>OX465601.1:177507500-180007500 GCA_950022295.1 Bromus sterilis | reverse complement strand
ACATAATTGCAAGGAACACAATTAAGACTAGTTCACAACAAGAGAGTTCATATAATCATATGAGCTCGCACTAAAACATTTCATCCCTAAGAAGTTTCAGTGATTACATGATCCAGATTCACTGCCCGACCTCGAATATCACACGGCCGACGGGTCAGTTTCAAAGGTAGACAACAACTTGTGCGATCACATTATCTTATATATACTGTGACTCATGCTCGATCTTTCGATCTCTAGTATTCCGAGGCCATATCTGCATATGCTAGGCTCGCCAAATTAACCTCCATGTTATATGCTGCTCAGCAAGGCCATATTTTCATATGCCAGGCTTGCCGAACCCAACCTCATGCGAACTCCATTGAATATGTAGGACAACTCCGGTATGTACGGAGCATCAAGCCATATGGGAGAACCTTCCAGGTGGTGCACACTTCGGTAGAATACTTGTGTTTGGCTTTGTTAAGGGATCATCTTATCACATGCTACCGTCGTGTATCTTATACTAGCAAGTTTTAAGATGTCTGGGCTATGGCAACACTAAGTCTACAGTGTCTCCATTTTAGTTTGTTTTATGATGACGATTACTACTTATTAGTAACACATAGCAAAAGCTATCACTACATCACAAACAAACAAACGATAGCCCCCACTTTGCAATACAAGGTTTAGACGTTCTAGTTGTATATTGCAAGTTTTACGTGGCTGCTAGGGCTTTCATAGTTAAACAGGTTTTAACCTACGAGTCAACCACAACGTCAACCATACGATTGTCTCTATTACACCCCGCACGGGGCCCTCCGTTGCAAATGCCACATCCGCTAAAGTAGAGAGACAGACACCCCCCTAGCCACTTTATACGGTACAAGCCGTATGTCAAGCGTGGAACCAGTCTCGCGTAAGAGTACGCGTAAAGTCGGTCGGGGGGCGCTTCATCAAAAAATGCCGTAGATATGAACAAGTGCACGTGAGAGGGTAACAATCATACAATCAACGCCCACATCCCCGATGTGTTCTATCCGTACAGTAATACTAAGCATAGACCTAGCTCATGATACCACTGTTGGGGTTCGCAGCAGAAAACACAAATTTTTCTAACTAGCGTTCCCTTAACCCAAGATCTAGCTAGCCGTATTACCGTAACAGATAGCAGTGCGGAAATAACATACCTCGAGGTGTAGTCCGTTGCGCGGGAAACGTTCCCGCAAACGTGGTTGATGTAGCCGATCAAGTTTCACAACCCCCTGGCTGTGTTGAGCACCCGGATGGGTGTAGTGCCACACGTGCAGCACCTCGTAGTCTCGCACACATACGAGACTCGATGACGACCTCCGTTCTCCGATCCAGCGGAGGGGGCGGAAGCAGACCTCCGGACGGAGCTTCGGCAGCACGACGGCCTCCGATTCTAGCAGAGAGGTCTCAATTCCACTACAGGCTCACACTAGGGAGCCCACCGTGGAAGAGACCAGAGAGGGGAGGAGCCCGGAGAAAACCGATCTCAATTCGGAGTTATATTTATTTTCTCACGAATTTCTGTGTATTAATTATGTGCACCCTGCCTGTCTTTATATAGGCTGGGGAAGGGAGTCAACCTACCTCCCTTAGCAATGTGGGACTAAAGTCTTTGCTAGGGGGGTGGCCGGCCAAGGGGGGAGAGGGGGCGCACCCCTCATGGGCCCTAGGGCCCATGGCGCCTCCCCCCCCCTTTTCTTTTCCTTTCTTTTTCTTTTCCCTTTAATTCCTTAATGGGCCTTTTTCTCCACTAAGGCCCATAGCACATATTAATTAGAAATAAAATGATTTTAATTATTAATTCAATTAATTAATAACTAAAACATATTATTTCATCTCCCGGTGCTCCGGAAACTCTTCCGGCTCACTCCGAACTTGTTTCAGTTCAATACGGTACTCCTCCGATATTGTCTCCCTTATTCTCTGGTTGCTCCGATGGTTCCAAAAAGATCTCCGATTTCATCGAGCCCTTAAGTGTGTTACCCTACGGTCCGAGAACACTCCAGTCATGACCGAGCAGAGGCAACAGTCAATGATCATCAGCGGGACCTGGATGCCCATAATGACCCCTGTGCATTCCGGATATCAACACCGATTGGACCTTACGCCGTATAGCATTCCCTTTGTCAGCGATACTGGATTGTTCCGAGATTCGATCAATGACATCCTATGTCTGGTTCAATCTCGTTCCAAACTAAATCCTCATTCACTCGTTCCCGTGATATTCATCCCCGTGACCTAGTCACACGCTGCGCAGCTTCATGGATGGAATCTCACCGAGTGGGCCCTGAGTATCTATCCATTATATGGATTGACAAATCCCGCTCTTGTAAACAATACTCCTCAACGTATCTCCACGGAATACCTAAGATACAACCGTTATGACCCGCATATTTCAGTCAGGTGGTGGGATGTAAGTCAAAGCATCCGGGAAGATAGTGATTATGCACGTACTCACGGTCAAAGGAACGGTCTACCACGTTCTGTAATTACAACACTGAACCTTCACAAGATTTGATCATGCTGTAATGCTTACTTTGGGTAATTTTCATCACGTCACTTAGCCAGTGAGGTGACCTCATAGTCAAGAGACTTAATTGTCCATGATCGCGAAACCACGATCATCATGTTGACCATGAACTAGTTATCGATGTAGAGGCTAACTAGGAACTCTTGGGTTTCTATACCACACCTGCATCATTGTTTCACTGATGCAGTTCTAGCACGGTATGAAACTGGTTATGAACTTGCTTAGATATATTGGAATAATCATATATTATTTGCCTCTAGAGCATATATCCAACAGATTAACCTCTGGATTTGAAATCACTGCTTAAATACCTGGTATTGGCCATAATTTACAAGAACATTCTGTAGTATTAGCAAGAGGAGGAACGATTAAGGATTTACCCGGGTGAGATATCGCATTATTCGAGGAACCCTAGATGCTGTCGCAGTAAAGAATTGATAGGATATCTTGATTGGTTCGAAATTGGACATGTCAAGCTATTTCTGGATTGGATGAGTTACGTAAACACCTCAAAGATACTCATTCCAAGAAATTCTATCTTCTAGCCAGCTTCTAGCCAGGTGGATAAGGATGGAATCTGGTATCCAAGATGAGGATGTTGGACATTCTTCATCCCGGAGGGCCGGGGAGAGGAGAGATAGCATCACTCTGACTTTGCCGGAAGTAGGAAAATCCAGAGTTGGCTTTGGGAGAAGAGAAGGAAGCTCTCAGGTTTAGTGACTCGTACCTGTCTTGTCTTTTGTTTTTCCAGGGTTCCGATTTCCGGTCCGGAGCTATTCTGCTTATTTTTTTATATGGAAACGGAATTTTGCATATTATACGGAATTTGTCATACCAGGTTTTCCTAGAGTTGAGTAATTCTATACATTCTAGGAAAATCGCTGTTTGAGAAACTACACTACATGAAAGTACTAAGGAATAGGAAGCTTCTACTTATACTTCTGATTCTTGTCCAAAGATGCCAGGCCGAGACAGAAACCCGAAGTTTCACTTCTTGTAAAGAAATCATGGTACCTTTATTTTCACAAACATTGTCCCTACCATAATGGTTTTCTATTTGTGGTGCACAAGTAGAGGACACTCCAAATCTACAATCTTCACGGTCACAATATTCTTAATAGAATTAAGGCCATGCCTTTTATCGATTTTCTTAGGAAAATATACCGTGTGTTCCTTGTCATTAACATTGAAAGTAACCTTTCCATTATTGCAATCAATAATAGCACCTGCAGCGTTAAGAAAAGGTCTTCCAAGAATAATAGACATGCACCCATATTTGGGCATGCCTAGCACAACAAAATCAGTAAGTATTAAGAAATTAGCAACTTCAATAGGAACATCCTCACAAATACCAATAGGAACCGATGTTGACTTGTCAGCCATTTGGAGAGAGATATCTGTAGGAATTAGTTTGTCTAAGAAAAGTCTTTTATAAAGGGAAATAGTCATAACACTCACTCCTGCACCAAGGTCACATAAAGCAGTTCTGACATATTTATTCTTTATGGAGCAAGGAATGGTGGGTATACTTGGATCACCAAGCTTCTCAGGAATCTTGCCCCTGAAATAATACTTAGCAATCATATTAGATATTGCCTCATTAGGAACTTTTCTTTTATTAGTAACAATATCTTTCATATACCTCGAGTACGGAGGTAACTTAATAGCATCATTCAAAGGAATTTGAAGAAAAAGAGGTTTCATCCCTTCACAAAATTTATTATAATGCTCTTCTTCTTTTGTTTTGAGAGACTTACCTAGGAAGGTCATTGGTTTTTGTACCCATGGTTCTCTCTCCTTCCCATGTTTTCTTGAAATAAAGTCTTCTCTAGTATATCTCTTGCGCTTATCAGGTGCTTCTTATTCTGGTAATTCAGGAGGATCATTCTTCTCATTATCTTTATCAGGTTCAGCACCATCTTCGGTCTCGAAATCAGAAGTAGATATACTATTAGGATCAACAGTAGGTTCTTCATCAATTATAGGATCATTTGAGTTGTCAGCTTCCTTGTGTTTCATCTTCTTCTTCTTCTTCTTCTTCTTAGGGGAGGTGACAATGTCTTGTTCTTGCATTTCAGAATCTTTCTCGACTCTCTTTGGATGCCCCTCTGGATAGAGAGGGTCTTTAGTGTGTGTCCCACCTCGGGTCTTAATCTCATAGGCCTGTATATCATCTTTTTTGGCATTGTTAGCAAGAAAATCATTTTGCACATTGGAAATTTGTTCAAGATAAGTTTGAACCATATGAAAATGCTTAGCAAGTCCTTTAACATCATTAACAGTTCTACTTAAAACATCAATCAAAATTTTGATAGCAAGGGAATTATCATGCAACTGACTTTGAATCCTCTTATTAAAATGACTTTGCTTCACAATAAAATTATCAAGCTTATCTAAACATTGGTCAGGAGGCTTACCATGAGCGATGTCACTTTGAAAGGATCGAGATAGACCTAGAGGGGGGGGGTGAATAGGTTATATTATAAATTTTAACACTACTTATAAATTTTAGGCAATAATGCGGAAGATAAAGATGTGCCTAACAATTGCAAGGGTGACCTATATAAGATAAGGTAAACAACAAGCACAATATAATAAAGCAAGTGAGGGATAAACTACAAGGTACCAACAAGGTAGTGCAAGTAAAAAGGGAAAAGAGTAGGGATAACCGAATGACGCGAAGACAACGATGTATCCCGATGTTCACTTCCTTGGAGGGAAGCTACTCACCGTTTGGAGAGAGTGGGTGAAACCACGAAGGCACACCAACGCCACGAAGGCTCACTCTATTCCCCTTGAGATATCACCACGAAGGTGATTCCCAACCACTACCGGTTGACCTTAAAGGTGGTCACCAAACCCTCACAAACTCAACGGGGGTAATCACAATGGTCGATTCCTCTCCGAAGAACTCCTACCCGCCTAGGAGTCTCCAACCTCCAAGAGTAACAAGATCAATGGGGAAAGCTCAAGACTTGCTCAAAACGCGATTTGCTTTGGTTGAAAGATGGGGAAGGGCCGGATCTATCACGGGTTGGAAGATCCGACAAGAACTCTCAAGAATCTCTCCGGGATCTGAGATTTGGTGGAGGAGAGAGTGAGAGGGAGCACTTGTGTTCTTGGGTGAGTGTAAAGTGAAGTGGTCAACCCTCTCTCGAAGGGGGAGAGGGAGTACTTATAGTCCAAAGGCCGAAATGGCCGTTGGAGCATTTGGCAGTGAAAATGTCGGACGTCCGAAATATATCGAACGTCCGAAATGTTCTTGATGAATGCCAGGTAGTAGCCAGTGACACAGGTACCGGACGTCCGGCGGGGTTCGGACGTCCGACATGTCGGACATCCGAAGGCCGTCGGAAATCCGTCCAACTTTGGGAGGCCTACTGACCATGTGGGGCATAGTGTGTAATGCGAAGTTTCGGACGTCCGACAGGTTTCGGACGTCCGAATCACGTCGGAAGTCCGGGCATGTTTTTTGCAGGTCTACTGACCTCGGCACAAGTACTCGCGAGTGGGATGTCGGACGTCTGAAACAAGACGGACGTCCGAAATCGTGAAATGTCGGACGTCCGAAATCCGTCGGACGTCCGAAAGTTAGGACACAGTTAACTTTCAGATTTAGTATGTGGTGTGATGTTTTAAAGTGATTTGAGAAAATCTTAACCACAGCCCCACTGATCCCCTCTTAATAGTGCGGGGATCCCTATACTCAAGATAAACCGGAAACGCTTACGCTTCAACTTCGTTGGTTCTATATCCCGAGATATTGATAATATCAATGGTCCATGATCCACCGCAACAATGATCCGAGGGCTAATACCTGAGATATACTTGACAAATATTATTAGTCCCCTATATGTACATTGTCATCAACATCAAAATATGATTAAGGGCAAGATTGCACTTTCAATCTCCCCCTTTTTGGTAGTTGATGACCACATACATATAGCTCCCAAAGATATACACTTTTAGCTTTAGTGGGAGCAAGTTTTATTACGAACTCCCCCTCAATGTGTGCATAAAAGATTCTTGTCTTTAAGCAAGATGCACAAATTGAGAGAAGTCCAATCACCATGATTATGTGGCAAGATTACAACCATAAATCATATCATTTGACGCTCGCAATATATGAAGATGACAATGTGAATTGCAAGCACAAGATAACCCATATATGACCACAACATCATAAGCCAATAAGATTTATGCCAAGACACATAAGACGATATCATGCATAACACCAAACACAAGGTTCACATAAACGACATAACATGGTAGAATGATCAACAGACATAGAATCCATAAAGTTTTAACACACCAAACAATCTCTCGGACTCGACTCATAATCAACGCCTAAACATCATAAATAAAACTGAGTAGCATATGTCTCTCCCCCTTTGGAAACAAGTACCACAAAAGGGGCAAGACGAGCGAAGACCGACTAGTGAGTCCCACTGCCGCTAGCCCCGGGAGCATCAGGGAAGAAGTCAGCCCACTCCGGGCCCGCGGGGAAGTCGAAGCCAAGATCAGCCGCAGGAGCATCGGGAAGAGGCTCATCATCACTGACATTGGCCTCACCAGTGGCGCGCAGACGGGCCTTCAGGGAGTTCTTGGACTGGACAAGGCGAGTGACCACGGTGTGGTTGGACTTGCAGTTGAACGAGATGGCCCTAATCATAGCAGCTTGGGCCTTGCCCAAAAACTGTGAAATGCGGCGCATAGGAGCCTGCTCGGACGACTGACGGCGCATAGCACCACCAACAGTGGAGTGGACCGGGATAGGTCGAGACATCTGAACATCCGGTGCGGTGAAGTACATATGCTCCGGAATGGTCCACATGGTGTGCTCGTGAGTGATCTCCAGGCGGGATGGCACAACAGACTCAATGAATGCCATGATGAAAGGAGCATGTGGGAAGTGACGGCGAACCTGCAAACTGGCCAAGCGAATCTCGTGCCAGAGGTAGTGTGGAACATCCAGACGCGGGCGAGGAGACGCCGCCATGAGACACATCAGGGAGATGGCAGTGCTGCTGCAGTGAGTCCGGAGCACACACTGATACAGAAAGTGATAGGGCTGCCGCCAAATGGAGACATCATTCGGCTTCCTCTTGCAGTCATCACCCTTGAGACCTGACTTGACAAAACAGAGGCAGTCATCGATCCCCTTCGGCTTCTCCTTTTCAACATGAATGCGGTGTCCAGAGGAGCGAAGACCAAGAGCCTTTGCGAACTGAGTGAATGAGGCAGTGTATCGATGCTCACCCGTCATCCAGGTGACCTCCTGGTTCTGAAAGAGGCATGTGGCATAAAACTGAAGGATAGCAGTCTGGTTCCAATTACGTCTAAGGCCAAATATATGTGTGAGACCCATGGAATCAATAATGTCCACAACACCCGGAAAGTGGGACGAGTGAGTCCGAATGAAGGCGAGCGGAATGCACGCATGGGAGTTGGCCAGACCTTGTTTGAGAGCAGCTGATGTGAAAATGTCGGCCTGAACATTGGTCTGAAACCGGTTGTCCTCACAGTCTGGAAGAGCAGCAAACTGACTCACACGCCGAAGCCTCCGGTAGTCCTCAAGCGGCATCTTGGAGTAGTCAATCATGATGCGACCAAATGAGACGACAGGGTCACAAGAGATGTGAACCCTGGCCTTAGGAGGGGCAACATCTGGGGCCGCAACATCATGAGCCCTAGATGCCGAGGAGGAGCCCCTAGGCTTGCGACGAACACCAAGCTTGACCTTGGAGGAGGGAGCATCCCGGCGAACCACAACCTCAGGAGGATCATCGGCAACAAACTCTTCTTCAAACTCCTCATCAATCTCTTCATCACTATTAGCAGCAACTTCATCCTCAAAGTTGAGGGCATCCTCACTTGGGGTGCGGTCACTCTCAGACGAAGGCTCGGCATAGTGGGGCTGCTTCCCATGACGAGCCTGGCGACGAGGGAGGGCACGCTCATAGGAGTCCTCGGATCCACCACGAGAGAAAGAGGCACCGTCATCCTTGTGAGCGGTCCGTTTCATCCGCACCATCACGAAACCCTAGATGGTGAGATGCAAAATGAGGCACAAATCCGGGCACCAACCGCAAAACGAATTGGATAGAAAGATAGATCAGGCGGAGAAGTACCCGGGGTGCGCGGATCCGGAGGAAAGAAGGCCAGAGAAGGCCGGGGCGGCCGGCGGCGACGCGGAGTGAAGGCGGCGGCGGACAGGGCTGGGACGAGGGTGGCCGAGTGGGAGATAACTGCCCCCCTCGGCCTGACGGCCAGGTTATATAGGATTGGGAATTTCGGACGTCCGTCGAGTTTCGGACGTCCGTTGTGGCGGACGTCCGAAACGCGTCGGATGTCCGATGTTGGCTGTGACCAGGTGGGCTGTGACTGGGAGCGGGCAGACCTACAGGAATTGTCGGAAATCCGACGTACTTCGGAAGCCCGACGTGTCGGACGTCCGAAAGCGGACGGAAGTCCGACATCGGAAGTGAGGTCCACTGACTAGGATACCAGAGGAGATTCGGAAGTCCGAAAAAAATTCGGACGTCCGAAGTTTGAAATAAATTTTTATTTTGGCAGGATATGACTATGATAGGGACTACAATAGTGTATATCACATATGCATAAATATATATCCAAGAAAGGCATAGACACATAGCGATGATCAAGCAAGCCTTCCATGAGAAGGGCGGTGACCGAAGTCACCATGTTTGAGTATATTGTGCTTTGACACCGCGAAGATGTACCTTGGGTCCAAAGACACTACTCCATCGTTAACCGCTACACATGGTCTCACTGTAGTGAGCATGCGGATTGTTGATGTGGGAATTCATTTATGCATCACGTAGAGAGTTGAGAACACATTGATTGAGTTTCTCCCCCTACATACATGCCTACATCTAGACAAGTTACTAGCTATGTGTATGAATGAGAGCAAGATACCCCTAAGCCGTAAAGCTATAACATTCCAAGATACCAAGTTCACCTCTTAGTTGGCAAAACCTTGCTTCATCCAATGGCTTGGTGAAGATATCGGCAAGTTGCTTGTCGGTGCCCACATGTGCAAGAACAATATCACCCTTTTGAATATGATCCCGTATGAAGTGATGACGAATGTCAATATGCTTGGTGCGAGGATGTTGACAAGGGTTGTTGGCAATCTTGATAGCACTTTCATTGTCACATAAGATGGGTACCTTCTTATAGATGAGTCCATAATCCTTCAAAGTTTTCCTCATCCATAGGATTTGAGTGGCACAACTTGCGGCGGCAACATACTCGGCTTCGGCGGTGGAGAGGGAGACGCAATTTTGCTTCGTCGAGTGCCAACTTACCAATGAGCGCCCAAGAAATTGGCATGAACCGGAGGTTGACTTCCGATCCACTTTGTCTCCGGCCCAATCCGCATCCGTGTACCCCAAGAGATCAAACTTAGCTTCCTTGGGGTACCAAAGGCCCAACAACGGAGTATGAACAAGGTATCTAAGAATGCGCTTAACCGCCAAATGATGACTCTCCATAGGAGAGGCTTGATATCTTGCACACATTCCTACGCTAAGCATAATATCCGGTCTAGATGCACAAAGGTAAAGCAACGACCCTATCATAGAACGGTAAAGAGTAGCATCAAATGGAATACCGGAAAGGTCTTGATCTAGATAACCCTTGGTTGGCATGGGTGTCTTGCATGGCTTGGCATCTTTCATACCGAACTTCACGAGCATGTCTTGAATGTACTTTGTTTGGGAGATGAAGGTTCCTTCGGCAAATTGCTCGATTTGAAAGCCAAGGAAATACTTCAAGCTCCCCATCATTGACATCTCAAAATTCTTGGTCATAGTTTCCGAGAACCACTTGCACAAAGATGGATTAGGAGAACCAAATATTATGTCATCTACATAGATTTGGCATATGAGCAACTCACCATTTGTTCTCTTGGTAAAAAGAGTGGCATCAATGATCCCCCTCTCAAATCCTTCCTCGAGTAGAAACTTCCTAAGATGGTCATACCAAGCCCGAGGGGCTTGCTTAAGACCATATAATGCCTTATGAAGTTTATACACGTGGTCCTTGTGATGAGGATCAAGAAAGCCGGGTGGTTGTGCTACATATACATCCTCTTGTAGCGGACCGTTAAGAAAAGCACTCTTCACATCCATTTGAAATAATGGAAATCCATTGAATGCGGCATAAGCAAGAAACATGCGTATAGATTCAAGACGGGCAACGGGTGCAAAGGTCTCATCAAAATCCAAGCCTTCAACTTGGGAGTACCCTTGAGCCACTAACCTTTCCTTGTTGCGGATGATAGTACCATGTTCATCTTGTTTGTTCTTGAAGATCCACTTAGTTCCAATGATGTTATGATCTTGACCGGAGGGCCTCTCCACGAGAGACCACACTTCATTCCGGGTGAAACTAGTGAGCTCATCTTGCATTGCAATGAGCCAATCCGCATCCGCAAGGGCATGTTCAACCCTAAGTGGTTCAATGCTAGACACAAACGAGAAGTGAGCGCAAAAGTTCATTAATTGACTACGAGTAACTATACCTTGCCCCAAACCCGTGAGAATCTTGTCCACTTCAACACGTCTTGCCACCACGGGCATGATGGATGTTGGAGTTTCAAGAGGTTCCACCCATTCCGGTTCATGATATACATTAGGTTCATCATCAAGGTAGGAACCATCATCACTATCATCATTTTCTCCAAAGTGAATGCGGTCACGATGATCGTCTTGTGGTTCAACCGCATCATCAACATGTGGTTGTGTGGCCACATCGGGTTGTGGAGGGTCTTGTTCTTGTTCTTGGATAATGGGCTCATCATGAGCAATTGAATCTTGAGTGGTAGGAGGAGGTGCTTGTGTTGGGGGAACACTTGGCCCATCACCAACCTCATCATCTCTAGGCACTTGAGCAATGGGCACAAGATCTCCAATGCCCATAGCCAAAATATCTTGAGAGGAATCTTCATTATTACCTACATCACTTAGATCAACTTGCTCCCCATGGGAGCCGTTAAATTCATCAAACTCCACGTCACAAGTTTCCACAACACACCCGGTGGATTTGTTGTAGACTCTATAGGCGTGAGAGTTTGAAGCATACCCAACAAATATACCCTCAATTGTTTTGGATTGAAACTTAGCTAACCGATCTTTCTTATTGAGAAAGAAACACTTACAACCGAATACACGGAAGTATTTGACGTTTGGCTTGTGTCCGGTTAGAAGTTCATATGGAGTCTTCATCAATATCTTGCGAAGGAAGAGCCGGTTTGACGCATGACATGCGGTGTTGATGGCTTCGGCCCAAAAGCTATAAGGAGACTTGTACTCATCCAACATGGACCGGGCCATCTCCACAAGAGTGCGGTTCTTCCTCTCGGCTACACCATTTTGTTAAGGGGTATATGGTGCGGAATATTGGTGCTCAATCCCCTCATCACTCAAGAATTCTTCCAAGGTGTAGTTCTTGAACTCGGAGCCATTGTCACTTCTTATTGCCAAGATAGCCATGTTGTATTTTCTTTGGGCTTGATTGGCAAAGTCGATGAAGGTGGCCTTCGTCTCGTCCTTGGACTTGAGGAAGAACACCCACGTGTATCTTGAGTAATCGTCGACAATGACAAGACCATATTTCTTTCCACCAAGACTATCCCATGATGGAGGCCCGAAGAGATCCACATGAAGGAGCTCCAAGGGCCTTGAAGTTGACACAACATTCTTGGGGGTGTGCTTTGCTTGATGTTGCTTCCCGGCTATGCATGCACTACACACACGATCTTTCTCAAAAGATACGTTCGTTAGTCCGAGGACGTGCTCACCCTTTAGGAGATCTTTTAAGTTTCTCATGCCGACATGGGCTAGCCGGCGATGCCATAGCCTCCCCTTGTCGGCCTTGGCCATTAGACAAGTTGCATGGTAAGTGCTCTCTTTCGAGAAATCAACCGTATAAAGGTTGCCATCCAACTCTCCAACAAAGGCCACTTCGAGAGTATCTCTCCTAAAGACTTTCACACTTGTTAGACCAAATAGTGTATCATAACCAACGGAAGCTAATTGACGAACGGAAAGCAAATTATATTGAAGGGATTGGACAAGCATGACATTGACAAGTGACATGTCATTAGTGATAGCCACCTTGCCCAACCCAAGTACCTTTCCCTTGGAACCACCACCAAAGACAATGCTCATATAAGGTTGTATTGCATCCATGAAATCCTTGAGCAAACGACTTTCTCCGGTCATATGATTTGTACATCCACTATCCATCACCCATTTGACTCCACCGGAGAAAGCACCCTACACACATGTTTAGGATTTGGTTAGAGGTGCCCATTTCACAATGGGACCTCTAAGGTTAGTAACAAGGGTCTTTGGAACCCAAATAGCATAGAAACGAAAAGCATTACGGGGTCCAATAAATTTGGCATACACATCTCCATCCTTTGCCTTACGGAGCACATAGGATGGAGGCATCTTCTCCTTTTTCTTGTTGGGAGTGGGCTTGCCCCTAGTGGCCTTCCCACTCACAACACCAACCTCATCAACCTTCTTCTTTCCCTTGTCCTTGTGCCCTTCACGAATAAAGATCACCTTTTGAGGAGTTGTTCCCTTGCTAAGGGTGACATCCTTTGTCACACTAGTACTTGGATCAAAGCCAAGTCCTTCCTTAGCAAAGGATTCCTTGTGATGACTTAGTACATCATTTAGGTTTTTCTCACCTTGGGCACAAGTCAAGAGACCCTTCTTTAGTTGATCATGAAGAGCTAAGTTCTCCTCAATGAGAGATGCTTGATCAAGAGTAGAGTTAGTAGCACAAGTATCAACATGTACAATGGTAGGAGGAGACATCTTAGTAAGTGTTTTTATGTGAGCAAGTTTGTGAGACTCAAGATTCTTCTTAAGGGTGGTGAGTTCATCATCTTTGGTCTTGAGAGACAAGGTGAGTACCTCAACATCCTTAGAAAGAGATGTGTTTAGCTCGACAAGCTTGCTCATATCATTAGCAAGTTCCTTACAAATTTCATTAGCCTTTTTCAAGGAGGCAACATGTTTGTCATTTAAGTCATTTGATGTTTGAACAACTTTGCACAAGTTATCATTACGAGCCTCCTCAAAGTCAATCTTCCGCTCAAGGAGAGTATAGTTCTCCCTTTCCTTGGTAAGGAGGGTTTCAAGCTCATCGATGGTTGTGGTGTGCTTACCCACCACATCCATAAGCAATTGAAACATCATGAGCTTCTTGCCATTGAGGGTGCCCATCATTTTTTTCACTTTATCAAACAACACATCATTACATGCATTATTTGCATCATCTCCTTCCGCATCATGAAATTCATCATTGGGTGTTTCGGAAGAGAGCATGAAAGACTCATCATAAGGCGTTACCTTGATCTTGCCCGAAGAGGAGGGAGCATCATCAACCAACTTGGCCATGAGGCACTTGTGGGCATTGCCGGTGTAGTCGCTCATATAGTTGTAGTGAACAACATCACCATCCTTGTTGAGGACCTTCAATGTTTTTTGAGTATCTTGAGCAACTCCGGCAACACCACCGACATCATCGGGGTCGGACTCCTCTTGAGCCACCATAGCTCGCCCCAACTTCTTCTTGAACTTGTTATTGACGGGGTTAGGTAGCTTCTTGGCAACTTCCTTCCTAGGGAAACGAGGCTTGTCTTCTCTCTTCTCATAGGGGCAAGCCTCCGCAAAGTGTCCCACCTCATCACAATTATAGCATGGCCTTTTCTTCTTCTTTTGAAACCTTCCTTTGAACTCCCCTTTAGTGAATCTCTTAACAAAGAGAGCCATATCATCATATGAGGGGCATCCATCGGAGTCCTCATCATCTTCATACACATACTCATCTTCTTCATCATCAACATCTTCTTGGGTAAGCTTGGCCTTGAGAGCAAGGTTTGAGGATGGACCACCATATGTGGCAAGTAGTCTCTTGGACTCCTTCAGGTGTTCTTCATATTGCAAGAAAGTGGCAATCACATCATCCGGCGTCATTGTGAAGAAGTCGGGCATACGCCTCAATTCCCACACCATTTGATGTGAGTATACCATGAGAGCATTCAACATCTTGTCCACAAGGTAGCGGTTGGTGATTTGATATCCATCCTTGGACTTCTCACAAGTGAAGGAATGGACATGAGCGGCAAGAACCTTGAGACGCATATGGAGTTGTTGGGGCGTCTCATCTTTCTTCATGTGAAGGTTGTGCAATGCATTCTTGGCGGTCTCATATCTTGTCATTTGAAGAGATCCGGTGCCGGACTTGGCGATGAGAAGAGTATCACAAAGTTCCTTGGCATTGGTGATATGAAGAAATGGTGCTCGAGTCAACTCATCCATTCCTCTTTTCAAGAACCCAATGGCCGCAAGGTTGAGGTGTCGGTCAAACACTTCACTGGGTGAAAGGTTGTTTGGATCAACAGGATAGTAACCTTTCCCGGAGTCGATGAGGTTCCACATTGGTTCACACACGAACCTAAGATAATCTGCCATAAGACTTTTCCAATCCAAAAAGTTAGTAGTCTCGGTTAGTAGCTTGGGGGTAGGATAGTCCCATTGGTAGGGACCACCTCTTTGCAAAGGAAGTTCGGAACCGGGGTACACAAAGGCCGCTTGTGGGGGCCTTGGAGCCGCACCACTTGACGTTTGTGTCTCCGATGCCGAAGCCTTCGTCTTTGCAAATTCGGCTTCCATATCCCGTTTTTGTTTTTCTAGAGCTTGTACTAGATCACTTGAAGTGAACAACTTAGGATCCTCAAGGTCAACGGAAACATTCCCCATGGAGGGGGAAATCGTAAGTGTTGCAGATGCTATTCGTTCGGCAGTCAATCTCTCGGCTTCCAAACGAGCGGCATCCGCAGCAACTGCGATTACCTCCACCGCGTCGGCACCCAAACCTTCGGGGTTGCCGTCCTTGGTCATCTCGCTCTAGGGCGGTTAAGCCACAAGATTAGAGCACGAGGCTCTGCTACCAATTGAAAGGATCGAGATAGACCTAGAGGGGGGGGGGTGAATAGGTTATATTATAAATTTTAACACTACTTATCAATTTTAGGCAATAATGCAGAAGATAAAGATGTGCCTAACAATTGCAAGGGTGACCTATATAAGATAAGGTAAACAACAAGAACAATATAATAAAGCAAGTGAGGGATAAACTACAAGGTACCAACAAGGTAGTGCAAGTAAAAAGGGAAAAGAGTAGGGATAACCGAATGACGCGAAGACAACGATGTATCCCGATGTTCACTTCCTTGGAGGGAAGCTACTCACCGTTTGGAGAGAGTGGGTGAAACCACGAAGGCACACCAACGCCACGAAGGCTCACTCTATTCCCCTTGAGATATCACCACGAAGGTGATTCCCAACCACTACCGGTTGACCTTAAAGGTGGTCACCAAACCCTCACAAACTCAACGGGGGTAATCACAATGGTCGATTCCTCTCCGAAGAACTCCTACCCGCCTAGGAGTCTCCAACCTCCAAGAGTAACAAGATCAATGGGGAAAGCTCAAGACTTGCTCAAAACGCGATTTTCTTTGGTTGAAAGATGGGGAAGGGCCGGATCTATCACGGGTTGGAAGATCCGACAAGAACTCTCAAGAATCTCTCCGGGATCTGAGATTTGGTGGAGGAGAGAGTGAGAGGGAGCACTTGTGTTCTTGGGTGAGTGTAAAGTGAAGTGGTCAACCCTCTCTCGAAGGGGGAGAGGGAGTAATTATAGTCCAAAGGCCGAAATGGCCGTTGGAGCATTTGGCAGTGAAAATGTCGGACGTCCGTTAGACTTCGGACGTCCGAAAATTCAAATGTCGGACGCCCGAAATATATCGGACGTCCGAAATGTTCTTGATGAATGCCAGGTAGTAGCCAGTGACACAGGTACCGGACGTCCGGCGGGGTTCGGACATCCGACATGTCGGACATCCGAAGGCCGTCGGAAATCCGTCCAACTTTGGGAGGCCTACTGACCATGTGGGGCATAGTGTGTAATGCGAAGTTTCGGACGTCCGACAGGTTTCGGACGTTCGATATGTCGGACGTCCGAATCACGTTGGAAGTCCGGGCATGTTTTTTGCAGGTCTACTGACCTCGGCACAAGTACTCGCGAGTGGGATGTCGGACGTCCGAAACAAGACGGACGCCCGAAATCGTGAAATGTCGGACGTCCGAAATCCGTCGGATGTCCGAAAGTTAGGACACAGTTAACTTTCAGATTTAGTATGTGGTGTGATGTTTTAAAGTGATTTGAGCAAATCTTAACCACAGCCCCACTGATCCCCTCTTAATAGTGCGGGGATCCCTATACTCAAGATAAACCGGAAACGCTTACGCTTCAACTTCGTTGGTTCTATATCCCGAGATATTGATAATATCAATGGTCCATGATCCACCGCAACAATGATCCGAGGGCTAATACCTGAGATATACTTGACAAATATTATTAGTCCCCTATATGTACATTGTCATCAACGTCAAAATATGATTAAGGGCAAGATTGCACTTTCACACTTGTATTTAAATCTAAAATAGAGTGTACCTCTACTATAGGAGGGTGAGTGGTAGGCGCACAATGTTTTTCAATAGGAGGTAGATTCTTCACATCTTCGACTTCAATACCTCTCTCTTTAATAGACTTCTTAGCTGCTTGCATATCTTTGGGGTTCAAGACGAGCATTCCCCTCTTCTTTCGTGGTGGAGGTAGTTTAGGGACAGACCAATCATCATGATTCTTAGCTATCTTCCCATTAGTTCTTCAGCATCTTCCATTGTTCTCTCCCTGAAAACACAACCAACACAACTATCCAGATAGGATATTGATTCATCGGTTAGACCAGCATAAAATATATCAAGTAACTCATTCTTAGGGACTCTATATGTCCCGGTCTAGCCTTGAGTAGAGTGGAATACCTCCCCCAAGATTTAGGGAGGTTCTCATCCTGCAACAATTTAAATTTATAAATTCTTTGTAAAGCAGCATGTTGCATATGAGCAGGAAAATATTTAGCAACAAAAGATTGAGCTAAATATTGAGGACTTTTAATTGAACTACATGGTAGTGCATCATACCATGATTTAGCACCCTCCTTCAAAGAAAAAGGAAGTAACTTAGTGATACACCCCAAACGTATCTATAATTTATTCTTGCTGCATGCAAGTTTGGGTGATATTGCTATGATTTTGATGCACTTTCATACACTTTTGATCATATTTTGACTAACCTATTTACTCAGTGCACCCCAGTGCCAGTTTCTGTTTTCTGTTGATTTTATATTTCAGGTTTTCCCATTTCATAAAGTGTCCAAAAAATTCCTGGAAAAATATATAAGAAATCAGCGAGACGGAAGCTTCCAGATGCTCGAAGGGGGGCCAAGGGGCCCCACCTGGCACCTAGGCGGACAGGGGGCGTGGGCCCACCCTGGTCCACCCCTGGGTGCCCCCTTCGCCTATATTTACCTCGTCCCGAAACCCCCGAAGAAAGAACCCTTTTTCACGATCTCCCCTCTGTTACACCGCGTTACGCTTCCAAGATCGGGGCTGCCAGGAGACCCTATCCCGGCACCCTGCTGAATAGAGGATTGACCTGCGGGAGCTTCTCCACCACCATGGACGCTTCCTGGATGAGCCGTGAGTAGTCCACCTTGGACCATGGGTCCATAATCAGTAGCTATGTGATGTATTCTCTCCACCTTTGTTCTTCAATGTTTAGAGCTTGTGAGCTTCCTTACATGATCAAGGCACATATGTAATTTTCCTGCTGTTGCTATGTTGAGTTTGCTGGGATCTGATGGATTATGAGATTATGTTCAGATTGTGATGAGTAATATATTTGGTTCTTCTCCTTTTAAATTTATGTTCTTGAGTAATTCTTGCATATTCTTCATTGTTGTTTATTGCTTTGGCCAAGTAGTAGGTAGTGAGTCCAAGAGGTAGCGTTATGCATGATTGTGGGTTCATGCCCACCAATGACTACCTTGAGTGAAAAAAACATGAGTCCAGGGGATGTGTTGTTGCCCCCAGGGGAAAAAAACAACGGTGCTTGTACTTGCGGGTGCAAGGATTGTTTACTTTACGCAAAGTTCTTTTAATGCAGTTGTCTGTTGCTTTGGGTTTACACTTTTGGTGGGCTCGCAACTTAATACCAGGAAGATCTTCTGGATAGATATCGCAAGGTGGATGATTAGTGAGTACATGCAGATGGATTTCGGTCTACTTGTCTTGGCGTACTGCCCATGCTTTTTAGCCTCTTCCTTTCTTTTGTAGCATAGTTAGCATTGCGGTGCTTTTTTAATCTTGACAATTGCCCAGCTGTAATTTTTTCATCTTGCATATCCGTCTATCGTCTTTTGGGAGAGAGACATCACTAGTGAACTTCATGGGACCCCGGTCCATACTTCCACCACTATTTACACCCTCATTTTATTTCCTGCTATCTAACCTTGCGTTTTATCCTTTGTAAACAACAAGGCCGGAGAGATTGACAACCTCTGTACTTGTTGGGAGCAAAGCTATCTGTTGGGTGTGCAGGTCCACGTCAACCTCATGTCCATCCGGAAACTTAATATCTGGCGCCGTTGACACCTACTTGCAGAATTCGGAGTCCTCCGGTTTGATTACATTGGTATCTTCACCGAGGGAAATTTGATGTTGTGCTAAATCTCAAACTTCCACTTGGGGTAACCAACAAGGGGCGAGAAGCCATCAAACCAATTTCTGGCGCCGTTGCCAGGGACTCCACTCTACAAGATAGGGTAGTTTCACACTATATTTTATCTTTGCTTTTTAGTCTTGTTAGTTTACCTTTTAGTTTTTGCTTTAGTGTCCCTTACGAAAAACACCAAAAAAATTAGTTACCCTGCTAGTATTTGTCATTATGTCTGGTCCTTTTTCCTTTGGTGAAGCAGAATTGCTCACCTTTAAACAAAGAGGTGGTGAAAGTCTGAAAGATGCTTGGTATAGAATTAATGATTATCAAAAAAGAGCCACCAAGAAGCAATCCACTACTATCCTGCTTAGAAATTTTTATGTCGGAATGACTTCTTGGAATAGGTTTATTCTATATACTCACTACTGGAATTCACAAGTTTGCCATGTGCCAGGGCCTTTGCCGTCTGTTTTTCGTCGGGGCAGACGGCAAAGTAGGTTTATCCCGTCTGCTTCCAGGGATACAGACGGCAAACCAGGGACATACGGAAAACGACTGCTTTGCCGTCTGCGTCGGCCAAAACAGACGGCAAAGGCTACTATGCCGTCTAGGGGCAGACGGCAAACGACCTAGGGGGCCCACTCAAGCGAGAACGGCGGCCTGGCTAACTGCCCACGGCTTTGCCGTTTGCAGACAGACGGCAAAACAAACTTCTCCGTCTGTCTGCAGAAGGCAAAGCCGTGGGCCGTTAACTGCCCGTGCGGCCTCTCTCTCTCCCCCACATCCCTCCACCCACCCCGCGTCCTCACCGCCGCCGCGCCCCTCACCGTCGCCGTGCCCGCCGCCGCCCTCGCCGCCTGCTGCCGGTGAGGCCCGCCGCCCGCCCCTCTCCTCCTCCCTCCTCTCTCTCCTCTCCTCCTCTCTCCTCCTCTACCCCTCTAACAGCAGCCGCCGCCCCTCACTGTAGTGCGCCGCCGCCGCCATCCTCGTCGGTGCCACCCGCAGTTGTCGTCGTCGCCGGCGCCACCTCCTCCCCCCCGCTGCCGTCGTCCCCCACACCGGCAGGTGAGCCCCCTCCTCCTCTCTGTTTTTTTCCGTTTTAGTTAATTTGTAGTTAGTTGTAGTTAGTTTTAGTTAGTTAGTTGTAGTTAGGTTAGTTAGTTTTAGTTAGAATTTTAGATTTTAGAGACTTTTTCTGTTTTAGTTAGTTGTATTTAGTTTTAGTTAGAATTGCTACTGTTTTTAATATAAGTTAGTTAGTTTTTAATTGCTACTGTTTTTAATAGATTTTAGATTAGTAAATTTTAGTATTGTATTAGTTAGTATATTGTAGTTAGTTAGTTTTATTTAGTTTTACTTATTAGTTGTAGTTAGTTTTTTTATTTAAATTTTGTTAGAAGAAGGTAAAGAATTAGAAAATAAAAATAATTAGAAAAGGAGAAGGAAGAAGAAGAAGAATAAGAAGAGAAGAACAAGAGGAGAAATAGAAGAGGAAGAAAAAGAAGAAGAGGAGAAAAAATAATTAGAAGAAGAAGTAGAAGAAGAATAATAGGAGAAATAAGAATAAGAAGAAGAGGAGAAGGAAGAAGAAGAAGAATAGGAGAAAGAAAAAGAAGAGAAGAAGAATAAGAAGTTGGGGGTTAGATTATTAGTATTAAGCCCATGTTTTATTAGTTCTAGTTAGTATAGGTTTTATGTATAGTTAGTTTTAGTTAGCAATTAGTAAGAAACAAATGAAAAGGACAGAGAAAGAAAGTTGAATAAAGAAACAAAACAAAACAAAGAAAGAAAAGGACAAAGAAAAAGGATTACATAAAGAAAGAAAAGAAAAGGAAAAAATAAAAGAAAGAAGAAAAGGATATAAAGAGAAGTAGAAGAAAAGGGAAAAAGAAGGAGGAGGAGAAGAAGAAGAAGAAGAAGAAGAAGAAGAAGAATAAGGAGAAGGTGAAGAAGAAGAAGAAATAAAAAAAGAAGAGAAGAAAAAATAGGGGTAAACGTAGAATAAGAAAAGAAGAAAAGAAAAAAGATATAGGAAATAAAATAAGAAGAAGAAGGAGAAGGAGGAGGAGGAGGAGAAGAAGAAGAAGAAAAGAAGGAGGAGGAGGATAAGAAGAAGAAGGTGAAGAAGAAGAAGAAGGAGAAGAAGGAGAAGAATAATAAGAAGTTGGGGGTGAAGAAGGAGGAGGAGGAGAAAAAATATAAATGAAATAAATGTAAATAATAGGAAAAACAAAAGAAAAAAAAATATAGATGTAATTACCGGTATATCGAGTCTCCTTGTTGATTGGGTTCATTTTAAAGTGCAGGTCTTTCCCTGTTGTGTGGGTCCGGTGTTCGACGACCTCTGCCCCCTCCATTCGACGACCTCCTTGAGTTCGAGGGTGAGCAAAACAATTCTTATCCTCTCCCCCCCTTTCCTTTGCTCAATTCTGGCCTTACAATAGCTAACTAGGTACATTTAGTATATTCATATGTAAAGTCGCGTAACCAGTATGCGTCTCCCGTTCGAAAGGGTTACAGTTATAAATATGCATTCATTTGCATATTTATAATAGTGATTCTTTCGAATTGTCCAACGTTATCCATGGACAGCCCGAGTATGTGTAGATTGGGTCGGTTTTCCATGCTTTGGTCCCGATCCGACGCGGTATTTCGTCAGCGCCTCCCTGTTGTTCTCCAGATACACAACCTCTCGGCTTGTTGTCGAGACGTGTATCATGAGAACAACGGGGAGGTGCTGCCGAAATACCGCGTCGGATCGGGACCAAAGCATGGGAAACCGACCCCATCTACACATACTCGGGTGGGATTAGGACCTATCTTTACCTATTAGTGTGTAGGTTAATTGCATATGCCGTAGCTATGTATGATAAAAGCAATAAAAAGTGGACGTAATAAAATGGTATATTTGTTGTTTAGTAGCTAGCTGTAGCAACAAGATGAGCGATGATCGTGCGTGGATGTACACTGGTCGCCCTAATCAGAAAGAGATCACCAATGAATGGGCAATGAAAACCAAGGAGTTTCTG
The DNA here is from genome assembly GCA_950022295.1 of Bromus sterilis. NCBI lineage: Eukaryota > Viridiplantae > Streptophyta > Magnoliopsida > Poales > Poaceae > Bromus > Bromus sterilis. The sequence continues at coordinate 179,985,264 of OX465601.1, read as the reverse complement.
AGAGCGGCGTTTGCAAATGGGCAGAGAAAAACCTGGTGCCCCTGCGTTAGGTGCGACAATTATAAACAGGCGACAGAGGTGGATATGGGTAAACACTTGCAGAAGTGGGGTTATAAGCCTGGTTATACGGTGTGGACCTTCCATGGCGAGTCTGGCGGACGACGGAGAGAGGAGGTGGTCCGTCAGCGCACGGATGAGTACGGAACCGGGATTGAAGAAATGGTGCAGGACTTTGACGATGCGCGGGATGAGGACGATGAGATGGAGGAATCTGCGAAGGCCTTCTATGATATGTTGGAGTCTTCGAAACGTCCGCTGCACGCCCACACTGAGCTTTATCAGCTCGATGCCATCGCACAGTTGATGGCTTTGAAGGCACAATTCAACTTGGGCACAGATTGTTACAATGCGATCACGACCCTAATTGGGCGGTTTCTACCAAAAGATCATGTTATGCCTGCAAACCTGTACCAATCGGATAAAATCCTCAAGGTACTTAAGATGCCCTATGAGCAGATACATGCTTGTGAAAATGGATGTGCTTTATTTAGGAAAGAGTATGCGGACGAAGACTATTGTCCCAAATGCAAGTCATCCAGGTATGTTGTGGTAGACAATGGTCAAGGTGAGAAGACGCAGACCAAAATACCCGTAAATGTTCTTAGGTATCTTCCAGTGATACCAAGAATTCAACGCCTTTACATGATGGAAGAGACAGCCAGACAGATGACATGGCACAAACATGGGAAGAGAACATAATTTGATGCAGATGGGAAGCCGATGTTGACTCACCCATCGGATGGTTCAGCATGGAAGCACTTTGATGAAAAACATTCGGAAAAACCTAAGGAGCCAAGGCATTACCGAATCGCCGTCGGCACAGATGGGTTCAATCCTTTCGGTCTGATGGCAGCCCCATACAGTTGTTGGCCTGTATTTGTCATGCCACTCAATCTCCCCCCCTCAGAGATTATGAAAAGGAAGAACATTTTCTTGACGTTGATAATACCAGGGCCCAAATATCCGGGGAAGAATATGGATGTGTACATGCAACCGCTTAAGGAGGAATTGCAACAAGCTTGGGACGAAGGGTTCAAGACATACGATGCAGCTAGCAAAAAGACCTTCAAAATGCATGTTTGGTACCAGTACTCGATGCATAACTTGCCGGCGTATGCGCTTTTCGCTGGCTTCTTTGTTCATGGAAAGTTCGGGTGCCCAACATGCAAGGCTGCTCTTCAGTTTCATTGGCTGAAGGCGGGTGGCAAGTATTCCTGCTTCGACTTGCATAGACAGTTTCTGCCTCCTAAGCATCCTTTTAGAAAAGACAAGAAGAACTTCATCAAAGGCAAAGTTGTCAAAAACCTGGCAGCACCTACGATGACGGGCGAACATGTCTTGGCACAGTTGAACTCTCTCGAGCCTGATCCAGAATGTCCCGGGTATTTCAAGGGATATAATTCGGAACACGCCTGGACTCACAAGACATGCTTCTGGGATCTCCCCTACTTCCAAGACCTCGAACTTCCACACAATATTGACGTGATGCACACTAAAAAAAATATCGGCGAGGCCCTGTTTGGTACATTTTTCGGCATAGATGGGAAGTCAAAGGATAATCCTAAAGCTAGAGTCGACCAGGAGACTCTATGTGATAGACCCTCACAGAACATGCGACAGCCGAAAGGAAAGAAGAATTGGTCCAAGCTAAGGGCCTGGTTCAATCTTGAAAGGGGGCATATCAGGGAAATTCTCTTGTGGGTGCAAAACAGTTTGATGTTCCCCGATGGGTATGCAGCGAATCTGAGGAGGGGAGCGAGTCCTAAAAAACATAAAATATTAGGGCTGAAGAGTCATGATTGGCACATATGGCTTGAGCGGGTAATGCCGGTGATGTTGCGCGGCTATATCCCCGAGGAAGAGTGGCTAGTACTGGCAGAACTGAGCTATTTCTTTCGTGTTCTTTGTGCTAAAGAACTATCCGATGGCGTGCTAGAAGACATGGAAGATATGGCGTCGGAGTTGCTCTGCAAGTTAGAGAAGATCTTTCCACCGGGTTTTTTTAATCCGATGCAGCATTTGATATTGCATCTCCCGACCGAGGCAAGATTAGGGGGCCCTGTGCAAAATTGTTGGTGCTATTCAACGGAGAGAATGCAGAAGACGCTTCGAGCAAAATGTAAAAATAAACGTAGAATTGAAGCATCGATGGCCGAGGCTTTCATTACCGAGGAGGCGGCAAACTTCGTGACAGCACATTATGAAGCCAAAAATCGCCATTTGCATAATCCAAAGCCTCGGTACAATACTGGCGACCCCCAACGGCGTCAATCCAACCTCAGCCTATTCAAAGGGAAGCTTGGACCTGTTGGTGCTTCGAGAAATAAGATTTTGGATATCAAAGAATGGCAGACTCTTACACTGTATATCTTCACCAACCTAACAGAAGTGCGACCGTACATCGAGTAAGTGCTCGGTACGTACATTGTTTCGCAACTTCTAATAATTCTTGTTTCTTATTAATTCCCCTGAATTCATACAGTCGATACGTCGCCAAATTCTCGAATGGAGTGGTTATTGAAAGTGATTCCATCGCAGAGTATGAGCTTCTTGCCAATCAAGGAGACGGCAATCCTGGTTTCATCTCTTGGTTCAAACGAACGGTAACTATCATTCATATATAGGGTTTTATTTGTTGGTTCGACCTATTTTTCACTAATATAACAATCCTTTCCTATAAAACTTATAGGCAAATGAGGATCCTATGGACGCCGAATTGAGACAAGTCGCTAATGGTTTTGACAATAAGGTCCGTGTATTTGAGAAATACGACATCAACGGGTATCGCTTTCGTACCGTTGATAAAGAGCGAAAAATGGCCGATCGAAAAAGTACAAATTCAGGTGTCTCTGCTGTCGGCGACGGAGGTATTGAGTATTATGGAAGAGTTGAAGCAATATACGAACTTCTATTCTATGGTGAAAATCCTCCCAACGTCGTTGTCTTCAAATGTCATTGGTTTCTCCCGTCGAGGACTAGACGAACTCATGAACATGTAGGTCTAGTCGAAATTCGACAAGACACCCATTTTAATGTCCCCGATGTCTATATTACGGCTCAACAGGCCACCCAGGTTTTCTATCTATCCTACCCCTGCCAAACGGTTGAAAACCTGAAAGGTTGGGATGTCGTTTATGATGTGCCACCTCATATTAGACCACCTCCCCCAAATGAAGAGGATTATGTACCCCAGATTGACCCAGAGACATATGAAGGAGAATTCTTCCAAGAAACACGCGTGATAAAAAACGTTTCCGAAACCTCTCTACGCAACCCCAGAACATGGAAGAAGACAATGAGAGTGAACCCGCTAACGACGATGTTGAAGAGCCTGAAGAAGAAGAGGTTACTGCTCCAGATGACCTGTCAATGCTTGACCGTTTACATAAAGGCCTTCCAAATGTTGGTGTTGTTGAACCTGATGAGGCCATCATTATCAACGACACGCGTGATAGCGATGACGATCCTTCAATTGATCGCGGAGAAGAGACCGATGATCCCGACTATTGTTAGTTGTATGCATCTCAACTTTAATTACATATATATATTCTCATTATTGCAGTAATGACTGTTGTATTATTAATTCTTTTTCTCATTGTACTAATTATTTTATTTTAATTCTTGGCAGGTTCGTGACAGATATGGAGGGCGAGACCTCAGGCTCGCGAGGGAGGGGTCGGGGTCATGCGCTCCCACCTCTGGCTCTACGGAGGTCTTTGCTCGAGAGTATTTCCTCGCCTCCTCCTTCTACTTATGAGCCGCCCAGGGGGAGAGGAGGTCGGAAGAAGACCGGGAGAGGCAAAGCAGGTGGTGGTCGCGGGAAAGGGAGACGAACACCTGCTGCTGCTTCCTCGCCGCCACCTCCGGCTGATTCACCAGAGCACTGCAGGGTGGACCAGCCTGAGGTGGAGGAGGAGGCTACGTCCACCCGCACGACCTGGAGTCCCTGGCCGGACCAGCCGGAGCAGCACACGCCTGAGGGGGAGGCTGGTGCCGAGCTGGACACTACGGATGAGGAGGAGGTAGCTGAGGGTACCACCGTGTACTAGCGTGGGGGTACACGGCTCCCGTCCGTGCCGGTGACTCCCGCCCATAAGTGGTTGATTACGCCTGATGGAGAGACGTAAGTGCACTTATACTCTCTTCCGGTACCTTCTATACTTATGTCTATCTGATGGCTTTGTCTTTTTATACTACAGGGGTTGGATATACGGCAATGGTGTCCGCAATCCCAACTCCATCCTTGGTGTGCTCGTCAGGGAGAACTTCCCGGGGCTGGTTCAATTGCCCGGACCTGATGAGGTTCCGCAGCCTGGAATCAAGTGGGAGCACTATTGTGCTGCCCCGGCCCCGCCGGATACGACCATCAACGGGGTCGAATGCCACACCAGAGCCGACATGGTGATCAACGGCTTTTGGGTAATTTCTGTTTCACACAATAAAATCATGCTATTGCAGTGTTGTCTCGTGCACTCATCAGTGTTGTCTCGTGCTATTGCAGGTCTACTACAAGGTCGATGAGTCCAAGGAGTAGGAGGCGGAGGACGTGTTAGTTGCAGAGGCCACGCGCCTCTTGCAGAACACAAGGCACAAGATGCGAGTGCAGGCGGTCCGTGACTACTACGCCAAGCAAGGGCGCAAGCGTAGCAAGAAGGACTGCCGCAAGAAGTTTCTGACCAGGGCCCAGTACATGACGGTAACCCTTCTTAAGTCTTGAATAGTTTGCTTGATTTGATTCCTATCTAGGCTACTTATTAGTTTCCTTGTTTACTAACTTAGGCGCCACCGAGATGGTGTGCGGACAAGATGGATTGTTGGGAGGCCATTGTGGACCACTGGTGCTCAGATGCCTGGTTGGCCGTCCACAATAATGCCAAGGAGCACCGCGCCCAAATGGTTGGTGTGCCACACCATCAAGGAAGCCGCAACTTAGCTGGTTACGGGAATAAATGGGTATGTGCTTTGCTTCAATTTTCATGCAAATTCTACTTTTCTTTGTCTTTTTGGCACCCACAACTTACTAATATCGTGCTTTGCTTTGTCTTTTAGGCGGAGCATAATAAAACAGAGCCACTTGGTGTGTTCGACAATTATGGCATGGCCCATACAGCGTCGTACAAGAAGGCAAAGGCGCTCTCAGAGTCTGATCTCGCCACTCCTTCGACTTTCACCAACATTGCCGCCTACAGTAAGCTCAAGGCTTATACTGAGGTGGCGAAGGAGAAGCACGGGGAGGCTTATAACCCGCTTGGGAAGCCTATTGAGCCGGAGCTGGTGATGATCTCTGGTGGCGGAAGGCGCCATGGCGCCATGGCCATTGGAGATAAGTTGATCAGGTGCGATAAGCCTCTTCCTGAGATCAAGGCGCGCCAAACGAGCTCTTCTCCTGCTATAAGGACTCGTCCGCGGCCAGTCGACCTCGCTATCCAGGTTATCCATAAGGACTCTTGCATTCTTGTTTTCTCTCATCGAATATTACAATGCTAACTAGAGGAGTGGGGTTGCAGGAAGCTCTTGAGAAAGAGCGACCGAACACCCAGCGGCTACTGGAGGAGAAGGAGCGGTTGGCAGAGGAGAAGGCAGCGGAGAGAGAGCGGCTGGCGGAGGAGAGGACGGCGAAGGCTCTCGAGGAGGCCACGGCACGACACGATGCATCGAACCGGGCCTTGTATGAGCTCTTCGTGGTAAGTCACTTGTTCATATTCACCCAAAGAATGCGTCATGAGTGGCCTAATATGATTGACTCATGAAAAACAAATGTGCAGACTATGTGCGAGAAGACTAGTCAGGCTGCTCCACCGATGCCGATCATTTCTCCTGTGGGGACGGTGAGTATCTTTTGATGATCATCAATACCATATTGAGTGGCGTCGTGCTAACCTCTAGTTGATCTTTTTGTGCAGCATAACTCTCGGGCTGCGTCCCATGACCCTTCTCCACCGTCAACATCGGCCAACCCGACGGATGCTTGTTAACCACCTCAGCCTTGAGGGCTACACTCCGGTAAGTTTTAAAATGCTTAGTTAGTTTGAAAATGCATATTTAGCTTCTAAAATCCTATATTTAATCGAAAAATGTCATACTTTGAATATTTTGCACAAAAAATACATAATTAACTTAGTTAGTTCAAAAACTGACATAGTCAACTTAGTTTGCTCACAAAATGCTAAATCTAGCTTAATTGGGTCAAAAATGCAAAAGCTAGCTTAAATTGGCTCAACAATTGCTAAAGTTTGCTTAGTTGCTCAAAAATGCTAAATTTAGCTCAATTTCCTGAAAATATGCTAACTCTAGCTTAATTTGATCACCATTGCTTATGTTAGCTTTGTCTGCTCAAAAGAAGAAGAAAATAGAAGAAGGAGAGGATCTTTTCTTCTTCTTCTTCTTCTTCTAGATTCTTCTTCTTCTCTTCTCCTTCTTCTTCTCCTTCTTCTCCTTATTCTTCTTATAACTTTTTTAGCTTCATTTTGCAGATTTGCTTCAAGGGAGTCATGCTATGATGGAGTGCTGCATTTGGACTTGTAGTTTAGTTTCATAAACTGTTTTGGTCACTATGTGCTATGTGAAACTATGAAATGCTTGTTGGAACCTTGTTCACATGTGAATCTTGTATGAAAACCTTGTTGGAGACTATATATTGTTGTTGGTTACTATATACTGTTTGTTGGATACTATATAATGTTGTTGGAGATTATATATATATATATATATATATTTGTCAAAATGCAGGGATTTGAAAGAAAACAGATAAAACAGAAGGAATGCAACCTCTTTGCCGTCCGCTGGCTGTCGGCAAATCCCTTTGCCGTCTGCTTGCAGTTGGCAAAGAGGACACGTGGCGCCCAGCTGTGCAATCTGGCAACAGCTAGGTGACCATTTGGTCATTATGCCGTCTGCCTCTGGCAAGGCAGACGGCAAAGCGTAGGACTTTGCCGTCTGCTGCTGGACGGAAAACATATGACGGGGGGGGGGGGGGGGGTGACGTCATTACCTTATCCGATGACGTCACCGTTCTTTGCCGTCTGTCCGTAGACGGCAACCCCGCCGTTAACGGCCTGACGGAGCCGGCTGGCAAAGCTTCGCCGTCAAGCTTCTCTGCCGTCTGTTTCCAATTCCAGCGGACGGCAAAGAGATTTGCCGTCCGTCGATATACAACATACGGCAAAGCACCTCTTTGCCGATGAAATGGCTGACGGGTGCTTTACCGTGCGGGGGCAGACGGCAAAGGGCTTTGCCGTCGGCCATACAGGTGTTTGCCGTCCGCCATGGCAGACGGCAAACAGGCGAATTCCAGTAGTGACTACTATCAATGGGAATTTCCTAGAAGTCCTAGTTTGGGAAGCTCTTAACGTTATGGAAAATCTTGTTGGAAATCTCCCTGTTGCTAGCATTCAAGAGGACATTACTCTAGCTCACACTATGAAAAAACTTGAAAAGTTAGAGCTAGAAATCCAAGCATCAATAAGATAAATGAGTTAAATCTTAGGATTCAAGGCAATTTGAATAGACTTAATAGCTACATGCCTAAAATTGTCAAAACTTTGAGGGCCATCAAATCCCATGACTTCGATCCTTCTAGAATAGATAAGATTGAGGAAATCTTTGACACTTTAGGAACTACTTTCTCCTCAATCAAAACCAAAAAGGTAGAAACTCCGGCAATGAAGTAACCCAAGTTCGTTTACGTCCCTAAGGTTCCTCGACCCAGAAACAATCCACTTATTGCCAAAGGAGTTGAAACTGTGAAGACCTTAGAAGAGATACCTCTCTTCAATAGAATTAGAAATGAAACTTCAGTTTATCTTCCACCGTTTTCTTTTATCCCTAGAATTATATTCATTAGACCTTTATTTGAAAGTCCTCTTAAGACTAGTTGTACAATTGAAGAGCTTTTTGATGATCTTGATGATGCTTCAATTGATACAACTTGAGCTTTTTTCTTCGTGCCTAGCTCAAAGGCGTAAAATAAAGCGCTTTTTGGGAGGCAACCCAAGTTGTTTTTTCTTCCATTTTTAGTGGTCTTGATGATTGTTAGTACTGTAAAAACATCATTGTATCTTTATTTCCAAGCTTTATTCCAAGTTTAGCCTCTGATTGCAAGAAATTTCAAAACTTGTGACGTGCTGTCCAGAAGAGATTTTGTCCCCTTGACGGAAAAATTTGGCTAAAATCACCAGATCATATTTTTGATCTGAATTGTTTTGAAAACATGCTCTATACAATTAGCTTTCGTGTATCTGTTCTGAGGTTTTTGATTTGAGTTGCAGAAGTACCCCAAAAAAATTATTTACTACCTGCTGGTCTATTTTTCACAGATTCTGCCACATTTTTCCTTTTCTTCGTTTTCCAAACCTAAAGCTTGCTTTTTAGTTGCAAAAACATTTTTGCAATCTTGAGAATCAGTAGCTCTTCAAGAATATCTTTACTTCCAGTAGAGGAAAATTATTTTATTATGGGTACTAACCACTCTAATCAGCTTATGATGAGTTATGTATGAAGGGAGTTTTCAATTGTGTGAAGGAAGATGATGGAAGAAGATCCGAGAGTGTCAAATGCTCAAGCTTGGGTGTGGCCCCATGCCCCCCAAGAATTATCCAAGGAGACTCAAGCATCTAAGCTTGGCGATGCCCCCGTGCATCCCCTTCGCCATCAACAATTATCAGTTCGTCCTTCGTTCCACTATATTTTTATCACTTCATGCATTATGTGCTATGCTTGGAGAGTCTTGCTCTTTACTTTTAGTTTTCTTTAGGTTTGTTTGTTGTTTATAACAAGTTAGAACCCATCTTTATTTGTGTGGGAGAGAAACACGCTCCACTTTAACCTAAAACACATCATAGCATTTTCATGCTTTTCTTTGTTGTGTGTGTTCTTTATCTTTTCATAGCTACTATCATGCTTAGCTCTTTGTTTTCATGCTTATATTTTTAAGAGCTTTTGATTAGTTTATTTCTGGAACTCTCTTTTGTCTTCATGTTTATCTTGTTCAGAGAGTTGGCCTGTTGCACTGAGTTGTGTATCTTGACACAAAGTAGGTAATTGAGGTTGCTATTCAATTGTAGTAGTAACTTGCAATAGTTTTGAGGAATTGTTTTGAGTAATATTTGAACTTTTGGTTTCAAGAGATTCTGCCTATTAGTGATAGATGTAGTTTTTTGGGCAATCCATGTTTATTTTCGAAAAACTACAAAAAAAAAGTTGAGAACTCTATATACTAGATGGATCACTAATCTTTGGAGGGATCGGATATTAGAGTACACTCACGTACCATGAGTCGGGGATGCGCAAGGATAACCAAACCCCCATACACTCTTCCTCGGGGTACTTGTCTCTTTGTGAAATTCTTGATTAGATTGACAGTTACCAATAATAAGTGCATGAGTTCTTCGGACTAATGTAAGTATTCGAAAGTTGACAATTCCACCACCCATATTTTTCTAGCCTCTTTGGTACCGTGCATTGCCCTTTCTTATCGAGAATTTGCGCATACTTCGTCGGTGCATCCAAACCCTTGGCATCATACGTTCTATCATCATAAACCTCCTTATATCTTTCCTCAAAACAACCACCATACCTACCTATCAAGGCATTTCCATAGCCTTTCCGAGATACATTGCCATGCAACATCCACCTTCTCATGACTTGATCTTCATGTCATACATGCTTTTGCTTGATCGATGAACCGCATGCTAGTTGGGCCTTGCTCTTATTATTGCTACATGATGCGCTAGTATCATTGCATATCCTGCTACACTGGCAGAGGCATACATTTGCATACATCATGATAGCTTCATCTTCTTTATACTGCGTACTTTTGTAAAGTGTGAAAGATCTTCTATACTTCTTGTAATATATATAGTGTTGCCCCTAAATTGAGGAAAAGATCCCAAAGAGGACAAATTAAAAGATCCCAAAGAGGACAAATGAGAGATAAATAGAAAGAGCCATTGAGGCCACAAAAAAAATACAAAAAATACGAAAAAGAGAAAAAGAAAATAAAAAGAGAGAAGGGGGCACACTACTATTCCTTTTGAGAGATCCACACTCGTACTCCCTCTTATATCTTGTACTCCATAGAGATCATCATACATGCATATAGCTATGAGCGGACCCTTACACTATAGAACTTGGCTTGTATATTCCAACGATGAGCCTCCTCAAATGAGCTCTAGGTCTTCTTGAGCAAGCAAGTTGGATGCACCCCCACTAGTTCCTTTGGAGAGCTTTCCATAGCTCATATGTGCATCCGTTGCATGGCAATCCCTACTCCTCACATCATACCTATCATTTGGCTTTCTCTCCAATGATTGTCCTCATTGATGTGAGCCTTTCACACCTTTTTGTCTTCATTCTCCATTATTTCTATTTTTTCCATCCTAAGTGTCAACTTTCTTGCTTACGCTTATCCATTGCATGAGTGCTCAAAAATTCGAAAGGTAATGGATCAGTTTGACTTGTACCTGGCTAGTGGTATCGGGACAAGTCAAGATAAGATTCCAAAGGATACCAAGTGTGAAACTTTAGTAGATTGAGTTTTCAACTAAAATAAATAGTAGGTTTTTTGCTCTAAACCCATCTCCCACTTCTTGCACGCAAACACCATTTGGAGACATTCGAGTCACGGACAGCGAGAGCTCTTGCACCTTTATGTTCTTATGTTGCTTGTTTCAATGCTAATATAGACTCTTGTTTGTTACGACTTGAATTGAATTACATGCCTTGTTTGCCTTACTTAAAAGTTAATTTATGGTTGGTAGAATGTCACCACAGAAATTATGCTTGTTATCATTTACCTACTCGAGCACGAGCATGAATTAAGCTTGGGGATGTTGATACGTCCCAAACGTATCTATAATTTCTGCTTGCTCCATGCATGTTTTGGGGGATATTGTTATGCTTTTGATACACTTTTATACACTTTTGATCATATTTGGACTAACCTATTAACTCAGTGCACTCCGGCGCCAGTTTCTGTTTTCTACTGTTTTTGTATTTCAGGTTTTCCCATTACTTAAGTGTCCAAAAAATTCTAGGAAAAATATATAAAAAATCAGCAACACGGGAGCTTCCAGATGCCCGAAGGGTGGCCAGCGGGCCCCACCTGGTGCCCAAGCGGCCTAGGGGCGCAACCCCACCCTAACCCGCGTCGGGGGGCCGCCTGGCCCCCCTGGTCCACCCCTGGCTGCCCCCTTCGCCTATAGTTACCTTTCGTCCCGAAACCCCCGAAGACAAAACCCTTTTTCACGATCTCCCCTCTGTTCCACCACCGCCGCGCTTCCATGATCGGGGCTTCCAGAAGACCCTTTCCCGACACCCTGCCGGAGGGAGGGTTGACCTCCTGGAGCTTCTCCACCACCATGGATGCTTCCCGGATGAGCCGTGAGTAGTCCAACCTGGACCATGGGTCCATGATCACTAGCTATGTGATATCTTCTCTCCACCTTTGTTCTTCAATATTTACACCTTGTGAGCTACCCTACATAATCAAGGCACATATGTAATTTTCCTGCTGTTGCTATGTTGAGTTTGTTGGGATCTGATGGATTACGAGATTATGTTCAGATTGTGATGAGTAATTGATACGTCCAAAATGCATCACTATTTTATATAGTAATTCTTTCTTATTCATTGATATATTTCATGTTATGATGTTGTTCTTATGTTGTTTTGGCTTATTTTACACTGTTTGCAACTTTCCGGTGCCGAAGCAGTAGACGCAGGATTCAGCAGTAAAAAGTAGATGCTGAGTTGCTAAAGAAGTATACCTCCAAATTACCTGAAAATCAACGGAGGGCATTTTTTAGAAGAATAACGAAGACACGCCGAAGAGGGGCCAGAGGGGGGCCACAGGGTGCCCAGACGGCCACCTGGCGCGGACCCTACCCTGGCCGCGCCGGGAGGGTGCCCACGCGGCCACCTGGCGCGACCCCTACCCTGGCCGCGCCGGGAGGGCGCCTGGACCCCTGGGGCCACTCCCGGCTCCCCCTTTGGCCTATATATCACTCGTCATCTAAAAACCCTAAAAAGGGGAGAGTTTTCAGAGTTCCGCCGCCGCTCCGTGGCTGAATCCTACAGAGGAGAAAAGACATCTCCAGCGGGAAGATTCCGCCGCGGAGAACACCTCCCGGAAGGGGAGATCGTCGCCATCGTCACGGGCATTATCGAGATCATCATCAACATCATCCCCAACATCAGCACCATCTCCACCACTATCCAATCTCACCTCACAAGTCCAACTTGTGTTGTAATCCGTACTATCTATCCTCTCTACTCTACGAGTGTTGATTTCTACCGTGTGATGAATGCTATTGAGTTTTGTTAGAGAAATATTATTGTGTCCAGATTGTTTATCATCTATTTATCCCCACTGATCATGATCTCTTTTATGTCTTGTGAGTAGTTACTTTAGTTCTTGAGGACATGGGAGAAGTCTAGTTGTTAGTAGTCATATGAAGTTGAAGTAATATGTGTTGTTTGATATTTAAGTTGTGTTGTTATTTTCCTAGTGGTGTAGTGTGGGTCGAACACTCAAAACTTCGACTTATTAAGGACCTAGGGGAATGCATTGTGTACAAAGATCTCTTACGGTGGGTTGCTGGAGTGACAGAAACCTGAACCCCAGTTCGCAAGCTTTCGCACACGGGAACAATGGATCAACGATCGTATTGCTATGGTTAGGCTTTTTCCTTAATTACTATCTTGTATTTGCGGATGCTTGTAAGATGTTTAATCATAAGAGTGCACTTATCTTAGTCTAGAGGGTGCACTAGCTTAGATCCACCCACTCGACACTTATCAGCACAACACATAGTACCGATGCGGATTATGCCGAAAGCACGTGACTATTTCTCCCGTGTGTCCTCAAGAATGCTTTAGCCTTTATAAGTTCAGTTGCTAGGCATCTCCTTTGCTAAAAAGGATTGGGCCACTCATTACTCGTCATTGCCTTTTACTTTGCTCGCTTTTACCTTCTTGTTGCTTATACGGAAAACCCCTAAAAGGTTATCTTTCAGTTCCTGCAGCTATTTCTTTACCAAAGTCACTTACCAATACCTTCTGCTCCTCGTTGGGTTCGACACTCTTATTTATCGAAAACGCTACAAACGATCCCCTACAGTTGAGGGTCATCAGTAATATATTTGGTTCTTCTCCTTTTATATTTATGTTCTTGAGTAATTCTTGCCTGTTCTCATTGTTGTTTATTGCTTTGGCCAAGTAGTAGGTAGTGACTTCAAGAGGGAGCGTTATGCATGATTGTGGGTTCATGCCCCCCAATGACTAGCTTGAGTGACATAAACATGAGTCTAGGGGATGTGTTGTTGCCACCAGGGGGAAAACAATGGTGCTTGTACTTGCGGGTGCAAGGATTGTTTACTTTACGCAAAGTTCTTTTAATGCAGTTGTCTGTTGCTTTGGGTTTACACTTTGGGTGGGGCTCGCAACTTAATACTCGCGAGATTTTCTGGATAGATATCTCAAGGTGGATGATTAGTGAGTAGATGCAGATGGATTTCGGTCTACTTGTCTTGGCGTACTGCCCATGGTTTTGAGCATCTTCCTTTCTTTTGTAGCATAGTTAGCATTCGGTGCGTTTTTAATCCTGTCAATTGCCCAGCTGTAAATTTTTTCACCTTGCATAGCCGTTTATCGTCTTATGGGAGAGATACATCACTAGTGAACTTCATGGGACCCCGGTCCATAGTTCCACCACTTTTACACCGTCAATTTACTTCTTGCTTTTAATTTACATTGTATTTATCACTACTATCTACCCTTGTGTTTTATCATTTGTAAACAACAAGGTGGGAGAGATTGACAACCTCTCCGTACTCGTTGGGAGCAAAGCTATTTGTTGTGTGTACAGGTCCACGTCAACCTCATCTCCAGATGGTAACTTAATATCTGGCGCCATTGACACCTACTTGCAGAATTCGAAGTCCTCCGGTTCGATTACCTTGGTATCTTCACCAAGGGAAACTTGTTGTTGTGCTACATCTCAACCTTCCAGTTGGGGTAACCAACGAGGGGCGAGAAGCCATCACTTAGTAACATAATAATTTCTCTTCTTGTCCTCATTAGTAAATAAGCCACCCAACTAAGTGAGTTTAGTCAGGTGTGTAATAACATCGTCATTTTCTCTGCCATAAAAGAGGTCAGCTTCAACTATAGATATAAGTGAAAGATCAACACAGAATTCACAGTCAACATCTTTAATGCAAATAGGAGATGTAGCAAAGTCAGGATCATGAGCAAACTTGTTCTTCATAGAGTGCTTTTCAAGAAGTTTCTTCACAACTTCGGGGCCTGCAGAATCACTACACTCTGCAAGTTCCCTACATAATTCATCATCAAGCTCAATATAATCATCATAAGGAATTCTATGTTAGATGCCACTCAAATCTGGGTAACCATAGGATCTACCAATAGGGTAACGTGTAACAGGAATTTCAATTCCAGACTGTTTTGCAACCGTAGCAATATGAGACTCAATAAAGTATCCAAGTGAACTAGTCTCATCAAAAGTAGTAGCAGCATCATCAAAAGTATCAGACATAGTAACGGACTCAGTAGAGGCAGCATGTGGTGAAGGTGAATCAAGTGTAGCACTAGTGCTAAGAATGATACCTTTTCTTGTAGAGGATGGTAAGATCGGAACCTTGGGTCTCCTTTCTTACCCATAGCGGATAAATCGCTGCAAGCAAAATAACTCCAATTAGACTTGTAAATAAAGCTATGCTCCCCGGCCACGGCGCCAGAAAATAGTCTTGATGACCCACAAGTGTAGGGGATCACAACAATCTTTGCGGGTAAGATAACCTAATTTATTGATTCGACACAAGGGGAGCCAAAGGATATTTAGAAGCTTTAACTGTTGAGTTGTCAATTCAACCGCACCTAAAAAATACTTGCTTGGCAACATTTTATTAGTAGTAACGGTTTGATGGAAGTGATGGTGGAAAGGGAAATAGTGGTGGCAAAGCAACGAAAGTAAAACAACAAAAGTTAAGAAACTAGTAACCAGCAGGATTAAAAATCTGTAGGCTAGGGGAATGGATGGTTGGGCGCTACATGGATGAGAGATAACATGTAATTGACATGGGGCAAGGCACACAGAAAAGTATTGATCATCCAGTAAAATATCAAACATTAGGCATGTATCCCAAGGTAGTAGCGCGTGCTTGCAATAAGAACTTTGCACAACATCTTTTGCCCTACCCTCCTGCTACAAACGGGGACAAAAGGAACTTATGGAGATTAAGGTGCTCCTGTCAAAGAGCACTAGAACAAAGCATTAACAATCAATGGATACATGGAATCCTCAAATTATAGTCCATCCCCTTTGGTGTCACAAGCTGTCACCATTGGGATCGCCGATTCTGGATTATAATAGGTGCATACAACTCATAGATAGGATTAAGAACACAAATATATTCATGAAAATATAAAGGGTTCAGATCTGAAATCATGGCACACGGACCCAAAGTGACAAGCATGAAGAGAAACAAGTAGTAGCAAAGATGATAAACACCATAGTAGATGATAGGCAACTTGCCCCAACAATCTGACAAACTATTACATGATCTAACTCATCCAATCCCTACCATCCCCTTCGCCTACAGCAGGGAATTCCTCACACATCAAAGGGGGAGACATGGAAGGGTGATGGAGTGGCGATGGTGATGATAGCGACGATTTCCCCTCACCGGAGGCCAAAATAGTCTCTTAGATTAGCTCTCCTAGAGAATAACATAGGTGGCGGAGGCTCCGCGACAAGAATTGGGATATCCACTTCTTTTCTGTGATTTCCTCGTCAAGGGTAAAAATAGGAGACAAAGTAGGGCACCAGGAGAGGTGGCCCCCCCTCCAGGCGGTCTCCTGGTGCGGCCAAGGGCTAGCCCGCGCCACCTGGCCGCCTGGGCCAGGGGTGTACCCCTCTGCCCCATCTTCTGGATCAAGGGCCTTCCGACCCCGTGGATTTTCTGTATTTTTTCCTGTATTTTTTTAGGTACAAAAAATCCTTTTTCCTGCACATGAGAAAACCATACAGGCAGCTCTGATGAAAACAACGCTAGTTCGAGTTAGTTTCGTTCAAATCATGCAAGAATGAGGTCAAAACAATAGCACAAGTGTTTGGAAAAGTCGACACGTTTGAGACGTATCACTCACGACTACTCTCTCCTACCTCTTGATGGCTTCTCACCCCTCGTTTGTTACCCCAAGTGGAAGGTTGAGATGTAGCATAGCAGAAAATTTCTCTTGGTTAAGATACCAAGGTTATCAATCTAGTAGGATTCCAAAATTCTGCAAGTAGGTGGCAAAAACGCCAGAAATTATTTCTAGCTAGGGAATTTTCATGGACCTGCACACAAAAGCAAATAACTTTGCTCCCAACGAGTTCATAGAGGTTGCCAATCTCTCCGGCCTTGTTGTTTACAAATGATCAAACACAGGCGGGAAATAGTAGTGGTGATTGCAACAAAAAGGAAATAAAGCAGTAAATAAAGTGAGGTGTAAACAGTGGTGGAAATATGGATTGAGCTCCCATGATGTTCACTAGTGATGTCTCTTTCCCAAAAGATGATAAAATAGGTAAGCTGGGTGAACAAATTACAACTGGGAAATTGACAGAATTATGAACGCACCGCAATGCTAATTATACTGCAAAGAAAGTTAGAGGCTCAAAAGTATGGGCAGTATGCCAAGACAAGTAGACCGAAATCCAACTGCATCTACTCACTAATCATACACCTTGAGATATCTATCCAGAACATCTCTTTGGTATTAAGTTGTGAGCCCCACCCAAAGTGTAAACGCAAAGCAACAAACAACTGCATTAACAAACTTTGCGTAAGGTAAACAATCCTTGCAACCGCGGTTACAAGCAACGTTGTTTTCTCCTTGGTGGCAACAACACATCCCCTAGTCTCATGTTTCTGTCACTCAAGCTAGACATCGGGGGGCATGAACCCACAATCAAGCATAACGCTCTCTCTTGGAGTTACTATCTAATACTTGACCAAAGCAATAAAAAGCAACGGAGAAAATGAAAGAATTACTCAAGAACAAAATATAAAAGGAGAAGCAAATATATAACTCATCACAATCTGAACATAATCTCACAATCCATCGGATCCCAGCAAACACAACATAGCAACACTAGAAAGAATTACATAGATGCCTTGATCATGTAGGGCAGCTCACAAGGGCTAAGAATTGAAGCACAAGATTGGAGAGAAGACATCACATAGCTACTGGTCATGGACCTATGGTCCAAGGGGGACTACTTGTCGTGGTTTGATCCTGACAATAGAAAGGGGGGGGGGGTATGAATGGAGCATGATCTATCGAGACGTAAACGGGTGAAGCAGGCGGTTTTATCGAGTTCGGGACTCTCGTGGTGGATATAAAATCCCTAGGTCTCATGCACTTGGAGGAGCTTTTCATTATCTTTTTATGAACAAGATGTACATGAGGTCCTTTCCATGGTAAAGGAAGAAGAAAACTCGAGGAAGAAGAAGAGAGTTCCCCCATGGGTAGTGGTGGGAATGGATTATATAGAGTGTGCCACCCCCATGCCACTTAAAATACATAAATGGGGAATTAATGAGGGACTAAATGCCTATTAATGATAAAATAACGCTTCTAATTAAAACATAGAAAATCCTCCATTAATTCGTATTATAATCGGCGTAGTGAATGCTTGATTGTATAGCTTTGGTGACTGTTGACCATCCTATTGTCCGAGTTGCTCGTTACTCGGTAGCTTCATGTCCGAGTTATTTGTTACTCGGAAGTGTAATCGTACTTTGATCATTGAGTAACACCTGACTCGGTTATATGCCAATCTTATTTTAATTATCTCGCTAAGGGTACCCCATGATATGTGATACATAAGGGTATGCCTTAGGTATGACCACGACACTACTCACGGCACATCTGGGAAGCGCTCATGGGGGTGGATAAGCTCCCAGAGGTCAATCCTCCCTCCGGAAGGGTGCCGGGAAGAGGTCTTCTGGTGCTCCTGATCTTGGAAGCGTAGCGGTGGCGGAACATAGGTGAAAATCGCGATGCGGGGTTTTCTGCGAGGGTTTTTGGAACGAGGATTAAATATAGGCCGAAGGGGGGCACCAGGGGGTCGCCCCTCCCCCCAGGCGCCCTGGTGGCGCGAACTAGCGTGGGGCCATGCCCCCTGGATGCCTGGGAGGGGGTTGGCCCCCCTCTGGCCCTCCTTTGGCGATTCCCGAAGCTTCTATTGCGCTGATTTTATATATTTTTCCTGGCATTTTTTGAGCTCTGTAAAATATGGGTAAAAACCTGCAATTCACAGACATCAGCAGGAATAAAATGGCAATGGGTGCACTGAGTTAGTAGGTTAGTCCAAATATGTGTAAAAATATATGAAAGTGTAGCAAAACACATAGAAATGTCAGCTAAAAGAGCATGGAACAAGCCGAAATTATGGAAGAATATGTGAAAACAGACCAGCGGGTAGTAAGTAATTTTTTTGGGGTACTTCTGCAACTCAAATTTAAAAACTCAGAATAGACGCCAGAAACCTAATTGTATAGAGCATACTGTAAAAAATTCAGATCAAAAATATGATTTGGTGATTTATCGTGAATTTTTCCGTCAAGCAGACATAATCTGTTTCTGGACAGCATGTCACAACTTTTGAACTTTCTTGCAATCAGAGGCTAAAACTTGCCACAAAGCTTGAAAACAAAGATACAACGATGTTGCTACAGTAGTAAGAAGCATCAAGACCACTAAAACTGAAAGTAAAAACATTTTGTGTTGCCTCCCAATACGCGCTTTATTTTATGCCTTTTAGCTAGGCATGAAGTAAAAAGATCAAGTTTTATCAACTCCAAAAGAATAACTTGCCTGTGTAACGGAATCTTATGGTAACTTAATCTTCTTTCGAGGGAAGTTTTCCATTCCCTTTTTTAAGGGGATTTTGAATCTAATGGTCCCTTCTTTCATGTCAATGATAGCACCAACGGTGCGAAGAAAAGGACGTCCCAAAATAATTGGACACGAGGGATCAAACTCAATGTCCATGACAAGAAAATCAACGGGAACATAATTATCATTGAAAACAATAAGAATATCATCAATCCTCCCTAAAGGTTTCTGTATGGAAGAATCAACAAGACGAACACCAAAAGAACATGGATCAAAAGGTTTCAAATCAAGAATATCATACATTCTTTTTGGGTAAAACAGAAGCACTAGCTCCAACATCACATAAGGAAAAGCAAGAGAAATTATTCAATTTAATTTTGACCATAGGATCCCAACCATCTTCTTCCTTTCTATGAATAGAGGTCTCTAACTTGAGCTTCTCCTCCCTAGATTTCTAGGAGAAGTCTCTAAATAGGAGTCAAAGAAGGGCACCAGGGGAGCTGACCCCCCTCCAGGAGGTCTATTGGCGCGGCCAGGGGCTAGGCCGCGCCACCTGGCCGCCTGGTCCAGGGGTGGCCCTCGATAGCCCATCTAGTGGCTCAACGTCCTTCCGGCTCCGTGGATTTTCTGTATTTTTTCCTGGATTTTTCTGAGGTACCTAACATTCCTTTTTCCTGCACATGAGAAAACCATACACGCAGATCTGCTGGAAACAACACCATTTCGGTTTAGCTTCGTTCAAATCATGCAAGAATGAGGTCAAAACAATAGAAAAAGTGTTTGGAAAAGTCGTTACGTTTGAGACATATGACTCCCGACTACTCTCTCCTACCTCTTGATGGCTTCTCGCCACTCGTTGGTTACCCCAAGTGGAAGGTTGAGATGTAGCATAGCGGCACATTTCCCTCAGTGAAGATACCAAGGTTATCAATCCAGTAGGACTCCAAATTCTGCAAGTAGGTGGCAACAACGCCAGAAATTACTTCTAGCTAGGAAGTTGTCATGGACCTGCACACAAAAGAAAATAACTTTTCTCCCAACGAGATCAGAGAGGTTGTCAATCTCTCCGGCCTTGTTGTTTACAAATGATGAAACAAAAGCGGGAAATAGTAGTGGTGATTGGAACAAAAAGGAAATAAAGCAGTAAGTAAAGTGAGGTGTAAACAGTGGTGGAAAGATGGACCGAGGTCCCATGATGTTCACTAGTGATGTCTCTCTCCCAAAAGACGATAAAATAGCAAAGCCGGGTGAACAAATTATAGCTGGGAAATTAACAGAATTATGAACGCACTGCAATGCTAATTATGGTGCAAAAAAGTTAGATGCTCAAAATTATGGACAGTACACCAAGACAAGTAGACCGAAATCCAACTGCATCTACTCACTAATCATCCACCTTGAGATATCTATCTAGAACATCTCACTGGTATTAAGTTGTGAGCCCCACCAAAAGTGTAAACTCAAAGCAACAGACAACTGCATTAACAAACTTTGCATAAGGTAAATAATCCTTGCAACCGCGGTTACAAGCACCGTTGTTTTCTCCCTAGTGGCAACAACACACCCCTAGTCTCATGTTTCTGACACTCAAGCTAGACATCGGGGGGCATGAACCCACAATCAAGCATAACGCTCCCTATTGGAGTTACTATCTACTACTTGGCAAAACAAATAAAAAGCAACGTAGAACATGTAAGAATTACTCAAGAGCAAAATATAAAAGGAGAACCATATATATAACTCATCACAATCTGAACATAATCTCATAACCCATCGAATCCCAGCAAACCCAGCATCGCAACAGTAGAAAGAATTACATAGATGCCTTGATCATGTAGGGCAGATCACAAGGGCTAAGAATTGAAGCACAAGATTGGAGAGAATACATCACATAGCTACTGGTCATGGACCCATGGTCCAAGGGGGATTACTCACGGCACATCCGGGAAGCGCTCATGGTGGTGGAGAAGCTTCCGGAGGTCAATCCTCCCTCCGACAGGGTGCCGGGTAGAGGCCTTCTAGTGCTCCTGATCTTGGAAGCGCGGCGGCGAGGGAAAAGAGGTGAAAATCACGATACGGGGTTCGCTACATGGGTTGTTGGAGCAAGGTGTAAATATTGGCCGAAGGGGGCACCAGGGGGTGGCCCTTCCCCCCAGACGTCCTGGTGGCGCGACCTGGGGTGGGGCCGCGCCCCCTACCCGCCTGCGAGGGGGGTGGCCCCCTATGGCCCTCCTTCGGTGATTCCCGAAGCTTTTGTTGTGCTGATTTTTATATATTTTTCCTGGAATTTTTGGAGCTCTCTAAATATGGGTAAAAACCTGCAATTCACAGACATCAACGGACAGAAACTAGCAGTGGGTGCACTGAGTTAGTAGGTTAGTCCAAATATGTGTAAAAAGATATGAAAGTGTAGCAAAACACATAGCAATGTCACCTAAAAGAGCATGGAACAAGCAGAAATGGGACGTATCACCTCTCTTTTAACAATCAAAGCATTGTCTACGGCTACATACGCCACTCTATTAAGAACGCAACAATAAAATATCCATTGACATATCACATAAGACATGACACTCAGGGTCTCGAGCGCGGCTTCACCCTCTCCCCCGAGGCATTTTTCCGCACACGTGACACCTTGCACACTGACACTCGGGGCATCGAGCGTGGCTTCACCCTCTCCCCCGAGGCGTTTTTTCACATAACCGACGCCTTGCACACTGACACTAGGGGGCTCAAGCGCGGCTTCACCCTTTCCCCCGAGGCGTTTTTTCGCATACACGACACCTCGCACACCAACACTCGGGGGCTCGAGCTTGACTTCACCCTCTCCCTCGGGCATCTATTTGCACACGCGACACTCTATACAATGGCACTCAAAATATTGAGCGTGATCTCACCCTCTCCTCGAGACGCTATTCACATACGCGGCACTTTCTAGACCACAACACCCGGGGCCTGAGCATGCTCCAAACTCCGCTCCTGCCAGAGGCATTATTTCATACTCACAGTATTACAACACTCGAAGGCCCGAAAGAGTACCACCTCTCTCCAAAATAAATCAAGTCGCACTTACTTAATCCATCATAAAAAAGGGGAAGTGTCAAAATGCACAAATTCAAGACATCTATAAGTGGGAAACACCACCACCCACGAAGGGACAGAGATACCAACACACTCGAAAGGCGTTAGAAACACTGAAGGATATTCTCGCCAGGGCACTGAGAAAAATACCAAGGCAAGGTGTAATAAAGCCTCCGACCAATCACAAGCGATTGAACGAAGCCTCGGAGGCTACTCCCATCGAGAGCTCTATCGTGCACCCGATAGATTATGGACTGGTAAGCAAGAAAGAACGACAAGGAACAAATCAACATAATCAAGTCCATAAGATTTCCAGTATATTGATTACTTAAACGATTACAAAGAGGAATATTTACATCAGAAGGACTACAAGACCAATTCTCTAAGGAATTATGACTTCTACGTGTGTGCGCATGCTAAGATAATTGGAACTCTACATTGTGTCGAGCATCATCACAGACAAAGGCAAAATTACAACCCTAAGTCTATGAAGACAAACACACACGAGGACACGCTTAATAGCCTTTTCCTACCAGCGCACCCGCTTGATCGGCGGTTTGACATCAACGTGCTGCTCAAAATTGGAGTAGCTAGTACCACCACCAGTTGAAGAGTCGGGGGAGTGAGAAGCAGAAGGCGAGCCACCATCAGAAGAAGAAATGGAAGCACCACCCGCGCCTCCAAAGTCGTCGTTGCTTGAGCTCTCCCAGCATTTTCCATCAGCGTCAAAGGCCCTAATCAAGAGGGTCTCCACTCCATCGAACCGATAGCAGAGACAGTCACCCTTGCACAGATTAAACTGGCGGGCAAACACTCTCCAACCGGACTCCAAGAAAACCAAGGATGAAGACTCAACCCTGAGCACCACCAACAGTGGGCAATACGAATACCCTTGGAAACGCAGCCAGAGACCATCCAAACCAAGTTCTGAAACAACAGCAGAAAAAGAAGAAGGAAGGGGAAACCGGCCAGCAATACGGCTACAAACATAAAGAATGAAATCATGGTTGCAGACGCCTTCGTCCACAGCCACAGCAGAGGATATCTTGGAAGAACCCCCATACCCTCGTTGGAAGCGTGCCACACGGGGAGTACGGGCACCACAGCCTCGACGCCCATAGCCGGCGACGCCCCACGCAGAACTAACACCAGAAACACTGCGGGCATGGCGTTTTGAAGCAATAAGAATAAACCAGAGAACAGAAGAAGGGGAAGAAGGTGGATTGCCAAGTGCAAAGCAACAACTCATATTTACACACCCCTCAAGGGTAAATTGGTCCATCCAGTTCAACGAAATAGGAAACATCGCAATACAACAAATTAAAAACTGGGGAAGGCAACCCTTCGGATTCCAAGACAAAGGCGGCCCTTTGTATCTAGCACCACTTGAAAACATCAATAAATTTCACGTTTTCTCATGGCCTCGGAAATCCAACAGGCGGACGAGCATAGAGGCAATACCACGAAAACCAAAGCATCATCATAACTGCCAACAGATGCGACGGGTCACATCAGACCGATGTCGTCTTCCATAGGTCATCAAGGAGCATCATTACACCCTTTCACATCTCTGCAAGATAGACGAGATGGTTCGATCCTCTCGCAGGCGCTCAGACAAAGAAGAGATGCTTTTTCTTTTCTTTTTCTAAAAACTTTTGTAACAGCTCAGAAATTCCACCCTAATTAAAAAAATTTGTTTGTTGCTTTATTTTGTTGGTTTCCCGTATTGTTTGTAGTGCTTGCTTCGCCAATTTATTAATTGGTGAATATTTCCCCCCTCCTTCTCGTACCGGTATGCGATTCCGGACCCCGTCCACATGGCACAAGACCTTTTGCGGCATCGGGTATTCACCCAATCACCGTCGCAACTCCCGGCACATGACCAGCCTTCACCATCGGTGCGGAAAATCCCATTTATATTTAAATGGATTATTTTGTCGGGCGATAGTAGACGTTATTGGTGTGGCGTAGAACATTGTAGAAGACGTCAGTTTAGTGCAGCGAGGCGGTGTTTAGAATTTCGTGCGGTTCTGATTTCGTTTGATAGGTAAACGATGGAGGTGCCAAGCATAGTAACCGGTATATATACTCTAGGGGCGTAATTTAATAAATCTCGCGCATCCCTTTAGATGGTCTCCAAAATCCCTTCTTATCTTAGGAATCTAGCCCACCTAAAAACTTGGCCCAAAATTCCCTTTAATCAGATCCAAAACAACCCACTTTGCCTCCCCTAACCTCCTACCATAAATAGAAAAGTACCCTGCCTATTTTGGAAAACCCTAGCCCCCCTACTCCCTCTCTTTCCGTGCCCAACCACCCCCCCCCCCCGCCGCCACCTTGCACAGCCATCCAATCCCCCACGTCTGATCTAATCACCTCGATCTGGTCCGTTTTTCCAGATCGGACGATCCGCATCGTGCCACATCATCAGTTGGAGCTCTCCCGACCAGAGCTCCTCCTGCCCGAGGGCCGCTCCCGTGGAGAGCCGCAGCCAACGCTCCTCCGTCGAGCAGCCGTCCTGCCCTGACCTAGCCGCGGGCGAGCCCCCTGCAGGTCGCCGCATCTCCTCTCCTTCTCCTCTCTCCTTCCTTTCTCCTCTCTCACCTCTTTCCCTAACTCTCTCTCCTCTCTCTGCAAGGCCGCTGCCGAACCATGGACAGGGAGCTCGCGCCGACCCGGTCTCCTCGCTGGTGGTCGCCTACGACCAGATCCGATCTTCGGCGACCGGATCTGTCGTCCCCGCACCGTTCCCCGCACCCCAAGCCTCACCGGAGCAGTGCCCCTCGCCGAAGATGCCCACCACCGCGTCGGGATGAACCGCTGCCAGCCTCGGCTGCCTTGATCTGGAGACAAGGCCGAGCCGGCTGCTGCCGCCGCTTTGCGCCGACCAACGCTCGCGCAGCCCAGCACCGAGTGCCCCTCCTCCCGCCTCGGCCCGCAGCGCCCCCTCGCCCACGGGCGAGCACCTCCTATCCTCCGCCCCCTACGTCCTGGGCCGGCCCATGGTGTGCGCCCCCTCCAGCCTTTCTTTTATTTATCTTTCTGTTGCGCAGTAGTGGGCTTGGCCCAATTGATCCTGCTGCTGTTTGGCGCCTGTGGCGAGATATAATATCCCGCGCTCACCCTGTGTAGGCCTGATAGCCTCTGTTTCGGCCCCCGTGCTATGTTTTAATACTTTTTTGGGCATTTAAAATGGCAGATTATAATATATTTTTTCGGTAGCAATATCTTTTAAACCGTAGCTCGGATTGCGATGCGTTCTACATGAAACTAGCTTAGTTTTTGTTGTAGTTTGATAAAATGTGCTCCTTTGCTATGTTTGAACTTGTCTTCATGTTGTTTACTGCAAATTACCATTGCATGCCACCGTAAACTATTTATTTAATAACTTTTTAGCCGTTGATCCCATAAAAATGCACTTTACATGTAACTTGACTAGAATTTCATGTATATTATGATTGTGCTATTGTTTACTGCTGTTAACCAATATAAAATATGGTTTAGGGAAGATCAGAACCAAATGCTTTAATTGTTGTGGGGTACTTAGTGATATGCCATGTTTAGGATTTTACCCCATTTAAATTGACTAGCCTAGGTAGTTTACTTCATACTTCACCTTTTGCTGTGCTATGCCATGCTTGAGTGAGATGCCAGTTTACCAACCTTTGCTCATGTTGTGTAGCTAAGAAACTTGAACTGATGATAACTGTGTGGTATCGTCGTGTGTGACTAATACCACACTTAACCTGTTAGTAACCGCTCTCGACGATACACGCGATACCGTAGTGCGTTGTCTTGTGTTGCCTTCTTGTTGATGCTTGCTCATGATTTCTTCTTAGTAATAGATGTTTGCTCGTCGATTTCCTTTCCATTGTTTCCTTCTTGTGTGCTTCCGTGGTTACTCTCGGAGACGATGCGAGCTTGCGATCGTCTACGCCTTCGGAATCATCTTCTCACAGGTAAGGGGGAGCATATATCATGCTTATAACTTTTAGCTCACTTGAGCCTAAGTATAAAATAGAACGATTGCTTGATCCGACCACCTCATGTTTATGCGTCTCTACTAAACGCAAACAGCCATGTCCTCCACGTCCCAGCAAACCTTTGTTTCGCTATGTACCTTGATTGCTTAACCACTGCTTAGTATGCATTCTTAGGATGCTATCAACTGTTCCCCTATTACTCCTTGGATTGGGCTATCACATTATTATATTGTTGTGAATGATATGATTATTATAATGTTGACTATACTCGACGAAGGATGGAAGGTCTAGGCAATCCTACCCCGATGCTTTGTTCCATTCGAGTCAACTAGGACCCGAGTTCCGGGTATTGTGTCTCTTGACGAGCGTGCCTAACCGCGTGCGGGATGCTATGGGATCCCCTCTTCTTACCTACCTAGCTAAACATTTCTAGTGGTGGCCCAAGATGATTTACCATTTGAAACCCCCGGTGTGTGCAAGGTTGTATCCCCTCGCAGATTATAAACTACTCGGGCAGCGGAGACAGAGTTCCTTCGTTGGTCCACACCTGGAAGCTAGGGGGCTGCCCAAAGTGATGGGTTAGTTACCCCAACATCATCCAGACGGAAGAGTCCGACCCGAGAGCGTGGCCAGCTTTTGGATTGGGTGTCGACTCCCTGGGGGCCACCCGGATTTGTGCGTCGTTAGTTAGAGGGGCCTATTGTTCCGGATTTCTTGGGACTAAATCATAAAATGGTTTCCTGTGATGGGTAGCAACTAAGAGAGATTGGCATGCGTGCGGAGCCTCGTAATGGGAAGTTGGTACACCCCTGCAAGGTTAAATATTTTCGAGAAGCCGTGTCGACGGTTATGGATGACTTGAGACGTACTCCTTGTTCATAGACAACAACAACTGAAATAATCTTAATAACTTGATCAACGTGTGTGTGCCTTGACTGCTTCTTCTTCGTCGGGATGCGAAGGAGAGGACAAGGATAGGATAGGTGTTATATTTGCGTAAGTAGCTGATATCAGACTTGTTGGAGGCGATTCCTCAACGAATGCTTGGTTCTCATCTTACTCTACATAGATTGTTAGCCACTTCATATATTGCTAGTGCGATTGCAACCTCAACCACTACCCCCTTCTTATCGTGAGAAGTTAGTTACAAGACTTGTTGATATATCTCACCCCTTTCTTCTCTCTTTTATGCATGTTATGCAAACGATCTTGGACTACAAAGGAGCTCGACGACCCTTCTTCGGGACGCCTTCGTGGAGACTCGATGACGACTAGTTAGGCGGATCCCGGCGGAGAGCCTGGACCCGTGTGGTTAGGGGCATGGTGTGTTTTACCTTTGCCACTAGGAATTTGATTGTAGTCTATACTCAGACATGTATCTTCTGCTGATGTAATGATTAAGGCAGCTGTATGCCGATTGTATGAGATGGTGTATCCTTGTAGCTAAAATGTTGTGATATCATGTTGGAAATCCGGGGCATATGGCATTGTCATATGCCGCGGTGGGACCGATATGTGCTTCGTCCCCGGATCTGGATGGGAACATCTAGATCTGGAACAGTACTGCATATCAGGCCTTACAACTTGTTATCAGAGCCTTATCGACCGTAAGATCCCTCTTCTGGCCGAAGTGGAGTCTAGACAAAAACTATTTTGTAGTTACTAAGTTAGTTATCGGAGAGTAGGAATATTTTTACTCCTTATCCTTGCTCTGGTCAGACAAGTGCCGTAAGTGTTTTACTCTGGCCTTATCACCTTTAAAACTTTAGGATCTCGAGTGTCTGGAGTATCGGAATCGTTACAATGCTTTGATTGCGGAGTATTGTCTCAATTCCGAACTCAGGTTTGGCAATTCATGTAGTACCTTTAGCTTCTCCGACTCCGGATAACATCTTGGTCGTCTGTTGATTTTCATTCCTCTTTCCTAGTATCCTCACGACCTCAGTGAGAATGCTTCACTTGATCGTCATCTCCCATTGTCGTTGTTCCTCTTGATCTCCTAATGGCTTCGTCATTCGATGTTGTCGTCTCTCTACGAAAGTTTTCTCAACGGAAGATTCATCATCGACATGTAGCAGAGCCCTTCTTGGTGGTGTTGAAGGACGTCGTCTATCTTTTCTCTCCCCCCCTTGACAAGGATCAGCCTTGGCAAATCCCATGCTCTGGGACCCTGGGTTAGTCATAGAGAAGGAACATGTTGGACGATACTCGTCGGCTAACAGGAGAAGCACTTCCTGCTTGATATTATTGCGTGAGGGGGCGATTACAAGGGAGGCCAAGGTGAGTTCTCGCAAGACCAGGAGAGTAGATTGGATATTGGATGATCGAGACGTCTCCCCTCCCAGCCTTTATATACTAGGCTAGGTCTCGGGGAGTCCGTACTAGGTTACAGAGATAGTTTCCTAGTTCTAGTCTTGCCTTGTACGCCAAGTCGTGCCTTCCATATCAGTCGCGGACTCCTACGTCGGTGTCTTGATTGGGCCAGTCGTAGGCCTGAGGAGGCTTTCCAGGGGGCCTTCTGTCTTCATACTCACCGGGTATCCTTATACGCAGGAGTCGTGGGGTCACCCCCTCGTCAGTAGCCCCCGAGTGCCTGGGGGACTCGAGGAGTCGCATAGGGACTCGAATTCGTTTAATGCTTTACTGTTTGTAGGCGCAGCATAGCCGCGGGTCGCTGGCAGTTTTGAGCCATGATAATACCTGTTTCGAGGGATTGCTAAGATGAAAGGGCCCAAGGAGTCGACTGGTCGAGCCTTGGTGAATTGCGCTAGTGGAAAATACCGCAGTAGCCCAATCAAGACCACGTCCCTCGACATGAACTTGGAACGACCGGTGTCTAGCAAAGTCATGCCGCTGTAGGTCTTATAGGATCAATTGCTGCCAGTCTAAGTAAACATCCAGAGCGTGTCTTCTCGGCTCTTTCTATCATGCGAGCGTATGGAAAAGATCGGGAGTGAAATCGCTTTGCGGCAAGTCCCGGCCCGGCCGTTCTGCGCAGCGGGGTCTTACCTACACGATGAGCTTGCGTGGCATCTGGGTACAGTGTGTCGTAGCCCGGGTATAATTTGTTTTTTGTAGAGGAACAGAGCCTGGTTAGCGATGCACCCACTTGGAATGAACAATCAAGTGGGATGTTAGTAGTCGCTCGCGGAGCATATGCGTGCTCACGCGAGGAATCGTATAAGGAAACATCCGCTCAGAAGGTCGTCGAGTGAGTGAGTAGATCATAGTTTCCAATACTTTGTGGAGTTCTGCGAGTAATCACTCGAATGCTTTTCTGTCTTCAGGGTGAGGGAGCACCCGAACTCTGTAAGTACATTTATTTCTGCTAGTGCGAGTGAACACTCGAGCACGTATCTGTTTTCTTGGTGAGGGAGCACCCTAACTCTGTTGATGTCGTAACTACTGGTTGGTGCGAGCAGCCTCTCAAGCACATTTTTTCATTCCAGGTGAGGGAGCACCCGAGCTCGAGTAAAGGTACTCCCAATGGGAGTAGGAGATTTTTGGAATATAAAACCTTGTGAGGAGCAGGATGCTGACCGAGGATGCATGCTTAATACGCATTGCTGAGATGTGACGTTGGCTGGTCCGCCTGACAGGTTGGGTTGCTGTGGCGTGTGAATGGAAGTGACTTGACATCCTGCCACCGAAAATTTGGGACTGTGTGATGATGGCCCTCATTTTTCGCGCGTAGTGGGCGGTATGGTTAATGCGCCAGTTTGGTTTTCCATGCTTCTCGGCTATCGTGGGATCGTGCCACGTCCACTGGGTTCCAAGATTAACGGTGATGATTTGCTTGCCCCTATTGTTGGTTAAATACCGGGGAGTCTGGTGGGTTTAGGTTTTCACCCAGCCATTGCCTTCTCGGCTTGTCCTTCTTCTTCGTTCTTCGTTCTTTGCCTCCTACCTTTTTTCTTTGCGCGGTTTGCTGGTGAGATCCATGTCAAGCGCCCTCGCAGTGCAGCACAGGAGTTTGCGAGGATCACTGCTAGATGGGAACGGTCCGCTTTTGGAGCCGCAGATCTGGATGATTTGGTGGCGGACGACATGGTGGTTGATGGTGCCGCCCGGGTTCCTTGGGATGAGGAGGTTCCTGCGCCCTGTCCAGATGAACGGGTATGGTTCCAGAGCTTCTTCCCTCGTGGTTTTGCGCTTCCCGTTCATCCTTTCCTCCGGGGGTTGCTTTTTGCCTATCAATTGCAACTGCATGACTTGACCCCCAATGGGATTCTACACATTGCCTGCTTTATCACGCTCTGTGAGGGTTTTTTGGGGATCTATCCCCATTAGGGTCTCGGGAAACGTCTTTTCAATGTGAAGAGGACGAACTCTGAATATGACATTGGGGGCGTGGGTATTTACATTAAGGAGAAGGCTGCCTATTTTGATCTTGAAAAGCTTGACTCCGTCTATACATGGCGGAGGAGTTGGTTTTATCTGAAGGATCAACGCGTTGATGGGCAGCGATTTGGTCTTGCCCCATTCGATCCTGCTGCGCGAGCGGTTAAGAGGTCTTCGTGGGCACACCTTTTATCTTCTCGCGAGGTGTCTCTTGTGGAGCCATTGGTGAAAAATATCTCTGCTTTGAAGGATGAGTTGACTGGTGGTCAGCTTATCTCCGTGTTTATCAGGAGACGCGTGCAGCCTCTTCAGCATCGTGTGCGTCCCATGTGGCAATACACTGGGTCCAATGACTCGACCAGGTGTTCGCCCGAGGAGTTCTCTGATGGTGACCTTTTGAGTCGGGTTCAGCAAGTCACGAAGTGTACGAGTATTGGGGAGGAGAGCCTCGTCCGTCCTTACTCTGCTGATTTTCCTCTTCCTCAGGTGCTTGTCTTGAATTTTCTATTTGTAACTTGACTGATTTCTGTTGATTACTGATGTTGTTCTGATCTGTAGGATCATACTCCCTTGTTGAACAATCTGCCGCGGCCTGAAGATGTGGAAATACTTGATGAACCTGGTGCGGCTGATGCTGATCATGAGCTTGCGAGTAATGGGGGTGCTTCGGGTGCTGATGCTGTCGAGTTAGTGGGTGGTCGGCCGTCAGTTGTGGATGACGCTGGGGATTTGAGTCCTCTGCGTGTCAAACGCACTCGCCCTTTGAGTGTGAGTGGTCGTGACGCAGTAGGTGACGGTGATGATTTGCTAGCAGTCGTACAACCTGCTGTGCCGTGCCCTCCTTCGGCTGCCCCGAAAAAACGCAAGTTCGGGATATTGCTTCGTCCGGGCGTTGCGCTTGCTGGGTTAGTATAACTTTCTGCTTGGTAATTTTGTTGTTTTTGTTTTGACTTATGTTCTGAAGATATGTTCATTGTAGGGCTGCTCCTTTTCCGGCTGCTTCTTCTGCGAGTGTCGCTGCTGTTGAAGTTCGTTCGACTGACTCTGGCATGGTGCCTGATCTGCCGGCTGACTCTGCGACTCCTGTGGCTTCAGGTGCGGGGACGACCCCTGTGACTGTAGGTGCGGAGGGAACTCCTGCGACTATTCCGTCTGGGGGATCTGCTGCGGCTGCTGCGGCTCCTGGAGGTGACTTTGCTCCAGATGTTAAGCCGGTGATTCCTGAGGAGCATTTCTTGGAAAGGCGGGATCTTTCTGCTGAGGATAAGGCGAAATTATTTGATCGCATGACAGAGCAGGTATGGGATTTTCTTATCCTTCTGAACTTTTGTTGGAGTAGCCCCCGAGGCTGCAAGCGATCATTTTTATTGGTTGCGGTTTTTAGCTTTGATTTTTCTCTCTTGTTGATCCTTTTGAATATTTAGTGCTCCCAATGGGAGTAGCCCCCGAGGCTGCAAGCAATCATTTTTTATTGGTTGCAGTTTTTAGCTTGGATTTTTCTCTCTTGTTGATCCTTTTGAATATTGGGAGCACGGCAGTGCTCCCAATGGGAGTAGCCCTCGAGGGTGCAAGCAATCATTTGTGATTGGTTCTAGTCTTGAGCTTGATTTTCTTCTTTCTTATGCTTTGACTAGTGCCTTTGCTTGAATTCAGCCTTTTTCCGGATATGCGAACGTGTGCTGACTGAGACTGATTGGTGGCGGCGTGCTCATGACTCGGTCCAGGGGATCTTGACCGCTATGAGACATGAGATCTTGATCCTTGGTCTTTGTTTCCTTTGCTATTTGATTTTTCTAACTGGTGTCCATTCCGCAGGTCGCAAGAAAGGTGCTCACAAGCGGGAAGAGGCTGCAAAAAAGGAGCTCGCTGAGCTGCGGGCCGTTCTGGAATCCAAGGAAAGGGACCTGCAGGCGCAGCATGGTGAGCTCGAGCGGTTGCGGCGGGTGGAGGAGCAGTTTCTCCGGGTCGAGAAGGTTGAGTGCGAGCGCCTGCGGGACTTGGCGGGCTCTTTGACTGGTTTGTGGACTGTTCCTGTCTTCCGTTTACTTGGGTTTGTTCGTCTCTTGAGTTTCTGGGTATTGAGTCTTTTTCCTTCTTCCAGGTTCTGCGGGTGTTGGGGCGGTGGAGCTGTCTGCTGCAGGATCATGCACTCTCTGTGGTGCTGTGGATGCTGTCTCGGGCGCTGCTATAGCTGTGGGGGATGTTTGCGCTCAGGCTTCAACTCTCCTGAAGCTTCTTCATGAGCATATGTTCCCGGATGAGGAGAAGAGGCCGGAAGGTCTTGATTCTCTGGTTGCTGCCTTCCGTCCGGACGGTGATCAGCTGGAGGACTTGGTTCGCGAGAACGTGGTGAGTGGGCTTGCCACGTCTATTGTTGTTCTGCTGGGGCATGGTGTCCCCATTGAGGATTCCATGGTGGATAGTCTGCCTGATTATACAGACGAGTAGAGTGCTCGAGTTACTCGGCTGGCCCGCTAGCTGCAGCTGGTTGTGGAGGTTGATAATCGTAATTCTTCGACCGACGAGTAGGGTGAACTGGGTTTTTTTTGAAACTTTGAGCTGTAATGTGCCTCCTACGGGACGGTGGATCTTTTTCAATTCATGGAACTGCTTTTCTCTTTTGTGCTGCTTGTTGTCTCGTTTCTTTTGACTTGTTCCTATTTCCGGTAGGCCACCCCGGGAGTTTCTCGGGCTTGCAATTTGCTGAAGGAGGATGCTCGCGAGGGTGCCTACGAGTTTGTTTGCTTGAGGCTGAAAGAGGCCGAGCATAAGATCGTTCGCCTGAAAGGTGTTGTTGCCGTTCATCGCTCGAAACGTGAATGCGCTGAAGCTATCTTGGATAGCTTGGCGGCTTGGGTGATAACGTTGTCTGATCTTCTGAAGGCTGAGGTTGTCTCTTTTTGACTGCTCGACTGTGTGAGTTCTTTTTATTCTGGCTGATCTTTTGTTCTTCGTTACGAAGTGCTTGCTGGGCGTTCTCGCGAGGAAGAGGAAGCTGTGCAGTCGGAGTTGTTGCAGCTAGAGGACCCGGCTGTGCAGGCGAACAATCCTTTCTGGATGGATAGGGCGTGTGCTCGGGTGTTCTCTATTCTGCGGATGCGGGTTGAGAGGGTACCGCGGGCTCTTGAGTACTGATGAGGGGTGTTTGGCAGGATCTTTGTTGAGTTTTATCCTTTGGATCCTGTCCCGTCTTCTCTTGAAAAGCTTTGTCGGGTGTTCTCTCAGCCTGCGGACCTTCGGCATGTAGTCAATCACCAGATTTATGCAGGGGCTCGCTGTGCTTTTTCCTTCGTCCATAGTCATTGGCCGGGGGTGGACATTATGCTGGCAGCTCAAGGTCCTCCTGGTGGTCGAGCTCAGCCGATGGATGACCATTACGCTGTAGCGGACAAGCCTGCAAGTCAAGTTGTGAAGTGGGTGGTCGAGGAAAACGACCGTCGATTGGGTGCTCTGTGTAAAGAAAATCAGAGCCTAGAGATTAGGCTTTGCTTGGCACTGGTTCCTTTCCTGGGCAACGTGTGTTGCTGTTCCCTTTTGTTATACTTGGTTTGTTTGTTGTGAATGAATCCTGTGTGGTACGGGTTAGTCTTGCCGGATGCTAAGTTTTTTTTGGCGAGGAACTCTTTTTGGGGGGTGGTTGCTGAGTGCAAGCCCCCTGTAACAGCCCAAAACTGACAAATTCAGAAAATTTGCATTTTTATTTTTCCCATTGGGGATGATAATTTGCGCATTTATTCTTTGCAATAATCCATGTGACAGAAAAATGCCCAAACATTTTTCTTGTTATTTACAAGGAGTATTTCTATTTCTTTCTTTTCTTCTCCTTTCGGCTTGCCAATTTTTCCAAATCTTCCTCTTTTCTCCCCCTAAGCAATATATTTTGGAAATCATGTTTTGCCGTGAGAGAGGTCCATGCCACATACCATGATTTTATCATGTCCGGAAAATGGTTTGTAGTTCAAAGTGGTATTTTAATAAATTTAGATGCCTTTGAATTACTTAAAATATTTTTATCCAAATAATTTTCTAAAATTCTTATAAATATTTTGGATGCGCAATCATATTTTTATATGATGTTTGAACATTCACTTGTATTTATTCGATTGCATTTTCTTCTCTCTTTTTATTAAAAGAATAAATGCAGATAATTCCTCCTAGCCTTTTTTGGCCTCTTCCTTTTTTTTCCAGCCCACCTAACCTTCTCCCAAGCCCCAACCCAACCGAGCCCCCCTCCTTTCCACCTCACGTAGAGGTCCCCCTCTCCCTCTCTCTCATAGCCATGGCAAAAGCAAGGAGGTGGAGGCCGCCGTGGCAGCCACCTGCCCTTCCCCTCTCCCTTTTAAGCCCCGAGTACCAATTTTTAAGTAGCGTGAGCGAAGAACGCCTCGGGGGTGGCTGCTGCTGCGAGCCCCCGAGTGCCAATTTTAAATCGCGTAAGCGAAGAGCGCCTCGGGGGGTGGCTGCTGCTGCGATCCCCCTTGTGCCAATTTTAGGTCGCGTAAGCGAAGAATGCATCGGGGGGTGGCTGCTGCTGCGAGCCCCCGAGTGACAATTTAAGTCGCGTAAGCGAGGAACGCCTCGGGGGGTGGCTGCTACTGCGAGCCCCCGATTGCCAATTTAAGTCGCGTAAGCGAGGAACGCCTCGGGGGGTGGCTGCTACTGCGAGCCCCCGAGTGCCAATTTAAGACGCATAAGCGAGGAACGCCTCGGGGGGTGGCTGCTGTTGCGAGCCCCCGAGTGCCAATTTTTAGGTCGTGTAAGCGAAGAACGCCTCGAGGGGTGGCTGCTGCTGCAAGCCCCCGAGTGCCAATTTAAGTTGCATAAGCGAGGAACGCCTTGGGGGGTGGCTGCTGCTGCGATCCCCCGAGTGCCAATGATCGGAATTTTTGGGAAAATATTTTCAGTATTCTTCCTGTTGTTTCTTACACGAGGGGGGCTGTTGAAGACAACCCTTTTATTTGGATCGATGGCTTGGTGGCCCTAAAAATTGTAAGTTGTTGCGGTGGACTGGCATGGGTTCTTGATGTGCGAAGCGTGCGGGTCCTCTGGTTGCTCCTTTTGCTTCTATGGGAGGGCCTATTCTTCTGATGTTGCGGCTCTGCTGCCTTGGTGTGCTCCGAAGGTTTCTGATATCTTGTGGAACTCTTTGTCGCAGCGGTCGGATCTGATGAAGCTGTCGCTGACTGTGATCACTCCTCGCGGACCCGGCATTTTCAGCTTGAGGTAGGCGTAGTGTGGAACTGCCATGAAGCGCGCGAAGGCTGGGCGTCCTAGGATGGCGTGGTGTTGTGATTTCCAGTCGGCCACTTCGAAGTCCAATGTTTCCTTGCTGAAGTTACTCGTGCTGCCAAAAAGCACCTCGAGACTTATTTTTTCGAGGGAGTAGACTGCTTTACCTGGCACAATTCCATGGAAGGTTGTGCCTGAGGTTTTTAGTGCCGAATTTTGGATGAGCATTTCTTCCAGGGTTCTGGTGAATATGATGTTGATTCCGCTGCCTCCGTCCATGAAGACCCGTGACATGTCGTAGCTTCCAATTCTTGCTTCCAGTACTAATGCGGCGTGTCCTGGACGCGGTATGGCTGGCGAGTGGTCTTCTCGGGAGAAGGTGATTTCGGTCTCGGACCCGCGTAAGTACTCTGGGACAGCGGGGTGCGAGGAAACTGCGAGGAAAACTTGTCTGGTGACCTTCTTCTGCTTCCTGTTTGATGGTTTTCCTTCTTGTATCATGTAAATACGACCATGTGCTTCTGGGTACTTTTCTTCTTTGTAACAGCCCAGTTTTTGCAAAAATTAAAAATTTTGTTTTCGGTGTGAATTGTTGGATTGTCTGATTTGTTTGCGGTGTTTGCATCCCCGATTTATCGATCGGCGATTATTTCCCCCCCTCTTATCTCGTATCGGACGGAGACCGACCTTTGCCACCCTGACACTCGACCTTTGCGACACCGGGTTTCACCCGATCACCGTCACGAAAACCGCACGAGACCAGCCGCAGCCAACGGAACGAAAAACCCCGTTTAATAATGAAACGAGATATTTTTATAGCGCGCCGGAAAGTGTTTTCGGAACGGTTCCAGCGCGAGGTGAACGCCTCCGGCTCGACGCACTGATCGCGCAGTTCGAAGTTTTACCGGAATCGGAGGTACTGCGGACCCCCGGCGGTCAGAAACGTGAGCACCGTGCGCGCGAGACAAAAACCAATGATGTTTTTGCAAACTACCAGCCACCGGGGCTATATAAAGACCACCACACTCCCACCCATTTTTAGGGTTTCCCTAGCCACATTTTGCAGCCACACCCCCAGTTTTATCCCCAATTTTCGTAACCCTAGCTCCCAGATCCGTTTTCGGCCGTCGGATCGCAGATCGGACGCGCCCGGTTGCGCCATGTCAGCCCTGCCTCTCTCCTCTCTCTCTCCAACGCGTGCCCCTGGCCATGGAGACCGCAGCCGCCGCCTCCCTCCGGCTAGCCGGCCAGGACGCCGCCGGACGCCCTCTCCTCTCCCCGCGCCCCTCTCCCTTCTCCTCCTTCGCGCCTCTCCCTCTCCTCCCCCTCACCTGTTCTCTCTCTGCCATCCAGGGCCGTGCGGGGCGCCGCCGCCACCATGGAAGAGCTCGTCCCCGTCGCCGGCAGCCGCCATGGGCCTCCCCGCTGCCCGTTCCCACGACGTCGAGAGCCCACGCCCCTGGATCCGCCTCCGTCGGAGTCCTCCTCGACCGAAGCCGCCCTCCCAGCCTCCTTGCCTCGCTCGGGAGGAGCCGAGCGGCCTCCACCAACCGCTGGTTGGGCCCCATCCGGCTGGGCTGCCTCCCAGCACAGGTGGGCCGGCCTGCCAGCCGCCTCCCAGGCCCAAGCCTCCACCCGAGCCGCCCAGGACAGGTGCCAGATCCCCAGCGGCCAGATGGGCCGTGGCCCAGTGGGTGAGGCTCCATTTTTTTCCGTTGAAGCCTGCGAATTTTGCTAAGTCTGATAAAAATTTCTGCTGATTCAATTTTGCACTGCGTTTTCCCGTTAATCCGTAGCTCGGCTCGCGTTGCGCCCAAAAGACGAGTTGTTTAGAATTGCGTGTACTTTAATTCATCTTTTGTGAGCATTTGCATTTGAGCTCATCTTGATTGTGTAATTGTGTGCTGAACAGGGCATCAGGCCGTTAATTGCATTTATTTCCTGTTATGTGCTGCTGTTATTATTTTGTTGCAACTTTGCATGATGATTGTAACAAATCCATGAGGCCTATTGCATTGATTCCTTTTGCGTTGAGTTAAGCAATGATTATACTTCAGATTCATGCATTCACATGCCATATTTGCTTGCTGCATCATGTTTATATCTTGCTCCAAAGTAGCTATCCTGATGTTATTGTGCTGCTATTGCTGAAACTGTTATTTTGTTGCAACTTCGGTCGACGATTGCTTCACAACCGTTTATCGGAATTGAGTGATTCCAGTTGCATATTGTTAAGCATCATGTCTACTTTCATCCCATTTATTGCTATGTCATGTTGCTGCACTTTTGCATATAGATTTACCCCTGTTTATACAGCTTGTGTGCATAACTTGTCTTGCTTATATCTTTTTAACCGTAACTCCGTTTGGGGTGTTCTTTATATGTAACTTGATTAGTTTTTCGTGTTCTTTGTGTTTATGATATTGTTTGCTGTTGTTAACGAACCTAAAATATGGTTTAGGACAGAACAGTACCAAATCTTTTAATCATCGTGCGACACTTAGTGTTATGCCATGTTTAGGTCGTGTCTCACTTAAATTGACTAGCATAGATAGTTTACTTTGTTCTTCACCTCTTGACCTGTTTGTGTGCTATGACATGCTTGCTTGAGTTGCCATGTTAATAACCGTTGGTTGATCACCTGTAGCTAAGCAACTTGAACCACCGTAAATGTGCGGTATCGTCGTGTGTGACGAGTACTCCACTTAAATCGTTAGTAACCGTTCTCGACGATAGATCCATATCACGTTGCCGTGCCTTGTGTTGTCTCTTTGATCTTGTATTGCTCCGTAGTAATAGTGGTGCACCGTTGATTGCTTTCCAGTGTTAATTCTTGTGTGCTTCCGCGGGTACCTCTCGGAGACGACGCGAGTGTGCGATCAACTACACCTTCGGAACCCGACTTATCAACAGGCAAGGACTATACATTACTTATGATCCATTCTATTTCAACCAGCGGTTTGCATGCTAGTCTAGGTTAGCTTCGATGTTTGATCCTACCACATGTTTACAGCCTCTTTCAAACCGATACAGCCATGTCCCCTCCCAGCAAACCTTGTACTGCTATGTTACTTTTGCTCGTTGCTCAGCCCCTGCTTAGTATGCATGCTTAGGATGCTACGATGTTACCCTGTTACTCTTTGGGTTGGGATATCACCTGATTATTATATTATTGTTGATGATATGATTATTATAAATGTTGACTATATTCGACGAAGGATGGAAGGTCTAGGCTATCCCGCCCCGACGCTTTGTTCCATTCGAGTCGCCTAGGATCCGAGTTCCGGGTATTGGTTTTAAGACTGAGCGTGCCTAACCACGTGTGGGATTTTATGGGGTCCCCTTTTCTTACCTATCTAGCTTCAAACATTTCTAGAGGTGGCCCAAGCTGATTTACCATTTGAAAACATGCATATATATCTTGTCGGGTCGCTCCTAGCAGATATCTTTAAAAAAAACTTGGGCCAGTGGAGACATGGTTTCTCTGTTGGTCCACCCGATCAGCTAGGACCCGGTTTTTCCCATGTGTGATTAACCGGCTATCCGACCTGCGTCATACGGAAGAGTCCGATCCGAGAGCGTGGCCAGCTTTTGGATTGGGTGTCGACTCCCCGGGGGCCACCCGGATTTGTTCGTTGTTAGTTAAAGGGACCTGTCGTTTCGGATCTCTTGGAACTAAATCATAAAATGGTTGCCTGTGATGGGTAGCAACTGAGAGTGATGGACGTGCGTGCGGAGCCTCGTAATGGGCAGTTGGTACACCCCTGCAGGGTTAAATCTTTTCGAGAAGCCGTGTCCACGGTTATGGACGACTTGAGACCTACGTCCTGTTCATAGACAACAACAACTGAGATAATTTTAATATAACTTGATCAACGTGTGTGTGCCTTGACTGCTTCTTCTTCGCTGGGATGCGAAGAGGAGGACAAGGATAGGATAGGTGTTATGCTTGCGTAAGTAGCTGATAGCAAGACTTGTTGGAGGCGATTCCTCATCGAATGCTTGGCTTCTTATCTTACTCTCTAGATCGTTAGCCACTTCATAAATGCTAGTGCTGCAGCAACCTCACCACTTACCCCTTCCTTACCGTAAACTACTAGTTGTCCTAGAATGACGAGTGATGAAGTCCTTGCTGGGTCAGTTGACCACTACAGTTGGATGCTGAGTACTTCTGTACTCATGATACTACCCCCAAACTCTTTTCAGGGTTCTGATCGACAACAGGTACGGTGATCGACGTTTCACGTGGAGACTCGACGACGACTAGTTAGGCGGATCCCGGCGGAGGGCCTGGACCCGTGTGGTTATGGGATCGATGCTTTTCTCTTTGCCACTAGGCATTTGCTTGTAGTCTGTACTCAGACATGTATCTTCCGCTGTTGTATTGTATTAAGGCAGTTGTATGTCGATTGTATGAGATGTTGTATCCTTGTATCTGTAATGTTGTGATATCATGTTGGAAATCCGGGGCATATGACTTTGTCATATGTCGCGGTGGGACCGATATGTGCTTCGTCCCCGGATCTGGGTGGAAACACCTAGATCTGGAACAGTACCGCATATCGGGCCTTACATTCTTCCTCGGGTGTCGTGCTCCATTCTTGGATTGCTGCTAATTGCCTCGCTGGCATTGCAGGGGCTGGTGGTGCATTGTGGACGATGGTCCCGACTGCTACGCTTTCTAGAGGCTGTGCTGCTATTATTATAGATCGGCTTTTTTCTTCTGAGAGCTCGATGAAGCTCCTGCAGTTTCTGAGTGTGTGTCCTGATCTGAGATCTCCGCGCTCGTTTCTGAACCCGTGTAATGTACACGGTCCGTCGAGCTGTTCTTTGGACGAGCGATATTCTCGGGTGTCATCTCGCGGCTGCCTTGATCTCCAATCTCATTTCTGAACTTGGGGTGCTTCTTCTTGGTTGTCCCTACGCTGCATTCTTCTGTCGTCGCGATGTCTGCCTTCTCTTTTATCCGGGAAGCCGGCCGCGACCATATCGGGTCCTCTGTCGTCGTAGAGGTTACGCCTCGGTCGTTTTCTTCTTCTATCGAATCCTCTGTCGCTGCTGTGGTAGTCGTAGTCGCGTTCTAAGCGCGCTGTCTGGATCTCTGATTCGTTCCTCATGGAGTCTTCTCCGTCTGCCCAGTTGTTGGCTTGCTCTAGTAGTCGTGCGAGTATTCGGACCTTCATCTGCCCGAGTTGCTCCTTGAAGTCGATGCGTTGCAAGCCCCTCCTGAATGCGTCGATTGCTCTTTCGTCTGATATGTCCTCGACTGAATTTTTTAGTATGGTCCATCGTTGGATGTATGCTCGCAGGGACTCTCTGGATCCTTGCTTGCAGGCCCTCAGCTCTTCGAGTGATGCTGGTCGCTTGTAGGTGGACTTGAAGTTCTAGATGAAGGCGCTGCGGAACTACTTCCAGGAACTGACTGATCCTCGCGGCAGGTTCTTGAGCCAGTGTCGCGCTGAGCTCTCGAGCGTGAGTTGTACGTACTGCATTGCTGTGATGTTGGTTCCTCGCTAGAATTTGACGGCTGTTAGGTAGTCGTCTAGTCATGCTTCTGGCTCCTCCATCCCGTCGTACTTGTGTGTTGTGGATTTTATCTTGAAACCATTCGGCATCTGTGTTTCTCGTATGGATCTCGTGAATCACAGTTCTCCGCATGGTTCTATGTCTTCGTCGGAAGCTTGCTCGTCCGAGTATTCTTGGCGGGTTGCTCGTCTTCGTCTTCCGTGATTGACCTTGTTCTGTGTTATGTTGTCGCGTGCGTCTCGTCGATTGCTGTTGCGTCTGTTGCCGTTGCCGTCGCTGTCGTGGTTTTTGTTTTTGTTTAGGCGTTTGCGCCAGTCGTCGCTGCTGTCGTCGTCATCGGGTGAACTGGGGTCCCTGTCCGGAGTCTGCTCGCGGGGGACTCGTCTTGCGCCTGATTTTTTAGGTGCTGAGGCGGTGATGGCGTCTTTCATTATTGTGAGTGCCATCGTCGTGTTGCGGTCTAAACTACCCATCTTGCCCTTTTGAGCATGAGATAGGTATTCTTGGGCAGTTATGAGGGCTTCGGCTGGCGTGAGTTGTTCTTCTTCTTCGTCGTCCTCTTCTAGCTTGAAGTCATCGTCTAGTTTGCGGGCTACCTTCTTCTTGTCCGTGCGTTTCAGATTGCTGAATCTAGATCTAGCTCGGACAGAGGAGTCGTAGTCGGAGGAGTCGCTTCTGGGAGATGGCCTGTGGTTGGTCCTTGAGTCGATGGCGGTTTGTCCTTTCTTCTCTAATTCTAGACGTTGCTGTATTGTTTTCTTGGTGACGTCACTCGCCAACTTGTTGTATGCTCTGAGCTCGTCTCGTGTTGCGTTCTCCAGGAGTAGTTTTCCGCGTTTTACTGCGTATTTTACTCTGGCGATTGCTTCTTTGGACAGGTAGATTTTTTCTACGTGATGGTCCTCTTTCGCCATGCTTGGGGTCTGGTGCTTGCTGCTTTCTGGCTCATCTCTCTTGTGATTGCTGTGCTCCAGTCCTTTGTATACTTTTCTTGGTATGGTTCCTGGTTCTCCAAGTGTGACGGTGACCTGGCCGGTGTTGTCGGGATCACTGTTGTTGTTGTTCGAGCGAGTGTCTCGGCGACTGCTCGGGTCGTCGTGTTGGCCTTTGTCATCTACGGTTGGCTCGTGAACATCTGCCATGAAAACTTGGGACGGTGTCCTGACTGTCGTCTTGCTTGTGCGCATGTTGCGCTTCTTCCATGGTGTCGGTCCACTCGAGTAGTCGGGTTGGGAGTCGTGGCTGACTCGCAGAGTCGCCACGCGGGCGCGTGTTGCCTCGATCGCTGCTGTAGCGATTGTTGCTGCGGGTGCTCCAGTGCTATCTGTGAGGTGGAGGGCTCCCCAGTGGTTGATGTAGATCTGTTACGCTCCGAAGGTCAGGTTGATGCCAGTGCGCAGGTCGGCGAAGGCCGGTCGAAAGGTCGGAAGGTGAGTCATGAAGCCGAGGGACCCAAACAGATCGGAGTCTGCTCGAGTCGTGGAGTCGATGAGTGTTGACGGAGTCGCTGCTTTGACGGTTGCTGGCGACGAGGCCGCCGAGATCGCGATTCCAACCTGTGTAGTTCCCACAGACGGCGCCAATTGACGAGGATCATCCTCGGCAAATCCCATGGTCAGGGACCTGGGTTAGTCATAGAGAAGGAACAGGTTGGACGATACTCGTCGGCTAACAGGAGAAGCACTTCCTGCTCGATATTATTGCGTGAGGGGGCGATTACAAGGGAGGCCAAGGCGAGTTCTCGCAAGACCAGGAGAGTAGATTGGATATTGGATGATCTAGACATCTCCCCTCCCAACCTTTATATACTAGGCTAGGTCTCAGGGAGTCCGTACTAGGTTACAGAGATAGTTTCCTAGTTCTAGTCTTGCCTTGTACGTCAAGTCGTGCCTTCCATATCAGTCGCGGACTCCTACGTCGGTGTCTTGATTGGGCCAGTCGTAGGCATGTCGAGGCTTTTCAGCGGACCTTCTGTCTTCATACACACCGGGTATCCTTATACGCAGGAGTCGTGGGGTCACCCCCTCGTCACCCCTCTCCCCCGGATCACCCTTGATCTTGGGACGAGATCCCTTGTTGGTGGTGTTGTATTGTAACAGCCCGAAAATTCCACCCTAATTTAAAAAATTGTTTGTTGCTCTATTTTGTTGGTTGCCCGTATTGTTTGCAGTGGTTGCTTCGCTAATTTATGAATTCATGAATATTTCCCCCTCCTTCTCGTACCGGTATGCGAGTCTGGACCCCGTCCACATGGCACACGACCTTTTGCAGCATTGGGTATTCACCCGATCACCGTCGCAACTCCTGGCACATGACCAGCCTTCACCATCGGTGCGGAAAATCCAATTTATATGTAAATGGATTATTTTATCGGGCGATAATAGACATTCTCGGTTTGGCATAGAACGTTGTAGACGACGTCAGTTTAGTGCAGCGAGGCAGTGTTTTAAATTTCGTGTGGTCCCGACTTCGTTTGATAGGTAAATGATGGAGGTGCCAGGCATAGTAGCCGGTATATATACTCCAAGGGCGTAATCTATTATATACTACCGTGTCGTTCATCTAGTACAAAGTTTGTACTAGCTTAGTACAAAATCTGCGACACTTATTATGGATCGGAGGGAGTACTTAAAACGATAGAAAACGGACGGTCAAGATTTATCACTTTAGAATAATGATACTTGAATGGTCTAGATTCATCTCAGCCACGTAGTAGATTTATTTTTGTGGATAATGATTATTTTAAAGATCACGTACTAGATCAATCAGCCTAAATAATAGAAGTACGAATCGGTCATGCAAGGGTAAGGAAAATACAACGTGACCTAGATTTCTAGGAAGCCTACGTAATCACATTCTTTTTCTGAGATGTATACATCTACATCTTGGCTGCCTTAAAAACAAGAGTAATCGTCAAAAAAAAAGGAGTACAAGTTTCTTTTGAGGGAAAAAAAGGAGTACAAGTTGATTACGCGGATGTAAGGGGCATGGAAAATTCACCTTGACCTTTAGTTTCCTAATTAATTTGTAGGAAGCCTACCCATCTATATCTTGACAAAATCACGCCTGGTCCTGGTCTCATGTCCACGTTAAGGCTAAACTCTCGATTTTTCTTCCTAATCATGCTACACCGCTCACGTCCCGTCTCTAAGCCATCCTCAGCATTCAAGTTCCATCAACTAGAACGATCGATCTAAAAAAGTCCACTATCCTGTTCTTAAGCCAGATGTATTTTTTTTCTTTTGGTCTGATTAATGCCCACTATGAGATGAGCAGATGGCACTGTTGTAATGACGACGGTCTCGGTCTGAAAAAGATAATAGGATTATCTCGGTGCTCTTGCACTAGCGTGGAACTAAGCACGACGACAAGGAAGATTCCAGTGGCTATGACTGGT
Source organism: Bromus sterilis (assembly GCA_950022295.1). Lineage (NCBI taxonomy): Eukaryota > Viridiplantae > Streptophyta > Magnoliopsida > Poales > Poaceae > Bromus > Bromus sterilis. The sequence continues at coordinate 179,940,741 of OX465601.1, read as the reverse complement.
ACTCCCTTCGTCTTTAAAAGAGTGTACTTTCAACTTTGGTTTCGTAAGTATTATTATCTTGTTGTGTGAACTCGATCAAAATTTAAAATAGTTTGAATCTCTAAATTTTTTTGAAGTACACTCTTTCAAGGACAGAAGGAGTAGGACGGAAGGAAGAATCCTCATTATATCACTCACGTAGGCTATAGGCAGGTCCTCATCTATCTCATCACCCAGTCCATAAGTTTTCTGTACGTGCATATCTCAGTACTAGAAGCAGATCCATCAACATCTATTTCTGTTGTAGGATCAAGAAAGAAGTGGCTAGATTTCTATTTTTCTCTCTTAATATACTTGAATAATCACATCAGTGGTGATTCCAAGGCAGCTTGACTTGATTTGTTTCTTGCACTGTATGATAAGATCAACTTGGTGCAGATAAGAATGGAGCTGATGAAAGTCCTTTCTACTCAATTACAACGTTTCATGCCTAAACCTGCCGGCGAAGATGGCACAGATCAAAGGCTCGATCCGCACATTAAGTAGGCGCTTGCGACATCATGGCATCAGACAAATAGATCAAAGGTATGTTTCACAATCTGAAAAGGTCTTAATTTTTCATGACAATTCATGCGCATATCATCAATAAAAAATACTAACTACTTTTGGAATAGAGAGCACAACAACAATGTACTGTAACATCCGAGAAGACAACAAAGCAGGTATGCCCATCCACGTAAACAAAATAATTTGCATCAATAATTAGAGTGTGGAATTTTTTTAGAGTCTGGAGTTCTTAATAATGGCTGTGCTCGGGATTAAAGTCAGGCTGACGCGAAGATGAATAGGTTTTTTTTTTTAGCAGGTAAAGCGAAGATGAATAGGTGATCCAAATATTAAAGTCAAGCTCACCCAGTCTAAGTACGTACAATATTCAAGTTATCTCAGGATATAACATCCATGAATCAATGTTGATGCCCAAAATAAATAAATCAAGCTCCTTCACTATGTATATGTTACAATGGATCAAATATTATCTTTACTAGCTCGGCAATCTGAGCATGATGGATAATTATTTCTAATTTAGATTCCTTTCACTATAACATTAATCTGTTCTTTTTGAAAATAAGTTTCAAAAGAAAATCAAGATATTAGATGCAATCTATTTTCAGTAGGTAAAAGAAATACAGTATAATATAAATTCATTTACATAGAACATTTATTAAGTTGGATACAAAAAACACTTCATTTTTTGTTTAAAACTCCAAATAACTAGTTAAAGTTCATGTCTACACATTATACAAAAGTATTTAAATAGCCATAAATTAGGGAAAATATATATGAAAAACTTGAATCTTCTTTATATAAGAATTCAAGCTAACGTTGAGACATGGTTTCATAAAATGACATAAATAATTTGATTCTTATACTATGAGATATCATGACATATATTGTGAAAGAGGATTATGTCATTGTAGAATGAGTTCGATAATGAACATTTCTATATTATTTAGATGCATTAACATTCATAGGTTCTACATTATATATAAAACTCAGCATGATTAGCACAAAAATGATTTGATGTATTCCACAATGTCGCTTATCGCAGTGTATAATTGAAAGAAGCAAAGAGTAAGCATATCACCGACCAGGTTGAATAGGTGGATTTATGAAAAAAATTACACGAGGGAGCGGCATATAAAAAATGGTAGAACAATATTTAGGGTGAATACAATAGGGTATATATAAAAACCATGTCAATATTTATTGATTGAAAGAAATCTATAGAGAAAATATTGAATTGTAAAGATGTGAAGATAAATTTGAGTCCATGATTGATGATTTCAATACAATGTACACCCATTCTCTAACCCAAGTGAGCCATGGTAGGTTCCTCATTAATTTCATTCCCATAGATCAGTAAAGTGCAACATAAAGGAAACAACATTTTAACGATAAAAGGACTAATTATGATTTACTGTCCAATAGAGACTATTGTAACATTATTGTTCAATGTAATATAATTCAATGCAAAAACACATATACATGAAAATAAAGAAAAAATTACGATCTTTGATGATTGTGAGTGAGAAGTAGTATCTTGGCATTTTTAGTAATATTAAATGATGGTTATGTTGTCTTAGATCGGTACTTAAATGGTATAGGAAGATTAGATGAGTTGGCATGGAAGCATATGAATACATGACATTATCAATACAAACATTATTGTAATATGGTTGGTAGTCCACTAGGTCACTTGGATCAACCGTGAGTAAACACAATTATTAATATAATCAATCCATTGTAATCAAGTACTAAAAAATATTGATTGGAAAATAGAAAAATATGGTTGAGGACAAATAGAAGAGTGAAGTGGGAGTTACTTAAATAAATCAATGTTTCCAAGTGGATCCACATAAACCAATTGAACCGATCATTTGTGAATGCTCCCTTTTTACATTGACAATGAGTGTACAATAAGATGATTCCAATAGGTAACAATTACGGGTGATGTTTGGAATAGAGGAATATCCATCCTTGATAACCATAAAAAATCTATGGAATGGCATATTTTGGAGGGAAACAAAAAAAATGTATAATCTCATGTATTTCTTCTCTTTATGTTTCTATGTGACATTTCAGTTCCACCATGCTTTTAGTTCCTATATTTACTTTAGTTCCTAGGTAAGCGATCTTAGTAAGTGTAACCATGTTTTCACCAAATGTACGGGGTTTTTTGCTATATTTTTAATTCCTATATTTACTTTAGATTCTCCATGTTTTCACCAATTCACCAAAAAATATCAAATATAAACCTTTATGTCATATCTAGCCGCGCAAATGCGCGGGTCACCCTGCTAGTTTACAAAATGTCCCGCGTCCGTTTAGCTGGCCTCCAAAATCCCTTCTTATCTTCGGAATCCAGCCCACCTGAAAACTTGGCCCAAAAATCCCTTTAATCAGGCTCAAAACAACCCACATTGCCTCCTCTAACCTCCTACCATAAATAGACAAGTACCCTGCCTATTTTGGAAAACCCTAGCCCCCTACTTCCTATCTTTTAAACCGTAGCTCGGATTGCGATGCGTTCTACATGAAACTTGCTTAGTTTTTCGTGTAGTTTAATAAAATATGCGCCTTTGCCATGTTTGAACTTGTCTACATGTTGTTTACTGCTAATTACCATCGCATGCCACCGTAACCTGTTTATTTAATAAATTCTTAACCGTTGCTCCGATAAAAATGCTCTTTACATGTAACTTTACTAGAATTTCATGTAAATTATGATTGTCTATTATTTGCTGCTATTAACCAATCTAAAATGTGGGTTAGGGAAGATCAGCACCAAATTCTTGAATTGTTGTGGGGTACTTAGTGATATGTCATGTTTAGGTAGTTTACTTCACTTAAATACTTAGTGATAGCACCAAATACACAATTATTATGATTTTACCCCACTTAAATTGACTAGCCTAGGTAGTTAGCTTCATGCTTCACCTTTTGCTGTGCTATGCCATGCTGGAGTGAGATGCCATGTTAACAACCTTTGCTCATGTTGTGTAGCTAAACAACTTGAACTGATGACAAATGTGTGGTATCGTCGTGTGTGACCGATGCCTCACTTAACCTGTTAGTAACCGCTCTCGACGATAGACGCGATACCGTAGTGCGTTGTCTCGTGTTGCCTTCTTGTTGATGCTTGCTCGTGATTTATTCGTAGTAATATATGTTTTCTCGTCGATTGCCTTTTTAGTGTTTCCTTCTTGTGTGCTTTCGCGGTTACTCTCGGAGACGATGCGATCTTGCGATCGACTACACCTTCAGAATCGTCTTCTCACAGGTAAGGGGGACCATATATCATGCTTATAACTTTCAGCTCACTTGTGCCTAGGTATAGGATAGAACGATTGCTAGATCCTACCATCTCATGTTTATGCCTCTCAACTAAACCCAAACAGCCATGTCCTCCACGTCCCAGCAAACCATTGTTTGGCTATGTACCTTGCTTGCTTAACCACTGCTTAGTATGCATGCTTAGGATGCTATCAACTGTTCTCCTGTTACTCCTTGGATTGGGCTATCACATTATTATATTGTCGTGGATGATATGATTATTATAATGTTGACTATACTCGACGAAGGATGGAAGGTCTAGGCTATCCCGCCCCGATGCTTTGTTCCATTAGAGTCATCTAGGACCCGAGTTCTGGGTATTGTGTCTCTTGACGAGCGTTCCAAAACGCGTGTGGGATGCTATGGGGTCCCCTCTTCTTACCTACATAGCTCCAAACATTTCTAGTGGTGTCCCAAGATGATGTATCATTTGAAACCCCGTGTGTGTGCAAGGTTGGATCCCCTCGCAGATTTTAAACTACTCGGGCCAACGGAGACAGAGTTCCTTCGTTGGTCCACACCTGGAAGCTAGGGGGATGCCCACCGTGATGGGTTAGTTACCCCGACCTCGTCCAGACGGAAGAGTCCGATCCGAGAGCGTGGCGGACTTTTTGATTGGGTGTCGACTCCCCGGGGGCCACCCGGATTTGTGCATTGTTAGTTAGAGGGACATGTCGTTCCGGATCTCTTGGGACTAAATCATAAAATGGTTGCCTGTGATGGGTAGCAACTGAGAGAGATGGGTGTGCGTGCGGAGCCTTGTAATGGGAAGTTGATACACCCCTGCAGAGTTAAATCTTTTCCAGAAGATGACTCCACGGTTATGGACGACTTGAGACCTACTCCTTGTTCATAGACAACAACAACAACAGCAACTGAGATAATCTTAATAACTTGATCAACGTGTGTGTGCCTTGACTGCTTCTTCTTCGTCGGGATGCTAAGGAGAGGACAAGGATATGATAGGTGTTATGTTTGCGTAAGTAGCTGATAGCAGACTTGTTGGAGGCAATTCCTCAACGAATGCTTGGTTCTCATCTTATTCTAAATAGATAGTTAGCAACTTCATATATTTCTAGTGCGTCTGCAACCTCAACCACTACCCCCTTCTGAGAAGTTATTTACAAGACTTGTTGATATAGCTGACCCCTATCTTATCTCTTTTACGCATGTTATGGAAACGATCTTGGACTACAGAGGAGCTCGACGACCTTCTTCGGGACACCTTCATGGAGACTCGACGACGACTAGTTAGGCGGATCCCAGCGGAGAGCCTGGACCCGTGTGGTTACGGGAATGGTGTGTTTTACCTTTGCCACTAGGCATATGATTGTAGTCTATAATCAGACATGTATCTTCCGCTGATGTAATGTATTAAGGCAGCTGTATGCCTATTGTATGAGATGTTGTATCCTTTTAGCTGTAATGTTGTGATATCATGTTGGAAATCCAGGGCTTATGGCATTATCATATGTCGCGGTGGGACCAATATGTGCTTCGTCCCCGAATCTGGATAGAGACATCTAGATCTGGAACAGTACCGCATATCGGGCCTTACAACTTTCCTCCTATGTTGATTTGATTCCATCAATTAAACTCCCATCGGGAGCACCCTACCACTGCTAAACGGAGTAAAAAGAAAGCACCCCCTCAGCGTATTCAGAACAACACCCCGTCAAGGCTTGAGTACTTATTCGCCCCTACTATAAATCGTCTGAGTGCCTACTCGGAAAAAGACACGAGGACCAAGAATTGAATCTTCGAGCAAGCACCTGAAAGCTCATCGGGTGTTCATATTATAAGTCCACTCGATCGTTTTTCGTGTGGGTGCATTCTCTATCGGTTCCTCAAGCGAGCACCCGAAAGCTCATCGGGTTCTCACACTATAAGGCCACTCGATCGTTTTACGAGTGGGTGCACTCTATATTGGCCACACGCCCCTACTAAATGACCTGGGCTGCGGTACACTGCACCCCAGATGCGACACAAGCTTGCGTGTAGGTAAGAACTCGCAGATCCGTCGGCCGGGCCGGGACTTGCTGATGACCCACAAGTGTACGGGATCTATAGCCTTTTCCATAAGTAAGAGTGTCGAACCCAACGAGGAGCAGAAGGTACTGACAAGTGATCATGAGAAAGAATAAGTGCAAGCACTGAAAGGTAACTTTGTATGGGTTTTCTGGTATAAGCAACAAGGAAAGTAAATTGTGCTGAGGTGCAGAAAGCGGCCCAATCCCTTTGAACAAAGGATAAGCCCAAGGATTAAACTTATAAAGACTAAAACATTCCTAAGGACACACGGGAGAGGTAATCAAGTTCTTTCGCCATATTCTATCTAATACTATGTTTTGTGTGTTGGGAAACGTAGTAGAAAACAAAAAATTTCGGCCCACGAATCAAGAACCCAAGATCATCCAAGAAGATTGCATACAAGGTTTTAGGTCATGGCTCACCAACCAATGTAGCGGAAGTAGAGTTGGTGAAGACCGTTGGTGCAGATCCCCGCAGATAGTAATTTCAATGACCTCCCAACCGCGAGGATATCGATCCCGCGTACCGTTCCACGATCCGTTGCGCGATCTGTCCCGTGAACTGTCCCGCGATCCGTCCCGATCAAGTCCCACGAATAAGTCCCTCGAACATGATCTCCGAGGAAGAAGAAGCACCTCGAAGAAGGATCAAAGGTATGATCCCTCTACCGATATCCACACATCCCGATGTAGCAATCCAGCAGCGCTCCGCCGTCCAGAGAAGAACGCCACCGAGAGAAACTAGAGGGAGAGGAGCCTAGCGGCGTCCGGACTAGAACGATCTAGACCGAAGAGAGTTAGAGGCGCGTGGGATTTAGCTGGGGCAGCCTTGGGGCTTTTTTGGTGTGTCTTTGGGGCTACCCCTGCCCCCGAATATATAGGTGGAAGCCTGGGGTCGCAACTTGGGCGAGGGTTCTCCCCAAAGTCGGTTTGGGCCACCAGGAGGAGTCCAACACGGATTCCAGTACGAAACGCCGCGGACTACGGCGTCTAGGGGGGAAACGCCAAGGACCTTGGCGTTTTTCCCTGGCCACCAATGAAAGTCTATTTCCCACCGACCTACGGCCTTGTGGACCTTCCTATTTGTCCTAGCTTCGGTTTCCGCGTCTTGGAGAGTTCCATAACCCTCCAGATACTTCCATAAGCTCCCGAGAACCTCCCGAAACATTTCTAGAAGTCCCGGAACAATTTCCCGATGTTTCGTAACCTTTCCACAACTATTACCGAATGTTGCAAAACGTTCCGAGACTATCACGGATGTCTTGTGACCACTTCAAGACTCTTCTTGAATGTTCCGGAATCATCCGAGACTGTTCTCGAATATTCTGAAACCATTCGTTACCACTTAGAACACTTCTAGTGCTACCCAGAACACTTCCGGTTCCACCTGAAACAATTCCGTTTCCCTTTGTCTTTCAATCTCCTAGTTCTCTAACTCGTTAAGTGTGTGACCAAATAGGTTCGGTATAATGCGGACATGACTCAGAACATCTTCCGGACACAGGTCAACAACCTTTTGTCAATAGCCAATAATCAACAGCGGAGCCATGGACACCCATGTTGACTCCCGCACATACACGAATAAACTTCGAGTGAACCTTTATGTTTAGTCATGTACCATTCCCTTTGCTTCGTGATATATGACAAAGTTAGAGGAGAGATGTTTGGCACCCATGTGTAACAACTTCTTGAACACAAGCCACTCGTTATCCTCTTTACTCGTTTGTCTCTATTTCTCGTAATTGTATTTCGGTATCCCCGTGATTAAATCACAATGCGTCTGGCTAGAGTAGAATGGATACCGTCATACCTAGTGGGCCCAAAGTCAATATCTCTTCATCGTGAAGGAGAAAATCCCATTCTTGAACTATCACAGTCACTAGCCACACCATCTGACATACCCAGAACTTATTTTACTACTTCCCATTTACGGGAGGATTCATCTAAGAACCAAAGCATGTCTTCCTGTGTGAAGCAACTCGATACTCTCATGGTCTAAGGAATTAGGTATATGATAACATTTCATGATATGACTTATAATGTAGTTACGATGTGATCTCTAAGTATATCATTCAATACTGGGGTCGGTTCAACATCATTGTTCTGCTAACAATATGTTCCCATTGCTACTGACATCCTTGTTACAAGAACAATGTCCATGATTAAGAAAACGTAATCATTAGTTAGCACATGAGCTGGTCTTAGAGGCTAAACCAGGAACTCTTGGTGTTTACATTTCCACACATGCAAGTGAGTTTTCTTCTGAATCTCATAGTCAGGGTCATTGCAATTATAGCACGGAAATATAAACACTAATTACGAACGTGGAAATATATATAATAACATTTTATTATTTCCTCTAGGGCATATTTCTAACAGTCTCCCACTTGCACTAGAGTCAATAATATTATCAGTGCTTGAGCACTTTACACCTATGGCATACCGGTGTAATACATGCTTCATTTGTGGTATAGACTTCATCATCGGATCTGACATTTCAGGCCCGTTTGTATCTTGCATATCTTCGCGTTTTCACGCTATCATAAAATTCACTAATTTTACCAGTTTAGCTCTGTATATGTTTTAATCATTTGGCAGGACCTTGGTTCCTTTAGAATAAGTCATGAAATCATTCATCAATGTTCCATGAGCTTCAAGCATCTTGGAAACCATACCATGTTCATAAATGAACTGATAATTCAAAAATACCCTCCCTTGTTACTTCTTTAAGCAACAATATACTCAGCCTCTGTTATAGAATTCTCCATAGTATCTAACTTAACACAGTTCCTCCATACTGTGCCACCCTTATGTGTGAAACACATAATCCCAATTAAAATCGAAAATCGGTCGGAGTAAGTATGAAGACTGAATTGGTGTAACTGTTTACATCAAAATTCAGCTGGTGTAACTTGTTACAACGAGCTCTTCATTATCTCCATTTTCTGAGAAACATATCTTATCAATCATAAGTTTAACTTTTCACTGTTTGTCCAATGATCAACATATTGATCACTTTGGTATCTTGCTCACAACCTTTTGGAGCACTGGACATATCTGGTCGTTTTACATATTATGGTGTACATGATTAATCCAAACACATAGGTGAGTGAAATCCAATTCATGTGTTTTGCTTATTTGTGTTCATGAACACCGATTTCTGCAAACAACTTTTCACCATGACCTCGGCAAGAACATCCTTCTTGGCGTTTTCATACAAAACTACTTTAGTATCATGTCAATATGTAGTGTTGGCTTTAGCATGATCAGGCACTTACTATCTTCATAGATCATTGTGCTCAATACTAATGCTATATTAGCCCAGGCTCTTCAATTAAAAAATAATTCCAATGAAGTCCTTATTCGTCTCAAGAAATTTATATCATTTCCAATCAACAATATGTCATCTACATAAGGTTTTAGAAATATTATTCAGCTCCCACTTACTTTCTTGAACATTCAAGCATCTTCGTTTATTCCCGATGAAAACAAACTCTTTTGGCAATTTCATCATAACGAAAATTCCAACTCCATTGTACTAGCTTCAGTCCATCACTGGATATCCAAGGCTTGCATCTATTTTAGCATCCTTTGAATCGACAAAACATTCCGGTCGTATCACATATACGTCCTTTGTTATATTTCCGTGTAGGAACTTTGTTTTGACGTTCATTCTACCATATCCTATAAATGAGATATGTAGTAATTGCTAATATAACCCGAAGTGACTAAAGCATCTATACGGTCGAAATTATTTCGCCGTAGTCAACGTTTGAACTTGCTAGAAAACAATTTTCCAACGAGTTGAGCTTTATGGATAAAACAATTTCATCCGAATCAATTATAGATCCATATATATATTATTCAGACTTTTAGTCTTTCAGAGGGTCTACCAAGTTCAAAACTTGACTTACTTCCATGGATACTATCTCGGATTATTTGGCATTTAGCCAAATCCCGGAGTCACGGCCCATGAACGCTTCTTTGTATATCACAAGTTTATCATTGTCGAACAATAATATCTCGTCTTACATATCAAGAATGTTTGTACGAGTTTTGTCTAACCTGTGTGGTTCAGCTGCGCACTTATTTTAAGATTCAACAATCTTTAACAAGTTGCACTGTCCTCTCACTCACTCTTTTGCAAGAAACTATTTTCTTCCAAACACATTGTTCTTTACAGCAAACAGTTTTGCTTTTGTGTAGTGATAGAGGAATACCAAACCTTTTGGAATAACCTTAACAAAGTAGCACTTATCTGATTTGGTGTTTTGAGCATGTCAAACACATGTCTCATATACCCAAATTTTAAGAAAAGACAATATGGTTTTAACACTTCCATTCCACATCTAATATGGTGTCATTTCAACAGATTTGATGGTGCTCTTTTCAGTGTAAAAGACGTAATCTCTAACGCATAACTTTAATAAGTATAGTGGCAAATTGATAAACATCATATTTTATCTTACCGTGTCATACATGGCTTGATTACATCTCTCGAACACTTTACTCATAGTGGTGTTCCGGGAGACGCACGTTATGACACTTCTTCACAACTCATCAGACGTTCGCTAAACTTGTAACTCAAATATTACTTTCTACAATCTAATTTGCAGAAGCTTTATTTTCTCATTACAATGAATTTCTATTTCTGTCACAACCCCAATTTAGGCAAGTGCTAGGGTTTGAGTTCCCTTTGCATCATGTGAAAAATTCAAAAAAAAAGGGGGAATAGAAAAGCCCTGAGAAATTAAATCAAATGGCCAGATAAAAATCTTTTTCCAAAAATCATTTGAATGTTTGGAAAATTCCTATAAATGGTACTGATCATTTTAAAAATGGTTTGGGAGCAATCCCATGCTCATGGAATTTTCTAATATTCAAACAGTGGCTTTGGAAATTAAATAAAACCCTATTTGATTTGAAGATCAAATTATTTGAATTTCAAAAATGCTCAAATTTTATAAGTGGCTAGCTCTCTATTTTATGAGGCCATATAAAAAATTGTGGCATTTTATAAAATGCCTAGCTATTTTATTAGCTAGGTCAAACATATTGCAGAAATAATAAAAAGAAAAGAAAGCAGAGAGCTTACCTGGCGCCACAGGCGAGGCCCACCTCGCCTTGGCCACGGCCCAGCCCACCGAGCCGCTGTCGTCTTCCTCCCCGCCGAGCCAAGCTGCTCGCTGGAGCAGAGCATGGCCACGGCGACGACATGACGACGCCCGCGCCTTCTAGGCCTCCCCCTCCCTCTCTCTCGCGCCACGTGAACCTCTAGAAACCCCCGCACCTTCTTCCCCCTCTCTCCGCTCTCTGCCTCGCCCAGCCGGACCGGAATCTCGCGCCACCCGTAGCTCCCTGTCGCCGCCGACGTGCGCCCGCGTGGCCGGAGACGCTCGCAAGTCGAGCCACCATGTCCAGAGGAACCACATCCACCGACTTCATCGATCCACGCCATCAATTGGCACCGAGTCGCACCGGAGGAGATGGCCGCATCAAGATCCCGCCGTAGGTCGCCATTGTTTCCGACGAGCAATTCGTCCGCGCCGAGCCTCCTCCGACCCCGCCGTCTCCTCTGCTCAAATCGGGGTGAGCCTCTCGCCGTTTTGCCCTAGTCCACTCTCCTCCCCGTGCCCTAGCCGCTGATCTCGCCGAGGACAGTGCTGCACCGCCGCCTTGCTCAATGCCGGCAACGCTCTGGAGCACCCCCTTGACCCCCCAATGGCACCACCAGACGCGGACGCTCCCCAGCTTTCTTCCTGTGGTCTCCAAACCCAAAACCGTGGCCTAAATCTCCATGCCCACCTTGAACCGAGCCTCCGCCGTCGCCGAGCAGCTCGCCGGCGTCGCCCCGTTGCCTCCCGAGGACGCTGCAGTGTCCAGCTCGAAGCGCGCGAGCTCGAGGAGCACGGCGGTGCCCTCCGTTCGGCAAATGGCGCCCCGAGCCGTCGTCCAGGGTGTGCGCCGCCGCACTGGAGTCCACCGGCGGCTAACCGCCGGCGGCTGTTTTAGGTTAGGGGGCTAATCCCCTTGTTAGTTGACCCTTGGGTCACTGACTGGTGGGCCCTGGCCCCCCCTAATGACCCTTTTAGTTTAAACTAAACCGGATTAAACCCCTCTCCCACTGACATGGGGGACCTAGACGTCAGACACCCCCCACGTCATGCTGATGTCAGCATGACGCCATAAATGAATTTCCAGTCAATTAATAAATCAGAGAAATTCCAGAAAATGCAATAAACTTTGGAAATTCATAATTAATTCATCCTAACTCCAAATATAGCAAATAATATGTCTAAAATTATGAGAAAAATACAAGGATTATGAATATGCAATTTGTTTTCATGTTTGGCCATTTTAAAATGGGTGAACAGTAGCAAACATGCATATGGATCCTTTTCAAATTCAAATTTGGAGTGATTTTGCAAATGTTTTTGCAACACCCTTAATTCCAATGTTTTGATCCACACATCAGAAGATTTACTTCAACTATACCACATCACTTCATGATCAAACTTTTCAAATGAACTTTCATGCATTCAAATGCATTTGAAATTCATCGATAAATCAAATGGAGTTTGAATTTGCATTACAAATGCAATATGCTCCTTTTAAATGGAATGCTCAACACATCAGTACCTTGAACATCACCATTACAATCTTATTCATGTGATTGTGCATTGTACATTATGTTGATCCTATGATTGTCATGTTGCTGATAGAAGTGGAGCCGGAATCCGAGATCACCCCCTTCGTTGAAGACCTCGTGACCGAACCTCGTCAGCAAGGCAAGCAAACCCCCATTGATCATCTTGATAAAATCCCACTTCCCTCTCATGTCTCGCTTATGCATTGTTTAGGATGATCACCATGATTCGTTTCTACCGCATAGATGAACCCATTCCTTTGCATGACCTATCTTTTTGTCACAGTAGTAAGCAAACCACAATCCTAGCAAATGTAGGAGTTGTTTGATATCATGTGGCCCCTGCAAATGTTACCGCTTATTGCATGCTTAGTATGATACCATGTTATTACTATGATGTGAGTCGGGATGGGAATAATCATGTTGATGTTGGTAGAAAAGTGTTGGTGAATCGACCCTCATACAAGGTGAACGATGAGAGGCTGTGTAGGAGTACACGGTGGGTTGTCTCGTTGAACACCGCCCTAGTACGAGTTCTTGTGTGGTGATCCAAGATCAAGAGTACAACCACACATTGGGCTCACTGACCCCTCTCGGCTTACTAACTCATCCCCTTCGATGTCCAGATGTTGCAGTAGTTCGGATTTCTGTAGGTATTGTGGCCTGGTAGCCAAGTGAGAGAACGGCTCATCCGAGACCGGCTTTCGCACCACGCACACATCGACTGGGTCCACTTCGGTAAACTGGCCGGGTTCACGATAGTGGAAGACAACCCAGATAGGAGGCTTTCTTGTACTAGATCGGCTATGAGGTAACGGTTGTGGTGGCATCCTCGCTGTCATCTCTTGAACGGTGACACGCAAAAGGCGGTAACTGATGGCACGTGTGTGTAGCGGTACACCCCTGCAGGGTTAACAAAACTATTCGAATAGCCGCGTCCGCGGTTATGGACTGCTTGGAAAGCTTAGCTTGATTATTACACAACTTGAACTAGATACTTTTAAAACTCGCAAGATAAGCGTGAGTGCTATGGTGTGCTTCTCGTGGGGAAGTCGAGGAAGTAACCATAGTGGTGTATTTGGTTGAAGAGTTGTAGTGGACTCGTGTACGCTTCTTACCTCAAGTCTGGTACTCGTAGTTCAGGACTAGCCAAGTCAAAGCTGGCACTTCTGCAAGTGAAACCCCACCTCCCTTTACCTTGATACATATGCATGAGTAGTACAGCTCCTATGTAAGTCTTGCTGAGTACGATTTTGTACTCACGTTTGCTTAATCTATGTTTTAGATGAACCACCGACCCCGATGGTGGCTTCTACCTGAAGCTCGAAGAATGAAGACTCAGACCAAGACCAAGCTATTGTAGTCCCAGTTAGACGACTCGTTCCCTCGTGGAGGGCTTGTTTTTAGATAAGGCTTCTCTAAGCCATTTGTTAAACTTGTTTGTACTCAGACCTACTTTGCTTCCGCTTGTCTGTTGTAATGTTGGATCACATGCTTGTGATCTCTGTGTGCACTCTGTAAGAGTTATTAATAAAGATATATACTTTGTAGAGAATTGCAATGATACCTGCTGTTCATACAAGGCATGTGTGCTGCGTGTATGTTTATAACATGCATGTCTTAGTATGGGTTTTCGAGACCTTAGTTGTGATCTGGCTGGCGGTCTTTTATACACCAAGTGGCCCTTAGATGTGCGCAGCTTGGGGCATCGCGATCCGATTGTACGAGACTCTGTCTCGTGCACACTTTGATGTATGATCGAGCCCGCCCTAGACCCAGACTAAGTGATCGGGCTGGAGTAAGTCTATGTAAGGGTTATAATACAATCGTTAGTATGGGTGAGGCGACTTGTCTATGAGTATGGGAGTTCACCACCCATATCATTTAGACTTGTGTGCGGACGATGAGGACCCATTTCAGTTGATCATCCGGCCTGGATGGGATGCCCCTCACGTTCGATGCTTTCTGAGAACGTCTTGTGCTTGGCCTTGTCTGTTTAGACAAGTGGGTACGGTTCTCGGCTCTCCATATGATTGTGTTGTAGCGAGGCTTGCATACGCTAACCCCGGGTCCCGACAGACTTGGTATCAGAGCAGGACTGACTGTAGGATTATCAGCCTTGGCCGAAGTCGAGTCTAGCATTCTATAGTTATATAGTTACTCTGGGTATATAAGGGAACAACGTAAGGCTTCTTTTTCTCCTTACCCCCTTCGTTCTGAGTTCTGAGTCACCCTCATCTTGTTCTACGGGAAGATAGGACTAGGCTCTCCTCTGTCTGATTAGAACATCTCGTTGTTTGCTTCCTTGTAGCCGTAGGAAAGTTGTGTCCGGTTTTCCTAGCATTTTTGTAATGCTGATTTCTTACATCGTATTATGTAAGTGCTGTATCTACATTGAAAGAAAATTGTTTTCTTGCAATTACAGCCGTTATGATGTCCGAGTCATTCCAGGTTTCTTCATAATCTGATGCATTTTCAAAATCTTTCCCCTCTATTTCGGATGTTCTTCCAGAAGAACTTCTAGGTGGCATGCCCGACAGTTCCATAGAGTTTGATGTAGGTTTTCTTCTAGAAACCTATAGTGTTTCAATTGCAACTCTTCCTTCCACTTTAGATGTCTTCTAGCGAGAAGAACCACACTGACTATCGTGTTGGGGTACTTTACTACTCTGACATATCTGTTGTAGCCCCTAGTAAACCTTGGTCATCCTCTAGGAAGCTATCCAGAGATCCAACCCCTTAAACCTAGCCACCCGACAGATGTGTAGAGTTTATAGTGGATCTTGCCCTAGGGACCGCACCCATTTCTAGACGCCCATACAAAATGGCCCCACGTGAGTTAGCCGAGCTTAAAACCCAACTGGAAGCTTTGTTGGAGAAAGGCTTCATCCGCCCTAGCTCATCGCCATGGGGTTGCCCCGTTCTGTTCGTAAAGAAGAAAGATGGAACAGAAAGGATGTGCGTAGACTATCGCCCGCTAAATTTAGCGACGATAAAGAACAAATACCCACTGCCCAGGATCAATGATCTTTATGATCAACTTGCAGGATCCTCTGTCTTCTCCAAGATAGATTTGAGATTAGGTTATCATCAAATCAAGATCCGAAACGAGGATATTCCCAAAACGGCTTTTACTACTCGTTATGGTCTTTACGAGTACACCGTCATGTCCTTTGGTTTAACCAATGCCCCCGCCACTTTCTCACGCATGATGAATTCGATCTTCATGGATTATTTGGACCAGTTCGTCGTGGTTTACCTCGATGACATCCTTATATACTCGAAGAACGAAGAAGAACATGCCGAACACCTAAGGCTGGTATTGATGAAACTTAGAGAGCATCGCCTGTATGCTAAATTCTCCAAGTGTGAATTTTGGCTACCCGAAGTGACCTACTTAGGCCACGTGATTTCTGCAAAAGGCATTGCTGTGAATCCCGAGAGAGTTCAGGCCGTCCTTGTCTAGACTCCACCTGAATCGGTTAAGCAAGTTAGAAGTTTTCTTGGCCTAGCCAGCTATTGCCGTCGCTTCGTCGAGAACTTTTCTAAAGCTGAAAAGCCTCTAACTGAACTCCTCAAGAAAGATAAGAAATTCCTATGGACTCCCAAGTGCGAGGAAAGCTTTCAAGAGCTAAAAAGAAGGTTGACTTCTGCACCCGTACTTGCACCTCCAGACACCAAAAAGGATTTCGAGATCTATTGTGACGCATCACGGCAAGGGTTAGGATGCATACTTCTGCAAGATCGACATGTGGTAGCTTATGCTTCACGCCAGTTGCGGCCACATGAAGAGAACTATCCTACCCATGACCTTGAACTCGCTGCCGTAGTTCATGCCTAACAACTTGGCGACATTACCTCCTTGGTAATCATTGTGAGATCTATTCCGACCACCAAAGCCTCAAATATATTTTCACCCAGCCAGATCTTAATCTCAGGCAAAGACGCTGGATTGAGTTGATAAAAGATTACGACGTAGGAATTTCTTACACCCCAGGCAAAGCCAATGTCATGGCTGATGCACTAAGTCGTAAGTCGTACTGTAACAACCTCATGTTACAGTAGTATCAACCACTTATTCATGAGGAATTTCGAAAGGTTAATCTCGAGATTGTTCCTCGTGGATCTCTTTTCAACTTGGTGGCGAAACCCACTCTTGAGGATCAAATTATAGTTGCCCAAAGGCGTGCACGAGGTGTTCGCCGGATCAAGGAGAACATTGCTAGCGGAGTTGCTAAATGTTTCTCCACAGATAGCAAGGGAACGGTATTCTTTGAAAATCGTTTGGTAGTACCTAAGAATAGGGAGCTAAGGCAAGTCATCCTCAAAGAAGCCCATGACACACCCCTCTCGATTCATCCCGGTAGCACAAAAATGTACCGAGATCTACGCCAGAGATTTTGGTGGACTAGGATGAAGAGAGACATTGCTCAATTTGTTGCCAAATGTGTTGTTTGTCGTCGTGTGAAGGCAGAACATCAAAGACCTGCTGGTACACTTCAACCTTTGTCTATTCCCGAGTGGAAATGGGACAAAGTCGGTATGGACTTCATCACCGGCTTTCCAAGAACCCAGAAAGGAAACAATGCCATCTTCGTTGTCATAGATAGGCTTTCCAAATTTGCTCACTTCCTTCCCGTTCGCGAGTCCATAACTGCTAGCCAGTTAGCAGACTTGTACGTTTCTAGAATTGTATCCCTTCACGGTGTTCCTTTGGAAATCAATTCTGATCGCGGTAGCCTTTTCACCTCTAGATTTTGGGGAAGCTTTCAGAATGCTATGGGAACTCATCTCTCCTTTAGTACGGCTTTCCATCCTCAGTCTAGCGGTCAAGTCGAAAGGGTTAACCAAAGTCTTGAAGACATGCTCAGAGCTTGTGTTATCTCATTCGGAAAGAATTTGGAGAAGTCTCTTCCATTTGCCGAATTTGGTTATAACAATAGTTTTCAATCTAGTCTGAACATGGCTCCTTTTGAACTCCTTTATGGACGACGATGTCGAACACCACTAAACTAGTCAGAGACCGGTGAAAGAAAATTCTTTGGACCGGATATGATCAAGGAAGCAGAAGAGCAAGTTCGCATTGTTCGTGATCAATTGAAAGTAGCCCAGTCTCGTCAGAAAAGCTACTATGATCGTCATCATAGGCAAGAAAGCTACAATCTGGATGAGAAGGCTTACCTCCGGGTTACTCCTCTGAAGGGAACCGAAAGATTCGGTATAAAAGGCAAGTTGGCCCCACGTTACATCGGACCTTTCCGCATTATTGCTAAACGTGGAGAAGTTGCCTACCAACTTGAACTACCTCCACACCTCTCCCGAGTACATGATGTATTCCATGTGTCCCAACTCAAGCGTTGCTTCAAGGACCCTATCCGCGAAGTCGACCACGAAACGCTTGATCTCCAAGATGACCTTTCTTATCGAGAATACCCCGTTCGTATTCTTGATTCCGCAGAGCGTGTCACTCTTCGTCAGAAGATTAGGTTTCTGAAATTGCAATGGTCACACCACTCTGAAAGAGAAGCTACGTGGGAAAGAGAAGACCGTCTCAGTGCCGAGTACCCCTCCTTCCTCCCGCAGACTTCTGAATCTCGGGACGAGATTCTTTTGAGTGGGGGCGAGTTGTCACAACCCCAATTTAGGCAAGTGCTAGGGTTTGAGTTCCCTTTGCATCATGTGAAAAATTCAAAAAAAAATGGGGAATAGAAAAGCCCTGAGAAATTAAATCAAATGGCCAGATAAAAATCTTTTTCCAAAAATCATTTGAATGTTTGGAAAATTCCTATAAATGGTACTGATCATTTTAAAAATGGTTTGGGAGCAATCCCATGCTCATGGAATTTTCTAATATTCAAACAGTGGCTTTGGAAATTATATAAAACCCTATTTGATTTGAAGTTCAAATTATTTGAATTTCAAAAATGCTCAAATTTTATAAGTGGCTAGCTCTCTATTTTATGAGGCCATATAAAAAATTGTGGCATTTTATAAAATGCCTAGCTATTTTATTAGCTAGGTCAAACATATTGCAGAAATAATAAAAAGAAAAGAAAGCAGAGAGCTTACCTGGCGCCACAGGCGAGGCCCACCTCGCCTTGGCCACGGCCCAGCCCACCGAGCCGCTGTCGTCTTCCTCCCCGCCGAGCCAAGCTGCTCGCTGGAGCAGAGCATGGCCACGGCGACGACACGACGACGCCCGCGCCTTCTAGGCCTCCCCCTCCCTCTCTCTCGCGCCACGTGAACCTCTAGAAACCCCCGCACCTTCTTCCCCCTCTCTCTGCTCTCTGCCTCGCCTAGCTGGACCGTAATCTCGCGCCACCCGTAGCTCCCTGTCGCCGCCGACGTGCGCCCGCGTGGCCGGAGACGCTCGCAAGTCGAGCCACCATGTCCAGAGTAACCACAGCCACCGACTTCATCGATCCACGCTATCAATTGGAACCGAGCCGCACCGGAGGAGATGGCCGCATCAAGATCCCGCCGCAGGTCGCCATTGTTTCCGACGAGCAATTCGTCCGCGCCGAGCCTCCTCCGACCCCGCCGTCTCCTCTTCTCAAATCGGGGTGAGCATCTCGCCGTTTTGCCCTAGTCCACTCTCCTCCCCGTGCCCTAGCCGCTGATCTCGCCGAGGACAGTGCTGCGCCGCCGCCTTGCTCAATGCCGGCAACGCTCTAGAGCACCCCCTTGACCCCCCAATGGCACCACCAGACGCGGACGCTCCCCAGCTTTCTTCCTGTGGTCTCCAAACCCCAAACCGTGGCCTAAATCTCCATGCCCACCTTGAACCGAGCCTCCGCCGTCGCCGAGCAGCTCGCCGGCGTCGCCCCGTTGCCTCCCGAGGACGCTGCAGTGTCCAGCTCGAAGCGCGCGAGCTCGAGGAGCACGGCGGTGCCCTCCGTTTGGCAAATGGCGCCCCGAGCCGTCGTCCAGGGTGTGCGCCGCCGCACTGGACTCCACCGGCGGCTAACCGCCGGCGGCTCGTTTAGGTTAGGGGGCTAATCCCCCTGTTAGTTGACCCTTGGGTCACTGACTGGTGGGCCCTGGCCCCCCCCTAATGACCCTTTTAGTTTAAACTAAACCGGATTAAACCCCTCTCCCACTGACATGGGGGACCCAGCCGTCAGACACCCCCCACGTCATGTTGATGTCAGCATGACGCCATAAATGAATTTCCAGTCAATTAATAAATCAGAGAAATTCTAGAAAATGCAATAAACTTTGGAAATTCATAATTAATTCATCCTAACTCCAAATATAGCAAATAATATGTCTAAAATTATCAGAAAAATACAAGGATTATGAATATGCAATTTGTTTTCATGTTTGGCCATTTTAAAATGGGTGAAAAGTAGCAAACATGCATATGGATCCTTTTCAAATTCAAATTTGGAGTGATTTTGCAAATGTTTTTGAAACACCCTTAATTCCAATGGTTTGATCCACACAGCAGAAGCTTTACTTCAACTATACCACATCACTTCATGATCAAACTTTTCAAATGAACTTTCATGCATTCAAATGCATTTGAAATTCATCGATAAATCAAATGGAGTTTGAATTTGCATTACAAATGCAATATGCTCCTTTTAAATGGAATGCTCAACACATCAGTACCTTGAACATCACCATTACAATCTTATTCATGTGATTGTGCATTGTACATTATGTTGATCCTATGATTGTCATGTTGCTTATAGAAGTGGAGCCGGAATCCGAGATCACCCCCTTCGTTGAAGACCTCGTGACCGAACCTCGTCAGCAAGGCAAGCAAACCCCCATTGATCATGTCGATAAAATCCCACTTCCCTCTCATGTCTCGCTTATGCATTGTTTAGGATGATCACCATGATTCGTTTCTACCGCATAGATGAACCCATTCCTTTGCATGACCTATCTTTTTGTCACAGTAGTAAGCAAACCACAATCCTAGCAAATGTAGGAGTTGTTTGATATCATGTGGCCCCTGAAAATTTTACCGCTTATTGCATGCTTAGTATGATACCATGTTGTTACTGTGATGTGAGTCGGGATGGGAATAATCATGTTGATGTTGGTAGAAAAGTGTTGGTGAATTGACCCTAATACAAGGTGAACGATGAGAGGCTGTGTAGGAGTACACGGTAGGCTGTCTCGTTGAACACCGCCCTAGTACGAGTTCTTGTGTGGTGATCCAAGATCAAGAGTACAACCACACATTGGGCTCACTGACCCCTCTCGGCTTACTAACTCATCCCCTTCGATGTCCAGATGTCGCAGTAGTTCGGATTTCTGTAGGTATTGTGGCCTGGTAGCCAAGTGAGAGAACGGCTCATCCGAGACCGGCTTTCGCACCACGCACACATCGTCTAGGTCCACTTTGGTAAACCGGCCGGGTTCACGATAGTGGAAGACAACCCAGATAGGCGGCTTTCTTGGACTAGATCGGCTATGAGGTAACGGTTGTGGTGGCATCCTCGCTGTCATCTCTTGAACGGTGACACGCAAAAGGCGGTAACTGATGGCACGTGTGTGTAGCGGTACACCCCTGCAGGGTTAACAAAACTATTCGAATAGCCGCGTCCGCGGTTATGGACTGCTTGTAAAGCTTAGCTTGATTATTAGACAACTTGAACTGGATACTTTTAAAACTCGCAAGATAAGCGTGAGTGCTATGGTGTGCTTCTCGTGGGGAAGTCGAGGAAGTAACCATAGTGGTGTATTTGGTTGAAGAGTTGTAGTGGACTCGTGTACACTTCTTACCTCAAGTCTGGTACTCGTAGTTCAGGACTAGCCAAGTCAAAGCTGGCACTTCTGCAAGTGAAACCCCACCTCCCTTTACCTTGATACATATGCATGAGTAGTACAGCTCCTATGTAAGTCTTGCTGAGTACGATTTTGTACTCACGTTTGCTTAATCTATGTTTTAGATGAACCACCGACCCCGATGGTGGCTTCTACCTGAAGCTCGAAGAATGAAGACTCAGACCAAGACCAAGCTAGTGTAGTCCCAGTCAGACGACTGGTTCCCTCGTGGAGGGCTTGTTTTTAGATAAGGCTTCTCTAAGCCATTTGTTAAACTTGTCTGTACTCAGACCTACTTTGCTTCCGCTTGTCTGTTGTAATGTTGGATCACATGCTTGTGATCTCTATGTGCACTCTGTAAGAGTTATTAATAAAGATATATACTTTGTAGAGAATTGCAATGATACCTGCTGTTCATACAAGGCATGTGTGCTGCGTGTATGTTTATAACATGCATGTCTTAGTATGGGTTTTCGAGACCTTAGTTGTGATCTGGCTGGCGGTATTTTATACACCAAGTGGCCCTTAGATGTGCGCAGCTTGGGGCATCGCGATGCGATTGTACGAGACTGTGTCTCGTGCACACTTTGATGTATGATCGAGCCCGCCCTAGACCCCGACTAAGTGATCGGGCTGGAGTAAGTCTATGTAAGGGTTATAATACAATCGTTAGTATGGTTGAGGCGACTTGTCTATGAGTATGGGAGTTCACCACCCATATCATTTAGACTTGTGTGCGGACGATGAGGACCCATTTCAGTTGATCATCCGGCCTGGATGGGATGCCCCTCACGTTCGATGCTTTCCGAGAACGTTCTGTGCTTGGCCTTGTCTGTTTAGACAAGTGGGTACGGTTCTCGGCTCTCCATATGATTGTGTTGTAGCGAGGCTTGCATACGCTAACCCCGGGTCCCGACAATTTCACTCTAAAATTCCTTGAACATTTCAAAGATTTCAGACGTATGTCTCTATTGAACAGATATCCACATATCTACTACAAATCATGAGTGAAGATAGGGAATCCACTGCACACAACTACACTTATTGGACTACACACATCATCATGTATGATTACCAATGGTTTAGTTTCCCGTTCATGTGTGGCCTATCAACGGTGTTTTAGTCACATTACTTCGAGACAAAGATCACAAGCGTCAAGTGATTCATAGTCATATGACTCGAATGTCCATCACTTATGGAAATTCTTCATGCATGTTATGTCACTTGTGATAAACGGCAGTGCCACATCTATGTGGTATTTCTGTCAGTCTTGCGACGTTTAGCGTCAGTGTTATGGATGTTTAGTATTATTATCAAGTTTCATAACATACAAAATATTCATAATGGAAGTATGGCCTTTACGTTATTCATAGCTTTGAACAACTCTCTTGCAACAAACATGATTCAAAATGATGTTTTGCAACAAGGCTAAAGTGTAGTAACAATTTACTCAACTCTAAAATGAATTAAAGATAATCATAGAGTCAACACAAACTATAGTAAACCTTCTACCGAGTTCTCGTGCGTGTCAAAACTCATCATTAGCTAGTCATAAAGGCCATAGTATTTCTTGTATCGAGTTGCAACAATATGCAATCGATGTGATATCCGGTGATCAACAGTTTAATCACAATATACAGAATCCACAATTAACTGCTTAATCATGATTCCCAAGAATTACATCTCTTGACCAGCAATGAATTCATCTATAACTCCGTATGACTTTCATTTCTGAGCTGGTTATTCCAGTCTTCTTTCGTTTTGCCTTTATACGTATCATAGTTCTATTTCCAATGTCACTCCTACTCACAAAATCTCACACATGATTAAGGATGGCGCGGGCCATGGACTTTCCGGCGTGTAAGTCTTACTAACACCGTTTGGAACTTCCTTTCCCTTAATTCCCATCATCATATGATCACTGTTCTTCTGGATCCCACACCTATCAGTTTTGTTTGAGAACAATGAACATTTTTCACTAATGCTTACAATCAAACATTGTACTAGATATCTTATATCCTATATCAATTGTCTTACTACTGAAAACAGTTTTTCAGTTCCATGAATGTCAAATAAGTATCCCAAATGTTTCGAAGTTCGGGTTTCATGGTGATTACGACAAAACACTTAGCTGTGGTGGAATTCTTAGCACTTTGGATTGATGGACGTAAGTCACATCATCCATAGCATCAGCGGGAGAGCATAAAATTTTTGCGATAGGACAAGCTCCTTCTCGACACTATTGAGGATAGTCCTCACAATACGGTACCAATCGTAAAGTTTTTACCAAATAATACAGTTAATCAAAATCAATTGGGAAGGTGGTAACGCGAGCCATTATTCTACAACGATAATGCAAATATTAAGACTTTGTTCATAATTAAGTTGCACTTGTGATTAATCAATTTAATTACTAAGTGCGCTCCCACTCAGATCAATATCTCTCGTAATTGATGTTGGAGTGATTCAAGATCCAACCCAATCGTCCGCCATTGATGTGACATCACTGATGACTTAGACTGGACCGGTAGGTGTGACGCCCCCAAAATCAGACCGTGTACAGTAATCATACACACAGGGTACACGACTGAGATTAGGGTGCCACGGTGATAATATCACAGCACAACACTAAACACAAAAGGATAAACAAATATGTTACAATAGAGGGGGTCACGCGGACCCGAATACATAAGTCATACAAGCCATAATATCTGAGTACAGACATAGTTAGTCAAGTTTTGCCTTAAGAAGGCTAGCACAATTCACATCAGAGATACAGATCGAAAAGGCGAGGCCTCCTGCCTGGGATCCACCGAACTACTCCTGGTCGACGGGGAACTCGACGTCGTAGTAGGCGCCTCCGGGGTACTCCTGCTCCTGAGCTCCAACGTCGGCTGCAGCGGCCGATCAGGAAAAACAGTAAAGGAAATAAAGCAGGTGAGTATCTAGTATACCCGCGAGTCTTACGTCCGCTACTAAGCATTATGCATTGTATCAACGGAATGAAGAGGCTGAATATAGTGAACTGAAAGACAGAAATCCAGAGCAAGGGTAAGAAGCTAGGCCTATCGAAGACTAGCATCTTCCGACGATGTCTTGCAGCATGAGGTAAGAATCAGCCAACAGTTTATATAAAGCATAAAGTAACAATGCAGCAGAAGTTGCTGCAGCATTGTATAATAATAAGTTGTAACAATTAACAATGGCTCCGAGTTCACCTCCTCGACATCCCCGCGAGGAAGAAAACCCGGAACCATACAGTTTAATAATAATATTTTCTAGTGGTAAGATCCAGCTTCAACATAAAGCGTCCTGTTACCGTGGACACGGCTATTCGAATAGATTAATCTTCCCTGCAGGGGTGCACTTGTGTTACGCTACACGCACGGATCTCCAGGGTGGCGGGAACCTTGTTAGGGAACGCTCCACCGAGGCTATCCGACACTTCATAGCCCATCTTTCAAACTCAACAGAGAGGCCATCCGCCGGTCTAAATCCTAAGTACCCAGGGCCTTGGACCCCAACCCTGACGTACCCCTGCACGGTGCGTGGGTGGCCGGGAAGCCGTAACAAAAACAACACAGCTCAAGCCAAGAAGACAGCGCACTTCCCGGCAATCAGCCCTCGGTACTGCTGACGTCTGAAGAGTCCTCGGACGACACTAAGAAGCGGAGGAGCCCATAACTCGTAGTTCCCACGGGTAGGTAGTGCGTACATGGCATATAGCCAACTCAAGACATTCACTGAACCATTTAGCATTTTAATTAACCTGCGGGACAACCGTTATCGTTGCCTCGACTTAACTAACCCACGGACAACGACAGCAACCAGGACCACCATTACATCGGTGCCTGCCCTGTCGTCCCACCAAGTCACTGCGGTTACCAACAAGGTGAACCGTCTCCTTACCTTGTCTCGCGTGTGCTCCTGGAGGAGCTCGACTTTCGGGGGTCGGTAACTCTCGCGGCCAACGATCAGGGGCCAAGCACACCGGTACACTGGTCGTACCCTCCCTGTCGTCCCGTCGCAATACCTCTCGCGGGCACCGTTGGGTCGCCCGACTTCTTACCTGAAGGACAATCGTCGTTCAGGACCCTATGGCGGTAAGACAAAGTCAGCCTCGAGTGGAGTACCAGGATTGCTCCTGGATAGCTCACACTTGAGGTGACTAGGCATAACCCAGATAGGGGCCTTTGACGGTGTCTGCATTGTACCGTACCTGTGCAGTTATAATATTTGTATCCGCGTTCACCCCCCTGAGTGATCACGTCCCGCTATCTAATCCTAGCTAACAATGCGCAGGGCTCACTGCTGAATAATGCATAATAATAATAATAGGCAGCATAGGATAAAGGAAGGCACATCAAGGGGCGACAAAAAAAATCAGGCTATGCAATTGAATAGGATTGTAATCGTACCAGCAGCAGTAACAATTCCTAGTGCAAGAAATTTACGGAAAGATAGGCGATATCTGGGGAAGAGAATGGCTCTGCTTGCCTGCAAGCTCGACGGTAGTAGTAGGGTCGTCGACGACGTAGTCGTACTCAGCAGCGGTGTAGTCGACGGCAGCAGCGGGGTCTACCGGAGATTAAGGGGGGGGGGAAGAAACAGTAAATACACAGCAAGCATATAAAAACAGATGCATGACATGACAGATGAAATGTTAACGGTGTTCTAACGCAGTGCAATGCAATATGCTTGGAGCGAGAATTCATCTGGGGATGAACTACCGGCTTCGGATGATTATCGGACAGGGTGTCCGGAGGGGGAAGGATCAAGCCGGAGGTGTCGTGGGTACCGGACAATCATAAGGGGGGGGGGTGTATCCGTGCTAGTTGATCTATTCCGAGAAACCTTCGTGTTCGGAATAAATTCATCCGGGCACTCTAACAGTACCGGACAATTTATCGGACAAACGGTCCGGAGGGGGAATGTTCGATGTTCGTTGTGTTATAGGGGTGTGGTAGACATACGGATAGCGTATTTGTATTCATTATATTTTTCTGATCAATTTTCATGTATAAAGTTTTTGAATACGAGTTACGGTTTAAAAGTTATTGAATTTCAAAGTTTAAATCATTTTAAACAATTTTCTGAATTTCTTTTATTATTAAATTTCAACATTACCCAAAACATTATCCACAACAGTGTCTGACAGGGGGGACCCACATGTCAGCCTCTGGTAATTACAAAACATTTTAATAAAAATAAAACAGGCACTGGGCCCACATGTCATGGACAGTAACTAACAAATCTATTTAAATAAACCTAAACAAGCAGTGGGGCCAGGTGTCATTAACACATGCGTTAATTTAGTAGTTAGATAATCCAGTAGATTAATTAAAGGGCTGGGCCTACCTGTCATTTACACAAGGGGGGTTTAATTTCAGTTTAGTTTAACAGAGGTTTAGCAGGGGGTGGCCCACATGTCAGCGGCCCACATGGGTGTGATTAATCCCTTAATCACGTTTCTGACGTGGGGGCCCCACTGGTCAGCCGCACAATTCGTCGACGGCGAGGCAGAGCACGCCGGCGTTGGCCGTGCGCTCGCCACCGGGCATGGGAGCGTGCGTGCTATAGCTCGTTCGAGCGAGCGCGACGTTGCGCGTTGATCTGCAGCCGCGCGGTGGCGAGAGGCGGACGGAGATGAGCTCAGCGCCAAAAATGGCGGAAGTTGCCTCGGGCTCTAATGGCATCTATCGATTCGGAGCACAAATGAGAAATCCCTCGGGCCAAAGCGAGACTACACACTACCGTGAACATGTTGGTGCGCTCGGGCAAAACAGAGGCGCGCGGAAGCTTGTGCTTGGACGGCCATGGCGGCGGCCGGAGCACGGTATAGGGGGGCGATGGCTACGGGTAGATTAAGCGTTATCGGGGTGCTGGATGCGGAAGCCGTTCTCACCGGCGATGCGTAGTGGACGACAGGCTGCTCGGGGAGGGCTCGACGGAGCGGCAATTCGAAGGCGATGCGGTGGCGATGTAGAAGGGGAACGGCGACCGTGTGCTCGGGGTGGAGGCTTCCGCCTCGATTCCTTATGCACGTAGACGTGGTAGACAATGGCGAAGACGATGGGAAACTTGGAGAGGAGCGGGAAGGTCAGTGGGCACGAGAGGCCATGGCAATGGCGACGGCGGCGCTCGGGAGTTTTTCCCCCGACGATGGCGAGAGGAGGAGGAGCGGAAAAAGGAGGCGGGGGTGTCCAGGGAGTGGGTGGGGGTGCTCTCCTTGTCAACGCGGGCACAGTGGAGGGGAGCAGGTGAGGGAGGGGCCGGTATGGCCATGGCCAGTGGTGGGGCCTCGCCGGGTACGGGGCAGGTGGAGGTAGAAGACAACAGGGGAGGGGCGTGGGCCGGGGTGGGCCGGAGGGGGTATTGCCCATGGGCGTTAGATAGGTCTTTTTGTTTTCTTTATTCCTTTTCTCTTCTATATTTTCTGTTTGATTTGTTTTTGATACTTTTAAATTTTTGTAAAATGTTTAACATATCCCATAATCAGTATTGTGTAACATTAGAGTGCTACAAAAAGTTTGGGGTCAAAAGAAATATATTTAATATTTCTTTTAAATATCCGAATGACAATTGGTGCCGTTTTGGCTGGTGTTTGAATTGTTTGAATTTTTTTAGAGGCATAATAAATTACCATAACCACATGGGCATGACCCACTGATTAGTTGTGATTTAAAAAAAGTGGTTGTATAAATTTTGGACAAGTTTTATTTGCAACATTATTTTTAATATCAACAAAAAGGCATTTTGGATTTGATTTGATTCAAATTTGATCATGGCATGATTAGAAACGGTGATTGGCAACAGTAATTGTCATTAGCAAAAAGGATTACTGTTACAGACAACTGAGGGTGTTAAAGTAGGCCAACTTGCCTATCACGCCAAAGGTGATTCTTGTTCATCTTTCGATGGGCCTGTTCCGGTAGCAAACTTTTATCCAAACCGTCAAGACAACCAAGTGTAATTGCAGTGTGTTCTTAACACACCCGCCTTTTATGCGTCACACCGTGTGCACCCATGTGACATGACCTGCTCCGATGTGAAACATAGTATAGACGGTGCTACAGTTGGAAGAACACTATCAACTTGATATTGTATTGCGAGAGATCACCCTAATAAAATACGACTA
Organism: Bromus sterilis; assembly: GCA_950022295.1. Taxonomy (NCBI): domain Eukaryota; kingdom Viridiplantae; phylum Streptophyta; class Magnoliopsida; order Poales; family Poaceae; genus Bromus; species Bromus sterilis. Next base: position 179,912,273 of record OX465601.1, on the reverse strand, counting down.
CCGCGCATCAAACAAGGGTGCATCAAAGGGATAAACCTCACAGGCAGTTCATAAAATTATGTGATATAGTATAGCCCTTTGCTTCGTGAAGTCTTCATTGTCTTCACGTCGTCGTGGTTGAAGTCACCGTGTCCACCAACTTTGTCCTTGGCGCCGGCAACATCACGACGGCTTCCGGCATGTGCTTCGGGGTCCACCTCCGCATCGTAGATCATCACCTTGCATCTATCTATTGCTTTGCCTCGAGCTAATAAACAGTTCTGGCACGCAGGCCATAATTAAGTGACAATCATATGACTCCAGTCATCATGCCGTACCACGACACGCAAGTCGCGAATAAATATTACATCATATAGCATCTCATACAAACACATTGCAAATCTTGAAGGCTATACCACATCACATGCATACTCTGCAAAAACAAGTTAGATCGCTATCTTCACGGGTTGTTGCAAATTTTATCGTGGTTGATTAGCAGGTTACATGCAAATGTTGTTCCCTAAACAAACCAAACACGATACTTCAATGTTGCTAGTTTAACGTTCGGGGTGCGTGTAGCAACTAATGCCACAAGCCAAACTTCGTTCAACGCGTGACCCCCGTGTGGATTTGAGTTCATAAAATCCAAAAGCCCCTCCATGTTAAATCTTCTATTGCGAGATTAAGATGAGACCAAGGAGTTTGATGTAGACCATGATCAAGGCAACAAGCATACTGAAAGCAGCATAGAGGGATCGATGGAAAACTCAATCCTTGTAGCAAAACCTCAACTTGCCATCAAGCATAGAAAAAATCACATGACAGGGAAGCAACAAGAAAATCAATGCCTCATATCACACATATGATCTAGACCTAAACATGCATCTAATCAAGGATCGCTCATGATACCACTGTTGGGAAACGTAGTAGAAAACAAAAAATTTCGGCCTACGAATCAAGAACCCAAGATCATCCAAGAAGATTGCGTACAAGGTTTTAGGTCATGGATCACGAAACAATGTAGCGGAAGTAGAGTTGGTGAAGACCGTTGGTGCAGATCCCCGCAGCTAGGAATTTCAATGACCTCCCAACCGCGAGGATATCGATCCCGCGTACCGTTCCACGATCCGTTGCGCGGTCTGTCCCGTGAACCGTCCCGCGATCCGTCCCGATCAAGTCCCACGAACAAGTCCCTCAAACATGATCTCCGAGGAAGAAGAAGGACCTCGAAGAAGGATCAAAGGTATGATCCCTCTACAGGTATCCACACATCCCGATGTAGAAATCCAGCAGCGCTCCGCCGTCCAGAGAAGAACGCCACCGAGAGAAACTAGAGGGAGAAGAGCCTAGCGGCGTCTGGACTAGAAAGATCTAGACCGAAGAGAATTAGAGGCGCGTGGGATTTAGCTGGGGCAGCCTTGGGGCTTTTCTGGTGTGTCTTTGGGGCTACCCCTGCCCCCGAATATATAGGTGGAATCCTGGGGTCGCAACTTGGGCGAGGGTTCTCACCAAAGTCGGTTTTGGCCACCAGGAGGAGTCCAACACGGATTCCAGTACAAAACGCCGCGGACTACGGCGTCTAGTGGGGAAACGCCAGGGACCTTGGCGTTTTGCCCTGGCCCCCAAGGAAAGTCTATTTCCCACCGACCTACGGCCTTGTGGACCTTCCTACTTGTCCTAGCTTCGGTTTCCGCGTCTTGGAGAGTTCCATAACCCTCCAGATACTTCCATAAGCTCCCGAGAACCTCCCGAAACATTTCTAGAAGTCCCGGAACAATTTCCCGATGTTTCGTAACCTTTCCACAACTATTACCGAATGTTGCAAAACGTTCCGAGACTATCACGGATGTCTTGTGACCACTTCAAGACTCTTCTTGAATATTCTGGAATCATCCGAAACTGTTCTTGAATATTTTGAAACCATTCGGCACCACTTAGAACACTTCTAGTGTTACCCAGAACACTTCCGGTTCCACCCGAAACAATTCCGTTACCCTTTCTCTTTTCATCTCCTAGTTCTCTAACAGATTACAACTCGTTAAGTGTGTGACCCAATAGGTTCGGTATAATGCGTACATGACTCAGAACATCTTTCGGACACAGGTCAACAGCCTTTTGTCAATAGCCAATAATCAACAGCGGAGCCATGGACACCCATGTTGACTCCCGCACATACACGAATAAACTTCGAGTGAACCTTTATGTTTAGTCATGTACCATTCCCTTTTTTTCGTGATATATGAAAAAGTTAGAGGAGAGATGTTTGGCACCCATGTGTAACAACTTCTTGAACACAAGCCACTCGTTATCCTCTTTGCTCGTTTGTCTCTATTTCTCGTTATTGTATATCGATATCCCCGTGATTAAATCACAATGCGTCTGGCCATACTAGAATGGATACCGTCATACCGAGTGGGCCCAAAGTAAATATTTCTTCATCGTGAAGGAGAAAATCCCATTCTTGAACTATCACAGTCACTAGCCACACCATCTGACATACCCAGAACTTATTTTACTACTTCCCATTTACGGGGGGATTCATCTAAGAACCAAAGCATGTCTTCCTGTGTGAAGCAACTCGATACTCTCATGGTCTAAGGAATTACGTATATGAAAACAGTTCATGATATGACTTATAACGTAGTTACGATGTGATCTCTAAGTATATCATTCAATACTGGGGTCGGTTCAACATCATTGTTCTGTTAACAATATGTTCCCATTGCTAGTGACATCCTTGTTACAAGAACAATGTCCATGATTAAGAAAACGTAATCATCAGTTAGCACATGAGCTGGTCTTAGAGGCTAAACCAAGAACTCTTGGTGTTTACATTTCCACACATGCAAGTGAGTTTTCTTCTGAATCTCATAGTCAGGGTCATTGCAATTATATCACAGAAATATAAACATTAATTACGAACGTGGAAATATATATAATAACATTTTATTATTGCCTCTAGGGCATATTTCCAACAGTCTCCCACTTGCACTAGAGTCAATAATATAATTTACTTTCAGTCTTTACTTTCAGTTGCCATTATTATTATCTCTTGCATTGATCCTTTGTAAACAGCAAGGCTGGAGGAATTGACAACTTCTCTGTACTCGTTGGGAGCAAAGTTATTTGCTGTGTGTGCAGGTCTAGGAGAAGTTAGCAACCTCGGCACCACTTTTCACTTTACCACCTTCTTGTATCTCTTGGAGTCCTACTGGAGACAAACCTTAGTATCTTCACCGAGGGAAATTTGCTGCTCCGCTACATCTCACCTTCCACTTGGGGTAACCAATGAGAAGTGAGAGAACTATCTTCCTCACCATATCAAGAAAATTTCTGGCGCCGTTGCCGGGGACTCCAAGGTACAACAAGTAGACTGGTCCCGTCAACTCCCTAGCCAGAAAGAAATTTTTGGCGCCGTTGCCGAGGACTCCAGTCTACAAGATAGGGGAGTTGCACACTATCTTTTACCTTTTCGTTTTAGTCTTGCCAGTTTATCTATCAGTTTTTACTTTTGTGTCCCTTATAAAAAATACCAAAAATACCTGTTACCTTTCTTGTGTGGTCAAGTATGTTAGGAGTTGGTACTATGAGGGAATTCGAGGTCTTGGATTTCCATCAAAGGAACGGGGAGAATATGAAGAAGGCATGGGACAGAATTTCTGAAGCACACAAGGCAAACATGCCTTGGTTACCTATAAGAATTGTGCTTAGAAATTTTTACTTTGGCCTTTTTAAGTGGTGTAAGCACTCTCTTTATCTTATAGCCGTAGGAGAATTTTTGAGTGTGATGAAGCTAGAGCACTTGAAATTATACATGGTTTATCTAGTTATTTTTTTATGATGGTCTTCATACTGTTGTAGACAAAATTACTACTATCGAGAAGAAGCTTGATGCTCTAGACTTAAAAGGAGTAGAGAAGCCAAACCCTCCTAAAAAGAAGATTCTGGAAATAGAAAATGATTGGGAGCCTTTTGTTAGGATTGTTATCGCTAACCAAAACTTCCTTGCTTTTTGTGACATTGGATCTCCAGTTTCTATAATACCAAGCTTTATTTATGATTCTTTGTACCTTGCAAGCATGGACAAATTTCCATCTTTCCATGAACATTCTAATGGTGATATTTCTGAGATCCAGGGAAGATTAAAAGATGTCCAAGTCATGTTTCTTAAAAGGATCATAGAAATTGACTTTACCATCATGAAGACCAAACGAGGAAATATAGTGCTTGGAAGGTACTTCCTCCGAGCCATGAAAGGCTTCATTGATATAGGTAAAGGACAAATATACTTGCGTGGTAAGGCAAAAGGTACGTACCTCTTCCCTCGGAAGAACAAGGATGAGCTTATTGAAAAACCTTTTGAAATTCTTGGTGATTCTGATGATTTTGGAGAACTTTGATCTTTTGCTTTATGCCTAGCTTAAAGGCGTAAAAGAAAGTGCTTGTTGGGAGGCAACCCAAGATGTTTTTACTTCTGTTTTTAGTGGTCTTGATGAATTTTACTACTGTAGCAACATCATTGTATCTTTAATTTTCAAGCTTTGTGCCAAGTATTTCCTCATATGACAAGGGAAGTGAAAGTTGTGACATGCTGTCCAGAAAACAGATTCTGTCCTCGTGACGGGAAAATCATAGAAAATTACCAGTTCATCTTTTTGAGCTGAATTTTTTACACAGTGTTCTCTATACAATCACGGAACTTTCGTATGTTCTGAGTTTTTTTTATTTGAGTTGCAGAAGTATCACTACAAAATTATTTACTACCTGCTGTTCTGTTTTTCACAGATTCTGCCACGTTTTGTCTCTCCTTACTTTTGCAAACCTTAAGCTTGATTTTTCTTTGAAAAAACTTTTTGGAAATCTTGATAAACAGTAGATCTTAACGAATATCTTTATTTTCAGTAGAGAAAAATTATTTTAATAGGGTACTAACCTCTCTAATCAGCTTATGATGAGTTGTGTATGAAGGGAGTTTTTAAGTGTGCGATGGAAGATGATGAAAGAAGATCCTGGAGTGTCAAGCGCTCAAGCTTGGGGATGCCCATGTGCACCCCAATAAATATTCAAGGAGACTCAAGCGTCTAAGCTTGGGGATGCCCCCGTGCATCGCCTTCTTCATCAACAATTATTAGTTCGTCCCTCGTTGCACTATATTTTTATCACTTCATGCGTTACGTGCTATGGTTGGAGCGTCTCGCTCTTTACTTTTCTTAGGTTTGTTTTTGCTTTGTTTTCTGTTCATAACAATTTATACCCCAGCTTTCTTTTGTGTGGGAGAGAAACACGCTCCGCTTGAATTAGAACTCCTCATAGGATTTTCATGCTTATTTTCTTAGTTGTGAGTTTTCCTTTTTCTTTTCTTAGCTGATGCCCTGTTTAGTTGTAGTGCTTTAGTTTTCTTCTAGAGCTTTTCTTTTGTCTTAGGTTGAGCTTTCTATAGGTTGCATGTTTATCTTGTTTAGAGAGTTTGCCGCACTGAGTTTTGTGTCTTGACTAGAAAGTAGGTAGTTGAAGTTGCTATTCTTTTTGTAGTAGTAACTTGCAATAGTTTTGAGGCATTGATTAGAGTAACGTTTGAAATTATGGTGTCAAGAGCTTTAGCCTATTAGTGACAGATGTCTTATTTTGGGCAATCCGTATGATTTTCTAAAACCAAAACTCCTGTTGAGAACTCTAGCTACTAGATGGATCACTAACCTCTGGAGGGTTCGAATATTAGAGTACACTCACGTACCATGTGTCGAGGATGCGCAAGGATAACCAAACCCCCATACACTCCTCCTCGGGGTACTTGTCTCTTTGTGAACCTCCTAAGTAGATTGAGAGTTACCGATAATAAGTGCATGAGTTATTCGGACTAATGTGAGTATTCGAAAGTTGACACTTCCACCTTCCCATACTTTTCTAGCCTCTCCTGTGCCGTGCATTGCCTACTTCTCACTCCAAGAGTTGGCGTCCACCTTCGCCGGTACATCCAAACCCTTGGCATGATACACTCTGTCATCATAAACCTCCTTATATCTTTCCTTAAAACAACCACCATACCTACCTATCAAGGAATTTCCATAGCCTTTCCGTGATACATTGCCATGCAACATCCACCTTCTCATGACTTGATCTTCATGTCATACATGCTACTTTCTTGATCGATGAGCCGCATGCTTGTTGGGCCTTGCCCTAATCATTGCTACATGACGCGCTAGTATCATTTCATATCTTGCTATCCTGGCAGAGGCATATTTTTGCATCATGATAGTTACATTTTCTTTATGTGGGTACCCTTGTAAAATGTGAAAGATCTCCTATATTCTTGTAAAATGTAGAGTGTTGCCCATAAAGTGAGGAAAAGATCCAAAAGCTGACAAAATAAAAAGATCCCAAAGAGGACAAATGAGAGAAATAGAAAGAGCCATTGAGGCCACCAAAAAATACAAAAAAATAGAAAAAAGAGAAAAAGAAAATAAAAAGAGAGAAGGGGGCACACTACTATTCCTTTTGAGAGATCCACACTAGTACTTCATCCTCCATCCCTTGTACTCCATAGAGATCATCATACATGCATATAGCTATGTGGGGACCCTTCACACTATAGAACTTGGCTTGTATATTCCAATGATGAGCCTCCTCAAATGAGCTTTAGGTCTTCTTGAGCAAGAAAGTTGGATGCACCCCTACTAGTTCCCTTGGAGAGCTTTTAGCTCACATATGCATCCGTTGCATGGAAATCCGTACTCCTCACATCATATCTATCATATGGCCTTCTCTCGCCTATGATTGTCCTCTTTGATGTGAACCTTTCACACCTTTTTGTCTTCCTCCTCCACCTTCTTTGTATTTCTCCTTTTAGGTGTAAACTTTCTTCCTCACGCTCATCCATTGCATGAGTGCTCAAAATATCGAAAGGGAGTGGATCAGTTTGACTTGTACCTGACTAGTGGTCTGGGGACGAGTCAAGATAAGAATCCAAAGGAGACTAAGTGTGAAACTTTAGTAGATAGTAGTTCTCAACAACAATTTTTTTATCTCATATTCCCATATCCCCCTTCTTGCACGCAAACACCATCTGGAGACATTCGAGTCACGGAAAGCGAGAGCTCTTGCACCTTTTGTTATTTTGTTACTTGTGTCAATGCTAACATAGACTCTTGCTTGTTAAGACTTGAATTGAATTGCATGATTTGATTGCTTTACTTAAAAGTCCTTATATGGTTGTGTGGCATGTCGCCACAGAAATTATGCTTGTTATCATTTACCTACTCGAGGATGAGCAGGAATTAAGCTTGGGGATGTTTATACGTCCCAAACGTACCTATAATTTCTTCTTGCTCCATGCATGATTTGTGTGAATTTTCCATGTTTTTCTTGAACTTTCATACACTTTTTATCATATTTGGACTAACCTATTAACTCAGTGCACCCAGTTGCCAGTTCCTGTTTTCTCCTGTTTTTGTATTTCAGGTTTTCCGGCCATTAAAAGTGCCAAATAAATCCCGGAAAAATTATATAAAAAATCAGCAACCCGGAAGCTTCCCGAAGAACTGAAGTTGGAAGGGGGTGGACCCACCAGGGACCCTCCTGGGTCCCTGGCGCGGCCCCACCCTAAACCGCGCTAGAAGGCCTCCTAGCTGCCATGTGGCCTCTCGGTGCCACCTTTGGCCTATATTTAGCCCCTGTGACGGAAACCCCTAAGACGGATCTGCTATTCGCGTTCTTCTCTCTGTTCCGCTGCCGCCGCCGTTTCAAGATCGGGGCTGCCAGGAGAAGCTGCCCCGACACCCTACCGGAAGAAGGAATCCCCTATGGGATACCATCCATCACGATGGACGCCTCCCGGATGTCTTGTGAGTAGTCCCTCTTGGACCATGTGTCCATGACCAGTAGCTATGTGATGTTATCCTCCCCTCTTTGTGCTTCCACTTTCGAGACCTCGTGAATTGCCACACATGATCGAGGCACCTTTGTAATTTCTGTGTTGCTATGCTGAGTTTTTTGGGATCTGATGGATTATGAGATTATGTTCAGATTGTGATGAGTAATATATTTGGTTATCTTTTATATTTATGTTCTTTAGTAAAATCTTGCATGTTCTCTGTTGCCGTATTTTACTTTGGCCAAGTGATTTGTTGCAACTCCAAGAGGGAGCGTTATGCTTGATTGTGGGTTTAGCCCCCTGATGTCTAGCTTGAGTGACAGAAACATGAGACTAGGGGATGTGTCGTTGCCACCAGGGATAAAACAACGGTGCTTGTACTTGCGTGTGCAAGGATTGTTTACTTTACGCATAGTTCTTTTAATGCAGTTGTTTGTTGATTTGAGTTTACACTTTGGGAGGGATTCACAACTTAATACCAGCGAGATGTTCTGGATAGATATCTCAAGGTGGATGATTCGTAGTAGATGCATATGGATTTCGGTCTACTTACCTTGGCGTACTGCCCATTGCTTTTGAGCCTCTTCCTTTCTTTTGTAGCATAGTTATCATTGCGGTGCATTTATAATCCTGTCAATTTCCCATCTTGTTGGAATTATGCCCTAGAGGCAATAATAAAATGTATTATTATAATTCCAGGTTCATTATTAATGTTTATATGTCTGTGCTATAACTGCAATGGTCTATGCGGAGGTTTGCCAAGTGCATGTTAACTACCTTCGGAGGAAAACCCATATGCAGGTGTGGAGTATAAACACAAAGTGTTATTAGTCTGCCTCTAGGACTAACCTGTGTATTATGGATGTCATGTTTTCCTAACATAGGGCATTGAATATGACGGTAATACATGGGAGCACATTGTTACCAGAACAAGGGTGCTGAACCGACCCAATTGTATGATTTGCTTTGAGATTTCATCATCATTTGTATTATGAGTTAAATCATCAGATGAGTTGACATTTGCATGTATCCTTATAGACCATGAGAATGTTAAGTACCTACATATCGGAGGGTGGGTTTTGACTCTGTTCTAACACCACCCGTAACAGGCGTGGCTATAACGGCTTTGCTCACTCACACTCAAAAATATGTCTAGGGACTTGATGATTCAAGTTGGGATTTGCTCCTCCTTCTCAGGAGAGATATTTTTTGGGCCCTCTCGGTATTACGTATCCACCAACATCCGGCCGGATAATTCGTGAATAGATCACATGGGATACGGAATACGTGAACGAGAAAAAGAACAAAACCGATATGAGGATAATTGGTATAATGATTAATGAGTTAATCATGCGGATACCTATATAATCTCACCTCATGTTTTGTAAAGTATCGCGAAGCAAAGGGATTGGAATGTCAACCAGAGGTTCACTCGAATTCATATTCCTGTAGGTGCGGGAACCATTATGGGTGTCCATGGCTCCGCTATTGGTTATTGATCCGAAGAAAGTCAGTTTCCCGTTCATGTCCGTATTCTACCGAACCTATGGGGTCACACACTTAAGGGTGGTAGATTTGTTGAGTACTAGAGTGATAGGAGCACGAGTATAACACACTGGAAATGTTTTGGAGTGATTGAGATTTAATCGGAGAGAAAACCGGAATCGTTTCGGGGCACCGGTAAAGTACCGGGAAGAGTTTTGAGAAAAACGGGTAAAACCGGAGGGCCGGAAAAGTTCCGGGATGGTCTAAATATGTTTAATATTTATTTATTGTGAATTCCCAAATTGTTTTGGAATTAATAAAATAGATTTAATACCAATGGGCCCTCTCTCACTTGGAAGGCCCAAGTGGGGGAGGGAGCACTTGGACCAAAGAGGCCCAAGGGGGGGGCGCCCTAGGAGGAAGCTTCCTCCCCCCTTCCTTGGCCGACCTTAAGGGGAGGGAAACCATAGGGCGCCACCCCTAGGGCTGCCCCCTCCTCCAAGGTGGCCTCCCCTCCCACTATAAATAGATGAGGAGGGGGCACCCCCAAGGACAGACACAAAATTTGATCTTTTTCCTCAGGGATGCCCCTCCTCTCTCCTCTCTTGTAGATCTGATCTCCACCATATCTCTAAGTGCTACTCTTCCCTCCTCTCTACTCCGGAGGCGCCGAGCTCTGGACGGCGGAGCCCTTCCGGATCTACTACACCGTACGTGTGGATCAACCGTAGAGAGATCGTACGTTCGATCTTCGTTCGAGGGACTTCTAGATCTGTTCGTGGGGCGTCACACGGATCAGATCTGTTCGAGGGATTGCACCGCGTCAATCTTCCCCAACTCTCCATCAACTTGTTCCGCTGCGAGAGAACTACCGTTTGAACGGTTGTTAAGGTAACAAGATCGCTAACTGTGTTTGCATCTATCTAGATCCAATCTTGGGACTAGGTTTCGTAGTGCCGATTTTTTTTTGTTTTCTACTCCGAATCCCAACACAGCTGTGATTTGTTTACCTCGCTAGCACTTTTATCGTCTTTTGGGAGAGAGACATCACTAGTGAACGTCATGGGACCCCGGTCCATATTTCCACCATTGTTTACATCTTCAATTTACTTTCAGTCTTTACTTTCAGTTGCCATTATTATTATCTCTTGCGTTGATCCTTTGTAAACAACAAGGCCGGAGGAATTGACAACTCCTCTATACTCGTTGGGAGCAAAGTTATTTGCTCTGTGTGCAGGTCCAGGCGAAGTTAGCCTCGGCGCCACTGTTCATATTACCACCTTCTTGTATCTCTTGGAGTCCTACTGGAGACAAACCTTGGTATCTTCACCGAGGGAAATTTTCTTCTATGCTACATCTCACCTTCCACTTGGGGTAATCAACGAGAAGTGAGAGAACTATCTTCCTCACCGTATCACGGAGCGGCGGCGAAACTCTGGATCCAACTTCTGTGCTAGGATTTTTTAGGTCAACAGGGACATATAGGCCAAAGGAGAGCCCCGGAGGTGGGACCCCCCTCCCATGCGACCACCTAGCGCGATCTAAGGGGGGGTCGTTGTCGGGGAGATGGATCGGGCCCATAGACTCGACATTAGCAACCTCTGGGCCGACTTATATACGAAGGCCCACAAAGAAGAGCCAGCTAGGAGTCGAACGTGCCAAGCGTGAAGATTGAAGCCCTAGAAGGAATTCGACTTACCTTGTATAGCACGTAGTAAATTTGTAAAGTAGAATAGAAGTCCACCTCGTGTAGGAGTCGGACTCGCGGAATCCCGGGACCCGGTACCTTTATAAGCTGAGGCCCACGGGAGCCAGAGCCATAACTTACCTCAAGCCAAGATTAGACAACTCGCGATACAACCTAGATCTCCATGAGACTAAGGTTTCGAAACATCACCATTATAATCGATAAGGTCGGCTCTTCCTATTGAAGAGTCGATCCCACAATAATCAAGAAGCAGGAGTAGGTCTTTACCACACCGACGGGGACGAACCTAGGTAAACCGCCGAGTCCCGTATCTATGTCGACTCTCTCCTCAAATTCGCCTCACAGCAAAGGTCCCATGATAAGTCCGACTCCGCGGACATCTGCCGTGACTTTCCCACGACAATTGGCGCCAACCGTGGGGCCTGCGCTAACAGGTGTAGAGATTCTAGGAGGAGCCCTGCAAGGTATGGAAGGATTCATTGCTGGGCGAATCACAAAAATCCGGCGTGGAAAGCTCTACATCGACGACTCAACTTGGGGGCCTGAGGCCGATTCCGTCGAATCTGGGTATCGGGTACTGATCGGGTCTATTCACATCTTCATTGGGAAGATAGACGGATCTGAGCCAGAGCCGGATCCTGAAGTCTCCATGGAAACCTCGAGTCAACGATACGCCGGATCGAGGCACACTTTTGTTGGGTTCCTTGCTGGATCTCCAGAGTCGGCGCGCTCTGTCGAGTCCCTGACGCCCGATGCCTCAGAAGAAACATCTGATGCTGACTCACATCCCAGTGAAACAAGAATCTCAGATACCGGCTCCATCCGATCTGCCGGGAGCAACAGACTTGGCCCGGGAATAGCAGAATACGACCCCGACTTCCCGCAGTACGAGCCTCCATACTGCGTGACAGTATTCATGGCAGGCACCGAAGAGCAGGGAGGTCAGGGGGCTCCGGGCACAACACAAAATCGGAACGTAGAGACGGCTCACAACACGACCCCTAATCCAGATAGGGAGCAGCTAGAAGTTCTCACAGGAGCGGAAGTCCTCACAGATGCCTTAAACGCCCTGGACGAAGACTTAGCTACACCAATGACTGCGGAAAACCAAGAGGCCTGGAGATCTGATCTCCACCATATCTCTAAGTGCTACTCTTCACAAAATCGGAAAGTAGAGACGGCTCACAACACGACCCCTAATCTAGAGAGGGAGTAGCCAGAAGTTCTCACGGGAGCAGAAGTCCTCACAGACGACTTAAACGCCCTGGACGAAGACTTAGCTACACCAATGACTGCGGAAAACCAGGAGGCCTAGAGAACAAGGGTCAATGGACTCAAGGCCCAGGTGATGAGCATACGGAGGGAAATTAACTCCCAGAAAGCGCAGATGGTGGAGAGAGAAACCCGACTCTCCCAAGAAACTAGACGCTTACAACACGAGTCGGAGTTGATAGAAGCTCAGAAACTAAGTCTCGCCAACGCACATCCTGCAGGACCCGTTAGTCGGATTCCCTCTGATCTCCAGGCACGGATACTATTCCAGGATACGCATCAGTCGACTCCTCCAGGGTACATGCCACCAAGGAAACCTGCCCCCTCATCACGGCAGCAACGGTTCCACACACCTCCGAATCATTTCAATAACCCCATGGCTAACGTGGTGGCAGTGACACTCCGGTGGACCAGGCTACTCGAGGGGCAATCAATTTGCTCAAAACTGCAATCACACAACAAGCCAGTACTCAGAGGGATTCCAATACTTACATGAGACCCCATATCAAAGTGTGAGCCGGCAAGCGGACTCATCGGCTCCAGCCGGCTTGAGCAGCCATCGCCAGCGTAGAGCTCCACCACCTCCGGAACCTCAGGGGGCAATAAGGATCCAGGACCTACTAGCCGGCTTCCATCCCGAACGCCGCATAGAGCCGGTGGCCCAACCTCCACCCCAAGATCAAGACACCGAGTTCATCAGCAGATCTGTGGGCAATCGATGCTTGGTACCGACTCTACGAAATACACGCTTGCCATCAGATTTCAAGGGACCACGTAAGATCACGAACTATATAGCTGACATGGACCCGACAGCTTGGATCAAAAGTTATGACCTAGCCATGGACATGTTACAAGCCAGCGAAGGAGTGTGCGCCCATTACCTCACAATGATGTTTGAAGGGCCGGATCGCACATGGTTCAAAAATATCCTAGAGAACTCTGTCACCTCCTGGGCGGATCTCAAGGAAAAGTTCATCAAGAACTTCCAAGGCACTTGTCGGTGAGCTACCACAATCGTTGACTTGGAGCATTGTGTCCAGAAGGAAGGAGAGCCGACCCTGAGTTGGGCACGACGGGTAGCAGAAATAATCCACTCCTCGGACACTATCACCGCCCAAACAGCCGTCATTGTCTTGGAAAGGAACTGCAAGTTTGAGCCCCTAGTGCACAAGCTTGGCCGACTCAAGAGGACGGTCAAGGATATAGGAGAGCTGATGAACGCGGTTATCAAATACGCCGAGTCTGACAAAACCAAGGATACTGACCCTCAATAGGATAAAGCCGACAAGAACAAAAGCAGCAGTAAAACATCCCAGAATAAGAATCAGCAAACCAAGCGGCAACTTGATCAGACTACCTCTGACTTGGTAGCCAACACAAATGTCGGATCCCAAAGACAGAAGCAGGGGGGCAACAACTACCGCAAGACGGAAGGAAATTTTCGCCCAAACAACTTTGAAGCAGCTATGAAGAGTCCTTGCCCAACCCATAGTAAACCCGGTCGCCCAGCCAACCACACCTGGGAAGATTGAAATTTCATGAAAGAGTTTGCACGGCGTGGGAACCAGGTACCTCCAGGGTCAGGTGGGGGAGCCGGCCAGAACAGTAACAACCAAAATCCTGGTTATCAAGGAGCCGGCGCAATGCCTCAACACCAAGGACCCGGAGGAGGGGGCCAGCAAAATCAGTCAGGGCTTGCTGGATTTCAAGCAAACCCGAAACAACTCCATGACCATGCAGCATATCATGTTTTCACCACCAGCAGTTGCCGGAGGGATAGGAAGATGCAACGGAGAGCCTCTATGGCTATGACTGCAGAGCCGGCTTGGCCTAGATGGCTTAATTGGTCAGAACAACCAATCACTTGTACAAGGGATGACCACCCCCCGGTGGTGGATAACCGAGGGGCTCTGGCTCTAGTAGTCTCTCCACAAATTGGAGGATATACACTTGACAAAGTACTCATGGACAGAGGATGCAGCATCAACATCCTTTACTACGAAAATTTCCGTAGGATGGGACTGACCCAAAAACAGCTGTAACCCTCCAACACCGTTTTCAATGGAATAGTCCCAGGCAAGTCGGCACGTCCGATAGGCAAGATCTACCTGGAGACGGCTTTTGGAAACGCCGAAAATTTCCTCTTCGAGCTCATACCCTTTGAAGTGGTAAAACTCGAGAGCCCATATCGCGCCATTTTAGGCAAACCGGCTTACGCTAAATTCATGGCTCGTCCATGCTATGTCTACATGAAGCTAAAAATACCGGGTCCTAATGGCCCGATCACAGTGGATGGAAGTCGGTCCTGGGCAGCGGAGTGCGACGAATAACACGTCAAATTTGCCGAGTAGGCATGCGCCAAAGAGGACTTGTCAGCATACCAAGAAAAGGTAGACCCGGCAGGCCCCACAATCCTAAAGAAACCGACTCCCGCCCAAGTTCCAACCGGCTCAGGATACAAAGAAAGTTGACTTTGTCCCTGCTGACTCTTCTCAGTAGTTCATCATTGGGACAGAGTTATCTGATAAATAGGAAAGCGTGCTCATCGAGTTCCTCCCTGAGAATCGGGACATCTTTGCATGGAAACCCTCTGATATGCCAAGTGTCCCGAGGGAACTTGCTGAGAACCACCTAAATATAGATCCAAAGCTGAAGCCGGTCAAGCAATTCCTTCGCCGTTTCAACGATGAAAGGAGAAACGCTATTGGGGAAGAGATAGCCCGGCTCCTTGCCGCCGGGTTCATCATGGAAGTCTTCTATCCAGAATGGCTCGCAAACCCGGTCCTCGTTTCGAAAAAGAACGGGACTTGGCGTATATGTATCGACTACATCGACTTAAATAAGGCCTGCCCGAAGGATCCCTTTGCGCTGCCTCGTATTGACCAGATTATAGACTCGACTACGGGATGTGAGCTCCTATGTTTCCTTGACACCTACTCTGGTTATCACCAGATCAAGATGGCCCTTGAGGATCAAGACAAAACGGCTTTCACCACTCCCTTCAGGATCTACTGTTACACTTCTATGCCTTTAGGCCTTAGGAATGCGGGAGCCACATATCAGCGAACAGTGTAGAGTTGCCTCAAAGAGTAGATTGGGCGCAACGTGCATGCTTATGTGGATGATATAATGATCAAATCCCAACTGGCCGACTCACTCATCAGTGACTTACAGGAAACCTTCAAAAATCTGCGCAAGTATCAGATGAAGTGAAACCCGGCCAAATGCACCTTTGGGGTACCTGCAGGTAAGCTCCTTGGATACATAGTATCAGAGAGAGGCATCGAGGCAAACCCGGGGAAAATCAACGCTAGCATGACTCTTCAGAAGCCTGCCTTAGTAAAGGGTGTCCAACGACTCACAGGATGTGTAGCCGCCCTAAGTCGGTTTATCAGCCGGCTCGGGGAAAAGGCAATCCCCTTGTACCGACTTCTGAGGAAATCATAAACATTTGTCTGGGATGATGAAGCCGATCAGGCCCTAGAGTCATTCAAGAATGAGCTATCGCAGGCTCCAATCTTGGCGGCTCCCAAGCCAAAGGAACCTATGTTACTTTATATCGCAACGAACAATCGAGCAGTCAGCGCTATGGCTGTTGTTGAGCGTATGGAAGCCGGCAAAGAGCACCACCTACAAAGGCCAGTTTATTATGTCAGTGAGGTTTTGACTTCATCGAAGCAACATTATCTTCATTGGCAGAAATTGGTTCTTGGTGTATTCATGGCGAGTAGGAAACTCAAACACTATTTTCAGGAGCACCCCATAACTGTAGTCAGCTCAGAAACACTTGCAGATATCATCCAAAACCGGGAAGCCACGGGAAGGATTGCAAAGTGGTCCATAGAGTTGGGGGCTTATCACATCAAATATGAACCACGAACGGCCATCAAGTCTCAGGCGTTGGCCGACTTCATCAATGACTGGACGGAAATCTAAGCACCTCCGGAGAAGCCGGTCACCAAATATTGGACGATGCACTTTGATGTAAGTCGGCAGCTCCAAGGATCGGGAGCCGGTGTGGTCCTTACATCACCTAAAGGGGAGAAATTCTTCTATGTTATGTAGTTGAAGTTCACCTGCACCAACAACGCAACAGAGTATGAAGCCTTACTTCATGGGCTACGACTGGCTCGTTAACTGAGCATAAGTTGGATCCAATGCTATGGCAACTCTGATCTCGTTTCTCAACAAGTGTCAGGAAAATGGAATTCCAAGGATCCCATAATGGCAGCTTATCGACGAGAAGTGGAAAGACAAGCCGGATTTTTCGTTGGATACCAGGTGGATTATGTGGACCGTAGCCAAAAGGAAGGAGCAGATGCCCTGTCCCAACTCGTCTCTCAGCGAAAGCCGGTCTGTCGGGACCCGGGTTAGCGTATGCAAGTATCGCTACGACATAGTCATATGGAGAGCCGAGAACCGTACCCACTTGTCTAAGCAGACAAGGCCAAGAACAGAACGTTCTCGGAAAGCATCGTATGTGAGGGGCATCCCATCCAGTCCGGATGATCAACTGAGATGGGTCCTCATCGTCCGCACACAAGTCTAAGGATATGGGTGATGAACTCCCATATTCACAGACAAGTCGCCTCAACCATACTATCGACTATCTCATAACTCTTACATAGACTTACTCCAGCCCGATCACTTAGTCGGGGTCTAGGGCGGGCTCAATCATACCACAAAGTGTGCACGAGACGGAGTCTCGAACAATCGCATCGCGATGCCCCAAGCTGCGCACATCTAAGGGCCACTTGGTGTATGAAAGACCGCCAGCCAGATCACAACTAAGGTCTCGAAAACCCATACAAAGACATGCATGTTATAAACATACACGCAGCACACATGCCTTGTATGAATAGCAGGTATCATTGCAATTCTCTACAAAGTATACATTTTATTGATAACTCTTACAGAGTGCACACAGAGATCACAAGTATGTGATCCAACATTACAACAGACAAGCGGAAGCAAAGTAGGTCTGAGTACAGACGAGTTTAACAAATGGCTTAAGAAGCCTTATTTAAACACAAGCCCTCCACGAGGGAACCAGTCGTCTGACTGGGACTAGACTAGCTTGATCTTCAGTCGTCGAGCTCGATGAAGAAGCCACCTTCGGGGTCAGTGGGTTCATCTAAAACATAGATTAAGCAAACGTGAGTACAAAGTCGTACTCAGCAAGACTTACATAGCAGCTATACTACTTATGCACATGTATCAAGGTAAAGGGAGGTGGGGTTTCACTTGCATAAGTGCCAGCTTTGACTTGGCTAGTCCTGAACTACGAGTACGAGACTTGAGGTAAGAAGCGTACACGATTCCACTACTTTCTCAAACCAATTACACCACTATGGTGCCTTCCTCGACTTCCCCACGAGAAAGCACGCCATACCACTCACACTTATCTTGGTGTGTTTTAGAAGTATCCAGTTCAAGTTATCTAATAATCAAGTTAAGCTTTCCAAGCAGTCCATAACCGCGGACGCGGCTATTCGAATAGTTTTGTTAACCCTGCAGGGGTGTACCGCTACACACACACATGATCATCATTTACCGCCTTTGATCTCGACACCATTCAAGGGGTGTCAGCGAGGATGCTCACCACAACTTTTACCTCATAGCCTATCTAGTCCAAGAAAGCCGACTACCTGGGTTGGCTACCACTATCGTGAACCCGGCCGGTTTACCGAAGTGGACCTAAGTGATGTGTGCGTGGTGCATAAGCCGATCTCGGGTGAGCCGTTCTCTCACTTAGCAGCCAGGCCACAAACCTACCAGAACTCCGAACTATTGCGACATCTAGACATCGAAAGGGATGAGTTAATAGGTTGAGAGGGGTCAGTGAGCCCAATGTGTGGTTGTACTCTTCATCTTGGATCACCACACAAGAACTCGGACTTAGGGCGGTGTTCAACGAGACAACCCACCGTGTACTCCTACAAAGCCTCTCATCGTTCACCTTGTATTAGGGTAGATTCACCAACACCATTTCCACCATCATCATCATGATCACTACCATCCCGACTCACATAACAATAAAATCATCGTATCACTCTAAGCATGCAATAAGCAGTAACAATTGCAGGGGCCACATGATATCAATAAACTCCTACATTTTCTAGGATTGTGCTTTGCTTACTACTTTGACAAATGATAGGTCATGCAAAGGAATGGGTTCATCTATGCGGTAGAAACGTAGCATGGCAATCATCCTATACAATGCATAAGCGATACATGAGAGGGAAGTGGGATTTTATCGACATGATCAAGGGGGGTTTGCTTGCCTTGCTGACGAGGTTCGGGTTCAGGGTCTTCAACGAAGGGGGCTGCCTCCGGTTCCGGTTCCACCTCTACTCGACAAACAACAAACAAGGTAGCAAAGTAAATACAATGCACAATCACATGATTGAGGGTTGAAACTTGATGTATATGTTTCCGATGTGTTAGGCAATTCCATTTAAATGGAGTATATTGCAAATGAATTGCAAATTCAAACTCCAATTTGAATTCAAATTTAGCCAAGTTACAAAAGATATTGTTTGATCAAGTTAAACCTTTTTGAAATGTGTATGATATGCCTCTGAAGTTCAAGTATAATGTGATATGTTGATATGGTTCAAAATGGAAAAGCATTTGAAATAATTTTGATTTAATTCCATTTAAATCAAATAACAAATTCTACTGGTCCCAATTTAAATTCAACTCAAACATGGTTGAAATTTCGATATTTGGATAGCTTATTTTCTCCTGATCATTTTTCATATATTATTTGTTAAATTTGGAGTTAATATGAATTTTCTATGAATTTCCAAAGTTTGGGGTAATTTCTGCCTTTTCTGGACTTGTTTTAATCAAATAAACATTTACTGCGTCAGCATGACCTCATGCTGGCGTCAGGGGGCCACTGACAAGGGGGTCCCACCTGTAAGTGTCACTGTGTTAATTAGATTGATTTAAAACATTTTTTAAAACTAAACAGAGGAGATTAGCAGGGCTGGGCCCACATGTCAGCCTCATTGGGAGTGGGATTAGCACTAAGATAATCACGGGCACGTTGGCCTTGCCGGCGGCTAGCCGCCGGTGACGTACAGACGCGGTGGCGCCCACGGAGACGGCGGCTCCGTCCACCATTTGGTACGCCGCGACCACCAAACGGGAGCCCAGGCTCGCGCGCTTCATCTGAGACAGACGAGGAGCACGGGGGCTCACCGGAAGGACGTCGGCGACGAGCAAAGGCTGCGGCAGCAGCACAGTCGTGGTGCAGATCTTGCTGTGGTGCACCATTTGAGCCACGGTTGGGCGCGTTCGAAGCAGCAGTTCACGGTGGTTGGGAAGGACAAGATGGTGAGGACGATTGCTTAGAGGAGGCTCGTCGACGACGAGCACGGCGGCTCTGCACTACGACGTTCATGGCAACTCGAGCTAGAAGAGGGGAAAGGAGCCGCGGCTTGAGGTGAAATGCTCACCAAACGCTGGTGAACACATTGGAGCAGGCGTCAGAGGCGGGGAGGTTACGGCGGCGGTGAATCGATCAACTCCAGCCCTGGCGGCCGGCGGCGATCCAATGAAGCGTGCGTCTCTTCGGGGCCGAATTGAAGCAGCTTCTGCGAGAAGACGAAGTCAATGGCGAGGAGCACGTTGGACTTGCTTGCTCGAGCCCTAGGTGTCGTTGGCCGTGGAAACCATGGCGGGGTGTTCCGGCGAGCCTTCGGGAGGTGGCGAAATCGGGCGAGGGAGAAGGGGAGGGTGCCCGTGGAGAGGGGGAATGGATCGGGGAGGCTTCTGGCCGTCTCCAGGACACGTAGAAGGTGGTGGGGAAACAGCTGCATGGCCAGGGCATCGCGGTGGCTTCGGCGGCCTCGGCATGGCCGGCACGCAGCAGCATGCCCGCTTGCCTGGGGAAGACGACAAGCGTCCAGGTGGGCTTGGGCCAGGGGGCGTTGAGTTGGGCCAGAAGCGAGGTAAGCCCTTTTCCCTTTTTCTGTTTCTTTTTCTTTTCTGTAATTTGTTTTGGTTAGCTGAAATAAATAGCAAACCATTTTATTAAATGCTCATAATTTTTATATGGCCTCAAGAATTAATATACTAGCCACTTATAAATTTTGAACATTTTTAAATTCAAATAATTTGAACTTTAAATCAAATAGTGGTTTTTGATTAATTCCAAGGCACTGTTTGAATATTTGAAAAATCCATGAGTATGGGATGGGTCCCACATCACTTGATATGTGATCACACTCATTTATAAGACTTTTCGAAAATCTAACATGAATTTTTGGAGAAGATTTTTATCTGGCCTTTTGAATTAATTCATCTGGGGGGGGTTCCCTCTCCCATTTTGCTTTTGAATTTGATTTCAGTGACTTCTTTTGAAATTTTTAACATGATGCAAGATGACTTTGATACTAGAACATTACCTAACAGAGGGTTCTGACACGGTCCCTCCAAACGTATTGCTGGATGTTCTAACAAAATCGGCTGTACAACCAACAACAGAGCAAGACATAGCAGAGCCGGATCCAGAGTCGGCTTTGGTTGCTGCAATTCATGCTACACCCTCATGGGTCTTACCTTACTTGGATTACAAGACTCGGGGAATCCTTCCTCAAGATGAGATTTTGGCCACAAAAATTGTCAGGAGAAGCCAATCCTTTGTACTTATCAATGGTGAGTTACATCGGCGGAGTACCTCAGATGTTTTCCAGAGATGTGTGTCACCAGAAGAAGGTAGAGCCATCCTCAATGAAATACACTCTGGAGATTGCGGACACCATGCGGGCTCTCGTTCGCTTGTAGCTAAAGCCTTTCGACATGGCTTCTACTGGGTCACAACACATGCGGATGCAGAGGACATAGTCACGAAATGTGATGGATGTCAGCGCTATGCAAAGAAAGCTCATGTGCCAGCTCAAGAACTCAAGATGATCCCTATCACTTGGTCCTTTGCGGTATGGGGGCTTGATATGGTGGGACCTTTCAAAAGGTTAGCCAACAAGAATACCCACATATTAGTGGAAGTGGATAAGTTTACCAAATGGGTTGAGGTAGAGCCGGTCAGCAAATGTGATGCTGCGACAGCATTGAAATTCTTGAAAAAGATAATGGTTCTAACCTATCCGAAGGGGTTATGCAGCGATTTTTCCAGAACGAGCACATCCGACTCGACCTTGCATCAGTGGATCACCCATAGTCCAACGGACAAGCCGAGAGAGCCAACCAAGAGTTACTCCGAGGCATCAAACCTCGAATCTATGTCCCCTTGAAAAGGACGCCAGGTTGCTGGGAGGAGGAGTTACCCTTAGTATTGTGGAGCATCAGGACGACTCCTAACAGATCGACAGGCTATACGCCCTTCTTCCTAGTGTATGGAGCGGAAGCCGTTCTCCCAAGTGAGATACGTCACGACTCACCAAGAGTCACCGCATATGTAGAAGCCGAAAACGAGAAAGCAAGGCAAGATTACTTAGATATTCTCAATGAAAAACGAGATTGGGCCGCAGCTCAGTCAGCTATTTACCAACAAGATCTGCGACGCTATCATAGCCGCCGCATCAGAAGTCGGACTTTCCAGGAAGGTGATTTGGTGCTCCGACTCATATAGAAAAAGATGGAATGCACAAGTTATCCTCTCCTCGGGAAGGACCGTTTGTGGTCAGCAAGAACCTGTACAATGGATCCTACTGTCACAACCCTAGTTTTGGTATGTGCGTTTATTGCTAGAAATAATTGCTTCATGTTTAAATTCTTGGTTTAAGAATTGGGGATTTGGAAAAGCCTCAAAAAGAATTTAAATAAAAGGCCAGATAAAAAGTTTTTCCAAAATTCCTCCAAACAGTTTTGAAAAGTCCTATAAATGAGTATGATCATTTTAAAAATGATTTGGAATCAAACCCATGCTCCTGGATTTTTCAAATATTCAAACAGAGGCTTGGAAATTAAATTTAAATGCTATTTGAATTGGATTCAAATAATTTGAATTCCAAAAATCTTCAAATTTTGGGAGTGACTAGTAGTATGTCACATATGTCCAGGATAAATATTTGAGGATTTTATAAAATGCCTAGGTAATTATTTTACCACCGCAAAACAAAGGTCAGAAGAATTAAACAGAAAAGAATTTAGAAAAGGGAAGAGGCCCACCTACCTAGCCCAACTCACCTCGGCCGGCCCAGCCCAGCTGGCCTCGGTGTCGTCTTCCTCTTCTGCCAGAAGGAGGGACGGCCGAGCCGTGCGCCTCGCATGGCCGCCACCTCCCCTGGCCACGGAGCTGCCTGCTCCCCCCGTCCTCATCTCTTCGCCGTGGAGGCCCTGGGCTAACCCCTTCCTTTTCCCCTTCTCCCTGGACCTCCTCCCCCTTCTCTCCCGTGCGTTCCCGCGAGGACCCGAGCGCCACCGTCGCCGCCGACGTGCGCCAGCGCGGCCACTGGCTTCCACTCGCCGCGCCAGCTTGTCCAGTGCGTCCGCCATCGTCGACTTCGTCATCCCGCGCCTTCAATTGGACCAAGGAGCCCCGAGGGTCGGCGTCCCCTTCGTCGTTCTCGTCACCGGCTGCCGGACCTCGCCGTCGAATTCGCCGCCTACCGGACCTCCCCGACCTCGCCGGCGCCTTCTTCAAACTCCCGGTGAGCGTGCGCTCCTCCTGACCCTCTTCGCGCTCCTCCCCAAGCTCCCAGTCGCCAGCTCCGTCGAGCCCGAGCACGGCCGTCGTGCTCTCTCGTCGCCGGCGTGCCTCCAGTGCCTCCTGGTGGCCTCCGAGTGCTCTGGGCGACGCGGGCGAGCTCAAGGAGCACCCCGGTGCCCTTGGCGTGGCCTCCCGTGGCCGGAGTCGCCGGCTCCAGTGAGCACCGCCGCGGCCAGAGGCCACCGGCGGCTAAACGCCGGCCGGCCTGCTAATCCCCCTCTTAATCCCTCTCTCTCTCTCTCTCACTGACGGGTGGGACCCAGCCCCCTTAATCCCCTGTTATTTCTAATTAAAACAGGGTTAACCCCAGAGGCAATGACAGGTGGGTCCCATGCGTCAGTTGATTGGTCAGCGCCCCGTGATGTCATCCTGACGTCAGCCTTGCGCAATAAACCCTTTTTCTATTTAACATAATTCCAGAAAATAGCTAAATCTTTGAAATTCAATAACTTTTAATCCATAACTCCAAATCAAATAAATTATATATGAAAAATCATCAGAAAAATGCAAGGATTCCAAATATCATACTTTCATAGATGAAAAACACATATATGATGATGAACCAGTAGCATTTAGCTATATGGCTTATTTGGAATAATTCAAAATAAATGTTTAAATCATTTCAAATTAAATCTTTGCAATGCCAACCTTATCACATGAACATCAGAGGCATATCATACACATGACCACATGGTTTACCATATCCAAACATTAGCAAATGCAACTTTGGCTAAAATGAACCACATTTGGAGTTTGAATTTGAATTTCTTATTCAAATCAACTTCAATTAAACTTGTTGCAAATTGAACATAGATCACATCAGTACCATGCCATGTTTCATTCTTGAATGTGCATTGCAATGTGATGTTTATACTTTGTTGTCTCGGTGTTTGCTTCTTCTCGATAGATCCATCGCCGGACGTAGTTCCTGTTTCTTCAAAGAGTGGCACCCCCGAGTCTCGACAATAAGGCAAGCAAACCCCCTTTGATCATATCTATAAAAACCCAGTTTCCCTCTTGTTCTCTTATGCATGATTAGGTGATTCACATGTTACCGTTCTATCGCTAGTTGAACCCATCCTTTGCATGACCTATCATTGCTACCACATTATTAAGCAAACCTCAACCTAGAAGATACAAGATTGTTTGTGTTCATCTTGTGGCCCTTCATCCATGATATGCTATGCCATGCTAGAGTTGTTTGCAATAAAGTTGATCCATCTGGGTGATGTATCGGGATGGTAGTGAACACATGCAACAAGGTGGTAATGTGTTGATGAAGTCACCCTAAAATAAGTGAACAATGAGAGGCTGTGTAGGAGTACACAGTGGGTTGTCTCATTTACACTGCCCTAGGCCCCGAGTTCTTGTGTTGTGATACAAGACACAAATTACTACCACATGTTGGGCTCATTGACCCCTCTCGACCTATTAACTCACCCCGACTAGGGTCCAGGATTCGCATGGGTTAACTTTATTCTATTTGCTTTCATAACGTAGCACGGTTTTAGGCAAGCGCAACACCATCCGTCGAGGTGGGCTTGTCGGACCGTCCATACATCGTCTGGGTCCAGAACGGAAACCCCGGCCGGATTCCCGATTGGGGTACAACTCAGATAGGCGATTCCCTGGACTAGAGTTGGAGCCGTGAGTTAAGTGTCGTGGTACTATCCTCGCCGACACAGCTTGAAGGTGACAAGTTCTAGGCGATAAGTTGTAGCTACGTATGTGAAGAAGTACACCCCTGCAGGGTTAATGAACTATTCGAATAGCCGTGTCCGCGGTTATGGACTACTTGGAGATCTTTACTTGATTATTAGACAACTAAAATGGATACTTTAAAAATCGCAAGATAAGTGTGAGTGCTTTGGGTTGCTTCCTCGTGGGGAAGTCGAGGAAGGATCCATGGTTGTGTATTGATGTGGTGATCAAGTTAGATGGACTCGTGTGCGCCTCTCATCTCAACTCTATGTAGTCATAGTACAGGATATCCAAGTCAAAGCTTTCTGCATTACAACCCCACTTGCCTTTACCTTGGTACCTGAGCATGAGTAGTATAGTTCTAACGTAAGTCTTGCTGAGTACGACTTTGTACTCACGTTTGCTTATTCTAGGTTTTAGAGACGAGACCACTGACCCTGAAGGTGGCCTCCCCCTCAAGATCGACGTCGACGAAGTAATGTAGTCCCAGACAGCAGCCTGGTCCCTTTGGAGGGTCGTTGTGTTTTCTTAAAGGCTTCTTAAGCCATTTTTTAACCTTGTCTTTACTAAGACATAATTTGCTTCCGTTGTTGTATGATGTAATGTTGGATCACATTGATGTGATCTCTGCTTGTAACACTACTATATCTGCTCTGTTTAGCAGATGCAATAAAACTATGAGTATGTAGAGTTCATGTTGTGTTACCTGCTGTTATACACTTGGCATGCATGTTGTGTGTATGTTTATATCGTGCATGTCATGTGTGGGGTTCGATACCTTAGTTGTGCTCTCGCCGGCGGTCTTTTATACACCAAGTGGCCCTTAGATGTGCGTAGCTTGGGGCATCGCGATGCGATTGCTCGTGACTCTGTCATGTGGCACACTTTTTTGTATGATTGAGCCCGCCCGAGACCCCGACTAAGAGATCGGGCTGGAGTCTGTTTATGTAAGTGTTATGATTCAATCAATAATATGGTTGAGGCGACTTGTCTATGAGTATGGAAATGCACCACCCATAATCATTTAGACTTGTGAGCGGACGATGAGGACCCATCTCAGTTGATCATCCGGGCCTGGATGGGATGCCCCTCATGTTCGAGCTTTCCGAGAGTGTCTTGTACTTGGCCTTGTCTGCTTAGACAAGTGGGTATGGCTCTCGGCTCTCCATATGATTGAATTGTGACTGGAATTACATATGCAAACCCCGGGTCCCGACACCTACTACCTAGTTGATATACGCAAGAAGGCAGACACATGCACATGCATGGAGGAGACTCCCAGGCTGTGGAAAATCGCACAATTCCGTCCATATTACACTTGAGTAGAACAGGAACATTACTTTACATTTATCCAAGTCGACACACGTCGCACTGGCTTTCTCCATGTTAACATATATATAAGCCGACATTCGTCGCACCGGCTTTCGCCATCTAATATACATAAGTCGACTTTTGTCGCACTGGTCTTTGCCACATATACCTAAGTCGACATCTATCGCACCGTCTCTCGCCATATCGACTCTTCTTTACTTTTTTTTTCATGTAATTTATTTTTCATCATACATTGCATGTTTTGCATTTTATATCTCAAAGACCTGGGGGCTTGATCAACCCTTCTATTGGTACTGAGCATGTATATTGCTTATTCAGGGGAATCGGGGAGCTCGATGACAATCATTGACTCTTTATACGAAAACTCGGCATATATATGTAAAAATCCACATGTGTATAACCTTATTCAGGGGAAGTAGGGGAGCTCGATGTCACTCATCGACTCTTATCTGAAGAAATCCTGGCATATACATGAACAGGCTAAACCACGCCTTAAATCTTGGCCTGTATAGCTCAAGCTCATACGACCTACGTGTACCCGGCTTAGCCCAAAAACCTTGGGCGCTGACAGCAACGCCTACCGAGTTTGGTCTTACGTACAGGCAACGCTAGTCATATGCAGCCACCTTACAAAGAGGTTCCGACTCCTGGATAACCCAATATTCAATCTCAAACACGAGAAGATGAGGCATGTTTAATCCAGAGGCGACTTCTATATGAGCCTTCATACTTTCTTTTTACATACATCAGCATCATAGCATACTTTTTCTTTTATCATTTTATATGTCATCCAAAAGATACATCGTGAGCATTAACCTGTGTGACTCGGTATGACACAAAAGATGCTCATACCGACTCATGGGGACTATAGCTCAAAATTCTCTATGACTCGGTATGACACAAAAGATGCTCACACTGACTCATGGGGACTGCAAATTGATCTATGGTTTGGCAAAAGTTGTCAAAACACATATAGAAAAAAGTGAACTCATCTCTGTCTAAAACACTGGACGACTCTACGCGACGTCGTCAAGTTTTTCTCAGAAAGGGAACGTGAACTTCAGTTCAAATGTGTTAGACCTATGTGATTCGGCATAGCACCAAGATGCACATACCGACTCACGGGGACTACACCTCAAAATTCCTTCTCAAAGATTCGGCACGACGCAAAGATGCTCATACCAACTCTTGGGGAAGTATCATTTCAAAATTCTATGATTTTGTTTGGCACACAAGGTGACCATACCAACCATGGGGGCTACAAGTCGATCTTATCAATGAGTCGACATGACACAACTCTGTCCAAATCGACTCAGGGGCTACATATATATTAAGGAAGTCAGCCCTCATACATATATATTATCTTATCAAATAAGGTACAAAAACCGACTTACAGATCGTGTGGAAAATAAAAATTCTCATTTATCATAGACCGGGTCTTACATCAGAAGCATACAAGACAAAAGCCGACAATACTTATATCAATATACTTGCTAAACTAAAGATTCAGTGGTCGTCTTCAGAGTCGACTTCATCATCAGATGAGGAATTTTGCGCTTCATCACTACTGCTCGAGCTTTCCATGCTGCAGTCGGCCGCGCCATGGACCCGCCTGGTCCAGTGGGACCTCCCCTGGTGCCCTACTTCGACTCCTATTTTTACTCCCGACGAGAAAATGCCGAAGTAGAAGTCGATACTCCAATTCTCATCGCGGAGCCGCGGCCACCTCTATTATTCTCCGGGAGAGCTAATCTGGAGGCGGTTTTGGCCTCCGATGAGGGGAAATCGTCGCTGATAAATCCCAAACATATCTATAATTTATGCTTGTTCCATGCTCATTTGGGTGACATTGCTATGTGTTTCGCTACACTTTCATACCTTTTGACACATATTTGGACTAACCTACTAACTCAGTGCACCTAGTGCCAGTTTTTGTCTGCTGATGTCTGTGAATTGCAGGGTTCATAGCCATATTTACAGTGCCCAAAAAATTCCAAGAAAAATATGTAAAAAATCAGCGTAATGGAAGCCTCTAGAAGCCATAAGGAGAGCCGGAGGGGGGCCACCCCCTCCCAGCCGACATCCTGGAGCGAACAAGGGTGCGGCCGCGCCCACAGGTCGCATGGGAGGAGAAAACCTACCTCGCTACCGCCCTTCCGCCTATATTTAGTCATCGGTATAGAAACCCTGAAAAAAGACCCCGCATCGCGATTTTCACCTCTGTTCCACCGCCGCCGCGATCCCGAGATTGGGATCGCCAAAACACCTTCTCCCGGCACCCTGCCGGAGTGAGGCTTGATCTCTGAGAGCTTCTCCACCACCATGAGAGCTTCCGAGATGTGCCATGACTAGTCCCCCTTGGAGCATGAGTCCATGACCAGTAGCTATGTGATGTCTTCTCTCCAATCTAGTGCTTCAAATCTTAGCCCATGTGAGCTCCCTTACATGATCAAGGCACTTATGTAATCTGTCTGTTGTTGCTATGCCGTGTTTGCTGGTATCCGATGGATTATGAGATTATGTTCAGATCGTGATGAGTTATATATTTGGTTCTAATTTTATATTTTTTTCTCGAGTAATTCTTGCATGTTCTCCGTTTCTTTTTATTTCCTTGGCCAAGTAGTAGATAGTAACTCCAAGAGGGAGCGTTATGCTTGATTGTGGGTCCATGGCCCCCGATGTCTAGCTTGAGTGAAAGAAACATAAGACTAGGTGATGTGTTGTTGCCACCAGGGATAAAACAACGGTGCTTGTAACCGCGGTTGTAAGGATTGTTTACCTTACGCAAAGTTTGTTAATGCAGTTGTCTGTTGCTTTGGGTTTACACTTTGGGTGGGGCTCGCAACTTAATACTAACGAGATGTTCTGGATATGTATCTCAAGGTCGATGATTAGTGAAAAGATGTGATGAGGAAATCCTTACTGAGAGTACACTACTTGAAAAATAGCTATCGATAATATTGGCACTAATGGCGCACTGGACATTAGGTGCGCCATTACTAAATAGCAATGGCGCACCTTGTCCTGGTGCGCATTAGTGCCCTTGTTCCTAATGGCGCATTCCACCTAACGTGCGCCATTGATTAGCTACTCCTGGACTAGCACCCCTTCCCCGGCTTAGCTATGGCGCTCCATGGCACCGTGCGTCATTAGTCTTCCCGCACGCTAATCGCGCATATCTTTGAGGTGCGCCATAGGTATTCTGTTTTACTGGGCCCACCGGGCTCACCAGACCTGGGCCCGCCTCTCCCCAGAGTTAGCAATGGCGCACCCTGGAGCCGTGCGCCATTACTTATCTGGGCCCACCTGTCAGTCAACATAATTTGGACCACCTGTCACTCACCGTGGAGCCGTATACCACCCTAGCTATCCCCCGCCCCCACACTTCTCCCAGATCGATCCAGCCACCGCCGCCGCCGCTGCAAACCCTTCCCCCCTGCCCCTCACACTTCTCTAGCCCAGATCCAGCCGCCGCCGCTGCCCCGCCGCCACATGGACCCCCAGGTTAGCCCCCGCTTCCCCATCGTCATCGCTCCTAGGGATTGGTGCTGACGGGAATTTCGGCCGCCTGATTCCACATCCTAGGAGACAAGAGTCGCCGCCTCCCGCTTCCTTCTTCTTCTTCCATTCTTGATAAAGCGGAGCGCGAAGGGTTCTTGCCGCTCCTCCTCCTTCTTTTTCCATTCTTGCGACCGGTAAAAAAGGTAACTTGCTCCGCCGATTCCCCCAATCGTTCTAGTTCTGCATTGACGCCCGCGCGGCTAATTGTTGCTGCTCATGTATTTGCGCTTTTTTACTTTAATTTGTGTAGTAAGTGTAGTCTGCGCCATGTGTTATTTGTGAATTCTTGGATCCAATCTCTTACTATGATTGTGCTATGGTTTTAGTACTTTGAACATATTTATTTCGTGTTTAGCCCAATGAAATCCCACTGAAGATGCAAAGGGTCTCATGATTAATTTAATCACTAATTATTCCTAACTGATTAATCTATGTAATACATACCTTTATAGGATGGGATATTGTTGGTATGAACCATCTAAAATCTTTAATCCAATGGTTGTGCAAAAATGGTAGTATACTCTCCCTTCATCGCTCATGCACTCATGTTTTCCTAAATTTTCATGTGAATATTCTAACATGTAATGTTATTGACCCATTCAGTTTCTTTGGAAGTGCATGTGCATTCACCTGTTGTTACGAAATTTCTTTCAGAGGCCTTCCTTTTGCATGCACTTGTGTTGAATATCCTTGGTCAACTGCTTCTCTTACATACTTGCAGTTTCTGCAGGAAGTTTGCTCCCATCGCCTCTTCTCAGTTCCTCCAAGGATTCCTTTACCTCCAGCGAACGAACAAACAATCCTAGGTGATTGATTCTCTTCTTCCTCCTCCTTGGGTTGTGCTCTGCGTGCAATGCTATGACCAAATTATTAATATTTCTCACATTTTTTATCAAGGGTCAAAATCTGTACAGTGGCAACACTTTGTTTGCAAAATACATACTCATGTGCCAAGTTTTTGAAACCAGTTATGAGTGCTTGTTCTTAAGTCTGCATATTCATTTATGTTGCATTATCTATTTGGTTTTGGCTAGGAAGCAACAATTATACTAGCATGTTGGATACTAGCATTATAAAGATACGATATCATAACAGGAACTAGTTGACAATAGGAAGCTTGATCGACATGTTACTAAGATAGGAGATCCCTCGGGATATCGATGTTTTTGTACATCCAGTTGACCTATAGAAGTATTTTAATCACGTATCAAGTTCTTTGATTTTAAAAATGTTTTCGAGCAAACACTTTACTTCTCATTTGATCCCCAATCACTAATCATGCCTTAGTCTGAACAATGTAGCTAGGACTCGTTCTATTAAAAACTGCACATCTATACTACACAATAGATGTTTTGGTTAATTTTTGCTTTTGCACATCTATACTGCACATTTATACTACAAAATTGCACATCTTTTGGAACTGACACATGTGAAAAATTGCACATCTTCTGGAACTGACACATCTCGATTTTCTAAATATATTTTTGCTACACTAGAAAAACTGACACATCTAGAAGTGATGCTTTAATTTTGACACTCTACTTTAATTGATGTTGTGATTTTGCTCATGTCAGTTATCTGCCTAATCATCTTATCTTGCAGAAATGGTTCGGTCTCGCCAAACCTGCCGCATCACCACCGGCATCCGTATACCACCCCACCCCGAGCCGCCACCCCCGAGCCGGAGACCGCACCCGTGCCAGCGCCGCCCGCTCCCGCGCCCGCACCTGCGCCCGCGCCCGTGCCCGCCTTGTCGGGCTGCTCCACGGGCTCGCGCCTCTCTGCATCGACAGCGTCCTCGAATGTCTCTAGCTTTTTGACGTCAAGCTCTGACATTCAGCCCACTGCTTCAGAGATATCTCAAAATAGGCGGGAGATAGAAGAGGAGGACGCAACAGAGGAAGCGGAGTTCAATGCAGTTTGGGAGCGCAAGTACCCGGTGGGCATACCAGACCTGGGGTGCCAAGCGGTTGTATGGGAAGCAGCTCAGGCCGAAAAAGAGAACAAGCTCATCGTCATTTCGTCTTCTGACGACGAGGAGTGAAGCGTCTTTAGTGTGATCTATAATATGTTGGTTAAGAATGTGTGAACTCTCTCAAGCTATACTTGTTGATTTTCCCTCTTGTTAATAAATGGTGTTGGTTAAGAATTCTGAGGTGGCTGTTATAAATGATGATGATGTCATGTTATAACTGTCATGTTGATGCTGCTGTTTAATTATATGGCTGATGTATTGTATAACCCCTCTGCAAATACGAAAGAAGCAATTTTTTATAAATATACATAGTAGTAATAGCGCACCTCTGCCGTCATTAATGGCGCACTCCCGTTGCGCCATTAGTGTCAGAGGTAGTAATGGCCCACCGAATGTGCGCCATTACTATCACTTACTAATGGCGTGCTAGTAATGGCGCACCATATGTGCGCCATTAGTACCCAAAATAGGTGCGGCACTAATGACCTTTTCTCCAGTAGTGGTACATCCTAAACTCTTCATGATGAACAAGCCAATCAAATCATACATGGACCTATTACGAGAGCTCGTGCCAAGTTAATAGAACAACAGTTGAACTTGCTCTTACTCGAATCTGTTGTTGTACTTAACAAGAATTATATACTGCCTAGTTTTTTGTATGTTTGCATGATTAGGTACCATCACGAAGACAAGGCTCAAGGAGGAGAAGTTCACGCTCTAGGAGAAGAAACCATGCAGAAGGACTTCGGACGTCCGACACAATTCGGACATCCGACATCGACGACGAAGACGACGCTTTTCCTGGTACAGAACACCTCCGAAAGAAGACGGACTTTCGTTGAAGTTCAGACGTTCGACGTCACGGACGTCCGACATGGGTCACAGACGTGTTTCAGACATCTGACACGACGGACTTCCGAAACCTGACAGACGTCTGGAGTTGCGCTTCCTGATCGATCCTAGCACTGAAGTCGGCGAAACCCGACGGACGTCCGAAACATGTCGGACGTCCGACACTGCCTGCGCGCAGTTCTGACGGGTTGCGGCCCTTGTATCCGAGTTTTAGACCCCTAGACTATAAATACCCAGCTCCCACGAGTTTTAGGGTTAGACCACGTTTATATAAAGCCTAGTTCTTGAGAATAGCTTCAAGCTTTCATCTTGAATCATAAACTTCAATTCGTGTCGATCTGAAGTTCTGCTGCTACAAGTTTTGTGTGATCTGTTGTTCCACTGGGAATTAGTAGATTGCAAATTACTGTCTCGTGGTCGACAGCTACGTTGCACACGTGTGTGAAGTTGTGAATACCCAAAGGGTAGAGAGTTATCGCATTGGCAACAGGGATCTAGCAAGGAGAGTTCATCGGCTACATACAAGTTATCTCATATCGCCCCCATATTCACCGTTCGCTTACTGAGAAGATCGGGCCACCCCATATCATCTTGGTATCAGATTTCCAGTGTTTCCTCGGTAAGCATCCACGAAATTCATCCATTAGATTGTTTTTGTTTTCTTCCTATCCAGAAAAAAGGCATACAAAAATATTAGGGTTTCTAGTTTTTCCATAACTTAGATTGCATCGGAGTCATTGTTTTAGTTTGCTGTTTCGATGTGTTCTTTCCCCGAAAATTCTCCGCGGTGCGACATATTGTGACAGTACTGTAGCAATCTCGAATAGTGTGGAAAGAGTCAGAAAAATAAAAAGAATCAAAACAAAAAAGAGAAAGAAGAGTGATAAAAAAGAGTTATCAAAGAGTGCAAAGAGATACATAAATGCTAGAAGGGAAATATCAAAGTAGTGAACTTTTGAGAGGCCTAACTTCTTTTTGTCTCCACAGTGTGAGTTTTTCCTTGGGTTTGTATCACACAATCAGCACTGGGACTTGACTTCGGTGCAGTTAGGGTACCATACCTATAGCTCTGCCACATATATCCTTCTTTGTCGTGTGTTCAATCTTTTACTCGGGTATTCACTTCTTCACATCCGTGCACTAGTACTCCATCCGAACGGGTACACATTACTATTCTCTTTGGAACGGTAAGATTCACCTTTTCTTGTTAGTTTTGAGTGATTTGTGAGTGTCCACGAAAAGATTTTGATTTAGTGCACTAATCTACTAATCATGTCTCAAAGTGGTTTTGATGTGATGCAGAAACAGGCTAAGGATGCTCTGGTTACATGGGAGGCCTATGAGGGGCTTCGTAATCATTTGACGGATATGATCACTAAATTCGCATATAATGTTGATACTAATATGCAAGCCCTTCAAATGAAAGTGGATGGCACAGACGCCACCGTCACCACTATGAAAACACAACTTACTGCTCTCCAAGCATGTATACAGCAGTTGACAGCGTCAGTTAATGGGGTACAAGCTACCATTGGCCAACGTCAACAAGACGGCCATGAAGATGATGGTAGTGTACATGGTGACAATGACAACCTGAGGGCCAATCATGGCCGTGGGCGTGGTGGTCAAGGGTAGTTTCCCCAAGCTCACCTTGGTTTGGGTGTGCGGAGTCTACCCATTCAAGAAGAAGATGTCTTGAGCAAGCCTAAGTTTAACATTCCCAAATTTGAAGGCTCCATGGATGTGGAAGAGTACCTCACATGGGAGCTTAAGATGGAAAAATTATGGCATTTTCATGATTATTCTGAGGACAAGAAGATCAAGATTGCTTCCTCCGAGTTTGACGGTTATGCCTTTCGTTGGTGGGAGAGTGTTTTGACCGAGATACAAGAAACCAATGGGCAGCCTGTCCTTACATGGCACGACATGAAGGCGACCATGAAAGCTCGGTTTGTTCCCACTAATTACTTGCGGACAGTTTTTTATAAACTGCAACAATTGAGGCAAGGTACAATGTTAGTTGGTGCATATTATATGGAGATGGAGATGTTCCTGCAACGTGCACGAGTTCGCGAAGAAGTTGAGATGAGTATGCAACGTTTTCTCCATGGGTTGAAATTTAACATCAAGAGTATTATGCGGCATCACCAATACTATAATATGAATGATCTATTGCATCTTGAAAGGGAGGCGGAATCCCATCTTGCAGAAGAGGCACAACTGAAGTCAAGATACTCACCATCTAGCAGGTTTTCTCCAAGGACACCATCTGCCACACCTATGGATACCCCGAGTGCTTCTAGCCGTCCTTCTTCTTCATATTCCAGACCCACCTCCAATGTTTCTATGGCCAAGAAGCCAGCTGCACCTGCCCCTAGTGCAGGCTCCAATAATTCTCCTTCTCGCAATCGAGAGAGTACTTGTCATGCTTGCGGTAATCCGGGTCACTTCAAAAGAGATTGTCCCAATAGGAAGGTCATGTTTGTCAATGAGGACACATGCCAGTATAAAACCGGTGATGATGAAGACCCATATGAATTTGATGACGAGGGATACCACAGTGAAGAAGGAATGGATGCTTTTCCATCGCCTGCTCCTACTATTGTCGTGTCACAGCGTGCTCTTACTGTGTAGCCCAAATCTGAATATCAGCGCTGCAATTTGTTCCAAACCAAAGCATTAGTTGGACCCAACAAAGCTTGAAAAGTGATCATTGATGGAGGTAGCTGCCGCAACCTCGCAATCAAGGAGTTATGTGCCAAGCTAAATCTAAAATACTTACCTCACCCAAATCCATATTATGTCCAATAGTTGAGTGACAGTGGCGAGATGAAAGTGAATCATATGGTGCGCGTGAATTTCGAGATAGGCCCCTACCAGGATTCCATTGATTTTGATGTGGTGCCTATGACAGTTTGTCATCTCATATTGGGTCGGCCGTGGTTATATGACCGCCATGTGCAACACAATGGCTGAGCCAATACATATCTCCATCCTATGTCCCCACAGCAAATTGTGAATGAGTCTCGTCAGAAAGTAGAGGTGAATTTAGGACCTACACGAGAGAACAATGTAATAGCCTTGAGTGAAAATATAACAAAAAGTGCGAGAGAGACTAGTTTTCTTATCTTAGCCACCAAAGAAGACATGAGAGAATTTAGTGAGGATCCTATAGCCATGCCACTTGTGTTTATGTACAAAGGCGAGGTTTTCTTTCTAATGATAATCATCCTCTTTCTTCTAGTGTGTCTACTATTTTGCAGGATTATGATGATGTGTTTCCGGCGGAGGTTCCAGCGGGATTACCACGTTTGCGTGGTATTGAGCACAAAATTAATCTTATTCTGGTGCTACTCTTCCCAACCAGGCACCATACATGACCAATCCCCAAGAGACGAAGGAAATTCAGCAACAAGTGCAAGCGCTTCTAGACAAAGGGTATATTCGTTTCAGTCTTAGCACTTGTGTTGTTCCTGTTATTTTGGTTCCTAAGAAAGATGGTACATGGCGTATGTGCGTCGATTGTAGAGCTACAAATAATATCACTATTCGATATCGCCATCCTATTCCATGTTTAGAGGATATGCCTGATGAATTGAGTGGTGCTGCTATTTTCTCTAAAATTGATTTACGTAGTGGATAATATCAAATTAGGATGAAAGAAGGAGATGAATGGAAAACTGCTTTCAAAACTAAGTTTGGTTTATATGAGTGGTTAGTTATGCCTTTTTGTCTTACTAATGCTCCTAGTACTTTCATGAGATTAATGAACAATGTTTTGAGAGAGTTTATTGGACGTTTTGTGGTTGTGTATTTTGACGATATACTTATTTACAGCCGCAATGATTTTGAACATGCTGAGCATATTAGACAAGTTTTGCAAGTGTTGCGTGATTCAAATTATATGCTAATCTTGAGAAGTGCACATTTGCAAAGGATAAGGTCATATTTCTGGGATATGTTGTTTCTAAGCATGGGGTAGAAGTAGATTCTTCTAAAATTGAAGCAAATCAAAATTGGCCTACTCCCATGAATGTTAGTCAAGTACGAAGTTTTCACGGTCTTGCTGGTTTTTATAGACGTTTTGTGAAAGACTTTAGTACTATTTCTGCACTGTTGAATGAATTGACTAAGAAAGGTGTTCCTTTTGTTTGGGGTGTTGCCCAAGACCTTGAATTTGATGAGCTGAAACGTTTGCTTACTTCTGCACCATTACTTGCATTACCAAATTTTTCTAAACAATTTGAGGGAGATAGAAGGTAGACCTATAACTTATTTCGGTGAGAAGCTGTCGGGACCCGGGGTTAGCGTATGCAAGACTCGCTACAACACAATCATATGGAGAGCCGAGAACCGTACCCACTTGTCTAAGCAGACAAGGCCAAGCACAGAACGTTCTCGGAAAGCATCGAACGTGAGGGGCATCCCATCCAGGCCGGATGATCAACTGAAAAGGGTCCTCATTGTCCGCACACAAGTCTAAATGATATGGGTGGTGAACTCCCATACTCATAGACAAGTTCCCTCAACCATACAATCGATTGTATTATAACCCTTACATAGACTAACTCCAGCCCGATCACTTAGTCGGGGTCTAGGGCGGGCTCGATCATACATGAAAGTGTGCACGAGACAAAGTCTCGAGCAATCGCATCGCGATGCCCCAAGCTGCGCACATCTAAGGGCCACTTGGTGTATAAAAGACCGCCAGCCAGATCACAACTAAGGTCTCGAAAACCCATACATAGACATGCATGTTATAAACATCCATGCAGCACACATGCCTTGTATGAACAACAGGTATCATTGCAATTCTCTACAAAGTATACATTTTATTGATAACTCTCATAGAGTGCAAACAGAGATCACAAGTATGTGATCCAACATTACATCAAACATGCGGAAGAAAAGTAGGTCTGAGTACAGACAAGTTTAACAAATGGCTTAAAGAAGCCTTATTTATAAACAAGCCCGCCACGAGGGAAACAGTCTGCTGACTGGGACTACACTAGCTTGGTCTTCAGTCGTCGAGCTCGAGGAAGAATCCACCTTCGGGGTCAGTGGGTTCATCTAAAACATAGAATAAGCAAACGTGTGTACAAATTCGTACTCAGCAAGACTTACTTAGGAACTATACACTCATGCACATGTATCAAGGGAAAGGGAGGTGGGGTTCATAAGCAGAAGTTCCAGCATTGACTTGGCTAGTCTTGAACTACGAGTACCAGACTTGAGGTAAGAAGCGTACACGAGTCCACTACATATCTCCAAAAAATTACACCACTATGGTGCCTTCCTCGACGTTCCCACGAGAAAGCACGCCATAGCACTCACGCTTATCTTGGCAAGTTTTATAACTATCCAGTTCAAGTTGTATAATAATCAAGCTAAGCTTTCCAAGCAGTCCCTTACAGCGGACGCGGCTATTCGAATAGTTTTGTTAACCCTGCAGGGTTGTACCGCTACACACACATGATCATCAGTTACCGCCTTTGTGTCGGCGACGATGCTCACCACAACTGTTACCTCATAGCCGATCTAGTCAAAGAAAGCCGCCTACCTAGGTTGGCTACCACTATCGTGAACCCGGCCGGTTTACCGAAGTGGACCCAGATGATGTGTGCGTGGTGCATAAGCCAGTCTCGGCTGAGCCGTTCTCTCACTTAGCAGCCAGGCCACAAACCTACCAGAACTCTGAACTACTGCGACATCTGGACATCGAAAGGAATGAGTTAATAGGCTGAGAGGGGTCAGTGATCCCAATGTGTGGTTGTACTCTTCATCTTGGATCACCACACAAGAACTCGGACTTAGGGCGGTGTTCAACGAGACAACCCACTGTGTACTCCTACACAGCCTCTCATCGTTCACCTTGTATTAGGGTAGATTCAACAACACATTTCCACCAACAACAACATGATTGCTACCATCCCGACTCACATAACAGTATCAACATTGTATCACTCTAAGCATGCATTAAGCAGTAACAATTGTAGGGGCCACATGATATCAATCAACTCCTACATTTTCTAGGATTGTGGTTTTCTTACTGCTGTGACAAATGATAGGTCATGCAAAGGAATGGGTTCATCTATGCGGTAGAAACGTAGCATGGTAATCATCCTAAACAATGCATAAGCGAGACTGAGAGGGAAGTGGGATTTTATCGACATGATCAATGGGGGTTTTCTTGCCTTGCTGACGAGGTTCGGTATCGGGGTCTTCAACGAAGGGGGCAGCCTCCTGTTCCGTTTCCACTTCTATCGACAAACAACAATCAAGGGGGCAACATAAGTACAATGCACAAACACATGGTTGAATGTTGAAACTTGATGTACATGCTTCTGATGTGTGAGGCAATTTCATTTAAATGGAGTATATTGCAAATGAATTGCAAATTCAAACTCCAATTTGAATTTAAATGAATTCCATATGCATGTTTGCTTCTGTTCCCCCATTTTAAAATGGTCAAACATGAAAACAAAGTGCATATTCAGAATCCTTGCATTTTTTATAATTTTACATATATTATATGTTTAATTTGGAGTTAAAATGAATTAGTTATGAATTTCCAAAGTTTAATTCATTTTCTGGATTTTCTGAAATTGATGTAATTAGAAAAGCTTTTACTACATCAGCTTGAGGTCATGCTGACGTCAGGGGGTCACTGACCACTGGGACCCACATGTCATTCTCTGTTCTGTTAATTAAACAAGTTTAATTTGATTTAAACTAATCAGAGAGATTAGTCTGGCCTTGGGCCCACATGGAAGTGTCACTGGGGGTGGGGGCAAGGTGATTACGGGTGGGGTTAAGCTCTAATGGAGGGGGGGTCGTCGCCGGCGAGTACTGTGCCTTGCCGGAGTTGCTCGGGACGGCGATTTAGGGCATGGGAGAGGGCAAGGAGGCCATGGCTGGGTTCCTGGAGCTCCCGTGCGTCGATTGGTGGTAGCTGGGGCTCGAGGGGGGGGGGAATAGGGCGACGACGGCGACGAACTTGGCGGTGGCAGAGAATCGGCGAGGTCAGGGATGTAGCTAGAGGGAACGGCTTGAGCCAAAACTTGGCATGTTCGAAAGCTGGAGGAGCCAGGAGTCAAACGCGCCCACTTGGGCAACGCCAGGGGCACGAGAGCGAGCGCTAGCTGAACCGGGGCGGCGAGCTTGCTCGGCTCTCATGGCGGATTCGGCTAGGAGGGGATTGAGGAGCTGCAAGGTTGGGGGTTCTGCACACCAGGAGGTGGTGAACGCGATGGCACAGGCGGTGGAGGCGGGGAGGCTTCAACGGCGACGAATTCGACGGAGACTGCTTGCGGGTCCGGCGGCGACGTGGAGACGATTCCTGCGTCTACAGAGCGTCCGAGCTTGATGCCTTCTGCACGGAGACGAAGACGACGTCGGGGAGCACGGTGGACACCTTGGTTGGCCTTGAGGAGCTCACTGTCCGCGCGGGTGCGGAGCCATGGCGACGGCGGCACTCGGTGGTCGACGGGGCTCGCGAGAGAGAGAGAGGGAGAGGCTCTGGAGGGGGGGAATGGAAGCACGGCTCGTCCAGGCGTGGCATGGCGCAGTTAGAAGGCTCCAGAGGGGAAGGTGGCGGCTGGGAGAGTGGCGACGTGCTCGGCTAGCTCGGTGGCATTCCACCGAACAGCTTGGAGGCGCGTTGTCGGGGAAGAAGACCCCTGTGCCCTTTTGGGCCGGCTGGGCTGGCTTCGCCCAGGAGACAGGTAAGGTTTTTCTATTTTCTGTTTAATCTTTCCTTTCTGTTTTTCTTTTCTGTAATTTGTTTTGCCTATTAAAATAAAGTAGCTAGGCATTTTTATAAATGCTCAAAATTTATATATGGACTTACATGACCAGTAGCTAGTCATTCCCAACTTTTGAACATTTTTTAAACTCCAAATATTTGAATCTCAATTCAAATAGGGGTTTTTGATTAATTCCAAGGTCCTGTTTGAATATTTGAAAAATCCATGAGCATGTGGTTGGTCCCACATCACTTGATATGTGATCACATTCATTTATAAGACTTTTCAAAAATGCAAAAGGAATTTTTGGAGCAACTTTATTTCTGGCCATTTGAATGAATTCATCTGGGGGGTGTTCCTTCTCCCATTTGAGTTTGAATTTGAATTCCATTTGATTTTCTTTGATGAATGCAAGGTGACTATGATCCTAGCACATTACCTAACAGAGGGTTCTGACAACTCGCCCCCACTCAACAGAATCTCGTCCCGAGATTCAGAAGTCTGCGGGAGGAAGGAGGGGTACTCGGCACGGATACGGTCTTCTCTTTGCCACGTGGCTTCTCTCTCAGAGTGGTGTGACCATTGCACTTTCAGAAACTTAATCTTCTGACGATGAGTGACACGCTCTGCTGAATCAAGAATACGAACGGGGTACTCTCGATAAGAAAGGTCATCTTGGAGATCAAGCGTTTCATGGTCGACTTCGCGGATGGGGTCCTTGAAGCAACGCCTGAGTTGGGACACATGGAATACATCGTGTACTCTGGAAAGTTGCGGGGGTAGTTCAAGTTGGTAGGCAACTTCTCCACGTTTAGCAAGAATGCGGAAAGGTCCGATGTAACATGGGGCCAACTTGCCTTTGATACTGAATCATTGGGTCCCCTTAAGAGGAGTAACCCGAAGGTAAGCCTTCTCATCCAGATTGTAGCTCTCTTGGCTATGATGACGATCATAGTAGCTTTTTCTGACGAGACTGGGCTGCTTTCAATTGATCACGAACAATGCGAACTTGCTCTTCTTCTTCCATGATCATGTCTGGTCCAAAGAATTGTCTTTCACCGGTTTCTGACCAGTTTAGGGGTGTTCGACATCGTCGTCCATATAGGAGTTCAAAATGATCCATGTTCAGACTAGATTGGAAACTATTGTTATAAGCAAATTCTGCGAATGGAGGAGACTTCTCCCAATTCTTTCCGAATGAGATAACACAAGCTCTGAGCATGTCCTCGAGAATTTGGTTAACCCTTTCAACTTGACCGCTAGACTGAGGATGGAAAGCTGTACTAAAGGAGAGATGAGTTCCCATAGCATTCTGGAAGCTTCCCCAAAATCTAGAGGTGAAAAGGCTACCACGATCAGAATTGATTTCCAAAGGAACACCATGAAGAGACACAATTCTAGAGATGTACAAGTCCGCTAACTGGCTCGCAGTTATAGACTCGCGAACGGGCACGAAGTGAGAAACTTTGGAAAGCCTATCTATGACAACGAAGATGGCACCATTTCCTTTCTGGGTTTTTGGAAAGTCGGTGATGAAGTCCATACCGACTTTGTCCCATTTCCACTCTGGAATAGGCAAAGGTTGAAGTGTACCAGCAGGTCTTTGATGTTATGCCTTAATGCGACGACAAACATCACATTCGGCAACAAATCGAGCAATGTCTCTCTTCATCCTAGTCCACCAAAATCTCTGGCGTAGATCTCGGTACATTTTTGTGCTACCGGGATGAATCGAGAGGGGTGTATCATGGGCTTCTGTGAGGATGAGTTGCCTTAGTTCCCTATTCTTAGGTACTACCAAACGATTTCCAAAGAATACCGTTCCTTTACTATCTATGGAGAAACATTTAGCAACTCCACTAGAAATGTTCTCCTTGATCCGGCGAACACCTCGTGCACGCCTTTGGGCAACTATGATTTGATCCTCAAGAGTTGGTTTCGCCACCAAGGTAGAAAGATAGCCATGAGGAACAATCTCAAGATTGAGCTTGCGAAATTCCTCATGAAGAAGTGGTTGACACTGTTGTAACATGAGGTTGTTACAATACGACTTACGACTTAGTGCATCAGCCATGACATTGGCCTTGCCTGGGGTGTAAGAAATTCCTAAGTCATAATCTTTTATCAACTCTATCCAGCGTCTTTGCCTGAGATTAAGATCTGGCTGGGTGAATATGTATTTGAGGCTTTGGTAATCAGAATAGATCTCGCAACGATTAACAAGGAGGTAATGTCGCCAAGTCTTCAGGGCATGAACTACGGCAGCGAGTTCAAGATCATGGGTAGGATAGTTCTCTTCATGTGGACGCAACTGGCGTGAAGCATAAGATACCACATGTCGATCTTGCATAAGTATGCATCCTAACCCTTGCCGTGAAGCATCACAATAGATCTCGAAATCCCTTTTGGTGTTTGGAGGCGCAAGTACAGGTGCATAAGTCAATCTTCTTTTTAGCTCTTGAAAGCTTTCCTCGCACTTGGGAGTCCATAGGAATTTCTTATCTTTCTTGAGGAGTTCAGTTAGAGGCTTTGCAACTTTAGAAAAGTTCTCAACGAAGCGACGACAATAGCTGGCTAGGCCAAGAAAACTCCTAACTTTCTTAACCGATTCAGGTGGAGTCCAGTCAAGGACGGCCTGAACTCTCTCGGGATTCACAGCAATGCCTTTTGCAGAAATCAGGTAGCCTAAGTAGGTCACTTCTGGTAGCCAAAATTGACACTTGGAGAATTTAGAATACAGGCGATGCTTTCTAAGTTTCATCAATACCAGCCTAAGATGTTCGGCATGTTCTTCTTTGTTCTTCGAGTAGATGAGAATGTCATCAAGATAAACTACAACAAATTTATCTAAGTACTCCATGAAGATCGAATTTATCATGCGCGAGAAAGTGGCAGGGGCATTGGTTAAACCAAAGGACATGACGGTGTACTCGTAAAGACCATAACGAGTAGTGAAAGCCGTTTTGGGAATGTCCTCGTTTCTGATTTTTATTTGATGATAACCTAATCTCAAATCCATCTTGGAGAAGACAGAGGGTCCAGCAAGTTGATCATAAAGATCATTGATCCTGGGCAGTAGGTACTTGTTCTTTATCATCGCTAGATTTAGCGGGCGATAGTCTACGCACATCCTTTCTGTTCCATCTTTCTTCGTTACGAACAGAACGGGGCAACCCCATGGCGATGAGCTAGGGCGGATGAAGCCTTTTTCCAACAAAGTTTC
Source organism: Bromus sterilis (assembly GCA_950022295.1). Classification (NCBI taxonomy): domain Eukaryota; kingdom Viridiplantae; phylum Streptophyta; class Magnoliopsida; order Poales; family Poaceae; genus Bromus; species Bromus sterilis. Next base: position 179,868,889 of record OX465601.1, on the reverse strand, counting down.
AAGTTGGATTTTAAGCTCAGCTAACTCACATGGGGCCATTTTGTATGGGCGTCTGGACATTGGTGCGGTTCCTGGCATAAGATCCACTATGAACTCTACACATCTGTCGGGTGGCTAGTTTTAAGGGGTTGGCTTGCTGGATGGTTTTCCTGAGGATGACCAAGGCTTACTAGGGGCTACCGCAGATATGTCAGAGTAACAAAGTACCCCAACACGATGGTTAGTGTGGTTCTTCTTGCTAGAAGACATCTAAAGTGGGCGGAAGAGCTGCAAATGCATCAATGTAGGTTTCTAGAATAAAACCTACATAAAAAACTATGGAACTGTCGGGAATGCCACCTAACAAATATTCTGGAAAGACATCCGAAAAAGATAGAAGGATTTTGCAAACGCATCAGATTATGAAGAAACTTGGAATGACTCGGACAGCATAACGGCTGTAATGGTAAGAAATGTCTTTTCTTGCAATGTAGATACAACACTTAAATAATAACATGTAAGAAATCAGCATTATAACAATGCTAGGAAACCGGACACAACTTTCCTACGGCTACAAGGAAGCAAACAACGAGATGTGCTAATCAGACAGAGGTGAGCCTAGTACTATCTTCCCGTAGAAGAGGTAAGGGTGACTCAGAACTCAGAACGAAGGGGGTAAGGAGAAAAAAGAAGCCTTACGTTGTTCCCTTATATATCCAGAGTAACTATATAACTATAGAAAGCTAGACTCGACTTCGGCCAAGGCTGATAATCCTACAATTAGTCCTGCTCTGATACCAAGTCTGTCAGGACCCGAGGTTAGCGTATGCAAGATTCGCTACAACACAATCATATGGAGAGCCGAGAAACGTACCCACTTGTCTAAGCAGACAAGGCCAAGCACATAACATTCTCGGAAAGCATCGAACGTGAGGGGCATCCCATCCAGGCCGGATGATCAACTAAAAAGGGTCCTCATCGTCCGCACACAAGTCTAAATGATATGTGTGGTGAACTCCCATACTCATAGACAAGTCGCCACAACCATACTATCGATTGTATTATAACCCTTACATAGACTTACTCCAGACCGATCACTTAGTCGGGGTCTAGGGCGGGCTCGATCATACATCAAAGTGTGCACGAGATAGAGTCTCGAGCAATCGCATCGCGATGCCCCAAGCTGCGTACATCTAAGGGCCACTTGGTGTATAAAAGACCGCCAGCCAGATCACAACTAAGGTCTCGAAAACCCATACATAGACATGCATGTTATAAACATCCATGCAGCACACATGCCTTGTATGAACAACAGGTATCATTGCAATTCTCTACAAAGTATACATTTTATTGATAACACTCATAGAGTGCACACAGAGATCACAAGTATGTGATCCAACATTACATCAAACATGAGGAAGAAAAGTAGGTCTGAGTACAGACAAGTTTAACAAATGGCTTAGAGAAGCCTTATTTATAAACAAGGCCTCCACGAGGGAAACAGTCTGCTGACTGGGACTGCACTAGCTTGGTCTTCAGTCGTCGAGCTCGAGGAAGAATCCACCTTCGGGGTCAGTGGGTTCATCTAAAACATAGAATAAGCAAACGTGTGTACAAACTCGTACTCAGCAAGACTTACTTAGGAACTATACACTCATGCACATGTATCAAGGGAAAGGGAGGTGGGGTTCATAAGCAGAAGTTCCAGCATTGACTTGGCTAGTCCTGAACTACGAGTACCAGACTTGAGGTAAGAAGCGTACACGAGTCCACTACATATCTTCAACAAATTACACCACTATGGTGCCTTCCTCGACTTTCCCACGAGAAAGCACGCCATAGCACTCACGCTTATCTTGGCAAGTTTTATAAGTATCCAGCTCAACTTGTCTAATAATCAAGCTAAGCTTTCCAAGTAGTCCCTTACAGCGGACGCGGCTATTCGAATAGTTTTGTTAACCCTGCAGGGGTGTACCGCTACACACACATGATCATCAGTTACCGCCTTTGTACTCGACACCGTTCAAGAAGTGTCGGCGAGGATGCTCACCACAAATGTTACCTCATAGCGGATCTAGTCCAAGAAAGCCTCCTACCTGGGTTGGCTACCACTATCGTGAACCCGGCCGGTTTACCGAAGTGGACCCAGATGATGTGTGCGTGGTGCATAAGCCGGTCTCGGCTGAGCCGTTCTCTCACTTAGCAGCCAGGCCACAAACCTACCAGAACTCCGAACTACTGCGACATCTGGACATCGAAAGGGATGAGTTAATAGGCTGAGAGGGGTCAGTGAGCCCAATGTGTGGTTGTACTCTTCATCTTGGATCACCACACAAGACCTCGGACTTAGGGCGTTGTTCAACGAGACAACCCACTGTGTACTCCTACACAGCCTCTCATCGTTCACCTTGTATTAGGGTAGATTCACCAACACATTTCCACCAACATCAACATGATTGCTACCATCCCGACTCACATAACAGTATCAACATTGTATCACTCTAAGCATGCAATAAGCAGTAACATTTGTAGGGTCCACATGATATCAATCAACTCCTACATTTTCTAGGATTGTGGTTTGCTTACTACTGTGGAAAATGATAGGTCATGCAAAGGAATGGGTTCATCTATGCGGTAGAAACGTAGCATGGTAATCATCCTAAACAATCCATAAGAGAGACTGAGAGGGAAGTGGGATTTTATCGACATGATCAATGGGGGTTTGCTTGCCTTGCTGACGAGGTTCGGTATCGGAGTCTTCAACGAAGGGGGCAGCCTCCTGTTCCGTTTCCACTTCTATCGACAAACAACAATCAAGGGGGGCAACATAAGTACAATGCACAAACACATGGTTGAAGGTTGAAACTTGATGTACATGCTTCTGATGTGTGAGGCAATTTCATTTAAATGGAGTATATTGCAAATGAATTGCAAATTCAAACTCCAATTTGAATTTAAATGAATTCCATATGCATGTTTGCTTCTGTTCCCTCATTTTAAAATGGTCAAACATGAAAACAAAGTGCATATTCAGTATCCTTGCATTTTTCTGTTAATTTTACATATATTATATGTTTAATTTGGAGTTAAAATGAATTAGTTATGAATTTCCAAAGTTTATTTCATTTTCTGGATTTTCTGGAATTGATTTAATTAGAAAAGCTTTTACTGCATCAGCATGAAGTCATGCTGACGTCAGGGGTTCACTGACCACTTGGACCCACATGTCATTCTTTGTTTTGTTAATTAAACAAGTTTAATTTGATTTAAACTAATCAGAGAGATTAGTCTGGCCTTGGGCCCACATGGAAGTGTCACTGGGGGGTGGGGCCAAGGTGATTAGGGCTGGGGTTAAGCTCTAATGGAGGGGGGTCGTCGCCGGCGAGTACTGTGCCTCGCCGGAGTTGCTCATGACGGCGATTTAGGGCACGGGAGAGGGCATGGAGGCCATGGCTGGGTACCTGGAGCTCCCGTGCGTCGATTGGTGGTAGCTGGGGCTCGAGGGGGGGTACAGGGCGACGACGGCGACGAACTTGGTGGCGGCAGAGAACCGGCGAGGTCGGGGATGTAGCTAGAGGGCACGGCTTGAGCCAAAACTTGGCACGTTCGAAAGCTGGAGGAGCCAGGAGTCAAACGCGCGCACTGGGGCAACGCCAGGGCCACGAGAGCGAGCGGTAGCTCAACCGGGGCGGCGAGCTTGCTCGGCTCTCATGGCGGATTCGGCTAGGAGAGGATTGAGGAGCTTCAAGGTTGGGGGTTCTGCTCACCAGGAGGTGGTGAACGCGATGACATAGGCGGTGGAGGCGGGGAGGCTTCAATGGCGACGAATTCGACGGAGACTGCTTGCAGGTCCGGCGGCGACGTGGAGACGATTCCGGCGGCTACAGAGCGTTCGATCTCGATTCCTTCTGCACGGAGACGAAGACGACGTCGGGGAGCACGATGGACACCTTGGTTGGCCTTGAGGAGCTCACTGTCCGCGCGGGTGCGGAGCCATGGCGACGGTGGCGCTCAGTGGTCGACGGGGCTCACGAGAGAGAGAGAGGGAGAGGCTCTGGAGGGGGGGGGGAATGGAAGCACGGCTCGTCCAGGCGTGGCGTGGCGCGGTTAGAAGGCTCCAGAGGGGCAGGTGGCGGCTGGGAGAGCGGCGACGTGCTCGGCTAGCTCGGTGGCAATCCACCGAGTAGCTTGGAGGAGCGGGGTCGGGGAAGAAGACCCATGTGCCCCTTTGGGCCGGCTGGGCTGGCTTCGCCCAGGCAACAGGTAAGGTTTTTCTATTTTCTGTTTAATCTTTCCTTTCTGTTTTTCTTTTCTGTAATTTGTTTTGCCTATTAAAATAAAATAGCTAGGCATTTTTATAAATTCTCAAAATTTATATATGGACTTACATGACCAGTAGCTAGTCATTCTCAACTTTTGAAAAATTTTGAAACTCCAAATATTTGAATCTCAATTCAAATAGGTGTTTTTGATTAATTCCAAGGTCCTGTTTGAATATTTGAAAAATACATGAGCATGGGGTTGGTCCCACATCACTTGATATCTGATCACACTCATTTATAAGACTTTTCAAAAATGCAAAAGGAATTTTTGGAGCAAATTTATTTTTGGCCATTTGAATTAATTCATCTGGGGGGTGTTCCTTCTCCCATTTGAGTTTGAATTTGAATTCCATTTGATTTTTATTGATGAATGCAAGGTGACTTTGATCCTAGCACATTACCTAACAGAGGGTTCTGACAGAAGCTTTCTGGTGCTAGATTTAATTATCATGTTTATGATAAATAATTGTATGCACTTGTTAGAGTTCTTGAGGTTTGGCAACATTACTTGTGGCCAAAATAATTTATCATACATTCTGATGATTAAGATTTGAAATAATTGAAAGCTCAATCTAACTTGCATAGGCGTCTTGCTAAGTGGGTTGAGTACATTGAGTCTTTTCCTTACATCATTAAATACAAAAAAGGGAAAGATAATGTTGTTGTTGATGCTCTATCTAGGAAGAACATGTTATTGACACATCTTCATGTTAAAATTCCTGGATTAGAGAGTTTATGTGATTTATATGCAGCTGACCATGATTTTGCTAAACCATATCATTTGTGTTTGCTTTGAACTGCATGGGAAAAGTTCCACATCCATGATAGATTTTTGTTTCGAGCTAACGAACTTTGTGTTCCAGAATCGTCTGTGCGTTTGCTATTGTTGCAGGAATCACATGCAGGAGGATTGATGGGTCACTTTGGGCGTGAGAAGACACTACTCATGCTTGCTGATAATTTTTATTGGCCCAGGATGAGGCGTGATGTGGACAGGTGTGACGCCCCCAAAATCAAGCCGTGTACAGTAATCATACACGCAGGGTACACGACCGAACCAGGGTGCCACGATGATAATATCACAACACAACACTAGACTCAAATAAAATAAAACTGATATTACAACCAGGGATCACGAGGATCCGAAAACATAAGATAAACAATCATAATATCTAGGTACAGAAATAGTTAGTCAAGTTTTTCCTTAAGAAGGCTAGCACAAATAACATCAGAGGTACATATTGAAAAGGAGAGGCCTCCTGCCTGCGATCCACCGAACTACTCCTGGCCAAAGGGGGAACTCGACGTCGTAGAGGGCTCCGGGGATCTTCTTCTCCTGGACTCCAACGTTGACTGCAGCGGCCGATCAGGAAAAAAAAGGGCGAAATAAAGCAAGGGTGAGTATCTAGCATACGCGCGAGTCTTACGTCCGCTACTAAGCATTTGTGCATTGTATCAAGTGGACTACAAGGAAGAAATCAGAATAGGGGTAAGAAGCTAGGCCTATCGAAGACTAGCATCTTCGAACGAGTCTGGAAGCACAAGAAGAGAATAGCCAACAGTTCAATTGCATTAATGTAATGACAATGCTGCAGAAGTTGCTGCAGCATTGTATAATAGTAAGTTGTAATTATTAATAATTATAAACGCCTCCCAGATCGCCTCCTCGACTTCCCCGCGAGGAAGAAAACCCGGAACCAACAGTTTAATAGTAGTAGTTTGTAGTAGTAGAATCTGGTGTCAGAACCCCAAATAGGGTAAGTACTAGGTTTGTTTGAGCCCTTTGCATCATGCAAAAATTCAAAAAGAAATTCAAAATGGGGAAAGAAAAGCCCTAGAAATTTTAATTCAAATGGCTAGATAAAAATCTTTTTCCAAAAATCTTTTGAACATTTGGAAAATTCCTATAAATGTTGCTGATCATTTTAAAAATGATTTGGGATCAATCCCATGCACATGGATTTTTCTAATATTCAAACAGTGGCTTTGGAAATTGAACTAACCCTATTTGAATTGAAATTCAAAATATATTGAATTTCAAAAATGCTCAAATTCTATATGTGGCTAGCTGCTGGTCACCTAGTATTTATAAAAGTAATTGGGCATTTTTATAAAATGCTTTGGTATTTTTACCAGGGAAAACCAAAAGGGCAGAAAATTAAAATAGAGAAGAATTAGAAAAAGGAGAACACCCTGGCTTTTCCAGCCCAACTCTTTTCCCCCGGCCCACCTAGCCAAGCCCAGCCCACCCCATCCTGTCGTCTTCCTCCCCTCGCCCCTAAGCTGCTCGGTGTCGAGCAGGGGACGCGCCGACGCCACCGCGACGCATCCAGGCCACCTCGGGCCTTCTAGCAGCGCCACGGAGACGCCCTAGCCGCCGTGCGCCCTTTCCCCCTCCTCTAGCCCGTTCTCCTTCTCTCCCATCGCCGTTTTCGCGCCAGCCCGAGGTCCACCGGAGAGCGCCGCCGTGAGCCCGCGCGGCCAGATACGCCCACCGGCCGTGAAAAGCTGTCCAGGAGGACCAGCGCCGTCGTCTTCCTCGAACCCCTCTGCGAATCGAGCCCAGTGAGCACTGGAGACGACTCCAGCTTCAGGAACTCGCCGCCGGCCGCCGGGGACGCCATCTTCAAATTCGTCGCCTGTGCTGCTCCAATGGCTTCCCCGAGCTCTTCCTCGTGATCAGGGTGAGCTGGAGCTTCGTTCCCCTCCCTCCTTGCTTTTTCCTGTGGCCGGGTTCAAGTTCACGGCGAGGACAGCAGCCGGCCGCCGCACCTCGACGTCGCCGGCATCGTTTCAGCCCTCCCCGAGACCCCCTGGTGGCACAGCGTGATGCGGACGATCACGGGGCTTCTTCTCGTGCAAGCGGCGCCCGATTTGGTGGCCATTTTCGTCACCCAGTACCGCGCCGCCGTGCTCGACGTCGCCGGTGTTGAGCCGCCGGCGAGTTGGATTAGGTTAACCGTAATCACCCAGCTAAACCCCCCCTAGGTCAATGACAAGTGGGCCCCAGGCCACCCCTAACCCACTGTTAGTTAAACTAACAGAGGAGATTAACCCCCTGAGGCTGAGAGCAGGGACCCACTGGTCAGCCCCCCCCCCCCCTGACGTCATCCCCACGCAATGATGACGCAGTAAAGAAATTCCAGAAATTAGAATTGATTTAAAATAATCTAGAAAAATCCAGAAAATGAATTAAACTTGGGAAATTCATAACTAATTCATATGAACTCCAAATATAGCAAATAATATGTCTAAAAATATCAGAAAAATCCAAGGATTATGAATATGGGCTCTGTTTTCATGTTTGACCAATTAAAATTGGGTGAACAGTGCAAAACATCCATATGACTTTAATTCAAATTCAAATTTGAAGCACATTTGCAAATGACTTTGCATTTGACTTCTTTTAAATGGAATTGTAAACACATTGTGACCAAGAACATCACCATTTCAATATTGATCATGTGTTTGATGCATTGAAAATAAATTTATACCATTGTTTGATTGTTTGCTCAATAGACGTGCAACTGGAATCGGAGGCCACCCCCTTCGTTGAAGACCCCGTTATCGAACCTCGTCAGCAAGGCAAGAAAACCCCATTGATCATGTCTATAAAATCCTATTTTCCCTCTCAGTCTCGCTTATGCATGTTTAGGAGATCACCGAGACACGTTCTTTCGCATAGTTGAACCCTTTCCGATGCATGACCTATCTTTCTGTCACGTATTAAGCAAACAAAAATCCTAGCAGATATAGGAGTTGAATGATGAGCATGTGGCCCCTGCAACTGTTACTGATTTTGCTGCTTAGTGATACAAGGAGGATGTTTTGATTGTGAGTCGGGATGAAATGAACACAGTGGTGTTGATGAAAGTGAAACGTGTTGGTGAATCCACCCTAAGCAAAGGTGAACGATGAGAGGCTGTGTAGGAGTACACAGTGGGTTGTCTCGTTGAACACTACCCTAGGCCCCGAGTTCCTGTTTTGTGATCCAAGAAAAAGAATATGACCACATGTAGGGTTTTATGGGAGCCCCGTTTGGCCTCTTTACATACCGATCCGGTCCAGGAGTCACAATAGATTCGGGTTTTCCATTTGGCATATGCATAGAAAAAGAATGAAGAAAAGGTTGCATCATCCTAGATATGTGGGTGGACTTGTGAGGCAGTGAAACCATCTGGCAGAGGTGGCGTCTCGGTCCCTTACATTATCTGAGTCCGTTTCGTGGAACCGGTCGGACTCTCGAGCGGTGCCAAACTCAGGTAGTCGACTCCTGGATTTGAGAAGGTGATGTGAGGTTAGTGCCTTGGTTTCATCCACGTCCGACATCCGCTTAAAGGATGCCAAGAACGAGGCGATAAGTGATGACACGCGTGTGAAGATGTACACCCCTGCAGGGTAAATGAACTATTCGAATAGCCGTGTCCACGGTTATGGACTACTTGCAAACCTCTACTTGATCATAGACAACTTGAATGGATACTTATAAAATCCACAAGATAAGCGTGAGTGCTATGGTGTGCTTCTTCGTGGGGAATTCGAGGAAGTAACCATAGTGGTGTATTGTTTGGAGATGTAGTGGACTCATGTACGCTTCTTACCTCAAAGTCTGGTACTCGTAGTACAGGAATAGCCAAGTCAAAGCTGGCACTTCTGCATGTTGAACCCCACCTCCTTTACCTTGATACTAGAGCATGAGTAGTTTAGACTGATGTAAGTCTTGCTGAGTACGATTTTGTACTCACGTTTGCTTATTCTATGTTTTAGATAAGAACCGGACCCCGATGAAGTCACCTTCGTGAAGCTTGACGTTGACCTTGGTAGTATAATCCCAGACAGCAGTCTGGTCCCTCGTGGAAGGGCATGTTTGTTTACAAGGCTTCTCTAAGCCATTTGTTAAACTTGTCTGTACTCAGACCTAATTTGCTTCCGTTGTATGATGTAATGTTGATCACAGACATGTGATCTTTGTATGCTCTATGTGTATATCTATAAAGAGTACTTTGTAGAGTTATGTGCTGATACCTGCTGTTCATACTAGGCATGTGTGCTGCGTGTATGTTTATAACATGCATGCCTTAGTATGGGTTTTCGAGACCTTAGTTGTGATCTGGCTGGCGGTCGTTTATACACCAAGTGGCCCCTAGATGTGCGCAGCTTGGGGCATCGCGATGCGACTGCTCGTGACTCTGTCACGTGCACACTTTGTTGTATGATCGAGCCCGCCCTAGACCCCGACTAAGTGATCGGGCTGGAGTAAGTCTATGTAAGAGTTAGGATCCAATCGATAACATGGTTGAGGCGACTTGTCTATGAGTATGGGATTCACCACCCATAAGTATTTAGACTTGTGAGCGGACGATGAGGACCCATCTCAGATGATCATCCGGCCTGAATGGGATGCCCCTCACGTTCGATGCTTACTGAGAACATTCTGTGCTTGGCCTTGTCTGCTTAGACAAGTGGGTACGGTTCTCGGCTCTCCATGTGATTGTATCGTGACTGGAATTACATACGCTAACCCTGGGTCCCGACAGACTTGGTATCAGAGCAGGACTGTCTGTAGGATTAGAAACCCTTGGTCGAAGTCGAGTCTAGCCTTCTATAGTTATATAGTTACTTGGGTATATAAGGGAACAACGTAAGGCTTCTTTTTCTCCTTACCCTCATCGATCTGAGTTCTGAGTCACCCTTATCTTTTCTACGGGATGATAGGACTAGGCTCATCTATGTCTGACTAGAACATCTCGTTGAGTGCTTCCTTTTAGCCGTAGGATTGATGTGGTCGTCCAGACTCATCGTGTTTTGAGTTCCTTGAGGAAGTTTTGTCCAATCTCCTCAAGGTTGTTTCATTTTCCATCCCGGTGTAGCCGTTATGCTGCCGGATTTGTTCCAAGGTTCTATGAATCATTGCCTTCGCATTATAATTTTTTCCGCCTTCATCATGTCTTGTTATCCTTGAATCCATCATTCAACCTGTTCTGATTGTTGATTTTTATCACACAGGATGTCAGGTGGAACTCGTAGTGCTGTTCGTCGGAATCGAGACCGTGTTCGGAATCGAAATGATGATGAACCTCTACCACCGCCTTCTGCAGCGGAAATAATGATGGAAGCTGAGAAGAATCAACGTGATCAAACACGTCTTCTGGAGCTCATCGAGCAGAATACCTCACGTCATCGTAATGTGGTTGTGAGCATTCAGGACTTCATCCTCCTCAAGCCACCGGTATTCCGATGTTCTTCTGAGCCCCTTGAAGCTGATGATTGGCTCCGTTCCATCGAGCGTAAGCTTGATACTGCACATGTTGCTCCCGATGATCGAGTTATATTCGCGGCATACTTTCTGGAAGGTGCTGCCGCTGAATGGTGGTAGAACTATGTTGCGATGCAGCCTGATGGTCACCTAGTGACTTGGCAGGAGTTCTGTGTTGCCTTTCGAGGGTACCACATTCTAGATGAGTTGATGGAGCGCAAGAAGGAAGAGTTCTGCAATCTGACTCAAGGAGAGATGTCCATGCATGAGTATGTGAGAGAATTCAACCGTCTTGCTCGTTATGCCCAAGATGAGATCACCACCGATGCCAGGAAGCAGGCAAGGTTCCGCAAGGGACTTAGCCCCATCCTTCGCCATGATCTCAACCTCATCGAATTTGCCACCTTTGAGGATTTAGTCAACAGATCCTTCAGAGCTGAGCATGGCAATGAAATTTTCGAGGAGTCCCGCAAGCATGCTCTTGAGTTTGCTTCTTCTTCAAGTTCAGCCCTTCAGAAACGCCGAATTTGGATTCCAACCAGAGCCATACCTCAAAACTTTCTGCAGAGACCAACCTCCAATATATGCCATCCAACCCAACATATTGTTCCTCCCCGGAATGATGGTGTGCAGCTTAGCAATCCCACTCCCAGCAATTCAGACAGGGTATGCTTTAAGTGTGGTCTTCCAGGACATTACTATCGTCAATGCCCTCAGGTCTTGATGGCACCATGTCATTCTCGACCCAAGCCTCCAAAGAAACCAACCACCAAAGCTTTTCCAGCAAAGCCTTCATCCACTAGTAGTGGTTGTGTGAACCAAATCTCAGTTGAGGAAACCACTGATGCTTCTGACGTCATTCTTGGCACACTCCTAGTCAATCATGTCCTCGCCTCCGTTCTTTTCGATCCAGGAGCTTCTCATTCATTCATGTCGGAGAGTTATGCACTCCGATGAGTTTCCTTTTGAAGAAATGTTTTCTCCAATGATTATTCAAACTCCTGGTTCAAGGTGGCAAACTAATAGAGTAAGCCATGGCAATGAAATTGCAATTGAGGGTTTAGTATTCCTTGCTTCTCTTATAGCCCTCAAGTCTTCGGACATTGATGTCATCCTAGGAACGGATTGGTTATCAAGGCAAAATGCTTTCCTTGATTGTAAAGCCAAGTCAGTCAAACTCACCCATCCTTTAGGCCAGATCATTGATTACACATCACCCAGCTCTAGAATCCAGGTGCAGACTTTGAATGTGCTTCCCCTTCCAGACCTTGAAGATGTTCCGGTGGTTCGTGACTTCCCGGATGTCTTTCCTGAAGAGCTGCCGGGAATGCCACCCGACAGGTGTGTAGAATTCATAGTGGATCTTATACCAGGCACAGCCCCAATATCCAGACGTCCATATAGAATGGCCCCACATGAGTTAGCTGAGCTAAAAACCCAACTTGATGCTTCGTTGGCAAAAGGCTTCATCCGCCCTAGCTCATCGCCATGGGGTTACCCCGTTCTGTTCGTAACGAAGAAAGATGGAACAGAAAGGATGTGCGTAGACTATCGCCCGCTAAATCTAGCGACGATAAAGAACAAGTACCCACTGCCCAGGATCAATGATCTTTATGATCAACTTGCAGGATCCTCTATCTTCTCCAAGATGGATCTGAGATTAGGCTATCATCAGATCAAAATCCGAAACGAGGACATACCCAAAACGGCTTTGACCACTCGTTATGGTCTTTACGAGTATACCGTCATGTCCTTTGGTTTGACCAATTCCCCAGCCACTTTCTAACGCTTGATGAATTTGATCTTCATGGAGTACCTAGATAAATTTGTTGTGGTTTATCTCGATGATATTTTCATCTACTCGAAGAACGAAGAAGATCATGCCCAACACCTAAGGCTGGTATTGATGAAACTTAGAGAGCATCGCCTGTATGCTAAATTCTCCAAGTTTGAATTTTGGCTACCAGAAGTGACCTACTTAGGCCACGTAATTTCTGCAAAAGGTGTTGCAGTCAATCCCGAGAGAGTTCAGGCCGTCCTTGACTGGACTCCACCTGAATCGGTTAAGCAAGTTAGGAGTTTTCTTGGCTTAGCAAGCTATTGCCGCCGCTTCGTCGAGAACTTTTCTAAAGTTGCAAAGCCTCTGACTGAACTCCTCAAGAAAGATAAGAAATTCCAATGGACCCCCAAGTGCGAGGAAAGCTTTTCAAGAGCTAAAAAGAAGATTGACTTCTGCACCCGTACTTGCACCTCCAGACACCAAAAGGGATTTCGAGATCTATTGTGATGCTTCACGGCAAGGGTTAGGATGCCTACTTATGCAAGATCGTCATGTGGTAGCTTATGCTTCACGCCAGTTGCGGCCACATGAAGAGACTATCCTACCCATGATCTTGAACTCGCTGCCGTAGTTCATGCCCTGAAGACTTGGCGACATTACCTCCTTGGTAATCGTTGTGAGATCTATTCCGATCACCAAAGCCTCAAATATATTTTCACCCAGCCAGATCTTAATCTCAGGCAAAGACGCTGGATAGAGTTGATAAAAGATTATGATTTAGGAATTTCTTACACCCAAGGCAAAGCCAATGTCATGGCTGATGCACTAAGTCGTAAGTCGTATTGTAACAACCTCATGTTACAACAGTATCAACCACTTCTTCATGAGGAATTCTGCAAGCTCAATCTCGATATTGTTCCTCATGGATCTCTTTTCAACTTGGTGGCGAAACCAACCCTTGAGGATCAAATCATAGCTGCCCAGAAACAAGATAGTAGTATTCAAGAGATCAAGCAGAACATTGCTAGCGGAGTTGCTAAATGTTTCTCTGCAAATGATGAAGGAACGATATTCTTTGAAAATCGTTTGGTAGTTCCTGAGAACGAAGACCTAAAGCAGCTGATCCTTAAGGAAGCTCATGACACTCCCCTCTCAATTCATCCCGGTAGCACAAAAATGTACCGAGATCTACGCCAGAGATTTTGGTGGACCCGGATGAAGAGAGACATTGCACAATTTGTTGCCGAATGTGATGTTTGTCGTCGCATTAAGGCAGAACACCAAAGACCTGCTGGTACTCTTCAGCCATTGTCTATTCCCGAGTGGAAATGGGACAAGGTCGGTATGGACTTCATCACCGGCTTTCCAAAAACCCAGATAGGAAACAATGCCATCTTCGTTGTCATAGATAGGCTTTCCAAAGTTGCTCATTTTCTTCCTGTTCGCGAGTCTATAACTGCTAGTCAGTTGGCGGACTTGTATGTCTCTAGAATCGTGTCTCTTCACGGTGTTCCTTTGGTGATCAATTCTGATCGTGGTAGCCTTTTCACCTCTAGATTTTGGGAAAGTTTTCAGAATGTTATGGGAACTCATCTATCCTTTAGTACAGCTTTTCATCCTCAGTCTAGCGGTCAAGTTGAAAGGGTTAATCAAATCTTGGAAGACATGCTCAGAGCTTGTGTTATCTCATTCGGAAAGAATTGGGAGAAATCTCTTCCATTCGCCAAATTTGCTTATAACAATAGCTATCAATCTAGTCTGAACATGGCTCCCTCTGAATTCCTCTACGGACGACGATGTCGAACACCCCTTAACTGGTCAGAAACCGGTGAAAGACAACTCTTTGGACCGGATATGATCAAGGAAGCAGAAGAGCAAGTTCGCATTGTTCGTGATCGTTTGAAATCCGCTCAGTCTCGTCAAAAGAGCTACTATGATCGTCATCATAGAGAGGAGAGCTACAATATTGATGAGAAGGCTTACCTTCGGGTTACTCCTCTGAAAGGAACCCAAAGATTCGGTATCAAAGGCAAGTTGGCCCCACGTTACATCGGACCTTTCCGCATTCTTGCTAAACGTGGAGAAGTTGCCTACCAACTTGAACTACCTCCGCACCTTTTCCGAGTACATGATGTATTCCATGTGTCACAACTCAGGCGTTGCTTCAAGGACCCCATCCGCGAAGTCGACCATGAAACGCTTGATCTCCAAGATGACCTTTCTTATCGAGAGTACCCTGTTCGTATTCTTGATTCAGCAGAGCGTGTCACTCGTCGTCAGAAGATCAAGTTCCTCAAAGTGCAATGGTCACATCACTCCGAGAAAGAATCAACGTGGAAAAGAGAAGACCGCCTCCGTGCCGAGTACCCCACCTTCCTCCCGACGACTTCTGAATCTCGGGACGAGATTCTTTTGAGTGGGGGCGAGTTGTCAGAACCCCAACTAGGGTAAGTACTAGGTTTGTTTGAGCCCTTTGCATCATGCAAAAATTCAAAAAGAAATTCAAAATGGGGAAAGAAAAGCCCTAGAAATTTTAATTCAAATGGCCAGATAAAAATCTTTTTCCAAAAATCTTTTGAACATTTGGAAAATTCCTATAAATGTTGCTGGTCATTTTAAAAATGATTTGGGATCAATCCCATGCACATGGATTTTTCTAATATTCAAACAGTGGCTTTGGAAATTAAACTAACCCTATTTGAATTGAAATTCAAAATATATTGAATTTCAAAAATGCTCAAATTCTATATGTGGCTAGCTACTGGTCACCTAGTATTTATAAAAGTAATTGGGCATTTTTATAAAATGCTTTGGTATTTTTACCAGGGCAAAACAAGAGGGCAGAAAATTAAAACAGAGAAGAATTAGAAAAAGGAGAACACCCTGGCTTTTCCAGCCCAACTCTTTTCCCCCGGCCCACCTAGCCAAGACCAGCCCACCCCATCCTGTCGTCTTCCTCCCCTCGCCCCTAAGCTGCTCAGTGTCGAGCAGGGGACGCGCCGACGCCACCGCGACGCATCCAGGCCACCTCGGGCCTTCTAGCAGCGCCACGGAGACGCCCTAGCCGCCGTGCGCCCTTTCCCCCTCCTCTAGCCCGTTCTCCTTCTCTCCCATCGCCGTTTTCGCGCCAGCCCGAGGTCCACCGCAGAGCGCCGCCGTGAGCCCGCGCGGCCAGAGACGCCCACCGGCCGTGAAAAGCTGTCCAGGAGGACCAGCGCCGTCGTCTTCCTCGAACCCCTCTGCGAATCGAGCCCAGTGAGCACTGGAGACGACTCCAGCTTCAGGAACTCGCCGCCGGCCGCCGGGGACGCCATCTTCAAATTCGTCGCTTGTGCTGCTCCAATGGCTTCCCCGAGCTCTTCCTCGTGATCAAGGTGAGCTGGAGCTTCGTTCCCCTCCCTCCTTGCTTTTTCCTGTGGCCGGGTTCAAGTTCACGGCGAGGACAGCAGCCGGCCGCCGCACCTCGACGTCGCCGGCGTCGTTTCAGCCCTCCCCGAGACCCCCTGGTGGCACAACGTGATGCGAACGATCACGGGGCTTCTTCTCGTGCAAGCGGCGCCCGATTTGGTGGCCATTTTCGTCACCCAGTACCGCGCCGCCGTGCTCGACGTCGCCGGCGTTGAGCCGCCGGCGAGTTGGATTAGGTTAACCCTAATCACCCAGCTAAACCCCCCCTAGGTCAATGACAAGTGGGCCCCAGGCCACCCCTAACCCACTGTTAGTTAAACTAACAGAGGAGATTAACCCCCTGAGGCTGACAGCAGGGACCCACTGGTCAGCCCCCCCCCTGACGTCATCCCCACGCAATGATGACGCAGTAAAGAAATTCCAGAAATTAGAATTGATTTAAAATAATCCAGAAAAATCCAGAAAATGAATTAAACTTGGGAAATTCATAACTAATTCATATGAACTCCAAATATAGCAAATAATATGTCTAAAAATATCAGAAAAATCCGAGGATTATGAATATGGGCTCTGTTTTATTTGTTTGACCAACTAAAATTGGGTGAACAGTGCAAAACATCCATATGACTTTAATTCAAATTGAAATTTGAAGCACATTTGCAAATGACTTTGCATTTGACTTCTTTTAAATGGAATTGTAAACACATTGTGACCAAGAACATCACCATTTCAATATTGATCATGTGTTTGATGCATTGCAAATAAATTTATACCATTGTTTGATTGTTTGCTCGATAGACGTGCAACTGGAATCGGAGGCCACCCCCTTCGTTGAAGACCCCGTTATCGAACCTCGTCAGCAAGGCAAGCAAACCCCATTGATCATGTCTATAAAATCCTATTTTCCCTCTTAGTCTCGCTTATGCATGTTTAGGAGATCACCGAGACACGTTCTTTCGCATAGTTGAACCCTTTCCGATGCATGACCTGTCTTTTTGTCACCGTATTAAGCAAACCACAATCCTAGCAGATATAGGAGTTGAATGATGAGCATGTGGCCCCTGCAACTATTACTGCTTTTGCTGCTGAGTGATACAAGGAGGATGTTTTGATTGTGAGTCGGGATGAAATGAACACAGTGGTGTTGATGAAAGTGAAACGTGTTGGTGAATCCACCCTAAGCAAAGGTGAACGATGAGAGGCTGTGTAGGAGTACACAGTGGGTTGTCTCTTTGAACACTACCCTAGGCCCCGAGTTCCTGTTTTGTGATCCAAGACAAAGAATATGACCACATGTAGGGTTTTATGGGAGCCCCGTTTGGCCTCTTTACATACCGATCCGGTCCAGGAGTCACAATAGATTCGGGTTTTCCATTTGGCATATGCATAGAAAAAGAATGAAGAAAAGGTTGCATCATCCTAGATATGTGGGTGGACTTGTGAGGCAGTGAAACCATCTGGCAGAGGTGGCGTCTCGGTCCCTTACATTATCTGAGTCCGTTTCGTGGAACCGGTCGGACTCTCGAGCTGTGCCAAACTCAGGTGGTCGACTCCTGGATTTGAGAAGGTGATGTGAGGTTAGTGCCTTGGTTTCATCCACGTCCGACATCCGCTTAAAGAATGCCAAGAACGAGGCGATAAGTGATGACACGCGTGTGAAGATGTACACCCCTGCAGGGTAAATGAACTATTCGAATAGCCGTGTCCGCGGTTATGGACTACTTGGAAACCTCTACTTGATCATAGACAACTTGAATGGATACTTATAAAATCCACAAGATAAGCGTGAGTGCTATGGTGTGCTTCTTCGTGGGGAAGTCGAGGAAGTAACCATAGTGGTGTATTGTTTGGAGATGTAGTGGACTCGTGTACGCTTCTTACCTCAAAGTCTGGTACTCGTAGTACAGGAATAGCCATGTCAAAGCTGGCACTTCTGCATGTTGAATCCCACCTCCTTTACCTTGATACTTGAGCATGAGTAGTTTAGATCTGATGTAAGTCTTGCTGAGTACGATTTTGTACTCACGTTTGCTTATTCTATGTTTTAGATAAGAACCGGACCCCGATGAAGTCACCTTCGTGAAGCTTGACGTTGACCTTGGTAGTATAATCCCAGACAGCAGTCTGGTCCCTCGTGGAAGGGCATGTTTGTTTACAAGGCTTCTCTAAGCCATTTGTTAAACTTGTCTGTACTCAGACCTAATTTGCTTCCGTTGTATGATGTAATGTTGATCACAGACATGTGATCTTTGTATGCTCTATGTGTATATCTATAAAGAGTACTTTGTAGAGTTATGTGATGATACCTGCTGTTCATACTAGGCATGTGTGCTGCGTGTATGTTTATAACATGCATGCCTTAGTATGGGTTTTCGAGACCTTAGTTGTGATCTGGCTGGCGGTCGTTTATACACCAAGTGGCCCCTAGATGTGCGCACCTTGGGGCATCGCGATGCGATTGCTCGTGACTCTGTCACGTGCACACTTTGTTGTATGATCGAGCCCGCCCTAGACCCCGACTAAGTGATCGGGCTGGAGTAAGTCTATGTAAGAGTTAGGATCCAATCGATAACATGGTTGAGGTGACTTGTCTATGAGTATGGGATTCACCACCCATAAGTATTTAGACTTGTGAGCGGACGATGAGGACCCATCTCAGATGATCATCCGGCCTGAATGGGATGCCCCTCACGTTCGATGCTTACCGAGAACGTTCTGTGCTTGGCCTTGTCTGCTTAGACAAGTGGGTACGGTTCTCGGCTCTCCATGTGATTGTATCATGACTGGAATTACATACGCTAACCCCGGGTCCCGACATCTGGCTTCAGCATAAAGCATCCTGTTACCATGGACACGGTTATTCGAATAGATTAAACTCCCTGCAGGGGTGCACTGGTGTCATACTACACGCTCGGATCTCCAGGGTGGCGTACACCTTGTTAGGGAACACCCCACCGAGGTTATCCGACACGCCGAGGCCCATCCTACGGCTCATCAGAGAGGTCCCCGCCGGTCTACATACCTAAGGGCAAGGGGGTCATGGGCCTATCACCCCTCTCTCTCCGGGTCGTTGTGAGGCGGGAGATCCGTACACCAAAGGTGACGATCAGTCCTGGCCACAATGCTGAACTGGACGTCTTTTAGAGCTTTCGAACGAGACCACAACATGGAGGGCCCACACCGTAATCCCACGCATAGGTAGTGTGTACAAGCCAAAAGGATACTCAAGTCATCCGCCGAACCCATTAAGCATTGTATTAATTTTCTGTCGAGACAACCGTTATCGTTGCCCCTTTCTGGATGAGTCGCGGACAACGACAGCAGTCAGGACCACCAGTAACATCGGTGTTTGCCCTGTCATCCCACCAACTCGTGCGGTTACCAACGAGGTGAACCGTCTCCTTACCTTGTCTCGCGTTTGCTCCGAAGATCTCGACATTCGTACAAAAGGATATCTGTCGGCCACGAACAATACCAGGCCTGCCGCACACCGGTGGAATACACCTGACCTGTCGTTCCGCTAAGATACCCTGCGCGGGCACCGTGGGGTCACCCGACTCCTTACCTGTAAGGACAACCGTGGTTCAGTACCCTAAGACGGCTATGCAGAGTCAACAGCGAGTGGAGTACAAGGATTACTCATCGATAGATCACACTTGATGTGGCTCGTCAGAGCCGGGGTAGGGGCCTGAAGCGGTGTCTGCTCTGAACCGTACCTGTAGCAGTTGTGAAGTATCGTATCCGCATTCACTCCCAGAGTGAACACGGCCCGCTATCTAATCCTATTGACTAACAAGGCGCAGGGCTAACTACTGATTAATATATATATAATAGGCAACATAGTACAAAGGAAGGTACATCAAGGGGCGACAAAGACAGGCTATGCAATTGAATAGGATTATAACGTAGCAGCAGCAGTAACAATGCCTAGTGCAAGAAACGTACGGAAAAGATAGGCGATATCTGGGGAAGACAATGGCTCTGCTTGCCTGGAATCTCGATGGTAGAGGTACGGTCGTCGACGAAGTAGTCGTTCACAGGGGCATCAGAAGCGGATGTCGAAACTACCGGACAACAAGAGAGGGGGAAGAAACAATAAATACAAGGTAATAATAGAAATACAAATACAAGGCATAGCAAACGCGGAGTTGGCGGTGTTCTAACGCAATACAAGGTGTATTGCTCGGAGCGGGAATTTATCCGGGAATGACTCATCGATACCGGTTGATTACCGACAGATAATCCGGAGGGAAGGTTCCATGTCTGCAGTGTTAGAGACATCTGACAGACATGTGGATAGTCTATCCGTGTTAGTTGATCCATTCTGAGCAACTTTCGTATTTAGTCCATTTTCATCTGGCAAGTTTTACCGGCCCTGGGTGATTACCGGGCAGTGCAACCGAAGGGGGAATGTCTCCTGTTCATTGTGTTAGAGGGGGTGATTGGTATACGGATAGCGTATTTGTATTCATTGTATTTTTCTGATCAACTTTCATGTATAAGGTTTTTCCATCTGAGTTACGGTTTAAAAGATATTAATTTCTAAAGTTTAAATCATTTTAAAAGAATTTCAGGATTTTCTTTATTATTAAAAATGCAACATTATCCAAAACATTATCCAGAATAGTGCTGACAGGGGTGGACCCACATGTCATTCACAAAAACAATTTAAAACATCTAATTTAATTAAATTACCAGTGGGGTCCATATGTCATACTCACATATTAGTTAATTTAATTAAACTAACCCATTTAATATTGAACTGACAGGGGGCCCTACATGTCATAGTCTAGGGTGTTCTTTTTCTTTTATATCTTTTCTTTTTACATGGGGTTGGCCCCACATGGCAGTGGCCTAAGGCCACCACACAAGCCGGCCAAGCACGGCCGTGGCCATGTCCAGAGGGCGGCGAGGGAGGAGGGGCTCTCCGGCGGCAAGGGGCCCGGGGCAATCCATTCCGGTGAGGGGGGCACGGCGAGGG
This sequence comes from Bromus sterilis, assembly GCA_950022295.1. Classification (NCBI taxonomy): domain Eukaryota; kingdom Viridiplantae; phylum Streptophyta; class Magnoliopsida; order Poales; family Poaceae; genus Bromus; species Bromus sterilis. Next base: position 179,848,163 of record OX465601.1, on the reverse strand, counting down.
GGGAGCACAGCCGCGCGCGGGGAGGGCCAGGCCGCGGGGCGACGCGGGGCAGGAGCGCCTGGCCGAGCTCGTCGAGCTCGAGCCCACTGCAATCATGGCCGGCGGGCACGGCGGCCATGGGCTGACGGTCACGGGCGACAAATTGATAGGGAAAGGGGGGGGGGAATGGGTGGGGCTCACGGTGGGGAAGACGATGGCGAGTTCGGTTATGGCCGGGGATGACGGAGTCGACGATTCCGGCGAGGGAAGGCGGCGGCCGTGTGCGGGGAGGGGCTCGACTGCGATGGGGATGGGTTTCCCGGCGTCGATTGGCTTCTCGTGGAGGTGAAGAGGAGGCCGGGGAGGCGCTTGGGCGCGGTGGCTCGGCCCGGCATGGCCGTTGGCCACGGCCACAATGGCGACGCGGTGACGGTGGCCGCGGAAGCTCCTGCGCGGGGACGAGGCAGAACACGAGGGAGGGAGGTGCGGCGCGAGGAGGAAGAGCGGGGGGGGCAAGGCTAGGGTTTCCATGGGGGTGGGGGGCTGGGGCCTTTAACCTCGCTGGAGGTGGCCTCGCTGGCCGCCACGGAGGCGTCGGCCATGGCGATGGCGCCACGGTACCCCCATGTGAACAGGGGTTGAAGAAAGGGGGCGCCCGGGGGGCTGGGCTTGGCCTAATGGGAGGGTAGGCGGTTTTGCCCCCCCTTGGTCATTAGATAGGTTTTTCTAATTTTTGTTGTCTTTTATTTTTCTTTTCTGTTTAAGGTTATCTTAGTTATTAAATTTATTTTGTAAAATATTATACATGTTCCATAATTAGTGTTACCACCCACACAAGTGCTATAAAAAGTTTGGGCTTTAAATAGAACCATTTAGTATATCATTTAAATAATTATTATTTAATTTGAACTTCTTAAGCTACTGTTTTTATTGTTTGAATTATTTCATGGACCAATAAATTCCCATGCACATATTTCCATGATCTACTGATTATTATGCAATTTATAAAAGTGGTTGCAAGATTTTTGGGCAAGATTTATATTTTCCCATTGTTTTAATACCAAGAATAAGGGATTTTTGGATTTTCATTTGAAACATGATGACCAAGGCATAGATCGCACATTGGTTTTAATATCAACCATCATGATTAATGAAATGATCAAATGCAAAATTTACCATGGCATGATGAGCAACAGTAATTAATAACAGTGATGGCCAACAGTGATAGTGATTACTGTTACAGACACAGAGGGTGTTACAAATCTCCCCCACTACAGGAATTCTCGTCCCGAGAATTTAAGTGGTAGCGAGGAAAAGATCGGGGTATTCATCGTGAAGACGATCTTCGCGTTCCCAGGTGGCTTCATCTTCCGAATGATTCGACCATTAAACCTTGAGGAATTTCACGGTCTTGTTGCGGGTTCGACGTTCAGACTGATCGAGAATGCGGCTCGGATGTTCTTGATAAGTCAAGTCTTGTTGCAGCTCAATCATATCACGTTCCACTTCTCGAATAGGGTCCTTGAAGCAGCGATAGAGTTGTGACACGTGGAAGACATCATGGAATTGGGAGAGGTTCGGCGGAAATTCCAATCGGTATGCCACGGGTCCACTCCTGGAAAGGATACAGAACGGGCCAATGTAGCGAGAAGCCAACTTGCCTTTGATCCCGAAGCGATGAGTGCCCATCATGGGAGTGACACGGAGGTAAACTTGTTCACCAGGTTGATATTCCATTTTTCTGTGTCTGCGGTCATAGTTGCTCTTTTGGCGGGACTGAGCGGCCTTCAAATGTTCACGAATGGCGTGAACTTGATCTTCAGCTCGCTGAAAAATATCCGGACCAATGAGTGTACGTTCCCCAGTTTCTGACCAATTCAGAGGGGTTCGACACTTACGCCCATAGAGAATTTCATAGGTTGCCATCTTCAGACTAGCATGGTAGCTATTGTTATACGAGAACTCGACCAACGGGAGAGATTCCTCCCATTTCTTACCGAAGAAATAACACAAGCTCGAAGCATGTCTTCTAGCACTTGATTGACTCGTTCAACTTGGCCTTGTGACTGTGGGTTATAAGCGGTGCTGAGATGCAGAATAGTCCCCAAAGCTTATTGGAAACTCCCCAAATATCTTGAGGTGAAAAGGCTGCCACGATCTGAACTGATCTTCGACGGAATACCATGGAGTGACACAATTTGGGAGATATACAATTGTACCAAATGAGTAGCAGTGATCTTCTCCTTGACTGGTATAAACTGAGCAACCTTGGAGAACCGGTCGATGACGACAAAGATCGCATCGTTTCCCTTCTGTGATCTAGGAAAACTTATGAAGAAGTCCATCTGGACTTTGTTCCACTTCCATTAAGGAATTTCAAGTGGTTGTAGAGCTCCGGCGGGTTTTTGATGTTCACCCTTGACGCGACGACAAACGTCACATTCAGAAACATATCGGGAAATGTCTTGCTTCATGTCACTACTGTAAATGAGGAATTTTCCATGAGGAAGGGCTTTGCCGTCTACTTTCTGTCGGGGCGGACGGCAAAGACATGGTATGCCGTCCGCTACCCTAATTACAGACAGCAAAAAACTAGCATACGGCAAAGTAAGAGTATGCCGTCTGCTCCTGCGAATACAGACGACAAAGAGCCTTTGCCGTCCGTGAGCAGACGGCAAAGCCTGTTGGTGGGCCCGTCAAGCCCACCCCTCAATGGCAGCGTAACGGACCGGGCCCTAGGCCGTCTACTAGCGGACGGCAAAGCCCAGGGCTCCGTTAACCTCGTCGTGGCCCTCTTCTCTCTCCCACTCACTCATCTCTCTCTCTCTCTCGTGCGCCGCCGCCACCCCTGCCCCCGCCCCCCGCCGTCGCCGTGCACTCGCCACCGCCAACCCTCCTCCGCCCCTCCACCACCCGACGACGCCGCCGCCCTCCACCACCCCGCCCAGCCCCTACCGCCACCCGAGGAACTCATCTGCCCCAACGCCGCCGCCCTCCTCCGCCCCATCGCCGCCCTCCTCTGCCCCGACGCCGTCGCCCTCGTCCGCCCCGTCGCCGCCCTCCTCTCTTCCCCCAACTCCGGTGAGCCCTCCTCCCTCTCTCTGTTTAATTTTTTTCTTTGTTTTTTGTTAGTGCTAGGATTTTAGTTAGTTAGTGTTAGGATTTTAGTTAGTTAGTATTAGGATTTTAGTTAGTTAGTATTTGATTTGTTAATTACTAGGATTTCAGTTAGTTAGTATTAGATCTGTTTTAATAAAAATCAGTTAATTGCTAGTATTACTAGGATTGCTAGTTAGTTAGTCTAGGATTTTAGTTAGAATAATAAAAGAAGAAGAGAAAAAAGATATAGGAAACAAAAGAAGAAGAAGAAGAAGAAGAAGAAGAAGGAGAAGGAGGAGAAGAAGAATAAGAAGTTGGAGGTGAAGAAGGAGGAGGAGGAGAAAAAAATAGATAATGAAATAAATGTAAATAATAGGAAAAACCAAAAGAAAAAAATAGATGTAATTACCGGTATCGAGTTTCCGTGTTGATTGGGTGCATTTTACAGTGCAGGACTTTCCCTGCCGTGTGGGTCCGGTGTTCGACAACCTCCGCCCCCTACATTCGACGACCTACCTGAGTTCGAGGGTGAGCAAAACAATTCTTATCCTCTCTCCCCCTTTCTTTTGCTCAATTCTGGTCTTACACTAGCTAACTAGGTAGATTTATTATATTTATATGTAAAGTCGCGTAACCAGTATGCGTCTCCCGTTCGAAAGGGTTACAGTTATAAATATGCATTAATTTGCACATTTATTATAGTGATTCTTTTGAATTGTCCAACGTTATCCATGGACAGCCCGAGTATGTATGTAGATTGGGTCGGTTTCCCATGCTTTGGTCCCGATCCGACGTGGTATTTCGTCAGCGCCTCCCTGTTGTTCTCCTGATACACAACCTCTCGGCTTGTTGTCGAGACGTGTATTAGGAGAACAGCGGGGAGGTGCTGCTGAAATACCGCGTCGGATCGGGACCAAAGCATGGGAACCGACCCAATCTACATACATACTCGGGTGGGATTAGGACCTATCTTTACCTATTAGTGTGTAGGTTAATTGCATATGCCGTAGCTATGTATGATAAAAGCAATAAAAAGTGGACGTAATAAAATGGTATATTTGTTGTTTAGTAGCTAGCTGTAGCGACAAGATGAGCGATGATCGTGCGTGGATGTACACTGGTCGCCCTAATCAGAAAGAGATCAGCAATGAATGGGCAATGAAAACCAAGGAGTTTCTGAGAGCGGCGTTTGCAAATGGGCAGAGAAAAACCTGGTGCCCCTGCGTTAGGTGCGACAATTATAAACAGGCAACAAAGGTGGATATGGGTAAACACTTGCAGAAGTGGGGTTATAAGCCTGGTTATACGGTGTGGAGCTTCCATGGCGAGTCTGGCGGACAACGGAGAGAGGAGGTGGTACGTCAGCGCACGGATGAGTACGGAACCGGGATCGAAGACATGGTGCAGGACTTTGACGATGCGCGGGATGAGGACGATGAGATGGAGGAATCTGCGAAGGCCTTCTATGAGATGTTGGAGTCTTCGAAACGTCCGTTGCACGCTCACATTGAGCTTTTTCAGCTCGATGCCATCGCACAGTTGATGGCTTTGAAGGCACAAATTCAACTTGGGCACAGATTGCTACAATGCGATCACGACCCTAATTGGGCGGTTTCTACCAAAAGATCATGTTATGCCTGCAAACCTGTACCAATCGGATAAAATCCTCAAGGTACTTAAGATGCCCTATGAGAAGATACATGCTTGTGAAAATGGATGTGCTTTATTTAGGAAAGAGTATGCGGACGAAGACTATTGTCCCAAATGCAAGTCATCCAGGTATGTTGTGGTAGACAATGGTCAAGGTGAGAAGACGCAGACCAAAATAACCGTAAATGTTCTTAGGTATCTTCCAGTGATACCAAGAATTCAACGCCTTTACATGATGGAAGAGACAGCCAGACAGATGACATGGCACAAACATGGGAAGAGAACAGAATTTGATGCAGATGGGAAGCCGATGTTGACTCACCCATCGGATGGTTTAGCATGGAAGCACTTTGATGAAAAACATTCGGAAAAATCTAAGGAGCCAAGGCATTGCCGAATCGCCGTCGGCACAGATGGGTTCAATCCTTTCGGTCTGATGGCAGCCTCATACAACTGTTGGCCTGTATTTGTCATCCCACTCAATCTCCCCCCCCCTCAGAGATTATGAAAAGGAAGAACATTTGCCTGACGTTGATAATACCAGGGCCCAAATATCCGGGGAAGAATATGGATGTGTACATGCAACCTCTTAAGGAGGAATTGCAACAAGCTTGGGACGAAGGGTTCAAGACATACGATGCAGCTAGCAAAAAGACCTTCAAAATGCATGTTTGGTACCAGTACTCGATGCATGACTTGCCGGCGTATGCGCTTTTCGCTGGCTTCTGTGTTCATGGAAAGTTCGGGTGCCCAACATGCAAGGATGCTCTTCAGTTTCATTGGCTGAAGGCGGGTGGTAAGTATTCCTGCTTCGACTTTCATAGACAGTTTCTACCTCCTAAGCATCCTTTTAGAAAAGACAAGAAGAACTTCATCAAAGGCAAAGTTGTCAAAAACCTGGCAGCACCTACGATGACGGGCGAACATGTCTTGGCACAGTTGAACTCTCTTGAGCCTGATCCAGAACGTCCCGGGTATTTTAAGGGATATAATTCGGAACACGCCTGGACTCACAAGACATGTTTCTGGGATCTCCCCTACTTCCAAGACCTCGAACTTCCACACAATATTGACGTGATGCACACTGAAAAAATATATCGGCGAGGCCATGTTTGGTACATTTTTCGGCATAGATGTGAAGTCAAAGGATAATCCTAAAGCTAGAGTCGACCAGGAGACTCTATGTGATAGACCCTCACAGAACATGCGACAGCCGAAAGGAAAGAAGAATTGGTCCAAGCCAAGGGCCTGGTTCAATCTTGAAAGGGGGCATATCAGGGAAATTCTCTTGTGGGTGCAAAACAGTTTGATGTTCCCCGATGGGTATGCAGCTAATCTGAGGAGGGGAGCGAGTCCTGAAAAACATAAAATATTTGGGCTGAAGACTCATGAGCTATTTCTTTCCCCGAGGAAGAGTGGCTAGTACTGGCAGAACTGAGCTATTTCTTTCGTGTTCTTTGTGCTAAAGAACTATCCGATGGCGTGCTAGAAGACATGGAAGATATGGCGCCGGAGTTGCTCCGCAAGTTAGAGAAGATCTTTCCACCGGGTTTTTTTTAATCCGATGCAGCATTTGATATTGCATCTCCCGATCGAGGCAAGATTAGGGGGCCCTGTGCAAAATCGTTGGTGCTATTCAACGGAGAGAATGCAGAAGACGCTTCGAGCAAAATGTAAAAATAAACGTAGAATTCAAGCATCGATGGCCGAGGCTTTCATTACCGAGGAGGCGGCAAACTTCCTGACAACACATTATGAAGCCAAAAATCGCCATTTGCATAATCCAAAGCCTCGATACAATACTGGCGACCCCCAACGGCGTCAATCGAACCTCAGCCTATTCAAAGGGAAGCTCGGACCTGTTGGTGCTTCGAGAAATAATATTTTGGATATCAAAGAATGGCGGACTCTTACACTGTATATCTTCACCAACCTAACAGAAGTGCGACCGTACATCGAGTAAGTGCTCGGTACGTACATTGTTTCGCAACTTCTAATAATTCTTGTTTCTTATTAATTCCCCTGAATTCATATAGTCGATACGTCGCCAAATTCTCGAATGGAGTGGTTATTGAAAGTGATTCCATCGCAGAGTATGAGCTTCTTGCCAATCAAGGAGACGGCAATCCTGGTTTCATCTCTTGGTTCAAACGAACGGTAACTATCATTCATATATAGGGTTTCATTTGTTGGTTCGACCTATGTTTCACTAATATACCAATCCTTTCCTATAAAACTTATAGGCAAATGATGAGCCTATGGACGCCGAATTGAGACAAGTCGCTAATGGTTTTGAAAATAAGGTCCGTGTATTTGAGAAATACGACATCAACGGGTATCGCTTTCGTACCGTTGATAAAAAGCGAAAAATGGCCGATCGAAAAAGTACAAATTCGGGTGTCTCTGCTGTCGGCGACGGAGGTATTGAGTATTATGGAAGAGTTGAAGCAATATACGAACTACTATTCTATGGTGAAAATCCTCCCAACGTCGTTGTCTTCAAATGTCATTGGTTTCTCCCGTCGAGGACTAGACGAACTCATGAACATGTAGGTCTAGTCGAAATTCGACAAGACACCCATTTTAATGTCCCCGATGTCTATATTATGGCTCAACAGGCCACCCAGGTTTTCTATCTATCCTACCCCTGCCAAACGGTTGAAAACCTGAAAGGTTGGGATGTCGTTTATGATGTGCCACCTCATATTAGACCACCTCCCCCCAATGAAGAGGATTATGTACCCCACATTGACCCAGAGACATATGAAGGAGAATTCTTCCAAGAAACACGCGTGGTAAAAAAACGTTTCCGAAACCGCTCTACGCAACCCCAGAACATGGAAGAAGACAATGAGAGTGAACCCGCTAACGACGATGTTGAAGAGCCTGAAGAAGAAGAGGTTACTACTCCAGATGACCTGTCCATGCTTGATCGTTTACATAAAGGCCTTCCAAATGTTGGTGTTGTTGAACCTGATGATGCCGTCATTATCCACGACACGCGTGATAGTGATGACGATCCTTCAATTGATCGCGGAGAAGATACCGATGATCCCGAATATTGTTAGTTGTATGCATCTCAACTTTAATTATATATATATATTTTTTCATTATTGCAGTAATTACTTTTGTATTATGAATTCTTTTTCTCATTGTACTAATTATTTTATTTTAATTCTTGGCAGGTTCGTGACAGATATGGAGGGCGAGACCTCAGGCTCGCGAGGGAGGGGTCATGTGCTCCCACCTCTGGCTCTACGGAGGTCTTTTCTCGAGAGTATTTCCTCGCCTCCTCCTTCTACTGATGAGGTGCCCAGGGGGCGAGGAGGTTGGAAGAAGACCGGGAGAGGCAAAGTAGGTGGTGGTCACGGGAAAGGGAAACGGACACCTGCTGCTGCTTCCTCGCCGCCACCTCCGGCTGATTCACCAGAGCACTGCAGGGTGGATCCCTCCTCGGACACTCCGATCCACCAGCCTGAGGTGGAGGAGGAGGCTACGTCCACCCGCACGACCTGGAGTCCCTGGCCGGACCAGCCGGAGCAGCACACGCCTGAGGGGGAGGCTGGTGCCGAGCTGGACACTACAGATGAGGAGGAGGTGGCTTAGGGTACCACCTTGTACCAGCGTGGGGGTACACGGCTCCCGTCCGTGCCGGTGACTCCCGCCCATAAGTGGTTGATTACGCCTGATGGAGAGACGTAAGTGCACTTATACTCTCTTCCCGTACCTTCTATACTTATGTCTATCTGATGGCTTTGTCTTTTTATACTACAGGGGTTGGATATACGGCAATGGTGTCCGCAATCCCAACTCCATCATTGTTGTGCTCGTCAGGGAGAACTTCCCAGGGCTGGTTCAATTGCCCGGACCTGATGAGGTTCCGCGGCCTGGACTCAAATGGGAGCACTATTGTGCTGCCCCGGCCCCGTCGGATACGACCATCAACAGGGTCGAATGCCACACCAGAGCCGACATGGTGATCAACGGCTTTTGGGTAATTTCTGTTTCACACAATAAAATCTTGATAATAGCTAGTTGGTGCACTCATTAGTGTTGTCTCGTGCTATTGCAGGCCTACTACAAGGTCGATGAGTCCAAGGAGCAGGAGGCGGAGGACGTGATAGTTGCAGAGGCCACGCGCCTCTTGCAGAACACAAGGCACGAGATGCGAGTGCAGGCGGTCCGTGACTACTATGCCAAGCAAGGGCGCAAGCGTAGCAAGAAGGACTGTCGCAAGAAGTTTCTGACCAGGGCCCAGTACATGACGGTAACCCTTCTTAAGTCTTGAATAGTTTGCTTGATTTGATTCTTATCAAGGCTACTTATTAGTTTCCTTGTTTATTAAGGCGCCGCCGAGATGGTGTGCGGACAAGATGGATTGTTGGGAGGTCATTGTGGACCACTGGTGCTCAGATGCCTGGTTGGCCGTCCATAACAATGCCAAGGACCGGCGCGCCCAAATGGTTGGTGTGCCACACCATCCAGGTAGCCGTAACTTAGCTGGTTACGGGCATATATGGGTATGTGCAAATTCTTCTTTGCTTTGTCTTTTAGGCACCCACTTACTAATATCATGCTTTGCTTTGTCTTTTAGGTGGAGCATAATAAAACAGAGGTGCCTCAGGTGTTCGACATGTATGGCATGTCCCATACAACGTCGTACAAGAAGGCCAAGGTGCTCTCAGAGTCGGATCTCGCCACTCCTTCGACTTTCACAAACATTGCCGCCTATAGTAAGCTCAAGGCTTATACTGAGGTGGCGAAGGAGAAGAATGGGGAGGCTTACACCCCGATTGGGAAGCCTATTGACCCGGAGCTGGTGATGATCTCTGGTGGCGGAAGGCGCCATGGCGCCATGGCCATTGGAGATAAGTTGATTAGGTGTGATAAGAATCTTCCTGAGATCAAGGCGCGCCAAACGAGTTCTTCTCCTGCTATAAGGACTCGTCCGCGGCCAGTCGACCTCGCTATCCAGGTTATCCATAAGGACTCTTGCATTCTTGTTTTCTCTCATCGAATATTACAATGCTAACTAGAGGAGTGGGGTTGCAGGAATCTCTTGAGAAAGAGCGACAGAACACCCAGCGGCTACTGGAGGAGAAGGAGCGGTTGGCAGAGGAGAAGGCAGCGGAGAGAGAGCGGCTGGCGGAGGAGAGGACGGCGAAGGCTCTCGAGGAGGCCGCGGGACGACACGATGCATCGAACCGGGCCTTGTATGAGCTCTTCGTGGTAAGTCACTTGTTCATATTCACCCAAAGAATGCATGTTATAATTTTTGTTTATATTACTAACTAATATGATTGACTCATGAAAAACAAATGTGCAGACTATGTGCGAGAAGACTGGTCAGACCGCTCCACCGATGCCGATCATTTCTCCTGTGGGGACGGTGAGTATCTTTCGATGATCATCAATACCATATTGAGTGGCGTCGTGCTAACCTCTAGTTGATCTTTTCGTGCAGCATAACTCCCGCGCTGCGTCCCATGACCCTTCTCCACCGTCAACATCGGCCAACCCGACGGATGCTTCTCGGCCACCTCAGCCTTGAGGGCTACACTCCGGTAAGTTGTCTTCTATTTTGCTTTATTAATGCTTGGTTAGCTTGATATGCTCACAAAATGGTAAAGTTAGATCGGTTCCCTAAAAAAATGCTAAGTTAGCTTAATTGGCTCAAAAAATGGTAAAGTTAGCTTAATTTACTGAAAATATGAAAAAGTTGGTTTCATTTCATCAAAATTGCTAAAGTTAGCTTAAATTTCTCAAAAATGGTAAAGTTAGCTTAATTACCTCAAAAAATGCTAAAGTGAGCTTAATTTACTGAAAATATGATAAAGTTGGCTTCATTTGATCAAAATTGCTAAAGTTAGCTTAATTCGCTAAAAAAATGCTAAGTTAGCTTCATTTCCTCAAAATATGCTAAAGTTATCTCAATTTGAGTACAAATGCTTATGCTTCTTTATTTCCTCAATAAGAAGAAGAAGAAGAAAGAGAAGAAGAAGAGAAGAAGAATAAGAAGAAGAGAAGAAGAAGGCTCTGATACCAAGTTCTAAGGCCCGATATGCGGTACTGTTCCAGATCTAGGTGTTTCCACCCAGATCCGGGGACGAAGCACATATCGGTCCCACCGCGACATATGACAAAGCCATATGCCCCGGATTTCCAACATGATATCACAACATTACAGATAAAGGATACAACATCTCATACAATCGGCATACAACTGCCTCAAATACAATACAACAACGGAAGATATATGTCTGAGTACAGACTACAATCAAATGCCGAGTGGCAAAGAGAAAAACATCGATTCCCATAACCACACGGGTCCAGGCCCTCCGCCGGGATCCGCCTAGCTAGTCTTCGTCGAGTTTCCACGTGAAACGTCGATCACCATACCTGTTGTCGATCAAGAACCCTGAAAAGAGTTTGGGGTAGTATCATGATTACAGAGGTACTCAGCCTCCAACTGTAGTGGTCATCTGACCCAGCAAGGACTTCATCACTCGTCATTCTAGGACAACTAGTAGTTTACGGTAAGGAAGGGGTAAGTGGTGAGGTTGCTGCCGCACTAGCATTTATGAAGTGGCTAACGATCTAGAGAGTAAGGTAAGAAGCCAAGCATTCGATGAGGAATCGCCTCCAACAAGTCTTGCTATCAACTACTTACGCAATCATAACACCTATCCTAGCCTGTCCTCCTCTTCACATCCCGATGAAGAAGAAGCAGTAAAGGCACACACACACGTTGATCAAGTTATATTAAGATTATCTCAGTTGTTGTTGTCTATGAACAGGACGTAGTTCTCAAGTCGTCCATAACCGTGGACACGGCTTCTCGAAAAGATTTAATCCTGCAGGGGTGTACCAACTGCCCATTACATGGCTCCGCACGCACGTCCATCACTCTCAGTTGCTACCCATCACAGGCAACCATTTTATGATTTAGTTCCAAGAGATCCGAAACGACATGTCCCTCTAACTAACAACGAACAAATCCGGGTGGCCCCCGGTGAGACGACATCCAGCTCAGGAGCCGGCCGCGCTCTCGATCTGGTCTCTACCGTATGACTCCAGGTTTGGATTGCCGGTTAATCACACATGGGACACCGGGTCCTCAGCCGGTCATGATGGGCCATCAAGGGAACTAAGTCCTCACTGGTCCGGGTTGCTTTAAAAACAACTGGCAGCTGACCAGCACACACACGGTTTCAAATGGTAAATCAGCTTGGGCCACCACTAGAAATGTTTGAAGCTAGGTAGGTAAGAAAAGGGGACCCCATAAAATCCCACACGCGGTTAGGCACGCTCAGTCTTAAAACACATACCCGGAACTCGGATCCTAGGTGACTCGAATGGAACAAAGCGTCGGGGCGGGATAGCCTAGACCTTCCATCCTTCGTCGAATATAGTCAACATTATAATAACCATATCATCAACAACAATATAATAAGGTGATATCCCAACCCAAAGAGTAACAGGGTAACATCGTAGCATCCTAAGCATGCATACTAAGCAGGGGCTGAGCAACGAGCAATAGTAACATAGCAGTACAAGGTTTGCTGGGAAGGGACATGGCTGTATCGGTTTGAAAGAGGCAGTAAACATGTGGTAGGATCAAACATCGAACCTAACCTATACTAGCATGCAAACCGCTGGTTGAAATAGAATGGATCATAAGTAATGTATAGTCCTTGCCTGTTGATAAGTCGGGTTCCGAAGGTGTAGTTGATCGCAAGCTCGCGTCGTCTCCGAGAGGTACCCGCGGGAGCACACAAGACGAAAAATAGTGGAAAGCAATCAACGAGCAAGCATCTATTACTACGAGGCAAACACGAGCAAGCATCAACAAGAAGCAACACAAGGCACGGCAACGCGATACGGATCTATCGTCAAGAACGGTTACTAACGATTTAAGTGGAGTACTCGTCACACACGACGATACCGCACATTTACGGTGGTTCAAGTTGCTTAGCTACAGGTGATCAAACAACGGTTGTTAATATGGCAACTCAACCAAGCATGGCAAAGAACACAAACATGGCAAGAGGTGAAGCACAAAGTAAACTATCTATGCTAGTCAATTTAAGTGAGGCACAACCTAAACATGGCATAACACTAAGTGTCGCACGATGATTAAAACATTTGGTACTGTTCTGTCCTAAACCATATTTTAGGTTGGTTAACAACAGAAAACAATAGCATAAACACAAATAACACGAAAAACTAATCAAGTTACATATAAAGAACACCCCAAACGGAGTTACGGTTAAAAAGATATAAGCAAAACAAGTTACGGGCACAAACTGCCAACATCACGAAGCACACTTTAGAGCAAAGAATAAACAGGATAATGAATGCAAACATGCTCACAAATAGTATGAAATTAAACTAGACATGACAAGGAAAGCATGGCAAAAAGAATCATGCAAATAGGCATCATAGATCAAAAGATATTAAGCAAACAACATGGCATCACAAAGTAACAGACTTAGTGAAAATTAGAGGTGGCTTTCAAAAACAGCAGCATAGCAACTTTGGAGCTAAACAAGTATATGATCAGAAAGCATATCATGGCAATGCAATACATGGGATGAAAGTAGACATGATTCTTAACAATATGCAATTGGAATCAATCAATTCTGATGAACGGTTGCGAAGCAATCGTCATCCGAAGTTGCAACAAAATAACAGTTTCAGCAATAGCAGCACAATAACATCAGGATAGCTACTTTGGAGCAAGATATAAACATGATTCAGCAAGCAAATATGGCATGTGAATGCATGAAACTGAAGTAGAAACATTTCTTAACGCAACGCAAAAGGAATCAATGCAATAGGCCTCATGGATTTGTTACAATCATCATGCAAAGTTGCAACAAAATAATAACAGCAGCACATAACAGGAAAATTAGCAGTTTAACGGCCTGATGCCCACTTCCGCACACAATTACACAATCAAGACGAGCTCAAATGCAAATGCTCACAAAAGATGAAAGCTAGAGCACGCAATTCTAAACAATTCGTCTTTTGGGCGCGAAGTCTCCGGGCTACGGATCGCTTGCTATCGTCAACGAGGAATCGAATCAGCAGCAAAATAATCACAGACTTTGCAAAAATTAGTACAAGAAAAAAAAACAGAGGCTGGAAAAAAATAAAAAAAGGGGATGGCCTCACGTTTGGGCTTGGCCCAACTTGCCAGAGGCGGCTCGGGCTGGTGGCTAGGCTGGCGCTGGACTGGGCCGCTTGGGGCAGCCGGCCCACGCGGGAGGAAGCGCTGCAGCGGGCGTCCCGTGCCCGCTCGGGTCACCGGCGGCGGCTGCCGCTGGCTCCGGCGAGGGGGGCGAGCCAGGCGGTGGAGGAGGCCGGCGTGGGGCGGATCCGCGGCGGATCTCGCCGGCTTCTTCTTTTTCTTCTCTTCTCCTTCTTCTTCTTCTTCTCCTTATTCTTCTTATAACTTTCTTAGCTTCATTTTGCAGATTTGCTTCAAGGGGAGTCATGCTATCATGGAGTGCTGCATTTGGACTTGTAGTATAGTTTCATAAACTGTTTTGGTCACTATGTGCTTTGTATTTTCCATGTATATATGTGAAACTATGAAATGTTTGTTGGAACCTTGTTCACATGTGAATCTTGTATGCAAACCTTGTTGGAGAATATATATTGTTTGTTGGTCACTATAATGTTTGTTGGATACTATATATTGAGATTATATATATATATATTTGTCAAATGCAGGGATTTAAAAGGAAACAGAAAAAAAAGAGGCTATACAGCCTCTTTGCCGTCTGCAAGCTGTCGGCAAAGGCCTTTGCCGTCTGCTTGCAGTTGGCAAAGTGGACACGTGGCGCCCAGCTGTGCAATCTGGCAACAGCTGGGTGACCATTTGGTCATTATGTCGTCTGCCTCCGGAAGGCAGACGACAACGGGTGTCATTATGCCGTCTGTCAGTAGACGGCGTTAACGGCCTGACGGAGCCGGCCGGACGGCCCGCTAGTTTTGAGGCAGACGACAAAGTTTGCCGTCTGTCAGTAGATGGCAACCCCGCCGTTAACGGCCTGACGGAGCCGGCTGGTAAAGTTTCGCCGTCACGCCCGCTCTGCCGTCTGCTTGCACAAATGCGCACGGCAAAGGTGGTTTGCCGTCCGTCGATTTCCCGCAGACGGCAAAGCACCTCTTTGCCGAAGAAATAGCTGATGGGTGCTTTGCCGTGCGGGGGCAGATGGCAAAGGACTTTGCCGTCCGCCATATAGGTGTTTGTCGTCCGCCGAGGCAGACGGCAAATAGGTGAATTCCAGTAGTGTGTTAGGCCACGAAAACAGCTGACGAATGTCTTGGTACATTTTGGTGCTTCCAAGATGAATGGACAACGGGGTATCGTGAGCCGCTTTCATGACCTTCGGGGTCATATCCAGGTTCTCATGCCTGCCCTTGCTGTGAGTAACCACTAAACAGTTCTGGTAGAACACCGCACCTTTGCTATCAATAGTGAAGGGTGAGGGTCTTCCATTTGTGATAGCGCGCTTAATCTTGTGTACGAAATCATCATAAAACTGTATAGCCTTGACAGATTTGACGAGATCCGGTTCGATAACCAGGTTATTTACATAACCTTGAGGAACAATCTCGAGGTTCATCTTTTGAAACTCTTCATACAGAGGTGGTTGTTCTAGTTGAACCGCAAGTTCACTACAGTAAGCTTTACGGCTCAAAGCATCGACCATCACATTAGCTTTGCCAGGGGTGTAATGAATATCCATGTTGAAATCGACTATTGTCTCGAGCCATCTTTGTTGGCGGAGATTCAGGTCTGGCTGAGTAAACAAGTACTTTCGGCTTTGGTGATCGGTGTAGATCTCGCAACGATTACCAACGAGGTAATTTCACCACAGCTTCAATGCATAAATTACTGCTACCAATTCGAGATCATGCGTTGGATAATTATCTTCGTGAGATCGCAACTGACGAGAGCCATAAGCAATCACGCGGCGCTCTTGCATTAGGACACAGCCTAATCCTTGACGAGATGCGTCACAATATATCACGAAGTCCTTCTGAGTATCAGGAGGAGCAAGCTCTGGTGGAGAAGTGAGCTTGTCCTTGAGAGCTTGAAAACTTTCCTGACATTTATCTGTCCACTCAAACTTGACGCCTTTCTGAAGCAGATTAGTCAGAGGCTTAGCAATCTTGGAGAACTTCTTGACGAAACGGCGGCAATAACTAGCGAGGCCGAGGAAACTTCTGACTTGCTTGACGGTCTTGGGAGGAGTCCAGTCAAGAATAGCCTGGATACGTTCTGGGGTGACGGCAATGCCATCCTTGGAAATCACATGACCAAGGTAGGTTACTTCGGGAATCCAGAACTCACACTTGGAATACATAGCATAGAGTTTGTGTTCTCGAAGCTTTTCCAGTATAAGACGAAGGTGTTCAGCAGCTCTTCTTCATTCTTGGAGTATATTAAGATATCATCCAGATAAACCACGACGAACTTGTCGAGGTATTCCATGAATATACAGTTCATCAATCTGGAGAATGTGGCTGGAGCATTGGTTAAACCAAAATACATGACAGTGTACTCATATGAGCCATAGCGAGTAATGAAAGCGTTCTTCGGGATGTCTTCTTTGCGGACCCGGATCTGATGGTAACCCAACCTCAAGTCGAGTTTCGAAAACACCGTAGATCCAGCCAGTTGATCATACAGATCGTTGATCCGAGGAAGCGGATACTTGTTCTGGATTGTTGCCTAGTTGATAGGTCGGTAATCTTGGACCAAACGGTTCGTCCCATCGCTCTTCTTGACAAAGAGCGAAGGTGCTCCCCAAGCACAGGAACTTGGACGAATGAAGCCTTCAAGAGGTGATGAGGTGGCATGTTATAAGGGCGCTTAGCAATAGGGACGGTGCCGGGCTTCAAGTCGATGACGAATTCGACTTCTCTGATCGGGGGTATTACCGGCAGTTCTTCTAGAAAGACATCTGTAAAATCACGAACGACTGGAACATTCTCGATCCCTTCAAGAGGTGAGGTATTCAAAGCATTCAGAGCATATATCTGGCCTTCGGCATGCTGAGCTGTTCGGGCCGAGTACAGAATCTTCTTGCCAGAAGGGTGCGTGAGCTGAACTGTCTTAGTGGCACAGTGGATATGGGCATCATGTGCCCCCAACCAATCCATACCGAGGATGACATCAATGTTGGACGACTTGAGGATAATAAGAGGAGCCGAGAACAACAGACCCACAATTGCAATGGTGGTATCGGGACTCATCATGGTGGCACGACTCTGAGATCCAACGACATTTACCGCTAAAGGAGTGGCCAAGGGTTCCATAGCTAACCCATGCAGTTGAGCAAACGGCTTGGACATAAATGAATGCAATGCACCGGAATGAAAGAGAACAGAAGCTGACACTGAATTGACGAGAAGGGTACCCACTACCATTCTTGGGGACTCACCAGCTTCTTCCATCTTGACATGGGTGACGTGAGCACAAATAACAGCAGACGTCTTGGCATTACCGTTTCTAGGACGAGGGTTCCGACAACTCTTCTTACGGCCAACAGGGGGATGTGGTGCATTCTGAGGCTGAATTGGGCGACAGTCGCGAGCAAGGTGCCCTGGTTGTCTAGTCTGAATCGGCAGCTGTCTCGGTGGTGAAGGCAGACGAGGTGCAACATAAGACGGCCTTGGCGTTGGGGCAGGTCAGTGGTGTACATTGTGTGGGATATAGCCTCGAACTTTCTGAGTGGGTCTTCCCGAGGATGGGCCATCATCTCGAGTACGCTTGAGGGATTCCTGGTGATCAGATAGAGCAGTTTCAACTTGGAAAGCCTTGCCGACGAGCGTCGCAAGGTCTGCGAAATCATTAGCAGCTAGTGCGTGCTTCAAATTGGGATGCAATCCTTCACGGAATTTCTGCTGCTTGCGAGCGTTGGTGTCGACGTAATCCTCAGCATAGCGAGACAGGTCAAGGAATCTCCTATGATATTCAACAATAGTTGTCGTGCCTTGTCTAAGTTTGAGAAAATCCTCCTTCTTTTGGTCCATTAGACCTCGAGGAATGTGCCATGCACAGAAGGATAACTGGAATTCTTACCAAGTGGTCACAGTCCCAGCAGGCAGCACACGCCTGTGGCTTTCCCACCATTGAGCGGCTGAACCCTTCAGATGAAATGCCGCGAATGTAACATAACTGGTCGGGGCAACATTAGCTGACTCCATCTCAAACAAGATGTCACGGAGCCAATCATCAGCATCCATCGGATTGGTGGAGTTGCGGAAAACACACGGGTTGAGGTGCACGAGCTCTTGCAGTGTGATTGGGGCATTTTGTTTGGAAGCCGGGCCATTACTCCGGCCATGAACTGACGGTTCAGATCAAACTTGTCACGGTTCAGTTCAAACTGTTGCATCATTGCGGCCAAATAAGGCTGAGGTGGGGGATCGTCTTCCATCCTGCCTGAAAACCAGGGGTTAGTTCAGACAAAGCATAGGCAAGATAAGGTGTCATACTCGATGCCGTACGAGCAATGAATGAGAAGTGCGGTAGATACACAATAGTAGTCATAAAGACATACAGATCATTGCACATGGTCGGTCAAAATCAGACAGCGTAACGTCGTAGAAATTAAGGAAAAAGGACTCAGTAGGCGGCGCGAAAGCCGCGGTAAGGATTACACGACGGGACATTGCTTCCGATATGTCAATCATGTCAAAAGAAAACTTTTGGCCACATGAGTTTGTGCCAGAGAACGCGCGGCCTGCCCAGAATGAGAATGGGATCCGCGGTCCGGGACCTGGGTCAAAACTCCTGCGACACGACTCAATCAATGGGGAAGCACCAGAACGCCGGGTGGAATCAAGAGAACGTGATCCTAATGTCAGAGTTAGTAAACCTTACCAACAAGGATAAGACAGCAGAGTCCTAGAGCACAAATAAGGAGAAAAGGATCCTAATACCATAGATATCACACGTAGTGACATCGATGTGGGCCCATGAGCCAAACATTAAGTTAGCAAAAATAGTTTTTCAAAGACTAGACTCAACTTCGACCAAGTAGTGGTGGGGTGGCTTCCTACAGGCAGTCAGCTCTGATACCAACTTGTGATGCCCCCAAAATCAAGTCGTGTACAGTAATCATACACGCAGGGTACACGACCGAAATAAGGGTGCCACGATGATAATATCACAACACAACACTAGACTCAAATAAAATAAAACTGATATAACAACCAGGGATCACGAGGATCCGAAAACATAAGTTAAACAATCATAATATCTCAGTACAGACATAGTTAGTCAAGTTTTCCCTTAAGAAGCCTAGCACAAATAACATCAGAGGTACATATCGAAAAGGCGAGGCCTCCTGCCTGGGATCCACCGAACTACTCCTGGCCAAAGGGGGAACTCGATGACGTAGAGGGCTCCGGGGATCTTCTTCTCCTGGACTCCAACGTCGACTGCAGCGGCCGATCAGGCAAAACAAAAAGGGGGAAATAAAGCAAGGGTCAGTATCTAGCATACCCGCGAGTCTTACGTCCGCTACTAAGCATTTATGCATTGTATCAAATGGAAAGGGGAGGCTATATAGAGTGGACTACAAGGAAGAAATCAGAATAGGGGTAAGAAGCTAGGCCTATCGAAGACTAGCATCTTCCAACGAGTCTTGAAGCACAAGAAGAGAATAGGAAACCGTTCAATAGCATGAATGTAATAACAATGCAGCAGAAGTTGCTGCAGCATTGTATAATAGCAAGTTGTAATTATTAATAATTATAAACGCTCCGAGATGCCCTCCTCGACTTCCCCGCGAGGAAGAAAACCCGGAACCAACAGTTTAATTGTCAGAACCCCAACTAGGGTAAGTGCTAGGGTTTGAGTGCCCTTTGCATCATGTGAAAAATTTAAAAGAAAATTCAAAAATGGGGAAAAGAAAAGCCCTGAGAAATTAAATCAAATGGCCAGATAAAAATATTTTTCCAAAAATCATTTGAATGTTTGGAAAATTCCTAGAATCGTTGCTGATCATTGCAAAAGTGGTTTGGGGATTTTCCCATGCCCATGGAATATTCAAAATATTCAAAAGGTCCATTGGAAATTAAATTAAACTCCAATTTGAATTTAAATTCAAATTGTTTGATTTTCAAAAGTCACCAAAACTTATGAGTGGCTAACTATATATGTTATAAGCCCACATAAAAGTTTTCATGATTTTATAAAATGCCTTGATATTTTATTTGGGGCAAAACAAATAACAGAAAAAGAAATAACAGAAGAAATAGAAAAGAGGAAAACCCAGGATTTCGGCCCAACTTAAGCCACCACAGCCCAGGCCCACCCCTCCTCTTGTCGCCTTCCTCCCCGCCGAGCCAAGCAGCACGGTGGCGTGCATGCCGTGGCCGCCGACGCCGGCGAGGCCACGCAGCTGCTCCCCGTGCCCTATCTCCTCGCTTGGAGAAAGCCGTGGAATGCTCCTCCAATCCTCCCCTCTCTCCGCTCGCTCTCCCCCTCTCCCTCTCTCGTTTCTGCGCACACCCGAAGCCACGCCGGAGCGCCGCCGCTGCGTGCTCGTGGCCAACGACGTCGAGGAGGCAAGACGGCGTGTCCATCGCGTTCCCCGTAGTCGACTTCGTCCCCGAGAAAACGATTGCGAGCCGAAGACCCCTGGAGCTGCCGAATCGGGTCATCCTCTTCGACTCCGGCCACCGGAGTTCATCAACGAATTCGTCGCCGTTGAGCTCTGCCCGCCACCTTCGACTGGACCATCAAGCTCCCCGTGCTCCGGTGAGCGAAACCCCCTAACCCCTGCCTTTTTCGCGCTCCCAGCCACCGTGCCCGTCGAGCCGAGCCACGGCCGCCGCCGCACCTCGACGCCGTCGAGGTTCCGCCCACCCCCTGACCTCCCTTGTGGCACAGCTCGAAGCGGACGAGCACGGGCTACCCCCTGGTATTTTCCCCGTTCCCAGCCGTGCCCGGAACCGCCTGCTCCAGTGAGCGCCGCCGCACAGGTGGACGCCGGCGGCTAAACGCCGGTGAGGCCGATGTGGACGGTTTAGTTTAAGCTAACCCCACCCCCTAATGACCCCCCCTAGCCTATGACAGGTGGGGCCCTGCACTAATTAACCCCTCGGGTTAATTTTAAACAAGGAATTAACCCCCTCTCCCACTGACAGGGTGGACCCACATGTCAGCCCCCCTGTGACATCACCCCCACATCAGCATGACGCAATAAAGACTTTCCAGAAAATTAGAAAAGATTTAAAGAAATCCAGAAATTACAGAAAATAGGTAAAACTTTAGAAATTCATAGAAAATTCATATGAACTCCAAATTGGGCAAATAATATATGAAAAATGATCAGCGTAAAATTCTCTATCCAAATATGCAACTTTCAACCATGTTTGAGTTGATTTTAAAATGGGACCAGTAGCTTTTGCTATTTGGCTTAAATGGAATTAATTCAAATTTAATTCAAATGCAATTCAAATTTTAACCATTACAGTGCAAACATGATCACTTGAACTTCAGAAGCATATCACACATATGTTCACATGGTTTCAAATGATCAAACTTTTTCAAATACAATTTTGTTAAATTGAAATTCATATGTGGAGTTTGAATTTGCATTTCAAATGCAATACACTTCATTTAAATCAAATGTACCACAAACCAGCACCATTCACATCATGGATAACAATAGCATGTGCTTGTGCATTTTACTTCCGAAGTTGTCCCCCTTTGTTGATGATTGTTTCCGGTACCAGCTTTTCCGAGACGGTGATCACCCCCGAAGAAGAAGACCACCGTTAAGACCCGTGTTTCGTTAGCAAGGCAAGCAAACCCCATTGATCATGTCTATAAAATCCCAATTCCCTCTCAGTCTCTCTTATGCATGTTTAGGAGATCACTTTGTATCGATTCTACCGCATAGTTGAACCCATATCCGATGCATGACCTATCATCTTGTCACAGTAGTAAGCAAACCACAATCCTAGCTGACATAGGAGTTGTTTGATATCATGTGGCCCCTGCAACTGTTACAACTTATTGCATGCTTAGTGTTACAGTGAAGTTGATTTTGATGTGAGTCGGGATGATAGTGAACATGGTGTTGATGAAAGTGAAACGGTGTTGGTGAATCCACCCTAATACAAGGTGAACGATGAGAGGCTGTGTAGGAGTACACAGTGGGTTGTCTCGTTGAACACCGCCTTAAGCATCGAGTTCTTGTATGGTAATCCAAGACAAAGAGTACAACCACACATTGGGCTCACTGACCCCTCTCGGCCTAGTACCTTGATCCGTGTCGATGTCCAGGAGTCACATTAGTTCGGGCTTTCCATTTGACATGTGCATAGAAAAAGAATGAAGGAATGGTTGCATCATATAGATATGTGGGTGCACCTGTGAGGCAGGAAAACCATCTGCCAGAGGTGGCGTCTCGGTCACCTACATTGTTGAGTCCGTTTCGTTGATCCGGCCAGGCTCTCGAGCGGAGGCAAACTCAGATAGTCGACTCCTGGAATAGACCGGTTGTGAGCGAAGTGTCGTGGTGAACATCCTCGCTGTCACCTCTTGAACGATGGCGAGACCTGGCGGTAACCGATGGTCATGTGTGTTTAGCTTACACCCTTGCAAGGTTAACAAAACTATTCGAATAGCCGCGTCCGCGGTTAAGGACTACTTGGAACCTGTACCTAATTATTAGACAACTTGAACTGGATACTTCTAAAATACACCAAGATAAGTGTGAGTGCTATGGCGTGCTTTCTCGTGGGGAAGTCGAGGAAGGCACCATAGTGGTGTATTGGTTGGAGATGTAGTTGACTCGTGTACCCTTCTTACCTCAAGTCTGGTATTCGTAGTTCAGGAATAGCCAAGTCAAAGCTGGCACTTCTGCATGATGAAACCCCACCTACCTTTACCTTGATACTTGAGCATGAGTAGTATAGATCTGATGTAAGTCTTGCTGAGTACGACTTTGTACTAACGTTTGCTTATTCTATGGTTTAGATGAGAACCCGGACCCCGATGGAGTCACCGACCTGAAGGTCGACATTGACTAAGTTAGCATAGTCCCAGACAGCAGTCTGGTCCCTCGTGGAAGGGCATGTTTGTTTTACAAGGCTTCTCTAAGCCATTTGTTAAACTTGTCTGTACTCAGACCTAATTTGCTTCCGTTGTATTGATGTAATGTTGATCACATACATGTGATCTTTGTATGCTCTATGTGTATATCAATAAAGAGTACTTTGTAGAGTTATGTGATGATACCTGCTGTTCATACTAGGCATGTGTGATGCGTGTATGTTTATAACATGCATGTCTTAGTATGGGTTTTCGAGACCTTATTTGTGATCTGGCTGGCGGTCTTTTATACACCAAGTGGCCCTTAGATGTGCGCAGCTTGGGGCATCGCGACGCGATTGCTCGTGACTCTGTCACGTGCACACTTTGTTGTATGATCGAGCCCGCCCTAGACCCCGACTAAGTGATCGGGCTGGAGTAAGTTTATGTAAGAGTTAGGATCCAACCGATAACATGGTTGAGGCGACTTGTCTATGAGTATGGGATTCACCACCCATAAGCATTTAGACTTGTGAGCGGACGCTGAGGACCCATCTCAGTTGATCATCCGGCCTGAATGGGATGCCCCTCACGTTCGATGCTTACCGAGAATGTTCTGTGCTTGGCCTTGTCTGCTTAGACAAGTGGGTACGGTTCTCGGCTCTACATGTGATTGTATCGTGACTGGAATTACATATGCTAACCCCGGGTCCCGACATTAATAGTAGTAGTTTCTAGTGGTAGAGTCTGGCTTCAGCATAAAGCGTCCTGTTACCATGGACACGACTATTTGAATAGATTAAACTCCCTGCAGGGGTGCACTGGTGTCATACTAAACGCTCGGATCTCCAGGGTGGCGTACACCTTGTTAGGGAACACCCCACCGAGGCTATCCGACACGCCGAGGCCCATCCTACGGCTCATCCGAGAGGTCCACGCCGGTCTACAGCCCTAAGGGCAAGGGGGTCATGGGACTATCACCCCTCGCTCTCCGGGTCGTTGTGAGGCGTGAGATCCGTACACCACAGGTGACGATCAGTCCCGGCCACAATGCTGAACTGGACGTCTTTCAGAGCTTTCGAACAAGACCAAAACGCGGAGGGCCCACACCGTAATCCCACGTATAGGTAGTGCGTACAAGCCAAAAGGCTACTCAAGTAATCCGCCGAACCCATTAAGCATTTTATTAATTTTCTGTCGAGACAACCGTTATCGTTGCCCCTTTCTGGATGAGTCGCGAACAACGACAGCAGTCAGGACCACCAGTAACATTGGTGCCTGCCCTGTCGTCCCACCAACTCGTGCGGTTACCAACAAGGTGAACCCTCTCCTTACCTTGTCTCGTGTTTGCTCCGAAGAGCTCGACTTTCGTAGAACAGGATATCTGTCGGTCACGAACAATACCAGGCCCACGGCACACCGGTGGAATACACCTGACCTGTCGTTCCGCTAAGATACCCTGCGCGGGCACCGTGGGGTCACCCGACTCCTTACCTGTAAGGACAACCGTGGTTCACTACCCTAAGACGGCTATACAGATTCAGCAACAAGTAGAGTACAAGGATTACTCCTCGATAGCTCGCACTTGATGTGGCTCGGCAGAGCCGTGGTAGGGGCCTGAAGCGGTGTCTGCTCTGAACCGTACCTGTAGCAGTTGTAAAGTATCGTATCCGCATTCACTCCCAGAGTGAACATGGCCCGCTATCTAATCCTATTGACTAACAAAGCGCAGGGCTAACTGCTGATTAATATATATATATATATATATATAATAGGCAGCATAGGATAAAGGAAGGTACATCAAGGGGCGACAAGGACATGCTATGCAATTGAATAGGATTATAACGTAGCATCAGCAATAACAATGCCTAGTGCAAGAAATGTACGGAAAATATAGGCGATATCTGGGGAAGAGAATGGCTCTGCTTGCCTGGAAGCTCGACGGTAGATGTACGGTCGTCGACGAAGTAGTCGTTCACAGGGGCATCAGCAGCGGACGCCGAAACTACCGGACAACAAGAGAGGGGGAAGAAACAATAAATACACGGCAATAATAGCAATAAAAAACAAGGCATAGCAAACGCGGTGTTGGCGGTGTTCTAATGCAATACAAGGTGTATGGCTCGGAGCGCAAATTTATCCGGGAATGACTCATCGGTACTGGTTGATTACCGGACAGATGATCCGGAGGGAAGGTTCCAAGTCTACATTGTTAGAGACATCTGACACACATGTGAATAGTGTATCGGTGTTAGTTGATCCATTCTGAGCAACTTTCGTATTTAGTCCACTTTCATCTGGCAAGTTTTACCGGCCCTGGGTGATTACCGCACAGTGCAACCAGAGGGGGAATGTCTCGTGTTCGTTTTGTTAGAGGGGGGTGATTGGTATACGGATAGCGTATTCGTATTCGTTGTATTTTTCTGATCAATTTTCATGTATAAGGTTTTTCCTTCTGAGTTACGGTTTAAAGGATATTAATTTCTAAAGTTTCAATCATTTTAAAAGAATTTTTGGATTTTCTTTATTATTAAAAATGCAACATTATCCAAGACATTATCCAGAATAGTGCTGACAGGGGTGGATCCACATGTTATTCACAGAAGCAATTTAAAACATCTAATTTAATTAAATTACCAGTGGGGTCCGTATTTCACACTCACATATTAGTTAATTTAATTAAACTAACGCATTTAATATTGAACTGACAGGGGGCCCTACATGTCATAGTCTAGGGGGCTCTTTCTCTTTTATTTATTTTCTTTTTACAAGGGGTTGGCCCCACCTGGCAGTGGCCTAAGGCCACCACACACAGGCTGGCCAAGCACGGCCGTGGCCATGTCCAGAGGGCGGCGAGGGAGGAGGGGCTCGCCGGCGCCGAGGGGGCCGGGGCAAGCCATTTCGGCGAGGGGGAACGACGAGGAGGGAGCGTAACCGCGCAGGGAGTGGCAGGGTGCGGGGCGACGCGGGGCAGGAGCGCCCGGCCGAGCTCGTCGAGCTCGAGCCCACTGCAATGGTGGCCGGCGGGCACGGCGGCCATGGGGTGACGGTCACGGGCGACAAATTGAGAGGGGAAGGGGGGAATGGGTGCGGCTCACGGTGGGGAAGCCGATGGCGATTTCGGTTATGGCCGGGGATGACCGGAGTCGACGAATCTGGTGAGGGAAGGCGGCGGCCGTGGGTGGGGAGGGGCTCGACTGCGATGGGGAGGGGTGTCCTGGCGTCGATTGGCTTCTCACGGAGGTGAAGAGGAGGCGGGGGAGGCGCTTCGGCGTGGTGGCTCGGCCCGGCGTGGCCGTTGGCCACGGCCACGGTGGCGACGCGGTGACGGCGGCCTTGGCAGCTCCTGCGCGGGGGTTGAAGAAAGGGGGCGCCTGGGCGGGCTGGGCTTGGCCCAATGGGAGGGAAGGGGGTTTTTCCCCCCTTGGGCGTTATATAGGTTTTTCTAATTTTTGTTTTCTTTTATTTTTCTTTTCTTTTTTTATTTTATCTTTGCTATTAAATGTATTTTGTAAAATATTATACATGTTCCATAATTAGTGTTACCACCCACACAAGTGCTATCAAAAGTTTGGGCTTTAAATAAAACCATTTAGTATCTCATTTAAATAATTATTATTTAATTCGAACTTTTTAAGCTACTGTTTTTATTTTTTGAATTATTTCATGGACCAATAAATTCCCATGCACATATTTCCATGATCTACTGATTATTATGCAATTTATAAAAGTGGTTCCAAGATTTTTGGGCAAGGTTTATTTTTGCCCATTGTTTTAATACCAAGAAAAAGGGATTTTTGGATTTTCATTTGAACCATGATGACCAAGGCATAGATGGCACATTTGTTTTAATATCAACCATCATGATTAATGAAATGATGAAATGCAAAATTTACCATGGCATGATGAGAAACAGTAATTAATAAAAGTGATGGTCTGATTACTGTTATAGACACAGAGGGTGTTACAACAGGTTTGTTCGGTGCTGCATTGTATGCAACACATCCAAGTCCAAGTTGAAGCCTCACGGTTTGTATACTCCACTATCGGCTCCTACCACACCTTGGGAAGATATTAGTATGGATTTTGTGTTAGGATTGCCACACACTAAACATGGTCATGATAGTATATTTATGTTAGTGGATAGATTTTCCAAGATGACACATTTTATTGCATGCCACAAAAGCGACGATGCGTCGCATTTTGCTAATCTGTTTTTCAGGGAGATTGTACTCTTGCATGGAGTGCCCAAGACAATTGTTTCTGACATGGATGTGAATTTTGTGAAATACTTCTGGAAGAAACTTTGGGGAAAGTTGGGGACAAAGTTGATGTTCAGCACTACATGTCATCCCTAAACTGATGGTCCAACGGAGGTGGTCAATAGAACATTGTCACAATTGCTGCGAGCCATGATTAAGAAAAATCTGCGCGAATGGGAGGAGTGTTTGCCACATGTGGAGTTTGCTTATAACAGGGCAGTAGACGCTACTACCCAGATTTTTCCATTTGAGGTGGTATATGGTTTTAAGCCTATTACACCTCTTGATTTGATGCCTATTCCATTGCAGGAACGAGTTAATATGGAGGCATTCAAACAAGCAGATTATGTGAAGAAGATTCATGAGAAGACACGAGAGGCTATTGACAAGCAAGGAAAGAATGTTGCTGCTGCAAGGAACCAGTCACGGAAGCAAGTTCTATTTCAACCTGGAGATATGGTTTGGGTGCATTTGCGCAAGGATAGATTTCTAGGGTTGCGGGATTCGAAGTTGAAGCCGTGTGGTGCTGGTCCATACAAGGTGTTAGCCAAGTTAAGATCAATGACAATGCCTACTCGATTCATATTCCCATTGCTGAGTTTGGTGGCGCTAGCAAGAGTTTCAACGTTGCTGATTTATCACCATACATGGGAGATGACCTTGGAGCATCGGGGTCGACGCCTTTTGAAGGGGGGAGATGATGAGGACATCCCTACTGATAGTACATCCTCAACTCTTCATGATGGACAAGCCAATCAAATAAGACTTGGACATATTACGAGAGATCCTGCCAAGATAATAGAACAACATGTGAACTTTCTCTTACTCGAATCTGATGTTGTACTTAACGAGAATTATATATTTCCTAAGTCTTTGTATGTTTGCATGATCAGGTACCATGACGAAGACAAGGCTCCAAGAGGAGAAGTTCAGGATCAAGGATAAGAAACCATGCAGAAGGACTTCGAACGTCCGACACAATTCGGACGTCCGACATCGGCGAGGAAGACGACGCTTTTCCTGGTACAGAACACCTCCGAAAGAAGATGGACTTCTGTTGAAGTTTGGACGTCTGACGTCACGGACGTCTGACATGGGTCGAAAACCAGTTGCGCAAAGATAGAAAGGTGCACATCCAAGCCAGACGTCCGACGTGTTTCGGACGTCCGAAACGACGGACGTCCGATGTTGTGCTTCCAGATCGATCCCAGCACTGAAGTCGGCGAAACCCGACGGACGTCCTAAACATGTTCGACGTCCGACACTTCCTGCGCGCAGTTCTGACGGGTTTTAGACCCCTAGCCTATAAAAACCAAGCTCCCACGAGTTTTAGGGTTATACCACGTTTATATAAACCCTAGTTATTGAGAATAGCTTCAAGCTTTCATCTTGAATCATAAACTTCAATTCGTATCGATCTGAAGTTCTGCTGCTACATGTTTTGTGTGATCTGTTGTTCCACTGGGAATTAGTAGATTGCAAATTACCATCTCGTGATTGATGGCTACGTTGCGCAAGTGTGTGAAGTTGTGAATATCCAAAGGGTAGAGAGTTGTCGCAATTGCAATAGGGATCTAGTGAGGAGAGTTCATTGCCTACATTCAAGTTATCTGATATCGCCCCCATATTCGCCGTTCGCTTACTAAGAAGATCGGGCCACCCCATATCGAGATGCTGATGAATAAACGGTCTACTTGTCTGTACTTCCCATACTTTTGAGCCTCTAACTTTCTTTTGGCATAGTTAGCATTGCAGTTCATTTATAATTCTGTCCATTGCCTAGCTGTAATTTGTTCACCCAACTTAGTTGTTTTATCGTCATTTGGGAGGGAGACATCACTAATGAACATCATGGGACCCCGGTCCATATTTCCACCATTTTTTACACCTCAAATCTTTACTTCTTTATTTACTTTCAGTTGCAATCACCACTATTATTTCCCTCTTGTGTTTGATCCTTTGTAAACAACAAGACCGGGGAGATTGACAACCTCTCTGAACTCGTTGGGAGCAAAGTTATTTGTTGTTGTGTGCAGTTCCACGTCAACTCCATATTTAGACAATTTCTAGCGCCGTTGCCACCTACTTGCAGAATTTGTTGTCCTACTGAAGACATAAACCTTGGTATCTTCACCGAGGGAAATTTACCTCTAGCTACATCTCAACCTTCCACTTGGGGTAACAAACGAGGGCCGAGTAGCCATCAGTCGCCATCGTCATCACCATCACCACTCCATCACCCTTCCATGTCTTGCCCATCCATGTGTGAGTTATTCCCTCCTATAGGCGAAGGGGATGGTAGGGATTGGATGAGTTAGATCATGTAATAGTTCGTCAGATTTTTTACAGTATGCTCTGTGCAATTAGCTTTCATGTGTTTGTTCTGATTTTTTTATTTGAGTTGTAGAAGTACCCAGAAAAAATTATTTACTACCTGCTGGTCTGTTTTTCACAGATTCTGCCACATTTTTCCTTTTCTCCGTTTTGCAAATCTTAAGATTGCTTTTTCTTTGCAGAAACTTTTTGGCAATCTTGAGAAACATTAGCTCTTCATGCAAATCTTTATTTCCAGTAGAGGTAAATTATTTATTTAAGGGTACTAACCACTCTAATCAGCATATGATGAGTTTCGTATGAAGGGAGTTTTCAAGTATGCGAAGGAAGATGATGAAAGAAGATCCGGGAGTGTGAAAAGCTCAAGCTTGGGGATGCCGTCATGCACCCCCAAGAAATATCCAAGGAGACTCAAGCGTCTAAGCTTGGGGATGCCCCCGTACATCCCCTTATCCATCAACAATCATCAGTTCTTTCTAAGAGCTTTTCTTTAGGTTGCTTTTGGAACACTCTTGAGTTATCATGCTTATCTTGTTTAGAGAGTTGGTCTATTCACTGAGTTGTGTGTCTTGCATGAGTAGGTAATTGAGGTTGCTATTATAAGTGTAGTAGTAACTTGCAATAGTTTTGAGGTATTGATTTGAGTAATGTTTGGACTTTTTGTGCCAAGAGCTTGAGCCTAATAGTGATAGGTGGCGTATTTTGGGAAATCTGTGTTTATTTTCGAAAACTACAAAAATTACTTGAGAACTCTAGCTACTAGATGGATCACTAATCTTTGGAGGGGTTGGAATATATAGAGTACCCTCACGTACCATGAGTCGAGGATGCGCAAGGATAACCAAAACCCCATACAATCCTCCTTGGGGGTACTTGTCTCTTTGTGAACCTCCTGATTAGATAGAGAGTTATCGATTATAAGTGCATGAGTTCTTCGGACTAATACGAGTATTCGATTGTTGGCACTTCCACCTTACATATTTTGCTAGCCTCTTCGGTACCGTGCATCGCCCTTTCTCATCTCGAGAGTTGGTGGAAACTTCGCCGATGCATCCAAACCCTTGGCATGATACGCTCTATCATCATAAACCTCCTTATATCTTTCTCAAAACAGACACCATACCTACATATCATGGCATTTCCATAGCCTTTCCGGGATACATTGTCATGCAACATCCACCATCTCATGACTTGATCTTCATGGCATACATGATTTTTCTTGATCGTAGAGCCGCATGCTAGTTGGGCCTTGCCCTTATCATTGCTACATGACGCGCGTATCATTGCAGATCCTACTACACTGGCAGAGGCATACATTTGCATACATCCTGATAGTTTTTCAGTTTTCTTTATGTTGACTACTTCTTGTAAAGTGGGAGGATCTTCTATATGCTTGTAAAATATAGAGTGTTGCCAACCCTTAAAGTGAGGAAAAGATCCCAAAGAGGACAAAATAAAAGATCCAAAAAGAGGACCAATTAAAAGATCCCAAATAGGACAAATGAGATATAAATAGAAAGTGCCAATGAGGCCACAAAAATACAAAAATAGGAAAAAAAGAGAGAAGGAGCAACACTACTATTCCTTTTGAAAGATCCACACTCATACTCCAGAGATTTTCATATCATTCATGCATAACTAAGCGGGGACCCTTACACTATAGAACTTGGCTTGCATATTCCAAGGATGAGCCTCCTCAAAATAGCACTAGGTCTTCATGAGCAAGCAAGTTGGATGCACCCCCACTAGTTCCATTGGAGAGCTTACCTATCTCATATGTGCATCCGTTGCATGGCAATCCCTACTCGTCACATCACATCTATCATTTGGCTTTCTCTCGCCTATGGTGTCCTCACTGATGTGAGCCTTTCACACCTTTTTGTCTTCCTTCCCCATCATTTTTCTCTTTGCCAATCTAAGTGTCAACATATCTTGCTTGTGCTCATCCATTGCATAAGTGCTCAAAGTCGAAAGGGAGCGGATCATTTTGACTTTTTCCTGACTAGTGGTCTAGGGACGAGTCAAAATAAGATTCCGAAGGAGACCAAGTGTGAAGTTTTAGTAGATTGAGTTCTCAATTAAACTATATAGTATTTTTTGTGATCTAAACCGATCTCCCACTTCTTGCACGCAAGCACCATTTGGAGAAATTTGAGTCACGAACATCGAGAGATCTTGCACCTTTATGTTCTTATTTTGCTAGTTTAAATACTAGATATAGACTCTTGCTTGTTATGTCTTGACTTGAATTGCATATCTTATCTGCTTTACTTTGAAGTTCTTAAATGTGTGTTAGCATGTCACCACAGAAATTATCTGTGTTATCATTTACCTACTCGAGGACATGCAGGAATTAAGCTTGGGGATGTTGATACGTCCCAAATGTATCTATAATTTTTTCTTGTTCCATGCTCATTTGGGTGACATTGCTATGTGTTTTTCTACACTTTCTTACCTTTTTACAAATATTTGGACTAACCTACTAACTCAGTGCACCCAGTGCCAGTTTCTGTCTGCTGATGTCTGTGAATTGCAGGTTTATACCCATATTTACAGTGCCCAAAAAGTTCCAAGAAAAATATATAAAAAATCAGCGTAACGGAAGCCTCCAAAATCCAGAAGGAGAGCCGGAGGGGGGCAACCCGCCGCTCCCAGGAGATCTCCTGGCACGGCCAGGGGTGGGGCCGCGCCGACAGGCCGCCTGGGAGGAGGCCACCTCCCCCGGTGCCCCCCTTAGGCCTATATTTAGTCCTCGGTACAAAAACCCTGAAAAAAGACCCTGCGTCGCGATTTTCATCGAGATTGCCAGAAGACCTTGTTCCGGCACCTGATATGTCCCAAACGTATCTATAATTTCTTCTTGTTCCATGCACTTTTATGTGACATTGCTACATGTTTTGCTACACTTTCATATCATTTTATACATATTTGGACTAACCTATTAACTGAGTGCACCGAGTGCCAGTTCCTGTCTGCTCATGTCATTAGTTGCAATGATTTTCCCCAATTTAAAATGCCAGAAAAATTCCAGAATAATCAGAATGAAAAACAGCGTCAAGGAAGCTTCCATAACCAATGAAGAAGTGTCGGAGGGGGGCCACCCCCCTCGCAGGCAAACAGATGGCGCGACCCCACCCCCGGTCGCGCAACCAGGGCGCCTAGGAGGTGGGCCCCACCTCTAATGCGCCCCTTCGGCCTATTTTTACCCCTCGTCACAGAAACCCTCGAGAGAATCCTGTATCGCGAATTACCTCTCTGTTCTGCCGCCGCAGCGCTTCCAATATGTGCAGCGCTAGAACACCTCTTCCCGGCATCGTGCTGGAGGGAGGATTGACCTCCGGGGACTTCTCCACCACCATGGACGCCTCCCGGATGTGCCGTGAGTAGTTTGTCTTGGACCATGGGTCCATGACTAGTAGCTATGTGATGTCTTCTCTCCATCCTTGTTCTTCAATGTTTAGACCTTATGAGCTTCCCTACATGATCAAGGCACCTATGTATATTTCCTGATGTTGCTATGTTGTGTTTGCTGGGATCCGATGGATTATGATATTATGTTCATATCGTGATGAGTTATATATTTGGTTTACCTTTTATATTTTGTTCTTGAGTAATTCTTGCATGTTCTCCGTTGATTTTTATTGCTTTGGCCAAGTAGTAGATAGTGACTGCAAGAGGGAGCGTTATGCATGATTGTGGGTTCATGCCCCCCGATGTCTAGCTTTAGTGACAGAAACATGAGACTAGGGGATGTGATGTTGTGGGGACCCGGGGTTAGCGTATGTAATTCCAGTCACGATGCAATCACATGGAGAGCCGAGAACCGTACCCACTTGTCTAAGCATACAAGGCCAAGCACAGAACGTTCTCGGTAAGCATCGAACGTGAGGGGCATCCCATTCAGGCCGGATGATCAACTGAGATGGGTCCTCATCGTCCGTTCACAAGTCTAAATGCTTATGGGTGGTGAATCCCATACTCATAGACAAGTCGCCTCAACCATGTTATCGATTGAATCCTAACTCTTACATATACTTACTCCAGCCCGATCACTCAGTCGGGGTCTAGGGCGGGCTCGATCATACAACAAAGTGTGCACGTGACAGAGTCACGAACAATCGCATCGCGATGCCCGAAGCTGCGCACATCTAAGGGCCACTTGGTGTATAAAAGACCGCCAGCCAGATCACAACTAAGGTCTCGAAAACCCATACTAAGACATGCATGTTATAAACATACACGCAGCACACATGCCTAGTATGAACAGCAGGTATCATCACATAACTCTACAAGTACTCTTTATAGATATACACATAGAGCATACAAAGATCACATGTCTGTGATCAACATTACATCATACAACGGAAGCAATTTATGTCTGAGTACAGACAAGTTTAACAAATGGCTTAGAGAAGCCTTGTACAACAAACATGCCCTTCCACGAGGGACCAGACTGCTGTCTTGGACTATACTAACTTAGTCAACGTCGAGCTTCACGAAGGTGACTCCATCGGGGTCCGGGTTCTCATCTAAAACATAGAATAAGAAAACGTGATTACAAAGTCGTACTCAGCAAGACTTACATCAGAACTATACTACTCATGCTCAAGTATCAAGGTAAAGGAGGTGGGGTTCAACATGCAGAAGTGCCAGCTTTGACTTGGCTAATCCTGTACTACGAGTACCAGACTTGAGGTAAGAAGCGTACACGAGTCCACTACATCTCCAACCAATTACACCACTATGGTGCCTTCCTCGACTTCCCCACGAGAAAGCACACCATAGCACTCACGCTTATCTTGCGAGTTTTATAAGTATCCATTCAAGTTCTCTATGATCAAGTAGAGGTTGCCAAGTAGTCCATAACCGCGGACACGGCTATTCGAATAGTTCATTAACCCTGCAGGGGTTTACATCTTCACACGCGTGTCATCAATTATCGCCTCGTTCTTGTCATCCTTCAAGCGGATGTCGGACATGGATGAAACCAAGGCACTACCCTCACATCACCTTCTCTAATCCAGGAGTCGACTACCTGAGTTTGTCACCGCTCGAGAGTCCGGCCGGTTCCACGAAACGGACTCAGATAATGTAAGGGACCGAGACGCCACCTTTGACAGACGGTTTCACTGTCTCACAGGTCCACCCACATATCTATACATAAATCAAACGGAAAGCCCGAATCTAGTGTGACTCCTGGACCGGATCGGGTACGTAAAGAGGCCAAACGGGGCTCCCATAAAACCCTACATGTGGTCATACTCTTTGTCTTGGATCACAAAACAGGAACTCGGGGCCTAGGGCAGTGTTCAACGAGACAACCCACTGTGTACTCCTACACAGCCTCTCATCGTTCACCTTTGTTTAGGGTGGATTCACCAACACGTTTCACTTTCATGAACACCACTGTGTTCATTCCATCCCGACTCACAATCAAAACATCCTCATTGTACCACTAAGCAGCAAGAGCAGTAACAGTTGTAGGGGCCACATGTTCATCAACCAACTCCTAAATCTTCTAGGATTGTGGTTTGCTTAATACGGTGGCAAAATGATAGGTCATGCATCGGAATGGGTTCAACTATGCGAAAGAACGTGTCTCGATGATCTCCTAAACATGCATAAGCGAGACTGAGAGGGAAGTAGGATTTTATAGACATGATCAATGGGGTTTGCTTGCCTTGCTGACGATACACGGGTCTTAACGGTGGTCTTCTTCTTCGGGGGGGGGATCACCGTCTCGGAGGCACTGTTACCGGCACAATCATCAACAAGAGGGGGACAACTTTCAAAATAAAAATGCACATACACATGATAAGGTTGTCCATGATGTGAATGGTACTGGTTTGTAGCATATTCAATTTAATTTAAGTATATTGCATTTGAAATGAAAATTCAAACTCCAAATTCAATTTCAAATTAACTCATATACACATTTGCTTCTTTTCACCCATTTTAAAATGGTCAAACATAATTTTTTTGCATATTCTTAATCCTTGTATTTTTCTGATAATTTTTCATATATTATATGTTTAATTTGGAGTTCATATGAATTAGTATGAATTTCCAAAGTTTAACTCATTTTCTGGATTTTTCTCTATTTTAATTAATTCTTTTAAATTTTGGAATTTGGTTTATTGCGTCATGCTGATGAGGGGGTGATGTCACAGGGGGGGCTGACATGTGGGTCCACCCTGTCAGTGGCCCACTGTTTGATCACTGTTTAATTAACAGAAACAGAGGATTAGGGGGGGGGGGGGGTTGGCCCCACTTGTCATGGACTCAAGGGGGGGCTAACCTGGTGTTTAAGGGGGGCTAATGGCGCCGTCGCCGGAAAACGGCCGGAGTTTCGCCGGAGTTTAGAAAAAGGGCACGGGATGGGGTTTTGGGGGCACGGGCGCGCTCCTCGCGGGCTCCCGCACCCAACGGTGCTACTGGGGGGTCTCGGGGAGGGCTGTGGAGCTCATCCACGACGACAATGGCGGCGGCCGAAGAGGCTTGAAGGGGAAAACGACTACGAGGAGCGGGGCGAAGCGCGGATGGAGTCAAAATGCGCGCAAGCTCACCGTGAAGGTGATGGCGAGGTCGAGGGAGCCGGAGGGATTGCGGCAGTGGCGTAATCGACGGCGAGGTCTTGCGGGGCCGGCGACGTCTCGTCGTCGATTCCGGCGACTCGAAGCGTTCCGGCTCGGGGCCTTCTCCAGGGCGATGAAGAGGAGGGCGTTGTGTCTGATGGACAGCTCGGCGTCGCTTGGGAGGGCCGTTGGCCACGCGAGTCCAACAGCGGCGCTCCGGTGTGCTCACGGTGTGTGCGGGGAAGACAACGCAGAGGCGCGGGGAGGAACCGCGAGCAGACGGGAAAGGAAGAGGGGGGTTCTGGGCGTAGCGTGGCGCAAGCAGAGGGCAGGTCGAGGCCTAGAAGCCTCCCGGCGGCCACGGCGGCGTCGCCGTGCTCTCCCAGCTCGCCACCGAGCTGGTTGAGGAAGAGGACAAACGACGAGGTGGGTTGGGCCGTGGTGCTGGGCCAGACAGGCTTGAGTTGGGCCGAAGCCAGGGGTTGTTCCCCTTTTCTATTTCTCTTCCTTTTATTTCTCTGCTAATTTTTTTGCTCTAATAAATAAAATACCAGAGCATTTTAGAAAAATGCCCAAGTGATTTTAAAAACCCTAGGTGGTCAGTAGCAAACCACTTATATAATTTGAGCATTTTTGAGATTCAATAGATTTGAATTTCAATTCAAATAGGGGTTTTCTTTTAATTTTCCAAGGCACTGTTTGAATTTTAGAACATTCCATGGGCATGGGAAAAATACCCAAACCACTTTTAAAATGATCAGCATCATTTATAGGAATTTTCCAAATATTCAAATGATTTTTGGAAAAAGATTTTTATCTGGCCATTTATTTAAATTCCTCAGGGCTTTTCTTTTCCCCATTTTTGATTTTCTTTCTGAATTTTTCATGATGCAAAAGGGCACAAACAATCCTAGCACTTACCCTAGTTGGGGTTCTGACAACTCGCCCCCACTCAAAAGAATCTCGTCCCGAGATTCAAAAGTCGTCGGGAGGAAGGTGGGGTACTCGGCACGGAGGCGGTCCTCTCTTTCCCATGTTGCTTGTTTCTCGGAGTGATGTGACCATTGCACTTTGAGGAACTTGATCTTCTGACGACGATAGACACGCTCTGCTGAATCAAGAATACGAACAGGGTACTCTCGATAAGAAAGCTCATCTTGGAGATCAAGCGCTTCATGGTCGACTTCGCGGATGGGGTCCTTGAAGCAACA
Source organism: Bromus sterilis (assembly GCA_950022295.1). NCBI lineage: Eukaryota > Viridiplantae > Streptophyta > Magnoliopsida > Poales > Poaceae > Bromus > Bromus sterilis. Next base: position 179,810,980 of record OX465601.1, on the reverse strand, counting down.
CCTGAGTTGTGACACATGGAATACGTCATGTACTCGGGAAAGGTGCGGAGGTAGTTCAAGTTGGTAGGCAACTTCTCCACATTTAGCGAGATATCGGAAAGGTCCGATGTAACGTGGGGCCAATTTGCCTTTGATACCGAATCTTTGGGTTCCCTTCAGAGGAGTAACCCGAAGGTAAGCCTTCTCATCAATATTGTAGCTCTCCTCTCTATGATGACGATCATAGTAGCTCTTTTGACGAGACTGAGCGGCTTTCAAACGATCACGAACAATGCGAACTTGCTCTTCTGCTTCCTTGATCATATCCGGTCCAAAGAGTTGTCTTTCACCGGTTTCTGACCAGTTTAAGGGTGTTCGACATCGTCGTCCATAGAGGAATTCAAAGGGAGCCATGTTCGGACTAGATTGATAGCTATTGTTATAAGCAAATTCGACGAATGGAAGAGATTTCTCCCAATTCTTTCCGAAAGAGATAACACAAGCTCTGAGCATGTCTTCCAAGATTTGAGTAACCCTTTCAACTTGACCGCTAGATTGATGGTGGAAAGCTGTACTAAAGGATAGATGAGTTCCCATAGCATTTTGAAAACTTTCCCAAAATCTAGAGGTGAAAAGGCTACCACGATCAGAATTGATCACCAAAGGAACACCGTGAAGAGACACAATTCTAGAGACATACAAATCCGCCAACTGACTAGCAGTTATAGACTCACGAACGGGAAGGAAGTGAGCAACTTTGGAAAGTCGATCAGTGACAACGAAGATGGCATCATTTCCTTTCTGGGTTTTTGGAAAGCCGGTGATGAAGTCCATACCGACCTTGTCCCATTTCCACTCGGGAATAGACAATGGTTGAAGAGTACCAGCAGGTCTTTGGTGTTCTACCTTAATGCGACGACAAACATCACATTCGGCAACAAATTGTGCAATGTCTCTCTTCATCCGGGTCCACCAAAATCTCTGGCGTAGATCCCGGTACATTTTTGTACTACCAGGATGAATTGAGAGGGGAGTTTCATGAGCTTCCTTAAGGATCAGCTGCTTTAGGTCTTCATTTTCAGGAACTACTAAACGATTTTCAAAGAATATCGTTCCTTGATCATTTGCAGAGAAACATTTATCAACTCCGCTAGCAATGTTCTTCTTGATCTCTTGAATACTTCTATCTTGTTTCTGGGCGGCTATGATTTGATCCTCAAGGGTTGGTTTCGCCACCAAGTTGAAAAGAGATCCACGAGGAACTATCTCAAGATTGAGCTTGCAAAATTCCTCATGAAGAAGTGGTTGATACTGTTGTAACATGAGGTTGTTACAATACGACTTACGACTTAGTGCATCAGCCATGACATTGGCCTTGCCTGGGGTGTAAGAAATTCCTAAGTCATAATCTTTTATCAACTCTATCCAGCGTCTTTTCCTGAGATTAAGATCTGGCTGGGTGAATATGTATTTGAGGCTTTGGTAATCAGAATAGATCTCGCAACGATTAACAAGGAGGTAATGTCGCCAAGTCTTCAGGGCATGAACTACGGCAGCGAGTTCAAGATCATGGGTAGGATAGTTCTCTTCATGTGGATGCAACTGGCGTGAAGCATAAGATACCACATGTCGATCTTGCATAAGTATGCATCCTAACCCTTGCCGTGAAGCATCACAATAGATCTCGAAATCCCTTTTGGTGTCCGGAGGCGCAAGTACGGATGCAGAAGTCAATCTTATTTTTAGCTCTTGAAAGCTTTCCTCGCACTTGGGAGTCCATTGGAATTTCTTATCTTTCTTGAGGAGTTCAGTAAGAGGCTTTGCAACTTTAGAAAAGTTCTCAACGAAGCGGCGGCAATAGCTTGCTAAGCCAAGAAAACTCCTAACTTGCTTAACCGATTCAGGTGGAGTCCAGTCAAGGACGGCCTGAACTCTCTCGGGATTGACTGCAACACCTTTCGCAGAAATCACGTGGCCTAAGTAGGTCACTTCTGGTAGCCAAAATTCACACTTGGAGAACTTGGCATAAAGGCGGTGCTCTCTAAGTTTCATCAATACCAACCTAAGATGTTCTGCGTGCTCTTCTTCGTTCTTCGAGTAGATGAGAATGTCATCAAGATAAACCACAACAAATTTATCTAAGTACTCCATGAAGATCGAATTCATCAAGCGCGAGAATGTGGCGGGGGCATTGGTTAAACCAAAGGACATGACGGTATACTCGTAAAGACCATAACGAGTAGTGAAGGCCATTTTGGGAATGTCCTCGTTTCGGATTTTGATTTGATGATAACCTAATCTCAAATCCATTTTGGAGAAGACAGAGGATCCAGCAAGTTGATCATAAAGATCATCGATCCTGGGAAGTGGGTACTTGTTCTTTATCGTCGCTAGATTTAGCGGACGATAGTCTACGCACATCCTTTCTGTTCCATCTTTCTTCGTTACGAACAGAACGGGGCAACCCCATGGCGATGAGCTAGGGCGGATGAAGCCTTTTGCCAACGAAGCATCAAGTTGGGTTTTTAGCTCAGCTAACTCATGTGGGGCCATTCTATATGGGCGTCTCGAGATTGGGGCTGTGCCTGGTATAAGATCCACTATGAATTCTACACATCTGTCGGGTGGCATTCCCGGCAGCTCTTCAGGAAAGACATCTGGGAATTCACGAACCACCGGAACATCTTCAAGGTCAGGAAGGGGAAGCACATTCAAAGTATGCATCTGGTTTTTAGAGCTGGGTGATGTGTAGTCAATGATCTGGCCTGAAGGATGGGTGAGTTTGACTGATTTGGCTTTACAATCAAGGAAAGCATTCTGCCTTGATAACCAATCCATTCCTAGGATGACATCAATGTCCAAAGACTTGAGGGCTATAAGAGAAGCAAGGAATACTAAACCTTCAATTGCAATTTGATTACCATGGCTTACTCTATTAGTTTGCCACTTTGAACCAGGAGTTTGAATGATCATTGGAGAAAACATTTCTTCAAAGGGGAACTCATGACGAAGTGCATAACTCTCCGACATGAATGAATGAGAAGCTCCTGGATCGAAAAGAACGGAGGCGGGAACATGATTGACTGGGAGTGTGCCAAGGATGACGTCAGAAGCAGCAGTGGTTTCCTCAACTGAGATTTGGTTCACACAACCACTATTAATGACTGAAAGCTTTGCTGGGATGGTCTTGGTGGTGGATTTCTTTGGAGGCTTGTGACTAGGTCGACGTGGTGCCACCAACACTGTAGGGCACTGTCGGAAGTAATGGCCTGTCAGGCCACACGTGAAACATACCCTCCCTGAATTGCTGGGAGCAGGATTACTTGATTGCACACCATCATTCCTGGGAGGAACAATGTGTTGAGGTGGATGGCATATATTCGGTGGTGGTCTCTGAAGAAGGTTTTGAGGTATGGCACGGGTTGGAATCCAAATTCTGCGTTTCTGAGGGGCTGAACTAGAAGAAGGGGCAAGCTCAAGAGTATGCTTGCGAGACTCTTCGAACACTTCATTGCCATGCTCAGCTCTGAAGGATCTGTTGACCAAATCCTCAAAGGTGGCAAATTCGATGAGGTTGAGATCATTGCGATGGATGGGGCTAAGTCCCTTACGGAACCTTGCCTACTTTCTGGCATCGGTGGTGATCTCATCTTGGGCATACCGAGCAAGAAGGTTGAACTCTCTCACATACTCATGGATGGACATATTTCCTTGAGTCAGACTGCAGCACTCTTCCTTCTTGCGCTCCATCAACTCATCCAGAAGGTGATACCCCCGAAAGGCAACACATAACTCCTGCCAAGTCACTAGGTGACCACCTGGCTGCATAGCAACATAGTTCTCCCACCATTCAGCAGCAGCACCTTCCAGAAAGTATGCCGCGAATATAACTCGGTCATCGGGAGCAACATGTGCAGTGTCAAGCTTACGCTCGATGGAACGGAGCCAATCATCAGCTTCAAGGGGCTCAGAAGAACATCGGAATACCGGTGGCTTGAGGAGGATGAAGTCCTGAATGCTCACAACCACATTGCAATGACGTCAGGTATTCTGCTCGATGAGCTCCAGAAGACGTGTTTGATCGCGTTGATTCTTCTCAGCTTCCATCATGATTTCCGCCGCAGAAGGCGGTGGTAGAGGTTCATCATCATTTCGATTCCGAACACGGTCTCGATTCCGACGAACAGCACTACGAGTTCCACCTGACATCCTGTGTGATAAAAATCAACAATCAGAACAGGTTGGATGATGGATTCAAGGATAACAAGACATGATGAAGGAGGAAAAGATTATAATGCGAAGGCAATGATTCATAGAAACTTGGAACAAATCCGGCAGCATAACGGCTACACCGGGATGGAAAACAAGACAACCTCGAGGAGATTGGACAGAACTTCCTCAAGGAACTCAAAACGGAGACTCTGGACGACCACAATAATCCTACGGCTAAAAGGAAGCACTCAACGAGATGTTCTAGTAAGACATAGATGAGCCTAGTCCTATCATCCCGTAGAAAAGATAAGGGTGACCCAGAACTCAGATCGATGAGGGTAAGGAGAAAAAGAAGCCTTACGTTGTTCCCTTTATACCCAAGTAGCTATATAACTATAGAATGCTAGACTCGACTTCGACCAAGGGTTTGATAAGCCTACAGACAGTCCTGCTCTGATACCAAGTCTGTCGGGACCCGGGGTTAGCGTATGTAATTCCAGTCACGATGCAATCACATGGAGAGCCGAGAACCGTACCCACTTGTCTAAGCAGACAAGGCCAAGCACAGAACGTTCTCGGTAAGCATCGAACGTGAGGGGCATCCCATTCAGGCCGGATGATCAACTGAGATGGGTCCTCATCGCCCGTTCACAAGTCTAAATGCTTATGGGTGGTGAATCCCATACTCATAGACAAGTCGCCTCAACCATGTTATCGATTGAATCCTAACTCTTACATATACTTACTCCAGCCCGATCACTCAGTCGGGGTCTAGGGCGGGCTCGATCATACAACAAAGTGTGCACGTGACAGAGTCACGAACAATCGCCTCGCGATGCCCCAAGCTGCGCACATCTAAGGGCCACTTGGTGTATAAAAGACCGCCAGCCAGATCACAACTAAGGTCTCGAAAACCCATACTAAGACATGCATGTTATAAACATACACGCAGCACACATGCCTAGTATGAACAGCAGGTATAATCACATAACTTTACAAGTACTCTTTATAGATATACACATAGAGCATACAAAGATCACATGTCTGTGATCAACATTACATCATACAACGGAAGCAATTTATGTCTGAGTACAGACAAGTTTAACAAATGGCTTAGAGAAGCCTTGTACAACAAACATGCCCTTCCACGAGGGACCAGACTGCTGTCTGGGACTATACTAACTTAGTCAACGTCGAGCTTCACGAAGGTGACTCCATCGGGGTCCGGGTTCTCATCTAAAATATAGAATAAGCAAACGTGAGTACAAAGTCGTACTCAGCAAGACTTACATCAGAACTATACTACTCATGCTCAAGTATCAAGGTAAAGGAGGTGGGGTTCAACATGAATAAGTGCCAGCTTTGACTTGGCTAATCCTGTACTACGAGTACCAGACTTGAGGTAAGAAGCGTACACGAGTCCACTACATCTCCAACCAGTTACACCACTATGGTGCCTTCCTCGACTTCCCCACGAGAAAGCACACCATAGCACTCACGCTTATCTTGCGAGTTTTATAAGTATCCATTCAAGTTGTCTATGATCAAGTAGAGGTTTCCAAGTAGTCCATAACCGCGGACACGGCTATTCGAATAGTTCATTAACCCTGCAGGGGTGTACATCTTCACACGCGTGTCATCACTTATCTCCTCGTTCTGGTCATCCTTCAAGCGGATGTCGGACGTGGATGAAACCAAGGCACTACCCTCACATCACCTTCTCTAATCCAGGAGTCGACTACCTGAGTTTGTCACCGCTCGAGAGTCCGGCCGGTTCCACGAAACGGACTCGGATAATGTAAGGGACCGAGACGCCACCTTTGACAGATGGTTTCACTGCCTCACAGGTCCACCCACATATCTATACATAAATCAAATGGAAAGCCCGAATCTAGTGTGACTCCTGGACCGGATCGGGTACGTAAAGAGGCCAAACGGGGCTCCCATAAAACCCTACATGTGGTCATACTCTTTGTCTTGGATCACAAAACAGGAACTCGGGGCCTAGGGCAGTGTTCAACGATACAACCCACTGTGTACTCCTACACAGCCTCTCATCGTTCACCTTTGTTTAGGGTGGATTCACCAACACGTTTCACTTTCATCAACACCACTGTGTTCATTCCATCCCGACTCACAATCAAAACATCCTCATTGTACCACTAAGCAGCAAAAGCAGTAACAGTTGTAGGGGCCACATGTTCATCAACCAACTCCTAAATCTTCTAGGATTGTGGTTTGCTTAATACGGTGGCAAAATGATAGGTCATGCATCGGAATGGGTTCAACTATGCGAAAGAACGTGTCTCGATGATCTCCTAAACATGCATAAGCGAGACTGAGAGGGAAGTAGGATTTTATAGACATGATCAATGGGGTTTGCTTGCCTTGCTGACGATACACGGGTCTTAACGGTGGTCTTCTTCTTCGGGGGGGGGGATCACCGTCTCGGAGGCACTGTTACCGGCACAATCATCAACAAGAGGGGGACAACTTTCAAAATAAAAATGCACATACACATGATAAGGTTGTCCATGATGTGAATGGTACTGGTTTGTAGCATATTCAATTTAATTGAAGTATATTGCATTTGAAATGCAAATTCAAACTCCAAATTCAATTTCAAATTAAGTCATATACACATTTGCTTCTGTTCCCCCATTTTAAAATCATCAAACATAAAAACAAATTTCATATTCTTAATCCTTGTATTTTTCTCATAATTTTTCATATATTATATGTTTAATTTGGAGTTCATATGAATTAGTTATGAATTTCCAAAGTTTAACTCATTTTCTGGATTTTCTCTGTTTTAATTAATTCTTTTCAATTCTGGAATTTGGTTTATTGCGTCATGCTGATGAGCGGGTGATGTCACAGGGGGGCCTGACATGTGGGTCCACCCTGTCAGTGGCCCACTGCTTGATCTCTGTTTAATTAACAAAAACAGAGGATTAAGGGGGGGGGGTTGGCCCCACTATCATGGACTCAAGGGGGGGTTAAGCTGGTGTTTAAGGGGGGCTAATGGCCCCGTCGCCGGAAAACGGCCGGAGTTTCGCCGGAGATTAGAAAAACGGCACGGGATGGGGTTTTGGGGGCACGGGCGCGCTCCTCGCGGGCTCCCGCACCCAACGGTGCTACTGGGGGGTCTCGGGGAGGGCTGTGGAGCTCGTCCACGACGACAATGGCGGCGGCCGGAGAGGCTTGAAGGGGAAAACGACTACGAGGAGCGGGGCGAAGCGCGGATGGAGTCAAAATGCGCGCAAGCTCACCGTGAAGGTGATGGCGAGGTCGAGGGAGCCGGAGGGATTGCGGCAGTGGTGTAATCGACGGCGAGGTCTTGCGGGGCCGGCGACGTCTCGTCGTCGATTCCGGCGACTCGAAGCGTTCCGGCTCGGGGCCTTCTCCAGGGCGATGAAGAGGAGGGCGCTGTGTCTGATGGACAGCTCGGCGTCGCTTGGGAGGGCCGTTGGCCACGCGAGTCCAACAGCGGCGCTCCGGTGTGCTCACGGTGTGTGCGGGGAAGACGACGCAGAGGCGCGGGGAGGAACCGCGAGCAGAGGGGAAAGGAAGAGGGGGGTTCTGGGCGTAGCGTGGCGCAAGCAGAGGGCAGGTGGAGGCCTAGAAGCCTCCCGGCGGCCACGGCGGCGTCGCCGTGCTCTCCCAGCTCGCCACCGAGTTGGTTGAGGAAGAGGACAAACGGCGAGATGGGCTGGGCCGTGGTGCTGGGCCAGACAGGCTTGAGTTGGGACGAAGCCAGGGGTTGTTCCCCCTTTCTATTTCTCTTCCTTTTATTTCTCTGCTAATTTGTTTGCTCTAATAAATAAAATACCAGAGCATTTTAGAAAAATGCCCAAATGATTTTAAAAACCCTAGGTGGTCAGTAGCAAACCACTTATATAATTTGAGCATTTTTTAAATTCAATAGATTTGAATTTCAATTCAAATAGGGGTTCTTTTAATTTTCCAAGGCACTGTTTGAATTTTAGAACATTCCATGGGCATGGGAAAAATACCCAAACCACTTTTAAAATGATCAGCATCATTTATAGGAATTTTCCAAATATTAAAATGATTTTTGGAAAAAAGATTTTTATCTAGCCATTTATTTAAATTCCTCAGGGCTTTTCTTTTCCCCATTTTTGATTTTCTTTCTGAATTTTTCATGATGCAAAAGGGCACAAACAATCCTAGCACTTACCCTAGTTGGGGTTCTAACAAATGTTTCCACCAAGGAGAGAAAACAACGGTGCTTGGAACTGCGGTTGCAAAGATTGTTTACCTTACACATAGATTATTAATGCAATTGTTTGTTGCTTTGAGTTTATACTTTGGGTGGGGCTCGCAACTTAATACCAGTGACATGTGCTGCATAGATATCTTAAGGTGGATGATTAGTAGTAGATGAAGATGGATTTCGGTCTACTTGTCTTGACGTACTGCCCCTACTTTTGAGCCTCTTACTTTCAAGTAGCATAATTAGCATTGTGGTGCGTTTATAATTCTGTCAATTGCCCAGCTGTAATTTTTTCACCCAGCTTAGCTGTTTATCGTCTTTTGGGAGAGAAACATCACTAGTGAACATCATGGGACCCTGGTCCATATTTCCACCACTGTTTACACCTTCACTTTTATTTCCTTTTTATTTTACTTTCAGTTGCAGTTATCACTATTATCTACCCTTGCATTTGAACCTCGGTAAACAACAAGTCCGGAGAGATTGACAACCTCTTTGTACTAGTTGGGAGAAAAGTTATTTGTTTCTGTGTGCAGGTCCAGGTAAATCAAGTGATTATCATTCAAACGGTGCATCACTTTCCTAGCCACCTACTTGTCGATCCTGGCAGTCCTCCTGGTTCGATAAACCTTACTGTCCTCGTGTAAGGGAAATTAGCTTCTATCTACATCTCTACTTTCCACTTGGGGTAACCAACGAGGAGCACTACTTTAGTGCCATCAAGCTAATTTTGATCATGAAGAAGGGGACTCCACTCTTCAAGATAGGTGAGTTACACACTATCTTTTACCTTTTCTTTTTAGTCTTGTTAGTTTACCTTATCATTTTTTATCTTAATGTCCTTCATCAAAAACCACAAAAAAAATTAGTTACCTTGCTTTTAGTAGTCCTTTATGTTTAGTCAAGCATGTTACGACTTGGTGCTTTGAGGGAAACGGAAGTTCTAGATTTCCATCAAAGGGATGGCGAAAATATGAAGAAGGCATGGGATAGAATTTCTGATGCACATAGGAGAATTATGGTTTGGATACCTATAAAATTATTCTTAGAAATTTTTACCATGGTATTTTTAAATGGTGTAAACACTTCTAGTTATTATAGCTGAAGGAGATTTCTTAGAGTGTGATGAAGCTAGAGCTCTTGATATTATGCATGGTCTATCTAGTTATTTTGTTTATGATCGTAGTTTCGATACTGTTATAGATAGACTTGCTGCTATTGAAAAGAGAATGGATGCTCTAGCCTCTAGAAAAGTAGAGAAACCCAAACCCAATAAGAAGGATATTTTGGAGATAGATGATGATTGGGAGCCTTTTGTTAGAATTACCCTCTCTAACCAAGACTTCCTTGATTTTTGTGATATTGGATCCACGGTTTCTACAATGCCAAAAATAGTTTATGATTCTTTAAAAACTTTCAAACATGGACAATATGTCATCTTATCACGAACATGCTAATGGAGATATTTCTGAGATCCAGGGAAAGGTAAAAGATGTCCAAGTTACATTCTTAAAAAGGAGTGCAACAGTAGATTTCTTCATCATGGAGCCAAACCAAGGAAACATAGTGCTTGGAAGGGATTTCCCTCGAGCTGTAAAAGGCTTCATTGATATAGGTAAGGGACACATACACTTACGTGGAAAGGCGAAAGGTACGTATAACTTTCCTAAAATAAATAAGGATGAACTTATTGAGGAACCATTTGAAGATCTTTCTAACTCCGACAACTATGATGACTTTTGATTCCTCTTTGTTGTAAGGCCCGATATGCGGTACTGTTCCAGATCTAGATGTTTCCATCCAGATCTGGGGACGAAGCACATATCAGTCCCACCGCGACATATGACGAAGTCATATGCCCCGGATTTCCAACATGATATCACAACATTACAGATACAAGGATACAACATCTCATGCAATCGGCATACAACTGCCTTAATACAATACAACAGCAGAAGATAGATATCTGAGTACATACTACAATCAAAAGCCTACTGGCAAAGAGAAAAGCATCGATCCCATAACCACACGGGTCCAGGCCCTCCGCCGGGATCCGCCTAACTAGTCGTCGTCGAGTCTCCACGTGAAACGTCGATCACCATACCTGTTGTCGATCAAGAACCCTGAAAAGAGTTTGGGGGTAGTATCATGAGTACAGAGGTACTCAGCATCCAACTGTAGTGGTCATCTGACCCAGCAAGGACTTCATCACTCGTCATTCTAGGACAACTAGTAGTTTACGGTAAGGATGGGGTAAGTGGTGAGGTTGCTGCCGCACTAGCATTTATGAAGTGGCTAACGATCTAGAGAGTAAGATAAGAAGCCCATCATTCGATGAGGAATCGCCTCCAACAAGTCTTGCTATCAACTACGTACACAATCATAACACCTATCCTATCCTTGACCTCCTCTTCGCATCCCGACGAAGAAGATGCAGTCAAGGCACACACACGTTGATCAAGTTATATTAAGATTATCTCAACTGTTGTTGTCTATGAACAATGAGTACGTCTCAAGTCGTCCATAACCGTGGACACGGCTTCTCGAAAAGATTTAACCCTGCAGGGGTGTACCAACTGCCCATTACGAGGCTCCGCACGCACGTCCATCCCTCTCAGTTGCTACCCATCACAGGAAACCAGTTTATGATTTAGTTCCAAGAGATCCGAAACGACAGGTCCCTCTAGCTAACAACAAACAAATCCGGGTGGCCCCCGGGGAGTCGACACCCAATCCAAAAACTGGCCACGCTCTCGGATCGGACTCTTCCGTCTCAACAGGATTTGGGTTACGGAGACGCCTCACGTGAGGCCTCGGGCCCTTGCCGGTCAAAGGTGGACCAACAGGGAAACCATGTCTCCGCTGGTCCGGGTTGGTTTAAAAACTACTGGCAGCTGACCAGTACACACACGGTTTCAAAAGGTAAATCAGCTTGGGCCACCACTAGAAATGCTTGAAGCTAGGTAGGTAAGAAAAGGGGACCCCATAAAATCCCACACGCGGTTAGGCACGCTCAGTCTTAAAACCAATACCCGAAACTCGGGTCCTAGGTGACTCGAATGGAACAAAGCGTCGGGGCAGGATAGCCTAGACCTTCCATCTTTCGTCGAATATAGTCAACATTATAATAATCATATCCTCAACAACAATATAATAATGTGATATCCCAAACCAAGGAGTAACAGGGTAACATCGTAGCATCCTAAGCATGCATACTAAGCAGGCGCTGAGCAACGAGCAATAGTAAGATAGCAGTACAAGGTTTGCTGGGAAGGGACATGGCTGTATCGGTTTGAAAGAGGCTGTAAACATGTGGTAGGATCAAACATCGAACCTAACCTAGACTAGCATGCAAAACGCTGGTTGAAATAGAATGGATCATAAGTAATGTATAGTCCTGGCCTGTTGATAAGTCGGGTTCCGAAGGTGTAGTCGACCCCAAGCTCGCATCGTCTCCGAGAGGTACCCGCGGAAGCACACAAGACGATAAACACTGGAAATCAATCAACGAGCAAGCACTCTATTACTACGGGGAAAACACGAGAAAGCACCAACAAGAAGGCAACACGAGACGGATCTATCATCGAGAACGGTTACTAACAATTTAAGTGGGGTATCGGTCACACACGACGAATACCGCACGTTTACGGTGGTTCAAGTTTCTTAGCTACAGGTGATCAACCAACGGTTATTAACATGGCAACTCAATCAAGCATGGCATAGCACACAAACATGGAAAGAGGTGAAGCACAAAGTAAACTATCTATGCTAGTCAGTTTAAGTGAGGCACAACCTAAACATGGCATACACTAAGTGTCGCACGACAATTAAAAGATTTGGTACTGTTCTGTCCTAAACCATAGTTTAGGTTGGTTAAGAACAGCAAACAATAACAAAAACACAAAGTACACGAAAAAGTAATCAAGTTACATATAAGACACACTCCAAACGGAGTTACGGTTAAAAAGATATAAGCAAAACAAGCTATGCACACATGCTTTATAAACAGGGGTAAATCTATATGCAAAAGTGCAGAAACATGACATAGCAATACATGGGATGAAATTATACATGATGCTTAACAATATGCAATTGGAATCACTCAATTCCGATAAACGGTCGCGACACACTCGTCGACCGAAGTTGCAACAAAATAACAGTTTCAGCAACAGCAGCACAATAACATCAGGATAGCTACTTTGGAGCAAGATTTAATATATCTAGAGCACCCAAACACGACAAGTTAAAGCATGGAATTGAAGTAAACATGATGCTTAACACATAGGAGAAAGAATCAATGCAATAGGCCTCATGGATTAGTCACAATCATCATGCAAAGTTGCAACAAAATAATAACAGCAGCACATAATAGGAAAAAGTAGCAGTTTAACGGCCTGATGCCCTGTTCAGCACACAATTACACAATCAAGATGACCTCAAATGCAAAAACCATACGAATTCTAGAGCACGCAAAACTGAGCAACTTTCGTTTTGGGGGCACGTTCATCTGAGCTACCGTTTAACGGGAAATCGCATCGCAAAAACAGATCAGCAGCAGTATTATCAGCACTTAGAAAAAAAATCAGGCCCCAGGGAAAAAAATGGATCTCGGGCCTCACATGGGTCTTGGCCCATCTGCAGCAGAGGGGAGGCCGGCTTGGGCCAGATCTGGCCTGCTGGGCTGGGTGGGCTCGCCGGCCCACCTGGCCTGGCTGGCCCATGGCGGTTGGAGGCGACGGCTCCGATCCCGCCTGGATCGAGCGGGCAGCGGCCGCCGGCGTGGGAGACCTCCGGCGAGGGGCAAGCGGCACAGAGGGGGTCCCGTGCAGGCGGGAAGGGCGGCGCGGTGCCGGACCCGCCAGATCCCGTCGCCGGTGGGGTGCAGGGGCGTGGGGTGAGAAGATCGGGCGCGACTCGAAGCTCCGGGACCTCCTGTCCATGGCGCGGGTTACTGGAGAAAAGGAGAGACGGGGAGGTGAGAGGAGAAGGGGAAGAGAGGGAAGAGGGGCCGGAGGAGAGAGGAGGAGCGGCGCGCCGGCGGCTGGCTGGCCGGAGGGAGCGGCGGCGGCGGTTCGGTTGCCCACAGGCGGCGGCTGCCTGGAAGTAGGAGAGAAAGGAGAGTGGGAGGCGATCTCGGCCGTCAGATCGGGCGATCTCGGTCGTCAGATCGGGCGATCTGACGATCCAGATCCGCTGGGCTAGAGCTGCTGCGAAAAATTGGGGTATTGGGCAAATTTTGGGGAAAAAACAGGGGTGTGGCTGCATATTTGTGTTAGGGAAACCCTAAGTGGGGGTGGGAGAGAGGTGGTCTTTATATAGCCCCAGTGGCTGGCAGTTTGCAAAAACATCCCCGGTTTCTCTCTCGCGCGCGCGGTGCTCACATTTCTGACTGCCGGGGGTCCGCAGTACTTCCGATTCGAGTAAAACTTCGAGCTGCGCGATCAGCGCGTCGAGCCGGAAGCGTTCACCTCGCGCTGGAACCGTTCCGAGAAAACTTTCCGGCGCGCTATAAATATAACCCGGTTAATTATTAAACGGGGTTTTTCGTTCCGTTGGCTACGGCTGGTATCGTGCGGTTTCGCGACGGTGATCAGGTGAAACCCGGTATCACAAAGGTCGAGTGTCAGGGTGGAAAGGGTCGGTCTCCGTCCGATACGAGATAAGAGGGGGGGAAATAATCGCCGATCGATAAATCGGGGATGCAAACACCGCAAACAAATCAGGCAATCAAACAATTCACACCGAAAACAAAATTTTTAATTTTTGTGAAAACTGGGCTGTTACAATACAACACCACGAACAAGGGATCTCGTCCCGAGATCCAGGACGATCCGGGGGAGAGAGAGTCGACGATTCTTCAACACCACCAACAAGGGACTCTGCTCCATGTCGACGTCGAACTTCTGTCGAAATAATTTCCGCAGAGAGACGACATCGTCGGAAAAACGAAACCGTCAGTGACAAGAGGAAGAACGATCGCGAAAACGAGATCAAGGGATAGTGATTTTTGACGAAAGTCATAAAAACACTGGGCAAAAGGAGGGAGGCAATGGATGACCCAGATGATAACCGAAATCGGAGAAGCTAAAGGTACTGCAGGAATTCCCACCTGAGCTCGGAATCGAGACAATACGCTACAAGCAAGGCATTGTAACGGTTCCGATACTCCACACACTCGGGATCCTAGAGTTTGAAGGGGGTAAGATAAGGATTAAAACACTTACGACACTTGTCCTGACCAGAGCAAGGGTAAGGAGTAAAAGATTCCTACTCTCCGATAACTAACTTAATAACTACAAAATAGTTTTTGTCTAGACTCGACATCGGCCAGAGAAGGGATCCTACGGTCGGTAAGGCTCTATACCAAGTTGTAAGGCCCGATATGCGGTACTGTTCCAGATCTAGATGTTTCCATCCAGATCCGGGGACGAAGCACATATCGGTCCCACCGCGACATATGACGAAGTCATATGCCCCGGATTTCCAACATGATATCACAACATTACAGATACAAGGATACAACATCTCATACAATCGGCATACAACTGCCTTAATACAATACAACAGCGGAAGATAGATATCTGAGTACAGACTACAAACAAAAGCCTACTGGCAAAGAGAAAAGCATGGATCCCATAACCACACGGGTCCAGGCCCTCCGCCGGGATCCGCCTAACTAGTCGTCGTCGAGTCTCCACGTGAAACGTCGATCACCATACCTGTTGTCGATCAAGAACCCTGAAAAGAGTTTGGGGGTAGTATCATGAGTACAGAGGTACTCAACATCCAACTGTAGTGGTCATCTAACCCAGCAAGGACTTCATCACTCGTCATTCTAGGACAACTAGTAGTTTACGGTAAGGATGGGGTAAGTGGTGAGGTTGCTGCCGCACTAGCATTTATGAAGTGGCTAACGATCTAGAGAGTAAGATAAGAAGCCCATCATTCGATGAGGAATCACCTCCAACAAGTCTTGCTATCAACTACTTACGCAATCATAACACCTATCCTATCCTTGTCCTCCTCTTCGCATCCCGACGAAGAAGAAGCAGTCAAGGCACACACACGTTGATCAAGTTATATTAAGATTATCTCAGCTGTTGTTGTCTATGAACAAGGAGTAGGTCTCAAGTCGTCCATAACCGTGGACACGGCTTCTCGAAAAGATTTAACCCTGCAGGGGTGTACCAACTGCCCATTACGAGGCTCCGCACGCACGTCCATCCCTCTCAGTTGCTACCCATCACAGGCAACCATTTTATGATTTAGTTCCAAGAGATCCGAACCGACAGGTCCCTCTAGCTAACAACAAACAAATCCGGGTGGCCCCCGGGGAGTCGACACCCAATCCAAAAGCTGGCCAAGCTCTCGGATCGGACTCTTCCGTCTCAATAGGATTTGGGTTACGGAGACGCCTCACGTGAGGCCTCGGGCCCTCGCCGGTCAAAGGTGGACCAACAGGGAAACCATGTCTCCGCTGGTCCGGGTTGGTTTAAAAACTACTGGCAGCTGACCAGCACACACACGGTTTCAAAAGGTAAATCAGCTTGGGCCACCACTAGAAATGCTTGAAGCTAGGTAGGTAAGAAAAGGGGACCCCATAAAATCCCACACGCGGTTAGGCACGCTCAGTCTTAAAACAAATACCCGGAACTCGGGTCCTAGGTGACTCGAATGGAACAAAGCGTCGGGGCAGGATAGCCTAGACCTTCCATCTTTCGTCGAATATAGTCAACATTATGATAATCATATCATCAACAACAATATAATAATGTGATATCCCAAACCAAGGAGTAACAGGGTAACATCGTAGCATCCTAAGCATGCATACTAAGCAGGGGCTGAGCAACGAGCAATAGTAACATAGCAGTACAAGGTTTGCTGGGAAGGGACATGGCTGTATCGGTTTGAAAGAGGCTGTAAACATGTGGTAGGATCAAACATCGAACCTAACCTAGACTAGCATGCAAACCGCGGGTTGAAATAGAATGGATCATAAGTAATGTATACTCCTTGCCTGTTGATAAGTCGGGTTCCGAAGGTGTAGTCGATCGCAAGCTCGCATCGTCTCTGAGAGGTACCCGCGGAAGCACACAAAACGATAAACACAGGAAAGCAATCAACGAGAAAGCACTCTATTACTACGGGGAAAACACGAGGAAGCACCAACAAGAAGGCAACACGAGACGGATCTATCATCGAGAACGGTTACTAACAATTTAAGTGGGGTATCGGTCACACACGACGAATACCGCACGTTTACGGTGGTTCAAGTTGCTTAGCTACAGGTGATCAACCAACGGTTATTAACATGGCAACTCAAGCAAGCATGGCATAGAACACAAACATGGCAAGAGGTGAAGCACAAAGTAAACTATCTATGCTAGTCAATTTAAGTGAGGCACAACCTAAACATGGCATACACTAATGGTCGCACGACAATTAAAATATTTGGTAATGTTCTGTCCTAAACCATATTTTAGGTTTTTTAACAACAGAAAACAATAGCAAAAACACAAAGTACACGAAAAACTAATCAAGTTACATATAAGGCACAATCCAAACGGAGTTACGGTTAAAAAGATATAAGCAAAACAAGCTATGCACACATGCTGTATAAACAGGGGTAAATCTATATTCAAAAGTGCAGCAACATGACATAGCAATATATGGGATGAGAGTAGACATGATTCTTAACAATATGCAATTGGAATCACTCAATTCCGATAAATGGTCGCGACACATTCGTCGACCGAAGTTACAACAAAATAACAGTTTCAGCAACAGCAGCACAATAACATCAGGATAGCTACTTTGGAGCAAGATTTAATATAGCTAGAGCACCGAAACACGACAAGTTAAAGCATGGAATTGAAGTACACATGATGCTTAACACATAGGAGTAAGAATCAATGCAATAGGCCTCATGGATTAGTCACAATCATCATGCAAAGTTGCAACAAAATAATAACAGCAGCACATAATAGGAAAAAGTAGCAGTTTAACGGCCTGATGCCCTGTTCAGAGACACAATTACACAATCAAGATGACCTCAAATGCAAAAACTTTCTACATATGAATTCTAGAGCACGCAAAACTGAGCAACTTTCGTTTTGGGGGCACGTTCATCTGAGCTACCGTTTAACGGGAAATCGCATCGCAAAAAAAGATCAGCAGCAATATTATCAGCACTTCGAAAAAAATCAGGCCCCAGGGAAAAAAATGGATCTCGGGCCTCACATGGGTCTTGGCTCATCTGCAGCAGAGGGGAGGCCGGCTTGGGCCAGATCTGGCCTGCTGGGTTGGCTGGGCTCGCCGGCCCACCTGGCCTGGCTGGCCCATGGCAGTTGGAGGCGACGGCTCCGATCCCGCCTGGATCGAGCGGGCAGCGGCCGCCCGCGTGGGAGACCTCCGGCGAGGGGCAAGCGGCGCAGAGGGGGTCCCGTGCAGGAGGGAAGGGCGACGCGGCGCCGGACCCTCCAGATCCCGTCGTCGGTGGGGTGCACGGGCGTGGGGTGAGCAGATCGGGCGCGGCTCGAAGCTCCGGGACCTCCAGTCCATGGCTCGGGTTCCTGGAGAAAAGGAGAGACGGGGAGGTGAGAGGAGAAGGGGAGGAGAGGGAAGAGGGGACGGAGGAGAGAGGAGGAGCGGCGCGCCGGCGGCTGGCTGGCCGGAGGGAGCGGCGGCTGCCTGGAGGTAGGAGAGAGAGGAGAGTGGGAGGCGATCTCGGCCGTCAGATCGGGCGATCTGACGGTCCAGATATGCTGGGCTGGAGCTGCTGCGAAAAATTGGGTTATTGGGCAAATTTTGGGGCAAAAACAGGGGTGTGGCTGCATATTTGTGTTAGGGAAACCCTAAGTGGGGGTGGGAGAGTGGTGGTCTTTATATAGCCCCGATGGCTGGCAGTTTGCAAAAACATCCCCGGTTTCTCTCTCTCGCGCGCGGTGCTCACGTTTCTGACCGCCGGGGGTCCGCAGTACCTCCGATTCGGGTAAAACTTCGAACTGCGCGATCAGCGCGTCGAGCCGGAGGCGTTCATCTCGCGCTGGAACCGTTCCGAGAAAACTTTCAGGCGCGCTATTTGTTTGCGCTGGGTTTTTCGTTCCGTTGGCTGCGGCTGGTCTCGTGCGGTTTCGCAACGGTGATCGGGTGAAACCCGGTGTCGCAAAGGTCGAGTGTCAGGGTGGCAAGGGTCGGTCTCCCTCCGTTACGAGATAAGAGGGGGGAAAATAATCGCTGATCGATAAATCGGGGATGCAAACACCGCAAACAAATCAGGCAATCAAACAATTCACACCGAAAACAAAATTTTTAATTTTTGTGAAAACTGGGCTGTTACATTTGTATCATGCCTAGCTAAAAGGCATAAAAGAAAACGCTTGTTGGGAGTAAACCCAAGATGTTTTTACTTTCAGTTTTAGTGGTCTTGATGCTTGTTACTACTGTAGAAACATCATTGTATCTTTATTTTCAAGCTTTGTGCCAAGTTTTAGCCTCCGATTGCAAGAAATTTCAAAAGTTGTGACATGTTGTCCAGAAACATATTCTGTCCCCTTGACAGAAAAATTCGGCTAGAATCACCAGATCATCTATTTGATCTGAATGTTTTTAACTGCATGCTCCATACAATTGTCTTTCGTGCGTATGATCTGAGTTTTTTGATTTGAGTTGCAGAAGTACCCCGAAAAAATTATTTACCACATGCTGGTCTGTTTTTCATAGATTCTGCCACGTTTTGCATTTTCTTCATATTGCAAACCTTAAGCTTGTTTTTTCATAACAAGTTGGATCCTAGGCTTCATTGTTTGAGAAACACGCTCCACTCCACCATAGAACACAACATAGGCTTGCCTGCCTATATTTCTTTTTGTGTGTGTTCTATATCTTTTCATAGCCGTTGTCATGCTTAGCTCTTAATTTTCATGCTTATCTTTTGAAGAGATTTTGTTTAGATTGTTCTAGGAACTCTCTTGAGTCTTCATATTTATATTGTTTAGAGAGTTGGCTTGTTGCAGTGAGTTGTGTGTCTTGCATGAGTAGGTAATTAAGCTTGTTATTACAAGTGTAGTAGTAACATGCAATAGTTTTGAGGTATTGATTAGAATAATGTTTGAACATCAAGGTGCCAAGAGCTTGAGCCTATTAGAGATAGGTGTCGTATTTTGGGCAATCCGTGCTTATTTTCAAAAACTACAAAAATTAATTGAGAACTCTAGCTACTAGATGGATAGCTAACTTCTAGAGGGGTTGAAATATATAGAGTACCCTCACGTACGATGGGTCGAGGATGCGCAAGGATAACCAAACCCCCATACACTCCTCCTCGGGGTACTCGTTGGTGAACCTCCCGATTAGATAGAGAGTTACCGATAAAAGTGCATGAGTTCCTCGGACTAATGCGAGTATTCGATTGTTGGCACTTCCACCTTCCCATATTTTGTTTGCCTCTTCGGTATCGTGCATTGACCTTTCTCACCTTGAGAGTTGGCGCATACCTCGCCGGTGCATCCAAACCCTTGGCACGATACGCTCTGTCATCATAAACATCCTTATATCTTCCTCAAGACAACCACCATACCTACCTATCAAGGAATTTCCATAGTCTTTCCGAGATACATTGCCATGCAACATCCACCATCTCATGACTTGATCTTCATCTCATACATGCTTTTGCTTGATCGAGGAGCCGCATGCTAGTTGGGCCTTTCCCTTATTATTGCTACATGACGCGCTAGTACCATTGCATATCCTGCTACACTTCAGAGGCATACATTTGAATACATCATGATAGTTTTCATTTTTCTTTATGTTGAGTACTTCTTGTAAAGTGTGAAGATATTCCATACTCTTGTAAAATATAGAGTATTCCCTTAAGTGAGGAAAATATCCCAAAGAGGAAGAATTAAAAGATCCCAAAGAGGACAAAAGAGAGATACATAGAAATATCCAAAGAGGCCACAAAAATATAAAAAAATATAAAATAAATAAAGAAAAAGAAATAAAAAGAGAGAAGGGGGCAACACTACTATTCCTTTTGGAAGATCCACACTCGTACTCCATTGCTATATTTGTACTCCATAGAGATTATCATTCATGAAGGGGAGCCTTGGCGCAGTGGTAAAGCTGCTGTCTTGTGACCATGAGGTCACGGGTTCAAGTCCTCGAAACAGCCTCTTGCATAAATGTAGGGAAAGACATCGTACAATAGACCCGAAGTGGTCGGACCCTTCCGCGGACCTTGCGCAAGCGGGAGCTACATGCACCGGGCTGCCCTTTTTTTTAGAGATTATCATTCATGCATAACTATGTGGGGACCCTTACACTATAGAACTTGGCGTGCATATTCGAAGGATGAGCCTCCTCAAATGAGCTCTAGGTCTTCATGAGAAAGCAAGTTGGATACACCCCCACTAGTTCCATTAGAGAGCTTACCTTAGGTCACATGTGCATCCGTTGCAAGGCAATCCCTACTCCGCACACCATATCACTAATGCAAAGAGGGGCTAACATGATACTCCTGTCCCAGTCCCTTGTACGAAACTGTTTGTGATGCTATCAACGCAAGAGGTATAAATAAAAACCGTTTGGGGGAAACTGAACCATTTGGGAAACATACCCGAAAGGCCACAAGTCTAAAAAATTATTGCGTGGGTGAGGTACGGCTGACGGGTCTTTGAAAATCGGTCTGGGATGTTTAGGGTGAAAACCCACGGTTGCATATAAAGGACCGCCAGCCTGTCTACGCAATCGTTCACAGTAACTGAAACGTTTGGAATGCCTAATCTATCAGGCAAGCTTCTGAAAATCCTTTCGTGTGTGAACCAAGGGCTGACGATTCGTTTAAACAACCGTCCGCATGGCCAGCTAGAGTACCCACGGTTGCAAAGAATGAACCGCTAGACCATCTTCACAATCATTTGTATTTACTGAAATGTGTGGGATGTGTAATCTATCATGCACGTTTCTGTAAATCTTAGTGTTGGTTATGCACGGCACACAGTTTCGAAAATCAAGTGTTTAGGATTGCTCCTTAGAACACCAACGGTTCTAAAAAATAAATCGCTACCTTAGTAAGGCGAACATCCTGAATTAAAACATGGTGTGGGAAGTAAAACATATAGAAACATTTGTAAAAATCTAAGGGCACAACGTCTTCTTTTTTATTTTCATTATTTTCTGAAAGATGGCTAGCTTCTCTTGCAGACGTTCGGAAATACAAAATTGTGTGCAATGATTTACTAAAACAGAAACATGTTAGTTATCGAAAATGTCTGCTATTTAGGCACACATTTTTGTAATCAGTTATCTTAGTTGTTGTATGAAATGAACTTCGTCCTTATCATAACTATATGCACATTACTAGAAACTACTATTTCTGAGAAGGACATCTAATTAAGATAATACATAGCAAGGATTAATTAACAACATTTGAGTTCACATGTACATAACATACAGTTGTACAAGTAATACAATACTCAACAACAAGAATTTGAGGAAAATATTTCCTAGGATCTGCGTTACAGAACGTCTTGTATGAACAGGAAAAGGCCTTCAATACCTTCGTAAAGATAGAGCAAAATGTTGTCTCCCATTTTCAACTGTGGACGAATTTCCATCACAAGGTACCACTTATGAATGATAATTGATCCATTTCTAGGGAAAAGTATGTACGTTGACATCACCTTCTTATTCTGACCAATTGCTAGTGTTATTGGACTAGTAGAGGGGATCATTTCAGGAACAACTGAAGGCAGAAATACATGTTGCAAGAACGATAAAACAATTATAACACTGGATGAATGTATATATTACGAAAGGATATATAAAATAAAATATTATGCACCATGATTTTTCCATCCATACAATTCGTTCTGTTCAAGGTATGCACGATTGGCACACATAACGCCATCCTGCTTCCTGCATGGGAACGCTCAATAAGAGATTTAATTCTTCCACCAAATTCTAAGAGAGGCTCCAAATCTTGCCAGTGAAATGTGGATTGAGGAGTAATATTCACAACTTGAAGTACGCATTCAACAAAGTCTCCATGGATATAATAATGCTTGTTAGTATTTATATATTTTTCTTGAATAATTAATTAATTAGTAAACCAGGACAGATACATGCAAGACTTGAAAGAATACCGACTTTTATTGTTACTCCATCGACGGATATGCTTTGGTAACTCTACATGTATGATATCGCCAGTTTGTCTTACATCCACTAACTCTTTTGTGGCAGCTTTTAACACATAACGTTTAGCAAACTTTCTCCACAAGTCTTTCTGAATATAGCAGCGACCTTCAGCATCTGTACTAAGACAAACTTTGAACTTGTATCCATGGTTCTTCTATACCGTAACTTTAGTTGATTCTTGTATCAGGTACAACAAAAACTTATGTATCAGGGGTGTTGTTGCAAAGCAAGGAATGCACTGCAGGAAATATATAGTAGGGATGAGCAACTATTTGTGTATTCTTATGTACTCATGCAAATATGAGCTTAACATAAATGATTGCACAAAAATTTATTTAACGAATGTTGTATGGCTCACAATTTGGTTTAAGTACAGATATGAAGTACTCGACAAAAAAATTCACATTAGTAGAACTCAAGATTTTGAAAATTCTGTTTCATAAATTTTGTTAGCGGACAGTACCTTGTCTAGTTTACATCTAGGTAAGAGGGGTTTACAAGAACATAATGTGGGCTTCAAGAAATCATCTCGCACGGCGATGTTGAACAACTCCTGTGTGCGGTCGAGGACGCACAGTCCTCCCTTGTCATTACACTTTGGGCACTGAAATTGAAACCTCGAGTAAGATTGAAAAAAAAAACGGATCCACGTACATTGCGTTTACATGGATTAATAGCTACGAACATAATTCGAATTTGAGGTACAAGATGCGGGGAAATATTCCACTAACCTTCATGTCTAGTAGAAAAACCCCAATCTGCCCGAGGTGGGCGAGTGCGTTAAAAACATCGGCGACAGCAAGTGCGATAGTCGGCGACTCAAGCGGCGGTGTCGGAATGCGGTTCTTCTTGCAGAAGACACCAATCTACATCGACGTCAGTCCGCGAAATCTAGTATTTGAGGAGGGTTACGAACGAGCAGAGGATTGCAGGAGCAAAATGTGAGCGAGGAAGAAAGGGGTAGGGGTTTCTCAACGTGCCGATACATTTAATATGGAGTTGGCCCCGGCCCACATGTCATCTAGCTTATGTTGTGGAGACCCTTGGTAGAACCCAAAAATAGGAGAGAAGAGTCAACTTTGTTCTGATTCCGACCAAAAGCCTCATCTTGCTATGTGTGTACTTTGTACAAGTTACAATATAGTAGAAACATCACATATAACACAAACTCAAATATATTCGAGTTGAAACATCACATAAATTGTCATGCATGGCTTGTCAATTCAGATACAGAAGGTTCCAAACATACATATACATACTTTTACATATCATTAGCTTTCAAGAAGCAACAATTGCACCTGCATCACCACTGCCTACAACATCTCCTCCAGCAGCTCCTCCAGCGACTCTTCTAGCAGCTCCTCTGGAATCTCCTCCAGCAGCTCCTCCAGCATCTCTTCCAGCATCTCCTTCATCTTCTTCATGATAAAAATGATATCGAGGAACAGGAAGGATGTCAATCCTGGGGAGGGTGTACAATTCAGAAGTACGTGGCAAAGTCTCGTGTATTTCCGAGAGATTCTCAATTTTTTTGAATTTTTTATAATTTAAAAACCACCAAACTCAATGTTTCAAGGTCGAAAGACGTGCCCGAGGTGCGGCAAGTTCATTTCAATTCCTCGTTGTTTGCTGCACGAAAAAACCGTTTGCTTAACCTATACCGTGCGAAATTCGCCCGTGCGTTCTGATTGGCCAGAACGAAGCACCACGGATCACACCCCCTGCACCGTCCAATGCGTACGGATCGAATGGTCGCCAATGAGCCAACGTCATGTTCTTACAGTTCCGATGGATATTTTATTTAACTCTCTTTTCCCGATTTGTAAGTACACAAAAAAGTTTAAAAACACAAAAATAACAAGGGTGTACATATAACGTATAGACGCGTGGAAGCTGTGAAAAAAATCAACCACAATCGACGAAGTAACAATACAACCAATTTGTAACCCGAACATTTCATGACTCATTCCATACATATCAAAATAATGGTCGTTCGTAAGAGATGCCCCCGTTTGCAAGGCGATCGCATGATAGCCTTTCTCAAAATGCCTAAATTTTTTTACCACATCACAGTATTACCTTCTCACGACTCCACGCAAAGTGTCATGTATTTCCGAGCGATTCTCATTTTTTTGAATTTTTTATAATTTAAAAATCACAGAACTCAATGTTTCATGGTCGAAAGACGTGACCGAGGTGCGGCAAGTTCATTTCAATTCCACGTTGTGTGATGCACGTTAACACGAGAGCAAATACATGATATTTCAGCACACATTTGGTCAAATTTCGTTGCACTCGTAGTTCGAATGCAAATTAATTCATATCGAGTGCACATGAAACTTACTTAGCGCCATATATCAAACGGAAGATGAAAATGACAAAAAAATCATAGCTCAAGTGTAAATGAACCCATAGGAACTTTCTAATCTACACTTAATGACTTACATGTATCAAACACGACCCATATATGGCAAAATTTCGGTGACACGGTAAATCACACGGTTCGTGTACGACAACCGTTTTCTTAAGCTATACCCTGCGAAATTCGTCCGTGCGTTCTGATTAGCCAGAACGCAGCACCACGAATCCCATGCCATGCACCGTCCAATGCGCACGGATCGAACGGTCGCCAATGAACCAACATCATGATGCTGCAGTTCCGGTGAATATTGTATTTAACTCTTTTTTCTCGGTTTGTAAGTGCAAACAAAAGTTTAAAAATACCAAAATAACAAGAAATGCGTCCAAATTCGAAGACATATGTCGGGACCCGGGGTTTGCATATGTAATTCCAGTCACAAGTCAATCATATGGAGAGCCGAGAGCCATACCACTTGTCTAAGCAGACAAGGCCAAGTACAAGACACTCTCGGAAGGCTCGAACGTGAGGGGCATCCCATCCAGGCCCGGATGATCAACTGAGATGGGTCCTCATCGTCCGCTCACAAGTCTAAATGATTATGGGTGGTGAAATCCCATACTCATAGACAAGTCGCCTCAACCATATTATCGATTGAATCATAACACTTACATAAACAGACTCCAGCCCGATCTCTTAGTCAGGGTCTCGGGCGGGCTCAATCGTACAAGAAAGTGTGCCACGTGACAGAGTCACGAGCAATCGCATCACGATGCCCCAAGCTGCGCACATCTAAGGGCCACTTGGTGTATAAAAGACCGCCGGCGAGAGCACAACTAAGGTATCGAACCCCACACATGACATGCACGATATAAACATACACGCAGGATGCATGCCAAGTGTATAACAGCAGGTAACACAACATGAACTCTACAAACTCATAGCTTTATTGCATCTGCTAAACAGAGCAGAAATAGTAGTGTTACAAGCAGAGATCACATCACTGTGATCCAACATTACATCATACAACAACGAAAGCAAATTATGTCTTAGTAAAGACAAGGTTAACAAATGGCTTAAGAAGCCTTTAAGAAAACACAACGACCCTCCAGAGGGACCAGGCTGCTGTCTGGGACTACATTACTTCGTCGATGTCGAGCTTGAGGGGGAGGCCGCCTTCAGGGTCAGTGGTCTCGTCTCTAATACGTAGAATAAGAAAACGTGAGTACAAAGTCGTACTCAGCAAGACTTATGTCAGAACTATACTACTCATGCTCAGGTACCAAGGTAAAGGCAAGTGGGGTTGTAATGCAGAAATCTTTGACTTGGCTATCCTGTACTACGACTACATAGGGTTGAGATGAGAGGCGCACACGAGTCCATCTAATCTTGATCACCACATCAATACACAACCATGGATCCTTCCTCGACTTCCCCACGAGGAAGAAACCCAAAGCACTAACACTTATCTTGCGATTTTTAGAGTATCCATTTGAGTTGTCTAATAATCAAGTAAAGATCTCCAAGTAGTCCATAACCGCGGACACGGCTATTCGAATAGTTCATTAACCCTACAGGGGTGTACTTCTTCACATACGTAGCTACCACTTATCGCCTAGAACTCGTCACCTTCAAGCGGTGTCGGCGAGGATAGTACCACGACACTTACCTCACGGCTCCAACTCTAGTGCAGGGGATCGCCTATCTGAGTTGTACCCCAATCGGGAATCCGGCCGGGGTTTCCGTTCAGGACCCAGACGATGTATGGACGGTCCGACAAGCCCACCTCGACGAATGGTGTTGCGCTTGCCTAAAGTCGTGCTACGTTATGAAAGCAAATAGAATAAAGTTAACCCATGCGAATCCTGGACCCTAGTCGGGGTGAGTTAATAGGTCGAGAGGGGTCAATGAGCCCAACATGTGGTAGTAATCTGTGTCTTGGATCACAACACAAGAACTCGGGGCCTAGGGAAGTGTAAATGAGACAACCCAATGTGTACTTGTCAGAACACCAACTAGGGTAAGTGCTAGGGTTTGAGTTCACCTTTGCATCATGCAAAAATTCAAAAGAAAATTCAAAAATGGGGGAAAGAAAAGCCCTGAGAAATTTAAATCAAATCGACAGATAAAAATATTTTTCCAAAAATCATTTGAACATTTGGAAAATTCCTATAAATGGTGCTGATCATTTTAAAAATGGTTTGGGAGCAATCCCATGCTCATGGAATTTTCTAATTTTCAAATAATGGCTTGGAAATTAAATAAATACCCTATTTGATTTAAAATTCAAATGTTTTGAATTTTAAAAATGCTCAAATTTTATAAGTGGTTAGCTCTCTATTTTATGAGGCCATATAAAAAATTGTGGCATTTTCTAAAATGCCTAGCTATTTTTATTAGCTAGGTCAACCTACATGCAGAAATAATAAAAAGAAAAGAAAACAACAAAGCTTACCTCACGCTCTCAGGTGAAGGCCCACTTACCTGGCCTCGGCCCAGCCGAGCTCGCCCGCGTGTCGTCTTCTTCCCCGCGGCTCCAAGAAGCTCGCTGGAGCCGGGGCACGCGCCGTGGACGCCCGGCCTCTTCTAGGCCACCCCCTGCCCTCTCCTGGCGCCACGCAAGCGCCCAGAAGCCCCGCACCTTGTTCCCCCCTCTCGCCGCGATCTCTCTGCCTCTCCCTCGCCGAATTCGACGCCACCCGAGAACCCACCGGAGTGCGCCGCGACGCCCAGTCGTGGCCAACGGCCTCCTCTCGCCGAGCTGAAGTGTCCAGGAGCACCGGAACCATGGGCTTCGTCTTCCCGCGCTCCCAATCGAGCTCTTGAAGCTATGGAGCTGACGCCTTCGTCACCGAGTCACCACCGGCCGCAGAAGATTCCGGCGAGAAATTGGACGCCGCCGAGCCCCCTCCGGCCTCTCCTTGCTCTCCATCGAGCTCTGGTGAGCATCGCGCGTCGTTTTCCTCCTCCCAACACTCTTTCCGCGGCCGCTGTCGTCGTGTTCGTCTAGGTCAGCCACCGACCGTCGCGGGCTTCGTCGAGGTCGCGCACCAGAGCGCCCCCTTGACCCCCCGTTTGCTCCAGAAGACGCGCGCAAGCCCAAGCTACTCGCCAGTACTCTCCACTCCCTCTCTCATGACCGTTAACCCAAGTTCGACGAGCACAGTGCTCCGGCCACCGCCTCAGTTGAAGCTGTCGTCGCCACATAGCCCCCTCTTGACCCCTTCCTGCTCCATCCGTCGCGGACGACCGAGAGCTACACGCCCGTTCCCTCCGAATCCTCCCCCGTGCCATTTCTCACTACTCCGGCGAAGCTCCGACGGCTCCCCTGCGAACCCACCATTAGCCCCCCCTAATGACCCTCTTAAACCTAACCCTAGTCAATGACAGGTGGGGCCCCAGCCCCTAATCCCTCTCTGTTAGTTTAATCTAACAAGGATTAAAACCCCTGAGACTGACATGGGGGTCCCAACAGTCAGCCCCCCCATGATGTCACCATGACATGAGGCTGACGCAATAAACAGAAAAGATTTAAAAGAATTAAACAAATTCCAGAAAATGGCAGAAAATAGGACAAACTTTGTAAATTCATAATTAATTCATCCTAACTCCAAATATAGCAAATAATATATGAAAAATGATCAGGAGAAAATTATCTATCCAAATATGCAACTTTCAACTTTGTTTGAGTTGAATTTAAATTCTGATCAGTAGCTTTTGCTATTTGAATTAAATGGAATTAATTCAAATTTAATCCAAATGCAATTCCACTTTGAACCTTTGCAATGCACATATGATCACCTACACTTCAGAAGCTTATCACACACATGATCTTTTGGATTACAAAATACAAATACTAGCAAATGCAACTTGGACCAATTTAAATACATTTGGATTTTGAATTTGAATTCACTTTCAAATCAACTTCAATTAAATTGTTGCAAATGGAACCTAGATCACATCAATACATTTCACATCATTTGACAACATAATCATGTGCTTGAGCATTGCAACTTATTTATGCTTTGTTTATATTGTTTGCTCGGATAGAAGTGGATCCGGAGCCCGAGATCACCCCCTTCGTTGAAGACCCCGTGACTGAACCTCGTCAGCAAGGAAAGCAAACCCCCATTGATCATGTCGATAAAATCCCACTTCCCTCTCATGTCTCGCTTATGCATTGTTTAGGATGATCACCATGATAACGTTTATATCGCATAGTTGAACCCATATCCTTTGCATGACCTATCATCTTGTCACAGTAGTAAGCAAACCACAATCCTAGCAGATGTAGGAGTTGGTTGATATCATGTGGCCCCTGCAACTGTTACTGCTTATTGCATGCTTAGTGATACAACGAGGTTGCTTTTGATGTGAGTCGGGATGATGATAAACATGGTGTTGATGAAAGTGAAACGTGTTGGTGAATCTACCCTAATACAAGGTGAACGATGAGAGGCTGTGTAGGAGTGCACAGTGGGTTGTCTCGTTGAACACCGCCTTAAGTCCGAGTTCTTGTGTGGTGATCCAAGAAGAAGAGTACAACCACACATTGGGCTCACTGACCCCTCTCGACCTAGTACCTCACCCCGTTCGAACCCCAAGAGTCGCAGTAGTTCGGATTTCTGGTAGGGCTGTGGCACTGTCTGCGAAGTGGATGAACGGCTTTTCAAGACCGGCTTGGGACCCTGCACACATCGTTTGAGGCTGTACTGGAACCTCGGCCGGACTTCCATGCGGATCCCCCTCAGATAGGCGACTCTCTGGACTAGAACGGAGTTGTGGGCGAAGTGTTGTGGTGGCATCCTCGTTGTCACCTCTTGAATGGTGACATGAAAGAGGCGGTAACTGATGACACGTGTGTGTAGTGGTACACCCCTGCAGGGTTAACAAAACTATTCGAATAGCCGCGTCCGCGGTTAAGGACTTCTTGGAAAGCTTAGCTTGATTATTAGATAACTTGAACTGGATACTTCTAAAACACACCAAGATAAGCGTGAGTGCTATGGTGTGCTTCTCGTGGGGAAGTCGAGGAAGTAACCATAGTGGTGTAATTGGTTGAAGAGATATAGTGGACTCGTGTACGCTTCTTACCTCAAGTCTGGTACTCGTAGTTCAGGACTAGCCAAGTCAAAGCTGGCACTTCTGCAAGTGAAACCCCACCTCCCTTTACCTTGATACATGTGCATGAGTAGTATAGCTCCTATGTAAGTCTTGTTGAGTACGATTTTGTACTCACGTTTGCTTAATCTATGTTTTAGATGAACCCACCGACCCCGATGGTGACTTCTACCCGAAGCTCGAAGAATGAAGACTCAGACCAAGACCAAGCTAGTGTAGTCCCAGTCAGACGACTGGTTCCCTCGTGGAGGGCTTGTTTTTAGATAAGGCTTCTCTAAGCCATTTGTTAAACTTGTCTGTACTCAGACCTACTTTGCTTCCGCTTGTTTGTTGTAATGTTGGATCACATGCTTGTGATCTCTGTGTGCACTCTGTAAGAGTTATTAATAAAGATGTATACTTTGTAGAGAATTGCAATGATACCTGCTGTTCATACAAGGCATGTGTGCTGCGTGTATGTTTATAACATGCATGTCTTAGTATGGGTTTTCGAGACCTTAGTTGTGATCTGGCTGGCGGTCTTTTATACACCAAGTGGCCCTTAGATGTGCGCAGCTTGGGGCATCGCGATGCGATTTCTCGAGACTCCGTCTCGTGCACACTTTGATGTATGATCGAGCCCGCCCTAGACCCCGATTAAGTGATCGGGCTGGAGTAAGTCTATGTAAGGGTTATAATACAATCGATAGTATGGTTGAGGCGACTTGTCTATGAGTATGGGAGTTCACCACCCATACCATTTAGACTTGTGTGCGGACGATGAGGACCCATTTCAGTTGATCATCCGGCCTGGATGGGATGCCCCTCACGTTCGATGCTCTCCGAGAATGTTCTGTGCTTGGTCTTGTCTGCTTAGACAAGTGGGTACGATTCTCGGCTCTCCATATGATTGTGTTGTAGCGAGGCTTGCATACGCTAACTCCGGGTCCCGACAGACTTGGTATCAGAGCAGGACTGACTGTAGGATTATCAGCCTTGGCCGAAGTCGAGTCTAGCATTCTATAGTTATATAGTTACTCTGGGTATAAGGGAACAACATAAGGCTTCTTTTTCTCCTTACCCTCATCGATCTGAGTTATGAGTCACCCTCATCTTATTCTACGGGAAGATAGGACTAGGCTCACCTCTGTCTGATTAGAACATCTCGTTGTTTTCTTCCTTGTAACCGTAGGAAAGTTGTGTCTGGTTTCCTAGCATTGTTGTAATGCTGATTTCTTACATCGTATTATGTAAGTGATGTTTCTACATTGCAAGAAAAGACATTTCTTACAATTACAGCCGTTATGCTGTCCGAGTCATCCCAGGTTTCTACATAATCTGGTGCATTTGCAAAATCCTTCTATCTTTTTCGGGTGTCCTTCCAGAAGTTTTCTAGGTGGCATGCCCGACAGTTCCATAGAGTTTATTGTAGGTTTTGTTCTAGAAACCTATAGTGATTCATTTGCAGCTCTTTCTCCCACTTTAGATGTCTTCTAGCCAGAAGAACCACACTAACCATCATGTTGGGGTACTTTGCTACTCTGACATATCTGTTGTAGCCCTAGTAAGCCATGGTCATCCTCAGGAAAACCATCCAGTAACCAAAATCCTTAAACCTAGCCACCCGACAGATGTGTAGAATTCATAGTGGATCTTGCCCCAGGAACCGCACCAATTTCCAGACGCCCATACAAAATGGCCCCATGTGAGTTAGCTGAGCTTAAAACCCAACTGGAAGTTTTGTTGGAAAAAGGCTTCATCCGCCCTAGCTCATTGCCATGGGGTTGCCCCGTTCTGTTCGTAACGAAGAAAGATGGAACAGAAAGGATGTGCGTAGACTATCGCCCGCTAAATTTAGCGACGATAAAGAACAAGTACCCACTGCCCAGGATCAATGATCTTTATGATCAACTTGCAGGATCCTCTATCTTCTCCAAGATAGATTTGAGATTAGGTTATCATCAAATCAAGATCCGAAGCGAGGACATTCCCAAGACGGCTTTTACTACTCTTTATGGTATTTACGAGTACCGTCATGTCCTTTGGTTTAACCAATGCCCCCGCCACTTTCTCACGCATGATGAACTCGATCTTCATGGAGTATTTGGACCAGTTCGTCGTGGTTTACCGCGATGACATCCTTATATACTCGAAGAACGAAGAAGAACATGCCGAACACCTAAGGCTAGTATTGATGAAACTGAGAGAGCATCGCCTGTATGCTAAATTATCCAAGTGTGAATTTTGGCTACCAGAAGAGAGCTACTTAGGCCACGTGATTTCTGCACAAGGCATTGCTGTGAATCCCGAGAGAGTTCAGGCCGTCCTTGACTGGACTCCACCTGAATCGGTTAAGCAAGTTAGGAGTTTTCTTGGCCTAGCCATCTATTGCTGTCGCTTCGTCGAGAACTTTTCTAAAGTTGCAAAGCCTCTAACTGAACTCCTCAAGAAAGATAAGAAATTCTTATGGACTTCCAAGTGCGAGGAAAGTTTTCAAGAGCTAAAAAGAAGATTGACTTCTGCACTCGTACTTGCACCTCTAGACACCAAAAAGGATTTCGAGATCTATTGTGACGCATCACGACAAGGGTTAGGATGCATACTTCTGCAAGATCGACATGTGGTAGCTTATGCTTCACGCCAGTTGCGGCCACATGAAGAGAACTATCCAACCCATGACCTTGAACTCGCTGCCGTAGTTCATGCCCGAAAATCTTGGCGACATTACCTCCTTGGTAATCGTTGTGAGATCTATTCCGACCACCAAAGCCTCAAATACATTTTCACCCAGCCAGATCTTAATCTCAGGCAAAGACTCTGGATTGAGTTGATAAAAGATTATGCCTTAGGAATTTCTTACACCCCAGGCAAAGCCAATGTCATGGCTGATGCACTAAGTCGTAAGTCGTATTGTAACAACCTCATGTTACAACAGTATCAACCACTTCTTCATGAGTAATTTCGAAAGCTTAATCTCGAGATTGTTCCTCGTGGATCTCTTTTCAACTTGGTGGCGAAACCAACCCTTGAGGATCAAATCATAGTTGCCCAAAGGCGTGCACGAGGTGTTCGCCGGATCAAGGAGAACATTGCTAGCGGAGTTGCTAAATGTTTCTCCACAGATAGCAAAGGAACGGTATTCTTTGAAAATCGTTTGGTAGTACCTAAGAATAGGGAACTAAGGCAACTCATCCTCAAAGAAGCCCATGACACACCCCTCTCAATTCATCCCGGTAGCACAAAAATGTTCCGAGATCTACGCTAGAGATTTTGGTGGACTAGGATGAAGAGAGACATTGCTCAATTTGTTGCTGAATGTGATGTTTGTCGTCGCATTAAGGAAGAACACCAAAGACCTGCTGGTACACTTCAACCTTTGCCTATTCCAGAGTGGAAATGGGACAAAGTCGGTATGGACTTCATCACCAGTATTCCAAAAACCCAGAAAGGAAACAATGCCATCTTCGTTGTCATTGATAGACTTTCCAAAGTTGCACACTTCCTTCCGGTTCGCGAGTCTATAACTGCTAGCCATTTAGCGGACTTGTACATCTCTAGAATTGTATCCCTTCACGGTGTTCCTTTGGAAATCAATTCTGATCGTGGTAGCCTTTTCACCTGCTATGGGAACTCATCTCTCCTTTAGTACAGCTTTCCACCCTCAATCTAGCGGTCAAGTCGAAAGGGTTAACCAAATTCTTGAAGACATGCTCAGAGCTTGTGTTATCTCATTCGGAAAGAATTGGGAGAAGTCTCTTCCATTCGCCGAATTTGCTTATAACAACAGTTTTCAATCTAGTCTGAACATGGCTCCTTTTGAACTCCTATATGGACGACGATCTCGAACACCCCTTACCTGGTCAGAAACCGGTGAAAGACAATTCTTTGGACCGGATATGATCAAGGAAGCAGAAGAGCAAGTTCGCATTGTTCGTGATCAATTGAAAGCAGCCCAGTCTCGTCAGAAAAGCTACTATGATCGTCATCATAGGCAAGAAAGCTACAATCTGGATGAGAAGGCTTACCTTTGGGTTACTCCTCTGAAGGGAACCCAACGTTTTGGTATCAAAGGCAAATTGGCCCCACGTTACATCGGACCTTTCCGCATTCTTGCTAAACGTGGAGAAGTTGCCTACCAACTTGAACTACCCCCGCACCTTTCCCGAGTACATGATGTATTCCATGTGTCACAACTCAGGCGTTGCTTCAAGGACCCCATCCGCGAAGTCGACCATGAAACGCTTGATCTCCAAGATGACCTTTCTTATCGAGAATACCCCGTTCGTATTCTTGATTCCGCCGAGCGTGTCACTCGCCGAAAGAAGATCAAGTTTCTGAAAGTTCAGTGGTCTCATCACTCAGAGAAAGAAGCCACGTGGGAAAGAGAAGACCGTCTCCGTGCCGAGTACCCCACCTTCCTCCCGCAGACTTCTGAATCTCGGGACGAGATTCTTTTGAGTGGGGGCGAGTTGTCAGAACCCCAACTAAGGTAAGTGCTAGGGTTTGAGTTCACCTTTGCATCATGCAAAAATTCAAAAGAAAATTAAAAAATGGGCAAAAGAAAAGCCCTGAGAAATTTAAATCAAATGGCTAGATAAAAGTATTTTTCCAAAAATCATTTGAACATTTGGAAAATTCCTATAAATGGTGCTGATCATATTAAAAATGGTTTGGGAGCAATCCCATGCTCATGGAATTTTCTAATTTTCAAATAATGGCTTGGAAATTAAATAAATACCCTATTTGATTTAAAATTCAAATGTTTTGAATTTTAAAAATGCTCAAATTTTATAAGTGGTTAGCTCTCTATTTTATGAGGCCATATAAAAAATTGTGGCATTTTATAAAATGCCTAGCTATTTTTATTAGCTAGGTCAACCTACATGCAGAAATAATAAAAAGAAAAGAAAACAACAAAGCTTACCTCACGCTCTTAGGCGAAGGCCCACTTACCTGGCCTCGGCTCAGCCCAGCTCGCCCGCGTGTCGTGTTCTTCCCCGCGGCTCCAAGCAGCTCGCTGGAGCCGGGGCACGCGCCGTGGACGCCCGGCCTCTTCTAGGCCACCCCCTGCCCTCTCCTGGCGCCACCCAAGTGCCCAGAAGCCCCGCACCTTCTTCCCCCTCTCGCCGCGATCTCTCTTCCTCTCCCTCGCCGAATTCGACGCCACCCGAGAATCCACCGGAGAGCGCCGCCGCGCCCAGTCGTGGCCAACGACCTCCTCTCGCCGAGCTGAAGTGTCCAGGAGCACCGAAACCATCGGCTTCGTCTTCCCGCGCTCCCAATCGAGATCTTGAAGCTCTGGAGCTGACGCCTTCGTCGCCGAGTCACCGCCGGCCGCAGAAGATTCCGGCGAGAAATTGGACACCGCCGTGCCCCCTCCGGCCTCTCCTTGCTCTCCATCGAGCTCTGGTGAGCACCGCGCGTCGTTTTCCTCCTCCCAACACTCTTTCCGCGGCCGCTGTCGTCTTCTTCGTCTAGGTCAGCCGCCGGCCGTCGCGGGCTTCGTCGAGGTCGCGCACCAGAGCGCCCCCTTGACCCCCCGTTTTCTCCAGAAGACGCGCGCAAGCCCAAGCTACTCGCCAGTACTCTCCACTCCCTCTCTCATGGCCGTTAACCCAAGTCCGACGAGCACAGTGCTCCGGCCGCCGCCTCCGTTGAAGCTGTTGTCGCCACATAGCCCCCCTTGACCCCTGCCTGCTCCATCCGTCGCGGACGACCGAGAGATACACGCCCGTGCCCTCCGAATCCTCCCCCGTGCCCTTTCTCACTACTCCGGCGAAGCTCCGGCGGCTCCCCGGTGAGCCCACCATTAGCCCCCCCCCCCCATAATGACCCTCTTAAACCTAACCCTAGTCAATGACAGGTGGGGCCCCAGCCCCTAATCCCTCTCTGTTAGTTTAATCTAAGAGGGATTAAAACCCCTGAGACTGACATGGGGGTCCTAGCAGTCAGCCATCCCCATGATGTCACCATGACATCAGGCTGACACAATAAACATAAAAGATTTAAAAGAATTAAAAAAATTCTAGAAAATGGCAGAAAATAGAACAAACTTTGGAAATTCATAATTAATTCATCCTAACTCCAAATATAGCTAATAATATATGAAAAATGATCAGGAGAAAATTATCTATCAAAATATGCAACTTTAAAATTTGTTTGAGTTGAATTTAAATTCTGATCAGTAGCTTTTGCTATTTGAATTAAATGGAATTAATTCAAATTTAATCCAAATGCAATTCCACTTTGAACCTTCGCAATGCACATATGATCACCTACACTTCAGAAGCTTATCACACACATGATCTTTTGGATTACAAAATACAAATACTAGCAAATGCAACTTGGACCAATTTAAATACATTTGGAGTTTGAATTTGAATTCACATTCAAATCAACTTCAATTAAATTGTTGCAAATGGAACCTAGATCACATCAATACATTTCACATCATTTGACAACATAATCATGTGCTTGAGCATTGCAACTTATTTATGCTTTGTTTATATTGTTTGCTCGGATAGAAGTGGATCCGGAGCCCGAGATCACCCCCTTCGTTGAAGCCCCCGTGACTGAACCTCGTCAGCAAGGCAAGCAAACCCCCATTGATCATGTCGATAAAATCCCACTTCGCTCTCATGTCTCGCTTATGCATTGTTTAGGATGATCACCATGATAACGTTTCTATCGCATAGTTGAACCTATATCCTTTGCATGACCTATCATCTTGTCACAGTAGTAAGCAAACCACAATCCTAGCAGATGTAGGAGTTTGTTGATATCATGTGGCCCCTGCAACTGTTACTGCTTATTGCATGCTTAGTGATACAACGAGGTTGCTTTTGATGTGAGTCGGGATGATGATAAACATGGTGTTGATGAAAGTGAAACGTGTTGGTGAATCTACCCTAATACAAGGTGAACGATGAGAGGTTGTGTAGGAGTACACAGTGGGTTGTCTCATTGTACACCGCCTTAAGTCCGAGTTCTTGTGTGGTGATCCAAGAAGAAGAGTACAACCACACATTGGGCTCACTGACCCCTCTCGACCTAGTACCTCACCCCGTTCGAACCCCAAGAGTCGCAGTAGTTCAGAGTTCTGGTAGGGCTGTGGCACGGTCTGCGAAGTGGATGAACGGCTTTTCAAGACCGTCTTGGGACCCTGCACACATCGTTTGAGGCTGTACTGGAACCTCGGCCGGACTTCCATGCGGATCCCCCTCAGATAGGCGACTCTCTGGACTAGAACGGAGCTGTGGGCAAAGTGTTGTGGTGGCATCCTCGCTGTCACCTCTTGAACAGTGACATGCAAAAGGCGGTAACTGATGACACGTGTGTGTAGCGGTACACCCCTGCAGGGTTAACAAAACTATTCGAATAGCCGCGTCCGCGGTTAAGGACTGCTTGGAAAGCTTAGCTTGATTATTAGATAACTTGAACTGGATACTTCTAAAACACACCAAGATAAGCGTGAGTGCTATGGTGTGCTTCTCGTGGGGAAGTCGAGGAAGTAACCATAGTGGTGTAATTGGTTGAAGAGATATAGTGGACTCGTGTACGCTTCTTACCTCAAGTCTGGTACTCATAGTTCAGGACTAGCCAAGTCAAAGCTGGCACTTCTGCAAGTGAAACCCCACCTCCCTTTACCTTGATACATGTGCATGAGTAGTATAGGTCCTATGTAAGTCTTGCTGAGTACGCTTTTGTACATACGTTTTCTTAATCTATGTTTTAGATGAACCCACCGACCCCGATGGTGACTTCTACCCGAAGCTCGAAGAATGAAGACTCAGACCAAGACCAAGCTAGTATAGTCCCAGTCAGACGACTGGTTCCCTCGTGGAGGGCTTGTTTTTAGATAAGGATTCTCTAAGCCATTTGTTAAACTTGTCTGTACTCAGACCTACTTTGCTTCCGCTTGTTTGTTGTAATGTTGGATCACATGCTTGTGATATCTGTGTGCACTCTGTAAGAGTTATTAATAAAGATGTATACTTTGTAGAGAATTGCAATGATACCTGCTGTTCATACAAGGCATGTGTGTTGCATGTATGTTTATAACATGCATGTCTTAGTATGGGTTTTCGAGACCTTAGTTGTGATATGGTTGGCGGTCTTTTATACACCAAGTGGCCCTTAGATGTGCGCAGCTTGGGGCATCGCGATGCGATTGCTCGAGACTCCGTCTCGTGCACACTTTGATGTATGATCGAGCCCGCCCTAGACCCCGATTAAGTGATCGGGCTGGAGTAAGTCTATGTAAGGGTTATAATACAATCGATAGTATGGTTGAGGCGACTTGTCTATGAGTATGGGAGTTCACCACCCATACCATTTAGTCTTGTGTGCGGACGATGAGGACCCATTTCAGTTGATCATCCGGCCTGGATGGGATGCCCCTCACGTTCGATGCTCTTCGAGAATGTTCTGTGCTTGGCCTTGTCTGCTTAGACAAGTGGGTACGGTTCTCGGCTCACCATATGATTGTGTTTTAGCGAGGCTTGCATACGCTAACTCCGGGTCCCGACAGTACTCCTACACAGCCTCTCATTGTTCACTTATATTAGGGTGACTTCATCAACACGTTACCACCTTGTTGCATGTGTTCACTACCATCCCGATACATCACCCAGATGGATCAACTTTATTGCAAACAACTCTAGCATGGCATAGCATATCATGGATGAAGGGCCACATGATGAACACAATCTTGTATCTGCTAGGTTGAGGTTTGCTAATACTGTGGTAGCAAAGATAGGTCATGCAAAGGATGGGTTCAACTAGCAGAAGAACGGTAACATGTGAATCACCTAATCATGCATAAGAGAACAAGAGGGAAACTTGGTTTTTATAGATATGATCAAAGGGGGTTTGCTTGCCTTATTGTCGAGACTCGGGGGTGCCACTCTTCGGAGAAAACAGGGACTACGTCCGGCGATGGATCTATCGAGAAGAAGCAAACACCGAGACAACAAAGTATAAACATCACATTGCAATGCACATTCAAGAATGAAACATGGTATGGTACTGATGTGATCTATGTTCAATTTGCAACAAGTTAATTGAAGTTGATTTGAATAAGAAATTCAAATTCAAACTCCAAATGTGGTTCAATTTAGCCAAAGTAGCATTTGCTAATGTTTGGATATGGTAAACCATGTTGTCATGTGTATGATATGCCTCTGATGTTCATGTGATAAGGTTGGCATTGCAAAGATTTAATTTGAAATGATTTAAACATTTATTTTGAATTATTCCAAATAAGCCACATAGCTAAATGCTACTGGTTCCCCATCATAGATGTGTTTTTATCTATGAAAGTATGATATTTGGAATCCTTGCATTTTTCTGATGATTTTTCATATATAAATTATTTGATTTGGAGTTATGGTTTAAAAGTTATTGAATTTACAAGTTTCAACTATTTTCTGGAATTCTGTTAATTAGAGAAAAAGGATTTATTGCGCAAGCATGACATCAACATGACGTCATGGGGCGCTGACCAGTCAACCTGACAAGCGGGGCCCATCTGTCAATGACTCTGGGGTTAACCCCGTTTTAATTAGAAATGACAGGGGATTAAGGGGGGCTGGGACCACCAGTCAGTGAGAGAGAGAGGGATTAGGAGGGGGATTAGCAGGCCGGCCGGCGTTTAGCCGCCGGTGGCCAAACCGCGCGGCGGTGCCCGCTCGGGACGACGGCTCCGGCCACGAAACTCGGCGCCGCGAACACCAGGAGAAGCCCCACAGACTCGCGCGTCACCTAGACAACCTGGACGAGCACGGGGAGGCCAAGGTCAACGGCGGGGACCTCACACGCGACGGCCGGATCTTGGTGTACGGCGGGGAGGAGATGGGGCACACGGGGAGGGGCACAGAGAGACGGGGAAGAAGGGGGAGCTCACCCCGAAGCCAATGGATAGGATGGAGAGGTACGGGAAGGCCGGGCGGCGGCGCAATCCTCGTCGGTTTTCACGGTGGCCGGCGGCGAGTCGAGGAAGGGGCTTTCATGCTGCGGGCTCCTGTGCTCGATTCCTCGCTGTTTGTGACGAAGACGAAGGCGGTGGTCGCAGGGGACACCTTGGCTTGTCTCCTCGTCGGTGTTGGCCACGCCGGGGTGCGACGGTGATCTGCGGCGACGCACGGGTCCTCGAGAGAACGCGCGGGAGAGAGAGAGGAGGGGGTCCAGAGGAAGGGGGAAAAGAAGGGGATGAGCATGGGGCCTTCCACGGTGAAGAGATGAGGACGGGGAGCCCCTCGAGCGACCAGGACGTGGCAGCCGCGGCGGGCATGCGCTCCACGCCTCTGCCAGAAGGCAGAGGTGGAAGACGCCCCTGCCCCTGGCAGGCTGGGCCGCCTTCTGCTGCGCTTGGGCCAGCTCGGCCGGAGGTAAGAGAGGTGGGTGGCTTCGGCTTTTTTTATTCTTTTCTCTTTTGTTTTGTTTTCTGTATTATTTGTTTTGAATTGAATTAAATATCAATTCATTTTATAAAATCCTCAAATATTTATCTTGGACATATGTGACATAGTACTAGCCACTCCCAAGATTTGAAGATTTTTGGAATTCAAATTATTTGAATCAAATTCAAATAGCATTTAAATTTAATTTCCAAGCCTCTGTTTGGATATTTGAAAAATCCAGGAGCATGGGTTTGACTCCAAATCATTTTTAAAATGATCATACTCATTTATAGGACTTTTCAAAATTGTTTGGAGGAATTTTGGAAAAACTTATTATCTGGCCTTTTATTTAAATTCTTTTTGAGGCTTTTCCAAATCCCTAATTCTTAACTCAAGAATTTAAACATGATGCAATTATTTCTAGTAATAAAAGCACATACCAAAACTAGGGTTGTGACAACATATCTCATATAGACGTGTGGCAGCTGTGAGAAAAAACCACAATCGACGAAATAACAATACAATCTACTTTTAACCCGAACATTTGACGACTCATTCCATTCATAAACCATGGTCCTTTATAAGAGAAGCCCCCGTTTGCAACGCGATCGCATGATAGGCTTTCTCAAAATGCCTAAAATTTTTACCACATCACAATATTAGCTTATCACGACGTCACGCAAAGTCTCGTCTATTTCCGAACGATTATCTTTTTTTGATTTTTTTTTATTTAAAAACCACCAAACTCAATGTTTGATGGTAGAAAGACATGACCGAGGTGCGACAAGTTTATTTCAATTCCACTTTGTGTACTGCACGTTAACACGAGAGCACATACATGATATTTCAGCACGTATTTGGTCAAATTTCGTTGCACTCATAGTTCAAATGCAAATAAATTCATATCGAGTGGACATGAAACTGACTTACTACCATATATCAAATGGAAGATGTAAATGACAAAAACAATCATAGCTCAAGTGTAAATAAACCCATAGGAACTGTCTAATCTACACTTAATGACTTACATGTATCAAACACGTCCTTTTTTTTAACTTAAACACATCCTTTAAGATGAAAACATTTCGGTGATACGGTAAAGCACACGGTTTGTGTACTACAACCGTTTTTAAGCTATACCCTGTGAAATTCGCCCGTGCGTTCGGATTGGCCAGAACACTGAACCACGGATCACACGTCCTGCACTGTCCAATGCGCACGGATCGAATAGTTGCCACTGAACCAACATCATGTTGCTGCATTTCCGGTGGATATTGTATTTAACTCTTTATATATTACAACTGTTTGCATAAACTATACCCTGCGCAATTCGTGATCATATATATACAATTCACAAGTAATCAAGTTTTATGAATTATACACCAATAGTAAATACATATATAACTACATGCATAATCCGACAGATTAATTAAAACATATTAATAAGTGTTTTAGTACCATGATACGTCCAAAATGTATCTATAATTTCTGCTTGCTCCATGCATGTTTTGTGTGATATTTCTATGATCTAGATACACTTTCATACACTTTTGATCATATTTATATGATCCTGTTTTCTGCTGTTTTCTTATTTCAATTTTCCCCCATATAAAAAGTGCCAGAAAAATTTGGGAAAATTCAGATAAAAAAAAGCGTGACGGAAGCTTCGAGAACAGCCAGGGAGGGGCCAGAGGGGAGCCAGGGGGGGCCCAGGCGGCCACCCGGCGCGGCCCCACCCCTGGCCGCGCCAGGGGGGCACCTGGGGCCCCTGGTCCACCTCTGGCTGCCCCCCTTCGCCCATTTAATTGATGTCACGGGAAAACTTCAGAAGCAGAACCCTATTCCGCGCACTCGCCTCTGTTCCGCCGCCGCCGCGCTTCCAAGATCGGGAGCACCAGAAGACCTCTTCCCGACACCCTGCCGGAGGGAGGATTGACCTCCAGGAGTCTCCTCTCCACCATGGATGCTCTCCGGATGTCTCATGAGTGGTTTTCCTTGGAACATGGGTCCGTGATCAGTAGCGATGTGATGTTCTCCTCCCCTCTTTGATCTTCATTGTTTAGACCTCGTGAGCTGCCCTACATGATCAAGGCACCTTTGTAATATTTCTGCTGTTGCTATGCTGAGTTTG
This sequence comes from Bromus sterilis, assembly GCA_950022295.1. NCBI lineage: Eukaryota > Viridiplantae > Streptophyta > Magnoliopsida > Poales > Poaceae > Bromus > Bromus sterilis. The sequence goes on along the minus strand of OX465601.1, from coordinate 179,768,366 downwards.
GAGGGATCTGATGGATTATGAGATTGTGTTCAGATTGTGATAGAGTAATATATTTGGTTTTTATCTCTTATATTTTTGTTCCAAAGTAATTCTTGCATGTTCATCTTTGCTGTTTATTGCTTTGGCCAAGTAGTAGGTAGTGACTCCAAGAGGGAACGTTGTGCTAGATTGTGGGTTCATGCCCCCCCCCCCCCCCGATGACATGCTTGAGTGACAGAAACATGAGTCTAGGGGGTGTGTTGTTTCCACAAGGGGGAAAACAACGGTGCTTGTGACCGCGGTCACCAGGATTTTTTACTTTACGCAAAGTTCTTTTTATTGCAGTTGTCTGTTGCTTTGGGTTTACACTTTGGGTGGGGCTCGCAACTTAATACCAACGAGATGTTCTGGATAGATATCTCAAGGTGGATGATTAGTAGTAGATGTAGATGGATTTCGGTCTACTTATTTTGGCGTACTTCCCGTGCTTTTGAACCTCTTCCTTTCCTTTGTAGCATAGTTAGCATTGCGGTGCGTTCATAATCCTGTCAATTGCCCTTCTGTAATTTTTTACCTCGCATAGCATTTTTATCGTCTTTTGGGAGAGAGACATCACTAGTGAACATCACGTATCCTGGTCCATATCCTCATTACTGTTCCCAAGCTATATTTACTTTTCGGCATTTACTTTCAAGTTGCTATCATTATCCTTTGCGTTTTATCATTTTTGAACAACAAGACCGGAGAGATTGACAACCTCTCTGAACTTCATTGGGAACAAAGTTATCTGGGTCCGTGTGCAGGTCCACGTAAGTTGCGCCACTGACACCTACTTATCATCTCTGGAGTCCTACTGGAGACAAACCTTGGTATCTTTACCGAGGGAAAACTCGCTGCTGTACTGCATCACGCCTTCCACTTGGGGCTCACAAACGAAGGGCGAGAAGCCAATAAGCTAGAGTATTTCTGGAGCCGTTGCCGGGGACTCCAAGTGCTAACATAGGGGAGTTGCACACTACCCTTTACCTTTGTTTTTTAGTCTTGTTAGTTTATCTTTCAGTTTTTATCTTTGTGTCTTTTATCAAAAACTAGAAAAAAATCTGCCACACTTGCTGCTATTATGGGTTCCACTGAAAACACCAAGTTGTGTGACTTCACTAGTCACAACAACCAAGACTCTTATGAAATTAAACCTGCTTTTCTAAACCTTGTTATGAGAGATCAATTCTCTGGTGCTGGAGATGATGCTTCTTTACACTTGAATAATTTTGTTGAATTATGTGATATGCAAAAGTATAAAGAAGTAGAAGGTGATGTTGTTAAGCTCAAGCTCTTTCCTTTCTCTTTAAGGGGATATGCTAAAATCTGGTTTCAATCTTTTCCTAGAAATAGCATAGATTCTTGGGATAAGTGCAAAGATGCTTTTATAGGGAAGTACTACCCTCCTGCTCAGATTATCCAATTGAGGAGTAATATTATGAATTTTAAGCAATTGGATAATGAACACGTTGCCCAAGCTTGGGAACGAATGAAATCTCTTGTTAAGAAATGCCCTACACATGGTTTGACTACCTGGATGGTTATCCAGACTTTTTATGCAGGCTTGAACTTTACCTCGCGGAACTTGTTAGATTCGGCCGCGGGAGGAACCTTTATGTCAACTACACTTGGTGCTGCCACGAAGCTTCTCGATGAAATGATGACCAATTATTCCCAATGGCACACCGAACACGCTCCAACAGGTAGGAAGGTAAATTCTGTCGAGGAAATTACCTCCCTCAATGAAAAAGTTGACTTGATTATGTCTCTACTTACCAAGCAACCCTCTATTGATCCTCATGATGTTCCTTTAAATTCTTTGGTTTCTCAAGAACAAGTAGATGTGAACTTTATTGCTAGAAACAACTTCAACAACAATGCTTATAGGGGAAATTTTTCTAGCAATCCTAGACCGTTTCCATCCAATTATGGGAACAACAACACTTACCCTAGCAACAAGAACCCCTCTTCTGAATTAGAAAGCATGCTTAGAGACTTTATCACTACCCAAAAAGCCTTCAACAAAAATGTAGAGGAGAAATTAGCTAAAATAGATAATCTCTCTTTGAAGGTAGAAAGCTTAGCCCTTGATATTGAGATGCTTAAAATTAGAACCTCCCCCATTGAGGAGAATAAGGCCACTCCTATTAATGCTATCCAGTTACAAATCAATGAAAATATTAGGATGATGGCTAAACTTAAAGAAAGACGGGGTAGAGAAAAAGAAGAAGAGGATAGAATTAAGAGCCTTCCTACACACCAGGCAGTTGCCACTATCCAAATTGTTGAGGACACCCATACTATTAGCACCCAATGCACCCCTAGTCCTGTTGGACCTATTAATGGTGATGCTAATACCTCAACCGTATAAAAAGAAAGTCCTATGAACATAGAGGGTTTCAAACAAGTGAGCCTAGATGACACTACTACCACCTTTGATACTAGTGATATTGAGTTTGATAGTTGCACCCTCTCATAAGTTATTAGCTTGTTACACAAAATGTCTAGAGACCCCCACACTAGCACACTTAATCTTGCCTTCACGGAGCATATCACAAATGCTCTTATCAAAGCTAGGGAGGAGAAGCTTAGATTAGAAGCCTCCATACCTAGGAAGCTAGCTGATGGTTGGGACCCTATGATCAAAATTAAATTGAATAACTTCTCTTGCTATGCTTTATGTGATGTTGGCACTAGTACCTCCGTTATGCCCAAAAGAATATTTGATATGTTTGAATTGAAGCCTTTTGAGCCTTGTTATTTTGGTGTTCGTCTTGTTGATTCTTCCATAAAGAAACCTTTGGGGAAGATCAACGATGGTCTTATCATTGTCAATGACAACTATGTTCCCGGTGATTTTATTGTTATGGATATAGAGTGTGAACCTTTGTGTCCAATTATTTTGGGACGTCCTTTTCTTCGCACCGTTGGTGCGGCTATTGACATGAAAGAGGGGAATATAAAATTCCAACTCCCATTAAAAAATGGGATGGAACACTTCCCTAGACAGAAAATCAAGTTACCTTTTGAGTCCGTTACACGGGCTAGTTATTCTCTTTCTCTTGATAAAACTTGATTCTTCTTTTTGCATTATGCCTAGCTAATGGCTTTAAAGAAGCGCTTTCGGGAGGCAGCCCGCAACGAATTTAGGTGTTTCTTTTTGCCTTTGTTGTGTCTTGATGGTTGTTACTTCTGTAGCAACATCATTGTATCTTTATTTTTCAGCTTTGTGCCAAGTTTTAGCCTCTTACGGCAAGGGGAGTAAAAGTTGTGACATGCTGTCCAGAAAACAGATTCTGTCCTTGTGACTAGAAAATTCCAGAAACATCCCATTTAATCTTTTTGAGCTGAATTTTTTACACAGTATGCTCTATACAATTACGAAATTTCCGTATGTTCTGAGTTTTTTGATTTGAGTTGCAGAAGTGCCCCTAAAAAATTCTTTACTATCTGCTGTTTTGTTTTTCACAGATTCTGCCACGTTTTGTCTCTCCTAACTTTTGCAAACCTTAAGCTTGCTTTTTCTTTGCAAAAACCTTTTGGCACTCTTTGCAAACAGTAGCTATTCAAGATTATCTTTATGTCCAGTGGGTAAAAAAATTATTTATTAAGGGTACTAACCACTCTAATCATCTTATGATGAGTTGTGTATGAAGGGAGTTTTCAAGTGTGCGTTGGAAGATGATGAAAGAAGATCCAGGAGTGTCAAGCGCTCAAGCTTGGGGATGCCCCCAAGCATCCCCAATAAATATTCAAGGAGACTCAAGCCTCTAAGCGTGGGGATGCCCCCGTGCATCCCCTTCTCCATCAACAAATCATCAGTTCGTCCTTCGTCTCACTATATTTTTATCACTTCATGCGTTATGTGCTATGCTTGGAGCGTCTCGCTCTTAGGTTTTTTTTAGTTTTCTTTAGCTTTGCTTGCTGTTCATAACAAGTTAGATCCTTTCTTACTTTGTGTGGGAGAGAAACACGCTCCACTTTCAAAATCTAGAACACATCATAGGATTCTTCATGCCTATCTCTTTGTTGTTGTGTGTTCTTTATCTTTTCATAGCTGCTGCCTTGTTTAATTTTAGTCTTAGTTTATCTTTAGCAAGAGCCTTGGCTTTTGTTTAGTTTGTTGCTGGAACTCTTTTTAGTCTTCATGTTTATCTTGTTAAAGAGAGTTGGTTGTTGCACTGAGTTGTGTTTTGTCTTGAAAGTAGGTAATTGAGGTTGCTATTTAATTTTAGTAGTAGCTTGCAATAGTTTTGAGGTATTGTTGTGAGTAATGTTTGGAATTTTGGTGTCAAGAGCTCTTGCCTATTAGTGATAGGTGTCATATTTTGGGCAATCCGTGTTTATTTTCAAAACCTACAAACCTAGTTGAGAACTCTAGCTACTAGATAGATCACTACTCTTCTGAGGAGTCGAATATCAAAGAACACTCACGTACCATGAGTCGAGGATGCGCAAGGATAACCAAACCCCCATACACTCCTCCTCGGGGTACTTGTCTCTTTGTGAACCTCCTCATTAGATTGAGAGTTACCGATAATAAGTGCATGAGTTCTTCGGACTAATGTAAGTATTGAGAGTTGACACTTCCACCTTCCCATATTTTCCTAGCCTTTCCCGTGCCGTGCATTTCCTTCTTCTCACTCCGAGAGTTGGTGTCCACCTTTGCCGGTACATCCAAACCCTTTATCTTTCCTCAAAACAACCACCATACCTACCTATCAAGGCATTTCCATAGCCTTTCCGAGTTACATCGCCATGCAACTTCCACCTCTTCATGACTTGATCTTCATGTCATACATGTTCCTGCTACACTGGCAGAGGCATACATTGTGTAAGGCCCGATGCGGTACTAACTCTGACTAGTCGCTTTCGCGTCCGATCGGAATTAGAAGCGCATCAAACGCCACCGGCGCACGACACTCGCACTCGTGTCGCTGCCGGATTCTCGACAACAGGTATATAAGCACAAATCTACAAGACGGAAATACATATAGATAGATAAAGAGAGCAGGGCATACAACGCCACTGTCTAATAATACAACATCATCTCAGTACAACTCATCAATACATCAAACGGAAGCATAAAAGGGACCGAGTACGGTCAAGATCCAAATTTCCCTAGAGAGGGCTACACATAAATATCCACCCACGGGAACGTCTGAACCCAACTACAAGATCCTACTGGTCGAGGTACTCGTACTCGTCGTCATCATCCGGGGGCACCTCCACGACGTAGCGTGCGGTGCTCGGGTCGAGGTAGTAGTCCACTGCAGCGGCCGATCAGGCAAAGCGGTAAAGACAGAAAAGTAAACGGGGGTGAGAACATGTCATTACGAAATAACTAACGCTACAGGAACGGTAAAGACATAGACAGGTTGCAGCCGTACTAGCATATATGGTGGCTACTCGTTCTATCAGAATAGAGATGAGATCCAAGAAGTTACGTTGACAACGTGTCATAAGTCGGCTATTCACCTACTTACGCAAACATAACACAACCTCGTTTCTCTCTCGGTCCCCCTGGACGGAGAAAGACAACCAAGGCACGCACACGGTTTGTCAAGTTTTTATAGCATGATTATAGTTGATGTTATTCTATGAACAAGGAGTAGGTCTCAAGTCGTCCATAACCGCGGACACGGCTTTCTGAAAAGATTTACCCTGCAGGGGTGTACCAACTGTCCATTATAGACGTCGCATGTACGCCCTGTTTCCACTTGGCTAGGTAAGCGCCTGAATCTCCGGAACGTCAGAGTCCCTCTAGCTAACAACGCACACTCCGGGTGGCCCCCGGTGAGTCGACACCCAACTCAAAAGCTGGCCACGCTCTCGAATCGGACTCTACCGTATAACTCGGGTTTGGATTACCAGTTAGTTCTCTTATGAGACCGGGGCCGATCTATTTGGGCCAGCCAAGAAACTATGCCCTCCTGGCCCTGGTTTGGTTTGGAAACAACTGGGGATCCAACCAGCACACACACGTTGCAAATGTAAATCAGCTCGGGCCACCACTAGAATGTACGAAGCTAGGTAGGTAAGACAAGGGGGGCCCCATAAAACCCCACACACGATTAGGCACGCTCGTCAAGAAACGCAATACCCGGAACTCGGGTCCTAGGTGACTCAAATGGAACAAAACACCAGACGGGATAGTCCAGCCTTCCACCCTTCGTCGAATATAAATTAACATCATTTAACAACAATAAATATCAACCAACTCCTTTTATAGCATGATATCCCAACCATAATTATATAGGGTAAGCAGCAAGTTTTCTATACATACTAAGCAATGGCTGACCAGCGGTAACTTAGCAGTACAATGGTTTGCTGGGATGTGGGGATCATGGCTCTATGGGTTTAAACATGGCATATAAGGTGGATAGAATCAAGCAACAACGTTCTAGGTCTACAGCTAGGCATGAGCAGAAAATTATAAAGTAATGACACAGTTTCTCCCCCTTGCCTGGTAAGGTAGTCGAAGTAGCACCCACGGTACCCTCGGGCTCGGTGTCGGACAGCTCCACGTAAGTCTCCTCGTCAGTCTCGGGTGCTAACGTAAGGATACCGGCAAGGAAAAACACACAAGTAAGCAACGGGTGCAACTCAAACAAGGATGGCATTTTCAAGTTTTATTGATATGGTATGACCCTCTCTAGTCAAGTTTAAATGAAGGTGATGACGACAAGTCATCAACTTCATATGCATTTATTTACATTGTAATGGCTTTGGTCTAAGCCTTAATTTAGGTGTAAGTAGCATGATAGCATGGCATGATCAACAAAACAATTGCAAGAAATTAAACAACGTGAAAATAAACAATGATTCCGGAGACGGAGTAGTGTCGGTGAACTTGACACATGGAAGGTGCAACAACAGTTGGAAGTTAGCCACATTGCATATGACAATATGTTAGGGCTGACTTGAGAAAAGATTTGAAGATGACATGGAACAAGATTTGACAAGATCAGATGAACAACATTTTCAAATGCACTAAAGTTGAAAATGTTGTAAGCAGAAAGATCTGAATGTTACTGGATCAGGTGACCACACCTTGATTTCATGAGTTTCACAAAACAACATGAGGACATCACTATTGAAATCCTTGCAGAAAAACACCCTAAAAGCATATATGATATGTCCCCATTTGAATTTGCAAGGGCAGTTGCAAATTCAACTGAAGTTCAGGGGGCTGAGTGCAAATTTAAACTACATGCATTTTGAAATAGGCTCCAATGAATAAATCATCATCACCATCCAATTCCTTGGGAGAAACTACCCAAAATTCATATATGACATGGGCAATTTAAACTTGGACAACACTTGATCAGATCAAAAGAAAGGAGAGGGGGGTTTACTGCAAAATTACCACACCTCAATTATTAGTGGGGGCAAAATGCAAAACATACCTCACCATGAAGATCAGTGGGTCAAGCTACCCCAAAATGATATATGGCATGCCTCAAATTGAACAGGAGGTTGAAAATCCAAATTGAATTTGAATTCAAATTCAATTGGATCTCAAACAGAAAAAGAAAATGAAATAAAAATAAAAAGAAAAGGAAAAGGAAGAGCTCATCCCAATTGGGATGGCTTCGGGAAATCCGGCCCAGCTAGCCGGGCGGCCAACAAGGGGCTGCTGGGCTGAGCCCAGCAGGCCACTGTGGCCTGTGCCACTGACCAGGCTGGCCCAGTGGTCAGCCACTCCGATAAAACGAAAAAAGGGGGGGGCAAGGTGCTCCATGAAATCCAAGGACTCGAACCCGCGCCTCACCGTTGCATCCCGCGCTTCGCTGCCACTGAGCTACGCTGCGAGTTCTGAACTACAGAGGGCTAAAACAAAGGTAACTTGTACCCCTCCTGTTAACTGAACCAGGCAGGCAGCCGATAGCTCCCTGCAGCCTGGCTACTCCGGCGACCCCAGCCTCGAGCTCCGGCCACCTCTAGATAGACTACCTCGGGGAGCCTCGAGAGGGCACTTATCACCACCCATGGATGCTGGCCAAGGGCACCAGATCGCCTCCCACACATCGGGAGAACCACAAGAACAGAGCAACGTCGAAGCACGCTTACTGACGAACTAAAGGAACTGACGAACTGAAGAAACTGACGACGCTGGCGACAGAGGAGATTCCCTGCGTTGATTCCGTCCACCTCGCGGCACTAGGGAGTCCACGGCCTGGTGCACCGCATAGGGGGGACTTCCAAGGACCCATTTTTCCTAACAACCCCGCCGGAGCTCCACCCCCGGCGTCTCTGGCCTGCCGGAAATTACACGGCGGAGCGGCTACTGAACGCGATGCCGTTGCTGCTCTAACGTGGCTGGCGCGGTGCAAGGCTGCGCCTTTGGGTCAGGAGCGTGTTCTGCATACTCGCTAGCTACGAGAGCGCGTCGGGATCACGTCAACTGCACGCATGGACAACGACGACGACGTGGGGCGGAGGGAGCAACCAAAACACGGCCCCGGCGCGAACTACGCGAAGACGAAGGAGAGGGAAGGGTGCGTGCTCAACTAGATGGGGCTGAGGTCGAGCTCGACGCACCGCAGGGAAAGGAGGGGATCGGAGGCGTCGCCGGAGTCGTGGACGACCCACGGCGGATGGAAAGGCGTCGGCTCGCTCCTGGCCACCCACGTCGCGGCTGCAGGTCGAGGAAGTCGTGGATGTCGACTGGGCCATCACCCGGCAGCTCCTGGAAGCCTGATGCAGAGGACTCGGCGGAAAAATTGGAGGTTCAGGCACCGGCGTCCATGGGAACAGGGGAGGCTTGGAGAGGGGGAAAGAAACCGGCGGCGGCGAAATTGGAGGGGGAGAACTGGACCTAGGGTTCCAAGAGGGAGCCTAGCGCTGCTTATAAAGTAGGGGGCGCCTCCCGCTGCCTCCGGGGCTCCACTGGCTGCCGTGGCGCCGGCTGTGAGAGGGGAAAGGGGAAAAGCTCTGCCTCCACGCTGGAAAGGTGAGGAAGAAGGGGCGTACCCCTTCGCCATGGGCCAGGCCGAGGGGAAGATGGGTCCAGGTGGGCTGGGCTAGAGGAAAAAGAAAATAAATCCCTCTCTTGGTCCCTTTCTCCATTTAATAAAACAGAAATAAGCCTCAAGGTTATTTCTGGATTAAATACAAGTAAAAAAAATACATAAAAATATGTATAATTAACCTTGCATTATTGCTCAATTTGTAAAAATGGTTTGGGCAATTTTGGAAACAACAAAAGTGTGAGCTCATTTTGAATTCAAAATCACTTTGAACGAGAGCCCCTGTTTTTGATGATGGGAAAAATATTTTGAGGATTTTAAAACCCTTGCAATAGCAATTGAAATGGCTAGGCCAAGTTTGGGGTCAAGAAGAGTAAGCATGCAGCAAAGAAAATTCCTTCAACAACCTTCTTGAACCATTTTGAATGCAAAAGCAAACAAACCAAATGGGCTCCAATCCCAATGCAAAAAAAAATCATCACATGAAATGACATACGCATCCACCATGCCAAGTTACATGTCCATCACAGGAAAAGAAAAATACATGGTGTTTGGTAGCTTATTACATGTGGGCTGTTACAGCTCTCCCCTACCAACACAAGATCTCGTCCCGAGATCTAAGCATGAAAAAGCTCGGGATACTCAGAACGGAGATGATCTTCACGCTCCCACGTTGCCTCCTTCTCCGAGTGATGTGCCCACTGCACCTTGAGGAACTTGACGGTCTTGTTGCGAGTCTTGCGCTCGGACGAGTCAAGAACACGGACTGGACGCTCTGAGTAAGAAAGATCCGCACTGAGCTGGATATCGCCCAAGTCCACTGCCTGCTCTGGCTGCTTGAAACACTGCTTCAACTTGGACACGTGGAACACATCATGCACCATAGCCAAGCTGTCTGGAAGCTCAAGGCGGAACGCGAGAGGTCCCCGAGTCTCAAGGATGCGGAACGGACCAACGAACCTGGGAGCCAACTTGCCTTTGATCCCAAAGCGGTGAGTGCCCCGAAGTGGAGACACTTTGAGGTATGCGAAGTCACCAACTTTGAAGTCAACACCACGGTGCTTCTTGTCATAATAGGCCTTCTGCCTAGACTGTGCTGTCTTGAGATGGTCCCTGATGATCCTGACCTTGTCTTCTGCCTCCTGGATCACGTCTGGGCCGAACAATTGCCTCTCGCCTGTCTCGGACCAGTTCAACGGTGTCCTGCACTTCCTGCCATACAAGATCTCAAAGGGAGCTGCCTGCAGACTTGCCTGATAGCTGTTGTTGTAGGAAAACTCAGCATACGGCAAACACTCTTCCCACTTCATGCCAAACGAGATCACACATGCTCTCAACATGTCCTCGAGAATTTGATTCACACGCTCAACCTGCCCACTGGTCTGAGGGTGATACGCGGTACTGAACACAATTGTCGTACCAATCGCCTTTTGGAAGGCCTGCCAGAACTTGGAGGTGAAAAGACTGCCTCGATCAGAACTGATCTTCTTGGGAATGTCGTGCAAAGATACAACTCTAGCGGTATACAAATCCGCCAACTGAGCTGCTGAAATGGAGTCCTTCACCGGAAAGAAGTGGGCAACTTTGGAAAGATTGTCGATGACGACAAAGATGGCATTGTTCTTCTTCTGCGACGGAGGAAAACCTGTGATGAAATCCATCTCAATGTGATCCCATTTCCACTCCGGAATTTCAAGTGGCTGAAGTAGCCCTGCAGGTTTCTGGTGCTGTGCTTTCACTCTCCTGCACACATCACACTGGGCGAAAAAGCGGGCAACATCCCGCTTCATACGAGTCCACCAAAAACTCTGCTTGAGGTCCTGATACATCTTGGTGCTACCAGGGTGGATAGACAGCTTTGAGTCATGGGCTTCTTTCAAGATGACCTCTCTGAGACCTCCTTCCTTGGGAACAACAACTCGCTCCTCGAACATCACGGTGCCGTCATTATGCACTGAAAAGCAACCGTACTTCGGAACTGAGGCGGCAATACCCTGTTTGACCTTCTGAATCATTGAGCTACCAGACTGAGCTTCACGAATCTTCTCACGGATAGTGGGCTCTACCACAAGGGTGGCTAGGTAGCATGCTGGAACTAGTTCGAGATTGAGCCTTCGAAAGGACTCACACAAATCAGGGTGGATCTTCTGCACCTGGACACTGTTGCAATCGCCCTTGCGGCTCAACGCATCGGCTATGAAATTCGCCTTGCCCGGCGTATACTGAATATCCACGGAGTACTCAGTAATAGTCTCGAGCCATCTCCTTTGCCTCAAGTTCAGGTTAGGCTGCGTGAACAAGTACTTTAAGCTTTTGTGATCGGTGAACACATCAACCTTCCTCCCTAGGAGGAGGTGTCGCCAAGTAACCAACGCATGAATCACTGCAGCCAGCTCCAGATCATGGGTCGGATAATTCCTCTCAGCCTGTTTCAACTGCCTCGAGGTCTAAGCCACAATATTCCTTCCCTGCATCAACACTACGCCAAGGCCATTCAACGAAGCATCACAGAAAACCTGAAACGGATGTGACTCGTCTGGCGGTGTAACGATCGGAGCTGTGGTCAGCCTTAGCTTCAACTCATCAAAAGCTGCCTGGCAAGCCTGTGACCAAATGTACCTCTTGCCCTTGCACAACAACTCCGTCATCGGCTTTGCTATCTTGGAGAAATTCTCGATAAACTTCCTGCAATAGCTGGCAAGTCCGAGAAAACTCCTCAGCTGCTTGACATTCTTCGGCGGAGTCCAATCCTGAATCGCTCGGACTCTGTCTGGGTCAACGGCAATGCCCTCTGAGGAAATGACATGCCCAAGGAAGTTGACCTTATTGAGCCAAAACTCACACTTGGAGAACTTGGCATAAAACTGGTGATCTCTCAACTTCTGCAACACCAATCTGAGATGCTCCTCATGCTCCGCCTCTGACTTGGAAAAGACAAGGATGTCATCGAGGTAGAGGAGTACGAACACGTCTAGCCACTCTTGGAACAGATAGTTCATGGCCCTCATGAACGTCGGAGGCGCGTTTGAAAAGCCAAACGTCATGACCGTAAACTCGTACTGTCCATAACGAGTGCGGAAGGCTGTCTTGGGAATGTTCTCCTCACGGACATGAATCTGGTGGTACCCCATCTTTAAATCAAGCTTTGAAAACACCTTTGCTCCATGCAACTGCTCAAATAGGTCATTGATGTTGGGCAAAGGGTACTTGTTTTTGATGGTCTTCTTGTTGATACCTCGGTAGTCCTGGACCAACCGGCTAGTACCATCTTTCTTCTTCACAAAAAGACACGGGGCACCCCAAGGGGAAGTGCTCGGACGAATGAGCCCATCCTTTTCAAGCTTGACAAGCTGCTCCTTCAACTCAATCAGCTCCTCCGGACACATCTTGTAAGGCTGCCGAGATATCGGCTGTGTACCAGGTTCTAGCTCGATCACGAACTCAATAGCACGCACGGGTGGAATACCTGGCAACTCCTCTAGGAATACATCTGGGAACTCTCGAACAACTCTAACCTCCTCTATCAATGGAGCAACTCCAGCGTTCAGAGCGTACAACTGTGTTGATCCTGCTGTCGAGCCACAACTGTACCAAATCTCTGCGCCTGAATCGTGCGTCAGCAACACGGTCTTGGACGGACAATCAATCTTGGACTTGTACTTGACAAGCCAATCCATGCCCAAAATGACATCAATGTCTGAACGGGGCAAGACAATCAGAGACGAGGAAAAGATGGCTCCTTGGATACAAATCTGCACATCTGGGATACTGCCCGCTGACTGCATCCTCGAACCTGGAGAAGCAATTGCTAGAGGTATAGGCAACCTCTCACGCGGAAGGTCAAGTGAACTGGCAAAAGCATTGGACATGAAGGAATGGGAAGCTCCGGAATCAAACAAAACTATCGCTGGAACTGAACACACAAGCAACCTACCAAGCACAATCTCAGACGACTGCTGGGCATCTGCGACGGTCACGTTGTTCACATGGAGCGCTCGTGGCTGGGCCCGCACCATCGCATTGCTCGGTGTAGAGCGAGGTGGAGGCGGAGGCAGCCGTGCGAAACGAGGGTCGGTGCACTGCGGAGACTTGTGCCCCGGCTTGCCACACTTGAAGCACGTGATCTCTGGCCTGGGCTGGCCCTGTGGAGCAGGCGGCCTCGCGGAGGGTGGAGTAGGGCGAGGTCCGTGCTGCACTGGGACGGGAGGGCGGGCAAAAGTACGGACAACTGCCCCTCTCGGCTGAAACTGCTGACGCTGCGGCTGAGGCTGAGGCTCTGCAACCCAGGACTTTCTCTTCTTGTGGACCATCACTGCTGAACTGTGCTCTCTCTGCTTCTCTTCTCTGCGGAACGCTCTGCCTCCCCTGACTCCTGTCTGATAGCCTAGTCGACGAACTCTGAGAACAGGCGTGGCGTGGACAAGGTGAGCACATACTTGATGTCCGTGGCAAGACCACCGCGGAACCTGGCAATGCGCTTGGCCTCTGTCGAGACCTCCTCTTGAGCGTACCTGGCAAGCCTGACGAAGGCTAGGTTATACTCCTTCACAGACCTGTCCCCCTGCCTCAGAGCTAAGAACTCCTCGCGCTTCCTATCGATCAGTCCACTGGGGATATGAGCAGCTCTGAAATCCCTGACGAAGTCCTCCCAAGTGATCTCTGCATCACCCTTGTTGGACTTGTACGTCGAGAACGAACTGCCTGCGGCACCCTGAAGCTGGAAGGAGGCGAAGGTGACGTAGTCGACGGGTCTGACGGTGTTGGCATTGAAGTGCTTCTTGATCTCTGCGATCCAGTCATCTGCCTCCAGCGGGTCTCGAGCCTCGGAGAACCTGGGGTGGGTTGATCGCGAGGAACTGCTGCAGCGTGGTGTACTGTGGTCGATCACTCCTCTGGGCACTCTGGTTCTGCAGCATCTGTAGGATCGCAGCTGTGCCCTGAGCCACTGCGGCTACAGCCTCCCCAAGGATAGGGTTCTCTGGCGGCGGCATGTTCTCTCTTGGCATCCTGTACACAGGAACACTTGTGAGAACATGGTCGAATCATTGATGTAATCAGAAGATAAAGCAATATTGACAACAAAACTTCCTCACGAGGTATGAGAAAGCCGAAGGCTGAAATTCCACCAAGGTTAACCCGGAAAGTCGATAGCTAGGTGCTACTGGAATCCCCAAACCAAGATCATCCGAAACCAAGATAATAATCTGCTAGCGAGCACACAACAATACATACGAGCGGTTGGAAACCTGAACAATGAGACATCTGCCCTGAGCGGCCCGCCATCACGGTCGTCCATAGGGGAAAAGACGCCACATCCATATTACCATAGGATGCCCGCCAATCCTGTATGGACGTTTCACCTGGGGTACGCCGTAAGCGAGGTAGAGCAGTCAAGCCCAAGTGGCGGCTCAGTGGTCTCAAAGACGCCAACACATCTCGTCGCTAGCAAAAAATTATAGAGGAAGCGGAGCCTCATGTAAACGAGAACCTAGATTGTTTTGAAAGGGGATAAGTAGCAGAGACAAAACATCATTTCACTTCCTCACGGAAAAAGGGGTGGGAGGGTGGGATAAGGAGAAAACAGAAGGAGGTCCTACTCTCCGAATTTTTCTCTATATAACTACCAAAATAGTTTCTAGACTCAACTTCGACCAGTAAAGGGTCCTACAGTCAATCCTGCTCTGATACCAAGTTGTAAGGCCCGATGCGGTACTAAATCTGACTAGTCGCTTTCGCGTCCGATCGGAGTTAGAAGCGCATCAAACGCCACCGGCGCACGACACTCGCACTCGTGTCGCTGCCGGATTCTCGACAACAGGTATATAAGCACAACTCTACAAGACGGAAATACATATAGATAGATAAAGAGAGCAGGGCATACAACGCCACTGTCTAATAATACAACATCATCTGAGTACAACTCATCAATACATCAAGCGGAAGCATAAAAGGGACCGAGTACGGTCAAGATCCAAATTGCCCTAGAGAGGGCTACACATAAATATCCACCCACGGGAACGTCTGAACCCAACTACAAGATCCTACTGGTCGAGGTACTCTTACTCGTCGTCATCCTCCGGGGGTACCTCCACGAAGTAGCGTCCGGTGCTCGGGTCGAGGTAGTAGTCCACTGCAGCGGCCGATCAGGCAAAGCGGTAAAGACAGAAAAGTAAACGGGGGTGAGAACATGTAATTACGGAATAACTAACGCTACAGGAACGGTAAAGACATAGACAGGTTGCAGCCGTACTAGCATATATGGTGGCTACTCGTTCTATCAGAATAGAGATGAGATCCAAGAAGTTACGTTGACAACGTGTCATAAGTCGGCTATTCACCTACTTACGCAAACATAACACAACCTCGTTTCTCTCTCGGTCCCCCTGGACGGAGAAAGACAACAAAGGCACGCACATGGTTTGTCAAGTTTTTATAGCATGATTATAGTTGATGTTATTCTATGAACAAGGAGTAGGTCTCAAGTCGTCCATAACCGCGGACACGGCTTTCCGAAAAGATTTACCCTGCAGGGGTGTACCAACTGTCCATTATAGACGTCGCATGTACGCCCTGTTTCCACTTGGCTAGGTAAGCGCCTGAAACTCCGGAACGTCAGAGTCCCTCTAGCTAACAACGCACACTCCGGGTGGCCCCCGGTGAGTCGACACCCAACTCAAAAGCTGGCCACGCTCTCGAATCGGACTCTACCGTATAACTCGGGTTTGGATTACCGGTTAGTTCTCTTACGAGACCGGGTCCTCAGCCGGTCTATTTGGGCCAGCCAAGAAACTATGCCCTCCTGGCCCTGGTTTGGTTTGGAAACAACTGGGGATCCAACCAGCACACACACGTTGCAAATGTAAATCAGCTCGGGCCACCACTAGAATGTACGAAGCTAGGTAGGTAAGACAAGGGGGGCCCCATAAAACCCCACACAAGATTAGGCACGCTCGTCAAGAAACACAATACCCGGAACTCAGGTCCTAGGTGACTCAAATGGAACAAAACACTAGACGGGATAGTCCAGCCTTACACCCTTCGTCGAATATAAATTAACATCATTTAACAACAATAAATATCAACCAACTCCTTTTATAGCATGATATCCCAACCATAAATATATAGGGTAAGCAGCAAGTTTTCTATCCATACTAAGCAATGGCTGAGCAGCGGTAACTTAGCAGTACAATGGTTTGCTGGGATGTGGGGATCATGGCTGTATGGGTTTAAACATGGCATATAAGGTGGATAGAATCAAGCAACAACGTTCTAGGTCTACAGCTAGGCATGAGAAGAAAGTTATAAAGTAATGCCGTTGCTGCTCTAACGTGGCTGGCGCGGTGCAAGGCTGCGCCTTTGCGTCAGGACCGTGTTCTGCATACTCGCTAGCTACGAGAGCGCGTCGGGATCACGTCAACTGCAAGCATGGACAACGACGACGACGTGCGGTGGAGGGAGAAACCAAAACACGGCCCCGGCGTGAACTACGCAAAGACGAAGGAGAGGGAAGGGCGCGTGCTCACCTAGATGGGGCTGAGGTCGAGCTCGACGCACCGCAGGCGAAGGAGGGGATCGGAGGAGTCGCCGGAGTCGTGGACGACCCGCGGCGGATAGAAAGGCGTCGGCTCGCTCCTGGCCACCCACGTCGCCCGCTGCAGGTCGAGGAAGTCGTGGAAGTCGACGGGGCCTTCACCCGGCAGCTCCTAGCAGCCTGACATAGAGGAGTCGGCGGAAAAATTGGAGGTTCAGGCACCGGCATCCATGGGAACAGGGGAGGCTTGGAGAGGGGGAAAGAAACCGGAGGCGGCGAAATTGGAGGGGGAGAATTGGACCTAGGGTTCCAAGAGGGAGCCCAGCGCTGCTTATAAAGGAGGGGGCTCCTCCCGCTGCATCCGGGGCTCCACCGGCCGCCGTGGCGCCGGCTGTGAGAGGGGAAAGGGGAAAAGCTCTGCCTCCACGCTGGAAAGGTGAGGAAGAAGGGGCGTACCCCTTCGCCATGGGCCAGGCCGAGGGGAAGATGGGTCCAGGTGGGCTGGGCTGGAGGAAAAAGAAAAGAAAACCCTCTCTTGGTCCCTTTCTCCATTTAATAAAACAGAAATAAGCCTCAAGGTTATTTCTGGCTTAAATACAAGTAAAAAACATACATAAAAATATGTATAATTAACCTTGCATTATTCCTCAATTTGTAAACAACAAAAGTGTGAGCACATTTTGAATTCAAAATCACTTTGAACCAGAGCCCCTGTTTTTGATGATGGCAAAAATATTTTGAGGATTTTAATACCCTTGCAATAGCAATTGAAATGGCTAGGCCAAGTTTGGGGTCAAGAAGAGTAAGCATGCAACAAAGAAAATTCCTTCAACACCCTTCTTGAACCATTTTGAATGCAAAAGCAAACAAACCAAATGGGCTCCAATCCCAATGCAAAAAAAAATCATCACATGAAATGGCATACGCATCCACCATGCCAAGTTACAAGTCCATCATAGGAAAAGAAAAATACATGGTGTTTGGTAGCTTATTACATGTGGGCTGTTACACATTGCATACATCCATTGCATGAGTGCTCGAAATATCGAAAAGGAGTGGATCAAATTGACTTGTACCTGGCTAGTGGTCTGGGGACGAGTCAAGATAAGATTCCAAAGAGGACCAAGTGTGAAACTTTAGTAGATTGAGTTCTCAACAAAAATACTTTTTTTTCTCTCGTATTCCCTATCCCCTTTCTTGCACGCAAACACCATTTGGAGACATTCGAGTCACGGACAGCGAGAGCTGTTGCACCTTTTGTTCTTTTGTTACTTGTTTCAATGCTAATATAGACTCTTGCATGTTATGACTTGAATTGAATATCTAACCTTGATTGCTTTACTTTTCAAAGTTCTTTTATGGTTGCTAGCATGTCACCACAGAAACTATGCTTGTTATCATTTACCTACTCGAGGACGAGCAGGAATTAAGCTTGGGGATGTTGATACGTCCAGAACGTATCTATAATTTTTGCTTGCTCCATGCATGTTTTGTGTGATATTTCTATGATCTAGATAAACTTTCATACACTTTTGATCATATTTGGACTAACCTATTAACTCAGTGCACCCCAGTGCCAGTTCTTGTTTTCTGCTGTTTTTCTATTTCAGTTTTCCCCCATATAAAAAGTGCCAGAAAAATTCGGGAAAATTCAGATAAAAAATCAGCGTGACGGAAGCTTCGAGAAGAGCCCGGGAGGGGCCAGAGGGGAGCCAGGGGGGGCCCAGGCGCCCACCCGGCGCGGCCCCACCCCTGGCCGCGCCAGGGGGGCGTCTAGGGCCCCTGGTCCACCTCTGGCTGCCCCCCTTCGCCTATTTAATCTACGTCACGGGAAAACTCCAGAAGCAGAATCCTATTCCGCGAACTCGCCTATGTTCCTCCGCCGCCACGCTTCCAAGATCGGGAGCGCCAGAAGACCTCTTGCCGGCACCCTTCCGGAGGGAGGATTGACCTCCGGGAGTCTCCTCTCCACCATGGATGCTCCCCGGATGTCTCGTGAGTAGTTTTCCTTGGACCATGGGTCCGTGATCAGTAGCTATGTGATGTTCTCCTCCCCTCTTTGATCTTCATTGTTTAGACCTCGTGAGCTGCCCTACATGATCGAGGCACCTTTGTAATATTTCTGTTGTTTCTATGCTGAGTTTGGAGGGATCTGATGGATTATGAGATTATGTTCAGATTGTGATAGAGTAATATATTTGGTTTTTATCTCTTATATTTTTGTTCCTAAGTAATTCTTGCATGTTCTCCGTTGCTGTTTATTGCTTTGGCCAAGTAGTAGGTAGTGACTCCAAGAGGGAACGTTGTGCTAGATTGTGGGTTCAAGCCCCCCCGATGACATGCTTGAGTGACAGAAACATGAGTCTAGGGGGTGTGTTGTTGCCACAAGGGGGAAAACAACGGTGCTTGTGACCGCAGTCACAAGGATTGTTTACTTTACGCAAAGTTCTTTTTATTGCAGTTGTCTGTTTCTTTGGGTTTACACTTTGGGTAGGGCTCGCAACTTAATACCAGCGAGATGTTCTGGATAGATATCTCAAGGTGGATGATTAGTAGTAGATGAAGATGGATTTCGGTCTAGTTATTTTGGCGTACTGCCCGTGCTTTTCAACCTCTTCCTTTCTTTTGTAGCATAGTTAGCAAAGCGGTGTGTTCATAATCCTGTCAATTGCCCTTCTATAATTTGTTTACCTCGCATAGCAGTTTTATCGTCTTTTGGGAGAGATACATCACTAGTGAACATCACATATCCTGGTCCATATCCTGATTACTGTTCCCAAGCTATAATGACTTTTATGCATTTACTTTCAAGTTGCTATCATTATCCTTTGTGTTTTATCATTTGTGAACAACAAGACCGGAGAGATTGACAACCTCTCTGAACTTCGTTGGGAACAAAGTTATCTGTGTCTGTGTGCAGGTCCGCGTCAGTTGCGCCGCTGACACCTATTTATCATCTCTGGAGTCCTACTGGAGACAAACCTTGGTATCTTCACCGAGGAAAAACTCGCTGCTGTACTGCATCATGCCTTCCACTTGGGGCTCACCAACGAAGGGCGAGAAGCCAATAAGCATACCATAACTACGCTAAATGCATGCACTTTCCGTTCGACCGTCGTTCCGCGCGCGCTTCATCGTTGTCTGCTCCCGCCGTGCTTGTTCTTCTTCCTTCCGCTCCTCGCCACTGGGTCATCCGCAGGATCTTCAAGGATTTCTTCCAGGACAATGCACTCGCGCATTGCTCAGATGCGCATCTATGAGTCATAACTGACAAAGGAGCACAACGCCGCGTAGACGACGTGAGGCCCAGTGAGCTCGCCCTCCCATGATGACTGCATCCTTGCCTTCGTAGCATTGTCCATCCCGCTCTTCTTGCATTTGTAAGAAGGGCAGATGATGGAAACGGTGAGGTCTTCAAGGGAATCCCGTTCACCTTCCTTCTTGAGGATGCCCGCCACCCTATATTGCTTCTGTAGGTCATCGATGTTGGTTACCCGCAAGCCAGAGTTTCTGAGCACCTTCTTATCGTTTGCGGTGTCGATGGTGGCGAAGGTGTACTTCTCGCTGGAGAGGAACTCCTCGAGCCTTTGGCAGCGGCCAACATCCCTGCTGATGTGGTAGAGGAGGACTTTTTGCCTGACGCAGAACTGCACGACGGCGACCCTACTGTGATCCTTGGTGTACTCTATGTCAAGGCCGACAACCTTGTAGCGCATCATCGCCAGGTCTTCCTCAAGCTCCTCGATGCAGATGGCAGCCTTGCAGGGGTCGTTGGCGTACCTGACGGAGAGTTTCATCCCAAGGTGGGCATCGATGGTGTGATCATGGTTGATCTTCAGACACTCTACCATCGGCGTGGTGCTTTTTTGCAACTACAGGGTGGTGGTGTAGTGGTCGGCGACGGCGGGGATCGAAGGGGCGTGATGCATGTGAGCGCAGGAGGAGGAAGACGATGGTTAATTTGGAGGTGAATGATACATGGGAGGGTTGAGGGACCCGGTTATCATAGAGGGGATGGATGAATCAGCGGTTTTCCCCACTACGCATTCCTACTTCTCAATTGCATGCAATTTCTTTTTGAGCCTCAACTGCATGCATTCAAGTCTCCATGCTAAGTAATGGCGCACTTACTTTCCCGAGACGTGTGTGTAGTCCCATCGGTGCCGCTTCGTATGGCGCGCCCAGACCTCACACCGTGTGGTCCATGGGTTATATTTACACGCACGATTCTTCTCACAAATCCGTGTGGGATAGTCACCCTATTACGGACGCCCGGAACAACCTTCCTGTGTGAGATCTCTATCACCACACCTACCCCGAGTGTTTGGAACTTCAAGAGAGGTGGCTCAGAATTTCGGTGATGACGGGTACCATGGATAGTTCCCCTGTATGGCACACATTTATCGAAAGGAAATGTGTGCAATGTATGTTTCCACCGCTCAAGTTTTCAGTTTCCAAGGAAAAATTTCAGTATCCGCGCCTTATGTGTGTATGCCTTCTCCCCCACCCAGCCCCAACCCACTCATAGCCCCCCTTCCTCGGCCACCGCCACCATATGCTCCAAGTTGCCGTGCTCCTCTCGTTCTTATCAAGTAAACCACTCAGCTGCATCCCTTCCTCGTACCATTGGCGTATATGGATCCGGCGAAACACCCTCTTACATCCTTATCCCTACACCCTACCCCAAAGAATCGCGGCCTAAGCATTTCCACATATCACCATGAGCTCGAGGACGTAGATGTGGTGATACGTCCAAAACGTATCTATAATTTCTTCTTGATCCATGCCTCTTTTGTGTGATATAACTATGATATTGATGAACTTCCATACACTTTTGATCATATTTGTACTAACCTATTAACTCAGTGCACCCCAGTGACAGTTCCTGTTTTCTGCTGTTTTTCTATTTCAAGTTTCCCCCATATTAAAAGTGCTACAAAAATCCGGGAAAAATCCAATAAAAAATCAGCGTACAGGAAGCTTCCGGAATCACCGAGGGGGGGGGGCAGAGGGGACCGACCAGGGCCCCAGGAGCCCTCCCGGCGCGCCCTAGGGTGGGGCCGCGCTAGGGGGCCTCCTGGACCCCTGGTGGGCCCCCTGGCTGCCCCCCTTTGCCTATTTAATCCTCGTGACGTGAAACCCCCCGTGACAGGAACCCTTTTTCGTGATCTCTCCTCTGTTCCACCGCCGTCGCGCTTCCAAGATCGGGAACACCAAAAGACCTCTTCCCGGCACCCTGCCGGAGGGAGGAATCACCTCCGGGAGGTTCTCCACCACCATGGATTCTTCCCGGATGAAACCTTAGTAGTCCACCTTGGACCATGGGTCTATGATCAGTATCTATGTGATGTTCTCATCCCCTCTTTGTTCTTCATGGATTAGACCTCGTGAGCTTCCCTACATGATCTAGGCACATATGTAATATTTCCGTTGTTGCTATGTTGAGTTTGTTGGGATCAGATGGATTATGAGATTATGTTCAGATTGTGTTTGAGTAATATATTTGATTCTCATCTTTTATATTTATGTTCTAGAGTAATTGATGCATGTTCTCCGTTGTTGTTTATTGCTTTGGCCAAGTAGTAGGTAGTGACTCCAAGAGGGAGCGTTATGCATGATTGTGGGTTCATGCCCCCCAATGACTAGCTTGAGTGACAGAAACATGAGTCTAGGGATGTGTTGTTGCCATAAGGGGGAAAACAATGGTGCTTGTACTTGCGGGTGCAAGGATTTTTTACTTTACGCAAAGTTCTTTAATGCAGTTGTCTGTTGCTTTGAGTTTACACTTTGGGTGGGATTGGCAACTTAATACCAGCGAGATGTTCTGGATAGATATCTCAAGGTGGATGATTAGTAGGTAGATGCAGATGGATTTCGGTCTACTTGTCTTGGCGTACCGCCCATGCTTTTGAGCCTCTTCCTTTCTTTATAGCATAATTAGCATTGGTTTGTGCACATAAACATGTAAATTGCCCAGCTGTGATTTGTTTACCTCGCATAGATATTTTATCTTCTTTTGGGAGAGAGACATCACTAGTGAACATCATAGGACCCTAGTCCATATTTCCTACACTGTTTACACTATCAGTTTACTTTCAGTATTTACTTTTCCGTAGCTATCACTATCATTATTATCCTGTGCGTTTTCTCCTTTGTAAACAACAAGGCCAGAGGGATTGACAACCCCTTTGTAATCGTTGGGAGCAAAGTTATCTGTTGTGTGTGCAGGTCCACGCCTACCGCCAATCTCTGGCGCCGTTGTCACCTTCCTGTCGTTGTCGGAGTCCTACTGGAGACAAACCTTGGTATCTTCACCGAGGGAAATTTGTTGCTGTCTACATATCAACCTTCCACTTTGGGTAACCAACGAGGGGTCGTTAATTCGTACCATCAAAAGAAATTTCTGGCGCCGTTGTCGGGGACTCCACTCTTCAGGATAGGGGAGTTGCACACTATCTTTTATCTTTGCTTTTTAGTCTTGTTTGTTTACCTTTCAGTTTTTGCTTTAGTGTCCTTTATCAAAAATAAAAAAATAGTTATCTTGCTTTCTGCTACTATGGGTTCCTTTGAGAACACCAAGTTGTGTGACTTTACTAGTCACAACAACAGTGACTTTACTAGTCACAACAACAGTGACTTTATCTGCACTCCTATTGCTACACCTGCTACTTCAGCACCTTCTTAAGAGATTAAACCTGCTTTGCTGCACCTTGTTATCAAAGATCAATTCTCCGGTGCTAGAGATAATGCTGCTTTGCATTTAAATAATTTTATTGATCTTTGTGATATGAAAAAGTACAAAGAAGTAGATGGTGATATTGTTAAGCTTAAGCTTTTTCCTTTCTCCTTGAGAGATGAAGCTAAAATCTGGTTTCAACCCTTGCCTAAGAATAGCATAGATTCTTGGGATAAGTGCAAGGATGCTTTTATTGGGAAGTACTACAGCACTGCTAAGATTATCCAGTTAAGGTGTTTTATTATGAATTTTAAACAATTGGATAATGAACACGTTGCCCAAGCTTGGGAACGCATGAAATCTCTTGTTAAGAATTGCCCTATGCATGGTTTGACTACTTGGATGGTTATCCAAACTTTTTATGCAGCCTTGAACTTTACCTCGCGGAACTTGCTAGATTCGGCCGCGGGAGGAACCTTTATGTCAACTACACTTGGTGCTTCCACAAAACTTCTCGATGAGATGATGACCAACTATTCCCAATGGCACACCGAAAGAGCTCCAACTGGTAGGAAGGTAAACTCTGTCGAGGAGATCTCCTCCCTAAATGAAAAAGTTGACTTGATTATGTCTCTACTTACCAAGCAATCTCCTATTGATCCTCATGATGTTCCTTTAAATTCTTTGATTGCTCAAGATCAAGTAGATGTGAACTTTATCTCTAGAAATAACTTCAATAACAATGCTTATAGGAGTAACTTTGGTAGAAATCCTAGAACGTTCCCCTCCAACAACTATGGGAACAACAACACTTATCCTACCACAAAAAACTCCACTTCTGAATTAGAGAGTATGCTTAAAGACTTTATCACTACCCAAAAATCCTTCAACAAGAGTGTAGAGGAAAAAACTAGACAAATTAGATAACCTCTCGTCGAAGGTAGACAATTTAGCCCATGAAGTAGAATTGCTTAAAATTAGAACTTCTCCCCTTGAGGAGAGGAAGGTCACTCCTCTGAATGCTATCCAAGTGCAAATTAATAAAAACATTAGGATGATGGCTAAACTTAAAGAGAGATGGGCTAGAGAAAAGGAGGAAGAAGTTAGAATTAAGAGCCTTCCTACACACCATCCTGTTGCTACTATCCAAGTGGTTGAAGATATCCAAACTCTTAGCACCCAATGCACCCCTAGTCCCATAGGACCTATTAATCACTACTGGAAAACAGACTATAGATAATATGGACATTAATGGCGCACTATACATGTGGTCCGCCACTACTATGTAGTAATGACGCACATATACATAGTGCGCCATTAGTAACCTAACTACCAATAGCGCACATGGTGAAAATTGCGCCATTACTATGTTGAACCTTGGTTTGACCCATTTCTGAACATAGTAATGACGCATTTTTCATAGATGCGCCATTAATAAGTTAACACAGCAATAACGCACCTTTATAAAAAAATGCGCCATTAGTTTATCCAGGAATGGATGCGAGTAGCGCATCATA
This sequence comes from Bromus sterilis, assembly GCA_950022295.1. Classification (NCBI taxonomy): domain Eukaryota; kingdom Viridiplantae; phylum Streptophyta; class Magnoliopsida; order Poales; family Poaceae; genus Bromus; species Bromus sterilis. The sequence goes on along the minus strand of OX465601.1, from coordinate 179,743,652 downwards.
CCAGTGGGCCATTGCTAAGCGCTGATGCCTCGCACATGACTGATCACAGTCCCACCATGCCACCCACCGCACCACGCACATGCCCGGTCCCACCCTGCCACCCACCGCACGCACCAACACAACCCCACCCTTTCTCTTCTCAATCCCCTCCCACCGCTCTTCCAATCCTTTCCCCGATTCCTCTCGTCCTCCTCCTCCTCCAGATCCCCAGCCCCAAACCCTAGCCGTCGGGGAGCTCGTCTGGGCCAAGACCAAGGGCCGCCACCACTGGTGGCCCGCGCGCCTCCACGCCCTCATCACCTCCTCCCCCGTCGCAGACTACTCCGACGACCAGCACCTCGCCACTGCCGTCAAGCCCTTCCTTGCCGCTACCGACGCCAACGAGCTCGCCAAGTCCAACTCCGCGCTCGCCTTCCTTGCCGTCGTCGCCCAGGCCAGGGCCACAGCCGTCTGGATCCTCCGCGACGCACTCACCTGCCGTCGGCCTCGACCTGTTGGACCGCGGTCTCTCTCCCCCTCTCCTCCTTGTCTGGTTTGATCCGTCTGGTTCATGGCTCGATTCACTGTCCCGTCGTCGATCCACGTGGGTTTTCTTCTAGTTTTGGGTGGTCTGTCTCCTTGTACGGGGATCGACGGAAGGGGCCCGTGTCCGGTGATGTTCGCGGCTCCGTTCGGTGGTTGGCCGGTCCGGTTCTTGTACAAGTCTTTGCGTGGTCCGCAGATTTACCATCTCACGGGATATATTTTCAATTTTCGAATTAGATTTGAATTCGGTGCCGTATCTTCGTCTAGACCGTCGGCGAAATGGAAGTGATAAGTGGCCCCGATTACTTGTAGTTGTTAGGAAGAAGTCGCTTTTGGCGTGTTGATTTCCTGGAAATCAGGATCTTGTTTCTAAAAGTTGGGTGAGCTCCCTGCAACGACGATTGTTTTGTGTCAGGAAGTTAGGATTCATAGTCATAATTTTATGATGGAACTATAACTACACGGTGCATGTTAGATGATTATGCAGCTCGATTTGGTTTGGCGCTTGCTTTTGGAAGATTGCAATTGTTTATTTTCTCTCTCTTTTGATGCTGATGTTTACCGTTGTTCTTTCTGTGTGCAGCGTACAGTTATTCAAGATGGAACACAAGGAGGCAGGTTGCCAGCAGCCGGAGGGCCCAATCCAACTGAATTTCATTGCATAAACGCCTGACAAGAGGCTGCTCTGCTCACCTCTCCTCCCACTAAAAGCATATCGCTCTGCGTTGTAATGTGTTTTCTAAAAAAAGAGGCTGCTCTGCTCCATGATTGTGTTTTTTTCTTTTTCGTAGGGTCCTAACTGCAAAGTTTAGAAATTTTGGTTTTTTCATTTAAATTTTGTAATAACTCTGATTTGTAGTAGAATAAAGTGGCATTTTTAAGCTGGTCAACCCAAATCCACCGCATCTAAAAAAATCCAGATCCACCGCTTGCCACACCTAGGACCACGTGAGCTTTTAATTAATTCGGTAAGCAATGGCGCACTCTATTGGCATAACAGTGGCGCACGTGGAAGCTAATAATGGCTCATGTCTTGGTGCGCCACTATTGCTTGAGATAATAATGGCGCATAAAATGTGCGCCATTACTATAAGTTAGTAGTGGCGTGCTAGTAATGGCGCACCGGATGCGCGCCATTAGTAGCAAAAATAGGGGCGCCACTAATGTCCAGTTTTCCAGTAGTGAATGGTGATGCTATGACCTCAACCATAGAAGAAGAAATTCCTATGACTATAGAAGCTACCAAACAAGTGAGCCTAAAGGACACCACTACTACTTTACTTGACAGTAGTGACCTTGATTTTGATAATTGCGCGCTTTCTGAAGTTATTCATTTCCTTCACAAGATGTCTAGAGACCCCCACACTAGCACACTTAATCTTGCCTTCACGGAGCATATCACTAATGCTCTCATCAAAGCTTTGGAGGAGAAGCTTAGGGTAGAAGCCTCCATACCTAGAAAGCTAGAAGATGGTTGGGATCCTATGATTAAAATTAAGTTGAATAACTTTTCTTGTTATGCTTTATGTGATGTTGGAGATAGTACCTCTGTTATGCCCAAAAGAATGTATGATATATTTGAATTGAAACCTTTTGATCCTTGTTCTTTTGGTGTCCGTCTCCTCGATTCTTCCGTAAAGAAACCTTTGGCGAAGATAGATGATGTTCTTATCATTGTCAATGACAATTATTTTCCCGTTGATTTTACTATTATGGACATTGAATGTGAACCTTCTTGTCCAATTATTTTGGGACATCCTTTTCTTCGCACCGTCGGTGCTGTTATTGATATGAAAGAAGGGATTATAAAATTACAATTACCTCTCAAGAAAGGGATGGAACAATTCCCTAAGAAAAAATATCAAGTTTCCTTTTGAGTCCGTCACACGGGCTAGTTATTTTCTTGAAAAGTCTTGATCTATTTGCATTAAGCCTAGCTAATGGCTTTAAAGAAGCGCTTTCGGGGGGCAGCCCGCAGCGAATTTAAGATTTCCCTTTAGTTTTTATTCTTTTTTTAGTGGTCTTGATGATTGTTACAACTGTAGCAACAGCATTGTATCTTTATTTTTCAAGCTTTGTGCCATTTATAGCCTCATATGACAAGGGAAGTGAAAATTATGACATGCTGTCCAGAAAACAGATTCTGTCCTCGTGACTAGAAAAATCACAGAAAAATCCCAGTTCATCTTTTTGAGCTGAATTTTTTACACAGCGTGCTCTATACAATTAAGAAACTTTCGTATGTTCTGAGTTTTTTTATTTTAGTTTCATAAGTATCCCTTAAAAATTCTTTACTACCTGCTGGTCTGTTTTTCACAGATTCTGTCCTGTTTTTCCTTTTCTTCGTTTTGCAAACCTTAAGCTTGCTTTTTCTTTGCAAAAACTTTTTGGAAATCTTGAGAAACAGTAGCCCTTCAAGAATATCATTATTTCCAGTAGAGAAAAATTATTTTATTATTGGTATTAACCTCGCTAATGAGATTATGATGAGTTATGTATGAAGGGAGTTTTCAAGCGTGCGAGTGAAGATGATGAAAGAAGATTCAGGAGTGTCAAGCGCTCAATCATGGGGATGCCCCATGCATCCCCAAGAAATATTCAAGGAGACATAAGAGTATAATCTTGGGGATGCCCCCGTGCATCCCTTTCTCCATCAACAATTATCAGTTCGTCTCTCGTTTCACTATATTTTTATCACTTCATGCATTATGTGCTATGCTTGGAGCGTCTCACTCTTAGGTTTTATTTTTAATTTTATTTAGATTTGCTTGCTGTTCATAACAAGTTATAAGACAGCTTTCTTTGTGTGGGAGAGAAACACTCTCCACTTTAAAAATCTAGAACACAACATAGGACTTTTCTTGCTTATCTTTGCTGTGTGTGTTCTTTATCTTTTTCTTAGCTACTGTCATGTTTAGCTCTTAGTTTTCATGCTTATATTTTCAAAGAGCTTTTGTTTAGTTTGTTGCTGGAACTCTCTTGAGTTTTCATGTTTATATTGTTTAGAGAGTTTGCCTGTTGCACTGAGTTTTGAGTCTTGACTTGAAGTAGGTAATTGAGGTTGCTATTCTTTTGTAGTAGTAACTTGCAATAGTTTTGAGGTGTTGTTTTGAGTAATGTTTTGACTTTTGGTGTCAAGAGTTTTAGCCTATTAGTGATAGATGTCGTATTTTGGGCAATCCGTGTTTATTTTCAAAACTTAAAAAATTAGTTGAGAACTTTAGCTACTAGATGGATCACTACTCTTCTGAGGGGTCGAATATTAGAGTACACTCACGTACCATGAGTCGAGGATGCGCAAGGATACCCAAACCTCCATACACTCCTCCTCGGGGTACTTGTCTCTCTGTGAAACCTCCTTATTAGATTGAGTGTTACCGATAATAAGTGCATGAGTTCTTCGGACTAATGTGAGTATTCGAAAGTTGACACTTCCACCTTCCCATATTTTTCTAGCCTCTCCTGTGCCATGCATTTCTTTCTTCTCACTCCGAGAGTTGGCGTCCACCTTCGCCGGTACATCCAAACCTTGGCACGATACGCTCTGTCATCATAAACCTCCTTATATCCTTCCTAAAAAAAGCCACATACCTACCAAGGCATTTCCATAGCCTTTCCGAGATATATTGGCATGCAACATCCATCTTCTCATGACTTGATCTTCATGTCATACATGCTACTTGCTTGATCGATGAGCCGCATGCTAGTTGGGCCTTGCCCTAATCATTGCTACATGACGTGCTAGTATCATTGCATATCCTGCTACACTGGCAGAGGCATACATTTGCATACATCATGATAGTTACATCTTCTTTATGATTTGAGTACTTTGTAAAGTGTGAAATATCTTTTATACTTCTCGTAATATGTAGAGTGTTGCCCCTAAAGTGAGGAAAATATCCCAAAGTGGACAAATTAAAAGATCCCAAAGGGGACAAATTAAAAGATCCCAAAGAGGAAAAATGAGAGAAATAGAAAGAACCATTGAGGCCACCAAAAAAAACAAAAAAATAGAAAAAAGAGAAAAAGAAATAAAAAGAGAGACAGGGGCAAACTACTATTCCTTTTGAGAGATCCACACTCGTACTCCCTCTTATATCTTGTACTCCATGGAGATTATCATTTATGCATATAGCTATTTGGGGACCTTCACACTATAGAACTTGGCTTGTATATTCCAATGATGAGCCTCCTCAAATGAGCTCTAGGTCTTCTTGAGCAAGCAAGTTGGTGCACCCCCACTAGTTCCATTGGAGAGCTTACCTTAGCTCATATGTGCATCCGTTGCATGGCAATCCCTACTCCTCACATCATATCTGTCATTTGGCTTTCTCTCGCCTATGATTGTCCTCATTGATGTGAGCCTTTCACACCTTTTTGTCTTCCTCCTCCACCATATTCTCTCTTTGCCATCCTAAGTGTCAACTTTCTTGCTTACGCTCATCCATTGCATGAGTCCTAAAAATGTCCAAAAGGAGTGGATCATTTTGACTTGTACCTGAATAGTGGTCTGGGGATGAGTCAAGATAAGATTCCAAAGAAGACCAAGTGTGAAACTTTAGTATATTAAGTTCTCAACACAAAAATAATTTTTCTCGTATATCCCTATCCATTTTCTTGCACGCAAACACCATTTGGAGACATTCGAGTCACGGACAGCGAGACCTCTTGCACCTTTATGTTCTTATGTTGCTTGTTTCAATGCTAAATATAGACTCTTTCCTGTTACGACTTGAATTGAATTACATGCCTTGACTGTTTTTCTTAAAAGTTCTTATATGGTTGTTAGCATGTCACCACAAAAATTATGCTTTTATCATTTACCTACTCGAGGACGAGCAGGAATTAAGCTTGGGGATGTTGATACGTCCAAAACGTATCTATAATTTCTGCTTGCTCCATGCCTCTTTTGTGTGATATTTCTATGATATTGATGAACTTCCATACATTTTTGATCATATTTGGACTAACCTATTAACTCAATGCACCCCAGTGCTAGTTCCAATTTTCTGCTGTTTTTGTATTTCAGGTTTCCCCCATATTAAAAGTGCTCCAAAAATTTGGGAAAAACCAATAAAAAATCAGCGTACAGGAAGCTTCCGGAATCACCGAGGGGGGGCAGAGGGGTGCCACCAGGGCCCCAGGCGCCCTCCCGGCGCGCCCTAGGATGGGGCCGCGCCAGGGGGCCGCCTGGACCCCTGGTGGCCCCCTGGCTGCCCTCGATCACCAATTTAATCCTCGTGACGGGAACCCTTTTTCGCGATCTCTCATCTGTTCCTCCGCCGCGCTTCCAAGATCACGAGCACCAGAAGACCTCTTCCCGGCACCCTGCCGGAGGGAGGAATCACCTCCGGGAGCTTCTCCACCACCATGGATGCTTCCCGGATGAACCATGAGTAGTCCACCTTGGACCATGGGTCTATGATCAGTATCTATGTGATGTTCTCCTCCCCTCTTTGTTCTTCATGGATTAGACCTCGTGAGATGCCCTACATGATCGAGGCACATATGTAATATTTCTCCTGTTGCTATGTTGAGTTTGCTGGGATCCGATGGATTATGAGATTATGTTAAGATTGTGTTTGAGTAATATATTTGATTCTCCTCTTTCATATTTATGTTCTAGAGTAATTCTTGCATGTTCTCCGTTGCTGTTTATTGCTTTGGCCAACTAGTACGTAGTGACTCCAAGAGGGAGCATTATGCATGATTGTGGGTTCATGCCCCCCGATGACTAGCTTGAGTGACAGAAACATGAGTCCAGGGGATGTGTTGTTGCCACAAGGGGGAAACAACGGTGCTTGTACTTGCGGGTGCAAGGATTTTTTACTTTACGCAAAGTTCTATAATGCAGTTGTCTGTTGATTTGGGTGGGATTCGCAACTTAATTCCAGCGAGATGTTCTGGATAGATATCTCAAGGTGGATGATTAGTAGGTAGATGCAAATGGATTTCGGTGTACTTGTCTTGGCTTACCGCCCATGATTTTGAGCCTCTTACTTTCTTTATAGCATAATTAGCATTGGTTTGCGCACATAATCCTGTCAATTGACCAGCTGTGATTTGTTTACTTCAAAAGACATCACTAGTGAACATCATAGGACCCCAGTCCATATTTCCTACACTGTTTACACTATCAATTTACTTTCAGTATTTATTTTTCCATAGCTATCACTATAATTATTATCCCGTGCGTTTTATCCTTTGTAAACAACAAGGCCGGAGGAATTGACAACCCCTTTGTACTCGTTGGGAGAAAAATTATCTGTTGTGTGTCCAGGTCCACGCCTACCGCCAATCTCTGGCGCCGTTGTCACCTTCCTGTCATTGTCGGAGTCCTACTGGAGACAAACCTTGGTATCTTCACCGAGGGAAATTTGCTGTTGTCTACATATCAACCTTCCACTTTGGGTAACCAACGAGGGGGCGTTAATTCGTACCATCATGTGGTCGCCGATAGTCATCTCCCAGCATCCCTAGATGGATCGACACATCAGATCCCAGTGCATTACTTCCTTGTACCCCCGTAAGAACACCTCACCGTGGTTGCGGCCGAGTGGGGTGCCTACTTTGTCAGGTTGGAGTGTATAAACCAGCGTGCATGTGACTTTCTTCATCTGTTGCGTGTTGGTCTCGACATCGAGCTCGTCAACAGCGACGTCTTAACAAGGGCTATGACACATATGAAGTCTCCCAACTTTGATCTATTGGATGACCCCCCCTCTAATCTCGTCGAGCGCTTAGTGAAGGACATGCGATGCATGTACGCCTGAGAGCCCCTTTTGCTGTTTATGAAATCTTCTTGCAGAACCGGTGGCTTGACGTCTCCAGTCGCCAAGTCAGATCTGTTCGACAACTACAACCACGAGGAGGGCACCCACGATGTGTGCTCTCCGAAGGGGAAGAAGTTGTTTAAATTACTATCTTCATCAATATAGCTAAAAAAGTTGGTTCTTGGGTAAGCATTTCTGGGGATGAAAATCGTAAACATATCTCTTTGCACCAATGCCATTTTAATGTCCATATGTAGGTATCAACTAGTCTGTTATTCTACTTCTTTTGGGTTGATGATGCAATGACATGTTCAACTATGTTGTGTTTGGCTATGTAATGCATGATCTGCTAAAAACTTGGTTCTTGGGCAATTATTTCTGGGGATGAAAATCATAAACATATCTCTTTGCAACTCATTCCAAGTTTCTAAATGTTGTTAATATGATCTACCTATTCACTGATATATTGATGCCATGATATGTTAAACTATGATGTGTTTGTCTGTGTTAGATATTTAGGTATCAACTAGTCAGTTTAATTCCACCAATACCATTTAATGTCTATATTTAGGTATCAACTAGTCTTCTATGCTCCTTCTGTTGGTTTCATGATGCACTGACATGTTCAACTATGTTGTGTTTGGCTATGTAATGCATGATCTTATAAAAAACTTGGTTCTTGGGTAAGCATGTTTGTGGATGAAAATCATAAACATATCTCTTTGTAACCCATTCCAAGTTTCTAAATGGTGCTCATATGATCTACATATTCACTGATATTGATGCCATGATGTGTTAAACTATGATGTGTTTTTCTGTGTTATGCACACTGATATTTAGGTATGAACTAGTCAGTTTGATTCCACCAATACCATTTAATGTCTATATTTAGGTATCAACTAGTCTTCTATGCTCCTTCTATTGGTCTGATGATGCAATGACATGTTGAACTATGCTATGTTTGGCCATGTATTGCATGCTCTGCTAGTATTTAACTAATAATAAATACTTGTTAGAACGGCTATTTAACTAATAATTGTCATCACCCATGGTCTAGTTAACACAATTTTTATTTTTCTTTCAGTTGCTTTACTATCATATTAATCTTCAAAATCAAACTATCTTTCTTGCTGTCATGATTTGCAAAGAGAGAAAAATGGACGTCGAACGGTGACTTGTGTCTTACTATCATTTGCATCTATCTCTCTTACCCAAAATGGTTTACCCAAAATCAAGTCTGGTCCGTGCATAACAGTATTGTTCTCTTGTGAGAACCTTTAATGCTCTTTTTACTGCTCTCTGGCACCATGGAAAACGGTGCCACATTACAGCATTAGTTAGCCTCCACCATATTCTAAAAGGATCAAGTGAATTCACATACAGTATCTCTAAGGTGTGTTATACAAGGTCCTTACTAGAGCGGGTACCGTTATGCATAGATAAATAACTTGGTTCTTGGGTAAGCATTTTTGGGGACGAAAATCAGGTACATATATCTTTTTAACTCATTCCAAGATTCTAAATGGTGCTACTATGATCTACTTATTCATTTACAATGATGCAATGATATGTTAAACTTTGATCTGTTGGCCTCTGTTATGCATACTGATATTTAGGTATCAACTAGTCACTTCGATTCCACAAATACCATTTTTAATGTCTATATTTTTTTCTTGCCAATCCCCATCTAGTTAACACGAATTAATATTTTTCTCTATGTTGCTTCCCCTTGGATATTAATCTACACAATCAAACTATCTTTTTACTGCCATGATCTTCCATGAACTATGTTGTGTTTCTTTCTTATGCACAATGTGATATTTAAGTATTAATAAATACTTAGTTAAACTTCACCAATACCAGTTGTAATCAACGTAATTGGTTGTTGTCAATCATGTTCTAGTTAACATGCTTTTCTATTTTCATCATGTTACTTTACCATCATGTTAAATGCTCACATCGGAACAATCTATACTGTGATTAATTTTGATTTATCTCATTATGTGTTTTTCCACCAAAAAAATGGTTCAGTTTTACCCCTTCCTTTACCAGCATCTTAAAACTTAACAATCAATATATCTTTCATAGTCTGATGATTTGTATCCCAATCTGTACTTATGAAGGAAAAACAATGGGAGATGCTATTGTTCAGCATCATGGTTAGTTTCATCCCATGTCCTTTATTGCCTCATTCCACAAGTACATAATATATTTTAATGGTTTATTTGTTGCTTCTATAGGTACATACATCAGGGGTTTAGATCCACACTTCGTGTCGGGACCGGAATATGCGTATGTAATTCCAGTCACAACTCAATCACATGGAGAGCCGAGAGTCGTACCCACTTGTCTAAGAAGACAAGGACAAGCACAGAACACTCTCGGAAAGCATCGTACGTGAGGAGCATCCCATCTAGGCCGGATGATCAACTGAGATGGGTCCTTATCGCCCGCTCACAAGTATAAATGATTATGGTTGGTGAAATCCCATACTCATAGACAAGTCGCCTCAACCATGTTATTAATTGAATCATAACCCTTACATAAACAGACTCCAGCCCGATCACTTAGTCGGGGTCTAGGGCGGGCTCGATCATACAAAAAAGTGTGCACGTGACAGAGTCACGAGCAATCGCGTCGGATGCCCCAAGGTGCGCACATCTAAGGGCCACTTGGTGTATAAAAGACCACCAGCCAGATCACAACTAAGGTCTCGAAAACCCATACTAAGACATGCATGTTATAATCATACACGCAGCACACATGTCTAGTATGAACAGCAGGTATCATCACATAACTCTACAAAGTAATTCTTTATTGACTTACACATAGAGTATACAAATATCACATGTCTGTGATCAACATTACATCATAAAACGGAAGCAAATTAGGTCTGAGTACAGACAAGTTTAACAAATGGCTTAGAGAAGCCTTGTAACATACATGCCCTTCCACGAGGGACTAGACTGCTGTCTGGAACTATACTAGCTTAGTCAACGTCGAGCTTCACGAAGGTGACTACATCGGGGTCTAGGTTTCCATCTAAAACATAGAATAAGCAAACGTGAGTACAAAGTCGTACTCAGCAAGACTTACATCATAACTATACTACTCATGCTCAAGTTTCGAGGTAAAGGCGGGGTGGGGTTTCAACATGCAGAAGTGCCAGCTTTGACTTGGCTAGTCCTGTACTACGAGTACCAGACTTGAGGTAAGAAGCGTACACGAGTCCACTATCAAGTATCCAACCAATACACCACTATGGATACTTCCTCGACTTCCCCAAGAGGAAACATGCCATAGCACTCACACTTATCTTACGAGATTTATTAGTATCCATTCAAGTTATCTAATAATCAGGTACATGTTCCAAGTAGTCCTTAACCGCGGACGCGGCTATTCGAATAGTTTTGTTAACCTTGCAAGGGTGTAAACTACACACACATGACCATCAGTTACCGCCAGGTCTCGCCACCGTTCAAGAGGTGACAGCGAGGATGTTCACCACGACACTTCGCTCACAACCGGTCTATTCCAGGAGTCGACTATCTGAGTTTGTCACCGCTCGAGAGTCCAGCCGGATCAACGATACGGACTCAGACAATGCAGGCAACCGAGATGCCACCTCTGACAGATGGTTTCACTGTCTCACAGATCCACCCACATATCTAGGAGGATGCAACATTTCCACTCACTCTTTTTCTATGCATATGTCAAATGGAAGGCCCGAACTAATGTGACCCCTGGGCGTCAACACGGATCAAGGTAATAGGCCGACAGGGGTCAGTGAGCCCAATGTGTGGTTGTACTCTTCATCTTATATTACCATACAAGAACTCGGTGCTTAAGGCGGTTTTCAACGAGACAACCCACTGTGTACTCCTACACAGCCTCTCATCGATCACCTTGTATTAGGGTAGATTCACCAACATGTTATCATCAGCACCATTATGAATATCATCCCGACTCACAAACAAAGTAACCTCATTGTATCACTAAGCAGCAATAAGTAGTAAAAGTTACAGGGGCCACATGCTCACATTCAACTCCTATATCTGCTAGGATTGTGGTTTGCTTAATACGGTGACGAAATGATAGGTCATGCATCGGAATGGGTTCAACTATGCGAAAGAACGTTTCTCGGTGATCTCCTAAACATGCATAAGAGAGACTGAGAGGGAAGTAGGATTTTATAGACATGATCAATGGGGTTTGCTTGCCTTGCTGAAGATACACGAGGTTTACCGAACTTCTTCTCCTTCGGGGGTGATCACCGTCTCGGAGGCACTGTTACCGGCACAATCATCAACAAAGGGGGCCAACATTGAATTTAAATGCACAAGCGCATGTTTATGTTGTCACATGATGTGAAAGGTATTGATGTGACCTAGGTTCAAGTTGTCACATGTTAATTAAAGTTGATTTGAAAAGTTAATTCAAATTCAAACTCCAAATGTTGTTCAAATTTTCCAAGTTGCATTTGCTATTGTTTGTTCTTTGTAAACCATCTTGACATGTGTATGATATTCCTCTGATGTACAAGTATTTATGTTTGCATTGCAATGGTTCAAATTGGAATAGCATTTGAATTTAATTTGAATTAATTCCAATTAAGCCAAATAGAAAAAGCTACTGGTCCCATTTTAAAATCAACTCAAACAAAGCTGAAAGTTGTATATTTGGATAGATTATTTTCTACTGATCATTTTTCATATATTATATGTTTAATTTGGAGTTGTATTTATTTTTCTATAATTTTCTGAAGTTTTTAGCATTTTCTGCAATTTCTAGAATTAAATTAAATAGAGAAATCCCACTTATTGCATCAGCATGATGCAATGCTGATGTCACCAGGGGGCTGACATGTGGGACCATACTGTCATAGGCACAGTACTAATTCCATGTTTAGTTTAATTTTAATTAAGCTTTAGGGGGGGCTGGCCCCACTTGTCAGTTAGTGATTAGGGGGGATTAAGCCCCTAATCTCTATGACGTGTGGGCCTCGACGGAAAACTGTCAGCGTCGAGCTCTGAAGGCGGCGGCGCCCACTGGAGAGGAGCCCTCCGGGCACTAGAGGCCACGGGAGGTGCATCTAACGGTGGCCCGCACGCGTGCGCTCCACGGGGGTGCCTCGGGACTGCAAGGGGGGCGCCGGGATCACGCCCACGGACATGGCCGCGGCGGCCGAGCTTGGCGAGGGGAGCCTCGGGGAGGAGCGGGAGATAGATGGGGAGCGTCGCTGGCTCACCGGGAATGCGGAGGAGGAGTCGATCTCGCCGGAGACGAAGCGTAATGGCGGCAATCGCTCGCCGGAGAGGAGAGGGGAAGGGCTGTAGTGGGGGGGGGGGGGAAAGGAAGGATGCCTTCGAGGCGCGTCTCCTCGACAAGCAGAAGAGGAGAGGGGTAGAAGACGACCTCGGGCTCAATGGACTGCGGGATTTGACGAAGACGATGGCGGCGGTGCGTTTGGACACTTCAGCTCGGCGAGAGGAGGTCGTTAGCCACGCGCTGCACGGCGGCCTGCTCCGGTTGGCTTTCGGGCGGCGCTGGATTCACGGGGGAGAGAGGCAGGGAGGAAGCCAGAGGAGGGGGAAAGGGTGTGGGGGTTCGAGGGCAGCTCCGTGGCGTGCTTACCGGCCAAGGGGAGGTCTAGAAGCTCCAGGGTGACGAGGTGGCGCCGTGCCCGCGCTCTGCCTCCACCGAGCTGCTTGGCTCGGCGGGGAGGTAGAAGACAAGGCGCTCGGTGGGCTGGGCCGTGGCCAAGGCGAGTTGGGCCTCGCCTGAGGCACAAGGTAAGCTCTGCTGTTTTAATTTCTTTTTATATTTTCTGTAATATGTTTGACCTAGCTAATAAAAATAGCTAGGCATTTTTATAAATGCTAAAAAAAATTATATGGCCTCATAATAATATAGACTAGCCAATTATAAAGTTTCAACATTTTTAAAATTCAAATAATTTGAATCGTAACTCAAATAGGGTTATTTTATTAATTCCAAGGCACTGTTTGAATATTAGAAAATTCCATGAGCATGGGATTGCTCCAAAACCATTTTTAAAATGATCAGCACCATTTATAGGAATTTTCCAAATGTTCAAATGATTTTTGGAAAAAGATTTTTATCTGGCCATTTGATTTAATTTCTCAGGGCTTTTCTTTTCCCCAATTTTGATTTTCTTTTTGAAATTTTGGCATGAATGCAAGGTACCTCTGATCCTAGCACATACCTAACTTGGGGTTGTGACATTATGATTTGAATTATTCTTTGATTGTTGAACCTTTGTAAATTGGATGTATATAATTTTGAGTTTCACCTATTATTAAATTCAATTTATAATTTCAAATACAGGATAATTGTAATTGTTGGTTATAAATTTAGGTGAAATAATTGTTCTTCTTTAGATTAAGCTGCACACGGTTTCTTGGGACTAATCGTTTGCATAGAGTTCAACAACACAAACGTTGTCCATCCGAAAACGATGTCGATTAGATCATGCATCATACACGTTCTGCGTATAAAAACCGTCAGCCAGTATCCACAATAGACTACACGTTTTGATTACAAAAACGGTATGCGATTCTGAATATCATCCCACACATTATGGAAGCATGAAATGTGTGTGATCTATCCTAATAGCACACACGTGTTGCGAAATACAAACATTTGTGATCTCTCTAAATTGGCACACGTGTACTGAAATAAAACCGTTTGGAACATATAGACCGTGCACACATTTAAAATTTAGTAACTATGGCTGATAATAGTATGGTCGCACACAAACAATTGTAGGAAATTGTCAGTCATACATGACGGGTTACAACCCGAAACCCAAAACCCGATAATGTAAACCCAAACCCGGTACCATAAAGAAACTGTGTGGGATCTATGTAGTGTCACAAACGGTGCTTTTCTATTGCTTGTTTGTGTTCCTGGTGGCATTGCAAATGATCGTGTCGAGTGAACTGCATGTGATACATTTGTTATGTCCACACGGTCATTCTGGAAATGGTCGTGTGGGATATCGTCGTACATTGCATACAACTTTTTAAATGGAAGTGTCTGCTTGACATCGCCCCATAGCAAACGGTTTATTGATCTCGTGTGGAAAAGGCACACCTATTGCAATCGAGAGCAGGGTGACGGTTCCAATTCCCGTAGGCGATAGGGGTAAAAAAAAGTTTGGATATACCCTAACAGCACTAGTGTATCTATCATTTGGCCTTCTCTCGCCTATGACTGACCTCATTCATATGATCCTTTCACACCTTTTTGTCTTCCTTCCCCATCATTTCTCTCTTTTCCATCGTAAGTGCTAACGTATCTTGATGGTGCCCATACATTGCATGACTGCTCAAAGTCGAAAGGGAGAGGATCAGTTTGACTTGATTTTTTTATCTCTAATCCCATCTCCCATTGCTTGCACGCAAACACCATTTGAAGACATTCGAGTCACGGACAGCAAGAGCTCTTGCACCTTTATGTTTATGCTTTGCTAGAATTAATATTAAGACTCTTGCTGGTTATTATCTTGACTTGAATTGCATATATCACTTTCTTTACTTTGAAATTCTTATATGTGTTTGTTAGCATGTCACCATAGAAATTATCTGTGTTATCATTTACCTACTCGAGGACGAGCATGAATTAAGCTTGGGGATGTTGATACACCCAAACGTATCTATAATTTCTGCTTGTTCCATGCACTTTTATGTGACATTGCTACATGTTGTGCTACACTTTTATATCATTTTACACATATTTGGATTAACCTACTAACTCAGTGCACCCAGTGCCATTTCCTTTCTGTTGATGTCTTTAGTTGAAGTGATTTTTTCCCAATTTAAAATGCTAGAAAAATTCCAGAAAAATCAAAATAAATATCGGCGTCAAGGAAGCTTCTGGAACAACCGAAGAAGTGCCGGAGGGGGCCACACCCCTCCCAGGCGGCCAGGTGGTGCGGCCCCACCCCTAGCCACGCCACCAGTGCGCCTGGGAGGTGGGCCCCACCTCTGGTGCCCCTCTTCGGCCTATTTTTACCCCTCGTCGCAGTAACCCACGAGAGAATCTCGTATCGCGAATTACAGCTCTGCTCCGCCACCGCAGCGCTTCCAGGATCGAGAGCGCCAGAAGACCTCTTCCCGGCACCCTGCTGAAGGGAGGATTGACCTTCACGGACTTCTCCACCACCATGGACGCCTCACGGATTTGCCGTGAGTAGTTTCCCTTGGACCATGGGTCCATGACCAGTAGCTATGTGATGTCTTCTCTCCATCCTTGTTCTTCAATGTTTAGACCTTGTGAGTTTACCTACATCATCAAGGAACCTATGTAATTTTCCTCCTATTGCTATGTTGTGTTTGCTGGGATCCGATGGATTATGAGATTATGTTCAGATCATGATGAGTCATATATTTGTTTTACCTTTTATATTTTATTCTTGAGTAATTTTTGCATGTTCTCTGTTCCTTTTTATTGCTTTGGCCAAGTAGTAGATAGTGACTCCAAGAGGGAGCGTTATGCATGATTGTGGGTTCATGCCCCCGGATGTCTAGCTTGAGTGACAGAAACTTGAGACTAGGGGATGTGTTGTTGCCACCAGGGAGAAAACAACGGTGCTTGTTAGCGCGGTTGCATAGATTGTTTACCTTACGCATAGATTGTTAATGCAATTATCTGTTTCTTTGAGCTTACACTTTGGGTGGGGCTTTAAACTTAATACCAGCAAAATGTTATGGATAGATATCTCAACATCGATGATTAGTAGTAGATGCAGATGGGTTTCGGGCTACTTGTTGTGGCGTATTGCCCATACTTTTGAGCCTCTTACTTTCAAGTAGCATAATTAGCATTGCGATGCATTTATAATCCTTTCAATTGCCCAGCTATAATTATTTCACCCAGCTTAGTTTTTTATCGTCTTTTGGGAGAGAGACATCACTAGTGAACATCATGGTACCCCAGTCCATACTTCAACCACTTTTTAAACCTTTACTTTTATTTCCTGTTTTTACTTTTAGTTGCAGTTATCACTACTATATACCCTTACGTTTGACCCTTTGTAAACCACAAGGGAGGAGAGATTGACAACCTCTCTGTACTCGTTGGGAGCAAAGTTATTTGTTTCTGTGTGCAGGTCCTGGTAAAGCAAGGGATTATCATTCAAACGGCGCGTCACTTTCCGAGCCAACTACTTGTCGATCCTTGGAGTCCTCCTGGTTCGATAAACCTTATTGTCCTCATGTAAGGGAAATTAGCCTCTATCTACATCTCTAACTTCCACCTGGGGTAACCAATGAGGAGAACTACTTCAGTTCCATCAGCGCCCTGTCGGAAGGAGGATTGATCTTTGGGAGCTTCTCCACCAGCATGAGCGCTTCCCGGATGTGCCGTGAGTAGTCCCCCTTGGACAATGGGTCCATGACGACCCACATGTGTAGGGGATCGTGATAGTCTTCGCGGGTAAGATAACCCAATTTATTGATACGACACAAGCGGGGGCAAAGAATATTTATAAGCTTTGACAGTTGAGTTGTCAGTTCAAATGCACCTGAAAGATACTTACTTTGCAACGAGATATTAGTGGTAACGGTGATATGGAGGCGATGGTGGTAACGGATATAGTGGTGGGAAAGCAACGAAAGTAAAAATGGTAAAAGTAAAGTAACTTGTAACAAGCAGAATTAAATCACTGTAGGCTAGGGGCGGATGGTTGCGCGCTGCATTGATGAGAGACATCATGTAATTTACTTGGGGCAAGGCACACGAAAAAGTAATGATCATCTAGGCATATATCATACATTAGGCATGTATCCCGAAGGTAGTTGTACGTGCTTGCAATAACAACTAGCACAACATATTTTGTCCTACCATCTCGCTACAAACGGGGCCAAAAGGAACTTATGGAGATTAAGGTGCTCATGTCAAAGAGCACCGGAACGAAGCATTAACAATCCATGGATACATGGAATCCTCAAATTATAGTCCATCCCCATTGGTGTCGCAAGCTATCACCATTGGGATCGCCGGTTCCGGACTATAACAGGTGCATAAAACTCATAGATAGGATCAAGAACACAAATATATTCATGCAAACACATAGGGTTCAGATTTGAAATCATGGCACCCGGGCCCAATGTGACAAGCAATAAGAGCAACAAGTTGTAGAAAAGATGATAAACACTATAGTAGATGATAGGCAACATGCCCCCAACAATCTGATAATCAAATACATGATCTAACTCATCCAATTCCTACCATACCCTTTGCCTACATTAGGGAATTACTCATACATCAAAGGAGAAGTCATGGAAGGATGATGGATTGGTGATGGTGATGACGATGGCGATGGCGATGATTCCCCCTCACCGGAGGCCAAAATAGCCTCCAGATTTGCTCTCCTGAAGAAGAACAGAGGGTGGCGGTGGCTCCGCGATGATAATTGGGAAAATGACTTCTGTTCTAGGATTTCCTCGCCACGGGTAAAAATAGGAGTCCCGATAGGGCACTAGACGGGGTGGGACCCACCCAGACGCCCTGGTGGCGCGACCAGGGGCTAGTGTTGGAAATGTTCCCTAGAGGCCAATAAAATATATTTATTAGCATATTCCATTAGTTCATAATAAGTTTTATACTGTGCTATAACTGTATTAAGCGGAAACATTAATACACATGTGGTATAAAATTTACCTGATCATGAGGACATAATCGCCTATTGACAATGGAGTCGTACACCCACCAGAAGTGTTGCAATGTAATCAAGTCATATAGTTCAACATTGCGATAACCATAACATACGTAATTACTATCTATGAGGATGGTTTGATTTGTAACCCACCGCCTGACTGAAATATGCTGGCCATAATGGTCCACTTTGGGTATTCCTAAATAGATATGTTAATGAGTATGCAAATAGATCAAAGCGGGATTTGTCCATCCGAGTGACGGATAGGTACTCTGGGACCACTCGGTGATATTGTATCATAAAGTTTGCAAACGTGTGACTAGGTCACGGGGTTGCAATATCACGGGAATGAGTAAACATGTTTGTCGGTAACAAGGATGAACTAGGTATATTGGATACCGACGATCAAACCTCGGACAAGCAAAGTACCATAGCACAAAGGGATAATGATCAACGTTAAACGGATCCGACAGTGATTAAGTTTAATTCGATGGAAGCGCAGGTGCCATCTAGGATTGTAACCAGGTCTGATCGATGGTCATTAATTAAGAGAGTGTCTTGATCATGTCTGCTGTTTCCCGGACCGTAGGGTGTCACACTTAAGGGTATTCAATGCATTAAGGATAGATTCGGGATCACCGGAGAAATAAGAGAGAACACCGAAATTGTTTCCGGTGCAGGCCAGAAATTGTTCTGGGAATTTTGAAAAGTTCAAAATGTTATTTAATAATGTTTAGATATGTTTTATTATTTAATTATCTGAATTAAATATTAAAATATAACTAAATATAATTAATAAAAGAAGAAAAGCCATATGGGCCTAAAGAGGCCCATTAGGGGAGGAGGGAGCCTCCCCCTTGGGCCATGCGCCAAGGGAGAGGCCCACTCCCCCTTGGCCGGTGATACGTCCAAATTGCATCACTATTTTATATCGTAATTCATCCTTATTCATTGATATATTTCACATTACAATGATGTTCTTATGTTTTTTTGGCTTATTTTACATCGTTTGCAACTTTCCGGTGCCAAAGCAGCAGACGCATGATTCAGCGGTAAAAAGTGGACGCTGAGTTGCTGAAGAAGAATACCTCCAAATTACCTGAAAATCGATGGGGGGTATTTTCAAGAAGATTAACGAAGACTCGCCGAAGAGGGGCCAGAGGGGGGCCACAGGAGCCCCAGGAGGCCACCTGGAGCGGCCCCACCCCTGGCCGCGCCGGGAGGGCGCCTGGAGCCCTGGGGCCACTCCCGGCTCCCCCCCTCTGGCATATATACTCCTCGTTATGCGAAAAACCCTAAAAAGAGAAGCTTTCACGGAGTTCTGCCGCCGCTCCGTGGCGGAAACCTACAGAGAAGAAAAGGGCTCTCCGGTGGGCAGATTCCGCCGAGGAGATCACCTCCAAGAAGGGGAGATCATCGCCATCGTCATCACCATCGTCACGGGCATCCTCGAGATCATCATCAACATCAACACCATCTCCACCACCATCCAATCTCACCTCACAAGTTTATCTTGTGTTGTAATCCGTACTATCTATCCTCTCTACTCTACCGGTGTTGATTACTACTTTATTATGAATGCTATTGAGTTTTGTTGGAGAAATATCATTATGTCCAGATTGTTTATCATATATTTATCACCTCTGATCATGATCTCTTTTATGTCTTGTGAGTAGTTACTTTAGTTCTTGAGGACATGGGAGAAGTCTAGTTGTTAGTAGTCATATGATGTTGAAGTAATTTGTGTTGTTTGATATTTAAGTTGTGTTGATATTTTCCTAGTGGTGTTATGTGAGTTGAACAGTCAACACTTTGCCTTTTTAAGGACCTAGGGGAATACATTGTGTATTAAGAATGCTTACGGTGGGTTTCGGAGTGACAGAAACCTGAACCCCAATTTTCACACTTTTGCACAAGGGAATACTGGATCCTTGATCTTATTGTTGTGGTTAGGCTTTGCATTAATTTCTATCTTCTATTTGCGGATACTTGCAAGATGTTTAATCATAAGAGTGCACTTATCTTAGTCTAGAAGGTGTGCTAGCATAGATCCACCCACTCAACACTTATTAGCTCAACACTTGTTTTCAATACGGAGTATGGCGAAATTAGGTGACTACCTCTCCATGTGTCCTCAAGAACGCTTTAGTCTTTATAAGTTCAGTTGTCAGGCTTATCCTTTGCTCAAAAGGATTGGGCAACTTGCTGCTCCTCAGTGCTATTTACTTTGCTTGCTTTTATCTTATTGTTTCTTATCTCGAAAACCCCTAAAAATTTATCTTTCAGTGCTTGCAGTTATTCCTTGTCCAAACTCACCTATCAATACCTTTCGCTCCTCGTTGGGTTCGACACTCTTACTTATCGAAAACGCTGCAATAGATCCCTTTACGTTGAGGGTCATCAAGTAACATTTTCTGGTGCCGTTGCCGGGGAGCATAGCGCTATTCGTAAGTGAAGCTGGTAAGGAAATTTTTATGTCGTTGTTTTTATTTTGCTGTTGCTGTTCTTTGTCCGTATGGACAACCTAGCTATTGGATCGTTGCTTTGGGGAAATACCCCACATCTGTGGTGGTTGTACCTCCCCCTACTGAAATTGTGCCTTATAAAATACCAGCTGGTATTATCGATTGTGTTTTGGCTAATCGTTATGCAGGAGATAGACATCCCAGTGAACACTTGCTATATTTATCACAACTATGTTCACTATTTAAGCTTGCAGGTGTATCAAAGGAGTTTCTCATGAAGAAATTGTTCTCCGTATCTCTTATAGCTAAAGCTTCAGATTGGTATAAGCTTCTCGATAACTCTCATTTTCTTAATTGGCATGAGCTTATGTCTCTCTTTTACACCAAGTTTTATCCTCTTCATGAAATTCATCGAGACAGGAATTATATCTATAACTTTAGGTCTCGTGACGGAGAAAGCATCGCTCAAGCTTGGGGGAGATTGAAATCTCTAATGCTCAAATGTCCTATTCCTGAGCTCCCCAAGAAAACTATACTTGCAAATTTTTATGCTAGACTTTCTCGACATGATAAGGAGATGTTGGATGCCTCCTCTAGTGGGGTATTTCAGACAAAAAGCGTTGAAGAAAGATGGGATCTCCTTGAAAGGATCCAGAAGAATACCGAAGATTGGGAAATAGATAAAGGTATTGAATCCACTATAAATTATGAGCATGATTATATAGAGAGCTATCTGAAAACTGATTTCTTTACTACCTTTTGCTCTAAGATTGGTCTTGATTCCCATCTAATGATTGATTTTTGTAAGGACTTTGCCTCTCATATCGACTCTTCTAAGAAGAAGAGGAATCAGCATCATAAACCCTTCAAATAATTACCTATTGATATTCATGTTGCTGACCCTATTGTGCCTGCAGTTATATATGAAAAGCCCCCTTTTCCCGTAAGAATAAGGGAGCACTCTTTTGTGACAGGCATAATGAATAAGAGTGAGAGAAGAATTGATGAGCCTGAGGACCAGATTAAGGTCGATCCCCGAGTTGCATTGGTTTAGGATCTTATTACTAATGATGCTTTAGATTCCAATATAAAGTTTTGTGTTGTTTCAACTAACCTTGTAACAGCCAAGACTAAGGGCCCAATTTTAGGTACGCCAGTAGTATCTGTCAAAATAGTAGATCACAATTATTATGGGCTATGCGAGTTGGGATCGAGTGCTAGTGCTATCCCGTATTCACTTTATCAAGAGATCATTGGTGAAATTTCACCTTGTGAACTTGAAGAAGTTGATGTTACTATTCATCTTGCAAACAGAGAAACTATCTCTCCTATCGGCATTGTGAGAGATGTTGAAGTTTTATGCGGAAAGGTAAAATATCCTACCGACTTTCTAGTGCTTGGTTCAGTAAGGGATAATTTTTGTCCAATTATTTTCGGTAGACATTTTCTCAGAACCTGTGGAGCTATAATAGATTGCAAGAAATTTAAAGTTTCTGTTGAATTCAATGGTGATCCCTATGAATTTAATTTTTCTAAGTTCTCTAAGAAGCCTGGTGGTACTGATTTGCCTAGTAACGATAAGATTATTGAAGCTATTGCTTCCATTGCTATTCCTCCTAATGATCCTTTGCAGCAATATATGGAGGACCACGATAATGATTTGCATATGTAGGAGAGGAATGAGCCGGACGAAATATTCTTAAGACAACGTGCTATCCTAAAGCACAACCTTCCAGTTGAGCCTTTGGGAATTTTATCGCAACCAAAAGAAGATCCAGTGTTTGATCTTAAACCACTTCCCGATTCGTTCAAATATGCTTATTTAGATGAAAAGAAAGTATATCATGTTATTGTCAATTCTAACCTTTCAGGGTATGAAGAAGAGCGTCTATTGGAAGTACTTCGCAAACATCGAGGTGAAATTGGCTATACCCTCAATGACCTTAAGGGGATTAGTCCATCTATTTGTCAACATACCATCAACCTTGAGCCTGATGCTAAACTAGTTGTTGATCATCAACGACGGTTGAATTCAATGATGATGGATATTGTAAGGACTGAGATTCTCAAGCTGCTAGCCGCAGGTATTATCTACCCTGTAGCTGATAGTAAGTGGGTAAGCCCGGTTCATTGTGTTCCAAAGAAAGGAGGAACAACTTTGGTTCCTAATGATAAGAATGAACTAATACCTCAGAGAATTATTATTGGATATAGAATGTGTATTGATTACAGGAAGCTGAACAAGGAAACCAGGAAGGAACACTACCCGTTGCCGTTCATCGACAAATGCTTGAAAGGTTATCCAAAAATACTCACTTTTTTATCTTGATGGTTATTCTGGCTTCTCTCAAATTCATGTTAACACTCCTGATCAAGAGAAGACCACTTTTACTTGTCCCTATGGTACTTATGCTTCCAGACGTATGCCTTTTTGTTTATGTAATGCCCCTGCTACTTTTCAAAGGTGTATGTCTGCTATCTTTCATGGTTTTTGTGAAGAAATTGTGGAGGTATTCATGGACGATTTCTCCGTCTATGGAACCTCTTTTGACCATTGTCTCCACAACCTTAATAAATTTTTGCAGAGATGTAAGGAGACAAATCTGGTGCTTAACTGGGAGAAGTGCCACTTTATGGTCAACGAGGGAATTGTTCTTGGCCACAAGATTTCCGAGAGGGGAATTGAAGTGGACAAGGCCAAGATCGAAGCAATTGAAAGATGCCCTACCAAAGGGACATCAAAGGTATTCGTAGTTTTCTCGGTCATGCTGGTTTCTATAGAAGATTTATTAAAGACTTTTCTAAGACTTCGAGACCCCTCACTAATCTTCTCGAGAAGGATGTTCCTTTTGTTTTTGATGATGATTGTAAGGAAGCCTTCGAAGTTCTTAAGAAAGCTTTAATAACTGCTCCTATAGTACAACCACCTGATTGGAATTTACCTTTTGAAATTATGTGTGATGCTAGTGATTTTGCTGTTGGAGCTGTTTTAGGGCAAAGGGTTGATAATAAGTTGAATGTTATATATTATGCTAGCAAAACCCTTAATAGTGCTCAAAAGAATTATGCTACTACTGAGAAAGAATTCTTAGTAGTAGTGTTTTCTTGTGATAAGTTTAGGCAGTATATTGTTGATTCTAAGTTTATTGTTCATACTGACCATGCTGCCATTAAGTATCTTATGGAGAATAAGGATGCCAAACCAAGACTCATCCGATGGTTACTCCTTCTTCAAGAATTTGATTTGCAGATTGTCGATAGGAAAGGAGCAGACAATCCGGTGGCGGATAATCTTTCAAGGATGGAAGATATACCGCATGATCCCTTTACAGTCAACGACAGTTTTCTGGACGAACAACTAGTTGTTGTTAAAGTAAAATATCTCTCCGATCCTTGGTTTGCAGATTATGCTAACTTTATCATTGCAAAGTTTTTGCCTCCAGGTTTAACATTTCAGCAAAGGAAGAAGTTCTTTCAGGATTTGAGGCATTACTTTTGGGATGACCCACATCTTTTCAAAGAAGGTCCAGATGGGATCGTGAGAAGATGCATACCGGAACACGAGCAGAAGGATATTCTCAAACAATGTCACGATAGTCCATATGGAGGACACCATGCTGGTGAGAGGACAGGACATAAGGTTCTTCAATCAGGTTTTTATTGGCCTACTCTCTTTAAGGATGCTAGAAATTATGTTTTATCTTGTGATAAGTGTCAGAGAGTTGGTAATATTAGTAGAAGGAATGAGATGCCTATGAATTACTCTATAGTGATTGAGCCTTTTGATTGCTGGGGTTTTGATTTTATGGGTCCTTTTCCTTCCTCACACAAGTACACTCACATTTTAGTTGCTGTTGATTATGTAACCAAATGGGTAGAAGCAATCCACACTGAAAGTGCTGATCACAAAACATCTTTGAAAATGCTCAAGGATGTAATATTTCCTAGGTTTGGAGTACCCAGGTATCTCATGACTGATGGGGGTTCGCACATTACACATGGAGCTTTTAGAAAAGCTTTAGCCAAATACGATGTCAATCATAGAATTGCTTCAACGTACCACCCTCAAACTAGTGGGCAAGTTGAGCTAACCAATAGAGAGATCAAGTTGATCTTACAGAAGACAGTCAATAGAAATAGAAAAGATTGGTCGAATAAGTGAGGAGATGCCTTGTGGGCGTATAGAACTTCTTACAAAATCCCCATGGGCATGTCTCCCTATAAGATGGTCTATGGCAAGGTGTAACAGCCCAGTTTTCACAAAAATTAAAATTTTTGTTTTCGATGTGAATTGTTTGATTGTCTGATTTGTTTGCGGTGTTTGCGTCCCCGATTTATCGATCGGCGATTATTTTCCCCCTCTTATCTCGAATCGGACGGAGACTGACCCCTGCCACTCTGACACTCGACCGTTGCGACACCTGGTTTCACCCGATCACCGTCGCGAAAACCGCACCAGACCAGCTGCAGCCAACGGAACGAAAACCCCGTTTATTTAATAAACGGATTATTCTATTGGGGGCCGAAAAATGTTGTCGGAATGTCACCGCCGTGAGGTACGATCGACGGGCTCGACGCGCTGAGCGCGTAGGTCGAAGTTTCGTCCGAATCGGAGTCCGTACAAAGTCTCAGCGGTCATGAACGCGATCACCGGACGCGAGAGAGAGGTACCTGGGGCATTTGCGTAAACAGACCACCTAGCCTGCCCTATATAAAGACCACCAGCCTCCCAAACCCATTTTAGGGTTTCCCTTGTGAAAATTGCAGCCACCCTCCTGAAAAATTGCCAGATCTGCCCAATACCCCCTCCAAATTTCGAAAACCTTAGCCCCTCAGATCTGGACCGTCAGATCTGAGATCCAACGGTCCAGATCTGGCCACGTAGCTTCCAACAGCAGCTCCAGCCTATCCGGGCCCCGCAGGGCCCTCCCGGACCGCTCCAGCACCGCCCGGGCCCGATCTGGGCCTCGCCAGAACGCCTCCCCGACGGCAGCCGCCGCGCCTCCGTCCAACGCCGGCGAGCCGCGCCGCCCCTCGCTGCGTGTCGGGTGAGCTCTGCCCTCTCCTCCCTCAGCTCTCCTCCGCCTCACCCCTTCCCCTTCTCCCCCTCGCAGGACATGCCGGCGGCCCCCGCGCCATGGCAAGGCCGAGCCGGATCTCGTCGGGCCGCCATGGACGTCGGCGTGAAGGTCGCGCGCCACCCGGTCCCCTCGAACCACGCTCCCGTCGCCTGCCACCTCCCTCCGCGCCTCCTCGCCGCCCACCTGCGTCCTGGCCGCCGACGCGCCTCGCCGGAGCGGCCACCAAGTCCAAAGCCGCCACAGCTGGCCGGTTCCAGTCGGGACGAGGACGTGGACGAGCGTCCGCTCGGTCCTCCCAGCTGGGCCGGCGGACACCAGCAGCCCAGCGGCCCGACTCCCTCCTCGGCCCAGTGCGCGGCCCACCTCGCCAGGCCTGCCCAGCCACAGCCTCCCAGGCCACTTGGGCCAAGCCCAGTGGGGTGAGCCCCTTTTTTTTTAGATATACCCCTGCGAAATTCTGCTAAGTCTTTTAATTATTGTTGTTGATCCCGTTTTGTAATGCGTTTTCCCGTTGATCCGTAGCTCCGATGAACGTGCCCCCAAAATGAAAGTTGCTCAATTTTACGTGCTCTAGCGTTCGTATGTAGAAAGTTTTTCCATTTGAGGCCGTCTAGATAATTTATTTCTGTGTCGAAGTGGGTACCAGATCGTTAGCTGTGCTGTTGTTGCTGAACGGTTATTTTATTGCAACTTCGGGCGACGGTTGCGTCGCAACCGTTCGTCGGAATTGATTGATTCCTTTTGCATCCTGTTAAGAATTGTTTCTACTTCAGTTCCATGCCTTCACATGCCATATTTTCTTGCTGCATGTGGATTGTATCTTGTTCCAAAGTAGCTACCCTGCTGTTAGTGTACTGCTGTTTATATTTTGTTGCAACTTTGGTCGACGAGTGTGTCGCGACCGTTTATCAGAATTGAGTCATTCCAATTGCATATTGTTAAGCATCATGTCTAGTTCATGCCCATGTATTGCTATGTCATGTTGATGCACTTTTTCATATAGTTATACCCCTGTTTATACAGCATAAAAAATAGTTTCTGCCATGTTGTTTGCTTAATATCTTTTGATCCGTGATGTCTTTTTGCATGATACTTTTTATCATGCCTTCCCTGCCATGTCTACTTTAATTGCATGTCATTGTGAGCATGTTTGCACTCATTACCCTTTTTATGCAATGCTCTAAAGTGTGCTTCCTAATTTTGGCAGTTTGTGCCCGTAATTTGTTTTGCTTGTATCTTTTTAACCGTAACTCCGTTTGGGGTGTTCTTTATATGTAACTTGATTAGTTTTTCGTGTACCTTGTGTTTATGCTGCGCTTTCTTGCTCATAAAAATAATAAAATATGGTTTAGGACAGAACAGTACCAACTGTTTTAATCATCTTGCGGCACTTAGTGTTATGCCATGTTTAGGTTGTGCCTCACTTAAATTGACTAGCATAGATAGTTTACTTTGTGCATCACCTCTTGACATGTTTGTGTCCTATGCCATGCTTTCTTGAGTTGCCATGTTAATAACCGTTGGTTGATCACCTGTAGCTAAGAACCTTGAACCACCGTAAACGTGCGGTATTCGTCGTGTGTGACCGATACCCCACTTAAACTGTTAGTAGCCGCTGTCGACGGTAGGTGCGATGTCTCGTGTTGCCTTCTTGTTGAAGCTTGCTCGTGTTTGCCTCGTAGTAATAGATGCTTGCTCGTTGATTGCTTTCCAGTGTTTACCGTCTTGTGTGCTTCCGCGGGTACCTCTCGGAGACGATGCGAGCTTGCAATCCACTACACCTTCGGAACCCGACTTATCAACAAGCAAGGACTATGCATTACTTATGATCCATTCTATTTCAACCAGCGGTTTGCATGCTAGTCTAGGTTAGGTTCGATGTTTGATCCTACCACATGTTTACAGCCTCTTTCAAACCGATACAGCCATGTCCCCTCCCAGCAAACCATGTACTGCTATGTTACTATTGCTCGGTGCTCAGCCCCTGCTTAGTATGCATGCTTAGGATGCTACGATGTTACCCTGTTACTCCTTGGTTTGGGATATCACATTATTATATTGTTGTTGATGATATGATTATTATAATGTTGACTATATTCGAAAATGGATGGAAGGTCTAGGCTATCCCGCCCCGACGCTTTGTTCCATTCGAGTCACCTAGGATCCAAGTTCCGGGTATTGGTTTTAAGACTGAGCGTGCCTAACCGCATGTGGGATTTTATGGGGTCCCCTCTTCTTACCTACCTAGCTTCAATCATTTATAGAGGTGGCCCAAGCTGATTTACCATTTGAAACCATGTGCGTAACTAGTCTGCAGCCAGTGGTTTTAAAACAACTCGGGCCAGCAGAGACAGAGTTCCTTTGTTGGTCCACACTGGTGAGCTAGGGAAGTCCCCTGTTATATAGGTGAGGCTAACCCCGACCTTGGCCATACGGAAGAGTCCGATCCGAGAGCGTGGCCGGCTTTTGGATTGGGTGTCGACTCCCCGGGGGCCACACGGATTTGTTCGTTGTTAGTTAGAGGGACTTGTCGTTTCAGATCTCTTGGAACTAAATCATAAAATGGTTGCCTGTGATGGGTAGAAACTGAGAGAGATGGACGTGCATGCGGAGCCTTGTAATGGGAAGTTGGTACACCCCTGCAGGGTTAAATATTTTCGAGAAGCCGTGTCCACGGTTATGGACGACTTGAGACCTACTCCTTGTTCATAGACAACAACAGCTGAGATAATTTTAATATAACTTGATCAATGTGTGTGTGCCTTGACTGCTTTTTCTTCGTCGGGATGCGAAGAGGAGGACAAGGATAGGATAGGTGTTATGATTGTGTATGTAGGTGGATAGCAGACTTGTTGGAGGAGATTCCTCATCGAATGCTTGGCTTCTGACCTTACTCTCTATATCGTTAGCCACTTCATAAATGCTAGTGCGGCAGCAACCTCACCACTTACCCCTTCCTTACCGTAAACTACTAGTTGTCCTAGAAAGACGAGTGATGAACTCCTTGCTGGGTCAGATGACCACTACAGTTGGATGCTGAGTACCTCTGTACTCATGATACTACCCCCAAAGTCTTTTCAGGGTTCTTGATCGACAACAGGTATGGTGATAGACGTTTCACGTGGAGACTCGACGACGACTAGTTAGGAGGATCCCGGCGGAGGGCCTGGACCCGTGTGGTTATGAGAATCGATGTTTTTCTCTTTGCCAGTAGGCATTTGATTGTAGTCTGTAATCAGACATGTATCTTCCGCTGTTGTATTGTATTAAGGCAGTTGTATGCCGATTGTATGAGATGTTGTATCCTTGTATCTGTAATGTTGTGATATCATGTTGGAAATCCGGGGCATATGGCTTTGTCATATGTCGCGGTGGGACCGATATGTGCTTCGTCCCCGGATCTGGGTGGAAACACCTAGATCTGGAACAGTACCGCATATCGGGCCTTACACAAGGCTTTCCATCTTCCATTAGAATTAGAACACAAAGCTTTCTGGGATATTAGAGAGCTTAATGCTGACCCGAAGCTGGCTGGTGAAAAGCGTCTTATGAACTTGACTTCTCTAGATGAGTGGAGAAGTGAACCTTACGAGAGCGCTAAAATGTTCAAGGAAAAGGTAAAGAAGTGGCACGATAGGAGGATTCTGAAACGTGAATTTAATGTTGGTGATAAAGTTTTGTTGTTTAGATCCCGTTTTAGGTTTTCTCCGGGGAAACTAATTTCCAGGTGGGAAGGTCCATTTCATATTGAGGAAGTCTATCGCTCGGGTGCAATCAAGATTAACAATTTCGAAGGCACCAAACCTCAAGTGGTGAATGGGCAAAGACTTAAGCATTACATAGTAGGAGATCCTGTCAATGTTGATGTGAATTTGGTATACACAACAACTCATGAAGAACATGTTGCAGCCCTGTTCCAGACACGAGCAAGAGAAGAATAAGGAAAGGTATGTATTACGGTAAGGAAACATCATGAAACCGCCATAAATGTTCCAGATTACGAGTTTTTGCGAAATATAGAAAATTTGAGGCCGAAGTGGAGTCGGAGACCGGCTCCAGGGGCCCAGGCGCCCCACTTGCGCGGCCCCACCCCTGGCCGCGCCGGGAGGCCGCCTGGGCACCCCGGAGTCCGTCTCCGACCCCGCTTTGGCTCGTTACCTTCCTTTCTGTGCAGAAATTTTTGCTATAAATTTTCCCGGATTTTTCCGGCAACGTATCTCGCGTTTTCGTGTGTTTTCTTGTCGATCTGTTTCTTCTAGAAAAACTTTCAGCTAGACCTAGGTTCCATGGCTTCCCCAAGTTCCCCCAAGGACAAGTTCTTCGTCAACGTCATCAACCCTTACCTCGCTGCGGTGAAGAAGCACCCCCAGATCCTTCATGTGGAGGATGGTGACCTCCAGAAGGAGGATCTGAAGGGACCAGTCAAGGAGGGGACCACCGAGTTGCGGCTGAAGGAGGTGGAACATGAAGTCTTCAAGTTCAAGAAGATGGTGGAGCGTGGTGTTGAACCTAACTTTAATATCATGAACGAGATAGAGGATTCCCACAAGAGGGAGATGTGGTCAAGTTTGGCCGCACTAGAAGAAAAAGTTTATGGGCTCCAAGCACAGATCTATGATCTGTAGAACCAGAACTGTGAGTATGAACTAAAGTTTCTGCGCATGGGTTTAGGTGCTGAGTGCAGGATCCTGGAACTGGAATGTCCTTTGAGACTTGAGAGCAGCTTCCATGGAAGCGCTTCTCCAAGGAGTACGTGACCGAAAAGAACAAGAATGAGGAGTAAATATCCTTGGGTAATGGCATCCCCTTAGCTTGTTCCAAGCTTGGGGGAGTGCCCGGTATTTTTATCTTTATCTATGTCTTTTAGAGTCAAGTAGAGTCGTATCATGTCTAGGGAAGTTATCTTATAAAATAGGTGTTTGCTTTGAGTCCTATCACTCCTTTTTGGAGAGTTATGTATCCGTGAGTGTGGAGTCGTCTATGATGGAATATTAATGACAAGTCTATTGATCCCTTCGCTGCACTTGGTATTCTCTTCACGCAATCGACCTCGTGATGATTCTTATGGGGAGTATTGACCTTATATCAGGTATGGCTTTGAAAATTTTATTTAATCTTGGAAAACATAGCTTTGGTCATAAGAACAAGCATGTTATTTTTTCTCAAAGTAGCGACATAGCCAAACCCTCTTTGTTATTATGCTTGTAGTGTTATGTTGACAAGGAAGACAACTTGATGTGCTATGCTTGTTTTAATTTTTATGCTTTATATTGCTTTGCATCCAAGTCATCATCAATTGTCTTTTATCTCAAAGCCTTTGCTAGCCAAACCTCTATACTAAGCGGAATTTTTCTTGTACTTCCATACCCTGAAACCAGTATCTTCCATATAAGTCCACCATACCTTCCTATTCATTGTATTCCACTACCCACTCCTAAAGCATATAATTTTTGTGTTATCCTTAGATGTTCAAAATCTTCTATTTTGTGCCCCTATTTTAGCTCATGAGGAAGTAGTAGTTAATTCATGATCTTTTTAAGTTGGACAAGTTTTACCCCGGGATTGCATATCTAATCTGCAAACCCCTAATACGAGGAGGAACTGGCATGAGTGCGCCCAGCTCACAAAAGATAATACAACAAATAAACCGTCCTTCACGCTTGGTTCATGAGAAATCAGAAAACTTTGGAAGTGATAAACAAAGGAGATTGCGGGGATGTGATCGTCCCCGTATGGGAGCCCTTCCTCGAAACTTGTCCAATCTGAGAAGCAATTGAGTTATCTATTAGCATTCGTTGACAAATCATGCACCTCTCAAAACTTGTTTTTATTCTGTTTGATTTAAAGATATCACTTGAGTTTTCCTTGCTTGCCTTTAACAAGGCTTTTTTCCTTTACTTTTATGTTGAGTCAGTTTTCCCTACTTCCTCCTTTCCCAATAAGAACAGACACTTGATTCTGATGAAGATTCATTCGTATAATGTTGCATTAAAGTTTTGCCATGCCATATCATTGTTGACATTATCTCTTGATAAGTAAGTTGTTTGCAAAAGCATTTGCGAAGCAAACATCTTCTTTCGTGTTAGCATTTGCACTTCATGACTAATATCTTGTTCTTTCAAAAAGTTCCAAATTGTCTCTTCAAAATATAAAGAGAAAGAGCAAAGGTAAAAGCTATTAGTTGTCCCTTGAACAAAGGCCTGTTTTGCCATGATTTGATGAGTTTCCTTAGCCCTACTTTTGATTATAATTTGTATTACTGTTTCATAAGGGCCTTATGAGTTGGAGATTTCTGTTTAGGATGTTTGAGTTTGGTGAAAAGATCATGATGCTTCTTGTCCGTATTTTATTTATCGACACTTCACTCTCTAAACTTGTGGACAGGTTTACCGAGCTCAGTTTTCGCTTAGGGACAAGCGAGGTCTAAGCTTGGGGGAGTTGATACGTCCAATTTGCATCACTATTTTATATCGTAATTCATCCTTATTCATTGATATATTTCACATTACGATAATTTTATTATGTTGTTTTGGCTTATTTTACACAATTTGCAACTTTCCGGTGCCGAAGCAGCAGACGCAGGATTCAGCAGTAAAAAGTGGACACTGAGTTGCTGAAGAAGAATAACGAAGACTCGCCAAAGAGGGGCTAGAGGGTGGCCACAGGAGCCCCAGGTGGCCACCTGGCGCGGCCCCACCCCTGGCTGCACCGGGAGGGCGCCTGGAGCCCTGGGGCCACTCCCGGCTCCCCCCTCTGGCCCATATACTCCTCGTTACGCGAAAACCCTAAAAAGAGAAGCTTTTACAGAGTTCCGCCGCTGCTCCGTGGAGGAAACCTACAGAGAAGAAAAGGGCTCTCCGGCGGGCAGATTCCACAGAGGAGATCACCTCCCGAAAGGGGAGATCATCGCCATCATCATCACCATCGTCACGGGCATCATCGAGATCATCACCAACATCAGCACCATCTCCACCACCATCCAATCTCACCTCACAAGTTTATCTTGTGTTGTAATCCGTACTATCTATCCTCTCTACTCTACCGGTGTTGATTACAACTTTGTGGTGAATGCTATTGAGTTTTTTTGGAGAAATATCATTATGTCCAGATTGTTTATCAAATATTTATCACCTCATCATGATCTCTTTTATGTCTTGTGAGTAGTTACTTTAGTTCTTGAGGACATGGGAGAAGTCTAGTTGTTAGTAGTCATATGATGTTGAAGTAATTTGTGTTGTTTGATATTTAAGTTGTGTTGAAATTTTCCTTGTGGTGTTGTGTGAGTCGAACACTCAACACTTCTCCTTACTAAGGACCTAGGGGAATACATTGTGTATTAAGAATGCTTACGGTGGGTTGCCGGAGTGACAAAAACCTGAACCCTAGTTTGCACACTTTTGCACAACGGAATACTGGATCCTTGATCTTATTGGTGTGGTTAGGCTTTGCCTTAATTTCTATCTTCTATTTGCGGATACTTGCAAGATGTTTAATCATAAGAGTGCACTTATCTTAGTCTAGAAGGTTTGATAGCTTAGATCCACCCACTCAACACTTATCAGCTCAACACTTGTTATCAATACGGAGTATGTCAAAAGCACGTGACTAGCTCTCCATGTGTCCTCAAGAACTCTTTAGTCTTTATAAGTTCAGTTGTCAGGCTTATCCTTTGCTCAAAAGGTTTGGGCCACTTGCTCCTCCTCAGTGCTATTTACTTTTCTTGCTTTTATCCTATTGTTTCTTATATCGAAAACCCCTAAAAAGTTATCTTTCAGTGCTTGCAGTTATTCCTTGTCCAAACTCACCTATAAATACCTTTCGCTCCTCGTTGGGTTCGACACTCTTAATTATCGAAAACGCTGCAATAGATCCCATTACATTGAGGGTCATCAGCCGGTGCACCACCCCCTCCCGTTTGTGGGATTAGTCCCATCTCGGGGAGGGATGGAGTTGTGTAACCCCCCTTGTCCTATATAAGGAGGGGTAGGGGTGCCCTTTTCTTCATAACAATTAAGTTCTCTCTTACTCCTTTCTCCTTCCTCGAGTGGACTCCCCTTGTTTGGAGTCTACACTTGGTAGGGGATTTCTCCACCATACGCACGCCGTCGTGCTGCTGGAATCGGGATCTGAATCCATCTTCTTTTCGCGGCTCTACTGGTTCGGTGCCCGGAGGGACGTCGGTTACACCGTATGTGTGTAATCCTGCAAGGCGCTACACTTGTGGTGCTACTTCATCATCGTGGCCGTATCGCGGCGTCTTCACCGACAATGTTCCGATGGGGATGCAATCCCGTCATTAGTCTCAAGGAACGGGTGGCTATCAGAGTCATCTTGGAGCTGCGTGGCATTAGGGGCCGGTATGACTACATCAACCACGTTCACGCGGGAACGTTTCCCGCTTAACGGACTACATACTGGTATGTGACTTATTCCATCTGTTACTTGCATCGCCGTAGCATAGGCCTTTGGATTGGGTATCGTAGGTTATGAAAATTTCGTGTTTTCTACCCCGAACTTCAACAGTGGTATCAGAGCAAGGCTATACGTAGATGTATTGTACGGATAGAGCACATCTAGTATGTGGCATCAATTCTCCAATTGTTACCCTCCCACGTGTACTTGTATAGCATTGCGATAGTTATATTGTTACCTTCCGACGGATAAAACAATACACGTGTGCTTGTAGGTCATGAACAAGATGATTTATGTGATAGTTATATTATTGATGGTGTTCATGATACTACTGAAAATTATTTTGAGAGAGGGAAGTTTGGTTGTAGAAACTTCCATATTACTAAAACTCCTCTCTTTGTGTTGAAAGTTTTGAAGTTGTTCTTGTTCCACTTTCCTATGCTTGTATCTTTGTGCTTCTTTGATTTATTTACTTATAAGATGCCTATGCATAGGAAGTGGGTTAGGCTTAAATGTGTCTCATATTTGCTTCTTGATGCTTTCTTTTACTCCAAATTATTATTCTTATGCATCTTCTATAAACTTTATGCCTATCTTAAAGGCGTAAAAGAAAGCGCTTGTTGGCAGGCAACCCAAGATGTTTTTACTTCTGTTTTTAGTGGTCTTGATGATTGTTACTACTGTAGCAACATCATTGTATCTTTATTTTCAAGATTTGTGCCAATTTATAGCCTCATATGACAAGGGAAGTGAAAGTTGTGACATGATATCCAGAAAACAGATTTTATCCTTGTGATGGGAAATATCAGATCAAATCACCAGTTCATATTTTTCAGCTGATTTTTTACACAACGTGCTCTATACAATCACGGGGCTTTCGTATGTTCTGAGTTTTTTGATTTGAGTTGCAGAAGTACCCCTTAAAAATTCTTTACTACCTGATGTTCTGTTTTTCACAGATTCTGCCACGTTTTGTCAGTCCTAACTTTTGCAAACCATAGGATTGCTTTTTCTTTGCAAAAACCTTTTGGCAATCTTGAGAAACAGTAGCTCTTCAAGAATATCTTTATGTCCAGTGGGAAAAAAATATTTATTAAGGGTACTAACCTCTCTAATCAGCTTATGATAAGTTATGTATGAAGGGAGTTTTCAAGTGTGCGATGGAAGATGATGAAAGAAGATTCAGGAGTGTCAAGCGCTCAAGCTTGGGGATGCCCCCATGCATCCCCAACACATATTGAAGGAGACTCAAGCGTCTAAGCTTGGGGATGCCCCCGTGCATCCCCTTCTCCATCAACAATCATCAGTTCGTCCTTCGTCTCACTATATTTTTATCACTTCATGCGTTATGTGATATGCTTGGAGCGTCTCGCTCTTATGTTTTATTTTTAGTTTTATTTAGCTTTTCTTTCTGTTCATAACAAGTTAGACCCCATCTTACTTTTTGTGGGAGAGAAACAAGCTCCACTTTCAACATCTAGAACACGTCATAGGATTCTTGATGCCTATCTTTTTTCTGTTGTGTGTTCTTTATCTTTTCGTAGCTACTGGCATGTTTAGTTTTAGTTTTAGTATGTCTTTAGAAAGAGCCTTGGCTTTTGTTTAGTTTGTTGCTGGAACTCTCTTTAGTTTTTACGTTTGTCTTGTTAAGAGAGTTGGTTGTTGCACTGAGTTGTGTCTTGTTTTGAGAGTAGGTAATTGAGGTTGCTATTTAATTTTAGTAGTAACTTGCAATAGTATTGAGGTATGGATGTGAGTAATGTTTGAACTTTTGCTGTCAAGATCTCTATCCTATTAGTGAAAGGTGTCGTATTTTCGGCAATCCGTTTTTATTTTCAAAAACCTACAAAACTAGTTGAGAACTCTAGCTACTAGATGGATCGTTAATCTTTGGAGGGATCGAATATTAAAGTACACTCACGTACCATGAGTCGAGGATGCGCAAGGATAACCAAACCCCCATACACTCCTCCTCGGGGTACTGTTCTCTTTGTGAACCCCCTTATTAGATTCAGAGTTACCGATAATAAGTGCATGAGTTCTTCCGACTCATGTAAGTATTGAAAGTTGACACTTCCACCTCCTCATATTTGCTAGCCTTTCGTGTGCCATGCATTGCCTCCTTCTCACTCCGAGAGTGGGCGTCCACCTTCGCCGGTACATCCAAACCCTTGGCATGATACGCTTTATCATCATAGACCTCCGTATATCTTTCCTGAAAACATCCACCATACCTACCTATCAAGGCATTTACATAGCCTTTCCGAGATATACTGCCATACAACATCCACCTCTTCATGACTTGGTCTTCATGTCATACATGTTCCTGCTACACTGGCAGCGGCATACATTGCATACATCATGATAGCTACATCTTATTTATGATTTGAGTACCTTGTAAAGTGTGAAAATATTCTATACCCTCTTGTAAATTAGAGTGTTGCCCTTAAGTGAGGAAAAGATCCCAAAGTGGACAAAATAAAAGATCCCAAAGAGGACAAATGAGAGTTAAATAGAAAGAGCCATTGATGCCACCAAAAAATACAAAAAATAGGAAAAGGAGAAAAAATAAATTAAAAGAGAGAAAGGGGAAACACTACTATCCTTTTGAAAGATCCACACTAGTACTCCTTCTTATCCTTGTACTCCATAGAGATGATCATGCATATATCTATGTGGGGACCTTCACACTATAGAACTTGGCTTGCATATTCCAAGGACGAGCCTCCTCAAAAGAGCTCTAGGTCTTCATGAGCGAGCAAGTTAGATGCACCCCCATTAGTTCCATTGTAGAGCTTTATAGCTCATATGTGCATCCGTTGCATGGCAATCCCTACTCCTCACATCATATCTATCATTTGGCCTTCTCGCCTATGATTGTGCTCATTGATGTGAGCCTTTCTCACCCTTTTTGTTTCCCTCCTCCACTATATTTCTCTCTTTGCCATCCTAAGTGTCAACTCTCATGCTTACGCTCATCCATTGCATGAGTGCTCAAAATATCGAAAAAGGAGTGGATCAAATTGACTTTTACCTGGCTAGTGGTCTGGGGATGAGTCAAGATAAGATTCCAAAGAAGACCAGGTGTGAAAAATTAGTAGATTGAGTTCTCAACAAAAATACTTTTTCTTCTCGTATTCCCTATCCCCCTTCTTGCACGCAAACACCATTTGTAGACATTCGAGTCACGGACAGCGAGAGCTCTTGCACCTAATGTTCTTTTGTTACTTGTTTCAATGCTCTTGCACCTAGTGCCAGTTCCTGTTTTCTGCTATTTTTTATTTCAGTTTCCCTCATATAAAAAGTGCTCCAAAAATCCGAGAAAAATTAGATAAAAAAATCAGCGTGCCGGAAGATCCCCGAAGCCCGAAGGAGGGCTAGGGGGCCACCACCGGGAGCCCAGGCGGCCACCTGGTGCGCGCCTGGACCCCTGGTGGCACCCCTGGCTGCCCCGCTTCACGGGAAACTTCTGAAGAGAGAACATGATGGCTTCTCGCCCCTCGTTGGTTACCCAAAGTGGAATGTTGAGATGTAGACAGCAGAAAATTTCCCTCGGTGAAGATTCCAAGGTTTGTCTCCAGTAGGACTCCGACAAAGACAGGAAGGTGACAACGGCGCCAGCAATTAGGCGGTTGACATGGACCTGCACACACAACAGATAACCTTGCTCCCAACGAGTACAAAGAGGTTATCAATCCCTCCGTCCTTGTTGTTTACAAAGGATCAACCGCACGAGATAATAATGATAGCGATAGAAACAGAAAAGGAAATAAAGCAGAAAATAAATAGCAAGTGTAAACATTGGTGGAAATATGGACCGGGGTCCCATGATGTTCAGTAGTGATGTCTCTCCTCCAAAAGACGATAAAATAGCCATGCAAGGTAAACAAATTACAGCTAGGAAATTGACAGGATTATGTGCGCAAACCAATGCTAACTATGCTACAAAGAAAGGAAGAGGCTCGAAAGCTTGGGCGGTACGCCAAGACAAGTAGACCGAAATCGATCTGCATCTACATACTAATCATCCACCTTGAGATATCTATCCAGAACATCTCGCTGGTATTAAGTAGTGAATCCCATACAAAGTATAAACTCAAAGCAACAGACAACTGCATTAAAGAACTTTGCGTAAAGTAAACAATCCTTGCGCCCGCAAGTACAAGCACCGTTGTTTTCTCCCTTGTGGCAACAACACATCCCCTAGACTCATGTTTCTGTCACTCAAGCTAGTCATCAGGGGGCATGAACGCACAATCATGCATAACGCTCCCTCTTGGAGTCACTTCCTACTACTTGGCCAAAGCAATAAACAGCAACGGAGAACATGCAAGAATTACTCAAGAACATAAATAGAAAAGAGGAGAATCAAATATATTACTCAAACACAATCTGAACATAGTCTCATAATCCATCAGATCCCAGCAAACTCAGCATAGCAACAGCAGAAAGATTACATATCTACCTCGATCATGTAGGGCAGCTCACGAGGTCTAAACCATGAAGAACAAAGAGGGGAGGAGAACATCACATAGCTATTGATCATGGACCCATGGTCCAAGGTGGACTACTCACGGTTCATCCGGGAAGCATCCATGGTGGTGGAGAAGCTCTCGGAGGGGGTTCCTCCCTCCGGCAGGGAGCCGGGAAGAGGGCTCCTGGTGCTCCCGATCTTGGAAGCGTTGCAGCGACGGAACAGAGGAGAGATCGCGAAAAAGGGTTATGTCTTCGAGGGTTTCAGGACGAGAGAGATATATAGGCGAAGGGGGCAGCCAGAGGTGGACCAGGGGCCCCAGGCCCCCCCCTGGCCCAACCTAGGGGGTGGCCGCGCCAGGTGGCCGCCTGGGCCACCCCTGGCTCCCCTCTGGCCCCACTTTGGCTCTTCCCTAAGCTTCCTGTACGCTGATTTTTCCTATATTTTTCCCGGAATTTTTCTGGCACTTTAAGTAATGGGAAAACCTGAAATACAAAAACAGCAGAAAACAGGAACTGGCACTTGGGTGCACTAAATTACTAGGTTAGTCTAAATATGATCAAAAGTGTATGGAAGTGCATCAATATCATAGCAATATCACACAAAAGATGCATGGAGAAAGCAGAAATTATATATACGTTTTGGACGTATCAGAACCCTATTTCGAAATCTCGCCTTTGTTCCGCCGCCGCCGCGCTTCCAAGATCGGGAGCACCGTCAGGACCCTTCCCGGCACCCGGCCAGAGGGAGGATCGACCTCCGGGAGCTTCTACTCCACCATGGACGCTTCCCGGATGTGTAGTGAGTAGTCTACCTTGGACCATGGGTCCGTGATCAGTAGCTATGTGATGTTCTCCTCCCCTCTTTGTTCTTCATGGTTTAGACCTCGTGAGCTTCCCTAAATGATCGAGACACATATGTAATTCTTTTGCTGTTGCTATGCTGAGTTTGATGGGATCTGATGGATTATGAGATTATGTTCAGATCGTGATAGAGTAATATATTTGGTTTTTATCTCTTATATTTTTTCCTAAGTAATTCTTGCATGTTTTCCGTTGTTGTTTATTGCTTTGGCCAAGTGGTAGGTAGTGACTCCAAGAGGGAACGTTATACTCGATTGTGGGTACATGCCCCCTGATGAAACGCTTGAGTGACAGAAACATGAGTCTAGGGGATGTGTTGTGGCCACAAGGGGGAAAACAATGGTGCTTGTAACCGCGGTTGCAAGGATTGTTTACTTTACGCAAAGTTCTTTTAATGAAGTTGTCTATTGCTTTGGGTTTACACTTTGGGTGGGGCTCGCAACTTAATACCAACGAGATGTTCTGGATAGATATCTCAAGGTGGATGATTAGTAGTAGATGCAGATGGATTTCGTTCTACTTATTTTGGTGTACTGCCCATGCTTATCAGCCTCTTTCTTTCTTTTGTAGCATAGTTAGCATTGCGGTGCGTTTATAATCCTGTCAATTGCCCATCTATAATTTGTAAACCTCGCATAGCAGTTTTATCGTCTTTTGGGAGAGAGACATCAGTAGTGAACATCACGGGACCCCGGTCCATATTCTCATCATTGTTTACAAGCTATTTCCTTTTTCAGTATTTACTCTCAGTTGCTATCATTATCATTATCCCTTCTGTGTTTGACCCTTTGTAAACAACAAGACCGGAGAGATTGATAACCTCCCTGAACTTCGTTGGGAGCAAAGTTAATTGTGTCTTATGCAGGTCCAGGTCAAGGAAGCAACGTTTGTCGTAAACGGTGCCATTGTTTTCTTTCCACCTATTTATCATTGTCGGACTCCTACGGGAGAAAAAACCTATCCTCTACATAGGGGAAATTTTCTCCTATCCTACATCTCACCTGCCACTTGGGGTAACTAACGAAGGGAGAGAAGCCATTACCACTTCCACGCCATCAGTACCCCGGAGGCGACTACTACAACGTCTAGTTCCACGTCGACCAGGAGTAGTTCGGTTGATCTCAGGCAGGAGGCCTCGCCTTTTCGATCTGTATCTCCGATGTTATTTGTGCTAGACGTTTTAAGGCAAAACTTGACTAACTATGTCTGTACTTTGATATTATGTCTTGTATAACTTATATGTATTCGGATCCTCGTGATCCCTGGTTTGTAATATCAGATTTATCTTATTTGTTTCTAGTGTTGTGTTGTGATATTCACACCGTGGCACCCTGATATCGGTCGTGTACCATGCGTGTATGATTACTGTACACGACTTGATTTTGGGCGCGTCACATGCGGGTCCCCCCTGGCCGCGCCTAGAGGGCGCCTGGGGGCTGTGGACCTCCCCTAGAGCTCCTTCTCTAGCTGGAGGACTCTTTTGATGAATAAGAATTTTGGTATTTTTTTGGGAATTTTCTGAGCAACTTCATTTTTGGACTTATTTTCATTGCAAAGACAAAATAGATATAAACTAGCACTGGGATCTATATTATTAGGTCAGTCCAATAAATGATTCAAAAGCATGGCAAAAAGATGTAGCAATGACACAAAAATAGCATGGAACAAGCAAAAATTATAGATACATTTGAGACATATCAGGATCCCCAAGTTTAAGTACTGCTCGTCCTCGAGTAGGTAAATGACAAAAAGATAATTTTTGGTGTGACATTCTACTTAGGAGTAAATGCGATCAATCTAATCTAATAAAGATACATAAGTCAAAGATAAAGTGATATACATCAATAGTCTATAGTTGATATTAAAGCAAGCAATGAAAGAACATATAAACAATTGAGCTCTTGCTGTCCGTGAATTGAATGTCTCCAGTCGGAGTTCCCATGCCAAGAGTGGGGAAGTTTTAGGGCATAAAAATATTGAATAGTTGTTGAGAACTCAATCTACTAATTTTCTCACATGGTCCCTGTGGAATCTTATTGTGACTCGTCCCCAGACCACCAGTCAGGTACAAGTCAAACTAATCCTCTCCCTTTCGACTTTGAGCACTCATGCAATGGATGAGCGCGAGCAAGATACGTTGGCACTTAGGATGGAAAAATAGAATAATGATGGGGATAGGAAGTCAAAAGGTGAGAAAGGCTCACACCAATGAGGACAATCATAGGCGAGAGAAAGCCAAATGATAGATATGGTGTGAGGAGTAGGGATTGCGATGCAACATGCGGATGCACAAAGAACTATAAGTGTATGAAAGCCCTCCAATGGAACTAGTGGGGGTGCATCCAACTTTCTTTCTCATGAAGACCTAGAGCTCTTTTGAGGAGGCTCATCCTTGGAATATGCAAGCCAAGTTCTATTGTGTAAGGATCCCCACCTAGTTATGCATGAATGATATGAAAACTAACTATGATGTACAAGTGCTACTTTGAAGCATAAGTGTGGAATAAAGGATAGTAGTTTTTTCCCCTCTCTCTTTTTTTATTCTTTTTTCTTTTTCACCTTTTTTTATTTTTTTTTATTTTCGGTGGCCTCCATGGCTCTTCATTCTCTCTTTCTTTCGTCCTCTTTGGGATTTTTTTTGTATTTCGTCCACTTTGGGATCTTTTATTCCTTTCCTCACTGTAGGGGCAACACTTTATAAGAACATCAACACAATTTTATTTACTTACAACTTTGAATCAAAAAGTAAAGACTCTATATGAATGCCTCTGCCAGTGTAGTAGTATGTGCAATGATCAAGCGCAACATGCAGCAAAAATATGGGTACCGGGCAAAGCCCAATTACGTGCAGGCTATGAGATCATGCTAGGCAATATGACAATGAAGGATAAATCATATGAACATGATGAACGATGGATGTTGCATGGCAATATATCTCAGAATGGCTATGGAAATGCCATGATAGGTAGGTATGGTGGCTGTGTTGAGGAAGATATAATGAGGTTTATGATGAAAGAGCGTATCGTGCCAAGGGTTTGGATGCACCGGAGAAGTTTGCACCAACTCTCGAGATGAGAAAGGGCAATGCACGGTACCAAAGAGGCTAGCAAAATATGGATTGTGGAAGTGCCAACAATCGAATACTCGCATTAGTCCAAAGAACTCATGCACTTATTATCGGTAACTCTCTATCTATTCGAAAGGTTCACAAAGAGACCAGTACCCCAAGGAGGAGTGTATGGGGGCTTGGTTATCCTTGGGCATCCTCGACCCATGGTACGTGGTGGTACACTATATATTACAACCCCGCAAAGATTAGTGATCCTTTTAGTAGCTAGAGTTCTCAACTATTTTTTTAGTTTTAGAAAATAAGGCACGGGTAGCCAAGATACGACACCTATCACTAATGGGCGCAAGCTCAATTGCATAAATATTCATCATTACTCAATCAATACCTCAACACTATTACAAGATATCCTAAGCTAGACCTAGTGATCTAGATTCCATATACACCACATATAAATCATACCATGAGACATATAAACTATTGCAACAGAAATAACTCTCTAAACAAATATAAGTGAAGCACGAGAGTTCTAAACTTTCTACAAAAGAAATTAAATGCTCTCAAATAAGATCCAAGTGAAGAACAAGAGCTAAGCATGACAGTAGCTACGAAAAGATAAATAACACACAATCAAAGATAAGCATGAAAACTATGTTCTGTTCTAGGGTGGAGTGGAGCATGTATCTCTCCCAATAAGGCATGCTAGGGTCCGACATTGTAATTCCCAGCAAATAAAACAAAATAAAACAAAACAAGACTAAAAGAATGTAACACCCCAGAGCTAGTAACAGTAATCACTACAGTGATCCCCTTGGTAATGATCATCACTGTTGTTAATCAAGTCATGGTAGCCTTTGATCATAGCTCTGTCAAATTCCAACCCTGATAAAATTTTCAAGTTGGGTGGATTATAAATCTTGCTCCAAGAATTTTGGGAGATTATTAATCACCTTGCAAATAAATAGACCAAGTCATACCTAGCCTTTAGAATAATCCCAAGTCAATGAAAATGATGAAACCAATAGTGGTGGGTTATCAAATTGCCCCTAGGAATTAAAATAAAAGTGGAACATAAAGTTAAACTAAAAAATTGTTAAAACAATTTTATTAAATGACTAATAATCAGTGGGTCATCTAAAAATAGAAATGGGAATTTATTAAGCTATTTAAATAATGTAAACAAATCAAAACAGTAGCAAAACAACAACTTTTACTTCATATTAAATCATTCAAAAAACTAAATGATTTTATTTTGGTACCACACTTTTTGTGTCATCACTATAATATATAACAGTAAATATGGAGCAAGTCTTCCATTTTATAAAAATCATATGGTGGACAAATAAAATGGTAACTGAAATGAATAAAGGAAAATAATAATAAAAAAAACTTCTATCTAACTCTTGGGGCAATCCCCATCCAGGCCCAGCCCGCTCCTCCTCCCCTTCTTCTTCTTCTCACTGTTG
The DNA here is from genome assembly GCA_950022295.1 of Bromus sterilis. Taxonomy (NCBI): domain Eukaryota; kingdom Viridiplantae; phylum Streptophyta; class Magnoliopsida; order Poales; family Poaceae; genus Bromus; species Bromus sterilis. The sequence goes on along the minus strand of OX465601.1, from coordinate 179,699,845 downwards.
CCCTGGACGCCATGCCGACCGAGATAGGGACTGCGTCGCCATCGAACCCGGCCACCTCGTCGCGCCGCTACAGTGCGTCGTGGAGGGATAAGGAGGCCGCCTCCCTCCTATAACCCTAGATCGAAATAACTCCCCTCCCTCGCCTCCTTTTTCTCAGTCTCGTTCAGGCCCGAGCTCAAGCTCGCCATGGCCGCCGTCGACCACGCAGCCATCGTGCTCCGCGAGCCACAGGCGCATGTCTGGGACCTCCGTCGTGCTCCTGCACGCCATCCCAGCCCCCAGCTCAAGCCGGAGTCCACTACGTCGCCCAAATCGCGCCGTCCTGTCCACCACGACTGCCGGCGACAAATTCTCCGTCGTCCTCGCGCCCCCGAGCACGCTGCCGCCCCCTACAGCTCATTGTGAGCTTCGCCTCATTTTTCCCTTCATCGCCCTTTCAATTTGAGCAACGTAGGCCACCGTTCCCCACTTAGCACCTTCACCGCCGTTGTGCCCGGTTTTTCTCGCCGTCGGGCTCTCCATAGCACCACGCCACGCTTCCCCCGTGACCCTCCACCGCGCGCGCCTCACCGCGTCAGGCCGCAGTCCCCCACCGCAACCCGCTCTCCCTATGCCCCCTTAGCCGGGGTGGCCTCGTACGTGGACGCCATGGCCGGGCGCTCTCCTATCGTGGCTCGGGTCACCTCGGGTGCACGCGCGTGGCCACTCCACTCGCGCCCCAAAGAGACCAAGCGCCCACACGGTTGCACTCTCCCTCCTATGCCCACGGTCGTCGGAGCGCAACTCCGGTGTGCCTCCGTCGTGGTCGAAACTTGTCGTCGGCGTGGTGTGGTTAACAGCCAATGGGGATGTCCCACTGACTGGTGGCCCCCACCCTAGTAATTAGCCACTAATGAAAATTAGTTATGGAGATAACCACCTCTCTTGGACTTACATGTAGGCCCCACTGGCAGAATTAATTAATTGGATGACATGTGGGCCCTCTGTGTTATTTATTTAAATAAAACTGAATTTAAATGTCTTTGTGTATGACATGTAGGTCCCACCAGTCAGTACACTGTTCTGGATAAGGTTTGAATTAAATATTAAAAGAAAATCTAGAAAATGATTTACATTGAATAAAACTGTGAAAATCAATATCTTTTAATCCATAATTCCGATGAAAATAATCTATACATCAAAATTGATCAGAAAAATATAACGAATACGGATACGCTATTCGTATGTTTACCCCACCCCCCTAACACACTGATCATCGACATTCCCCCCTCCGGGCTGTTTGTCGATAATTCCCGGTGCCGGTAAAAACCTGCCGGATGAATTTATTCCGAACACGAAAGTTGTTCAGAATAGTTCAACTAACACAGATACACCACCCAAACGTTTGTCGGATGTCCACGACACCTCCGGCATGATACCTCCCCCTTTGGACACCCTGTCCGGTAATACCCCGGAGCCGGTAGTTCATCCCTGGATGGATTCCCGCTCCGAGCAACGTGCATTGCACTGCGTTAGAACACCGTTAACATTTCATCGGTCATGTCATGCATATGTTTGTATATTATTGTTGTGTATTTACTGTTTCCTCCCCCCTTAATCTCTGGTAGACCCCGAGACTGCCGTTGACTACACCACTGCCGAGTACGACTACGTCGTCGACGACGTTTCCCCTACCGTCGAGCTTCCAGGCAAGCAGAGCCATTCTCTTCCCCAGATATCGCTTACCTTTCCGTACTTTCTTGCACTAGGCATTGTTACTGCTGCTTCTACGATTACAATCCTATTCAATTGCATAGCCTGATTTTGTCGCCCCTTGATGTACCTTCCTTATCCTATGTTGCATGCTATATCCATATATTATATTCAGCAGTGAGCCCTGCGCATTGTTAGCTAGGATTAGATAGCGGGCCATGGCCATTCAGGGGAGTGACGCGGATACAAAATATATACCACTGTAACAGGTACGGATCAATGCAGACACCCTAGGGAACGTACAACGGCGAGACTCTGCCGAGTCGCTTCGAGTTTGACTTACGAGTGAAAGGGCTCGTATCTCACTCTCGTCGGCTCAGTAGCGTAGCATCACTGGGATGATACGAGGGTATTCCTCTTTAGTTCATTCCGCTGGTGTCTTGGCATCACCGGGGTGATACGAGAATATTCCTCTTTATTTCATTCCGCTGATGTCTCTGTCGAACCTCGTTAAGTGTGCCATCGAGGGTGATTCCTCCTGGTTTCACTTAATGGTAGGCACTCGAATCAACTGGTGTCCTTAAAGGTAAGAGTCGGGCGACCCAACGGTGCCCGCGAGCGGTATATTGTCGGGAGCGACAGGGAGGGTACGACCGACGTTACTGGCGTGCTTGGCCCCTGCCCGTATCTCGCGAGAGTTACCAAATCACGAAAAAGTCAAGCTCTACCAAGAGCACACGCGAGACAAGGTAAGGAGACGGTTCACCTTGTCGGTAACCGCGCGCTTTGACGGGACGACAGGGTAGGCCCCGACGTTACCGGTGGGCCTTGTTGCTGTTCGTTGTCCATTGTGTTGTTAGTCAGACAGCGATAAGGGTTGTCTCCGAGATAATATTAAAATGCTAAATGGTTCGGCGGATGACTTGAGAGACCCGTTGGTCTGTACGCACTACCTACACGTGGGATTACGGTGTGGGCCCTCCGCGTCATAGTTCCTTCGAAAGCTCTTCAGATGTCAGCAGTACCACGGGCTGATAGCCGGGAAGCGGTCTTGTCTTATTTGCTGCAGCAGGTGTGTTTTGGATTTGCTTTTGCTTCACCGGCCAGTCTCGTACCGTGTAGGAGCGTGCAAGGGTGAGGGACCTAGACCCCTTTGCGCATAGGATATAGTCCGGCGGATGGCCTCTCTGCTGAGCCTAGGATGGGCTGCGATGTGTCGCATAGCCTCGGTGGGGCATTCCCTAACAAGGTGTACGCCACCCTGGAGATCCGAGCGTGCAGGCTGAACAGTAGTTCACCCCTGCAGGGAGTTTAATCTATTCGAATAGCCGTGTCCACGGTAACAGGACGCTTTATGCTTAAGCTGGATCTTACCACTACAAACTACTACTATTAAACTGTATGGTTCCGGGTTTTCTTCCTCGCAGGGGAGTCGAGGAGGGGAACTCGGAGGCATTATTATTATTAATCATTACAAATTACTATTATACAATGTTGCAGCAACTTCTGCTTCATTGTTACTTTATGCTTTATATAAACTGTTGGTTGTTTCTCTTCTCATGCTGCAAGACATCGTCAGAAGATGCTAGTCTTCGATAGCCCTAGCTTCTTACCCTTATTCTGATTTCTATCCTGCAGTCCACTATATACAGCCTCCCCTTTTCTTTGATACAAATGCATAATGCTTAGTAGCGGACGTAAGACTCGCGGGTATGCTAGATACTCACCTTGCTTTATTTCCCCCCTTTTTTGTTTTGCCTGATCGGCCGCTGCAGTCGACGTTGGAGCCTTGGATTCCAGGAGCAGGAGATCCATGATGTCGACCAGCGCAACATGAAGATCCCCGATGCCTTCTACGACGTCGAGTCCCCCCGCTGACCAGGAGTAGTTTGGAGGTTCCCAGGCAGGAGGCCTTGCCTTTTCGATCGAGTGTTGATTTTGTGCTAGCCTTCTTAAGGCAACCTTGTATCCTTGTGTATGTACTCATATACTTTTGCTTCCACTAACTTTGTGCTTTCGAGTTGTTGTATTCGAGCCCTCGTGGCCCCTGGCTTGTATTAAACAGCTTGTATTATTTTATTTGTAGAGTTGTGTTGTGATATCTCACCGTGGCACCCTGATCTCGATCGTGTACCTTGCGTGTATGATTACTGTACACGGTCTGATTTTGGGGGCGTCACAAAGAAAATATGCAGACGCTCCAAGAACAACACATATCATGCGAAGTAATAAAAGTATAGTATTGAGAGAGACGACCTGAAAATTGTTTGATGAAGAAGGGGATGCACGGGGGCATCCCAAAGCTTAGATGTTTGAGTCTCCTCGAATACTTGTTGGGGTGCCGGGGCTTCCCAAATCTTGATCTTTTGCCTCTGGTTTTCCTTCACACAAAACTTCTCATAAACTTATTAGAGCGGTTAGTACACTAATAGTTAATCTGCCAAAACATGACATATTGTAAAGATTGATTTTTCAGGTGCACTTCTGTAGCTCAAATAAGAAAACTCAAAACATATGAAAGGTTAAAAATTGTATAGAGCATGTTGTGTAAACTATTCAGATCAAAAAGATGAACTGGTGATTTTTATTGATTTTTGCAATGAAGCAAACAGAATCTGTTTTCTGGACAGCATGTCACAACGTTTTCTTCCCTTATCATTAGAGGCTAAAACTTGGCATAAAACTTGAAAATAAAGATACAATGGTGTTGCTACAGTAGTAATAACATCCAAGACACAACAAAAGCAAAAGAAACCAAATCCGTTTTGGGCTACCTCCCAGAAGTGCTTCTTTAAAGCCATTAGCTAGGCATGCATGGGTGTAACGCTGCTCACGAAAGAATAAAAGTTGAAGCACAAAAGAGAGCATCAAAGGAGCAAATATAAACCACATTAATCTAACATTCTTCCTATGCATGGGAATCTTGAAAGAAAATAAATAAATGAAGCACAAAGTATCAAGCATAGGAAGGTAAAACAAGAGAACCTTCAAGATTTTCAACATGGAGAGAGGTGTTTTCCTAACATGAAAATTTCTACCAAATTTTCTTCTCTCATAATAATTTTCAGTAGCATCATGAACAAACTCAACAATATAACCATCACATAAAGCATGCTTTTCATCATCTACTAGCACATAATCATATAAACTTTCTAAGAAAAACTCCTCATCATTAAGAATATCCATTGTAGGCAAAAATAGAGGGTTATCATAAGACTTATCAAAATAGTAAGGGTTATCATAAATAACAGTAGCAAATCATCCTTGAAAGTATCATTCATGGGTGCATCATGGCCACAAGCATCAATTTCATTAAAAAGGGATATTTCAAAAGATTGAATAGGATCATAGAAATCAATATAGCATTCATTCTCCTCCGATAAGCATGGAGGGCAATTATATAAAGTAAGATTCAAAGAGTTACTCTCATTAGTAGGTAGAGATGGGTAGCTACTCTATTCTTTCTCTCTTTGTTAGTCACCCTCCTCCTCTTTTTCATCCAATGATCTTTCAGTTTCAGCAATTTCTTGTTCCGTAGTGTCCTGCAAAGTATTAGTCTCTTCCTCTTGGGGAGAGAACCTTTTGAGATAGTCAGTAATATAAGCATTGTCATTAAAATTCACAATGAAATATTTAAGTATATCAAGACTCTTTGATTTATAAGGGGCATCTTCATTATCCTCAACAAAGGAAGCAATTTCATAGGCACCCTTAAAGACAACAAATTCTTCTATTTGTGCTACTTCAAAGAAATGATAATGCCCCTTAGTATAAGATAGTAAGGTTTCATTATCATTACACCAACATTGCAAAGGAAGGTGTTTAAACATCAAGCAGCAACAAGATTCAACACAACAAGAAGATTTATCATAATCAGAGCATAAGTTTCTAGAATATCTATCAACTTGAGCTATAAGTTTCCATATAAATATTTCTTTTTCAGACAAGCGGTATTCCTTATGATATTTTTTTTGATCCTCAATGAATCCACCTTGCCAATAAGATCTAGTCTCAAAGAAAGTAATCATTGTAAGCAAACAGAGTAATAAGAAAAAGTGTAATTATCAAGTGAACTTATAGGTAAAGCTATGCTCCCCGGCAACGGCGCCAAAAAATAGTATTGATAACCCACAAGTGTAGGGGATCGCAACAGTCTTCGCGGGTAGGTATAACCCAATTTATTGATTCGACACAAGGGGATCCAAAGAATACTTATAAGCCTTAGCAGTTGAGTTGTCAATTCAACCACACCTGAAAAAAGCACTAGACAAGATATAAGTAGCAACGATGTGTTGACGGGTGTAGCCTTTAAGACTTCCCCAATCACCAACACCACAAAGTAGTAGAAGCGAAGAGAGAAATAGTAACAACAAATGAAATGAAGATCAAAGATGGACCGGGGTTCAAGGTTTCACTAGTGGTAACTCTCCAAGCAAAAAGACAAGTGTTGGGTGCACAAATTACAGTTGAGAAATTGACAAAATTTCACTAACTCTAGCCAAAGAACAAACTAGAGCATCCTAGTCTAAGAACCAAACGTATGCATGTGTTACGTATGTAGTTGTACGTGCTTGTAATAAGAACTTGCACCACATTTTTTTTCCTACCATCCCGCTACAAACGAGGCCAAAAGGAACTTATGTAGATTAAGGTGCTCCTGTCAAAGAGCGCCGGAACAAAGCATTAACACTCTATGAACACATGTAATCCTCAAATTATAGTCCATCCCCTTTGGTGTCCCAAGTTGTCACCATTGGGATCGCCAGTTCCGGACTACAACAGGTGCATACAAGCGTAGATAACATCTGGAACAACAGTTATAATCATGCAACCATAAAGTGCTCAGATCTGAAATCATGCTACTAGTGCACTAGTAACAAGCATTAAGAACAACAAATTGCAGCAACAATAATGCAAAAACTTCTTAGGATTGAATAACAATGTAACAATTCATAGGATCCGAACAAACACAACACACATTACATCATATGGATCTCAATCATGTAGGGAAGCTCATGAGAACTTTGTATTGAAGATCTAGGGGGAGAAGATACCACATAGCTATTTCCAAGAACCCGTAGTCCAAGGGGGAACTACTCAAGAAGCATCATGGAGCGAAGAGGGGTTGATGAAGATAACCTCGGGGGCCAAGGCCCTCTCCGGCAGGGTGCCGGAGCAGGATCCTGGTGACCCCCGAAGCTAGGTTTCTATGGCGACAGATATCGGGATCGCTTCTGGAAAATAAGACTGGATACCTCGGGTTTTCGCGTTGAGGGAAATAAATAGGGCCAAAGGGGAGACCAAGGGGGGGGCCCCGGTCACCTAGGCGGTCAGGTGGCGCGGGTTTTGGATCTCCCCCAGAGCTCCTCCTCCAGCTGGAGGACTCTTTTGAAGAATAAATTTTTTTTTTGGGAATTTCCTGAGCAACTTCAGTTTTGGAATTTTTCTGCATTGCAAAGACAAAACAGACAGAAACTGGCACTGGGCTCTATATTAGTAGGTTAGTCCAATAAATGATTCAAAAGCATGGAAAAAATATGTAGCAATGACACAAAAATAGCATGAAACAAGCAAAAATTATAAATATGTTTGAGACGTATCAGTGTAATGCATTTTTATCTTTACAAGAGACTTTGTTTAGACAAACTAATCCCTACAGATATCTCTCTCCAAATGGTTAACAAGTCAACAACCGTCCCTACTGATTTGTAAGGATGTTCTTGTTGAAGTTGCTAATTGCCTAATCCTTACTGATTTTGTTGTGCTAAACATTCCCGAGGTTGGGAGCATGTCTATAATTCTTGAAGGGACTTTTCTCAACACCGCGGGTGCCATTATTGATTGCAATAAAGGAAATGTTACTTTCAATGTTAATGATAAGGAGCACACGATGTATTTTCCAAAGAAGATCGATAAAAGGTATGGCCTTAATTCCATTGAAAATAGTGAAACCGTGAAGATTGGAGATTGGGATTGTCCTCTACATGTGCACCAAAAACACAAAACTATTATGGTGGGGACAATGTTCATTAAAATAAAGGTACCATGAACACTTTAAAAGAAGTTAAACCTTTTGCTTTATAGAAAACTTTTTTGGTAGTAAGACTTGATCAACCTTGATAACAAACCCATTCTATATGAATAAAGGCCACCCCCTGGCCGCGCCACCAACCTGCCTAGGACCATCAAGGCCCCCCTTCAGTTATTCTTCCTTCCACTCTCTCTCTCTCTCTCTCTCTCTCTCTCTCTCTCTTGCTCCAAAAATCCCTAGTATCCAATTTAAGCTTGTGTTCTTGGTGCTCTTGGCTGCAAATTTTGATCTCCTCCCACATACCATCTTTTCTGCTAAGATTTTGGGCATTTTCTCCTTGGTATGTGACTCCTCCATTACTCCAAATTGAATTTTGAATGGTAAACTTATATGTGAGTATTTTGAAGTTCTTGGTGGCTGTTTATATGAGCTTACATGCATACTTAGAAATTTATTTTTGATGTTTTGATGCAAGGTTAGGCCTTGGGGAAGTGAGTAGAGTAGTATGTTTTAACTCTCTTTTCTTATTTATCACTTTTTGTGACGTGCTAAAAATTTCAGAATAGGGATGTTTGGAAAATCTAGAGGATGGTTTGGGGGGAAACAATCCGAACCTACCGACAGAGTTATTAAAGCTGCACGCTGCAGCAGCATCCGCGACTATGAGGATGAGCTACAATGATAATATTGTGCCCCCAGAAATGTTCTATGAGTCCTACGCGGTGCACACCATGGCGTACCCATGCCCGGACTTTCTTACTGCAATAGGTATTAAGGATGAATTCAATGACCTTTGCGCATCTGTAGGTTTGACGCACCTCGTGACACATCAAGTTCCACAATATCCCAAGCTCAGTTACTATTTTGTCAACTAGGTTAGATTCAATGATACAACTTCTACCATTGAATTTAAAATTTATGATGATGTTATGACTATGTCGTTGGCAGAGTTTTGTCATGTTAGAGGTGTGCGGAATGTTGGAAGGACGGAAAGGATGAAGACACAACCCTCTGGACTATAGGACCTCCTCACTCTCTCTACGGCGGGAACCCGAGAGAGATTCGTCGAGGAAAGATGTCTAGCATCTTGTTTCCTCACATCAGGTATTTCGCTTATTATATCGCTCGAGGGGTGTTACCTCGTGCAAACACGAGAAACATTACTGCTCCAGATCTATCTATCTTGGCAGCCGCCCTCGAGAACGATAGTACGTACAACTGTAACAACCTGGTCCCGAAAAGGAACCGAGTCTACTGTGCTTATCTTCTATCACTGGATCAGTATGCTAGCACACACAGTACTCGATGAAATACCAAAAATCACATGTCAAAAAGTAATGTAAATACATGGTATTTATTACCTTATAACCCTTGGGCTAGAATACACCGCAGAAACAAACAATAAATATGTGGAGTCCCATCAACACCAACGGCAAAGTTGAGTCTAGACATCGTAACCCTACATCGCATCACTTACTCGTCTTATACAATCTTGCAACACCGAAGGTTACAACCCAAAATGGGTCAGTACTTTGAGTGTACGGCAAGTTACTCCAAAAAGAATATATAATAGACCTATCTTCTACATGCTATTTTACTGGTGGAAAATCTCTAAGTTTCAATTTGCATAAAGTTGATTTTGTCCTACTCAAAGAGTATCATATCAGTACTACAAAGCTCATAATATGATTGAATTGGTTTCTTCAAGTCAATCTACTCCCAAGGTTGATTAAACCCGATTGATTAATTAAAGATGATGAGATCCGTCAACAGTCCCACTTATAGATGCTCAAAGTTTTCCGTAACCGTGGACATGTCTAACCATGATGAGTTTGTACACTCTGCAGAGGTTTGTGTAGTTTTCCCGACAAGACTCAACCACCTCCTTTTTAGTTCATCACACTGCATGTGGTATGGGAGCAGGAAGGTCGAGAAATGGTATTTTAGAAGAGTTTCACTCACTTTGGCGATGCCCATCCCACTTACTCATAACTATGTTTGTAGCAACACCTAGTAAGAGTCACTACAACTAATCAACCAAGCCAGAGCCCAGGTCAACTTCTAGTTATGAAAAATATGATTGATCCCTTTAAGCCTGAGTGGAATTACGCAGTGATTACTGGCCATCTCCAGGTCACTCAGCCAAATCCACTGGTTTCTCCAGGGTGCTCCCAATCATCCACCCAGGTGACACTCATACCTCATAATGTATCACTTCCCAATCCACATTTACTTAGCAAAGCAGTATAATTCTACACGGTGGCTACATGATATAAGGTTCGGACCTACCTCAATGAACTACTGGGTGCAATAATATAGTATAATACATAATCCTATCAATGCATAATATTTAAGTTGGACTACAATGCATAGGAAAAATATAGGTATAGTTGGAGTATGATCAAAAGAGTAACTTTCCTTGTAGCTTGATGAAGTCCTTCGCACAAACAATTTCCAACAATTCTACTCGTATCCCTCTTACCAATCATTCGTAATCAAGCAAACAAGGGTACACACATTCAAACGCAATTCAAAAGAAAAGGCAAATAAAAGTTTGCAGAAACTCTAAAAGAAAACCAAGGAAAAGGTTTTTGCAAAATAGAACATGATTTTTTTAAAACTTGTTGGTGATGAAACAAAATTATAGTGCTATTCTAGGGTTTTGATTTGCAAAAAGAATCGTTTAAACCGAGCTATTGTTAAAAAGTTATGGCCAAAAATAGTTTGAATTTGAATCTTCCCAAGAAAAAATGAATTTTTTTCAAAAGATTGAAATAATAGTCCTACTGGACAGAGGGGTGAAAATCTTAAAACTGGGCTTTGGGTTCGATGAAAAATAATATACGAGCAAAAAGTTATAGTTATTAAAAGTCTAGGGAAATCTGCTAAAAACAAGATACAAAAAATTATTACTAAGCCCCTAGCTATCGTGCCAACAGGATGCACCAAAACTCTAATCTCGTGAACACTCAATAAATAATAATAATTAATGGTTCAACCTATTTTTTTTAAAAGAAAAACTTTTTTTTCTAATCTAATCTCTCTCTCTTTTACAGAGAGGAACGCACCAAGGGTGAGGGGCGTCGCCGACGGCGGCTCTTCGTGGGGCGGCGCCGCTCGGGTGAGGATTGGCGACAGTCGCGGGGTGGAGGAGGGGAGGCCCGGCGTGGGAAGGCTCGGGGTGGTGGGGGCGGACTCCAGCGACGTCGGGGCTGGCCGGGGCGAGGCGGTGCTCCGGCGAGTGCGGGGCGGGCAAGGGCGACTCCGGCGGCTGATGTGGTCCATGAGGAGGGGTAAAACATGTCAAAAATGAGTGCAAAGGTGACGGCAACCGAATTGGAGAAGAGGGAGTTGCGGAGAGGCTTACCGGAGAGGTAATCGAAAGCAAGACGGAGCTCGACCGGCGAACTCCGGCGAGCGAATACGTGAATGGGGTGGGGTTTTGGGCGTGAAAAATAGGGGGATTCAGTCGAGTGAAGAGAAGGACACGCGGGAGTGGTTTATATAGGAGGAGAGGGTGTCTAGGTGCGTGCTCTCGGAGATAAAATCCGGCGAGCCCGAATTCTCCGGTGAAGTCTTGGCAAGGCTTTTAATGGAGCCATAAAGGTGTCGCTGCGGAGGAGCGAAGGGCGAGATACGCGTGGGTGAGGCCAAGAAGGAAAGGGGTGGCGCGTGGGGAGGCGTGGCAGTGTGTCGTGCGTGCCGAGGCCATGTGCTGCGTGCGGGAGGGAAGAGACGAAGCTCACAGGCGGGGCCAGCCAATCAGTGGCTGAAGAAAAAGAAAAAAACAAAAAAGAGAAAAAAAACGGGCGCTAGGGAGGAGACTTGGGTGGTTTCGCGGCCCAGTGGCTGCTGCGGCGCACGGGGCCAGCTGGTGGCTGGCTGGCCCAGTTAGCCGGTCCGCTCTTCAATTTTATTTCGCGGATTTTTCTTTGTTTTAAAATAAAACAAAGTATAGAGATATTTTTAAAATAATAAAAGTTACTCAGAAATATAACTCAAGTATTTTAAAAATAAATAAAAATAAACTCAACAGTACTATTAATATTTATTTTGACTGATCTTCGAAGAGTTTTATAAAATAAAATATAAGTCAGAAACAATACCAAATAAATTTCTTAAATTTTAGAATAATCAAAATAAAATAGTCAATGAGTATTCTCCAAAAAAATAATTTTTGATAAATCCAAATAAAATAATCCAATTTTTTAACCTTTTTTTATATTGAAGAAGTCATTTTATCTTCTCTCATGTGTATTTTTTTTGTACGGAATAGTATTTAAAAATTTCCAATAAACTCCAAATAAATCATATTAAAAACAAATTCCAACTTTCTTTTATATCTTGAAGGAGTCATATTGCCTTCTCTCTATTTTTATTGTTGGATTTGTTTTAACTTATAAATGCAAAAGAACTAAAATTTATATTCGGGAAAGTCATTTTATTTCCTCTCATTAATTTAATATTCATTTAAACTCCAAAAGTTTCAAACGAGTCCACTTCACACAGAGCAAGCAAAACAAACATAATTATATAATATATATAACATCCCAAAATATTACAAATCTACAACCCTTAAAATGAATCTCGTCCTCGAGATTCCAAGAGGCTAGAAAGAAAAGGTTTTGATTGGGGTCTCCTCGAATGTCTTGATGATCCTCTAATGTGCAGGATTCTACCACCCTTAGATTCATGGACATGGCTTTATCCGTAAATACTTCAATCTTGGTGGTGACAAACTGGTCTTCACACATCTGCTGGATAACTTATTAATTGGCATTGCACCGGTGCATGCACTACCCTTGTTCAATATCTCGAGTCCATTGTCAAAAGAGTATTCTTCCATATACTTTACCTTCTCGACTGACAAGTCTAGCGCAAATACTATTTAAGAAAAATTCGGCACTCATGGTAGCCAATAAGAGGGCTTCCTACAGAAAAAGGGACTGGCCTTATTCTCACCATATAATTTATGATTCGCAAGGGTTGCAACGTACATGGGTCAAAACATCATACACATTCTAAAGTTTTGGCTTATCGTCGTTGTCAACTCTCTACTATAGGTAAGTCACTCTAGATTTACCATCCCACATAGCAAAGAAAATGATAAGAGTCGCCGGTATGGTGATCAATCCATCTCGTACCCAAGTCATTACCTTGTATATGGTTGAGCTAATCTCACCTTCTAACACTCGAGTATCCTCACAAGCAATATAGAGTTCTCTTGTCCATGAACTGAGTTCGGACAAATCCTATAATTCTGTAAGCCAAACAAAACAGTTATCGCTTCCTCACAACTCTCAGGTTTACGTAAACTCCAAAACAAATGGTTCCTGACAAGTAGCTTCCTCTATGAATCTTATTTCGATAATAATGTACTGGGTCCTTGTAAGATGTGGGTGCTTGTGGGCAATGGCCCACCATTAATACTTGTGAAGCTTAAACTTATCGCCGGTTGCAATTCTTCTCACATTCTCACATATATTTGCTCTACATTCAATATTTTTATCCTTCATATGATTCTCCATGTTCTGAATCCATTGTTCCGCTTCCAATTAAGTCATTGATCCGACAGAGATGAGCTCGTCTCCGTACACCATACATTGGTTCCAAGTGTTTTGGGTTAGAGGATAAGTTTGGAGTGGAGGGGAGAACAACACAAAAAAACATAAATCACCGCATCTAACGTGAGCATATAACAAGGGTTTAGTCCTGACGAGGGGGTGACCCCACACTCTTACAGATGAGGGTACCTGGTATGTATCAATGCAAAAGGCCCGCTAGAATCCTCGATCGGCCCATGACTGGCCCACTCGAGGCACCGCCATAGGAGTCCTCGACGATTATGGAACCCACGACTTGGCGTCCAAGACTCAAGTTAGATTAGGAAAGCCTTTCTATAAGCCCATACGGACTCCTTGCGATCTAGCCTAGTATATAAAGGCTGGGAGAGGGGACGTTTGGGGCATCTAATATCCAAGCAACACCTCCGGTCCTGAGCGAACTCGCCTCGACCTCCACTGTACTCGCCTCCATCGCAATATAACCGAGGAGGAAGTGCTTTCTCCTGTTAGCCGACAAGTATTGCCAACCTGCACATTTCCTCTACGATCTAACCCAGGGTTCCTAACCATGGGATTTGCCGAGGTCAATCCTCGTCAATTGGCACCGACCGTGGGGAAGATGCAGGTTGGAATCACGATCTCGGTGGTCCCATCATCAGCAAATCACAACTCGAGGACTCGAGCAAGATCCTATCCACTCGAAGAACTCAGGTTCATCGCAAGCCTCTCCAACGCGCCTCCAAGATCACTCGGCCGGCAACTGTGCCAATATCAATCCTTCGGCGACTACCAAAGTCGCGCCCAGCGAAGGAAAACTCGACGAGTCAGAAGAAAATCACAAGCCGTAGCCACAAGACCAGTCGCAGAGCCAGAGCAAGAATTCCAAGTTGATGTCTCACTCGAGGAATCGCCGCCCGGCGCAGCAGCTCCGACAACCACCCGAGCACTCACCGCCACCCGAGCAAACATCGCGACATGCAACGAAGGTTTCGACACTCAATTCGGTAAATACTATGACCCCAACCGAAGATCGGACAAATTCGTTAAGATGATCCACAACCACTCGATCAATGACGGAATTGAACTTGATCCAAGGTTCCACTCCCGCTCAGAATATCACTCGCAGTCGTTCCGCATCGCAAGAAGAAGAAGGCACGCCGGTTCCAGCAAACTCACAGCCCAGGAGCAGCTGGATGGACCTTGCACAATCCATTGCGTCAAAGACAATTGGGGACGCATTAGATCAAGACACACCTTGACGATTTGTCGGGTGTTTACCGAACTCTCCGACGGACTCAAGAAATAAAAGCAACGCAAATCCATACGGGCTCAAGAGACAGCGCAACCACCAGCGGCTAACCCAGAAGAGCAGTACCCGCCGTCCCACAGTCGGGTTTGCGTGATCCAAGAAGGACGACCATCAAAGGCAAAGAAGAAGGCGCACACTCTGCAAGCTCGAGCAACCGAATACTTATTACCAGAAGAAACCTATCACCTATATGGTTCAGAAACCAACATCACCTTCTCACAAGATGACCATCCTTCCGCAATTCCGAGACCAGGGCACGCGCCTGTGGTTCTCGAAGCTCAAATTGGCGGATACGACATGGATAGAGTATTCATGGACGGGGGCAGCAGCCTAAACATCATTTTCACTGACACCTTGCGCAAGATGTCGATTCCATGGTCAGTCTGGAAAAACGCAGTAAAGCAAGCGCTGCGAAGATTCTCTGAGCCAAAACGCAGAGCCATTGGAGAAGAAGTCAACCGATTACTCGACACACAATTCATCCGAAAGACAAAGAAGGCCACCTGGGTTGCAAACCCAGTTCTAGTACCCAAAAAGGACATTGACGTGCTACGCATGTGCGTCGACTACGGGCATGTAAACAAGCACTGCCCAAAGGACCACTTCCCTCTCCCAAGGATCGACCAGATCATCGACTCAACGGCAGGATGCAACCTGCTGTATTTTATCGATGCCTACTCAGGATACAACCAAATCAGGATGAAGGAAGAAGACGAAGAGCACACCTCACTCATCACACCCTATGGTGTATTCTGCTACAGGATGATGCCATTCGGACTGAAGAACGCTAGAGCCACGTACCAGCGGATGATGCAGTCATGCTTAAGAGACCAAATCGGCAGGAACGTCCAAGTCTACGTCGACGACATCGTCATCAAAACATACAACGCGGACTCACTACTCGACGGCCTCCGAGAAACCTTCGCAGCACTCAACAAATACAGTATCAAGCTCAATCCAAAGAAGTGAGTGTTCAGCGTGAAAAACTTCTCGGGTACATGGTCTCCGCCCGAGGAGTCGAAGCCAACCAAGAAAAATTCTAGGCACTCACAAGGATGCAAGAACCGGTCGATGTCAAGGGCGTCCAACAACTCACCGGAAGACTCGCAGCCCTGAGCCGTTTCATCAGCAGGTTGGGAGAAGGAACCTTGCCATTCTACCAACTACTCAGGAAAGGAGGAAAATTCAAATGGACCAAAGAATCCCGGAACTGAGAGTCCAAGTATGTGATCAGAGGGGGAGAGGGTGAATGCTCACTTCAAATTTTTGAGTGAAGCTTTGAAGTGAAGCAAAAACCCAGCAGAAAAAGGAACACAGATACAAGTAACTGGGAAGCAAAACATGTAGCGAAACTAAACTCAGCGAGTCAAATCATGTTGAAGCATAACTAGGAAGAAAATTCAATGCGGAAAGTAAATGCTTGAATTAAAACGAACTCTTGATTCGGCGATGTTTGGTCGACCAGTTCACACTCTGCAAAGCGCTACGTCTGGTTGGAGGGACTGGTGACTGAACACCTGGAATCTCCTTGAGCTTGGCCAGTTATGACTCGGGGTAGATTATCAAGGAAATCTCCGAAACCTTTGACAAACTTGAGCTTCGAGGCGACAATAAATCTTCTATCTCTGAAGACGACACTCTAACCGTCTAGGAGAATTGTAGTTCTCCAAGATAACATTGCTAGAAAGCTTTCACCTAAGTCATCGTGAATCTACTCAGATCACTGGGACATAGGATTCGGTAGTTTGGCTTTTGGGTTATTCTTCGGTGGCGTTCTTGGGATGCTCTCTTCAGTCTCTCTCAGGAATAATCTCAGAGCAGCCGCCCGCAAATGGAGGCGGCGGCGTGTTTATAGGTGGCGATCCCGAGGTGAGAAATGACTGATTTGACCCAAAGCTACAGCTTGACGCATGTCCACAATGGTCGGATTACTCATCAATGCGCAACTTTACTTGTGGAACAAGTAAAGCTGACTCACAGACTTAGTTCTCCTTCAGAAACCAAAGAACGAAGTCTTTGCTACTGAAACTTAACTCAGTGCACATGAGATTTCTTCTCTCAGGTTTCTCACTTGGTTTAGATTTGGTCTGAGCATTTTCACAATAGCTTCGATGTCCACAAAATAAACCCCTCTTGATAGTACGTTTTTCCTATGACTCAAAGAATAGAAAAAGAACTACACAAAAACATCTAATTCTTGCGCCGTCTTCTTCATTTCCTTCGATGAGTTGAGCTTGCGGAAACCATAATTTTTAGGGGTCATCCTCCGTGATAAAACTTCGCTCTTGGAGTTGTGCTTCGATAGCTTGAAAAACATCCTTGAAGCTTTATCACCTAACTTTTCCTTGAGGAACCTAATCAACTGTTTACACTAGAAAACATTCTTAGTTCCTATACTATCTTGTCCAACAATATACAAAAAACATGGGGACAAAACTTTACTCTTACAATCTCCCCCTTTTGGACTATTGTTGACAAAACAGGCATCGATAAAAGATATTGAAGTTTTTATGAACTGATGCGAAAAAACTCTAAGATATGAAGTTTTCGACTCCCCCTGAATTCAAGTAGCGAAGATTTATATAATAGAAGTGAATGCTTGAGGGATATTTCTTCGGTGGGGAGCTAAAAAAATATCTTAGCGAAGGGAGTCGCATTCGAAGATAGAAATCCAAAGGTATGTGCAATCCCGTCCAATGACCTGTGACTTAAAGATAATAACCACCTGCAAGATAGAAAATATGAGGCAATACTTTCGAGAAATGGGGTTATTAAAACTTAAGCGTAGCACAACAGTAGCACAACCGAATGTAAGCTTAAGTTACAACGCAATCGAATGGAGTGGAATGTTTGTTGTAACTTAACCAAGGGAAGCAAAATACGAATGCAGAAACCCTTTCCCCGATGCAAATCGAAACTCATCGATGGCAACATTCTCCCCCTTTTTTGTCAATGATTGGACAAAGGGTTGGGAAGTGGATCGAGAGAACTACTGCGCGGCATCAGCACCCTTGGAGCCCGACGAAGCTGAACTTGACGAGACTCGCCCGAAGAAGATTGATCTCCTGAAGATTCTTCTTCCGACTCGGGCGAAGGAAGAGATTCGAAGTTCTTCGTGGCGATGAGGTCGATGTTGAGGCCGCTGTCGTCGAGGCCGGCATCGTCCTTGGATGTGACTGAGTCCTTGTTAGTGACGGTGTCGGGCCTGATGGGATCTGGCTCGTTGACGAAGAAGACTTCATCAATCTTGTGAAGGGGCGGGAGCTTCTACTTCGGTCGGTCAACTGTGTCGTCCCTGGAAAAGTTTCGCTGCAAGTGTTCATACTCTTTGAAGATGCGATCATGCTGAAGAGCTTTGACAGAGTTGAATTTCCGCAGCCTTTCCAGGAGTGGCGCTTTAGAACACGAAGATATTGATTGTTGTTTAGAGCTTTGTTTCCAACACGATTGATCTCATTTGCCAAGAACTGCATCTGACATTGATTTGCTTCAATGAAGTTCTCAAGCATTTGCTGCGACCGAAGATTAACTTCCAATTGATGACAGTCTTTCTGGAATTTCTTTGAAACATTCCGCTCGTTGACATCATGACGGACACCAACATAAGTCGCAAAAATGTCGTTGGGTTTCCTCAGCAATTCCAAAGTGTCACACACTGGAGGAGTAAAAAGCTTTGGATGATAGTGTTCTACAAAATCTTTGTTACGACAATAATTGCAGACGGATTGTAGCCAGGGAGCATATGGCTTCAATGTAAACGGGAGTTCTGCAGCATGAACCAAGTTGCGAAGGAAGCAGTCCTAAAAATCAAACAACATTCCATGCTTGAGCTTCATGATTGCATGCCTAACTTCGAGATAAATATTTGACTCCTCCGAAGCATTACTCAATGGAATCAAAGAGTTTACAAGATATAGAACCAAGTCTTGGAAATGAATATCAAGTGCTTCGGGCGAATGTTTTCTGGTATGTAATCTGCTGTGATCTCAGTGTCCAGCAAAGTTGCAAATTGAGCTTCGGTGATGTCTAGCTCCATGTGAATCTTTTCAAGTTCTCTAGTGTGCCTTGGAATGTTTACAATATCCATGAATTCTTCTGAAGACATTCTGAAGATTTGTCCTTGTATCATCCATTCAAGGATCCAAGTGCTAGGCTCATTGGCATCTCCCGAAACATATAGTGTAGCATAGAACTACTTAATGAGTTCAGAATTGAAGGGAGTGCTCAAGGCAAACAACCTGGTCAGATTCTGAGACTCAATGGTTTCGGTGACGTTCTGGAAGCATGTTGCAGTAGATAAACTTTGCATGTTGAGATAGCGATGCCGAAATAGTGCACTCTTCTCACAATAGACTTTGGTGTATAGGTTTGTTGCTCTGTTGTCCAGAAGCGAAGATCATTTGCCGTGCGGGGCGAAGCATACGGACTTATCTTGAAAAATCTGTGCTTCTTCTGACGTTGTGCAAGACTGAATTCTGGTCCATGGCGCGAAGAACAACCAACACCCTTAAAGATTGGAAATGTTTCCCTGGGGTAATTGGAGTCAAGCTGGGTGTCCTGCCTTGGACGGCAGTGAGTCTGAGGCCTTTGCTGGCGAGCAGGTGGAGCAATATGCGAAGGGCCAGTAGCCTGAGCAACCGTCAAAGCCAGTTCTTGCGAAGTGTTTAGGATCTTCACTTTTTCATCTTCTTCATGGGCCACTGGCTGGGAAACATTTGCTTCATACTCTTGAACTGATTTGGCTGAAGAACAATCACAAGAATCTCGAGTTTTTGAGTTTGAAGGGGTGTAGTGGTGAGATGCTTGAGCTTCCTGACGAGGGGAGTTTGTTGGAGCTGGTGAGCGAGGTATTTCAGCAACAGGGGAGCGAGTCACATCAACAGCTTGTGGGGTGGCATCTCTTTTTGTCATAGGGGAGGGTGCATGCGGCGGAGATGGAGCACGGGGTGGAGTTGGTTCTGCGGCGGGTGGAGTGGGTGCGTGAGTGTGGGGAGCAGGGGTTCTTTTGTGAGTGGGGGCTTGCGGTGGTGGTGTGGGAGTTTTGGTGGTTGGAGCAGGTTGTTGTTTGGTTTTGGTTGGCTTCGGCTTGGGAGCAGTAGGAGTAGGAATTGTTGAAGTGTTGTGCTTCGGCTGGCTGATGGGTTGATCACTGGTATCCATCTCAGTAGCCGAGGCCAAAGTCATTTTGCGCCTCTTGGTGGTTCTCTTCTTTGGTGAAGGGTATGATGGATTTGGTTCAGTGGGTTATGCTTCAAGAGCAGCTTTGGCTTCTTGGAGTCACTTGCCATAAAAGCAGTGTTGTGATTCTTGACCATTTCATCTACGGGAGCTTTGACCTTGCCTTTGTAGATTTTAATGTTGTCCTTGGTGACAGTATTCACATCAGTGACCTTTCGGAGCATTGACAGAGAATTCTCCTTGAAGTCCAGATTGGTTTCACCTTCGGCGCGCTGTTGGTACTTGTGAATTTTGGCTGATTCAGCCTTGTCACGAGAGTGCAAGTCCTTCAGCTGACTGATCATGGTGGTTATCATGGCTTCGATGGTGCTTGAGATATACACATCACCAAGATCAAGTGCTTCGGGATCTTCTGCCTCGCACTTCTTCCAAATTGCTTCAGCAATGCCCAAGTGATCCAAAGTTCTCCTTCTCATGGATCAGGAAATATGTGCTCACTTTGGCCATCTCCTTCTTCATGAGTTTCGGGCAAAGAAATTCCTTTTTGCTT
The DNA here is from genome assembly GCA_950022295.1 of Bromus sterilis. Taxonomy (NCBI): domain Eukaryota; kingdom Viridiplantae; phylum Streptophyta; class Magnoliopsida; order Poales; family Poaceae; genus Bromus; species Bromus sterilis. The sequence continues at coordinate 179,679,521 of OX465601.1, read as the reverse complement.
CGGAGGATTTGCTTCAGCGGGTGGAGTCATATCCACTACAGTTTTCTTCTCAGCATCTCTAGCTGCTTTCTCAGCTTTCTTGGTGTTGAGGGTAGTAAGTGTTGCTTTACGTTTAGCTTCATTCTGAGCTAGCTGTCTGGCTTCAACAACAGACTTTTCTTCATTCTTTTTGGCTTCGGCGAGCTTTCGTTTCGTTTCAACCTGTTCAGCAACGAGGTTGGCAGCATCAATTTCTTGCCTTTGCTTCGCTGCTTTCCTTTCATCCTTTTGCTTGGATGCAGATTCATGGGCCAAGATATTTCTGTTAAGTGCCTCCTCGAGGTCTTTCTGTTTCATTTCTTCTTCAGTGAGCTTGCGCTTGGAAGAAGGCTTCGGTGCAGCAGTTTGTTTAGGCTTCAGAGGGGCAACAGGTTTCTCGTCCTGCATTTTCTTCTAGGATTCATGCTTCTTCTTCGACCGCCTCTTAGAATTCATGATCTGGGCAGGTGGCTTGCAGGCCAAAGGCTTCTCAATCACCAAGTTGGTGGTGTCGATAACCGGGCCAGCTGCGGGCTTGTCAGTTGGATCTTGAATCTTTAGCCCTTTTGAAGAAGGTTTCTCTCCAGTCTTTTTCTTCAAGGAAATCTGAAGCTTTTCCTTGCTGGGAAGAGCAGCTGGTACATCTTCAGATACATCATCTGCATTATCATTGACTTCATCGTCAAGAGAGTCTTCAAGAGATGCTTGTTCCAAAAGCATTCGCTGTTCATCAGTGAACGAGTGGGGAGGTGAAGAAGATTTCTTTCTAAGCCTCCAGGACCTTTTCTTCTTAGAGCCTTGGCCCTCTCCAGCTTCTTCAGCAGCGAGTTTCTTGGCTGCTTTCTTTGCATCTTTTATGCGCTTCTTCTCAGCAGCTATGGCTACGCATTTTCTTTTCATCGGGATAGTCATCCGGAGTCTTCAGTGAGTTGGGATGAGGAAGCTTTGGTGGCACGGGGTATTACAGGTGCCGATTCGCTTCGGTCCACTTCCCGCATATGTGTGAAATATAAAGGTATGGCGGGTGGAAGGCAAAATGCATCGCCCACTTCATATCTGGCACACTCTTCTACTTATACCAGCGGATGGCCCAATACCTTCCAATACCTTGCAAGCGAATCTTGCGCTGATCCTTAGTCTCTTCATCTGGGGTGTCATACCCAAGCTTCTTGCGAATAGCTTCGGGAATGCCACGAGCATTATTCTTCGCCTTTGTTCTGCCTCCTTTCCGCCTCGGTGCTTTCTGTTCTGCTTCGTTTAGTTGATCTAGAACCGGGGACTCATCGCCGAAACCCAAATCAGCAGACATCCTATGAATTAGCAAAAGGGAAACGTGGGAAAAGACATAGGTATGGTTTGAGCATAGGCAAAAATTTCGACCAAATCAAAATCATTTTGACAAGAGATTCAGATGGGTTTAGGTGTAGATTCTGGAATGTTGTGAGCTAGACTTAGTATATGCAAAAGTTTCTATCATCTACAAACCCTAGCACAGAACAGATAGATCAGACTTAAACCTAGATTCTGACCTGAATCGGGATGTGAAGCTTTTGATAGCTAAGCAAGTTTCCCACAAGATCACGGATCCAATGGATCAAAGCAACCTAACAAAATCAATCGAAACCCCTCAAAAAACATGGATCCAATCGCAGAAGGATGAACAGAGAAGAGATTGGATCGAGGGGGCTCGGCGTACCCTAACTCGGTGGCGTCGAGCGGCTATGGCAGCGAGGAGCGGAGGAGAAGTGCTCGTCGTCGGTGTGAAGATACTCGGCAGCGGCTGTCCGGTGGTGAATGATACGTCCCAAACGTATCTATAATTTCTGCTTGCTCCCTGTTTGTTTTGTGTGATATTGCTATGATCTAGATACACTTTCATACAATTTTGATCATGTTTGCACTAACTTATTAACTCAGTGCACCACAGTGCCAGTTCCTGTTTTTTGCTGTTTTTCTATTCCACGTTTCCCCCATATTAAAAATGCTCCAAAAATTATGGAAAAATCGGATAAAAAATCAGCGTGAAGGAACCTTCCGGAAACACTTGGGTGGGGTCAGAGGGCCACCACCAGGGACCCAGGTAGCCACCTGGCGCGGTCTCGTCTCTGGCCTCGCCGGGGGGCGCCTGGACCCCTGGTGGCCCCCTGGTTGCCCCCCTTTGCCTATTTATTCCCCGTGACGCGAAACCCCTGACGACTGAACCCTTTTTTGCGATCTCGCCTCTGTTCCGCCGCCGTCGTGCTTCCAAGATCGGGAGCGCCAGCAGACCTCTTCCCGGCACCCTGCCGGAGGGAGTATTGACCTCCGGGAGCTTCCCCTCCACCATGGACGCTTCCCGGATGTGCCGTGAGTATTTTCCCTTGGATTAAGGGTCCGTGATCAGTAGCTATGTGATGTTATCATCCCCTCTTTGTTCTTCATGGTTTAGTCCTCGTGAGCTGCCCTACATGATCGAGGAACATATGTAATTTTATGTTGTTGCTATGCTGAGTTTGCTGGGATCTAATGGATTATGAGATTATGTTCAAATTGTGATTAAGTAATATATTTGGTTCTTATCTTTTATATTTTTTGTTCCTAAGTAATTTTTGCATGTTCTCCGTTGTTGTTTATTGCTTTGGACAAGTAGTAGGTAGTGAGTCCAAGAGGGAATGTAATGCTCAATGTGGGTTCATTCCCCCCGATGACACGCTTGAGTGACAGAAACATGAGTCTAGAAAATGTGTTGTTGCCACAAGGGGAAAACAACGGTGCTTGTCACCGCGGTTGCAAGGATTGCTTACTTTACGCAAAGTGCTTTTTAATATAGTTGGATGTTGCTTTGGGTTTACACTTTGGGTGGGGCTCGCAACTTAATACCAGCGAGATGTTCTAGATAGATATCTCAAGGTGGATAATTAGTAGTAGATGCAGCTGGATTTCGGTCTACTTATTTTGGCGTACTGCCCATGCTTTTGAGCCTCGTCCTTTCTTTGTAGCATAGTTAGCATTGCGGTTCGTTTTTAATCATGTCAATTGCCCAGCTGTAAATTTTTTACCTCGCATAGCAGTTTTATCGTCTTTTGGGAGAGAAACATCACTAGTGAACATCATGGGACCCCGGTTCATATTCTCCTCACTGTTTACATGCTTATTTATTTTCTGCTTTTACTTTCTAGCTCCTATCGTTATCATAATTATCTGTTGCGTTGATACTTTGTGAACAACAAGGCCGGAGAGATTGACAACCTCTTTGTACTTGTTGGGAAGCAAAGTTATTTGTGTTGTGTGCAGGTCCACGCCAGTTGCGCCGCTGACACCTACTTATCATCTCTGGAGTCCTACTGGAGACAAACCTTGGTATCTTCACCGAGGGAAATTTGCCGCTATCCTACATCTCACCTTCCACTTGGGGTAACCAACGAGGAGAGAGCATCAAGCAAATTTCTGGCGCCGTTGCCGGGGACTCCGAGTGCTAAGATAGGGGAGTTTCCCAATAACTTTTACCTTTGCTTTTTGGTCTTGTTAGCTTACCTTTCAATTTTTGTCATTGTGTCCTATATAAAAAATATAAAAAATCTTCCACACTTCCTGCTACTATGGGTTCCACTGAAAACACCAAGTTGTATGACTTCAGTAGTCACAACAACAAAGACTTTATCTGCACTCCTATTGCCACACCTGCCACTTCAGCTACCTCTTATGAAATTAAACCTGCTTTGCTAAACCTTGTTATGAGAGATCAATTCTCTGGTGCTGGAGATGATGCTGCTTTACACTTAAATAATTTTGTTGACTTTTGTGATATGCAAAAGTATAAAGAAGTAGAAGGTGATGTTGTTAAGCTCAAGCTTTTTCCTTTCTCTTTAAGGGAAGGAGCTGAAATTTGGTTTCAATCTTTGCCTAGGAATAGCATAGATTCTCGGGATAAGTGCAAAGATGCTTTTATTGGGAAGTATTATCCACCTGCTAAAATTATCCAATTGAGGAGTAACATTATGAATTTTAAGCAATTGGATAATGAACACGTTGCCCAAGCTTGGGAATGTATGAAATCTCTTGTTAAGAAATGCCCTACACATGGTTTGACTACCTGGATGGTTATCCGTACTTTTTATGCAGGCTTGAACTTTACCCCGCGGAACCTGTTAGATTCAGCCGCGGGAGGAACCTTAATGTCAACTACACTTGGTGCTACCACAAAACTTCTCGATGAAATGATGACCAACTATTCCCAATGGCACACCGAACCACTCCAACAGGTAGGAAGGTAAACTATGTCGAGGAGATTACCTCCCTAAATGAAAAAGTTGACTTGATTATGTCTCTACTTACCAAGCAACCCTCTATTGATCCTCATGATGTTCCTTTAAATTCTTTGGTTGCTCATGAACAAGTAGATGTGAACTTTATTTCTAGAAACAACTTCAACAACAATGCTTATAGGGGCAACTTTGCTAGTAATCCTAGACCGTTTCCATCCAACTAAACAACAACACCTACCCTAGCAACAAGAACCCCACTTCTGAACTAGAAAACATCCTTAGAAACTTTATCACTACCCAAAAATCCTTCAACAAGAATGTAGAAGAGAAATTAGCTAAGTTAGATAATTTCTCTTTAAAGGTAGATAGCCTAGACCTTGATGTCGAGATGCTAAAAATTAGATCCTCTCCCCTTGAGGAGAGGAAGGCCACTCCTATTAATGTTATCCAATTACAAATCAATGAAAGTATTAGGATGATGGCTAAACTTAAAGAGAGGTGAGCTAGAGAAAAAGAGAAGGGGATAGAATTAAGAGCCTTCCTACACACCACACAGAGCCTTCCAAATTGTTGAGGACACCCAACCTATTACCACCCAACACACTCATAGTCCCCAGTGACCTATTAATAGTGATGCTAATACCTCAACCGTAGAAGAAGAAACTCCTATGAACATAGAGGGTTTCAAACAAGTGATCCTAGATGACACTACTACCACATTTGATAGTAGTGATATTGATTTTGATAGTTGCACCCTCTCTGAAGTTATTAGCTTGCTACACAAAATGTCTAGAGACCCCCACACTAGCACACTTAATCTTGCCTTCACAGAGCATATCACAAATGCTCTCATCAAATCTAGGGAGGAGAAGCTTAGAATAGAATCCTCCATACCTAGGAAGCTAGATGCTGGTTGGGACCCTATGATAAAAATTAAATTGAATAACTTCTCTTGCTATGCTTTATGTGACGTTGGAGCCAGTGCCTCCGTCATGCCCAAAAGAATGTATGACATGTTTGAATTGAAACCTTTTGCTTCTTGTTATTTCGGTTTTCTCCTCGTTGACTCTTCCGTAAAGAAACCTTTGGGGAAGATCGACGATGTTCTTATCATTGTCAATGACAATTATGTTCCCACTGATTTTATGATTATGGATATAGAGTGTGAACCTTAATGTCCAATTATTTTGGGTCATCCTTTTCTTCGCACCGTTAGTGTTGTTATTGACATGAAAGAGGGGAATATAAAATTACAATTCCCTCTCAAAAATGGAATGGAACACTCCCTATAAAGAAAATCAAGTTACCTTTTGAGTCCGTTACGCGGGCTAGCTATTCTCTTTCTCTTGATAAAACTTGATTCTTCTTTTTCCTTATGTCTAGCTTAAAGGCGTAAAAGAAAGCGCTTGTTGGGAGGCAACCCAAGATGTTTTTACTTACGTTTTTAGTAGTCTTAATGATTTTTACCACTGTAGAAACACCATTGTAACTTTATTTTCAAGCTTTGTTCCAAGTTATAGCCTCTTATGCTTAGGGAAGCAAAAGTTGTGACATGCTGTCTAGAAAACAGATTCTGTCTGCTTGACGAAAAAAATCGAAACAAATCACCAGTTCATCTTTTTTAGCTGAAGTTTTTACACAGCATGCTCTATACAATTGTGAAACTTTCGTATGTTCTGAGTTTTTTTATTTTATTTGGAGAAGTGCCCCGACAAAATTCTCTACTACCTGATGTCCTGTTTTTCACAGATTCTGCCACATTTTGCCTTTCCTTACTTTTGCAAACCTTAAGATTGCTTTTTCTTTGCAAAAACCTTTTGGCAATCTTGAGAAACAGTATCTCTTAAATAATATATTTATTTCCAGTGGGGAAAATATTTTATTAAGGGTACTAACCTCTCTAATCAGCTTATGATGAGTTATGTATGAAGGGAGTTTTCAAGTGTGCGAGGGAAGATGATGAAAGAAAATCCGGGAGTGTCAAACGCTCAAACTTGGGGATGCCCCCATGCATCCCCAATAAATATTCAAGGAGACTCAAGCTTCTAAGCTTGGGGATGCCCCCATGCATCCCCTTCTCCATCAACAATCATCCGTTCGTCTTTCGTCTCACTATATTTTTATCACTTCATGCGTTATGTGCTATGCTTGGAGCAGCTCGCTCTTAAGTTTACTTTTTAGTTTTTTTATCTTTGCTTGCTGTTCATAACAAGTTAGACCCTATACTTTGTGTGGGAGAGAAACATGCTCCACTTTAATCTAGAACACATCATAGGATTTTTCGTACCTATCTTTTTACTGTTGTGTGTTCTTTATCTTTTCGTAGCTACTGCCATGTTTAGTTTTAGTTTTAGTTTATCTTTAACAAGATCCTTGGATGTTGTTTAGTTTGTTGCTGGAACTCTCTTTAGTCTTCATGCTTATTTTGTTGAGAGAGTTGGTTGTTGCACTGAGTTGTGTCTTGTCTTTAAAGTAGCTATTTAAGGTTGCTATTTAATTTTAGTAGTAACTTGCAATAGTTTTGAGGTATTCCTATGAGTAATGTTTGAACTTTTGGTGTCAAGAGCTCTAGCCCATTAGTGATAGGTGTCGTATTTTGGGAAATCCGTGTTTATTTTCAAAAACCTACAAAACTAGTTGAGAACTCTAGCTACTAGATGGATCACTAATCTTTTGAGGGATCGGATATTAGAGTATACTCACGTACCATGAGTCGAGGATGCATAAGGATAACCATACCCCCATACACTCCTCCTCAGGGTACTTGTCTCTTTGTGAACCTCCTCATTAGATTGATAGTTACCGATAATAAGTGCATGAGTTCTTCGGACTAATGTAAGTATTGAAATTTGACACTTCCACCTCGTCATCTTTGCTAGCCTCTACTGTACCGTGCATTTCCCTCTCCTCACTCCGAGAGTTGGCGTCCACCTGCCGGTGCATCCAAACCCTTGGCATGATATGCTTTATCATCATAAACCTCCTTATGTCTTTCCTCAAAACAGCCACCATACCTACCTATCAAGGCATTTCCTTAGCCTTTCCAAGATATATTGTCATGCAACATCCACCTCTTCATGACTTGATATTCATGTAATTCATGTTCCTGCTACACTGGTAGAGGCATACATTGCATACATTATGATAGCTACATCTTCTTTATGTGGAGTACCTTGTAAATTGTGAAGATCTTCCATACCCTCTTGTAAAATAGAGTGTTGCCCTTAAGTGAGGAAAAGATCCCAAAGTAGACAAAATAAATGATCCCAAAGAGGACAAATGAGAGTTAAATAGAAAGAGCCATTGAGGCCACCAAACAATAAAAATAAAAGAGAAAAAGGAGAAAATGAAAATAAAAGGGAGAAAGGGCCAACACTACTATCCTTTTGAAATATCCACACTAGTACTCCCTCTTATCCTTCTACTCCATAGAGATGATAATTTATGCAAAGAGCTATGTGGGGACCTTCACACTATAGAACTTGGCTTGCATATTCCAAAGATGAGCTTCCTCAAACAAGCTCTAGGTCTTCTTGAGAGAGCAAGTTGGATGCACCCCCACTAGTTCCATTGGAGAGCTTTGATTAGGTCATATGTGCATCCGTTGCATGGCAATCCATACTCCTCGCATCATATCTATCATTTCGCCTTCTCTCACCTATGATTGTCCTCATTGATGTGAGCCTTTCACACCATTTTTGTCTTCCTCCTCCACCTTATCTCTCTTTTCCATCCTAAGTGTCAACTCTCGTGCTTACGCTCATCCATTGCATGAGTGCTCAAAACATCGAATGGGAATGGATCAAATTGACTTGTACCTAGCTAGTGGACTGGGGATGAGTCAAGATAATATTCCAAAGAAGACCAAGTGTGAAACTTTAGTAGATTGAGTTCTCAACAAAAATACTTTTTCTCGTATTCCCATATCCCCCTTCTTGCACGCAAACACTATTTGGAGACATTCGACGGACAACGAGAGCTCTTGCACCTAATGTTCTTTTGTTGCTTGTTTCAATGCTAACATAGACTCTTGCATGTTATGACTTGAATTGAATCACATCCTTGATTTCTTTAATTTTAAAATTTCTTATATGGTTGCTAGCATGTCACCACAGAAATTATGCTTGTTATCATTTACCTACTCGAGGACGAGCAGGAATTAAGCTTGGGGATGTTGATACATCCCAAACGTATCTATAATTTCTCCTTGCCCCATGCATGTTTTGTGTGATATTGCTATGATCTAGATACACTTTCATACACTTTTTATCAGATTTGGACTAACTTATTAACTCAGTGCACCACAATGCCAGTTCCTGTTTTCTGTCGTTTTCCTATTCCAGGGTTCCCCCCATATTAAAAATGCTCCAAAAATTCGGGAAAAATTGGATAAAAAATCAGCGTGAAGGAACCTTCCGGAAACACCTGGGTGGGGACACAAGGCCACCACCAGGGACCCAGGCGGCTACCTGGCGCGGCCTAGGGTGTGGCCGCGCTAGGGGGCCGCGCCAGGGGGGGGGGTGGACCCCTGGTGGGCCCCCTAGCTGCCCCCCCCTTCGCCTATTTATTCCCCGTGACGCGAAACCTCCGAAGACAGAACCTTTTTCGTGATCTCGCCTCTGTTCCGATGTCGCCTCACTTCCAAGATCGGGAGCGCCAGCAGACCTCTTCCCGGCACCCTGACGGAGGGAGGATTGACCTCCGGGATCTTCCCCTCCACCATGGACGTTTCCCGGATGTCCCGTGAGTAGTTTCCCTTGGACCATGGGTCTGTGATCAGTAGCTATGTGATGTTCTCCCCCCTCTTTGTTCTTCATGGTTTAGTCCTCGTGAGCTGCCCTACATGATCAAGGCACATATGTAATTTTCTGCTGTTGCTATGCTGAGTTTGCTGGGATCTGATGGATATTGAGATTATGTTCACATTGTGATTTAGTAATATATTTGGTTCTTATCTAATATATTTTTTGTTCCTCAGTAATTCTTGCATGTTCTCCGTTGCTGTTTATTTCTTTGGCCAAGTAGTAGGTAGTGACTCCAAGAGGAAACGTAATGCTCGATTGTGGGTTCATGCCACCCGATGACACACTTGAGTGACAGAAACATGAGTCTAGGGGATGTGTTGTTTCCACAAGGGGGAAAAAAATGGTGCTTCTAACCGCGGTTGCAAAGATTGTTTACTTTACGCAAAGTGCTTTTTAATGCAGTTGTCTGTTGCTTTGGGTTTACACTTTGGGTGGGGCTCGCAACTTAATACCAGCGAGATGTTATGGATAGATATCTCAAGGTGGATAAGTAGTATTAGATGCAGTTGGATTTCGGTCTACTTATTTTGGCGTACTGCCCATGATTTTGACCCTAATCCTTTATTTGTAGCATATTTAGCATTGCGGTGCGTTTTTAATCCCGTCAATTGCCCAGCTGTAATTTGTTTACCTTGCATAGCAGTTTTATTGTTAATTGGGAGAGAGACATAACTAGTGAACATCACGGGACCCCGGTCCATATTCTCATCACCGTTTACACGCTCATTTCTTTTTTACTTTTACTTTCTAGCTTTTATCATTATCATTATTATCTGTTGCGTTGATCCTTTGTGAACAACAAGGCCAAAGAGATTGACAACCTCTGTGTGCTCGTTGGGAAGAAAATGTATTTGTGTTGTGTGCAGGTCCATGTCAGTTGCGCCGCTGAGACCTACTTATCATCTCCAGAGTCCTACTGGAGATAAACCTTGGTATCTTCACCGAGGGAAATTTGTCGCTATCCTACATCTCACCTTCCACTTGGGGTAACCAACAAGAAGAGAGTATCAGCGAAGCGGCGCGGTCGTCGTCGGGATCAAGCTGGCACGGTGGCGCGCTCAAGAGAGAGAGAGGTTGCAGGAAGAAGAAGTGGGCGGGGTGGTTTGGGTGCCGCTGGGGAAGGCTTTATATAGGGCCGGTCTTACAAAGCTATCAGATCGCATCGAACGGCTCCCAGCGGTTGTCTCTCCGAATTCTACGGTCAAGATATGGTAGCAAGTCGCGAGGGAATCTCAACGACCCGAAATTTACGGGATCTCAACGACCGAAGAATAAGTCTTGGTCTTGAGTAAAAACTTTGATAAAGTTGGAAGCATTTGATTCGGCACTCAATGACGTTCGAAGCATAATACTTTCCGTTTCAAGTGTGCTCAACCATTTTAGAAAGATAGAGTAAGAGAGAAAAAGATGAGAAGGGGTAGGGTCCAAAACTTATCACCTCGAAGAAAAACAATAACGAAGCTAAATGTGATAAGTATGGAGGACTAAATCCAAATAAAACAAAAGACAGAACTGGAAGCAAAAACGAAAATCGAAACATAACTCAAAAGGAAGTAAAAGCATATTTACAGGGAGGTAAAGGTTCGGTCTTACAGAACATTGCGTGAGTCCAAAATATTGAGCTCACATCTCAACACACAGAACCTTTTCTCATCCAATGGTTTCGTGAATATATCAGCCAATTGATCTTAAGTTCTGACATGACTAATCACAATATCTTCACGCTGAACATGATCACGAAGAAAATGATGGCGAATATCAATGTGCTTCGTGCGAGAGTGTTGCACAGGATTGTGAGAAATTTTGATAGAACTCCTATTATCACATAGGAGAGGAATTTTCTTCACATGAATTCCATAATCCTTCAGCGTCTGCTTAAGCCATAGAATCTGAGTGCAGCATGAGCCAGCAGCAATGTATTTGGCTTCAACAGTTGATATTGATACACAATGTTGCTTCTTGGAAGCCCAACACACAAGTGATCTTCCAAGGAAATGACAAGTTCCTGAGGTAGATTTTCTATCAACACGATCACCAGCCCAGTCCGAATCAGAATAGCCAATAAGATCAAATTGATCACCCTTGGGATACCACAAGCCCAAGGTAGGTGTGTGAGCAAGATACCGAAGAATTCGCTTTACAACAATATGATGTGATTCCTTTGGATTTGCCTGAAAGCGAGCACAAATACACACTGAAAGCATAATGTCAGGTCTAGATGCACATACATATAATAGTGAACCAATCATAGACCGATACTTCTTTATATCGAAGGGTTTGCCCTTCTCATCTGCATCTAGGAACCCATTGGTAGGCATTGGAGTCTTAATCGTTTTGCAAGCAGTGAGTCCAAACTTCTTCAGGCAATCCTTGAGATTTTTCTTGAGAAATAAAGGTGCCATTCTTCTGTTGACGGATTTGAAGTCCAAGGAAGAACTTCAATTCACCCATCATAGACATCTCATATTTCTTCGACATCATTTTGGCAAATTCTTCTCTGATAGTAGTGTTAGTGCAGCCAAAAATTATATCATCTACATATATTTGACATACAAACAAATCACCATTATAAGAACGAGTGAAAAGAGTTGGGTTAGTTGTTCCTGGTTTGAAGCCTTTCTTGAGAAGGAAATCCTTCAGGGTGTCATACCAAGCATGAGGTGCTTGATTTAACCCATAAAGAGGTTTTTGCAACATGTACACCATGTCAGGTTTCTTCGAGTCTTCAAAACCTGGTGGCTGCATAACATACACTTCTTCGATTTCTCAGTTAAGAAAAGCACTTTTCACATCCATTTGATAAAGCAGGATACCATTGAAATTGGAAAAGGCAAGCATAACAAGAATTGATTCGAGACGAGCAACTGGAGCATAAGTTTCGCCGAAATCGATACCTTCGATTTGGGTATAACCTTGTGCAACCAGTCTTGCTTTGTTTCTTACCACAATACCATCTTTATCTTCCTTTTTGCGAAAAATCCACTTTGTACCAATGATGTTGTGCTTCGTGGGATCAGGCCTTTTTACTAAGGACCAGACTTTGTTTCGCTCGAATTGGTTGAGTTCTTCGAGCATAACAGTTAACCAATCTGAGTCCTTCATGGCTTCATTAAATTTTGAAGGTTCTAGCATGGATACAAACAAAAAGTTTCCACAGAAGTTAGCCAAACGGCATTAGTCTATGCATGTAATGCAACCACATCATACATTCATGTCCTTCACATTTTTTTTCAAAATCCCCCTCCCACCCCCCCTAAACCCTAGACACCTACCGCCGACGATCTCCACAGCTAGCCGTGGAATCTGCCTCTAAACCCCTGCATCCTCTCTGTCCCTGGTTTTGGATTTTGACCCAGGTATGAAGTTGGCGGATCAAGTTCATCGTCTTTTCAATCGCACGGTGCACCCATATGGATCTGGGGACATCATCTTGGTGGTCTCGTTTGTGAGACACTCATTGCGACTCGATGAAGAATCGGTTAGCATGGCCCTGGAATTGGCGATTGGAGGTTTTTGCTCTGAGCTCAAAGTTTCCAGTCTTCAAGATAGGGTTTTTTCTTTTCACATTTCATGCAAAGATGTAGGGTTCTTTATCTTCCATCAACGCACTTTTGTTTTCCCCAAATTTCATTGTTTATTTCATCTTTCGGGCAATGGAGGTCTGGATTGGAAGAAAGAGTTCAAGCTTTGGCAAATTGAATGCGATAAGGAATGGACTCTAGTTAGTCTGTCTAAACACCGGGAAAAATCGGGTCTTCTTGCAATGCAAAGCCCGCCGGCTAGATCCTCATTCAAAAACTCTAACTCTAAAAAGAAGAAGTTGTGTTTTTCTACGTACATGAATTATGAAGCCTTTCGTGGTTATCGTTTCATGCCTACTGGTTTGGATGCGCAAACTGTCCTTGAGGGTGGCTACTCTTTTACTAGACATGAGCTTGCACACTTGCATGCCACCATTCCTTCATCGGATAGACCTCCGCCGCCATCCTCGCCGGAGGCCGCCACGGCCGTCATCAAATTTGGTAGTTTGCCGCCCTCCACTATTTCCATGGGATCTGTTTCGGACATCCCGGATTTTGGGGGTAGTTCAATCTTATCTCCGGTCATTAAGGGACCTCATGCAGCTTTGAATTCTGCAAGTCCATCTGGCACGTCTAGTGCATGTCCTGCACGCGTGGAGTCTAATCCTCCTACGAGCCCCACAGTGCCACCTTTGCATCTTTCACCCGTGGCTTCTCCGGTTGCTCGGGTCGGTTTGGTGGATTATGACTCTGATCAGAGCATATCACCTTGTGAAATCTCGTCCCCTAAAGAAGTGGTGCGCAACTTACAAAGTTTTGATGATATCATTGAAGATATGGAGGATAGTTTTTGGAATTGTCAGCATTGTATTAGCATGGGTCATGATACGGCTGCGTGTACTAATCTGGTTCAGTGCCGACAATGCTTCAGGTCTTGTCATGTCAAAAAGGACTGCCATGGTCCATTAAATGAGACTTCCATCTGGGTGCCCAAAGTCCCATCGAAAAACTTTGAGTCTCGCGCCACCGTTTTTTCCACACCCGACGATTCCAGTTCGCCCAGCCCTCATATTGCCCCATCGCCTCTGCCTCTAGAAAACCCCATCTCCCACCCTACTTCTCATCTGCTTTCACCGCCGCTGCCGAGCCATAGCGTGACTGCCTTACCAACTTCACCATCTATGGCCACCTTTGCTCTTGACCCCAGGAGTTTCCTTCCGGCTGGGCTCGACATCATCGATGCTGGTCTGGAACGGTTCCCGCGAACGTTCTACACAACCACCGAGCCTCTGCAGCGGATGGATGAGCATTATATGGTGGCCATCATCGAGCCAACTCCTCCAACGCACCTAGTCCCCGTCCGTCGCGAGCAAGTGTTGTAGTTCCTCACCCAAGATCTTCAGGTGATGGTCCAATCCTCTCAGACTTGGTTCCAGGGAGTAGGGTTGTTCGAGGTTCAGAACCTCATTGTCAAAGAGTCTTTTATCCAGCATGCTCCATTGGCTTTGGGTCTTGATGAGCAAGGGGAGGAGATATTTGTTAGGTTTATCCCCCATAACCAGGGTGAGGGGTTTCGTGCTATACATGGTCATCGCACTGGTTGGTTAATGCTCATCGGGGTTCCTTTGGATTATCGTAACACTCGCTGCCTCTCTGAGATGATTGGTACTTTCGGTCAGTTCATCTCCTGGGAACATGCCGACAGGCGCTTGGTCTGCAGTTTAGTCCATGCTTCTTTTCCGGAAAATTCTCTGGTCCCAAGAGATGTGGTGTTCAGAGAGTTTGCAAATTTGGGAGGTTCAATTGTTTCCTTGACAGCGCCTATTTACATCCTTACTGCCAACTTTGCTGATGCTTTGCTGTTGGTGGATGAGGATTTCATGCCTTTGGATGGCAATCCTCACCCTATGCCAAGAGATTTTATCCCACAGCCGCCAATGTGGGCTCTGCCACCATACCCTGCACTTCGATGGAATGCCCCTCACATGTAGCGACAAGAGGACAATGTTCACAATGGTGAAAATGTAGATGAGGAGCCCATGGATGAGGACTGGCCAGGATGGAATAACAGCAATGGAGACAATGTAGCTCAGCATGAGCCTGTTATTGAGGAACAGCCCCTTGAGGATCAGAATTCAATGAATCTGAATCAATCTTTTGGCTCAAGCAGCTCCTCTAATGTTCAGATTATGGAAGAGGAGGTCCAGGAGGTGCAGCAAATCCCTGTGAACAATAATGCTGCAACTTGGGCTATTGTTCCATATCAGCATCCCCTCGTTCAATTTGACCCTCTCCATGTTGGCATGGCCATCATCCCTTTTGGTCCAGTTCTGCCTCCCCAGATGATTTGGGAAAGATCATTCAGGAACCTGCTCCCTGAGTTGCTCATGCAATCTGTTCCTCATAGCCTGAACCATCTCCCTCTACCCCCAATGGCTCAGCCCAAAGGTGATTGGATTGATTTGCTGAATAAGGGCTCAAGTTGTTTTGGTCAAAGTGCCCCTTTGCTCCTGGATCTACCTGAATATTTGGCTGAAACTTCTGAAGCTCCAAGTGCCACTTCCCTTTTGCTGGAACCTCTTGGTGCTGCTGTCGATGGCCTGACTTTTGCTGCAACTAAAGAACCGACTCTGGGCTAGCGTAGATGTTTTGCACGATCAGCCTCAACTTTGCTCTATGTTGCTAGGAAATCTGGTTTTAAACCTACCTCTGCTATACAAGTCATGCCATCTCCTCTGCGGCGTCCACGAGCGAAAAAGAAGAATGCCATTGCGACATGCATCCAGGAAGAGCAAGACCAAAACGATGCAAATGTTGATGTGGACAATGATGATGGTGTGGTGCCTCCACCCACACCCATCAGAGCTATGCGAGAGCTGGGGATCTCCCTTGGTATTGCACCTGAAGATATCTCTATGGACAAGCTTATGGCTGGCCCGACTGCTGAACATTCCAGTAGTTCTCCATGATTAGCTCAGTCTTAGTATTTGCCGTGTCGGGGTGTCCTGTTTTTTACCCCAGGTCCTACTGCTACTTGTTCAATGCTTTCATATTTTTTGGTGTTCAGTTCCATGTCTGTTGGGCAGACATGATGTCCCATACGTTATTGCTGGTTTTTAATGGATAGTACAAATTATCGTAATTGGCATGTGTTGTGCTGGAATGTGCGTGGTCTTAATTCTGATGGAAGGAAAATAGATCTACGCTCTAAACTTGATGAAACCAAATGCCAAACTATTGATTTGCATATGGTACGCAATTTTTGTCCCATGCGCTTTGATAATTTTGTTTATTCCCCATCTGTGGGAGCTTCTGGTGGCATCCTTGTGGCTTTGAATTCATCCATGTTTAGTGGAACACTTGTTCAGTCTCCACGCTTTGGAATAATTGTCTCATTCACATCAGTGCATAATGCTGAAAATTGGACCATGGTTAATGTTTATGGCCCTTGCTCTGGTCAGCTGTGTGATGATTTTGTGCAATGGCTTTATAACAACAACATTCCTGATGAGGAAAATTGGTTGTCCTTGGGAGACTTTAATTTTATACGCTCTTTGGAAAACAGAAATCGTCCTGGTGGTGATCTCAATGACATTTTCTTGTTTAATGAGATTATTGGTCACCTGGGTCTCATGAAATTTCCTCTTAAAGGTAGATCCTACACCTGGTCCAACATGCAGGCTGATCCTCTCCTGGAGCAGTTGGATTGGTTCTTTACTTCCTTCTCTTGGATCTCCCTATACCCCAACACTGTAGTTCTTCCTATGGGAAAGACTTGATCTGACCATGTGCCTTGCAGTTTTTGCATTTACACTTCTATCCCAAAGTGCAACATCTTCAGGTTTGAAAACTACAGGTCTAACCTTCATGGTTTCCAAGATTGTGTGTCTAACTCTTAGAACAGACCTGTTGACCCTGGTTCTGCTGCAGCAATGCTTTCAAGAAAATTTAAGAAACTGAGATATGACTTGAAGAAATGGTCTACTAAACTCCCTTCCCTTAAAAAGAACTTTGCCAAATGCTCCCATGTGGTTCTTTCCTTTGAACATCTTGAGGAAATTAGAGGTTTAACTAGACCTGAATTTAATTTCAGGAAGATTGTCAAACTGCCTCAGGAGTATCTCTTAAAGTTGCATTCAATATATTTGAAACAGAGGTATACAGTAAGAGGGATCTTGGTGGGGGAGGAAAATTCAAAATTCTTCCATGCCATGGCCTCTGAGAGATTGAGGAGGAATTCTATTGCCACACTGTTGATGGCATGGAAGTGATAATGGCTTCTCGCCCTTCGTTAGTTACCCCAAGTGGAAGGTGAGATGTAGAATAGCAGCAAATTTCCTACGGTGAAGATACCGAGGTTGAGTTCGACCAGTAGGACTCTGGAGATAATAAGTAGGTGTGAAGCGAGCAACGCGCCATTTGAGATATTGCTCTCTTAACCTGGACCTACACACAGACACTAAAAACTTTGCTCACAACGAAGTTCAAAGAGGTTGTCAATCTCTCCGGTCTAGTTGTTTACAAAGGATCAAACACACAAGATAATGATAATGATAGCAACTGAAAGTAAATACTGAAAAGGAAATAAGCTTGTAAACTGTAATGAGAATATGGAACGGGGTACCGTGAAGTTCACTAGTGATGTCTCTCTCCCAAAAGTCGATAAAACTACTATGCGAGGTAAACAAATTACAGACGGGCAATTAAAAGGATTCTAAACGCACCGCAATGCTAACTATGCTACAAAAGAAAGGAAGAGGCTCAAAAGCATGGGCAGTACGCCAAAATAAGTAGACCGAAATCCATCTGCATCTACTACTAATCATCCACCTTGAGATCTCTATCCAGAACATCTCGCTGGTATTAAGTTGCGAGCCCCACCCAAAGTGTAAACCCAAAGCAACAAACAACTGCATTAAAAAGAACTTTTCATAAAGTAAAAAAATACTTGCAACTGCGATTACAGGCACCATTTTTTCCCCCCTTGTTGCCCCAGCACATCCCCTAGACTCATGTTTCTGTCACTCTAGCGTGTCATCAGGGGGCATGTACCCACAATCGAGCATAACACTCTCTCTTGGAGTTACTACCTACCACTTGTCCAAAGCAATAAACAGTAACAGAGAACATGCAAGAATTACGTTGGAACAAAAATACAAAAGATAAGAACCAATTATATTACTCTATCACAATCTGAACATAATCTCATAATCCATCAGATTCCATCAAACTCAGCATGGCAAAAGCAGAAAGATTACATATGTGCCTCGATCATGTAGGGAAGCTCACGAGGTCTAAACCATGAAGAACAAAGAGGGGAGGAGAACATCACATAGCTACTGATCACGGACCCATGGTCCAAAAGAAACTACTCACGGCACATCCGGGAAGCGTCCATGGTGGAGGATAAGCTCCCGGATGTCGATCCTCCCTTCGGCAGGGTGCCGGGAAGGGTCCTGATGGTGCTCCCGATCTTGGAAGCGCGACGACAGCGGAACAGAGGCAAGTTTGCAAAATAGGTTTCTGTCTTCGGAGGTTTCCCGTGACGGAGATTAAATACGCGAAGGGGATAGCCAGGGGACCACTAGAGGTCCAGGCGCCGTTGGGTCCCACCTGGCCCTCCTTCGGGGCACTGGAAGCTTCCGGTACGCTGATTTTTTATCTGATTTTTCCTGGATTTTTGGAGCATTTTTTATACGGGGGAAAATTGAAATAGAAAAACAGCAGAAAACAGAACTTGGCACTGGGGTTCACTGAGTTAATAGGTTAGTCCAAATATGATAAAAAAGTTTATGATAGTGTATCTAGATCATAGCAATTTCACACAAAACATGCATGGAGCGAGCAGAAATTATTGATACGTTTGGGACGTATCAACATCCCTAAGCTTAATTCCTGCTCGTCCTCGAGTAGGTAAATGATAACAAGAATAATTTCTGTGGTGACATGCTAGCAACCGATACAGAGTGGCAACTCTCCTCGTTGGTTACCCCAAGTGGAAGGTGAGATGCAGTGTAGCAGCAAGTTTCCCTTAGCAAAGATGGTAAGGTTGAGTATCGAACCAGTAGGACTCCAAGAGATAAAAGTAGGTGTCACGGCGCTTGATGTGGACCTGCACACAGATACAAATAACTTTGCTCCCAACGAGTACAGAGGAGTTGTCAATTCCTCCGGCTTGTTGTTTAAAAAGTATCAACGCAAGAGATAAAAGTGGAACTGAAAGTAAAGACTGAAAGTAAACTAAGGGTGTAAACAATAATGTGAAGATGGACCGGGGTGCCATGATTTTCACTAGTGATGTCTCTCTCCCAAAAGACGATAAAAGTGCTAGCGAGGTAAACAAATCACAGCAGGGCAATTGACAAAATTATGAAGGCACCCCAATGCTAACTATGCTGCAAAGAAAGGAAGGGCTCAAAAGCAATGGGCAGTACGCCAAGGTAAGTAGACCGAAATCCAACTGCATCTACTACGAATCATCCACCTTGAGATATCTATCCAGAACATCTCGCTGGTATTAAGTTGCGAATCCCACCCAAAGTGTAAACTCAAAGCAACAGACAACTTCATTAAAAGAACTTTGCGTAAAGTAAACAATCCTTGCACCCGCGGGTACAAGCACCGTTGTTTTATCCCTGGTGGCAACAGCACATCCCCTAGTCTCATGTTTCTGTCACTCAAGGTAGACATCGGGGGGCTGAACACACAATCAAGCATAACGCTCCCTCTTGGAGTTGCAAGCAAACTACTTGGCGAAAGAAAAATAATGCAACGGAGAACATGCAAGAATTTACTCAAGAACAAAATATAAAAGAGAAGAACCAAATATATTACTCATCACAATCTGAACATAGTCTCACAATCCTTCAGATCCCAGCAAACTTAGCATAGCAACAACAGAAATTACAAAAGTGCCTCGATCATGTGAGGCAGCTCACGAGATCTCGAAAGTGGAAGCACAAAGAGGGGAGAAGTACATCACATAGCTATTGGTCACGGACCCATGGTCCAAGGGGGACTACTCACGACACATCCGGCCTGGGAGGCGTCTGACGGGGATCAACCCCGGAAAATCCCATGGTCAGGGACCCTGGGTTAGTCATGAGAGGCGCAGGTTGGACGATAGCTCGTCGGCAAACTGGGAGCCTCGCTCCTGCTCGATATTATTGATTGGGGAGATGCGATTACAGTGGAGGCCAAGGCTAGAGCGTTCAAGGCTAGGGTTACAGGTAAGATTCGATGTCTTTGGCGTCGCCCCTCCTAGCCCTTATATACCGGGCTAGGTCTCGGGGAGTTCATCTACGTGTACAGGTAAACTTTCCTACCCCTAGCTTGCTCCGTACGGCAGGTCTTCGCACCTTCCTTGTGAGTCGAGGATTTCTACGTCGGTGCCATCTAGTGGGCCTGAGGCCATATCTTCATGGGCGTTCTGCCTTCATGGACACCAGGTAGGCTCATCAGTAGGAGTCGTGGGGTCACCCCCTCGTCAGTAGCCCCCGAGTGCCTGGGGGACTCGAAGAGTCGCGCAGGGACTCGAGTACATTCATTTGTCGTTCATTGATATGCACGGTTCATCCGTGGGTCGCTGGCAGTCTGGTGGCCATGACAAAACCTGTTTCGAGGGATGCTAAGCTGAAAGGGCCCAAGGAGTCGACGGGTCGAGCCTTGCTGAATTGCACTAGGGAAAATACCACAGTAGCCCAATCGAACCCACGTCCCTCCACTTGGAACACTGGTGTCGAGCAAAAGTCCGGCCGCTTCAGGTCTTACGGTGTTCATTTGCCGCCAGTAATGTGTGTAGCCTAAGGCACGTCCGCCCGGCTTATCTATCATGCTCTGCGCATGGGAAATGTTGGGAGTGAAATCGCTCTTCGGCAAGTCCCAGCCCGGCCGTACATCGCAGCGGGGTCTTACCTACATGCTAATCTTGCGTGGCTTCTGGGCATAGTGTATCGTGTTCCAGGAATGTGTGTTTTTGAGGCGCGGAGCCTTATAGCACTGCACCCGATTGGAACAAAACATCAAGCGAGCTGTTCACTCATCCACCCGAGGATCCTTGTTTCGAGTGCTCAGTCGGGGGGTTTTTTGCGAGTAATCACTCGAATGCCGTTTTCGGCTCTTGAGGTGAGGGATCACCTGGGACTCGTAGCGCCGTATGGTCCTGGCGAGTGTTTTGATTGTCTTGCGTCGGGTTGAGGCAGCACCCGAGACTCTCATTGGTGTGAGTGTTCACTCGAGCACGTGGTTGGCCTTTAGGCGAGGGAGCACCCGGGACTCTTATGATGTACGCTCCCAATGGGAGTAAGATGTTTTTCTTCCTTGGGGAAAAGATCTGAAAAGATGGAATCTCTGGGACTTGATGGCATACTGAGTACGCCTTGCTGTTTTGTTTTCTTCGCCGCTCGTCAGGGATAGTGATGCCTCTGCTTGATGGCTGTCAGTGATGCGCTGCCAGTGAACCGTCACGTCTCGAGGACCAGTCATAATGATGGCCGTTTGTGGCGTGCGACAGGTGCCGGTTGATTTTCCCATACATGCGTTGGAAACGCGCGCGAATTGATGCGCCCTGCGTATAGTGCTTCCCGTGGGAAAGCATCTTCGTCTTGGAGTTTGAGACGGCTGGGACGATTGGTCTTTGAATTAATTGCTGCTGTCTTCATGGCTTCTCTGTGCTTCGAGGATTTTTGTTCTATAAATAGGTCTTTCTTTTCCACGCTTCTATCCAACTTGCTGCTTCACCTCTTTCTTCATCTCTTCTTCCGCTCATGGTTCCTAGGAGGGGTGTTGGCCGTGGCCATGGTCGTCGTGGACGTGGTGGCCGCACACCACGCTCATGTCGTGGAGGTCGTCATGGTGCGGTGCCAGTGCCTTCCTCCTCTCCCTTGGAGGAGGGATTCTGGCGTTATGATTTTATTTTGCGTGTTCGGCCAAAGTGCCAATCGCATCCTTCTTCCCTCTGCTTTTTCTTCCATTGTTTCTGAATGTGGCTTGGATGGCTTGCTTCTGCACCTTCAGGGGAGCTGTCGATCTCCTTCTTATGTTGAGTTGGAGGTTGATAGCTATCGCTTGATTTTTCTTGGCTCTACTTGGGGTTTGTTTGCTCGGCGGTTGAATTTGCGAGATGGTGATATGCTCAGCTTTCGCTTTGACGGTGAGAGCACTATCATTGTCCGCGCATTCGATCCGAGTGGCAATAGCATGGATCCGCATGGGCAGGAGTCGAGCAGCGACAGCTCCATGAAGTCGAGGAGTCCTTCACCTCCGTCTTCAACTGCTTCTTCCTCCAGGGACTCTTCTGGTGGTGGTGGTGAGCCGTCTTCAACTGCTTCCTCCTCTGCCTCTGAAGAAGACCTCGATGTCAAACCACCGGTTAAACGAACGCGGCAGGTGACCTTCTGGAACTGGAGGCGGCGGCGTCATCTTCGCCAGCAGTTTGGGCGGATCTGCAGAAGAAGCTAGAGGAGCAGGAGAAGAAGCTGGTGGAGCAGCTTCCCCAATGGCTCCCCAAATAAGTCGAGCTTCACCTTTTATTTATGTCATTGACATCATGAGCCTGCTGCTTCCATCCCTCCTTTGTCTGTGATGATGCTCTTGTACTAGAGTCGATTACCCCTCATGGGCACACATGTAGAAGTCATAGTTCCTTGGGTGATTTCCTTTTGTAACAGGAGCTGCCTTCTATCCAAATGTAGTTGAGTCCTTTTTGTATTGAAGATGATATCTATGATGTAAACTGTGCTTTATCCTTTGTGTATATTTGAGCCTTTATGCCACCAAAAAATGTGTCTTCACCATCAGGAGTTGTCTTTGAATCCTTTTTGGAACTGAGAGTTACGGTTGAGTCTTTTGCGGCTGGGAACTGTCTTCGGGTCCATCTTGTACTTATTACTGTGGGTTTTATCGGGTGCGCGACAGCGCTCCCGATGGGAGTAGCCCCCGAGGCTACGCTTGAGTCGAAGGGTCAAGCGTAGGCTAGAGTTTTGTTTCATTTGTTGTCTTTTATCGGGTGCGTGGCAGCGCTCCCGATGGGAGTAGCCCCCGAGTCTTTAAGTGATCGTTGGCGATCGGGTGAAGACTAGATGAACTTGTGCTTCCTCCAAAGTTTCTTCAAAAGTGTTTGGATGCAAAGGGAGTGTTGATGGTCGTCTCTCGGGTGGGATTTGTGCTCGAGACCCCGAGTGCTTCGTGAAGGAGGTCGCATAGGCGATAGCGTTTCTCAGGGGGGTTTTATTCTTAAGCCCCCGAGTGCTTCGATTAAGATCGCGTGTGCGATAGAGTTTCTCAGGGGGGAGTTTCCTCTTCAGCCCCCGAGTGCTTTGATTAAAATCGCGAGTGCGATAGCAATTGCTCGGGGGGGAGTTTCCTCTTCAGCCCCCGAGTGCTTTGATTAAGATTACGAGTGCGATAGGAGTTGCTCGGTGGGGAGTTTCCTTTTCAGCCCCTGAGTGTTTCGATTAAGATCGCGAGTGCGATAACAGTTGCTTGGGGGGGGGAGTTTCCTCGTCAGCCCCCAAGTGCTTTGAGATGGCAGTATTTGGGCAACACTTATTTTATTGCTGCCAAGCGATTTACATGAGTTGCCAGTCATGTCCGACCGATAGGGGCTATGGATAGAATAGTCGCAAGTTTGCTATGTTCCATGGGTTGCCACGTCCTCGTCTGTCTTCGGGTTCTTCAGTCTGTAGGCGCCGCCTCCGATGACTTCTGAGATTATGAATGGTCCTTCCCATTGGGGGGCAAGTTTGTGGACCTTCTCTTGTATTAGTCGTAGGACTAGGTCACCCTTGTTTAAGGTTTTGGTGTGCAGTCGACTGCTTTGTTAGGTACGCAGTTTGTCTTGGAAACCTTCTGATTTTGCCAGGGCTGTGTCTCTTGCTTCGTCAGCCGTATCTTTGTCGTCTCGTAATGCTTCTTCTGCTTCTTCTTCCCCGTATGGTAGGCCATGTGGTAGGACTGCCTCTGCCCCGTACACCATGAAGAAGGGTGTGTATTGGGTCACAGTGTTAGGCGTGGTTCATAAGCTCCACAGGACCGCGGGGAGTTCTTCTACCCAGTTACCGGTGGCTTGCTCGAGTGGTGCAAGGAGCCGTTTCTTGATTCCTCCACAGACAAGGCCGTTTGCTTTTTACACCTGGCCGTTGGACTGCGGGTGCGCGACTGATGCATAATTGATTTTGATGCCCAGTTCTTCGCAGAAGTTCTGAAATTTTGCGGCCGTGAAGTTCGTGCCGTTGTCTGTGATGATGTTGTGTGGCACTCCGAATCTGAAGATGATCGATTTGATGAAGTTGACAGCCGTGAGAGCTGTAGTGCTGGTGATGGGCACTGCTTCGATCCACTTGGTGAACTTGTCGACTGCAACGAGCAGGTGTGTTCTTACGCCCTTTGATGATTTCTTTAGTGGGCCCACCATATCGAGTCCCCAGGTGGCGAACAGCCAGGATAGTGGTATGGTCTTGAGCTCTGATGCGGGAGCGTGTGGCCTGTTGGCGAATTTTTGACAGGCGACGCAACGTCGCACGATTTCCTCTGCGTTTTTCATGGCTGTGGGCCAGTAGAATCCATCTCGGAATGCTTTGGACACGAGCACTCGATTGCTCGCGTGGTGCCCGCTGGTGCCTTCGTGGATTTCTAGCAATAGGGCTTTGCCGTCCTCTTCATCAATGCACCTTTGGAGTATCTGGGTGATGTTGCGCTTATATAGTTGTCTGTTGATCACAGTGAATGCCTTGGATTGTCGGCTGATGCGTCGTGCTTCGGCCACGTCTTGTGGTAGCGTGCCTTCGATTAGGAAACGTAGGAACGGTTTTGACCAGAGAGGTCCTTCGAACTCTGTCAGGGCTGTGATGTCGGATGCGCTGTTGCTTGTTTCTTCTGATGGTGTTGCTGCTGCCACCTGCGTTATTTCTGGTGCGTCTTCGCCGTCCACGACCGCTTCAGGTGTTGCTGCCTCCGCCTTGATGGATCTCCAGTTGATGCATTCGAGAAAAACGCCAGGTGGGACAGGCGCCCGGGTCGAACCTATGTTTGCGAGCTCGTCAGCTTCTGTGTTGTTGTCCCTGGTGATGTAGTTGAGCTCGCAACCGTCGAAATTTCCTTCCAGTTCATTGTAGAGCTTTTTGTAGGCCGCCATGTTGTCTTCTATTGCGTTGCAGTTTCTCCTCGTCTGCTGGACGAAGAGATTGGAGTCCCCGTAAATTATGAGGCGAGTGGCTCCGCATGTTTTGGCCATGCGCATGCCATGTAGGAGTGCCTCGTATTCTGCTTCGTTGTTGGAAGCGTGACTGAAGTTGATCTGCAGGACGTATTTCAGCTTTGATCCTTTGGGAGAAATGAGTACGACTCCTGCCCCAGCTCCTTGTTGTCTCTTGGACCCATCGAAGAACATTGACCATGAGTGTCACAACCCCAAGTTAGGTATGTGCTAGGATCAAGTCTCGTTTGCATCATGTTAAAAAAATTCAAAAGAAATCAAAATGGGAGAGAGAACACCCCCCAGATGAATTAATTCAAATGGCCAGATAAAAAGTTGCTCCAAAAATTCCTTTTGCATTTTTGAAAATTCCCATAAATGAGTGGGATCACATATCAAGTGATGTGGGACCAACCCCATGCTCATGGATTTTTCAAATATTCAAACAGGAGCATGGATTTAAATTTAAACCCCCATTTGAATTAAAGTTCAAATGAGTTGATTTTTAAAAAGTGCCAAACTTTATAAGTGGCTAGTCTAATATAAGATGAGGCCATGTAAAAAGTTTCAACACTTTTAAAAATGCCTAGATATTTTTTTGCTAAGCTAAACAAAATTGCAGAAAAGAAAAACAGAAGAGAAATAAGAAAAAGGCCTACCTGGTTCTAGCCCAACTTACCCAGGCCGGCCCAAGCCCACTCCATCTTCTTGTCGTCTTATCCAGGACGGCGAGCACGCAGGTGCGTGTCGAGCATGCCACGGCAACCGCCGTCGCCCGGCCACCTCCTGCTTCCCCCTGGCCCTATCCCCTCGCCGTGGACGCCTGGAAGGCTCCAGGTCCATCTCCCCCTATCTCCGCTCACTCCCCCCCTCTCCCGCGTTGAATCCGTGACCACCCCGAGAGCTCACCGGAGCGGCCGTCGTGCTCCGACGTGGCCACCGTGCCTCTCCCGGCGAGCCACAGTGTCCGGGAAGCTCCCCGTCCTCGGCTTCGTCGGAATGCGCAACGAATAGAGCTCCAGAGGCCCCGAAGATGACGCTCGCATCAAGACTTCGCGCCGGCCACCCATGACACTCCGGCGAGAAATCCTCCGCTGCCTCACCTCCTCCGGCCTCCTCGAGCTCTCCACTGCCCTCGGGGTGAGCATGCGGTCATTTCCCCTCTCTCCCTTTTTTTTTCCAAGCACCGTAGCGCAAGGACACCTCCACCAGTCGCCGGCCGCCGCTGCACCTGGTCGCCAGCGACGTTCCGGCAGCCTCTTTCCCCTCAAGTATGCACGGCTCGATGCGGACGAGCACGGGGGTCATTCTGATGCCCTCCCCGTGCCAAGAGGTGGCCAGGAGCCATTCTGGCGAGCCCCTCCGGCGTGCCCGGCGAGGCACACTTAATTAGTGGCTAACCCCCCTGTTAGTTGACCCCAGGTCAATGACAGGTGGGGCCCCCAGGCCTTAACCCCCCTCTGTTTAATTTAAACAGAGGGATTAAGCCCTGTGTCACTGACAGCCTGACCCCACCAGTCAGACCCCCCCACACGTCAGCATGACCTAATGCTGACGCAATAAAGCATTTCCAATTTTAAAAGAATCAGAAAATTGATTAAACTTTAGAAATTCATAACTAATTCATATTAACTCCAAATTGGACAAATAATATGTCTAAAATTATTAAAAAAATACAAGGATTCTGAATTTGCAACTTGTTTCTATGTTTGACCATTTTAAAATGGGTGAACAGTAGCAAACATGCATATGGCATTCATTTCAATTCAAATTTGGAGTGAATTTGCAAATGATTTTGCAACATACTTCTTTTAGATGGATTCATCCACACATCAGAGGCTTTACCTCACCTTTACAACATCACTTCATGATCAACCTTTTCAAATGAACATTCAGGCATTCAAATGCATTTGAAATTGATCGATAAATCAAATGGAGTTTGAATATGCAATTCAATTGCAATATACTCCTTTTAAATAGAATTTTGCACACAATGCAACCATAAACATCACCATTGAAATCTTGTTCATGTGATTGTGCATTGTACATTATGTTGATCCTATGATTGTCATGTTGCTGATAGAAGTGGAGCTGGAACCCAAGTTCACCCACTTCGTTGAAGACCCCGATATTGAACCTCGTCAGCAAGGCAAGCAAACCCCATTGATCATATCTATAAAATCCCAATTCCCTCTCAGTCTCGCTTATGCATGTTTAGGAGATCACCTTGCATCGATTCTACCGCATAGTTGAACCCATATCTGATGCATGACCTATCATCTTGTCACAGTAGTAAGCAAACCACAATCCTAGCTGACATAGGAGTTGGCTGATATCATGTGGCCCCTGCAACTGTTACTGCTTATTGCATGCTTAGAGTTTACAATGAGGATGTATTTGATGGGAGTCGGGATGATAGTGAACATGGTGTTGATGAAAGTGAAACTGTGTTGGTGCATCTACCCTAATACAAGAAGAAGAGTACAACCACACATTGGGCTCACTGACCCCTCTCGACCTAGTACCTCACACCGTTCGAACCCCAGGAGTCGCGGTAGTTCGGAGTTCTGGTAGGGCTGTGGCACGGTCTGCGAAGTGGATGAACGGCTTTTCAAGACCGGCTTGGGACCCTGCACATATCGTTTGAGGCTGTACTGGAACCTCGGCCGGACTTCCATACGGATCCCCCTCAGATAGGCGACTCTCTGGACTAGAATGGAGCTGTGGGTGAAGTGTCGTGGCAACATCCTCGCCGGTACCCTCTTGAAGCGTCCCACTCCAAGGCGGTAACTGATGATTATGTGTGTGTAGCGGTACACTCCTGCAGGGTTAACAAAACTATTCGAATAGCCGCGTCCGCGGTTAAGGACTGCTTGGAAAGCTTAGCTTGATTATTAGATAACTTGAACTGGATACTTCTAAAACTCGCGAGATAAGCGTGAGTGCTATGGTGTGCTCCTCGTGGGGAAGTCGAGGAAGTAACCATAGTGGTGTATTGGTTGGAGATGTAGTGGACTCATGTACGCTTCTTACCTCAAGTCTGGTACTCATAGTTCAGGACTAGCTAAGTCAAAGCTGGGACTTCTGCAATTGAACCCCACCTCCCCTTTACCTTGATACATGTGCATGAGTAGTATAGTTCCTACGTATGTCTTGCTGAGTACGACTTTGTACTCACGTTTGCTTATTCTATGTTTTAGATGAACCCACTGACCCCGAAGGTGGATTCTTCATCGAGCTCGACGACTGTAGACCAAGCTAGTGTATTCCCAGTCAGACGACTGGTTCCCTCGTGGAGGGCTTGTGTTTAAATAAGGCTTCTTAATCCATTTGTTAAACTTGTCTGTACTCAGACCAACTTTGCTTCCTCTTGTCTGTTGTAATGTTGGATCACATGCTTGTGATCTCTGTGTGCACTCTGAGAGAGTTATCAATAAAGTATATACTTTGTAGAGAATTGCAATGATACCTGCTGTTCATACTAGACATGTGTGCTCCGTGTATGTTATAACATGCATGTCTTAGTATGGGTTTTCGAGACCTTAGTTATGATCTGGCTGGCGGTCTTTTATACACCAAGTGGCCCTTACATGTGCGCAGCTTGGGGCATCGCGATGCGATTGTTCGAGACTCTGTCTCTTGCACACTTTGATGTATGATCGAGCCCGCCCTAGACCCTGACTAAGTGATCGGGCTGGAGTAAGTCTATGTAAGAGTTATGAGATAGTCAATAGTATGGTTGAGGCGACTTGTCTGCGAATATGGGAGTACATCACCCATATCATTAGACTTGTGTGCGGACGATGAGGACCCATCTCAGATGATCATCCGGCCTGGATGGGATGCCCCTCACGTACGATGCTTTCCGAGAATGTTCTGTGCTTGGCCTTGTCTGCTTAGAAAAGTGGGTACAATTCTCGGCTCTCCATATGACTATGTCGTAGCGGGACTTGCATACGCTAACCCCGGGTCCCGACAGACTTGGTATCAGAGCAGGACTGACTGTAGGATTATCAGCCTTGGCCGAAGTCGAGTCTAGCCTTCTATAGTTATATAGTTACTCTGGGTATATAAGGGAACAACGTAAGGCATCTTTTTTCTCCTTACCCTCATCGATCTGAGTTCTGAGTCACCCTTAACTTTTGTACGGGAAGATAGGACTAGGCTCATCTATGTCTTACTAGAACATCTCATTAATTGCCTCCTTGTAGCCGTACGAAAGTTGTGGTTGTCTAGAGTCTCCGTGTTTTGAAATCCTTGAAGAAGTTCTGTCCAATTTCTTCGAGGTTGTTTCGTTTTCCATCCCAGTGTAGCCGTTATGCTGCCGAATTTGTTCCGTGTTTCTTTGAGTCATTGCCTTCGCATTATTATCTTTTCCGCCTAAATCATATCCTTTTATCCTTGACTCCATCGTGTACAACCTGTTATGATTGTTGATTTTATCACACAGGATGTCAGGTGGTACTCATAGTGTTGTTCTTCGGAATCGAGACCGTGATCAGAATCGAAATGATGATGAACCTCCACCACCGCCTTCTGCGGCGGAAATCATGATGGAAGCGGAGCGGAATAGACGTGATCAAACACGCCTTCTGGAGCTCATCGAGCAGAATACCGCCCACCGTCATAATGTGGTGGTCAGCATTCAAGACTTCATCTTCCTCAAGCCACCGGTATTCCGATGTTCTTCTGAGCCCCTCGAAGCTGATGATTGGCTCCGTTCCGTCGAGCGTAAGCTTGATACAGCACATGTTGCTCCCGATGACCGAGTTATTTTCGCGGTATACTTCTTGGAAGGTGCTGCTCTTCAGTGGTGGTAGAACTATGTTTCTATGCAGCCAGATGGTCACGTAGTGACTTGGCAGGAGTACTGTGTTGACTTTCGAGGGTACCACATTCTGGATGAGTTGATGGAGCGCAAGAAGGAAGAGTTCTGCAATCTGAATCAAGGAGAGATGTCCATTCATGAGTATGTGAGAGAGTTCAACCGTCTTGCTCGTTATGCCCAAGATGAGATCACCACCGATTCCAGAAAGCAGGCAAGGTTCCGGAAGGGACTTAGCCCCATCCTTCGTCATGATCTCAACCTCCTTGGGTTTGCCACATTTGAGGATTTAGTCGACAGATCCTTCAGAGCTGAGCATGGCAATGAAGTTTTCGAGAAGTCTCGAAAGCATGCTCTTGAGTTTGCCCCTTCTTCCAGTTCACTCCCTCAGAAGCGCATGATCTGGATTCCTAGCAGTTTGTTTACACAAAAGAACCCACCGAGGCCATCCCTTGTGCCACCTCGTCCACCAGATCCACCAAACAACCCAGCTTCCCACACTATCTTTGGAGCCTACTTCAGATGTGGCCAGCCTGGTCACTACTCTCGTGAGTGCCCCGTCAATCAGAATGCTCCACCCCATGCCAAAGGGAACCCCACTGTTCGTGCCAAACCACCCCCGAAGGTTCCCACCGCCAAGCCTTTCACTTCCACAAATCTTGGACGTGTGAACCAAATCTCAGCTGAGGAAACTAATGGTACTTCTGACGTCATTCTTGGTACGCTCTCAGTCAATTTTGTTCCCACTTCTGTTCTTTTCGATCTAGGAGCATCTCACTCATTCATGTCGGAGAGTTATGCACTTCGGCATGATATATCCTTTGATGAAATGTTCACCCCTATGATCATGCAAACTCCTGGTTCAAAATGGCAAACTAATAGAGTAAGCCATGACAATCAAATTGCAATTGAGGGTTTAGTATTCCTTGCTTCACTCATAGCCCTCAAGTCTTCAGACATTGATGTCATCCTTGGTATGGATTGGTTATCAAGATAACATGCTTTTCTTGATTGTAAAGCCAAGTCAATTAGACTTACACATCCTTCAGGCCAGACAATAGATTACTCCTCACCAAGAACAAGAACCCAGGTGCATTCTTTGAATGTGCTTCCCCTTCCCGACCTTGAAGATGTTCCGGTGGTTCGTGACTTCCCGGATGTCTTTCCTGAAGAGCTGCCGGGAATGCCACCCGACAGATGTGTAGAATTCATAGTAGATCTTATGTCAGGAACCGCACCAATTTCCAGACGCCCATACAAAATGGCCCCACGTGAGTTAGCTGAGCTTAAAACCCAACTTGAAGCTTTGTTTGAAAAAGGCTTCATCCGCCCTAGCTCATCGCCATGGGGTTGCCCCGTTCTGTTCGTAACGAAGAAAGATGGAACAGAAAGGACGTGCGTAGACTATCGCCCGCTAAATTTAGCGACGATAAAGAACAAGTACCCACTGCCCAGGATCAATGATCTTTATGATCAACTTGCTGGATCCTCTGTCTTCTCCAAAATGGATTTGAGATTAGGCTATCATCAAATCAAAATCCGAAACGAGGACATTCCCAAAACGGCTTTTACTACTCGTTATGGTGTTTACGAGTACACCGTCATGTCCTTTGGTTTGACCAATGCCCCCGCCACTTTCTCACGCATGATGAATTCGATATTCATGGAGTACCTAGATAATTTGTTGTAGTTTATCTTGATGACATTCTCATCTACTCGAAGAACGAAGAAGAACATGCCGAACACCTAAGGCTGGTATTGATGAAACTTAGAGAGCACCGCCTGTATGCTAAATTCTCCAAGTGTGAATTTTGGCTACCAGAAGTGACCTACTTAGGCCACGTGATTTTTGCAAAAGGCATTACTGTGAATCCAGAGAGAGTTCAGGCCGTCCTTGACTGGACTCCACCTGAATCGGTTAAGCAAGTTAGGAGTTTTCTTGGCCTAGCCAGCTATTGTCGTCGCTTCGTCGAGAACTTTTCTAAAGTTGCAAAGCCTCTAACCGAACTCCTCAAGAAAGATAAGAAATTCCTATGGACTCCCAAGTGCGAGGAATGCTTTCAAGAGCTAAAAAGAAGATTGACTTCTGCACCCGTACTTGCGCCTGCAGACACCAAAAAGGATTTCGAGATCTTTTGTGACGCCTCACGGCAAGGGTTAGGATGCATACTTATGCAAGATAAACATGTGGTAGCTTATGCTTCATGCCAGTTGCGTCCACATGAAGAGAACTATCCTACCCACGATCTTGAACTCGCTGCCGTAGTTCATGCCCTGACAACTTGGCGACATTACCTCCTTGGTAATCGTTGTGAGATCTATTCCTACCACCAAAGCCTCAAATATATATTCACCCATCCAGATCTTAATCTCAGGCAAAGACGCTGGATTGAGTTGATAAAAGATTACGACTTAGGAATTTCTTACACCCCAGGCAAAGCCAATGTCATGGCTGATGCACTAAGTCGTAAGTCGTATTGTAACAACCTCATGTTACAACAGTATCAACCAGTTCTCCATGAGGAATTTCGAAAGTTCAATCTCGAGATTGTTCCTCATGGATCTCTTTTCAACTTGGTGGAGAAACCAACCCTTGAGGATCAAATCATAGTTGCCCAACGGCGTGCACGAGGTGTTCGCCGGATCAAGGAAAACATTGCTAGCGGAGTTGCTAAATGTTTCTCCACAGATAGTAAAGGAACGGTATTCTTTGGAAATCGTTTTGTAGTACCTAAGAATAGAGATCTAAGGCAACTCATCCTCAAAGAAGCCCATGACACACCCCTCTCGATTCATCCCGGTAGCACAAAAATGTACCGAGATCTACGCCAGAGATTTTGGTGGACTAGGATGAAGAGAGACATTGCTCGATTTGTTGCCGAATGTAATGTTTGTCTGCGCATTAAGGCAGAACATCAAAGACCTGCTGGTACACTTCAACCTTTGCCTATTCCAGAGTGAAAATGGGACAAAGTCAGTATGGATTTCATCACTGGCTTTCCAAAAAACCAGAAAGGAAATGATGCCATCTTCGTTGTCATAGATAGGCTTTCCAAAGTTGCTCATTTCCTTCCAGTTCGCGAGTCTATAACTCCTAGCCAGTTAGCAGACTTGTACGTCTCTAGAATTGTATCCCTTCACGGTGTACCTTTGTAAATCAATTCTGATCGTCGTAGCCTTTTCACCTCTAGATTTTGGGGAAGCTTCCAACATGCTATGGGAACTCATCTCTCCATTAGTACATCTTTCCATCCTCAGTCTAGTGGTCAAGTCGAAAGGGTTAACCAAATTCTCGAAGACATTCTCAGAGCTTGTGTTATCTCATTCGAAAAGAATTGGGAGAAGTCTCTTCCATTCGCCGAATTTTCTTATAACAATAGTTTCCAATCTAGTCTGAACATGGCTCCTTTTGAACTCCTATATGGACGACGATGTCGAACAAAACTGGTCAGAAACCGGTGAAAGACAATTCTTTGGACCAGATATGATCAAGGAAGCAGAAGAGAAATTTCGCATTGTTCGTGATCAATTGAAAGCCGCCCAGTCTCGTCAGAAAAGCTACTATGATCGTCATCATAGGCAACAGAGCTACAATCTAGACGAGAAGGTTTACCTTCGGGTTACTCCTCTGAAGGGAACCCAAAGATTCGGTATCAAAGGAAAATTGGCCCCACGTTACATCGAACCTTTCCGCTTTTCTTGCTAAACATGGAGAAGTTTCCTACCAACTTGACCTACCCCCGCACCTTTTCCGAGTACATGATGTATTCCATGTGTCACAACTCAGGCGTTGCTTCAAGGACCCCATCCGCGAAGTCGACCATGAAACGCTTGATCTCCAAGATGACCTTTATTATTGAGAATACCCTGTTCGTGTTCTTGATTCAGCAGAGCGTGTCACTCGCCAAAAGAAGATCAAGTTTCTGAAAGTGCAATGGTCACACCACTCTGAGAAAGAAGCCACGTGGGAAAGAGATGACCGTCTCCGTGCCGAGTGCCCCTCCTTCCTCCCACAGACTTCTGAATCTCGGGACGAGATTCTTTTGAGTGGGGGAGAGTTGTCACAACCCCAAGTTAGGTATGTGCTAGGATCAAGTCTCACTTTGCATCATGTTAAAAAATTTCAAAAGAAATCAAAATGGGAGAGAGAACACCCCCCAGATGAATTAATTCAAATGGCCAGATAAAAAGTTGCTCCAAAAATTCATTTTGCATTTTTTAAAAGTCCCATAAATGAGTGGGATCACATATCAAGTGATGTGGGACCAACCCCATGCTCATGGATTTTTCAAATATTCAAACAGGAGCATGGATTTAAATTTAAACCCCCATTTGAATTAAAGTTCAAATGAGTTGATTTTTAAAAAGTGCCAAACTTTATAAGTGGCTAGTCTAATATAAGATGAGGCCATATAAAAAGTTTCAACACTTTTAAAAATTCCTAGCTATTTTTTTTGCTAAGCTAAACAAAATTGCAGAAAAGAAAAACAGAAGAGAAATAAGAAAAAGGCCTACCTGGTTCTAGCCCCACTTACCCAGTCCGGCCCAAGCCCACTCCACCTTCTTATCGTCTTCTCCAGGACGGCGAGCACGCAGGTGCGTGTCGAGCATGCCGCGGCCACCGCCGTCGCCCGGCCACCTCCTGCTTCCCCCTGGCCCTATCCCCTCCCCATGGACGCCTGGAAAGCTCTAGGTCCATCTCCCCCTCTCTCCGCTCACTCTCCCCCTCTCCCGCGTCGAATCCGTGACCACCCCGAGACCTCACCGGAGCGGCCGTCGTGCTCCGACGTGGCCACTGTGCCCCTCCCGGCGAGCCATCGAGTCCGGGAAGCTCCCCGTCCTCGGCTTCGTCGGACTGCGCAACGAATCGAGCTCCAGAGGCCCCAAAGACGACGCTCGCATCAAGACTTCGCGTCGGCCACCCGTGACACTCCGGCGAGAAATCCTCCGCCGCCTCGCCTCCTCCGGCCTCCTCGAGCTCGCCACTGCCCTCAGGGTGAGCAGGCGGTCATTTCCCCTCTCTCCCCGTTTTTTTCCAAGCACCGTAGCGCAAGTACGCCTCCACCAGTCGCCGGACGCCGCTGCACCTCGTCGCCGGCGATGTTCCGGCAGCCTCTTGCCCCTCCCGTATCCACAGCTCGATGCGGACGAGCACGGGGGTCATTCTGATGCCCTCCCTGTGCCAAGAGGTGGCCAGGAGCCCTTCCGGCGAGCCCCTCCGCCGTGCCCGTGGCCACCGGCGGCTAGCCGCCGGCGAGGCACACTTAATTAGGGGCTAACCCCTCTGTTAGTTGACCCCAGGTCAATGACAGGTGGGGCCCCAGGCCTTAACCCCCCTCTGTTTAATTTAAACGGAGGGATTAAGCCCTGTGTCACTGACAGCCTGACCCCACCAGTCAGACCCCCCCCACACGTCAGCATGACCTAATGCTGACGCAATAAACCATTTCCAATTTTAAAAGAATCAGAAAATTACAGAAAATTGATTAAACTTTAGAAATTCATAACTAATTCATATTAACTCCAAATTGGAAAAATTATATGTCTAAAATAATCAGAAAAATACAAGGATTGTGAATATGCAACTTGTTTCTATGTTTGACCATTTTAAAATGGGTGAACAGTAGAAAACATGCATATAGGATTCATTTGAATTCAAATTTGGAGTGAATTTGCAAATGATTTTGGAACACACTTCTTTTAGATGGATTCATCCACACATCAGAGGCTTTACCTGACCTTTACAACATCACTTCATGATCAACCTTTTCAAATGAACATGCATGCATTCAAATGCATTTGAAATTCATCGATAAATCAAATGGAGTTTGAATTTGCAATTCAATTGCAATATACTCCTTTTAAATAGAATTGTCCACACAATGCAACCATAAACATCACCATTGCAATCTTGTTCATGTGATTCTGCATTGTACATTATGTTGATCCTATGATTGTCATTTTGCTGATAGAAGTGGAGCCGGAACCCAAGTTCACCCCCTTCGTTGAAGACCCTGATACTGAACCTCATCAGCAAGGCAAGAAAACCTCCATTGATCATATCTATAAAATCCCAATTCCCTCTCAGTCTCGCCTATGCATGTTTATGAGATCACCTTGCATCGATTCTACCGCATAGTTGAACCCATATCTGATGCATGACCTATCATCTTGTCACAGTAGTAAGAAAACCACAATCCTAGCTGACATAGGAGTTGACTGATATCATGTGGCCCCTGCAACTGTTACTTCTTATTGCCAGCTTAGAGTTTACAATGAGGATGTTTTTGATGGGAGTTGGGATGATAGTGAACATGGTGTTGATGAAAGTGAAACTGTGTTGGTGAATCTACCCTAATATCGGGTGAACGATGAGAGGCTGTGTAGGAGTACACAGTGGGTTGTCTCGTTGAACATCGCCTTAAGCCCGAGTTCTTGTGTGGTGATCCAAGAAGAAGAGTACAACCACACATTGGGCTCACAGACCCCTCTCGACCTAGTACCTCACCCCGTTCGAACCCCAGGAGTCGCAGTAGTTCGGAGTTCTCGTAGGGCTTTGGCACGTTCTGCGAAGTGGATGAACGGCTTTTCAAGACCGGCTTGTGACCCTGCACACATCGTTTGAGGCTGTAC
Organism: Bromus sterilis; assembly: GCA_950022295.1. Lineage (NCBI taxonomy): Eukaryota > Viridiplantae > Streptophyta > Magnoliopsida > Poales > Poaceae > Bromus > Bromus sterilis. Next base: position 179,643,282 of record OX465601.1, on the reverse strand, counting down.
TGGAACCTCGGCCGGACTTCCATACGGATCCCCCTCAGATAGGCGACTCTCTGGACGAGAATGGAGCTGTGGGCGAAGTGTCGTGGCAACATCCTCGCCGGTACCCGCTTGAAGGGTCCCATTCCCAAGCGGTAACTGATGAGTGTGTGTGTGTAGCGATACACCCCTGCAGGGTTAACAAAACTATCCGAATAGCCGCGTCCGCGGTTAAGGACTGCTTGGAAAGCTTAGCTTGATTATTAGACAACTTGAACTGGATACTTCTAAAACTCGCAAGATAAGCGTGAGTGCTATGGTGTGCTCCTCGTGGGGAAGTCGAGGAAGTAACCATAGTGGTGTATTGGTTGGAGATGTAGTGGACTCGTGTACGCTTCTTACCTCAAGTCTGGTACTCGTAGTTCCGGACTAGCCAAGTCAAAGCTGGCACTTCTGCAATTGAACCCCACCTCCCCTTTACCTTGATGCATGTGCATGAGTAGTATAGCTCCTACGTAAGTCTTGCTGAGTACGACTTTGTACTCACGTTTGCTTATTCTATGTTTTAGATGAACCCAGTGACCCCGAAGGTGGATTCTTCATCGAGCTCGACGACTAAAGACCAAGCTAGTGTAGTCCCAGTCAGACGACTAGTTCCCTCGTGGAGGGCTTGTGTTTAAATAAGGCTTCTTAAGCCATTTGTTAAACTTCTCTGTACTCAGACCTACTTTTCTTCCGCTTGTCTGTTGTAATGTTGGATCACATGCTTGTGATCTCTGTGTGAACTCTGTGAGAGTTATCAATAAAGTATATACTTTGTAGAGAATTGCAATGATACCTCCTGTTCATACTAGAAATGTGTGCTGCGTGTATGTTATAACATGCATGTCTTAGTATGGGTTTTCGAGACCTTAGTTGTGATCTGGCGGGCGGTCATTTATACACCAAGTGGCCCTTAGATGTGCGCAGCTTGGGGAATCGCGATGCGATTGTTCGAGACTCTGTCTCGTGCACACTTTCATTTATGATCGAGCCCGCCCTAGACCCCAACTAAGTGATCGGGATGGAGTAAGTCTATGTAGGAGTTATGAGATACTCCATAGTATGGTTGAAGCGACTTGTCTGCGAATATGGGAGTTCATCACCCATATCATTAGACTTGTGTGCGGACGATGAGGACCTATCTCAGATGATCATCCGCCCTGGATGGGATGCCCCTCACGTACGATGCTTTCCGAGAATGTTCTGTGCTTGGCCTTGTCTGCTTAGACAAGTGGGTACGGTTCTCGGCTTTCCATATGACTATGTCGTAGCGGGACTTGCATAAGCTAACCCCGGGTCCCGACAATGAGCTTGATAGGTCCGGGGGGCCTGGTGTTTGAACCTCCGTCCACTCAACCAGAAAGTCTGGGAGTACTTGGGCTTTGATGGTTGTTGGGTGCTTGTACTGCAGGTCTCGTGGGCTGAGCTCGATGTTCCACTCGGCGACTCTCCCGGTTGCTCCAGGGTTGTTTAGTATGTCAGCGAGTGGTGCGCTGCTCACGATTGTGATAGGGTGCTCGTCGAAGTATTGGGACACATTTCTTGAAGTCATGACGATGGCTAGTAGTAGCTTCTGATAGTGCGGGTACCACTGCTGGGATTTGGTCAGGAGCATGCTTAGGTAGTAGATTGGTCTCTGAATGCTCTGGACCTTTCCTTCTTCTGCGCGTTCGACAACAAGCGTCGTGCTTACTACACTGCTGCGTGCTGCCACGTAGAGGTATATCTTCTCTCGCTCCTTGGGTACATCCAGGATTGGTGGAGTTGAGAGTGTCTTTTTCAGGTCCGCGAATGCTTGGCGGGCTTCCACCGTCCACTCGAATTTCTTTCCTTTCCTGAGCAGTTGATAGAAAGGCAGCGTGCGTTCTCCTAGCCTGTTGATGAAGCGGCTGAGAGCTGCGAGTTTTCCAGTGAGCTCCTACACTCCTTTGACGTCGGTTGGTTCTTGCATGCGGGTGATGTCTTGGACTTTCTCAGGATTTTCCTCGATTCCGCGGGCGGAGACCATGTAGCCAAGCAGCTTTCCCTCCGGTACGCCGAATGCATACTTCTTTGGGTTGAGTTTGATTCTGTATTTGTTGAGCGCTGCGAAGGTTTCGCGCAGGTCGTTGAGTAGTGTAGCTGCTTTGTAGGTCTTGATGACGATGTCGTCTACGTAGACTTGTACGTTTCTTCCTATTTTCTCCATTAGGCAGGCCTGCATCATTCGTTGGTAAGTGGCGCCTGCGTTTTTGAGCCCGAAGGGCATGGTCCTGTAGCAAAATACTCCATAGGGGGTGATGAATGATGTGTGCTCTTCGTCTTCTTCCTTCATCCTGATCTGGTTGTATCCTGAGTAAGCGTCCTAAAAGGAGAGTAGGTCGCACCCTACTGTTGAGTCGATTATCTGATCGATTCTGGGCAGGGGGAAGTGATCCTTCGGGCTATGTTTGTTGACTGGTCCGTAGTCGACGCACATGCGCAACACGGTCGTGTCTTTCTTTGGCACCAGCACTGGGTTTGCTATCCAGGTGGCTTTCTTCGTTTCTCAGATGAACTGAGCGTCGAGTAACCGGTTGACTTCCTCTCCGATTGCTCTGCGCTTGGGCTCCGAGAATCGTCTCAGCGCTTGCTTCACTGGCCTCGTGTTTGGCTTGATGCGTAGGGCGTGTTCCGCGAATTCGCGTGGTATCCCGGGCATGTCGGCTGGGCACCAGGCGAATATTTCCCACTCGTCTCGGAGGAAGGCGACGAGAGTGTCGGGACCCGGGGTTAGCGTATGTAATTCCGGTCACAATACAATCACATGGAGAGCCGAGAGCCGTACCCACTTGTCTAAGCAGGCAAGGCCAAGAACAGATCACTCTCGGTAAGCATCGAACGTGAGGGGCATCCCATTCAGGCCAGATGATCAACTGAGATGGGTCCTCATCGTCCGCACACAAGTCTAATGATATGGGTGGTGAATCCCATATCACAGACAAGTTGCCTCAACCATGTTATCGATTGAATCATAACCCTTACATAGACTTACTCCAGCCCGATCACTTAGTCGGGATCTCGGGCGGGCTCGATCATACAACAAAGTGTGCCACGTGACAGAGTCACGAGCAATCGCATCGCGATGCCCCAAGCTGCGCACATCTAAGGGCCACTTGGTGTATGAAAGACCGCCGGCAAGAACACAACTAAGCTATCGAACCCCACACTAAGACATGCATGTTATAATCATACACGCAGCATACATGTCCAGTGTAAACAGCAGCTATCTCTGCTTGTAATACAACTACTAAACAGAGCAGACATAGTAGTTGTATTACAAGCAGAGATCACATGGATGTGATCCAACATTACATCAAACATCAACAGAAGCAAATGATGTCTTAGTAAAGACAAGTTTAACAAATGGCTTAAGAAGCCTGAAAGAAAAGTACAACGACCCTCCAAAAGGCATAGGCTGCTGCCTGGAACTATACGACATTGGTCCACGTCGAGCTCGAGGTAGAGGCCACCATCAGGGTCAGTGGTCTCGTCTCTAAAACATAGAATAAGCAAACTTGAGTACAAAGTCGTACTCAGCAAGACTTACATAGGAACTATACTACTCATGCACATGTATCAAGGCAAAGGGAGGTGGGGTTTCACTTGCAGAAATGCCAGCTTTGACTTGGCTAATCCTGAACTACGAGTACCAGAGAGAGGTAAGAGCGTACACGAGTCCAAGTAACAGTCTCCAACCAATACTCCACTATGGTGTCTTCCTCGACTTCCCCACGAGAAAGCACGCCACATCACTCACACTTATCTTGGTGTGTTTTAGAAGTATCCGGTTCAAGTTATCTATGATCAAGTAAAGGTCTCCAAGTAGTCCATAACCGCGGACACGACTATCCGAATAGTTCATTAACCCTGCAGGGGTGTACTGCTACACACACGCCTCATCATTTACCGCCTGGGGATGGACCCTTCAAGTGAGTACCGGCGAGGATGCTGCCACGACACTTCACTCACGGCACCATCTCTAGTCCTAGGGAGTCGCCTATTTGAGTTGGGACCACGATCGGAATCCGGCCGATTGTTCCGATGCGGACTCAAACGTTGTGTGACCGCCATCAAGCTCAACTCGATCATGATCACTTGATTCAACGTGCCCACAACCTTCCCCAACCACTTACCTTGGTTCCACCTGCTTGAGATCGTTAAAGGGCGAACTACTTGCGACTCCAGGACTGGTCCGGGGTGAGGTACTAGGCCGAGAGGGGTCAGTGAGCCAAATGTGTGGTCGTACTCTTAGTCTTGGATAACAACACAAGAACTCGGGCCTAAGACAGTGTTCAACGAGACAACCCATTGTGTACTCCTACACAGCCTCTCATCGTTCACCTTTGTTTAGGTTAGATTCACCAACACGTTACCACCATCATTCACATGATCACTACCATCCGGACTCACATCAAAGTAGCCTCAGGTAACAACTCTAAGCATGCAATAAGCTGTAACAGTTGCAGGGGCCACATGATATCAACCAACTCCTACATCTGCTAGGATTGTGGTTTGCTTACTACTGTGACAAAATGATAGGTCATGCAAAGGAATGGGTTCAACTAGCGGTAGAACGTATCATGGTGACATCCTAAACATGCATTTGCGAGAATGAGAGGAAACTGTGATTCTATAGACATGATCCAAGAGGGGGCTACTTGCCTTGCTGACGATCACGAGGTATCACTCTTCTGACGTGAGGTTGAACTCGTCTCCGAGATCAACTCTACCGAGAAGATACAATCACCGAAGCACTGGAAGTAAAGCACAATCAAGATAATACAATGCACATTCAAAATGCAAAACATAGAATGGCAATGTGCTGATGTGACCTATGTTTGAATTGCCACATTTTAATTGAAGTTGATTTGAAAAGTAAATTCAAATTCAAACTCCAAATGTTATTCAAATTTGGTCAACTTGCATTTTCTAAAGTTTGTTCATTGTAAACCAAGGTATCATATGGGTGAAATGCTTCTGAAGTACAAGTGATGTGTGGTGTATTTCTTTGAAGTTGGAATAGTTTTTGAATTGAATTTGAAATAATTCCAATTAAATCAAATAGCAAAAGCTACTGATCCCTTTTTAAGATCAACTCCAACATAGCTGAAAGTTGGAAATTTGGATAGAGGATTTTCTCCTGATCATTTTTCATATATTATATGTTAAATTTGGAGTTAAAATGAATTTTCTATGATTTTTCAAAGTTTTAGCCATTTTCCGGAATTTACTGAATAAATTAAATGATTTAACAATTTCTGCGTCAGGGTGACGTCAGAATGACGTGGGCAACCCTGACAGCTTGGGCCCACTGGTCAGTGTCTCTGTGTTAACAGTGGGTTTAGTTCAATTTAATTAAACCAGTTAATGCCCTTGGGCCCACATGTCATAGGGATAGGAGGGGGATTAGGAGCTGGTTTAGTGGCGCTAATGGCCGGCTTGACGCCGGTGGCCTCTGGCCACGGCGGTGCCTCGCCAGAGTCGAGCTCCCGTCCACGGGAGGGCCAGAGGAGGCCACAAGGGGGTGCCCCGTGCTCTGCCGCGTCTGGTGGAGCACGAGGGGGACCTCGAGGAGGCCCCTGGCCATGGTTACGATGAGCCCGGCGGCGGCCGGGGTCACTGAACTCGACGGAACGGCGATGCACGGCTCGAGAAGAAGAACGGGGAGGGGGGTTCGCTCCAGCAGCTCACCGGGAGCACGATGCAGGGGACGACGGGCTGGGGAGGTCCTGGTGGTGGAGGAATTCCTCGTCGGAGCTCGCGGTTGCTGGCGGCTACTCGATGAAGGGGACGTCGCCTCCGTTGGTTCTGAGCTCGAATCGATGGCGCGTCTCGATGAAGTCGTGGTCGGGGGCTTCAATGGACACGGTGGCGCGGCAGGTGAGGCACGGTGGCCATGCGTGGGCACGGCGGTGCTCCGGCTACGGCTCGGGAAAAGGCGGCAGAGGAGAGGAGGGAGGTTGCAAGGGGAGGGAGAGTGGCCTAGGGCCTTCTAGGCGTCTCCAGAGCGAGAGAGAAGAGAGGGGGAAAGCAGGAGGTGGCGAGGAGGTGGAGGCATGCCCGCCACGCAGCGCACGGCGCGGCTGCCTCTCCTTCTGTCAAGAGGAGGAAGACGACAGGGAGCTGGGTGGGCCGGGCCAGGTGGGCTGGCGCCTAGAAGAGGGGGTAAGTCTTTCCTTCTGTTTTCTTATTTTTCTTTCTGTTCTTTGCTTTGCCCATTTAATATAATTAGTTAGGGCATTTATAAAAATCCCCAAACAATTTTATAAAACCTAGGTGACTATAAAGAAGTCAACCCCAAGTTTTGGGAATTTTTGAAATTCAATTTATTTGAATTTCAATTCAAATAGGCAATTGTTTTAATTTCCAAGCCACTATTTGAATTATTGAAAAATCTGTGAGCATGGGTTTAATCCCAAATCACTTTTAAAATGATCAGACTCATTTTTAGGATTTTTCAATACATCCAAAAGAATTTTGGAAAAAGATTTATTTCTGGCCTTTTAAATTAAATCATTTAGGGCTTTTCTTTTCCCCAATTCTTAAGCCAAAGAATTTAAACATGATGCAATTATTTCTAGTAATAAAAGCACATACCAAAACTAGGGTTGTGACAACTCGCCCCCACTCAAAAGAATCTCGTCCCGAGATTCAGAAGTCGTCGGGAAGAGGGTGGGGTACTCAGCTCATAGACGATCCTCTCGTTCCCAGGTGGCTTTTTTCTCTGAATGATGTGACCACTGCACTTTGAGGAATCTGATCTTCTGACGTCTGGTGCTACGCTCGGCTTCATCAAGAATACAAACAGGGTACTCTCGATATGAAAGGTTATCTTGGAGATCAAGCGTTTCGTGGTCTACTTCGCGGATGGGGTCCTTGAAGCAACGCCTGAGTTGAGAGACGTGGAAGACATCATGAACCTGGGAGAGGTGAGGGGGTAGTTCCAATTGGTAGGCAACTTCTCCACGTTTAGCGAGAATGCGAAAGGGACCGATATAACGTGCGGTCAACTTGCCTTTGATACCGAAGCGATGGGTACCCTTCAGAGGAGTAACCCGAAGGTAAGCCTTCTCATCCAGATTATAGCTTTCTTCCCTATGATGACGATCGTAATAGCTTTTCTGACGAGACTGGGCTGTTTTCAATTTCTCACGAACAATGCGAACTTGCTCTTCTCCATCCTGAATCAAATCCGGTTAAAAGAATTGTCTTTCACCGGTTTCTGACCAGTTTAAGGGTGTTCGACATTTCCGTCCATAGAGAAATTCAAACGGAGCCATGCCCAAACTAGATTGGAAACTATTGTTATACGCAAATTCGGCAAAAGGAAGAGAATTCTCCCATTTCTTTCTGAAAGAGATAACACAAGCTCTGAGCATGTCTTCGAGAATTTGATTGACCCTTTCTACTTGACCACTGGACTGCGGGTGATAAGCGGTGCTAAAGGAGAGGTGGGTTCCCATAGGATTCTGGAAACTTTCCCAAAATCGAGAAGTGAAAAGACTACCACGGTCTGAATTAATTTCCAAAGGAAGACCGTGAAGTGACACGATTCGGGAGACATAAAAGTCCGCTAACTGGCTAGCAGTTATAGACTCGCGAACGGGAAGGAAGTGAGCAACTTTGGAAAGTCTATCTATGACAACGAAGATGGCATCCTTTCCTTTCTGGGTTTTTGGAAAGCCGGTGATGAAGTCCATACTGACTTTATCCCATTTCCACTCAGGGATAGGCAAAGGTCTAAGAGTACCAGCAGGTCTTTGATGTTCTGCCTTAACGCGACGACAAACATCACATTCAGCAATGAACTGAGCAATTTCTCTCCTCATCCTAGTCCACCAAAATCTCCGGCGTAGATCTCGGTACATTTTTGTGCTACCGGGATGAATGGAGAGGGGTGTATCATGGGCTTCTTTGAGGATGAGTTGCCTTAGTTCCTTATTCTTAGGTACTACCAAACGATTTTCAAAGAATACCGTTCCTTTACTATCTGTGGAGAAATATTTAGCAACTCCGCTAGCAATGTTCTCCTTGATCCAGCGAACACCTCGTGCACGCCTTTGGGCAACTACGATTTGATCCTCAAGGGTTGGTTTCGCCACCAAGTTGAAAAGAGATCCACGAGGAACAATCTCAAGATTGAGCTTCCGAAATTCCTCATGAAGAAGTAGTTGATACTGATGTAACATGAGGTTGTTACAATACGACTTACGACTTAGTGCATCAGCCATGACATTGGCTTTGCCTGGGGTGTAAGAAATTCCTAAGTCATAATCTTTTATCAACTCAATCCAGTGTCTTTGCCTGAGATTAAGATCTGGCTAGGTGAAAATGTATTTGAGGCTTTGGTGGTCGGAAAAGATCTCACAACGATTACCAAGGAGGTAATGTCGCCAAGTTGTTAGGGCATGAACTACGGCAGGGAGTTCAAGATCATGGGTAGGATAGTTCTCTTCATGTGGCCGCAACTGGCGTGAATCATAAGCTACCACATGTCGATCTTGCATAAGTATGCATCCTAACCCTTGCCGCGAAGCATCACAAAAGATCTCGAAATATTTTTTGGTGTCTGGAGGCGCAAGTACGGGTGCAGAAGTCAATCTTCTTTTTAGCTCTTGAAATCTTTCCTCGCACTTGGGAGTCCATTCGAATTTCTTCTCTTTCTTGAGGAGTTCAGTAAGAGGCTTTGCAACTTTAGAAAAGTTCTCGACGATGCGACGGCAATAGCTTGCTAAGCCAAGAAAACTCCTAACTTGCTTAACCGATTCAGGTGGAGTCCATTCAAGGACGGCCTGAACTCTCTCAGGATTGACAGCAATGCCTTTTGCAGAAATCAAGTGGCCTAAGTAGGTCACTTCTGGTAGCCAGAATTCACACTCGGAGAATTTAGCATACAGGTGATGCTCTCTAAGTTTCATCAATACCAGCCTAAGATGTTCTACGTGATCTTCTTCGTTCTTCGAGTAGTTGAGAATGTCATCAAGATAAACTACAACAAATTATCTAGGTACTCCATGAATATCGAATTCATCATGCGTGAGAAAGTGGCGGGGGCATTGGTCAAACCAAAGGACATGACGGTGTACTCGTAAACACCATAACGAGTAGTAAAAGCCGTTTTGGGAATGTCCTCGTTTCGGATTTTGATTTGATGATAGACTAATCTCAAATCCATCTTGGAGAAGACAGAGGATCCTGCAAGTTGATCATAAAGATCATTGATCCTGGGAAGTGGGTACTTGTTCTTTATCGTCGCTAGATTTAGCGTGCGATAGTCTACGCACATCCTTTCTGTTCCATCTTTCTTCGTTACGAACAGAACGGGGCAACCCCATGGCGATGAGCTAGGGCGGATGAAGCCTTTTGACAACGAAGCTTCAAGTTGGATTTTGAGCTCAGCTAACTGACGTGGGGCCATTCTATATGGGCGTCTGGATATTGGTACGGTTCCTGGGATAAGATTTACCACAAACTCTACAGATCTGTCAGGTGGTATTCCTGGCAGCTCTTCTGGAAAGACATCCGGAAAGTCACGAACCACCGGAATATCTTCAAGGTCTGGAAGAGGAAGCACATTTAAAGAATGCACTTGGGTTTTAGAGCTTGGTGAGGTGTACTTGACTGTCTGGCCTGATGGATGGGTTAGTTTCACTGACTTGGCTTTACAATCAAGGACAACACTCTGTCTTGATAACCAATCCATTCCTAGGATGACATCAATGTCTGAAGACTTGAGGGCTATAAGTGAGGCAAGGAATACTAAACCCTCAATAGCAACTTCATTTTCATGACTCACCATGGTGGTGTGCCATCTAGATCCAGGGGCTTGCACAACTAAGGGGGTGGATAACATCGAAAAAGAGATGTCATGTGACAGTGAAAAGTCTTGGGATATGAATGAGTGAGATGCTCCTGGGTCAAAACGAACCGAAGCTGGGGTGGAATTGACAGGAATGGTTCTGAGTACAACATAGGTTGACTTGTGGGAATCTAGAATGGATACATGATTCACATAACCATGTTCATAAACAGGAGGCTTGACATTGGAAGTCTTGGGTGGTGGCTTACCACGACGAAAGGCTTGCTTTGGATTAGGTGTGGTGGCTACATGATTTTGGGGACACTCTTGAACATTGTGACCTGATTGTCCACATTGGAAACAAACACCACGTGGAATGAAAGGAACTTGAGCACTTGATTGTCCAACAAAATTCCAAGGAGGAAGATTGGGTTGAGGTGGACGATATATGGTGGTTGATGGTCTAGGAGCACTTACAGCACGACTGACGTCACTGAAGGGAATCCAAACACGGCGTTTCCGAGAAAATGGGACAAAAGATTGGGCAAACTCACGATCACGCTTGCGAGACTCTTCATACAACTCATTTCCATACTCGGCCTTGAAAGATTTGTCGACCAAGTCCCTGAAGTTCACGAACTCGTGAAGATTCACGTCATGACGAAGGATGGGGCTAAGTCCCTTGCGGAACCTTTCTTGTTTCTTGGCGTCGGTGGATACTTCTTCTTGGGCATAACGTGCTAGACGAGTGAACTCAGTCCTATACTCATGAACAGTCATCTTTCCTTGGGTCAGATTGCAAAATTCTTCTCTCTTGCGCTCCATCAGCTGATCTGGAATATGATATCCTCGGAATTCATCACAGAACTCTTGCCAAGTCACCACGTGACCAACTGGCTGCATTGCTACAAAATTCTCCCACCACTGAAGAGCAGCACCTTCCAGAAAATATGCCACGAATAGCACACGATCACCTGGAGCAACATGGGCTGTCTCAAGCTTACGCTCGAGGGAACGAAGCCAATCATCGGCATGAAGGGGCTCAGAAGAACATCGGAATACTGGCGGGTTGAGGAGAATGAAGTCCTGGATGGTGACAACACTAAGATGCTGACGAGAAGTGTTCTGCTCAATACGCTCTAGAAGACGTGTCTGATCACGACGATTCTGTTCAGCCTACATCATGATTTCTGCCGTTGAGGGTGGTGGTGGAGGTTCTTCACCGTCTATGTAACCAGAACTGGGATCAACACCTTGATTTGCACCTGACATTCTGTGTGATAAGAATCAACAATCAGAATAGGATTTAGGACACAATTCTATGCTAAGATAGAAGACTATAATGCAATAACATCAAAGCCACAAACGGACAGCATAACGGCTGCACCAGGATGGAAATTGAGACAACCTACAGGATAACGGACATCACTTCCACAGAAACACTATGGAATGATGGCTCAGAAAGACCACAACACTCCTACAGCTACAAAGAAGCAATCAACGAGATGTCCTAGTAAAGACATAGAGGAGCCTAGTCCTATCTTCCCGTAGAATAAGATGAGGTTGACTCAGAACTCAGATCGATGAGGATAAGGAGAAAAAACAAGTCTTACGTTGTTCCCTTATACCCAAAGTAACTATATAACTATAGAATGCTAGACTCGACATCGGCCAAAGGTTTGATAATCCTACAGGCAGTCCTGCTCTGATACCAAGTCTGTCGGGACCCGGGGTTAGCGTATGTAATTCCGGTCACAATACAATCACATGGAGAGCCGAGAGCCGTACCCACTTGTCTAAGCCGGCAAGTCCAAGCACAGATCACTCTCGGTAAGCATCGAACGTGAGGGGCATCCCATTCAGGCCAGATGATCAACTGAGATGGGTCCTCATCGTCCGCACACAAGTCTAATGATATGGGTGGTGAATCCCATATCACAGACAAGTTGCCTCAACCATGTTATCGATTGAATCATAACCCTTACATAGACTTACTCCAGCCCGATCACTTAGTCGGGATCTCGGGCGGGCTCGATCATACAACAAAGTGTGCCACGTGACAGAGTCACGAGCAATCGCATCGCGATGCCCCAAGCTGCGCACATCTAAGGGCCACTTGGTGTATGAAAGACCGCCGGCAAGAACACAACTAAGCTATCGAATCCCACACTAAGACATGCATGTTATAATCATACACGCAGCATACATGTCCAGTGTAAACAGCAGGTAATCACAACATGAACTCTACAAACTCAGTCTTTATAACTTCTGCTAAACAGAGCAGACATATTAGTTGTATTACAAGCAGAGATCACATGGATGTGATCCAACATTACATCAAACATCAACAGAAGCAAATGATGTCTTAGTAAAGACAAGTTTAACAAATGGCTTAAGAAGCCTGAAAGAAAAGTACAACGACCCTCCAAAAGGCATAGGCTGCTGCCTGGAACTATACGACATTGGTCCACGTCGAGCTCGAGGTAGAGGCCACCATCAGGGTCAGTGGTCTCGTCTCTAAAACATAGAATAAGCAAACTTGAGTACAAAGTCGTACTCAGCAAGACTTACATAGAAACTATACTACTCATGCACATGTATCAAGGCAAAGGGAGGTGGGGTTTCACTTGCAGAAATGCCAGCTTTGACTTGGCTAATCCTGAACTACGAGTACCAGAGAGAGGTAAGAGCGTACACGAGTACAAGTAACAGTCTCCAACCAATACTCCACTATGGTGTCTTCCTCGACTTCCCCACGAGAAAGCACGCCACATCACTCACACTTATCTTGGTGTGTTTTAGAAGTATCCGGTTCAAGTTATCTATGATCAAGTAAAGGTCTCCAAGTAGTCCATAACCGCGGACACGGCTATCCGAATAGTTCATTAACCCTGCAGGGGTGTACTGCTACACACACGCCTCATCAGTTACCGCCTGGGGATGGACCCTTCAAGTGAGTACCGGCGAGGATGCTGCCACGACACTTCACTCACGGCACCATCTCTAGTCCTAGGGAGTCGCCTATTTGAGTTGGGACCACGATCGGAATCCGGCCGATTGTTCCGATGCGGACTCAAACGTTGTGTGACCGCCATCAAGCTCAACTCGATCATGATCACTTGATTCAACGTGCCCACAACCTACGCCAAGCACTTACCTTGGTTCCACCTGCTTGAGATCGTTAAAGGGCGAACTACTTGCGACTCCAGGACTGGTCCGGGGTGAGGTACTAGGCCGAGAGGGGTCAGTGAGCCCAATGTGTGGTCGTACTCTTAGTCTTGGATAACAACACAAGAACTCGGGCCTAAGACAGTGTTCAACGAGACAACCCATTGTGTACTCCTACACAGCCTCTCATCGTTCACCTTTGTTTAGGTTAGATTCACCAACACGTTACCACCATCATTCACATGATCACTACCATCCCGACTCACATCAAAGTAGCCTCAGGTAACAACTCTAAGCATGCAATAAGCTGTAACAGTTGCAGGGGCCACATGATATCAACCAACTCCTACATCTGCTAGGATTGTGGTTTGCTTACTACTGTGACAAAATGATAGGTCATGCAAGGGAATGGGTTCAACTAGCGGTAGAACGTATCATGGTGACATCCTAAACATGCATTTGCGAGAATGAGAGGAAACTGTGATTCTATAGACATGATCAAAGAGGGGGCTGCTTGCCTTGCTGACGATCACGAGGTATCACTCTTCTGACGTGAGGTTGAACTCATCTCCGAGATCAACTCTACCGAGAAGATGCAATCACCGAAGCACTGGAAGTAAAGCACAATCAAGATAATACAATGCACATTCAAAATGCAAAACATAGCATGGCAATGTGCTGATGTGACCTATGTTTGAATTGCCACATTTTAATTGAAGTTGATTTGAAAAGTAAATTCAAATTCAAACTCCAAATGTTATTCAAATTTGGTCAACTTGCATTTTCTAAAGTTTTTTCATTGTAAACCAAGGTATCATATGGGTGAAATGCTTCTGAAGTACAAGTGATGTGTGGTGTATTTCAAAGTTTGAAGTTGGAATAGTTTTTGAATTGAATTTGAAATAATTCCAATTAAATCAAATAGCAAAAGCTACTGATCCCTTTTTAAGATCAACTCCAACATAGCTGAAAGTTGGAAATTTGGATAGAGGATTTTCTCCTGATCATTTTTCATATATTATATGTTAAATTTGGAGTTAAAATGAATTTTCTATGATTTTTCAAAGTTTTAGCCATTTTCTGGAATTTACTGAATAAATTAAATGATTTAACAATTTCTGCGTCAGGGTGACGTCAGAATGACGTGGGCAACCCTGACAGCTTGGGCCCACTGGTCAGTGTCTCTGTGTTAACAGTGGGTTTAGTTCAATTTAATTAAACCAGTTAATGCCCTTGGGCCCACATGTCATAGGGATAGGAGGGGGATTAGGAGCTGGTTTAGTGGCGCTAATGGCCGGCTTGACGCCGGTGGCCTCTGGCCACGGTGGCGCCTCGCCAGAGTCGAGCTCCCGGCCACGGGAGGGGCAGAGGAGGCCACAAGGGGGTGCCCCGTGCTCTGCCGCGTCTGGTGGAGCACGAGGGGGACCTCGAGGAGGCCCCTGGCCATGGCTACGACGAGCCCGGCGGCGGCCGGGGTAACTGAACTCGACGGAACGGCGATGCACGGCTCGAGAAGAAGAACGGGGAGGGGGGTTCGGTCCAGCAGCTTACCGGGAGCACGATGAAGGGGACGACGGGGCTGGGGAGGTACTGGAGGTGGAGGAATTCCTCGTCGGAGCTCGCGGTTGCTGGCGGCTACTCGATGAAGGGGACGTCGCCTCCGTTGGTGCTGAGCTCGAATCGATGGCGCGTCTCAATGAAGTCGTGGTCGGGGGCTTCAATGGACACGGTGGCGCGGCAGGTGAGGCACGGTGGCCACGCGTGGGCACGGCGGTGCTCCGGCTACGGCTCGGGAAAAGGCGGCAGATGAGAGGAGGGAGGTCGCAAGGGGAGGGAGAGTGGCCTGGGGCCTTCTAGGCGTCTCCAGAGCGAGAGAGAAGAGAGGGGGAAAGCAGGAGGTGGCGAGGAGGTGGAGGCATGCCCGCCACGCAGCGCACGGCGCGGCTGCCTCTCCTTCTGTCAAGAGGAGGAAGACGACAGGGAGCTGGGTGGGCCGGGCCAGGTGGGCTGGCGCCTAGGCGAGGGGGTAAGTCTTTCCTTCTGTTTTCTTATTTTTCTTTCTGTTCTTTGTTTTGCCCATTTAATATAATTAGTTAGGGCATTTATAAAAATCCCCAAACAATTTTATAAAACCTAGGTGACTATAAAGAAGTCAACCCCATGTTTTGGGAATTTTTGAAATTCAATTTATTTGAATTTCAATTCAAATACGCAATTGTTTTAATTTCCAAGCCACTATTTGAATTATTGAAAAATCTATGAGCATGGGTTTAATCCCAAATCACTTTTAAAATGATCAGACTCATTTTTAGGATTTTTCAATACATCCAAAAGAATTTTGGAAAAATATTTATTTCTGGCCTTTTTAATTAAATCATTTAGGGCTTTTCTTTTCCCCAATTCTTAATCCAAAGAATTTAAACATGATGCAATTATTTCTAGTAATAAAAGCACATACCAAAACTAGGGTTGTGACAGAGAGCTGATGCCTGATCCTCTGGTAGGTGGGCGTACACGCGGACTGTTTTGTCCGGGTCCGTCGGGTGCACTTGGTAAGTGACTGTGTCGCTGCTGATGCTGAAGTCGCGTTCGTACTCCCTGGATTCACTTCAGTTCTCCAATGGGAAGGTGCTCTTGTCCGTCACCATGGCTATTTCTCTGAGTTCTTGTTTGGCTCCGAATGTGTCGGAGATCCTGTGGAAGTCACGATCACATTGATCTGATTTGATGAAGCTTTCGTTGATCATGAGGACTCCTGATGATCCTGGCATCTTAAGCTTGAGGTAGGCGTAGTGTGGGACCGCCATGAATTGCGTGAATGCTGGTCGTCCCAATATGGCGTGATACTGTGATTGCCAGTCGAGTACCTCGAACTCGAGGACGTGCTTTGCGAAGTTACGACGGTTGCCAAAGACGACTTCGAGTTCGATGACTCCGAGCGATGTGGCTGGTTCTCCTGGGACTACCCCATGCAACTCGGTGCTTGATTTCCTCCATACTGATCGTGGGATCAACATCTTTTGCAGGGTGTTGGCGAAGATGATGTTCATGCTGCTGCCTCCGTCCATGAAGATCCGCCGATTTTTGCATCTAGCACTAGGGGTGCATGCCCCGGTCTTGGGACTGCGGGTGGATGGTCGTCCTGTGAGAACGTGATGCTGGTCTCCGTTCCATGTAGCAGGTAGACGTCGACTGTGTTTATGCTCTTAGCTGCTCTGGCCTGCAGGGTTTGGGCGTCGCGTTGTGTTTGCGGTATCCTTCCTTCTTGGATCATGAGCACTTGTGCTCGCGACGGGCTATGACGTCCTTCCGGGCTTGAGGTCGGCGCTTGCTCGGGTCGTTGGTTGCGTCTGTCTGCTTTCTGCTTCTCCTTCTTGACGTCGTCGGCTAGCTCGTTGAACAGACGGCAGTCTCTCAAAGTGTGACTTGACCTGACGCGTCCCCAGTCATCCTCGAAGTTGTGGATCGTGCAGGTTCCTGCTAGCTGCTCTCTGGCTGTGAGTTTGCTAGATTCGGCGTGCCTCTTCCTTCTTGAGATTCTGAAGATCTGCTCGTGATCCTCCGGGTGCTCGTGGAAGCGAGGATCAGTTTCGATTCCTCGACTCATGTCTTGGTTCTTGATGAGGTTGGCGAATTCATCCGGCCTTCGATCTGGGTCGTAGTACTCGCCAACAGGTGTCTCGGAGTCGCTGTCTTGGTTGGCGGCGAATGCCGTGCGCGCCTTTTGGGTCGTCGATTCTTTCTGCCTTGGCGGTGGTTCTGATGATCATTAGATTCAATCTCGTAGTCATCGTCTTGATGTGCGGCGGGTTCCCGGGCGGTGGAGGGTTGTGGGAAGATTTGCGAGTCCTCCGCTGCGCGTCGCAGTTCGTCGAGTGGGATTCCTTCGTAAAGGCCCCTCGTCGTTCTTCTGGGTCGTCGACTCCCTCGGCGCTGGCGCTGTACTTGGCCGTTACCGTAGTATCGGTCCTGGCGTGACTGCAACTCGAGTGGTCTTGGTGGGGTGGCGAAGATGTCCGCCGTGATCTTGAATCCTTCGAGTGGGCTAGGTCTGGTTCTTGCCCTTCAGTTGTGGCTTGCTGAAGACGGGAGCGCCGAGATTGTGATCCTAACCTGCTTAGTTCCCACAGACGACGCCAATTGACGGGGATCAACCCCGGCAAATCCCATGGTCAGGGACCCTGGGTTAGTCATGAGAGGCGCAGGTTGGACGATAGCTCGTCGGCAAATGGGGAGGCTCGCTCCTGCTCGATATTATTGATTGGGGAGATGCGATTACAGTGGAGGCCAAGGCTGGAGCGCTCAATGCTAGGGTTACAGGTAAGATTCGATGTCTTTGGCGTCGCCCCTCCTAGCCCTTATATACCGGGCTAGGTCTCGGGGAGTTCATCTACGTGTACAGGTAAACTTTCCTACCCCTAGCTTGCTCCGTATGGAAGGTCTTCGCACCTTCCTTGTGAGCCGAGGACTTCTACGTCGGTGCCATCTAGTGGGCCTGAGGCCGTATCTTCATGGGCCTTCTGCCTTCATGGACACCAGGTAGGCTCATCAGTAGGAGTCGTGGGGTCACCCCCTCGTCAGCGTCCATGGCTATGGATGGTCTCCCGGAGGGGGTTCCTCCTCCCGGCAGGGTGCCGGGGCAGCTTCTCCAAGCAGCCCCGATCTTGAAACAGCGGTGGCGGCAGTACAGAGGCGAGTTCGCGGAAAAGAGATCGATATTAGGGGTTTCCACCCCGAGGGCTAAATATAGACGGAGGGGGTGTCGAGGGGACCCACCAGGCAGCCAGGAGGCCTCCTGGCGCGGCCTAGGGTGGGGCTGCGCCAGGGACCCTCCTGGTCTCCTGGTGGTGGCCCCCCTCCGCCACCTTGGTGATTCCAGAAGCTTCCGGGTCGCTGATTTTTTATCTGATTTTTCCGGATTTTTTTGGAGCACTTTTAATGGCCGAAAAACCTGAAATACAAAAACAACAGAAAATAGCAACTAGCAACTTGGTGCACTAGGTTAATTGATTAGTCCAAATTGCTCAAAAGTGTAAGAAAGTTCAAGAAAATCATGGAAAAGTCACACAAAACATGCATGGAGCAAGGAGAAATTATAGATACGTTTCGGACGTATCAGCAACCATATAAGAACTTTCAAAAGTAAAGAAATCAAGGTATGTGATTCAATTCAAGTCATAACATGCAAGAGTCTATATTAGCATTGAAACAAGCAACGAAAGAACATTAGGTGCAAAATCTCTCGCTGTCCGTGACTCGAATGTCTCCAAATGGTGTTTGTGTGAAAGAAGAGGGACAGGGAATACGAGAAAAAAGTATTTTTGTGTTGAGAACTCGATCTACTAAAGTTTCACACTTGGTCTTCTTTGGAATCTTATGTTGACTCGTCCCCAGACCACTAGCCAGGTACAAGTCAATTTGATCCACTCATTTTCGATATTTTGAGCACTCTTGCAATGGATGAGCGTAAGCACAAGAGTTGACACTTAGGATGGCAAATAGAGAAATATGGTGGAGGAGGAAGAACAAAAGGGTGAGAAACGCTCACATCAATGAGGAAAATCATAGGCGAGAAGGCCAAATGATAGATATGATGTGTGGAGTAGGGATTTCCATGCAACGGATGCACATATGAGCTGAAAAGCTCTCCAATGGAACTAGTGGGGGTGCATCTAACTTGCTCGCTCATGAAGACCTAGTGCTGTTTTGAGGAGGCTCATCCTTGGAATATGCAAGCCAAGTTCTATAGTTTGAAGGTCCCTGATGTCACGAGAATTGCTCGCCCCTCGTTGGTTACCCAAAGTGTAAGGTTCGAGATGTAGATAGCAGCAAATTTCCCTCGGTGAAGATACCAAGGTTTGTCTCCAGCAGGACTCCAAAAACGACAGGAAGGTGACAACGGCATCGGTAATTAGGCGGTTGACGTGGACCTAGATCCCATGATGTTCACTAGTGATGTCTCTCTCCCAAAAGATGATAAAATAGCCATGCGAGGTAAACAAATTACACCTGGGAAATTGACAGGATTATGTGCGCAACCAATGCTAACTATGCTATAAAGAAAGGAAGAGTCTCAAAAGCATAGCCGGTACGCCAAGACAGGTAAACCTAAATCCATCTACATCTACCTACTAATCATCCACCTTGAGATATCTATCCAAAACAGCTCGCTGGTATTAATTTGTGAATACCACCCAAAGTGTAAACTCAAAGCAACGGACAACTGCATTAAAGAACTTTGCGTAAAGTAAACATCCTTGCACCCGCAAGTACAAACAACGTTGTTTTCTCCCTGTTGGCAACAACACATCCCCTAGACTCATGTTTCTGTCACTCAAGCTAGTCATCGGGGGGCATGAACCCACAATCATGCAATACGCTCCCTATTGGAGTCACTACCTACTACTTGGCAAAAGCAATAAACAGCAACGGAGAACATGCAAAAATTACTCAAGAACATAAATACAAAAGAGGAGAATCAAATATATTACTCAATCACAATCTGAACATAGTCTCATAATCCATCAGATCTCAGCAAACTCAGCATAGCAACAACAGAAAGATTACATATGTGCCTCGATCATGTAGGGCAGCTCACGAGGTCTAAACCATTAAGAACAAAGAGGGGAGGAGAACATCACATAGCTACTGATCATAGACCCATGGTCCAAAGGGGACTACTCACGGTTCATCCAAGAAGCATCCATGGTGGTGGAAAAGCTCCCGGAGGTGGTTCCTCCCTCCGGTAGTGTGCCGGGAAGAGGTCTCCTGGTGCTCCCGATCTTGGAAGCGCGGCGGCGGCGGAACATAGTAGAGATCGCGAAAAAGGGTTCTGTCTTCGGGGGTTTCACGTCACGAAGAATATATGGGAGAAGGGGGCAGCCAGGGGGGGCACCAGGGGTCCAGGCGGGTCCCCTTTGGCCCCTCCTTGGCGATTCCCGAAGCTTCCGAAGCGCTGATTTTTTATTGGATTTTTCCCGAATTTTTGGAGCACTTTTAATATGGGGGAAACCTGAAATAGAAAAACAGCAGAAAACAGGAACTGGCAGTGGGGTGCACTGAGTTAATAGGTTAGTCCAAATATGATCAAAAGTGTATGAAAGTGTATAAATATCATAGCAATATCACACAAAAGAAACATGGAGCAACCAGAAATTATAGATACGTTTTGGACGTATCAACATCCCCAAGCTTAATTCCTGCTCTTCCTCGAGTAGGTAAATGATAACAAGCATAATTTCTGTGGTGACATGCTACCAACCATATAAGAACTTTTAAGTAAAGCAATCAAGGCATGTAATCCAATTGAAGTCATAATAAGCAAGAGTCTATATTAGCATTGAAACAAGCAACATAAGAACATAAAGGTGCAAGAGCTCTCGCTGTCCGTGACTCGAATGTCTCCAAATGGTTTTTGCGTGCAAGAAAGGGATAGGGATATACGAGAGAGTAACACATAGTTTTTATTGTTGAGAACCTAATCTACTAAAGTTTCACACTTGGTATTCTTTGGAATCTTATCTTGACTCATCCCCAGACCACTAGCCAGGTACAAGTCAAAATTATCCACTCCTTTTCGATATTTTGAGCACTCATGTAATGGATGAGCGTAAGCAAGAAAGTTGACACTTAGGATGGAAAAGAGAGAATATGGTGGAGGAGGAAGACAAAAAAGGTGTGAAAGTCTCACATCAATGAGGACAATCATAAGCGAGAGAAAGCCAAATGATAGATATGATGTGAGGAGTAGGGATTGCCATGCAACAGATGCACATATGAGCTAAGGTAAGATCTCCAATGGAACTAATGGGGGTGCATCCAACTTGCTTGCTCAAGAAGACCTAGAGCTCATTTGAGGAGGCTCATCATTGGAATATACAAGCCAAGTTTTATAGTGTGAAGGTCCCACATAGCTATATGCATGAATGATAATCTCTATGGAGTACAAGACATAAGAGGGAGTACGAGTGTGGATATCTCAGCAGGAATAGTAGTGTCCCCGGCAACGGCGTCAGAAATTTGCTTGATGGCGTGGAAGTGATAATGGCTTCTCGCCCTTCTTTGGTTACCCCAAGTGGAAGGTTAGATGTAGAATAGAAGCAAATTTCCCTAAGTGAAGATACCGAGGTTGATTTCGACCAGTAGGACCCCGGAGATAATAAGTAGGTGGTGAAGCGAGAAACGCGCCGTTTGAGATATTGCTCTCTTAACCTGGACCTGCACACAGACACTAATAACTTTGCTCCCAACGAAGTTCAGAGAGGTTGTCAATCTCTCCGGTCTTGTTGTTTACAAAGGATCAAACACACAAGATAATGATAATGATAGCAACTCAAAGTAAATACTCAAAAGGAAATAAGCTTGTAAACAGTGATGAGAATATGGACCGGGGTCCCGTGATGTTCACTAGTGATTTCTCTCTCCCAAAAGACGATAAAACTGCTATGCGAGGTAAACAAATTACAAACGGGCAATTGACAGGATTATAAACGCACCGCAATGCTAACTATCCTACAAAAGAAAGGAAGAGGCTCAAAAGCATGGGAAGTACGCCAAAATAAGTAGACCGAAATCCATTTGCATCTACTACTAATCATCCACCTTGACATATCTATCCAGAACATCTCACTGGTATTAAGTTGCGAGCCCCACCCAATGTGTGAACCCAAAGCAACAGACAACTGCATGAAAAAGAACTTTGCGTAAAGTAAACAATCCTTGCAACCGCGGTTACAAGCACCAATGTTTTCCCCCTTCTGGCCACAGCACATCCCCTAGACTCATGTTTTTGTCACTCAAGCGTGTCATCAGGGGGCATGTACCCACAATCGAGCATAACGTTCCCTCTTTGAGTTACTACCTACCACATGGCCAAAGCAATAAACAGTAACAGAGAACATGACAGAATTACTTCGGAACAAAAATAAAAAAGATAAGAACCAATTTTATTACTCTATCACAATCTGAACATAATCTCATAATCCATCAGATCCCATCAAACTCAGCATAGCAAAAGTAGAAAGATTACATATGTTCCTCGATCATGTAGGGCAGCTCACGAGGTCTAAACCATGAAGAACAAAGAGGGGAGGAGAACATCACATAGCTACTTATCACGGACCCACGGTCCAAAGGAAACTGCTCACGTCACATCTGGGAAGCGTCCATGGTGGAGGAGAAGCTCTTGGAAGTCGATCCTCCCTCCGGCAGGGTGCCGGGAAGGGTCCTGACGGTGCTCCCAATCTTGGAAGCTTGGCGGCGGCAGAACAGAGGCGAGTTTGCAAAATAGGGTTCTGTCTTTAGGCGTTGCTTCAAGGACCCCATCCGCGAAGTCGACCATGAAACGCTTGATCTCCAAGATGACCTTTCTTATCGAGAGTACCCTGTTCGTATTCTTGATTCAGCAGAGCGTGTCACTCGTCGTCAGAAGATCGGGTTTCTGAAAGTGTAATGGTCACATCACTCCGAGAAAGAAGCAACATGGGAAAGAGAAGACTGTCTCCGTGCCGAGTACCCCACCTTACTCCCGACGACTTCTGAATCTCGGGACGATATTCTTTTGAGTGGGGGAGAGTTGTCACAACCCCAACTTGGGTAAGTGCTAGGATTTGAGTGCCCCTTTGCATCATGTGAAAATTTCAAAAGAAATTCAAAAATGGGAGAAGAAACCCCCCAGATGAATTTAATTCAAATGGCCAGAATAAAAGTTGCTCCAAAAATTCCTTTTGCATTTTTGAAAACTCACATAAATGAGTGTGATCACATATAAAGTGATTTGGTAGAAAACCCAAGCTCATGGATTTTTGAAATATTCAAACAGGAGCTTGGAATTAAATTAAAATCCCTATTTGAATTAAAGTTCAAATTATTTGAATTTTAAAAATTCCCAAACTTTATAAGTGGCTAGCTATATGCATTTCAAGTCCACATAAAAATTTGGGACATTTTATAAATTGCCTAGCTATTTTATTTAGCAGGCACAACAAATTATAGAAAATAAAAATAGAAAAAGGAAACAGAAAACTCACCTGAGCCAAAGCATCCCAAGTCATCCCCCCGCAACCCACCAAGCCGGCCCAGCCCGCTAGCTCGTTGTCGTCTTCCCCCTGGGCACGAGCACATAGCTGCGTGCCCGGCATGCCGAGGCCGCCGTGGCCACTGAGGTGCTTCTAGGCCGCCCCCTGCCCCCTTCTCGCACCAAGGAGACGACCAGGGAACGCCACGTCTATTCCCTCTCTCTCTGCTCGCTTTCCCCCCTCGCCCTCGCCGAATTTCTTGTCTACAGAGAGCCCGCCGGAGCACGCTGCCATGGAAATTCGCGGCCACCGTGCGCCATAGCCTCAACGGCTGTGTCCCTCCTCCTCAGCACCGTCAACTTCATCATCAAGCCCCAGATCGAGAGCCTCCTCGAGCTGAAACCGCCGCAAACGCCACCGCCACCTCGCCGGAACCCGCAGGGATCTCTCGCCGAATTCGCGGCCACCAGCCACCCTCCGGCCTCCCCGACAGCTCCATTGGCACCAGGGTGAGCAGCTGCTCCGTTATCCCCTCCCCGCACCTCCTCCCGTGCCGTGCAACGGCACTTTTCCATGGCCAGTGCCACGGCCGCCGCGCGAGCTCGCCGTGGACGAGCTTCCAGCGCTTCCCGGCGACGCTGCGATGCCCAGAGGGAAGCGTGCGTCCACGAGTTGCAGTTTGGTGTCCCTGGCACTATGTTTGGTGGCCGGGAGCACCATCCCGTGCATCTCCGCCGTGGCCTCTGGCCGCCGGCATTGAGCCACCGGTGACGCGCCGACGTGGCACGTCATTAGTCCCTAATCAACCCCCTAATCCCACCCCTAAGCCAATGACAGGTGGGCCCCAGCCCCCCTAATCCCCCTCTGTTTAATTAATTAAACGGGATTAACCCACAGAGACACTGACAGCAGGGCCCCACATGTCAGCCCCCCTGCGTCAGCATGACACCAGCATGACGCAATAAGTCATTTTCTATTTAAATTAAAATCCAGAAATTCCAGAAAATAGAGTAAACTTTGAAATTCAATAACTTTTAAATCCTAACTCCAAATTTAATAAATAATATATGAAAAATTATCAGAAAAATGCAAGGATTATGAATATGCAATTTGTTTTCATGTTTGACCATTTTAAAATGGGTGAACAGTAGAAAACATGCATATGGCATAATTTGAATTTGAATTTGAAGTTTGAATTTGCATTCTAAATGCAATACACTTCAATTAAGTTGAATTTGCCACAAACCAGTAGCATTCACATCATGGAAAACTATATCATGTGCTTGTACATTTTATTTTGATGTTGCCCCCCTTTGTTGATGATTGCTTCGGTAACAGTGTTTCCGAGACGGAGGTCTCCCCCGAAGTAGAAGACCAATAAACCGTGTATCGTCAGCAAGGCAAGCAAACCCCATTGATCATGTCTATAAAATCCTGCTTCCCTCTCAGTCTCGCTTATGCATGTTTAGGAGATCACCTTCTTATCGATTCTACCGCATAGTTGAACCCATATCCGATGCATGACCTATCATCTTGTCACAGTAGTAAGTGATACGTCCAAAACGTATCTATAATTTCTGCTTGCTCCATGCATGTTTTGTGTTATATTGCTATGTATTAGATACACTTTCATACACTTTTGATCATATTTGGACTAACCTATTAACTCAGTGCACCCCAGTGCCAGTTTCTGTTTTCTGCTTGCTCCATACATGAAGTACCCCCGGATTCATCTCCATCGTCGTTGCTTCCCTTCTCCATGAAGAGGGAGTAGTTCCCCTCGGGGCTAAGGCTTGTATCTTGATCTATGTGGTTTCTCTCTCTCTCTGATGATGTGATCTTTGTTGTGATCATAGGCTATGTTAATCTAGGGAGATCCCATGATATTTCCCCTTCCTCTATGTATTGGATTGATGTACTCAATTGATCTTATCTAGTGTAATCCCCGAGACCAAGGTGACAGCGGTCTATTGGACATGGGTTAGAAGAATATTATCATGAGTGATTTCCTCTTTTGTAATCCCCGAGACCAAGGTGACAGCGGTCTATTGGACAGCGGTCTATTGGACAGCGGTCTCTTGGTGCTTGTCTTTGACTATCCTTGAGATATGTTGTGGTGATTGTGGTACTCTCTTTGGATGGCCACGGTGACATTGGGAAATCCATAGATTGAGAACTACGAACTTTGAGGTGTGCTTTTTTAGCACTACATAATTCTCATCCTCTCTTGACCACAAAGGAATGACCTTCGAGTGTGTCTCCATTGCATGTTTTATGGGAAATATCATGTGATTAGACTATGTTAATGTTGTTGGGAGTTGCCACTAGTGAAAGTATGAAGCCTAGGCCTTGTTTCCATCATTGTTACACCGTTTGCACTCACTTTTGTTACTTGTTTATTTGCTGCACTTTTTATTACTGATTTATATTACTTCGTTTTATCACACCTATCACCCATATTTTACCATCTCTTCGCTGAACTAGTGCACCTATAGGACTCCTAGTTGTATTAGGTGTGTTGGGGACACAGGAGACTTCTTGTATCTTAATTGCAGGGTTGCTTGAGAGAGACCATATTCAACCTCTACTTCCCTGAGTTCGATAAACCTTAGGTCATCTACTTGAGGAAAATTGCTTCTGTCCTACAAACCTCTGCGCTTGGAGGCCCAACATAGTCTACAAGAATAGAAGCGTGCGTTGACATCAAGCTATTTCTGGCACCGTTGCCGGGGAAGTAAGGTTTGAAGGTATATCTTTAGATTCTGCAATTAAATCTTTTCGTTTCTTGTTTTTATTTTCACTAGTTAGGCTTATGGAAAACAACAAAAATATTATGAGAGAGCTTTATGAGCTCTACCTTGAGTTGGGACATGAAGTGTTTGAAGATAAAATCAAAAAGCCTATGGAGCTTTAATATTTGCACATCACTCATGATAGTAGTAATGTTATTTGCATTTCTTTTTTGAATACGTTTGATGCTAATGATATGCAAAGCTATAAGCTTGGGGATGCTACGTTTTATGAAGATGATCTTCTTAGCCCCCCAGGTTTTGATGAGGAAATTTATTTTTATGATACTTTGCTTCGTATCTATGATGATTATTGTGATGACACTTATGCTATAAAGAATAAATGTTTGTAAGTGTATCATGATAAGAATGATTCATGTGAGAGCTATTTTCTTGAGTTTGCTCCCACTATTACTAATGAGAAGAATTTTACTTATGTGGAGAGTAACAAATTTTCTATACTTGTGGATCATGATAATAATTTTTTATCTGATACTTATATTGTTGAGTTTATTCATGATCATATTCTTATAGATATTTCAATAATATCAAGTTCCCTCTCTTTATGTTGAAGGTTTTGAGGTTGCACTTGATTTGCCTTCCTATGCTTATTGATTTGTGGTTCAATAAATTATTTCATTGCAATATTCCTATGCATAGGAAGCATGTTAGGCTAAAATTAGTTTCGTATTTGCTTCTTGATGCTCTCTTTTGTTCTTCGACTCTTATTCCTACGTGAGCATCATCAAAATCTTAAGCCTATCTTTATGGCTATAAAAAAAGAGCTCTAGGGAGACAACCCTTATTATCTTTACTTTGAGTTTTTAATTTCTGTTTTTAGTGGTCTTGATGATTGTTACTACTGTAGAAACATCATTGTATCTTTATTTTCAAGCTTTGTGCCAAGTTATAGCCTTATATGACAAGGGAAGTGAAAGTTGTGACATGCTGTCCAGAAAACAGATTCTGTACTCGTGACGGGTAAAATCACAGAAAAATCCCAGTTCATCTTTTTGAGCTGAAATTTTTACACAGCGTTATCTATACAATTACGGAACTTTTGTATGTTCTGAGTTTTTTGATTTGAGTTGCAGAAGTACCCCTAAAAAATTGTTTACTACCTGCTGTTCTGTTTTTCACCGATTCTGCCACGTTTTGTCTCTCCTAACTTTTGCAAACCTTAAGCTTGCTTTTTCTTTGCAAAAACCGTTTGGAAATCTTGAGAAACAGTAGCTCTTCAATAATATCTTTATATCCATTGGGGAAAAATAATTTTATTATGGCTACTAACCTCGCTAATCAGATTATGATGAGTTATGTATGAAGGGAGTTTTCAAGTGTGCGAGGGAAGATGATGAAAGAAGATTCGGGAGTGTCAAGCGCTCAATCTTGGGGATGCCCCCATGCATCCCCAAAATATATTCAAGGAGACTCAAGCGTCTAAGATTGGGGATGCCCCCATGCATCCCCTTCTCCATCAACAATCATCAGTTCGTCCTTCGTCTCACTATATGTTTATCACTTCATGCGTTATGTGCTATGCTTGGAGCGTCTCGCTCTTAGGTTTTATTTTTAGTTTTCTTTAGCTTTGCTTGCTGTTCATAACAAGTTAGATCCCGTCTTACTTTGTGTGGGAGAGAAACACACTCCACTTTCAAAATCTAGAACACATCATAGAATTTTTCATGCCTATCATTCTCTGTTGTGTGTTCTTTACCTTTTCATAGCTACTGCCATGTTTAGTTTTAGTTTTAGTTTTTCTTTAACAAGAGCCTTCGCTTTTGTTTAGTTTGTTGCTGGAAATCTCTTTAGTTTTCATGTTTATCTTGTTAAGAGAGTTGGTTGTTGCACAGAGTTCTGTCTTCTCTTGAAAGTAGGTAATTAAGGTTGCTATTTAATTTTAGTAGTAACTTGCAATGGATTTGAGGTATTGATGTGAGTAATGTTTGAACTTTTGGTGTCAAGAGCTCTAGCCTATTAGTGATAGGTGCCGTATTTTGGATAATCCGTGTCTATTTTTAAAAACCTACAAAACTAGTTGAGAACTCTAGATACTAGATGGATCACTAATCTTTGGAGGGATCAGATATTAGAGTACACTCAGGTACCATGAGTCGAGGATGCGCAAGGATAACCAAACCCCATACACTCCTCCTCGGGGTACTTGTCTCTTTGTGAACCTCCTTATTAGATTGAGAGTTACCGATAATAAGTGCATGAGTTCTTCGGACTAATGTGAGTATTCGGAAGTTGACACTTCCACCTTCCCATATTTTTCTAGCCTCTCCTGTGTCGTGCATTGCTTTCTTCTCACTCCGAGAGTTGGCGTCTACCTTCGCCGGTACATCCAAACCCTTGGCATGATACGCTCTGTCATCATAAACCTCCTTATATCTTTCCTCAAAACAGCCACCATACCTACCTATCAAGGCATTTCCATAGCATTTTCGAGATATATTGCCATGCAACATCCACCTCTTCATGACTTGATCTTCATGTCATACATGTTCCTGCTACACTGGTAGAGGCATACATTTGCATACTTCATGATCGTTACATTTTCTTTATGATTTGAGTACTTTTTAAATTTGGAAAGATCTTCTATACTTTTTTTAATATATGGAGTCTTGCCCCTATAGTGAGGAAAAGATCCCAAAGAGGACAAATGAGAGAAATAGAAAGAGCCATTGAGGCCATGAAAAAAATACAAAAAATAGAAAAAAGAGAAAAAGAAAAATAAAAAGAGAGAAGGGGGCACAGTACTATTCGTTTTGAGAGATCCACACTCGTACTCCATCTTATATCTTGTACTCCATAGATATTATCATTCATGCATATAGCTATGTGGGGACCTTCACACTATAGAACTTGGCTTGTATATTCCAATGATGAGCCTCCTCAAATGAGCTCTAGGTCTTCTTGAGCAAGCAAGTTGGATGCACCCCACTAGTTTCATTGGAGAGCTTACCTTAGCTCATATGTGCATCCGTTGCATGGCAACCCCTACTCCTCACATCATATCTATCATTTGGCTTTCTCTCGCCTATGATTGTCCTCATTGGTGTAAGCCTTTCACACCATTTTTCTCTTCCTCCTTCACCTTTTCTCTCTTTTCCATCCTAAGTGTCAACTTTCTTGCTTACGCTCATCCATTGCATGAGTGCTCAAAATGTCGAAAAGGAGTGGATCATTTTGACTTATACCTGGCTCGTGGTCTGGGGATGAGTCAAGATAAGATTCGAAAGAAGACCAAGTGTGAAACTTTAGTAGATTGATTTCTCAACACAAAAATATTTTTTCTCGTATATCCCTATCCCCTTTCTTGCATGCAAACACCATTTGGAGACATTTGAGTCACGGACAGCGAGAGCTCTTGCACCCTTTGTTCTTTTGTTAATTGTTTCAATGCTAATATAGACTCTTGCATGTTATGACTTTAATTGAATCTCTAACCTTGATTGCTTTACTTTTCAAAGTTCTTATATGGTTGCTAGCATGTCACTACAGAAATTGTGCTTGTTATCATTTACCTACTCGAGGATGAGAAGGAATTAAACTTGGGGATGTTGATACGTCCAAAATGTATCTATAATTTATGCTTGCTCCATGCATGTTTTGTGTGATATTGCTATGTTTTAGATACACTTTCATACACTTTTGATCATATTTGGACTAACCTATTAACTCAGTGCACCCCAGTGCCAGTTTCTGTTTTCTGTTGTTTTTGTATTTTAGGTTTTCCCATTACTTAAAGTGCCCAATAAATTCCGGGAAAAATATATAAAAAATCAGCGTGAAGGAACCTTCCAGAATCATCGAAGGAGAGCCGGAGGAGGGCCACCAGTCACCGAGGCGGCCACCCCACACGGCCTAGGGGTAGGCCGCGCCACCAGGCCACCTGGGCGACTGGGACCTCCCTTGGTGGCCCCCCTTGGCCCTTATTTTTACTCGCGTCGCGAAAACCTTTATTCCAGACCCCTTTTCTCCAGAAGCAATTCCGATCTCCGCCGCCATCGCTGACAACGTTCGGGGGAGCAGAATTCCTGTGTCGGCACCCTGCCGGGACGGGGAAGTGCCCCCGGATTCATCTCCATCGTCGTTGCTTCCCTTCTCCATGAAGAGGGAGTAGTTCCCCTCGGGCCTAAGGCTTGTATCTTGATCTATGTGGTCTCTCTCTCTCTTGATGTGATCTTTGTTGTGATTATAGGCTATGTTAATCTAGGGTGATCCCATGATATTTCCCCTTCCTCTATGTATTCGATTGATGTACTCAATTGATCTTATCTAGTATAATCCCCGAGACCAAGGTGACAGCGGTCTATTGGACATGGGTTAGAAGAATATTATCATGAGTGATTTCCTCTTTTGTGTGTGGATTGAAAATTGACAGTCTCTTGGTGCTTTTACTTTGACTATCCTTGAGATATGTTGTGGTGATTGTGGTACTATCTTTGGATGGCCGCGGTGACATTAGGAAATCCATAGATTGAGAACTACGAACTTTGAGGTGTGCTTTTGTAGCCCTACATAATTCTCATCCTCTCTTGACCACAAAGGAATGACCTTCGAGTGCGTCTCCATTGAATGTTTTATGGGAAATATCATGTGATTAGATTATGTTAATGTTGTTGGGAGTTGCCACTAGTGAAAGTATGAAGCCTAGGCCTTGTTTCCATCATTGTTACACCGTTTGCACTCACTTTTGTTACTTGTTTCTTTGCTGCACTTTTTATTACAGATTTATATTACTTCGTTTTATCACACCTATCACCCATATTTTACCATTTCTTCGCTGAACTAGTGCACCTATACAACTCCTAGTTGTATTAGGTGTGTTGGGGACACAAGAGACTTCTTGTATCTTAATTGCAGGGTTTCTTGAGAGAGACCATCTTCAACCTCTACTTCCTTGAGTTCAATAAACCTTAGGTCATCCACTTGAGGAAAATTGCTGATGTCCTACAAACCTCTGCGCTTGGAGGCCCATCATAGTCTACAAGAATAGAAGCGTGCGTAGACATCAAGCTATTTCTGGCGCCGTTGCCGGGGAAGTAAGGTTTGAAGGTATATCTTTAGATTCTGCAATTAAATCTTTTCGTTTCTTGTTTTTATTTTCACTAGTTAGGCTTATGGAAAACAACGAAAATATTATAGTAGGGTCCCGACAAAAACATTAGAAGCGTGCGTAGACATCAGTAAGCAAACCACAATCCTAGATGACATAGGAGTTGATTGATATCATGTGGCCCCTACAACTGTTATTTCTTATTGGATGCTTAGAGTTTACCATGAGGATACTTTTGATGTGAGTCAGGATGATAGTGAACATGGTGTTGATGAAGGTGAAACTGTCGGGACCCGGGGTTTGCATATGAAATTCCAGTCACAATTGAATCATATGGAGAGCCGAGAGTCGTACCCACTTGTCTAAGCAGACAAGGCCAATCACAGAACACTCTCGGAAAGCATCGAACGTGAGGGGCATCCCATCCAGGCCGGATGATCAACTGAGATGGGTCCTCATCGCCCGCTCACAAGTCTAAATGACTATGGGTGGTGAAATCCCATACTCATAGACAAGTCGCCTCAACCATGTTATCGATTGAATTATAACACGTACATAAATAGACTCCAGCCCGATCACATAGTCGGGATCTCGGGCGGGCTCAATCATACAACAAAGTGTGCCACGTGACAGAGTCACGAGCAATCGCATCGCGATGCCCCAAGCTGCGCACATCTAAGGGCCACTTGGTGTATAAAAGACCGCCGGCAAGAACTCAACTAAGCTATCGAATCCCACACTAAGACATGCACGTTATAATCATACACGCAACATACATGTCTAGTGTAAACAGCAGGTAACACAACATGAACTCTACAAACTCATAGTTTTATTGCATCTGCTAAACAGAGCAGATATAGTAGTGTTACAAGCAGAGATCATATAACTGTGACCCAACATTACATCATACAACAAGGGAAGCAAATTATGTCTTAGTAAAGACAAGGTAAACAAATGGCTTAAGAAGCCTTTAAGAAAACACAACGACCCTCCAGAGGGACCAGGCTGCTGTCTGGTACTACATTACTTCGTCGACGTCGAGCTTGAGGGGGAGGCCACCATTAGGTTCAGTGGTCTCGTCTCTAAAACATAGAATAAGCAAACGTGAGTACAAAGTGGTACTCAGCAAGACTTACGTCAGAACTATACTACTCATGCTCAGGTATCAAGGTAAAGACAAGTGGGGTTGTAATGAGAGGCTCACACGAGTCCATCTAATCTTGATCACCACATCAATACACAACCATGGATCCTTCCTCAACTTCCCCACGAGGAAGCAACCCAAAGCACTCACATTTATCTTGCGATTTTCAGAGTATCCATTTGAGTTGTCTAATAATCAAGTAAAGATCTCCAAGTAGTCCATAATCGCGGACACGGCTATTCGAATAGTTCATTAACCCTGCAGGGGTGTACTTCTTCACATACATAGCTACCACTTACCGCCTAGAACTCGTCACCTTCAAGAGGTGTCGGCGAGGATAGTACCACAACACTTACCTCACGGCTCCAACTCTAGTCTAGGGGATCACCTATCTGAGTATGTACCCCAATCGGGAATCCGGCCGGGGTTTCCGTTCAGGACCCAGACGATGTATGGACGGTCCGACAAGCCCACCTCGACGGATGGTGCTGCGCTTGCCTAAAAACCGTGCTACGTTATGAAATCAAATAGAAGACAATTAACCCATGCGAATCCTGGACCATGGTCCGGGTGAGTTAATAGGTCGAGAGGGGTCAATGAGCCCAACATGTGGTAGTAATCTGTGTCTTGGATCACAACACAAGAACTCGAGGCCTAAGGCAGTGTAAATGAGACAACCCACTGTGTACTCCTACACACCCTCTCATTGTTCACTTATTTTAGGGTGACTTCAACAACATGTTACCACATTGTTGCATGTGTCCACTACCATCCCAATACATCACCAGATGGATCAACTTCATTGCAAAAAACTCTAGCATGGCATAGCATAACATGAATGAAGGGCCACATGATGAACACAAACAATCTTGTATCTGCTAGGTTGAGGTTTGCTCAATACTGTGGCAGCAATGATAGGTCATCCAAAGGATGGGTTCAACTAGCGGTTTGCTTGCATGTGAATCACCTAATCATGCATAAGAGAATAAGAGGGAAACTGGGTTTTTATAGATATGATCAAAGGGGGTTTGCTTGCCTTATTGTCGAGACTCGAGGGTGCCACTCTTTGAAGAAACAAGAACTACGTCCGGAGATAGATCTATCGAGAAGAAACAAACACCGAGACAACAACAATGTAAACATCACATTGCAATGCACATTCAAGAAATGTATCATGGCATGGTACTGATGTGATCTAGGTTCAATTTGCAACAAGTTAATTGAAGTTGATTTGAAAAATAAATTCAAATTCAAACTCCAAATGTTGTTCAAATTATCCCAAGTTTCATTTGCTAATGATTGGATATGGTAAACCATGTTGTCATGTGTATGATATGCCTCCGATGTTCATGTTATAAGGTTGGCATTGCAAAGATTTAATTTTAAATGATTTAAACATTTATTTTGAATTATTCCAAATAACCCAAATAGCTAAATGCTACTGTTACATCATCATAGATGTGTTTTTCATCTATGAAAATTTGATATTTGGAATCCTCGCATTTTTCTGATGATTTTTCATATATAACACTTTTGATTTGGAGTTATGGTTTAAAAGTTATTGAATTTCAAAGATTTAATCAATTTCTAGAATTTTCTGGATTAGCTGTAAATTGAAAAAGACTTTACTGCATCATGCTTGCGTCATGCTGACGCAGGGGGGGGCTGACATGTGGGACCCCTTGGTTAGTGACCCAGGGGTTAATCCCTGTTTTAATTAGACTTAATTAGAGGATTAAGGGGGGCTGGCCCCACCTGTCAGTGGCTTAGGGCCAAACTAACTAGGGGTTAGCCCCCTAATGACCGTGCCACGACGGCACGGCCGGGGTTTGCCGCCGGTGGCCAAACTGCGCGGCGGCGCTCACTGGAGGTGTCGGCTCCGGGCTCCTCTTGTCAAACGGAGGGCACGGTTGGGGTCCTGGGGCTCGCCCGCGTCGCCAGGGCACAAGGCGACCACGGGGAGGCTCTAGAGGCTCGCCGGCGTCGAGAAGCTACTCCCAAGTTTTGAAGATTTTTGAAATTCAAAATATTTGAATTTCAATTCAAATAGCATTTAAATTTAATTTCCAACCCTCTGTTTGAATATTTGAAAATTCCATGAGCATCGGTTTGACTCCAAATCATTTTTAAAATGATCACACTCATTTATAGGACTTTTCAAAAAAATTTGGAGGAATTTTGGAAAAACTTTTTATCTAGCCTTTTTATTTATATTCATTTTGAGGCTTTTCCAAATCCCCAATTATTAAAATGGAAATTTAAACATGATGCAATTATTTCTAGAAATAAAAGCACATACCAAAACCAGGGTTGTGACAGAAACTGTGTTGGTGAATCTACCCTAATACAAGGTGAACGATGAGAGGCTGTGTAGGAGTGCACAGTGGGTGTCTCGTTGAACACCTCCTTAAGCCCGAGTTCTTGTATGGTAATCCGAGACAAAGAGTACAACCACACATTGGGCTCACTGACCCCTCTCGACCTATTAACTCACCCCGATCCAAGTCCAGGATTCACACCTAGTTCGGGATTTCCATTCGGCATATGCATAGAAATATAAAGGAAATGAAATGTGGCATTCATGGTAGGGCTTGTAGAACATGGCTTGTCAAGCGGAGAACCATCCGTCGAGGTGGGCTTGTCAGTCGTTCCTACATGGTTTGAGTCCTAACTGGAAGCTCGGCCGGAATTTCCAGTTGGGTTTGGAACTCAGACAATTGACTCCTTGGACTAGAACGGAGCTGTGGGAGAAGTGTTGTGGTGAACATCCTCGCCGACACCCCTTGAATGGTGCCGAGACCTGGTGGTAACTGATGGTCATGTGTGTGTAGCAGTACAACCCTGTAGGGTTAACCAAACTATTCGAATAGCCGCGTCCGCGGTCATGGACTACTTGAAAAGTTGTGCTTGATTATTAGACAACTTGAATGGATAGTCTAAAACTTGCCAAGATAAGTGTGAGTGCTATGGCGTGCTTTCTCGTGGGGAAGTCGAGGAAGTATCCATCGTGGTGTATTGGTTGGAGACTTGGTAGTGGACTCGTGTACGCTTCTTACCTCCAGTCTGGTACTCATAGTACAGGACTAGCCAAGTCAAAACTGGCACTTCTGCATGTTGAAACCCCACCTCCCTTTACCTTGAAACTTGAGCATGAGTAGTTTAGTTCTGATGTAAGTCTTGCTGAGTACGACTTTGTACTCACGTTTGCTTATTCTATGTTTTAGATGGAAACCCAGACCCCGATGGAGTCACCTTCCTGAAGCTCGACGTTGACTAAGATAGTATAGTTCCAGACAGCAGTCTGGTCCCTCGTGGAAGGGCATGTATATTGAACAAGGCTTCTCTAAGCCATTTGTTAAACTTGTCTGTACTCATACCTAATTTGCTTCCGTTGTTTGATGTAATGATGGATCATAGTCATATGATCTTTGTGTAATCTTTGTGTAAGTCAATAAAGATGTACTTTGTAGAGTTATGTGATGATACCTGCTGTTCATACTAGACATGTGTGCTGCGTGTATGATTATAACATGCATGTCTTAGTATGGGTTTTCGATAGCTTAGTTGAGTTCTTGCTGGCGGTCTTTTATACACCAAGTGGCCCTTAGATGTGCGCAGCTTGGGGCATCCCGATGCGATTTCTCGTGACTCTGTCACGTGGCACACTTTGTTGTATGATTGAGCCCGCCCGACTAGGTGATCGGGCTGGAGTCTGCTTATGTAAGGTTTATGATTCAATCGATAACATGGTTGAGGCGACTTGTCTATGAGTATGGGATTTCACCACCCATAATCATTTAGACTTGTGAGCGGGCGATGAGGACCCATCTCAGTTGATCATCCGGCCTGGATGGGATGCCCCCTCACGTACGATACTTTCCGAGAGTTTTTTGTGCTTGGCCATGTCTTCTTAGACAAGTGGGTACGACTCTCGGCTCTCCATATGATTGATTTGTGACTGGAATTACATACGCATATTCCGGGTCCCGACATGGAGATCTTAAACTGGAATGCCTGAATGGGTCACGTGTTTCCATAATTCCTAAATGCTTGCTCCAGTCAGCCCCAATGATTTCAGGCCCATTTACTTGACCAACACTTGTCTGAAGTTTCTGACAAAGCTACTGGCTAATAGATTGCAGAAGGTCATCCTCTAGTGCATCCATATGAACCAATATGGCTTCTTAAAATCTAGATCAATTCAAGACTGTCTGGTTTGGGCTTTTGAATATATCCATCAGTGCAATCATTCACACCTGCCTCTCATAATTCTTAAGTTAGACTTTGCCAAGGCCTTTGACACTTTTGAGTATGAAATCATCCTGCAGATTCTACAGCATAAAGGTTTCAACACAACTTGGATCAACTAGGTGAGAGAAATTCTATCCTCGGGATCATCTTCCGTTCTGCTTAATGGAGTACCTGG
The DNA here is from genome assembly GCA_950022295.1 of Bromus sterilis. Taxonomy (NCBI): domain Eukaryota; kingdom Viridiplantae; phylum Streptophyta; class Magnoliopsida; order Poales; family Poaceae; genus Bromus; species Bromus sterilis. The sequence goes on along the minus strand of OX465601.1, from coordinate 179,606,836 downwards.
GAAAAAGTTCTATTGCAAAAGGGGTATCAGAAAAGGAGACCCCCTCTCACCTTCGCTCTTTGTTTTGGCTGCTTACTTGCTTCAATCTATTGTTAACAAGATGTTGTTGGATGGTGTTCTCACCTTACCTATTCCCTCCCATGATCCTCATTATACTATCATTCAGTATGCTGATGATACAATATTGGTTGTGCCTGCAAAAGAGGATCAGTTGATTGCCTTGAAGGATATGCTTATACAGTTCCACTATTCTACTGGTCTGAAAGTTAATTTTAGCAAATCCTCCATGGTCCCTCTCAATGTTCCTGTGGTTGAGGCTGCTAGATTGGCTGATCTTTTTGGTTGCACCATAGGACAAATGGCCTTTACTTATCTAGGATTACCTATGGGTACAACTAAACCCAGGATTCAGGATCTCATGCCTTTGGTTGATAGAGTGGAGAGAAGACTGACTGCAAGCTTAGCTATGTTGAACCAGGGAGCTAGGCTCCAGCTGCTTAACTCTGTAATTTTATCTCTCCCCATCTATCCCCTTTGCTCCCTGGCCATCCCTCAGGGGATCTTAAAACAACTGGAAAGAATTCAGAGGCAGTGCCTTTGGAGGGGCAATTCTGAAACACAAAGAAAATCCATAGCTGCTTGGGACCTTGTCTATAGGCCAAAGAATAAAGGGGGCATGGGGATCATGAATCTGCAGCTGCAAAATAAAGCCCTTCTTCTGAAGCATCTCCATAAGTTCTACAATAAGGCTGAAATCCCCTGGGTTTCTCTCATTTGGAACTGCTACCATAATGGGAGTGTTGTGTGGTTCCTTTTGGTGGAAATACATCCTCAAGCTGGCTGATCTTTACAGACCTGTGGTTTCCATCAAAGTTAATTCTGGTGATTTTGTGCTTTTCTGGTCTGATGGATGGAAACTAGGTGACTCCTTCAGAACATTGAGAGATAGGATCCCTCATCTCTTCTCCTATGTCAGGGATGAAAAATCGTCTGTCCATGATTTCATCACACACACTGGAGTGGCCACTCTTTTTCACCTTCCTCTTTCTCAGCAGGCAGCTCTGGAACTTCAAATACTGAGAAATTGGCTGGCAAACTTACAGAGAGACACTAGAATCCCTGATATATGGACTTGGCCTGGGAAGCATGGATATTCTGCCAAACTCTTTTATACCTTGATGCACTCCCATCCTCCTGATGATTCTGCTTGCAAGTGGATATGGAAGAGTAAATGCACCATGATGATCAAAGTGTTTGGATGGCTCTTGTTGTTTGACAGAATGAATACTAAAGATCTTTTGGTTAGAAGACATTGGAGGTCTCCTCAGGACAACAATTCTTGCATTCTGTGTCCTATACATGCTCATGAGGACAGGTTACACTTGTTCTTCAACTGCAACTTCAGTGCAAGAATATCGAACTACCTTCAAATTGAATAGCCCAATGCTCCAGACATTGTGTCTTGCTTTACACTGGCTAGAAACAGCTTTTCAAGACCTTTTTTCGTAGAAGTTTTTCTCACTGCTGCATGGTGCATTTGGCTACAAAGGAATGGCAAGACCTTCAGGGGGGAAAGATTTTCTTTCACCTCCTGGAGAATGCACTTTGTGCATGACATCACCCTGCTTTCACATAGATTTTAGGGAGATACTAGAGATCAATTGCTTACTTGGATTAATAGCTTGCATTAGTTTGTACAGGTAGGCCATCCCTTTGTAATTATCCATGTACTCCTCTTGAGAACTTTTGGTTCTCCCCCTCTATTTTATATGCAATGAAATACTGTGGAGCTCATGCTTCACAGTCCTTAAATTCAAAAAACATTTAGCCAAACGATTATGAGAGTGAGTTGTGGGACGACCTGGTTGTTTAATTTCCTCAAGGATCGAATCAACATCAACTCTTCTTCGCACTCGAGACAATGCATTTTCATTATCTTGTGGCTCTGGTTCTTCTTTGGAATCATCATTTTCTTCGGGATTGGCATTTCTTTCAGGATCAGCATTTCCTTCGGGATCTGCATTTCCTTCAGGATCTGCATTCTCTTCGTTCCTGGGTTCTTCTCCGTCCTGTCCATCATTAGCTTCAGGATGTTGATCTCCAGCGCCCCGGTTTATGTGTGGTAACATTGGACCATCGTCATCCCTGATAGCTTGATGAGTATCTGCTTCAACAGGGCGAATCTCTCCAATAGCCATGGACCTGATCACTTCATCAAGAGGAGGTTCATCTAGATCATGAGGAAAATGCCCTTTTTGAGAGCCATTAGTTTCATCAAACCTCACATTTATAGTTTCTATAACTTTCCCAAAGTGAGAGTTATACACTCTGTAAGTGTGAGAATTTGAGCCATAACCTAGCAGAAAACCTTGATGAGCCTTAGGGGCAAATTTGGAGCTATGATTCATGTCTCTAATAAAACAAGGAGCATCAAATACCCTTAGATATGAGACATTGGGCTTGTTACCGGTGATAAGCTCATGTGTTCTTCAGAAATTTGTGAAGTTAAACCTTGTTGATGATATGACAGGCTGTGTTAATTGCTTCGGCCCAGAACCTGATAGGAGTCTTGCATTCAGCAAGCATTGTTCTGGACATTTCAATAAGAGTTCTAATCTTCCTTTCAACTACACCATTTGGTCGAGGTGTATAAGAAGCTGAGAACTCATGAGTAAAACCATAATTATCAAGAAAATATTCAATATGAGTATTTTTTAATTCAGTTCCATTATCACTTCGGATATGCTTCAGAGACAATTCATATTCGGTTTGAGCTCTCTTAGCGAATGAATTGAGGACTTCAACAACTTTGCTCTTGTCATCCAGAAATAAAACCCAAGTATAGCAAGAGAAATCATCAAATAACTAGACCATATTTGTTGCCTCTCGGACTCACATAATTTTGAGGACCGAAAAGATCCATGTGAAGCAATTCTAGGGGATGAGTAGTAGTCATGATAGTCTTCATTGAATGATGTTTCTTGGTAATCTTGCCAGCTTCACCGGCACTTCAGAGACGATCCTTATGAAATTTTACTTTGCTAAGGCCAATAATATTTTCTTCTTCACTAGAGTTTGAAGATTTCTCATTCCTGCATGACCAAGTATCCTATGCCATAACCATCCATATGAATATTTTACCATTAAGCATGTGGATATGGCAGGGCCCAAATACAAGTCAACGATTTATAAATCTCCTTTTCGGTAGCCCTCGAAGACAAATGTGTAGTCATCCTGTGAAAATATAGCACAGCGCGAAGCAGAAAATAGAACAAGGATACGCATATCGCAAAGTTTTGAGATAGACATGAGATTATAACCAAGAGATTGAACAAGCATAACTTTGTCAATATGCTTATCTTTTGATATGGCATCCTTACCCAAACCTAAAACTTTACCCTTGTTGTTGTCACCGAAGGTAATGTACTTCTGAGAAGATTGAGATAACAACTCCTTGTATCCATTCATATGATTAGTGAAACCACCATCCATGACCCATTTGGATCCATCGGAGACATAGCCCTGCAGAAGAATTAGTTCTCCTTAACCACCCACAAACAAGCAGGTGACTGAGAAGATGTGGAAGCACTTGTCGAAGCAATATTAAAGCGCACAGGGTTATATTTCTTAGGGGGACCATCAAGTACACCATAAATGAAATTCCTCTGTGAAGGGTTAGGATATGAATGAGCATATGCAATCTTATCATTATTATCACGGTGTTGATAAGTGTAACGACCAGTGCGAAAGTATTCCTTTTGAGGAACATTTGATTTGGGCACCAGTGAATCATTTCTCTCCTCGAGAGAATAAAAGTGTTTTGGTGGTACCGAATACTTTCCCTGCATAGAATGGTTAGCAGGCAATTTCTCAACGAGTGACTTGCGCACCCAAATTTGTCTCTTATAGAAACCATTCTTTGGAGGGCCACCAATGTATTCGGCCGGAACCTTTCCTTCCTGGTTCTTGATAAGCTTGTAGTTAGGATCAAGAGATTCGTCAACAATAGCCTTATCAATTTTGCAGTTTAAACCTGAAAGATTAGCAATATCTATAGGCTTATCTTTCGCTAAAACACATACAGTTTTTGGATACTGCTCATTTTCCCATTAAGTGCCATCAGGGTTTAGCTTCCTTTCAAAGACAACACCTTCATTCCTAGGATTCCTGTGAAGGAGAGCCTTCTTCAGGATATCACAAAGGTAGTGGTGTCCCTGAACACTTTTGAATAGTCATGTTTCAAACAAATCTTTCAACCTGAGGAGTTCCTCCGTAACAGTAGAGTTTTCCTCATCTGAGGCATTAGTATCATCAATAAAAATAGGTGCTTTTCCTGTAGAATCAGTTTTGCTTCGTTCCAAACAAGTTAAGCATGGTGAATCAGAATTATGATTTTCTTCAGACCCTTGTTGAGCCATGAGAGAGAGATTGACGTTGTCCAACTCTTCGTGAGCCTCTTTCAATTTTTCAAGAGCCATTTTCCTCTGAAGAAATTCATAGGTGAGCTTCTCATAGAATACTGAAAGAAGATCATGCCGAGAGGATAGTTCTTCAAACTTCTCCTTCAGAGAAGCATGCTCATTAGTTAAAGTTTGACCTTTCTTTATCTCATCGATCAAAAGGGCCTCTGATTTCTTATTAGTTTTGCTTAGCGAATCAAGTTCATCTTGTTGGATTGAAGCAATTTTAGCAAGTTTAGCATAGCTTATCTTAGAGTCACTTTCGTATGAAGGGCAATCAGAAGTATCATAGGTAACTTTGGTTGAAGATACCTTTGCCTTGGCCATGAATTAGTATGCAGGAGTTTTATCTTCACTGCTGTTGTTGGTGAGCAAAGAGCTCAAAGCACCGGCCGAAGAAAATGCTAGACCAGCAACACCATCAGATCCAGATCCAGATGCTGACCTTGAGCCTGATTCTGCTTCGGACCTAGAGTCTTCTTCTTCAGAGTTCATTTCTTTACCCAGATAGGCCTTGGCATGGTGAGAATTGCTTCGCCGAGATGAATGTGTCTTCGAGGAAAAACTCTCACGCCTCTTGTGATACTTCTTCTTCTTGTCATCATCAGAATATTTCTTATTGTCTCTTCTTGAGCTGGAATCATGTCTCTTTGACTCATAGCTTTTGGAAGATCTGAGAGACTTGCTTGAGGAATATTTTAGTGAATGCTTTGATTTGTTTTTAGCTTCCCACAAAGGGCAGTCAGCAATGTAATGGCCTGGTTTCTTGGACTTGTAGCAGTAGTTGTCCTTCGATGGAGAGCTTCGTGAGGATGAACGGTGAGAAGAATTCCTTGAGTGTATTGACAAGTAATTCTTCTTCGATGATGAAAAACCTTTCCTTTGGAAGCGGTTGAAGCGTCTCATGATCAATGTCAAATCCTTCCCTATGCTTGCAGGATCATCTGACTCAACACAAGACCCAGAACTAACTTCAGGCGAAGAGTGGCGTGAAGCACTTTCTTTTAGTGCATGTGATCTTCTTCGAGAACCGTTTATAGCTGTCTTCTCTTCTTCTTCCATCTCAAAGGTAGTGAGTCTCAATAATATCAGCAGCAACAAGTTTTCTGAAATCATTCCTTTCCTTGATCATCAGCACAATGTGATCGAAAGAGTCATCCAACGAGCAAACCAAAGTTATCACCACCATGTGACTGATGATATCTTCAGCGTCGAGGGAAATCAACTCATTTGCAAGAGTAGTGAGTCTATTTTATATGGAGTTGACCTTCTCTCCCTCGAGTCTCTTGAAGCGATAGAATTTTCTTCAGAGAGTGTCAATTCTGGCATCTTTCTGACTGGAAACACCTTCTCCAAATTTTTCAAGATACTCCCAGACACCTTTGGCAGATGGGACATTCTTCACTTCATGATATTTCTCTGGAGTCAAATGATTCGTGGTGAATACCTGGACTTCAGAATCGAGTGTTAGACCTTTGATTTAATAAGTTGTGGGAGCATCCTTGTCCTTGAGCTGAACTCCATTCTTGACAACTTCCCAGGCAGCAGAATTGATAGCAATGATATTCCTCATCATCTTGTCCTTCCAGTACGGGTAATCCTTCCCATTGAAAACGGGAATAGGTTCGCCGGAGCAAACAACTACAAAAGACATACATGGAAACACTCTAGGAGGTTAATCCAAAACACACAGAGTGTACGGAGTGCCTAGCTCTGATACCAATTGAAAGTCCAAGTATGTAATTAGAAAAAGGAACACAGATACAAGTAACTGGGAAGAAAAACATGTAGCAAAACTAAACTCAGCGAGTCAAATCATGTTGAAGCATAACTAGGAAGCAAATGCAGTGCGGAAAGTAAATGCTTCAAGTAAAACGAACTCTTGACTCGGCGATGTTTGTTCGAAAATTTCACGCTCTGCAAAGCGCTACGTCTGGTTGGAGGAACTGGTGACTGAATACCTGGAGCAAAGCTCTCTCCTTCCATTCCTCCACTGCACCAATCTCCTTGAGCTTGGCCAGTTTTGACTCGGGGTAGATTATCAAGGAAATCTCCGAAACCTTTGACAAACTTGAGCTTCGAGGCTACAATAAATCTTCGCTCTCTGAAGACGACACTCTAACCGTCTAGGAGAATTGCAGTTATCCAATATAACAAGGGTATCAAGCTTTCACCTAAGTCATCGTGAATCTACTTAGATCAATGGGACTTAGGATTCGGTAGTTTGGCTTTTGGGTTATTGTTCGGTGGCGTTCTTGGGATTCTCTCTTCAGTCTCTCTCAGGAATAATCTCAGAGCAGCCACCCGCAAATGGAGGCGGGGGCGATGTATTTATAGGTGGCGATCCTGAGGTCCGAAATTATTCATTTGACCCGAAGTGACAGCTTGACGCGTGTCCACAACGGTCGGATTAGTCATCAATGCGCAACTTTACTTGCGGAACAAGTAAAGCTGACTCACGGACTTAGTTCTCCTTCGGAAGCCAAAGAACGAAGTCTTTGCTACTGAAACTTAACTCAGTGCACATGAGATTTCTTCTCTCATTCTTCTCACTTGGTTTAGATCTGATCTGAGCATTTTCACAATAGCTTTGATGTCCACAAACTAAACCCCTCTTGACAGTACGATTTTTCCTATGACTCAAAGAATAGAAAAAGAACTACACAAAAACATCCAAGTCTTGCGCCGTCTTATTCATTTCCTTCGATGAGTTGAGCTTCAGGAAACCATCATTTTTAGGGGTCATCCTCCGTGATAAAACTTCGCTCTTGGAGCTTGAAAAACTCCGTGATAAAACTCCGTGCTTCGATAGCTTGAAAAACTTCCTTGAAGTTTTATCACCTAGCTTGTCCTTCAGGAACCTAATCAACTGTTTACACTAGAAAATATTGTTAGTTACTCTACTGTCTTGTCCAACAATATCCAAAACACATGGGGGCAAAACTTTGCTCTTACAGGAACGCATTCGCAGACTTCAAGAAGACCCTGTCAACTCCACCAATTTTGGCAGTACCAAAAGAGTCGGAACCTCTATACCTATATATAGCAGCACGCAGTAGCGTGGTCAGCACCGCACTCGTCTTCGAGCACGCGGAAGAAGGCAAAGTGCAGAGCATACAGAGGCCAATCTACTACCTCAGCAAGGTCCTACCCAAATCCCAGTAGCGGTACCCGCACTACCAGAAGCTCGTGTATGCCATCGTCATGACATCACGGAAAGTAACGCACTACTTCGAAGAACACCTTATCACGGTCGTCAGCAGAGCACCACTTGCCGACATCCTGAACAACCCAGGAGCAAACGGACGAGTCACCGAGTGGAACATCGAGCTCAGCCTTCGCGACCTAAAATTCAAGCACCCAACGGCGACCAAAGCTCAAGTACTCCCAGACTTTCTGGTCGAGTGGATGGAAGTACAAGCACCCGGTCCTCCAGATCTCTCCAACACATGGAAGATGTTTTTCGACGGATCTAAAAGGCACCAAGGGGCTGGAGTAGGCGTTCAGGCCCTTCAGTAAGACGTGCTCCAGATCAGCTTCAGTAAGGCGTCAAACAACGAAGAAAAGTATAAGGCGCTACTGCACGGCATGCGCATGGCAAAAGCCTACGGCGCCACCCGCCTAGCAATCTACGGCGACTCCAACCTCATCGTCCAGCAAATAATGAAGGACTGTGAAGAAGTCGCAGACAACATGTCAGTGTACGAAAATCTATATAACATCTTAGAAGGAGAGTTCGATGGATGCGAGCTCAACTACATCGCCAGAGCAAAAAACACAGAGGCAGACGAGCTCGCAAACATCGGATCGACCCGAGGACCAATCCCTCCAGGAGTTTTCCTCGAGATCATCGGCCAAAGATCAATCAAAACCAAAACAACCGCATCGGGAACAGCCACCGAAGCCGGCAACACAGCTGAACCAGCGCAAGTAGCAGCAGTAGATCCGACTATTGACGAAGAAGACAACAACATAGCCGAGGAGAATGAACCAGCAGCACCTGGAGGCCCGGTCTGGACTAGACATTTCCTCAGATTCATGATACAAGGCATCCTGCCACAAGACGTGGCAGAAGCCCGACGAATCAGCAGGCGATCCAAGGCGTTCACCATAATCAACGGACAGCTCTACAAGCGTAGCATCTCCCAAGTACCCCAAAAATGCATCGAGGAGGAAGATGGTAAGACCTGCTACTCGAAATCAACGAAGGAACCTGTGGGCACCACGCGAGCAGTCGCGCAGTCGTATCCAAAGCCTTTCGAGCAGGTTTCTACTGGCCAACCGCAATTCAAATCGTGGAAGACATCGTGCGACGCTGCATCGCCTGTCAAAAGTTCGCCAGCAGACCCCATGCCCCTGCATATGAACTAAAAACCATACCATTATCTTGGCCTTTTGCCACATGGGGACTTGACATGGTAGGCCCACTGAAGAAATCTGCAAAAGGAGTCAGAAAGCATCTCTTGGTGGAAGTTGACAAGTTCACCAAGTGGATTGAGGCAATGCCAATCACCAGCTCGACAACCCTTACAGTAGTCAACTTCATCAAGTCAATCATTTTTAGATTCTGGTGTGCCACACAACATCATCATGGACAATGGAACAAACTTCAAAGCAGCGGAATTCCAAAATTTCTGCCAGGAACTGGCCATCAAGATCGACTACGCCTCATTCGCGCACCTAAAGTCAAACGGCCAAGTAGAAAAAGCAAACGACTTAGTATGCGGTGGAACAAAAAAATGGCTTCTCACACCACTCGAGCAAGCCCAAGCAACTGGATAGAAGAACTCCTCGCAGTCTTATGGAGCCTGCGCACCACACCCAATGCTTCAACCCAATACATGCCATTTTCTAGTGTATGGAGCGGAGGTCGTACTCCCACACGACCTCAAGTTCGTAGCTCCTCGAATCACGGGGTATGAAGAAGACAAAGATGTCACAGATGAGGCAAGAGAGACAGCTCTCGCAAGGTCAGAAGGATACCAAGACAAGATGCACACTTATGAAAGCAACCGCCTGCGAACAAGAACTTTCCAAGAACGCGACCTATTCCTAAGGTTAATACAATAAAAGGTCCATAAGCTTGCCCCGCAATGGGAAGGACCATTCATAGTCTCTGAGGTCATAGGAGGAGGAGCATATAGACTAAAGAACCCCGAAGACCAACAAAGAAATGGGAAACCCGTGGAATCTGGCAAACTTGCGCCTCTTCTACCCATAGACTACTCACTTGGCACCTTCCCCCAAGCAACGCAAGTATCGGCAGCAGCACTGATTGGCAACTCATGTAAAAACTTGAAGAAATAAATAACGTGTTGCCCATATGACACTACTAAAGCACTCGGGGAGCTCGAGCGCAGACTCCCCCTGAGAGACGCTTTTCTCTTACGCGGCAATATAACTTAAGCACTCGGGGGCTCGAGTGCTGACTCCCCCCGAGAGACGCTTTTCGCTTACGCGATGATATAACTTAAGCACTTGGGGGCTCGAGCGTGGACTCCCCCCGAGAGACGCTTTTCACTTACGCGACGATATAACTTAAGCACTCGGGGGCTCAAGCGCAGACTCACCCCGAGACACGCTTTTCCCTTACGCGGCGATATAATTAAGCACCCGGGGGCTCAAGCGCAGACTCCTCCCGAGAGACGCTTTTCGCTTACGCGACGATATAACTTAAGCACTCGGAGGCTCGAGCGCAGACTCCCCCCGAGAGACGCTTTTCGCTTACGCGACAATATAACTTAAGCACTCGGACGCTCGAGCGCAGACTCCCCCCGAGAGATGCTTTTTCTCCTACGCGACAATATAACTCAAGCACTCGAGGGGGCTCGAGCGCAGACCCCCCGAGAGACGCTTTTTCTCCTACGCGACAACACTACCTAAAACACTCGAGGTTCCGAGTGCAAACTGTTCTATGTTAAACATCCAACAACACAGAGGACACGAGTGCAGCCCTCAAAACACCCCACGGCTACTACGTCAAAAATATTGCGGGTTTCCTCCGCGACAAGCAACAAAAGATTGTTCTCTCCGCTCAAGAAGAACAAAATCGGGCTCATGAAGAAACTCCAAGACAAGAGAATAATCGCTAAGTCTTCACCTGATCACGAGCGATCAACTAAAGAATCGAGGGCTACTCCCATTGGGAGCGTTGCCGTGCACCCGATGACTTTCAGAAGGGCATAGCAAATACAAGGCGGGTTAGCATAACAATGGATATTTCACGCCTATGTCCGACTCTATGAATTGAACATAGCCTCGGGGGCTACTCCCATCGGGAGCGCTGCCGCGCGCCCGATATTATTACAGGCTTCGCATCAAGGACAAGCATTTGAAGACAATTTTTCACAGCAAGGTCAAGCACTTGGCAGTAGTATCATTATTAGGAAAAATATCTGAAGTTTTCATTACAAGGGAAAGCACCCGAAGGCAGTTTCCCATTACATATCAGAGAAACATAAGGTCCAGCAAAAAGTTCTCCGATTTACATCAAAAATTACAAGTCAAGGCACTCGAACAACTATCACAAGACTACAAGGCCAACCATCCCAAGGAATTATGACTTCTACATGTGCGCTCATGCTAGATAATTGGCACTTTGGTCCACATCTTGACGAGAATCATTGTTAGAAATATGCCCTAGAGGAAATAATAAAATGTTATTATATATATTTCCACGTTCGTAATTACTGTTTATATTTATGTGCTATAATTGCAATGACCCTGACTATGAGATTCAGAAGAAAACTCACTTGCATGTGTGGAAATGTAAACACCAAGAGTTCCTGGTTTAGCCTCTAAGACCATCTCATGTGCTAACTGATGATTACGTTTTCTTAATCATGGACATTGTTCTTGTAACAAGGATGTCAGTAGCAATGGGAACAAATTGTTAGCTGAACAATGATGTTGAACCGACCCCAGTATTGAATGATATACTTAGAGATCACATCGTAACAACGTTATAAGTCATATCATGCAATGTTATCATATACGCAATTCCTTAGACCATGAGAGTATCAAGTTTCTATACACATGAAGATGTGCTTTGGTTCTTAGATGAATCTTCCCGTTACTGGGAAGTAGTAAAATAAGTTCTGGGTACATTGGATAATGTGTCTAGTAACTGTGATAGTTCAAGATTGGGATTTGCTCCTTCACGATGAAGAAGATATTCACTTCGGGCCCACTCGGTATGACGGTATCCATTATAGTCTGGCCAGACGCATTGTGATTCAGTCACGGGGATACCGGAATACGATAACGAGAAAAGGGACAAACGAGCAAAGAGGATAACGAGTGGCTTGTGTTCAAGAAGTTGTTACACATGGGTGCCAAACTTCTCTCCTCTAACTTTTTCATATATTGCGAAGCAAAGGGAATGGTACATGACTAAACATAATGGTTCACTCGAAGTTTCTTCGTGTATGTGCGGGAGTCAACATGGGTGTCCATGGCTCCGCTTTGATTATTGGCTATTGACAAAAGGCTGTTGACCTATGTCTAGAAGATGTTCTGAGTCATGTCTGCATTATACCGAACCTATTGGGTCACACACTTAACGAGTAGTAGTCTGTTAGAATACTGGAACGGTAGATGGTTTAGTGGAAGCAAAATGGAATAGTTCATACGGGCACCGGAAGTAGTTTCGGGTATTTATGGAATTGTTCATAAGGGCACCAGAAGAAGTTCTGGGTATTTAAAGATATATACGGATCACTCTTGAATAGTCCCAGGTGGTTCTGGAACATATGAGAATGGTACTGGGGAAGTCCTGGACCAACCGGAATAGATTCCGGTTAATCGGTGGACGTCCCGAAAACGACCGACGAACCGACGCAGGGCATCGGGCAGGCTAGACCGTAACCCGGATCGTCCCGTAACCTATCCAGATAGTTCCGGAACATTCGAAAACGGTCCCAGAAGTTCTTGGGAGTGTTCCAGAAGGTTCCGGAATGTCCCGAAACCATCCCAGAAGGTCCCGGAATGGCCGGGAATGGTCCCGGCGGGTCCTGGAAGGTCATGGAAGGTTCTGGAAGCTTCCGGACAGTACCATATGCGCCCCACCACACTTCGACTTGGGGGGCAAGGCTCCCCATAGGGGCTGGCCGAAATTTGGCCCTAGTCCTATTAGGACTAGTCTTTCCGAAGTTGGAAGGACTCCTCACAAGGAAGGAGTCCTAGGGGAAAGTTTTCCCACCAAGGGAGGACTCCTGGAAGGACTCCACCCCCCTTATTTCGGCCAACGGCCCTCCTGGCCACCTATATAATGAGGGGAGGGGGTGGGGGCCCAGCACAACTTGTCCCCAAGGCCTATGCGCCACCCTCCCTCCCTCTAAACCCCATTGTTCCACAATTAGACCCCGGTTTAGACGCTGTTCTAGATCGGAATCCGTTAGGGTTTTCTCCCTCTAGTTTTCTCGGTGGCGTTCTTCTCTGGACGGGGGAGCGCTGCTGGATTGCTGCTACGGGATGTGTGGATACCGGTAGATGGATCATAACTTTGATCCTTCTTCGAGGAACTTCTTCTTCTTCTTCTTCCTCGGAGATCTGTTAGAGGGAATTGCTCGAGGGATTCGTTCGTGGGATAGATCGTGGGACGGATCATGAGACGCATCACGAGATCTACTTCCACCCGCTTCATCAACTCTTTTTCGCTGCAACCGTTGGTGAGCAATGGCCTAAACCTTGTATGCCATCTTTCTTGGATGGTCTTGGGATCTTGATTCGTAGTCACAAATTTTTTTTTGTTTTCTACTACGTTTCCCGACAGCGGTGTCATGAGCGATTCTTGATTGGATGCATGTTTAGGTCTAGATCATATGTGTGATATGAGGCATTGATTTTCTTGTTGCTTCCCTGTCATGTGATTTTTTCTATGCTTGATGGCAAGTTGAGGTTTTGCTACAAGGATTGAGTTTTCCATCGATCCCTCTATGCTGCTTTCAGTGTTCTAGTTGCCTTGATCATGGTCTACATCAAACTCCTTGGATCTCATCTTAATCTCGCAATAGAAGATTTAAAATGGAGGGGCTTGTGGATTTTATGAACTCAAATCCACATGGGGGTCACGCGTTGAACGAAGTTTGCCTTGTGGACTTAGTTGCTGCACGCACCCCAAACGTTAATCTAGCAACAATGAAGTATCGTGTTTGGTTTGTATAGGGAACAACGTTTACATTTAACCTGCTAATCAACCACGATAAAAGTAGCAACAACCCGTGTAGATAGCGATCTAACTCGTTTTTGCAGAATGTGCATGTGATGTGGTATAGCCTTCAAGATTTGCAATGTGTTTGTATGAGATGCTATATGTTATGTAATATTTATTCGCGACCTGCGTGTCGTGGTACGGCATGATGACTGGAGTCATATGATTGTCACTTAATTATGGCCTGCGTGCTAGAACTATTTCTTAGCTCGAGGCAAAGCAATAGATAAATGCAAGGTGATGATCAACGATGCGGAGGTGGACCCCGACGCACATGCCGGAAGCCGTGGTGATGTTCCCGGCGCCAAGGACAAAGTTGGTGGACACAGTGACTTCAACGACGACGACGTGAAGACAATGAAGACTTCATGAAGCAAAGGGTTATACTATATCACATAATTTTATGAACTGCCTGTGATGTTTATCCCTTTGATGCACCCTTGTTTGATGTGCGGTAGTTGTGTTTTATTAGGGTGATCTCTCGCAAAACAATATCAAGTTGATAGTGTTCTTCCAACTGTAGCACCGTCTATACTATGTTTCACACCGGAGTAGGTCATGTCACATGGGTGCACACGGTGTGACGCATAAAAGGCGGGTATGTTAACACACAACACATTACACTTGGTTGTCGTGACGGTTTGGATAAAAGTTTGCTACCGGAACACGCCCATCGAAAGTTGAACAAGAATCACATGCGTTGTGAGTGGCAAGTTGGCCTACCGGTCCAGTCTAAGTCATCAGTGATGTCACATCAATGGCGGACGATTGGGTCGGATCTAGAATCACTCCAGCATCAATTACGAGAGATATTGATCTGAGTGGGAGCGCACTTAATAATTAAATTGATTAATCACAAGTGCAACTTAATTAGGAACAAAGTCTTAGTATTTGCATTATCATTGTAGAATAATGGCTCGCGTTACCACCTTCCCAATTGATTTTGATTAACTGTATTATCAGGTAAAAACTTTACGATTGGTACCGTATTGTGAGGACTATCCTCAATAGTGTCTAGAAGGAGCTTGTCCTATCGCAAATTTTTTATGCTCTCCCGCTGATGCTATGGATGATGTGACTTACGTCCATAATCCAAAATGCTAGAATTCCACCAGAGCTAAGTGCATTGTCTTCACCATGATGAAATCTGAACTTCGAAACGTTTGGGATAGTTATGTTATATTCATGGAACTGAAAAATTGTTTTCAGTAGTAAGAAAATTAATGTTCGATATAAGATATCTAGTACAATGTATGATTGTAATCATTAGTGAAAATGTTCACTGTGCTCTAAACAAAACTGATAAGTGTGGGATCCAGAAGAACACCGATCATATGATGATGAGAATTAAGGGAAAGGAAGTCCAAAGGATGTTAGTAAGACTCACACGCCGGAAATTCCATGGCATGCGCCACCCTTGATCATATGTGATCTTCTGTGAGTAGGAGTGACATTGGAAATAGAACTATGATACGTATAAAGGCAAAGAGAAAGAAGACTGGAATATCCAGCTCAGAAATGAAAGTCATACGAAGTTATAGATGAATTCATTGCTGTTCAAAAGATGTAATTCTTTGGAATCATGATTAAGCGGTTAATCATAATTCTTGTATATTGTGATTAAACTGTTGATCACTAGAATATCACTTCAATTGCATATCGTTGCAAGTCGATGCAAGAAATACTATGGCCTTTATGACTAGCTAAATGGTGAGTTTTGACACACATGAGAACACGGTAAAAGGTTTACTATACTGTGTGTTGACTCTATGATTATATTCATAATTCATTTTAGAGTTGAGTAAATTGTTACTACACTTTAGCCTTTTTGCAAAACATCATTTTGAATCATGTTTATTGCAAGAGAGTTGTTCAAAGCTATGAATAAAATAAAGGCCATACTTCTATTGTGAATAGGTTTTGTGTTATGAATCTTGATAATAATGCTAAACATCCATAACACTGACGCTAAACGTCGCAAGACTAACAGAAATACCACAAGTGTGTGGCACTGCAGTTTGTCACAAGTGACATAACATGCATGAAAAATTTCCATAAGTGATGGACTTTTGAGTCATATGATTATGAATCACTTGACGCTTGCATACATTGTCTATAAGAAATGTGATAAAACACCATTGATAGGCCATGCATCAACGAGCAACTAAATTATTGCAAATCATACATGATGATGTGTTTAGTCCAATAAGTGTAGTTGTGTGCAGTGGATTTTCTATCTTCACTCATGAATTGAAGTAAATATGTGGATATCTGTTCAATGGATACATACGTCTGAAATCTTTGAAACGTTCAAGGAAACTTAGAGTGAAATAGAAATGTATTGTAACAACAAATAATGCTTCTGCAAATTAGATTGTAGAAAGTAATATTTGAGTTACAAGTTTAGCGAACATATGATGAGTTGTGAACAAGTGTCATAACTTGTGCCTCCCGAAACACCACTATTAGTAAAGTTTTCGAGAGACATAATCACGCCATGTATGACACGGTAAGATTAAACATGACGTTTATCAATTTTCCATATACTTATTAAGTTATGCGTTAGTGACTACAACTTTTACACTGAAAAGAGCACCATCAAATCTGTTGAAATGACATCATATTAGATATGATATGGGAATGTTAAAACCATATTGTCTTTTTCTTAAAATTTGGGTATATGAGACATGTGTTTGACATGCTCAAAACACCAAATCAGATAAGTGCTACTTTGTTAAGGTTATTCCAAAAGGTTTGGTATTCCTCTATCACTACACCAAAGAAAACAGTTTGTTGTTTAGAACGGTGTGTTTTGACGAAAATAGTTTCTTGCAAAAAAGTGAGTGGGAGGACAATGAAGCTTGTTAAAGATTGTTGAATCTTCAAATAAGTGCGCAGCTGAACCACACAGGTTAGACAAAACTCGTACAAATATTCATGATATGTAAAACGAGATATTGTTGTTTGACAATGATAAACCTGTGATATACAAAGAAGCATTGATGGGCCCTGACTCCGGGATTTGGCTAAATGCCAAATAATCCGAGATAGTATCCATGGAAGTAAGTCAAGTTTTGAACTTGGTAGACCCTCTGAAAGACTAAAAGTCTGAAGAATATATATATGGATCTATAATTGATTCAGATGAAAAAATTTTATCCATAAAGCTCAACTCGTTGGAAAATTGTTTTCTAGAAAGTTCAAACGTTGACTACGGCGAAATAGTCTCGACCGTAGAGATGCTTTAGTCAATTCGGGTTATACTCGCAATAACTACATATATCGTTTATAGGATATGGTAGAATGAACGTCAAAACAAAGTTCCTACCCGGAAATATAACAAAGGACGTCTACGTGATACAACTCGAATGTTTTGTCGATTCAAAGGATTCTAAAATAGATGCAAGCCTTGGATATCCAATGATGGACTGAAGCTAGCATAATGGAGTTGGAATTTTCGTTGTGATGAAATTGCCAAAAGAGTTTGTTTTCATCGGGAATAACGAAGATGCTTGAATGTTCAAGAAAGTAAGTGCGAGCTGAATGATATTTCTAAAACCTTATGTAGATGACATATTGTTGATTAGAAATGATGTAAATTTCTTGACACGAATAAGGAATTCATTGGAAATAGTTTTGAGTTGAAGAACTTTGGCTAATATAGCATTAGTATTGAGAAAAGTGATCTATGAAGATAGTAAGTGCCTGATCATGCTAAAGCCAACACTACATATTGATATGATACTAAAGTAGTTTATTATGAAACGCCAAGAAGGATGTTCTTGCCGAGGTCATGGTGAAAAGCTATTTGCATAAATCGGTGTTCAAGAACACAGATAAGAAAAAGCACGTGAATTGAATTCCACTCACCTGTGTGTTTGGACAAATCATGTACACCGTAATATGTAAAACAACCAGATATGTCCAATGCTCCAAAAGGTTTTGAGCAAGATACCAAAGTGATCAAGATGTTGATCATTGGACAAACAGTGAAAAGTTAAACTTATGTAAGATAAGATATGTTTCTCAGAAAATGGAGATAATGAAGAGCTTGTTGTAATGAGTTACACTAGCTGAATTTTTGATGTAAAATAGTTACACCAATTCAGTCTTCATACTTACTCCGACCAATTTTCGATTTTAATTGGGACTATGTGTTTCACACGTAAGGGTGGCACAGTATGAAGGAACTGTGTTAAGTTAGATACTGTGGTGAATTCTGTAACAGAGGCTAAGTATATTGTTGCTTAAAGAAGTAACAAGGGAGGGTATTTTGAATCATCAGTTCATTTATGAACATGGTATGGTTTCCTAGATGCTTGAAGCTCATGGAACATTAATGAATGATTTCATGACTTATTCTAAAGGAACCAAGGTCCTGCCAAATGATTCAAACATATACAAAGCTAAACTGATAAAATTAGTGAATTTTATGATAGCGTGAAAACGCGAAGATATGCAAGATACAAACGGGCCTGAAACGTCAGATCCGATGATGAAGTCTATACCACAAATGAAGCATGTATTACACCGGTATGCCATAGGTGTAAAGTGCTCAAGCACTGATAATATTATTGATTCTAGTGCAAGTGGGAGACTGTTGGAAATATGCTCTAGAGGCAATAATAAAATGTTATTATATATATTTCCACGTTCGTAATTAATGTTTATATTTATGTGCTATAATTGCAATGACCCTGACTATGAGATTCAGAAGAAAACTCACTTGCATGTGTGGAAATGTAAACACCAAGAGTTCCTGGTTTAGCCTCTAAGACCAGCTCATGTGCTAACTGATGATTACGTTTTCTTAATCATGGACATTGTTCTTGTAACAAGGATGTCAGTAGCAATGGGAACATATTGTTAGCAGAACAATGATGTTGAACCGACCCCAGTATTGAATGATATACTTAGAGATCACATCGTAACAACGTTATAAGTCATATCATGTAATGTTATCATATACGTAATTCCTTAGACCATGAGTGTATCAAGTTGCTTCACACAGGAAGATGTGCTTTGGTTCTTAGATGAATCTTCCCGTTACTGGGAAGTAGTAAAATAAGTTCTAGGTACATTGGATAGTGTGTCTAGTAATTGTGATAGTTCAAGATTGGGATTTTCTCCTTCACGATGAAGAAGATATTCACTTCGGGCCCACTCGGTATGACGTTATCCATTATAGTCTGGCCAGACGCATTGTGATTCAGTCACGGGGATACCAGAATACGATAACGAGAAAAGGGACAAACGAGCAAAGAGGATAACGAGTGGCTTGTGTTCAAGAAGTTGTTACACATGGGTGCCAAACTTCTATCCTCTCACTTTGTCATATATCGCGAAGAAAAGGGAATGGTACATGACTAAACATAATGGTTCACTCGAAGTTTCTTCGTGTATGTGCGGGAGTCAACATGGGTGTCCATGGCTCCGCTGTTGATTATTGGCTATTGACAAAAGGTTGTTGACCTATGTCCGGAAGATGTTCTGAGTCATGTCCGCATTATACCGAACCTATTGGGTCACACACTTAACAAGTAGTAGTCCGTTAGAATACTCGAATGGTAGAAGGTTTAGTGGAAGCAAAACGGAATAGTTCTTACGGGCACCGGAAGTAGTTCCGGGTATTTATGGAATTGTTCATAAGGGCACCAGAAGAAGTTCTGGGTATTTAAAGATATGTCCGGATCACTATGGAATAGTCCTAGGTGCTTCTGGAACATATGAGAATGGTACTGGGGAAGTCCTGGATCAACCGGAATAGTTTCCGGTTAATCGGTGGACGTCCCGAAAACGACCGACGAACCGACGCAGGGCATCGGGCAGGCTAGACCGTAATCCGGATTGTCCCGGAACCGATCCAGATAGTTCCAGAACATCCAAAAACGGTACCAAAAGGTCTTGGAAGTGTTCCAGAAGGTTCTGGAATGTCCCGAAACCATCCCGGAAGGTCCCGGAATGGCCGAGAATGGTCCCGGCGGGACCTGGAAGGTCATGGAAGGTTCTGGAAGGTTCTGGACAGTACCATATGCGCCCCACCACCCTTAGACTTGGGGGTCAAGGCTCCCCATAGGGGCTGGCCGAAATTTGGCCCTAGTCCTATTAGGACTAAGCTTTCCAAAGTGGGAAGGACTCCTCACAAGGAAGGAGTCCGAGGGGAAAGTTTTCCCACCAAGGGAGGAGTCCTGGAAGGACTCCACCCCCCTTATTTTGGCCAAGGGCCCTCTTGGCCACCTATATAATGAGGGGAGGGGTGGGGACGCAGCACAACTTGTCCCCAAGGCCTATGCGCCACCCTCCCTCCCTCTAAACCCCGTTGCTCCACAATTAGACCCCGGTTTAGACACTGTTCTAGATCGGATCCGTTAGGGTTTTCTCCCTCTAGTTTTCTCGGTGGCGTTCTTCTCTGGACGGCGGAGCGCTGCTGCATTGCTGCTATGGGATGTGTGGATACCGGTAGAGGGATCATAACTTTAATCCTTCTTCGAGGAACTTCTTCTTCTTCCTCGGAGATCTGTTCGAGGGAATTGCTCGAGGGATTCGTTCGTGGGATAGATCGTGGGACGGATCATGAGACGCATCACGAGATCTACTTCCACCCGCTTCATCAACTCTTCTTCCGCTGTAACCGTTGGTGAGCAATGGCCTAAACCTTGTATGCCATTATTCTTGGATGATCTTAGGATCATGATTCGTAGGCACGATTTTTTTTTGTTTTCTACTACGTTTCCTGACAATCATCACAGACAAAGTACAACTAAGTCTGCAAGGAGCCACTCGCCACCTTCCTGAGCCTGGTGACCTTGCCTACCGCCGCACCCGCTTGCTCGGCGGCTTGACGTCTGACTCCTCCTTAGAGCTAGAAGAGTAAGCACCACCGGCCGAGGAGTCAGCGGAAGATGAAGCCGCGGGAGAAGAAACCGAAGTACTCCTCAACTCGCCAGAGCTACCACTGCTTGAGTCCTCCCATTACGGATCCAGACGATTGCCATCGGCATCAAAAGCACGAACGGTGAGAGTGTCTTCACCATGAAACCAACAGCAAAGGTTGTCCCCAGCACACAAATTCAGGCGGCGAGAAAATGACCTCCAACCAGGCCCCAAGAAAACCAAGAAAGAGCAATCAACCTCAAGCTCTATCCACATAGGAGAATGAGAACACCCCTGGAGCCGAATCCAAAGACCCCGCAGACTGATCTCAGAAACAATGGACGAAAAAAGAAGATAGAAGAGGAATTCGGGTAGAAGTTCAGCTAATAATACTCAGCAAGAAATCATAGCGCCAGACACCCTCCTCCTCAGAGGAAGAAGGAGGTGTCGCGGCCGGCACACCGGGACCACGACAGGAGGAACGTGGCGTGCGGCCGCCACAACCACGCCGGCCACGACTTCGGCGAGCCATAACGCAAGAAGGACCAGCCAAGGAATGCTACGCCTTGGTATTCTACCGAAACCGAAAAGAGATGAGTAGGACATCCCTAATACCATAGCACCTACAACAACTTCTGAGAAACCAATAATGGATAAGTCCAATGAAATCAGAATTGGACCTATTACAAGAGCCCGTGCAAAGTTACTAGAACAACAGGTGAACTTATTCCTCATAGAATCTGATGTTTCTCTTAAAGAGGATTTTATACTGCCTAAGTCCTTGTGCATATGTGTCATCAGGTACCAAGGAGTCATAAAAGAAGGAGACATGGGACAAGGGAAAGTTGCACGAGGAGAAGATTCGCGAGAAGACAAAGGGAATGGACAGCCAGCTCAAGGAGTCGGACGTCCGGGCTGCAAGTCGGACGTTCGGGCTACAAGCTGGACCGTCCGGGTCCCAAGCTGGACGACCAGATAATTAACCAGACCGTCTGAAAAATTACGTTCCCGAAGACCCGAAGACCTGAAGGCCATGTCGGACTGTCCGGAGGCTACCCCGGACCGTCCGGCCTCAATCCGGACCATCCGGGTTGTGCCCCGGAACGTCCGGATAATTACCAGCCGAGGACCTCTCGGGTTGATAATTAATCGGACCATACGGACCCTAAGCCGGATCGTCCGACCTCAGCCCGGACCGTCCGACTTATGGGTCGGACGTCCGACCTTGCACGACTGCCTGCGTGCAGAAACAGGGTTGCGGCCCTTGTATCCCCGTTTGGACCCCCTAGCCTATAAATATAGGACCCCCTACGAGGTTTAGGGTTAGAACACGTTTTAGATAAACCCTAGTTCAGAGATTTGCTTCTAAGCATTCATCTTGAATCATCAACTTCAATTCGTATCGATCTGAAGTTTGGCTACTGAAAGTTCTATGTGATCCGTTGTTCCACTGAGAATTAGTAGATTGCAAATTACCGTCTCGTGGTCGACGGCTACGTTGCGCAAGTGTGTGAAGTTGTGAATTTCCAAAGGGTAGAGAGATGTCGCATTGGCAACAGGGATCTAGCGAGGAGAGTTCATCGGCTACATAAAAGTTATCTCATGTCGCCCTCATATTCACCATAAGCTTACTGAGAAGATCGGGCCACCCCAAATCATCTTGGTATCAAATTTCTAGTGTTTCCTCGGTAAGCATCCACCAAATCCATTCGTTGTTAGTTTTGTTTCGGCCTATCCAGAAAAGGCCATACAAAAATATTACGGTTTCGTGTCTTTGCCATAACCTAGATTACATCCTTTCCAAATTTTAGTTGTTGATCGTCGTCCAGTTTGCGTAACCTGTTTTTGATCGAGTCTTAGCGTCCTTACAATTGTTTTTCCAAGTCAGAGTGTGTCAGTTTGGTCGTGCTTAGTTATTTTGCTTAGTTCATCTTTTCCGTTAGTTTGTATCTTCGTTTGATAACCATAGTCAGCCAGTCTTCTTTTCCGTAGCACTTACCTATTAAGACTAGCATATATTTGCTCTACGGGGTTGCTCACATAGGATTTTGAGTGCATCAAGTGGTTGTGCAAATTGAGTTTGGTTCCTGTTTTTACTTAAAGTTGAGTCAAAAAATAAAAAAGAACAAGAGAAAATAGAAAAAGGATCAAAAAGGAAAGAGTGGAGTAAAAAGCTTAGCAAAAAGAAGAAGAAAAGGCAAAGTTGATTACACCTTTGGTGCAGCCTTTAGTTACTTGTTCTACCACGTTAGCACTAGTAGATTGAGCAATCTTGTGCCCGTACACTTTGAGATTTTTCTAGAAATTCTATCTTGCGCAATTTCAACACAAGCATTACTCCGCCACAAATTGTGCGTAGGATATTATAGTTTCTTTTTCCCAGTTGTTCTTCATCGCGTGTGTTCCCGTAGAACTTCTTGGAATACGGTCAGCACTAGTATTTGTGAATTTGTGTATTTAGGGTACCATACTGATGGCTTCTCGCCCCTCGTTGGTTACCCAAAGTGGAAGGTTGAGATGTAGACAGCAGCAAATTTTCCTTGGTGAAGATACCAAGGTTTGTCTCCAGTAGGACTCCAACAACGACAGGAAGGTGGCAACGGCGCCAACAATTAGGCTGTTGGCGTGGAAGTGCACACACAACAGATAACTTTGCTCCCAACGAGTTCAGAGAGTTTGTCAATCTCTCTGGCCTTCTTGTTTACAAAGGATTAAACGCACGGGATAATAATGATAGTGATAGCAACGGAAAGGTAAATAAAGAAGAAAATAAATAGTGGGTGTAAACAATATTGGAAATATGGACCGGGATCCTATGATGTTCACTAGTGATGTCTCTCTCCAAAAAGACGATAAAATAGCCATGCGAGGTAACAAATTACAGCTGGGAAATTGACAGGATTATGTGCGCAAACCAATGCTAACTATGCCATAAAGAAAGGAAGAGTCTCAAAAGCATGGGCGGTACGCCAAGACAAGTAGACCGAAATCCATCTGCATCTACCTACTAATCATCCACCTTGAGATATCTATCCAGAACATCTCGCTGGTATTAAGTTGTGAATCCCACCCAAAGTGTAAACTCAATGCAACAGACAACTGCATTAAAGAACTTTGCGTAAAGTAAACAATCCTTGCACCCACAAGTACAAGCACCGTTGTTTTCTCCATTGTGGCAACATCACATCCCCTAGACTCATGTTTCTGTCACTCAAGCTAGTCATCAGGGGGCATGAACCCACAATCATGCATAACGCTCCCTCTTGGAGTCACTACCTACTACTTGGCCAAAGCAATAAACAGCAACGGAGAACATGCAAGAATTACTCAAGAACATAAATATAAAAGAGGATAATCAAATATATTACTCAAACACAATCTGAACATAGTCTCATAATCCATCGGATCCTAGCAAACTCAGCATAGCAACAGCAGAAAGATTACATATGTGCCTCGATCATGTAGGGCAGCTCACGAGGTCTAAACCATGAAAAACAAAGAGGGGAGGAGAACATCACATAGCTACTGATCATAGACCCATGGTCCAAGGTGGACTACTCACGGTTCATTCGGGAACCATCCATGGTGGTGGAGAAGCTCCCAGAGGTGGTTCCTCCCTCCTGCAGGGTGCCGGGAATAGGTCTCCTGGTGCTCCCGATCTTGGAAGCGCGGCGGCGGCGGAACAGAGGAGAGATCGCAAAAAAGGGTTCTGTCCCTGAGGGTTTCTCGTCACGAGGAATAAATAGGCGAAGGGAGCAGCCATAGGTGGACCAGGGGCCCCAGGCGCCCCCCTGGCGCGGCCTAGGGGGTGGCCGCGCCATGTGGCCGCCTGGGCCACCCCTGGTTCCCCTCTGGCCCCACTTGGGATCTTCTGGAAGGTTCCCGTACGCTGATTTGTCCTATATTTTTCCCGGAAAATTTCTTGCACTTGAAATAATGGGAAAACCTGAAATAAAAAAACAACAGAAAACAGGAACTGGCACTGGCACCCCTGGAAAAAAGGGCTTTAATGGCGCACTGGTTTTTGACATTAATGGCGTACATTAGGTGCGCCATTACTAGCACGCCATTAGTAAGTGATAGTAATGGCACACATTTGGTGCGCCATTACTATCCGAGTTACTAATGGCGCACCAGGAGTGCGCCATTACTAAGGCGAGGGGTGCGGCACTGCTATGAATATTAGGTTTTTTCTTTTTTATTTTCTGTATTTGCAGAGGTTACGAAATACATTACAACATAGATATAAACAACACAATATATAAACAACAGATTTATCAAATACAATAAAAGATTAGTCTCCGAATACAACAGAAAATTAGTCTATGAGTACAATTCATCATATTAGTCTCCGAATTCAAAATACCGAACAAAGTTAGAACATTAGCCCCGCGAGTAGAGAGTTTGCCTTCACATTACAAGTCGATATCTAAATTACAATCACATAGATCAAGATCGAGGGCTGCGGTCACGATGAGCGCCCACTAGTGACGTCCCTGACACAGCTCCACCTCTGTCGCTGGATCGGATCTTCTGATATCCCTTCGTCCACAACCCACTTGAGGATACGAGCGGCATGGTATCTCCATGGCCGCTGAGGCATCCGCGCATGATCCTCGTTGGTCGACTCTAGCATAATCAACTCTGCCAATTCATACAGAGCACGATCCATCTCTCTCCGCTTCTTCTCGATCTCCACTTGATCTGGCCTCCTCTTGTTCTGCGCGCCCTGGAGCGCACGCGTCAAGACGTACCAACGACGGGATGTGTCGCGTATCCGCGCACACATTGCATCATGGAACGTCCTTACCAACTGCCTGTACTCTTCGATTGTCATCGGCGGGTCTTCACGCCCAAAATTTATCATACTTGCACAGTGAGGTAACAAATTTGAGGCATATGGATGTACATGAGAGAAAAGAGCTAAATGCAACTTGGAGTGCTGACATCAATCAATAGTTATCATTTACAATTACAATCGATGCAACAACACTGATTTAGCACCACAGTACTATAGTTCTAGTCTAGACTAGAATTGTGTATAGAAAAACGGAATGGCAAGTAAACTAAATGTCATCAGAATGGCCTAACCACAACAACTCTATGAATCAATGGTGCTGTTGAATTACATAAATCATCAATGCTACTGCTGGTGTCAAAATCAGATTATCCAATATTTATCGCACTAACATAAATGTTCGTCAAATGGGTATACCAAATCAATAAGTTGAATTCATAATTAAGCCAAACAACTAGAGCAGATTGTATAACTATACCCTTTGCAATACAACTTAGATATCAAATAATGCTTAGAATTTCTCAATTTTTAAAAGGATGGTGGCACAATCTGCTCTTTTTGATTTAATTTAAGCTACAGGCTAACTCCTCTGGTGGCACAATCCATGCCCCTGATCAAGAATTCGACTATAGGCTCATTCTGGACTGGTTTTATTGCTGGAGCCAAATTAAACTGTGAGAAATGGACTGAAGAAAGTAGATTACAACACATATCAAATGTATCAGGACTTGGGGTTTTATGTTTCTTGGCTAAAGATGTAACTAATGTGCACAGAAAAGAATCACACAATCACAGGTTGTGTCCACGAGACCCAAGTCCTTATCACACAAGAAAATTTTGAAACTAGCAGTACCTGAAGGGGGTGTTCTTGCAAAGACGATGAGATCCCCGGTGCCTGCCCCTATCCAGCGACCTGTCGAAGTCCAGTCAATCCTGCTCGGAATGAGACTAGGGTTAGAGGTGAAATATGATTCGGGGTGAGACTAGGGCAGCGACGGCGGCGGATGAGAGGGCGGTGGTGGCGACAGGAAGAGCAGAGAGTGGAGGGGAACGGGAGGAAGAAGAGGACGGGTAGGGGCGGAGGACGAGGAGGGGCGGAGGACGAGGAGGGGCGGAGCGGATCTTACCTTCACCGGCGTTATGAATCTCGAAGTCCTGGCGGCGGTGGAGGGGACGGCGCGGGATGGACAGGGCGGCGACGGGGGTGAAGTGGAGGCGACGCAACGGGGAGGGCAGGGAGGGCTCACCGGGAGATGGGGGAGAGGGGGGTGGCGACTGGGACAGGGAGATGCAGCGGCCGACGAAGGAGCGTGGGTGGGGGTGGGGGTGGGGGGGTAGGGTTTCTGGACGCGGCGTGGCGAGAAACTGTGAGAGGGAGGGAGAGAGGGAGGGATGGAGGGACGGCGCGGCGAGGCTTACCGGAGTGGCGGAGGCGGCGCGGTGGAGGAAGACGAAGGAGAGGCGGCGTCCGGTTGTGAGAGAGAGGGGGCGGCGCGGCGGCGGGTGGTCGCGGGATGGGGAGATGAGGTTTGCGTGAGGAGGGGAGAGATGTGTGGTGCAGTCGCGGCCGGTAGCGTTAGGGCCGGTATAGGGATTAGTGGTTAGCAATAGCGCACCGCCTCTACATGCGCCATTGCTAAGACGGGGAAGGGGTGCTGGTCCAGGAGTAATTCAGCAATGGCGCACATGAAGTTATATGCGCCATTAGCAACACAGGCACTAATGGCGCACCGCATGTCGGTGCGCCATTGCTATTTAGTAGTGGCACACCGCATGTACAGTGCGCCATTAGTGTCCATATTATCTATAGCTGTTTTTTCCAGTAGTGTGGGGTGCACTGGGTTAATAGGATAGTCCAAATATGATCAAAAGTGTATGGAAGTGCATCAATATCATAGAAATATTACACAAAATAGGCATGGAGCAAGCAGAAATTATAGATACGTTTTGGAAGTATCAACATCCCCAAGCTTAATTCCTGCTCGTCCTCGAGTAGGTAAATGATAACAAGCATAATTTCTGTGGTGACATGCTACCAACCATATAAGAACTTTTAAGTAAAGCAATCAAGGCATGTAATTCAATTCAATTCATAACAGGAAAGAGTCTATATTAGCAATGCAACAAGCAACTTAGGAACATAAAGGTGCAAGAGCTCTCGCTGTCCGTGACTCGAATGTCTCCAAATGGTGTTTGCGTACAAGAAAGGGGATAGGGATATAGGAGAAAAAAAGTATTTTTGTGTTGAGAACTTAATCTACTAAAGTTTCACACTTGGTCTTCTTTGGAATCTTATCTTGACTCATCCCCAGACCACTAGCCAGGTACAAGTCAAAATGATCCACTCCTTTTCGATAATTTGAGCACTCATGCAATGGATGAGCGTAAGAAAGAAAGTTGACACTTAGGATGGCAAAGAGAGAAAAATGACGGGGGAGGAAGACAAAAAAGGTGAGAAAGGCTCACATCAATGAGGACAATCATAGGCGAGATAAAGCCAAATGATAGGTATGATGTGAGGAGTAGGGATTTTCATGCAACGGATGCACATATGAGCTAAGGTAAGCTCTCCAATGGAACTAGTGGGGGTGCATCCAACTAGCTTGCTCAAGAAGACCTAGAGCTCATTTGAGGAGGCTCATCATTGGAATATACAAGCCAAGTTCTATAGTGTGAAGGTCCCCACATAGTTATATGCATGAATGATAATCTCTATGGAGTACAAGATATAAGATGGAGTATGAGTGTGGATGTCTCAAAAGGAATAGTAGTGTGCCCCCTTCTCTCTTTTTATTTCTTTTTCTCGTTTTTCTATTTTTTTGTATTTTTTGTGGCCTCCATGGCTCTTTCTATTTCTCTCATTTGTCCTCTTTGGGATCTTTTGATTTTGTCCTCTTTGGGATATTTTCCTCCCTTTAGGGGCAACACTCTATATATTACAAGAAGTATAGATGATCTTTCACACTTTACAAAAGTACTCAACATAAATAAAATGAAACTATCATGAAGTATGCAAATGTATGCCTCTGCCAGTGTAGAAGCATATGCAATGATACTAGCGCATCATGTAGCAATGATTAGGGTGAGACCCAACTAGCATGCGGCTCATCGATCAAGCAAGTAGCGTGTATGACATGAAGATCAAGTCATGAGAAGGTGGATGTTGCATTGCAATGCATCTCGGAAAGGCTATGGAAATGCCTTGATAGGTAGGTATGGTGGCTGTTTTGAGGAAGGATATAATGAGGCTTATGATGACAGAGCGTATCGTGCCAAGGATTTGGATGTACCGGCGACGGTGGACGCCAACTCTCAGAGTGAGAAGGAGGCAATGCACGGAACAGGAGAGGCTAGAAAAATATGGGTAGGTGGAAGTGTCAACTTTCGAATACTCACATTAGTCTGAAGAACTCATGCACTTATTATCGGTAACTCTCAATCTAATAAGGAGGTTCACAAAGAGACAAGTACCCCGAGGAGGAGTGTATGGGGGTTTGGTTATCCTTGCGCATCCTCGACTCATGGTACGTGAGTGTACTCTAATATTCGATCCCTCCAAAGAGTAGTGATCCATCTAGTAGCTAAAGTTCTCAACTAATTTTGTAAGTTTTTACCATAAACATGGATTGGCCAAAATACGACATCTATCACTAATAGGCTAAATCTCTTGACACCAAAAGTCTAAACATTACTCATAGCAATACCTCAAAACTATTGCAAATTACTACTACAATTGAATAGCAACCTCAGTTACCTACTTCAAGTCAAGACACACAACTCAGTGCAACATGCAAACTCTCTAAACAAGATAAACATGAAAACTCAAGAGAGTTCCAGCAACAAACTAAACAAAAGCTCTTAAAAATATAAGCATGAAAGCTAAGAGCTAAACATGACAGCAGCTATGAAAAAATATAAAGAACACACACAACAAAGATAAGCATGAAGAATCCTATGATGTGTTCTAAGTTTTGAAAGTGGAGCGTGTTTCTCTCCCACACAAAGAAAGTTGGGTTCTAACTTGTTATGAACAGCAAGAAAAGCTAAAGAAAACTAAAAAGGAAATAAAGAGCAAGACGCTCCAAGCATAGCACATAAGGCATGAAGTGATAAAAATATAGTGGAACGAAAGGCGAACTGATAATTGTTGATGGAGAAGGGGATGCATAGGGGCATCCCCAAGCTTTTGCGTTTGACCCTCCTGAATCTTCTTTCATCATATTCCCTCGCACACTTGAAAACTCACTTCATACATAACTCATCATAATCTTATTAGCGAGGTTAGTACCCATAATAAAATAAATTTTCTATACTTGAAATAAGGATATTCTTAAAGAGCTACTGTTTCTCAAGATGGCCAAAAAGTTTTTGCAAAGAAAAAGCAAGCTTAAGGTTTGCAAAATGAAGAAAAGGAAAAACAGGACAGAATCTGTGAAAAACAGACCAGCAGGTAGTAAAGAATTTTTTAGGGATACTTCTGCTACTCAAATCAAAAAACTCAGAACATATGAAAGTTCCGTGATTGTATAGAGCACTATGTGTAAACAATTCATCTAAAAAAGATGAACTGGGATTTTTCTGTGAATTTTCCCGTCACGAGGACAGAATCTATTTTCTGGACAACATGTCACAACTTTCAGTTCCCTTGTCATATGAGGCTATAATTGGCACAAAGCTTGAAAAGTAAAGATACAATGATGTTGCTACAGTAGTAACAATCATCAAGAGCACTAAAAACAGAAGAAAAACAAAAAGGAAAACCTAAATTCATTGTGGGCTGCCTCCCGAAAGCGCTTCTTTAAAGCCATTAGCTAGGCTTGATGCAAAAAGATCAAGTCTTATCAATTGAACCATCATCAAGATCATCAAAAAGATCTTCAATAGTACAACCACTCTTAAGAGGTCTTTCAAATAAAGGCCTAATAAAGATACTTCTAGGGATAAAAGAAAAAGGAGGAAGATCAATTGGAGTTTCATTTATTCTATTAAAGAGAGGTATCTCTTCCAAAGTCTTCATAGTTTCAACCCCTTTGGCAATAGATGGATTATTTTTGAAACGAGGAGCCTTTGGAACGTAAACGAACCTAGGTTCCTTCTTTGCTGGAGTTTATACCTTTTTGGTTTTGATTGAGGAGAGAGTAGTTCCTGGAGTGTCAATGATTTCCTCAATCTTATCTATCCTAGAAGGATCCAAGTCATGGGATTTGATGGTTTCCAAGGTTTCAAAAATTTTATGCATGGAGCTATCGAGTCTATTCAAATTCCCTTGAATATTACGATCCAACTCACTTATCTTATTAATGCTTGCCATCTCTAGCTCTATCTTTTCAAGTTTTTTATAATGTGAGCTAGGGTAATGTCCTCTTGAATGCTAGTAACAGGGGGGTTTCCAACAAGATTTTCCATAATACTAAGAGCTTCCCAAACTGGGACTTCTAGGAAATTCCCATTGATAGCAGTATCTAGAATAAACCTATTCCAAGAAGTAATTCCAACATAAAAGTTTCTAAGAATGATAGTAGTGGATTGCTTCTTGGTGGCCCTTTTTTGAGAATCATTAATTCTATACCAGGCATCTTTCAGACTTTCACCACCTCTTTGTTTAAAGGTGAGCACTTCTACTTCACCAAAGGCAAAAGGACCAGACAAGCACCCGAAAGTAAACAATCCTTGCACCCCTAGAATCATGTTTCTGTCACTCAAGCTAGTCATTAGGGGGCATGAACCCACAATCATGCATGACGCTCCTTCTTGGAGTCACTACCTACTACTTGGCCAAAGCAATAAACAATAACGGAGAACATGAAAGAATTACTCAAGAACATAAATATAAAAGAGGAGAATCAAATATATTACTCAAACACAATCTGAACATAGTCTCATAATCCATCGGATCCGAGCAAACTCAGCATAGAAACAGCTGAAAGATTACATATGTGCCTCGATCATGTAGGGCAGCTCACGAGGTGTAAACCATGAAGAACTCATGCATGGACATCTCTCCTTGAGTCAGACTGCAGAACTCTTCCTTCTTGCGCTCCATCAATTCATCTAGAAGGTGGCACCCTCGAAAGGCAACACAGAACTCTTGCCAAGTCACTAGGTGACTATCTGGCTGCATCGCAACATAGTTCTCCCACCATTCAGCAGCAGCACCTTCCAGAAAGTATGCCGCGAATATAACTCGATCATCGGGAGCAACATGTGCAGTATCAAGCTTACGCTCAATGGAACGGAGCCAATCATCAGCTTCAAGGGGCTCAGAAGAATATCGGAATACCGGTGGCTTGAGGAGGATGAAGTCCTGAATGCTGACCACCACATTACGATGGGGGGCGGTATTCTGCTCGATGAGCTCCAAAAGGCGTGTTTGATCGCGTTGATTCTTCTCAGCTTCCATCATGATTTCCGCCGCAGAAGGCGGTGGTAGAGGTTCATCATCATTTCGATTCCGAACACGGTCTTGATTCCGACGAACAGCACTACGAGTTCCACCTGACATCCTGTGTGATAAAATCAACAATCAGAACAGGTTGAATGATGGATTCAAGGATAACGAGACATGATGAAGGCGGAAAGGATTATAATGCGAAGGAAATGATCCACAGAAACACGGAACAAATTCGGCAGCATAATGACTACACCGGATAGAAAACAAGACAACCTCGAGGAGATTGGACAGAACTTTCTCAAGGAACTCAAAACGGAGACTCTGGACGACCACAATAATCCTACGGCTAAAAGGAAGCACTCAGCGAGATGTTCTAGTAAGACATAGATGAGCCTAGTCCTATCCTCCCGTAGAAAAGAAAAGGGTGACTCAGAACTCAGATCGATGAGGATAAGGAGAAAAAGAAGCCTTACGTTGTGTAGGAGATATGCCCTAGAGGCAATAATAAATGTTATTATTTATCCCCATGTTCCTAATTATGTTTATATTCCATGCTATAACTGCTATGGTTCTCGAGTCTGCAATAACCACGACGCTCGGAGGAAGACTCATATGCACATGTGGAATAATAAACGGATAAAAAATATATATTCCTAGTCTCGCCTCTAAGACTAGCTCAAGTGTTGCATGATGGTTCTGTTTTCCTGATCATGGGCATGACTATGCCGGCAATTTTGAGGGCACAATGTTAGAAGAACATTTATATTGAATCGACCCGAATTGATGTTATGCTATGAGATACATTCGTCACAAGTTAATGGTTAATAACACAGAGAAAGTTGTGCGTTTGCATAATTCCTTAGACCATGAGAGTATCGAGTTCCTTCGTACTTGCTTCGTGAACTTTGGGGTTTTGTTAAACGTCATCTGTAAAAGGGTGGCTATTACGGCAGCTTGCGGGTTCACGTAAAAGTATGACAAGGAACTAGGTAGCTCGAGATTGGGATTTGCTCCTCCGTCGTTGGAGAGATATTCTTAGGGCCCTCTCGGTGTTACGGTATCCACCATCGTCTGGCCAGACACAGTGTGATTTGATCACAGGGATGCCGGAACGCGGGAACGAGAAAAGAGAACAATACCAGGAACGAGGTAACTGGCATAGTGGACAAGTTGTTGATTCATGGGGATGCCAACAAGTCTCACCTCGGGTATTTGTAATATATCGCGAAGCAACAGGAATAGCACACAGCAACTAAAGGTTCACTCGAAAACTGCCGCAATGATCAATAGCTTCCTCGGTTCCGCTATTGATCATTGATCGGAAAGTGTTCCGGTCATGTCTATACTTCATCGAACCTACAGGGTCACACGCTTAAGGGTCATCTATCTGTTGAATACTATACAGGGAGTCTGAGATAAAGTCACCGGAAAGGTTTCGGAGACGGCGGAAAAGTTCCGAGAGAGAAAACCGAAAAGTTGTTTCGGGGTAAACCACTAAGCCGAAAAGGTTTCGGAGAGCACCTGGTAATTTTGGAGAGTGCCAGAATTGTTCTGGTAACTTCTGGAATTTTTCTGGAGAAAAGATTAAAATATTTTTTTTCGGAAATATTTCGGAGCTGCCGGAAATGCTTAGGTTGCTTTTCGCAGATGAAAATCACTAATCCGGAATTGTTTCGGAATGCGCCCAAAATCATTTTAGTGGGTGTTGGAATTATTCTAAGACCCACAGAAATATTTTCGGAATTTTCGGACGCGAAAAAGTGGTGTCATGAATAGTAAAAAGTACTACTTGAGATATTTTTGGAAAGCCTTCTAGAAGGACTTGGGAGCCAAGAAAGCCCCCTTGGGTTTCCTATAAATAGAGGTGTGAGGGCAGCCCCATATCCTTGATCCAAGCTCTCACTTGAGTTCTCAACACATGCCATGCAATTATCTGGCTTCTTCTCTCCCTCACACGAAATAGTTTCGTAGAGCCGAAAGGCTGTCTGGGTTCCGGCAGGAACTAGTTCTGGACGGCGAAGCCCTGTCGGATAGATGACACCGTATGTGTGCAACCCCGTAGAGAGGTCGTAGTTTCGATCTTTTGCCCGAGGGGCTGTTCGAGGGTCCTCCCGAAGAGCTGTCCAAATTATCATTCGAGTTTCAAGGGTACTCCCGAAGGGCTGTCCGAGTTACCGATCGAGTTTCGAGGGGCCTCCCGAAGGGCTGTCCGTGACATCGTCCGAGGGACTGTCCGACCGCCTCCCTGAGCGCTGTCCGAGGAGCAGACGAGGGAATACATTCTCGCGGTTGGGAGGTTGTACATCCTAGCTGCGGGGATCTGCACCGACGATCTACATCGACTCTACTTCCGCTGCGCTACGAGTCGGTAACGATCAGATCAAAAACCTTGTATGCAGTCTCCATAGTGGTCCTGGGCTGTTCGTAGTGCGGAATTTTTTTTGTTTTCTGCCGCGTTCCCCTACAGTGGCATCAGAGCCGTGCTATGCGTAGATGCATGTTGCGATCTAGAATACATAGAGATGTATGGGTATTGCATAATATAATTTTGGAGTAGATCAGATCTATTGCTGAAAATTATTTATGCGGGTGGCAGATGAAATCTGTTACCCGATGTTCTTGTTGCTTCCCTGGAATTTGTGTATTTCTGATCTCAATAACAGTATGGTGGAGTTTCAAAGTTCTGGCAATCTGCGATCCTGATTGATCAAAGAAGTGCTAACAGTTCGTTGAATTCCACCATAGTTAGAGAAAGAAGAAATTCTGCAGACTAAAGGGCAATGCAAATATGATCTGCACGGGGATCACGCGTATGACGAAGTTCAGTATGGGGCTCGAGATTTTATTATCTCGTGTTTCATACACCCCGCAAAGTTAATCTAGCGACTTGAATAATCATGCTTGATGATAAACGTTGGTAGCTGCGGTTTAAGTCAAAACCTTAGAAGCCACGTAAAATAAAATTTTGCATAAACCGATTAGAGGCGTCTAACTTGGTTTTGCAGGATGTGCATGTGATGTGGTATAGCAAAGCTCATATTAATTTGATTATGTATGAGATGACTATATAATGTAAATTTATTAACATGACCTGCGTGTCATGATTCGGCATGATGGCTGGAGCCATATGATTGTCACTTTAATGACCTGCGAGTCAACCTTATGTAATGCACTTATTTTATTAGCTATAAAGATAGCAATATTATTTGGTGCATCGACAAGGTGGTGGCAAACTTCGCGAAGGTGAACTCCGACGCAAATGCCAAAGACGAAGAAATACTTGACTTCTCCGTCAGAAGGGGCTATACCATATCATGCAATTATGAATTACCTGAGATGTTTATCCCTTAAGTTGCACCCTTCTTGATTGCGCGGTAGTCGCTTTTTATTAGGGTGATCTCTCACTTAAAATATCAAGTAGTTAGTGTTCTCCCAAATGTAGCACCGTCACAGCATCTATCCTTTCGGGGTGCGCCATGGATGCATGGGTACGAACGATTGGATAAATGTAAGGCGGGTGAGGTCAGACCTCGCAGCAAGATCACTTGGTTGTCTTGACGTTCATGGCAGGATCGTCCTGAGCTCGGAACACATGCATCGAAAGATGAACAAGAGTCACATAGAGATGTGATCGGCAAGTTGGCCTACCAAATCAAAATCCTCGTCATGAGATGATGATTCTATGGCGTTGTATTGATATTTGGATCTTGAATCACTCATAATCAATTTTGAGAGATATTGATTTGAGTGGGAGCGCATTTTAGAATTAACTTGTTTAATTCTGAGTGCAATTAATTATGAACACTGTCTAAGTATAATTTGCTAATAGTTGTAGAATAATGGCTCGCGTTTCCACCTTCCCTATTAAAATTGAATAAGCTGTTAAATATCTGGTTAAAACTTTACGGTTGGTAACGTAATGCGAGGATTGTCCTCAAGAGTGCCGAGAAGGATTTTGTCCTATCGCATGCTTTCGGTGTCCTCCCGCTAATGCTATGGATGATGTGACTCTCGTCCTTCGATCCAAAAGCTAGAATTCCATTGTGGTCAAGTGCAATACGTTTGCTTCCATAAGACCCGAACTTCACAAGTTTGGGATAGTTATGTAATATTCATGGAACTGAAAATTGTTTTCAGATACAGACAAAGGCTAAAAGATATGAGTTATCCAAAGCAATATTTGTTTGCAAAGTATTAGTAAAGTGTTTACTGGGCATTTGACTGATAAGAGAGGGATCCAGAAGAACGCCTGTCATATGATGAAGGTGAATAAAACAAAAAACTTAAAGAGAAAGGAAATGTCCAAAGGGTGTTAGTATG
Source organism: Bromus sterilis (assembly GCA_950022295.1). NCBI lineage: Eukaryota > Viridiplantae > Streptophyta > Magnoliopsida > Poales > Poaceae > Bromus > Bromus sterilis. The sequence continues at coordinate 179,570,783 of OX465601.1, read as the reverse complement.
ACTCACACGCCTAGGAAGTCCGGGGCTAACGCCACTCTTAAAGTTGGGTGCTTCTTCTGAGAGTAGGAGAAATATATTGAAAGTTAAACTGTTAAAAGTATAAGGGCAAAAAGAAAGAAGACTGGAATTTCCAGCTCATGTATAAAAGTCATGAAAGTTATTGATGTATGGAAGGCTGGTCAAAAATAAATAGTTCTTGGGAATTGTGATTAAACAGTTAGTCCATAATTCTTGGGTATTATGATTAAAAGTTGATCACAGGAATACCCGCTCGATTGCATTCTGTTGCAACTCGATGCAAGAACCACTACGGCCTTAAAGACTTGCCAGTAATGAGGTTTAGATACGCGCTGGGAACATAGTAAAAGTTACTATACCTTCCATCGGTGTATCACCATCTGTATTTATTTTCATAATTCGTTTTAGAGTTTTATACACTCTAGCCCATTGCATAAAGTATGTTGCAAGAAGGTTTTTCATAAAAGAACAATTTTTGTTCAGTATTATGAATAACATAAAGGGCCATGCTTCCATCGGGGATGGGATGTATGTTACGAATATTGATGGTAATATGATACATCCATAACAATGACGCTAAATGTCGAAAGACTAAAAGAATACCACATATGTGTGGCACTGCATTTGGTCACATTGGAGAAACCCGCATGGAGAAATTCCATAATGATGGATTTTGAAGTCATTTGATTATGAATCATCTCACACTTGCAACTTTCGTCCGAAAAGTTAAGTGACTGAAATACCGTTCACAGGCCATGAGGAGCGAACAACAAACTTATTGGTGATCATACATTTGATGTGTGTAGTCCGATAAATGTTGTTAGTAGTGGATTTATCTATCTTCAGAAAAGACTCAAGTAGATATATGGATATTTACTTGATGAGACGTAAGTCTGGATCTTTTGAAATCATTCGAAAGGTTTTCAAAAATGAAGTGAAAGTTATTGTGACAAGAAAATTATGTTTCTACAATTCGATTGCAGAAAGGAATTTTTGAGTTACAAGTTTAGCGAATGTATGATGAGTTGTGAAAAGAGTTTTCATAACTTGCACCTCCCGGAACACCACTGCAAGTGGAATGTCCTTGAAGATGTAATCAAACCATTTATGACATGGTAAGATCAAAGATGACATAAATCAATTTGCCATTATCCCTTTTAATGTAATGCTTTAGAGACTACGGCTTTTACACTGAAAGGAGCACCATCAGGTCTGTTGAAATGACGCCATGGTATGGTACGCCCAACCATGTTTTATCTTTTCTTAACATTTGGAATATGGGGATTGTGTAAACTGTTTACAAACCTATTCCAAATCAGACAAGTGCTACTTTGTAGGTTATCCCAAATTATTGGGAATTCCTCCACCACTATACCGAGGCAAAAGGTTTTGCCACAAAGAACGGTATGCTTTTAAAGAGAATGGTTCTTGAAAAAAGGTGAGTGGGAGGACAGTGCAACTCGACGAGATAACAGTATCTTCGTCATCAGATCAAAGGAAAGGAACCTTGGAAGTGATTCCAGAGTTTCCTACTGCAACTGATACGGAAGCCTCTACATGAGATGTATGGACTTCGGTCAAACTTGCAACTGAGCCACGTAGGCAAAACTCGTGCAAACCTCTCAGGTGCGCAAACGAGATATTGTTGTTAGACAACAGCATACCTACGATAATCAAGGAAGCGATGATGGGCCCTGACTCCGGAATTGGCTAAATGCCAATACAAATCCGAGATAGTTTCCATATACGTAATTGAAGATTGTATCTTGATGGACCATTCGGAAGACTTAGAGTCTAACGAATATTAATGGAACTATAAACTGATACGGATAAAAATGTTTTATCCATAAAGCTCAACTTGTTGCTTATAACAATTTCAAGGAATTAACTACGGCGAGATTGTCTCTCCGTAGCGATGCTTAAAGTCGGTTCGGGTTAAACTACCAATTAATACGTATTTCATTCATGAGATATGAAACATGGATGCCAAAAGGATTTCCATGAGATGGAAATACTGCCTTGGAGATACAGTCCAAGGTATTTTGTCAGTCCAGAGGATGCTAGTAAGTATGCAAACTTCAGAGTTCCTGCGATGGAAAAAAGAGAGCATAATGGAGTTGGAATCTTCGTTTTTGATGAAATAGTCAAAAGAGTTTGATTTCATCAATGGATAACGAAGATGCTTGTGATTGCAAGAAAGTAAGTGGGAGCATAATAATATTTCTAAAAACCTTGTGTGTGCTTGACACATTGTTAATTGGAAATAATATAAATTTCTTGACATGAATTAGGACTTCATTGAAAATAGTTTTTTGATGAAGTGCTTGGGTTAAGTAGCCTTGATATTAGGCATAATTATCTAAGAGATAGAATTTCCTAATAGGGCTAAGCCAAAATACATACTGACAAGATGCCAAAATAATTTAGCATTAAAAACGACAAGGAGTGATTCTTGCCAAAGTCACATGGAAAGAGTTTTTGCAAGACTCAGTGTCCCAAAACACTGATGAGCAAATTACATGATGGAGATTCCACACACCTTCGTGTTGGGATTAATCATGTATTCCATGGTATGTAAAACAACCAGATATGTCCAATACTCCAAAGTTGTTGCGAGTATAGATACCAAAGTGATCAAAGCACTGATCGTGGGACAACAGTGAAAAATGTCATTGAGTACTAAAGTAGCACTGATGACATGTTTTCTCGCAAGAAGAGATTATGAAGTACTTGTTGTAAGTAATTACATCGATACGGTCTTCATCAATGCTCCATGCGATTTTTGATTTGAGTTAAAGTTTTTTTGTGTGTAATACACAATATGGTGGCACAGTAAGTTGGAATTGTTCATAACAGGTTACTGTGGCGAAATTCTATAACAAATGGCTATGTATGTTGCTGCTTTAGAAGCAACAAAGAAAATGTTGAATCATATAGTTCATTCATGAACTTAGTATGGTTCCAATATGGCTTTGGTCAATGGAACACTATTGAAGATAGTTGCTCCATAGCTCAGTCTGAGGAATCAAGGTTCGACCAGTGATTCGCATATATACAAAGCCAAGTCCACACAAAATATGAATTTTGTGAAAGCGTGAAAACGCGAGGATATGCAAAGATACACACGGAGTTGAAATTGTCAGATCCGTTGGACATCAGGCTATACCACATGTGAAGCATATTTTACACCAGTATGCCGTAGGTGTAAAGTGCATTAGCATTGACTAGATTATTGACTCTAGTGCAAGTGGGAGTCTGTAGGAGATATGCCCTAGAGGCAATAATAAATGTTATTATTTATCCCCATGTTCCTAATTATGTTTATATTCCATGCTATAACTGCTATGGTTCTCGAGTCTGCAATAACCACGAGGCTCGGAGGAAGACTCATATGCACGTGTGGAATAATAAACGGATAAAAAATATATATTCCTAGACTCGCCTCTAAGACTAGCTCATGTGTTGCATGATGGTTCTGTTTTCCTGATCATGGGCATGACTATGCCGGCAATTTTGAGGGCACAATGTTAGAAGAACATTTGTGTTGAATCGACCCGAATTGATGTTATGCTATGAGATACATTCGTCACAAGTTAATGGTTAATAACACAGAGAAAGTTGTGCGTTTGCATAATTCCTTAGACCATGAGAGTATCGAGTTCCTTCGTACTTGCTTCGTGAACTTTGGGGTTTTGTTAAACGTCATCTGTAAAAGGGTGGCTATTACGGAAGCTTGCGGGTTCACGGAAAAGTATGACAAGGAACTAGGTAGCTCGAGATTGGGATTTGCTCCTCCGTCGTTGGAGAGATATTCTTAGGGCCCTCTCGGTGTTACGGTATCCACCATCGTCTGGCCAGACACAGTGTGATTTGATCACAGGGATGCCGGAACGCGGGAACGAGAAAAGAGAACAATACCAGGAACGAGGTAACTGGCATAGTGGACAAGTTGTTGATTCACGGGGATGCCAATAAGTCTCACCTCGGGTATTTGTAATATATCGCGAAGCAACAGGAATAGCACACAGCAACTAAAGGTTCACTCGAATAATTCTTCGTATGGGTATAGGGATCAATATGGATGTCCTCGGTTCCGCTATTGATCATTGATCGGAAAGTGTTCCGGTCATGTCTATACTTCATCGAACCTACAGGGTCACACGCTTAAGGGTCATCTATCTGTTGAATACTAGACAGGGAGTCTGAGATAAAGTCACCGGAAAGGTTTCGGAGACGGCGGAAAAGTTCCGAGAGAGAAAACCGAAAAGTTGTTTCGGGGTAAACCACTAAGCCGAAAAGGTTTCGGAGAGCACCTGGTAATTTTGGAGAGTGCCAGAATTGTTCTGGTAACTTCTGGAATTTTTCTGGAGAAAAGATTAAAATATTTTTTTCGGAAATATTTCGGAGCTGCCGGAAATGTTCCGGAGCTGCCGGAAATGCTTAGGTTGCTTTTCGCAGATGAAAATCACTAATCCGGAATTGTTTCGGAATGCGCCCAAAATCATTTTAGTGGGTGTTGGAATTATTCTAAGACCCACAGAAATATCTTCGGAATTTTCGGACGCGAAAAAGTGGTGTGATGAATAGTAAAAAGTACTACTTGAGATATTTTTGGAAAGCCTTCTAGAAGGACTTGGGAGCCAAGAAAGCCCCCTTGGGTTTCCTATAAATAGAGGTGTGAGGGCAGCCCCATATCCTTGATCCAAGCTCTCACTTGAGTTCTCAACACATGCCATGCAATTATCTGGCTTCTTCTCTCCCTCACACGAAATAGTTTCGTAGAGCCGAAAGGCTGTCTGGGTTCCGGCAGGAACTAGTTCTGGACGGCGAAGCCCTGCCGGATAGATGACACCGTATGTGTGCAACCCCGTAGAGAGGTCGTAGTTTCGATCTTTTGCCCGAGGGGCTGTTCGAGGGTCCTCCCGAAGGGCTGTCCAAATTATCGTTCGAGTTTCAAGGGTCCTCCCGAAGGGCTGTCCGAGTTACCGATCGAGTTTCGAGGGGCCTCCCGAAGGGCTGTCCGTGACATCGTCCGAGGGACTGTCCGACCGCCTCCCTGAGCGCTGTCCGAGGAGCAGACGAGGGAATACATTCTCGCGATTGGGAGGTTGTAAATCCTAGCTTTGGGGATCTGCACCGACGATCTACATCGACTCTACTTCCGCTGCGCTACGAGTCGGTAACGATCAGATCAAAAACCTTGTATGCAGTCTCCATAGTGGTCCTGGGTTGTTCGTAGTGCGGAATTTTTTTTGTTTTCTGCCGCGTTCCCCTACACGTTGTTCCCTTATACCCAGAGTAACTATATAACTATAGAATGCTAGACTCGACTTCGACTAAGGGTTTGATAATCCTACAGACAGTCCTGCTCTGATACCAAGTCTGTCGGGACCCGGGGTTAGCGTATGTAATTCCAAGCACGATACAATCACATGGAGAGCCGAGAACCGTACCCAGTTGTCTAAGCAGACAAGGCCAAGCACAGAACGTTCTCGGTAAGCATCGAACGTGAGGGGCATCCCATTCAGGCCGGATGATCAACTGAGATGGGTCCTCATCGTCCGCTCACAAGTCTAAATGCTTATGGGTGGTGAATCCCATACTCATAGACAAGTCGCCTCAACCATGTTATCGATTGAATCCTAACTCTTACATATACTTACTCTAGCCCGATCACTTATTCGGGGTCTAGGGCGGGCTCGATCATACAAAAAAGTGTGCACGTGACAGAGTCACGAACAATCGCATCGCGATGCCCCAAGCTGCGCACATCTAAGGGCCACTTGGTGTATAAAAGACCGCCAGCCAGATCACAATTAAGGTCTCGAAAACCCATACTAAGACATGCATGTTATAAACATACACGCAACACACATGCCTAGTATGAACAGCAGGTATCATCACATAACTCTACAAGTACTCTTTATTGATATACACATAGACCATACGAAGATCACATGTCTGTGATCAACATTACATCATACAACGGAAGCAAATTAGGTCTGAGTACAGACAAGTTTAACAAATGGCTTAGAGAAGCCTTGTACAACAAATATGCCCTTCCACGAGGGACCAGACTGCTGTCTGGGACTATGCTAACTTAGTCAACGTCGAGCTTCAGGTTGGTGACTCCATCCGGGTCCGGTTCTCATCTAAAACATAGAATAAGCAAACGTGAGTACAAAGTCGTACTCAGCAAGACTTACATCAGAACTATACTACTCATGCTCAATGTATCAAGGTAAAGGGAGGTGGGGTTCAACATGCAGAAGTGCCAGCTTTGACTTGGCTAATCCTGTACTACGAGTACCAGACTTTGAGGTAAGAAGCGTACACGAGTCCACTACATCTCCAACCAATTACACCACTATGGTGCCTTCCTCGACTTCCCCACGAGAAAGCACGCCATAGCACTCACGCTTATCTTGCGAGTTTTATAAGTATCCATTCAAGTTGTCTATGATCAAGTAGAGGTTTCCAAGTAGTCCATAACCGCGGACACGGCTATTCGAATAGTTCATTAACCCTGCAGGTGTGTACATCTTCACACGCGTGTCATCACTTATCGCCTCGTTCTTGTCATCCTTCAAGCGGATGTCGGACGTGGATGAAACCAAGGCACTACCCTCACATCACCTTCTCTAATCCAGGAGCCGACTACCTGAGTTTGTCACCGCTCGAGAGTCCGGCCGGTTCCACGAAACGGACTCAGATAATGTAAGGGACCGAGACGCCACCTTTGACAGATGGTTTCACTGCCTCACAGGTCCACCCACATATCTATACATAAATCAAATGGAAAGCCCGAATCTAGTGTGACTCCTGCATTGGATCGGGTACGTAAGGAGGCCAAACGGGGCTCCCATAAAACCCTACATGTGGTCATACTCTTTGTCTTGGATCACAAAACAGGAACTCGGGCCCTAGGGCAGTGTTCAACGAGACAACCCACTGTGTACTCCTACACAGCCTCTCATCGTTCACCTTTGTTTAGGGTGGATTCACCAACACCTTTTATCAACAGCACCACTGTGTTCATTCCATCCCGACTCACAATCATAACATCCTCATTGTACCACTAAGCAGCAAAAGCAGTAACAGTTGTAGGGGCCACATGCTCATCATTCAACTCCTAAATCTGCTAGGATTGTGGTTTGCTTAATACGGTGGCAAAATGATGGGTCATGCATCGGAATGGGTTCAACTATGCGAAAGAACGTGTCTCGATGATCTCCTAAACATGCATAAGCGAGACTGAGAGGGAATTGGGATTTTATAGATATGATCAATGGGGTTTGCTTTCCTTGCTGACGATACTCGGGGTTTAACGGTGGTCTTCTTCTCCGGGGGTGATCACCGTCTCGAAAGAGCTGGTACCGGAAAAAATCATCAACAAAGGGGCAACATTGAATTGAAATGCACAATCACATGATTATGTTGTCCATGATGTGAATGGTATGGGGTTTGATCTAGGTTTAATTTGCCACATGTTAATTGAAGTTGATTTGAAAAGTTAATTCAAAATCAAACTCCAAATATTATTCAAATTAGGTCATCTTGCATTTGCTAATGTTTGGTTATTGTAAACAATGTCATCATGTGTGGGATAAGCTTCTGAAGTACAAGTGACCATAAGTGCATTGCAAGGGTTAAAATTTGAATTGCATTTGAAATAAATTTAAATTAATTCCAATTAAGCCAAATAGCAAAAGCTACTGGTTCCATTTTAAAATCAACTCGAACATGGTTGAAAGTTGCATATTTGGATAGAGAATTTTATGCTGATCATTTTTCATATATTATTTGTCCAATTTGGAGTTCATATGAATTTTCTATGATTTATTGAAGTTTGGCTAATTTTCTAGATTTTTTTAATTCTCTGGAAAACCTTTATTGCATCACCATGATGCAATGCTGACATCAGGGGGGTCTGACTGGTGGGGCCCCCATGTCAGTCTCTCAGAGGTTAATCCCTCTCTGTTTAAACTAAACAGAGGGGTTAGGGGTGGCCTGGGGCCCACTTGTCATGGACTCTGCGGGGTGGGTTAGGGTGTTTAGTTTAATCCTAATGGCGGGGCTCGCCGGCGTCGACACTGTAGCCGCCGGACTTCGCCGGAATCGGGCTAGAGGGCACGGGAGAGTGAGGGGAGAGCATGGGCGGGTGCGTCGTGAGATTCCGCGTTGAGTGGGGCTAATCGGGGTTCAAGGAGAGGCCTGTGGCCATGGCTACGACAACAATGGCGGCGGCCGGGCTCTGACCACGGTGAGATCCGGCTACGCGGCACGAGAGGAGGCAGGGCTTGGGGAGAAAAGATGTGCGGCTCACCCTGAAAATGAAGGTGTTGACGGACGAGGCGGAGAGGCACCATGGACGATGAATTTCCCGGCGAGTGCGCGCAGCTCCGGCGAGATGTCATTGAAGAAAACGGCGGCGGCAGTGGCTCCGGCCTCCTGATCTTCGACTTGGGGACGAGGTCGAAGCTTCTGCGCACGCTTGACAGGGTTGCAGAGACGGGGAAGCTCGCTGACCACGAGTACTCACGGCCGTGCTCTGCGGATGCTCTCGGGGGCGCGTGGAAAAACGACGCAGAGGGGAGCTAGGTGAGCGAGAGGTGGGGGAAAGGGTCCGGGGGCCTCTGGGCGTCGCGGTGGCGTGCACAGGGGGGCTGGGGAGGCATAGAAGGCCCTCGCGGCGGGGACGTGGCGTCGGCGTGCTCTCGTCCGCCACGGAGCAGCTTCGGGGCGAGGGGTAGAAGACGACAACGTGTGTCGTGGGCTGGGCCGGGGGAAAGACTGGTTGGGCCGAAGGCCAGGGGTGTCCCTCTTTTCTAATTCTTCTTTTGTTTTGTTTTTCTGTTGTTTGTTCTGCTGTGCTAAAACAATTAGCTAGGCATTTTTAATAATTTTCCAAATACTTTTATAAATACTAGGTGACCAGTAGCTAGTCACATAAAGAATTTGGACATTTTTGAAATTCAATTAATTTGAATTTCAATTCAAATAGGGGTAAACTTTAATTTCCAGAGCACCTTTTGAATATTAGAAAATTCCATGAGTATGGGAAAATACCCAAACCACTTTTAAAATGATCAGCATCATTTATAGGAATTTTCCAAATACTCAAATGATTTTTGGAAAAAGATTTTTATCTGGCCATTTATTTAAATTCTCAGGGCTTTTCTTTTCCCCATTTTTGATTTTCTTTTTTGAATTTTTCATCATGCAAATGTGAACTCAAACCCTAGCACTTACCCTAGTTGGGGTGCTGACAATAACCGCGGACACGGCTATTAGAATAGTTCATTAACCCTGCAGGGGTGTACTGCTACACACACGCTTCATCAGTTACCGCCTGGGGATGGACCCTTCAAGTGAGTACCGGCGAGGATGCTGCCACGACACTTCACTCACGGCACCATCTCTAGTCCTAGGGAGTCGCCTATTTGAGTTGGGACCACGATCGGAATCCGGCCGATTGTTCCGATGCGGACTCAAACGTTGTGTGACCGCCATCAAGCTCAACTCGATCATGATCACTTGATTCAACGTGCCCACACCCTACGCCAACCACTTAACTTGGTTCCACCTGCTTGAGATCGTTAAAGGGCGAACTACTTGCGACTCCTGGACTGGTCCGGGGTGAGGTACTAGGCCGAGAGGGGTCAGTTAGCCCAATGTGTGGTCGTACTCTTGGTCTTGGATAACAACACAAGAACTCGGGCCTAAGGCAGTGTTCAACGAGACAACCCACTGTGTACTCCTACAAAGCCTCTCATCGTTCACCTTTGTTTAGGGTAGATTCACCAACACGTTACCACCATCATTCACATGATCACTACCATCCCGACTCACATCAAAGTAGCCTCAGGTAACAACTCTAAGCATGCAATAAGCTGTAACAGTTGCAGGGGCCACATGATATCAACCAACTCCTACATCTGCTAGGATTATGGTTTGCTTACTACTGTGACAATATGATAGGTCATGCAAAGGAATGGGTTCAACTAGCGGTAGAACATATCATGGTGACATCCTAAACATGCATTTGCGAGAATGAGAGGGAACTGGGATCTTATAGACATGATCAAAGAGGGGGCTGCTTGCCTTGCTGACGATCACGATGTAACACTCTTCTGACGTGAGGTTGAACTCGTCTCCGAGATCAACTCTACCGAGAAGAAGCAATCATCGAAGCACTGGAATTAAAGCACAATCAAGATATTACAATGCACATTCAATATGAAAAACATAGCATGGAAGTGTGCTGATGTGACCTATGTTTGAATTGCCACATGTTAATTGAAGTTGATTTGAAAAGTAAATTCAAATTCAAACTCCAAATGTTATTCAATTTAGTTCAACTTGCATTTGCTAATGTTGGTACTTTGTAAACCAAGTGATCATATGTGTGAAATGCTTCTGAAGTACAAGTGAAGTGTGGTGCATTTCAAAGTTTGAAGTTGGAATAGCAATTGAATTCTTTTTGAAATAATTCCAATTAAATCAAATAGCAAATGCTACTGATCCCTTTTTAAGATCAACTCCAACATACCTGAAAGTTGGAAATTTGGATAGAGGATTTTCTCCTGATCATTTTTCATATATTACACTTTGAATTTGGAGTTATAGTTTAAAAATTATTCAATTTCAAAGTTTAGGCTATTTTTCTGGAATTTACTGAATAAATTAATTGATTTAGGATTTACTGCGTCATCACTAGGTCATGCTGACGCCAGGGGTTTGACCAGTTAACTGACAGGGCGGCCCCACCTGTCAGACTCACTGGGTTAGTTAGCTCTCTGTTCAAAATAAAACACAGATTAATTAGGGGCCCTAGATCTAGTGTCAGTGAGAGAGAGATATTAGGGGGGGCTTAGGCCTAACAGGCCGGCGGCTAAACGCCGGTGGCTTGGGCCACGGCGGCGCTCTGCCGGAGTGGTGATTTCGGCCACGGGGGAAGAAAGAGAGGGCACAGGGAAGTAGCTCTCGTCGTCGCGCAACTACTGGGGCTAGGTAGGGTTCAAGGGGGCGCTCGGGGCCATGGCTACGTCGACGGGAGGCGGCGGCCGGAGCTCTGTGCTCACCGGGATCGAGCTCCGGGGCGCGGGAAGAACAGAGGGGAGGGGGGAAAATACCGCACACTCACACTGAACATGAGCACGTCGACGAAGAGGTTGGAGAAGGCTGGGCGGCGGAGCAATTTCTCGACGAAGCTTCGGTGGCCGGCCGCAAAAACTTGAAGCGTGCGTCTCCTCCGATGCGGCTCGGGCTAAATTGGTTCGGTAGCTTGAGGAAGTCGACGTCGGGGAGGACGAAGGACAAGGCGGCGCATCTTGAGGAGCTTGGTCGCCGCGTCGGAGCACTGCCGTGTTCTGGCCAGGCTACGGGTGCTGCGCGATTTCCACGCCGGGGAGGAAGACGGAGGACCGGAGGAGGGGGAAAGGGCGTGCGGGGCGAGTGGCGACTGCGTGGCACGCCTGGGTGCGAAGGGGAGGGCCTAGAAGAGCCGAGCCGTCGCGGTGGCGTCTCCGTGGTCTCCCTGCCTCCACCGAGCTGCTTGGAGCTGCGGGGAGGTAGGAGACAAACGTCTCGGTGGGCTGGGCCAGGCTAGTGTAGAGGTGGTTCTTTTCCTGTGGGCGCAAGGTAAGCCTCTCCTTTCTTTTTCTTTTTATTTTTCTTTTTTGTTAATTTTTTTTGCCCTTTAAAAATAAATAGCTAGGGCATTTATAAATATCCCCAATCATTTTTATAAACCTAGGTGACTCTATAGAAGTCAACCCCAAGATTTGGGAATTTTTGAAATTCAAATTATTTGAATTTCAATTCAAATAGACAAAAGATTTAATTTCCAAGCGACTATTTGGATTATTGAAAAATCTATGAGCATGGGATTAATCCCAAATCACTTTTAAAATGATCACACTCATTTTTAGGATTTTTCAACACATCCAAAAGAATTTTGGAAAAAGATTTATTTCTGGCCTTTTTATTTAATTCATTTAGGGCTTTTCTTTTCCCCAATTCCTTTTTCTTTTGCAATTTTTTTCAAGATGCAAAAATGCAAGCTTGGAAAAGCACAAACCTAAATTTGGGGTTCTGAAAACTCGCCCCCACTCAAAAGAATCTCATCCCGAGATTCAGAAGTTGTCGGGAGGAAGGTGGGGTACTCAGCTCGTAGACGATCCTCTCGTTCCCAGGTAGCTTCTTTCTCTGAATGATGTGACCACTGCACTTTCAAGAATCTGATCTTCTGACGTCTGGTGCTACGCTCGGCTTCATCAAGAATACGAACAGGGTACTCTCGATATGAAAGGTTATCTTCGAGATCAAGCGTTTCGTGGTCTACTTCGCGGATGGGGTCCTTGAAGCCACGCCTGAGTTGAGAGACGTGGAAGACATCATGAACCTGGGAGAGGTGAGGGGGTAGTTCCAATTGGTAGGCAACTTCTCCACGTTTAGCGAGAATGCGAAAGGGACCGATGTAACGTGGGGCCAACTTGCCTTTGATACCGAAGCGATGGGTACCCTTCAGAGGAGTAACCCGAAGGTAAGCCTTCTCATCCAGATTATAGCTTTCTTCCCTATGATGACAATCATAATAGCTTTTCTGACGAGACTGGGCTGTTTTCAATTTCTCACGAACAATGCGAACTTGCTCTTCTGCATCCTGAATCAAATCCGGTCCAAAGAATTGTCTTTCACCGTTTTCTGACCAGTTTAGGGGTGTTCGACAGTTCCGTCCATAGAGAAATTCAAAAGGAGCCATGCCCAAACTAGATTGGAAACTATTGTTATACGCAAATTCGGCAAAAGGAAGAGAATTCTCCCATTTCTTTCCGAAAGAGATAACACAAGCTCTGAGCATGTCTTCGAGAATTTGATTGACCCTTTCTACTTGACCACTGGACTGCGGGTGATAAGCGGTGCTAAAGGAGAGGTGGGTTCCCATAGCATTCTGGAAACTTACCCAAAATCGAGAAGTGAAAAGACTACCACGGTCTGAACTGATTTCCAAAGGAACACCGTGAAGTGACACAATTCAGGAGACATACAAGTCCGCTAACTGGCTAGCAGTTATAGACTCGCGAATGGGAAGGAAGTGAGCAACTTTGGAAAGTCTATCTATGACAACGAAGATGGCATCATTTCCTTTCTGGGTTTTTGGAAAGCCAGTGATGAAGTCCATACTGACTTTATCCCATTTCCACTCGGGGATAGGCAAAGGTCTAAGAGTACCAGCAGGTCTTTGATGTTCTGCGTTAATGCAACGACAAACATCACATTCAGCAATGAACTGAGCAATTTCTCTCTTCATCCTAGTCCACCAAAATCTCTGGCGTAGATCTCGGTACATTTTTGTGCTACCGGGATGAATCGAGAGGGGTGTGTCATGGGCTTCTTTGAGGATGAGTTGCCTTAGTTTCCTATTCTTAGGTACTACCAAACGATTTTCAAAGAATATCGTTCCTTTGCTATCTGTGGAGAAACATTTAGCAACTCCGCTAGCAATGTTCTCCTTGATCCGGCGAACACCTCGTGCACGCCTTTGGGAAACTATGATTTGATCCTCAAGGGTTGGATTCGCCACCAAGTTGAAAAGAGATCCACGCGGAACAATCTCGAGGTTGAGCTTTCGAAATTCCCCATGAAGAAGTGGTTGATACTGTTGTAACATGAGGTTGTTACAATACGACTTACGACTTAGTGCATCAGCCATGACATTGGCTTTGCCTGGGGTGTAAGAAATTCCTAAGTCATAATCTTTTATCAACTCAATCCAGCGTCTTTGCCTGAGATTAAGATCTGGCTAGGTGAAAATGTATTTGAGGCTTTGGTGGTCGGAAAAGATCTCACAACGATTACCAAGGAGGTAATGTCGCCAAGTTGTCAGAGCATGAACTACGGCAGCGAGTTCAAGATCATGGGTAGGATAGTTCTCTTCATGTGGCCGCAACTGGCGTGAAGCATAAGCTACCACCTGTCGATCTTGCATAAGTATGCATCCTAACCCTTGCCGTGAGGCATCACAAAAGATCTCGAATTCCTTTTTGGTGTATGGAGGCGCAAGTACGGGTGCAGAAGTCAATCTTCTTTTTAGCTCTTGAAAGCTTTCCTCGCACTTGGAAGTCCATTGGAATTTCTTCTCTTTCTTGAGGAGTTCAGTTAGAGGTTTTGCAACTTTAGAAAAGTTCTCGACGAAGCGGCGGCAATAGCTGGCTAGGCCAAGAAAACTCCTAACTTGCTTAACCGATTCAGGTGGAGTCCAGTCAAGGACGGCCTGAACTCTCTCGGGATTGACTGCAACACCTTTCGCAGAAATCACGTGGCCTAAGTAGGTCACTTCTGGTAGCCAAAATTCACACTTGGAGAACTTGGCATAAAGTCGGGGCTCTCTAAGTTTCATCAATACCAGCCTAAGATGTTCTGCATGCTCTTCTTCGTTCTTCGAGTAGGTGAGAATGTCATCAAGATAAACTACAACAAATTTATCTAAGTAGTCCATGAAGATCGAATTCATCAAGCGCGAGAATGTGGCGGGGGCATTGGTTAAACCGAAGGACATGACGGTGTACTCATAAAGACCATAACGAGTAGTAAAAGCCGTTTTGGGAATGTCCTCGTTTCTGATTTTGATTTGATGATAGCCTAATCTCAAATCCATTTTGGAGAAGACAGAGGATCCAGCAAGTTGATCATAAAGATCATTGATCCTGGGCAGTGGGTACTTGTTCTTTATCGTCGCTAGATTTAGCGGGCGATAGTCTACGCACATCCTTTCTGTTCCATCTTTCTTCGTTACGAACAGAACGGGGCACCCCCATGGCGATGAGCTAGGGCGGATGAAGCCGTTTGCCAACGAAGCTTCAAGTTAGATTTTTAGCTCAGCTAACTCATGTGGGGCCATTCTATATGGGCGTCTGGATATTGGGGTGGTTCCTGGGATAAGATCTACCACAAACTCTACAGATCTGTCAGGTGGTATTCCTGGCAGCTCTTCTGGAAAGACATCCGGGAATTCACGAACCACCGGAATATCTTCAAGGTCTGGATGAGGAAGAACATTTAAAGAATGCACCTGGTTTTTAGAGCTTGGTGAGGTGTACTTGATTGTCTGGCCTGATGGATGGGTTAGTTTAACTAATTTGGCTTTACAATCAAGGACAACATTCTGTCTTCATAACCAATCCATTCCTAGGATCACATCAATGTCTGAAGACTTGAGGGCTATAAGTGAGGCAAGGAATACTAAACCCTCAATTGCAATTTCATTCTCATGACTCACCATGGTGGTGTGCCATCTGGATCCGGGGGCTTGCACAACTAAGGGGGTGGATAACATCGAAAAAGAGATGTCATGTGACAGTGCAAAGTCCTGGGATATGAATGAGTGAGATGCTCCTGGGTCAAAAAGAACCGAAGCTGGGGTGGAATTGACAGGAAGGGTTCCGAGTACAACATCGGTTGACTTGTGGGAATCTAGAATGGATACATGATTCACATAACCATGTTCATAAATAGGAGGCTTGACATTGGAAGTCTTGGGTGGTGGCTTGCCACGACGAAAGGCTTGCTTTGGATTAGGTGTGGTGGCTACATGATTTTGGGGACACTCTCGAACATTGTGGCCTGATTGTCCACATTGGAAACAAACACCACGTGGAATGAAAGGAAGTTGAGAACTTGATTGTCCAACAAAATTCCAAGGAGGAAGATTGGGTTGAGGTGGACTATATATGTTTGTGGGTGGTCTAGAAGCACTTACAGCACGACTGACGTCATTGAAGGGAATCCATACACATCGCTTCCGAGAAACTGGGCCAGAAGATTGTGCAAACTCACGATCACGCTTGCGAGACTCTTCATACAACTCATTTCCATACTCGGCCTTGAAGGATTTGTCGACCAAGTCCCTGAAGTTGACGAACTCGTGAAGGTTCAGGTCATGACGAAGAACGGGGCTAAGTCCCTTGCGTAACCTTTCTTTTTTCTTGGCGTCGGTGGATATTTCTTCTTGGGCATAACGTGCTAGACGAGTGAACTCGGTCCTATACTCATGAACAGTCATCTTTCCTTGGGTCAGATTGCAAAACTCTTCTTTCTTGCGCACCATCAGCTGATCCGGAATATGATATCCTTGGAATTCATCACAGAACTCTTGCCAAGTCACCACGTGACCAACTGGTTGCATTTCCACGAAGTTCTCCCACCAATGAAGAGCAGCACCTTCCAGAAAATATGCCGCAAATAGCACACGATCACCTGGAGCAACATGGGCTGTCTCAAGCTTACGCTCGAGGGAACGAAGCCAATCATCGGCATCAAGGGGCTCGGAAGGACATCGGAATACTGGCGGGTTGAGGAGAATGAAGTCCTGGATGGTGAAAAAACTAAGATGCTGACGAGAAGTGTTCTGCTCAATACGCTCGAGAAGACGTGTCTGATCATGACGATTCAGTTCAGCCTCCATCATGATTTCTGCCGTTGAGGGTGGTGGTGGAGGTTCTTCACCGTCTATGTAACCAGAACTGGGATCAACACCTTGATTTGCACCTAACATTCTGTGTGATAAGAATCAACAATCAGAATAGGATTTAGGACACAATTCTATGCTAAGATAGAAGACTAAAATGCAATAGCATCAAAGTCACAAACGGACAGCTTAACGGCTGTACCGGGATGGAAATTGAGACAACTTATAGGATAACGGACATCACTTCCACAGAAACACTATGGAATGATGGCTCAGAAAAGACCACAACACTCCTACAGCTACAAAGAAGCAATCAACGAGATGTCCTAGTAAAGACATAGATGAGCCTATTCCTATCATCCCGTAAAAAAGATAAGGGTGACCCATAACTCAGATCGATGAGGATAAGGAGAAAAAAGAAGTCTTACGTTGTTCCCTTATACCCAAAGTAACTATATAACTATAGAATGCTAGACTCGACATCGGCCAATGGTTTGATAATCCTACAGGCAGTCCTGCTCTGATACGAAGTCTGTCGGGACCCGGCGTTAGCGCATGTAATTCCGGTCATAATACAATCACATGGAGAGCCGAGAGCCGTACCCACTTGTCTAAGAAGACAAGCCCAAGCACAGATCACTCTCGGTAAGCATCGAACGTGAGGGGCATCCCATCCAGGCCGGATGATCAACTGAGATGGGTCCTCATCGTCCGCCCACAAGTCTAAATGCTTATGGGTGGTGAATCCCATACTCGTAGACAAGTCGCCTCAACCATGTTATCGATTGAATCATAACCCTTACATAGACTTACTCCAGCCCGATCACTTAGTCGGGATCTCGGGCGGGCTCGATCATACAACAAAGTGTGCCACGTGACAGAGTCACGAGCAATCGCATCGCGATGCCCCAAGCTGCGCACATCTAAGGGCCACTTGGAGTATAAAAGACCGCCGGCAAGAACACAACTAAGCTATCGAACCCCACACTAAGACATGCATGTTATAATCATACACGCAGCATACATGTCCAGTGTAAACAACAGGTAATCACAACATGAACTCTACAAACTCATAGTCTTTATAAGTTCTGCTAAACAGAGCAGACATAGTAATTGTATTACAAGCAGAGATAACATGAATGTGATCCAACATTACATCAAACATCAACGGAAGAAAATTATGTCTTAGTAAAGACAAGTTTAACAAATGGCTTAAGAAGCCTGAAAGAAAAGTACAACGACCCTCCAGAGGGCACAGGCTGCTGCCTAGAACTATACGACATTGGTCCACGTCGAGCTCGAGGTAGAGGCCACCATCAGGGTCAGTGGTCTCGTCTCTAAAACGTAGAATAAGAAAACGTGAGTACAAAGTCGTACTCAACAAGACTTACATAGGAACTATACTACTCATGCACATGTATCAAGGCAAAGGGAGGTGGGGTTTCACTTGCAGAAGTGCCAGCTTTGACTTGGCTAATACTGAACTACGAGTACCAGAGAGAGGTAAGAACATACACGAGTCCAAGTAACAGTCTCCAACCAATACTCCACTATGGTGCCTTCCTCGACTTCCCCACGAGGAAGCACGCCATAGCACTCACACTTATCTTGGTGTATTTTAGAAGTATCCAGTTCAAGTTATCTATGATCAAGTAAAGGTCTCCAAGTAGTCCATAACCGCGGACACGGCTATTCGAATAGTTCATTAACTCTGCAGGGGTGTACTGCTACACACACGCTTCATCAGTTACCGCCTGGGGATGGACCCTTCAAGTGAGTACCGGCGAGGATGCTGGCACGACACTTCACTCACGGCACCATCTCTAGTCCTAGGGAGTCGCCTATTTGAGTTGGGACCACGATCGGAATCCGGCCGATTGTGTCGATGCGGACTCAAACGTTGTGTGACCGCCATCAAGCTCAACTCGATCATGATCACTTGATTCAACGTGCCCACAACCTACGCCAACCACTTTCCTTGGTTCTACCTGCTTGAGATCGTTAAAGGGCGAACTACTTGCGACTCCTGGACTGGTCCGGGGTGAGGTACTAGGCCGAGCGGGGTCAGTGAGCCCAATGTGTGGTCGTACTCTTGGTATTGGATAACAACACAAGAACTCGGGCCTAAGGCAGTGTTCAACGAGACAACCCACTGTGTACTCCTACACAACCTCTCATCGTTCACCTTTGTTTAGGGTAGATTCACCAACACGTTACCACCATCATTCACATGATCACTACCATCCCGACTCACATCAAAGTAGCCTCAGGTAACAACTCTAAGCATGCAATAAGCTGTAACAGTTGCAGGGGCCACATGATATCAACCAACTCCTACATCTGCTAGGATTGTGGTTTTCTTACTACTATGACAAAATGATATGTCATGCAAAGGAATGGGTTCAACTAGCGGTAGAACGTATCATGGTGACATCCTAAACATGCATTTGCGAGAATGAGAGGGAACTGGGATTTTATAGACATGATCAAAGAGGGGGCTGCTTGCCTTGCTGACGATCACGATGTAACACTCTTCTGACGTGAGGTTGAACTCCTCTCTGAGATCAACTCTACCGAGAAGAAGCAATCACCGAAGCACTAGAAGTAAAGCACAATCAAGATAATACAATGCACATTCAATATGCAAAACATAGCATGGAAGTGTGCTGATGTGACCTATGTTTGAATTGCCACATGTTAATTGAAGTTGATTTGAAAAGTAAATTGAAATTCAAACTCCAAATGTTATTCAATTTAGTTCAACTTGCATTTTCTAATGTTGGTACTTTGTAAACCAAGTGATCATATGTGTGAAATGCTTCTGAAGTACAAGTGAAGTGTGGTGCATCTCAAAGTTTGAAGATGGAATAGCAATTGATTTATTTTTGAAATAATTCCAATTAAATCAAATAGCAAAAGCTACTGATCCCTTTTTAAGATCAACTCCAACATAGCTGAAAGTTGGAAATTTGGATAAAGGATTTTCTCGTGATCATTTTTCATATATTACACTTTGAATTTGGAGTTATAGTTTAAAAGTTATTCAATTTCAAAGTCTAGAATATTTTTCTGGAATTTACTGAATAAATTAATTGATTTAGGATTTACTGCGTCATCACTAGGTCATGCTGATGCCAGGGGTTTGACCAGTCAACTGACAAGGCGGCCCCACCTGTCAGCCTCACTGGGTTAGTTAGCTCTCTGTTTAAAATAAAACACGGATTAATTAGGGGCCCTGGGCCCAGTGTCAGTGAGAGAGAGAGAGAGAGATTAGGGGGGCTTAGGCCTAATAGGTCGGCGGCTAAACGCCGGTGGCTTGGGCCACGGCGGCGCTCTGCCGGAGTGGTGATTTCGGCCACGGGGGAAGAAAGGGAGGGCACGGGGAGGAAGCTCTCGTCGTCGCGCAACTGCTGGGGCTAGGTAGGGTTGAAGGGGGCGCTCGGGGCCATGGCTACGTTGATAGGAGGCGGCGGCCGGAGCTCTGTGCTCACCGGGATCGAGCTCCGGGGCGCGGGAAGAACAGAGGGGAGGGGGAAAATACCGCACACTCACACTGAACACGAGCACATCGACGAAGGGGTTGGAGAAGGCTGGGCGGCAGAGCAATTGCTCGACGAAGCTTCGGTGGCCGGCGGCAAGAACTTGAAGCGTGCGTCTCCTCCGGTGCGGCTCGGGCTAAATTGGTGCGGCAGCTTGAGGAAGTCGACGTCGGGGAGGACGAAGGACAAGGCGGCGGATCTTGAGGAGCTTGGTCGCCGCGTCGGAGCACTGTCGTGTTCTGTCCAGGCTACGGGTGCTGCGCGATTTCCACGCCGGGAAGGAAGACGGAGGACCGGAGGAGGGGGAATGGGCGTGCGTAGAGAGTGGCGACTGGGTGGCACGCCTGGGTGCGAAGGGGAGGGCCTAGAAGAGCCGAGGCGTCGCGGTGGCGTCACCGTGGTCTCCCTGCCTCCACCGAGCTTCTTGGAGCTGCGGGGAGGTAGGAGACAAACGTCTCGGTGGGCTGGGCCAGGCCAGTGGAGAGGTGGCCCTTTGCGTGTGGGCGCAAGGTAAGCCTCTCCTTTCTTTTTCTTTTTATTTTTCTTTTCTGTTAATTTGTTTTGCCCTTTAAACATAAATAGCTAGGGCATTTATAAAAATCCCCAATCATATTTATAAAACCTAGGTGACTCTATAGAAGTCAACCCCAAGTTTTGGGAATTTTTGAAATTCAAATTGTTTGAATTTCAATTCAAATAGACAAAAGATTTAATTTCCAAGGCACTATTTGGATTATTGAAAAATCTATGAGCATGGGATTAATCCCAAATAACTTTTAAAATGATCACACTCATTTTTAGGATGTTTCAACACATCCAAAAGAATTTTGGAAAAAGATTTATTTCTGGCCTTTTTATTTAATTCATTTAGGGCTTTTCTTTTCCCCAATTCCTTTTACTTTTGCAATTTTTTTCAAGATGCAAAAATGCAAGCTTGGAAAAGCACAAACCTAAATTTGGGGTTCTGACAGTTACGAAATCAAATAGAAGAAGAATTAACCCATGCGAATCCTGGACCATAGTCGGGGTGAGTTAATAGGTCGAGAGGGGTCAATGAGCCCAATTCGGGGTGAACACAAGAACTCGGGGCCTAGGGCAGTGTAAATGAAACAACCCACTGTGTACTCCTACACAGCCTCTCATTGTTCACATATATTAGGGTGACTTCATCAACACGTTACCACCTTGTTGCATGTTTTCACTACCATCCCGATACATCACCCAGATGGATCAACTTCATTGCAAACAACTCTAGCATGGCCTAGCATATCATGGATGAAGGGCCACATGATGAACACAAACAATCTTGTATCTGCTAGGTTAAGGTTTGCTTAATACTGTGGCAGCAATGATAGGTCATGCAAAGGATGGGTTCCACTAGCGATAGAACGGTCACATGTGAATCACCTAATCATGCATAAGAGAACAAGAGGGAAACTGGGTTTTTATAGATATGATCAAAGGGGGTTTTCTTCCCTGGTCGTCGAGACTCGGGGGTGCCACTCTTCGGAGAAAACAGGAACTACGTCTGGCGATGGAACTATCGAGAAGAAACAAACACCGAGAAAACAACAATGTAAACATCACATTGCAATGCATATTCAAGAAATGAAACATGGCATGGTACTGATGTGATCTAGGTTCAATTTGTCACATGTTAATTGAAGTTGATTTGAATAAGAAATTCAAATTCAAACTCCAAATGTTGTTCAAATTAGCCAAAGTTGCCTTTGCTAATGTTTGGATATGGTAAACCATGTGGTCATGTGTATGATATGCCTCTGATGTTCATGTGATAAAGTTAGCATTGCAAAGATTTAATTTGAAACGATTTAAACCTTTATTTTGAAATATTCCAAATAACCCAAATAGCTAAATGCTACTGGTCCATCATCATAGATATGTTTTTCATCCATGAAAATATGATTTTTGGAATCCTTGCATTTTTCTGATGATTTTTCATATATTACACTTTTGATTTGGAGTTATGGTTTAAAAGTTATTGAATTTCAAAGATGTAATCAATTTCTGGAAATTCCTGGAATTAAATTAAACAGAGAAATCACTTATTGCATCAGCATGATGCAATGCTGATGTCACAGGGGGGCTGACATGTGGGGCCACATGGCCAGTGACACAGTGCTAAACTCCTTTGTTTAATTAAAATTTTGATTTAATTAGAGGGGGCTGGCCCCACCTGTTAGTGGCCTAAGGCCTAACTAATTAGGGGGTTAGCCCGCTAATTAACCCAGTGGCCGGCGTTTAGCTGCCGGTGGCCAAACCGCACGGCGGCGCTCACTGGAGCCGGCGTCTCCGGCCACGGGAGGCTACGGGGAGACCACCAAATGGTCCCCCGCGCTCACGCGCATCCATTGGGGCAGGTGGGCGGCCAAGGGGCAGTCGGAGGGCGCGACGGCAAGCAAGCCCGCGGCGGCGCCGCTCGGCTGGTGAGGGAAGGAGGGCACCGGGGGCACGAGGACGGGTGCGGGATGGGGGAAACGGGCCGCGGGCTCACCGGGGTTGCAGTGGAGAGGACGAGGGAGTAACCCGGAGGTAAGCCTTCTCGTCCAGCTCGTAGCTCTCTGGCCTATGATGACGATCATAATAGCTTTTCTGACGAGACTGGGCTGTTTTCAATTGCTCACGAACAATGCGAACCTTCTCTTCTGCCTCCTGGATCATATCCGGTCCAAAGAATTGTCTTTCACCGGTTTCTGACCAGTTCAATGGTGTTCGACATTGTCGTCCATAGAGAAATTCAAAGGGTTCCATGCCCAAGCTAGATTGGAAGCTGTTGTTATAAGCAAACTCGGCGAATGGAAGAGATTTCTCTCAACTCTTTCCGAATGAGATAACACAGGCTCTGAGCATGTCTTCGAGATTTTTATTAACTCTTTCTACTTGACCACTTGACTAGGGATGAAAGGCGGTGCTAAAGGAGAGATGGTTTCCCATAGCATTTTGAAAACTTTCCCAAAATTGAGAGGTGAAAAGACTTCCACGGTCTGAATTGATTTCCAAAGGAACACCATGGAGAGAAACGATTCGGGAGACATATAACTCCGCTAACTGGCTAGCAGTTATACTCTCGCGAACAGGAAAGAAATGAGCAACTTTGGAAAGACGGTCAATGACCAGGAAGATGGCATTGTTTCCCTTCTGAGACTTTGGAAAGCCAGTGATGAAATCCATACTGACTTTATCCCATTTCCACTCAGGAATGGCCAAAGGTTGAAGAGTACCAGCAGGTCTTTGATGCTCTGCTTTCACACGACGACAAACATCGCACTCAACAACAAATTGAGCGATTTCTCGCTTCATCCTAGTCCACCAAAATCTCTGGCGTAGATCTTGATACATCTTAGTACTACCAGGATGAATCGAGAGAGGGGTGTCATGGGCTTCCTTAAGGATCTGCTTCCTTAGATTCCTATTCTTCGGAACTACCATCCTATTCTCGAAGTACACAGTACCCTCATGGTCTAGGGTAAAAAATTTTGCCTTACCGCTAGTAATGTTCTCTTCGATATATCGGATACCTCGAGCACGTTGTTGAACAGCTTTGATTTGATCCTCAAGGGTTGGTTTCACAATCAAGGTGGAAAGGAATCCATGAGGAACAATCTCGAGATTCATCTTTCGAAATTCCTCATAGAAAAGTGGTTCATACTGTTGTAACATGAGGTTGTTACAATACGACTTACGACTTACTGCATCAGCCATAACATTGGCTTTGCCTGGGGTGTAAGAGATACTTAAGTCATAATCTTTTATCAACTCTATCCAACGTCTTTGCCTCAGGTTAAGATCTGGCTGGGTGAATATGTATTTGAGGCTTTGGTGATCGGTATAGATTTCACAACTATTACCAAGGAGGTAATGTCGCCAAGTCTTCAGGGCATGAACTACGGCAGCGAGTTCAAGATCATGGGTAGGATAGTTCTCTTCATGTGGACGCAACTGGCGTGAAGCATAAGCTACCACATGTCGATCTTGCATAAGTATGCATCCTAACCCTTGCCGCGAAGCATCTCAATAGATCTCGAAATCCCTTTTGGTGTCTGGAGGTGCAAGTACGGGTGCAAAAGTCAATGTTCTTTTAGCTCTTGAAAGCTTTCCTCGCACTTGGGGGTCCATTGGAATTTCTTATCTTTCTTGAGGAGTTCAGTTAGAGGCTTTGCAACTTTGTAGAAGTTCTCAACGAAGCGGCGACAATAGCTTGCTAGGCCAAGAAAACTCCTAACGTGCTTAACCGCTTCAGGTGGAGTCCAGTCAAGGACGGCCTGAACTTTCTCCGGATTGACTGCAACACCTTTCGCAGAAATCACGTGGCCTAACTAGGTCACTTCTGGTAGCCAAAATTCACACTTGGAGAACTTGGCATAAAGGCGATGCTCTCTAAGTTTCATCAATACCATCCTAAGATGTTCTGCGTGCTCTTCTTCGTTTTTCGAGTAGATGAGAATGTCATCAAGATAAACCACAACAAATTTATCTAAGTACTCCATGAAGATCGAATTCATCAAGCGCGAAAAAGTGGCTGGGGCGTTGGTTAAACCGAAGGACATGACGGTGTACTCATAAAGACCATAACGAGTAGTGAAAGCCGTCTTGGGAATGTCCTCGTTTCTGATTTTGATTTTATGATAACCTAATCTCAAATCCATCTTGGAAAAGACCGAAGATCCAGCAAGTTGATCATAAAGATCATTGATCCTGGGAAGTGGGTACTTGTTCTTTATCGTCGCTAGATTTAGCGGGCGATAGTCTACGCACATCCTTTCTGTTCCATCTTTCTTCGTTACGAACAGAACGGGGAAACCCCATGGCGATGAGCTAGGGAGGATGAAGCCTTTTGCCAACGAAGCTTCCAGTTGGATTTTAAGCTCAGCTAACTCATGTGGGGCCATCCTATATGGGCGTCTAGAAATTGGGGCTGTGCCTGGTATAAGATCTACAATGAATTCTACACATCTGTCAAGAGGCATTCCTGGCAGTTCTTCAGGAAAGACATCCGGGAAGTCACGAACCACCAGAATATCTTCAAGGTCCGGAAGTGGATGGTCATTCAACGAATATTGCTGGGTGTCAGAACCTTGAGATGCGAAATGGACTATCTTGCCGGAAGGATGAGTGAGTTGGACTGATTTAGTGGCACAATCGATCTTGGCACGGTGTTTGGACAACCAATCCATACCTAAGATGATATCGATATCTGAAGATTTGAGGTCTATGAGAGAAGCAAGGAATACAACATCCTCAACAGCAATTTCATTGTCATGACTTACCCTACTGGTACGCCATGTGGATCCTGGAGTTTTAATCATGAAAGGGGTAGGCAACTCCTCAAATGAAATGTCATGAAGGAGTGCGAACTTTTCAGACAAAAAGGAATGAGAAGCTCCAGAATCAAATAGAACAGAAGTAGGTTTGGAGTTGACAGGAAGTGTACCGAGTACAACCTTCGTATCCTCTTGGGCTTCTTTGATGGTGGCATGGTTCACACGTCCGTATTCAACAATAGCGGACTTGGCTTTGGAAGGCTTTGGTGGCTTAGCTTTGGCTTTATGTTTTGCACGAGGAGGAACATTCTCATGCAATGAACACTGTCGTGTGATGTGGCCAGGATTACCACACTTGTAGCACACTCGGGTGTTAGGTTGTGGAGTTTGGATGGCAAGCTCTCTACTACCTTTCTGGGTTTTATTGCTTTGTGGAGATGGTCTTGAAATCAAGTGCGAAGGAATGGCACTAGTTGGTATCCAAAATCAACGTTTCTGAGAGCCCAAACTAAAAGAGGAAGCAAGATCACGATCACGCTTGCGAGAATCTGCAAAGACCTCATTTCCATGCTCAGCTCTGAATGATCTATTGACCAAATCCTGGAAGTTGACAAATTCAAGGAGATTGAGATCATGACGAAGGACAGGGTTAAGTACCTTGCGGAACCTTGCTTGCTTCTTGGCATCGGTTGATATCTTCTCAGGGGCATAACGAGAAAGACGATTGAACTCATTCCTGTACTGATGAACATTCATATTTCCCTGAGATAGGTTGCAGAACTCTTCCCTCTTTCTTTCCATCAACTCATCCAGAATGTCGTACCCTTGGAAGGCATCACGGAACTCCTGCCAAGTCACTACGTGACCATCAGGCTGCATTGCAACAAAACTTTCCCACCATTCACCAGCAGCATCTTCCAGAAAGTATGCCGCAAACATCACACGATCATCTGGAGAAACATGCGCCGTCTCAAGCTTACGCTCGATGGAACGGAGCCAATCATCGGTATCAAGGGGCTCAGATGAACATCGGAAAATTGGAGGGTTCAAAAGGATAAAATCCTGGATGGATATTACCGCATCTCGCCGAAGAGAAGTATTCTTCTCAATGAGCTCCAAAAGGCGTGTTTGATCACGTCGATTTCGCTCAGCCTCCATCATGATTTCCGCTGCAGAAGGCGGTGAAGGAGGATCATCATCACCACTTTGATTACCGTGACCAGATTCAACACATCTAGTTCCACCTGACATTCTGTGTGATAAAAATCAACAATCAGAGTAGGATTTACAATGGAATCAAAGAAAAGATGACATAATTTAAGAGCGGACAAGATTGTAATGCAAAAGCATTGGAATCAATGGAAACACAGGACAAATCGGACAGCATAACGGCTGTACCGGGGTGGAAAGATGAATCAGTTTGCAAGAATGATCAGAACCTTCTCAAAAGGCTTGAGGGAATGGTGACTGTAGACAACCAAAACATTCCTACAACTATGGAGAAGCATACAACGAGATGTTCTAGTATAGACATAGATGAGCCTAGTCCTATCTTCCCGTAGAAAATATAAGGGTGACTCAGAACTCAGATCGATGAGGGTAAGGAGAAAAATAAAGCCTTACATTGTTCCCTTATACCTAAAGTAACTATATAACTATAGAATGCTAGACTCCACTTCGGCCAAGGTTTACTAATCCTACAGGCAGTCCTGCTCTGATACCTAGTCTGTCGGGACCCGGGGTTTGCATATGTAATTCCAGTCACAATTCAATCATATGGAGAGACGAGAGCCATACCCACTTGTCTAAGCAGACAAGGCCAAGTACAAGACACTCTCGGAAAGCTCGAACGTGAGGGGTATCCCATCCAGGACGGATGATCAACTAAGATGGGTCCTCATCGCCCGCTCACAAGTCTAAATGATTATGGGTGGTGAAATCCCATACTCATAGACTAGTCGCCTCAACCATATTATCGATTGAATCCTAACACTTACATAAACAGACTCCAGGCCGATCTCTTAGTCGGGGTCTCGGGCGGGCTCAATCATACCTCAAAGTATGCCACGTGACAGAGTCACGAGCAATCGCATCGCGATGCCCCAAGCTGCGCACATCTGAGGGCCACTTGGTGTATAAAAGAGCGCCGGCAAGAACTCAACTAAGCTATCGAATCCCACACTAAGACATGCACGTTATAATCATACACGCAACATACATGTCTAGTGTAAACAGTAGGTAATACAACATGAACTCTACAACTCATAGTTTTATTGCATCTGCTACACAGAGCAGATATAGTAGTGTTACAAGCAGAGATCACATAACTGTGACCCAACATTACATCATACAACAACAGAAGAAAATTATGTCTTAGTAAAGACAAGGTTAACAAATGGCTTAAGAAGCCTTTAAGAAAACACAACGACCCTCCAGAGGGACCAGGCTGCTGTCTGGGACTACACTACTTCGTCGACGTCGAGCTTGAGGGGAGGCCACCATCAGGGTCAGTGGTCTCGTCTCTAAAACATAGAATAAGCAAACGTGAGTACAAAGTCGTACTCAGCAAGACTTACGTCAGAACTATACTACTCATGCTCAGGTATCAAGGTAAAGCAAGTGGGGTTGTAATGCAGAAAGCTTTGACATTGGTTATCCTGTACTACGACTACAAAGAGTTGAGATGAGAGGCGCACACGAGTCCATCTAATCTTGATCACCACGTCAATACACCACCATGGAGCCTTCCTCGACTTCCCCACGAGGAAGCAACCCAAAGCACTCACACTTATCTTGCGGTTTTTAGAGTATCCATTTGAGTTGTCTAATAATCAAGTAAAGATCTCCAAGTAGTCCATAACCGTGGACATGGCTATTCGAATAGTTCATTAACCCTGCAGGGGTGTACTTCTTCACATACATAACTACCACTTACCGCCTAGAACTCGTCACCTTCAAGCGGTGTCGGCGAGGATAGTACCACGACACTTACCTCACGGCTCCAACTCTAGTCCAGGGGATCACCTATCTGAGTATGTACCCCAATCGGGAATCCGGCCGGGGTTTCCGTTCAGGACCCAGACGATGTATGGACGGTCCGACAAGCCCACCTCGACGGATGGTGCTACGCTTGCCTAAAACTGTGATACGTTACGAAATCAAATAGAAGAACAATTAACCCATGCGAATCCTGGACCATAGTCGGGGTGAGTTAATAGGTCGAGAGGGGTCAATGAGCCCACCATGTGGTAGTAATCTGTGTCTTGGATCACAACACAAGAACTCGGGGCCTAGGGAAGTGTAAATGAGACAACCCACTGTGTACTCCTACACAGCCTCTCATTGTTCACTTATATTAGGGTGACTTCATCAACACGTTACCACCTTGTTGCATGTGTTCACTACCATCCCGATACATCACCCAGATGGATCAACTTCATTGCAAACAACTCTAGCATGGCCTAGCATATCATGGATGAAGGGCCACATGATGAACACAAAAAATCTTGTATCTGCTAGGTTGAGGTTTGCTTAATACTGTGGCAGCAATGATAGGTCATGCAAAGGATGGGTTCCACTAGAGATAGAACGGTCACATGTGAATCACCTAATCATGCATAAGAGAACAAGAGGGAAACTGGGTTTTTATAGATATGATCAAAGGGGGTTTGCTTGCCTTATTGTCGAGACTCGGGGGTGCCACTCTTCGGAGAAAACAGGAACTACGTCTGGCGATGGATCTATCGAGAAGAAACAAACACCGAGACAACAACAATGTAAACATCACATTGCAATGCATATTCAAGAAATGAATCATGGCATGGTACTGATGTGATCTAGGATCAATTTTTCACATGTTAATTGAAGTTGATTTGAATAAGAAATTCAAATTCAAACTCCAAATGTTGTTCAAATTAGCCAAAGTTGCCTTTGCTAATGTTTGGATATGGTAAACCATGTGGTCATGTGTATGATATGCCTCTGATGTTCATGTGATAAGGTTGGCATTGCAAAGATTTAATTTGAAATGATTTAAACCTTTATTTTGAATTATTCCAAATAACCCAAATAGCTAAATGCTACTGGTCCATCATCATAGATGTGTTTTTCATCCATGAAAATATGATATTTGGAATCCTTGCATTTTTCTGATGATTTTTCATATATTACACTTTTGATTTGGAGTTATGGTTTAAAAGTTATTGAATTTCAAAGATTTAATCAATTTCTAGAAATTCCTGGAATTAAATTAAACAGAGAAATCACTTATTGCATCAGCATGATGCAATGCTGATGTCACAGGGGGGCTGACATGTGGGGCCACAGTGCTAAACTCCTCTGTTTAATTAAAATGTTGATTTAATTAGAGGGGGCTGGCCCCACCTGTTAGTGGCCTAAGGCCTAACTAATCAGGGGGTTAGCCCCCTAATTAACCCAGTGGCCGGGGTTTAGCCGCCGATGGCCAAACCGCACGGCGGCGCTCACTGGAGCCGGCGTCTCCGGCCACGGGAGGCTACGGGGAGACCACCAAATGGTCCCCCGCGCTCACGCGCATCCAGTGGGGCAGGTGGGCGGCCAAGGGGCAGCCGGAGGGCGCGGCCAAGGGGCAGCCGGAGGGCGCGGCGGCGCCGCTCGGCTGGTGAGGGAAGGAGGGCACCGGGGGGAAACGGGCCGCAGGCTCACCGGGGTTGCAGTGGAGAGGATGTGGGAGCCGGAGGAGCTGCGGTGGCCGCGAATTTGACGGCGAGGTCCGGCAGCCGGCGACGATAACGACGAAGGGGACGACGGCTCTCGGGGCTCCTTGGTCCAATTAGTTGTGCGAGGTGACGAAGACGGCGATGGCGGATCATCTGGACATCACTGGGCAGCGAGGTGAGGCCGGTCGCCACGTCGGTGCACGGCGGCGATCCGCGGTGGAGCTTGCGGGGTGCGCGAACAGAGAGAGAGAGATGGGGAAAGCTAGCTGGGAGAGAGGGGAATGGCAGAGGTGTGCGCGGGTTCCTCCAAGGCGCTGGATAGGGACGAGGAGAGTAGCCAGGCAGCTGCCTGGCGTGCATGCCGTGGCCGCCGGCGAGGTGCCTGCCTGTCTGGCCAGGGAAGAAGACAGGGGTGCCCCTGGCGGGCTGGGCCGGCTTTCGCTAGCTGGCTAGGCCAGGTGGGCCGAAAGGTAAGAGGTAGGTCCTTTTTATTCTTTTTCTTTTTTTCTTTCTGTTTTTATTTGTTTTTCTATGAAAAAATACCAAAGCATTTTTAAAGATCCCCAAATATTTATCTTTGACATATGTGACATAGTACTAGCTACACGCAAATTTTGAAGATTATTGAAATTCAAAACATTTGAATTTCAATTCAAATTGCATTTAAATTTAATTTCCAAGCCTCTGTTTGAATATTTGAAAAATCCATGAGCATAGTTTGACTCCAAATCATTTTTAAAATGATCACACTCATTTATAGGACTTTTCAAAATTGTTTGGAGGAATTTTGGAAAAACTTTTTATCTGGCATTTTTATTTAAATTCTTTTTGAGGCTTTTCCAAATCCCCAATTCTTAAACCAAGGATTTTAAACATGATGCAATTATTTCTAGTAATAAAAGCACATACCAAAACTAGGGTTGTGACAACTCGCCCCCACTCAAAAGAATCTCGTCCCGAGATTCAGAAGTAGTCGGGAAGAGGGTGGGGTACTCGACTCGGAGACGGTCTTCTCGTTCCCAGGTGGCTTCCTTCTCAGAATGGTTGGACCACTGCACTTTGAGGAAATTGATCTTCTGACGTCTGGTGGTGCGCTCAGCTTCATCGAGGATACGGACAGGATACTCTCGATAAGACAGATTTTCTTGGAGATCAAGCGTTTCGTGGTCTACTTCGCGGATGGGGTCCTTGAAGCAACGCCTGAGTTGAGATACGTGGAAGACATCGTGAACCTGAGAAAGATGTGGCGGTAGTTCAAGTTGGTAGGCCACTTCTCCACGTTTAGCTAGAATGCGAAAGGGGCCTATGTAACGTGGGGCCAATTTGCCTTTGATACCGAAGCGATGGGTTCCCTTTAGAGGAGTAACCCGGAGGTAAGCCTTCTCGTCCAGATCATAGCTCTCTTGGCTATGATGACGATCATAATAGCTTTTCTGACGAGACTGGGCTGTTTTCAATTGATCACGAACAGTGCGAACCTTCTCTTCGGATTCCTGGATCATATCCGGTCCAAAGAATTGTCTTTCACCGGTTTCTGACCAGTTCAAAGGTGTTCGACATTTTCGTCCATAGAGAAATTCAAAGGGTGCCATGCCCAAGCTAGATTGGAAGTTGTTGTAATAAGAAAACTCGGTGAATGGAAGAGATTTCTCCAAACTCTTTCCGAATGAGATAACACAGGCTCTGAGCATGTCTTCGAGAATTTGATTAACTCTTTCTACTTGACCACTTGACTGGGGATGAAAGGCGGTGCTAAAGGAGAGATGGGTTCCCATAGCATTTTGAAAACTTTCCCAAAATCGAGAGGTGAAAAGACTTCCACGGTCTGAATTGATTTCCAAAGGAACACCATGGAGAGAAACGATTTGGGAGACATATAACTTCGCTAACTGGCTAGCAGTTATACTCTCGCGAACATGAAAGAAATGAGCAACTTTGGAAAGACGGTCAATGACCACGAAGATGGCATTGTTTCCCTTCTAAGACTTTGGAAAGCCAGTGATGAAATCCATACCGACTTTATCCCATTTCCACTCAGGAATGGCTAAAGGTTGAAGAGTACCAGCAGGTCTTTGATGCTCTTCTTTCACACGACGACAAACATCGCACTCAGCAACAAATTGAGCGATTTCTCGCTTCATCCTAGTCCACAAAAATCTCTGGCATAGATCTTGATACATCTGCTACCTTAGATTCCTATTCTTCGGAACTACCATCCTATTCTCGAAGTATACAGTACCCTCATGGTCTAGGGTAAAACATTTTGCCTTACCGCTAGCAATGTTCTCTTTGATATATCGGATACCTCGAGCACGTTGTTGAACAACTTTGATTTGATCCTCAAGGGTTGTGTAGCGACCCGGTCCCGAAGGGAACCAAGTCTACTGTGCTTCTGTGCTATCCCTGGATCAGTATGCTAGCACACACAGGTACTTGACGAAATACCATAGTATCACATGTCATAAATTAACGTAAATACATGGTATTTATTACCTTACAGCCCTTGGGCTAGAATACACAGCATAACAATCAATATATAATTGGAGTCCCATCAATACCAACTGCAAAGTTGAGTGTAGACTTCACGACCCTATATCGTATCACTTACTCGTCGTATATAATCCTGCAACACCGAAGGTTACAGCCCGACAACAGGTCAATACATTTGAATGTACGGCAAATCATATCCCAGAAAGAAGTAAAATTTCCTACAATACATGCAATTTGGCTGGTGGGGCTTCTACATTTATTTTTGCAAAAAGCTAATTTTTCCTTATAGAATAATAATAACTAAGTTCTACAATAGCATACGATTGAGACGGTAACCCCCACTCAATCTATCCCAAAGTGATTAAACCAATCAATTAATTAAAGATGATGAGACAAATCAATATTTCCACAACTAGTTGCTCAAATTGTCCATAACCGGGGACATGGCTAATCAATTAGTTTTATACTCTGCAGAGGTTTGTGCACTTTTCCCCACAAGACTCAATCGCCTCCTTTGTAGTTCGTCACACTGCATGATGTATGACAACTGGAAGATCGAGACATGGTCTTTCAGAAAAGTTTCCCTTACTCCGGTAGCACCCATCCCACCTACTCACATCTACTTTCGTAGCGCTACCTAGTAAGAGTCCCTACAACTGATCAACCAAGCCAGAGCCCATAGTAGCTTGTGGCTGCACACGTAAGCTTCTAGGTATGTCAATACAATCAGTCCCTTTGAGCCTGGGTGGCTTTCCGCAGTCATCACTGGCCACCTCCAGGATGCTCGCAACCATCCCACCCAGGTAGTTCATTAACTTTATCTTGGTCCTAATTACTACTTTATCACTCATACCTCATAATGATTCACTTCCCAATCCACGTCTACTTAGCATAGCAATATCCTATTATACGATGGTGACAAAGATGTAAGGATCAGACCTATCTCAATGAACTACTGTGTGTAATAGCATAGCATAACCTATCATGCAATCTAAAGGAGAGGAACTAATGCATTAAAACATAGGTAATAGGGAATATGATCAAAGATATGACTTTCCTTGAATCTTGATGAAGGTATTCGCGCTCACAATTCCGACAATTCTACTCGTCAGACTCCGAGTAATCTATCGTAACCAAGCACACAAGGTTGCACACAATCAATACACAAACAAAGGCAAAACAAGGTTCATGAACTCCAAAAAAAAACCAAATAAAAGTTTTTGCAAAACAGATCACAGTTGAGTTCGAAAGTGGGTTGCAAAGTGTCTATAATATATGGTTTAGCTAGGGTTTTAGTTTGCAAAAAGAATCAATCAAATCCGAGTTGTAAAATAAGAGATACGATCAAAAGAAACTTGAATTTGAATCTGATCAGATCTGATTATTTTCGAAAATCACAAATAAAAGTTTTGGGTGCTACTGGATAGAGGATTCTGAAATAAAACCGTGGGCTTCGGAATCACGCAAAACGGATATACGGTCAAAAAGATATTACAAAAACAAATTTACATAGGATTTAATTTTTTTTTATCAAACGCAAAAAAAATATTTTTTCCTCAAAACCTGGATCTACAGTACACAATATTTAGAGGGTTTCAAAACAACGATTTGGCCGCTGGTTTCGTCTAAAACGGAGCAACGGATAAAAAAATACGGCGCTTTTACTAACCGCGACGTGTAAATTAGACGCGACGAAGACGACAACTCCGGCGATCTTCGACGTCAACGAGGACATCTAGGATGTAGGGCTTGATTAGAAGATCACAACGGTGGTGGTGATGATCTCCAATTTCGTCCGTACGGGCGTGGCAACGCGGTGAACCGAGCGCGCTCCGATGAACTCCCGCGATACGCGTACAATTTGGGGATCAATCTTGCGCAAGAAAAGAAGAGGGAAAAACATGTCAATTAGAAGCACAACGAAGAGAAGAGTCGGTCTGCAGAATTTGGGGTCAAGGGGAGGCTCACCGGTGACGAAAATCGTCCAACAATAGAGCTCCGTTGGACCTAGATCTACCCCGAAATTAGCTCGATTTGAAACGGTTTGCTGCGAAATTTTTTGGGGAATCGGTGGAGGGGGTCATGGGGTATTTAAGGAACAAGATTTCGTGGGCAGTGGGCAATCGAATCAGAGTCCATAGCGAAGACGGTCGCCGGCGTACGCGGTGCGAGCTCTGTACGTGTTCGTGTTTGTGTTGGACTCAGCTTGAAGACGCTTCGAAGCGCACGTGCATGCCTAGCTGGCCGTCGGCCTGGCTGCTTCGGCCGCTGGCTGGGCTGCTTCGGCCGCTCGCTGGCGGCATGGCTGGCCGGCAGGGCCGGCCTCGGCCAGTCCAGGTTTTTTCTTCGCGATTTTTTTTAAAAAGAGGTATTTTTTTATAATAAAATTGCCCCGAAAAGAAAAAACATCTTTTTTTTTAATAAAAAAAATACGTAAAACGTAATTACATTTATATAAATATATACGTACTTTTCTTAAACTACAAAGAGTTTTATAAAATACAATATAAGTCGGAAAAATACGAAATAAAATTCTAAAATATTAGAAAAACGTAAATAATATTTTCAATAAGTTATTTATACCAAATAAAATACTAAACAAAAACTTCATTCAATAAATTCAAATAAATCCGAAGCAAGGTTTTAAATCATTTTCAATGAAATTGAAGAAGTCATGTTATCTTCCTTCATTTAATTATTTTTATTTAAAAAAATTATTCAAAATAAGATCCAATAAAATAAAGATGAAAACTTTTATTTGAAATATTTCCCAACTTTATTTTATTTGTTGAAGGAGTCATATTACCTTCTCTCTATTTTTATTTGTTGGATTTGTTTTTAAATAATAAATGTAAAAGAATAAAAATGAATATTAGGGAAAGTCATTTTATTCCCTCTCATTTTTAATATTCATTTAAACTTCAAAAGTTTCAGATCCTAGTCTATCTCAGTCAGATCAATTACACATAAATCAAACAAGAACATCATAATAATTTAATTATTATAACATTCCAAAATTTAGAATTTTGGGATGTTACAAATCTACCACCCTTAAAATGAATCTCGTCCTCGAGATTCGAAGAGGCTAGAAAGAAAAGGTTAGGTTTGGGGTCTCCTGTCTCCGAAATGTACTGATCCTCCGACGGTCTAGGGTGCTACCACCCTTAAAAGAAAATTCCCAGGTCTTGCAGAATCTTGCTCTTTCGATGAATTCTTTCGTACATATATCCTTTTTTTAGGTATTGAATCCTTATTCCAAATGAACAGTCTTCCAAAGATCAAATCTTGATGTATGACTGGTCGAACGCCCATACTAACAAATATCGATTCTCTCATGGTGCTCAACAAGAGGGTTCCCTGCAGAAAATTGGTCTTGGCTTATTGTCACCGTATTACTTATGATTCGCGAGGGTTGCAATGTACAGGGTCAACATCGTACCATTCTAAAGTTTTGGTTTAACGTCGTCGTCTCTCTCTATTATAGGTAAGTCACTCTAGATCTACCATCCCACATAGAAAAGCGAATAATAAGAGTAGCCAGTATGGTGATCAATCCATCCTGCACCCAAATCATTACCTTGTATATGGTTTAGCGAATCTCGCATTCTAACACTCGGGCATCCTCACGAGCACTGCAGAATTAACTTCTCCACGAGTCATGGTTTCTGCATGCCAAACAAAACAACTACCGTTTCTTCACAACTCACGGGTTTTACGTAAACTCTTATGAAATCGTCGGTTGATAGAGTCGTAGCTTCCTCCATGGTTCTTCTTTCCACAAGAAGCTTGCTTATTAGCAAATCCTAGAGCTTGTGGGTAATGAGCCCTCCTCCTTTATTGCAAATCTTAAATCCTCCTTGGGTTGTAAATATTCTCCATCTCAATCATAAGTCTTGTTCCTCATTATTAAAATCCGAATATACTCCTTACTTAATATCTTAATGCAAACTATCACATCTTCAAACGGACTCATCACTTACTTGTCAAACTCGATTGTGAGGTCTGATGTAGTTAACACTTCGATCATTCTTCGGGTAGTAATATAAGATACTACCACCCTTAAAAATGAAAATCTAGGGTCTCTTCATTAGCTTCCGAAACACTTCTCCTTGCTTGTAGTGTTACTACTCATAAACATCCAATTCACACATGTGGTTGTTTCCTAACTAAAGGCACATACTAGCTCTATTGAATCTCAAATTAATCATTGCAATCTCCTAGAATTACACATCTCCATCCGAAGTTTCTATTTTACAAAACATTTCCTACTACACTTATTGCATGCTTCATATCTAATATCCCGGCAGAAGACTTCTATAAATTAGGGCATTCTCCCGGTAAACTAACCTTCCTCCTTGCAGCAAAACAGATTACTCCTTTCCAATCTCGGGGTATGTTTGTGATTACTTAAACTCCTTGAGTATTTGGCTTCCGTCTGGGGTAGTGACCTGTCTCCCTACAACTAAAACATATGAGTTTACTTAGATCCTTCTTTGCCGAAATTTGGTTCTTATGAGGATCCACACTGCTTTCATCATCTCCTTCCTTGGATTTCTGAGATGCATTCGTCTCCTCTATATTTTTGACGTATTTAAAAGACGTGGTGTTATCTGGGGTGTAAGGCTTCTTCTTTGAATCTGGAGTCATCCTCTTCTTCTTGGTCTGAGTTTTTCGTCTTGCGAGAAGGTCGTAGTCTTTACAAGGGCAACCAGGTGCATGACGTCCATCCTTGCTACAATGCCAACACACGACCCTTCCAAACACCTTGTGTTTCTTTCTCGAACTTTCTATGTTACCCCAATCTTCTATTTCTTGTTGGTCATAATCCACTTCTATTGTCGGGAATTTTCCCAGATACTCGTCCCCCTTCTTTGTGGAGTTTTGTGAAATATGTCCTTCTGCTCCACATGAATAGCACGACTTGAGGCAAACTGGGGTTGATGTTTCTTCAAGAGGGTCTTTAACATCTTCCTTCATCATGAGTGCTTCTATCTGTTTACTAAGAGCTTCCTTCATCCCTTCATTATGTTGTTGGATCACTTTCTGTACCATGGGGTATAAGTTACACTGAGCGGGGTACTGGGTAGTTCCTTCACATAAGGAACTGGTAACCTGCCTAGTGGGAGATTCTTCAGCTAGGTAAATTTCTTCACAATAAGGTCATTCATCCTGATGTTCCTCGTGGGTGTGTCCTATTTCTCCACAGATCTTACATGCGCATGGTTTATTCAGATCGTTTATACTAGCCTTCCTTGTTCGGGTGACAAGACGAGATCTTAGTAAAGTGAGTTTGAATTCCTCCCAAGTGATTTCTTCTCTCCATACATTGATAGCTTGGTATATCCTCCACCAAGTAGCAGCACATTTTGCAAAGTCCTGAAGAGCATATTGCACCATATCCTTTCTTCCAACACTGTTATCCTTCATGTGATCCTCCATGTTGTGAATCCATTGTTCGGTCTCCAACTGAGTCATCGCTCTGGAAAAGATGAGTTCATCTCCATACACCATCTATTGGGTCCAAGGGTTTTGGTTTAGGGAATAAATTTGGAGGGGAGGGGAGAACAATACAAAAAAAACACACAAGTCTCCGCATCTAACGTGAGCATATAACAGGGGTTTAGTCTTCTAAAGGTCATGGGTAGGCTTGGGATCTTCGGAGTCTTCAAAGATCTTCGAGTCTTGAAAATCTTCGATACTTGTAGTTGGTAACTTCCATTCTTCCAATGCATGGTATAATCCTCTTTACACTGAGTTGATCATGAATACAATAACTTGTCCTTCTCGATATAGCATAAGATGATCCTTCCAAGTACTCAAAGTTGCATGGGTAAAGTCTAACTTGTTTGAGGTACGAGGGAGTGTTTGAAAGACAAAAAAACTCAGAAAAGATGAGAAGTAATGGATTTTATTTTTCAAAATAATATTTTGAGAAATAGAATTCCCTATGGCTTTCCAGTTTCTAGGGTCACGACCTACAGTCAACATGTGCTCTGATACCATCTTGTAGCGACCCGGTCCCGAAGGGAACCAAGTCTACTGTGCTTCTGTGCTATCCCTGGATCAGTATGCTAGCACACACAGGTACTCGATGAAATACCATAGTATCACATGTTATAAATTAACGTAAATACATGGTATTTATTACCTTACAGCCCTTGGGCTAGAATACACAGCAGAACAATCAATATATAAGTGGAGTCCCATCAACACCAACAGCAAAGTTGAGTGTAGACTTCACGACCCTATATCGTATCACTTACTCGTCGTATATAATCCTGCAACACCGAAGGTTACAGCCCGACAACGGGTCAGTACATTTGAATGTACGGCAAATCATATCCCAGAAAGAAGTAAAATTTCCTACAATACATGCAATTTGGCTGGTGGGGCTTCTACATTTATTTTTGCAAAAAGCTAATTTTTCCTTATAGAATAATAATAACTAAGTTCTACAATAGCATACGATTGAGACGGGAACCCCCACTCAATCTATCCCAAAGTGATTAAATCAATCAATTAATTAAAGATGATGAGACAAATCAATATTTCCACAACTAGTTGCTCAAATTGTCCATAACCGGGGACATGGCTAATCGATTAGTTTTATACTCTGCAGAGGTTTGTGCACTTTTCCCCACAAGAATCAATCGCCTCCTATGTAGTTCGTCACACTGCATGATGTATGACAACTGGAAGATCGAGACATGGTCTTTCAGAAGAGTTTCCCTTACTCCGGTAGCACCCATCCCACCTACTCACATCTACTTTCGTAGCGCTACCTAGTAAGAGTCCCTACAACTTATCAACCAAGCCAGAGCCCATAGTAGCTTGTGGCTGCACACGTAAGCTTCTAGGTATGTCAATACAATCAGTCCCTTTGAGCCTGGGTGGCTTTCCGCAGTCATCACTGGCCACCTCCAGGATGGTCGCAACCATCCCACCCAGGTAGTTCATTAACTTTATCTTGGTCCTAATTACTACTTTATCACTCATACCTCATGATGATTCACTTCCCAATCCACGTCTACTTAGCATAGCAATATCCTATTATACGATGGTGACAAAGATATAAGGATCAGACCTATCTCAATGAACTACTAGGTGTAATAGCATAGCATAACCTATCATGCAATCTAAAGAAGAGGAACTAACGCATTAAAATATAGGTAATAGGGAATATGATCATAGATATGACTTGCCTTGAATCTTGATGAAGTTATTCGCGTTCACAATTCCGAAAATTCTACTCGTCACACTCCGAGTAATCTATCGTAACCAAGCATACAAGGTTGCACACAATCAATACACAAACAAAGGCAAAACAAGGTTCATGAACTCCAAAAAAAAACCAAATAAAAGTTTTTGCAAAACAGATCACAGTTGAGTTCAAAAGTGGGTTGCAAAGTGTCTATAATATAGGGTTTAGCTAGGGTTTTAGTTTGCAAAAAGAGTCAATCAAATCCGAGTTGTAAAATAAGAGATACGATCAAAAGAAACTTGAATTTGAATCTGATCAGATCTGATTATTTTCGAAAATCACAAATAAAAGTTTTGGGTGCTACTGGATAGAGGATTCTGAAATAAAACCGTGGGCTTTGGAGTCACGCAAAACGGATATACGGTCAAAAAGATATTACAAAAACAAATTTACATAGGATTTAATTTTTTTTTATGAAACCCAAAAAAAATATTTTTTCCTCAAAACTTGGATCTACAGTATACAATATTTAGAGGGTTTCAAAACAACGATTTGGCCGCTGGTTTCGTCTAAAACGGAGCAACGGATAAAAAAATACGGCGCTTTTACTAACCGCGACGTGTAAATTAGACGCGACGAAGATGACAACTCCAGCGATCTTCGACGTCAACGAGGAAGTCTAGGATGTAGGGCTTGATTAGAAGATCACAACGGTGGTGGTGATGATCTCCAATGTTGTCCGTACGGGCGTGGCAACGCGGTGAACCGAGCGCGCTCCGATTAACTCCCGCGGTACGCGTACAATTTGGGGATCAATCTTGCGCAAGAAAAGAAGAGGGAAAAACATGTCAATTAGAAGCACAACGAAGAGAAGAGTCGGTCTGCAGAATTTGGGGTCAAGGGGAGACTCACCGGTGACGAAAATCGTCCAACAATAGAGCTCCGTTGGACCTAGATCTACCCCGAAATTAGCTCGATTTGAAACGGTTTGCTGCGAAATTTTTTGGGGAATCGGTGGAGGGGGTCATGGGGTATTTAAGGAGCAAGATTTCGTGGGCAGTGGGCAATCGAATCAGAGTCCATAGCGAAGACGGTCGCCGGCGTACGCGGTGCGAGCTCTGTACGTGTTCGTGTTTGTGTTGGACTCAGCTTGAAGACGCTTCGAAGCGCACGTGCATGCTTCGGCCGCTGGCTGGGCTGCTTCGGCCGTTCGCTGGCGGCCTGGCTGGCCGGCTGGGCCGGCCTCGGCCAGTCCAGGTTTTTTTTTTCGCGCATTTTTTTTAAAAAGATGTATTTTTTTTATAATAAAATAGCCCCGAAAAGAAAAAACATCTTTTTTTTAATAAAAAAATACATAAAATGTAATTACATTTATATAAATATATACGTACTTTTCTTAAACTACATAGAGTTTTATAAAATACAATATAAGTCGGAAAAATACGAAATAAAATTCTAAAATATTAGAAAAACGTAAATAATATTTTCAATAAGTTATTTATACCAAATAAAATACTAAAGAAAAACTTCATTCAATAAATTCAAATAAATCCGAAGCAAGGTTTTAAATCATTTTCAATGAAATTGAAGAAGTCATGTTATCTTCCCTCATTTAATTATTTTTATTTAAAAAAAAGTATTCAAAATAAGATCCAATAAAATAAAGATGAAAACTTTTATTTGAAATATTTCCCAACTTTATTTTATTTGTTGAAGGAGTCATATTACCTTCTCTCTATTTTTATTTGTTGGATTTGTTTTTAAATAATAAATGTAAAAGAACAAAAATGAATATTAGGGAAAGTCATTTTATTCCCTCTCATTTTTAATATTCATTTAAACTTCAAAAGTTTCAGATCCTAGTCTATCTCACTCAGGTCAATTACACATAAATCAAACAAGAACATCATAATAATTTAATTACTATAACATTCCAAAATTTAGAATTTTGGGATGTTATAGGTTGGTTTCACAATCAAGGTGGAAAGGAATCCATGAGGAACAATCTCGAGATTCATCTTTCGAAATTCCTCATAGAGAAGTGGTTGATACTGTTGTAACATGAGGTTGTTACAATACGACTTACGACTTAGTGCATCAGCCATAACATTGGCTTTGCCTGGGGTGTAAGAGATACTTAAGTCATAATATTTTATCAACTCTATCCAGCGTCTGTGCCTGAGGTTAAGATCTGGCTGGCTGAATATGTATTTGAGGCTTTGGTGATCGATATAGATTTCACAACGATTACCAAGGAGGTAATGTCGCCAAGTCTTCAGGGCATGAACTACGGCAGCGATTTCAAGATCATGGGTAGGATAGTTCTCTTCATGTGGACGCAACTGGCGTGAAGCATAAGCTACCACATGTCGATCTTGCATAAGTATGCATCCTAACCCTTGCTGTGAAGCGTCACAATAGATCTCGAAATCCCTTTTGGTGTCCTGAGGTGCAAGTACGGGTGCAGAAGTCAATCTTATTTTTAGCTCTTGAAAGCTTTCCTCGCACTTGGGGGTCCATTGGAATTTCTTATCTTTCTTGAGGAGTTCAGTTAGAGGCTTTGAAACTTTGGAGAAGTTCTCAACGAAGCGGCGACAATAGCTTGCTAGGCCAAGAAAACTCCTAACTTGCTTAACCAATTCAGGTGGAGTCCAGTCAAGGACGACCTGAACTCTCTCCGGATTGACTGCAACACCTTTCGCAGAAATCACGTGGCCTAAGTAGGTCACTTCTGGTAGCCAAAATTCACACTTGGAGATCTTGGCATAAAGGCGATGCTCTCTAAGTTTCATCAATACCAGCCTAAGATGTTCTGCGTGCTCTTCTTCGTTCTTCGAGTAGATGAGAATGTCATCAAGATAAACCACAACAAATTTATCTAAGTACTCCATGAAGACCGAATTCATCAATCGCGAAAAAGTGGCTGGGGCATTGGTTAAACCGAAGGACATGAAGGTGTACTCATAAAGACCATAACGAGTAGTGAAAGACGTCTTGGGAATGTCCTCGTTTCTGATTTTGATTTGA
The DNA here is from genome assembly GCA_950022295.1 of Bromus sterilis. Classification (NCBI taxonomy): domain Eukaryota; kingdom Viridiplantae; phylum Streptophyta; class Magnoliopsida; order Poales; family Poaceae; genus Bromus; species Bromus sterilis. The sequence continues at coordinate 179,528,058 of OX465601.1, read as the reverse complement.
TGATAACCTAATCTCAAATCCATCTTGGAAAAGACCGACGATCCAGCAAGTTGATCATAAAGAACATTGATCCTGGGAAGTGGGTACATGTTCTTTATCGTCGCTAGATTTAGTGGGCGATAGTCTACACACATCCTTTATGTTCCATCTTTCTTCGTTACGAACAGAACGGGGCAACCCCATGGCGATGAGCTAGGGCGGATGAAGCCTTTTGCCAACGAAGCTTCCAGTTGGATTTTAAGCTCAGCTAACTCATGTGGGGCCATCCTATATGGGCGTCTGGAAATTGGGGCTGTATCTAGTGTAAGATCTACAATGAATTCTACACATCTGTCAGGAGGCATTCCTGGCAGTTCTTCAGGAAAGACATCCGGGAAGTCAAGAACCACCGGAATATCTTCTAGGTCTGGAAGTGGATTTTCATTCAACGAATATAGCTGGGTGTCAGAACCTTGAGATGCGAAATTGACTATCTTGTCGGAAGGATGAGTGAGTTGGACTGATTTAGTGGCACAATCGATCTTGGCATGGTGTTTGGACAACCAATCCATACCTAAGATGATATCGATATCTGAAGATTTGAGGGCTATGAGAGAAGCAAGGAATACAACATCCTCAACAGCAATTTCATTGTCATGACTTACCCTACTGGTACGCCATGTGGATCCTGGAGTTTTAATCATGAAAGGGGTAGGCAACTCCTCAAATGAAATGTCATGCAGGAGTGCAAACTTTTTAGACAAAAAGGAACGAGAAGCTCCAGAATCAAATAGAACAGAAGCAGGTTTGGAGTTGACAGGAAGTGTACCGAGTACAACCTTTGTATCCTCTTGGGCTTCTTTGATGGTGGCATGGTTCACACGTCCGTATTCAACAATAGCGGACTTGGCTTTGGAAGGCTTGGGTGGCTTAGCTTTGGCTTTATGTTTTGGACGAGGAGGAACATTCTCATGCAATGAACACTGTCGTGCGATGTGGCCAGGATTACCACACTTGTAGCACACTCGGGTGTTAGGTTGTGGAGTTTGGATGGCAAACTCTCTACTACCTTTCTGGGTTTTCTTGCTTTGTGGAGATGGTCTTGAAATCAAGTGTGAAGGAATGGCACTAGTTGGGATCCAAAATCGATGTTTCTGAGAACCCAAACTAGAAGAGGAAGCAAGATCACGATCACGCTTGCGAGACTCTTCAAAGACCTCATTTCCATGCTCAGCTCTGAATGATCTATTGACCAAATGACACAACCCCAAGTTAGGTATGTGCTAGGATCAAGTGCTCCTTTGCATTCTTGTTAAAAAATTCAAAAGAAATTGAAATGGGAGAGAAAAACCCCCCAGATGAATTTAATTCAAATGGCCAGATAAAAAGTTGCTCCAAAAATTCCTTTTGTATTTTTGAAAACTCCCATAAATGAGTATGATCACATATAAAGTGATGTGGTAGCATTCCCATGCTCATGGATTTTTCAAATATTCAAACAGGAGCTTGGATTTAAATTTAAACCCCTATTTGAATTAAAGTTCAAATTATTTGAATTTTAAAAAATTTCAAATTTTATAAGTGGCTAGCCTAATATATTGTGAGGCCACATAAAAATTTGTAGCATTTTAGAAAATGTCTAGCTATTTTTTTAGCAAAACAAAACAAAAGACAGAAAAGAAAAAAACAGAAGAAAAGAGAAAAGGGAAAGAGGTCCACTCACCTTGGGCCCCAGGCCCAACTTACCTGTACCGCAGCCCAAGCCTGCTAGCCCCTTGTTGTCTTCCCCCGGCGCGGCAAGCAACTCGCTGGAGCGCATTCCGGCGCCGGCGGCAGCTTCCTGCCTTCCTGGCCCTTCCATGGCCTTCTACATGCGCCACGGAGACTCCCGTTTTTGTCTCGTCCACTTCCCCCTCTCCAGAGCAAGCTCCTCCCTCTCTCTCGCCGGAATCGGAGACGCCCGAAGCTTGCGCCAGAACGCGCCGCCGCACCCGCATGGCCACCGGCCTCATCGAGCTGCCATAAGATGTCCAGGACGCGCGCCGTGCTCGTCTTCGTCGCCGTGCAGGACTCTAGTCGCCGCAATCGTCGTCGCCATCTCGTCAGAGCCGCCGCGCGCCATCGTCGATTCCATCGCCACCGGCGCTCCTCTGCCCTCCCCGACCTCGTCATTGCACTCAGGGTGAGCAGAAGCCTGTTTCCCCCAACTTTTTGCCTCCCCGTTTCACCTGTAGCTAGATCCGCCATGGGAGCCGGGCAAGGTTGCCGCCGCGGTTGACCATACGCTCGCTCCCGTGCGCCTTTGTCCTCACCAACGTGTCTGTGGTACTCCTGGAGTCCTCAGAAGTCGAGCAAGCTACTCCGCGCGTTGAAGCGTGCACCATAGCACCACTCGCGTCGTCGCTGTGCCTCGGACCGCCGCCGCGAAGCTCGCCGCTGTCTCCCCGGACCTCCCCGTGGTCGCTTGCATGCAGTAGGTGACGCGCGCGCGCCTGGGTTGCCCCCAGGTGGTCTCAGCGCTTCAAGCCGTCGACGGGAGCACTCTCCCCGTGTGCGCCCCCGTGGCCAGGCCACCGGCGTCAAGCCGCCGGTGGGTTAGCCTTAACCCGTGCTTAACCCCCCCCCCCCCCCCCCCCCAGAGTCAATGACATGTGGGCCCAGCCTGCTTAATCCCCCCTGTTAATCTAAGTTAAGTTAAATCTTTTTAATTAACAGTACAGAGACAGACAGGTGGGTCCCAGGAGTCAGCCCCGCCTGATGACACAATGACATCATGCTGACGCATTAAACCTTTTTCCAAATTAAAATAAATCAGAAAATTCCAGAAAATTCAATAAACTTTGGAAATTCATAATTAATTCATTTTAACTCCAAATTGGACAAATAATATGTCTAAAATTATCAGAAAAATACAAGGATTATGAATATGCAACTTGTTTTTATATTTGAACATTTTAAAATGGGTGAACAGTAGAAAACATGCATATGGATCCTTTTCAAATTCAAATTTGGAGTGAATTTGCAAATGATTTTGCAACACACTTATTTTAGATGGTTTCATCCGCACATCAGAGGCTTTACCTCACCTTTACAACATCACTTCATGATCAACCTTTTCAAATGAACTTCCGTGCATTCAAATGCATTTGAAATTCATCGATAAATCAACTGGAGTTTGAATTTGCAATTCAATTGCAATATACTCCTTTTAAATGGAGCCGGAAATGAACTCCACAAAATGCAACCATGAACATCACCATTACAATATTATTCATGTGGTTGTGCATTGTACATTATGTTGATCCTATGATTGTCATGTTGCTGATAGAAGTGGATCCGGAACCCGAGATGACCCCCTTCGTTGAAGACCCCGTGACTGAACCTCGTCAGTAAGGCAAGCAAACCCCCATTGATAGTGTCGATAAAATCCCACTTCCCTCTCATGTATCGCTTATGCATTGTATAGGATGATTACCATGATAACGTTTCTACCGCATAGTTGAACCCATTCCTTTGCATGACCTATCGTTTGTCACAGTAGTAAGCAAACCACAATCCTAGCAAATCTAGGAGTTGACTGATATCATGTGGCCCCTGCAATTGTTACTGCTTATTGCATGCTTAGAGTGATACAATGTTTTTACTGTTATGTGAGTCGGGATGGTAGTGATCATGATGATGATGGTGGAAAGGTGTTGGTGAATCTACCCTAATACAAGGTGAACGATGTGAGGTTGTGTAGGAGTACACAGTGGGTTGTCTCGTTGAACACCGCCCTAAGTCCGAGTTCTTGTGTGGTGATCCAAGATGAAGAGTACAACCACACATTGGGCTCACTGACCCCTCTCAACCTATTAACTCATCCCTTTCGATGTCCAGATGTCGCATTAGTTCGGAGTTCTGATAGGTTTATGGCCTGGCTGCTAAGTGAGAGAACGGCTCAGCCAAGACTGGCTTATGCACCACGCACACATCATCTGGGTCCACTTCGGTAAACCGGCCGGGTTCACGATAGTGGTAGCCCACCCAGGTAGGCGGCTTTCTTAGACTAGATCGGCTATGAGGTAACAGTTGTGGTGGCATCCTCGCTGTCATCTCTTGAACGGTGACACGCAAAAGGCGGTAACTGATGACACGTGTGTGTGGCGGTACACCCCTGCAGGGTTAACAAAACTATTCGCATAGCCGCGTCCGCGGTTAAGGACTGCTTGGAAATCTTAGCTTGATCATTAGACAACTTGAACCGGATATTTCTAAAATACACCAAGATAAGTGTGAGTGCTATGGCGTGCTTTCTCGTGGGGAAGTCGAGGAAGGCACCATAGTGGTGTATTTGGTTGAAGAGATATAGTGGACTCGTGTACGCTTCTTACGTCAAGTCTGGTACTCGTAGTTCAGGACTAGCCAAGTCAAACTGACACTTCTGCATTTGAACCCCACCTCCCTTTACCTTGATACATGTGCATGAGTAGTATAGCTCCTACGTAAGTCTTGCTGAGTACGACTTTGTACTCACGTTTGCTTATTCTATGTTTTAGATGAACCCCTTGACCCCGAAGGTGGAATCTTCCTGGAGATCGACGACTTATCAAGCTAGTGTAGTCCCAGTCAGACGACTGGTCCCTCGTGGAAGGGCTTGTTTTGGATAAGGCTTCTCTAAGCCATTTGTTAAACTTTTCTGTACTCAGACCTACTTTGCTTCCGCATGTTTGGTGTAATGTTGGATCACAGACTTGTGATCTCTGTGTGCACTTTGTAAGAGTTATTAATAAAGTATATACTTTGTAGAGAATTGGAATGATACCTGCTGTTCATACTAGACATGTGTGCTGCGTGTATGTTTATAACATGCATGTCTTCGTATGGGTTTTCGAGACCTTAGTTGTGATCTGGTTGGCGGTCTTTCATACACCAAGTGGCCCTTAGATGTGCGCAGCTTGGGGCATCGCGATGCGATTGCTCGAGACTCAGTCTCGTGCACACGTTGTGGTATAATTGAGCCCGCCCTAGACCCCGACTAAGTGATCGGGCTGGAGTAAGTCTATGTAAGAGTTATGAGATAGTCGATAGAATGGTTGATGCGACTTGTCTGTGAATATGGGAGTTCATCACCCATATCATTAGACTTGTGTGCGGACGATGAGGACCCATCTCAGTTGATCATCCGGCCTGGATGGGATACCCCTCACGTACAATGCTTTCCGAGAACGTTCTGTGATTGGCCTTGTCTTCTTAGACAAGTGGGTACGGTTCTCGGCTGTCCATATGACTACGTCGTAGCGGGACTTGCATACGCTAACCCCGGGTCCCGACAGACTTGTTATCAGAGCAGGACTGACTGTAGGATTATCAGCCTTGGCCGAAGTCGATTCTAGCCTTCTATAGTTATATAGTTACTTGGGTATAAAGGGAACAACGTAAGGCTTCTTTTTCTCCTTACCCTCATCGTTCTGAATTCTGAGTCACCCTCATCTTATTCTACGGGAAGATAGGACTAGGCTCATCTATGTCTGACTAGAACATCTCGTTGTTTGCTTCCTTGTAGCCGTAGGAACGTTGTGTCCGGTTTCCTAGCATTGTTGTAATGCTGATTTCTTACATCGTATTATGTAAGTGATGTATCTACATTGAAAGAAAATTGTTTTCTTGCAATTACAGCCGTTATGCTGTCCGAGTCATTCCAGGTTTCTTTATAATCTGATGCATTTGCAGAATCCTTCCCTCCTTGTCGGTTGTCCTTTTTGAAGGACTTCTAGGTGGCATTCCCGACAATTCCATAGAATTTGATGTAGGTTTTCTTCTAGAAATCTATAGTGTTTCATTTGCAGCTCTTTCTCCCACTTTGGATGTCTTCTAGCGAGAAGAACCACACTAACCATCGTGTTGGGTTACTTTTCTACTCTGACATATCTGTTGTGGCCCCTAGTAAGCCATGGTCATCCTCTAGGAAGCTATCCAGAGATCCAACCCCTTAAACCTAGCCACCCGACAGATGTGTAGAGTTTATTGTGGATCTTGTGCCAGGAACCGCACCAATTTCTAGATGCCCATACAAAATGGCCCACGTGAGTTAGCTGAGCTTAAAACCCAACTGGAAGCTTTGTTGGAAAAATGCTTCATCCACCCTAGCTCATCACCATGGGTTTGTCCCGTTCTGTTCGTAACGAAGAAAGATGGAACAGAAAGGATGTACGTAGACTGTCACCCGCTAAATTTAGCGACGATAAAGAACAAGTACCCACTGCCCAGGATCAATGATCTTTGTGATCAACTTGCGGGATCCTCTGTCTTCTCCAAGATGGATTTGAGATTAGGTTATCATCAAATCAAAATCCGAAACGAGGACATTCCCAAAACGGCTTTTACTACTCGTTATGGTCTTTACGAGTACACCGTCATGTCCTTTGGTTTAACCAATGCCCCCACCACTTTCTTTTTTCTTTTTTGGGGCGGGGCGGAGCCCCAACCACTTTCTCGCGCATGATGAATTTGATCTTCATGGAGTACCTAGATAAATATGTTGTGGTTTATCTCGATGACATTCTCATCTACTCGAAGAACGAAGAAGAACATGCCGAACACCTAAGGCTTGTATTGATGAAACTTAGAGAGCATCGCCTGTATGCTAAATTCTCCAAGTGTGAATTTTAGCTACCAGAAGTGACCTACTTAGGCCACGTGATTTCTGCAAAAGGCATTGCTGTGAATCCCGAGAGAGTTCAGGCCGTCCTTGACTGGACTCCACCTGAATCGGTTAAGCAAGTTAGGAGTTTTCTTGGCCTAGCCAGCTATTGTCGTCGCTTCGTTGAGAACTTTTCTAAAGTTGCAAAGCCTCTAACTGAACTCCTCAAGAAAGATAAGAAATTCCTATGGACTCCCAAGTGCGAGGAAAGCTTTCAAGAGCTAAAAAGGAGATTGACTTCTGCACCCGTACTTGCACCTCCAGACACCAAAAGGATTTCGAGATCTATTGTGACGCATCACGGCAAGGGTTAGGATGCATACTTCTGCAAGATAGACATGTGGTAGCTTATGCTTCACGCCAGTTGCGGCCACATGAAGAGAACTATCCTACCCATGACCTTGAACTCGCTGCCGCAGTTCATGGCCTAACAACTTGGCGACATTACCTCCTTGGTAATCGTTGTGAGATCTATTCCGACCACCAAAGCCTCAAATACATTTTCACCCAGCCAGATCTCAATCTCAGGCAAAGACGCTGGATTGAGTTGATAAAATATTACGACATAGGAATTTCTTACACCCCAGGCAAAGCCAATGTCATGGCTGATGCACTAAGTCGTAAGTCATATTGTAACAACCTCATGTTACAACAGTATCAACCACTTCTTCATGAGGAATTTTTCAAACTCAATCTTGAGATTGTTCCTCATGGCTATCTTTCTACCTTCGTGGCGAAACCAACTCTTGAGGATCAAATCATAGTTGCCCAAAGGCGTGCACGAGGTGTTCGGCGGATCAAGGAGAACATTGCTAGCGGAGTTGCTAAATGTTTCTCCACAGATAGTAAAGGAATGGTGTTCTTTGGAAATCGTTTGGTAGTACCTAAGAATAGGGATCTAAGGAAACTCATCCTCAAAGAAGCCCATGACACACCCCTCTCGATTCATCCCGGTAGCACAAAAATGTATCGAGATCTACGCCAGAGATTTTGGTGGACTAGGATGAAGAGAGACATTGCTCGATTTGTTGCCGAATATGATGTTTGTCGTCGCATTAAGGCAAAACACCAAAGACCTGCTGGTACACTTCAACCTTTTCCTATTCCGGAGTGGAAATGGGACAAAGTCGGTATGGACTTCATCACCGGCTTTCCAAAAACCCAGAAAGGAAATGATGCCATCTTCGTTGTCATAGATAGGCTTTCCAAAGTTGCTCACTTCCTTCCAGTTCGCGAGTCTATAACTGCTAGCCAGTTAGCGGACTTGTACGTCTCTAGAATTGTATCCCTTCACGGTGTTCCTTTGGAAATCAATTCTGATCGTGGTAGCCTTTTTACCTCTAGATTCTGGGGAAGCTTTCAGAATGCTATGGGAACTCATCTCTCCTTTAGTACAGCTTTCCATCCTCAGTCTAGCGGTCAAGTAGAAAGGGTTAACCAAATTCTTGAAGACATGCTCAGAGCTTGTGTTATCTCATTCGGAAAGAATTGGGAGAAGTCTCTTCCATTCGCCGAATTTGCTTATAACAATAGTTTCCAATCTAGTCTGAACATGGCTCCTTTTGAACTCCTATATGGACGACGATGTCGAACACCCCTAAACTGGTCAGAAACCAGTGAAAGACAATTCTTTGGACCGGATATGATCAAGGAAGAAGAAGAGCAAGTTCGCATTGTTCGTGATCAATTGAAAGCAGCCCAGTCTCCTCAGAAAAGCTACTATGATCGTCATCATAGGCAAGAGAGCTACAATCTGGATGAGAAGGCTTACCTTCGGGTTACTCCTCTGAAGGGAACCCAATGTTTCGGTATCAAAGGCAAGTTTGCCCCACGTTACATCAGACCTTTCCGCATTCTTGCTAAACGTGGAGAAGTTTCCTACCAACTTGAACTACCCCCGCACCTTTCCCGAGTACATGATGTATTGCATGTGTCCCAACTCAGGCATTGCTTCAAGGACCCCATCCGCGAAGTCGACCATGAAACGCTTGATCTAAAAGATGACCTTTCTTATCGAGAATACCCTGTTCGTGTTCTTGATTTAGCAGAGCGTGTCACTCGCCGAAAGAAGATCAAGTTTCTGAAAGTGCATTGGTCACACCACTCTGAGAAAGAAGCCACGTGGGAAAGAGAAGACCGTCTCCGTGCCGAGTACCCCTCCTTCCTCCCGCAGACATGTGAATCTCGGGACGAGATTCTTTTGAGTGGGGGCGAGTTGTCACAACCCCAAGTTAGGTATGTGCTAGGATCAAGTGCTCCTTTGCATTCATGTTAAAAATTTCAAAAGAAATTGAAATGGGAGAGAAAAACCCCCCAGATGAATTTAATTCAAATGGCCAGATAAAAAGTTTCTCCAAAAATTCCTTTTGTATTTTTGAAAACTCCCATAAATGAGTATGATCACATATAAAGTGATGTGGTAGCATTCCCATGCTCATGGATTTTTCAAATATTCAAACAGGAGCTTGGATTTAAATTTAAACCCCTATTTGAATTAAAGTTCAAATTATTTGAATTTTAAAATGTTCAAATTTTATAAGTGGCTAGCCTAATATATTGTGAGGCCACACAAAAATTTGTAGCATTTTAGAAAATGTCTAGCTATTTTTTTTAGCAAAACAAAACAAAAGATAGAAAAGAAAAAGAAAGAAGAAAAGAGAAAAGGGAAAGAGGTCCACTCACCTTGGGCCCCAGGCCCAACTTTCCTGTACCGCAGCCCAAGCCTGCTAGCCCCTTGTCGTCTTCCCCCGGCGCGGCAAGCAGCTCGCTGGAGCGCATGCCGGCGCCGGCGGCAGCTGCCTGCCTGCATAACCCTTCTCTGGCCTTCTACACGCGCCACGGAGACTCCCGTTTTCGTCTCGTCCACTTCCCCCTCTCCAGAGCAAGCTCCTCCCTCTCTCTCGCCGGAATCGGAGACGCCCGAAGCTTGCGCCAGAACGCGTCGCCGCACCCGCGTGGCCACCGGCCTCATCGAGCTGCCACAAGATGTCCAGGACGCGCGCCGTGCTCTTCTTTGTCGCCGTGCAGGAGTAATCGGGCTCGGAGCCACTGTAGCCACCGCAATCGTCGTCGCCATCTCGCCAGAACCGCCGCGCGCCATCGTTGATTCTATCGCCACCGGCGCTCCTCTGTTCTCCCCGACCTCATCGTCGCACTCAGGGTGAGCAGCAGCCCGTTTCCCCCAACTTTTTTCCTCCCCGTTTCACCTCTAGCTCGATCCGCCATGGGAGGCGTGCAAGGTTGCCGCCGCGGTTGACCATAGGCTCGCTCCCGTGCGCCTTCGTCCACACCGACGTGTCCGTGGTACTCCCGGAGTCCCCAGAAGTCGAGCAAGCTACTCCGCGCGTTGAACCGTGCACCATAGCACCACTCACGTCGTCGTCGTGCCTCGGACCGCCGCCGGGAAGCTCGCCGCCGTCTCCCCGGACCTCCCCGTGGTCGCCTGCATGCAGTAGGTGACGCACGCGCCTGGGCTGCCCCCAGGTGGTATCAGCGCTTCAAGCCGTCAACGGGAGCACTCTCCCCGTGTGCGCCGCCGTGGCCAAGCCACCGGCATCAAGCCGCCGGTGGGTTAGCCTTAACCCCGTGCTTAACCCCCCCCCCCCCCCCCCCAGAGTCGATGACATGTGGGCCCAGCCTGCTTAATCCCCCCCTGTTAATCTAAGTTAAGTTAAATCTTTTAATTAACAGTACAGAGACAGACAGGTGGGTCCCAGCAGTCAGCCCCCCCTGATGTCACAATGACATCATGCTGACGCATTAAACCTTTTTCCAAATTAAAATAAATCAGAAAATTCCGGAAAATGCAATAAACTTTGGAAATTCATAATTACTTCATTTTAACTCCAAATTGGACAAATAATATGTCTAAAATTATCAGAAAAGTACAAGGATTATTAATATGCAACTTGTTTCTATGTTTGACCATTTTAAAATGGGTGAACAGTAGAAAATATGCATATGGATCCTTTTCAAATTCAAATTTGGAGTGAATTTGCAAATGATTTTGCAACACACTTATTTTAGATGGTTTCATCCACACATCAGAGGCTTTACCTCACCTTTACAACATCACTTCATGATCAACCTTTTCAAATGAACTTCCATGCATTAAAATGCATTTGAAATTCATCGATAAATCAACTGGAGTTTGAATTTGCAATTCAATTGCAATATACTCCTTTTAAATGGAATTGTCCACACAATGCAACCATGAACATCACCATTACAATCCTATTCATGTGATTGTGCATTGTACATTATGTTGATCCTATGATTGTCATGTTGCTGATAGAAGTGGAGCCGGAACCCGAGATGACCCCCTTCGTTGAAGACCCCGTGACTGAACCTCGTCAGCAAGGCAAGCAAACCCCCATTGATCATGTCGATAAAATCCCACTTCCCTCTCATGTCTCGCTTATGCATTGTATAGGATGATTACCATGATAATGTTTCTACCGCATAGTTGAACCCATTCCTTTGCATGACCTATCATTTGTCACAGTAGTAAGAAAACCACAATCCTAGCAAATGTAGGAGTTGATTGATATCATGTGGCCCCTGCAATTGTTACTGCTTATTGCATGCTTAGAATGATACAATGTTGTTACTGTTATGTGAGTCGGGATGGTAGTGATCATGATGATGATGGTGGAAAGGTGTTGGTGAATCTACCCTAATACAGGGTGAACGATGAGAGGCTGTGTAGGAGTACACAGTGGGTTGTCTCGTTGAAAACCGCCCTAAGTCCGAGTTCTTGTGTGGTGATCCAAGATGAAGAGTTCAACCACACATTGTGCTCACTGACCCCTCTCAACCTATTAACTCATCCCTTTCGATTTCCAGATGTCGCAGTAGTTCGGAGTTCTGATAGGTTTGTGGCCTGGCTGCTAAGTGAGAGAACGGCTCAGCCAAGACCGGCTTATGCACCACACACACATCATCTAGGTCCACTTCGGTAAACCGGACGGGTTCACGATAGTGGTATCCCACCCAGGTAGGCGGCTTTCTTGGACTAGATCGGCTATGAGGTAACAGTTGTGGTGGCATCCTCGCTGTCATCTCTTGAACGGTGACACGCAAAACGAGGTAACAGATGACATGTGTGTGTACAGGTACACCCCTGCAGGGTTAACAAAACTATTCGAATAGCCGCGTCCGTGGTTAAGGACTTCTTGGAAAGCTTAGCTTGATTATTAGACAACTTGAACCGGATATTTCTAAAATACACCAAGATAAGTGTGAGTGCTTTCTCGTGGGGAAGTCGAGGAAGGCACCATAGTGGTGTATTTGGTTGAAGAGATATAGTGGACTCGTGTACGCTTCTTACCTCAAGTCTGGTACTCGTAGTTAGGGACTAGCCAAGTCAAAGCTGGCACTTCTGCATTTGAACCCCACCTCCCTTTACCTTGATACATGTGCATGAGTAGTATAGCTCCTACGTAAGTCTTGCTGAGTACGACTTTGTACTCATGTTTGCTTATTCTATGTTTTAGATGAACCCCTTGACCCCGAAGGTGGAATCTTCCTGGAGCTCGACGACTGATCAAGCTAGTATAGTCCCAGTCAGATGACTGCTCCCTCGTGGAAGGGCTTGTTTTGGATAAGGCTTCTCTAAGCCATTTGTTAAACTTGTCTGTACTCAGACCTACTTTTCTTCCGCATGTTTGATGTAATGTTGGATCACAGACTTGTGATCTCTGTGTGCACTCTGTAAGAGTTATTAATAAAGTATATACTTTGTAGAGAATTGCAATGATACCTGTTGTTCATACTAGACATGTGTGCTGCGTGTATGTTTATAACATGCATGTCTTAGTATGGGTTTTCGAGACCTTAGTTGTGATCTGGCTGGCGGTCTTTCATACACCAAGTGGCCCTTAGATGTGCGCAGCTTGGGGCATCGCGATGGGATTTCTCGAGACTCCGTCTCGTGCACACGTTGTGGTATGATTGAGCCCTCCCTAGACCCCGACTAAGTGATCGGGATGGAGTAATTATATGTAAGAGTTATGAGATAGTCGATAGTATGGTTGAGGCGACTTGTCTGTGAATATGGGAGTTCATCACCCATATCATTAGACTTGTGTGCAGACGATGAGGACCCATCTCAGTTGATCATCCGGCCTAGATGGGATGCCCCTCACATACGATGCTTTCTGAGAACGTTCTGTTCTTGGCCTTGTCTGCTTAGACAAGTGGGTACGGTTCTCGGCTCTCCATATGACTATGTCGTAGCGGGACTTGCATACGCTAACCCCGGGTCCCGACACCAAATCCTCGAAGTTAACAAATTCAAGGAGATTGAGATCATGACGAAGGACAGGGTTAAGTCCCTTGCGGAACCTTGCTTGCTTCTTGGCATCAGTTGATATCTTCTCAGGGGCATAACGAGAAAGACGATTGAACTCAGTCCTGTACTGATGAACAGTCATATTTCCCTGAGATAGGTTGCAGAACTCTTCCCTCTTTCTTTCCATCAACTCATCCAAAATGTGGTACCCTTGGAAGGCATCACGGAACTCCTGCCAAGTCACTACGTAACCATCAGGCTGCATTTCAACAAAACTTTCCCACCATTCACCAGCAGCACCTTCCAGAAAGTATGCCGCAAACATCACACGATCACCTGGAGAAACATGCGCCATCTCAAGCTTACGCTCGATGGAACGGAGCCAATCATCGGCATCAAGGGGCTCAGATGAACATCGGAAAACTGGCGGGTTCAAAAGGATAAAATCCTGGATGGATATTACCGCATCTCGCCGAAGAGTAGTATTCTTCTCAATGAGCTCCAAAAGGCGTGTTTGATCACATCGATTTCGCTCAGCCTCCATCATGATTTCCGCTGCAGAAGGCGGTGAAGGAGGATCATCATCACCACTTTGATTACCGTGACCAGATTCAACACATCTAGTTCCACCTGACATTCTGTGTGATAAAAATCAACAATCAGAGTAGGATTTACGATGGAATCAAAGCAAAGATGACATAATTTAAAAACGGACAAGATTGTAATGCAAAAGCATTGGAATCACTGGAAACACGGGACAAATCGGACATCATAACGGCTGTACCGGGGTGGAAAGATGAATCAATCTGCAAGAATGATCAGAACCTTCTCAAAAGGCTTGAGGGAATGGTGACTGTAGACAACCAAAACATTCCTACAGCTATGGAGAAGCATACAACGAGATGTTCTAGTATAGACATAGATGAGCCTAGTCCTATCTTCCCGTAGAAAAGATGAGGGTGACTCAGAACTCAGATCGATGAGGGTAAGGATAAAAATGAAGCCTTACGTTGTTCCCTTATACCCAAAGTAACTATATAACTATAGAATGCTAGAATCGACTTCGGCCAAGGTTTACTAATCCTACAGGCAGTCCTGCTCTGATACCAAGTCTGTCGGGACCCGGGGTTTGCATATGTAATTCCAGTCACAATTAAATCATATGGAGAGTCGAGAGCCATACCCACTTGTCTAAGCAGACAAGGCCAAGTACAAGACACTCTCGGAAATCTCGAACGTGAGGGGTATCCCATCCAGGCCGGATGATCAACGGAGATGAGTCCTCATCGCCCGCTCACAAGTCTAAATGATTATGGGTGGTGAAATCCCATACTCATAGACAAGTCGCATCAACCATATTATCGATTGAATCCTAACACTTACATAAACAGACTCCATCCCGATCTCTTAGTCGGTGTCTCGGGCGGGGTCAATCATACCTCAAAGTGTGCCACGTGACAGAGTCACGAGCAATCGCATCGCGATGCCCCAAGCTGCGCACATCTGAGGGCCACTTGGTGTATAAAAGACCGCCGACAAGAACTCAACTAAGCTATCGAATCCCACACTAAGAAATGCACGTTATAATCATACACGCATCATACATGTCTAGTGTAAACAATAGGTAACACAACATGAACTCTACAACTCATAGTATTATTGCATCTGCTAAACAGAGCAGATATAGTAATGTTACAAGAAGATTTCACATAACTGTGACCCAACATTACATCATACAACAACGGAAGCGAATTATGTCTTAGTAAAGACAAGGTTAACAAATGGATTAAGAAGCCTTTAAGAAAACACAACGACCCTCCAGAGGGACCAGGCTGCTGTATGGGACTACATTACTTCGTCGACGTCGAGCTTGAGGGGAGGCCACCATCAGGGTCAGTGGTCTCGTCTCTAAAACATAGAATAAGCAAACGTGAGTACAAAGTCGTACTCAGCAAGACTTACGTCAGAACTATACTACTCATGCTCAGGTATCAAGGTAAAGGCAAGTGGGGTTGTAATGCAGAAAGCTTTGACATTGGCTATCCTATACTACGACTACATAGAGTTGAGATGAGAGGCGCACACGAGTCCATCTAATCTTGATCACCACGTCAATACACCACCATGGATCCTTCCTCGACTTCCCCACGAGCAAGCAACCCAAAGCACTCACACATATCTTGCGATTTTTAGAGTATCCATTTGAGTTGTCTAATACAAGTAAAGATCTTCAAGTAGTCCATAACCGCGGACACGGCTATTTGAATAGTTCATTAACCCTGCAGGGGTGTACTTCTTCACATACGTAGCTACCACTTACCGCCTAGAACCCGTCACCTTCAAGCGGTGTCGGCGAGGATAGTACCACGACACTTACCTCACGGCTCCAACTCTAGTCCAGGGGATCACTTATCTGAGTATGTACCCCAATCGGGAATCCGGCTGGGGTTTCCGTACAGGACCCAGACGATGTATGGACGGTCCGACAAGCCCACCTCGACGGATGGTGCTACGCTTGCCTAAAACCATGCTACGTTATGAAATCAAATAGAAGAACAATTAACCCATGCGAATCCTGGACCATAGTCGGGGTGAGTTAATAGGTCGAGAGGGGTCAATGAGCCCAACATGTGGTAGTAATCTGTGTCTTGGATCACAACACAAGAACTCGGGGCCTAGGGCAGTGTAAATGAGACAACCCACTGTTTACTCCTACACAGCCTCTCATTGTTCACTTATATTAGGGTGACTTCATCAACACGTTACCACCTTGTTGCATGTGTTCACTACCATCCCGATACATCACCCAGATGGATCAACTTCATTGCAAACAACTCTAGCATGGCCTAGCATATCATGGATGAAGGGCCACATGATGAACACAAACAATCTTGTATCTGCTAGGTTGAGGTTTGCTTAATACTGTGGCAGCAATGATAGGTCATGCAAAGGATGGGTTCCACTGGCGATAGAACGATCACATGTGAATCACCTAATCATGCATAAGAGAACAAGAGGGAAACTGGGTTTTTATAGATATGATCAAAGGTGGTTTTCTTGCCTTATTGTCGAGACTCGGGGGTGCCACTCTTCGGAGAAAATAGGAACTACGTCCGGCGATGGATCTATCGAGAAGAAACAAACACCGAGACAACAACAATGTAAAAATCACATTGCAATGCATATTCAAGAAATGAATCATGGCATGGTACTGATGTGATCTAGGTTCAATTTATCACATGTTAATTGAAGTTGATTTGAATAAGAAATTCAAATTCAAACTCCAAATGTTGTTCAAATTAGCCAAAGTTTCCTTTGCTAATGTTTGGATATGGTAAACCATGTGGTCATGTGTATGATATGCCTCTGATATTCATGTGATAATGTTGGCATTGCAAAGATTTAATTTGAAATGATTTAAACCTTTATTTTGAATTATTCCAAATAACCCAAATAGCTAAATGCTACTGGTCCATCATCATAGATGTGTTTTCATCCATGAAAATATGATATTTGGAATCCTTGCATTTTTCTAATGATTTTTCATATATTACACTTTTGATTTGGAGTTATGGTTTAAAAGTTATTGAATTTCAAAGATTTAATCAATTTTTGGAAATTCCTGGAATTAAATTAAACAGAGAAATCACTTATTGCATCAGCATGATGCAATACTGATGTCACAGGGGGGCTGACATGTGGGGCCACATGGTCAGTGACACAGTGCTAAACTCCTCTGATTAATTAAAACTTTGATTTAATTAGAGGGGGCTGGCCCCACCTGTCAGTGGCCTAAGGCCTAACTAATGAGGGGGTTAGCCCCCTAATTAACCCAGTGGCCGGCGTTTAGCCGCCGGTGGCCAAACCGCACGGCGGCGCTCACTAGAGCCGGCGTCTCCGGCCACGGCAGGCTACGGGGAGACCACTAAATGGTCCCCCGCGCTCACGCGCATCCAGTGGGGCAGGTGGGCGGCCAAGGGGCAGGCGGAGGGCGCGACGGCGAGCAAGCCCGCGGCGGCGCCGCTCGGCTGGTGAGGGAAGGAGGGCACCGGGGGAACAAGGACGGGTGCGGGATGGGTGAAACGGGCTGCGGGCTCACCGGGGTTGCAGTGGAGAGGACGAGGGAGCCGGAGGAGCTGCGGTGGCCGCGAATTTGACGGCGAGGTCCGGCAGCCGGCGACGATAACGACGAACGGGATGACGGCTCTCGGGGCTCCTTGGTCCAATTAGTTGCGCGAGGTGACGAAGACATCGATGGCGGATCTTCTGGAAATCACTGGGCAGCGAGGTGAGGCCGGTCGCCACGTCGGTGCATGGCTGCGATCCGCGGTGGAGATTGCGGCTGCGCGAACAGTGAGAGAGAGATGGGGAAAGCTAGCTGGGAGAGAGGGGAATGACAGAGGGGTGCGCAGGGTCCTCCAAGGCGCTGGATAGGGATGAGGAGAGCAGCCAGGCAGCTGCCTGGCGTGAATGCCGTGGCCGCTGGCGAGGTGCCTGCCTGCCTGGCCAGGGAAGAAGACAGGGGTGCCCCTGGCGGGATGGGTCGGCTTTGGCTAGCTGGCTGGGCAAGGTGGGCCGAAAGGTAAGAGGTAGGTCCTTTTTATTCTTTTTCTTTTTCTGCTTTCTGTTTTTATTTGTTTTGCTCTGAAAAAAATACCAAAGCATTTTTAAAGATCCCCAAATATTTATCTTGGACATAAGTGACATAGTACTAGCCACACCCAAATTTTGAAGAATTTTGAAATTCAAAACAATTGAATTTCAATTCAAATAGCATTTAAATTTAATTTCCAAGCCTCTGTTTGAATATTTGAAAAATCCATGAGCATGGTTTGACTCCAAATCATTTTTAAAATGATCACACTTATTTATAGGACTTTTCAAAATTGTTTGGAGGAATTTTGGAAAAACTTTTTATCTGGCCTTTTTATTTAAATTCTTTTTGAGGCTTTTCCAAATTCCCAATTCTTAAACCAAGGAATTTAAACATGATGCAATTATTTCTAGTAATAAAAGCACATACCAAAACTAGGGTTGTGACACGCGCGTGGCCCGGCGGCTCGGGCTCGCCGGCGCGAGGTGCGGCGTCGGTCGTGGCCTGCGCCGTTAGGGATGGCGGCGGGGCGGGCGCTAGGGTGGCAGCGCTGCGATGTGAGGAGGCTGGGCGGCTCACCCGAGGCGGCGGGGCGACGTGGAGGCGAGTCCGGCGGCAGAGGCGGCGGGCGGCGCGCTGACGTCAACGATGACGTCGGCGGTGCGATTAGCCGGCGGGTCTCGGCGAGAACACGATTAGGGTTAGGGATAACCAAACGCAAAAAAGAAATAAAATTAATTAACCGAAAATTATATATAGCCAGAATTTTTTTTCTGAGTCTGAAACGGACTCAAATTGCACGCGGCGTAAAATACTCGTCTGGCTGCTGGAAGGCCCAAAACGAAAACTCGTTTTTAAAAAAAATTATTTGAACAACCGACTACGGAGAACATTTTTAAATAATAAAATATGAATTTTAAAAATGTCACAGCAATAAAATAAAATAATAAAAATAATTGTGTTTGCCGAAATTATTATTTCATCTCTTATGCAATTTTCATAAATAACTTTTATGCAATAAACTCCGTATAAAAATTATAAAAATCTCAAAAATAAATTTGAGTCATTTACAATTCCTATGACACGGTTTATAAACACCCACAAATATTCTCAACACTTTTCAACTTTATTAAAAACTGGGATAACTCATATTATATCCTCTCCAATAAAATTGCCTTAAGTTGAAAAATGTTTAAAATATTCATAAAATCCAAATAATGCAAAACTCCAGCATGACATATATAAAAGGATCTATTAACCTCCAAATTTGCAAAAATTGGGATGTTACAGGATCAAAACGCAAGGGATGATGATAATGATGATAGCAACTGAAAGTAAATACTGAAAACTAAATAAGAGTGTAAACAATGATCAGGATATGGACCGGGGTCCCGTGATGTTCACTAGCGATGTCTCTCTCCCAAAAGACGATAAAACTGCTATGCGAGGTAAACAAATTATAGATGGGCAATTGACAGGATTATAAACGCACCTCAATGCTAACTATGCTACAAAGAAAGGAAGAGGCTCAAAAGCTTGGGCAGTACGCCAAAATAAGTAGAACATCTCGCTGGTATTAAGTTGCGAGCCCCACCCAAATTTTAATCACAAAGCAACAGACAACTGCATTAAAAGGAACTTTGCGTAAAGTAAACAATCCTTGCAACTACGGTTACAAGCATCGTTGTTTTCCCCCTTGTGGCAACATCACATCCTCTAGACTCATGTTTCTGTCACTCAAGCGTGTCATCAGGGGGCATGAACCCACAATCGAGCATAATGTTCCCTCTTGGAGTTACTACCTACTACTTGGCCAAAGCAATAAACAACAATGGAGAACATGAAAAAATTACTTAGGAACAAAAATATAAAAGATAAGAACCAAATATATTACTCTATGAAAATCTGAACATAATCTCATAATCCATCAGATCCCATCACACTCAACATAGCAAAAGAAGAAAGATTACATATGTGCCTCGATCATGTAGGGCAGCTCACGAGGTCTAAACCATGAAGAACAAAGAGGGGAGGAGAACATCACATAGCTACTGATCACGGACCCATGGTCCAAAGGAAACTACTCACGGCACATCCGGGAAGCGTCCATGATGGAGGGGAAGCTCCCGGAGGTCGATCCTCCCTTCGGCAGGGTGCCGGGAAGGGGTCTGTTGGTGCTCCCGATCTTGGAAGCGCGGTGGCGGCAGAACAGAGGCAACATCGCGAAAATGGGTTATGTCGTCGGAAGTTTCACGTCATGGGAGATATGGAGAAGGGGGGCAGCCAGGGGGAAACCAGGGGTCCAAGCGCCCCCTTGGAGCGGCCAAGCCCTAGGCCGCGCCAGCTAGGCGCCTGGGGACCTAGTGGGTCCCACCTGGTCCCCCTTCGGGACTCCGAAAGGTTATTTTTTACGTGATTTTTCCCGAATTTTTGGAGAATTTTAATATGGGGGAAACTGAAATAGAAAAACAGCAGAAAAAAGAAACTGGCACTGGGGTGCACTGAGTTAATAGGTTAGTTTAAATATGATCAAAAGTGTATGAAAGTGTATCTAGATCATAGCAATATCACAGAAAAATGCATGGAGCAAGCAGAAATTATCGATACGTTTGGGACGTATCAATTGCACGAACAAAAAGGTCATGTTCATTAATGAGGACACCGGCGAGTATGAAACCGGTGATGATGAAGACCCATCCGCATTCGATGAAGGGGGATAACAGTGAAGAAGTCATGGATGCTTTCCCATCACCTGATCATACTATTGTTGTGTCATAGCTTGCTCTTACGGTGCAGCCACAAAAAGAATCTCAGCGCTTTAATTTGTTCCAAACCAAAGCATTAGTTGGCCCCAACAAATCTTGCAAGGTGATAATTGATGGAGATAGCTGTCGCAACCTCGCAAGCAAGGAGTTATGTGCCAAGCTAAATCTGAAATACTTACCTCACCTGAATCCATATTATGTCCAATGGTTGAGTGATAGTGGTGAGATGAAAGTGAATCACATGGTACTCGTGAATTTTGAGATAGGGCCCTACTAGGATTCCATTTATTTTGATGTGGTGCCTATGACAGTTTTCCATATCATGTTGGGTCGGCCGTGGTTATATGATCGCCATGTGCAACACAATGGCCGAGCCAATACATATCATTTGGAGTTCAAGGGCAAGAAAGTTAATCTCCATTCTATGTCCCCACAGCAAATTTTGAATGAGTCTCATCAGAAAGTAGAGGTGAATTTAGGACCTACGCGAGAGAACAATGTAATAGATGTGAGTGATAATATAACAAAAAGTGCGAGAGAGACTAGGTTGCTTATATTAGCCACCAAAGAAGACATGAGAGAATTTAGTGAGGATCCTACAACCATGGCACTTGTGCTTATGTACAAAGGCGAGGTTTTTCTCTCTAATGATAATCATCCTCTTTCTCCTGGTGTGTCTACTGTTTTGCGGGACTATGATGATGTCTTTCCGGCGGAGGTATCAGCGGGATTGCCACCATTGCGTGGTATTGAGCACCAAATTGATCTTATACTGGGTGCAACTCTTCCCAACCGGGCACCATACATGACCAATCCCCAAGAGACGAAGGAAATTCAGCAACAAGTGCAAGCGCTTCTGGACAAAGGGTATATTCGTGTCAGTCTTAGCCCTTGTGTTGTTCCTGTTATTTTGGTTACTAAGAAATATGGTACATGGCATATGTGCGTAGATTGTAGAGCTATAAATAATATCACTATTCGATATCTCCATCTTATTCTACGTTTACAGGATATGCTTGATGAATTGAGTGGTGCTGCTATTTTCTCTAAAAATGATCTGCGTAGTGGATACCATCAAATTAGGATGAAAGAAGGGGATGAATGGAAAACTGCTTTCAAAACATTGTTTGGTTTATATGAGTGGTTAGTAATTCCTTTTGGTCTTACTAATGCTCCTAGTACTTTCATGCGATTAATGAACCATGTTTTGAGAGAGTTTATTGGACTTTTTGTGGTTGTGTATTTTGATGATATACTTATTTACAGCCGCACCGAATTTGAACATGCTGATCATATTAGACAAGTTTTGCAAGTGTTGCGTGATGCTAAATTATATGCTAATCTTGAGAAGTGCACTTTTGCAAAAGATAAGGTCATATTTCTGGGATACGTTGTATCTAAGCATGGAGTATAAGTATATTCTTCTAAAATTTAAGCGATTCAAAATTGGCCTACTCCCATGAATGTTAGTCAAGTACGAAGTTTTCACGGTCTTGCTGATTTTTATCGACGTTTTGTGAAAGACTTTAGTACTATTGTTGCACCTTTGAATGAATTGACTATGAAAGGTGTACCTTTTGTGTGGGGTGTTTCCCAAGACCATGCATTTGATGAGCTGAAACGTTTGCTTACTTTTGCACCATTACTTGCATTACCCGATTTTACTAAGAAATTTGAAGTTGAATGTGATACTAGTGGTATAGGCATTGGTGGTGTGTTGATGCAAGAAGGTAGACCTATTTATTATTTCAGTGATAAGTTTTCTGGTGCTACATTGAATTATCTTGTTTATGATAAGGAATTGTATGCACTTATTCGAGTTCTTGAAGTTTGGCAACATTACTTGTGGCCTAAAGAATTTATCATACATTCCGTCATGAAGCTTTGGAATATCTGAAAGCTCAATCTAATTTGTATAGACGCCTAGCTAATTGGGTTGACTGTATTGAGTCTTTTCCCTACATCATTAAATATAAGAAAGGGAAAGATAATGTTGTTGTTGATGCTCTATCTAGGAAGAATATGTTATTGACACATCTTGATGTTAAGATTCCTGGTTTAGAGAGTTTGTGTGATTTATATGAAACTGATCATGATTTTTCTGAACCATATCGTTTGTGTTTGCTTCGAACAGCATGGAACATGTTCCGCATCCATGATAGACTTTTGTTTCGAGCTAACAAACTTTGTGTTCCAGAATCATCTGTGTGTTTGCTATTGTTGCAGGAATCACATGCAGGAGGATTGATGGGTCACTTTGGGCGTGAGAAGACGCTGCTCATGCTTGCTGACAATTTTTATTAGCCCGAGATGAGGCGTGATGTGGACAGGTTTGTTCGGCGCTGAATTGTATGCAATACATCCAAGTCCAAGATGAAGCCTCATGGTTTGTATACTCCACTATCGGCTCCTACCACACCATGGGAAGATATTAGTATGGATTTTGTGTTAGGATTGCCACACACTAAACATTATCATGATAGTATATTTGTGGTAGTGGATAGATTTTCTAAGATGGCACATTCTATTGCATGCCACAAGAGCGACGATGAGTCGCATGTTGCTAATCTATTTTTCAGGGAGATTGTACGCTTGCATGGAGTACCCAAGACAATTGTTTCTGACAGAGATGTGAAGTTTGTGAGCTACTTCTGGAAGAAAGTTTGGGGAAAGATGGGGAAAAAGTTGATGTTTAGCACTACATGTCATCCCCAAAACTGATGGTCAAACGGAGGTGGTCAATAGAACATTGTCACAGTTTCTGCGAGCTATGATCAAGAAAAATCTGCGCGAATGGGAGGAGTGTTTTCCACATGTGGAGTTTTCTTATAACAGGTCAGTACAGACTACTACCCAGCTTTGTCCTTTTGAGTTGGTATATGGTTTCAAGCCTATTACACATCTTGATTTCCTGCCTCTTCCATTGCAGGAACGAGTTAATATGGAGGCATCCAAACGAGCAGATTATGTCAAGAAGATTCATGAGAAGACACAAGAGGCTATTGAGAAGCAAGGCAAGAATGTTGCTGCTGCAACGGACCAGTCACGGAACCAAGTCCTATTTCATCTTGGAGATATGGTTGGGGTGCATTTGCGCAAGAATAGATTTCCAGGGTTGCGGGATTCCAAGCTGAAGCCGCGTGGTGTTGGTCCTTACAAGTTGTTTGCCCAGATCAATGACAATGCCTACTCGATTGATATTCCTATTTCCGAGTTTGGAGGTGCTAGCAACAGCTTCAACGTTGTTGATTTGTCACCGTATGATGGAGACGACCTTGGAGCGTCAAGGTCGACGCATTTTGAAGGGGGGAGATGATGAGGACATCACTACTACCATAGCACCTAGAACAACTTCTGAAGAACCAATAATGGATAAGTCCAATGAAATAAGAATTAGACCTATTACAAGAGCCCGTGCAAAGTTACTAGAACAACAGGTGGACTTATTCCTCATAGAATCTGATGTTTCTCTTTAAAGAGGATTTCAGACTACCTAAGTCCTTGTGCGTATGTGTTATCAGGTACCGAGGAGTCATACAAGAAGGAGACATGGGAAAAGGGCTAGTTGCATGAGGAGAAGATTTGCGAGAATACGAAGGGAATGGACAGCCAGCTCAAGGAGTCGGACGTCAGGGCTACAAGCCGAACCATCCGGGTCCCAAGCCGGACAACCGGATAATTAACCGGACCGTCCAAACAATTACGCTCCTGAAGACCCGAAGACCTAACGGCCAAGTCGGATCGGCCGGAGGCTACCCCGGACTGTATGGTCTCAAGCAGAACCATCCGGACTGTGCCCCGGACCGTCCGGATCATTACCACCCGAGGACCTCACCGGTTGATAATTAATCGGACCGTCCAGACCCTAAACTAGACCGTCCGGGCCCTAAGCCGGACCCTCAGACCTCAGGCCGGACCATCTGACTTATGGGCCGAACGTCCGACCTTGCACGACTGCGTGCGCGCAGAAATAGGGATGCGGCCCTTGTATCCCCATTTGGACCCCATAGCTTATAAATATAGGACCCCCTACGAGTTTTAGGGTAAGACCATGTTTTAGATAAACCATAGTTTAGAGATTTTCTTCTAAGCATTCATCTTGAATCATCAACTTCAACTCGTATCGATCTGAAGTTTGGCTACTGCAAGTTCTGTGTGATCTGTTGTTCCACTGGGAATTAGTAGTTTGCAAATTACCGTCTCGATGTCGATGGCTACGTTGCGCAAATGTGTGATGTTGTGAATATCCAAAGGGTAGAGACCTGTCGCATTGGCAATAGGGATATAATGAGGAGAGTTCATCGGCTACATACAAGTTATCTCATATCGCCCTCATATTCACCATACGCTTAATGAGAAGATCGGGCCGCCCCATATCAAGAGATGAAAGGGGAGCGAGAAGCAAGTGCCGAGAAAACACAATCTACTGATATTTATGGCCCATGAAAAAAGGGCAAGCAAGGAAATTGCATAGAAATCCAAGCGGCACCATCATTAAACCCAGACTGGAACGCGAGACGACACAGCGCCCAAGACAGGATGCCTCTTCGCGTCTTACAAATATTTAAAGGAGCCATCAAATCCGTGTGCGTTTCCCATGCACGCATTGGAAACCCGAAGGACCGCAGCGATACAGAGCGTCATTATGACCGCACAGAAGATGCGACGGTTCACGAAGCCCGCCCCCGTCACCAAGAACGTCATCAGGAGCAACATCACATAACCTGACACCATGGTGGTTCAGACAAGATCCATTCAAGACAAGTCACTACGAAAGTAGAACAGTGGAAATATTCCATAGCTCTACTCTCCAAACTTTTGAACGCGTTTCAAAATTTTACTCCCATCGGGAGCGCCATGTCTTTGCAAAAATAAAGGCAAAACTCAAAGCCTCGAGGACGCGAGTGGCTACTCCCCTCGTTCAAAGACCAAAAACATCAATAGAGTTCGGGTGCTCCCTCACCCAGCAGCCTGCAAACGCACTCGGGTGATCACTCGCACCAGCAAGGACGAATGCATCTATAGAGTTCGGGTGCTCCCTCACCCAGAAGATGACGAAGTGCTCGAGTAATAACTCGCACTAGAAAGCAAGATTTGACCTGATCATCCCACTCGATGACCACCCGAGTGGGTGCGACACTTATCGATTCCTCACCTGAGTCCATAAATACTTCGCGAGTGACCAATATTTGTCTACTTGATTTGTTTTCCAAGTTGGTGCACATCTAATTAGGGTCCGCGCCTCTATAAAAGATGATGCCTGGGCGGCGACACACTGCACCCCAGATGTCGTGCAAGCTTAGCGTATAAGTAAGACCCCCTACGCAGTCGGTCGGGCCGGGACTTGCCACAACTGCGACTTCACTCCTGATGTTTTCCATGTGCGACGCATGAAGAAATCGAGCCAATGACAGACGCGTCAAGGCTTTTATCTGAAACTGGCGGCACTGGTCCTATAAGACCTGCAACGGCATGATCTTTCTAGGCACCGGTTGTTTCCAAGTTCGTGTCGAGGGACTCGGCTTGATTAGGGCCATTGAGGTATTTTCTACCAATTCACCAAGGCTCGACTAGTCGACTACCTTGGGCCTCTTTAGCTTATCATCCCTCGAATAAACTATCTCTTATGACTAACAGTCGACGACTCACAACAGCGCGACGCTCATAAAAGACAGGCGATTATGGATTCAAAATCCCTGCCCGACTCTTCGAGTCCCCCAAGCACTCGGGGGCTACTGACGAGGGGGTGACCCCATGACTCTTACAAATGAGGGTACCTGGTGTGCATCAAGGCAGAAGGCCCGCTGGAATACTCGATCGGCCCATGTTTGCCCCACTCGAGGCACCACCATAGGATTCCTCGACGATTATGGAACCCACGACTTGGCGTCCAAGACTCAAGTTAGATTAGGAAACCCTTTCTATAAACCCAGACGGACTCCTCGTGACCTAGCCTAGTATATAAAGGCTGGGAGAGGGGACGTCTGGGGCATCGAATATCCAAGCAACACCTCCAGTCCTGAGCGAACTCGCCTCGACCTCCACTGTAATCGCCTCCATCGCAATATAATCGAGCAGGAAGTGCTTTCTCCTGTTAGCCGACGAGTATCGCCAACCTTCACATCTCCTCTACGATCTAACCCAGGGTTCCTAACCATGGGATTTGCTGAGGTAAATCCTCGTCAAGTCCTCTAATGGTCATGGGTAGTCTTGGGATCTTCAGAATCTTCAAAAATCTTTGGGTCTTCAAAATCTTTGATACTTGTAGTTGGTAACTTCCATTCTTCCAATGCATGATATAATCCTCTTTACACTGAATTGATCATGGGGCCAATAACTTGTCCTTCTCGATGTGGCTTAAGATGATCCTTCCAAGTAGTCAAAGTGGCACGGGTATAGTCCAACTGATTCGGGGTAAGAGGGAGTGTTAGATAAAACTCAGAAAAGATGAGTAGTAATGGATTTTTTTTCAAAATAATATTCTTAGAGCAGTATAATTTCCTAATGGCTTTCCGTTTCTAGGGTCACGACCTATAGTCAACATGTGCTCTGATACCATCTTGTAACGACCTGATCCCGAAAAGGAACCAAGTCTACTATGTTTCTGTGCTATCCCTGGATCAGTATGCTAGCACACACAGTACTCGATGAAATACCTTAAATCACATGTCAAAAACTAACGTAAATACATGGTATTTATTACCTTATAGCCCTTGGGCTAGAATACACCACGGAAACAAACAATACATATGTGGAGTCACATCAACACCAATGGCAAATTTGAGTGTAGACATTGTAACCCTACATCGCATCACTTACTCGTCGTATACAATCATGCAACACCGAAGGTTACAACCCAAAATGGGTCAGTACTTTGAATGTACGGCAAGTTACTCCTAAAAGAATATATAATAGACCTATCTTATACATGCAATTTGACTGGTGAAAAGCTCTAAGTTTCAATTTGCATAAAGCCGATTTTGTCCTACTCAAAGAGTAACATATCAGTACTACAAGGCTCATAATACGATTGAATTGGTTTCTCCAAGTAAATCTACTCCCAAGGTTGATTAAACCCGATTGATTAATTAAAGATGATGAGATCCGTCAACATTCCACTTCTAGATGCTCAAAGTTGTCCGTAACCGTGGAAACAACTAATCATGATCGGTTAGTACACTCTGCAGAGGTTTGTGCAATTTTCCCGACGAGACTCAGCCACCTCCTTTTTGGTTCATCACACTGCATGTGGTATGGGAACTGGAAGGTCGAGACATGGTGTTTTAGAAGAGTTTCGCTCACTCTGGCGGTGCCCATCCCACCTACTCATAACTACGTTCGTAGCACCACCTAGTAAGAGTCACTACAACTAATCAACCAAGCCAGAGCCCATAATAGCTTATGGCTGCACACGTAAGCTTGTAGTTATGAAAAATATGATTGATCCCTTTAAGCCTGGGTGGCATTCCGTAGTGATTACTGGCCATCTCCAGGTCACTCAGGAAAATCCACTGGTTTCTCCAGGGTTCCCCCAACTATTCCACCCAGGTGGTTCGTTAACTTTATCTTGGTCCTGTTTACTACTTAGCCACTCATACCTCATAATGGATCACTTGCCAATCCACGTCTACTTAGCAAAGCAGTATAATTCTACACAGTGGCAACAATGATATAAGGTTCGGACCTACCTCAATGAACTACTGGGTGCAATAATATAGTATAATACATAATCCTATCAATGCATAATATTTAAGTTGGACTACAATGCATAGGAAAAATATAGGTATAGATAGAGTATAATCAAAAGGGTTGCTGCCTCCGTCCATGAATACTCTGTCCATGTCGTCGCCGCCAATCTGGGCTTCGAGGACGAACGGTGCATGCCCTGGTCTTGGAATTGAAGGGGGATGGTCGTCTTGCGAGAAGGTGATGTTGGTTTCTGAACCATATAGGTGGTAGGTTTCTTCTATCAATAGGTCTTTGGCTGCTCGAGCTTGATGAGTGTGTGCCTCTTGTTTTTCCTTTGATGGTCGTCCTTCTTGGATCATGAAGACTCGTTCGTGGGATGATGGGTACTGCTTTTCTGAGTTGTGCGTTGGCAGTTGCGCTGTCTCTCGAGCCTGTTTGGCTTTGCGTTGCTTTTCTTTCTTGAGCCTGTCGGAGAGTTCGGTGAACAAGAAATAGCTCCTTAAGGTGTGGCTTGATCTGATGCGTCCCCAATCATCCTCGAAACAATGGATTGTGCACGGCCCATCCAGCTGCTCTTGCGATGGAACCGGTGTGCCTTCTTCTTGCGATGCGGAATGACTACGAGTGGTCTTCTGAATGGCAGCGGAATCTTGGATCAAGTTCGATTCCATCATTGATCGAGTAGTTGCGGATCACCTTGGCGAATTCTTCCAGTCTTCGGTCGGGGTCATAGTACTCGCCGCATTGAGTTTCGGAGCCCTCGTCATTTGCTCGGGTGGCGTCGGGTGCTCGGGTGGATATCGGAGCTTCTGCACCGGGCCACGGTTACTCGAGTGAAACTTCAATTTGGACTTCTTGTTCTGGCTCCGCGATTGGCCCTGTGTCTGCGGCTTGTGTTTGCCTTCTGCGTCGTCGAGTTTCCCTTTGCTGGGAGCAACTTTGATAGTCGCCGAGGGATTGATCTTGGCGCGGTCGTCGGCGAGTGATCTTGGAGGCGTGATGGAGAGGCTTGCGATGAAGCTATGTTCTTCGAGTGGATTCGATCTTTCTCGAGTCATTGAGTTGTGTTTTGCTGATGACGGGACCGCCGAGATCGTGATTCCAACCTGTGTCGTCCCCACGGTCGGCGCCAATTGACGAGGATTGACCTCAGCAAATCCCATGGTTAGGAACCCTGGGTTAGATCGTAGAAGAGATGTGCAGGTTGGCGATACTCGTCAGCTAACAGGAGAACGCACTTCCTTCTCGATTATATTGTGATGCAGGTGACTACAGTGGAGGTCGAGGCGAGTTCGCTCAGGACCGGAGGTGTTTCTTGGATATTCGATGCCCCAGACGTCCCCTCTCCCAGCCTTTATATACTAGAGTAGATCGCAAGGAGTCCGTATGGGTTTACAGTGAGGGTTTCCTAATCTATCCCTAGTCTTGGACGTCAAGTCGTGGCTTCCATGATCGTCGAGGACTCCTTATGGCGGTTGCCTCGAGTGGGCCAGGTGTGGGACGTTCGAGGCTTCCAGCGGACCCTCTAGCTCCATACGCACCAGGTACCCTCATCTGCAAGAGTCATGGGGTCACCCCCTCATTAGCCGAGCCAAGACCGGATCTGAACCAAAGCCGGACGGCGACGCCTTGACCAAGCATGTAAGTCGATCCCCAGATCAAACCACTAATGTCTTCGTTAGGTTCATCGCAGTTTCTACAGAAGAATCGGATGATCTCATCGAGATCTCCGACGAAGACAACCCCAAAGAAAACAATGACCCGACACAAGTCGATGTAAGGTCACCCTCGGGCATGGGATGCGGTACCAACGCAAGGCCGGTCCGACTCTTTGAAAATCATGGACTAAATTCCAACGCGGAAGAATATTAGCCTCTCCCCATCCCTCCGCGATGCTCAGACATACTAACTCAAAGGGAAGGCGAGGCAACCCCAGAAGTAGATGCATCCAAGGATAAAGCTCAGGAAGAGACCGATCCGGCTCTCGTCGACCTAGTGGCACTGGACACAACCCTGAATTCCCTACATACACTTCTAAATAAAGAGATCACTTTAGAAAACCAAACCCTCCTCAACGCTTCAATAGAGGAACACAAGGAGGAGGTGGCACGAATATGCGCAGGGATCGAACGAAGAACAATGATGCCGACTCAGGTAGGCAATCAACCCAATAATAAAGCGACCCAGGGACGGGCTCAGACAGCGAAAGATACTACCCACGCCGCGCCATCGGTCGTCCCAAAAAAGCAAGCCCGCTGGATCCCATCAGAAATGATGGATGGGCCTTGGACTCAACTAATAAGCTCTACATGCCGCCGAGACACTTCGGCAACCCAATGGCGAACGTCATCGCTGCAACTCAATATCTCACCAGTCTCCCCATACCCGGAAACTCTCCTGGAGAACAAATGGCACGACAGACAATAGCATGGTTACAAACCGCGATAACGCAGCAGGCGTAGTACACAGTAAGCTGCCCACACCTGCGTAAGAAACCAAAGTCGGAATCTAGCAAGGGTCGACAGAACCGCATCAATAACCCGCAGGTTACAACTCGCCCAAACCACGGTAACCCAACAACATACCGTGGTGTACCATACGGGCAGGCCATGGATGGGCCCTGCCCCAAACATAGCAAACACGGTCGGCCAGCAAACCATGCCTGGAGGGAATGCTATTAGATGGAAGGCTTCAAGCAAGAATACCTGGAACGCAATAATCAAAGCTTGCCCAAGGAGCAAACTTCCGGTTGCCGTCAAGGTCACCATGATCAGACCAACCAACCCTTCCCTTGCCTTCGCAAAGAAAAGAATAAAGGAGCGCAAAGCCAAGGAGCCGTTGTCCGGCACCATCCCTATGAAACCTCGCCGAAATACAAGACGAACCCCTAGTCGCCCAATAACAGCAGGATTTTCTATATTTTCA
Organism: Bromus sterilis; assembly: GCA_950022295.1. NCBI lineage: Eukaryota > Viridiplantae > Streptophyta > Magnoliopsida > Poales > Poaceae > Bromus > Bromus sterilis. The sequence continues at coordinate 179,497,132 of OX465601.1, read as the reverse complement.
CCAACAATCACAATGGAAATACGGACGCTGCACATCAAATAGCTTCAAGACAGTCGGGTCCCGACAAGACCAACCAGGAAAATCAGAAGGTAACCAAGACAAAGATGGACCACTAGCTAAGAGCAGACAACCCAGAGGCGCTACCCCTGGTCGTCAACACACAAATAGCTGGCTTTATGCTAGAGAAAGTCCTAATGGATGGCGGAAGCTGGGTCAATATACTATACTACAAAACGTTCCTTCATCTTGGCCTAACCGATGAACATCTTCGATATTCGAACACCACACTCTACAGAATCATACCGGGCAGGTCAACTTGCCCGAAGGGATGGGTTACCTAAAAATTAACCTTCGGGGACATCACAAATTTCTGGTCAGAAAACCTCGCGTTCGAAGTCGTCACAATCCAAAGCTCGTACCACGCCATCCTTGGCAGAACAGCATACATCATGTTCATGGTGAGATCCTGCTACCTCCATCTTCAACTAAAGATGCTTGGTCTACAAGGCATTATCACGATACAAGGTAGCCAAGATGTAGACTTATACTGCGAGAAAAGCGCCATCTCCTACGCAGCAGAAGACCAAGGAGGTGGAACTCAACATCCAACCTCGAAGCCGGACTTCACCAGCCAGTAGAAGGAAACTCATACCAACAAGGATGACGAAGGTGCCTCTACAAGCTTTGGAAAAACAACCAAGCAATCTCCCCCAACCAACATGGCATATCGTTCTGGCCAATATTCGAACGATACCCAACTTTGACAAAAGTAAGCTGGCCGCCACTAGCATTCTCTGAACTGGGGACCAACATCTGACTCCATTGTCCCCTTACACTCTTGCAATAAAAAACTTTACATTTCCTGCAAATTTATTATTTCTCTTCAGATCAGCCACCGGGATTCTTCAACCAACGCATGTAAACTCGATGCAACTCGCATTTATATGACCTGGATCTATCGCCTTTGGTTCAACCAAGCCCAGCCACGTAGCTTTCTTGACTCTGAACCAAAGGAAGCATAGAACCAGCACAAGTCATGCGAAGACGACTTACAGGGAAGTTCATACCAACACGCACACCTGTGAAACAACAATTCCTGTTCATAAGTCACTCAAAGGCATCTTACCAGAGAGTCGGTCGACCCTAAACTTATCTTCTCAAAGTATGTCGTTATCACACATACATTTGACTTTCACGTGCTACACATTTATATTCCGCATACCAGCGTTTCATTACAGTTTTAGCACACAACAACTTACAAAATGTCTGACACGACATAAAAGATTGGGGGCTTATACAAAAAAAATCAACCCACGTCGCCCGCGACCTTTCCAGTCCCGATAGAAGACCCGATGGACAAAACTCCACCAGCAACCTTCTGGGAAACGGCTTTGGGAGCCGGCATCAAATGCTTCCGGTTATTTTCATCATAACCAGGCTCAAAAACATCTAGCTTTAACTCTTCAGCAATCACGGTGGCATGCCTTTTCACCTCCTTAGCTACCCGAAAGTAATCAGCCGGCTCGTACCTTGAGCCGTCAGCCTTGAACTACGAAAAGCCAAGAGCCAGCCTACCCGGGTCCCTGCTTGGATGATAAACTTTGCATAAAGTCAGGGCCTGGATCACGCCTTTCTGGCAAGCCGACTTCTTCATCTCCTCTGCACATTCCGGGGTCCTAGAAAGTTCCTGCAGAAAATTGCTATTCAAATTTGGGTCTGACAAGTGTCCAGACAAAGCCTTGATGACCCGGCAACCACCAAGATGCATACTGGATATGAGATCACTGATGGCCGACAAGTCATCGCCACCTTTCTTCAGCAAAGAAAGCCTTTCCCCTAGAATTTTTTCTCAGAAATAAGAACAAGAACAAGGCATATCCCCTTCTCGAATACAAAAAAGAGAGATACTGCTTACTTAAAACAGCGTCTCCCATCTCCGTAAGAAGCCAGCGCAGGGTCTCCAATTCCGATCGAGCAGCCTGCGAGTCGGCCACAACCTCCTCCCTGGCCTGCTCTTTGGACAACACATCGTCCCTCAAAATCTCCAACTCCCGAAGGTACCCGTCACGCGACTGTGCGACCTTGCTTTCAACTTCCTTTTGCCGGCTCGTCTCGACGGCCAGTAGCTCCCGCAACTTGGCTTCCATCTCGGCAGATTGCGATACTAAAGCCTAAAACTTTCGACAAATTATGGAAAAAATCTGTCCATCCTATCTTTCTCATATACTGGTTCACCGCAAGTTGCCAAAGTTACTTACGCCAATTCATGGGGGATGGATACTTACAGAAGAGGGAAATAAGACATAAGAGAAATACCTCATAAGCACGCATCATATTTACCATCAAATTTTGTTGTTCACCTAACCGGGTCATCACACCCGTATACATACTATGAAAAGACACCTCCCCTTGAGTCGGCGCCTTTCCTGGAGAAGCAATCAGCTATGTCTGCAGCATCATAGCGTGATCACCTACCGATCCACTAGTCCCTGAGATAGCCACATGCATGGACACTAAAGGTGTGGCACCCCGGCTCAGAGCACCGGAACGCCCCGTGCTCCAGCCTAGAGATCAAGTCTTCTGGAACACTGCACCACTTGATATAGAACTGAACAGCTTTCTATTACCAAAGATACGGGTACAAGGGGTTTATTACAAAGCTGACGAAGCGGGATGACGGACAAGCTTGCTCCTCAAGCTTGCCTCGGATCTACATCAAGAAGACTATCTTTCTAGCAGCGGAATATAACTCGACAGCAGAACAACGGAGACGGTGATGAACTCCACTCAACAGGAACACTGGTTGGGACACCTCCTAGCTCGCCAACACCGGGAATGTCGTCCTACGCATCCAAAGCATTGTCTGCAAATCTGGCATGACACGCCAGGTTAGTACATAGAATGTACTTGCAAGCTCACAACAACCAATTCACCAAGGCAAAAACAATAACATGGTGAGCAGGTTAAAATATTTTAGTGGATTAATCATATGAGCATCAATATCATGCAACAGATAATCATCAAGCATAATACCAGCATTAAGGCTATTGCACGCAACCCCACATGATCATCGCATGATCGTGTGGCTTACCTCGGAGTCCTTACAGACTAAAGCACCGGGTCATCTGATGACATAACTATCTAAACTGGTCACTGCATGACCAAACGGGTCATCACATGACCAACCACTTAACAAAATTATCCAACCGAACTCATGTTGATATCATGGTGTGACCTAGTACGAACTGTGTCCAATACGGTGGACTCGGCTATTCGAATAGATTCACACCCTCTGCAGAGGTCGTGCACTTTACCCACACTATGGAGCTTTTCCTCCATCCAGTACCTTGGAACTTGTCCCACAGGAACCTCGGAACTCATACCACATGATTGGACTAGGACTTCTCCAATGAGACTGTTCTACCGCATGCCTCTCTTACCGTATCACCGACATCCGTCTTGGGTAGCCCCATGTTCTCCCGACACACCTTCCATCGCATGGCAAACGGCCACCTCGTGGCAAAACGGCCACCGTCGTGGCAAACTTGTCCCTAATGGGGAATGGATCCATGTCAACAAACCAGCTCTCGAGACTATTTCCGCTTACCGGGCCAGGTTAACAGCGCGCGCATAGCCTCCCCTCTTTGGTGATACGCATAAGAGAGCACACCGATAGTCTAAGCCAAGGCCTTCCCATAAAGGTGAGCGTGGCTGCACTGATAAGTACGGTTTGGTGGCACCTGATCAACTGGGCACAATCATGCCTTCAACAGCAAACACAAGCATCAGGTGCAACATGGGCATTTAGATGAATGACATATCAACATAAGCGGAACAAACCAAGATACGGTTATGGTCACACCATGATTCAAATCATACTTTAGTTGGTTAACTTGGTCATAATACGATGATAGCAATACCATGGATGTAGCTAAGCATGATATAATGATAACATGAGCAAAGCATATTGTGAACATGGCATATCATGCAATAACATGATTACAACATGGCATGGTATTGACATGACCAATTATACATAGCAATGCAACATCATCAAAGTGGTCCAAGCATAAGAGCATAGCATGATCATAGAACATCGAGAATGTCACATCACCGAAGATTTGGGAAACTTTCAAAGCATGTCAAAGCTTTGAAAAAGTGCAAAAGAAATTGTGTCTTGTCTTCACCAATTGAGTGGGGTATACTCCTTGGTCTTCAACACCAACCAAAAGTGCTGAAAAATGTTTTATAAAAAGGCACGGAGGAAAAAGGGTCAAACTCACTTTTATTGGACCAGAAAATAACACAGAAAGTCATGGCACAAGACATATGCCAAAATAAAGAGGGGAAAAAGAGCAATCCAATGCAAAAAAGAATCACTTCATTTGGACTTGTGGTTTGGAAGTTATTCAAGGTCAAAGTTCTGGTCAAAATAATGATTTTAAATTATTTAAAATCATTTTTGAAATTTCCAGGGGGGTGACGTCAAAGGCGGGTTTCAGAAATGCGCCACCACTTAAATACCAATTCAGGTGGAGCCCAGTGACTCACGGTGGGCCATCCCTCTCATATGTCCAGAGAGGGGAGAGAGAAACAGAGGAGTGGCGCTCACCAGCAGCGGAGGCCAGATCTCTACTTCAACCAGAAGTTTGATACAACAATCTTTGAGCACAACCTGAGGTCACATGGTGGGGATTGGGAAAGAGCTAGGTTGTCACAGAGCTTTGGGGTTGGAAGGACTACCATTCTGGAGATCTACAACCCGAATGGACAAAGGAAGAATGCACTTCCTTTTTAAGGTGCCAAATGGACCAGAATTGAAATATTGAAGCTAGCATCATTTTGGCTTGGTGTACCTGGCTTAATTTTGGTGTGGCATGGTTATTTGGTGGTGTGCTTTAGTGTGCAAAATTTCATGGTCATTGGGTAAACCTTGCTGGTACATGCTTCACAAGGTTTCCCTCTAACCAGAAACTTCCACATGATCATGCAGTCACATGGGTGATGGGATTTGGCTCAAATTTGGTTTGGTGGGGTTATATGGTGGCGGAAGTAGGCATAAAAAGTTTCAAGGCAAATAGGATCCCCTAGCTTTCACTTCCTTCACAATGCCCCTTTGTTGCATCCACACTTTGGGAATTAATTGTGGGAGTCTGGCTAAGCAAATAGTGGTGGGATTTGGTGTAGGATAATGATATGATCACAAGAGATTGCACAAAAACTTTCACCAGCAATGTATCAAGAGAAATGGCACTCCCTTCACAAAGCTCCATTCTGCCCTCACAGACAAATGAATTTTTCTAGAGGAAAAATTCACTTGGGCAATGCATTGTTTTTAAGAAATTTGGCAAGATATAACATCAAGGCTATGAGGGAGTTCTTCGGGGACATATGGAGCAATATAAATAGTGCTTGCTTCATAATCCTCAAATAATAGGGATTATTCCTTTTATTGGAAAAGGAATACATGGCTTGAATGAAAATGGTGGCTTGGATGGGGTGGACCAATGGAATGACATGGAAAAGGGCTACTTGAGCATGGAAAGAGAATATGCTCAAGTTCAAGTCCAAAGAGTTGCTCAAAATCCAAACCAACTGGCAAATCTAGGAAATAGATCAGAAAAGTTTTTGGAAAAATAAAGTTCCAAAATCCAGGGTGTCACAAACCTACCCCCCTTAGAAAAAATCTCGTCCTCGAGATTGGGTTTCTCAGGGAACCACTTGAAAACTTACCATCCTTAGGAAACTTATTGCTTCTCATATTTCCTTTTTACCGCATATCGTTCCCTCAGTAGCATCCAATATCTTTGGCTTAGGGGGCTTGCTTCACCCACTTCATATCTCTGACTGAATGCTCTTCCTTTATATGTTAGATCTTTTCCTACTGACATTCATCCTTGTGTCTACTGACTGTGGCACGGTCTTGATTCCTTGGTCTTGGCCTCTTCAGGAAAAGGCTTGGCCTTGATGGGTAGCTGGTATCTCCGAATTCCTACCGTCATGATATCTTATTGAGCGGAGCTTGGAATGTCTTCCCTGGGTCTCCATCACAATGCTTTTGGCTTGTCCATATCGAGCATTAACTCTGGACGGGGCACCAATTCTGAACGTTTCCTCATACTGAGATTCACTTTTCATGCTGCCCCATCCATGGGTGGTGATGGACCAGGTTACGCTCGGACGCCGCCCATATAGTCAAAATGTTGAGCAGGGTAGGTGGTCTTCAGCGAAGCAGAGTGGGATGTCTCGGCAACACAGACAACTCCGAACATGAGCAAATGCTTGGGCTGACGGCTGGGTACGAGTTCCCTTTCCAATAGAGTGAGATTTCTCCGTTGTAGATGTCTATGGTGGTCCATATGGTTTCAACTGATCCAGGCAAAATTTGATTCCGAGGTCCATACGATTCATTATTTTGCCGTACTCGTCGGGTTCGCAAACGTTGCATACCTTCGACATTAGATGGGGTGCAACACTGACTCTTGTAGCATACATTGCAGCGAGATTCGTCATGGGCCATGTCTGTCTGGCCTGGGTCTTGCTACTGCGATACTTATCTTCTTGTACTGGCTTTACTTTCGTCACAATCCTTCCCATAGAACCTCTTGCATAACGGCTTATCATCTTGTCGGAATCTTCCCTGATACAGACGGATTACCTTCACCTTTTGTCTCTTGGCTCACCATGATAATCTTGGTGGCAATGGATGGGGGTCTAGAGATCCTCCTCCTTCGGGGCCTTGTCGGACGTGCGGAGCTGAGTATCGAGATTGGGATAAGACCCAACCCTTCCTTGCTTCTTTTCCTTCAGGGTATACCTTTAGAATTTGGAAGTCTTTCTTCTAGGCTGAGGTGCATCTGATTCTTCCGCTGATTTGTCTCCCGAGAGCTGCGGTTCCTCACTGCTTTTCATGTCTATACTCTCTCTTGATTACGAGCATGGTGGTATTCACACCGGGGTAGCTCGCATCCTTGGATGAGTGCCCATAGAATGTGTGGGTCCTGACAATGCTGAAGCCTTTACTGCTGGAGTTCTGACAATACCGTTGCATGCATGATCACATGTCGAGGGAGGCTGGGTAGCTTGTGTGTGAAGCATGGCCGGGGTAGCTTACTGAGGAAAACTGGATATCGTATCTCAGAAGCTTTCTTCGTTGGCGTATCGAGGAAGGCGGTGTGTCGTACACGGGAAGCTGCCTTGATAGCTTGCTTCTTTGCACTTATGGAGAGACTGGTTCCTTGCACTGGAAGTTTCTGCGGCTAATCACTATAGGCAGCTGGTTAGCCTTTTTTGGAATCCATCCATGGCGAACAGAGCACGACTGGGTGTCTTGCATCGTAAGCTTCACTCGGTGGCTTGTGCTGGAAGGCTGAATGTCTTGGCCAAGAAGATGCCCGGATGGCGTACTGAGGAAGACTGATACACTGTGCATGTCGGGTGTGACGGGTATCTTGTGGCAGAAGACTGAGGTTCCTTATGGCTGAGACTTTCCCATGGTAGCACGTGTACAAAGCTGAAAGAAAATTACTGACTGCTGGCTTGTTAGAGGGGGACATCCTTCCAATCATTTCTCTGCTGGATATGGCCTTCATGATATGTTCTGACCGTCTTCTAGAAAATACCAAAATATCTTGCATTGCATAAGATTGTAGCTGGTGTATGTCCTGCCTTTGATGCGTATGTTTATGGGTCACCATTTCTGTTTTCCCTTTCTTGAATTTTCACGGCTGTCGTAGTTGACACAGACATGATGCAGCTGATAGCTCCCTGTAAGACTCCTGCTTGAGCCATATGCTTTGGATGCGGACTTGAACAATTTTATCCAGGAAGAACTCATACTGGATCCCAATATTCCCAATGTATTCTTTGTGAATCCTTCTTGACTCGTTAACTTCATGATGGTCCCCAGTCTTGCACTGACTCTTCGAAGTATGCGGTGTTATGATCAACTTACCATCGGGGTAGATAAAGCGACACCAAAGAACCAACGAAGATCGAATGAAAACCAACGAAGAAATCTAATGAAGCAAAGATCAACAGCCATCGATAGAACAATCACTTCAAAATCTTTAGCGTTAGTCGATGACCATCTCAATCCCTTACATAAGACTGGCAAATAACCCAGTACCCACCAGAATGGTTTTTACGACTCTGATCTGGGACGTTTACTGGAATAGCTCAAGCACGTCTCAAGGCGGCCGACCAAGAATCAGTGTAGAACATGAGACGACGTTGATAAAAAGAATGCAGAGGTCCCCTAAGACGGCCAAGAAAACAGCTCAGAGCATAAGGTCTCCACTGCGAAAAGAAACTCAACAACTGCCCGAGACAACTGAAAAGCAACTCAGAACACGGGTCGGTTGTTGAAAAGAGAAATGTAAAATAGACATCCACCCCGGACGACCAACAACGAATCAGCTCAGAACCAAGCGTGGTGCCATACTCCAAACGAAAGCGAGCAAGGGTTCATCCGAGTCATGTGCTACGTGCAAAACCCATCCGTTAAACACCGAAAAACCAAACAAGGGGTCGATGGAGAAGTTTTACGAAGCAAAGATAAATAGCACCGAAGGTTGAGCAAGATTACATGGAAATAGATCATATATTATTGATAGCACAACATCAACCAAGATGCAACAAGCACATGCGCTACTACTACCCAGTACTAGGGAAATAGCTATACATGGAAAGCTTATTAGTGGTGCATATAACAAGCCTTGCACCACCATTTGTTAGGGGTGGTGCACTGGAAAATAATGCGCCACCCATAAGACCTTAGGGGTGGCGCATTATTTTCCAGTGCGCCATCCCTAAGAGTGGGCCAGCCTGGATGAGCTTATACGTGGCGCATTTGGTATAATGCGCCACCCCTAAGAACCTTATAGGTGGCGCATTCCCAAAATGCGCCACCCCTAAGAGCTTAGAGGTGGCGCATTTTGTAGATGCGCCACCCATAAGGTTCTTAGGGGCGGCGCATTTTGGAGATGCGCCACCCATAAGAGCTTAGGTGTGGCGCATTTCAACAATGCGCCACCACTGACTTGATATATGCGGCACTAAATGCCTAGAGCTGCCCTTATCTACTCCACCCCAACTACCACCTCTCATTCACTCCACACAATTCTCAAACTAGATCCACTCTTCTCACCCTAGATCTATTCGGGTTTCTCCTCCTCCCCACCTCATTTCTTCCATTTATCCATCCATACTTGGCATTAAATCTATTTTGTTTCATATTGAAGTAAGTGGACCTCCTCCCAAACTCTTTTCTTCCATTTATCACCAATATAATTGCCTTTATTAGCTTGGGGTTTGTTGTATATGTGAAGCTTGGGTTTGATGTATATGTGAAGCTTTTGGTGGTTTGATGTATATGTGAAGTGTATATGTGGAGCTTGTGGTGGTTTGATGTATATGTGAAGCTTGTGGTGGTTTTCATGTATATGCTAAGTGTATATGTGCAGCTTGTGGTGGTTTGATGTATATGTGAAGCTTATGGTGGTTTGATGTATATGTGAATCTTGAGTGGCAAATGTTTTGCCGAAATGTTGATTCATTTCCGTTTCGGCAAATTTCTGGCGCACTCTCCGCATGCTCCCATGCATTATTAGGGAAGGTCATGCCGAATTTTTCCGGTGACGACTGTGATATATAATTGTGTTGCTCTCTCTGTGCACGCAGGTGATCGACCATGGTCCGCGAGATGGTGAGCGATATTACCGTGGCTAGGTGGATGCAATGTGCGACAAACGACATGCTAAGGAATAATAGGTCGGATATAAGATGTGCGTGTCGGAGATGCAAACTGCAGTGCGTGACCGAAACTGATTCCGGAATATTGCAAAGACACCTGAAGCGTAATGGTTTGATGGATGGCTACACACGGTGGATAAGTGATGAAGCTGGTGAGGAGGAGGACGTCAATGGTGGGGCGCCAGTAAATGAGGAAGGGCAACCAGACAACAGTGGCGGGCGAGAAGACGAAGAGCATCCCGTACATGATCATGAAAAAGATGACGAAGAGGATCATGTAGATCAAGATGTCGGACATGAAGATCAAAATGTCGGATATGATCAGGATTCAAGCGGGGTGCGGGACCCTCATGTTCAAGAGCTGCTTGTCAAAGAGGAGTTCATCTCTACTTCAACCAGAAGTTTGATACAAAAATCTTTGAGCACAAGCTGAGGTCACATGGTGGGGATTGGGAAAGAGCTAGGTTGTCACAGAGCTTTGGGGTTGGAAGGACTACCATTCTGGAGATCTACAACCCGAATGGACAAAGGAAGAATGCACTTCCTTTTTAAGGTGCCAAATGGACCAGAATTGCAATATTGAAGATGGCATCATTTTGGCTTTGTGGATCTGGCTTAATTTTGGTGTGGCATGGTTATTTGGTGGTGTGCTTTAGTGTGCAAAACTTCATGGTCATTGGGTACACCTTGCTGGTACATGCTTCACAAGGTTTCCCTCTGACCAGAAACTTCCACATGATCATGCAGTCACATGGGTGATGGGATTTGGCTCAAATTTGGTTTGGTGGGGTTATATGGTGGTGGAAGTAGGCACAAAAAGTTTCAAGGCAAATAGGATCCCCTAGCTTTCACTTCCTTCACAATGCCCCTTTGTTGCATCCACACTTTGGGAATTAATTGTGGGAGTCTGGCTAAGCAAATGGTGGTGGAATTTGGTGTAGGATAATCATATGATCACAAGAGATTGCACAAAAACTTTCACCAGCAATGGATCAAGAGAAATGGCACTCCCTTCACAAAGCTCCATTCTGCCCTCACAGACAAATGAATTTTTCTAGAGGAAAAATTCACTTGGGCCATGCATTGTTTTTAACAAATTTGGTAAGATATAACATTAAGGCTATGAGGGAGTTCTTTGGGGACTTATGGAGCAAGATAAATAGTGGTTGCTTCATAATCCTCAAATAATAGGGATTATTCCTTTTATTGGAAAAGGAATACATGGCTTGAATGGAAATGGTGGCTTAGATGGGGTGGATCAATGGAATGACATGGAAAAGGGCTTGGAATCAAGGGCTACTTGAGCATGGAAAGAGAATATGCCCAAGTTCAAGTCCAAAGAGTTGCTCAAAATCCAAACCAACTGGCAAATCTAGGAAATAGATCAGAAAAGTTTTTGGAAAAAGAAAGTTCCAAAATCCAGGGTGTCACAAACCTACCCCCCTTAGAAAAAATCTCGTCCTCGAGATTGGGTTTCTCAGGGAACCACTTGAAAACTTACCATCCTTAGGAAACTTATTGCTTCTCATATTTCCTTTTTACTGCATATCGTTCCCTCAGTAGCATCCAATATCTTTGGCTTAGGGGGCTTGCTTCACCCACTTCATATCTCTGACTGAATGCTCTTCCTTTATATGTTAGATCTTTTCCTACTGACATTCATCCTTGTGTCTACTGACTGTGGCATGGTCTTGAATCCTTGGTCTTGGCCTCTTCAGGAAAAGGCTTGGCCTTGGTGCGTAGCTGGTATCTCCGAATTCCTACCGTCATGATATCTTATTGTGCGGGGCTTGGAATGTCTTCCCTGGGTCTGCATCACATAGCTTTTGGCTTGTCCATCTCGAGCATTAACTCTGGCCGGGGCACCAATTCTGAACGTTTCCTCATACTGAGATTCACTTGTCATGCTGCCCCATCCATGGGTGGTGATGGACCAGGTTACGCTCGGACGCGGCCCATATAGTCAAAATGCTGAGCAGGGTAGGTGGTCTTCAGCGAAGCAGAGTGGGATGTCTTGGCAATACAGACAACTCCGAACATGAGCAAATGCTTGGGCTGACGGCTGGGTACGAGTTCCCTTGCCCATAGAGTGAGATTTCTCCGTTGTAGATGTCTATGGTGTTCCATACGGTTTCAACTGATCCAGGCAAAATTTGATTCTGAGGTCCATACGATTCATCCTTTTGCAGTACTCGTCGGGTTCGCAAACGTTGCATACCTTCGACATTAGATGGGGTGCAACACTGACTCTTGTAGCATACATTGCAGCGAGATTCGTCATGGGCCATGTCTGTCTGGCCTGGGTCTTGCTACTGCGATACTTATCTTCTTGTACTAGCTTTACTTTAGTCACAATCCTTCCCATAGCACCTCTTGCATAACGGCTTATCATCTTGTCATAATCTTCCCTGATACAGACGGATTACCTTCACCTTTTGTCTCTTGGCTCACCATGATAATCTTGGTGGCAATGGATGGGGGTCTCAAGATCCTCCTCCTTCGGGGCCTTGTCGGACGTGCGGAGCTGAGTATCGAGATTGGGATAAGACCCAACCCTTCCTTGCTTCTTTTCCTTCAGGGTATACCTTTAGAATTTGGAAGTCTTTCTTCTAGACTGAGGTGCATCTGATTCTTCCGCTGATTTCTCTCCCGAGAGCTGCGGTTGCTCACTACTTTTCATGTGTATACTCTCTCTTGATTACGAGCATGGTGGTATTCACACTGGGGTAGCTCGCATCCTTGGAAGAATTCCCATAGAATGTGTGGGTCCTGACAACGCTGAAGCTTTTACTGCTGAAGTTCTGACAATACCGTTGCATGCATGATGACATGTCGAGGGAGGCTGGGTAGCTTGTTTGTGAAGCATGGCCGGGGTAGCTTACTGAGGAAAACTGGATATCGTATCTCAGAAGCTTTTTTCGTTGGCGTATCGAGGAAGGCGGTGTGTCGTACACGGGAAGCTGCCTTGATAGCTTGCTTCTTTGCACTTATGGAGAGACTGGTTCCTTGCACTGGAAGTTTCCGCGGGTAATCACTATAGGTAGCTGGGTAGCTTGTTTTGGAATCCATCCATGGCGTACAGAGCACGACTGGGTGTCTTGCATCGTAAGCTTCACTCAGTGGCTTGTGGTGGAAGGCTGAATGTCTTGGCCAAGAAGATGCCCGGATGGCGTACTGAGGAAGACTGATACACTGTGCATGTCGGGTGTGACGGGTATCTTGTCGCGGAAGACTGAGGTTCCTTATGGCTGAGACTTTCCCATGGTAGCACGTGTACAAAGCTGAAAGAAATTTAATGACTGCTGGCTTGTTAGAGGGGGACATCCTTCCAATCATTTCTCTGTTGGATATGGCCTTCATGATATGTTCTGACCGTCTTCTAGAAAATACCAAAATATCTTGCATTGGATAAGATTGTAGCTGGTGTATGTCCTGCCTTTGATGCGTATGTTTATGGGTCACCATTTCTGTTTTCCCTTTCTTGAATTTTCACGGCTGTCGTAGTTGACACAGACATGATGCAGCTGATAGCTCCCTGTAAGACTCCTGCTTGAGCCATATACTTTGGATGCGGACTTGAACAATTTTATCCAGGAAGAACTCATACTGGATCCCAATATTCCCAATGTATTCTTTGTGAATCCTTCTTGACTCGTTAACTTCATGATGTTCCCCAGTATTGCACTTACTCTTCAAGGTATGCGGGGTTATGAGCAACTTTCCATCGGGGTAGATAAAGCGACACCAAAGAACCAACAAAGATCGAATGAAAACCAACGAAGAAATCCAACGGAGCAAAGATCAACAGCCATCGATAGAACAATCACTTCAAAATCTTTAGCGTTAGTCGATGACCATCTCAATCCCTTACATAAGACTGGAAAATAACCCAGTAGCCACCAGAATGGTTTTTACGACTCTGATCTGGGACGTTTACTGGAATAGCTCAAGCACTGCTCAAGGCGGCCGACCAAGAATCAGCGCAGAACATGAGACGACGTTGATAAAAAGAATGCAGAGGTCCCCTAAGACGGTCAAGAAAACAGCTCAGAGCATAGGGTCTCCACTGCGAAAAGAAACTCAACAACTGCCCGAGATAGCTGAAAAGCAGCTCAGAACACGGGTCGGTTGTTGAAAAGAGAAATGTAAAATAGACATCCACCCCGGACGACCGACAACGAATCAGCTCAGAACCAAACGTGGTGCCATACTCCAAACGAAAGCAAGCAAGGGTTCGTCCGAGTCATGTGCTACCTGCAAAACCCATCCGTTAAACACCGAAAAACCAAACAAGGGGTCGATGAAGAAGTTTTATGAAGCAAAGATAAATAGCACCGAAGGTGCAGCAAGATTACATGGAAAGAGATCATATATTATTGATAGTACAACATCACCCAAGATGCAACAAGCACATGCGCTACTACTACCCAGTACTAGGGAAATAGCTATACATGGAAAGCTTATTAGTGGTGCATATAACAAGCCATGCGCCATCATCTGTTAGGGGTGGCGCACTGGAAAATAATGCGCCACCCATAAGACCTTAGGGGTGGCGCATTATTTTCCAGTGCGCCATCCCTAAGAGTGGGCCAGCCTGGATGAGCTTATACGTGGCGCATTTGGTATAATGCGCCACCCCTAAGAACCTTACAGGTGGCGCATTCCCAAAATGCGCCACCCCTAAGAGCTTAGAGGTGGCGCATTTTGTAGATGCCCCACCCATAAGGTTCTTAGGGGTGGCGCATTTTGGAGATGCGCCACCCATAAGAGCTTAGGGGTGGCGCATTTCAACAATGCGCCACCACTGACTTGATATATGCGCCACTAAATGCCTAGAGCTGCCCTTATCTACTCCACACCACCTACCACCTCTCATTCACTCCACACAATTCTCAAACTAGATCCACTCTTCTCACCCTAGATCTATTCGGGTTTCTCCTCCTCCCCACCTCATTTCTTCCATTTATCCATCCATACTTGGCATTAAATCTATTTTGTTTCATATTGAAGTAAGTGGACCTCCTCCCAAACTCTTTTCTTCCATTTATCACCAATATATTTGCCTTTATTAGCTTGGGGTTTGTTGTATATGTGAAGCTTGGGTTTGATGTATATGTGAAGCTTGTGGTGGTTTGATGTATACGTGAAGTGTATATGTGGAGCTTGTGGTGGTTTGATGTATATGTGAAGCTTGTGGTGGTTTTGATGTATATGCTAAGTGTATATGTGAATCTTGTGGTGGTTTGATGTATATGTGAAGCTTATGGTGGTTTGATGTATATGTGAATCTTGAGTGGCCAATGTTTTGCCGAAATGTCGATTCATTTCCGTTTCGGAAAATTTCTGGCGCACTATCCGCATGCTCCCATGCTTTATTAGGGAAGGTCATGCCGAATTTTTCCGGCGACGACTGTGATATATAATTGTGTTGCTCTCTGTGTGCACGCAGGTGATCGACCATGGTCTGCGAGATGCTGACCGATATTACCGTGGCTAGGTGGATGCAATGTGCGACAAACGACATGCTAAGGAATAATAAGTCGGATATAAGATGTCCGTGTCGGAGATTCAAACTGCAGTGCGTGACCGAACCTGATTCCAGAATATTGCAAAGACACCTGAAGCGTAATGCTTTGATGGATGGCTACACACGGTGGATAAGTGATGAAGCTGGTGAGGAGGAGGACGTCAATGGTGGGGCGCCAGTAAATGAGGAAGGGCAACCAGACAACAACGGCGTGCGAGAAGACGAAGAGCATCCCGTACATGATCATGAAAAAGATGACGAAGCGGATCATGTAGATCAAGATGCCGGACATGAAGATAAAGATTTCGGACATGATCAGGATTCAAGTTTGGTGCGGGACCCTCATGTTCAAGAGCTGCTTGTCAAATAGGAGTTGATCTCTACTTCAACCAGAAGTTTGATACAACAATCTTTGAGCACAAGCTGAGGTCACATGGTGGGGATTGGGAAAGAGCTAGGTTGTCACAGAGCTTTGGGGTTGGAAGGACTACCATTCTGGAGATCTACAACCCGAATGGACAAAGGAAGAATGCACTTCCTTTTTAAGGTGCCAAATGGACCAGAATTGCAATATTGAAGCTGGCATCATTTTGGCTTGGTGGATCTGGCTTAATTTTGGTGTGGCATGGTTATTTGGTGGTGTGCTTTAGTGTGCAAAATTTCATGGTCATTGGGTACACCTTGCTGGTACATGCTTCACAAGGTTTCCCTCTGACCAGAAACTTCCACATGATCCACATGGGTGATGGGATTTGGCTCAAATTTGGTTTGGTGGGGTTATATGGTGGTGGAAGTAGGCACAAAAAGTTTCAAGGCAAATAGGATCCCCTAGCTTTCACTTCCTTCACAATGCCCCTTTGTTGCATCCACACTTTGGGAATTAATTGTGGGAGTCTGGCTAAGCAAATGGTGGTAGAATTTGGTGTAGGATAAGCATATGATCACAAGAGATTGCACAAAAACTTTCACCAGCAATGGATCAAGAGAAATGGCACTCCCTTCACAAAGCTCCATTCTGCCCTCACAGAAAAATGAATTTTTCTAGAGGAAAAATTCACTTGGGCCATGCATTGTTTTTAAGAAATTTGGCAAGATATAACATCAAGGCTATGAGGGAGTTCTTTGGGGGCTTATGGAGCAAGATAAATAGTGGTTGCTTCATAATCCTCAAACAATAGGGATTATTCCTTTTATTGGAAAAGGAATACATGGCTTGAATGAAAATGGTGGCTTGGATGGGGTGGATCAATGGAATGACATGGAAAAGGGCTTGGAATCAAGGGCTACTTGAGCATGGAAAGAGAATATTCTCAAGTTCAAGTCCAAAGAGTTTCTCAAAATCCAAACCAACTTGCAAATCTAGGAAATAGATCAGAAATGTTTTTGGAAAAAGAAAGTTCCAAAATCCAGGGTGTCACAAACCTACCCCCCTTAGAAAAAATCTCGTCCTCGAGATTGGGTTTCTCAGGGAACCACTTGAAAACTTACCATCCTTAGGAAACTTATTGCTTCTCATATTTCCTTTTTACTGCATATCGTTCCCTCAGTAGCATCCAATATCTTTGGCTTAGGGGGCTTGCTTCACCCACTTCATATCTCTGACTGAATGATCTTCCTTTATATGTTAGATCTTTTCCTACTGACATTCATCCTTGTGTCTACTGACTGTGGCACGGTCTTGAATCCATGGTCTTGGCCTCTTCAGGAAAAGGCTTGGCCTTGATGGGTAGCTGGTATCTCCGAATTCCTACCGTCATGATATCTTATTGTGCGGGGCTTGGAATGTCTTCCCTGGGTCTGCATCACATTGCTTTTGGCTTGTCCATCTCGAGCATTAACTCTGGCCGGGGCACCAATTCTGAACGTTTCCTCATACTGAGATTCACTTGTCATGCTGCCCCATCCATGGGTGGTGATGGGCCAGGTTTCGTTTGGACGCGGCCCATATAGTCAAAATGCTGAGCAGGGTAGGTTGTCTTCAGCGAAGCAGAGTGGGATGTCTCGGCAATACAGACAACTCCGAACATGAGCAAATGCTTGGGCTGACGGCTGGGTACGAGTTCCCTTGCCCATAGAGTGAGATTTCTCCGTTGTAGATGTCTATGGTGGTCCATATGGTTTCAACTGATCCAGGCAAAATTTGATTCCGAGGTCCATACGATTCATCCTTTTGCCGTACTCGTCGGGTTCGCAAATGTTTCATACCTTCGACATTAGATGGGGTGCAACACTGACTCTTGTAGCATACATTGCAGCGAGATTCGTCATGGGCCATGTCTGTCTGGTCTGGGTCTTGCTACTGCGATACTTATCTTCTTGTACTGGCTTTACTTTCGTCACAATCCTTCCCATAGCACCTCTTGCATAACGGCTTATCATCTTGTCGGAATCTTCCCTGATACAAACGGATTACCTTCACCTTTTGTCTCTTGGATCACCATGATAATCTTAGTGGCAATGGATGGGGGTCTCAAGATCCTCCTCCTTCGGGGCCTTGTCGGACGTGCGGAGCTGAGTATCGATGTTGGGATAAGACCCAACCCTTCCTTGCTTCTTTTCCTTCAGGGTATACCTTTAGAATTTGGAAGTCTTTCTTCTAGGCTGAGGTGCATCTGATTCTTCCGCTGATTTGTCTCCCGAGAGATGCGGTTCCTCACTGCTTTTCATGTGTATACTCTCTCTTGATTACGAGCACGGTGGTATTCACACCGGTGTAGCTCGCATCCTTGGAAGAATTCCCATAGAAAGTGTGGGTCCTGACAATGCTGAAGCCTTTACTGCTGGAGTTCTGACAATACCGTTGCATGCATGATGACATGTCGAGGGAGGCTGGGTAGCTTGTTTGTGAAGCATGGCCGGGGTAGCTTACTGAGGAAAACTGGATATCGTATCTCAGGAGCTTTCTTCGTTGGCGTATCGAGGAAGGAGGTGTGTCGTACACGGGAAGCTGCCTTGATAGCTTGCTTCTTTGCACTTATGGAGAGACTGGTTCCTTGCACTGGAAGTTTCTGCGGCTAATCACTATAGGCAGCTGGGTAGCTTGTTTTGGAATCCATCCATGGCGTACAGAGCACGACTGGGTGTCTTGCATCGTAAGCTTCACTCGGTGGCTTGTGCTGGAAGGCTGAATGTCTTGGCCAAGAAGATGCCCGGATGGCGTACTGAGGAAGACTGATACACTGTGCATGTCGGGTGTGCCGGGTATCTTGTCGCGGAAGACTGAGGTTCCTTATGGCTGAGACTTTCCCATGGTAGCACGTGTACAAAGCTGAAAGAAATTTACTGACTGCTGGCTTGTTAGAGGGGGACATCCTTCCAATCATTTCTGTGCTGGATATGGCCTTCATGATATGTTCTGACCGTCTTCTAGAAAATACCAAAATATCTTGCATTGGATAAGATTGTAGCTGGTGTATGTCCTGCCTTTTATGCGTATGTTTATGGGTCACCATTTCTGTTTTCCCTTTCTTGAATTTTCACGGCTGTCGTAGTTGACACAGACATGATGCAGCTGATAGCTCCCTGTAAGACTCCTGCTTGAGCCATATGCTTTGGATGCGGACTTGAACAATTTTATCCAGGAAGAACTCATACTGGATCCCAATATTCCCAATGTATTCTTTATGAATCCTTCTTGACTCGTTAACTTCATGATGTTCCCCAGTCTTGCACTGACTCTTCGAGGTATGCGGGGTTATGAGCAACTTTCCATCGGGGTAGATAAAGCGACACCAAAGAACCAACGAAGATCGAATGAAAACCAACGAAGAAATCCAACGGAGCAAAGATCAACATCCATCGATAGAACAATCACTTCAAAATCTTTAGCGTTAGTCGATGACCATCTCAATCCCTTACATAAGACTGGCTAATAACCCAGTAGCCACCGGAATGGTTTTTACGACTCTGATCTGGGACGTTTACTGGAATAGCTCAAGCACTGCTCAAGGCGGGAGACCAAGAATCAGCGCAGACATGAGACGACGTTGATAAAAAGAATGCAGAGGTCCCCTAAGACGGCCAAGAAAACAGCTCAGAGCATAGGGTCTCCACTGTGAAAAGAAACTCAACAACTGCCGAGATAGCTGAAAAGCAGCTCAGAACACGGGTCGGTTGTTGAAAAGAGAAATGTAAAATAGACATCCACCCCGGACGACCGACAACGAATCAGCTCAGAACCAAGCGTGGTGCCATACTCCAAACGAAAGCGACCAAGGGTTCGTCCGAGTCATGTGCTACCTGCAAAACCCATCCGTGAAACACCGAA
The DNA here is from genome assembly GCA_950022295.1 of Bromus sterilis. Taxonomy (NCBI): domain Eukaryota; kingdom Viridiplantae; phylum Streptophyta; class Magnoliopsida; order Poales; family Poaceae; genus Bromus; species Bromus sterilis. The sequence goes on along the minus strand of OX465601.1, from coordinate 179,477,585 downwards.
AAACCAAACAAGGGGTCGATGAAGAAGTTTTCCGAAGCAAAGATAAATAGCACCGAAGGTGCAGCAAGATTACATGGAAATAGATCATATATTATTGATAGCACACCATCAACCAAGATGCAACAAGCACATGCGCTACTACTACGCAGTACTAGGTTAATAGCTATACATGGAAAGCTTATTAGTGGTGCATATAACAAGCCATGCGCCATCATCTGTTAGGGGTGGCGCACTGGAAAATAATGCGCCACTCATAAGACCTTAGGGGTGGCGCATTATTTTCCAGTGCGCCATCCTTAAGAGTGGGCCAGCCTGGATGAGCTTATACTTGGCGCATTTGGTATAATGCGCCACCCCTAAGAACCTTATAGGTGGCGCATTCCCAAAATGCGCCACCCCTAAGAGCTTAGAGGTGGCACATTTTGTAGATGCGCCACCCTTAAGGTTCTTAGGGGTGGCGCATTTTGGAGATGCGCCACCCATAAGAGCTTAGGGGTGGCGCATTTCAACAATGTGCCACCACTGACTTGATATATGCGCCACTAAATGCCTAGAGCTGCCCTTATCTACTCCACCCCACCTACCACCTCTCATTCACTCCACACAATTCTCAAACTAGATCCACTCTTCTCACCCTAGATCTATTCGGTTTTCTCCTCCTCCCCACCTCATTTCTTCCATTTATCCATCCATACTTGGCATTAAATCTATTTTGTTTCATATTGAAGTAAGTGGACCTCCTCCCAAACTCTTTTCTTCCATTTATCACCAATATAGTTGCCTTTATTAGCTTGGGGTTTGTTGTATATGTGAAGCTTGGGTTTGATGTATATGTGAAGCTTGTGGTGGTTTGATTTATATGTGAAGTGTATATGTGGAGCTTGTGGTGGTTTGATGTATATGTGAAGCTTGTGGTGGTTTTGATGTATATGCTAAGTGTATAAGTGAAGCTGGTGGTGGTTTGATGTATATGTGAAGCTTATGGTGGTTTGATGTATATGTGAATCTTGAGTGGCCAATGTTTTGCCGAAATGTCGATTTATTTCCGTTTCGGCAAATTTCTGGCGCACTCTCCGCATGCTCCCATGCATTATTAGGGAAGGTCATGCCGAATTTTTCCGGCGACGACTATGATATATAATTGTGTTGCTCTCTCTGTGCACGCAGATGATCGACCATGGTCCGCGAGATGCTGAGCGATATTACCGTGGGTAGGTGGATGCAATGTGCGACAAACGACATGCTAAGGAATAATAGGTCGGATATAAGATGTCCGTGTCGGAGATTCAAACTGCAGTGCATGACCGAACCTGATTCCGGAATATTGCAAAGACACCTGAAGCGTAATGGTTTGATGGATGGCTACACAAGGTGGATAAGTGATGAAGCTGGTGAGGAGGAGGACGTCAATGGTGGGGCGCCAGTAAATGAGGAAGGGCAACCAGACAACAGCGGCGGGCGAGAAGACGAAGAGCATCCCGTACATGATCATGAAAAAGATGACGAAGCGGATCATGTAGATCAAGATGCCGGACATGAAGATCAAGATGTTGGACATGATCAGGATTCAAGCTGGGTGCGGGACCCACATGTTCAAGAGCAGCTTGTGAAAGAGGAGTTGATCTCTACTTCAACCAGAAGTTTGATACAACAATCTTTTAGCACAATCTGAGGTCACATGGTTGGGATTGGGAAAGAGCTAGGTTGTCACAGAGCTTTGGGGTTGGAAGGACTACCATTCTGGAGATCTACAACCCGAATGGACAAAGGAAGAATGAACTTCCTTTTTAAGGTGCCAAATGGACCAGAATTGCAATATTGAAGATGGCATCATTTTGGCTTGGTGGATCTGGCTTAATTTTGGTGTGGCATGGTTATTTGGTGGTGTGCTTTAGTGTGCAAAATTTCATGGTCATTGGGTACACCTTGCTGGTACATGCTTCACAAGGTTTCCCTCTGACCAGAAACTTCCACATGATCATGCAGTCACATGGGTGATGGGATTTGGCTCAAATTTGGTTTGGTGGGGTTATATGGTGGTGGAAGTAAGCACAAAAAGTTTCAAGGCAAATAGGATCCCCTAGCTTTCACTTCCTTCACAATGCCCCTTTGTTGCATCCACACTTTGGGAATTAATTGTGGGAGTCTGGCTAAGCAAATGGTGGTGGAATTTGGTGTAGGATAATCATATGATCACAAGAGATTGCACAAAAACTTTCACCAGCAATAGATCAAGAGAAATGGCACTCCCTTCACAAAGCTCCATTCTTCCCTCACAGACAAATGAATTTTTCTAGAGGAAAAATTCACTTGGGCCATGCATTGTTTCTAAGAAATTTGGCAAGATATAACATCAAGGCTATGAGGGAGTCCTTTGGGGACTTATGGAGCAATATAAATAGTGGTTGCTTCATAATCCTCAAATAATAGGGATTATTCCTTTTATTGGAAAAGGAATACATGGCTTGAATGAAAATGGTGGCTTGGATGGGGTGGATCAATGGAATAACATGGAAAAGGGCTTGGAATCAAGGGCTACTTGAGCATGGAAAGAGAATATGCTCAAGTTCAAGTCGAAAGAGTTGCTCAAAATCCAAACCAACTGGCAAATCTAGGAAATAGATCAGAAAAGTTTTTGGAAAAAGAAAGTTCCAAAATCCAGGGTGTCACAAACCTACCCCCCTTAGAAAAAATCTCGTCCTCGAGATTGGGTTTCTCAGGGAACCACTTGAAAACTTACCATCCTTAGGAAACTTATTGCTTCTCATATTTCCTTTTTACTGCATATCGTTCCCTCAGTAGCATCCAATATCTTTGGCTTAGGGGGCTTGCTTCACCCACTTCATATCTCTGACTGAATGCTCTTCCTTTATATGTTAGATCTTTTCCTACTGACATTCATCCTTGTGTCTACTGACTGTGGCACGGTCTTGAATCCTTGGTCTTGGCCTCTTCAGGAAAAGGCTTGGCCTTGATGGGTAGCTGGTATCTCCGAATTCCTACCGTCATGATATCTTATTGTGCGGGGCTTGGAATGTCTTCCCTGGGTCTGCATCACATAGCTTTTGGCTTGTCCATCTCGAGCATTAACTCTGGCCGGTGCACCAATTCTGAACGTTTCCTCATACTGAGATTCACTTGTCATGCTGCCCCATCCATGGGTGGTGATGGACCAGGTTACGCTCGGACTTGGGGCAGAACCAAGGAACCTCAGGATTGGTGTGAGCGCCGATGGAGTCAATCCGTTTGGCGGCCAGAGCAGCACACACAGTACCTGGCCCGTGTTTGTATGCATATACAACCTTCCCCCCTGGAAGTGCATGAAGAAAAAGTACATAACAATGTGTATGCTAGTTCAAGGGCCGAAACAACCAGGTACGGACCTCAATCTATATATGCAGCTGTTGAAAGAGGAGCTAGAACCGTTATGGAAAGACGGAGTCAATACGTGGGAAGCCGCCGCAAAATAATATTTCCCAATGAAAGCTGCGGTGATAACGACGATGCACTACTATCTCGGATACAGATATTTCTCAGGGCAGGTGGTCCAAGGATTTTGTGCATGCGTTAGGTGCATGGATAATACAACGTACCGCCAGCTACCGAAAGATCCCGGTTCTTCAAAAACCGTGTTCCAGGGGTCTCGGAGGAGGCTTCCCAAGAAACACGCGTGGAGAAAACAGGGACATCTGTTCGATGGAAGCGACGAGCTCCGAGCACCCCCATCTCGAAGGAGCGGCAAAGAAATCGACAACTTGAAGAAAACTTGGAAAGAGTGCCCCGCGCCGGGAAAGAAAAAAAAAAGAAGACTCAGCCGTTGATGAGGGTATGGAAAGCGAGGTCTGTTTTCTGAGATTTGGAATACTGGAGTCTCCTCCGCAGTCTTCATAGCCTTGATCTCATGCATATCACAAAGAACGTGTGCGAGAGCTTGTTTGGCGCTGCTCAACATGACGGAGAAGACTAAGGATGGACCAAAAGCAAGGAATGACTTGAAATTTATGGGCATCAGGAGGGAACTTCACCCCCAAGTGACGACAATGATGAGCCGGAGGAGGAAGAGGATACGGAAACGCAAAACTCTCGCAAACGAAAAAGGGCGACCAAGAAGAAGACCGGTATTGATCACTGCCCCCCGGCATGCTTCACTCTGTGCGAGGAGGAGATCAAGCGGTTTATCCACTGCCTCATAGGAGTAAAATTTCCGAACGGCTACACGGGGAAGATAAGCAGATACCTAGACGAGGCGAAGCAGCGTTTCAGCGGGATGAAATCTCACGACTGTGCCGTGCTGATACGATAAGGATCTCTCACTCCTCGTTGGTTTCCCCAAGTGGAAGGTGAGATGTAGCGTAGTAGCAAATTTCCCTCGGTGAAGATACCAAGGTTATCGAACCAGTAGGACTCCAAGAGATACAAGAAGGTGTCATGGCGCTTGACGTGGACCTGCACACAACAACAAATAACTTTGCTCCCAACGAGTACAGAGGAGTTGTCAATTCCTCCAGCCTTGCTGTTTACAAAGGATAAATGCAAGAGATAATAATAGTGGAAACTGAATGTAAACTAAGGATATAAACAGTAATGTGAAGATGGACCGGAGTCCCGTGATTTTCACTAGTGATGTCTCTCTCCCAAAAGATGATAAAAGTGCTAGCGAGGTAAACAAATCACAGCTGGGCAATTGACAGAATTATGAAGGCACCGCAATGCTAACTATGCTGCAAAGAAAGGAAGGGCTCAAAAGAAATGGGCATTACGCCAAGGTAAGTAGACCGAAATTCAACTGCATCTACTACGAATCATTCACCTTGAGATATCTATCCAGAACATCTCGCTGGTATTAAGTTGCGAATCCCACCCAAAGTGTAAACTCAAAGCAACATACAACTGCATTAAAAGAACTTTGCGTAAAGTAAACAATCCTTGCACCCGCGGATACAAGCACCGTTGTTTTATCCCTGGTGGCAACAGCACATCCCCTAGTCTCATATTTCTATCACTCATGCTAGACATCAAGGGACTGAACCCACAATCAAGCATAACGCTCCCTCTTGGAGTTGCAACAAATCACTTGGCCAAAGTAAAATACGTCAACGGAGAACATGCAAGAATATACTCAAGAACAAAATATAAAATAGAAGAACCAATTATATTACTCATCACAATGTGAACATAGTCTCATAATCCATCAGATCCCAGAAAACTCAGCATAGCAACAACAGAAATTACAATAGTGCCTCGATCATGTGAGGCAGCTCACGAGGTCTCGAAAGTGTAAGCACAAAGATGGGAGAGAAGTACATCAATTAGCTACTGGTCACGGACCCATGGTCCAAGGGAAACTCCTCACGGTACATATGGGAGGCATCCATGGCTATGGATGGTCTCCCGAAGGGGGTTCCTCCTCCCGGCAGGGTGCCTGGGCAGCTTCTCCAGGCAGCCCCGATCTATAAACGGCGGCGGCGGTACAGAGGCGAGTTCGCAGAAAATAGATCGATATTAGGGGTTTCCACCCCGATGGCTAAATATAGACGAAGGGGGTGTCGAGGGGACCCACCAGGAAGCCAGGAGGCCTCCTGGTGCGGCCTAGGGTGGGGCCGCGCCAGGGATCCTCCTTGTCTCCTGGTGGTGGCCCCCCTCCGCTGCCTTGGTGATTCCGGAAGCTTCCGGGTCGTTGATTTTTTATCTGAGTTTTTCGGAATTTTTGGAGCACTTTTAATGGCCGAAAAACCTGAAATACAAAAACAGCAGAAAACAGCAACTAGCAGCTGGGTGCACTGGGTTAATAGATTAGTCCTAATATGCTCAAAAGTGTATGAATGTTTCAAGCAAAACATGGCAAAGTCACACAAAACATGCATGGAGCAAGCGGAAATTATAGATACGTTTGGGACGTATCAACATCCCCAAGCTTAATTCCTGCTCGTCCTCGAGTAGGTAAATGGTAACAAGCATAATTTCTGTGGTGACATGCCACACAACCATATAAGGACTTTTAAGTAAAGGAATCAAATCATGCAATTCAATTCAAGTCTTCACAAGAAAGAGTCTATATTAGCATTGACACAACTAACAAAAGAACAAAAGGTGCAAGAGCTCTCGCTGTCCGTGACTCGAATATCTCCAGATAGTGTTTGTGTGCAAGCAGGGGACTAGGAAAAAGAGAGAAAAAAGGTTGTTGAGAACAACTATCTACTAAAGTTTCACACTTAGTCTCCTTTGGATTGTTATCTTGACTCATCCCCAGACCACTAGCCAGGTACAAGTCAAACTGATCCACTCCCTTTAGTTATTTTGAGCACTCATGCAATGGATGAGCATGAGCAAGAAAGTTGACACCTAAAAGGCAAAATAGAAAGAAGGTGGAGGAGGAAGACAAAAAAGGTGTGAAAGGCTCACATCAATGAGGACAATCATAGGCGAGAGAAGGCCATATGATAGATATGATGTGAGGAGTAGGGATTGCCATGCAACGGATGCACATGTGAGCTAAAAGCTCTCCAAGGGAACTAGTGGGGGTGCATCTAACTTGATTGCTCAAGAAGACCTAGAGCTCGTTTGAGGAGGCTCATCATTGGAATATACAAGCCAAGTTCTATAGTGTGAAGGTCTCCACATAGCTATATGCATGATGATGATCTCAATGGAGTACAAGGGATAGAGGATGAAGTACTAGTGTGGATCTCTCAAAAGGAATAGTAGTGTGCCCCCTTCTCTCTTTTTATTTTTCTTTTTCTCTTTTTTCTATTTTTTTGCATTTTTTTGGTGGCCTCAATGGCTCTTTCTATTTAACTCTCATTTGTCCTCTTTGGGATCTTTTGATTTTTTCCTCTTTGGGATCTTTTCCTCACTTTAGGGGCAACACTCTATATTTTACAAGAATAAAGGAGATCTTTCACACTTTACAAAGGTACTCACATAAAGAAGATATAACTATCATGATGCAAATGTATGCTTCTGCCAGGATAGCAGGATATGCAATGATACTAGCGCGTCATGTAGCAATGATTAGGGCAAGGCCCAACTAGCATGCAGCTCATCGTTCAAGCAAGTAGCATGTATGACATGAAGATCAAGTCATGAGAAGGTGGATGTTGCATGGCAATGTATCTCGGAAAGGCTATGAAAATGCCTTGTAGGTAGGTATGGTGGCTGTTTTGAGGAAAGATGTAAGGAGGCTTATGATGACAGAGAGTATCGTTCCAAGGGTTTGGATGCACCGGCGAAGTATGCGCCAACTCTCAAGGTGAGAAAGGGCAATGCACGGTACCGAAGAGGCTAGAAAAAGTATAAGTGGGTGGAAGTGTCAACTTTCGAATACTCACATTAGTCCGAAGAACTCATGCACTTATTATCGGTACCTCTCAATCTAATCAGGAGGTTCACAAAGAGACGAGTACCCCGAGGAGGAGTGTATGGGGGTTTGGTTATCCTTGCGCATCCTCGACTCATCGTACTTGAGTGTACTCTAATATTCGAACCCACCAGAGGTTAGTGATCCACCTAGTAGCTAGACTTCTCAACAGGGGTTTTTGGTTTTCGAAAAATACACGGATTTCCCAAAATACAACATCTATCACTAATAGGATCGAGCTCTTTACACCAAAAGTTCAAACATTACTCTAGTCAATACCTCAAAACTATTGCAAGTTACTACTACAAAGAGAATATCAACTTCAACTACCTACTTCTAGTCAAGACACAAAACTCAGTGCAACAGGAAAACTCTCTAACAAGATAAAACATGCAACCTATAGAAAGTTCAACCTAAAACAAAAGAAAATCTCTAGAAAAACTAAAGCATTACAACTAAACAGAGCAACAACTAAGAAAAGAAAAAGAACAACTCACAGCTAAAAGAATAAGCATGCAAATCCTATGAGGAGTTCTAGTTCAAGAGGAGCATGTATTTCTCCCACACAAAAGAGTAATCTGGGGTCTAACTTTTTATTACAGCAAACAAAGCAAAATAAAACTAAAAACAAAACCTAAGTGCGAGACGCTCCAAGAATAGCACACAACGCATGAAGTGATAATAATATAGTGCAACGAGAGACGAACTGATAATTGTCGATGGAGAAGGGGATGCACGGGGGCATCCCCAAGCTTAGACACTTGAGTCTCCTCGAATATTTCTTGGGGGTGCACATGGGCATCCCCAAGCTTGAGCTTTTGACACTCCAAGATCTTCTTTCATCATTTTCCATCGCGCACTTGAAAACTCCCTTCATACATAACTCATTGTAGACTGATTAGAGAGGTTAGTGCCCTACTAAAATAAATGTTTCTCTACTGGAAATAAAGATAACCTTGAAGAGCTACTGTTTCTCAATATTTCCAAAAGGTTTTTGCAAAGAAAAAGCAAGCTTAAGGTTTGCAAATCGAAGAAAAGGAAAAACAGGGCAGAATCTGTGAAAAACGGACCAGCAGGTAGAAACCAAATTTTTAGGGGCACTTCTGCAACTCAAATAAAAAAACTCAGAACATACGCAAGATTCGTAATTGTATAGAGCAATCTGTGTAAAAAATTCAGCTCAAAAAGATGAACTTGGATTTTTCCATGATGTTTCTAGTCACGAGGACAGAATCTGTTTTCTGGACAGCATGTCACAACTTTCACTTCCCTTGTCGTATGAGGCTATAAATGACACAAAGCCTGAAAAATAAAGATACAATGATGTTGCTACAGTAGTAACAATCATCAAGACCACAAAAAACAAAAGAAAAGCAAAAATAAAAACTTAAATTCGTTGCGGGCTGCCTCCCGAAAGCGCTTCTTTAGAGCCATTAGCTAGGCTTAAAGCAGAAGATCAAGTATTTTCAAGAGAATAACTAGCCCGTGTGACGGACTCAAAAGGTAACTTAATCTTTTTCCTAGGGAAATGTTCCATCCCTTTCTTGAGAGGGATTGTAATTTTAAAATCCGTTCTTTCATATCAATAACAGCACCAACTGTGCGAAGAAAAGGACGTCCCAAAATAATTGGACAAGAAGGTTCACATTCAATATCCATAATAGTGAAACCAAAGGGAACATAATTGTCATTGAGAATGATAAGAACATCATCGATCTTCCCCAAAGGTTTCTTTACGGAAGAATCAACAAGATGAACACCAAAACAACAAGGATCAAAAGGTTTCAATTCAAGCATATCATACATTATTTTGGGCATAACTGAGGTACTTGCTCCAACATCGCAAAGAGCATAACAAGAGAAGTTATTCAATTTGATTTTTATCATAGGATCCCAACCATCTTCTAGCTTCCTAGGTATGGAGGCTTCTAGTATAAGCTTTTCCTCCCTAACTTTGATTAGAGCATTGGTGATATGCTCTGTGAAGGAAAGATTAAGTGTGATAGTGTGGGGGTCTCTAGACATCTTGTGTAGGAAACCAATAACTTCAGGTAAAGTGCAGTTGTCAAACTCTAGGTCACTACTATCTATCAAGGAGGTAGTGATATCATTTAGGCTCACTTGTTTGAAAGCCTCTATGTTCATAGAGGTTTCTTCATCTATGGTTGAGGTGGTAGCATCACCATTGGTAGGTCCAGTGGGACTAGGGGTGTGATGGGTGCTAACTGTGTGGACATCCTCAACTACTTGGATAGTGACTACTATGTGGTAGGTAGGAAGGCTCTTAATTCTATCCTCTTCTACTTTTTCTCTAGCCCATCTTTCTTTGAGTTTAGCATTGATTTGTAACTGGATAGCATTAATAGGAGTGACCTTACTCTCCTCAAGGGGAGATGTTCTAATTTTTAACATCTCAACATCAAGGGCTAAGTTGTCTACCTTCAAACAAAGATTATCTAATTTAGCTAGTTTTTCTTCCACATTCTTGTTGAAGGATTTTTGGGTAGTGATAAAGTCTCTAAGCATACTCTCTAGTTCAGAGGTGGGGTTCTTGTTGCTAGGGTAGGTGTTGTTGTTCCCATAAGTGGATGGAAACGGTCTAGGATTACTAAAGTTGTTTCTATAAGCATTATTATTAAAGTTGTTTCTAGAGATAAAGTTCACATCTACTTGTTCTTGAGCAACCAAGGAATTTAAAGGAACATCCTGAGGATCAATAGGAGCTTGCTTGGTAAGTAGAGACATGATAAGGTCAACTTTTTTCATTTAGAGAGGAGATCTCCTCGACAGAATTTACCTTCTTACCAGTTGGAGATCGTTCGGTGTGCCACTGAGAGTAGTTCAGCGTCATCTCATTAAGTAGCTTTGTGGCAGCACCAAGTGTGGTTGACATAAAAGTTCCTCCCGCGGCCGAATCTAACAGGTTCCGCGAGGTAAAGTTCAAGCCTGCATAAAAAGTCTGGATAACCCTCCAGGTAGTCAGTCCATGTGTGGGGCAGTTCTTGACAAGCGTCTTCATACGTTCCCATGCCTGGCCAACGTGTTCATTATCCAATTGCCTGAAATTGATAATGTTACTCCTCAATTGAATAATTTTAGCAGGGGGATAGTACTTCCCTATAAAAGCATCTTTGCATTTACGCCAAGAATCGATACTGTTCTTGGGTAAGGATTGCAGCCACTCCTTGGCTCTTCCTCTCAAAGAGAAAGGAAAAAGCTTCAGCTTGACGATGTCTCCATCCAATTCCTTGTACTTTTTCATATCACTGAGCTCAATAAAATTGTTTAAGTGCAAGGCAGCTTCCTCTCCAGCACCAGAGAATTGATCTCTCATAACAAGATTAAGCAGAGCAGGTTTAATTTCATAAGAAGGTGCTGAAGTGGCAGGTGGAGCGATAGGAGTGCAGATAAAGTCACTGTTGTTGTGAATGGTGAAGTCACACAACTTGGTGTTTTCATTGGAACCCATAGTAGCAGCAGGTATTTTTTGTATTTTTGATAAGGGACACAAAATAAAAAACTGAAAGGTAAACTAACAACACATAAAAGCAAAGATAAAAGATAGTGTGCAACTCCCCTATCTTGTAAACTGGAGTCCCCGGCAACGGCGCCATAAATTGGCTTGCTGGCGTGGAAGTTGACGGGAAAAGACTCCTGCTTCCTTCCCCGGCAAGGGCGCCAGAAATTGGCTTGATACGGTGAGGATCTCTCACTCCTCGTTGGTTACCCCAAGTGGAAGGTGAGATGTAGCGTAATACCAAATATCCCTTGGTGAAGATACCAAGGTTATCGAACCAGTAGGACTCCAAGAGATACAAGAAGGTGTCATGGCGCTTGACGTGGACCTGCACACATCAACCAATAACTTTGCTCCCAACGAGTACAGAGGAGTTGTCAATTCCTCCAGCCTTGCTGTTTACAAAGGATAAACGCAAGAGATAATAATAGTGGCAACTGAAAGTAAACTAAGGATATAAACAGTAATGTGAAGATGGACCGGAGTCCCATGATTTTCACTAGTGATGTCTCTCTCCCAAAAGACGATAAAAGTTCTAGCGAGGTAACCAAATCACATCTGGGCAATTGAAAGAATTATGAAGGCACCGCAATGCTAACTATGCTGCAAAGAAAGGAAGGGCTCAAAAGCAGTGGGCATTACGCCAAGGTAAGTAGACCGAAATTCAACTACATCTACTACGAATCATTCACCTTGAGATATCTATCCAGAACATCTCGCTGGTATTAAGTTGCGAATCCCACCCAAAGTGTAAACTCAAAGCAACATACAACTGCATTAAAAGAATTTTGCGCAAAGTAAACAATCCTTGCACCCACGGATACAAGCACCATTGTTTTATCCCTGGTGGCAACAACACATCCCCTAGTCTCATGTTTCTATCACTCATGCTAGACATCAAGGGACTGAACCCACAATCAAGCATAATGCTCCCTCTTGGAGTTGCAAAAAATCACTTGGCCAAAGTAAAATACATCAACGGAGAACATGCAAGAATATACTCAAGAACAAAATATAAAATAGAAGAACCAATTATATTACTCATCTGTCAGAACCCCAACTAGGGTAAGTGCTAGGGTTTGCTTGTCCCTTTGCATCATGAAAAATTCAAAAAGAAATTCAAAAATGGGGAAGCAGAAAGCCCTGAGAAATTATTTGAAATAGCCAGATAAAAATCTTTTTCCAAAAATCTTTTGAATATTTGGAAAATTCCTATAAATGATGCTGATCATTTTAAAAGTGGTTTGGGTATTTTTCCATACTCATGGAATTTTCTAATATTCAAATAGTGCTCTGGAAATTAAAGTTTACCCCTATTTGAATTGAAATTCAAATGTATTGAATTTAAAAAATGCTCAAATTCTACAAGTGACTTTCTACTGGTCACCTAGGATTTATAAAATTGTTTGGGCATTTTTATAAAATGCTATGGTATTTGTTTTACCAGAGCAAAACAAATAACAGAAAAACTAAAAGGAAAAAGAAAGGAACAATCACCTTGCGCCCACAGGCGAGGCCCACTCACCTGTAGCCGGCCCAGCCCACTCCAGGCGTCTTGTGTTCTTCCTCCCCGGCGCCCAAAGCAGCTCGGTGGCGAGCCGAGCGCCGTGGACGCCACCGAGGGCTCTGGAGCCTCCTCTTCTCTCCGCGGATGCCACGGAGACGCCCAGAGAACGCCACAACCTTCCCCCTTCCTCCAGCTCACTCTCCTCCTCTCCCATCGTCGTTCTCGCACCCGCCCGAAGTCCACCGCAGAGCGCCGCCGTGAGCCCGCGTGGCCAGAGACGTCCATCGGCCGGGAAAAGATGACCAGGAGAAGCTCCGGTGTCTCCTTCGTCTTCCAGCGCTCCGAATCGAGCCCCAACGGCCCAAACGACGACGCCCTGTTCAACCTCTCGCCGCCGGCCGCCGTGGACCCCGTCGAGAAATACACCGCCACCGCGCCCTCCCAGCTCTCGCCGTCGACGCCATTGCATCCGGGGTGAGCCCCTCGTTATTTCCCCGCTTCTCCCGCTTTCCCCCGTGCCCCGTTCCCGTTTTTCATCTTCAACCGACGCCGGCCGCCGCAGACGTCGTCGTAGCCGTGGCCTCGAAGCTCCCCGAGACCCCCTGGTGGCCCAGCTCGATGCGGACGAGCACGAGACTTCTTCTCGTGCAAACGGCACACGATTTGGTGGCCAGAACCCCCACCCCCATGCTGCGCCGCCGTGGCTAGGTCACCGGCGGCTAACCGCCGGCGGGCCGGTTTAATTAGTGCCTAATGACCCCCCCCTCTAGCCCAATGACAGGTGGGCCCTGTCCCTAATTAATCTCCTGTTTAATTAAATCAAACCGGGGGATTAACCACTGAGGCTGACAGGGTGGACCCACTGGTCAGCCCCCCCCCTGACGTCACCCCCACGCCATGGTGACGCAATAAATCGAATTCCAGAGAAATAGAAATGATTTAAAATATTCCAGAAAATCATTTAAACTTGGGAAATTCATAACTAATTCATATGAACTCCAAATATAGCAAATAATATGTCTAAAAATATCAGAAAAATCCAAGGATTATGAATATGGGCTCTGTTTTCATGTTTGACCAATTAAAATTGGGTGAACAGTGCAAAACATCCATATGGCTTTATTTCAAATTCAAATTTGAAGCACAATTGCAAGTGACTTTGCATTTGACTTCTTTTAAATGGAATTGTACCAACATTGTGGTCAAGAACATCACCATTTCAATATTGATCATGTGTTTGATACATTGCAAATAAATTTATACCATTGTTTGATTGTTTGCTCGATAGACGTGCAACCGGAACCGGAGGCCACCCCCTTCGTTGAAGACACCGTTATCGAACCTCGACAGCAAGGCAAGCAAACCCCATTGATCATGTCTATGAAATCCTATTTTCCATCTCAGTCTCGCTTATGCATGTTTAGGAGATCACCGAGACACGTTCTTTCGCATAGTTGAACCCATTCCGATGCATGACCTATCATTTTGCCACAGTATTAAGCAAACCACAATCCTAGAAGATATAGGAGTTGAATGATGAGCATGTGGCCCCTACAACTGTTACTGCTTTTACTGCTTAGTGATACAATGAGGATGTTTTGATTGTGAGTCGGGATGGAATGAACACAGTGGTGTTGATGAAAGTGAAACGTGTTGGTGAATCCACCCTAAACAAAGGTGAACGATGAGAGGTTGTGTAGGAGTACACAGTGGGTTGTCTCGTTGAACACTACCTTAGGTCCCGAGTTCCTGTTTTGTGATCCAAGACAAAGAGTATGACCACATGTAGGGTTTTATGGGAGCCCCGTTTGGCCTCTTTACGTACCCGATCCGGTCCAAGAGTCACAATAGATTCGATCTTTCCATTTGGCATGTGCATAGAAAAAGAATGAAGAAAAGGTTGCATCATCCTAGATATGTGGGTGGACTTGTGAGGCAGTGAAACCATCTGGCAGAGGTGGCGTCTCGGTCCCTTACATTATCTGAGTCCGTTTCGTGGAACCGGCCGGACTCTCGAGCGGTGCCAAACTCAGGTAGTCGACTCCTGGATTAGAGAAGGTGATGTGAGGTTAGTGCCTTGGTTTCATCCACGTCCGACATCCGCTTGAAGGATGCCAAGAAAGAGGCGATAAGTGATGACACGCGTGTGAAGATGTACACCCCTGCAGGGTTAATGAACTATTCGAATAGCCGTGTCCACAGTTATGGACTACTTGGAAACCTCTACTTGATCATAGACAACTTGAATGGATACTTATAAAATCCACAAGATAAGTGTGAGTGCTATGGTGGGCTTCCTCGTGGGGAAGTCGAGGAAGTAACCATAGTGGTGTACTGGTTGGAGTTGTAGTGGACTCGTGTACGCTTCTTACCTCAAGTCTGGTACTCGAAGTACAGGATTAGCCAAGTCAAAGCTGGCACTTCTGCATGATGAAACTTCACCTCCTTTACCTTGATACTTGAGCATGAGTAGTATAGATCTGATGTTAGTCTTGCTGAGTACGACTTTGTACTCACATTTGCTTATTCTATGTTTTAGATAAGAAACCGGACCCGATGGAGTCACCTTCGTGAAGCTCGATGTTGACCTTGGTAGCATAATCCCAGACAGCAGTCTGGTCCCTCGTGGAAGGGCATGTTTGTTTACAAGTCTTCTCTAAGCCATTTGTTAAACTTGTCTGTACTCAGACCTAATTTGCTTCCGTTGTATGATGTAATGTTGATCACAGACATGTGATCTTTGTATGCTCTATGTGTATATCAATAAAGAATACTTTGTAGAGTTATGTCATGATACCTGCTGTTCATACTAGGCATGTGTGCTGCGTGTATGTTTATAACATGCATGTCTTAGTATGGGTTTTCGAGACCTTAGTTGTGATCTGGCTGGCGGTCTTTTATACACCAAGTGGCCCTTAGATGTGCGCAGCTTGGGGCATCGCGATGCGATTGCTCGTGACTCTGTCACGTGCACACTTAGTTGTATGATCGAGCCCGCCCTAGACCCCGACTAAATGATCGGGCTGGAGTAAGTCTATGTAAGAGTTAGGATCCAATCGATAACATGGTTGAGGCGACTCGTCTATGAGTATCAGATTCACCACCCATAAGCATTTAGACTTGTGAGCGGACGATGAGGACCCATCTCAGATGATCATCCGGCCTGAATCGGATGCCCCTCACGTTCGATGCTTACCGAGAACGTTCTGTGCTTGGCCTTGTCTGCTTAGACAAGTGGGTACGGTGCTCGGCTCTCCATGTGATTGTATCGTGACTGGAATTACATACGCTAACCCCGGGTCCCGACAGACTTGGTATCAGAGCAGGACTGTCTGTAGGCTTATCAAACCCTTGGTCGAAGTCGAGTCTAGCATTCTATAGTTATATAGTTACTTGGGTATAAAGGGAACAACGTAAGGCTTCTTTTTCTCCTTATCCTCATCGATCTAAGTTCTGGGTCACCCTTATCTTTTCTATGGGATGATAGGACTAGGCTCATCTATGTCTGACTAGAACATCTCGCTGAATGCTTCCTTGTAGCCGTAGGATAGTCGTGGTCGTCCAGAGTCTTCATGTTTTGAGTTCCTTGAGGAAGTTCTGTCCAAATTCCTCGAGGTTGTCTTGTTTTCCATCCCGGTGTAGCCGTTATGCTGCCGGATTTGTTCCAAGTTTCTATGAATCATTTCCTTCGCATTTTAATCTTTCCGCCTTCATCATGTCTTGTTATCCTTGAATCCATCATTCAACCTGTTCTGATTGTTGATTTTTATCACACAGGATGTCAGGTGGAACTCGTAGTGCTGTTCGTCGGAATCGAGACCGTGTTCGGAATCGGAATGATGATGAACCTCTACCACCGCCTTCTGCGGCGGAAATCATGATGGAAGCTGAGAAGAATCAACGTGATCAAACACGCCTTCTGGAGCTCATCGAGCAGAATACCTCACGTCATCGTAATGTGGTTGTGAGCATTCAGGACTTCATCCTCCTCAAGCCACCGGTATTCCGATGTTCTTCTGAGCCCCTTGAAGCTGATGATTGGCTCCGTTCCATCGAGCGTAAGCTTGACACTGCACATGTTGCTCCCGATGATCGAGTTATATTGGCGGCATACTTTCTGGAAGGTGCTGCTGCTGAATGGTGGGAGAACTATGTTGCTATGCAGCCAGGTGGTCACCTAGTGACTTGGCAGGAGTTCTGTGTTGCCTTTCGAGGGTACCACATTCTGGATGAGTTGATGGAGCGCAAGAAGAAAGAGTTCTTCAATTTGACTCACGGAAAGATGTCCATGCACGAGTATGTACGGGAGTTCAGCCGTCTTGCTCGGTATGCCCAAGATGAGATCACCACCGATGCCAGAAAGCAGGCAAGGTTCTGTAAGGGACCTAGCCCCATCCTTCGTCATGATCTCAACCTCATCGAATTTGACACCTTTGAGGATTTAGTCAACAGATCCTTCAGAGCTGAGCATGGCAATGAAATTTTCGAGGAGTCCCGCAAGCATGCTCTTGACCTTGCTCCTTCTTCAAGTTCAGCCCCTCAGAAACGCCGAATTTGGATTCCAACAAGAGCCATACCTCAAAACCTTCTTCAGAGGCCACCACCAAATATATGCCATCCACCTCAACACATTGTTCCACCCTGGAACGATGGGGTGCAGCCAAGTAATCCTTCTCCCAGCAATTCAGGCAGGGTATGTTTCACGTGTGGTCTCATAGGCCATTACTTCCGACAGTGCCCTACAGTGTTGGTGGCACCACGTCGACCTAGTCACAAGCCTCCAAAGAAATCAACCACCAAAGCCGTCCCAGCAAAGCTTTCATCCACTAGTAGTGGTTGTGTGAACCAAATCTCAGTTGAGGACACCACTACTACTTCTGACGTCATTCTTGGCACACTCCTAGTCAATCATGTTCCCGCCTCCGTTCTTTTCGATCCAGGAGCTTCTCATTCATTCATGTCGGAGAGTTATGCACTTCGTCGTGAGTTTCCCTTTGAAGAAATGTTTTCTCCAATGATTATTCAAACTCCTGGTTTAAAATGGCAAACTAATAGGGTAAGCCATGGCAATCAAATTGCAATTGAGGGTTTAGTATTTCTTGCTTCACTTATAGCCCTCAAGTCTTCAGACATTGATGTCATCCTAGGAATGGATTGGTTATCAAGGCAGAATGCTTTCCTTGATTGTAAAGCCAAATCAGTCAAACTCACCCATCCTTCAGGCCAGATCATTGACTACACATCACCCAGCTCTAAAAACCAGATGCATACTTTGAATGTGCTTCCCCTTCCTGACCTTGAAGATGTTCCGGTGGTTCGTGACTTCCCGGATGTCTTTCCTGAAGAGCTGCCGGGAATGCCACCCGACAGGTGTGTAGAATTCATAGTTGATCTTATACCAGGAACAGCCCCAATTTCCAGACGCCCATATAGAATGGCCCCACATGAGTTAGCTGAGCTAAAAACCCAACTTGATGCTTCGTTGGCAAAAGGCTTCATCCGCCCTAGCTCATCGCCATTGGGTTGCCCCGTTCTGTTGGTAACGAAGAAAGATGGAACAGAAAGGATGTGCGTAGACTATCGCCCGCTAAATTTAGCGACGATAAAGAACAAGTACCCACTTCCCAGGATCAATGATCTTTATGATCAACTTGAAGGATCCTCTGTCTTCTCCAAAATGGATTTGAGATTAGGCTATCATCAAATCAAAATCCGAAATGAGGACATTCCCAAAACGGCTTTCACTACTCGTTATGGTCTTTACGAGTATACCGTCATGTCCTTTGGTTTAACCAATGCCCCCGCCACATTCTCGCGCTTAATGAATTCGATCTTCATGGAGTACTTAGATAAATTTGTTGTGGTTTATCTTGATGACATTCTCATCTACTCGAAGAACGAAGAAGAGCACGTAGAACATCTTAGGTTGGTATTGATCAAACTTAGAGAGCACCGCCTTTATGCTAAGTTCTCCAAGTGTGAATTTTGGCTACCAGAAGTGACCTACTTAGGCCACGTGATTTCTGCGAAAGGTGTTGCAGTCAATCCCGAGAGAGTTCAGGCCGTCCTTGACTGGACTCCACCTGAATCAGTTAAGCAAGTTAGGAGTTTTCTTGGCTTAGCAAGCTATTGCCGTCGCTTCGTCGAGAAGTTTTATAAAATTGCAAAGCCTCTTACTGAACTCCTCAAGAAAGATAAGAAATTCCAATGGACTCCCAAGTGCGAGGAAAGCTTTCAAGAGCTAAAAAGAAGATTGACTTCTGCACCCGTACTTGCACCTCCAGACACCAAAAGGGATTTCGAGATCTATTGTGATGCTTCACGGCAAGGGTTAGGATGCATACTTATGCAAGATCGACATGTGGTAGCTTATGCTTCACGCCAGTTGCGGCCACATGAAGAGAACTATCCTACCCATGATCTTGAACTCGCTGCCGTAGTTCATGCCCTGAAGACGTGGCGACATTACCTCCTTGGTAATCGTTGTGAGATTTATTCCGACCACCAAAGCCTCAAATATATTTTCACCCAGCCAGATCTTAATCTCAGGCAAAGACGCTGGATAGAGTTGATAAAAGATTATGACTTAGGAATTTCTTACACCCCAGGCAAGGCCAATGTCATGGCTGATGCCCTAAGTCGTAAGTCGTATTGTAACAACCTCATGTTACAACAGTATCAACCACTTCTTCATGAGGAATTTTGCAAGCTCAATCTTGAGATAGTTTCTCGTGGATCTCTTTTCAACTTGGTGGCGAAACCAACCCTTGAGGATCAAATCATAGCCGCCCAGAAGCGAGATAGTAATATTCAAGAGATCAAGCAGAACATTGTTAGCGGAGTTGCTAAATGTTTCTCTGCAAATGATCAAGGAACGGTATTCTTTGAAAATCGTTTAGTAGTTCCTGAGAATGAAGACCTAAAGCAGCTGATCCTTAAGGAATCTCATGACACTCCCCTCTCAATTCATCCCGGTAGCACAAAAATGTACCGAGATCTACGCCAGAGATTTTGGTGGACCCGGATGAAGAGAGACATTGCACAATTTGTTGCCGAATGTGATGTTTGTCGTCGCATTAAGGCAGAACACCAAAGACCTACTGGTACTCTTCAGCCATTGTCTATTCCCGAGTGGAAGTGGGACAAGGTCGGTATGGACTTCATCACCGGCTTTCCAAAAAGCTAGAAAGGAAATGATGCCATCTTCGTGGTCATAGACAGGCTTTCCAAAGTTGCTCAGTTCCTTCCAGTTCGCGAGTCTATAACTGCTAGCCAGTTAGCAGACTTGTACGTCTCTAGAATAGTGTCTCTTCACGGTGTTCCTTTGGTGATCAATTCTGATCGTGGTAGCCTTTTCACCTCTAGATTTTGGGAAAGTTTTCAGAATGCTATGGGAACTCATCTATCCTTTAGTACATCTTTCCACCCTCAATCTAGCGGTCAAGTTGAAAGGGTTAATCAAATCTTGGAAGACATGCTCAGAGCTTGTGTTATCTCATTCGGAAAGAATTGGGAGAAATCTCTTCCATTCGCCGAATTTGCTTATAACAATAGCTATCAATCTAGTCTGAACATGGCTCCCTTTGAATTCCTCTATGGACGACGATGTCGAACACCCCTAAATTAGTCAGAAACCGGTGAAAGACAACTCTTTGGACCGGATATGATCAAGGAAGCAGAAGAACAAGTTCGCATTGTTCGTGATCGTTTGAAAGCCGCTCAGTCTCGTCAAAAGAGCTACTATGATCGTCATCATAGAGAGGAGAGCTACAATATTGATGAGAAGGCTTACCTCCGAGTTACTCCTCTGAAGGGAAACCAAAGATTCGGTATCAAAGGCAAGTTGGCCCCACGTTACATCGGACCTTTCCGCATTCTCGCTAAACATGGAGAAGTTGCCTACCAACTTGAGCTACCCCCTCACCTTTCCCGAGTACATGATGTATTCCATGTGTCACAACTCAGGCGTTGCTTCAAGGACCCCATCCGCGAAGTCGACCATGAAACGCTTGATCTTCAAGATGACCTTTCTTATCGAGAGTACCCTGTTCGTATTCTTGATTCAGCAGAGCGTGTCACTCGTCGTCAGAAGATCAAGTTCCTCAAAGTTCAGTGGTCGCATCACTCCGAGAAAGAAGCAACATGGGAAAGAGAAGACCGCCTCCGTGCCGAGTACCCCACCTTCCTCCCGACGAATTCTGAATCTCGGGACGACATTCTTTTGAGTGGGGGCGAGTTGTCAGAACCCCAACTAGGGTAAGTGCTAGGGTTTGCTTGTCCCTTTGCATCATGAAAAATTCAAAAAGAAATTCAAAAATGGGGAAGAAGAAAGCCCTGAGAAATTATTTGAAATATCCAGATAAAAATCTTTTTCCAAAAATCTTTTGAATATTTGGAAAATTCCTATAAATGATGCTGATCATTTTAAAAGTGGTTTGGGTATTTTCCCATACTCATGGAATTTTCTAATATTCAAATAGTGCTCTGGAAATTAAAGTTTACCCCTATTTGAATTGAAATTCAAATGTATTGAATTTCAAAAATGCTCAAATTCTACAAGTGACTTTCTACTCGTCACCTAGGATTTATAAAATTGTTTGGGCATTTTTATAAAATGCTATGGTATTTGTTTTACCAGAGCAAAACAAATAACAGAAAAACTAAAAGGAAAAAGAAAGGAACAACCACATTGCGCCCACAGGCGAGGCCCACTCACCTGTAGCCGGCCCAGCCCACTCCAGGCGTCTTGTCTTCTTCCTCCCCGGCGCCCGAAGCAGCTCGGTGGCGAGCCGAGCGCCGTGGACGCCACCGAGGGCTCTGGAGCCTCCTCTTCTCTCCGCGGATGCCACGGAGACGCCCAGAGAACGCCACAACCTTCCCCCTTCCTCCAGCTCACTCTCCTCCTCTCCCATCGTCGTTCTCGCACCCGCCCGAAGTCCACCGCAGAGCGCCGCCGTGAGCCCGCGCGGCCAGAGACGTCCATCGGCCGGGAAAAGCTGTCCAGGAGAAGCGCCGGTGTCGCCTTCGTCTTCCAGCGCTCCGAATCGAGCCCCAACGGCCCAGACGACGACGCCCTGTTCAACCTCTTGCCGCCGGCCGCCGTGGACCCCGTCGAGAAATACACCGCCACCGCGCCCTCCCATCTCTCGCCGTTGACGCTATTGCATCCGGGGTGAGCCCCTCGTTGTTTCCCCTCTTCTCCCGCTTTCCCCCGTGCCCCGTGCCCGTTTTTCATCTTCAACCGACGCCGGCCGCCGCAGACGTCGTCGTAGCCGTGGCCTCGAAGCTCCCCGAGACCCCCTGGTGGCCCAGCTCGACGCGGACGAGCACGACACTTCTTCTCGTGCAAACGGCGCACGATTTGGTGGCCAGAACCCCCACCCCCGTGCTTCGCCGCCGTGGCTAGGTCACCGGCGGCTAACCGCCGGCGGGCCGGTTTAATTAGTGCCTAATGACCCCCCCCCCCTCTAGCCCAATGACAGGTGGGCCCTGTCCCTAATTAATCTCCTGTTTAATTAAATCAAACCGGGGGATTAACCACTGAGGCTGACAGGGTGGACCCACTGGTCAGCCCCCCCCTTGACGTCACCCCCACGCCATGCTGACGCAATAAATCGAATTCCAGAGAAATAGAAATGATTTAAAATATTCCAGAAAATCATTTAAACTTGGGAAATTCATAACTAATTCATATGAACTCCAAATATAGCAAATAATATGTCTAAAAATATCAGAAAAATCCAAGGATTATGAATATGGGCTCTGTTTTCATGTTTGACCAATTAAAATTGGGTGAACAGTGCAAAACATCCATATGGCTTTATTTCAAATTCAAATTTGAAGCACAATTGCAAGTGACTTTGCATTTGACTTCTTTTAAATGGAATTGTACCAACATTGTGGTCAAGAACATCACCATTTCAATATTGATCATGTGTTTGATACATTGCAAATAAATTTATACCATTGTTTGATTGTTTGCTCGATAGACGTGCAACCGGAACCGGAGGCCACCCCCTTCGTTGAAGACACCGTTATCGAACCTCGACAGCAAGGCAAGCAAACCCCATTGATCATGTCTATGAAATCCTATTTTCCATCTCAGTCTCGCTTATGCATGTTTAGGAGATCACCGAGACACGTTCTTTCGCATAGTTGAACCCATTCCGATGCATGACCTATCATTTTGCCACAGTATTAAGCAAACCACAATCCTAGAAGATATAGGAGTTGAATGATGAGCATGTGGCCCCTACAACTGTTACTGCTTTTACTGCTTAGTGATACAATGAGGATGTTTTGATTGTGAGTCGGGATGGAATGAACACAGTGGTGTTGATGAAAGTGAAACGTGTTGGTGAATCCACCCTAAACAAAGGTGAACGATGAGAGGTTGTGTAGGAGTACACAGTGGGTTGTCTCGTTGAACACTACCTTAGGTCCCGAGTTCCTGTTTTGTGATCCAAGACAAAGAGTATGACCACATGTAGGGTTTTATGGGAGCCCCGTTTGGCCTCTTTACGTACCCGATCCGGTCCAGGAGTCACAATAGATTCGGGCTTTCCATTTGGCATGTGCATAGAAAAAGAATGAAGAAAAGGTTGCATCATCCTAGATATGTGGGTGGACTTGTGAGGCAGTGAAACCATCTGGCAGAGGTGGCGTCTCGGTCCCTTACATTATCTGAGTCCGTTTCGTGGAACCGGCCGGACTCTCGAGCGGTGCCAAACTCAGGTAGTCGACTCCTGGATTAGAGAAGGTGATGTGAGGTTAGTGCCTTGGTTTCATCCACGTCCGACATCCGCTTGAAGGATGCCAAGAACGAGGCGATAAGTGATGACACGCGTGTGAAGATGTACACCCCTGCAGGGTTAATGAACTATTCGAATAGCCGTGTCCGCGGTTATGGACTACTTGGAAACCTCTACTTGATCATAGACAACTTGAATGGATACTTATAAAATCCGCAAGATAAGCGTGAGTGCTATGGTGGGCTTCCTCGTGGGGAAGTCGAGGAAGTAACCATAGTGGTGTATTGGTTGGAGTTGTAGTGGACTCGTGTACGCTTCTTACCTCAAGTCTGGTACTCGTAGTACAGGATTAGCCAAGTCAAAGCTGGCACTTCTGCATGATGAAACTCCACCTCCTTTACCTTGATACTTGAGCACGAGTAGTATAGATCTGATCTAAGTCTTGCTGAGTACGACTTTGTACTCACGTTTGCTTATTCTATGTTTTAGATAAGAAACCGGACCCGATGGAGTCACCTTCGTGAAGCTCGATGTTGACCTTGGTAGCATAATCCCAGACAGCAGTCTGGTCCCTCGTGGAAGGGCATGTTTGTTTACAAGGCTTCTCTAAGCCATTTGTTAAACTTGTCTGTACTCAGACCTAATTTTCTTCCGTTGTATGATGTAATGTTGATCACAGACATGTGATCTTTGTATGCTCTATGTGTATATCAATAAAGAATACTTTGTAGAGTTATGTGATGATACTTGCTGTTCATACTAGGCATGTGTGCTGCGTGTATGTTTATAACATGCATGTCTTAGTATGGGTTTTCGAGACCTTAGTTGTGATCTGGCTGGCGGTCTTTTATACACCAAGTGGCCCTTAGATGTGCGCAGCTTGGGGCATTGCGATGTGATTTCTCGTGACTCTGTCACGTGCACACTTAGTTGTATGATCGAGCCCGCCCTAGACCCCGACTAAGTGATCGGGCTGGAGTAAGTCTATGTAAGAGTTAGGATCCAATCGATAACATGGTTGAGGCGACTCGTCTATGAGTATGGGATTCACCACCCATAAGCATTTAGACTTGTGAGCGGACGATGAGGACCCATCTCAGATGATCATCCAGCCTGAATGGGATGCCCCTCACGTTCGATGCTTACCGAGAACGTTCTGTGCTTGGCGTTGTCTTCTTAGACAAGTGGGTACGGTTCTCGGCTCTCCATGTGATTGTATCGTGACTGGAATTACATACGCTAACCCCGGGTCCCAACATCATCACAATCTGAACATAGTCTCATAATCCATCAGATCCCAGAAAACTCAGCATAGCAACAGCAGAAATTACAATAGTGCCTCGAGCATGTGAGGTAGCTCACGAGGTCTTGAAAGTGAAAGCGCAAAGAAGGGAGAGAAGTACATCACATAGCTACTGGTCACGGACCCATGGTCCAAGGGAAACTACTCACGGTACATACGGGAGGCGTCCATGGCTATGGATGGTCTCCCGGAGGGGGTTACTCCTCCCGGCAGGGTGCCGGGCAGCTTCTCCAGGCAGCCCCGATCTAGAAACGGCGGCGGTGGCGGTACAGAGGCGAGTTCGCGGAACAGAGATCGATATTAGGGGTTTCCACCCCGAGGGCTAAATATAGGAGGAGGGGGGTGTCGAGGGGACCCACCAGGCAGCCAGGAGGCCTCCTG
This sequence comes from Bromus sterilis, assembly GCA_950022295.1. Classification (NCBI taxonomy): domain Eukaryota; kingdom Viridiplantae; phylum Streptophyta; class Magnoliopsida; order Poales; family Poaceae; genus Bromus; species Bromus sterilis. The sequence continues at coordinate 179,452,769 of OX465601.1, read as the reverse complement.
GCGCGGCCTAGGGTGGGGCCGTGCCAGGGACCCACTTGGTCTCCTGGTGGTGGCCCCCCTCTGCTGCCTTGGTGTTTCCGGAAGTTTCCGGGTCGCTGATTTTTTATCTGATTTTTTCAGATACTTTGGAGAAATTTTAATGGCCGGAAAACCTGAAATACAAAAACAGCAGAAAACAAAAACTAGCAGCTGGGTGCACTGGGTTAATAGATTAGTCCAAATATGCTCAAAAGTGTATGAAAGTTTCAAGCAAAACATGGCAAAGTAACACAAAATATGCATGGAGAAAGCAGAAATTATAGATACGTTTGGGATGTATCACGTGATGATGACGCAGATTCTCCTGGGTGCGATCCGAGGGATAATGGACGAGCACGTCCGTAAAACGTTGTTTGGCCTTTGCACCTTTTTTGACGTCATCTCCCAGAAGTCGATTTGCGCTACGCAACTCAAAAGGCTACAGGAGGAGATCGTGATCATACTATGCGAGCTTGAGATCTATTTCCCGCCCGTGTTCTTCGACATTATGGTGCATCTGCTGATCCACGTCGTGGAGGATATCGTCCTTGTTCGGTCTTGCGTTTCTGCGCATCACGATGTCGTTCGAAAGGATGAATGGACACATCAAAAAATACGTTCGTACCAGGTCCCGTCCAGATGCAAGCATAGCGAAGGGATTTCTAACCGAAGAGAGCATTTCTTTTTGCACGAATTATCTCAACACCGAGAACTCTGTTGGTCTGGTCGTCAACAAGCACTTTGGCAGGACCGATGCGTGTGGTCACCACGAGGGAAGCCGCGCAATGCATGTCAACTTTGACGGTCGAGACATCGACTTTGAAAGAGCAAGCCTAGTCGCGCTACAACACATCCAGCTGGTCGATCCTTGGATAGTAAAGCACAAGGATGTAATCAGGAAGAAGTACAATGACCAGGGCCTGCAGATAACGGACCGAGATCCACGGCTAATCAAAGAGCACAACTCCGGTTTCATGACTTGGTTCAGGGACGAGTTTCGTGCTAATCCCCCGCGAAGGAACGCTTCCGAGAACGAAAATATGATATTCACCTTGTCATAGGGTGCCGCACACAACCTGATGACCTATCAAGCGTATGATATCAACGGCTACACATTCTACACGGAGGAAAAGGACAATAACTGCGATTACCATAACTTAGGGGTAACGGGGATATTCTACACCGATGACATCAAGGAAAGATTCTACGGAAGGATCGAGGACATATGGGAGCTCGACTACTGTGGAGAGAAGGTGTCGATGTTCCGTGTGATATGAGCCAAGAGCGTCGTAAAAGAAGCCCGATACTTCACCACCATGGTTATACCCGAAGCCAAATCCAAGTCTGCGGGCGCAAACGTCACCGCGAAAAATGAGCCATGGGTACTGGCTAGCCAAGTGGACCAATGCTTCTTCATTACCGACCCATCAAAGCCGAGCCACGTTGTAGTGAGGACAGGCAAAAGAAACATCATTGGAATGGACGGAGTCGCCAACGAGCAAGACTTTGACAAGTCCGACGACCCGAAGATGGAAGATGACTACGCCGCTCAGGATACATACACCACAACCCTACCGAAGAAAGGTCTCCCATTCAAGAGGAAAAGTGAAGGCGTCCCGGGCCTAAATTATTCAACCATGACAAAGAAGGGAAAGAAGAAGATCGTGAGGAAACGCTAGCTAGATAGCTTGATCCAAATTTAACAAAAATATTTTTTAATTCATGATCACTTTGTGTATGCATGGATTTACTCTGCACTTTGTAATTGATGATCACTTTCTTAGGTTTGGATCATATAGTTTGAAGTGTATGAACGTCGACGATACACAATTGAAGCATCATGCCTAACTCCTTAAAAAGATGAAATGGCCAGCTGCACCTTGTAATTGACGATCACATTCTTATCTTTCCAAATGCCGCTACACCTTGTGTTTGTGGATCTTGGTTCGGCGACGACACGGCTAAGGCATGGTACGTGGATCGATAGGATGAGTAACACACCGATGGGAAGGAAGGCCATGGCCTCGCTAAAAAAACAGATATTTAGTAGCGATAAAAAACTTGTAGCGATAAAAAAACAGATAGATAGCTAGGCCAACTAATTCAACAAAAAAATTAAAAAACACTTAGGGGTGGCGCATTTAGTTTATGTGAACACTAAGTGTGCTTAGGGGTGGCGCATTTCGCCAGAATGCGCCACCAAGAGGTTTCTTATGTGTGGCGCATTCCGGCTTTCTTATGTGTGGCGCATTCCGCCGGAATGCGGCACGCATAAGAAACCTCTTGGTGGCGCATTCTGGCGAAATGCGCCACCCCTAGGCCTTAACCTCCAACGGCCCCCTCCCCTTGCTTGTGCACAGTAACCATTCGAGACCCTTCCCCATTCGAGCCGCGCCGGAGCCCTAACGCCGCCGCACCGGAGCCCTCGCGCCCCCCGCGCCACCGGAGCAGGCCCCCTCTCCTCGCCAACGAACGCCACCAGAGCCGCCCCGCCCCCGCCGTTCGAGCCATCGCCGCGGTCCATCATCCGGTGACCCCTCCCCGACGTCCCGCAACCGGAGCCCTGGTACTCCCCCCTCCCCTACTCCCCCTCCACTACCCCCCTCCCATGTGATTAATTTAGCTTTAGATGTTGTGTTCATCATTATGCAGAGAGAAATTCATAGCCTGCATATGTTTTTGTCCGGGATCTTAACCAAATTACAGTTGTTGTTGATGTTTACTCATGATAAAAACAAAAAAAAAGTTGGGTTTTGAAGAACAAATGCTATACTTGGCTTAGATTTTACTTAGGTTTTAGGTTGGCCATATGCAATTGAGCTTAGCTTGGCCAGTCATGCTGGTCTGAGGTTCCTGTAGGATTTTATGGATGTAAATATGTGTGGATTTCCTTTTCCTATGATGTTAATTTCTCCTAGCTTGGACAGAGAACCTCTTAATGTTTTTATCACAAAAGTTCAATCTAATGCATATAAGATGAGGTTTAAATTTACTAAGTAGTAAAAACAGGCTACAAGTTTCAATTTCATGAAATTACAAGTTTCCTTAGATACATGAAGAACTTAAGGTATAGTCTTGGTTTAGTTGTACTGGTGTAGGCTGTGATGAGTATATGCATCAAAGCTTGAAAGTCATGTTGATGAGTATATTGATGGCCTAGTTTTAATTCACATGAGCAAAAGCCCGCGTGTGTGTGTGTCTCCTGTGTGTGTGAGGTGTGTGTGTGTCCTGTGTGTGTGTGTGTGTTGTGTGTGTGTCTGAGGTGTGTGTGTGTCCAGTGTGTGTGTCTGTCCTGTGTGTGTGTGCTGTGTGTGTGTTGTGTGTGTGTGAGGTGTGTGTGTGTCCTGTGTGTGTGTGATGTGTGTGTGTCCTCTATGTGTGTGTGATATGTTTGTGCTACTGACCATGAACATCTTAAGTTCATGCTTATTAAATATTTTTGTTGCTTGCTTCCATTGCTTAGCAAGCATAGCATATGTTCTTATTAAATATTTTTGTTGCTTGCTTCCATTGCTTAGCAAGCATTGCATATGTTCTTATTAAATATTGTTGTTGCTTGTTGCCATTGCTTGCTGGTTATTGTCACATACATGTTATTTTATATTTTGCATCAATTTTGCTAGCCTATATATATATATATATGTTGTGCAGGGACTCTCATTATCCCCTTTCTCCCGAAGTGTTGATTAACTTCCGTTTCGGTTGAGAATGGGGCACTCTCATGTTAAAAAAAATAGAAAAGGTCATGCCGAAATTTTCCGTGAATTTGTGCATGACATTTGCTATTTTTCTAAACATGAGAGTAGTTGCATTTATTTCTTGTTCTAATTAATTAAGTAGTTGCATTTCTTAATATTGTACTAGTGCAAACATGTCGACCGGAGCCGACGCCGGTCCTTCTTCTCAGCCGGGAAAAAAAGGAAGCAATTTTGGGAATACTCGCAGGAGGAGGTCGAGGAGGAGAGAGAAGAGGAAGTACCTCCGGGCGAGGAGGAGTATGAGGAGGAGATAGAGTCAGAGTCCGACTCATCGGATGATGACATGGAGGAGGAGGCCGGTATGACAGACGGCGAGAGGAAGACCGGCGAGGATGATGGAACCGGTGGCTCCAACACAGATGGTACCCAGTCAAAGAAGAGGAATTGGAAACCGACCAAGGTCGGCACCATTAGGCAAGAGTTTACTGTTGTGACCGCCATCGGGATTCCTAAACAGCCCGAACGGTTTTCGGAAGGGTACAACCGTCAAGTCGTGGCGATCCTACGCAACACCGTGCCGATCACCACGATTAACCTCAGGAGTCGTGAGAATATTCATTATTGTCAGCTTCTTGTCAACAAGCTGCACGGACGATACAAGTTTCCGGAGCCATACGATAACACCAAACTCAAAGGGAACAAAGTAAACACATGGGCCCTCAGGAAGATGAGCAAGACCTTGTCCAGTCGGAAAACCCGGGTGAAGAGGGCAATTATTGAAAAGAACAAAACCTGGGAGGAGCTCAAGGAGAAAGAGTCGTTGATTGACGAAATTACCTACAACCTTTTCAAGGCTAGGTGTGAGTCCGAGCCAGCCAAGGCCGCGAGTGCAAAGGTCAAGGCCATGCGGTCGCAGATCATAGGTAACCACCGTCTCGGAGCCGGTGATTACAGAAGTTCCAAGCCTAAATGGGACAAAGAGGATGCCGAGTACGCCGCTGCGAGCATACCTAACCCCTTCGAGCCATACAAAGATGATCTGCAGACCGAATTCTTTGTGAGGGCCCGGAGCGATAACGACAAAGAAACCTCGAAAATAGTTATCGATCCTAAGATTCAGGAGTATACGACTGCCGTGGTAAGTAGTTTACCACGCGACTTTGTCGATTGAATTCTCCAGTGAAGTTCACAATTTCTTTATGTTTCACATTCTTTCTGCAGCAAGCGCAAATGAAAATCGCCTCATCGCAGGAGTCGTCGGTTAAGCCGGCCGGCCCGTGGGACAACGCCTTTAACAGGGCGTTGAACAAGGTCAAGAAGGTTGACGACGTGACGGCGAAGCCATCGTCAGCCGGCCATGTGGTCGGCTTTGGTGCGGACATAAATTGGTCCGAATATTATGGAAAACCGGCGGAGCAGTCCGGTTCGAGGGGGCGCAAGGCGAGAAGGACCGAAGGAGACGCCGCTTATATTCGTGGACTGGAGGAGAAGGTGAACATGCTTCCGCAGCTTGTCCAGGACGAAGTGGCGAAGATGATGAACGCTATCCTTCCAGATATGATGCAGTCACTCGCGAATTGGCAAGCGCGTGGTGGACAAGGGCCCATACCGGTCCCCAGCATGGTCGGCAGCAACTCGGGCACCGCGGCGCCTGCAGTCCCGCCGTAGTGGTGGCTCCCGCACCGACTCCCAGCATATTGGTGACTCCGGCCGCCAACACCGCGGCGGCGGCGCTGGACGTGATGGTAACTCTTCCAGCCACGATCGAGCAACCGGGGCATAACAATAATGCACCCGGCGGCAGCGCAAATAGGGCGACCGACACCACGGGAGGCAGCGCGCCCTCCGTCTCTTGCATGCCCGCCGTCATCGACGGGGTCTCTTCATTGGCCGACCTCGACGCCCTCAAGGTAACTATAAGCATCTGCAACTAAAACGAGGAGTTCATCTCCTTGCCTTTTTAGTGCAATCTCTCTGATGCCCTACATGCATATATCTCTTTCGAAGGAGGACACTCTAGGCATTCTATTACAAGTCGTGGACGGCGAGTTGAAGGATGTTACCAAAGGTAAAATCATTCAACCACAAAATCGAATCATGCACAATATGCTGATGGCACCGGAGATGCATAGGGTTCAAATCTCTCTCGTGATATCGGGCTACGAGAGAGTTGAACCTCCCATTCAACCCCCCGGATACGATGAGGACGAGCCGACAGTCCTTAGTGACTGTTTCGGCCAAATATTCCTATGGCCGAAGACTCAATACTTTGTATGATGCTGATGACTTATTCATGCCTCCTGCTGAAGGAGCCTTTCAACATGACGAGGAAGCTCGCGGTCCAGCTGATCCTGCGGCGAAGCCTGCTTGCTCCACGCGTCTCTTCGCTGCTTCTCAAGAGATGTCTCCAACAGCTTGCGCCTTCACCGAGCCTCAAGCAGACGCCACAAGAAGATCTATTCTCAGCCCGTCCACACTCCATAAGGCGGCCATTAAGCAGATAAAGGTCGGTGACTGCTCGAAATCAGAAAAGAAGAAGGGACGGATAATAAAGAAGAGCATCACTTCGAGCAGCCAACCTTCGATGCCGATCCGGGCGCAGTACGGGCCACCAAGACCCAAGGATCTCTCATTTGAAATCCATGTGGCGGGTAGGGAGATGCTACCTAAGGACATGCTCGACCTTGCAACTTCGGATATGCAGAGTGTGCATCACAGTATTATGGCATTAGAGAAGATTCTTCTTCGAGAAGAGAATCCCTCGTACCAGGTGTTCATCGCCTAGATGCCACTCAACATGGGCTTCGTCAACACTATCCCCGCGGATATGATAATCCTGCGGTTTTCAGAGATCTTCAATTTGTACCATCTCAAGCAGCTGGACCATAGCCTTATCCGTCTATTCTCGCTCAGCCTTTCTATGAGTATCAGGAGAGATAAGACCCCGAGCGTCGCGATATTGGACCCCTTCTACATGCGTGAAAGCATCTTGATGGACGACGGGGACGCGGCTCTCGCGGCGGGGTACATCACTGTCGGGACCCAGGGTTAGCGTATGCAAGTCCAGTTAAGAAATAGTCATATGGAGAGCCGAGAACCGTACCCACTTGTCTAAGCAGACAAGGCCAAGCACAGAACGTTCTCGGAAAGCATCGTACGTGAGGGGCATCCCATCCAGGCCGGATGATCAACTGAGATGGGTCCTCATCGTCCGCACACAAGTCTAATAATATGGGTGGTGAACTCCCATATTCAAAGACAAGTCGCCTCAACCATACTAACGACTATCTCATAACTCTTACATAGACTTACTCCAGCCCGATCACTTAGTCGGGGTCTAGGGCGGGCTCGATCATACCACAAAGTGTGCACGAGACAGAGTCTCGCACAATCGCATCGCGATGCCCCAAGCTGCGCACATCTAAGGGCCACTTGGTGTATGAAAGACCGCCAGCCAGATCACAACTAAGGTCTTGAAAACCCATACAAAGACATGCATGTTATAAACATACACGCAGCACACATGCCTTATATGAACAGTAGGTATCATTGCAATTCTCTACAAAGTATACAATTTTATTGATAACTCTTATAGAGTGCACACAGAGATCACAAACATGTGATCCAACATTACAACACAAGCGGAAGAAAATTATGTCTGAGTACAGACAAGTTTAACAAATGGCTTAAGAAGCCTTATTTAAACACAAGCCCTCCACGAGGGAACCAGTCGTCTGACTGGGACTAGACTAGCTTGATCTTCAGTCGTCCAGCTCGATGAAGAAGCCACCTTCGGGGTCAGTGGGTTCATCTAAAACATAGATTAAGCAAACGTGAGTACAAAGTCGTACTCAGCAAGACTTACATAGGAGCTATACTACTCATGCACATGTATCAAGGTAAAGGGAGGTGGAGTTTCACTTGCAGAAGTGCCAGCTTTGACTTGGCTAATCCTGAACTACGAGTACCAGACTTGAGGTAAGAAGCGTACACGAGTCCACTACTTTCTCCAACCAATTACACCACTATGGTGCCTTCCTCGACTTCCCCACGAGAAAGCATGCCATAGCACTCACACTTATCTTGTGTATTTTAGAAGTATCCAGTTCAAGTTGTCTAATAATCAAGCTAAGCTTTCCAAGTAGTCCATAACCGCGGACGCGGCTATTCGAATAGTTTTGTTAACCCTGCAGGGGTGTACCGCTACACACACATGATCATCATTTACCGCCTTTGATCTCGACACCATTCAATGGGTGCCAGCGAGGATGCTCACCACAACTGTTACCTCATAGCCGATCTAGTCCGAGAAAGCCGCCTACTTGGGTTGGCTACCACAATCGTGAACCCGGCCGGTTTACCGAAGTGGACCCAAGTGATGTGTGCGTGGTGCATAAGCCGGTCTCGGATGAGCCGTTCTCTCACTTAGCAGCCAGGCCACAGACCTACCAGAACTCCGAACTATTGCGACATCTGGACATCGAAAGGGATGAGTTAATAAGTTGAGAGGGGTCAGTGAGCCCGATGTGTGGTTGTACTCTTCATCTTGGATCACCACACAAGAACTCGGACTTAGGGCGGTGTTCAACGAGACAACCCACCGTGTACTCCTACACAGCCTCTCATCGTTCACCTTGTATTAGGGTCGATTCACCAACACTTTTCTACCAACACCAACATGATCACTACCATCCCGACTCACATCACAGTAACATCATGGTATCATACTAAGCATGCAATAAGCGATAAACATTTGTAGGGGCCACATGATATCAACCAACTCCTACATTTGCTAGGATTGTGGTTTGCTTACTACTGTGACAAAATGATAGGTCATGCAAAGGAATGGGTTCATCTATGCGGTAGAAACGAATCATGGTAATCATCCTAAACAATGCATAACTCGACAAACAACAAACAAGGCAGCAAAGTAAATACAATGCACAATCACATGATGGAAGGTTGAAACTTGATGTATATGCTTTGATGTGTGAAGCAATTCCATTTAAATGGAGTATATTGCAAATTGAATTGCAAATTCAAACTTGACCAAGTTACATTTGACATTGTTTGATCATTTTGAATCTTTTGTAAATGTGTATGATATGCCTCTTAAATGTGGTTGAAATGTAGCATAATTCCATGGTCCAAGTTGCAAAAGCATTTGATTTGAATTTGAATTAATTCCAAATAATTCAAATGACATATGCTACTGCCCCCATTTTAAAATCAACTCAAACATAGTTTAAAGTTGCATTTTTGGATAGCTTATTTTCTCCTGATCATTTTTCATATATTATTTGTCCAATTTGGAGTTAATATGAATTTTCTATGAATTTCCAAAGTTTGGGGTATTTTCTGGATTTTTCTGAATTTCTTTAATTCTTTTAATTTCTGGAAAATTCATTTATTTGATTTATTGCGCCAGGCTGACGTCAGGGGGGGGGGGCTGACATGTGGGTCCAGGGTGTCAGTGGCTGGGTTAATTAACCCGGCTGGGTTAACTTAACCAGTGACTTAATTAAGCCACTAGGCCCACTTGTCATTGGCTCAGGGGGTCATTAGGGGGTGGATTAACGAGGGGGGGGGGGTTGGCTAACCCACCGGCGGCTAAACGCCGGTGACCTGGCCACTGCGGCGCTGCACGGATCCACTGCTCCCAGCCACCGTTCGATGCGCCAAGGGCACCAGAGGATGGCCCGGACCGAGCCACGTTTCCTGCGCTACTCGGGCTTCAACGGGGAGGCTCCAGGCGACGTCGTCTTCAACCGTGGCGGCGGTCGGAGCTACGGCTTCAAAAAAAACTTGAAAAACGTCCACGGGAAGAAACGTGCATGGTTGCGTTGGGTTGCTGGGGACTCCAGGAGCACTACGGACGCACTGGTGAGGACGAAGGTGCACGGGAGCGAGCATATGGTCAACCGCGGCGGCAGCCTTGCTCGGCTTCCATGGCGGATCCGGCTAGAGGGAGCAATCGAGGGGGAAAAGTTGGGGGTTTTGATCCCAAGCTCACCCTGAGTCTAACTGAAGCGACGGCTTGCTCGGGGAGGCTCTGGTGCTGCCGGAATTCAAGGTCGATCCGCGGCGGCCGGAGACGAAGACGACGAAGTTAGCGAGCTCGTGGAGGCGTCTGGCTCCGATTCCTTCTGCACGGTGGGGTTGTAGACTACGGCGGAGCGGTTGGACTTGGCGGAGCGGCCTCTCGTCGACGGTGGCCGCGTGAAGACGGCGGCGTGCTCCACGGATGCCCACGGGAGGCGATGAAATCGGCCGCAGGAGGAGGGGGAAGACGATGAGGAGGGGGGGAAATGGATCAGGGCGGCTGAGGGGAGTCTCTAGGTGCGACTAGACGACTCGGGAGGCGCCAGGCAGGCTAGCAGGTGCTCGCCGGCGTCTGCATGCGCTCCAGCGAGCAGCTTGCCGCGCCGGGGAAGACGACAAGGGGAGGCTGCGGGCTTGGGCTGCGGTGCGGTAAGTTTGGCCGAGGTGGCCCAGGTAAGTGGGCTCCTTTCCCTTTTCTATTTTCCTCTCTGTTTTTATTTTCTGTCTTTTGTTTTGCTGTGCTAAGTAAAATATCTAGGCATTTTATTAAATGCTGAAATTTTTTATATGGCTTCATAATAATATAGACTAGCCACTTATAAAGTTTCAAAATTTTTAAAATTCAAATAATTTGAACTTTAAATCAAATAGGGTTATTTGATCAATTCCAAGGCACTGTTTGAATATTTGAAAAATCTATGAGCATGGGATGGGTCCCACATCACTTGATATGTGATCACACTCATTTATAAGACTTTTCAAAATTCTAACATGAATTTTTGGAGAAGATTTTTATCTGGCCTTTTGAATTAATTCATCTGGGGGGGTTCCTTCTCCCATTTTGCTTTTGATTTTGATTTCAAAGATTTCTTTTGAAATTTTGACATGATGCAAGGTTACTTTGATCCTAGGACATTTCCTAACAGAGGGTTCTGACAACTCGCCCCCACTCAACAGAATCTCGTCCCGAGATTCAGAAGTCTGCGGGAGGAAGGAGGGATACTCGGCACTGAGACGGTCTTCTCTTTCCCACGTAGCTTCTCTCTCAGAGTGGTGTGACCATTGCACTTTCAGAAACCTAATCTTCTGACGACGAGTGACACGCTCTGCGGAATCAAGAATACGAACGGGGTATTCTCGATAAGAAAGGTCATCTTGGAGATCAAGCGTTTCATGGTCGACTTCGCGGATGGGGTCCTTGAAGAAACGCCTGAGTTGGGACACATGGAATACGTCATGTACTCGGGAAAGGTGCGGGGGTAGTTCAAGTTGGTAGGAAACTTCTCCACGTTTAGCAATAATGCAGAAAGGTCCGATGTAACGTGGGGCCAACTTGCCTTTGATACCGAAACGTTGGGTTCCCTTCAGAGGAGTAACCCGAAGGTAAGCCTTCTCATCCAGATTGTAGCTCTCTTGCCTATGATGACGATCATAGTAGCTTTTCTGACGAGACTGGGCTGCTTTCAATTGATCACGAACAATGCGAACTTGCTCTTCTGCTTCCTTGATCATATCCGGTCCAAAGAATTGTCTTTCACCGGTTTCTGACCAGTTTAGTGGTGTTCGACATCGTCGTCCATATAGGAGTTCAAAAGGAGCCATGTTCAGACTAGATTGAAAACTATTGTTATAAGCAAATTCGGCAAATGGAAGAGACTTCTCCCAATTCTTTCCGAATGAGATAACACAAGCTCTGAGCATGTCTTCGAGAATTTGGTTAACCCTTTCGACTTGACCGCTAGACTAAGGATGGAAAGCTGTACTAAAGGAGAGATGAGTTCCCATAGCCTTCTGAAAGCTTCCCCAAAATCTAGAGGTGAAAAGGCTACCGCGATTAGAATTGATTTCCAAAGGAACACCATGAAGGGATACAATTCTAGAGATGTAAAAGTCCGCTAACTGGCTAGCAGTTATAGACTCGCGAAACGGAAGGAAGTGTGCAACTTTGGAAAGCCTATCTATGACAACGAAGATGGCATTGTTTCCTTTCTGGGTTCTTGAAAAGCCGGTGATGAAGTCCATACCGACTTTGTCCCATTTCCACTCGGGAATAGACAAAGGTTGAAGTGTACCAGCAGGTCTTTGATGTTCTGCCTTAATGCGACGACAAACATCACATTCGGCAACAAATTGAGCAATGTCTCTCTTCATCCTAGTCCACCAAAATCTCTGGTGTAGATCTCGGTACATTTTTGTGCTACCGGGATGAATCGAGAGGGGTGTGTCATGGGCTTCTTTGAGGATGAGTTGCCTTAGTTCCATATTCTTAGGTACTACCAAACGATTTTCAAAGAATACCGTTCCCTTGCTATCTGTGGAGAAACACTTAGCAACTCCGCTAGCAATGTTCTCCTTGATCCGGCGAACACCTCGTGCACGCCTTTGGGAAACTATAATTTGATCCTCAAGAGTTGGTTTCGCCACCAAGGTAGAAAGATAGCCATGAGGAATAATCTCAAGGTTGAGCTTGCGAAATTATTCATGAAGAAGTGGTTGATACTGTTGTAACATGAGGTTGTTACAATACGACTTACGACTTAGTGCATCAGCCATGACATTGGCTTTGCCTGGGGTGTAAGAAATTCCTACGTCGTAATCTTTTATCAACTCAATCCAGCGTCTTTGCCTGAGATTAAGATCTGGCTGGGTGAAAATATATTTGAGGCTTTGGTGGTCGGAATAAATCTCACAACGATTACCAAGGAGGTAATGTCGCCAAGTTGTTAGGGCATGAACTACGGCAACGAGTTCAAGGTCATGGGTAGGATAGTTCTCTTCATGTGGCCGCAACTGGCGTGAAGCATAAGCTACCACATGTCGATCTTGCAGAAGTATGCATCCTAACCCTTGCCGTGATGCGTCACAATAGATCTCGAAATCCTTTTTGGTGTCTGGAGGTGCAAGTACGGGTGCAGAAGTCAACCTTCTTTTTAGCTCTTGAAAGCTTTCCTCGCACTTAGGAATCCATAGGAATTTCTTATCTTTCTTGAGGAGTTCAGTTAGAGGCTTTGCAACTTTAGAAAAGTTCTCAACGAAGCGACGGCAATAGCTGGCTAGGCCAAGAAAACTCCTAACTTGCTTAACCGATTCAGGTGGAGTCCTGTCAAGGACGGCCTGAACTCTCTCAGGATTCAAAGCAATTCCTTTTGCAGAAATCACGTGGCCTAAGTAGGTCACTTCTGGTAGCCAGAATTCGCACTTTGAGAATTTAGCATACAGGCGATGCTCTCTAAGTTTCATCAATACCAGCCTTAGGTGTTCGGCGTGTTCTTCTTCGTTCTTCGAGTAGATGAGAATGTCATCGAGGTAAACCACGACGAACTGGTCCAAATACTCCACGGAGATCGAGTTCATCATGTGTGAGAAAGTGGCGGGGGCATTGGTCAAACCAAAGGACATGACGGTGTACTCGTAAAGACCATAACGAGTAGTAAAAGCCATTTTCGGAATGTCCTCGTTTCGGATTTTGATTTGATGATAACCTAATCTCAAATCCATCTTGGAGAAGACAGAGGATCCTGCAAGTTGATCATAAAGATCATTGATCCTGGGCAATGGGTGTTTTTCTTTATCGTCGCTAAATTTATCGGGCGATAGTCTACGCACATCCTTTCTGTTCCATCTTTCTTCGTTACGAACAGAACGGGGCAACCCCATGGCGATGAGCTAGGGCAGATGAAGCCTTTCTCTAGCAAAGCTTCCAATTGGGTTTTAAGCTCAGCTAACTCACGTGGGGCCATTTTGTATGGGCGTCTAGAAATTGGTGCGGTTCCTGGGGCAAGATCCACTATAAACTCTACACATCTGTCCGGTGGCATGCCCGGTAGCTCTTCAGGAAAGACATCCGGGAAGTCACGAACCACCGGAATATCTTCAAGTTCGGGAAGGGGAAGTACATTCAAGGAATGCACTTGGGTTCTTGTTCTGGGTGAGGTATAGTTGACTGTTTTGCCAGAAGGGTGGGTGAGTTTCACGGACTTGCCTTTGCAATCCAGGTAGGCATTCTGTCTTGATAGCCAATCCATGCCAAGGATGACATCAATATCTGAAGACTTGAGGGCTATGAGTGAAGCAAGGAATACTAAACCCTCAATTGCAAATTGATTACCATTGCTTACTCTATTAGTTTGCCGTCTTGACCCTGGAGTTTGAATAATCATTGGAGTGGACAATTCAACAAAAGATAACTCATGACGAAGTGCATAACTTTCCGACATGAATGAATGAGATGCTCCTGGGTCGAAAAGAACGGAAGTAGGAACATAATTGACTGGGAGCGTACCAAGAATGACGTCAGTGGTGTCGTCAGTCTCTTCGGCGGCGATCTGGTTCACACTTCCACGAGTGGCGGAAGGAGCGGGTTTGGCGGTGTAGACCTTCTGGGTTGGCTTGCCACGACCATTGTTGTTGTTGCCTCCGGCACGGGGTGGAGCATTCTGGTTCTGGATCTGGTTCTAGGGACACTCACGAGAATAGTGGCCTGCCTGACCACACTTGTAGCAGGCTCCAAAAATAGTGCATGGAGCTGGGTTGTTTGGTGGAGCTGGGTGGAACTGAGTTGGTGGACGAGGCGCCACATAGGATGGCCTCGGTGGGTTGTTCTGGCGGAACATACTGTTTGGGATCCAGATCTTGCGCTTCTGGGAGCCAGAACTGGATGAACTGTCGTCTCTAGGGTGTTTGCGGAAATCGTTGGGGGTGTTCATGTCCTCTGCCTTGATGGCCTTGTTGACAAGGACCTGGAATGTGGCAAAGTCATGAAGGTTGAGCTCACGACGAAGTCCAGAGTTGAGTCCGCGACGGAACCTCTCTTGCTTCTTTGCGTCGGTGGAGACTTCTTCTGTAGCATAACGAGCAAGTCGGTTGAACTCACGACTAAACTCGTCAACAGTCCTTCTGCCTTGAGTGAGGTTGCAGAACTCCTCACGCTTGCGGTCCATAAGGCCCTTGGGAATGTGGTGCTCGCGGAAGGACGTGCAGAATTCCTCCCAAGATGTAGGCGGTCCAACGGGACGCATGTTTAGAAAGTTCTCCCACCGAGAGCTAGCTGCACCTTCGAGGTGATAGGTGGCATAGCTGACCTTGTCGCCATTTGCAACATGGCCTGCTTGGAGCTTCCTCTCGATGCTGCGAAGCCAGTCATCGGCGTCAAGGGGCTCGGTGGAGTAACTGAAAACCGGGGGATGAAGTCGGATGAAGTCGTTCAGGGACACCAACTCATTGCGCTGCTGAGTGGTGTTGTGTGCAATGACTTCCAGCAGGTGGTGAGAGTCTCGGCGGTTCCTCTTGACCTCCATCAGAACCTCTGCCATCGTGGGTGGGGGTGGAAGGTTGGCTTCCTCCTGATCATTCCCACGACCCTGGTTACGACCAATCTGGCCACGGGTTCCTTGAGACATCCTGAAGGGAAAACCAAAGTCAAACAGAGTTGATTTGAAGAGTCTAATCAAGGTATTGAAGTACTGGAAGGATTACAGAGCAAATGAAGTAATCATCTTGACAACATGGTGATAAAGCATACAAGCCATATATTCACAAGCTGTCATACAAACCATACATCGTTTTAGTACAAGCACCAAGCTAATACAAACGTGATGAAGATGATACATCCTTCAGAGGCACTCTGACTTCCTATACATTATTTATCTAAGCCTCTGGATCTTAGACACCTTGCTTACAATATACTAAGATACTACTACATCCTCACTAAGTAAGACCACAGGCGGTCTCACTCATCTCCATCTCCATAGTAGTCCTCGTAAAAGTTACCCGCGTATCCCGGTAGCTGGAGGTGACCATCGGAAAACACGGAGGCCTGTGGACCCTGATATCCATTTGGGCAAGGATGGGGCCTAGGTCCAGCGTAGGGTGGAAGCAAAGGACCACGGGGTGGAAAAATGCCTCCAATGTCGGGCCAAGCAACTCGAGAAGGCATCTGAGTCCTCACTGGATAGATAGCATCATGATCAACTGATCCAATGCTCACAAAGGGTGCCAGGAGTGTCAGTGCTCGATACAGACGAACACGGGTGACGTGGAGCTCGAAACGGAGAGCGCGTGCATCACGATCTCTGTCACTAGCAAACCTAGCAGTCACCTGGAGTGCTGGATCCTCTGCAGAGTGATCTGAGTAGAGTCCGGTGTAATATCCCTCTTCTCCTGGAAGTGTAGCAGGGATATAGCGGAAAGAGGTCTCTCTCAGCATAGTGTTCTCCTCTCTCAGCAGTGTAATACATGAGTATGCAGCATCCTGCACAGCCATGTTCTCGGTAACGCCAATGCCATGTCCAAAGTGGATAGGCTGAGTGACTCTAACGTGGTGCGGGTAGATCCGAACAATGCAGTGGAACTGCGTCTGGTTGAAGTCGTGAAACTGCTCTTCGACGGTGTACTCAGGGTACCATCGATACCCCACATAGGACATCATCTCGGTCAACGTGGCGGGATGGCCACGCACACCGAGGCACCTGGTCAAACGAACAATCTGCCGAGGGGGAAGATCTGCCATCTGAAACAGAAAGGAGTTTGCAAATGCATCAGATTATGAGATAAACCTGGAATGACTCGGACAACATTACGGCTGTAATTGCAAGGAAAAGACAATTTCTTACAACATGGAAACATCACTTACATACGATGTAATAAATCAGGAAGCATAACCACTCTAACAAACCGATCACAACTTTCCTACGGCTACAAGGAAGCAAACAACGAGATGTTCTAATCAGACAGAGGAGAGCCTAATCCTATCTTCCCGTAGAATAAGATGAGGGTGACTCAGAACTCAGAACGAAGGGGGTAAGGAGAAAAAAGAAGCCTTACGTTGTTCCCTTATATACCCAGAGTAACTATATAACTATAGCAAGCTAGACTCAACTTCGGCCAAGGCTACTAGTCCTACAGTCAGTCCTGCTCTGATACCAAGTCTGTCGGGACCCGGGGTTAGCGTATGCAAGTCCAGTTAAGACATAGTCATATGGAGAGCTGAGAACCGTACCCACTTGTCTAAGCAGACAAGGCCAAGCACAGAACATTCTCGGAAAGCATCGTACGTGAGGGGCATCCCATCCAGGCCGGATGATCAACTGAGATGGGTCCTCATCGTCTGCACACAAGTCTAATGATATGGGTGGTGAACTCCCATATTCAAAGACAAGTCGCCTCAACCATACTAACGACTATCTCATAACTCTTACATAGACTTACTCCAGCCTGATCACTTAGTCGGGGTCTAGGGCGGGCTCGATCATACCACAAAGTGTGCACGAGTGTCGGGACCCAGAATTAGCGTATATAAGCTTCGCTACAACAGAATCATATGGAGAGCCGAGAACCGTACCCACTTGTCTAAACAGACAAGGACAAGCACAGAACGTTCTCGGAAAGCATCAAACACGAGGGGCATCCCATTCAGGCCGGATGATCCTCTGAGATGGGTCCTCATTGTCCGCACACAAGTCTAACTGATATGGGTGGTGAATTCCCATACTCATAGACAAGTCGCCTCAACCATACTATCGATTGTATTATAACCCTTACATAGACTTACTCCAGCCCGATCACTTAGTCGGGGTCTAGGACGGGCTCAATCATACATCAAAGTGTGCACGAGACGGAGTCTCGAGCAATCGCATCGCGATGCCCCAAGCTGCGCACATCTAAGGGCCACTTGGTGTATAAAATACCGCCAGCCAGATCACAACTAAGGTCTCGAAAACCCATACAAAGACATGCATGTTATAAACATACACGCATCACACATGCCTTGTATGAACAACAGGTATCATTGCAATTCTCTACAAAGTATATATATTTATTAATAACTCTTACAGAGTGCACGCAGAGATCACAAGCATGTGATCCAACATTACAACAAGCATGCGGAAGCAAAGTAGGTCTGAGTACAGACAAGTTTAACAAATGTCTTAGAGAAGCCTTATCTAAAAACAAGCCCTCCACGAGGGAACCAGTCGTCTGACTGGGACTACACTAGCTTGGTCTTGGTCTGAGTCTTCATTCTTCGAGCTTCAGATAGAAGCCACCATCGGGGTCGGTGGGTTCGTCTAAAACATAGAATAAGCAAACGTGAGTACAAAGTCGTACTCAACAAGACTTACGTAGGAGCTATACTACTCATGCACATGTATCAAGGTAAAGGGAGGTGGGGTTTCACTTGCAGAAGTGCCAGCTTTGACTTGGCTAGTCCTGAACTATGAGTACCAGACTTGAGGTAAGAAGCGTACACGAGTCCACTACATCTCTTCAACCAATTAAACCACTATGATTACTTCCTCGACTTCCCCACGAGAAGCACACCATAGCAATCACGCTTATCTTGGTGTGTTTTAGAAGTATCCAGTTCAAGTTGTCTAATAATCAAGCTAAGCTTTGCAAGAAGTCCTTAACCGCGGATGCGGCTATTCGAATAGTTTTGTTAACCCTGCAGGGGTGTACCGCTACACACACGTGTCATCATTTACCGACTTTTGCATGTCACCGTTCAAGAGGTGACAGCGAGGATGCCACCACAACACTTCGCCCACAGCTCCGTTCTAGTCCAGAGAGTCGCCTATCTGAGGGGGATCCGTATGGAAGTCCGGCCGAGGTTCCAGTATAGCCTCAAACGATGTGTGCAGGGTCCCAAGCCGGTCTTGAAAAACCGTTCATCCACTTCGCAGACCGTGCCACAGCCCTACCAGAACTCTGAACTACTGCGACTCTTGGGGTTCGAACGGGGTGAGGTAATAGGATGAGAGGGGTCAGTGAGCCCAATGTGTGGTTGTACTCTTCTTCTTGGATCACCACACAAGAACTCGGACTTAAGGCGGTGTTCAACGAGACAACCCACTGTGTACTCCTACACAGCCTCTCATCGTTCACCTTGTATTAGGATAGATTCACCAACACATTTCACTTTCATCAACACCATGTTTACCATCATCCCGACTCACATCAAAAGCAACCTCGTTGTACCACTAAGCATGCAATAAGCAGTAACAGTTGCAGGGGCCACATGATATCAACCAACTCCTACATCTGCTAGGATTGTGGTTTGCTTACTACTGTGACAAGATGATAGGTCATGCAAAGGATATGGGTTCAACTATGCGGTAGAAACGTTATCATGGTGATCATCCTAAACAATGCATAAGCGAGACATGAGAGGGAAGTGGGATTTTATCGACATGATCAATGGGGGTTTGCTTGCCTTGCTGACGAGGTTCAGTCACGGGGTCTTCAACGAAGGGGTGATCTCAGGTTCCGGCTCCACTTCTATCAGCAACATGACAATCATAGGATCAACATAATGTACAATGCACAATCACATGAATAAGATTGTAATGGTGATGTTCATGGTACTAATGTGTTGAGCATTTCATTTAAAAGAAGTATATTGCATTTGAAATGCAAATTCAAACTCCATTTGATTTATCGATGAATTTCAAATGCATTTGAATGCATGAAATTTCACTTGAAAAGTTTGATCATGAAGTGATGTGGTATATTTGAGATAAAGCTTCTGATGTGTGGATGAAACCATTCGAATTAAGTGTGTTGCAAAGTCAATTGCAAAATCACTCCAAATTTGAATTTGAAAAGGATCCATATGCATGTTTGCTACTGTTCACCCATTTTAAAATGGTCAAACATGAAAAAAAAATGCGTATTCATAATCCTTGTATTTTTCTGATAATTTTAGACATATTATTTTCCCAATGTGGAGTTAAAATGAATTAGTTATGATTTTCTAAAGATTTGGCTATTTTCTGGATTTTTCTGTAATTGATTTAATCAATTTAATCGACTTATTGCGCCAGGCTGACGTCATGCTGGCGTGTGGGGGGGGGCTGACAGTTGGGGTCAGGCTGTCAGTGGCTAGGGGGTTAACCCCTTTTAAATTAAACTAAAAAGGTCATTGGGGGGGGGGCAGGGCCCACCAGTCAGTGACCCAAGGGTCGACTAACAGGGGGAGTAGCCCCCTAACCTAATCGGGCTGCCGGCGGTTAGCCGACGGTGGAGTCCAGTGCGGAGGCGCTCGTACGGGACGGCGATTCCGGCGGCCAATTGCAGCGCCAAGGCTACCAAACTGTAGCCCGTGGTGAGCCGCGTCGAAGGGGCTACTCGTGCGTCGTCGGGGAGGTTACAGACGACGACAGCTTCGACCTTGGCGGCGACCTGAGCTACGGCTTGGAGCTGCGCTTGCAAAACGGCCACGGGACGAGGCATACGTGTGCGCGTTCGGTTTCTGGGGCCTCCAGGAGCGTCATGGACATGCTGGGGGAGACGGAGGCGCACGGGAGCACGCGTTTGGACACCTACGGCGGCGAAAGAGCTCTGCTCCCATGGCGAGGTGCAAACGAGGGAGAAGGAGGAGCCATGGATGGGTGGGGAAGAACAAGTGACTTACCCTGAACACGTCAGTGTAGACGGTAGGGCCGGGGAAAGAACGACGGCGGCGCAATTGCTCGTGGATCTTCTCGGCGGCCGGAGCAAGTCGATGACGATGGCGTCGGCTTCAGAGGCTCTCGAGCTCAATTGAAAGGGGGAAACGACGCAGGAGGGTGCGGCTCATCTCCTGGACAGGACGGTGCAGCTCTAGCTGGCCGATAGCCACGGCTGCGCGCATCGGCGCTCTCCGGCGATCTTCTGTCGTCGAGAAATCCGGTGAGAGCAGGCGAGGAGGTGAGACGTGAGGAAAGGGAAGGGGTGCGGGGGGGGGGGGGGGGCTTCTGCAGCTGCTGCGTGGCGCAAGGGAGAGAGGGGGAGGCCTAGAAGAGGCTGGGCGTCGCCTTGTCGCCGTGGTCTTGCTCTGCCCTCCACCGAGCAGCTTGGCTCGGCGGGGAGGAAGAAGATAAGGCGCCCCCGGTGGGCTGGGCCGTGGCACAGGTGAGTGGGCCTCGCCTGAGGCGCAAGGTAAGGTCCTACCCTTCTTTGTTTTTCCTTTTTCTTTTTATTTCTTCTGTAAATAGGTTGACATAGCCAATAAAATAGCTAGGTATTTTTTATAAATGCTATAATTTTTTATATGGCCTCATAAAAGCTAGAGCTAGCCACTTATAAAATTTGGCACTCTTTAAAATTCAAAACATTTGAATTTTAAATCAAATAGGGGTTTATTTCATTTTCCAAGGCATTGTTTGAAAATTAGAAAATTCCATGAGCATGGGATTGCTCCCAAACCATTTTTAAAATGATCAGCATCATTTATAGGAATTTTCCAAATACTCAAATGATTTTTGGAAAAAGATTTTTATCTGGCCATTTGAAATAATTTCTCAGGGCTTTTCGTTTCCCCATTTTTGAATTTCTTTTTGAATTTTTCACATGATGCAAAGGGACTTGCTATTCCTAGCACATACCTAGCTTGGGGTTGTGACATCACCGAGGGAAACTATCTGCTTCACTGCATCTCAAACCTTCCACTTGGGGTAACCAACGAGGGGCGAGAAGCCATCAAGCAAATTTCTGGCGCTGTTGCCGGGGACTCCTGTCTACAAGATAGGGGAGTTGCACACTATCTTTTATCTTTGCTTTTTAGTCTTGTTAGTTTACCTTTCAGTTTTTCTTTTCGTGTCCTTTATCAAAAATTAAAAAAAATAGTATGTCTAGTTCCTTACTTGCCAATCAATGTCTGACTTCTTTGAAACCAGATCTTATTGGCATGGAGGATTCAGCGAGGATCAACAAATTTGTACAAGGAACACCGCTTGTCTCAAACGGGGATACACTTATGGAAACAAATACACCAGTTGTATGACTATGCTAGAAAATTGTTCTCAATTTATAATATATCTTTCTGCAGGGATGAATCTTGTTTCTTTATGAGGCACAAACACCTTGCTTTCCAATGTGAGTACAATGATGATGAAACCTTAGCTTCTTATGCTAAGAGAAACTATGATTTTTATGATGCAGATGAAATAGAAGAATTTGTTGCTTATAAGGGTGCCTATGAAATTACTTCTCTTCTTAAAAATATTGATGATGCCCCTTACAAATCTGAGAGTCTTGCTATACTTAATTATTGTTTGGAAAATTACGATGCAAATGATTATATTACTGATCATCTTGAGAGAATCTCTCCCCCAAAGGAAGAGACTAATGTTTTGCAAGACTCTATGGAAGAAGAAATTACTGAACCTGAAAGCTCCTTGGATGAAAAAGAGGAGGAGAGTGAGGAACAAGAGGAGGAAGAATGGAGCCATCCATGCCTACCTTCTATTGATAGTAACTATTTTACTCTTACCTTATATGAGTGTTATGATCCTATGGATTCTTTTGAAATATCCCTTTTTGATGAAGTTGATGCCTTCTATGCTTATGGCCGTGATGCCACTATATATGATGCTTACGGAGATGAACTTTCTATAGTTCCTCATGTTAAGCATGAAATTTTTGATATTTCACCCACACTTGATTGTCCTATTATCCTTTTGAAATCGCCACCTCATATTCCGGAAAATTGTGCTCTTATCAAGGCTCAATGTGATGGGTTGCATTTATCTTACAATCCTAAAGACTGTGTTGAAAACTATACACATGTGCTTGTAGATCATGAACAACATGATTTATGCGATAGTTATATTATTTATGTTGTTCATGATGCTACTGAAAATTACTTTGAGAGAGGAAAGTTTGGTTGTAGAAACTTCCATGTTACAAAAACACATCTCTTTATGTTGAAAGTTTTTAAGTTGTTCTTGTTCCACCTTCCTATGCATGTCACTTTGTGCTTCTTTGATTTATTTTATTACAAGATGGCTATGCATAGGAAGTGGGTTAGGCTTAAATGTGTTTCATATTTGATTCTTGATTCTGTCTTTTTCTTCCGATATTATCTCTTCTGAGAGCACCTTTTATAATCTTTAAGCCTAAATAATGACTTTAAAGAAGCGCTTTCGGGAGGCAGCCCGCAATGAATTTAGGTTTTCCTTTTTGTTTTTCTTATGTTTTTAGTGGTCTTGATGATTGTTACTACTGTAGCAACATCATTGTATCTTTACTTTTCAATCCTTGTGCCAAGTTTAGGCTCAGATTGCAAGAAAGGTCAAAAGTTGGTGCTTGCTGTCCAGAAACAGATTATGTCTGCTTGACGGAAAAATTCTCAATAAATCACCAGATAAACTTTTTGACCTGAATTTTTTTGACAGCATGCTCCATACAATTACCTCTCAGGCGTCTGTTCAAAGTTTTTTGATTTGAGTTGCAGAAGTACCTCGAAATAATTCTCCTTTCTCTGCTGTTCTGTTTTTCTCAGCTTCTGCCCCGGTTTTTCTTTTCGCAGTTTTTCAATCCTTAAGCTTGCTTTTTCTTTGCAAAATTTTTTGGGCAGGAAAGAGAAAGAGTAGCTATTCCTGGAAATCTTTATTTGCAGTAGAGGAAAATTATTTTATTAGGGTACTAACCTCTCTAATCAGCCTACAATGAGTTATGTATGAAGAGAGTTTTCAAGTGCGCGATGGAGGATGATGAAAGAATATTCAGGAGTGTCAAACGCTCAAGCTTGGGGATGCCCATGTGCACCCCCAATAAATATTCAAGGAGACTCAAGCATCTAAGCTTGGGGATGCCCCCGATGCATCCCCTTCTTCATCAACAATCATCAGTTTGTCCCTCGTTGCACTATATTTTTATCACTTCATGCGTTATGTGCTTTCCTTGGAGCGTCTCGCTCTTTACTTTTCTAGGTTTGTTTTGCTTTCTTTGCTGTAGTAATAAGTTAGACCCCAACTTACTCTTTTGTGTGGGAGAGATTCACGCTCCGCTTGAACTAGAACTCCTCATAGGATTTGCATGCTTATTCTTTTAGCTGTGAGTTGTTCTTTTTCTTTTCTTAGCTGATGTTCTGTTTAGTTGTAGTGCTTTAGTTTTTCTAGAGCTTTTCTTTTGTCATAGGTTGAACTTTATATAGGTTGCATGTTTTATCTTGTTAGAGAGTTTTCCTGTTGCACTGAGTTCTGTGTCTTCACTGAAAGTAGGTAGTTAAAGTTGCTATTCTCTTTGTAGTAGTAACTTGCAATAGTTTTGAGGTATTGACTAGAGTAATGTTCGAACTTACGGTGTCAAGAGCTCTTGCCTATTAGTGATAAATGTCGTATTTTGGGCAATCCGTGTGTTTTTCGAAAACAAAAAACCCCTGTTGAGAACTCTAGCTACTAGATGGATCACTAACCTCTGGAGGGTTCGAATATTAGAGTACACTGACATACCATGAGTCGAGGATGCGCAAGGATAACCAAACCCCCATACACTCCTCCTCGGGGTACCTGTCTCTTTGTAAACCTCCTGATTAGATTGAGAGTTACCGATAATAAGTGCATGAGTTCTTCGGACTAATGTGAGTATTCAAAAGTTGACACTTCCACCCACCTATACTTTTTGTAGCCTCTTCGGTACCGTGCATTGCCCTTTCTCACCTCGAGAGTTGGCGCATACTTCGCCGGTGCATCCAAACCCTTGGCATGACACGCTCTGTCATCATAAGCCTCCTTATATCTTTCCTCAAAACAGCCACCATACCTACCTACAAGGCATTTCCATAGCCTTTCCGAGATACATTGCCATGCAACATCCACCTTCTCATGACTTGATCTTCATGTCATACATGCTACTTGCTTGATCAATGAGCCGCATGCTAGTTGGCCCTTGCCCTAATCATTGCTACATGACATGCTAGTATCATTGCATATCCTGCTACCCTGGAAGAGGCATTCATTTGCATCATGATAGTTACATTTTCTTTATGTGATTACCTTTGTAAAGTGTGAAAGATCTCCTATATTCTTGTAAAATATAGAGTATTGCCCCTAAAGTGAGGAAAAGATCCCAAAGAGGACAAAATCAAAATATCCCAAAGAGGACAAATGAAAGTTAAATAGAAAGAGCCATTGAGGCCACTAAAAAATAAAATAAAAAGAGAAAAAGAAAAAAGAAAAAAATAAAAAGAGAGAAGGGGAATACTACTATTCATTTTGAGAGATCCACACTAGTATTTCATCTTCTATCCCTTGTACTCCATAGACATCATCATCATGCATATAGCTATGTGGGGACCCTTCACATTATAGAACTTGGCTTGTATATTCCAATGATGAGCCTCCTCAAACGAGCTCTAGGTCCTCTTGAGCAAGCAAGTTAGATGCACCCCCACTAGTTCCCTTGGAGAGCTTTTAGCTCACATGTGCATCCGTTTTATGGCAATCCCTACTCCTCACATCATATCTATTATATGGCCTTCTCTCGCCTATGATTGTCCTCATTGATGTGAGCCTTTCACACATTTTTTACTTCCTCCTCCACCTTCTTTCAGTTTCGCCTATTAGGTGTCAACTTTCTTGCTCACGCTCATCCATTGCATGAGTGCTCAAAATGTCGAAAGGGAGTGGATCAGTTTGACTTGTACCTGGCTAGTGGTCTGGGGACGAGTCTAGATAAGAATCCAAAGGAGACCAAGTGTGAAACTTCAGTAGATAGTTGTTCTCAACAACCTTTTTGCTCTTTCTTCCCAGTCCCTTGCTTGCACGCAAACACCATTTGGAGACATTCGAGTCATGGACAGCGAGAGCTCTTGCACATTTTGTTCTTTTGTTGCTTGTGTCAATGCTAATATAGACTCTTGCTTGTTAAGACTTGAATTGAATTGCATGCTTTGATTGCTTTACTTAAAAGTCCTTATTTGGTTGTGTGGCATGTCACCACAGAAATTATGCTTGTTATCATTTACCTACTCGAGGACGAGCATGGAATTAAGCTTGAGGATGTTGATACGTCCCAAACGTATCTATAATTTCTGCTTGCTCCATGCATGTTTGTGTGACTTTGCCATGTTTTGCTTGAACTTTCATACACTTTTGAACCTATTTGGACTAACCTATTAACTCAGTGCACCCAGTTGCCAGTTTCTGTTTTCTACTGTTTTTGTATTTCAGGTTTTCCGGCCATTAAAAGTGCTCCAAAAATTCCTGGAAAAATATAAAAAAATCAGCGCCACAGAAGCTTCCGGAATCACCAAGAGAGGGGAGGGGGCCACCACCAGGCAGCCAGGAGGGCAGGTGGCGCGGCCCCACCCTGGGCCGCGCCAGGGACCCTCCTGACTGCCTCTTGGGTCCCCTCGATGCCCCCCTTCGCCTATATTTACCCCTCGGGGTGGAAACCCCTAATATCGATCTCTTTCTCGCGAACTCCCCTCTGTACCGCCGCCGCCGTTTCAAGATCGGGACTGCCTGGAGAAGCTGCCCCGGCACCCTGCCAGAAGGAGGAACCTCCTCCGGGAGACCATCCATAGCCATGGACGCATCCCGGATATGCCATGAGTAGTCCCCCTTGGACCATGGGTCCGTGACCAGTAGCTATGTGATGACTCTCTCACACTTTTGTTCTTCCACTTTCGAGTCCTCGTGAGATGCCTCACATGATCGAGGCATCTATGTAATTTCTGTTGTTGCTATGCTGAGTTTGTTGGGATCTGATGGATTATGAGACTATGTTCAGATTGTGGTGATTAATATATTTGGTTCTTCTCTTTTATATTTTGTTCTTGAGTAAATTCTTGCATGTTCTCCGTTGCGGTATTTGCTTGGGCCAAGTATTTTATTTGCAACTCCAAGAGAGAGCGTTATGCTCGATTGTGGGTTCAGCCCCCTGATGTCTAGCTTGAGTGACAGAAACATGAGACTAGGGGATGTGATGTTGCCACCAGGGATAAAACAACGGTGCTTGTACCTGCGGGTGCAAGGATTGTTTACTTTACGCAAAGTTATTTTAATGCAGTTGTCTGTTCCTTTGAGTTTACACTTTGGGTGGGATTCGAAACTTAATACCAGCGAGATGTTCTGGATAGATATCTCAAGGTGGATGATTCGTAGTAGATGCAGATGGATTTCGGTCTACTTACCTTGGCGTACTGCCCATTGCTTTTGAGCCCTTCCTTTCCTTGCAGCATAGTTTGCATTGCGGTGCCTTCATAATCCTGTCAATTGCCCAACTGTGATTTGTTTACCTCGCTAGAACTTTTATCGTCTTTTGGGAGAGAAAAATCACTGGTGAAAATCACGGGACCCCGGTCCATCTTCACATTATTGTTCACACCCTCAATTTACTTTCAGCTTTTACTTTCCTTTGCACCTTTTATCTCTTGCGTTGATCCTTTGTAAACGACAGGGCCGGAGGAATTGACAACTCCTCTGTACTCGTTGGGAGCAAAGTTATTTGTTGCTGTGTGCAGGTCCACGACAATACCCTAGTCAGGAAGCAATTTCTGGCGACGTTGCCACCTACTTGTATCTCCTGAGTCCTACTGGTTCGATAACCGTGTATCTTCACCGAGGGAAACTTGCTGCTGCACTGCATCTCAAACCTTCCACTTGGGGTAACCAACGAGGGGCGAGAATCCATCAATGAGACATCATCGATCGCACACTATCCAATAGGGTTCGATTACGTCATTCGGCTACACCGTTTCTTTGAGGTGTGCCTGCTGGCATAAGATGTGGTACGATGCCACAAGACTTCAGATGATCGCCAAACTCGTGACTTAAATACTCACCACCTCGATCGGATCGAAGGTGCTTGATTTTCTTTTCGAGTTGATTCTGGACCTCACTCTTAAATTCCTTGAACCTTTAAAAGGTTTCAGACTTGTGCTTCATCAAGTAAATATACCCATATCTACTCAAGTCATCAGTAAAGGTCACGAAGTAACAAAGACCATTGCGTGTGGAGACGTTCATGGGTCCACACACATCAGTATGTATGATACCCAATAATTCATCCGCACGCTCCATTATTCCATTGAATGGAGTCCTCGTCATTTTTCCCATGAGGCATGGTTCACATGTATCAAGGGATCTAAAATCCAATGACTCAAGAAGTCCATCTTTATGGAGCTTCTCCATGCGCTTTATACCAATATGACCAAGTCGACAATGCCACATCGTCATGTGCTCTTCGCCACTAATCCTTAATCTTTTGGCCTCTATATTGTTGATGTGACACACGTCACCATCGAGATCAAGTACGAATAAACCACGTTGAAGGGTTCGTAGCATGGAAAACAAAAAAATTTCCTACGCATAAACAACCAACAAGCCAAGATCTAATCTAGGAGATGTAAGCAACGAGTAGGATGTCATAGAAGAACTCACCCTCGAAGACTTAAAACGTTACGAGATCAAATCTCGTGGGTGATGTAGTGGTTCACTTGCCGATCTCAAGATCGCGATGATGTACGCTGAGCGTCTCCATGCTCGGTCACACGTACAACTTGATGACAACCTCCGTTCCCTCCATCCAGCGAGGCAGCGGAAGTAGAGGATCCCCGGAAATCCAGCAGCACAACAACGTGATGCGGTGAAGAATCCCACGGTCAGGGCTTCGCCAAGCGGAAGACCATGGTATGGAGTAGCGGGTGGAGAGGAAGGGAGATGAGGCAAGTCTATGGGAGGGGAAGCCCTCACCCTCCTTTTATAGGGGAGGAGTGGGCAGCCCAAGAGGGGGGGTGCGGCCAACTCATGGTGCCTCCACCTCTTCCCCTCTTGATGTGAGTGGAAGCCACAATCACACCCACCCATGCTCCCTTAATTGTCCACTTGGAAAATCCAAAGGTTTTCTTTAATAAATAAATAAAACATTTCTATTTATTTATTTAATATCTGTTAATCCTATTAACAAACATTTGCACATTGCACCTCGAATCATTTGTTAATTCTATTAACAACCATCCGACAAAAACCCCTTGAACTATTTCAATTTTACCCGAAACAATTTCGGTGCTGTCCAAAACATTCTTCAATATTCCTTATCCTCTCAAAATGCATCATCAAACCTTAAGTGTGTCACCCTACGGTTCGCGAATAATACAGACATGATTGAGACACCTCTCCGATCAATAATCAACAGCGGGATTTGGAGATCCGTGATGACTCCTATATATTCAACGATGAATCTTGTGATCCTGTGAACCATCAACGTTGTAACTAATTCCCTTTTTCTCGCGATATTTTACTTGTCCGAGATCCGATCATCGGTATCAACCATACCTTGTTCCATCTCGTTTCCGACAAGTACTCTTTTACTCGTTCTGTGATATGACATTCTTGTGACCTAGTTACGTGCTTGGAAGCGGTGTCAATGTGATATCACCGAGAGGGCCCAGAGTATATCTCTCCGTCATTTTGGATGGACGAATCCCATTCTTGATCCATCAGCCTCAACTAATACTTTCCGAATACCTAACACCACCTTTATAGTCACCCGGTTACGGTGTGACGTTTGATGTCATTAAAGTATTCTTTCAGTATTAGTGATTGACATGATCTCATGGTCTAAGGAACAAGATTACTTTGAATGCAAGATATAACAATATAAACTAAATGACTTGATCGTATTGTTATACTTAGTTTGGGTATATATTCATCACATCATTCTCGTAATGATATGATCCCGTTATTAACAACATCCAATGTTCATGATCAGGAAACCTTGATCATCTGTTAATCGACGAGCTAGTTAAAAGAGAGGCTTTACTAGGAACCATTGTTTGTTTATTAAACACACATGTATCAACGTTTCCGGTTAATACAATTCTAGCATGAGAAATAAACGTTTATCATAAAAAAGGAATAATATAATAAACACTTTATTATTGCCTCTCGGGCATATTCCCTTCAGTCTCCCACTTGCACTAGGGGCAATAATCTATATTACATAGTAATGAATCTAACACCCATGGAGTTCTGGTGTTTATCATGTTTTGCCTTTGGGAGAGTTTTAGTCAACGGATCTTCCACATTCAGATCTGTGTGTACTTTGCAAATCTTCACATCCCCATCCTTGACATACTCACGGATGGAGTGAAAACGGCGCTTGATATGCTTGGAATTCTTGTGAGACCTTGGTTGTCACAATAGACAACCATTGGATCCAAAGCACTCGGAACCACACCTAGTTCGGATATGAACTCCTTCATCCAAAATGCTTCATGTGTTGCCTCTGAGGCAGCAACATATTCCGCTTCTGTTGATGATCCCGCTACCACAGATTGCTTGGAACTCCTCCAGCTTACTGCTCCTCCATTCATAATAAATACGTATCCGGATTGTGACTTAGAGTCATCCGGATCAGTGACGAAGCTAGCATCGATGTAACCTCTTGCGACGAGCTCTTCTTCACCGCCATACACGAGAAACATATCCTTAGTTCTTCTCAAGTACTTAAGGATATTCTTGACCGCCGCCCAGTGTTCCAAACCTGGATCGGATTGGTACCTGCTAGTCAAACTAACAGCATGTGCCACATCTAGTCTTGTACATAGCATAGCATACATGACATAACCTATGGCTGAAGCATAGGGCATCTTATTCATTTCCTCTCTATCTTCTGCTGTAACTGGACATTGAGTCTTACTCAACGTCTTGCCTTGCAACATTGGTAAGAACCCCTTCTTACTTTTATCCATTCTGAACTTCTTCAAAATCTTGTCAATGTATGTACTTTGCGAAAGTCCAATTAAGCGTCTTGATCTATCCCTGTAGATTTTGAGGCCTAATATATAAGCTGCTTCACCGAGGTCTTTCATCAAAAAATTACTGTTCAAATAACCTTGTACACCTTTTAACAATTCTATATTATTTCCAATCAACAATATGTCATCCACATACAGTACTAGAAATGCTACAGAGCTCCCACTCACTTTCTTGTAGATACAAGCTTCTCCATACGTTTGATCAAATCCAAACTCTTTGATCACCTTATCAAAACGGAGGTTCCAACTCCGGGATGCTTGCTTCAGTCCATAAATGGAACGTTGAAGCTTGCATACCTTGTCAGCATCCTTAGGATCAACAAAACCTTTGGGTTGCCTCATATACAACTCTTCCTCAATGTCACCATTCAGGAATGCCGTTTTGACATCCATCTGGCAGATTTCATAATCCAAAAATGCAGCAATTGCTAACATAATCCTAACTGCCTTTAGCATCGCTACTGGTGAGAAGGTCTCATCGTAGTCAACTCCTTGAATTTGTCGAAAACCTTTTGCGACAAGTCAAGCTTTATAGACGGTCACATTACCATCAGCATCAGTTTTCTTTTTAAAAATCCATTTGTTCTCAACGGCCTTACGGTCATCGGGTAATTCCACCAAAGTCCAAACTTGGTTTTCTTACATGGATCCCATTTCGGATTTCATGGCTTCAAGCCATTTGTTGGAATTTGGGCTCATCATTGCTTCATCATACGTCGCAGGGTCATCACTTCCATCTACCATGAAGTTTAAGACGGGATTCCCATACAGTTCAGGAGCTGTACGTTCCCTAGTTGACCTCCGAAGCACGGTAGTTTCCTCTTCTGGAGTTTCATGATCTTGATCATTAGTTCCCTCTTCAACTAACGGAGTCGGCACTGGAACAACTTCTGGTGCTGCGCTACTCGCCATTCCAAGAAGAGAAGGTTCAATAACCTCATCGAGTTCTACCTTCCTACTATTCAAACCTTTCGAGAGAAACTCCTTCTCTAAAAAGGATCCATTCTTGGCAACGAAAATCTTGCCTTCGGATCTGTGATAGAAGGTGTACCCTATTGTTTCCTTAGGGTATCCTATGAAGATGCATTTATCCGCTTTGGGTTCGAGTTTATCAGGTTGAAGCTTCTTCACATAAACATCGCAGCCCCAAACTTTTAGAAATGACAGCTTAGGTTTGTTTCCAAACCATAATTCATACGGTGTCGTTTCAACGGATTTAGATGGTGCCCTATTTAAAGTGAATGCAGCGGTCTCTAGTGCATAACCCCAAAATGACAGTGGCAAATCTGTAAGAGACATCATAGATCGAACCATATCCAATAAAGTACGATTACGATGTTCGGAAACACCATTACGCTGTGGTGTTCCGGCAGGTGTGAGTTGTGAAACTATTCCACATTGTTTCATATCCATGCCAAACTCGTAACTTAAATATTCACCTCCACGATCAGATCGTAGAAATTTAATCTTTCTGTTACGATGATTTTCAACTTCACACTGAAATTCTTTGAACTTTTCAAACGTCTCAGATTTGTGTTTCATTAAGTAAATATATCCATATCTACTCAAATCATCTGTGCAAGTGACAAAATAACGATATCCACCGCGCGCCGATACACTCATTAGTCCACACACATCAGTATGTATGATTTCCAGTAAGTCTGTGGCCCGTTCCATAGAACCTGAAAACGGGGTTCTAGTCATCTTGCCCATAAGGCATGGTTCACATGTTTCAAATGATTCATAATCAAGTGATTCTAAGAGTCCATCAGAATGGATCTTCTTCATGCGTTTAACACCAATATGACCTAAGCGGCAATGCCACATGTAAGTAGCAATATCATCATTTAACTTGATTCTTTTGGCATTCACACTATGAATATGTGTATCAATACTATCAAGATTCAAAAGAAATAAACCATTCTTCTCAGGTGCGTGACCATAAAAGATATTATTCATATAAATGGAACAACCATTGTTCTCGGACTTTAAAGGAATAACCACTCTGCATTAAGAAAGATCCAGAAATTATGTTCATGCTCAACGCACGCACCAGATAACATTTATTCAGGTTTATAACTAATCCAGACGGTAAACGAAGAGGTAGCGTGCCGACGGCGATCACATCAACTCTTGATCCATTGCCGACGCGCATCGTCACCTAATCCTTTGCTAGTGGTCGCTTATTCTGCAGTTCCTGTTTCGAGTTACATATGTGAGCAACCGAACCAGTATAAAATACCCGGGCGCTACTGCGAGTACTAGTAAGGTACACATCAATAACATGTATATCACACATACCTTTGTTCACTTTGCCGGCCTTCTTATCTGCCAGATATTTGGGGCAGTTTCGCTTCTAGTGGCCAGTGCCTTTGCAATAGAAGCACTCAGTCTCAGGCTTAGGACCATTCTTGGTTTTCTTCTCAGGTGTAGAAACAGACTTGCCAACCTTCTTGAAGTTGCCCTTTGGCTTGCCTTTCTTGCCTTTCTTGAAACTAGTGGTCTTATTGATCATCAACACTTGACGCTCTTTCTTGATCTCCACTTCAGCAGTTTTAAGCATCGAGAGAAGCTCAGGAAGAGACTTCTTCATGCCTTGCATATTATAGTTCATCACAAAGTTCTTGTAACTAGGTGGCAGAGATTGAAGAACACGATGTATCCCTAGCTCATTAGGAATCGTTATTCCCAAGGCTATGAGCTTATCAGCGTACGCAGACATTTTGAGTACGTGCTCACTGACGGAGCTTTTCTCTTCCATCATGCAGCTAAAGAACTTTTCTGAAGCATCATAACTCTCAACTGCAGCATGGGTATCGAAAATCATTTTCAATTCTCCCATTGTAGCATAAGAAGTGCTGTTCTCGAAACATTTTCGCAGCTCTGGTTCTAATCCATAAAGGATGCCGCAATGAACTATACTGTGGTCTTCTTTTTGAGTTAGATAAACATTTTTATCTTCATCAGAAGCATCATCAGCGGGCTGGTCACCTAGCGGTGCATCAAGCACATAAAGCTTCTTGCAAGCGGTGAGGAGAATCCTCAGGTTAAGTGCCCAGTTGGTAAAGTGGCTACCATTGTTCGCTAGCTTTTCTTTCTCCATGAACATATTGAAATTGAAGGTAGGTGCAACCATGATCTACAACATATTTGCAAAGACTATTTAGACTAAGTTTATGATAAATTAAGTTCAAGTTAATTCAAAAAAATATCCCATGAACTCCCACTCAAAAACAACATCCCTCTTAGTTGTTTTGGTGATTACACAAACCAAATTCACTACACCAAAACCGATCATCACGTGAGATGATGTAGCTGCAAAGGCGAACATCGACATGTTCATCATATCATCCATATGACTTATGCTTTACCTTTTGGTTCGTGTTCCGAGGCCATGTTTGTACATGCTAGGCTCGCCAAGTAGAACCATTGTATTGCGTGTGTTTCAAGGCCATGTATGTACATGCTAGGCTTGAAAACACCCGTTGTGTGCGAACGTAGAGTCTATCACACCCGATCATCACGTGGTGTCTCAAAACGACGAACTTTCTTAACGGTGCATACTAAGGAAGAACACATTATTATCTTGATATTAATTGAGAGGGATCATCTTATAATGCTACCCTCGCGGTCTAAGCAAAATAAGATGCATAAAAGGATTAACATCACATGCATGGATAATGTGATATGATATGGTCCTTCTTGCACTTGATCTCCATCTTGTGCATCATGGTATGATCTTCATCATCCCACCGGCGTGGCACCAAGGTCCATGGCACCTCTATCTTGATTGTCCATCAAAATACAACATATCACATGGATATGATATACAGCACGCAGGCCATAAATAATGAGACAACCATATGGCTCCTGCCGGTATGTCAATAACTTACAAAATGGATCATCTCATACATCAAATTTGTAACATTGACCATATCACATCACATGCCCTGCAAAAACAAGTTAGACGTCTCTAATTTATTTTTGCATATTTTACGTGGCTTGGGCTTACGAAGATAGAACCGTTCATACCTACGAACATAAACCACAACGTTGATAAAACATATTTTTAACAACCCGTTGTAGATTAGGTCCTAACTATAGTGAGAGAGACAGACACCCGCCAGCCACTTATGCAATACAAGTTGCATGTTAGTCATGGAACAAGTCTCATGTACGCGGACATGTAAGGTTAGTCCGGGCCGCTTCATCCCACTATGCCACTAGGATCCAAAATACGAAAGGAGGCAAAACCATGATCATCAACGCCCACATCCATATGTGTTCTACTCGTACAAACCATCTACGCATAGACGAGGCTCTGATACCACTGAAGGGTTCGAATCATGCAAAACAAAAAAATTTCCTACGCATAAACAACCAACAAGCCAAGATCTAATCTAGGAGATGTAAGCAACTAGTAGGATGTCATAGAAGAACTCACCCTCGAAGACTTAAAACGTTACGAGATCAAATCTCGTGGTTGATGTAGTGGTTCACTTGCCGATCTCAAGATCGCGATGATGTACGCTGAGCGTCTCCATGCTCGGTCACACGTACAACTTGATGACAACCTCCGTTCCCTCGATCCAGCGGGGTAGCGGAAGTAGAGGATCCCCGAAAATCCAGCAGCACAACAACGTGATGCGGTGAAGAATCCCACGGTCAGGGCTTCGCCAAGTGGAAGACCATGGTATGGAGCAGCGGGTGGGGAGGAAGGGAGATGAGGCAAGTCTATGGGAGGGGAAGCCCTCACCCTCCTTTTATAGGGGAGGAGTGGGCAGCCCAAGAGGGGGGGTGCGGCCAACTCATGGTGCCTCCACCTCTTCCCCTCTTGATGTGAGTGGAAGCCACACTCACACCCACCCATGCTCCCTTAATTGTCCACTTGGAAAATCCAAAGGTTTTCTTTAATAAATAAATAAAACATTTCTATTTATTTATTTAATATTTGTTAATCCTATTAACAAACATTTGCACATTGCACCTCGAATCATTTGTTAATTCTATGAACAACCATCCGACAAAAACCCCTTGAACTATTTCAATTTTACCCGAAACAATTTCGGTGCTGTCCAAAACATTCTTCAATATTCCTTATCCTCTCAAAATGCATCATCAAACCTTAAGTGTGTCACCCTATGGCTCGCGAATAATACAGACATGATTGAGACACCTCTCCGATCAATAATCAACAGCGGGATCTGGAGATCTGTGATGACTCCTATATATTCAACGATGAATCTTGTGATCGTGTGAACCATCAACGTCGTAACTAATTCCCTTTGTCTCGTGATATTTTACTTGTCCGAGATCCGATCATCGGTATCAACCATACCTTGTTCGATCTCGTTTCCGACAAGTACTCTTTTACTCGTTCTGTGATATGAAATTCTTGTGACCTAGTCACGTGCTTGCAAGCGGTGTCAATGTGATATCACGGAGAGGGCCCAGAGTATATCTCTCCGTCATTTTGGATGGACAAATCCCATTCTTGATCCATGAGCCTCAACTAATACTTTCCGAATACCTAACACCACCTTTATAGTCAACCTGTTACGGTGTGACGTTTGATGTCATTAAAGTATTATTTCATTATTAGTGATTGACATGATCTCATGGTCTAAGGAACAAGATTACTTCGAATGCAAGATATAACAATATAAACTAAATGACTTGATCGTATTGTTATACTTAGTTTGGGTATATATTCATCACATCATTCTCCTAATGATATGATCCCGTTATTAACAACATCCAATGTTCATGATCAGGAAACCTTGATCATCTGTTAATCGACGAGCTAGTTAAAAGAGAGGCTTTACTAGGAACCATTGTTTGTTTATTAAACACACATGTATCAACGTTTCCGGTTAATACAATTCTAGCATGATAAATAAACGTTTATCATAAACAAGGAATAATATAATAAACACTTTACTATTGCCTCTCGGGCATATTCCCTTCACATGTTGCTCCGATGCATGAACATAAAACACATCATCCTTATAAATCGACCAACCAATTGAATAAGACTTAAAAGAATAGTGGTCTCGCTTCAAGAAAGACCCACTAACGATGTTCACACTCAATGTGGGTACATAGTAGACTTTATTAAAAATACATACTAATCCCGAAGGGGGACTAAGATGCATCGTGCCAACCGCCAATACTTGAACTTGATAGTTGTTTCCCACTCGCATCGTCACTTCATCTCTTAGCAAGCGTCTCTTATTCCTTAGTCCCTGAACGGAATTAGAAATATGAGCGACAGATCCTGTATCAAGTATCCAGGATGTGTTCCCGACGCTTGTTAAGAAAATATCAACAATATGTATATCAAATATACCTTTGTCTCTCTTGGCAACCTTGCCAGCCTTCTTTTCCTTTAGGTACTTGGGGTAGTTGCACTTACAGTGACCTTCACCTTTGCAGTAGAAGCACTCAACTCCGGGCTTGGGTTTAGGTGCGTTAGGATGAACGACAACTGACTTGCTATCCCTCTTGTGGCTGCCTTTCTGTCCCTTTTCCCGTCTGCTTGACTTCTTGAATTCAGTGGTCTTGTTGACCATGAATACAGCATGCTCCTTCTTGATCTCAACCCCAACACTTTTCAGCATGGCAAACAACTCGGAAGGGGTCTTAGTCATCCCCTGCATGTTGTAGTTCGACACAAAGCCTTTGTAGCTATGGGGAAGCGACTGCAAAACTCTATCAACTGCAAGTTCATCTGAAATATGACATTCTAGAGCATTCAAGCGTTGAATGTAGCCAGACATTTTGACCATGTGCTCACTCACACTGCTGGGCTCGTCCATCTTGGCTCGTATCGTTCAGCCCTGGTTTGAGGTGCAAATGGCGCCTTGAGGTCGGTGATAATCTCCTATGCACCCATCCTCTCAAAACCTTCTGCAGCTCAACCTCCATGGAGTAGAGCATGCCACTCTGGACAAGGTTGTAATCACCATTCTTGGAGAGATAGACATTCTTCTCATCCTGACCGGCATCATCTGCTGGTGCTTCACCTAACGCGGCCTCTAGTACGTATGCCATTTTGAGGGGAATGAGGAGAATCCTCAGAGTGCGGAACCAGTTGGTGAAGTTTGACCCATCAGTTTTCAGTTTGTCTTTCTCTAGGAACGACCCTAAGTTGAACAAGGGGCGTGGTGCTGCCATCTACAATGGTGATTCACAAAGATACATATTTAGAATTTTTTTCATAATGTGGAGTTTTCAATTTAATCTTCAATTCTAGAAAGCTCCCACTTAGATAGACACCTCTCAACTTAACTAAGTGATTACACAATCCCAAATCCCGATACCTCCCCCAATCGTCACGGCCATCAGTATGTGGTTCAGGTAGGCCACTATGCCAATCACATCAGGTATGTGACTCGTACTCGATCTTTCGATCTACTGTGTTCCAGGCCCGCATCTACATACGCCAAGCCTGCCAATCAAACCTTGATGTTAGCTGTTCAGCAAGGCCATATCTGCATATGCCAGGCTTGCCGAACCCAACCTCATGCGAACGCCATTTAATATGTGTGACACGCGATATGTATGGAGTATCCGCCATATGGGAGATCCTTCGAGGCGGTGCCCTGTTGGATATGTGCCCTAGAGGCAAATTAATAAATATATTTGTCACATATCCGTTGTTCATAATAGGTTTTATACTGTGCTATAACTGTATTACTTGGAAATACTAATACACGTGTGGTATAAAACACAAGTTCCTAGTTTAACTCGGGTAAACTAGCTCATTGGGCAATTGATTGATCAAGCTTTCCTGATAATGGCGATACATAAGTCCATTGACAATGAGGTCATATCATTGGGAGAATGATGTGATGGACACATACCCACCTAAAGCATTGTAATGTGATCGGTCACATAGTTCAGCATTGCAATGACTTTGTAACGTATGGCATAGTCGTTAGAACGTAATGATCATACGTAATTGTCATCTATCAGGGGACTTTGATTTGTATCCCACTACCTGACTGATATATGTTGGCTATAACGGTGCACTTTGGGTATTCCTAAATAGATGGTTGATGAGTATGTTAATAGATCAGAGCGGGATTTGTCAGTCCAAGTGATGGACAGGTACTATGGGTCCACTCGGTGATATTGCATCAATAGCTTGCAAATAAGTGACTAGGTCAAAGGAGAAGCAATAGGCACGAACGAGTAAACTTGTTTTTTGTGAACGAGATGTTAACACGGTATGTTGGATACCGACGATCAAACCACGGACAAGCAAAGTACCGCAGCACAAAGGGATTACGTCGTATCCTTAACGGTTTCCAAAAGCGATTGAAGTTCATTCGATGGAAGCGCAGGGGCTGTCAAGGATTGTAACCAGGTCAAACTGACTACTCATTGGTCAATGAGAGTGTCTCGATCATGTCTGTTGTTTCCCGGACCTTTAGGGTGTTACACTTAAGGTCAATCGATGCACTGGGATAGATTCAGGATCATCGGTGAAATAGGAGAAATCACTGGAATAGTTCCGGGGGAGAACGGAAGTTGTTTCGGATATTTTGAAAGGTTCAGAATAAAGTTTAATTGTATTTAATAATGTTTTATTATTTAATTATCTGAATTAAATATGAAAATATAATTAAATTAATTAAAAAAATGGAAAAGGCTGTATGGGCCATAAGGGCCCATTAGGGGAGGAGGGGGTTTCCCCCTTGGGCTTAGCGCCGAGGGTGGGGCCCATCGCCCGTCCCTAGCCCGGCGCACCCCCTACCTTGGGAGTTTAGTCCCACCTCTGGGAGGGGAGGAGGATGGCACCCCCCTTGGCCTATATAAGGAGGGGTAGACCCGCCTTTTTCCAACACACAGAAATCTCTCTCCCTCTCCTTCTCCTACCTAGAGAGTGGACTCCCCTTGTTTGGAGTCTACACCTAGCTTGGAGTTCTCCACTATAGCACGTCGTCGCTCTTCCGGAGTCGGGATCCGAATCCGTCTTTCTTCCGCTGCTCGCCCAGTTCGGGGCCCGGTGTCACAACCCAAGTTTAGGTAAGTGCTAGGGTTGCTTGAGTTCTTTGCATCATGTAAAAATTTCAAAGAGAAATTCAAAAATGGGGAAAAGAAAAGCCCTGAGAATTTAATTCAAATGGCTAGATAAAAATCTTTTTCAAAAAATCATTTGAATATTTGGAAAATTCCTATAAATGATGGTGATCATTTTAAAAGTGGCTTGGGTTCTTTCCCATGCCCATGGAATATTCAAAAATTCAAAATGTGCCCTGGAAATTAAATTTGACCACTATTTGATTTTAAATTCAAATGTTTTGAATTTAAAAAATGCTCAAATTCTACAAGTGACTTGCTACTGGTCACCTAGGATTTTTTAAAATGTTTGGGCATTTACTAAAATGCCTAGCTATTTAATTCTAGGAAAAACAAAATAACAGAAAAGGAAAACAAGAAGAAAAAGAAAGAGGAACATCCCCTAGCTTCCAGCCCAACTCATCCCCCCCACCAGCCTGGCCCAGCCAAAGCCCATCTCCCATCCTGTCGTCTTCTCGAAGCTGCTCGATGGCAGCCGAGAGCACGCGGCGACTGCCACCTCGACGCCGAGGAGGTTCCGAGCCCTTCCCTGGCTTCTACGCACCCCACGGAGCACCCCACGTACCTCCTCACCACTTCCCCCTCCTCTGGCTCCCTCTAGATCTCTTCCCCTCGCCGACTTCGTCACGGCCGAGCGCACCGGAGAGCACCGCCACCGCGCCCGCGTGTCCAACGGCCTCCAGACGCCGCGCAAGCGTGTCCAGAAGCCGAGCCGTCTTCGTATCCGTCCAACCCCTCTGCGAATCGAGCCAAGCGAGCCCTGAAAGCGACGCCAACATCACCGATTTGCCTCCGGCCGCCGTGAAGTTCATCGTCGATTGCTCCGCCGTCCGCCTTCCCCGACCTCCCTAGCCAGCACAAACGTGCTCCTGGTGAGCTCCTCAACGATTTGCCCCTCTCCGCGCGTTCCCTCTCTTCGTCTAGCCGTTGCTGCCATGAGAGAAGTACGGTGTCGCCGCGCGAGTCGTCGCCGGCAACACTCTGGTGACCAATTGGTCACGTGGATGTGCCCAAAGTTTCTGCCACCGCTCACTGGTTCCGTTGCACCCAAAATCTCCCTCTCTAGCACGCTCCAGCTTCGCCAGCTTCTGCACGGAGCCACGGTCTCCACTGCTCCTCGACGCCGGCGAGGCTCCGGCGCACCCCATGCCTCCCCGTGGTGGGCGAGTGAGGGGAACCCTCCCGTTCCTTCCCCGTGCCTCCCATGGCCTGCAGCGCAAGTCCGACGATGCGCCGCCGTGCCCAGTGCCGCCGGCATCAAGCCGGCTATTAGAGCCTAACCACCGAGCACTAATCCCCCCTAACCCTCTCACTGACACTGCCCCAGGGCCCTTAATTAAACAAGGTTTAAATTGAACAGAGCTCAATTAACCCCCATCTCACTAACACCCTGGCCCCACTGGTCAGCCCCCCCTGTGACATCAGCATTGCATCATGCTGATGCAATAAACAAAATTCCAGAAAATAAAAGAATTAAAGAAAACAAAGAAAAATCCAGAAAATCAATTAAACTTTGGAAATTCATAACTAATTCATATTAACTCGAAATTAAACATATAATATATGAAAAATTATCAAAAAATGCAAGGATTAAGAATAAGCAATTTGTTTTTATGTTTGACCATTTTAAAATGGGTGAACAGAAGCAAATGTGTATATGACTTAATTTGAATTTGAATTTGAAGTTTGAATTTGCAAATCCATTGCAATACACTTCAATTAAATTGATTTTTGCCACAAACAAGTACCCTTCACATCATGGACAACCTTATCATGTGTATGTGCATTCTTACTTCCGAAGTTGTCCCGAAGTTGTCCGAAGTTATCATGTGTATGTGCATTCTTACTTCATGACAGACTTTCCGAGACGGTGAACACCCCGAAGAAGAAGACCACCGTTAAGACCCGTGTATCGTCAGCAAGGCAGGAAAACCACATTGATCATGTCTATAAAATCCTACTTCCCTCTCAGTCTCGCTTATGCATGTTTAGGAGATCACCGAGACACGTTCTTTCGCATAGTTGAACCCATTCCGATGCATGACCTATCATTTTGTCACCGTATTAAGCAAACCACAATCCTAGCAGATTTAGGAGTTGAATTATGAGCATGTGGCCCCTGCAACTGTTACTGCTTAGTCATACAATGAGGATGTTATGATTGTCAGTCGGGATGGAATGAACACAGTGGTGCTGATGATAACGTGTTGGTGAATCCACCCTAAACAAAGTTGAACGATGAGAGGCTGTGGAGGAGTACACAGTGGGTTGTCTCGTTGAACACTGCCCTAGGCCCCGAGTTCCTGTTTTGTGATCCAAGACAAAGAGTATGACCACATGTAGGGTTTATGGGAGCCCCGTTTGGCCTCTTTACGTACCCGATGCGGTCCAGGAGTCACACTAGATTCGGGCTTTCCATTTGACCTAACTATAGATATGTGGGTGGACCTGTGAGGCAGTGAAACCATCTGTTAAAGGTGGCGTCTCGGTACCTTGCATTATCTGAGTCCGTTTCGTGGAACCGGCCGGACTCTCGAGCGGTGACAAACTCCGGTAGTCGACTCCTGGATTAGAGAAGGTGATGTGAAGGTAGTGCCTTGGTTTCATCCACGTCCGACACCCGCTTGAAGGTGAAAAGAACGAGGCGATAAGTGATGACACGCGTGTGAAGATGTACACCCCTGCAGGGTTAATGAATTATTCGAATAGCCGTGTCCGCGGTTATGGACTACTTGGAGACCTTTACTTGATCATAGACAACTTGAATGGATACTTATAAAACTCGCAAGATAAGTGTGAGTGCTATGGCGTGCTTTCTCGTGGGGAAGTCGAGGAAGTATCCATAGTGGTGTATTGGTTGGAGACTTGGTAGTGGACTCGTGTACGCTTCTTACCTCAAGTCTGGTACTCGTAGCACAAGACTAGCCAAGTCAAAGTTGGCACTTCTGCATTTTGAACCCCACCTCCTTTACCTTGATACATGAGCATGAGTAGTTAAGTTCTGATGTAAGTCTTGCTGAGTACGACTTTGTACTCACGTTTTCTTATTCTATGTTTTAGATGAGAACCCGGACCTCGATGGTGTCTGGTCCCTCGTGGAAGGTCATGTATGTTTACAAGGCTTCTCTAAGCCATTTTTTAAACTTGTCTGTACTCAGACCTAATTTTCTTCCGTTGTATGATGTAATGTTGATCACAAACATGTGATCTTTGTATACTCTATGTGTAAGTAAATAGAGATAC
This sequence comes from Bromus sterilis, assembly GCA_950022295.1. Taxonomy (NCBI): domain Eukaryota; kingdom Viridiplantae; phylum Streptophyta; class Magnoliopsida; order Poales; family Poaceae; genus Bromus; species Bromus sterilis. The sequence goes on along the minus strand of OX465601.1, from coordinate 179,410,160 downwards.
ACTTTGTAGAGTTATGTGATGATACCTGCTGTTCATACTAGACATGTGTGCTGCGTGTATGATTATAACATGCATGTCTTAGTATGGGTTTTCGAGACCTTAGTTGTGATCTGGCTAGAGGTCTTCTATACACCAAGTGGCCCTTAGATGTGCGCAGCTTGGGGCATCGCGATGCGATTGCTCGTGACTCTGTCACGTGCACACTTTTTTGTATGATCGAGCCCACCCTATACCACGACTAACTGATCGGGCTGGAGTAAGTCTATGTAAGAGTTAGGATTCAATCGATAACATGGTTGAGGCGGCTTGTCTATGAGTATGGGATTCACCACCCATAATCATTTAGACTTGTGAACGGGCAATGAGGACCCATCTCAGTTGATCATCCGGCCTGGATGGGATGCCCCTCACGTTTGATGCTTTCTGAGAGCGTTCTGTGCTTGGCCTTGTCTGCTTAGACAAGTGGGTACGGCTCTCGGCTCTCCATGTGATTGCATCATGACTAGAATTACATATGCTAACCCCGGGTCCCGACAGACTTGGTATCAGAGCAGGACTGTGTGTAGGATTATTCAACCCTTGGTCGAAGTCGAGTCTAGCATTCTATAGTTATATAGTTACTTGGGTATAAAGGGAACAACGTAAGGCTTCTTTTTCTCCTTACCCTCATCGATTTTAGTTCTGAGTCACCCTTATCTTTTCTACGGGATGATAGGACTAGGCTCATCTATGTCTGACTACAACATCTCGTTGAGTGCTTCCTTGTAGCCGTAGGATTGTTGTGGTCGTCCAGAGTCTCTGTGTTTTTGAGTTCCTTGAGGAAGTTCTGTCCAATCTCCTCGAGGTTTTCTTGTTTTCCATCCCGGTGTAGCCGTTATGCTGCCCGATTTATCCCATGTTTCAATGAATCTTTTCCTTTGCATTTGATCTTTTCTTCCGAAATCATGTTCTCTTATCTTTGATACCATCGTACAACCTGTTCTGATTATTGATTTTTATCACACAGGATGTCAGGTGGAACTCGTAGTGCTGTTCTTCGGAATCGAGACCGTGATCGGAATCGAAATGATGATGAACCTCCACCACCGCCTTCTTCGGCGGAAATCACGATGGAAGCTGAGAAGAATAGACATGATCAAACACGCCTTCTGGAGGTCATCGAGCAGAATACCTCACGTCATTGCAATGTGGTTGTGAGCATTCAGGACTTCATCCTCCTCAAACCACCGGTATTCTGATGTTCCTCTGAGCCCCTTGAAGCTGATGATTGGCTCCGTTCCATCGAGCGTAAGCTTGACACTGCACATGTTGCTCCCGATGATCGAGTTATATTCGCGGCATACTTTTTGGAAGGTGCTGCTGCTGATGGTGGGAGAACTATGTTGCGATGCAGCCTGATGGTCACCTAGTGACTTGGCAGGAGTTCCGTGATGCCTTTCGAGGGTACCACCTTCTAGATGAGTTGATGGAGCGCAAGAAGGAAGGGTTCTGCAATCTGAATCAAGGAGAGATGCCCATGCATGAGTATGTGAGAGAGTTCAACCGTCTTCCTCGTTATGCCCAAGAAAGCAGGCAAGGTTCCGTAAGGGACTTAACCCCATCCTTCGCCATGATCTCAACCTCATCGAATTTTCCACCTTTGAGGATTTAGTCAACAGATCCTTCAGAGCTGAGCATGGCAATGAAGTGTTCGAAGAGTCCCGCAAGCATGCTCTTGAGCTTGCTCCTTCTTCAAGTTCAGCCCCTCAGAAATGTTGAATATTGATTCCAACTAGGTGCATACCTCAAAATCTTCTTCAGAGGCCACCATCCAATATATGCCATCCACCCCAACACATTATTCCACCCAGGAATGATGGTGTGCAACCAAGTAATCCCACTCCCAGCAATTCAGACAGGGTATGCTTTAAGTGTGGTCTTCCAGGCCATTACTTTCGTCAATGCCCTCAGGTCTTGATGACACCACGTCATTCTCGACATTAGCCTTCAAGGAAATCCACCTCCAAACCCTTGCAAGCAAAGCCTTCATCCACTAGTAGTGGTTGTGTGAACCAAATCTCAGTTGAGGAAACCATTTCTACTTCTGACGTCATTCTTGGCACACTCCCAGTCAATCATGTTCCCGCCTCCGTTCTTTTCGATCCAGGAGCATCTCATTCATTCATGTCGGAGAGTTATGCACTTTTTCATGAGTTCACCTTTGAAGAAATGTTTTCTCCAATGATCATTCAAACTCCTGGTTCAAAGTGGCAAACTAATAGAGTAAGCCATGGCAATCAAATTGCAATTGAGGGTTTAGTATTCCTTGCCTCTCTTATATCCCTCAAGTCTTCGGACATTGATGTCATCCTAGGCATGGATTGGTTATCAAGGCGGAATGCTTTCCTTCATTGTAAATCCAAATCAGTCAAACTCACCCATCCTTCAGGCCAGATCATTGACTACACATCACCCAGCTCTAGAATCCAGATGCATACTTTGAATGTGCTTCCCCTTCCTGACCTTGAAGATATTCCAGTGGTTCATGAGTTCCCGGATGTCTTTCCTGAAGAGCTGCCGGGAATGCCACCCGACAGGTGTGTAGAATTCATAGTGGATCTTATACCAGGCACAACCCAATTTCCAGACACCCATATAGAATGGCCCCACATGAGTTAGCTGAGCTAAAAACCCAACTGCATGCTTCGTTGGAAAAAGGCTTCATCCGCCCTAGTTCATCGCCATGGGGTTGCCCCGTTCTGTTCGTAATGAAGAAAGATGGAACAGAAAGAATGTGCGTAGACTATCTCCCGCTAAATCTAGCGACGATAAAGAACAAGTACCCACTGCCCAGGATCAATGATCTTTATGATCAACTTGCTGGATCCTCTGTCTTCTCCAAGATGGATTTGAGATTAGGTTATCATCAAATCAAAATCCGAAATGAGGACATTCCAAAAACGGCTTTCACTACTCGTTATGGTCTTTACGAGTACACCGTCATGTCCTTCGGTTTAACCAATGCCCCCGCCACATTCTCGCGCTTAATGAATTCGATCTTCATGGAGTACCTAGATAAATTTGTTCTGGTTTATCTTGATGACATTCTCATCTACTCGAAGAACGAAGAAGGGCACGCAGAACATCTTAGGTTGGTATTGATGAAACTTAGAGAGCACCGCCTTTATGCCAAGTTCTCCATGTGTGAATTTTGGCTACCATAAGTGACCTACTTAGGAATCCCGAGAGAGTTCAGGCCGTCCTTGACTGGACTCCACCTGAATCGGTTAAGAAAGTCAGGAGTTTTCTCGGCCTAGCAAGCTATTGCCGCCGCTTCATCGAGAACTTTTCTAAAGTTGCAAAACCTCTTACTGAACTCCTCAAGAAAGATAAGAAATTCCAATGGACCCCCAGGTGCGAGGAAAGCTTTCAAGAGCTAAAAAGAAGATTGACTTCTGCCCCCGCACTTGCACCTCCAGACGCCAAAAGGGATTTCGAGATCTATTGTGATGCTTCACGGCAAGGGTTAGGATGCATACTTATGCAAGATAGACATGTGGTAGCTTACGCTTCACGCCAGTTGCGGCCACATGAAGAGAACTATCCAACCCATGATCTCGAACTCGCTGCCGTAGTTCATGCCCTGAAGACTTGGCGACGTTACCTCCTTGGTAATCGTTGTGAGATCTATTCCGACCACCAAAGCCTCAAATATATTTTGACCCAGCCAGATCTTAATCTCAGGAAAAGACGTTGGATAGAGTTGATAAAAGATTATGACTTAGGAATTTCTTACACCCCAGGCAAGGCCAATGTCATGGCTGATGCACTAAGTCGTAAGTCGTATTGTAACAACCTCATGTTACAACAGTATCAACCACTTCTTCATGAGGAATTTTGCAAGCTCAATCTTGAGATAGTTCCTCATGGCTTTCTTTCTACCTTGGTGGCGAAACCAACCCTTGAGGATCAAATCATAGCCGCCCAGAAACATGATAGTGGTACTCAAGAGATCAAGCAGAACATTGTTAGTGGAGTTGCTAAATGTTTCTCGGCAAATGATCAAGGAACGATATTCTTTGAAAATCGTTTAGTAGTTCCTGAGAATGAAGACCTAAAGCAGCTGATCCTTAAGGAATCTCATGACACTCCCCTCTCCATTCATCCCGATAGCACAAAAATGTACCGAGATCTACGCCAGAGATTTTGGTGGACCCGGATGAAGAGAGGCATTGCACAATTTGTTTCCGAATGTGATGTTTGTCGTCGCATTAAGGCCGAACACCAAAGACCTGCTGGTACTCTTCAACCATTTTCTATTCCCGAGTGGAAATGGGACAAGGTCGGTATGTACTTCATCACCGGCTTTCCAAAAACACAGAAAGGAAATGATGCCATCTTCGTTGTCATTGACCGACTCTCAAAAGTTGCTCACTTCCTTCCTGTTCGCGAGTCTATAACAGCAAGTCAGGTGGCGGACTTGTATGTCTTTAGAATCGTGTCTCTTCACGGTGTTCCTTTTTTTTGAAGATTTCAAAATGGAGGGTAAAGCACCCCCCAGTACTTTATTACCAGGAACACAGTATTTACAAATGTACAGAAAAAGCTTCAAAAAAACACCTCTCAAGGTGGGAGGAAATCAATCCATCTAAGCAGGAGATCCTTAAATCTAGGGTTAATTCTATAACTAAGCAAAGTTAAATCATGAATGAAACCAACCCTCCACTTAGCAAAAGAGGGCCTGACATGCTTGAAGCATTTGGCATTCCTGATCAACCAGATGTTCCACCAAGCTGTAAACACCACTTCAGCAAGGAAATCAATTCTGATCGTGGTAGCCTTTTCACCTCTAGATTTTGGGAAAGTTTTCAAAATGCTATGGGAACTCATCTCTCCTTTAGTACAGCTTTCCACCCTCAATCTAGCGGTCAAGTTGAAAGGGTTAATCAAATCTTGGAAGACATGCTCAGAGCTTGTGTTATCTCTTTCGGAAAGAATTGGGAGAAATCTCTTCCCTTCGCCGAATTTTCTTATCACAATAGCTATCAAAATAGTCTGAACATGGCTCCCTTTAAATTCCTCTATGGCCGACGATGTCGAACACCCCTAAACTGGTCAGAAACCGGTGAAAGACAACTCTTGATTCTTTCCGAGAGCGTTCTGTGCTTGGCCTTGTCTGCTTAGACAAGTGGGTACGACTCTCGGCTCTCCATGTGATTGCATCGTGACTGGAATTACATACGCTAACCCAAGGTCCCGACACCTGGAGGGAACATCGATTGTATTGTACGTGTATAATCTCTTCGAGGCACTACACCTGTGGTGCTACTTCATCGCTGGAGGTCAAATGGGAGTCTCCATCGCCAGTGGTCTTCTACACGACAGGGAGGTCGTAGTTCCGAGTCTACGCGAGCCACGTTCGAAGAACGTTTCCATCTTTCGGTCTTCAAAGGTATGAACTCCGATTCCCTCTGTTACTTTACATCGCCATAGCTTAGATCTTGGGTTCGGGTTACCGTAGGTAGGGAAATTTAGTGTTTTATGCCCCATATCCCAACAGTGGTATCAGAGTTGGCTATGCGTAGATGTATTGTACGGGTAGAACACATCTAGGATGTGTGCATCGAATCTTCATTCGTTACCCTCCCACGTGTACTCATTTAGCGTTGCGGCAATGTCCTGATGAAGCGGCCCCGACCGACCTTACGCGTTTACTCGAGACTGGTTCCACGCTTGACTTATGTCTTTTACCATGTAAGTGGTTGGGGGGTTTCTGGCTCTCTAACATTAGTAATGCGAAGATGTTTGCAACGGAGGGCCCCGACAGGGGTGTAATAGAGACGATTGGGGATCGGTGTTGTCGCATGTTTTCGCAGGATAGAAATCGGTTCTCTCTCTCGAAACCCCTAGCAGCCACGTAAAACTTGCACAAGCTAAAGTAGAAAGGCGTTTAACTTTGCTTTGCATGAAGGGGGATCATAGCTTGTATGATTTACAGTTTTACTTCCTATTTATGCTCGTATGCTAGATATATCGACGCTAGCATAAATAGGACCATCTCTCACAATACCAACATTGTGTTCTCCCTTGGTGGGCACCGCCTGGAAGGATCTCCCATATGGCCGACATTCCGTACATACCAGGTGTCACACATATTAAACGGCGTTCGAATGAGGTTGGGTTCGGCAAGACTGGCATATGCAGATATGGCCTTGTTAAGAAGCTAACATCAAGGTTGGATTGGTAGGCTTGACGTATGTATATGCGGGCCTGGAACACAGTAGATCGAAAGATCGAGCACGAGTCACATACCTGATGTGATTGGCATAGTGGCCTACCTGGACCACATACTGATGGCTGTGACGATCGGAGGAGGTATGGGGTTTGGGATTGTGTAATCACTTAGTTAAATTGAGAGGTGTTTATCTAAGTGGGAGCTTTCTAGAATTTTGAAGATTAAATTGAAAACTCCACATTATGAACAAAAGTCCAAATATGTATCTTTGTGAATCACCATTGTAGATGGCAGGACCACGCCCCTTGTTCAACTTAGGCTCATTCCTAGAGAAAGACAAACTGAAAACTGATGGGTCAAACTTCACCAACTGGTTCCTTAACCTGAGGATTCTCCTCGTTCCCTAAAAATGGCATACATACTAGAGGGTGCGATAGGTGATGCACCAGCAGATGATGCCAGTCAGGATGAGAAGAATGTCTATATCTCCAAGACTTATGATTACAAACTTGTCCAGAGTGGCATGCTCTACTCCATGGAGGCTGAGCTGCAGAAGCACTTTTAGAGGATGGGTGCATATGAGATTATCACCGACCTCAAGTCCGTCATCGCACCTCAAGCCAGGGCTGAACGATACGAGGCTTCTGAAGCCTTCTTCTCGGCTAAGATGGACGAGCACAGCAGCGTGAGTGAGCACATGGTCAAAATGTCTGGCTACGTTCAACGCTTGAATGCCCTGGAATGTCAGATTCCAAATGAACTTGTGATACGCCCAAACGTATCTATAATTTCTTCTTGCTCCATGCATGATTTGTGTGACTTTGCCATGTTTTTCTTGAACTTTCATACACTTTTGATCATATTTGGACTAATCTATTAACTCAGTGCACGTAAGTGCTAGTTCCTGTTTTCTGCTGTTTTTGCAGGTTTTTCGGCCGTTAAAAGTGCTCCAAAAATTCCGGAAAAATTATGTAAAAAATCAGCGTCCCGGAAGCTTTCGGAATAACCAAGACATGGCAGGAGGGCCACAACCAAGGGCCCTGGAGGGTGCCCGGCGCGGGTCCCCCCTAGGTCGCGCCACAGACCCTCCTGGCTGCCCTGTGGCCCCCTGGCCCCCTCCTTTGTCCTATATTTTGCCCCCGCGGAGGAAATCCCTAATATCGAAGTACTTTTTCCATAAACAATTCCGATCGCCGCCATCGCCGACAAGCTTCGGGGGACAAGAATTCCTGTGTCGGCACCCTGTCGGGACGGGGAAGTGCCCCCGGATTCATCTCCATCGACGTTCCTTCCTCCCTCCATGAAGCGGGAGTAGTTCCTCCTCGGGTTTGAGGTTTCTACCAGTAGCTATGTGTTCTTCTCTCTCTCCCATGATGTGATCTTCGTTTTGATCATAGGCTATGTTAATCTAGGTCATCCCATGATGTTTCCCCTTCCTCTATGTATTGGATGGATGTACTCACTTGATCTTATCTAGTATAATCCCCGAGACCATGGTGACAGCGGTCTATTGGACATGGGTTAGAAGAATATTATCATGAGTGATTTCCTCTTTTGTGTGTTGATTGAAGATTGAGAGTCTCTTCGTGCTTGTCTTTGACTATCCTTAAGATATGTTGTGGTGATTGTGGTACTCTCTTTGGATGGCCGCGGTGACATTGGGAAATCCATAGATTGAGAACTACAAACTCTGAGGTGTGCTTTTGTAGCCCTACATAATTCTCGTCCTCTCTTGACCACAAAGGAATGACCTCCGAGTACATCTCCATTGCATGTTTTATGGGAAATATCATGTGATTAGACTATGTTAATGTTGTTGGGAGTTGCCACTAGTGAAAGTATGAAGCCTAGGCCTTGTTTCCACCATTGCAATACCGTTTGTGCTCACGTTTATTACTTGTTTGCTTTCTACACTTTTTATTACAGATTTATATTACCTTTCTTTTCCACACCTATCACTCGTATTTTACCATCTCTTCGCCGAACTAGTGCACCTACAAAACTCCTAGTTGTATTAGGTGTGTTGGGGACACAAGAGACTTCTTGTATCTTAATTGCAGGGTTGCTTGAGAGAGACCATCTTCAACCTCTACTTCCCTGAGGTCGATAAACCTTAGGTAATCCACTTGAGGGAAATTGCTGTTGTCCTACAAACCTCTGCGCTTGGAGGCCCAACATAGTTTACAATAATAGAAGCGTGCGTAGACATCAAGATATTTCTGGCGCCGTTGCCGGGGACGTAAGCGTTGAAGGTATATCTTTTGATCTTGCAATTAAATCTTTTTGTTTCTTGTTTTTATTTTCACTAGTTATGCTTAGGGAAAACTACACTCTTAGTTCGCTGTTTGGGGAAGGCCTCTTTACCACGCCCGTGGTAGAGAAGTCTCCTCCACCTACTGAATGTATCCCATTCAAAATACCACTTGGGATAATTGAAATAATTAGGAATGATTGTTATGCAGGGGATGGAACAGTCCATCCTAGTACTCATTTGTTGAAACTTACAGAACTTTGTGAGTTGTTTAAGATTTTAGGTTTGACAAGATATGGATTCATGATGAAATTATTTGTCTTGTGACTGAAAGGAAAAGCATTGGAATGGTATAGGCTACTAGATGATTCTCACCTACGGGATTGGGAAGAGATCCAGTCTCTCTTTTACTCCAAGTTTTATCCTCTTCATGAACTTCATGAGAATAGGAATTATGTTTATAATTTCTATCCTCATGACAGAGAGATCATATCTCAAGATTGGGGAAGAATGAAAACTTTAATGCTAAAATGTCCTGACCATGGGCTCCCCAAAGATATAATTATTACTAAATTTTATGCGAGGCTCTCTCGACAGGATAAAGACTTGCTCAATGCTTCCTCTATGGGTTCTTTAACAAACAAAAAGATTGATGCTAAATGGGAACTCCGTGAAAGAATTCAACGCAATACTGAAGATTGGGAGATCGACAAAGGTAAAGAGTCAGGTATAAATTATGAGTATGATTGCATTAAGTCCTTTGTTGAAACTGCAAATTTTAATAAGTTTAGTGCTAAGTTTGGGCTTAATTCTCATTTCCTTGTTGATTTCCTCAAATCTTTTTCTTCACATCTTAATATGCCTAAGGAGAATTGGATCAAGCATCATGAACCTTTTAAAGAGATTTGCAAATATAATGAAATTGTTCATGATGCTTGCAACATGCACGATCCAATTCCTGAAAATGAAGTTTTATATAAGCATGTTAATTTTTGTGGAGTGGATAGACCTTGTGAAAGGCCTATGATTGAAGAAGAGAAGTATTGTAAGCAACATAAGCATGAAAGAACAATCACTTGGGTCAAAGATTTAAATGAAATTGCTAGAGAATTGTGTGACCTTTATCCTTTTATTTGTGAACTTTGTTGTATAAAGGGTCACTTTAATTTTCAATGCATGAACTTTCAAAGAATAATTGTTAATCAGTTGTGTGATAAAATGATCACTTCTGATCTTTATGATGAACTTATGTTATTTTTGATGTTTGAAGAGCTATCAGAAAAAACTTCTTGGATAGATATTAATGCCTTAGGAATAAACAACACTTTGCAAAATTTCCATCTCTATTGTGTTGTTAATTTCCATGAAAATGATTACATAAGTACGATTAGAAAGGAGGGAACTTTAGCAAAGTATAAAAATGTCTCTCATATTTCTACTAATAAAAAGGAGAGTTTCTACCAAGTTTCGCCTATTGTTTCTAATGATAAAACAGGATATGTGGAGAAGCTTCATCTCCAACCACTCCCTCCTAAGGTAAAGAAGAAGAAAAAGAAGAGGAGGAGGAACAGGAGCAAGAAGGAAGAAGAATGGGTATCAACCTGGCCTGAGTATATTCCTCGCATTAATTTTTATCCTAACAGACGGAAATTTTTGGAGGAAGGTGAGCTTGATTGCATTCATTATTATCTCGATGTTAAGTCCGTAGGCACTATTGAAGATGATTTTGGTTATGATATGCATGTTACTTTTTGTGATTGGGAAAATTATGATAATGCTACTTATGATCTTGAAGATCTTTTTGGTACCAACTCTGAGAGTGATGATATGGAAAGCTCTAAGCTTGGGGATGATAGGATTGCAAGTCCTTTACCCATTAGTGATGTGGTAATTGATAATTCTTTTGTTAGTAAGAATAAAGACAACATGTTTACAAATATAGTTGCTAGAAATGATAATGCTCTTCTCTACTATGATAATGTTATAACTCCTATCTATAGCGATTATAAAGGTACCTATGACATAACGAGAAATTAACCTTATGAAACTTGTCATCATCACGGAGGGAATTACTCCCTTGTTGAACACCATCTTCCTAATACACAATTAATCTATAGTGTTCAAGTTGTTTATGATAGTCCTACTCTCACTATTACCAATGAGAAAGATTATGCTTATGTGGAGAGTAAGAGTACCCTTTTGCATGTGGATCATGGTAACAATTCTTTATGTGATACTTATATTGTTGATTTTATTCATGATCCTACTGGAAATTATTATGAGAAGGGAACTTATTCTTATAGATATTTCAATAATATCAAATTCCCTCTCTTTATGTTTAAGGTTTTGAAGTTGCACTTATTTTGCCTTCCTATGCTAATATCTTTATGCTTCAATGAGTTATTTCTCTACAAGATCCCTTTGCATAGGAAGCATGTTAGACTTAAATGTGTTTGTTATTTGCTTCTTGATGATCTCTTTTGTTCTTCAACTCTTATTCCTTATTCCTATGAGAGCATCATTAAAATCTTAAGCCTATCTTTATGGATATAAAGAAAGAGCTCTAGGGAGACAACCCTTGTTATCTTTAGTTTAAGTTTTCACTACTGTTCTTAGTGGTCTTGATGATTGTTACTACTGTAGCAACATCATTGTATCTTTATTTTCAAGCTTTGTGCCAAGTTATAGCCTCTATGACAAGGGAAGTGAAAGTTGTGACATGTTGTCCAGAAAACAGATTCTGTCCTCGTGACGGGAACAAATCATATTAAATCATCAGTTCATCTTTTTGAGCTGAATTGTTAAAAAAGTGTTCTCTATACAATCCCGGAACTTTCGTATTTTCTGAGTTTTTTTATTTTAGTTGCAGAAGTACCCCTAAAACATTCTTTACTACCTGTTGTTCTGTTTTTCACAGATTCTGCCACGTTTTGTCTCTCCTAACTTTTGCAAACCTTAAGCTTTATTTTTCTTTGCAAAAACCTTTTGTCAATCTTGAGAAACAGTAGCTCTTCAAGAATATCTTTATATCCAGTGGGAAAAATTATTTATTAAGGGTACTAACCTCTCTAATGAGCTTATGATGAGTCATGTATGAAGGGAATTTTCAAGTGTGCGATGGAAGATGATGATAGAAGATTTGGGAGTGTCAAGCTCTCAAGCTTGGGTATGCCCCCATGCATTCCCAATAAACATTCAAGGAGACTCAAGCATCTAAGCTTGGGGATTCCGCCGTGCATCCCCTTCTCCATCAACAATCATCAGTTCGTCCTTCGTCTCACTATATTTTTATCCCTTCATGCGTTATGTGCTATGCTTGGAGCATCTCGCTCTTAGGTTTTGTTTTTAGTTTTCTTTAGCTTTTCTTTCTGTTGAGAACAATTTAGATCCCGTCTTACTTTGTGTGGGAGAGAAACACGCTCCACTTTCAAAATCTAGAACACAGCATAGGATTCTTCAAGCCTATCTTTTTGCTGTTGTGTGTTCTTTATCTTTTCGTAGCTACTGACATGTTTAGTTTTAGTTTTAGTTTGTCTTTAGCAAGAGCCTTGGCTTTTGTTTAGTTTGCTGTTGGAACTCTCTTTAGTTTTCATGTTTATCTTGTTAAGAGAGTTGGTTGTCGCACTGAGTTGTGTCTTGTCTTGAAAGTAGGTAATTGAGCTTGTTATTTAATTTTAGTAGTAACTTGCAATAGTTTTGAGGTATTGATGTGAGTAATGTTTGAACTTTTGGTGTCAATAGCTCTAGCCTATTAGTGATAGGTGCCGTATTTTGTGCAATCCGTGTTTATTTTCAAAACCTACAAAACTAGTTGAGAACTCTAGCTACTAGATGTATCACTACTCTTCTGAGGGGTCAGATATTAGAGTACACTCACGTACCATGAGTCGAGGATGCGCAAGGATAACCAAACCCCCATACACTCCTCCTCGTGGTACTTGTCTCTTTGTGAACCTCCTTATTAGATTGAGAGTTACCGATAATAAGTGCATGAGTTCTTCGGACTAATGTAAGTATTGAAAGTTGACACTTCCACCTCCTCATATTTGCTAGCCTCTCCTGTGTCGTGCATTGCCTTCTTCTCACTCCGAGAGTTGGCGTCCACCTTCGCCGGTACAAACCCTTGGCATGATACGCTCTGTCATCATAAAACTCCTTATATCTTTCCTCAAAACAGCCACCATACCTACCTATCAAGGCATTTCCATAGCCTTTCCGAGATATATTTCCATGCAACATCCACCTCTTCACGACTTGATCTTCATGTCATACATGTTCCTGCTATACTGCCAGCGACATACATTGCATACATCATGATAGCTACATCTTCTTTATGATTTGAGTACCTTGTAAGGTGTGAAAGATCTTCTATACCCTCTTGTAAATTAGAGTGTTTCCCTTAAGTGAGGAAAAGATCCCAAACTGGACAAATCAAAAGATCCCAAAGTGGACAAATGAGAGTTAAATATAAAGAGCCATTGAGGCCACCAAAACCACAAAAAAATAGAAAAAAGAGAAAAAGAAAAATAAAAAGAGAGAAAGGGGCAACACTACTATCCTTTTGAAAGATCCACACTAGTACTCCCTCTTATCCTTGTACTCCATAGAGATGATCATTCATGCATATAGCTATCTGGGGACCTTCACACTATAGAACTTGGCTTGTATATTCCTATGATGAGCCTCCTCAAATGAGCTCTAGGTCTTCTTAAGCAAGCAAGTTGGATGCACCCCCACTAGTTCCCTTGGAGAGCTTTTAGCTCACATGTGCATCCGTTGCATGGCAATCCCTACTCCTCACATCATATCTATCATATGGCCTTCTCTCGCCTATGGTTGTCCTCATTGAATTGAGCCTTTCTCACCTTTTTGTCTTCCTCCTCCACCATATTTCTCTTTTTTCCATCCTAAGTGTCAACTCTCGTGCTTACGCTCAGCCATCGCATGAGTGTTCAAAATATCGAAAAGGAGTGGATCAAATTGAATTGTACCTGACTAGTGGTCTAGGGACGAGTCTAAATAAGATTCCAAAGAAGACCAAGTGTGAAATTTTAGTAGATTGAGTTCTCAACAAATATATTTTTCTCTCGTATTCTCATATCCCCTTCTTGCACGCAAACACCATTTGGAGACATTCGAGTCACGAACAGCAAGAGCTCTTGCACCTAATGTTATTTTTTTACTTGTTTCAATGCTAATATAGAATCTTGCATGTTATGACTTGAATTGAATTGCATGCTTTGATTGCTTAAAAATCCTTATATGGTTGTGTGACATGTCGCCACAGAAATTATGCTTGTTATCATTTCCCTACTCGAGGACGAGCAGGAATTAAGCTTGGGGATGTCGATACGTCCCAAACGTATCTATAATTTCTGCTTTCTCCATGCATGATTTGTGTGACTTTGTCATGTTTTGCTTGAACTTTCATACACTTTTGATAATATTTGGACTAACCTATTAACTCAGTGCACCTCAGTGCCAGTTCCTGTTTTCTGCTGTTTTTGTATTTCAGGTTTTCCGGCCATTAAAAGTGCTCCAAAAATTCTGGAAAAATTATATAAAAAATCAACGTCCCGGAAGCTTCCGGAATAACAAAGACATGGCGCAGGCGCCACCACCAGGGGCCCAGGAGGGTGCCCGGCGCGAGTCCCCCCTAGACCGCGCCATAGACCCTCCTGGCTGCCCTGTACCCCCCTGGCCCCCTCCTTTGGCCTATATTTAGCCCCCGCGGAGGAAATCCCTAATATCGAAGTACTTTTTCCAGAAGCAATTCCGTTCTCCGCTGCCATCGCCGACAAGTTTCGGGGGACCAGAATTCCTGTGCCGGGACCCTGCCGGGACAGGGAAAGTCCCCCGGATTCATCTACATCGACGTTGCTTCCTCCCTCCATGAAGCGGGAGTAGTTCCTCCTCGGGGCAAAGGTTTCTACCAGTAGCTATGTGTTCTTCTCTCTCTCCCATGATGTGATCTTTGTTGTGATCATAGGCTATGTTAATCTAGGGTGCTCCCATGAGGTTTCCCCTTCCTCTATGTATTGGATTGATGTACTCACTTGATCTTATCTAGTATAATACCCGAGACCATGGTGACAGCGGTGTATTGGACATGGGTTAGAACAATATTATCATGAGTGATTTCCTCTTTTGTGTGTTGATTGAAGATTGAGAGTCTCTTGGTGCTTGTCTTTGACTATCCTTGAGATATGTTGTGGTGATTGTGGTACTCTCTTTGGATGGTCGCGGTGACATTGGGAAATCCATAGATTGAGAACTACGAACTCTGAGGTGTGCTTTTGTAGCCCTACATAATTCTCGTCCTCTCTTGACCACAAAGGAATGACCTCCGAGTACGTCTCCATTGCTTGTTGTATGGGAAATATCATGTGATTAGACTATGTTAATGTTTTTGGGAGTTGCCACTAGTGAAAGTATGAAGCCTAGGCCTTGTTTCCACCATTGCAATACCGTTTGTTCTCATGTTTATCACTTGTATGCTTGATGCACTTTTTATTACAGATTTATATTACCTTGCATTGCCACACCTATCGCTCGTATTTTACCATGTCTTCACCGAACTAGTGCACCTATACAACTCCTAGTTGTATTAGGTGTGTTGGGGACATTAGAGACTTCTTGTATCTTAATTGCAGGGTTGCTTGAGAGAGAGCATCTTCAACCTCTACTTCCCTGAGTTCGATAAACCTTAGGTCATCCACTTGAGGGAAATTGTTGCTGTCCTACAAACCTCTGCGCTTGGAGGCCCAACATAGTCTTCAAGAATAGAAGTGTGCGTAGACATCAACTTGCAATTGATAGGGTGTTGCAGTCGCTTCCCCCTAGCTACAAAGGCGTTGTGATGAAGTACAACATGCAGGGGATGACTAAGACCCCTTCTGAGTTGTTCTCCATGCTGAAAAGTGCTAAGGTTGAGATCAAGAAGGAGCACGTTGTATTCATGGTCAACAAGAACACTGAATTCAAGAGGTCAAGCAGATGAGACAAGGGAAAGAAAGGAAGCCCCAAGAAGGATGACAAGTCAGTTTTCGTTCATCCTAAGGCACCTAAACCCAAGCCCGGAGTTGAGTGGTTCTACTCCAAGGGTGAAGGTCACTAGAAGCGCAACTGCCCCAAGTACCTAAAGGACAAGAAGGCTGGTAAGGTTGTCAAGAGAGACGAAGGTATATTTGATATACATATTGTTGATCTTTTCTTAACAAGCGACGGGAAGACATCCTGAATACTTGATACGGGATCTATCACTCATAATTCTAATTCCATTCAGGGACTAAGGAATAAGAGACGCTTGCTGGAAGATGAAGTGACGATGCGCGTGGGCAACGACTGTCAAATAGATGTATTGGCGGTCGGCAAGAAGCATCTTAGTCTCCCTTTGGGATTAGTCTTGGTTTTGAATAAATGCTACTATGTACCCGCATTGAGTGTGAACATCGTTAGTGGCTCTTGCTTGAAGAGAGACCACTATTCTTTTAAGTCTGATACAATTGGTTGTTCGATTTATAAGGATGATGTGTTTTATGTTCATGCACCAGAGCAACGTGGTTTATTCGTACTTTATCTCGATGGTGACGTGTGTCACATCAACAATATAAAGGCCAAAATATTAAAAAGTAGTGGCGAAGAGCACATGACGATGTGGCATTGTCGACTTGGTCATATTGGTATAAAGCGCATGGAGAAGCTCCATAAAGATGGACTTCTTGAGTCATTGGATTTTGGATCCGTTGATACATGTGAACCATGCCTCATGGGCAAAATGACAAGGACTCCATTCTATGGAATAATGGGGCGTGCAGATGACTTATTGGAGATCATACATACAGATGTATGTGGACCCATGAACGTCCCCACACTCAATGGTCTTCATTACTTCGTGACCTTTACAGATGACTTGAGTAGATATGGGTATATTTACTTGATGAAGCACAAGTCTGAAACCTTTGAAAGGTTCAAATAATTTCAGAGTGAGGTCGAGAATCAACTCGGAAATTAAATCAAGCACCTTCGATCCGATCGAGGTGGTGAGTATTTAAGTCACGAGTTTGGCGATCATCTGGAGTCTTGTGGCATTGTACCACAGCTTACGCCGGCAGGCACATCCCAAAGGAACGGTGTAGCTAAACGATGTAATCGAACTCTATTGGATAGTGTGCGTGATGATGTCTCATACCGACTTGCCTGTGTCATTTTGGGGCTATGCGTTAGAAACTGCTGCTTACGTTCTTAATAGGGCACCATCCAAATCCGTAAATACAACACCATTTGAGGAATGGCATGGCACGAAACCAAAGTTGTCTCACCTAAAGATTTGGGGTTGTGAGGCTTATGTTAGGAAACTACAGCCTGACAAAATCGAATCAAAGGCGGATAAGTGCATCTTTGTAGGCTATCCAAAGGAAACTTGTGGATACACCTTCTACAATCAGTCTGAGGGAAAAACGTTTGTCCGCAAGACTGGACAGTTTCTTGAGAAAGAGTTTCTCTTGAAAGAGTTAAGTGGGAGCAAAATAGACCTCGATGAAGTGACTGGCCAATCACTGCAAATGGAAGAACTGGCAACAGTAATTGTTCTGGAACCATCTTCCACAGTGGGAGCTGACGATAATGGCCATAACGACATTCATAACTATCATTACATACATGAAGATCATGATGAGAATGAAGAGAAACCTATTTTTCCATGTAGGCCATCAAGAGTCCGTCAAAGCTGCTGAGTTTTGGACAACTTGTGAATGCAATCTCGGCTGTTGAGTCAGATGAACCTACGAGCTACACACTAGGAATATAACATAGTCAGATGAACATAGCGGGATTACGTCAGGAATGGTCACACTAGGATTCACAAAATACATACGGATCTGAACGCAGCAGACCCGATGACTAAACCTCTTCCACAAGGCAAGTTTGAGTAACACCGCGAGACTATCGGTGTTAGATACATACCAGATGTAAACTAGTGTAATTTTTACTCTAGTGCAAGTGGGAGACTGTTGGATATGTGCCCTAGAGGCAAATTAATAAAGATATTTGTCACATATTTGTTTCGTTCATAATACGTTTTATGTTGTGCTATAACTGTATTACTTGGAAATACTAATACATGTGTGGTATAAAACACAAGTTCCTAGTTTAACTCGGGTAAACAAGCTCATTGGGAAATTGATTGATCAAGCTTTCCTAATCATGGCGACACTTAAGTCCATTGACAATGAGGTCATATCATAGGGAGAATGATGTGATGGACACACACCCACCTAAAGCATTATAATGTGATCGGTCACATAGTTCAGCATTGCGATGACTTTGTAACGTATGGCTTAGTCCTTAGACCGTAATGATTATACGTAATTTTCATCTATGAGGAGACTTTGATTTGTATCTGACGAGGATTAGCCTCGGCAAATCCCATGGTCAGGGACCCTCGGTTAGATCGTAGAGAGGAACAGGTTGGCGATACTCATCGGCTAACAGGAGAAGCACTTCTTGCTCGATTGTATTATGCGAGGGGGCGATTACAGTGGAGGTCTAGGCGAGTTCGCTCAAGACCGGAGGTGTCCATTGTAGATCGGGTGTCCTGAGCCGTCACCCATCCTAGCCTTTATATACTAGGCTGGGTCTCGGGGAGTCCAACTCAGGTTACAGGGACTATTTCCTAAACTAGCGTTGGCTTGGACGCCAAGTCTTGTCTTTCCATGTTGGTGACGGACTCCTATGTTGGTGCTTTGAGTGGGCCTGTCGTGGGCCCGTCGAGGCTTCTATCAGGCCTTCCGTCTTCGTATGCACCAGGTATCCTTACACGCAGGAGTCGTGGGGTCACCCCCTCGTCAGTAGCCCCCGAGTGCCTGGGGGACTCGAAGAATCGCGCAGGGACTCGAATCCGTCATCGCTTGCTTTCATATGCGCAGCGCAGCTCCGAGTCGTTGGCTTTTTAGCCATGCAATATTTATTCGATGGAGAATAAGCTGAAAGGGCCCAAGGTAGTCGACTAGTCGAGCCTTGGTGAATTGTGCTAGTTTCAAACACCTCAGTAGCCCAATCAAGCTTGTGTCCCTCAACACGAACTTTGAAACGACCGGTGTCTAGCAAAGTCCATGCCGCTGCAGGCCTTATAGGATCGATGCCTCCGGCCCAAGCAAATAGCCTTAACTTGTCTGTTTATCGGCTCATCTTTCTATCATGCAAGGGCATGGAAAATGTCGGGAGTGAAGTCGCGCTGTGGCAAGTCCCGGCCCGGCCGACTGCGCAGCGGGGTCTTACCTACATGCTAAGCTTGCGCGGCATCTGGGGTACGGGGAGTCGCAGCCCAGGCATCATTTTTTGTAGAGGCGCGGAGCCTAATTAGAGATGCACCCACTTGGAATAAACAATCAAGTGGACTATTAGTAGTCACTTGCGGAACTTTTGCGAGCTCGGGCGAGGAGTCGATAAGAAAGCACCCACTCGAAAAGTCATCGAGTGTGTGGGCAAATTGTCTTGTCGGCTATTATTTGAGTCATGCGAGTAGCGACTCGAATACTTCGTCGTCTCCTGGGCGAGGGAACACCCGAACTCTGGGGATGCGTCATTTGGTTGGTGCGAGTGGTCACTCGAGCACATTATTGCCTTCTGGGTGAGGGAGCACCCGAAACTCTGTGGATGCAGCGATTACTGTTGGTGCGAGCGGTCACTCGAGCATGTCTTTGTCTTCTGGGTGAGGGAGCACCCGAACTCTCGAGGTTTTGGGCCTTGCTCTGTTGTTAGCGAAGGCAAGGTGCTCCTGATGGGAGTAAACGATTTTGAAATATGGTCAAAACTTATCAGAAACGGAAGACTGGCAGATGGCAATGATGAGTGCTCAACACGCCTTGCTGAGATGTGACATTGTCGGGCAGCCTGACAAGTTGGATGGCTGTACCTTGTGAATGGAAGTGACGTGATGCAATGCTGCCCGGAAATTTCGCACTGTGTGATTGTAGCCCTTGTTTTTCGCGCGGGGTGGGCGGTATGGTTAGTGCGCCGGTTGGGTTTTCCATGTTGCACGGGTATCATGGGATCGCACCACGTCTGCGGGGTTCCAAAATCAACGGTGGTTGGATGTTCCTCGGCTTTTGGTTAAATACCAGGGGGCTGGGTGGATTTAGATTTTACCCAGCCCTTGCCTTCTTGTTCTTCTTCCTCCGCTCTTTGCCTTTTTGCCTCTCTACTTTGTGCTGCTGTGCGGCGAGATCCATGTCCAAGCGTCCTCGAAGTGGAGTCAGCAAGGATGACCGGTAGATGGGAGCGGTCTTCTTTCGGAGCTACGGATCTAGATGCACTGGTGGCAGACGGCGTTGTGGTAGATGGCGCTGCTCGGATTCCTGGGGATGAAGAGGTTCCCGCACCTCATCCTGATGAACGGGTATGCTTCCAAAGTTTATTTCCCCGTGGGTTTGCGCTCCCGGTTCATCCTTTCCTCCGGGGATTGCCTTTTGCATATCAATTGCAACTGCATGATTTGACCCCTAATGGGATACTACATATTGCCTGCTTCATCACGCTCTATGAGGGCTTCTTAGGGATCTATCCCCGTTGGGGGATCTGGAAATGCCTCTTTAATGTGAAGAGTACGAACTCTGAGTACGCTATTGGAGGTGTGGGCATTTCCATTAAGGATAAAAATTCCTACTTTGATCTAGAGAAACTGGATTCTGTCTATACGTGGCTGAAGAGTTGGTTTTATCTGAAGGACCAACACGTTGATGGGCAGCAATTTGGACTTGCTCCTTTCAATCCGGTTGCGCGAGTGGCTAAGCGGTCCTCGTGGGCACATTCTTTGTCTCCTGGTGAAGTATCTGTTGTCGAGCCGTTGGTGCAGAAAATCTCTGACTTGAAGAAGGAGTTAACTGGCGGCCAGCTTATTTCTGTGTTCGTGAGGAGACCCGTCCAGCCACTTCAGCATCGGGTGTGTCCCATGTGGAAGTATACTGGACCTGATGACTCGACCAGGTGTTCGTCCGAGGACTTCTCCGGTGATGACCTTTTGTCTTGGGTCCAACAGGTTACGAAATGTACAAGTATTGGAGTTGAGATCTCATACGTCCCAAACGTATCTATAATTTCTTCTTGCTCCATGCATGATTTGTGTGACTTTGCCATGTTTTTCTTGAACTTTCATACACTTTTTATCATATTTAGACTAACCTATTAACTCAGTGCACCCAGTTGCCAGTTCCTATTTTCTGCTGTTTTTGTATTTCAGGGTTTCCGGCCATTAAAAGTGCCAAATAAATCCCGGAAAAATTATATAAAAATCAGCGACCCGGAAGCTTCCCGAATAACCAAAGATGGAAGAGGGTGGACCCATCAGGGCCCCAGGAGGGTCCCTGGCGCGGCCCCACCCGAGGCCGCGCCAGAAGGCCTCCTGGATGCCCTGTGGCCCCTCTCGGTGCCCCCTTTGGCCTATATTTAGCCCCCGTGAAGGAAACCCCTAATATCGATCTACTATTTCCGTTCTTCTCTCTGTACCTCCGCCGCTGTTTCAAGATTGGGGCTGCCAGGAGAAGCTGCCCCGGCACCCTGCCGGAAGGAGGAATCCCCTCCATGAGACCATCCATCACCATGGACGCCTCCTGGATGTCTTGTGAGTAGTCCCTCTTGGACCATGGGTCCATGACCAGTAGCTATGTGATGTTCTCCTCCCCTCTTTGTGCTTCCACTTTCGAGACCTCGTGAGATGCCTCACATGATTGAGGAATCTATGTAATTTTCTGTGTTGCTATGCTGAGTTTGCTGGGATTTGATGGATTATGAGATTATGTTCAGATTGTGATGAGTAATATATTTGGTTCTCTTTTATATTTATGTTCTTTAGTAAATTCTTGCATGTTCTCCGTTGCCGTATTTTACTTTGGCCAAGTGATTTGTTGAAACTCCAAGAGGGAGCATTATGCCTGATTGTGGGTTCAGCCCCCTGATGTCTAGCTTGAGTGACAGAAACATGAGACTAGGGGATGTGTTGTTGCCACCAGGGATAACACAACGGTGCTTGTACTTGCGGGTGCAAGGATTGTTTACTTTACGCATACTTCTTTTAATGCAATTGTCTGTTGCTTTGAGTTTACACTTTGGGTGGGATTCGCAACTTAATACCAGCGAGATGTTCTGGATAGATATCTCAAGTTGGATGATTCGTAGTAGATGCATATGGATTTCGGTCTACTTACCTTGGCGTACTGCCCATTGCTTTTGAGCCTCTTCCTTTCTTTTGTAGAATAGTTAGCATTGCGGTGCGTTTATAATTCTGTCAATTGCCCAGCTGTGATTTGTTTACCTCGCTAGCACTTTTATCGTCTTTTGGGAGAGAGACATCACTAGTGAACGTCATGGGACCCCGGTCCATATTTCCACCATTGTTTACATCTTCAATTTACTTTCAGTTGCCACTATCATTATCTCTTGCGTTGATCCTTTGTAAATAGCAAGGCCAGAGGAATTGACAACTCCTCTGTACTCGTTGGGAGCAAAGTTATTTGTTATGTGTGCAGGTCCAGGCGAAGTTAGCAACCTCGGCGCCACTGGTCACTTTACCACCTTCTTGTGTCTCTGCGAGTCTTACAGGAGACAAACCCTATCCTCCACATAGGGGAAATCTGCTGCTACGCAACATCTCACCTTCCACTTGGGGTAACCAACGAGAAGTGAGAGAACTATCTTCCTCACCGTATCAAGCAATTTCTGGCGCCGTTGCCGGGGACTCCAGTCTACAAGATAGGGGAGTTGCACACTATCTTTTACCTTTGCTTTTTAGTCTTGTTAGTTTACCTGTCAGTTTTTTACTTTTGTGTCCCTTATCAAAAATACCAAAAATACCTGCTGCTACTATGGGTTCCAATGAAAACACCAAGTTGTGGGACTTCACTAGTCACAACAACAGTAACTTTATCTGCACTCCTATTGCTCCACCTTCCACTTCAGCACCTTCTTATGAAATTAAACCTGCTTTGCTAAATCTTGTTATGAAAGATCAATTCTCAGGCACTGGAGCGGATGCTGCCTTGCACATAAACAATATTGTTGAGCTTTGTGATATGCAAAAGTACAAGGAAGTAGATGGAGACATCGTCAAGCTGAAGATTTTTCCTTTCTCCTTGAGAGGAAGAGCCAAGGAGTGGCTCCAATCTTTACCTAAGAATAGCATTGATTCTTCGGACAAGTGTAAGGATGCTTTTATTGGGAAGTACTATCCCCCTGCTAGAATTATCCAGTTGAGAAGTAACATTATGAATTTTAGGAAATTGGATAATGAACACGTTTCCCAAGCTTGGGAACACATATAATCTCTTGTTAAGAACTTCCCTACACATGGTTTGACTACTTGGATGGTTATCCAGACTTTTTACCTCATGGCTTAAACTTTACCTCACGTAATCTGCTAGACTCAGCCGCGGGAGGACCTTTTATGTCAGCCATACTTGGTGATGCCACGAAGCTACTTGTTGAGATGATGCTGAAGTACTCTCAGTGGCACACCGAACGATCTCCAACTGGTAAGAAGGTAAATTCTGTCGAGGAGATCTCCTCTCTTAATGAAAAGGTTGAATTGATCATGTCTCTACTTACCAAGCAAGCTCCTATTGATCCTCAGGATGTTCCTTTAAATTACTTGGTTGCTCAAGAACAAGTAGATGTGAACTTTATCTCTAGAAACAACTTCAACAATAATGCTTATAGGAGTAATTTTGGTAGCAACAATCCTAGACTTTTCCCATCCAAAAACTATGGGAACAACAACACTTACCCTAGCACCAAAAACTCCACTTCTGAATTAGAGAGTATGCTTAAAGACTTTATCACTACCCAAAAAGCCTTCAACAAGAGTGTAGAAGAGAAATTAGAAAAATTAGATATCCTCTCTTTGAAGGTAGGCAACATAGCCCATGATGTTGAGATGCTTAAGATTAGAATGTCTCCTCCCGAGGAGAGGCACACCACTCCTTTGAATGCTATCCAAGTGCAAATTAATGAAAACATTTGGATGTTGGGAAAACTTAAAGAGAGATGGGCCAGAGAAAAGGAGGAAGAAGAGAGAGTTAAGAGCCTTCCTACCTACCACACTGTAGCCACTATCCAAGTTGTTGAGGATGTTCAAAATATTAGCACCCATCGCACCCCTAGTCCACCTGGACCTATCAATGGTGATGCTACAACCTCAACCATAGATGAAGAAACCTCTATGAACATAGGCTTTCAAACAAGTGAGCCTTAATGATATCACTACCTCCTTGCTAAATAGTAGTGATCTAGATTTTGACAACTGCACCTTACCTGAAGTTATTGGTTTCCTACACAAGATGTCTAGATACCGCCACACTAGCACACTTAATCTTGCCTTCACGGAGCATATCACCAATGCTCTAATAAAAGTTAGGGAGGAGAAGCTTAGACTAGAAGCCTCCATACCTAGGAAGCTAGAAGATGGTTGGGATCCCATGATAAAAATCAAATTGAATAACTTCTCTTGCTTTGCTCTTTGTGATGTTGGAGCTAGTACCTCTGTTATGCCCAAAAGAATGTATGATATGCTTGAATTGAAAACTTTTGATCCTTGTTCTTTTGGTGTTCGTCTTGTCGATTCTTCCGTCAAGAAACCTTTGGGGAAGATCGATGATGTTCTTATCATTGTAAATGACAATTATGTTCTCGTTGATTTTACTATTATGGACATTGAGTGTGAGCCTTCTTGTCCAATTATTTTGGGATGTCCTTTTCTTTGCACCTTTGGTGCTGTTATTGACATGAAAGAGGGTAATATTAACCTCCAATTCCCTCTCAAGAAAAGGAAGGAACACTTCTGTCAGAACCCCAACTAGGGTAAGTGCTAGGGTTTGTTTGTGCCCTTTGCATCATGCAAAAATTCAAAAGAAATTAAAAAATGGGGAAGCAGAAAGCCCTGAGAATTAATTCAAATGGCCAGATAAAAATCTTTTTCCAAAAATCATTTGAATATTTGGAAAATTCCAATAAATGATGGTGATCATTTTAAAAGTGGTTTGGGTATTTTCCCATGCCCATGGAATATTCTATTTTTCAAACAATGCCTTGGAAATTAAATTAAACTCCAATTTGAATTAAAATTCAAATTGTTTGATTTTCAAAAATCTCCAAAACTTGTGAGTGGCTAACTATATGCTTTGTAAGTCCATATAAAAGTTTTGGGCATTTTATAAATTTCCTAGGTATTTATTTATCAAGGCACCAGAAAAATACAGAAAGAAAAACAGAACAAAAAGAAAAGAGGAGGCCCCGTGATTTTGGCCCATGTGGCCCTGCCTGGCCAGCAAGCCGGCCCAGCCCACCAAGGGCAGGGTCGTCTTCTACCCCGCGCCAGGCAGGCTGGGAGCTGCGTGGCGGCCATGCCACGGCAGCCGGCCACCTCCTGCTTCCCCCTGGCCTCCAAACCCTCCCCGTGGAAGCCTGGAAGGCCCCAGGTCCTTCTCCCCCTCCCTTGGTTCTTCCCCTCTCCCTCTTTCGCCAGTTCCAGCTCGCAACCGAGAGACGCCGTCGCCGCCGTCACGCTTCCACGCGGCCACCAACCCCCTCCCGGCGAGCCGTCGTGTCCAGTGAAGTCCCCACCGTCGTCTTCTTCAAGCCGTGCCTCCAATTCGAGCCCATCTTCCCCAACGACGAGGCCATTCTCAATATCTCGCCGCCGGCCACCGCGGGACCTCGACGAAGAATTCGCCGCCGCCTGTACCTCCAAGCCTCCGTCGTCTGCACCATCTTTCTCCCCAGTTCACGGTGAGCAAAAACCCCCTATCCATGCCTCCAATCCCTACCCCATTCAAGATCCGCCATGGGAGCCGTGGCTCCTCGCCGCCGGTGTGCCCGCCGTCGAGCACACGAGCCGCCCGCGTCGTCTTGTCCACGTCCAGTGGACGTGCGACGTCCCCAGGAAACAAACGCTTCTCTCCGTTCTCTGTTTTGCACTCGCTAGCAACCTCCTCGTCGAATCAGTCCACGGCCGCCGCGCCTTGTCGACGCCGGCGAGGCTCCGGCCACCCCCGAGCCTCCCCGTGGGCACTGGGTGACGCGGGTGACCTCGGGCGTCCCTCTGGTGGACTCGGCGAGCTCTCCCGTGGCCGGATTCACCACTCCGGCGAGGCGCCGCCGCGTCCAGTGACGCCGGCGTTGAGCCGCCGGCAGCCCAGGCCATTAGGGCCTTAATCACCTTGCTAATCCCCCCTGGAGTCTATGACAGTGGTCCCCAACCCCCTCTAATTTAAGCACAATTTAAATTAAACCCCGGGTTTAACCCCAGAGCCACTGACAGCATGGCCCCACTGGTCAGCCCCCCCACTGATGTCAGCATTGCATCATGCTGATGCAATAAGTCAAATTCCAGAATTTTTAGAAATGATTTAGAAATTACAGAAATTCCAGAAAATACCCAAAACTTCAATAATTCATAGAAAATTCATACTAACTCCAAATTGAACATATAATATATGAAAAATTATCAAAAAAATACAAGGATTAAGAATATGCAAAAAAATTATGTTTTGACCATTTTAAAATGGGCCAGCAGTAGCAAATGTGTATATGACTTAATTTGAATTCAAATTTGAAGTTTGAATTTGCATTCCAAATGCAATATACTTCAATTAAATTGAATTTTCCACAAATCAGTACCCTTTACTTCATGTCACAACAATATCATGTGCTTGTGCATTTTTACTTTCGGAGTTGTCCCCCCCCTTGTTGATGATTGCCTCCGATGACAGGCGTTCCGAGACGGTGATCACCCCGAAGAAGAAGACCACCGTTAAGACCCGTGTACCGTCAGCAAGGCAAGTAAACCCCATTGATCATGTCTATAAAATCCTATTTTCCCTGTCAGTCTCGCTTATGCATGTTTAGGAGATCATCGAGACACGTTCTTTCGCATAGTTGATCCCATTCCGATGCATGACCTATCATTTTGCCACCGTATTAAGCAAACCACAATCCTAGCAGATTTAGGAGTTGATTGATGAGCATGTGGCCCCTGCAAGTATTAATGCTTTTGCTACTTAGTGATACAATGAGGATGTTATGTTTGTGAGTCGGGATGGAATGAACAAAGTGGTACCGATGATAAACGTGTTGGTGAATCCACCCTAAACAAAGGTGAACGATGAGAGGCTGTGTAGGAGTACATAGTGGGTTGTTTCGTTGAACACTACCCTAGGCCCCGAGTTCCTGTTTTGTGATCCAAGACAAAGAGAATGACCACATGTAGGGTTTATGGGAGCCCCGTTTGGCCTCTTTACGTACCCGATCCGGTCCAGGAGTCACACTAGATTCGGTCTTTCCATTTGATTTATGTATAGATATGTGGGTGGACCTGTGAGGCAGTGAAATCATCTGTCAAAGGTGGCGTCTCGGTCCCTTACATTATCTGAGTCCGTTTCGTGGAACCGACCGGACTCTCGAGCGGTGACAAACTCAGGTAGTCGACTCCTGGATTAGAGAAGGTGATGTGAGGGTAGTGCCTTGGTTTCATCCATGTCCGACACCCTCTTGAAGGGTGACAAGAACGAGACGATAAGTGATGGCACGCGTGTGAAGATGTACACCCCTGCAGGGTTAATGAACTATTCGAATAGCCGTGTCCGCGGTTATGGACTACTTGGAAACCTCTACTTGATCATAGACAACTTGAATGGATACTTATAAAACTCGCAAGATAAGCGTGAGTGCTATGGCGTGCTTCCTCGTGGGGAAGTCGAGGAAGTATCCATAGTGGTGTATTGATTGGAGACTTGGTAAAGGACTAGTGTACGCTTCTTACCTCAAAGTCTGGTACTCGTAGTACATGATTAGCCAAGTCAAAGCTGGCACTTCTGCATGTTGAACCCCACCTCCTTTACCTGGATACTTGAGCATGAGTAGTGTAGTTCTGATGTAAGTCTTGCTGAGTACGACTTTGTACTCACGTTTTCTTATTCTATGTTTTAGATAAGAACCCGGACCCCGATGGAGTCACCTTCGTGAAGCTCGATGTTGACTAAGTTAGCATAGTCCGAGACAGCAGTCTGGTCCCTCGTGGAAGGGCATGTATGTTTAGAAGGCTTCTCTAAGCTATTCGTTAAACTTGTCTGTACTCAGACCTAATTTGCTTCCGTTGTATGATGTATTGTGATCACAGACATGTGATCTTTGTGTGCTCTATGTGTATATCTATATAGAGTACTTTGTAGAGTTATGTGATGATACCTGTTGTTAATACTAGGCATGTGTGCTGCGTGTATGTTTATAACATGCATGTCTTAGTATGGGTTTTCGAGACCTTAGTTGTGATCATGCTGGCGGTCTTTTATACACCAAGTGGCCCTTAGATGTGTGCAGCTTGCGGCATCGCGATGCGATTGTTTGTGACTCTGTCACGTGCACACTTTGTTGTATGATCGAGCCCGCCCTAGACCCCGACTAAGTGATCGGGCTGGAGTAAGTATATGTAAGAGTTAGGATTCAATCGATAACATGGTTGAGGCGACTTGTCTATGAGTATGGGATTCACCACCCATAAGCATCTAGACTTGTGAGCGGACGATGAGGACCCATCTCAGATGATCATCCGGCCTGAATGGGATGCCCCTCACGTTCGATGCTTACCGAGAACGTTCTGTGCTTGGCCTTGTCTGCTTAGACAAGTGGGTACGGTTCTCGGCTCTCCATGTGATTGCATCGTGACTGGAATTACATACGCTAACCCCGGGTCCCGACAGACTTGGTATCAGAGCAGGACTGTCTCTAGGATTATCAAACCCTTGGTCGAAGTCGAGTCTAGCATTCTATAGTTATATAGTTACTCTGGGTATAAGGGAACAACGTAAGGCTTCTTTTTCTCCTTATCCTCATCGATCTGAGTTCTGAGTCACCCTTATCTTTTCTACAGGATGATAGGACTAGGCTCATCTATGTCTTACTAGAACATCTCGCTGAGTGCTTCCTTGTAGTCGTAGGATTGTTGTGGTCGTCTAGAGTCTCCGTGTTTTGAATTCCTTGAGGAAGTTCTCTCCAATCTCCTCGAGGTTGTCTTGTTTTCTATCCCGGTGTAGCCGTTATGCTGCCCGATTTATCCCGTGTTTCTATGAATCTTTTCCTTCGCACTATAATCTTTTCCGTCTTCTTCATGTCCTTCTTGTCTTTGATTCCATCATACAACCTGTTCTGATTGTTGATCTTTATCACACAGGATGTCAGGTGGAACTCGTAGTGCTGTTCGTCGGAATCGAGACCGTGTTCGGAATCGAAATGATGATGAACCTCTACCACTGCCTTCTGCGGTGGAAATCATGATGTAAGCTGAGAAGAATCAACGTGATCAAACACGCCTTCTGGAGCTCATCGAGCAGAATACCTCACGTCATTGCAATGTGGTTGTGAGCATTCAGGACTTCATCCTCCTCAAGCCACCGGTATTCCGATGTTCTTCTGAGCCCCTTGAAGCTGATGATTGGCTCCGTTCCATCGAGCGTAAGCTTGATACTGCACATGTTGCTCCCGATGATCGAGTTATATTCGCGGAATACTTTCTGGAAGGTGCTGCTGCTGAATGGTGGGAGATCTATGTTGCGATGCAGCCTGATGGTCACCTAGTGACTTGGCAGGAGTTCCGTGATGCCTTTCGAGGGTACCACCTCCTAGATGAGTTGATGGAGCACAAGAAGGAAGAGTTTTGCAATCTGACCCAAGGAGAGATGTCCAT
Source organism: Bromus sterilis (assembly GCA_950022295.1). Taxonomy (NCBI): domain Eukaryota; kingdom Viridiplantae; phylum Streptophyta; class Magnoliopsida; order Poales; family Poaceae; genus Bromus; species Bromus sterilis. Next base: position 179,380,967 of record OX465601.1, on the reverse strand, counting down.
CCATGAGTATGTGAGAGTGTTCATCCGGATCAACGAAACGGACTCAGACAATGTAGGTGACCGAGACGCCACCTTTAGCAGATGGTTTTCCTGCCTCACAGGTACACCCACATATCTAGGATGATGCAACCATTCCTTCATTCTTTTTCTATGCAGATGCCAAATGGAAAGCCCGAACTAATGTGACTCCTGGACGTCGACACGGATCAAGGTACTAGGCCGAGAGGGGTCAGTGAGCCCAATGTGTGGTTGTACTCTTTGTCTTGGATTACCATACAAGAACTCGATGCTTAAGGCGGTGTTCAACGAGACAACCCACTGTGTACTCCTACACAACCTCTCATCGTTCACCTTGTATTAGGGTGGATTCACCGACACAGTTTCACTTTCATCAACACCATGTTCACCATCATCCCGACTCACATCAAAAGCAACCTCATGTAACACTAAGCATTCAATAAGCTATAACAGTTGCAGGGGCTTCATGATATCGAACAACTCCTATGTCAGCTAGGATTGTGGTTTGCTTACTACTGTGACAAGTTGATAGGTCATGCATCGGATATGGGTTCAACTATGCGGTAGAATCGATACAAAGTGATCTCCTAAACATGCATAAGCGAGACTGAGAGGGAATTGGGATTTTATAGAAATGATCAATGGGGTTTCCTTGCCTTGCTGACGATATACGGTTCTTAACGGTGGTCTTCTTCTTCGGGGGTGATCACCGTCTCGGAAAAGCTGTTACCGGCACAAACATCAACAAAGGGGGACAACATTGAATTGAAATGCACAATCACATGATTATGTTGTCCATGATGTGAATGGTATTGGTTTGATCTAGGTTCAATTTTCCACATGTTAATTGAAGTTGATTTGAAAAGTTAATTCAAAATCAAACTCCAAATATTATTCAAATTAGGTCATCTTTCATTTGCTAATTTTTGGTTATTGTAAACAATGTTATCATGTGTGGGATAAGCTTCTGAAGTACAAGTGACCATATGTGCATTGCATTGGTTCAATTTAGAAATGCATTTGGAATAAATTTGAATTAATTCCATTTAAGCCAAATAGAAAAAGCTACTGGTCCCATTTTAAAATCAACTCAAACATGGTTGAGAGTTGCATATTTGGATAGAGAATTTTATGCTGATCATTTTTCATATATTATTTGTCCAATTTGGAGTTCATATGAATTAGTTATGAATTTCCAAAGTTTAATCATTTTTCTGTAATTTCTGGAATATTTTAAATCTCTGGAAAATCCTTTATTGCGTCATGCTGAGGTCAGGGAGACATCACAGGGGGGGCTGATATGTGGGTCCACCCTGTCAGTTGTGACGCCCCCAAAATCAAGCTGTGTACAGTAATCATACACGCAAGGTACACGATCGAGATTAGGGACTCACGGTGAGATATCACAACATAACTCTACAAATAAAATAATACAAGCTGTTTAACACAAGCCAGGGGCCACGAGGGCTCGAATACAACAGCTCGAGAGTACAAAGTCAGCGGAATCAATAGTATCTGAGTACAGACACAAGAATACAAGGTTGCCTTAAGAAGGCTAGCACAAATAACAACAGATCGAAAAGGCGAGGCCTCCTGCCTGGGAACCTCCAAGTTACTCCTGGTCAACGGGAAACTCGACGTCGTAGAAGGCATCGGGGGGTCTCCTGCTCCTGGGCTCCAACGTCGACTGCAGCGGCCGATCAGGCAAAACAGTAAAGGAAATAAAGCAGGTGAGTATCTAGTATACCCGCGAGTCTTACGTCCGCTACTAAGCATTATGCATTGTATCAACGGAAAGAAGAGGCTGTATATAGTGGACTGAAAGACAGAAATTCAGAGCAAGGGTAAGAAGCTAGGCCTATCGAAGACTAGCATCTTTCGACGATGTCTTGCAGCATGAGGTAAGAATCAGCCAACAGTTTATATAAAGCATAAAGTAACATTGCAGCAGAAGTTGCTGCAACATTGTATAATAATAAGTTGTAATAATTAACAATGCCTCCGAGTTCACCTCCTCGACATCCCCGCGAGGAAGAAAACCCGGAACCATACAGTTTAATAATAATAGGTTTCTAGTGGTAAGATCCAGCTTCAGCATAAAGCGTCCTGTTACCGTGGACACGGCTATTCGAATAGATTAATCTTCCCTGCAGGGGTGCACTTGTGTTACGCTACACGCACGGATCTCCAGGGTGGCGGGAACCTTGTTAGGGAACGCTCCACCGAGGCTATCCGACACTTCATAGCCCATCTTTCAAACTCAACAGAGAGGCCATCCGCCGGTCTAAATCCTAAGTACGCCGGGCCTTGGACCCCAACCCGAACGTACTCCTGCACGGTGCGTGGCTGGCCGGTGAAGTTGAAGCAAATCCAAATAAGACACCACCGCGCGAGCAAATAAGAAAACACCACTTCCGGGCGTAGGCCGCGGTGCTGCTGACGTCTGAAGAGTCCTCGGACGACACTACGAAGCAGAGGAGCCCATAACTCGTAATTCCCACGGGTAGGTAGTGCGTACATGGCATATAGCCAACTCAAGACATTCACTGAACCATTTAGCATCTTAATTAACCTGCGAGACAACCGTTATCGTTGCCTCGACTTAACTGACCCGCGGACAACGACAGCAGCCAGGACCACCAGTACATCGGTGCCTGCCCCGTCGTCCCACCAAGTCACTACGGTTACCAACAAGGTGAACCGTCTCCTTACCTTGTCTCGCGTGTGCTCCTGGAGGAGCTCGACTTTCGTAGTTTGGTAACTCTCGCGGCCAACGACCAGGGGCCAAGCACACCGGTACACTGGTCGTACCCTCCCTGTCGTCCCGTCGCAATACCTCTCGTGGGCACCGTTGGGTCGCCCGACTTCTTACCTTTAAGGACACCAGTTGGTTCGAGTCCCTACCGTTAAGTGAAACGAGGAGGAATCACCCTCGGTTGTACATTTGGGCTGGCTCGACTGAGACATCAGCGGAATGAACTAAAGAGGTAAACCTCGTATCATCCCGGTGATGCTACGCTACTGAGCCGACGAGAGTGAAATACGAGTCCATTCCACTCGTAAGTCAAACTCAAAGCGACTCGGCAGAGTCTCGCCGTTGTAGGTTCCCTAGGGCGTCTGCATTGATCCGTACCTGTTGCAGTTGTAATATATCGTTCCCGCGATCACTCCCAAAGTGATCACGACCCTCTATCTAATCCTAGCTAACAATGCGCATGGCTCACTGCTGAATAATGCATAAGTAATAATAGGCAGCATAGGATTAAAGGAAGGTACATCAAGGGGCTACAATGACAGGCTATGCAATTGAATAGGATTGTAATCGTAGCAGCAGAAGTAACAATGACTAGTGAAAGAAATGTACGGAAAGATAGGCGATATCTGGGGAAAAGAATGGCTCTGCTTGCCTGGTAGCTCGATAGTAGAGGTACGGTCGTCGACGAAGTAGTCGTACTCGGCATCGATGTAGTCGACGGCAGCAGCGGGGTCTACCGGAGATTAAGGTGGGGAAGAAACAATAAATACACAACAATAATAGCAATACAAATGCAAGACATAACAGATGAATTGTAAACGGGGTTCTAACGCAGTACGATGCACGTTGCTCGGAGCGGGAATTCATCCGGGGATGAAATACCGGCTCCGGTTGATTATCGGACAAGGTGTCCGGAGGGGGGGAGATATCATGCCGGAGGTGTGGTGGACAACCGACACATGTGTGGGTGGTGTATCCAAGTTAGTTGATCTATTCCGAACAAGTTTCGTGTTCAGAATAAATTCATCCGGATGGTTTATCGGTAACGGGCAATTATCGGACTGACGGTACCGGAGGGGGACGGTTCGATGTTCGTTGTGTTAGAGGGGTGTGGTGGGAGTATGAGTAACGTATTCGTAATCATGGATCCGTTCTGAGTAACTTTCGTATACAAAAGTTTTTCATCCGGACAACTTTTATCGGTACCAGGAATTTTCGACAGACGGCCCGAAGGGGGAATGTCGATGTTCGGTAAGTTAGAGGGGGGTGGTAGAAATACGGATAGCGTATTCGTATCCGTTATATTTTTCTGATAAATCTTCATGTTTAAAGTTTTTGAATACGAGTTACGGTTTAAAAGATATTGAATTTCAAAGTTTAAGTCATTTTTAAAAGAATTTTTGGATTTTATTTTAATATTTAAATACAACATTATCCACAAACTTATCCAAAACAGTGCTGACAGAGGGGCCCCACTTGTCATACACAGGGGTGTTTGACTGGTCAAACTGACCAGTGGGTCCCACCTGTCATTGGGACAGTTTAATAAAATGATTTTCTTTAATCTAATAAAAGTGGGGTCCCACATGTCAGTGGGACATTATATTTTCGATTTAAATTAAACTAACTACTTACTGGTGGGGCCTAGTTGTCATTGACACACTGTTAATGTACATTAATTAAATTAATTTAGCAGGGGTAGGCCCCACTAGTAAGTCTCACATGGGGGGGGGTTAAATGTTTGGGTTAGTGGCCTAATGAAGGGGGGGTCAGTTCCCCGGCTATCTCACGGCGACCCAGGAGCACGCCGGCGGGACAAGGGGCGTCGGCGGCGACGGGAACCGCGGCCAGGGCGAGCAGCGGGGCGGCGCCAGGGGGTTCACGCGCGGCAACGCTGCAGCGGGGCGAGTAGCTGCAGGGAGGTGCGCGTCTAGTGCAGCGGGAAGCTCGGGAGGAGCAAGTTCAAGCCATGGCGGTCGTACACGGGGGCGACGACGACGGAGGAGGGGGCCACGGCGGCAGATGCGACACGGGAACAAGGGGGATCAAAAGGGGGGCTCACTGTAAGCGCGAGGACGTGCTCGGGGAGGCCGAAGAGGGAGCCGTTGCGGCGAATTTGAACGGGCAAGCCGGCGGCCCGAGGAGGAAGAAGGCACCAGGGGTGGCGATGCGGTGGCTCCCGGCTCGCATTCTTCTCCAGGGCGACGAAGAAGACGCAGAGGAGATGGAAGGGCACGTCGGCGCTGGCTCGAGGGAGCAGTGGCCGCGCAAGCTCGCCGGGATGAGCCCACGGCGGCGGCAGCGGCTTTTCCCCATGAGGAAAAGAGAGAGGCCGAGCGAGAGGGGAGGGGAAAGCGGCAGTGGGGCAGGGGTAGCCAGGGGCAGGGGCTAGCCTCAGCCTTATCGGAGGGCAGGTAGGAGGTGGGGCGAGGGAGCAGGTGGAGCTCGGCCATGGCCACAATGGCCGCGGCCATGCCGTCGTGCGAGGGTGGTGGGGGGAACAGGGGAGGGGAGAGAGAGAGAGGGGGCTGGGCCGGGGTGGGCCTCGCCCCAGGCGGGTTTTTGTTCTTTTTTATTTTCTCTGTGTTTTGTTTCTTTTAAATTTTATTTTCTGTTTGTATTTAGTTTAGCTAGGTTTTTATTTTTGTAAAATGTTATAATTGCAGCTATATTAGTGTTACACTTTAACATGATGCCACAAAAAGTTTGGTACAAATATAAAATCCTTTAGACCTTTAAATTATTTAATATGAGGTAAAAGCTATTATTTTGCTACTGTTTTTATTTATCTACATTATTAAAACATTACAATAAAACCCTAATTCACTTTTATTATGGCCTACTGATTATTTGGCATTTTATAAAATTGTTTCCATAATTTTTAGTGCATTTAAAATTCCCATATGTTTATTAAAATTATCATGGCAACTTAACAATTCCCAACTATTGTTTTTATTTTAAATATTATTCCTTTATATAACTATACCATTTTTAATAAAACAACCATTGCTATATTATCATGGCCTAAGATTGCTAGGCCTTTTATAAATAGATTCCATTATTTTGGTTCAACTAAGATTTCCATTTTATTTTAATTTATAAAACAATTTGATAACCCCACAACATTGGGTTCATGATCATCATTGGCTTGGGATCATTCAAATGACTAAGGTGGTTTTGGTTTAACCATGATCAAATGAGGGACAGGAATCCACAAGTCTTGGAGAGAATTTATAATTTACCCAATTTGAAAATTTTATCTGGGATGGAAATTGACAGAGCCATGATCAAAGGTGATCATGGCTTGATTAACAACAGTGATGATCATCAACAGTGGAATCACTATAGTGATTACTGTACTGGACCTGAGGGTGTTACAAATCTCCACCACTACAAAGAATTCTCGTCCCGAGAATTAAAGTAGTGTAAGGGGTAGAGTTTCGGTTTTTGCCTCCTAACAAATCTTCTGGTTCCAGTTGTCCTACTGGAAGAAATTAATCCTTCACGTTGAGGCCTTCATCTCTTCGCATCCGTGCATCTCGATGGATTTGCATCCTTTCCTCGGGGCTTCATCGCCCTTACGAACAGGTTAAGAGGTAAATCTTAAGGGGGGTCGGATCGATACAAGGTCAATCAAATGGGGTTGCTCAAGGTTATGATGTACAAAGTCCTTCCAAGTTTAAGCTCAGGGGAGTAAACCGCGAGAATAAAAGAACGCACGAGAAATTTTAAGCGGATCGGCACGCATTCGATGCCGATGACGGATAATTGGAAAGGGGGCCCGATCATCAGGCACAATCACTGAGTCCGATATCGGACGGAATATCACAAGGTGAGGACAAGAGACAGGTTTCGATCTTGTGGAACTGTGGGTTATGGGCCCATAGAAGGTAAGAAGGGTGGCGACATTCCATGCGAGCACGATGCAAGGTTTGTCAGAGAACAATTTGTCAACTATGTCGGCAACATCATCAGTGCCAAGTGCGAGAGACGAAGAGAACCATTTTCCTGCTCGTTAAGACGAGGCGGACCAATTGGCAAAGTTCTCGTCCCGGTGGTTACCGAAACGTCATCGACAATGTCAACAAGGGGTTACTGACGAGGTTATACACTGAGGTGTTTACATAAGCAGGTGAATTATCACTTCTCAAATAAGACATATTACAAGAAAGGTTAAACAAACCAATGGAAAGGAAGAGGTGATGATACACAAGTATCAGATGTATATCTTTCCCAAGGGAAAGCAGAGCACGATATACACGACCAAGTTATATTGGCAGAGCGTCAAGGGAGGTTGTCGATGATAACACAAATCATCGAGGGGCAAGGATGGTATTTCACACGATGAATCCAATCGGCACATGGAAGAAGCCATGTAAGATTAGTCAGATAATAATCCACCAAAGGTCGGGTGGTTCGCAAAGAATCTGATGTGAGTATCGACACTCAACCAGAAGGAGAAAGATTTCAAAGGCATCGGATGATAGAAGCATCGGAATAATTCGATGCTTAAGTACAAGGGAATTATGACTTTCAGATCGGGAGGTGGATGCAATTATCCACACGGACTTATCGGTTGCATGGGATTGCAAAGGCGATGAACACGTAGGATCTCGGGAATTGATCAGAGAGTAATCGTTGGGATCTTCAGGTGATTCAGGCGATCATCGGGACGGCAGTGCTCTCCGGAAGGAAGGAGGTACGAGAACCTAAAGTCAGCGTTAATAAAACTTTACTAGCAAGGATAAGAGAGCAGAGTCCCAGAAAATTGGTACGGAGAAAAAGATCCAAATACCAAAGATATCACAGGTAGTGACATCGATGTGGGCTCGTAAGCCAAACATTAAGTTAACAAGTAGTTTTGCAAATACTAGACTCGACTTCGACCGAGGAGTGGTTAGGGGCTTCCTACAGGCAGTCGGCTCTGATACCAACTTGTGACGCCCCCAAAATCAAGCCGTGTACAGTAATCATACACGCAAGGTACACGATCGAGATTAGGGACTCACGGTGAGATATCACAACACAACTTTACAAAAAAAATAATACAAGCTGTTTAACACAAGCCAGGGGCCACGAGGGCTCGAATACAACAGCTCGAGAGTACAAAGTCAGCGGAAGCAATAGTATCTCAGTACAGACACAAGAATACAAGGTTGCCTTAAGAAGGCTAGCACAAATAAAAACAGATCGAAAAGGCGAGGCCTCCTGCCTGGGAACCTCCAAGTTACTCCTGGTCAACGGGGAACTCGACGTCGTAGAAGGCATCGGGGGTCTCCTGCTCCTGGGCTCCAACGTCGGCTGCAGCGGCCGATCAGGCAAAACAGTAAAGGAAATAAAGCAGGTGAGTATCTAGTATACCCGCGAGTCTTACGTCCGCTACTAAGCATTATGCATTGTATCAACGGAAAGAAGAGGCTGTATATAGTGGACTGAAAGACAGAAATTCAGAGCAAGGGTAAGAAGCTAGGCCTATCGAAGACTAGCATCTTCCGACGATGTCTTGCAGCATGAGGTAAGAATCAGCCAACAGTTTATATAAAGCATAAAGTAACAATGCAGCAGAAGTTGCTGCAGCATTGTATAATAATAAGTTGTAATTATTAACAATGCCTCCGAGTTCACCTCCTCGACATCCCCGCAAGGAAGAAAACCCGGAACCATACAGTTTAATAATAATAGGTTTCTAGTGGTAAGATCTAGCTTTAGCATAAAGCGTCCTGTTACCGTGGACACGGCTATTCGAATAGATTAATCTTCCCTGCAGGGCTGCACTTGTGTTACGCTACACGCACGGATCTCCAGGGTGGCGGGAACCTTGTTAGGGAACGCTCCACCGAGGCTATCCGACACTTCATAGCCCATCTTTCAAACTCAACAGAGAGGCCATCCGCCGGTCTAAATCCTAAGTACGCCGGGCCTTGGACCCCATCCCGAACGTACTCCTGCACGGTGCGTGGCTGGCCGGTGAAGTTGAAGAAAATCCAAATAAGACACCACCGCGCGAGCAAATAAGACAACACCACTTCCCGGCGCAGGCCGCGGTACTGCTGACGTCTGAAGAGTCCTCGGACGACACTACGAAGCAGAGGAGCCCATAACTCGTAATTCCCACGGGTAGGTAGTGCGTACATGGCATGTAGCCAACTCAAGGCATTCACTGAACCATTTAGCATTTTAATTAACCTGCGAGACAACCGTTATCGTTGCCTCGACTTAACTGACCCGCGGACAACGACAGCAGCCAGGACCACCAGTACATCGGTGCCTGCCCCGTCGTCCCACCAAGTTACTGCGGTTACCAACAAGGTGAACCGTCTCCTTACCTTGTCTCGCGTGTGCTCCTGGAGGAGCTCGACTTTCGTAGTTTGGTAACTCTCGCGGCCAACGACCAGGGGCCAAGCACACCGGTACACTGGTCGTACCCTCCCTGTCATCCCGTTGCAATACCTCTCGCGGGCACCGTTGGGTCGCCTGACTTCTTACCTTTAAGGACACCAGTTGGTTCAAGTCCCTACCGTTAAGTGAAACCAGGAGGAATCACCCTCAATGGTACACTTGGGATGGCTCGACTGAGACATCGACGGAATGAACTAAAGAGGTAAACCTCGTATCATCCCGGTGATGCTACGCTACTGAGCCGACGAGAGTGAAATACGAGTCCATTCCACTCGTAAGTCAAACTCAAAGCGACTCGGCAGAGTCTCGCCTTTGTAGGTTCCCTAGGGTGTCTGCATTGATCCGTACCTGTTGTAGTTGTAATATATCGTTGCCGCGATCACTCCCAAAGTGATCACGGCCCTCTATCTAATCCTAGCTAACAATGCGCAGGGCTCACTACTGAATAATGCATAAGTAATAGTAGGCAGCATAGGATTAAAGGAAGGTACATCAAGGGGCTACAATGACAGGCGATGCAATTGAATAGGATTGTAATCATAGCAGCAGCAGTAACAATGCCTAGTGCAAGAAATGTACGGAAAGATAGGTGATATCTGGGGAAGAGAATGGCTCTGCTTGCCTGGTAGCTCGATAGTAGCGGTACGGTCGTCGACGAAGTAGTCGTACTCGGCATCGATGCAGTCGACGGCAGTAGCGGGGTCTACCAGAGATTAAGGGGGGGAAGAAACAATAAATACACAACAATAATAGCAATACAAATGCAAGACATAATAGATGAATTGTAAACGGGGTTCTAACGCAGTACGATGCACGTTCCTCGGAGCGGGAATTCATCCGGGGATGAAATACCGGCTCCGGGTGATTATCGGACAAGGTGTCCGGAGGGGGGGAGATATCATGCCGGAGGTGTCGTGGACAACCGACACATGTGTGGGTGGTGTATCCGAGTTAGTTGATCTATTCCGAACAAGTTTCGTGTTCAGAATAAATTCATCCGGAGGGTTTATCGGTAACGGGCAATTATCGGACTGACGGTACCGGAGGGGAACGGTTCGATGTTCGTTGTGTTAGAGGGGTGTGGTGGGAGTATGAGTAACGTATTCGTAATCGTGGATCCGTTCTGAGTAACTTTCGTATACAAAAGTTTTTCATCCGGACAACTTTTATCGGTACCGGGAATTTTAGACAAACGGCCCAAAGGGGGAATGTCGATGTTCGGTAAGTTAGAGTGGGTGGTAGACATATGGATAGCGTATTCGTATCCGTTATATTTTTCTGATCAATCTTCATGTATAAAGTTTTTGAATACGAGTTACGGTTTAAAAGATATTGAATTTCAAAGTTTAAATCATTTTTAAAAGAATTTTTGGATTTTATTTTAATATTTAAATACAACATTATCCACAAACTTATCCAAAACAGTGCTGACAGAGGGGCCCCACTTGTCATACACAGGGGTGTTTGACTGGTCAAACTGACCAGTGGGTCCCACCTGTCATTGGGACAGTTTAATAAAATGATTTTCTTTAATCTAATAAAAGTGGGGTCCCACATGTTAGTGGGACATTATATTTTCGATTTAAATTAAACTAACTACTTACTGGTGGGGCCTAGTTGTCATTGACACACTGTTAATATACATTAATTAAATTAATTTAGCATGGGTAGGCCCCACTGGTAAGTCTCACATGGGGGGGTTAAATGTTTGGGATAGTGGCTTAATGAAGGGGGGGTTAGTTCCCCGGCTATCTCACGGCGGCCCAGGAGCACGCCGGCGGGACAAAGTGCGTCGGCGGCGACGGGAACCGCGGCCAGGGCGAGCAGCGGGGCGGCGCCAGGGGGTTCACCCGCGGCAACGCTGCAGCGGGGCGAGTAGCTGCAGGGAGGTGCGCGTCTAGTGCAGCGGGAAGCTCGGGAGGAGCAAGTTCAAGCCATGGCGGTCGTACACGGGGGCGACGACGACGGAGGAGGGGGCCACGGCGGCAGATGCGACACGGGAACAAGGGGAATCGAAAGGGGGGCTCACTGTAAGCGCGAGGACGTGCTCGGGGAGGCCGAAGAGGGAGCCGTTGCGGCGAATTTGACCGGGCAAGGCGGCGGCCCGAGGAGGAAGAAGACACCAGGGGTGGCGATGCGGTGGCTCCCGGCTCGCATTCTTCTCCAGGGCGACGAAGAAGACGCAGAGGAGGTGGAAGGGCACGTCGGCGCTGGCTCGAGGGAGCAGTGGCCGCGCGAGCTCGCCGGGATGCGCCCACGGGAGCGGCAGCGGCTTTTCCCCACGGGGAAAAGAAAGAGGCCGAGCGAGAGGGGAGGGGAAAGCGGCAGTGGGGAAGGGGTAGCCAGGGGCAGGGGCTAGCCTCGGCCTTATCCAAGGAGTGGGGGGCAGGTAGGAGGTGGGGCGAGGGAGCAGGTGGAGCTCGACCATGGCCACAGTGGCCGCGGCCATGCCGTCGTGCGAGGGGGGTGGGGGGAACAGGGGAGGGGAGAGAGAGAGGGGGCTGGGCCGGGGTGGGCCTCGCCCCAGGCGGGTTTTTGTTCTTTTTTTATTATCTCTGTGTTTTGTTTCTTTTAAATTTTCTTTTCTGTTTGTATTTAGTTTAGCTAGGTTTTTATTTTTGTAAAATGTTATAATTGCACCTATATTAGTGTTACACTTTAACATGATGCCACAAAAAGTTTGGTACAAATATAAAATCATTTAGACCTTTAAATTATTTAATATGAGGTAAAAGCTATTATTTTGCTACTGTTTTTATTTATCTACATTATTAAAACATTACAATAAAACCCTAATTCACTTTTATTATGGCCTACTGATTATTTGGCATTTTCTAAAATTGTTTCCATAATTTTTAGTGCATTTAAAATTCCCATATGTTTATTAAAATTATCATGGCAACTTAACAATTCCCAACTATTGTTTTTATTTTAAATATTATTCCTTTATATTACTATACCATTTTTAATAAAACAACCGTTGCTATATTATCATGGCCTAAGATTGCTAGGCATTTTATAAATAGATTCCATTATTTTGGTTCAACTAAGATTTCCATTTTATTTTAATTTATAAAACAATTTGATAACCCCACAACATTGGGTTCATGATCATCATTGGCTTTGGATCATTGAAATTACTAAGGTGGTTTTGGTTTAACCATGATCAAATGAGGGACAGGAATCCACAAGTCTTGGAGAGAATTTATAATTTACCCAATTTGAAAATTTTATCTGGGATGGAAATTGACAGAGCCATGATCAAAGGTGATCATGGCTTGATTAACAACAGTGATGATCATCAACAGTGGAATCACTGTAGTGATTACTGTACTGGACCTGAGGGTGTTACATCAGTGGCCCACTGCTTGATTGTGTTTAGTTTTAATTTAAACAGAGGATTAAGGGGGGGATGGTCCCACTGGTCAGCCACTGTGGGGGGGGGGGGGATTAGCTCGCGGTTTAGGGGCTGACAGGCCGGCGGCTTGACGACGGCGGCTCTGGAAACGGCGGCGCTCGCCGGAATCGGGTTCCCAGCCACGGTTGGATGCGCTGCGGGCACTGGGGCGTAGCCCTTGCTTGTGCGCATCGCCTCGAGTACACGGCGACGGAGGCACGGCGACGACCTCGTCGGCGGCGACAGAGACACGACGGCGACGCGGGAATTGCCTCAGTGCACTAGAGGACCAGATGACCGGTGCGTTTGAAGACTACGGGTGCGGAGGTTCTAAAGGACGTGGTCTGGGCCACTTCTGCGTTGCGTGTGCTTGCCGACGAGCACCGCGGCGACGCTGTACTCCGGCGTCATGGCGAACGGCGACGGAGACGCTGCGGGTTTCGAGGGGGTTAGGGTTTGTGGCCAGAAGCTCACCAGGAGCACGCTGGAGAGGTCGGAAGAGCCGGAGGAGCGACGGAGGCGGCGAATCGACGACGGTGACGCGCGGCTCCGGCGACGAAGTTGCTGGCGAATTCGGCAGCTCGAGGGGATCCGGGCTCGTGGCCTCCTCTAGGGTGCAGAAGACGACGGTGCTGGGGCTTCTGGACAAGTCAGGGCAGCTCCTCTTCGCCGTTGGTCACGCTGGTGTGGCGGCGTGCTCCGGCGTGAGCTTCGGCCGGCGCTGGATTCGTGAAGAGGAGAGGGGGAGGAGGTCCAGAGAGAGGGGGAACTGGCGCGGAGCTTCGAGGGGGTTCTCCAGGCACGAGGAGACGGTCACGGGAGCAGCTGCGTGGCCTCGCCGTCGTCGGCGGCCACGGCATGCACGCCACCGTGCTTCTTGGCTCGGCGGGGAGGAAGGCGACAAGAGGAGGGATGGGCCTGGGCTGTGGGGGCTTCAGTTGGGCCGAAAGCCTGGGTTTTCCTCTTTTCTATTTCTTCTGTTATTTTCCTTTTCTGTAATATGTTTTGCCCTGAATAAAATAGCAAGGCATTTTATAAAATCATGAAAACTTTTATGTGGGCTTATAACATAAATAGCTAGCCACTCATAAGTTTTGGTGATTTTTGAAAATCAAACAATTTGAATTTAAATTCAAATTGGAGTTTAATTTAATTTCCAATGCACCTTTTGAATTTTTGAATATTCCATGGGCATGGGAAAATCCCCAAACCACTTTTGCAATGAACAGCAACAATTCTAGGAATTTTCCAAACATTCAAATGATTTTTGGAAAAAGATTTTTATCTGGCCATTTGATTTAATTTCTCAGGGCTTTTCTTTTCCCCATTTTTGATTTCTTTTGAAAAAATTTGCATGATGCAAAGGGGCACTTAAACCCTAGCACTTACCCTAGTTGGGGTTCTGACACTCACCCATCCTTCAGGCCAGATCATTGACTACACATCACCCAGCTCTAGAAACCAGGTGCATACTTTGAATGTGCTTCCACTTCCAGACCTTGAAGATGTTCCGGTGGTTCGTGACTTCCCGGATGTCTTTCCTGAAGAGCTGCCGGGAATGCCACCCGACAGATGTGTAGAATTTATAGTGGATCTTATACCTGGCACAGCCCCAATTTCCAGACGCCCATATAGAATGGCCCCACATGAGTTAGCTGAGCTAAAATCCCAACTTGATGCTTCGTTGGCAAAAGGCTTCATCCGCCCTAGCTCATCGCCATGGGGTTGCCCCGTTCTGTTCGTAAGGAAGAAAGATGGAACAGAAAGGATGTGCGTAGACTATCGTCCGCTAAATTTAGCGACGATAAAGAACAAGTACCCACTGCCCAGGATCAATGATCTTTATGATCAACTTGCTGGATCCTCTGTCTTCTCCAAGATGGATTTGAGATTAGGTTATCATCAAATCAAAATCAGAAACGAGGACATTCCCAAGACGGCTTTTACTACTTGTTATGGTCTTTACGAGTACACCGTCATGTCCTTTGGTTTAACCAATGCCCCCGCCACATTCTCGCGCTTGATGAATTCGATCTTCATGGAGTACCTAGATAAATTTGTTGTGGTTTATCTTGATGACATTCTCATCTACTTGAAGAACGAAGAAGAGCACGCAGAACACCTTAGGTTGGTATTGATGTAACTTAGAGAGCATCGCCTTTATGCCAAGTTCTCCAAGTGTGAATTTTGGCTACCAGAAGTGACCTACTTAGGCCACGTGATTTCTGCGAAAGGTGTTGCAGTCAATCCCGAGAGAGTTCAGGCCGTCCTTGACTGGACTCCACCTGAATCGGTGAAGCAAGTTAGTAGTTTTCTCGGCTTAGCAAGCTATTTCCTCCGCTTCGTCGAGAACTTTTCTAAAGTTGCAAAGCCTCTTACTGAAATCCTCAAGAAAGATAAGAAATTCCAATGGACCCCCAAGTGCGAGGAAAGCTTTCAAGAGCTAAAAAGAAGATTGACTTCTGCACCCGTACTTGCACCTCCAGACACCAAAAGGGATTTCGAGATCTATTGTGATGCTTCACGGCAAGGGTTAGGATGCATACTTATGCAAGATAGACATGTGGTAGCTTATGCTTCACGCCAGTTGCGTCCACATGAAGAGAACTATCCTACCCATGATCTTGAACTCGCTGACGTAGTTCATTCCCTGAAGAATTGGCGACATTACCTCCTTGGTAATCGTTGTGAGATCTATTCCGATCACCAAAGCCTCAAATACACATTCACCCAGCCAGATCTTAACCTCAGGCAAAGACGCTGGATAGAGTTGATAAAAGATTATGACTTAGGAATTTCTTACACCCCAGGCAAGGCCAATGTCATGGCCGATGCACTAAGTCGTAAGGAATTTTTCAAGCTCAATCTTGAGATAGTTCCTCATGGATTTCTTTCTACCCTGGTGGCGAAACCAACCCTTGAGGATCAATTCATAGCCGCCCAGAAACAAGATAGTAGTATTCAAGAGATCAAGCAGAACATTGTTAGCGGAGTTGCTAAATGTTTCTCTGCAAATGATCAAGGAACAATATTCTTTGAAAATCGTTTAGTAGTTCCTGAAAATGAAGACCTAAAGCAGCTGATCCTTAAGGAAGCTCATGACACTCCCCTCTCAATTCATCCCGGTAGCACAAAAATGTACCGAGATCTACGCCAGAGATTTTGGTGGAACCGGATGAAGAGAGACATTGCACAATTTGTTGCCGAATGTGATGTTTGTCGTTGCATTAAGGCAGAACACCAAAGACCTGCTGGCACTCTTCAACCATTGTCTATTCCCGAGTGGAAATGGGATAAGGTTGGTATGGACTTCATCACCGGCTTTCCAAAAACCCAAAAAGGAAATGATGCCATCTTCGTTGTCATTGATCGACTTTCAAAAGTTGCTCACTTCCTTCCCGTTCGTGAGTCTATAACTGCTAGTCAGTTGGCGGACTTGTATGTCTCTTGAATCGTGTCTCTTCACGGTGTTCCTTTGGTGATCAATTCTGATCGTGGTAGCCTTTTCACCTCTAGATTTTGGGAAAGTTTTCAAAATGCTATGGGAACTCATCTCTCCTTTAGTATAGCTTTCCACCCTCAGTCTAGCGGTCAAGTTGAAAGGGTTAATCAAATCTTGGAAGACATGCTTAGAGCTTGTGTTATCTCTTTCGGAAAGAATTGGGAGAAATCTCTTCATTCGTCGAATTTTCTTATAACAATAGCTATCAATCTAGTCTGAACATGGCTCTTTTTGAATTCCTCTATGGCCGACGATGTCGAACACCCCTAAACTGGTCAGAAACCGGTGAAAGACAACTCTTTGGACCGGATATGATCAAGCAAGCAGAAGAGCAAGTTCGCATTGTTTGTGATCGTTTGAAAGCCGCTCAGTCTCGTCAAAAGATCTACTATGATCGTCATCATAGAGAGGAGAGCTACAATCTTGATGAGAAGGCTTAACTTCGGGTTACTCCTCTGAAGGGAACCCAAAGATTCGGTATCAAAGGCAAGTTGGCCCCACGTTACATCGGGCCTTTCCGCATTCTCGCTAAACGTGGAGAAGTTGCCTACCAACTTGAACTACCTCCGCACCTTTCCCGAGTACATGATGTATTCCATGTGTCACAACTCAGGCGTTGCTTCAAGGACCCCATCCGCGGAGTCGACTATGAAACGCTTGATCTCCAAGATGACCTTTCTTATCGAGAGTACCCTGTTCGTATTCTTGATTCAGAAGAACGTGTCACTCGTCGTCAGAAGATCAAGTTCCTCAAAGTGCAATGGTCACATCACTCCGAGAAAGAAGCAACGTGCGATAGAGAAGACCGCCTCCGTGCCGAGTACCCCACCTTCCTCCCGACAACTTCTGAATCTCGGGACGAGATTCTTTTGAGTGGGGGCGAGTTGTCAGAACCCCAACTAGGGTAAGTGCTAGGGTTTGTTTGTGCCCTTTGCATCATGAAAAAATTCAAAAGAAATTCAAAAATGGGGAAGCAGAAAGCCCTGAGAATTAATTCAAATGGCCAGATAAAAATCTTTTTCCAAAAATCATTTGAATATTTGGAAAATTCCTATAAATGATGGTGATCATTTTAAAAGTGGTTTGGGTATTTTCCCATGCCCATGGAATATTCTAATTTTCAAACAATGCCTTGGAAATTAAATTAAACTCCAATTTGAATTAAAATTCAAATTGTTTGATTTTCAAAAATCTCCAAAACTTGTGAGTGGCTAACTATATGCTTTGTAAGTCCATATAAAATTTTTGGGCATTTTATAAATTGCCTAGGTCTTTATTTATCAAGGCACCAGAAAAATACAGAAAGAAAAACAGGACAAAAAGAAAAGAGGAGGCCCCGTGCTTCTGGCCCATGTGGCCCAGCCTGGCCAGCAAGCCGGCCCAGCCCACCAGGGGCAGGGTCATCTTCTACCCCACGCCAGGCAGGCTGGGAGCTGCGTGGCGGCCATGCCACGGCAGCCGGCCACCTCCTGCTTTCCCTCGGCCTCCTAACCCTCCCTGTGGAAGCCTGGAAGGCCCCAGGTCCTTCTCCTCCTCCCCTGGTTCTTCCCCTCTCCCTCTTTCGCCAGTTCCAGCACGCAACCGAGAGACGCCGTCGCCGCCGTCAAGCTTCCACGCGGCCACTGACCCCCTCCCGGCGAGCCGTCGTGTCCAGTGAAGTCCCCACCGTCGTCTTCTTCAAGCCGTGCCTCCAATTCGAGCCCATCTTCCCCAACGACGAGGCCATTCTCAATATCTCACCGCCGGCCACCGCGGGACCTTGACAAAGAATTCGCCGCCGCCTGTACATCCAAGCCTCCGTCGTCTGCACCATCTTTCTCCCCGGTTCACGGTGAGCAAAAACCCCCTATCCACGCCTCCAATCCCTACCCCATTCAAGATCCGCCATGGGAGCCGTGGCTCCTCGCCACCGGTGTGCCCGCCGTCGAGCACACGAGCCGCCCGCGTCGTCTTGTCCACGTCCAGTGGACGTGCAACGTCCCCAGGAAACCAACGCTTCTCTCCGTTCTCTGTTTTGCACTCGCTAGCAACCTCCTCGTCGAATCATTCCACGGCCGCCGCGCCTTGTCGACGCTGGCGAGGCTCCGGCCACCCCCGAGCCTCCCCGTGGGCACTGGGTGACGCGGGTGACCTCGGGCGTCCCTCTGGTGGCCTCGACGAGCTCTCCCGTGGACGGATTCACCACTCCGGCGAGGCGCCGCCGCGTCCAGTGACGCTGGCGTTGAGCCGCCGGCAGCCCAGGCCATTAGGGCCTTAATCACCTTGCTAATCCCCCTGGAGTCTATGACAGTGGGCCCCAGCCCCCTCTAATTTAAGCACAATTTAAATTAAACCCCGGGTTTAACCCAGAGCCACTGACAGCATGGCCCCACTGGTCAGCCCGCCCACTGATGTCAGCATTGCATCATGCTGATGCAATAAGTCAAATTCCAGAATTTTTAGAAATGATTTAGAAATTACAGAAATTCCAGAAAATACCCAAAACTTCAATAATTCATAGAAAATTCATACTAACTCCAAATTGAACATATAATATACGAAAAATTATCAGAAAAATACAAGGATTAAGAATATGAAATTTGTTTTTATGTCTGACCATTTTAAAATGGTCCAAAAGTAGCAAATGTGTATATGACTTAATTTGAATTCAAATTTGAAGTTTGAATTTGCATTCCAAATGCAATATACTTCAATTAAATTGAATTTGCCACAAATCAGTACCCTTTACTTCATGTCACAACAATATCATGTGCTTGTGCATTTTTACTTTCGGAGTTGTCCCCCCCTTGTTGATGATTGCCTCCGATGACAGACGTTCCGAGACGGTGATCACCCCGAAGAAGAAGACCACCGTTAAGACCCGTGTACCGTCAGCAAGGCAAGAAAACCCCATTGATCATGTCTATAAAATCCTATTTTCCCTCTCAGTCTCGCTTATGCATGTTTAGGAGATCATCGAGACACGTTCTTTCGCATAGTTGAACCCATTCCGATGCATGACCTATCATTTTGCCACCGTATTAAGAAAACCAAAATCCCAGCAGATTTAGGAGTTGATTGATGAGCATGTGGCCCCTGCAACTATTACTGCTTTTGCTGCTTAGTGATACAATGCGGATGTTATGTTTGTGAGTCGGGATGGAATGAACACAGTGGTACCGATGATAAACGTGTTGGTGAATCCACCCTAAACAACGGTGGACGATGAGAGGCTGTGTAGGAGTACACAGTGGGTTGTCTCGTTGAACACTACCCTAGGCCCCGAGTTCCTGTTTTGTGATCCAAGACAAAGAGTATGACCACATGTAGGGTATATGGGAGCCCCGTTTGGCCTCTTCACGTACCCGATCCGGTCCAGGAATCAAACTAGATTCGGGCTTTCCATTTGATTTATGTATAGATATGTGGGTGGACCTGTGAGGCAGTGAAACCATCTCTCAAAGCTGGCGTCTCGGTCCCTTACATTATCTGAGTCCGTTTCGTGGAACCGGCCGGACTCTCGAGCGGTGACAAACTCAGGTAGTCGACTCCTGGATTAGAGAAGGTGATGTGAGGGTAGTGCCTTGGTTTCATCCACGTCCGACACCCGCTTGAAGGGTGAAAAGAACGAGACGATAAGTGATGACACGCGTGTGAGGATGTACACCCCTGCAGGGTTAATGAACTATTCGAATAGCCGTGTCCGCGGTTATGGACTACTTGGAAACCTCTACTTGATCATAGACAACTTGAATGGATACTTATAAAACTCGCAAGATAAGTGTGAGTGCTATGGCGTGCTTCCTCGTGGGGAAGTCGAGGAAGTATCCATAGTGGTGTATTGATTGGAGACTTGGTAGTGGACTCGTGTACGCTTCTTACCTCAAAGTCTGCTACTCGTAGTACAGGATTAGCCAAGTCAAAGCTGGCACTTCTGCATGTTGAACCCCACCTCCTTTACCTTGATACTTGAGCATGAGTAGTGTAGTTCTGATGTAAGTCTTGTTGAGTACGACTTTGTACTCACGTTTGCTTATTCTATGTTTTAGATAAGAACCCGGACCCCGATGGAGTCACCTTCGTGAAGCTCGACGTTGACTAAGTTAGCATAGTCCCAGACAGCAGTCTGGTCCCTCGTGGAAGGGCATGTATGTTTACAAGGCTTCTCTAAGCCATTCGTTAAACTTGTCTGTACTCAGACCTAATTTTCTTCCGTTGTATGATGTATTGTGATCACAGACATGTGATCTTTGTATGCTCTATGTGTATATCTATAAAGAGTACTTTGTAGAGTTATGTGATGATACCTGCTGTTCATACAAGGCATGTGTGCTGCGTGTATGTTTATAACATGCATGTCTTAGTATGGGTTTTCGAGACCTTAGTTGTGATCTGGCTGGCGGTCTTTTATACACCAAGTGGCCCTTAGATGTGCGCAGCTTGGGGCATCGCGATGCGATTGTTCGTGACTCTGTCACGTGCACACTTTTTTGTATGATCGAGCCCGCCCTAGACCCCGACTAAGTGATCGGGCTGGAGTAAGTATATGTAAGAGTTAGGATTCAATCGATAACATGGTTGAGGTGACTTGTCTATGAGTATGGGATTCACCACCCATAAGCATTTAGACTTGTGAGCGGACGATGAGGACCCATCTCAGATGATCATCCGGCCTGAATGGGATGCCCCTCACGTTCGATGCTTACCGAGAACGTTCTGTGCTTGGCCTTGTCTGCTTAGACAAGTGGGTACGGTTCTCGGCTCTCCATGTGATTGCATCGTGACTGGAATTACATACACTAACCCCGGGTCCCGACAACTTCCGTAGGAAATAGATTAAGTCGCCTTTTGAGTCCGTCACACGGTCTAGTTATTTTCTTAACAAAACTTGATATTTTGCTTTATGCCTAGCTTAAAGGCGTAAAAGAAAGCGCTTGTTGGGAGGCAACCCAAGATGTTTTTACTTCTGTTTTAGTGGTCTTGATGATTTTTACTAATGTAGCAACATCATTGTATCTTTATTTCTCAAGCTTTGTGCCAAGTATTGCCTCATATGACAAGGGAAGTGAAAGTTGTGACATGCTTTCCAGAAAACAGATTCTGTGCTCGTGACGGGAAAAATCATAGAAACTTACTAGTTCATCTTTTTGAGATGAATTTTTTACACAACATTCTCTATACAATCACGGAACTTCCGTATGTTCTGAGTTTTTTTGATTTGAGTTGCAGAAGTATACCTAAAAATTTCTTTACTACTTGTTGTTCTGTTTTTCCCAGATTCTGCCAGGTTTTGTCTCTCTTTACTTGTGCAAACCTTAAGCTTTCTTTTTATTTGCGAAAACCTTTTTGGAAATCTTGAGAAAAGTATATCTTCAAGAATATCTTTATTTCCGATAAGGGAAACATTATTTTAATAGGGTACTAACGTCTCTAATCATCTTATGATGAGTTGTGTATGAAGGGAGTTTTCAAGTCTGCGATGGAAGATGATGAAAGAAGATCCTGGAGTGTCAAGCGCTCACGCTTGGGCATGCCCACATGCATCCCCAACAAATATTCAAGGAGACTCAAGCGTCTAAGCTTGGGGATGCTGATACGTCCCAAACGTATCTATAATTTCTGGTTGCTCCATGCCTCTTTTGTGTGATATTGCTATGATATTGATGAACTTCCATACACTGTTGATCATATTTGGACTAACCTATTAACTCAGTGCACCCAAGTGCCAGTTCCTTTTTTCTGCTGTTTTTCTATTTCAGGTTTCCCCCATATTAAAAGTGCTCCAAAAATTTGGGAAAATCCAATAAAAAATCAGCGTACAGGAAGCTTCCGGAATCACCGAGGGGGGGGGGGGGCAGAGGGGACCCACCAGGGCCCTAGGCGCCCTCCCGGCGCGCCCTAGGGTGGGCCGCGCCAGGGGGCCACCTGGACCCCTTGTGGCCCCCCTGGCTGCCCCGCTTCACCTATTTAATCCTCGAGATGTGAAACCCCCGTGACGGGAACCCTTTTTCGCGATCTCTCCTCTGTTCCGCCGCCGCGCTTCCAAGATCGGGAGCACCAGAATACCTCTTCTTGGCACCCTGCCGGAGGGAGGAATCACCTCCGGGAGCTTCTCCACCACCATGGACGCTTCCCGGATGAACCGTGAGTAGTCCACCTTGGATCATGGATCTATGATCAGTAGCTATGTGATGTTCTCCTCCCCTCTTAGTTCTTCATGGATTAGACCTCGTGAGCTCTCCTACATGATCGAGGCACATATGTAATATTTCTGCTGTTGCTATGTTGAGTTTGCTGGGATCCGATGGATTATGAGATTATGTTCAGATTGTGTTTGAGTAATATATTTGATTCTCCTATTTTATATTTATGTTCTTGAGTAATTCTTGCATGTTCTCCGTTGTTGTTTATTGCTTTGCCCAAGTAGTAGGTAGTGACTCCAAGAGGGAGTGTTATGCATGATTGTCGGTTCATGCCCCCCGATGACTAGCTTGAGTGACAGAAACATGAGTCTAGGGGATGTGATGTTGCCACAAGGGGGAAAACAATGGTGCTAGTACTTGCGGGTGTAAGGGTTGCTTACTTTACGCAAAGTTCTTTAATAGGTGGATGATTAGTAGGTAGATGCAGATGGATTTCGATCTACTTGACTTGGCGTACCGCCCGTGCTTTTGAGCCTCTTCCATTCTTTATAGCATAATTAGCATTGGTTTGCGCAGATAATCCTGTCAATTGCCCAGCTGTGATTTTTTTACCTCGCATAGCTATTTTATCGTCTTTTGGGAGAGAGACATCACTAGTGAACATCATAGGACCTCGGTCCATATTTCCTACACTGTTTACACTATCAATTTACTTTCAGTATTTACTTTTCAGTAGCTATCACTATCATTATTATCCCGTGCGTTTTATCCTTTGTAAACAACAAGGCCGGAGGGATTGACAACCCCTTTGTACTCGTTGGGAGCAAAGTTATCTGTTGTGTGTACAGGTCCACGCCTACCGCCAATCTCTGGCGCCGTTGTCACCTTCCTGTCGTTGTCGGAGTCCTACTGGAGACAAACCTTGGTATCTTCACCGAGGGAAATTTGCTGTTGTCTACATATCAACCTTCCACTTTGGGTAACCAACGAGGTGCGTTAATTCGTACCATCAAAAGCAATTTCTGGCGCCGTTGCCTGGGACTCCACTCTTCACGATAGGGGAGTTGTACACTATCTTTTATCTTTGCTTTTTAGTCTTGTTTGTTTACCTTTCAGTTTTGCTTTAGTGCCCTTTATCAAAAATAAAAAAAAATAGTTATCTTGCTTGCTGCTACTATGGGTTCCTCTAAGAACACCAAGTTGTGTGAATTCACTAGTCACAACAACAGTGACTTTATCTGCACTCCTATTGCTACACCTGCTACTTCAGCACCTTCTTATGAGATTAAACCTGCTTTGTTGAACCTTGTTATGAAAGATCAATTCTCCGGTGCTAGAGATGATGCTGCTTTGCACTTAAATAATTTTATTGAGCTTTGTGATATGCAAAAGTACAAAGAAGTATATGGTGATATTGTTAAGCTTAAGCTTTTTCCTTTCTCCTTGAGGGTTGAAGCTAAAATCTCGTTTCAATCCTTGCCTAAGAATAGCATAGATTCTTGGGATAAGTGCAAGGATGCTTTTATTGGGAAGTACTATCCCCCAGCTAAGATTATCCAATTGAGGAGCTTTATTATGAATTTTCAACAATTGGCTAATGAACACGTTGCCCAAGCTTGGGAACGCATGAAATCTCTTGTTAAGAATTGCCCTACGCATGGTTTGACTACTTGGATGGTTATCCAAACTTTTTATGCAGGATTGAACTTTACCTCGCAGAACTTGCTAGATTCGGCCGCGGGAGGAACCTTTATGTCAACTACACTTGGTGCTGCCACAAAACTTCTCGATGAGATGATGACCAACTATTCCTAATGGCACACCGAAAGAGCTCCAACAGGTAGGAAGGTAAACTCTGTCGAGGAGATCTCCTCCCTAAATGAAAAAGTTGACTTTATTATCTCTCTACTTACCAAGCAATCTCCTATTGATCCTCAAAATGTTCCTTTAAATTATTTGATTGCTCAAGATCAAATAGATTTGAACTTTATCTCTAGAAACAACTTCAACAACAATACTTATAGGAGTAACTTTGGTAGCAATCCTAGACCGTTCCCCTTCAACAACTATGGGAACAACAACACTTATCCTAGCACCAAAAACTCCACTTCTGAATTAGAGAGTATGCTTAAAGACTTTATCACTACCCAAAAAGACTTCAACAAGAGTGTAGAGAAAAAACTAGACAAATTATATAACCTCTCGTCGAAGGTAGACCATCTTGCCCATGAAGTAGAATTTCTTAAAATTAGAACTTATCCCCTTGAGGAGAGAAAGGTCACTCCTATGAATGCTATCCAAATGCAAATAAATGAAAACATTAGGATGGTGGCTAAACTCAAAGAGAGATGGGCTAGAGAAAAGGAGGAAGAAGATAGAATTAAGAGCCTTCCTACACACCATATTGTTGCTACTATCCAAGTGGTTGAGGATATCCAAACTCTTAGCACCCAATGCACCCCTAGTCCCATAGGACCTATTAATGGTGATGCTATGACCTCAACCATAGAAGAAGAAATTCCAATGACTATAGAAGCTACCAAACAAGTGAGCCTAAAGGACACCACTACTACTTTACTTGACAGTAGTGACCTTGATTTTGATAATTGCACCCTTTCTGAAGTTATTCGTTTCCTTCACAAGATGTCTAGAGACCCCCACACTAGCACACTTAATCTTGCCTTCACGGAGCATATCACTAATGCTCTCATCAAAGCTAGGGAAGAGAATCTTAGGGTAGAATCCTCCATACCTAGAAAGCTATAAGATGGTTGGGATCCTATGATTAAAATTAAGTTGAATAACTTTTCTTGCTATGCTTTATGTGATGTTGGAGCTAGTACCTCTGTTATACCCAAAAGAATGTATGATATATTTGAATTGAAACCTTTTGATCCTTGTTCTTTTGGTGTTCGTCTCGTTGATTATTCCGTAAAGAAACCTTTGGGGAAGATAGATGATGTTCTTATCATTGTCAATGACAATTATGTTCCCGTTGATTTTACTATTATGGACATTGAATGTGAACTTTCTTGTCCAATTATTTTGGGACAACCTTTTCTGCGCACCGTGGGTGCTATGATTGATATGAAAGAAGGGATTATAAAATTCCAATTCCCTCTCAATAAAGGGATGGAACACTTCCTAGGAAAAATATTAAGTTGCCTTTTGAGTCTGTCACATGGGCTAATTATCTTCTTGAAAAGACTTGATATATTTGCATTAAGCCTAGCTAATGGCTTTAAAGAAGCGCTTTCGGGAGGCAGCCCACAACGAATTTAGGATTTCCCTTTTGTTTTCTTCTGTTTTTAGTGGTCTTGATGATTGTTACTACTGTAGCAACATCATTGTATCTTTACTTTTCAAGCTTTGTGCCTTTTATAGCCTCATATGACAAGGGAAGTGAAAGTTGTGACATGCTGTCCAGAAAATAGATTCTGTCCTCGTGACTAGAAAAATCACAGAAAAATTCCTGTTCATCTTTTTGAGCTGAAATTTATACACAGCATTCTCTATACAATTACGAAACTTTTGTATGTTCTGAGTTTTTTTATTTGAGTTGCAGAAGTATCCCTAAAAATTCTTTACTACCTGCTGGTCTGTTTTTCACAGATTCTGTCCTTTTTTTCCTTTTCTTCGTTTTGCAAACCTTAAGCTTGCTTTTTCTTTGCAAAAACCTTTTGGAAATCTTCAGAAACATTAGCCCTTCAAGAATATCCTTATTTACAGTAGAGAAAATATATTTTATTATGGGTACTAACCTCGCTAATCAGATTATGATGAGTTTTGTATGAAGGGAGTTTTCAAGTGTGTGAGGGAAGATGATGAAAGAAGATTCAGGAGTGTCAAGCGCTCAAGCTTGGGGATGCCCCCATGCATACCCAAGAAATATTCAAGGTGACTCAAGCGTCTAAGATTGGGGATGCCCCCTTGAACCCCCTTCTCCATCAACAATTATCAGTTCGTCTCTCGTTTCAAAATATTTTTATCACTTCATGCGTTATGTGCTATGCTTGGAGCGTCTCGCTCTTAGGTTTTATTTTTAGTTTTCTTTAGCTTTACTTGCTGTTCATAACAAGTTAGGACTCAACTTTATTTGTGTGGGAGAGAAACACGCTCCACTTTCAAAATCTAGAACACAACATAGGACTTTTCATGCTCATCTTTGTTGTGTGTGTTCTTTATCTTTTTCATAGCTACTGTCATGTTTAGCTCTTAGTTTTCATGCTTATATTTACAAAGAGCTTTGGTTTAGTTTTTTGCTGGACCTCTCTTCAGTTTTGATGTTTATCTTGTTTAGAGAGTTTGGCTGTTGCACTGAGTTTTGTGTCTTTACTTGAAGTAGGTAATTGAGGTTACTATTCTTTTGTAGTAGTAACTTGCAATAGTTTTGAGGTGTTGTTTTGAGTAATGTTTGGACTTTTGGTGTCAAGAGCTTTAGCCTATTAGTGATAGATCTAGTATTTTGGGCAATACGTGTTTATTTTCAAAACTTACAAAATTAGTTGAGAACTTTAGCTACTAGATGGGTCACTACTCTTCTGAGGGGTCGAATATTAGAGTACACTCACGTACCATGAGTTGAGGATGCGCAAGGATAACCAAACCCCCATACACTCCTCCTCGGGGTACTTGTCTCTTTGTTAAACCTCCTTATTAGTTTGATAGTTACCGATAATAAGTGCATGAGTTCTTCGGACTAATGTGAGTATTCGAAAGTTGACACTTCCACCTTCCCATATTTTTCTAGCCTCTCATGTGTCGTGCATTGTTTTCTTCTCACTCCGAGAGTTGGCTTCCACCTTCGCCGGTACATCCAAACCCTTGGCACGATACACTCTGTCATTATAAACCTCCTTATATCCTTCCTCAAAAAAGCCACCATACCTACCTACCAAGGCATTTCCATAGCCTTTCCGAGATATATTGCCATGCAACATCCATCTTCTCATGACTTGATCTTCATGTCATACATGCTACTTGCTTGATCGATGAGCCGCATGCTAGTTGGGCCTTTCCCTAATCATTGCTACATGACGCGCTAGTATCATTCCATATCCTGCTACACTGGCAGAGGCATACATTTGCATACATCATGATAGTTACATCTTCTTTATGATTTGAGTACTTTGTAAAGTGTGAAAGATCTTCTATACTTTTTTTAATATATAGAGTGTTGCCCCTAAAGTGAGGAAAAGATCCCAAAGTGGACAAATTAAAAGATCCCAAAGAGTACAAATTAAAATATTCCAAAGAGGACAAATGAGAGGTATAGAAAGAGCCATTGAGGCCACCAAAAAAATACAAAAATAGAAAAAAGAGAAAAAGAAATAAAAAGAGAGAAGGGGGCACATTACTATTCCTTTTGAGAGATCCACACTCGTACTCCCTCTTATATCTTGTACTCCATAGAGATTATCATTTATGCATATAGCTACGTGGGGACCTTCACACTATAGAACTTGGCATGTATATTCCAATGATAAGTCTCCTCAAATGAGCTCTAGGTCTTCTTGAGCAAGCAAGTTTGATGCACCCCCACTAGTTCCATTGGAGAGCTTACCTTAGCTCACATGTGCATCCGTTGCATGGCAACCCCTACTCCTCACATCATGTCTATCATTTGGCTTTATCTCGCCTATGATTGTCCTCATTGATGTGAGCCTTTCACACCTTTTTTTCTTCCTCCTCCACCATATTCTCTCTTTGCCATCCTAAGTGTCAACTTTCTTGCTTACGCTCATCCATTGCATGAGTGCTCAAAATGTCGAAAAGGAGTGGATCATTTTGACTTGTACGTGGCTAGTAGTCTGGGGATGAGTCAAGATAAAATTACAAAGAAGACCAAGTGTGAAACTTTAGTAGATTAAGTTCTCAACACAAAAATACTTTTTCTCGTATATCCCTATCCCCTTTCTGGCACGCAAACACCATTTGGAGACACCTTTATGTTCTTATGTTGCTTGTTTCAATGCTAAATATAGACTCTTTCCTGTTATGACTTGAATTGAATTACATGCCTTGATTGCTTTACTTAAAATTTCTTTTATGGTTGTTAGCAAGTCACCACAGAAATTATGCTTTTATCATTTACCTACTCGAGGACGAGCAGGAATTAAGCTTGGGGATGTTGATATGTCCAAAACGTATCTATAATTTCTGCTTGCTCCATGCCTCTTTTGTGTGATATTGCTATGATATTGATGAACTTCCATACACTTTTGATCATATTTGGACTAACCTATTAACTCAGTGCACCCAAGTGCCAGTTCCTGTTTTCTGCTGTTTTTCTATTTCAGGTTTCCCCCATATTAAAAGTGCTCCAAAAATTCAGGAAAAATCCAATAAATAATCAGCGTACAGGAAGCTTCCGGAATCACCAGGGGGGAGCATCATCAATGATCAACAGATATCAGTCAAATCTCAAAGAACTCAAGTAAATACCTGGGGGAGAGGCGCATCAGCAGCATATGTACGAATGAGGCTCTTAATACGGTGAGGAAAATATTTCTCTCACTTCTCGTTGGTTATCCCAAGTGGAAGGTCGGACGTAACGTGGCAGTAGATTTCCCCTATCTGGAGGATAGGGTTTGTCTCCCGTAGGACTCACAGAGATACAAGAAGGTGGTAAAGTGAACAGTGGCGCCGAGGTTGCTAACTTCGCCTGGACCTGCACACACAGCAAATAACTTTTCTCCCAATGAGTACAGAGGAGTTTTCAATTCCTCCGTCCTTGCTGTTTAGAAAGGATCAACGCAAGAGATAATGATAGTGGAAACTGAAAGTAAAGACTGAAAGTAAATTGAAGATGTAAACAATGGTGGAAATATGGACCGGGGTCCCATGACGTTCACTAGTGATGTCTCTCTCCCAAAATACGATAAAAGTGCTACTGAGGTAAACAAATCATAGCTGGGAAATTGACAGAATTATAAACGCACCGCAATGCTAACTATGCTACAAAAGAAAGGAAGAGGCTCAAAAGCAATGGGCAGTACGCCAAGGTATGTAGACCAAAATCCATCTGCATCTACTACGAATCATCCACCTTGAGATATCTATCCAGAACTTCTCGCTGGTATTATGTTGCGAATCCCACCCAAAGTGTAAACTCAAAGCAACAGACATCTGCATTAAAATAACTATGCGTAAATGAAACAATCCTTGCACCCGCAAGTACAAGCACCGTTGTTTTATCCCTGGTGGCAACAACACATCCCCTAGTCTCATGTTTCTATCACTCAAGCTAGACATCAAGGGGGCTGAATCCACAATCAAGCATAATGCTCCCTCTTGGAGTTGAACAAAATCACTTGGCCAAAGTAAAATACGGCAACGCAGAACATGCAAGAATTTACTAAAGAACATAAATATAAAAGAGAACCAAATATATTACTCATCACAATCTGAACATAATCTCATAATCCATCAAATCCCAGCAAACTCAGCATAGCAACACAGAAAATTACATAGATTCCTCGATCATGTGAGGCATCTCACGAGGTCTCGAAAGTGGAAGCACAAAGAGGGGAGGAGAACATCACATATCAACTGTTCATCCGGGAGGCGTCCATTGTGATGGATGGTCTCCCGGAGGGGATTCCTCCTTCCGGCAGGGCGCCGGGGCAGCTTCTCCTGGCAGCCCCGATCTTGAAACGGTGGCGGCGGCGGTACAGAGAGGAGAACGGGAATAGCAGATCGATATTAGGGGTTTCCGTCACGGGGGCTAAATATAGCCCAAAGGGGGCACCGAGAGGGGCCACAGGGCAGCCTGGAGGCCTCCTGGCGTGGCCTAGGGTGGGTCGCGCCAGGGACCCTCCTGGGGTACTGGTGGGTCCACCCCCTTCCATCTTTGGTTATTCGGGAAGCTTCCGGGTCGCTGATTTTTTATATAATTTTTCCGGGATTTATTTAGCACTTTTAATGGCCGGAAAACCCGAAATACAAAAACAGCAGAAAACAGGAACTAGCAACTGGGTGCACTGAGTTAATAGGTTAGTCCAAATATGATAAAAAAAGGGTGTATGAAAGTTCAAGCAAAACATGGCAAAGTCACACAAATCATGCATGGAGCAAGCAGAAATTATAGATACGTTGGGGATGTATCAACATCCCCGAGCTTAATTCCTGCTCGTCCTCGAGTACAGAAATGATAACAAGCATAATTTATGTGGCGACATGCCAAACAACCATGTAAGGACTTTTAATTAAAGAAATCAAATCATGCAATTCAATTCAAGTCTTAACAAGCAAGAGTCTATATTAGCATTGACAAAAGTAACAAAAGAACAAAGGGTGCAAGAGCTCTCGTTGTCCGTGACTCGAATGTCTCCAAATGGTGTTTGCGTGCAAGAAGGGGGATATGGCAATACGGGATAAAAAAGAAAATAGTTGTTGAGAACTACTATCTACTAAAGTTTCACACTTAGTCTCCTTTGGATTCTTATCTTGACTCGTCCCCAGACCACTAGCCAGGTTCATGTCAAACTGATCCACTCCCTTTCGATGTTTTGAGCACTCATGCAATGGATAAGCGTAAGCAAGAAAGTTGACACCTAAAAGGCGACACAGAAATAAGGTGGAGGAGGAAGACAAAAAAAGGTGTGAAAGGCTCACATCAATGAGGACAACCATAGGCGAGAGAAGGCCATATGATAGATATGATATGAGGAGTAGGGATTGCCATGTAACGGATGCACATGTGAGCTAAAAGCTCTCAAAGGGAACTAGTGGGGGTGCATCCAACTTGCTTGCTCAAGAAGAGCTAGAGCTCATTTGAGGAGGCTCATCATTGGAATATACAAGCCAAGTTCTATACTGTGAAGGGTCCCCACATAGTTATATGCATGTATGATGATCTCTATGGAGTACAAGGGATAGAGGATGAAGTACTAGTGTGGATCTCTCAAAAGGAATAGTAGTGTGCCCCTTCTCTCTTTTTATTTTCTTTTTTCTATTTTTCTAATTTTTTTGGTGGCCTCAATGGCTCTTTATATTTCTCTCATTTTTCCTCTTTGGGATCTTTTGATTTTGTTCTCTTTGGGATCTTTTCCTCACTTTAGGGGCAACACTCTATATTTTACAAGAATATAGGAGATATTTCACACTTTACAAGGGTACTCACATAAAGAAAATGTAACTATCATTATGCAAATGTATGCCTCTGCCAGGGTAGCAGGATATGCAATGATACTAGCGTGTCATGTAGCAATGATTAGGGAAAGTCCCAACTAGCATGCGGCTCATAGATCAAGCAAGTGGCATGTATGAAATGAAGATCAAGTCATGAGAAGGTGGATGTTGCATGGAAATATATCTCGGAAAGCTTATGGAAATGCCTTGATAGGTAGGTATGGTGGCTGTTTTCAGGAAGGATATAAGGAGGTTTATGATGACAGAGTGTATCATGCTAAGGGTTTGGATGTACCGACGAAGGTGGACGCCAACTCTCGGAGTGAGAAGAAGGCAATGCACGGCACAGGAGAGGCTAGCAAAATATGGGAAGGTGGAAGTGTCAACTTTCGAATAATCACATTAGTTCGAAGAACTCATGCACTTATTATAGGTAACTCTCAATCTAATCAGGAGGTTCTCAAAGAGACAAGTACCCCGAGGAGGAGTGTATGGGGTTTTTGTTATCCTTGCGCATCCTCGACTCATGGTACGTGAGTGTAATCTAATATTCGAACCCTCCAGATGTTAGTGATCCATCTAGTAGCTAGAGTTCTCAACAGGGGTTTCGGTTTTCGAAAATCACACGGATTGCCCAAAATACGACATTGATCACTAATAGTCTTAAGCTCTTGACACCAGAAGTTCAAACATTACTCTAATCAATACCTCAAAACTGTTGCAAGTTACTACTACAAAGAGAATAGCAACTTCAACTACCTACTCTCTAGTCAAGACACAAAGCTCAGTGCAACAGGCAGACTCTCTAAACAAGATAAACATGCAACCTATAGAAAATTCAACCTAAGACAAAAGAAAAGCTCTAGAAGAAAACTAAAGCACTTCAACTAAACACGGAAGCAGCTAAGAAAAGAAAATGAACAACTCACAGCTAAGAAAATAAGCATGCAAATCCTATGAGGACTTCTAATTCAAGCGGAGCGTGTTTCTCTCCCGCACAAAAGAAAGCTGGGTCTAACTTTTTATGAACAACAAACAAAGAAAAAACAAACCTAAGAAAAGTAAAGAGCGAGATGCTCCAAGCATAGCACATAACGCATGAAGTGATAAAAATATAGTGCAACGAGGGACGAACTGATAATTGTTGATGAAGAAGGGGATGCACGGGGGAATCCCCAAGCTTAGACGCTTCAGTCTCCTTGAATATTTTTTGGGGATGCATGGGGGCATCCCCAAGCTTGAGCGCTTGACACTCCAGGATCTTCTTTCATCATCTTCCATCGCACACTTGAAAACTCCCTTCATAAACAACTCATCATAAGCTGATTAGAGAGGTCAATACCCTATTAAAGTAATTTTTCCCTTACTGTAAATAAAGATATTCTTGAAGAGCTACTTTTTCTCAAGATTTCCAAAAGTTTTTCGCAAAGAAAAAGAAATCTTAAGGTTTGCAAAAGTAAAGAGAGAGAAAACGTGGCAGAATCTGTGAAAAACAGAACAGCAGGTAGTAAACAATTTTGTACGGATACTTCTGCAACTCAAATCAAAAAACCCAGAACATACGAAAGTTCCGTGATTGTATAGAGAATGTTGTGTAAAAAAATCATCTTAAAAAGATGAACTGGTAATTTTCTACGATTTTTCCCGTCACGAAGACAAAATCTGTTTTCTGGACAGCATGTCACAACTTTCACTTCCCTTGTCATATGAGGCTATACTTGGCACTAGGCTTGAAAATAAAGATACAATGGTGTTGATACAGTAGGAAAAATCATCAACACCACTAAGAACAGAAGTAAAAACATCTTGGGTTGCCTCCCAACAAGCGCTTTCTTTTACGCCTTTAAGCTAGGCATAAAGATTATAAATGATGCTTCTCATAAGAATAAGAATTTTGAAGGAAAAGAGAGCATCAAGAAGAAAATATGAAACACATTTAAGCCTAACCCACTTCCTATGCATAGGCATCTTGTAAGAAAATAAATTAAAGAAGCACAAAGTGACATGCATAGGAAGGTGGAAAAAGAACAACTTTAAAACTTTCAACATGAAGAGAGTTGTTTTAGTAATATGGAAGTTTCTACAACCAAACTTCCCTCTATCGAAATAATTTTAAGTAGTATCATGAACAACATCAAGAATATAACTATCACATAAATCATGTTGTTCATGACCTACAAGCACACGTGTATAGTTTCCAGCATGGTCTTTAGGATTATAAGATAAATGCAACCCATCACATTGAGCCTTGATAAGAGCACAATTCTCCGGAATATGAGTTGGAGATTTCAAAAAGATAATAGGACAATCAAGTGTGGGTGCAATAGCAAAAATTTCATGCTTAACATGAGGAACTATAGCAAGTTCATCTCCGTAAGCATCATCCATATTGGCATCATGGCTATCAACAAAGCAAGTATCAAATTCTTCAGAAATGGATGTATCAAGTGAGTCCTCGGAATCATGGGATTCCTCATCAAAGATTTCATTAGCCTCTTCTTGGGAAGCAAATTTTTTATTTTTTAAATCCTCAATATAAGTATTGGAAGTATAATTCTCGAAGCAATAAACAAGAACGGCAAAGTTTTCGGACTGGTGTCGGGACCCGGGGTTAGCATATGTAATTCCAGTCATGATACAATCACATGGAGAGCCGAGAACCGTACCCACTTGTCTAAGCAGACAAGGCCAAGCACATAACGTTCTCGGTAAGCATCAAACGTGAGGGGCATCCCATTCAGGCCGGATGATCATCTGAGATGGTTCCTCATCATCCGCTCACAAGTCTAAATGCTTATGGGTGGTGAATCCCATACTCATAGACAAGTCGCCTCAACCATGTTATCGATTGGATCCTAACTCTTACATAGACTTACTCTAGCCCGATCACTTAGTCGGGGTCTAGGGCGGGCTCGATCATACAACAAAGTGTGCACGTGACAGAGTCACGAACAATCGCATCGCGATGCCCCAAGCTGCGCACATCTAAGGGCCACTTGGTGTATAAAGGACCGCCAGCCAGATCACAACTACGGTCTCGAAAACCCATACTAAGACATGCATGTTATCAACATACACGCAACACACATGCCTAGTATGAACAGCAGGTATCATCACATAACTCTACAAAGTAATCTTTATTGATATACACATAGATCATACAAAGATCACATATCTGTGATCAACATTACAACATACAACGGAAGAAAATTAGGTCTGAGTACAGACAAGTTTAACAAATGGCTTAGAGAAGCGTTGTAAACAAACATGCCCTTCCACGAGGGACCAGACTACTGTCTGGGACTATACTAACTTAGTCAACGTCGAGCTTCACGAAGGTGACTTCATCAGGGTCCGGTTCTTATCTAAAACATAGAATAAGCAAACGTGAGTACAAAGTCGTACTCAGCAAGACTTACATCAGATCTATACTACTCATGCTCAAGTATCAAGGTAAATGAGGTGGGATTTCATCATGCAGAAGTGCCAGCTTTGACTTGGCTAATCCTGTACTACGAGTACCAGACTTTGAGGTAAGAAGCGTACACGAGTTCACTACATCTCCAACCAATACACCACTATGGTTACTTCCTCGACTTCCCCACGAGGAAACCCAACATAGCACTCACGCTTATCTTGCGAGTTTTATAAGTATCCATTCGAATGGTCTATGATCAAGTAGAGGTTTCCAAGTAGTCCATAACCGCGGACACGGCTATTTGAATAGTTCATTAACCCTGCAGGGGTGTACATCTTCACACGCGTGTCATCACTTATCGCCTCGTTCTTGGCATCCTTCAAGAGGATGTCGGACGTGGATGAAACCAAGGCACTAACCTCACATCACCTTCTCTAATCCAGGAGTCGACTAGCTGAGTTTGGCACCGCTCGAGAGTCCGGCCGGTTCCACGAAACGGACTCAGATAATGTAAGGGACCGAGACGCCACCTCTGCCAGATGGTTTCACTGCCTCACAAGTCCACCCACATATCTAGGATGATGCAACCTTTTCTTCATACTTTTTCTATGCACATGCCAATTGGAAAGCCCGAATCTATTGTGACTCCTTGACCGGATCGGGTACGTAAAGAGGCCAAACAGGGCTCCCATAAAACCCTACATGTGGTCATACTCTTTGTCTTGGATCACAAAACAGGAACTCGGGGCCTAGGGCAGTGTTCAACGAGACAACCCACTGTGTACTCCTACACAGCCTCTCATCGTTCACCTTTGTTTAGGTGGATTCACCAACACGTTTCACTTTCATCAACACCACTGTGTTCATTCCATCCCGACTCACAATCAAAACATCCTCGTGGTATCACTAAGCAGAAAAAGCAGTAACAGTTGCAGGGGCCACATGCTCATCATTCAACTCCTAAATCTGCTATGATTGTGGTTTGCTTAATACGGTGACAGAATGATAGGTCATGCATCGGAATTGGTTCGACTATGCGAAAGAACGTGTCTCGGTGATCTCCTAAACATGCATAAGCGAGACTGAGAGGGAAAATAGGATTTTGTAGACATGATCAAAGGGGTTTGCTTGCCTTGCTGACGAGGTTCGATATCGGTGTCTTCAACGAAGGGGGTGGCCTCCGGTTCCAGTTGCACGTCTATCGAGCAAACAATCAAACAAGGTATAAATTTATTTGCAATGCATCAAACACATGATCAATATTGAAATGGTGATGTTCTTGGTCACAATGTGGGTACAATTCCATTTAAAGAAGTCAAATGCAAAGTCATTTGCAAATGTGCTTCAAACTTGAATTTGAAATAAAGCCATATGGATGTTTTGCACTGTTCACCCAATTTTAATTGGTCAAACATGAAAACAGAGCCCATATTCATAATCCTTGGATTTTTCTGATATTTTTAGACATATTATTTGTTATATTTGGAGTTAAAATGAATTAGTTATGAATTTTCCAAGTTTAACTCATTTTCTGGAATTTTCTCTGTTTTATTTAAATCATTTCTATTTTCAGGAATTGAGTTATTGCGCCAGCATGGCGTGGGGGTGACGTCAGGGGGGGACTGACCAGTGGGGTCCCCATGTCAGCCTCACAGGTGTTAATCCCTCTGTTAGTTTAACTAAAAGTGGGTTAGGGGTGGCCTGGGGCCCACTTGTCATGGACTCGGGGGGGTTAAGCTGGGTCATTAGGCGCTAAACAGCTCGGCCCGCCGGCGGTTAGCCGTCGGTGACCTTGGGCACGGCGGAGTGGTCG
This sequence comes from Bromus sterilis, assembly GCA_950022295.1. Classification (NCBI taxonomy): domain Eukaryota; kingdom Viridiplantae; phylum Streptophyta; class Magnoliopsida; order Poales; family Poaceae; genus Bromus; species Bromus sterilis. Next base: position 179,344,411 of record OX465601.1, on the reverse strand, counting down.
CCGGAGTGACCAAACGGCCACGAGAGAGCACGGGGAAGGCGCCAAATCGATCCCCACGTGCCCCCGCATCCATCTGTGCTATCCGGGGGTCTCCAGGGGGGCTGTGGCGACGGCGGCTTCAAGAACGGCGGCAGATGTGGCTCTGCTCCGGTGAGAAATAGCTACGGGCAGTGGGGCAAGGCGCGGATAGAGGCAAAATGACCGTGAGCTCACCAGCAACGCGTTGGTGATGGCGCCGGAGTCGAAGGGGCTACGGTGGTGACGAATTCCTCGTCGGAGTCGAAGGCGGCCGGCGGCAAGATCTTGGGGTGGCCGTCGTCTGGAGAGCTCGCACGGCTCGATTGGATCCGCGGGAAGATGAAGACGGCGATGCTGGTGCTTCTGGACAAGTCAGGGCGGCTTGGGGTGGCTTCTAGCCGCGGCAACGCGCGGCGGCGCTCTCCGGTGCGCTCGGTTCGTGACGAAGACGGCGAGAGGAGGCAGGGGAGACGAGCAGCGAGAGGGGGGAAAGGTGCGGGGGGTCCTGGGGCGTACTCGTGGCGCGCCTAGAATTCAGGGGAGGGTCCAGGGGGGACGTGGTCCTCGCCGGCGTCGGCATGCTCGCCACCGAGCAGCTTGTCGACGCGGCGGGGAAGACGACAAGGCCAGGTGGGCCTGGGCCGTGGGGGGGGGGTAGTTTGACCCGCGGCCTGGCCGGGTGGGCTTGCTTTCTTTTTTTCTTTTCTTCTGTTATTTCTTCTGTTTTTCTTTCTGTAATTTGTTTTGCCCCAAAAATAAATAGCAAGGCATTTTAAAAAAAACATGAAAACTTTTATGTGGGCTTATAACATATATAGCTAGCCACTCATAAGTTTTGGTGATTTTTGAAATTCAAACAATTTGAATTTAAATTTATGTGGGCTGAAAACAATTTGAATTTAAATTCAAATTTAAATTCAAACAATTTGAAATTCAAACAATTTGAATTTAAGTTTCAAGGCATTTTAATTTAATTTCCAATGCACCTTTTGAATTTTTGAATATTCCATGGGCATGGGAAAAATCCCCAAACCACTTTTGCAATGATAAGCATCATTTATAGGAATTTTCCAAACATTCAAATGATTTTTGGAAAAAGATTTTTATCTGGCCATTTAAAAAAAATCTCAGGGCTTTCTGCTTCCCCATTTTTGAATTTCTTTTTTGAATTTTTGACATGATGCAAAGGGATCAAACAATCCTAGCACTTACCCTAGTTGGGGTTCTGACAACTGGTGAATAGTATCGTGATACCTTTCCATCAAAGAAGCAATCTCATAAGCACCTTTCAAAGCAACAAAATCTTCAATCTTTTCAACATCAAAGTAATCATAAACACCTTTAGCATAAGAAGATAAGATATCATTTTCATTGAACTCACATTGGAAAGGGAGGTGTTTATGATCTATATTAGAACAGCAAGTAAAATCATAATTGTAGCACCAATGTTTAGCATGGCAATAAGAAAAATGTATTTGATCCCATAAGTGTTTCCCTTTCTGAGATAGGCGGTGCCGCGTATAATGAGCATGCTCATCCAATGATTTTCCCTCAACCAAGTCGGTTGGGTTTTTAGCGCGAGCACAAATTGATCGAAAACGATCCAAGTGAAACATGTGAAACAAGTCCATCCTACCATATTTGGGTGGTTCAGCACCCATGGTGAGGATAGCATCACTAGGAAAAGCAAGACAAAGGCAAAAGGTAGCAACTATTTTTGTGGTTTTTCATCAAGACACAAAAGCAAAAGCAAAAACTGGAAAGTAAACAAACAAGAGTAAAAAGCAAAGGTAAAAGGTAGTGGGAAACTCCCCTATCTTATCACTCGGAATCCCCGGCAATGGCGCCAGAAATTGCTTGATGCAGTGAGGAAGATAGCTCTCTCACTTCTCGTTGGTTACCCCAACTGGAAGGTCAGATGTAGCGTAGCAACAGATTTCCCCTATTTGGAGGATAGGGTTTGTCTCCCGTAGGACTCGCAGAGATACAAGAAGGTGGTAAAGTGAACAGTGGCGCCGAGGTTGCTAACTTCGCCTGGACCTGCACACACAGCAAATAACTTTGATCCCAACGAGTACAGAGGAGTTGTCAGTTCCTCTGGTCTTGCTTTTTACAAAGGATCAACGCAAGAGATAATGATAGTGGCAACTGAAAGTAAAGACTGAAAGTAAATTGAAGATGTAAACAATGGTGGAAATACGGACCGCGGTCCCATGACGTTCACTAGTGATGTCTCTCTCCCAAAAGACGATAAAAGTGCTAGCGAGGTAAACAAATCACAGCTGGGCAATTGACAGAATTATAAACGCACTGCAATGCTAACTATGTTACAAAAGAAAGGAAGAGGCTAAAAAGCAATGGGCAATACGCCAAGGTAAGTAGACCGAAATCCATCTGCATCTACTACGAATCATCCACCTTGAGATATCTATCCAGAACATCTCACTTGTATTAAGTTGTGAATCCCACCCAAAGTGTAAACTCAAAGCAACAGACAACTACATTAAAAGAACTTGGCGTAAAGTAAACAATCCTTGCACCTGTGTAACACCCTCACAGTCAAGCAACGGTAATCCTTTTTGTTAAAGTCAAATCACTGTGATTAATCATGCTTTGATCATCATTGATTCGAATCACATTCAAATCGCCCGTTGGATGAAATTGAAAACAAAAGTGATTACTCAACTTCAATAAAAATTTCAATACCATTCCAGATAAAACTTCTTCTTATTGTTAACTAGTATGTGCACCATATTGAGACTAGTGCCAAGTCATCATAATTAGCAAACCCTAATCACCTTGATTAAGCCCAAGTCATTTTCAAACAATGTTGAATTGCCAAAAACAAAAGTGTAAAATAAAGTTGAGCTAAAAATTGTGGAAACAATTTGCTAAAATGCTAAATAATCAGAGGTTCATGCCCATTTGGATATGGGGAATTTTTGAGCAATAAAATAATTCCAACAATTCAAACAGTAGCCTAAAAATTCCAATTTAATAATTTAATATTTAAATAAAAGACTGAATGATTTATATAAATCCCCAAACTTTTTGTAGCATTACTTTGTTATGTAACACTAATTATGGAGCAACTGTCATATTTTGCAAAACTCAAATGTTAGACTAATAAAATAATACGAACAGAAAAGTAATAAAAGAAAACAAAACAAAATGGAAAAGAACTATCACTCGCCTAGCGCACTAAACCCCCTCGGCCCAACAGGCCCAGCCCATCCGGGATTGTCCCCTACCTCGCTACAGGGAGGAAGGACGACCAGGGCGTGGCGGCCATCCATGGCGCGACCACCGCGTGGCGTCCATCCGTCGGTCTCCGGTGGGGATAAGTTCCCCCGAGCCGCGCCCCCTCTCCTGCAAACCCTAGCACCCTCTCCGGGCTCTCCTTGTGCCGTTACTCCTCCACAGCGCACTGCCACGCCGCGCTCCCCATGGTCGCCGCCGACGTGAGTCCGCGCGGCCAACGGCCACCCCGGAGAGCGCCTTCGTGTCCAAGCTCCTCCTCGTGGACGACTCCCCCACCTCCAACCGCGAATCGACCTGCAACGACCCGTGGACGCCTCCCCCTTCTTCCTCTTCAACCACGGCCGCCCACGACCTCTGCCCCGATTCGTGCCACCCCGAGACCTCCTCGAGCTCCACGGTAAACTCCCGCTTCGGTTCCTCCCATCTCCCTCGCCGTTCCGCCGTCGTAGGTCCGAGCCCCTCCCAGTCCGCCATTGACAGGAGCCCGAGCTCCCGTGCTCTCCTTGCCACTGCTCAGCCTTGCCCCCTACCCCGCGCGCGCTCATGCGCAGGCCCTCGCCCAGCCGCGCCCCTAGCCCCCTCCTGCGTCCCTGGCCACCCCTGGCCGAAGCCGCCGGCGGCAGGCTGTGCCCGCCATGGCCGGTGTGCCCGCTCGGGGCTAACCCCCCCCCCCTTAATTAAAACAGATTAGTAAGTAAACCCCCCCCTAAGTCAATGACTGCTGGGCCCCTTGCCCCTAACTAAAACTGGTTAGCTTAGTTAATTTGGTTAAATGGCCTCTGTCTATGACATGTGGGTCCAGGGGTTAATTAAATTTGATTAAATGATTTATTAAAATGTGAGGCTGACCAGTGGGACCCACTGGTCAGGTTTGACCAGTCAACACTTTTCTGGATAATGTTACTAAAATAATAAAAGAAAATATTAAAAAGGATTTTTAATGTTTTAAAATTGATGAAACTTATAAAATCAATATCTTTTAATCCGTATATCGGATCGAAAAACTTTATACATGAAAGTTGATCAGAAAAATACAACGAATAAGAATACGCTATCCGTATGTCTATCCCACCCCCCTAACACACCGATCATCGACATTCCCCCCTCCGGGCTGTCTGTCGATAATTCCCGGTACCGATAAAAAGTACCCGGATGAATTTATTCCGAACACGAAAGTTGTTCGGAATAGTTCAACTAACTCGGATACACCCCCCTTGTCCTTGTAGGATGTCCACGACACCTCCGGCATGAACCCTTCGCCCTTCGGACACCCTATCCGGTAATCACCCGGAACCGGTATTTCATCCCCGGATGAATTCCCGCTCCGAGCAACGTGCATTGCACTGCGTTAGAACACCGTTAACATTTCATCTGTCATGTCATGCATATGTTTGTATATTATTGTTGTGTATTTACTGTTTCCTCCGCCCTTAATCTCCGGTAGACCCCGCTGCTACCGCCGACTACCGCTGCCGGGTACGACTACTTCGTCGACGACCCTGCCCCCACCGTCGAGCTTCCAGGCAAGCAGAGCCATTCTCTTCCCCAGATATCGCCTACCTTTCCGTAATTTCTTGCACTAGGCATTGCTACTGCTGCTGCTACGATTACAATCCTATTCAATTGCATAGCCTGATTTTGTCGCCCCTTGATGTACCTCCCTTATCCTATGTTTCCTATTATATTTATATATTATTCAGCAGTGAACCCTGCGCATTGTTAGCTAGGACTAGATAACGGGCCGTGATCACTCAGGGGGGGTGAACACGGATACGATAATTATAAACTGCCCAGGTACAGTACAAAGCAGACACCGCCAAAGGCCCCTATCTGGGTTATGCCTAGTCACCTCAAGTGTGAGCTCCAGGAGTAATCCTTGTACTCCACTCGAGGCTGACTTTGTCTTGCCGCCATAGGGTCCTGGACAGCGGTTGTCCTTAAAGGTAAGAAAGTCGGGCGACCCAACGGTGCTCGCGAGAGGTATATCGTCGGGAACGACAGGGAGGGTACGACCGACGTTACTGGCGTGCTTGGCCCCTGCCCGTATCTCGCGAGAGTTGCCAAACCACGAAAGTCGAGCTCTACCAAGAGCAAACACGAGACAAGGTAAGGAGATGGTTCACCTCGTTGGTAACCGCAGTGACTTGGTGGGACGACAGGGCAGGAACCGATGTACTGGTGGTCCTGACTGCTGTCGTTGACCGCGGGTCAGTTAAGTCGAGGCAACGATAACGGTTTTCATGCAGGTTAATTAAAATGCTAAATGGTTCGGCGGATGTCTTGAGTAGCCTTCTGCCTTGTATGCACTACCTACACGTGGGATAAGGAGTGTGGGCTCCCCTGCATCGTAGTCTCGTTCGAGGGTCTTCAGACGTCAGCAGTACCGCGGGCTGATTGCCGGGAAGTGGTGTTGTCTTCTCTTGCTCGAGCGGTGTATTTGTATTTGCTTTGATTTTGCTTCACCGGCCAGTCACGGACCGTGCAGGAGTACGTTCGGGTTAGGGTCCAAAGCCCGGCGTACATAGGATATAGTCCGGCGGATGACCTGTCTGTTGATTGCCGAAGGATGGGCTACTTTGTGTCGGATAGCTTTGGTGGAGCGTTCCCTAACAAGGTTCCCGCCACCGTGGAGATCCGAGCGTCGCAGAGTCACGCCAGTGCACCCCTGCAGGGAAGATTAATCTATTCGAATAGCCATGTCCACGGTAACAGGACGCTTTATGCTGAAGCTGGATCTTACCACTAGAAACTATTACTATTAAACTGTATGGTTCCGGGTCTTCTTCCTCGCAGGGAGTCGAGGAAGGGAACTCGGAGGCATTATTATTATTGTTAATCATTACAGCTTATATTATACAATGTTGCAGCAACTTCTGCTTCGTTGTTACTTTATGCTTTATATGAACTATTGGCAGATTCTTACCTCATGCTGCAAGACATCGTCGGAAGATGCTAGTCTTCGATAGGCCTAGCTTCTTACCCTTGCTCTGGATTCCTGTCTTTCAGTCCACTATATACAGCCTCTTCTTTCCGTTGATACAATGCATAATGCTTAGTAGCGGACGTAAGACTCGCGGGTATACTAGATACTCACCTGCTTTATTTCCTTTACTGTTTTGCCTGATCGGCCGCTGCAGTCGACGTTGGAGCCTTGGAGCCCAGGAGCAGGAGATCCCCGATGCCGACCACCGCAACGTGAAGATCCCCGATGACCAAGAACAGGAGTAGTTTGGAGGTTCCCAGGCAGGAGGCCTCGCCTTTTCGATCGTGTTGTTTTTGTGCTAGCCTTCTTAAGGCAACCTTGTATCCTTGTGTCTGTACTCAGATACTATTTGCTTCCGCTGACTTTGTGCTCTCGAGCTGTTGTATTCGAGCCCTCGTGGCCCCTGGCTTGTATTAAACAGCTTGTATTATTTTATTTGTAGAGTTGTGTTGTGATATCTCACCGTGAGTCCCTGATCTCGATCGTGTACCTTGCGTGTATGATTACTGTACACAGCTTGATTTTGGGGGCATCACAAGTTGGTATCAAAGCCGACTGCCTGTAGGAAGCCCCTAACCACTCCTCGGTCGAAGTTGAGTCTAGACTTTGCAAAACTATCCTGCTAACTTAATGTTTGGCTTACGGGCCCACATTGTTATCACCACGTGTGATATCTTTGGTATTAGGATCTTTTTCTCCGTACCCTTACTCTGGGACTCTGATCTCTCTTCTCTTTCGAGCTAAAGATTTTGCTAACTCTGACATTAGGTTCTCGTGAATATTTCCTCCCGGAGGGCCCCTCATTACAGATGATCGCTTGCTTCACGAGAAGATTTTGAAGATTACTCTCAGATAAAATTCCTGAGACCATATGTGACAATCACCTTTACAATTCACTGCCACCGATAAGTCCGTATGTATAACCACATACACCTTCCATTCATCCATTCAATCCCAGTTGCTCTTGTGTTCACAAGAGGCATCATAATACTTTCCGATGTTTCGGGAATTCTTGGAGCCTACTGCCTTGCAGCTTCTTTTCACCCTGCGGAAAATTCCTCACATTTAACGAGGATCCGTTCATCCTAAGTGGTTGATGTGATTCCCAAAATACTTTGAGATACTATTGAATCTCACAACAATCCTCGGCAGCCTACTGCTTTGGAGATTCTTCTTACGTATTTACACTATGATTAATCTTGTTTGTCTTGTAGTCTTTGATGACCTCCCTTGGCATTGCAATTCTGACCTATTGAATCATCGTGTGTGCTAGTGCACGCAATCATCAGTTGATCCCTATGAATCCATTCTTCTGGCTCAGACGTCATTCCAGACATGAGCTAGTTCTCGGTAAATCAAAACTTAATTGATTAACCGTAAAGCTTCTATTTAACTTATTCATGTTTGATCGATGTATCTGAATCTGATACACCGATATGGAAGTCTTAATTCCTTTGTACTTCAGCATCAAATTATTCCGATGCCTCTATCTCCAATGCTTTGAAATTCTTTCCTCGTATGGTTGAGTACCGATACTCGCCCCAGACTCTCGGTACGCCACCTGACCTTATTGGTGGATTACTACCTGCCACCCCCTTGTGTCCTAAGTCATTCACGAATTTTCCTCTGATGAAAAATGCCCTTGGCTAATGGTATCATCTACTTCGTGTCATCAGCCTTTTGCTTTCAAACTTGTATGTCTTGTTCCTGTTGATTGTCGTATAGATTCGTAAAATCTCCCTTTGGGTTGTATCTATGCTCCATCCATCTGTGTGAACCCATGAACTTCTACGAGTCTTACTCTACTGGTGTTATGCCAGATAAACTTTTGAACGCTACAAATTCATCAACAACGAGAATTGAATGAGAGGCTATGCATTAAAGAAGTGGGAGTCGACCTTGAACTTGTGTTCATGCCCATGGATACGATGTAGAACTTACCATGAAAGCTTCTCGTAAAGATAATTCTCCCATTGGTATGAATTCTGCTGCACCTATGATCCTCCATTCTACCTTCAAGTATTACCTCCTGGAACCTCGAGGATATCTTACATTTGCACTGCATCTAATGAATTTTGATGGAACAATACTTATCCCTGTCGTAACCACTCTAGGGGTTCTGGGTTCTTGTCAACCGAGAACACCGAATTCTTTTGCTTCACCATTCCGTTTGCTTGATGTGTCCGTTGTTCGATTGTATTTTCTTGAAACCTTTTGACATGATGTGTCGTGGTCATCATCGACATTTTGACTTCCCCCAAGTGTTACCTGGATGCATTGTGGGAAATACCATCCTTGCCCCCTCAATGATTTGTGTTATCATCGACCACATCCATTGACTCCCTAGCAATTCAAACTTGGTCATGAATATCTTGCTCTTCTTTCTCTTGGGAAAGATATACACGTGATACTTGTGTATCATTACGTTTTCCTTTTCATTGGTATGTTTGGTCTGTTGATCACATTTTCCTTTCCATTGGTCTGTTTAACCTTTCTTCTAAGGTAAATCGTCTGAGCAGTGATAATTCCCTGCTTATGTAAACACTTCGGTGTACTACTTTGTCCGTACAACCTGTTACTATTGTTGAGGACTTTTGGTGACCGCCGATGGACAAGAACCTTGCCAATTGGTCTGCCTCGTCTTAACGAGCAGGAAAATGGTTCTCTGCGTCCCTCGCCCTTGGCACTGATGTTGTTGCCGACATAGCTAACAAGATGTTCTTTGACTTACCTTGCAGCTTGATCGCTTTGTTTGTCACCACCCTTCCTATTCAACGTGGGCCCATAACCCACAGTTCCACAGGATCGAAACCTGACTCTCGTGTACCTTTCTATTCTAGAGGTTATTCCTCTTGCTTGACCTCGTGTACCATTCACGAGTCTTATACCTTATGATCTTCATTTCGATATCAGACTCAATACTTATGCATGATGCTCGGAACCCCTTTTCATCCTTCGTCATAGGCATCGAATGCATGCCTATCCGCTTGAAACTTCTCATACCTTCTTTTTGGTTATCTTGATGTATTCCCCGAGTTTAAACTCAGAAGATACTTGTACCCCATTCCCTTGGGCAGCCTCGGTTGATTCACCTGTTACCGATTCGACCCCCCTAAGTATGGCCCTCCTAGCCTATCCGTAGTACGATTACGCCCCCGAAGGAAGGATGACAACTCATCGAGATGCATCGACGCAGAGAAATGAAGATATCAATGCGAAGGATTAACATATTCGAGAAAGGCAACAATACCAAGAAGAATCATTAGGATGCCAAACTGATACTTTACCCCATACACTACCTTTAATTCTCGGGACGAGAATTCTTTGTAGTGGGGGAGATTTGTAACACCCTCACAGTCAAGCAACGGTAATCCTTTTTGTTAAAGTCAAATCACTGTGATTAATCATGCTTTGATCATCATTGATTCTAATCACATTCAAATCACCCATTGGATGAAATTGAAAACAAAAGTGATTACTCAACTTCAATAAAAATTTCAATACCATTCCAGATAAAATTTCTTCTTATTGTTAACTAGTATGTTCACCATATTGAGACTAGTGCCAAGTCATCATAATTAGCAAACCCTAATCACCTTGATTAAGCCCAAGTCATTTTCAAACAATGTTGAATTGCCAAAAACAAAAGTGTAAAATAAAGTTGAGCTAAAAATTGTGGAAACAATTTTCTAAAATGCTAAATAATAAGAGGTTCATGCCAATTTAGATATGGGGAATTTTTGAGCAATAAAATAATTCCAACAATTCAAACAGTAGCCTAAAAAGTCCAATTTAATAATTTATTATTTAAATAAAAGACTGAATGATTTATATAAATCCCCAAACTTTTCGTAGCATTACTTTGTTATGTAACACTAATTATGGAGCAACTGTCATATTTTGCAAAACTCAAATGTTAGACTAATAAAATAATACGAACAGAAAAGTAATAAAAGAAAACAAAACAAAATGGAAAAGAACTATCACTCGCCTAGCGCACTAAACCCCCTCGGCCCAACAGGCCCAGCCCACCCGGGATTGTCCCCTACCTCGCTACAGGGAGGAAGGACGACCAGGGCGTGGCGGCCATCCATGGCGCGGCCACCCCGTGGCGTCCATCCGTCGGTCTCCGGTGGGGATAAGTTCCCCCGAGCCGCGCCCCCCCTCTCCTGCAAACCCTAGAACCCTCTTCGGGCTCCCCTTGCGCCGTCTTCTCCTCCACAGCGCACTGCCACGCCGCGCTCCCCATGGTCGCCGCCGACGTGAGTCCTAGCGGCCAACGGCCACCCCGGAGCGCGCCTTCGTGTCCAAGCTCCTCCTCGTGGACGACTCCCCCACCTCCAACCGTGAATCAACCTGCAACGACCCGTGGACGCCGCCCCCTTCTTCCTCTTCAACCACGGCCGCCAGCGACCTCTGCCCCGATTCGTGCCACCCCGAGCTTTTCTGGCCACCCCGAGACCTCCTCGAGCTCCACGGTAAACTCCCGCTCCGGTTCCTCCTCGCCGTTCCGCCGTCGTAGGTCCGAGCCCCGCCCAGTCCGCCATTGAGAGGTGCCCGAGCTCCCGTGCTCGCCTCGCCAGTGCTCAGCCTTGCCCCCTACCCCGCGTGCGCTCACGCGCAGGCCCTCGCCCAGCCGCGCCCCTAGCCCCCCTCCTGCGTCCCTGGTCACCCCTGGCCGAAGCTGCCGGCAGCAGGCTGTGCCGGCAATGGCCGGTGTGCCCGCTCGGGGCTAACCCCCCCCCCCCCCCTTAATTAAAACAGATTAGTAAGTAAACCCCCCCCCTAAGTCAACGAATGTTGGGCCCCTTGCCCCTAACTAAAACTGGTTAGCTTAGTTAATTTGGTTAAATGGCCTCTGTCTATGACATGTGGGTCCAGGGGTTAATTAAATTTGATTAAAAGATTTATTAAAATGTGAGGCTCACCAGTGGGACCCACTGGTCAGGTTTGACCAGTCAACACTGTTCTGGATAATGTTACTAAAATAATAAAAGAAATTATTAAAAAGGATTTTTAATGTTTTACAATTGATTAAACTTATAAAATCAATATCTTTTAATCCGTATATCGGATCGAAAAACTTTATACATGAAAGTTGATCAGAAAAATACAATGAATAAGAATACGCTATCCGTATGTCTACCCCACCCCCTAACACACCGATCATCGACATTCCCCCCTCCGGGTTGTCTGTTGATAATTCCCGGTACCGATAAAAAGTACCCGGATGAATTTATTCCGAACACGAAAGTTGTTCGGAATAGTTCAACTAACTCGGATACACCCCCCTTGTCCTTGTCGGATGTCCATGACACCTCCGGCATGAACCCTTCCCCCTTCGGACACCCTGTCCGGTAATCACCCGGAACCGGTATTTCATCCCCGGATGAATTCCCGCTCCGAGCAACGTGCATTGCATTGCGTTAGAACACCGTTATCATTTCATCTGTCATGTCATGCATATGTTTTATATTATTGCTGTGTATTTACTGTTTCCTCCCCCCTTAATCTCCGGTAGACCCCGCTGCTACCGCCGACTACACCGCTGCCGGGTACGACTACTTCGTCGACGACCCTGCCCCTACCGTCGAGCTTCCAGGCAAGCAGAGCCATCCTCTTCCCCAGATATCGCCTATCTTTCCGTAATTTCTTGCACTAGGCATTGTTACTGCTGCTTCTACGATTACAATCCTATTCAATTGCATAGCCTGATTTTGTCGCCCCTTGATGTACCTCCCTTATCCTATGTTGCCTATTATATTTATGCATTATTCAGCAGTGAACCCTGCGCATTGTTAGATAGGACTAGATAACGGGCCGTGATCACTCAGGGGGGGTGAACACGGATACGATAATTATAAACTGCCCAGGTACGGTCCAAAGCAGACACCGCCAAAGGCCCCTATCTGGGTTATTCCTAGTCACCTCAAGTGTGAGCTCCAGGAGTAATCCTTGTACTCCACTCGAGGCTGACTTTGTCTTGCCGCCATAGGGTCCTGGACAGCGGTTGTCCTTAAAGGTAAGAAAGTCGGGCGACCCAACGGTGCTCGCGAGAGGTATATCGTCGGGAACGACAGGGAGGGTACGACCGACGTTACTGGCGTGCTTGGCCCCTGCTCGTATCTCGCGAGAGTTGCCAAACCACGAAAGTCGAGCTCTACCAAGAGAAAACGAGAGAAAAGGTAAGGAGACGGTTCACCTTGTTGGTAACCGCAGTGACTTGGTGGGACGACAGGGCAGGCACCGATGTACTGGTGGTCCTGACTGCTGTCGTTGACCGCGGGTCAGTTAAGTCGAGGCAACGATAACGGTTGTCACGCAGGTTAATTAAAATGCTAAATGGTTCGGCGGATGTCTTGAGTAGCCTTTTGGCTTGTACGCACTACCTACACGTGGGATAAGGAGTGTGGGCTCCCCTGCATCGTAGTCTCATTCGAGGGTCTTCAGACGTCAGCAGTACCGCGGGATGATTGCCGGGAAGTGGTGTTGTCTTCTCTTGCTCGAGCGGTGTATTTGTATTTGCTTTGATTTTGCTTCACCGGCCAGTCACGCACCGTGCAGGAGTACGTTCGGGTTAGGGTCCAAAGCCCGGCGTACATAGGATATAGTCCGGCGGATGACCTCTCTGTTGATTGCCGAAGGATGGGCTACTTTGTGTCGGATAGCTTTGGTGGAGCGTTCCCTAACAAGGTTCCCGCCACCCTGGAGATCCGAGCGTCGTAGAGTCACGCTAGTGCACCCCTGCAGGGAAGATTAATCTATTCGAATAGCCGTGTCCACGGTAATAGGACGCTTTATGCTGAAGCTGGATCTTACCACTAGAAACTATTACTATTAAACTGTATGGTTCCGGGTATTCTTCCTCACAGGGAGTCGAGGAAGGGAACTCGGAGGCATTATTATTATTGTTAATCATTACAACTTATATTATACAATGTTGCAGCAACTTCTGCTTCGTTGTTACTTTATGCTTTATATGAACTGTTGGCTGATTCTTACCTCATGCTGCAAGACATCGTCGGAAGATGCTAGTCTTCGATAGGCCTAGCTTCTTACCCTTGCTCTGGATTTCTGTCTTTCATTCCACTATATACAGCCTCTTCTTTCCGTTGATACAATGCATAATGCTTAGTAGCGGACGTAAGACTCGTGGGTATACTAGATACTCACCTGCTTTATTTCCTTTACTGTTTTGCCTGATCGACCGCTGCAGTCGACGTTGGAGCCTTGGAGCCCAGGAGCAGGAGATCCCTGATGCCGACCACCGCAACGTGAAGATCCCCGATGACCAAGAACAGGAGTAGTTTGGAGGTTCCTAGGCAGGATGCCTCGCCTTTTCGATCGTGTTGTTTTTGTGCTAGCCTTCTTAAGGCAACCTTGTATCCTTGTGTCTGTACTCAGATACTATTTTCTTCCGCTGACTTTGTGCTCTCGAGCTGTTGTATTCGAGCCCTCGTGGCCCCTGGCTTGTATTAAACAGCTTGTATTATTTTATTTGTAGAGTTGTGTTGTGATATCTCACCGTGAGTCCCTGATCTCGATCGTGTACCTTGCGTGTATGATTACTGTACACGGCTTGATTTTGGGGGCGTCACAACCCGCAAGTACAAGCACCGTTGTTTTATCCCTGGTGGCAACAACACATCCCCTAGTCTCATGTTTTTGTCACTCAAGCTAGACATCAGGGGGCTGAACCCATAATCAAGCATAACGCTCCCTCTTGGAGTTGCAACAAATCACTTGGCCAAAGTAAAATACGGCAACGGAGAACATGCAAGAATTTACTAAAGAACATAAATATAAAAGAGAACCAAATATATTACTCATCAAAATCTGAACATAATCTCATAATCCATCAGATCCCAGCAAACTCAACATAGTGATGGCTTCTCGCCCCTCGTTGGTTACCCCAAGTGGAAGGTTTGAGATGCAGTGCAGCAGCAAGTTTCCCTCGGTGAAGATGCCAAGGTTATCGAACCAGTAGGACTCAGGAGATACAAGTAGGTGGCAACGTCGCCAGAAATTGCTTCCTGACTAGGGTGTTTTCGTGGACCTGCACATAGCAACAATTAACTTTGCTCCCAACGAGTACAGAGGAGTTGTCAATTCCTCCGGCCTTGTCATTTACAAAGGATCAATGCAAGAGAAAAAAGGTGCAAAGGAAAGTAAAAGATGAAAGTAAATTGAGGGTGTGAACAATAATGTGAAGATGGACCGGGGTCCCGTGATTTTCACTAGTGATGTCTCTCTCCCAAAAGACGATAAAAGTGCTAGCGAGGTAAACAAGTCACAGTTGGGCAATTGACAGGATTATGAAGGCACCGCAATGCTAACTATGTTGCAAAGAAAGGAAGGGCTCAAAAGCAATGGGCAGTATGCCAAGGTAAGTAGACCGAAATCCATCTGCATCTACTACGAATCATCCACCTTGAGATATCTATCCAGAACATCTCGCTGGTATTAAGTTGTGAATCCCACCCAAATCGTAAACTCAAAGCAACTGACAACTGCATTAAAAGAACTTTGCGTAAAGTAAACAATCCTTGCACCCGCAGGTACAAGCACCTTTGTTTTATCCCTGGTGGCAACAGCACATCCCCTAGAATCACGTTTCTGTCACTCAAGCTAGATATCAGGGGGCTTGTAAGAGCAAAGTTTTGCCCCCGTGTGTTTTGGATATTGTTGGACAAGACAGTAGAGGAACTAACAAAGTTTTCTAGTGTAAACAGTTGTATAGGTTCCTGAAGGAAAAGCTAGGTGATAAAGCTTCAGTGAAGGTCTTCAACTTATCGAAGCATTACCCTCGGAGCGAAGCTTAATCACGAAGGATGACCCCCAAAAATGAAGGTGTCCTGAAGATCTACTCATTGAAGGAAATGAAGAGGACGGCGCAAGACTTAGATGTTTTTTGTGTAGTTCTTTTTCGGTTCTTTGAGTCATAGGACAAACCGTACTATCAAGAGGGGTATTTAGTTTGTGAACACCGAAGTCATTGAGAAATGCTCAGCTCAAATCCAAGCCAAGTGAGAAGCCTGAGTGAAGAAATCTCATGTGCACTAAGTTAAGCTTCGGTAGCAAAGACTTCGTTCTTTGGCTACTGAAGCAGAACTAAGTCCGTGAGTCAGCTTTACTTGTTCCTCAAGTAAAGTTGCGCATTGATGACAAATCCAACCATTGTGGACACGTGTCAAGCTGTCACCTCGGGTCATTTTGGTCATTCCGCACCTCGGGATCACCAACTATAAATACGCCGCCCCGTCCTCCATTTGCGGGGGGCTGCTCCAAGATTATTCCTGAGAGAGATTGCAGAGAGCACCCCAAAAACGCCAACGAAGCAAAACCCAAAATCCAGATACTTTAACCTAAGTCCCATTGATCTGAGTAGATTCGAGATGACTTAGGTGAAAGCTTACTAGCCTTTTTATCTTGGAGAACTGCAATTCTCCTAGACGGTTAGAGTGTTGTTCTTCAGAGAGCGAAGAGTAATTGTCGCCTCGAAGTCCAGTTTGTCAAAGGTTTCGGTGATTTCCTCAATAATCAACCACGAGTGAAGAACTGATCAAGCTCAAGGAGTTTGATGCAGTGGAGCAACGGACGGAGAGAGATTTGCTCCAGGTGTTCAATCACCAGTCCCTCCAACCAGACGTAGCGCTTTGCAGAGCGTGAACTGGTCGAACAAACATCGCCGAGTCCCAGTTCGTTTTACTTCAAGCATTTACCTTCAGTATTGCATTTGCTTCACTGTTATGCTTCAATGGGTTTTGATTCACTGCATTTAGTTTCGCTTCCAGTTATACTTCGCTATTCCGCACTGTTTATGCTTCACTTAAATAGTTTCAGTAGAAAATTTTGAAGTGATCATTCACCCCCTCCCCCTCTGATCACATACTTGGACTTTCAATTGGTATCAGAGCTAGTCACTCCCTACACTCTGTGTGTTTTGGATTAACCTCCTGGAGTGTCTTCAAGTATGTCTTTCGCAGCCATTCGCTCCAGCGAACCTATTCCTGTTTTCAATGGGAAGGACTACCCGTACTGGAAGGACAAGATGAAAAGAAATATCATGGCTATCAACTTAACTGCCTGGAAAGTTGTCTTGTATGGAGTCACTGTTGCCGATGAGAAGGCCATCACCCCTGAAGAAGCAAAACTGATTGATCTTGATTCTGTAGTTTGGGTTTTAATCACCAATCACCTGACACCTGAAAAGTATCATGAAGTGAAGAATATTCCAACTGCCAAAGGTGTCTGGGAGTATCTTGAAAAAATTGGTGAAGGTGTTTCTACCCAGAAAGATGCCAGAATTGACACACTCCGAAGCAAATTCTATCGCTTCAAGAGAAACGAGGGTGAAAAAGTCAGCTCCGTTTACAGCAGACTCACAGCTCTTGCTAATGAGTTGATTTCCCTCGGTGCTGATGACTTTACCCCTCACTCTGTTGGGAGAACTTTGCTTCGCTCATTGGATGACTCATTTGATCACATTGTGCTGATGATCAACGAAAGGACTGATTTCAGACGTCTTGTTGCCGCTGATATTCTTGAGAGACTCACTACCTTTGAAATGGAAGAAGATGAGAAACGTGACATAAATGGTTCACGAAGAAAAACTCATGCTTTGAAAGCAAAAGCTTCACGTCATTCTTCACCCGAAGTCAGTTCTGCTTCAGGTGTCGAATCAGATGATCCTGCAAGCATTGGAAAAGATTTAGCACTGATCATGAAATGCTTCAACCGCTTTCAGAGAAAAGGTTTTTATTCACCAAATAAGAGTTATTCTTCAAGAAGCTCAACTCACTCATCTCACCGCTCATCCTCAAGAATCTCTCCATCGAAGGACAACTGTTGCTACAAATGCAAGAAACCAGGTCACTACATTGTTGATTGCCCTCTGTGGGAAGCTGAGAACAAAGCAAAGCATTCGCTCAGAGACTCCTCAACCAAGTCCCACAGATCTTCCAGAAGCTATGAATCCAAGAGACATGATTCCAGTTCTAGAAGAGATAAGAAGAAAGATTCTGATGATGACAAGAAAAATAAGTATCACAAGAAGCGTGAGGGTTCTTCATCGAAGACTTACTCGTCTCGTCGAAGCAGCTCTCACCGTGCCAAGGCCTATCTGGGAAAGGAGATGAACTCCGAAGACGAAGCCTCTGGGTCCGAAGCTCATTCAGGCTCAAGGTTTGGGTCAGGATCCGAATCAGATGGTGTTGCTGGTTTGGCATTCGCTTCAGCAGATGCTTCGGCAAAAGCTTCGAGCTCATTCTTCACCAACAACAGTAGTGAAGATGAATCTCCTGCATATTGCTTCATGGCCAAGGCGAAGGTATCCTCATCAAAGTCTAACTATGATACTTCTGATTGTTCTTCATATGACAGTGATTCAAAAATAAGCTATGCTAAACTTGCTAAAATTGCTTCAATCCAACAAGATGAACTTGATTCACTAAGCAAAACCATTAAGAAATCAGAAACGTTGTTGATCGATGAGATAGAGAAAGGTCAAACTTTGACTAATGAGCATGAAGCTCTGAAAGAAAAGTTTGAAGAGTTATCCTCTCGGCATGATCTTCTTTCAGTTGATTATGAGAAGCTCACCTATGAATTTCTTCAAAGGAAAATGGCTCTCGAAAAACTGAAAGAGGCTCATGAAGAGTTGGAAAATGTCAATCGCTCTCTCATGGCTCAACAAGGTTCTGAAGAAAATCATAAAACTGAATCACCTTTTTTGGATTGTTTGGAACGAAGCAAAATTGATTCCAAAGGAAAAGCTCCTATTGTTATTGATGATACTAATGCCTCTGATGAGGAAAATCCTGCTGTTACCGAGGAACTCCTCAGGTTGAAAAACTTATTTGAAACAGGGATGTTCAAAAGTGTAAAAGGTCACCAGTATCTCTGTGATATCCTGAGGAAGGCTCTCCTTCACAGGAATCCCAGGAATGAAGGTCTTGGTTTCGAGAGAAAGATAAACCCTGATGGCACCTATTGGGAACCTGAGCAGTATCCTAAGACTGTTTGGGTCCTTGCGAAAGGGAACCCCATTGATATAGCTAATCTTTCAGGTTTTGATTGCAAGATGAACAAAGCTATTGTAGACGAATCACTTGATTCTGACTACAAACTCATCAAAGATGAATAGGGAAAGGTTACATCTGAATATGTTGGTACTCCTCCTAAGAATGGCTTCTATAAGAGGCAAATATGGGTGCAGAAATCACTCGTGGAAAAACTGCCTGCTAACCATACCATGCAGGGAAAGTCTTCGGTACCACCGAATCATTTCTATTCTCTTGAAACGAGAAATGATCCTTTGGTGCCCGAATCAAATGTTCCGCAGAAGCAATACTATCGCACTGGTCGTCATACTTATCGTCCTCATAATAATCATACTAAGATTGCATATGCTCATTCTTATGCTAACCATTCGCAGAGGACTTACATTTATGGTGTGCTTGATGGTACACCGAAGCAATACACTCCTGTTCGATTTAATATTTCTTCAACCAGTGCTTCAACATCTTCTCAGTCACCTGCTCGTTTGTGGGTGGTTAAGAAGAACTAATTCTTCTGCAGGGCTATGTCTCCGGTGGATCCGAATGGGTCAAGGATAGTGGTTGCACAAATCATATGACCGGAGACAAGGAGTTATTCACTGAAGAAAAACTATCTCACTCTTCTCAGAAGTACATTACCTTCGGTGATAACAACAAGGGTAAAGTTTTAGGTTTGGGTAAGGTTGCCATATCGAAAGATAAGCACATTGACAAGGTTATGCTAGTCCAATCCCTTGGATATAATCTAATGTCTATTTCGAAGTTATGCGATGTGGGTATGCTTGTTCTATTTTCTGCTTCGCGTTGTGTTGTCTTTTCACAGGATGACTATGCGTTTGTCTTCGAGGGTTACCGAAAAGGAGACTTATACATTGTTGATTTTTCTTCCTGCCCTGCTGTATCCACATGCTTAATGGAAAAAGCTTCATCTGGGTGGTTATGGCATCGAAGACTTGGTCATGCAGGGATGAGGAATCTTCATAACCTTGTGAAGAAGAATCATGTTATTGGCCTTAGCGAAGTAAAATTCGATAAGGATCGTCTCTACAGTGCTTGTGAAGCTGGTAAAATTACGAAGAAACATCATTCAGCGAAGACTATCATGTCTACCACTCGTCCTCTTGAATTTCTTCATATGGATCTCTTTGGTCCTCAAAATTATGCAAGCCTGGGAGGAAATAAATATGGTCTAGTTATTGTTGATGATTTCTCTCGTTATACTTGGGTTTTATTTTTGGATGACAAGAGCAAAGTTGTTGAAATCTTCAAGTCATTCACCAAGAGAGCTCAAACAGAATATGAATTTTATCTGAAGCATATCCGAAGTGATAATGGAACTGAATTCAAAAATACTCATATTGAAGATTTTCTTGATGATCATGGTTTTACTCATGAGTTCTCTGCTGCTTATACACCTCAACAGAATGGTGTTGTTGAAAGGAAGAATAGAACTCTCATTGAGATGGCCAGAACTATGCTTGCTGAATACAAGACTCCTATTAGGTTTTGGGCCGAAGCAATTAACACAGCTTGTCATATCATCAACAAGGTTTACCTTCACAAATTTCTGAAGAAGACTTCACATGAGCTTATCACTGGTAACAAACCAAATGTTTCGTACCTTAGGGTATTTGGTGCTCCATGCTTTATTAGAGATATGAATCATAGCTCCAAATTTTCCCCCAAGGCACATGAAGGTTTTATTTTAGGTTATGGCTCAAACTCTCATACTTACAGAGTCTATAACTCTCACTTTGGGAAAGTTATGGAAACTATGAATGTGAGGTTTGATAAAACTAATGGCTCTCAAAAAGAGCATTTGCCTCATGATCTAGATGAACCCCCTCTTGATGAAGTGATCAGGTCCATGGCTATTGGAGAGATTCGCCCTGTTGAAGCCAATGCTCGTCAAGCTAATAGGGATGATGATGGTCCAATGTTCCCACACATAGCCCGGGGCGCTGGAGATCAACATCCTGAAGCTAATGATGTACAGGACGAAGAAGAACAAAGGAACGAAGGAAATGCTAATCCCGAAGGAAATGCTGAAGCTGAAGGTGAAGCAGATCCTGAAGCAGAAGCTGAGCCTGAAGCTAATGATTCGACTCTATCACGAGTCCGAAGACGAGTTGATGTTGATTCGATCCTTGAAGAAATTCAACAACCAGGTCGTCCCACAACTCGCTCTCGTAATCGTTTGGCTAACTTCTGTGGAAATTTATCTTTTGTCTCCATGTTAGAACCGTCAAAGTTTGATGAAACCATGAAGGATCCAGATTGGCTAACTGCCATGCTCGAAGAACTTAACCAGTTCGAGCGAAACAAAGTCTGGTCCTTAGTTGATAGACCTGATCCCACGAAGCACAACATCATTGGTACAAAGTGGATTTTTCGCAATAAGCAAGATGAAGATGGTATAGTGGTAAGGAACAAAGCTCGCCTGGTAGCACAAGGTTACACCCAAATCGAAGGTATCGATTTCGGTGAAACTTATGCTCCAGTTGCTCATCTCGAATCTATTCGTGTTATGCTTGCTTTTGCAAATTTCAATGGTATTCTGCTTTATCAAATGGATGTGAAAAGTGCTTTTCTTAACGGAGAAATCGAGGAAGAAGTGTATGTTATGCAGCCTCCAGGTTTTGAAGACCCGAAGAAACCCGACATGGTGTACAGGTTACACAAGGCCCTCTATGGGTTGAAGCAAGCACCTCGTGCTTGGTAGGACACATTGAAGGATTTCCTTCTGAAGAAAGGCTTCAAACCAAGAACCACTGACCGAACACTTTTCACTCGATCTTATAATGGTGATTTGTTTGTATGTCAAATATATGTAGATGATATCATTTTTGGATGCACTAACACTGAAATCAGCGAAGCATTTTCCAAAATGATGTCGAAGAAATATGAGATGTCTATGATGGGTGAATTGAAGTTCTTCCTTGGACTTCAAATCCGTCAACAGAAGAATGGCACCTTTATTTCTCAAGAAAAATATCTCAAGGATTGCCTGAAGAAATTTGGTCTTACTGAATGCAAAACTATTAAGACGCATATGCCTACCAATGGCTTCTTAGATGCAGATGAGAAGGGCAAAGCCTTCGATCAGAAAAAATATCGGTCTATGATTGGATCCCTTTTATATCTTTGCGCATCTAGACCTGACATTATGCTTTCAGTTTGTATTTGTGCTCGTTTTCAGGAAAATCCAAAGGAATCACATCATACTGCTGTAAAGAGAATTCTTCGTTATCTGGCTTACACACCTACCTTGGGGTTGTGGTATCCCAAGGGAGCACAGTTTGATCTTATTGGCTATTCTGATTCAGACTGGGCTGGTGATCGTGTGGATAGGAAATCAACTTCAGGGACTTGTCATTTCCTTGGAAGATCACTTGTGTGTTGGGCTTCAAAGAAGCAAAACTGTGTTTCAATATCTACTGCTGAAGCCGAATACATTGCTGCTGGGTCATGTTGTACTCAGATTCTATGGCTGAAGCAAACACTGAAGGATTATGGTATTCATGTGAAGAAAATTCCGCTCCTATGTGATAATGAGAGTGCAATCAAAATTGCTCACAATCCTGTACAGCACTCTCGCACGAAGCATATTGATATACGCCATCATTTTCTTCGTGATCATGTTCAGCGTGAAGATATTGTTATTAGTCATGTCAGGACTGAAGATCAACTGGCAGACATATTCACGAAACCATTGGATGAGAAAAGGTTCTGTACGTTAAGATGTGAGCTCAATATATTGGACTCATGACATGTACTGTAAGATCGAACCTTTAGTCCTCTGTATATATTCAGTTACTTCGTTGCCTACCTATTTTGTTTCGTTGTTTGATTTTGTTTCGTTTTCTTTATTTTATCTCGATTGGATTTAGTCCTCTATGCTTATCACCTTTTGCTTCATTTGGTTTTTCTTCGAGGTGATAAGTTTCGGACCCTACCCCTTCTGTTTCTTTTTCTTTCTAACTCTATCTGTCCAAAATGGGTGAGCACAATTGAAACGGAAAACATTTGCTTCGAACATCATTGAGTTCCGAATCAAATGCTTCCAATTCTTATCGAAGTTTTTACTCAAGTCGAGGACTTATTCTTCGGTCGTTGAGATCCCGTCAAATCCGGGTCGTTGAGATTTTCTCGCGATTCGCCACGAAATCCTCGCCGCAGAACCCGGAGAGACAGTCGCTGGGGGCCGTTCGATCTGATCTGACAGCTCTTGTCAGACCTGCCTATATAAGGCATCCCACCCCAGCGAAGCCTTCCCACCTCCTCATTCGCATCTCCCCGGAACCCTTTCTCCCGAGCGCCGCTGAGCTCTTCGTCTCCATCGCCGCTCTCGCCGCTTCACTGCCGGAAGAGCGCCGCCGTGGAATTCACGCCGTCGACGAGCACATCCTCTCCGCTCTTCGCCGCCGTAGTTGCTTGACGCCACCGAGTTAGGGTACGCCAAGCCTCGGTCCAATCTCCATCTCTAGTTTTCTTCTGTTTCCAGATTGGATCCGTGTTCATAGTTTGTTTGTTTTTGGATGATTTCCGTAGGTTTCCTTGATCCGTTGGATCGTTGCACCGTTGCGAAACCTGTTTCTGCTACTCAAGGTTTCCTCCTCGATTCAGGTTAGAAGTTAGGGTTAGTATCTATCTATTCTGTGTTAGAGTTTCTGTTCATCATTGTGTGAGGTTAAGTCTAGCTCAGAACAGACCAGAATATTTACCCAAAACTCTTCACTGAATCTCTTGTCAAAATTGTTTTTGGATTGAAACTTTTGCTGGTGCTCATTCCATACTCGCCTTTTTTCCCTCGCTACGTTTGTGCTGTTCACAGGATGTCTGCAGAGTTAGGCTTCGGAAATGAGTCTCCAAATCTCGATCACATCAACAAAGCAGAACGTTCTGCTCCGAAGAAGAAAGGAGGCCGTACATAGGAAACCAACAACGCCAGAGGCATCCCCGAATCAATTCGCATTGCTCTGGGTTATGACACACCTCCTGAAGAGACCAAGAAGCAGCGCAAGAACCGCTTGCAAAACATTCGCCGGTACTGGGCTGTACGATGGTACAAATACAAGAGCATTCCCACATGGAAATGGACTATGCAATTTTCCTTCAGTCCACCCTATCAGTATACTTCAGCCATGTGCAGTCAGTACACTGAAGAGAATCGTCACCTGTACTACCCAGTTCCACCGAAGCTTCCTCACCCCAACACTCTCAAGACACCAGATGATTACCCAGAAGAGAAAGAACGATTGAGACTCGCTGCTGAAGCCAAGAGGCTGAAAGAAGAGAAGAAGGCAGCCAAGTTGGCTGAAGCGGAAGCCCAAGGTGCTGGGCCAAGCTCAAAGAAGAAGAAGAAGCTGAAGAAGAAGTCTGCTTCTCCACCCCATGCTACAACAGAAGACGAAGAACATGCCAGATTAGAGCAAGCTTCTCTGGAAGATTCCATCATGGATGAATCCAACGCTGCAGATGACAAATCTGAACACGAAGCAGATGACGAATCAGATGATCCTGCTCCCCCCAAGAAACAAAAACTTCAGATCCCACTGAAGAAAAATCCAGGAGAGAAACCTGATGCTAAGGTCAAGCCTTCTTCTCGGCCCACCATTGATCTCTCCAACTTGGTTGTCACGAAGCCCTTGGCCTCCAAGCCACCGGCTGATGCCCCCGACTCTGAGAGGCGATCAAAGCAGAAGCACGACCCCACCAAGAGACAACCTACAAAGGCTTCAGCACCAACGAAGCCCAAGCAGTCTGCTGCAACAAACCCTTCAGCGAAGCACAAGCTCACTGAAGAAGAATTGAGACAAAAAGACCTCGCGGAGGCACTTGAGCGCAACATCCATGCCAGAAGAGCAGCTGAGAAGAAGAAGGCAGATGACGATGCTGCCAGACAGAAAAAGGAGTTGGACTCAGCCAAGATGGCTGCAGAGAAGGCTGAGACGAAGCGCAAGCTCGCCGAAGCCGCAAAGAACGAACAGAAAGCTGCTGCTGAAGCTAAACAGCTAGCTGAACTTGAAGCTAAACGCAAGGCTTCATTAGAAAGCCTCAGAACGAAGAAAGCTGAGAAAGCTGCTAGGGCAAGTCAGAAGAAGCCCGTAGTTGATATGACTCCCTCAGCTATTCCATTGAAGCAGAAAGGCATATCTTTGCCTGAAGCTCAAGCTGAAGCTGATCGTCAGAGTGACCATAAATTCTCTGACCCTCGTGAAGGCGAACTCTGGGATCAGTTGGGCATCACTGAAGCCCTTTGGGAGAAGTGTGTAGCTGAAGATCCTGATGCTGCTGATCTTGGAGAAGTCTACATTTCCAGATCTATCGAAGCAATGATCACCACCATGATCAGTCAGCTGAAGGATTTGCATTCAAGAGATAGGGCTGAAATGAAAAAGATTCACAACTATCAGAAGCGAGCTGAATCAGAACCTGATGAAGAATTCAAACAGCACGCCCTGAAATTTCTTCAACAAGTGACAGAAGTCAATTCTACCACCAAGGACAATATCAAAATCTTCAAAGGCAAAGTAAAGGCCGCTGTAGATGACATGGTGAAGACCCATAATGCTTCCATTATGGAAATGGATTCAAGGAAACGCAAGGCTTCGCCCGAAGCTGAACGAGTTGTTGCACCGGCTCAATCTCCTAAGCCTGCTCCATCAAAGGCAACAGGACCCTCACCGAAGAAGAAAACCACCAAGAGGCGCAAGGTTACTTTGGCCTCAGCCGCAGACTTGGATACAAGTGATGAACAGCTACAGGGATCACCTGAAGCATTTCCCGCCCCTGCACCGAAGCCAAAGCCATCCAAGCCCGCATCAAAGTCTTCAGCTCCACCCACCAAGAATCCCACACCTCCTCCTACCAGAACCACCCCCAAGAAAACTCCACCCCAGAAAGCTCCTACTCCCACTCCAACGCCTGCTCAAACACCCACACTCATACCACCCCGTGTTCCCACACCCATCCATGATCCAACCCCCGAACCACAAAGGATTCCCACTCCACCAGTTGCCCCCGCACCACCTCCATCACCTCCCCATGAAGCTACTGCACCATCCCCAACCCACTCCAGAACCCATGTTACTCGAGATTTTTCCCCCGCCAGAATAGTTCAAGAGTCTGAAGCACATGTGCCCGACACCGAAGCACATGATGACGAAGACGAACAAGGACAAATTCTGAATCTGTCGCAAGAGCAAGCGCTTGTAGTCGCTCAATCTGCTGGCCCTTCAAGAGCCAATCAAATTGCTCCTCTGCAAAGAATTCGCGAGCGTTCGCGCCCCTGCCAAGATACCCAGCTTGACTCCAATTACCCGCGTGAAACTTTTCCTATATTCAAGGGTGCTGGTTATTCTTCAAGGCATGGCCCGGAATTCAACCTGGAACAACATAGGAAGCGCCATCGATTCTTTGGTGTTAGTCCTTATGCTTCTGACCGCACAGCGGATGATCTTCGTTTTTGGACTGCTGAACAACAAGTCTTATACACCAAAGTCTTCTGCCAGCAAGGAGTTCTGTTTAGGCACAAGTTTCTGGACTTGCGAAGTCTTTCCACTGCATCCTGCTTTTAGAACGTTCTCGAAACTATTGAAAATCAGAATTTGACTCGGTTGTTTGCGTTGAGCACTCCTTTCAACTCAGAGCTCATCAAGAAATTCTATGCAACCCTTTATGTGTCTGGTGATGCCAATGAACCCATCTCATGGGCGCTGGAATGGATGATTCAAGGAAAAGTCTTCAGGATGTCCTCTGCCGAATTCATGGAAATTGTTAACATCCCAAGGCATTATGGAGTTCATGAAAAGATTCATGCTGAACCTGATCTGTCTGAAGAAGAATTTTCAACTCTGTTGGATCCTGAAGCCACTGATAACCATATTCCTCAAAACATTCGCCCGAAGCACTTGAACTTCATTTCAAGGACTTGGTTCTTCATCCTGTCAAACTCATTGATTCCTTTGAGTACAGCTTCGGAAGAATCGAATCTTTATCCAGAGACAAGGCATGCTATTATGAAACTCACTCATGGCCTTCTCTTCGACTTTGAGGATTGCTTCATTAGTAATTTGGTTCATGCAGCAGAGCTACCTTTCACACTGAAACCCTATGCTCCCTGGCTGCAAGTTGTATGTAAACTATGGTTGGAACGAAGACTTTGTGGCACGCCATCATCCGAAGCTTTTCCTCCCACCAGTGCGTGACTCCTTGGAACTCCTAAGGAAACCCAATGATCCATTTGCCTCATATGTTGGTGTGCGCCATGAAGTCAATGAGCGAAACTTATCCAAGACGTTCCAGAAAGACTGCCATCATTTTGAAGTTAATCTTCGCATGCAGCAAATGCTTGACAACTTTATTGAAGCAAATCAACGCCAGATGCAGTTTCTTGCTGATGAGATCAACCGTGTTGGCAATATAGCACTCAACAACAATCAGTACTTGCGTGTGCTCAAGCTTCATTCCTGGAAAGGGCTCAGGAAGTTCAACTCTATCAAAGGTCTTCGTAACGATCGCATCTACAAAGAGTATCCGCACCTCCAGCAAAACTTTTCTCGTGATGACTCAGTGGACCGCCCGAGTCAGAAGATCCCTCCCCTGCACAAGATTGATGAAGTCTTCTTCGTCAACGAGCCTGAACCCATCCGGCCTGATACCGTCTCCGAGAATGACTCCATCACCTCAAAGGACGACGACCTCGACATCAACCTCATCACTCAGTCGCGCCACGAAGCTATTCCAACATCATCTTCCGAAGAAGAATCCTCAGGCGATCAGTCTTCGTCGGATGAGTCTTCGTCAAGCTCAGCTTCGTCGGGTTCTAAGGGTTCAGATGCCGCGAAATAGATCTCTCGAACCCTTTCTCAACCTTTTGTCCAATCATTGACAAAAAGGGGGAGAATGAGGGCATCGATGAGTTAGTTTTGCATCGGGGAAAGGGTTTGCTTTTTTCTATTTGCTTCATTTGGTTAAGTTACGACAAATAAACTTTCCATTCCTTTCGATTGGGTTGTAACTTAAGTTTAACTTCGGTCATGCCACTCCTGTGCTACACTCAAGTTTTAATAACCCCTTTGCTTGCAAGTATTGCTTCGTATCTTCTATCTTGCAGGTGGTTATTATTTTCTTAGTCACAGGTCATTGGAAGCAATTGCATACATACCTGGATATATATATCTTCAATGCAATTGTATTCGCTAAGATATTTTGTTTCGCTCTTCACCGAAAAAATTTATCTCAAGCATTAACTTTGATTATATAAATCTTCGATGCTTGATTTCAGGGGGAGCCAAAAACTTCATATCTTAGAGTTTGTCCCATCACTTCACAAAAACTTCAATATCTTCTATCAATGCCTGTTTTGTCAACAATAGTCCAAAAAGGGGGAGATTGTAAGAGCAAAGTTTTGCCCCCGTGTGTTTTGGATATTGTTGGACAAGACAGTAGAGGAACTAACAATGTTTTCTAGTGTAAAAAGTTGTATAGGTTCCTGAAGGACAAGCTAGGTGATAAAGCTTCAGTGAAGGTCTTCAACTTATCGAAGCATTACCCTCGGAGCGAAACTTAATCATGAAGGATGACCCCCAAAAATGAAGGTGTCCTGAAGCTCTACTCATTGAAGGAAATGAAGAGGACGGCGCATGACTTAGATGTTTTTTGCGTAGTTATTTTTCAGTTCTTTGATTCATAGGACAAACCGTACTATCAAGAGGGGTATTTAGTTTGTGAACACCGAAGTCATTGAGAAATGCTCAGATCAAATCCAAGCCAAGTGAGAAGCCTGAGTGAAGAAATCTCATGTGCACTAAGTTAAGCTTCGGTAGCAAAGACTTCGTTCTTTGGCTACTGAAGCAGAACTAAGTCCGTGAGTCAGCTTTACTTGTTCCTCAAGTAAAGTTGCGCATTGATGACAAATCCGACCGTTGTGGACACGTGTCAAGCTGTCACCTCGGGTCAGTTTGGTCATTCCGCACCTTGGGATCGCCAACTATAAATCCGCCGCCCCCTCCTCCATTTGCAGGGGGCAGCTCCAAGATTATTCCTAAGAGAGATTGCAGAGAGCACCCCAAAAACGCCAACGAAGCAAAACCCAAAATCCAGATACTTTAACCTAAGTCCCATTGATCTGAGTAGATTCGAGATGACTTAGGTGAAAGCTTACTAGCCTTTTTATCTTGGAGAACTGCAATTCTCCTAGACGGTTAGAGTGTTGTTCTTCAGAGAGCGAAGAGTAATTGTCGCCTCGAAGTCCAGTTTGTCAAAGGTTTTGGTGATTTCCTCAATAAGCAACCACGAGTGAAGAACTGATCAAGCTCAAGGAGTTTGATGCAGTGGAGCAACGGACGGAGAGAGATTTGCTCCAGGTGTTCAATCACCAGTCCCTCCAACCAGACGTAGCGCTTTGCAGAGCGTGAACTGGTCGAACAAACATCGCCGAGTCCCAGTTCGTTTTACTTCAAGCATTTACCTTCAGTATTGCATTTGCTTCACTGTTATGCTTCAATGGGTTTTGATTCACTGCATTTAGTTTCGCTTCCAGTTATACTTCGCTATTCTGCACTGTTTATGCTTCACTTCAATAGTTTCAGTAGAAAATTTTGAAGTGATCATTCACCCCCTCCCCCTCTGATCACATACTTGGACTTTCAGGGCTGAACCCACAATCGAACATAACGCTCTCTCTTGGAGTAGCAAATAAAATACTTGGCCAAAGGAAATACCGCAATGGATAACATGCAAGAATTTACTCAGGAACAAAATATAAAAGAGAAGAACCAAATATATTACTCATCACAATCTGAACATAGTCTCATAATCCATCAGATCCCAACAAACTTAGCATAGCAACATCAGAAATTACATAGATGCCTCGATCATGTGAGGCATCTCACGAGGACTCGAAAGTGGAAGAACAAAAGTGTGAGAGATTCATCACATAGCTACTGGTCACGGACCCATGGTCCAAGGGGGACTACTCACGGCACATCCTGGAGGCGTCCATGGCTATGGATGGTCTCCCGGAGGGGGTTCCTCCTTCCGGCAGGGTGCCGGGGCAGCTTCTCCAGGCAGCCCCGATCTTGAAACGGCGGAGGTGGCGGTACAGAGGGGAGTTCGCGAGAAAGAGATCGTTATAAGGGGTTTCCACCCCGAGGGGTAAATGTAGGCGAAGGGGGGCATCGAGGGGACCCACTAGGCAGTCAGGAGGGTCCCTGGCGCGGCCAAGGGTGGGGCCGCGCCACCTGCCCTCCTGGCTTCCTTGTGGTGGCCCCCCTTCCCTCTCTTGGTGATTTCGGAAGCTTCTGTTGCGCTGATTTTTTATATATTTTTCCCGGAATTTTGGGAGCACTTTTCATTGCCGGAAAACCTGAAATACAAAAACAGAAGAAAACAAAAACTGGCAACTGGGTGCACTGAGTTAATAGGTTAGTCCAAATAGGTTCAAAAGTGTATGAAAGTTCAAGCAAAACATGGAAAAGTCACACAAAACATGCATGAGGCAAGCAGAAATTATAGATACGTTTGGGACATATCACATAGCAACACAGAAAATTACATAGATGGCTCAATCATGTGAGGCCGCTCACGAGGTCTCGAAAGTGGAAGCACGAAGAGGGGAGGAGAAATCACATAGCTACTGGTCATGGACTGTAAGGCCCGATATGCGGTACTGTTCCAGATCTAGATGTTTCCATCCAGATCCGGGGACGAAGCACATATCGGTCCCCCGCGACATATGACATAGCCATATGCCCCGGGTTTCCAACATGATATCACAACATTACAGATACAAGGTGTAAGGCCCGATATGCGGTACTGTTCCAGATCTAGATGTTTCCATCCAGATCCGGGGACGAACTTCTGTCGAGATAATTTTCCGTAGAGATACGACATCGTCGGAAAACGAAACCATCGGGAGATCAAGAGAAGGAAAGGCAGTTCAAAGCGACGGTCAAGGAAGCATTCTCATGTAAATCGTGAGGATACTGGGCAAAAGTACTGAAGTCAATAGACGACCAAGATGTTTATCCAGAGTCGGAAGAACTAAAGGTACTACAGAATTCCCGAACCTGAGATCGGAATCGAGAAAATACGCTGCAAGCAAGGCATTGTAACGGTTCCGAAACTCCACACACTCAAGATCCTAGAGTTTGAAAGGGGATAAGTCGAGAAATAAAACACTTACGACACTTGTCCTGACCAGAGCAAGGGTAAGGAGTAAAAAGATTCCTACTCTCCGATAACTAACTTATTAACTACAAAATAGTTTTTGTCTAGACTCGACTTCGGCCAGAGAGGGGATCCTACGGTCGGTAAGGCTCTGATACCAAGTTGTAAGGCCCGATATGCGGTACTATTCCAGATCTAGATGTTTCCATCCAGATCCGGGGACGAAGCACATATCGGTCCCACCGCGACATATGACATAGCCATATGCCCCGGATTTCCAACATGACATCACAACATTACAGATACAAGGATACAACATCTCATACAATCGACATACAACTGCCTTAATACAATACAACAGCGGAAGATATATGTCTGAGTGCAGACTACAATCAAATGCCTACTGGCAAAGATAAAAAGCATCGATCCCATAACCACACGGGTCTAGGCCCTCCGCCGGGATCCGCCTAACTAGTCGTCGTCGAGTCTCCACGTGAAACGTCGGTCACCATTTCTTTTGTCGATCAAGAACCCTGAAAAGAGTTTGGGGGTAGTATCATGAGTACAGAAGTACTCATCATCCAACTGTAGTGGTCATCTGACCCAGCAAGGACTTCATCACTCGTCATTCTAGGACAACTAGTAGTTTACGGTAAGGAAGGGGTAAGTGGTGAGGTTGCTGCCGCACTAGCATTTATGAAGTGGCTAACGATCTAGAGAGTAAGATATCAGCTACTTACGCAAACATTCGATGAGGAATCGCCTCCAACAAGTCTTGCTATCAGCTACTTACGCAAACATAACACCTATCCTATCCTTGTCCTCCTCTTCGCATCCCGACGAAGAAGAAGCAGTCAAGGCACACACACACGTTGATCAAGTTATATTAAGATTGTCTCAGTTGTTGTTGTCTATGAACAAGGAGTAGGTCTCAAGTCGTCCATAACCGTGGACACGGCTTCTCGAAAATATTTAACCCTGCAGGGGTGTACCAACTGCCCATTACGAGGCTCCGCACGCACGCCCATCTCTCTCAGTTGCTACCCATCACAGGAAACCATTTTATGATTTAGTTCCAACAGATCCGAAACGACATGTCCCTGTAGCTAACAACGAAAAAATCCGGGTGGCCCCCGGTGAGACGACATCCAACCCAGGAGCCGGCCGCTCTCTCGATCTGGTCTCTACCGTATGACTCCAGGTTTGGATTGCCGGTTAATCACACATGGGACACCGGGTCCTCAGCCGGTCATGATGGGCCAGCAAGGGAACTATGTCCTGTCTGGTCCGGGTTGGTTTAAAAACTACTGGCGTACGACCAGCACACACACGGTTTCAAATGGTAAAATCAGCTTGGGCCACCACTAGAAATGCTTGAAGCTAGGTAGGTAAGAAAAGGGGACACCATAAAATCCCACACACGGTTAGGCACGCTCAGTCTTAAAACCAATACCCGGAACTCGGGTCCTAGGTGACTCGAATGGAACAAAGCGTCGGGGCGGGATAGCCTAGACCTTCCATCCTTCGTCGAATATAGTCAACATTATATTAAATCATATCATCAACAACAATAATAATAATGTGATATCCCAAACCAAGGAGTAACAGGGTAACATCGTAGCATCCTAAGCATGCATACTAAGCAGGGGTTGAGAAATGAGCAACAGTAACATAGCAGTACAAGGTTTGCTGGGAGGGGACATGGCTGTATCGGTTTAAAAGAGGCTGTAAACATGTGGTAGGATCAAACATCGAACCTAACCTAGACTAGCATGCAAACCTCTGGTTGAAATAGAATGGATCATAAGTAATGTATAGTCCTTGCCTGTTGATAAGTCGGGTTCCGAAGGTGTAGTGGATCGCAATCTCGCATCGTCTCCGAAGGTACCCGCGGAAGCACACAAGACGATAAACACTGGAAAGCAATCAATGAGCAAGCATCTATTACTACGAGCCAAACACGAGCAAGCATCAACAAGAAGGCAACACGAGACATCGCACCTACCGTCGAGAGCGTTTGCTAACAGGTTAAGTGGAGTACTCGTCACACACGACGATACCGCACATTTACAAGGGTTCAAGTTGTTTAGCTACAGGTGACCAACAAAGGTTATTAACATGGCAACTCAAGCAAGCATGGCATAGCACACAAACACGGCAAGACGTGAAGCATAAAAGAAACTATCTATGCTAGTCAATTTAAGTGAAGCACAACCTAAACATGGCATACACTAAGTGGCGCACAACAATTAAAGGATTTGGTACTGTTCTGTCCTAAAAAACATTTTAGATTGGTTAACAACAGCAAACAATAGCATAAAAACAAAGTACACAAAAAACTAATCAAGTTACATATAAGGCACAACCCAAACGGAGTTACGGTTAAAAAGATACAAGCAAAACAAGTTACGGGCACAATCTGCCAACATCAAGAAGCACATTTTAGATCAATGCATAAACAGAATAATCAATGCAAACATGCTCACAAATGATATGGAACTAAAGTAGACATGACAGGGAAGGCATGTCAAAAAGAATCATGCAAATAGGCATCATAGATCAAAAGATATTAAGCATGCAACATGGCATCGGAACATTACAAACCTAGAGAAAAACAGAGGTGGCTGTCAAAAACAGCAACATAGCAACTTTGGAGCTCAATAACTATATGACCAGCAAGCATATCATGAAAATGCAATACATGTAATGGAATTAGAAATGATGCTTAACAATATGAAATTGGAATCACTCAACTCCGATAAACGGTCGCGACACACTCGTCGATCGAAGTTGCAACAAAATATAAACAGCAACACACTAACAGCAGGGTAGCTACTTTGGAGAAAGATACAATCATCATGCATCAAGAAAATATGGCATGTGAAAGCATGAAACTGAAGTAGAAACAATGCTTAACGCAACGCAAAAGGAATCACTCAATTCCGACATACGGTTGCGAAGCAACCGTCGCCTGAAGTTTCAATCAAGCAACAGTTTTCAGACAGTTTAACAGCAGCAGTTGCAATTAACGATCTGATGCCCTGTTTAGCACACAATTACACAATCAAGATGACCTCAAATTCAAATGCTCACAAATATGGATGGCAATTTTATCCATGGATGTGGATACCCATGGATACCTGACCCGGTAGGGAAAGGGTATGGAGAGCATTTGTACCCATGGATCCGTGGATATGGATACCCACGAATAATCGGGTTGGGCATGGTTATAATTTCTGCTCCATGGATATCCATTGGATAACCATATGGCTGGTGGGGCCATATGGTAGTGACACTAAACTAAGCAAACATCCAATCCCCAAGATTTGAAGACAACTGTAAGACTATTTGACAACTTCGGTTAAGATGTTTGAACAGTGTACTTGCTGCCTACTTATGCTTTTAGCTTATGTGTCATGCTTGTCTCTTATATTTTCATTAGTGAATGAATGATGATGAGTTAATTTGATCTTTGGGAAGGCTTCGTGCAGATTTTTCTATGCCCATGGAGCTCCATAGGTATCTGGGTATCCAATGGGTTTGGGCATGGGCACAAGTTGTGCCCATGGATACCTTGGTGGACGGGCAAAGGGTAGAAAGATGGGTCATGGGTTGGATTCGGACCAGCTCCACCCGCACCAAACCTGACCCATTGCCATCCGTACTCACAAAAGATGAATTGAAGTACACGCAATTCTAAGCAACTTTCATTTTGGGCGCACGTTCATCGGAACTACCGTTTAGGCGTTATTCGCAGCACAAAAAGCAATCAGCAGCATAGTTCAACACTTAACAGAAAAGGAAAAACATTAAAGAAGAAAAAAAAGAAGGGGCCTCACCCCCTAGTGGACTTGTCCCACTGGAAGCTGAGGCGGCTGGGCCGTTGGCCGGCTGGCTTGGGCTGTGGGCCGCTGGGGAGGAGGCCGGCCCAGGCTCGCCAGGCGGTTGGAGGAGCCGGCCTCGACACCGTTCCCGCACGGTTGGCTGGCGGCGCGAGCACCGGCGGCTCGCCGGAGGCGGCCTAGGCACAACGAGGGGCGGCAGGGTGGTCGGGGCAGGCGGATCCGGCCGCGGGACGGGCTTTTGGCGGCGGCGCGAAGAGGTCCCCGGGGCGGCTGCTCCGAGCTCGGGGCCGAGCCCATCCATGGCGGCAGCGGCCGGCTAACCTGTGGGAGAGAGAAGAGAGGGTGAGGGAGGAAAGGAGAGAGGGAGGGCGCAGAGGATGTGGAGAAGACCGGCGGCTCGCCGAAGTGGCTGCAGCGGCGGCTGCCCGGCTGGCCGCCCCCGGCGGGGGAGGCGGGATCCAGAGGAGCGGCGGCTGTGCGACTTCACGGGAGGAGGGAGGATGTGCGGTAGGTGGGGAGCTCCCCGGGCCGTTGGATCGGCCGATCCAACGGTCCAGATCGCATGGGGCTAGAATTTGGGCGAAAATTAGGCAAAATTGCGAAATTGGGGGCAAAGTGGAGGGGGTGGCTCCAATTTTGTGGCTAGGCAAACCCTAGAAATTGGTGGGAGTGTGGTGGTCTTTATATAGCCCAGGTGGTTGGCAATTTGCAAAAACATCCCCGGTTTTTCTCTCTCGCGCGCGGTGCTCACGTTCCTGACCGCCGGGGGTCCGCAGTACCTCCGATTCGGGTAAAACTTTGAACTGCGCGATCAGCGCGTCGAGCCGGCGGCGTTCACCTCGCGTTGGAACCGTTCCGAGAACACTTTCCGGCGCGCTATAAAAATATCCCGTTTAAATATTAAATAGGGTTTTCGTTCTGTTGGCTGCGGCTGGTCTCGTGCGGTTTTCGCGACGGTGATCGGGTGAAACCCGATGTCGCAAAGGTCGAGTGTCATGGTGGCAACGGTCGGTATCCGTCCGATACGAGATAAGAGGGGGAAAAATAATCGCCGATCGATAAATCGGGGATGTGATGCCCCACAGGCGTAAGGAATTGAGATAGTCTTCGCGGATAAGTTAACCCAATTTATTGATTCGACACACGGGGCCCAAAGAGTATTTATAAGCTTTGACAGTTGAGTTGTCAATTCAACCGCACCTGAAATATACTTGCTTGCAACAAAAGATAAGTGGTAACGGTAATATGATAGTGATGGTGGTAACAGCAAAAGTAAATAGCAAAAGTAACAACTAATGACCAGCAGGATTGAAAACACTGTAGGCTAGGGAGATGGATGGTTGGGAGCTCCATGGATGAGAGTGAATATATAATAGATTCTAACACGGAGCAAGGCACACAGAAAAGAAATGATCATCTAGGCAAATATCAAACATTAGGCATGTATCCCGTAGGTAGTTGTGCGTGCTTGCAAAAAGAACTTGCACAACATCTTTTGTCCTACCATCCCGCTACGAACGGGGCCAAAAGGAACTTATGGAGATTAAGGTGCTCCTGTCAAAGAGCACCGGAACAAAGCAATAAACTCAATGGATACATGGAATCCTCAAATTATGGACCATCCCCTTTGGTGTCCCAAGATGTCACCTTTGGGATCGCCGGTTCCGGACCATAATAGGTGCATACAACTCATAGATAGGATCTAGAACACAAATATATTCATGAAACACATAGGGCTCAGATCTGAAAACATGGCACTCGGGCCCAAACTGACAAGCATTAAGAGCAACAAGTTGAAGCAAAGAAGATAAACACCAATCTAGATGTTAGGCAACATGCCCCCAACAATCTGACGAACTATTACATGATCAAACTCATCCAATCCCTACCATCCCCTTTGCCTAAAGTAGGGAATTACTCACACATATGAAGGGAAGTCATGGAGGATGGATGGATTGGTGATGGTGATGACGATGGCGACGATCTCCCCTCTCCGGAGGTCAAACAGCCTCCAGATTAGCCCTCCCGAAGAAGAACAGAGGGTGGCGGCGGCTCCGCGATGGAAACTGGGAAAAAGACTTATGTTCTGGGGTTTTCCCGTCACGGGGATAAATAGGAGTTTCGGTAGGGCACCAGAGGAGGGGGAGGCCCCCAGGCGGCCAGAGGGCGCGGCCCACCCCTGGTCGCGCCAGGGGGCGCCTAGGGCCCCCAGGGCTCCCCTCTGGTCCCACTTCTGGCTTTTGGCTCCATCGGGTGCGTGGATTTTCTGGTATTTTTCTGGGAATTTTCTGGAACGTCTAAAAATCCATTTTCCTGCACACAATAAAACCATACAGGCAGCTCTGCTGAAAACAGCGTTAGTCCGGGTTAGTTTCGTCCAAATCATGCAAGAATGAGGGAAAAAGAATAGAAAAAGTGTTTGGAAAAGTAGATACGTTTGAGACGGATCAACTCCCCCAAGCTTAGCATATTGTTTTTCCTCAAGCAATTCAGTTCAACGAACTGGACGCGACAAAGAAAACTTTGACAAACTCTTTTGCTTCATTAGATGTATATAAGCATGTACTACGAAAAGAGTTTAGCAAGTATTGAAACAATGCTATAAGGACAATGCACGAAGCAATTCTTATTTCATTTGATCAGTCACAAACAACTAAAAGTAAATAATAAGCTACTGAAAATCAAGACAGGATCACAATGCACATAGCTTGAACATACTTGAGTGGCATTTCGCTAGCCTCCATGAGTGAAGCAAAACATAAATGCAGAAACACCTCCGGAGTTTTAAAGGTGACTAGAACTCAGTATTTCAGACTAGCAATAACACAAGCATGCAGAAGACAATGTAATACTTTGGGTCAATGCATGTTACACTAAGAATGAAAATTATGCTCTCATAGTCGGTGCTTTGAAGAAAGAAGGGGAGACTCTCGAACCGTGGCTTTTGATGGCAAGGTTGAAAACCCGTGAAAGGAAGCAAAGACTAAACATGTGCCAGAGCTCTTTGTTTTGAAAACAGAGATAAAACTCTTTTGAGAGGTGTAACTTTCTAGTCAACGGTGAACGGTAAAGGTCTCTCAATATCTCCCATGCCAACCATATATAATGTCTTTTTCTTACACATATTCCCTTATCCATAAATCATTTGATGGTCTACGGAACCTTTTATTTTGCCTCAAGGATGGAAGGAGGGTATCGTTCCACCTATCATAAGCAGCATTTCGTCCATTTCACTCCATCATCAAGTATGTGGGAGGTGTAACTCTCGTATATATTTTTTTCTTTTTTCTTTCTGTTTGACTAGTTAAAACTTCTGTCAAAATATTTTTGGCATGAAAGATACTGATTTCCCCTTACCGCACCATGAGCTTGTACGGTTACAAAAGGGAAACTTTTGAATAAATTTCGAGATGGCACAAGAAAGTCTAAGTTAGGAGTGGCCGGTAAATACCACATATAGGTAGGTATGGTGGACTCAAATGGAATAACTGGTTTCAAGGATTTTGGATGCACGAGAAGAATTCCGCTTAGTGCGAGCGAAGGCTAGCAAAAGACTGGGAAGCGACCAACTAGAGAGCAATAACTGTCATAATCATGCAGAGCGACAAAGCAACATTGAATCGGGCATGAAAGTGATATAACTATTCTGAAACAAAAAGATCATCAAGGCAAAAATAGACTTTTTAGTCATAAGCATGTGTGAACATGTGCCAAGTCAATCCAAAAATTCTCCGAAGGGAAATACCACTTCAGTATGCCAAACCATGAACAATGCAATGCATGTAAATCATTTCAACAACACATTATGTACTCTAGCTATTTGAGACTAGCCACAAGGAAAGCATTAACACTGGGAAAGCATTGTAAACATAGCACTATGGTCTTTAGATCATAAGTACAGGCATATGTACAAAAGTAGAAACAGGAAGAGTTCATACCGGTTTTCCTTGTTGCTTCCCTTCCGTCGATCTTCGTCATTACTGCCTGGTCACTTGCACGATCGAACGTAGGAAATATAATCAAATGCCATCACGGACTCGAGCTGAACTCTGAAAACAAAGCAAACTAAAGAGAGAAAGGAAATATTTTTGGGTTTTTTTAAAGGTTAAGCGAGAGCAAAAGAAAAGAGAAAATCTTTTTGTTGTTTTTGCAAAGAAAGAAAGAAAGAAGGACGGGCAAACACTTCGAAAAGAGCAAAGCGAACAAAAATAAAACGGATAATACAATGGAAAAGTGAGAAGGGCACGTACTCCCCCAAGCTTAGGCTTTTGGCCTAAGTTGGTAGTAGCTAATGTCCCCAGGAGCCTCCTGCTCCAGGGTAGTACTGGTGAGTCCAAGGGTCGTATGAGGCTTCCGGTGCGTACACCGAAGTCCTCGGATCCTCCCACGAAGAAGGATCCGCGCTCCAAGCAGAGGAAGACCCTTCACCAAACTGGGTGACGGTCTCTCCCTGTAAAGGTGGGAACTCACCATGCTCCTCCTCGTCGGGCACAACCCCCTCCATGGGGTTATGAAACTGATGCTGGACCACGAACTCATCGAACTGGATAACATCAAAGGACCATCCGTTCCTGCGTGAAAAATCAAACAAAAGAGGTGCAGGTAGACGGATCTTGCGTTCCGTGGTAGCTCCGAAACGCAAGATATAATCAAGGTTACCAAACTCGGAAGTCATGGTAACAAACTTATGCCTTTTCATAGTAGCAAGATCAAAACTTAAATAAGAAAAAGGCTTATCATCGGGGTGTGAGTGCCATTAAGAGACTCTAGGATAAGTGTGGCGTAAACGCCACCAAATAAATCTCCCTTGTTACCGTTCATAGCAAGGCGTCGAGCAATTAAGGCACCCACATTATAATCGAACCTCCCTGAGAGGGCGGTTGCCAGGATAGCAATATCCGGCGCAGATATGTTGCTCGTGTTGTCACGAGCTAACACCCCTCTAGCAATAAAATACGCAAAATACCTGAGGTGTGGGAATAAGATGCTGGAGATCTTTGACCGATGAATATCCCTTGTATCCATGCTACAGAGAGAGTTGAAGACGGTTCTCAGCTCGGAGGGCTGAGAACTCATCTTCGCCGTTAGTCCAACGTTCGGCACACCTATTATTTCACAAAACTTTTCCAAAGGCATGGTCAGAAGATCATTGTAAATTTTAAACTCAACAGAACCAGCATCAAGGTTATATCTAAAACTGTTAATGAAACAGGAGGTGAGTTTTTGATACTGAGCAACACGGCACGTTGCGAGCCGCGTCAGACCTGCATTAGCACAAAGATTATAGAACTCCTCCTTAATTCCTGCAGCTTCAAGGAATTCATCGCACGGGAAAGTCATTGCACGTGATGGATTTGTGTCCTCAAACAACTCTAAGGGCACATGATCTTCGTTATAGCTAACCCTAGTAGTCGAGGGTGAAGCTGCATCTCTTGTAACTCGATCGGAGCGCTCGGGCCTTTTCTTCCCAAGCCACCCCTTTGCTCTTCCTAGCAAACTCATTTCTTAAATTTTTGACAAATTACAAAAACGAGGATTTAAACAAAGTGAGTTAAGGCAAACTACTCAACTCACTTACCTACAGCATAAACTTGCATCAAAACTTGGAAAATAAAATTCTACACATGCATCAAGCTCATATAAACAGCACCAAGAGCTACTAAATACTCACAAATGAGGCCACCAATCAAAAATCTAATTGGAGGGGTGAAGGAGTTACATACCAGGGAGTATTTTCTCAAAATCTCAGCTCGAATGGTGGGATGTAGAGAGAGATCGAAAATCGCCTCCAAGGACAGCAAGAACGCAAGAACTGGAGCAGAACTCGTGTTTTTGGAGAGAGAGGAAGGAGGACGAAGAAGACATACCTGGAAGTGGGGCCTGTGGGCCCCAGGCGCACTGTGGGCGCGGCCAGGGGGCAGGCCGCGCCAGCTGGCCGCCTGGGCCACTGGTGGCCCCCCCTGGTCAGCCCCAGGTGCCTCTGGGTCACTCCCTGCATGGAAATTTTTATTTTTATTTTTCTGGAATTTTCTGAAAACTTCACTGTTGAAAATTTCTCGGAGTTCAAAAAGCTGCAAAACTTTCTGAAAACTTAAAGCGGTGATTAGTATTGTGAAGCTTCAAAAACATAAAAAACTTGGTACAGCAAAGAGAATGAAAGCTAAAGCAAATGAAAACATAACAAGCTTAACTTTTTACCTATATAAAACAAGCTCACTAGTAAGGTTGATCAAGTCTTACCAACAAACCGGCGATATATAGAACAAGAAGTCTCCCCTCTTAAGAAGTGATCATTGCACCTTTACTTTAATGGACATTGCCCCCACCATAATGGTTTTGTATTTGTGGTGCACATGTAGTGGACAGTCCCATTCTCGAATCTTCACGGTCTCAACATTCTCTATAGAGTTAAGGCCATGCCTCTTGTCGATCTTCTTTGGAAAATACAGCATGTGTTCTCTATCATCAACGTTGAAAGTGACCTTTCCTTTATTGAAATCAATAATAGCACCTGTGGTGTTAAGAAAAGGTCTACCAAGAATAATGGACATGCTCCCATCCTCGAGCATGTCAAGCACAACAAAATCTGTAAGGATCAAACAGTTAGCAACTTCAACGGGAACATCTTCACAAATACCAATGGGGACAGCTGTTGACTTGTCAGCCATCTGAAGAGAGATATCTGTAGGGATTAGTTTCTCTAAACAAAGCCTCTTGTAAAGAGAGAAAGGCATAACACTCACTCATGCGCCAAGATCACATAAAGCAGTTCTGACGTAATTATTCTTTATGGATCAAGGAATGGTGGGTATACCTGGATCACCGAGCTTTTTAGGAATCTTTCCACTGAAAGAGTAGTTAGCAAGCATAGTAGATATTGCCTCATTAGGAACTTTTCTTTTATTAGTAACAATATCTTTCATATATGTCGAATAGGGAGGTAACTTAATAGCATCAGTCAAAGGAATTTGAAGAAAAAGAGGTTTCATCCATTCAAATAATTTATTATAATGCTCTTCTTCTTTAGATTTGAGGGACTTACTTGGAAAGGGCATGGGTTTCTGTATCCATGGTTCTCTTTCCTTCCCATGTCTTCTTGCGATGAAGTCTTCTCTAGAATACCTCTTGCGCTTATCGGGTGTTTCTCCTTCTCTTACCTCAGGAGAATCATCCTTCTCCGCGTCCTTTTCTTCGGGCTCGCCACCGTCTTCTGTTTCAGCATCGGAGGTAGATATGCTGTTAGGATCAACAGCTGGCTTTTCACTTGTGATAGGATCATCAGGATTGTCAGCCTCCTTGTGTTTCTTCTTCTTCTTCTCCTTCGGAGAGCTAACAGTCTCGTCTTCTTCTTGTACTTGAGAATCTTGCTCGATCCTCTTTGGATGCCCCTCAGGATAGAGTGGGTCCTGGGTGTGTGTTCCACCTCTAGTTTTGATGCCATAAGCTTTTATGTCCCGTTTGGCATTATTAGCAAGAAAATATTTTTGCACATTAGAAATTTGTTCAAGCTGAGTTTGAACCATATGAAAATGCTTAACAAGACATTTAACATCATTAACTGTTCTTTCTAGAACACCACACAAACTTTTGATAGAAAGAGAGTTATCATACAACTGACTTTGTAACCTCCTATTAAAATGGTCTTTCTTAACAATGACATTATCAAGCTCATCTAAACATTGGTCGGGAGGCTTACCTTTAGGGATGTCACTTTCAGTAAAGTCTAATAGAGAGTGTACCTCTACCAGCGGAGGGTGAATAGTAGGCTCACACAACTTCTCGATAGGCGGTAAATTCTTCACGTCTTCGGCTTTAATACCTTTCTCCTTTATAGACTTCTTTGCTTCTTTCATATCTTCGGGGTTCAGAACAAGCATGCCCCTCTTTTTAGGTGGTAGAAGTGGTTCAGGAATGGACCAATCTTCATAGTTTTTGGCGATTTTGCACATTAATTCTTCTGCATCGTCCGGTGTTCTTTCCCTAAAAACACAACTAGCACAACTATCCAGGTAGGATCTGGATTCATCGGTTAAACCAGCGTAAAATATATCAAGAAGTTCATTTTTGGGGACTCCATGTCCCGGCATAACCTTAAGTAAATCACAAAACCTCCCCCAAGCTTTAGGGAGGTGCTCATCCTGCAATTGTTTAAAGTTATAGATTCTTTGCAAAGCAGCGTGTTGCATATGAGCTAGAAAATATTTATCAACAAATTTTTTGACTAAGTCCTGAGGACTCTTAATGGAACCATAGGGTAGTGCATCATACCATGATTTAGCGTCTTCCTTTAAAGAAAAAGGAAAAAAGCTTGGCCACATAGAAGTTTCGTATCTTCTTATCAGTAGTGAATAGGTTTCCTAGCTCACCGAGTTTGGTCAAGTGTGCTATAGCATCATCATTTTCTCTGCCTTAAAAGGGGTCAGCCTCGACTGTAGATATAAGTAAAAGATCAACAGAGAAATCATAATCAGGATCAGTGATGCATGTAGGAGACGTGACAAATTGAGGATCAGGAATAACTTTGTTCTTCATGGAGTGCTTTTTGAGCAACTCCTTAACAGAACCAGGGTCAGAGTCGACACACTCTATGAGTTCCCTGCAAAAATCTTCATCAAGAGTAACATAATCATCATCAAGGATTCTCTCCTTGAGTTCATCTAAGCACGGGTAACCAAAGGTTTTGCAGGTAGGAATATAGGTAGCAGGAGTCTCGGTCTTGGATTCTGTTGCAGCCTTAGCACTCTGAGTTTCAATATAGTGACCAAGAAAAGTAGTATCATCAAGAATAGTGGAGGCATCATCAAAAGTATCGGACATAGTGACTGACTCAATAGAAGCATCATCTAGTGGTGGTGAAGTAAACTTACTCATAACAGAAGGTGAATCAAGTGTAACACTAGTGTTCAGAACAGTACCTTTTCTTGTACGGGATGGTAAGATCGGAACCTTGGGGTCTCCTTTCTTACCCATAGCAGATGATGTGCAGCAGGAAGGATACTTCAAGTAGACATGTAAATATTGCTATGCTCCCCAGCAACGGGCCCACAAAACACTGCTTGATGCCCCACAGGC
This sequence comes from Bromus sterilis, assembly GCA_950022295.1. NCBI lineage: Eukaryota > Viridiplantae > Streptophyta > Magnoliopsida > Poales > Poaceae > Bromus > Bromus sterilis. Next base: position 179,300,999 of record OX465601.1, on the reverse strand, counting down.
GTAAGGGATCGAGATAGTCTTCGCGGGTAAGTTAACCCAATTTATTGATTTGACACACGGGGAGCCAAAGAGTATTTATAAGCTTTGACAGTTGAGTTTTCAATTCAAACGCAGCTGAAATATACTTGCTTGCAACAAAAGATAAGTGGTAAAGGTAATATGATAGTGATGGTGGTAACAGCAAAAGTAAATAGCAAAAGTAACAACTAATGACCAGCAGGATTGAAAACACTGTAGGCTAGGGAGATGGATGGTTGGGCGCTGCATGCATGAGAGTGAACATATAATAGATTCTAACACGGGGCAAGGCACATAGAAAAGCAATGATCATCTAGGCAAATATCAAACATTAGGCATGTATCCCGTAGGTAGTTGTGCGTGCTTGCAATAAGAACTTGCACAACATCTTTTGTCCTACCATCCCGCTACGAACAGGGCCAAAAGGAACTTATGGAGCTTAAGGTGCTCCTGTCAAAGAGCACCGGAACAAAGAAATAAACTCAATGTATACATGGAATCCTCAAATTATGGACCATCCCCTTTGGTGTCCCAAGATGTCACCTTTGGGATCGCCGGTTCCGGACCATAATAGGTGCATACAACTCATAGATAGGATCTAGAACACAAATATATTCATGAAACACATAGGGCTCAGATCTGAAAACATGGCACTCGGGCCCAAACTGACAAGCATTAAGAGCAACAAGTTGAAGCAAAGAAGATAAACACCAATCTAGATGATAGGCAACATGCCCCCAACAATCTGACGAACTATTACATGATCAAACTCATCCAATCCCTACCATCCCATTTGCCTACAGCAGGGAATTACTCACACATATGAAGGGAAGTCATGGAGGATGGATGGATTGGTGATGGTGATGACGATGGCAACGAACTCCCCTCTCCGGAGGCCAAATCAGCCTCCAGATTAGCCCTCCCGAAGAAGAACAGAGGGTGGCGGCGGCTCCGCGACGGAAACTAGGAAAAAGACTTCTGTTCTGGGGTTTTCCCGTCACAGGGATAAATAGGAGTCTCGGTAGGGCACCAAAGGAGGGGGGAGGCCCCCAGCCGGCCAGAGGGCGCGGCCCCACCCCTGGCCGCGCCAGGGGGCGCCTGGGGCCCCCAGGGCTCCCCTCTAGTCCCACTTCTGGCTTCTGGCTCCATCGGGTGCGTGGATTTTCTGGTATTTTTCTGGGAATTTTCTGGAACCTCTAAAAATCCATTTTCCTGCACACAATAAAACCATACAGGCAGCTCTGCTGAATACAGCGTTAGTCCGGGTTAGTTTCGTCCAAATCATGCACGAATGAGGGCAAAACAATAGCAAAAGTGTTTGGAAAAGTAGATACGTTTGAGACGTATCAGGAAGCAAACACCGCAAACAAATCAGAAAATCAAACAATTCACACCGAAAACAAATTGTTTAATTTTTGTGAAATCTGGGTTGTTACAATACAACACCACCAACAAGGGATCTCGTCCCGAGATCTAGGACGATCCGGGGGAGAAGGGAAGGGGGAGAGAAAAGAGAGTCGATGATCTTCAACACCACCAAAAAGGGACTTTGCTCCATGTCGACGTCGAACTTCTGTCGAGATAAATTTCCGCAGAGAGTCGGCAACGTCGGAAAACGAAACCATCAGTGTCAATAGGAGGAACAACGACGATAACCGGATGAAAGGATAGTGTTTTCGATGCAAGTCGTGAAAGCACCGGGAAAAAGGAGGGATGGCAATGGATGACCCAGATTGTCAGAACCCTCTGTTAGGTAATGTGCTAGGATCAAAGTCATCTTGCATCATGTTAAAAATTTCAAAAGAAATCAAGGAAATCAAATTCAAAAGCAAAATGGAAGAAGGAACCCCCCAGATGAATTAATTCAAAAGGCCAGATAAAAATCTTCTCCAAAAATTCATGTTAGATTTTTGAAAATTCTTATAAATGAGTGTGATCACATATCAAGTGATGTGGGACCCACCACATGCTCATGGATTTTTCAAATATTCAAACAGTGCCTTGGAATTAATCAAAAACCCCTATTTGATTTAAAGTTCAAATTATTTGAATTTTAAAAATGTTCAAACTTTACAAGTGGCTATCCTAGTATATTGTGATGCCACATAAAAGTTTCAGCATTTAATAAAATGCCTAGCTATTTATTTAGCACAGCAAAACAAAAAGGCAGAAAATAAAATAGAAAAGAAACAGAAAAAGGGAAAAGGGCTTACCTTGCTTCTAGCCCAACTCAACGCCCCCTGGCCCAAGCCCACCTGGAACCCCCCTTGTATTCTTCCAGCGCGGCGGCAAGCAGCTCGGTGGCCGGCATGCCGCGGCCGCCATGCCACCTGCCTACCTGGAGGCCTCCCACACGTCCTTATCGCGTCTGGAGACGTCCTGGAGACGCCCAGCTCCATTCCCCTCCCTCCAGTGCACTTGCCCCCTTCGTTCTCGCCGGATTCGAAGACGAACCGAGGACCGCCGTGGAGCACGCCGCCGAGTCCACGCAGCCACCGTCGTCCCCGAGCCGTGCCACCGTGTCCAGAAGAACCGCAGCAGACGTCTTCGCCGTTCGCCCCAGTAAATCGAGCCCGAGCACCTCAGCAGACGACGCCAGCCTAATCTTCAAGCTCCAGCCGCCGGGATACTCCATCGCCAATTACTCCGGCCACAGAGCTCCTCCGACCACACCACCGCCTCCACTGCAACCATGGTGAGCTTTTGCTTCACCCCATCTATTCCATGGTTGCCCCCTTGGCCTGTACCGCCTTTTGCCATGGAAGCCGGGGCACCTCGCCGCACAACCTTGAACCCCAGCACCCCACGGTCATGTCCTTCACAAACCCCATGCACTGCTGCTTTTTTTGATCCCAGACCCGCTTCAAATGGCGCCTTGTAACGATTTCCACCTCGCGGTCGTGCCCCTGTTGCCGCAAAGCTCGTCGCCGGCGAGCATACAGAGCACCCCAGCCTCTCCAAACGTTCCCAATCGACGCGCGTTGACGAGGGCTTCAACCAGGTGGAAGCAGCGCCCGATTTGGCCCACGGGAACGCCGTTGCAGTGGACGCCGACGACTTGCCGCCGGTGAGGTCCACGTGGCCGGCGTGTTTAAACGTTAACCACCCCCTAATCCACCCCCAGTGAGGCAGACAAGTGGGCCCAGGGCCCTTAATCTCCCTCCCCCCCCCCCCGGTTAGTTTAAACTAACCGGGTTAATTAACCCAGTGACTGACACCCCGGCCCCACAGGTCAGACCCCCCCCCCCCCCCTGACGTCACCCTGATGCAAGCCTGACGCAATAAAAGATTTTCCAAAATAAAAAGAAATCAGAGAAATTACAGAAATTCCAGAAAAAGGCTGAAACTTTGGAAATTCATAGAAAATTCATATTATCTCCAAATTTAACAAATAATATATGAAAAATGATCAGGAGAAAATAAGCTATCCAAATATCCAACTTTCAACCATGTTTGAGTTGAATTTAAAATGTGATCAGTAGCATTTGCTATTTGGTTTAAATGGAATTAAATCAAATTCATTTCAAATGCTTTTGCATTTTGAACCATAGAAACATACCACATTATACTTGAACTTCAGAGGCATATAATACACATTTCAAAATGTTTTAACTTGATCAAACAATGTCATGTGCAACTTGGCTAAATTGAATTCAAATTGGAGTTTGAATTTGCAATTCAATTTGCAATATACTCGATTTAAATGGAATTGCTTCACACATAAAAGCATATACATCAAGTTTCAACCTTCAACCATGTGATTGTGCATTGTATTTACTTTGCTACCTTGTTTGTTGTTTGTCGAGTAGAGGTGGAACCGGAACAGGAGGCTGCCCCCTTCGTTGAAGACCCCGAACCCGAACCTCGTCAGCAAGGCAAGCAAACCCCCATTGATCATGTCGATAAAATCCCACCTCCCTCTCATGTCTCTCTTATGCATTGTATAGGATGATTACCATGCTACGTTTCTACCGCATAGATGAACCCATTCCTTTGCATGACCTATCATTTGTCACAGTAGTAGGCAAACCACAATCCTAGCAAATGTAGGAGTTGATTGATATCATGTGGCCCCTGCAATTGTTACTGCTTATTGCATGCTTAGAGTGATACAATGATGTTACTGTTATGTGAGTCGGGATGGTAGTGATCATGGTGATGATGGTGGAAATGTGTTGGTGAATCTACCCTAATACAAGGTGAACGATGAGAGGCTGTGTAGGAGTACACGGTGGGTTGTCTCGTTGAACACCGCCCTAAGTCCGAGTTCTTGTGTGGTGATCCAAGATGAAGATTACAACCACACATTGGGCTCACTGACCCCTCTCAACCTATTAACTCATCCCTTTCAATGTCCAGATGTCGCAATAGTTCGGAGTTCTGGTAGGTTTGTGGCCTGGCTGGTAAGTGAGAGAATGGCTCAACCGAGACCGGCTTATGCACCACGCACACATCACTTGGGTCCACTTCGGTAAACCGGCCGGGTTCACGATAGTGGTAGCCAACCAAGGTAGGCCGCTTTCTCGAACTAGATAGGCTATGAGGTAACAGTTGTGGTGAGCATCCTCGCCGACACTTCTTGAACGGTGTCGAGTACAAAGGCGGTAACTGATGATCATGTGTGTGTAGCGGTACACCCCTGCAGGGTTAACAAAACTATTCGAATAGCCGCGTCCGCGGTTATGGACTGCTTGGAAAGCTTAGCTTGATTATTAGACAACTTGAACTGGATACTTCTAAAACACACCAAGATAAGTGTGAGTGCTATGGCGTCCTTTCTCGTGGGGAAGTCGAGGAAGGCACCATAGTGGTGTAATTGGTTGGAGAAAGTAGTGGACTCGTGTACGCTTCTTACCTCAAAGTCCGGTACTCGTAGTTCAGGACTAGCCAAGTCAAAGCTGGCACTTCTGCAAGTGAACCCCACCTACCTTTACATTGATACATGTGCATGAGTAGTATAGCTCCTATGTATGTCTTGCTGAGTACGACTTTGTACTCAGGTTTGCTTATTCTATGTTTTAGATGAACCCACTGACCCCGAAGGTGGCTTCTTCATCGAGCTCGACGACTGAAGATCAAGCTAGTCTAGTCCCAGTCAGACGACTGGTTCCCTCGTGGAGGGCTTGTGTTTAATTAAGGCTTCTTAAGCCATTTGTTAAACTTGTCTGTACTCAGACATACTTTGCTTCCGCTTGTTTGTTGTAATGTTGGATCACATGCTTGTGATCTCTGTGTGCACTCTGTAAGAGTTATCAATAAAATGTGTACTTTGTAGAGAATTGCAATGATACCTGCTGTTCATACAAGGCATGTGTGTTGCGTGTATGTTTATAACATGCATGTCTATGTATGGGTTTTTGAGACCTTAGTTGTGATCTGGCTGGCGGTCTTTCATACACCAAGTGGCCCGTAGATGTGCGCAGCTTGGGGCATCGCGATGCGATTGCTCGAGACTCTGTCTCGTGCACACTTTGTGGTATGATCGAGCCCTCCCTAGACCCCGACTAAGTGATCGGGCTGGAGTAAGTCTATGTAAGAGTTATGAGATAGTCGATAGTATGGTTGAGGCGACTTGTCTTTGAATATGGGAGTTCGTCACCCATGTCATTAGACTTGTGTGCGGACGATGAGGACCCATCTCAGTTGATCATCCGGCCTGGATGGGATGCCCCTCACGTACGATGCTTTCCAAGAACGTTTTGTGCTTGGACTTGTCTGCTTAGACAAGTGGGTACGGTTCTCGGCTCTCCATATGACTATGTCGTAGCGGGACTTGCATACGCTAACCCCGGGTCCCGACAGACTTGGTATCAGAGCAGGACTGACTGTAGGACTAGCAGCCTTGGCCGAAGTCGAGTCTAGCTTGCTATAGTTATATAGTTACTCTGGGTATACAAGGGAACAACGTAAGGCTTATTTTTTCTCCTTACCCCCTTCGTTCTGAGTTCTGAGTCAACCTCATCTTGTTCTACGGGAAGATAGGACTAGGCTCTCCTCTATCTGATTAGAACATCTCGTTGTTTGCTTCCTTGTAGCCGTAGGAAGGTTGTGTTCGTTTCGTTAGAGTTGTTGTGCTTCCTGATTTCTTACATCGTATGTAAGTGATGTTTTCATGTTGGAAGAAATTTTCATTTCTTACAAATACAGCCGTTATGCTGCCCGAGTCATTCCAAGTTTCTTCATAATCTGATGGCAGATCTTCCCCCTCGGCAAATTGTTCGTCTGACCCGGTGCCTCGATGTGCGTGGGCATCCAGCCATGCTCACCGATATGATGTCCTTCATTGGCTATCGGTGGTATCCTGAGTACACAATTGAGGAGCAGTTCCTTGACTTCAACCAGACTCAGTTCCACTGCACTGTCAGGATTTACCCGCACCACATTGGAGTCTCTCAGCCTGTCCTTTTTGGGCATGGCATTGGTGTCACCGACAACATGGATGTGAAGGATGCTGCATACTCATGTATTACACTGCTGAGAGAGGAGCATGCACTTCTTGCAGGATCACCTTTCCGTTATATCCCTGCTGCACTTCCAGGAGAGGAGGGTTATTACACCGGACTATACTCAGATCACTCTGCAGAGGATCCAATACTTCAGATGACTGCTAGGTTTGCTTGTGATCGAGATCGTGATGCACGCGCTCTCCATTTTGAGCTTCACGCCACCCGTGTTCGTCTGTATCGAGCACTTACACTCCTGGATCCTTTTGTGAGTGTTGGATCAGTCGAGTGTGATGCTATCTACCCAGCCAGGACGCAGATGCCTTCTCGAGTTGCTTGGCCCGAGATTGGAGGCATTTTTCCACCCCATGGTCCTTTGCTTCCACCCTACGCTGGACCTAGGCCCCATCCTTGCCCAAATGGATATCAGGGTCCACAGGCCTTCGTGTTTTCCGATGGTCACCTTCAGCTACCGGGATACGCGGGTAACTTTTACGAGGACTACTATGGAGATGGAGATGAGTGAGACCACCTGTGGTCTTACTTAGTGAGGATGTAGTAGTATCTTAGTATATTGTACGCAAGGTGTTCTAAGTTCCAGAGGCTTAGATAAATAATGTATAGGAAGTCAGAGTGCCTCTGAAGGATGTATCATCTTCATCACGTTTGTATTAGCTTGGTGCTTGTACTAAAACGATGTATGGTTTGTATGAGAGCTTGTGAATATATGGCTTGTATGCTTTTGTCACCATGTTGTCAAGATGATTACTTCCTTTGCTCTGTAATCCTTCCAGTAGTTCAATACCTTGTTTAGACTCTTCCAATCAACTCTGTTTGACTTTGGTTTTCACCTTCAGGATGTCTCAAGGAACCCGTGGCCAGCTTGGTCGTGCCCAGGGTCGTGGGAATGAACAGGAGGAAGGCAACCTTCCACCCCCACCCACGATGGCTCAGGTTCTGATGGAGGTTGAGAGGAACCGCGAGACTCTCACCATTTGCTGGAGGTCATTGCCCGCAATACCACTCAGCAGCGCAACGAGTTGGTGTCTCTGAACGACTTCATCCGGCTTCATCCCGCGGTTTTCAGATACTCCACCGAGCCCCTTGACGCCGATGACTGGCTTCGCAGCATCGAGAGGAAGCTCCAGGCAGGCCATGTTGCAGATGGCGACAAGGTCAGCTATGCCACCTATCACCTTGAGGGTGCAGCTAGCTCTTGGTGGGAGAACTTCCTGAACATGCGTCCCGTTGGACCGCCCACATCTTGGGATGAATTCTGCACTTCTTTCCGCGAGCACCACATTCCAAAGGGTCTTATGGACCGCAAGCGTGAGGAGTTCTGCAACCTCACCCAAGGCAGAAGGACTGTTGACGAGTTTATTCGTGAGTTCAACCGACTGGCTCGCTATGCTACTGAAGAAGTCTCCACCGATGCAAAGAAACAAGAGAGGTTCCGTCGTGGACTCAATTCCGGACTCCGTCGTGAGCTCAACCTACATGACTTTGCCACCTTCCAGGTCCTTGTCAACAAGGCCATCAAGGCAGAGGACATGAACACCCCCAATGACTTCCGCAAACACCCTAGGGACGATGGTTCATCCAGTTCCGGCTCTCAGAAGCGCAAGATCTGGATCCCCAATAGTATGTTCCGCCAGAACAACCCACCGAGGCCATCCTATGTGGCGCCTCATCCACCAACTCAGTTCCACCCAGCTCCACCAAACAACCCAGCTCCACGCACTGTCTTTGGAGCCTGTTACAAATGTGGCCAGGCAGGCCACTACTCTCGTGAGTGTCCCCAGAACCAGCTCCAGAATCAGAACGCTCCACCCGTGCCGGAGGCAACAACAATGGTCGTGGCAAGCCCCCCCAGAAGATCTACACCACCAAACCCAATCCTCCCGCCACTCGTGGACGTGTGAACCAGATTGCCGCCGAAGAGACTGACGACGCCACTGACGTCATTCTTGGTACGCTCCCAGTCAATTATGTTCCTACTTCCATTCTTTTCGACCCAGGAGCATCTCATTCATTCATGTCGGAAAGTTATGCACTTCTTCATGAGTTATCCTTTGTTGAATTGTCCACCCCTATGGTTATTCAAACTCCGGGATCAAGATGGCAAACTAATAGAGTAAGCCATGGTAATCAAATTGCAATTGAGGGTTTAGTATTCCTTGCTTCACTCATAGCCCTTAAGTCTTCATACATTGATGTCATCCTTGGCATGGATTGGCTATCAAGACAGAATGCCTACCTTGATTGCAAAAGAAAATCAGTGAAACTCACCCACCCTTCAGGCAAGACCGTCAACTACACCTCACCCAGAACAAGAACCCAAGTGCATTCTTTGAATGTACTTCCCCTGCCCGACCTTGAAGATGTTCCGGTGGTTCGTGACTTCCCGGATGTCTTTCCTGAAGAGCTGCCGGGCATGCCACCCGACAGATGTGTAGAGTTTATAGTGGATCTTGTGCCAGGAACCGCACCAATTTCTAGACGCCCATACAAAATGGCCCCACGTGAGTTAGCTGAGCTTAAAACCCAACTGGAAGCTTTGTTCGAAAAAGGCTTCATCCGCCCTAGCTCATCGCCATGGGGTTGCCCCGTTCTGTTCCTAACGAAGAAAGATGGAACAGAAAGGATGTGCGTAGACTATCGCCCGCTAAATTTAGCGACGATAAAGAACAAGTACCCATTGCCCAGGATCAATGATCTTTATGATCAACTTGCAGGATCCTCTATCTTCTCCAAGATGGATTTGAGATTGGGTTATCATCAAATCAAAATCCGAAACGAGGACATTCCCAAAACGGCTTTTACTACTCGTTATGGTCTTTACGAGTACACCGTCATGTCCTTTGGTTTAACCAATGCCCCCGCCACTTTCTCACGCATGATGAATTCGATCTTCATGGAGTACTTAGATAAATTTGTTGTGGTTTATCTCGATGACATTCTCATCTACTCGAAGAACGAAGAAGAACATGCCGAACACCTAAGGCTGGTATTGATGAAACTTAGAGAGCATCGCCTATATGCTAAATTCTCCAAGTGTGAATTTTCGCTACCAGAAGTGACCTACTTAGGCTACGTGATTTCTGCAAAAGGCATTGCTGTGAATCCCGAGAGAGTTCAGGCCGTCCTTGACTGGACTCCACCTGAATCGGTTGAGCAAGTTAGGAGTTTTCTTGGCCTAGCCAGCTATTGCCGTCGCTTCGTCGAGAACTTTTCTAAAGTTGCAAAGCCTCTAAATGAACTCCTCAAGAAAGATAAGAAATTCCTATGGACTCCCAAGTGCGAGGAAATCTTTCAAGAGCTAAAAAGAAGACTGACTTCTACACCCGTACTTGCACCTCCAGACACCAAAAAGGATTTCGAGATCTATTGTGACGCATCACGGCAAGGATTAGGATGCATACTTCTGCAAGATCGACATGTGGTAGCTTATGCTTCACGCCAGTTGCGGCCACATGAAGAGAACTATCCTGCCCATGACCTTGAACTCGCTGCCATAGTTCATGCCCTAACAACTTGGCGACATTACCTCCTTGGTAATCGTTGCGAGATCTAGTCCAACCACCAAAGCCTCAAATACATTTTCACCTCAGCCAGATCTTAATCTCAGGCAAAGACGCTGGATTGAGTTGATAAAAGATTACGACGTAGGAATTTCTTACACCCCAGGCAAAGCCAATGTCATGGCTGATGCACTAAGTCATAAGTCGTATTGTAACAACCTCATGTTACAACAGTATCAACCACTTCTTCATGAGGAATTTCGCAAGCTCAATTGTCACAACCCTAGTTTTGGTATGTGCTTTTATTACTAGAAATAATTGCATCATGTTTAAATTCTCGGTTTAAGAATTGGGGATTTGGAAAAGCCTCAAAAAGAATTTAAATAAAAGGCCAGATAAAAAGTTTTTCCAAAATTCTTCCAAACAATTTTGAAAAGTCCTATAAATGAGTATGATCATATTAAAAATGACTTGGAGTCAAACCCATGCTCATGGATTTTTCAAATATTCAAACAGAGGCTTGGAAATTAAATTTAAATGCTATTTGAATTGGATTCAAATAATTTGAATTCCAAAAATCTTCAAATCTTGGGAGTGACTAGTAGAATGTCACATATGTCCAAGATAAATATTTGGGGATTTTTAAAAATGAATTGATATTTAATTCAATTCAAAACAAATATTACAGAAAACAAAAATAGAGAAAGAAAAAGAGGCCCAACTTACCAGGAGCCACCAGGCCTGGCCCAGCCCAGCCCAGTGGCTCTTGTCGTCTTCTCCCCGGGCACGAGCACACAGCTGCGTGCCCGGCATGCCGTGGCCGCTGTGGCTGCCGAGGCCACGCAGCAGCTCCCCCTCGTCCCTATCCATCACCGAGGAGCCCCTCGAAGTCCCCCTGTTCTTCCCCTTTCCTCTGGTTCTTCCCCCCCCCTCTCTCTAGTGCATTCCCGCAAGAACCCGAAGCTCGCCGTCGCCGCCGTGTGCGCGCAACCGTGGCCAACGTCGACGATACGCCGCCCGGTCGTGTCCTTTGTGCTGCCCTCAGTTGTCTTCGTCGCCCCGCACCATCGATTGAACCGAGGAGCCCCCGAGGACGTCGCCCCCTTCATCGACTTGCCGCCGGCCGCCGTGGCTACTTCCACCGAATTCACCGCCTCCGGCGCCTCCCCGAGCTCCCCGACCACCCAGACCTGCTCCTGGTGAGCTCTTCTTCCCTCCCAGCCTCCCCATTCTCCTCCAGAACCACTCCGTCGCCTAGCTCAGCGGAGCCCGAGCAGCGCCGCTGCAGGAGCTCGACCCCGCCGTGGCCTTCGGCCCCCTCCGGTGCGCGCGACGCCTCCCCTGGGTGCGCACGTGCAAGGGGCACGCTCTGGTGCCCTTGCCGTGGCCTCCCGTGGCCGGAGCCACCCTCTCCAGTGGGCGCCGCCGTGTCCCATGGCTGCCGCCGGCTAGCCGCTGACCGGGTGGTCATTAGGGGCTAACCCCCTGGTTATTTGGCCCTAAGCCAATGACAGGTGGGGCCCTGGCCCCCTTAAACCCCATGTCAGTTTAATTAAAACGGGGTTAACCCCAGAGGGGATGACAGGTAGGGCCCAGGTGTCAGGTTGACTGGTCAGCGCCCCCATGACGTCATCCTGATGTCATGCTGACGCAGTAATTCTTTTATCTTTTTTAACAGAAATCCAGAAAATGATTAAATCTTTGAAATTCAATAACTTTTAAACCATAACTCCAAATCAAATAATTTATATATGAAAAATCATCAGAAAAATTCAAGGATTCCAAATATCATACTTTCATAGATGAAAAACACATCTATGATGATGGACCAGTAGCATTTAGCTATTTGGGTTATTTGGAATAATTCAAAATAAATATTTAAATCATTTCAAATTAAATCTTTGCAATGCCAACCTTATCGCGCGAACATCAGAGGCATATCATACTCATGACCACATGGTTTACCATATCCAAACATTAGCAAATGCAACTTGGGATAATTTGAACAACATTTTGGAGTTTGAATTTGAATTTCTTATTCAAATCAACTTCAATTAACTTGTTGCAATTTGAACCTAGATCACATCAGTACCATGCCATGATTCATTTCTTGAATGTGCATTACAATGTGATGTTTACATTGTTGTTGTCTCGGTGTTTGCTTCTTCTCGATAGATCCATCGCCGGACGTAGTTCCTATTTTCTCCGAAGAGTGGCACCCCCGAGTCTCGACAATAAGGCAAGCAAACCCCCTTTGATCATATCTATAAAAACCCAGTTTCCCTCTTGTTCTCTTATGCATGATTAGGTGATTCACATGTTACCGTTCTATCGCTAGTTGAACCCATCCTTTGCATGACCTATCATTGCTGCAACAGTATTAAGCAAACCTCAACCTAGCAGATACAAGATTGTTTGTGTTCATCATGTGGCCCTTCATCCATGTTATTCTATGCCATGCTAGAGTTGTTTTCAATGAAGTTGATCCATCTGGGTGATGTATCGGGATGGTAGAGAACAAATGAAACAAGGTGGTAATGTGTTGATGAAGTCACCGTAATATAAGTGAACAATTATAGGCTGTGTACGAGTACACAGTGGGTTGTCTCATTTACAGTGCCCTAGGCCCCGAGTTCTTGTTTTGTGATCTAAGACACAGATTACTACCACATGTTGGGCTCATTGACCCCTCTCGACCTATTAACTCACCCCGACTATGGTCCAGGATTCGCATGGGTTAATTTTATTCTATTTGCTTTCATAACGTAGCACGGTTTTAGGCAAGCACAGCACCATCCGTCGAGGTGGGCTTGTCGGACCGTCCATACATCGTCTGGGTCCTGAACGGAAACCCCGGCCGGATTCCCGATTGGGGTACATACTCAGATAGGCGATTCCCTAGACTAGAGTTGGAGCCGTGAGGTAAGTGTCGTGGTACTATCCTCGCCGACACCGCTTGAAGGTGACGAGTTCTAGGCGATAAGTGGTAGTTACGTATGTGAAGAAGTACACCCCTGCAGGGTTAATGAACTATTCGAATAGCCGTGTCCGCGGTTATGGACTACTTGGAGATCTTTACTTGATTATTAGACAACTCAAATGGATACTCTAAAAATCTCAAGATAAGTGTGAGTGCTTTGGGTTGCTTCCTCGTGGGGAAGTCGAGGAAGGATCCATGGTTGTGTATTGATGTGGTGATCAAGATTAGATGGACTCGTGTGCGCCTCTCATCTCAACTATATGTAGTCGTAGTGCAGGATAGGCAAGTCAAAGCTTTCTGCATTACAACCCCACTTGCCTTTACCTTGATATCTGAGCATGAGTAGTATAGTTCTGACATAAGTCTTGCTGAGTACGACTTTGTACTCACGTTTGTTTATTATATGTTTTAGAGACGAGACCACTGACCCTGATGGTGGCCTCCCCCTCAAGCTCGACGTCGACGAAGTAATGTAGTCCCAGATAGCAGCCTGGTCCCTCTGCAGGGTCGTTGTGTTTTCTTAAAGGCTTCTTAAGCCATTTGTTAACCTTGTCTTTACTAAGACATAATTTGCTTCCGTTGTTGTATGATGTAATGCTGGATCACAGTGAGTTTGTAGATTTTACTAACACTACTATATATGCTCTGTTTAGCAGATGCAATAAACTATGAGTTTGTAGAGTTCATGTTGTGTTACCTGCTGTTATACACTTGGCATGCATGTTGCGTGTATGTTTATATCGTGCATGTCATGTGTGGGGTTCGATACCTTAGTTGTGCTCTCGCCGGCGGTCTTTTATACACCAAGTGGCCCTTAGATGTGCGCAGCTTGGGGCATCGCGATGCGATTGCTCGTAACTAAGAGATCGGGCTGGAGTCTATTTATGTAAGTGTTATGATTCAATCGATAATATGTTTGAGGCGACTTGTCTATGAGTATGGGATTTCACCACCCATAATCATTTAGACTTGTGAGCGGACGATGAGGACCCATCTCAGTTGATCATCCAGGCCTGGGTGGGATGCCCCTCATGTTCGAGCTTTCCGAGAGTGTCTTGTACTTGGCCTTGTCTGCTTATACAAGTGGTTATGGCTCTCGGCTCTCCATATGATTGAATTGTGACTGGAATTACATATGCAAACCCCGGGTCCCAACATCAATCTTGAGATTGTTCCTCATGGCTATCTTTCTAGCTTGGTGGCGAAACCAACTCTTGAGGATCAAATCATAGTTGCCCAAAGGCGTGCACGAGGTGTTCGCCGGATCAAGGAGAACATTGCTAGCGGAGTTGCTAAATGTTTCTCCACAGATAGCAAGGGAACGGTATTCTTTGGAAATCGTTTGGTAGTACCTAAGAATAGGGAACTAAGGCAACTCATCCTCAAGGAAGCCCATGACACACCCCTCTCAATTCATCCCGGTAGAACAAAAATGTACCGAGATCTACGCTAGAGATTTTGGTGGACTAGGATGAAGAGAGACATTGCTCAATTTGTTGCCGAATGTGATGTTTGTCGTCGCATTAAGGCAGAACATCAAAGACCTGCTGGTACACTTCAACCTTTTCCTATTCTAGAGTGGAAATGGGACAAAGTTGGTATGGACTTCATCACCGGCTTTCCAAAAACCCAGAAAGTAAACGATGCCATCTTCGTTGTCATAGATAGGCTTTCCAAAGTTGCACACTTCCTTCCAGTTCGCGAGTCTATAACTGCTAGTCAGTTAGCAGACTTGTATGTCTCTAGAATTGTGTCTCTTCATGGTGTTCCTTTGGAAATCAATTCTGATCGTGGTAGCCTTTTCACCTCTAGATTTTGGGGAAGCTTTCAGAATGCTATGGGAACTCATCTCTCCTTTATTATAGCTTTCCATCCTCAGTATAGCGGTCAAGTCGAAAGGGTTAACCAAATTTTTGAAGACATGCTCAGATCTTGTGTTATCTCATTCGGAAAGAATTGGGAGAAGTCTCTTCCATTCGCCGAATTTGCTTAGAACAATAGTTTTCAATCTAGTCTGAACATGGCTCCTTTTGAACTCCTTTATGGACGACGATGTCGAACACCCCTTAACTTGTCAGAAACCGGTGAGAGACAATTCTTTGGACCGGATATGATCAAGGAAACAGAAGAGCAAGTTCGCATTGGTCGTGATCAATTGAAAGCAGCTCAGTCTCGTCAGAAAAGCTACTATGATCGTCATCATAGGAAAGAAAGCTACAATCTGGATGAGAAGGCTTACCTTCGGGTTACTCCTCTGAAGGGAACCCAAAGATTCGGTATCAAAGGCAAGTTGGCCCCATGATACATCGGACCTTTCCGCATTCTTGCTAAACATGGAGAAGTTGCCTACCAACTAGAACTACCCCCGCACCTTTCCCGAGTACATGATGTATTCCATGTGTCACAACTCAGGCGTTGCTTCAAGGACCCCATCCGCAAAGTAGACCATGAAACGCTTTATCTACAAGATGCCCTTTCTTATCGAGAATACCCCGTTCTTGTTCTCGATTCAGCAGAGCGTGTCACTCGCCGAAAGAAGATCAAGTTTCTGAAAGTTTAGTGGTCACACCACTCTGAGAAAGAAGCCATGTGGGAAAGAGAAGACCGTCTCAGTGCCGAGTATCCCTCCTTCCTCCCGCAGACTTCTGAATCTTGAGACGAGATTCTTTTGAGTGGGGACGATTGTCAGAACCCTCTGTTAGATAATGTGCTAGGATCAAAGTCATCTTGCATCATGTTAAAAATTTCAAAAGAAATCATGGAAATCAAATTCAAAAGCAAATGGGAGAAGGAACCCCCCCCCAGATGAATTAATTCAAAAGGCCAGATAAAAATCTTCTCCAAAAACTCGTGGAGGGCTTGTGTTTAAATAAGGCTTCTTAAGCCATTTATTAAACTTGTCTGTACTCAGACATACTTTGCTTCCGTTTGTTTGTTGTAATGTTGGATCACATGCTTGTGATCTCTGTGTGCACTCTGTAAGAGTTATCAATAAAATGTATACTTTGTAGAGAATTGCAATGATACCTGCTATTCATACAAGGCATGTATGCTGCGTGTATGTTTATAACATGCATGTCTATGTATGGGTTTTCGAGACCTTAGTTGTGATCTGGCTGGCGGTCTTTCATACACCAAGTGGCCCTTAGATGTGCGCAGCTTGGGGCATCGCGATGCGATTGCTCGAGACTTTGTCTCGTGCACACTTTGTGGTATGATCGAGCCTGCCCTAGACCCCGACTAAGTGATCGGGCTGGAGTAAGTCTATGTAAGAGTTATGAGATAGTCGATAGTATGGTTGAGGCGACTTGTCTTTGAATATGGGAGTTCATCACCCATATCATTAGACTTGTGTGCGGACGATGAGGACCCATCTCAGTTGATCATCCGGCCTGGATGGGATGCCCCTCACGTACGATGCTTTCCGAGAACGTTCTGTGCTTGGCCTTGTCTGCTTAGACTAGTGGGTACAGTTCTCGGCTCTCCATATGACTATGTCGTAGTGGGACTTGCATACGCTAACCCCGGGTCCCGACACAGATGATACCCAAAATCGGAGAAGCTAAAGGTAATACAGGATTTCCCAACCTGAGATCGGAATTGAGACAATACGATGCAAGCAAAGCATTGTTACGGTTCCGAAACTCCACACACTCGAGATCCTAGAGTTTTGAAGGGGACAAGGCGAGAATAAAACACTTACGACACTTGTCCTTACCAGAGCAAGGATAAGGAGTAAAAGAATCCTACTCTCCGATAACTAACTTAGTAACTACAAAATAGTTTTTTGTCTAGACTCGACTTCGGCTAGAGAAGGGATCCTACGGTCGGTAAGGCTCTGATACCAAGTTGTAAGGCCCGATATGCGATACTGTTCCAGATCTAGATGTTTCCATCCAGATCCGGGGACGAAGCACATATCGGTCCCACCGCGACATATGACATAGCTATATGCCCCGGATTTCCAACATGATATCACAACATTACAGATACAAGGATACAACATCTCATACAATCGGCATACAACTACCTCAAATACAATACAACAGCGGAAGATATATGTCTGGGTACAGACTACAAGCAATTGCCTAGTGGCAAAGAGAAAAACATCGATCCCATAACCACTCGGGTCCAGGCCCTCCGCCGGGATCCGCATAACTAGTCTTCGTCGAGTCTCCACGTGAAACGTCGATCACCATACCTGTTGTCGATCAAGAACCCTGAAAACAGTTTGGGGGTAGTATCATGAGTACATAAGTACTCAGCATCCAACTGTAGTGGTCATCTGACCCAGCAAGGACTTCATCACTCGTCATTCTAGGACAACTAGTAGTTTACGGTAAGGAAGGGGTAAGTGGTGAGGTTGCTGCCGCACTAGCATTTATGAAGTGGCTAACGATCTAGAGAGTAAGAAAAGAAGCCAAGCAGTCGATGAGGAATCGCCTCCAATAAGTCTTGCTATCATCTACTTACGCAAACATAACACCTATCCTATCCTTGTCCTCCTCTTCGCATCCCGACGAAGAAGAAGCAGTCAAGGCACACACACACGTTGATCAAGTTATATTAAAATTATCTCAGTTGTTGTTGTCTATGAACAAGGAGTAGGTCTCAAGTCGTCCATAACCGTGGACACGGCTTCTCGAAAAGATTTAACCCTGCCGGGGTGTACCAACTGCCCATTACAAGGCTCCGCACGCACGCCCATCTCTCTCAGTTGCTACCCATCACAGGCAACCATTTTATGATTTAGTTCCAAGAGATCTGAAACGACAGGTCCCTCTAACTAACAACGAACAAATTCGGGTGGCCCCCGGTGAGTCGGCATCCAGCTCAGGAGCCGGCCGCGCTCTCGATCTGGTCTCTACCGTATGACTCCAGGTTTGGATTGCCGGTTAATCACACATGGGAAACCGGGTCCTCAGCCGGTCATGATGGGCCAGCAAGGGAACTATGTCCTCACTAGTCCGGGTTGGTTTAAAAACTACTGGCGTACGACCAGCACACACACGGTTTCAAATGGTAAAATCAGCTTGGGCCACCTCTAGAAATGCTTGAAGCTAGGTAGGTAAGAAAAGGGGACCCCATAAAATCCCACACGCGGTTAGGCATGCTCAGTCTTAAAACCAATACCCGGAACTCGGATCCTGGGTGACTCGAATGGAACAAAGCGTCGGGGCGGGATAGCCTAGACCTTCCATCCTTCGTCAAATATAGTCAACATTATAATAATCATATCATCAACAACAATAATAATAATAATGTGATAGCCCAAACCAAGGAGTAACAGGGTAACATCGTAGCATCCTAAGCATGCATACTAAGCAGGGGCTGAGCAACGAGCAATAGTAACATAGTAGTACAAGGTTTGCTGGGAGGGGACATGGCTGTATCAGTTTGAAAGAGCCTGTAAACATGTGGTAGGATCAAATATAGGACCTAACCTAGACTAGCATGCAAACCGCTGGTTAAAATAGAATGGATCATAAGTAATGTATAGTCCTTGCCTGTTGATAAGTCGGGTTCCGAAGGTGTAGTGGATCGCAAGCTCGCATCGTCTCCGAAGGTACCCGCGGAAGCACACAAGACGATAAACACTGGAAATCAATCAACGAGAAAGCATCTATTACTACGAGCCAAACACGAGCAAGCATCAACAAGAAGGCAACACGAGACATCTAACCTACCGTCGAGAGCGGTTGCTAACAGGTTAAGTGGAGTACTCGTCACACACGACGATACCGCACATTTACAAGGGTTCAAGTTGTTTAGCTACAGGTGACCAACAAAGGTTGTTAACATGGCAACTCAAGCAAGCATGGCATAGCACACAAACATGGAAAGAGGTGAAGCATAAAAGAACATATCTACGCTATTCAAATTTAAGTGAGGCACAACCTAAACATAGCATACACTAAGTGTCGCACAACAATTAAAGGATTTGGTACTGTTCTTTCCTAAACCACATTTTAGGTTGGTTAACAACAGAAAAAAATAGCATAAACACAAAGTACATGAAAAACTAATCAAGTTACATATAAAGAACACCCCAAACGGAGTTACGGTTAAAAAGATATAAGCAAAACAAGTTACGGGCACAATCTGCCAACATCAGGAAGCACACTTTAGAGCAATGCATAAACAGAATAATCAATGCAAACATGCTCACAAATGATATGGAACTAAAGTAGACATGATAGGGAAGGCATGGCAAAAAGAATCATTCAAATAGGCATCATAGATCAAAAGATATTAAGCATGCAACCTG
The DNA here is from genome assembly GCA_950022295.1 of Bromus sterilis. NCBI lineage: Eukaryota > Viridiplantae > Streptophyta > Magnoliopsida > Poales > Poaceae > Bromus > Bromus sterilis. The sequence continues at coordinate 179,281,769 of OX465601.1, read as the reverse complement.
GCATCGGAACATTACAGACCTAGAGAAAAACAGAGGTGGTTGTAAAAAAAAACAGCAGCATAGCAACTTTGGATCTCAATAACTATATGACCAGCAATCATATCATGACAATGCAATACATGTAATGGAAGTAGAAATGATTCTTAACAATATGCAATTGGAATCACTCAACTCCGATAAACGGTCGCGACACACTCGTCGACCGAAGTTGCAACAAAATATAAATAGCAGCACACTAAGAGCAGGGTAGCTACTTTGGAGCAAGATACAATCATCATGCATCAAGAAAATATGGCATGTGAAAGAATGACACTGAATTAGAAACAATGCTTAACGCAACGCAAAAGGAATCACTCAATTCCGACGTACGGTTGCGAAGCAACCGTCGCCCGAAGTTTCAATCAAGCAACAGTTTTCAGACAGTTTAACAGCAGCAGTTGCAATTAACGATCTGATGCCCTGTTTAGAACACAATTACACATCAAGATGACCTCAAATGCAAATGCTCACAAAAGATGAATTGAAGTACACGCAATTCTAAGCAACTTTCATTTTGGGCGCACGTTCATCGGAACTACCGTTTAGGCGTTATTTGCAGCACAAAAAGCAATCAGCAGCATAGTTCAACACTTAACAGAAAAGGAAAAACATTAAAGAAGAAAAAAAGAAGGGCCCTCACCCCCTAGTGGGCTCGGCCCATTGGAAGCTGAGGTGGCTGGGCTGTTGGCCGGCTGGCTTGGGCTGTGGGCCGCTGGGGAGGAGGCCGGCCCAAGTCGGCCAGGCGGTTGGAGGAGCCGGCCTCGACGCCGTTCCCGCACGGTTGGCTGGCGGCGCGAGCGTCGGTGGCTCGCCGGAGGCGGCCTAGGCACAGCGAGGGGCGTCAGGGTGGTCGGGGCAGGCGGATCCGGCCGCGGGACGGGCTTCTGGCGGCGGCGCGAAGAGGTCCCGGGGGTGGCTGCTCCGAGCTCGGGGCCGAGCCCATCCATGGCGGTAGCGGCCGGCTAAGCTGTGGGAGAGAGAAGAGAGGGTGAGGGATGAAAGGAGAGAGGGAGGGCGCAGAGGAGGTGGAGAAGACCGGCGACTCGCCGAAGTGGCTGCAGCGGCGGCTGCCCGGCTGGCCGGCCCCGGCGGCGGCGGTGGGATCTAGAGGAGCGGCGGCTGCGCGGCTTCACGGGAGGAGAGAGGATATGCGGTAGGTGGGGAGCTCCCTGGGCCGTTGAATCGGCCGATCCAACGGTCCAGATCGCATGGGGCTAGAATTTGGGAAAAAATTGGGCAAAATTGCGAAATTGGGGGCAAAGTGGAGGGGGTGGCTGCAATTTTGTGGCTAGGGAAACCCTAGAAATTGGTGGGAGTGTGGTGGTCTTTATATAGCCCAGGTGGCTGGCAGTTTGCAAAAACATCCCCGGTTTTTCTCTCGCGCGCGCGGTGCTCACGTTCCTGACCGCCGGGGGTCCGCAGTACCTCCGATTCGGGTAAAACTTCGAACGGCGCGATCAGCGCGTCGAGCCGGCGGCGTTCACCTTGCGTTGGAACCGTTCCGAGAACACTTTCCGGCGTGCTATAAAAATATCCCGTTTAATTATTAAACAGGGTTTTCGTTCCATCGGCTGCGGCTGGTCTCGTGCGGTTTTCGCGACGGTGATCGGGTGAAACCCGGTGTCACAAAGGTCGAGTGTCAGGGTGGCAAGGGTCGGTATCCATCCGATACGAGATAAGAGAGGGAAAATAATCGTCGATCGATAAATCGGGGATGCAAACACCGCAAACAAATCAGACAATCAAACAATTCACACAGAAAACAAATTTTTAATTTTTTGTGAAATCTGGGCTGTTACATGGACCCATGGTCCAAGAGGGACTACTCACAAGACATCCGGGAGGCGTCCATGGTGATGGATGGTCTCCCGTAGGGGATTCCTCCTTCCGGCAGGGTGCCGGGGCAGCTTCTCCTGGCATCCCCGATCTTGAAACGGCGGCGGCGGCGGTATAGAGAGGAGAACGGGAATAGCAGATTGATATTAGGGGTTTCCGTAACGGGGGCTAAATATAGGCCAAAGGGGGCACCGAGAGGGGCCGAAGGGCAGCCAGGAGGCCTCCTGGCGCGGCCTAGGGTGGGGTCGCGCCAGGGACCCTCCTGGGGCCCTTGTGGGTCCAGCCCCTTCCATCTTTGGTTATTCGGGAAGCTTCCGGGTCGCTGATTTTTTTTATAATTTGCCCGGGATTTATTTGGCACTTTTAATGGCCGGAAAACCTGAAATACAAAAATAGCAGAAAACAGGAACTGGCAACTTGGTGCACTGAGTTAATAGGTTAGTCCAAATATGATAAAAAGTGTATGAAAGTTCAAGCAAAACATGGCAAAGTCACACAAATCATGCATGGAGCAAGCATATATTATACATATGTTTGGGACGTATCAGCATTTCTTCCAGAGTTTTGGCGAATATGATGTTGAGTCCGCTGCCGCCATCCATAAAGACTCGCGGCATGTCATAATTTCCAATTCTTGCTTCGAGTACCAGAGCGGCGTGTCCTGGACGTGGGATGGCTGGCAGGTGGTCTTCTCTGGAGAAGGTAATGTCAGTCTCAGACCCGCGTAACTATTCTGGGATGGCAGGGTGCGAGGAGACTGTGAGGGAAACTTGTCTGGTGACCTGCTTCTGCTGCCTGTTTGATGATCTTCCTTCTTGGATCATGTAGATTCAACCATGTGCCTTTGGGTACTTTTCTTCTTCGCCGGGTGTCGAGCACCGCTCCTGGATGGCTGCCACCTGTCTTGCTGGTGGGCGGGTGCAGGTGGTGCATGGTGGGCGATTGTCCCAACTTCTATGCTTGCGAGAGGTTGTGTTGTTGGTGCTGTCAACCAGCTCTTTTCTTCTGAGAGCTCGGTGAAGCATCTGCAAGTTCTTAGGGTGTGTCCCGATCTGATTTCTCCGCGTTCGTTTTTTAACCCATGTAGTGTGCAGGGCCCATCGAGTTGTTCCTTGGCCGAGCGGTATGCTCGGGTGTCGTCTCGTGGCTTCCTTGATCTCCAATCTTTTTCTGGGCGTGTGGTGGTTCTTCTGGGTTATCCCTCTGCTGCATTCTACTGTCGTCCCAATGTCTGCCGTCTCTGTCGTCTGGGAAACCGGCTGCGACCATGTCGGGTCCTCTCTCGTCATAGAAGTTACGCTTGGGGCGCTTTCTTCTTCTGTCGAAACTTCTGTCTCCGGTGTCGTAGTCGTAGTCGCGTTCTGAGCGTGCCATCTGGATGTCTGATTCGTTCCGTATGGAGTCTTCTCCGACCGCCAAGTTGTTGGCTTGTTCCAATAACTGTGCGAGTGTTCGGACCTTCATCTGTCCGAGTTGCTCTTTCAAGTCTATGCGCTGTAAGCCTCTTCTGAATGCGTCGATCGCACTTTCGTCTGATATCTCCTCGGTCGAGTTTTTGAGTATGGTCCACCGCTGAATGTATGCCCTCAGGGACTCTCTCGTTCCTTGCCTACAGGCTCTCATTTCTTCGAGTGATGTTGGTCGCTTGTAGGTAGACTTGAAGTTCTCGATGAAGGCGTTGCGAACCTGTTTCCAAGAACTGATCGATCCTCGTCGTAGGTTCTTTAGCCAGTGCCACGCCGATCCCTCGAGCATGAGTTGTACGTACTGCTGATATTGGTTCCCCGCTGGAACTTGACGGCTGTTAGGTAATCATCGAGCCATACCTCTGGTTCCTCCAGTCCGTCGTATTTGTGCGTTGTGGAGTTTAGCTTAAAGCCTTTGGGAATCCGTGTCTCGCGTATGGCTCGCGCGAAGCATAGTGCGCTGCATGGTTCGAGGTCTTCGTCGGATGCTTGATCGTCTGAGTACTCTTTGCGGGCTGCGCGCCTGCGTCTTCCTCGATTGACTTTCTTTTGGTTTATGTCGTCGTGTGCATCTCATCAATTTTTGCTACGCCGGTTGCCGTGGTCGTCCCTGTTATGGTCTTTTCTTCTCTCTGGACGCTTGCGATGGTCGTCGCTACTGTCGTCTTCGCCGTCGTCTGGTGAACTGGGGTCCATGTCTGGTGTCTGCTCGCGGGGCACTCGCCTTGTGCTTGCTTTTTTAGGTGCCGAAGCGGCGATGGCATCGCTCATTAGTTTGAGCGCTATTGCCGTTTTGCGATCTGCTTTGTCCTTGTTGCCCTTCTGAGCACGATGGAGATATGCTTGGGAAATTATAGGGGCTTCTGCTGGTGTGAGTTGTTCTTCTTCTTCGACATCTTCTTCGAGCCTGAAGTCGTCGTCTAGTTTGCGAGTGACTTTCTTCATGTCTGTGTGTCTTAGGTTGTCGAATCTAGATTTGCCTCGAGGGGGAGAGTCGTGATTGGAAGAGTCGCTCGGTTGTTCGGGCAGTGCTTTGCAGTTGGTTCTCTGGTCGATGATAGTTTTTCCTTGTTTCTCCAATTCGAGTCGCATCCGTCTTATTTTCTTGGTGATGTCACTCGCCAGCTTGTTGTATGCTCTAAGCTCATCGTGAGTTGCATCTTCTGGGAGTAATTTTCCGCGCTTTATTGTGTCTTTTACTTTGGCGATTGCTTCTTTAGACAGGTAGATTTTCTCTGTGGTTTGGTCCTCTCTTGCCGCTTCCGAGATTTGGCGCCTACTGCTCTCCGGCTCGTCGTTCTTGCGGTTGCTTTGCTCCTGTATTTTAATTTCTTTCCTTGGTATGGTTCCTGGTTCACCAAGGGTGACAGTAATCTGTCCAGTGTTGTCAGGATCACTGCTTTTGCTGTTTGAGCGTGCGTCTCTATGACTGCTCAGGTCATCATCTTTGCCTCTGTCGTTTGACGTTGGCTCATGGGTGTCTGCCATGAACACCTGGAACGGTGCCTCAGTTGATAGCCTGGTCGCGTCCGTGCTTCGTTTCTTCCACGTTAGCGACCCACTCTTGAAGTCGTGAGAGGTATGATGTTTTATGTTGAGGTGGGAGTCGCGGCTGACTCGCGGAGTCGTCGCGTGGGCAGGTGCTTCGTCTTCGTCTGCTACTGTCGAAAAAGTTTTCGCTGCGAGTGCTCAAGCATGATCTATGAGGCAGAGAGTGCCCCAATGGTTGACGTAGATCCGGTACTCTCCGAAGGTCAGTTTGATGCCAGTGCGCAGGTCTGCAAAGGTTGGTCGCAGGATCGAAAGGTGTGCGATGAAGCCGAGGGACCCGAACATATCGGAACCTTCTCGAGTCATGGGTACATCAAGTGTTGATGGAGTCGTGGACTTGTTGATTGCTGGTGACGGGGCCGCCGAAATCGTGATTCCAACCTGTGTAGTTCCCACAGACAGCGCCAATTGACGAGGATTAGCCTCGGCAAATCCCATGGTCTGGGACCCTGGGTTAGATCGTATAGAGGAACAGGTTGGTGATACTCGTCAGCTAATAGGAGAAGCACTTCCTGATCGATTGTATTATGCGAGGGGGCGATTACAGTGGAGGTCTAGGCGAGTTCACTCAAGACCAGAGGTGTCGATTTTAGATCAGGTGTCCTGAGTCGTCACCCTTCCCAGCCTTTATATACTAGGCTGGGTCTTGGGGAGTCCAACTCAGGTTACAGGGACTATTTCCTAAACTAGCTTTGGCTTGGACGCCAAGTCTTGTCTTTACATGTTGGTCGCGGACTCCTACGTCGGTGCTTTGAGTGGGCCTATCGTGGGCCCGTCGAGGCTTCTATCACGCCTTCCGTCTTTGTATGCACTAGGTATCCATGCACACAGGAGTCGTGGGTTCACCCCCTCGTCAGTATCCCACCGCCTGACGGAAATATGCTGGCTATAACGGTGCACTTTGGGTATTAGGAAATAGATGGTTGATGAGTATGTTAATAGATCAGAGCGGGATTTGTCAGTCCAAGTGATGGACAGGTACTCTGGACGCACTCGGTGATATTGCATCAATAGCTTGCAAGCAAGTGACTAGGTCACAGGAGATGCAAGAGGAACGGACGAGTAAACTTGTTTATTGTGAACGATATGTGAACACGGTATGTTAGATACCGATGATCAAACCTTGGACAAACAAAGTACCGCAGAACAAAGGGATTACGTTGTATCGTTAACGGTTTCCAAAAGCGATTGAAGTTCATTCGATGGAAGCGCAGGGGCTATCAAGGATTGTAACCAGGTCCAACTGACTAGTCATTGGTCAATGAGAGTGTCTCGATCATGTCTGCTTTTTCCCGGACCGTTAGGGTGTTACACTTAAGGTCAATCGATGCATTGGGATAGATTCGGGATCATCGGTGAAATAGGAGAAATCACCGGAATAGTTCCGGGGGATAACGGAAGTTGTACCGGATATTTTGAAAGGGTTAAAATAAAGTTTAATTTTATTCAATATTGTTTTATTATTTAATTATCTAAATTAAATATTAAAATATAATTAAATTAATTAAAAATGAAAAAAGGCTATATGGGCCATATGGGCCCATTAGGGGAGGAGGGGGTTTCCCCCCTTGGGCTTGGCGCCAAGGGTGGGCCCGTGCCCCCTCCCTTGGCCAGCACACCCCCCTCCCTTGGGAGTTTAGTCCCACCTCGGGGAGGGGAGGAGGACGGCACCCCCCTTGTCCTATATAAGGAGGGGTAGACCCACCCCCCCTTTTCCCAACACACATAAATCTCTCTCCCTCTCCTTCTCCTACCTAGAGAGTGGACTCCCCTTGTTTGGAGTCTACACCTAGCTTCGAGTTCTCCACCATAGCAGGTCGTCACTCTGTCGGAGTCGGGATCTGAATCCGTATTTCTTCCGCTGCTCGCCTGGTTCGGGGCCCGGAGGGAACATCGATTGTAATGTACGTGTATAATCTCTTAGAGCCACTACACCTGTGGTGCTACTTCATCGCTGGAGGTCAACCGGGAGTCTCCATCGTCGGTGGTCTTCTACACGACAGGGAGGTCGTAGTTCCGAGTCTACGCCAACCATGTTCGCAAGAACGTTTCCCTCTTTCGGTCTTCAAAGGTATGAACTCCGACTCTGATATGGCGTGGCCCGATCTTCTCAGTAAGCGAACAGTGAATATGAGGGCGATGATAGATAACTTGTATGTAGCCGATGAACTCTCCTCTCTAGATCTCTGTTGCCAACGCGACAGCTCTCTACCCTTTGGATATTCACAACTTCACACACTTGCGCAACGTAGTCGTCGACCACGAGACGATAATTTGCAATCTACTAATTCCTAGTGGAACAACAGATCACACAAAACTTGCAGTAGCAACACTTCAGATCGATACGAATTGAAGTATATGATTCAAGATGAAAGCTTGTAGCTATTCTCAAGAGCTAGGGTTTATCTAAACGTGGTCTAACCTTAAAACTCGCAGGGGGTCCGGTATTTATAAGCTAGGGGGTGTCAAACTCGGATACAGGGCCGCAGCCCTTCAGATTTGCACGCAGGCAGTTCAGACGTCTGATGGGTTTCAGACATCCGATGTGTCGGACGTCCGAATCGTGTCAGACTTCCGGCTGTTTTGACATCGGTTCTGTACTCGGGGTTCGTCGCGAAGGTCTTCATGTCGGACGTCTGTTCCATGTCGGAAGTCTGTCGTGTCGGACGTCCGAATCCCATCGGATGTCCGTCGAAAATAACAACCGTACTGTAACTTGAAGTCGTCGAGGCGTCGTAGCTCCTGGCCTCCGATTCGGACGTCCGAAAAGGGTCGGACGTCCGAAAGTTGGAGATTCTTTCATCTTCTCCTCCTTCTGGATCCTCTTCTTCGTCATGATACCTGATTATGCAAACATACAAAGATTTAGGCAGTATAAAGTTCTCATTACATAACATATCAGAATATATTAAGAGCGAGTTCACCTGTTGTTCTATCAACTTTGCACGAGCTCTTGTAATAGGTCCAATTCTGATTTCATCATCCTTCTTCTTTGTTGAATCAACTTGTTCTTCATGACGAACTGGAGATGTGTTGGTAGTAGGGATGTCCTCATCATCTCCCCCCCCCCTTCAAAAGGCGTCGACCTCGACGCTCCAAGGTCATCTCCCATGTATGGTGATAAATCAGCAACGTTGAAACTGTTGCTAGCGCCACCAAACTCAGCAATGGGAATATCAATCGAGTAGGCATTGTCATTGATCTTGGCTAACACCTTGTAAGGACCAGCACCACGCGGCTTCGATTTGGAATCCCGCAACCCTGGAAATCTATCCTTGCGCAAATGCAACCAAACCATATCTCCAGGCTGAAATAGAACTTGCTTCCGTCACTGGTTCCGTGCAGTAGCAACATTCTTGCCTTGCTTCTCAATAGCCTCTCTTGTCTTCTCATGTATCTTCTTCACAAAATCTGCTCGTTTGGATGCCTCCATATTAACTCGTTCCTCCAATGGAAGAGGAAGCAAATCAAGAGGTGTAATAGGCTTAAAACCATACACTAACTCAAAAGGACAAAGGTGAGTAGTAGTGTGTACTGCCCTGTTATAAGCAAGTTCAATATGTGGCAAACACTCCTCCCATTCGCGCAGATTTTTCTTGATCATAGCTCGCAGCAATTGTGACAATGTTCTATTCACCACCTCCGTTTGACCATCAGTTTGGGGATGACATGTAGTGCTGAACATCAACTTGGTCCCCAACTTTCCCCAAAGTGTCTTCCAGAAGTAGCTCACAAACTTCACATCCCTGTCACAAACAATCTCCCTGAAAAACAGATTAGCAACATGTGACGCATCGTCGCTCTTATGGCATGCAATAAAATGTACCATCTTGGAAAATCTATCCACTACCACAAATATACTATCATGACCATGTTTAGTGCGTGGCAATCCTAACACAAAATCCATACTAATATCTTCCCAAGGTGTGGTAGGAGTCGATAGTGTAGTATACAAACCGTGAGGCTTCAGCTTGGACTTGGATGTATTGCATACAATGCAGCGCCGAACAAACCTGTCCACATCATGCCTCATCCTGGGCCAATAACAATTATCAGCAAGCATGAGTAGTGTCTTTGCACGCCCACAGTGACCCATCAATCCTCATGCATGTGATTCCTTCAACAATAGCAAACGCACAGAAGATTCTGGAACACAAAGTTTGTTAGCTCGAAACAAAAAACTATCATGGATGTGGAATTTATCCCATGCTGTTCGAAGCAAACACAAACGATATGGGTCAGCAAAATCATGATCAGTTGCATATAAATCACACAAACTCTCTAATCCAGGAATTTTAACATCAAGATGTGTCAACAACATGTTCTTCCTAGAGAGAGCATCAGCAACAACATTATATTTCCCTTTCTTATATTTGATGATGTAGGGAATAGACTCAATGAACTCAACCCACTTAGCTAGGCGTCTATGCAAATTCGATTGAGCTTTCAGATATTTCAAAGCTTCATGATCAGAATGTATGATGAATTATTTTGGCCACAAGTAATGTTGCTAAACCTCAAGAACTCGAACAAGCGCATACAATTCTTTACCATAAATAGGATAATTCAATCTAGCACCAGAAAGTTTCTCACTAAAATAAGAAATAGGTCTACCTTCCTGCATCAACACACCACCAATTCCTATGCCACTATGATACGTCCAAAATGTATCTATAATTTCTGCTTGCTCCATGCCTCTTTTGTGTGATATTGTTATGATATTGATGAACTTCCATACACTTTTGATCATATTTGTACTAACCTATTAACTCAGTGCACCCCAGTGCCAGTTCCTGTTTTCTATTGTTTTTCTATTTCAGGTTTCCCCCATATTAAAAGTGCTCCAAAAATTCGAGAAAATCCAATAAAAAATCAGCGTACAGGAAGCTTCCGGAATTACCAAGGGGGGGCCAAAGGGGACCCACCAGGGCCCCAGGCGCCCTCCCGGCGCGCCCTAGGGTGGGGCCGCGCCAGGGGGCCGCCTGGACCCCTGGTGGCCTCCCTTCGCCTATTTAATCCTCGTTGGGAGCAAAGTTATATGTTGTGTGTGCAGGTCCACGCTTACCGCCAATCTCTGGCACCGTTGTCACCTTCCTGTCGTTTTCGGAGTCTTACTGGAGACAAACCTTGGTATCTTCACCGAGGGAAATTTGTTGTTGTCTACATATCAACCTTCCACTTTGGGTAACCAACGAGGGGGCGTTAATTCGTACCATCAAAAGCAATTTTTGGCGCCGTTGCCGGGGACTCCGCACTTCAAGATAGGGGGTTGCACACTATCTTTTATCTTTGCTTTTTAGTCTTTTTAGTTTACCTTTCAGTTTTTATCTTCGTGTCCTTTATCAAAAATCCAAAGAAAAAGTATGTCTAGTTCCTTACTCGCCAATCAATGTCTGACTTCTTTGAAACCAGATCTTATTGGCATGGAGGATTCACCGAGGATCAACGAAAGTGGTACAAGGAACACCGCTTGTCTCAAAAGGGGATACATTTATGGAAACAAATACATCAGTTGTATGAGTATGCTAGAAACTTGTGCTCAATATATAATATATCTTTCTGCAGGGATGAATCTTGTTGCTTCATGAGGCACAAAGACCTTGCTTTCCAATGTGATTACAATGATGATGAAACCTTAGCTTCTTATGCTAAGAGAAATTATGATTTTGATGATGCAGAGCAAATAGAAGAATTTGTTGCTTATAAGGGTGCCTATGAAATTACTTCTCTTCTTAAAAATATTGATGATGCCCCTTAAAAATCTGAGAGTCTTGCTATACTTAACTATTGTTTGGAAAATTATGATGAAAATTATTATATTACTGATCATCTTGAGAGAATCTCTCCCCCAAAGGAAGAGACTAATGTTTTGCAGGACTCTATGGAAGAAGAAATTGTTGAACCTGAAAGCTCCTTGGATGAAAAAGAGGAGGAGAGTGGCGAACAAAAGGAAGAAGAATGGAACCATCCATGTCTACCTTCTAATGAGAGTAACTCTTTGAATCTTACCTTATATGAGTATTATGATCCTATGGATTCTTTTGAAATATCCCTTTTTGATGAAGTTGATGCCTTCTATGCTTATGGTCATGATGCCACTATGGATGATGCTTACGGAGATGAACTTTCTATAGTTCCTCATGTTAATCATGAAATTTTTGCTATCGCACCCACACTTGAGTGTTCTATTATCCTTTTAAAATCTCCAACTCCGGAGAATTTTCCTCTTATCAAAGCTCAATGTGATGGGTTGCATTTATCTTATGATCCTAAAAAAACGTGTTGAAAACAATACACGTGTGCTTGTAGGTCATGAGCAATATGATTTATATGATAGTTATATTCTTGATGTTGTTCATGATACTACTGAAAATTACTTTGAGAGATGAAAGTTTGGTTGTAGAAACTTTGTTACAAAAACACCTCTCTTCATGTTGAAAGTTTTGAAGTTGTTCTTCTTGTATCTTCCTATGCTTGTTATTTTGTGCTTTCACAATTTATTTTCTTACAAGTTTCCCATGCATAGGAAGTGGGTTAGGCTTAAAAAAAATTCATATATTCTTCTTGATGCTCTCTTTTGCTTCCAATCCTTATTTTTATGAGAGCAACTTTTATGATCTTCATGCCTAGCTAATGGCTTTAAAGAAGCGCTTTCGGGAGGCAGCCCGCAACGAATTTAGGTTTTACTTTTTGTTTTTGTTCTGTTTTTAGTGGTCTTGATGATTTTTACTACTGTAGGAACATCATTGTATCTTTACTTTTCAAGGTTTGTGCCATTTATAGCCTCATATGACAAGGGAAGTGAAAGTTGTGACATGCTGTCCAGAAAACAAATTCTGTACTCGTGACTAGAAAAATCACAGAAAAATCCCAGTTCATCTTTTTGAGCTGAAATTTTTAAACAGCGTGCTCTATACAATTACGAAACTTTCGTATGTTCTGAGTTTTTTTATTTGAGTTGCAGAAGTATCCCTAAAAAATTATTTACTACCTGCTGGTCTGTTTTTCACAGATTCTGTCCTGTTTTGCCTTTTCTTCGTTTTGCAAACCTTAAGCTTGCTTTTTCTTTGCAAAACCTTTTTGGAAATCTTGAGGAAACAGTATCCCTTCAATAATATCTTTATTTCCAGTAGATAAAAAAATATTTTATTATGGGTACTAACCTCGCTAATCAGATTATGATGAGTTATGTATGAAGGGAGTTTTCAAGTGTGCGAGGGAAGCCGATGAAAGAAGATTCAGGAGTGTCAAGCGCTCAAGCTTGGGTATGCCCCCATGCATCCCCAAGAAATATTCAAGGAGCCTCAAGCGTGTAAGCTTGGGGATGCCCCCGTGCATCCCCTTCTCCATCAACAATTATCAGTTCGTCTCTCGTTTCACTATATTTTTATCACTTCATGCGTTATGTGCTATGCTTGGAGCGTCTCGCTCTTAGGTTTTATTTTTAGTTTTCTTTAGCTTTGCATGCTGTTCATAACAAGTTAGAACCCAGCTTTCTTTGTGTGGGAGAGAAACACGCTCCACTTTCAAAATCTAGAACACAACATAGGACTTTTCATGCTCATCTTTGTTGTGTGTGTTCTTTATCTTTTTCATAGCTACTATCATGTTTTTCTCTTAGTTTTCATGCTTATATTTTCAAAGAGCTTTTGTTTAGTTTGTTGCTGGAACTCTCTTGAGTTTTTATGTTTATCTTGTTTAGAGAGTTTGCCTGTTGCACTGAGTTTTGTGTCTTGACTTGAAGTAGGTAATTGAGGTTGCTATTCTTTTGTAGTAGTAACTTGCAATAGTTTTGAGGTGTTGTTTTGAGTAATGTTTGGACTTTTGGTGTCAAGAGCTTTAGCCTATTAGTGATAGATGTTGTATTTTGGGCAATCCGTGTTTATTTTCAAAACTTACAAAATTAGTTGAGCACTTTAGCTACTAGATGGATCAGTAATCTTTGGAGGGATCGAATATTAGAGTACACTCACGTACCATGAGTCGAGGATGCGCAAGGATAACCAAACCCCCATACACTCCTCCTCGGGGTACTTGTCTCTTTGTGAAACCTCCTTATTAGATTGAGAGTTACCGATAATAAGTGCATGAGTTCTTCGGACTAATGTGAGTATTCGAAACTTGACACTTCCACCTTCCCATATTTTTCTAGCCTTTCCTATGCCGTGCATTGCCTCCTTCTCACTCCGAGAGTTGGCATCCACCTTCGCCGGTACATCCAAACCCTTGGCATGATACGCTCTGTCATCATAAACCTCCTTATATCCTTCCTCAAAACAGCCACCATACCTACCTACCAAGGAATTTCCACAGCCTTTCCGAGATATATCGCCATGCAACATCCATCTTCTCATGACTTGATCTTCATGCCATACATGCTAATTGCTTGATCGATGAGCTTCCTGCTAGTTGGGCCTTGCCCTAATCATTGCTACATGATGCGCTAGTATCATTGCATATCCTGCTACACTGGCAGAGGCATACATTTGCATACATCATGATAGTTACATCTTCTTTATGATTTGAGTACTTTGTAAAGTGTGAAGATCTTCTATACTTTTTGTAATATATAGAGTGTTGCCCCTAAAGTGAGGAAAAGATCCCAAAGTGGACAAATTAAAAGATCCCAAATAGGACAAATTAAAAGATCCCAAAGAGGACAAATGAGAGAAATAGAAAGAGCCATTGAGGCCACCAAAAAAATAGAAAAAGGAGAAAAAGAAATAAAAAGAGAGAAGGGGGCACACTACTATTCCTTTTGAGAGATCCACACTCGTACTCCCTCTTATATATTGTACTCCATAGAGATTATCATTCATGCATATAGCTATGGTGGGACCTTCACACTATAGAACTTCGCTTGTATATTCCAATGACGAGCCTCCTCAAATGAGCTCTAGGTCTTCTTGAGCAAGCGAGTTGGATGCACCCCCACTAGTTCCTTTGGAGAGCTTACCTTAGCTCATATGTGCATCAGTTGCATGGCAATCCCTACTCCTCACATCATATCTATCATTTGGCTTTCTCTCGCCTATGATTGTCCTCATTGATGTGAGCCTTTCACACCTTTTTGTCTTCCTCCTCCACCATATTCTTTCTTTGCCATCCTAAGTGTCAACTTTCTTGCTTACGCTCATCCATTGCATGAGTGCTCAAAATGTCAAAAAGGAGTGGATCATTTTGACTTGTACCTGGCTAGTCGTCTGGGGATGAGTCAAGATAAGATTCCAAAAAAGACCAAGTGTGAAACTTTAGTAGATTAAGTTCTCAACACAAAAAAATAATTTTTCTCGTATATCCCTATCCCCTTTATTGCACGCAAACACCATTTGGAGACATTCGAGTCACGGACAGCGAGAGCCCTTGCACCTTTATGTTCTTATGTTGCTTATTTCAATGCTAAAAATAGACTCTTGCCTGTTATGACTTGAATAGAATTACATACCTTGATTGCTTTACTTAAAAGTTCTTTTATGGTTGTTAGCATGTCACCACAGAAATTATGCTTTTATCATTTACCTACTCGAGGACGAGCAGGAATTAAGCTTGGGGATGTTGATACGTCCAAAACGTATCTATAATTTCTGCTTGCTCCATGCCTCTTTTATGTGATATTTCTATGATATTGATGAACTGCCATACACTTTTTATCATATTTGGACTAACCTATTAACTCAGTGCACCCCAGTGCCAGTTCCTGTTTTATGTTGTTTTTCCATTTCAGGTTTCCCCCATATTAAAAGTGCTCCAAAAATTCGGGAAAATCCAATAAAAATCAGCGTACAGGAAGCTTCTGAAATCACCGAGGGGGGGAAGAGGGGACCCACCAGGGCCCCAGTCGCCCTCCCGGCGCGCCCTAGGGTGGGGCCGCGACAGGGGGCCGCCTGGACCCCTGGTGGCCCCCATGGTTGCCCCCCTTCGCCTATTTAATCCTCATGACGTGAAACCCCCGTGACGGGAACCCTTTTTCGCGATCTCTCCTCTGTTCCGCCGCCGCTGCACTTCCAAGATCGGGAGCACCAGAAGACCTCTTCCCGGCACCCTGCCGGAGGGAGGAATCACCCCCTGGAGCTTCTCCACCATGATGGATGCTTCCCGGATGAACCATTAGTAGTCCACCTTGGACCATGGGTCTATGATATGTTGCTATGTGATGTTATCCTCCCCTCTTTGTTCTTCATGGATTAGACCTCATGAGCTGCCCAACATGATCGAGGAACATATGTAATATTTTTGATGTTGCTATGTTGAGTTTGCTGGGATCCGATGGATTATGAGATTATGCTCAGATTGGATTTGAGTAATATATTTGATTCTCCTCTTTTATATTTATGTTCTTGAGTAATTCTTGCATGTTCTCCGTTGTTGTTTATTGCTTTGGCCAAGTAGTAGGTAGTGACTCCAAGAGGGTGCAACAATAGTACTAAAGTCTTTCACAAAACGTCTATAAAATCCAGCAAGACCGTGAAAACTTCGTACTTGACTAACATTCATGGGAGTAGGCTAATTTTGAATTGCTTCAATTTTAGAAGAGTCTACTTCTACTCCATGCTTAGATACAACGTATCCAAGAAATATGACCTTATCTTATGCAAAAGTGCACTTCTCAAGATTAGCCTATAACTTAGCATCACGCAACACTTGTAAAACTTGTCGAATATGGTCACAATGTTCTGTTTCATTGTGGTTGTAAATAAGTATATCATCAAAATAGACAACCACAAAACGACCAATAAACTATCTCAAAGCATGGTTCATTAAACGCACGAAAGTACTAGGAACATTAGTAAGACCAAAAGGCATACCTAACCACTCATATAAACCGAACTTAGTTTTGAAAGCAGTTTTCCACTCATCCCCTTCTTTCATCCCAATTTGATGGTATCCACTACGCAAATCAATTTTAGAGAAAATAGCGGCACCACACAATTCATCAAGCATATCCTCTAAACATGGAATAGGATGGCGATATCGAATAGTGATGTTATTAATAGCTCTACAATCTACGCACATACGTGTAACATCCCAAAATTCTCCGAATTTTGGAATGTTAATAAATTAAATAGATAATGATTGTTTGCTTGATGTGTTTGATTTTCTCTGGGATTTAAAACTTTTTCGAGTTTATTGAATATTAAAATGAGAGGGAATAAAAGGACTTTCCCTAATATTCATAATTGATGTTTTTGGAATTTAGTTTTTAAAACAAAACCAACAAAACAAAACAAGAGAAGGTAATATTACTCCTTCAACATATTAAAAGTTTGGAAAATGTTTTAAATCATTATTGGAATTCTTTTGAATATTCAAAATATTTTTCAACTAAAGGAAATTCATTTGAGAGGATATAAAATGACTTATCCCCTTTATAATGAAGTTGGAAAATATTTAGAATATTACTTTAAAGTTTTTAAATTTACTATGAGTATTATAAATAACTCTAAAATTATTTTAGGGATTTTATAACACCAAGATAGTTTTTATTTCATTGAAATGATTTATTAAATACTTTAAAAGAGTTGAAAAGGTATTCCCATGGGATATTTTTATTTTACCAAATTATTTCTTGATGAAACAATTTTAAAATTTATATTTTATTATTTAGAAATGGTTTGTCAATTCTTTTGACCAAATAAAAATATTTTTAATAATTTATTGGACTTTATTTGATTTATGAAAAATGTTTTATATTTAAATAAAGTATTTAGAAAATGTTTTTATTTTTATTTTACTTTTTGGAAAATGTATTCATTAAATAAAATTCTTTGTATTATTTGAAGAATTTAGAAATTTATTTCATATTTTTCTGATGAGTATTTATTTTTCAACAATTGTTTGAAGTTTCGGTTTTTAAAGAAAAAAAATGCGTACCGAGCCGGCCCAATAGCCTTTTCCGTCCGCGAGCGCAATTTGAGCCCGAGACGGATTTCAAAAAAAAAATTCGGGCTATATAAGATTTCGAAATTTTTCTTTTTCGTTTTTTTAGAAACCCTAAATCGCCCGCAGCCTCGGTTTCCGTGCCGCTGCCGACTCGATTTCCGTGCCGGCGAACCTCGGTTTCCGTGTCGCCCCCGCCTCGATTCCCATGCCGGCGAACCTCTATTTCCGCGCCATCGCCACGTCATCGGTACGTCAGCAATTTTGTCCTTTAGTGAAAAGGATCTGTCTGCGACAGAAACTTTTATTTTATTCACGAATAGGTCCTTTTTCACAGTTTGCACCCTATAATCTTCGTAGCCGTATCTTTTAAACCGTGTGTCAGAATTAGGTG
Source organism: Bromus sterilis (assembly GCA_950022295.1). Lineage (NCBI taxonomy): Eukaryota > Viridiplantae > Streptophyta > Magnoliopsida > Poales > Poaceae > Bromus > Bromus sterilis. The sequence goes on along the minus strand of OX465601.1, from coordinate 179,264,606 downwards.
CTTATTTTTCCTACACGCTCGTAGTGATCTGTAATTTATCATAGAGTAAACTTTTCACACCTTTGCATACTTTTGAATTTGAATTTATTTCAAATTCAAATTCAAATCCCGGAGGCCATATCTTTTAAACCGTTGATCCAAATCGAGTGATTCTTTTTGCGTTGGATCACTCGTTCCATGTACTTTCTGTTCATATAATGTGTGCACAAAAATTCACAAGTTTGTTGATCTATTTAAATTCAAATTCAATTCAATGTTGCACTTGCTATGACCTGCATTGTAGTATTCCGTTTCACGTGATTCTTTTTGCATATCGGATCATTTGAGGCATGTTATCGGTAAGGTTCACACACTTTTCAAGTGGGCATGATATTCACCTTGAATTCATAAATGTCCCTGATCACAATTCCTTACCTATGAGTCTTTATCTGTTGACTCTCTTGAGTTCACTTCCACCGATCACCTTCGAGCACATCGACAGTTGTGCCGTGTCAAGCCTTTTGTTTTGTTGCTAAAACCTTTGTGTTTGTTTTGTTGATCTTTTGTTTGCCTTGTGATGTGATTGCTTATTCGAGTTCATTCGTTTGCGATAGATTTGCTCGGAGTGTGACAAGTAGAGTTGACTGGAACGTGAGAGCGAAGATCTTCATCGAATGTATAAGGCAAGTTACACTTTGACCATACCTCAACCTATATTTTCTATTATGCATGTAGCAAATTATCACTCTATGCATGTGTAGGACTATATATTAGTTATGATTTAAACCTAGTAGGATAGCCATATGCTCTGACCTTGTATTTCATTGTCGCCCTAGGATCGTGGTTGTTATATACTGCTATTGCTTTGTAGACGGGGATTGGTTGAGTTATCATTGAGCTATGTGAGGATTAAAGACTTGACTAGCAAACTTAAATAGAAATCACCTCTGGGCGGGCAGGGAATGCATCCTGGGGCTCGTGCCTTGGATAAGGAGGGACCAGGGCTAAATGCTTCTCGAATGGTTGTTTTGGTGGTGAACCGGGTGCGTCATGGCGAGTACCCTCTGACGCAGTGGGCGCCGTCCAGGCTCAAAAAGATCGGATAGACAGTGTGACTAGTAGCTTCCATGTACAACCACTAGCTATATGGGCTCTGTCTTAGATGAGTAAGTTGTGGGGAACCTGACCCTGGTAGCTAGCTGATGTAGATATGTTAGGTGTACCGGCTACCAAAGGGTGGAGGCAACCTCTTCTGAAAGACTATGTCTCAATCTTCGGGTTGAGTCCAATGGGGAAAGTTTACAAACCTCTGCAGAGTGTAAAAACTGATATGATTAGCCGTGTCCACGGTTACGGACAACTTTGAGCATCTGGGCATTATTGTTGTTGGATGGTCTTGACAGATAATTCACCTTAATAAGAATTTGAGTGGGAACTTTTAATAAAGGGATGGTTGGAATTGGTGTAGCCCGATTCACCCATACTTAGGACTAGCAAGATAAATTAAAATTTGATTAGTTGTAGTATATGAGGGAAAAATCGGCTTTCTGCAAAATAAAACCATAAACCTTTCCTTTGAATTACCTTGCATGTAGTGATAGGTCTGTTATATACTTTTTCGTGTGACTTGCCGTACATTCAAATGTACTGACCCGTTGTTGGGCTGTAACCTTCGGTGTTGCAGGATTATATACGATGAGTAAGTGGTACGATGTAGGGTTATGATGTCTATACTCAACTTGCCGGTGGAGTTGATGGACGCCACGAAGCTCTTTATTTTTTTTTCACTGTATTTTATTTGTAAGCTAGCCTTGAGCTGTGCAGGTATATTTATTTGTAATACTGGATCTTTGATGTAATATATATATGACATGTGGTTTATTCTTGATATTACATCATGTACTGTGTGTGCTAGCTATTGATCCAGGGACTAGCACATAATGCACAGAGACTTGGATTCTTAGTGAATCGGGTCGTTATAGATGGTATCAGAGCCCATGTTGACTATAGGTCGTGACCCAAGAAAATGGATAGAAAAAGTCATAGGAACAAAATTATTTTATCACTCTTTGATCACTTACTCTCTCCACTAGTATCTCTCATCTATTATTCATCTTCTAAAACTCCTCATCTATTACTATGAATACCCCTCGAGTTGTTTATACCTCGGAAGACAAGACATTTGAGAAGAACATCGTCAACCTTGTGGAGCAATTGAAGTTACGTCTGCCAGAATTAGGAGGAGTATCCTATGGATTCAATAAGGATAAGCTTTGATGCTACGAGAGGATTTTAAGAGCAGCTTAGCTGAGAAGGATGAAGCATTAGATTCAGACCACCAATTTTAGGTGAAGTTAGAGGAACGAATTTCGCGTAGTATGATGAGATCGTATGTCTTGCACATATGACCTTACTCTAGGTGTTGTTTGAGTGTTTTGACTTTTGTGACTGTATTGTTTGTTGTTATGTGTGGCCGTTGAACGTAGGTGTTTTTGTCTCTTTCTTGTTTGAGTGCATATGCTTGGTGTTATCTTAGTTTGTTTCTTGTCAGTTTTATAGTTTTGCCCTAACCCTTGTCGTATGGGTTTAATAGATGGAGTATGGAGTAGGACTCGCCTTTTCTGGGGCGATGTCGAGACTGAAGGTGGAGCAATGGATTCGTAGTATGGAGGAGCACCTGAAGATAAACAAGGTTGGAAGTGAGGACATGGTCCCCTATGTTGTTAAGTACTTGGTAGAAGAGGCTGCTACTTGGTGGAGAATGCATCAAGCGATTAACGAATCAAGAAAGAAGTTTACTTGGAGGGAGTTTACAAAGATTTTGTTGGCATCTCGCCTTGTCACCCCGATGCAAAGGACGATAACCCGTAAGAGGCCTCGTTCCTGCAAAATTTGCGGGGAAGTAGGGCACTCCTTTGAAGGACACCAAGATGGATGTCCCTATTGTGAAGAAATTCATGGGGACGAAGAATGTCCCACTGCACAAGTCACATGTTTCGTGTGTGACGGAAATAATCATTACCCCGCTCAGTGTCAATTTTTCATCATGACACAACAAGTATCTCAGCATCAAAAGGAAGGGATGGAGAAAATTATCCAGGAATTCAGGGAAGCACCCGTGAAGAAGAAAAAGAAGGACATTAGCCAAATTCAGTGTTTCCGGTGCAGGAATATGGGACATTACGCAAACATGTGTCCAGAATTGAAGGGAAAGAAGAAGCTGTGAACGCGGAAGCAAGGATGCGGACTCGAAGAAGCTTATGTTTGGCAATTGGAGGACATACGTTCGTAGGTGTGCACTAAGTGTACGTTGTTACCTTTTCATTGTTAGCTAGAGTTGTGGATCGATGCATGTTTTGCTATTGATTAACTGGATGTTTTATGTCATGATTGTTTTGTTAAGTTTTGCTTGTGTCCTTGACCCTGTTATGTCTTGTTTTGATGTGATGTGTTGTGCTTTGTGGTTCTTCTTCGCGAGTAGAATAAGTTTACGTTACCTTAGACCCTTTATCTAATTAGTATGCTTCGAGACTGAAGAAGACACAACCAAAAGAATAATAAATTGGCAAGTGACTCAACGATACGAGGATTACTTCAACAACGCGAAACTGAAGCTACCGTCATTGAAGACCTGAAGACTTGAAGACCTGGAAGATTCAAGTTTCTACCGTTAGATCGTTCTGTGAGTTGTCATTTCTTGTTTTGCCGACAGCTACACATCAAAATTATCTTTTAAAACTAGTTTCATGTTTGTATGGGTATCTCTCCCTATCTCTCTCTCTACCTCTCTATCTACATTCTATTTCCCCCTCATCCTCATCCCTAAATTGAAGAAGCTACTACAATGGCTGCTAATGCCAAGAAGAGGATAAAGATGGATGCAATTGAATGCTGAGTTCAAAGTTAACCGCATGTGCAAGGATCTTACAAAAAGAAAGCACAATCTGGCTGAAGGAAGACCCCAGAGGAAGTTGGAGTTCTCAAGTGTACGCTTTACAGTAGTCTTCGTAAACCTGAGAGTTGTGAAGAAACGATAGATGTTTGTTTGGCTTGCAGAACCATGGATTTATCTGAACCCAGTTCAAGATAAGGAGGACTTCTGCAATGCTTGTGAGAATGAACGAGTGTTAGATTGCGAGATTCACTAAACCATATACAAGGTAATGATATGGGTATGGAATGGATTGGCCCCCATGACGACTACCCTTATTATTCGCTCTTGCTATGCGGGATAGTAAATCTTGAGTGACTTACCTATAGTAGAGACGACGATGTTAAGCCTGAACCATAGAATGGTACGATGTGGACCCCTGTAGGAGATTATCGTTTGTGTTATACGGTGAGTATGGACCAAGACCATTTGCTGCAGGTATCCCGTAGAAGTATTCGTGATGACCACCAAGAGAGAAATCGATAGTTGTTTAGTAGTGGCGTCTGACCTGTCAGCCATGAAGTCTCAGTACTTGGAAGACCACTCTCTTGCTAAGGAATGGAAACCTCAAAGGAGGAATTCATGAAACCTCGAAGACCGAAGGTGGGATCTTTACGAAGAATGTCATCGATGGATTAAGATACTGGAAGCCCACACTTGTGATGAAGAATTCAATGCCCCAATGGAGTATGAAGATTATGTGTGAGGAGCTCGCTGAGGGAGCAAGCCTTGATGACCATGTCGCTTTCCTTTTAAGGGTGGTAGCACCCTAACTCGTCGGAGGATCGATGGACTGCCATGACGACCCGAACCCTAACCTTTCTTTCTAGCCTTCTCGAATCTCGAGGACGAGATTCCTTTTAAGGGTGGTAGTGTGTAACATCCCAAAATTCTCCGAATTTTGGAATGTTAATATATTAAATAGATAATGATTGTTTTCTTGATGTGTTTGATTTTCTCTGGGATTTAAAACTTTTTCGAGTTTATTGAATATTAAAATGAGAGGGAATAAAAGGACTTTCCCTAATATTCAGAATTGATGTTTTTGGAATTTAGTATTTAAAGCAAAACCAACAAAACAAAATGAGAGAAGGTAATATGACTCCTTCAACATATTAAAAGTTTGGAAAATGTTTTAAATCATTATTGGAATTCTTTTGAATATTCAAAATATTTTTCAACTAAAGGAAATTCATTTGAGAGGATATAAAATGACTTATCACCTTTTTAATGAAGTTGGAAAATATTTAGAATATTACTTTAAAGTTTTTAAAATTTGCTATGAGTATTATAAATAACTCTAAAATTATTTTAGGGATTTTCTAATGCCAAGATAGTTTTTATTTCATAGAAATGATTTATTAAATATTTTAAAAGAGTTGAAAAGGTATTCCCATGGGATATTTTTATTTTACCAAATTATTTATTGATGAAACAATTTTAAAATTTATATTTTATTATTTAGAAATGGTTTTTCAATGCTTTTGACCAAATAAAAATATTTTTAATAATTTATTGGACTTTATTTGATTTATTTAAAGTATTTTATATTTAAATAAAGTATTTAGAAAATGTTTTTATTTTTATTTTACTTTTTAGAAAATGTATTCATGAAATAAAATTATTTGTATTATTTGAAGAATTTAGAAATTTATTCCATATTTTTCTGATGAGTATTTATTTTTCTACAATTGTTTGAAGTTTCGGTTTTTAAAGAAAAAGAAAATGCGTACCGAGCCGGCGAAATAGCCTTTTCCGCCCGCGAGCGCAATTTGAGCCCGAGAAGGATTTCAAAAAAAAATTGGGCTATATAAGATTTCAAAAATTTTCTTTTTCGCTTTTTTAGAAACCCTAAATCGCCCGCCGCCTCGGTTTCCGTGCCACCGAACCTCGGTTTCCATGCCCGGCGAACCTCGGTTTCCGTGCCGCCGCCGCCTCGATTTCCGTGCCGGCGAACCTAGGTTTCCGTGCCGCCGCCGCCTCGATTTCAGTGCCGGCAAACCTCGGTTTCCGTGCCCGGCAAACCTCGATTTCCGCGTCATCGGTACGTCAGCAATTTTGTCCTGTAGTGAAAAGGATCTGTCTGCGACAGAAACTTTTATTTTATTCACGAATTGGTCCTTTTTCATAGTTTGCACCCTATAATCTTCGTAGCCGTATCTTTTAAACCGTGTATCGGAATTAGGTGATTCTTTTTCCTACACGCTAGTAGTGATCTGTACTTTATCATAGAGTAAACTTTTCACACCTTTGCACACTTTTGAATTTGAATTTATTTCAAATTCAAATTCAAATCCTGGAGGCCATATCTTGTAAACCGTTGATCCAAATCGAGTGATTCTTTTTGCGTTGGATCACTCGTTCCATGTACTTTCTGTTCATAGCATGTATACACAAAAATTCACAAGTTTGTTGATCTGTTTAAATTCAAATTCAATTCAATGTTGCACTTGCTATGACCTGCGTTGTAGTATTCCGTTTCACGTGATTCTTTTTGCATATCAGATCATTTGAGGCATGTTATCGGTAAGGTTCACACACTTTTCAAGTGGGCATGATATTCACCTTGAATTCATAAATGTCCCTGATCACAATTCCTTACCTATGAGTCTTTATCTGTTGACTCTCTTGAGTTCACTTCCACCGATCACCTTCGAGCACATCGACAATTGTGCCGTGTCAAGCCTTTTGTTTTGTTGCTAAAACCTTCGTGGTTGTTTTGTTGATCTTTTGTTTGCCTTGTGATGTGGTTGCTTATTCGAGTTCATTCGTTTGCGATAGATTTGCTCGGAGTGTGACAAGTAGAGTTGACTGGAACGTGAGAGCGAAGATCTTCATCGAATGTATAAGGCAAGTTACACTTTGACCATACCTCAACCTATATTTTCTATTATGCATGTAGCAAATTATCACTCTATGCATGTGTAGGACTATATATTAGTTATGATTTAAACCTAGTAGGATAGCCATATGCTCTGACCTTGTATTTCATTGTCGCCCTAGGATCGTGGTTGTTATATACTGCTATTTCTTTGTAGACGGGGATTGGTTGAGTTATCATTGAGCTATGTGAGGATTAATGACTTGACTAGCAAACTTAAATAGAAATCACCTCTGGGCGGGCAGGGAATGCATCCTGGGGCTCGTGCCTTGGATAAGGAGGGACCAGGGCTAAATGCTTGTCGAATGGTTGTTTTGGTGGTGAACCGGGTGCGTCATGGCGAGTACCCTCTGACGCAGTGGGCGCCGTCCAGGCTCAAAAAGATCGGATAGACAGTGTGACTAGTAGCTTCCATGTACAACCATTGGCTATATGGGCTCTGTCTTAGATGAGTAAGTTGTGGGGAACCTGACCCTGGTAGCTAGCTGATGTAGATATGATAGGTGTACCGGCTACCAAAGGGTGGAGGCAACCTGGGGCTCGTGCCTTGGATAAGGAGGGACCAGCGCTAAATGCTTCCCGAATGGTTGGTTTGGTGGTGAACCGGGTGCGTCATGGCGAGTACCCTCTGACGTAGTGGGCGTCGTCCAAGCTCAAAAAGATCGGACAGACAGTGTGACTAGTAGCTTCCATGTATAACCACTAGCTATATGGGCTCTTTCTTAGATGAGTAAGTTGTGGGGAACCTGACCCTGGTAGCTAGCTGATGTAGATATGATAGGTGTACCGGCTACCAAAGGGTGGAGGCAACCTCTTCTGAAAGACTATGTCTCAATCTTCGGGTTGAGTCTAGTGGTGAAAGTGTACAAACCTCTGCAGAGTGTAAAAACTGATATGATTAGCCGTGTCCACGGTTACAGACAACTTTGAGCATCTGGGCATTATTGTTGTTGGATGGTCTTGACAGATAATTCACCTTAATAAGAATTTGAGTGGGAACTTTTAATAAAGGGATGGTTGGAATTGGTGTAGCCCGATTCACCCATACTTAGGACTAGCAAGATAAATTAAAATTTGATTAGTTGTAGTATATGAGGGAAAAATCAGCTTTCTGCAAAATAAAACCATAAACCTTTCCTTTGACTTACCTTGCATGTAGTGATAGGTCTGTTATATACTTTTTCGTGTGACTTGCCGTACATTCAAATGTACTGACCCGTTGTCGGGCTGTAACCTTCGGTGTTGCAGGATTATATATGACAAGTAAGTGGTACGATGTAGGGTTACGATGTCTATACTCAACTTGCCGGTGGAGTTGATGGACGCCAAGAAGCTCTTTATTGTTTTTCCGCTGTATTTTATTTGTAAGCTAGCCTTGATCTATGCAGGTATGTTTATTTGTAATACTGGATCTTCGATGTAATATATATATGACATGTGGTTTATTCTTGATATTACATCATGTACTGTGTGTGCTAGCTATTGATCCAGGGACTAGCACAGAATGCACAGAGACTTGGATTCTTAGTGAATCGGGTCGTTACAATATTCCATGAACCATCTTTCTTAGGAACCAAAATAATAGGAACATCACAAGGGCTAAGACTGACACGAATATACCATTTATCCAGAAGTGCTTGTACTTGTTGCTGAATTTCCTTCGTCTCTTGGGGATTGGTTCTGTATGGTGCCCGGTTGGGAAGTGTAGCTCCCGGAATAAGATCAAGTTGGTGCTCAATACCACGCAAGGGTGGTAATCCCGCTGGAACCTCCGCCGGAAACACATCATCATAATCCTGCAAAACACTAGACATACTAGGAGAAAGAGGATGATTATCATTAGAAAGCAACACCTCGCCTTTGTACATAAGCACAAGTGGCATGGCTATAGGATCCTCACTAAATTCTCTCAGGTCTTCTTTTCTGGCTAATGTAAGCAAACTAGTCCCTCTCGCACTTTTCTTTATATTATCACTCATGGCTATTACATTGTTCCCTCGTGTTCGTTCTAAGTTCACATCTACCTTCTGACGATACTCATTCGCAATTTGTTGTGGGGACATAGGGTGGAGATTAACTTTATTTCCCTTGAACTCCAAATGATATGTATTGGCTCGGCCATTGTGTTTCACATGGAGATCATATAACCACGGCCGACCCAATAAGAGATGGAAAATTGTCATAGGCACCACATCAAAATCGATGGAATCCTCGTATGGGCCTATCTCAAAATGTACGCGCACCATGTGATTCACCTTCATCTCACCACTGTCACTCAACCATTGGACATAATAAGGATGCGGGTGAGGTAAGTATTTCAGATTTAGCTTGGCACATAACTCCTTGCTTGCGAGGTTGCAGCAGCTACCTTCATCAATGATTACTTTGCAAGCTTTGTTGGGGCCAACTAATGCTTTGGTTTGGAACAAATTGCAGCACTGAGACTCAGATTTGGGTTGCACAGTAAGAGCATATTGTGACACAACAATGGTAGGAGCATGCGATGGAAAAGCATCCATGCCTTCTTCACTATTGTATCCCTCGTCATTGCATGCGTCGGGGTCTTCATCATTATAAGGCCCGATATGCGGTACTGTTCCAGATCTAGATGTTTCCATCCAGATCCGAGGACGAAGCACATATCGGTCCCACCGCGACATATCACAATTCCATATGCCCCGGATTTCCAACATGATATCACAACATTACAGCTACATGGGTACAACATCTCATACAATCGGCATACAACTGCCTTAATACAATACATTAGCGGAAGATACATGTCTGAGTACAGACTACAATCAAATGCCTAGCGGCAAAGGTAAAACACACCATTCCCGTAACCACACGGGTCCAGGCTCTCCGCCGGGATCCACCTAACTAGTCGTCGTCGAGTCTCCACGAAGGCGTCCAGAAGAAGAGTCGAGGTAGAAATCAACTGCAGCGGCCAATCAGGCAAAACATAAAAGGGAAAAGAAAAGCAAGGGGTGAGAATATATGGAAAGTCTTGTAACTAACTTCTCACGGGTAAGATGGGGGTGGTGGTGACGTTGCAGACGCACTAGCAATATATGAGTGGCTAACATTCTATTTAGAGTAAGATGAGAGCGAAGCATTCGATGAGGAATCGCCTCCAACAAGTCTTGCTATCAACAACTTACGCAAGCATAACACCTATCATATCCTTGTCCTCCTCTTCGCATCCCGATGAAGAAGAAGCAGTCAAGGCACACACACACGTTGATCAAGTTATTAAGATTATCTCAGTTGTTGTTTTCTATGAACAAGGAGTAGTTCTCAAGTCGTCCATAACCATGGACACGGCTTCCCGAAAAGATTTAACCCTGCAGGGGTGTACCAACTGCCCATTACAAGGCTCCGCACGCACGCCCATCTCTCTCAGTTTCTACCCATCATAGGCAACTGATGGCAAGAGAGTGTTAATACTCTTCAAGCCCTCGTTGATTACCCCAAGTGCAGGGTGAGATATAGTGCAGCGGCAAGTTTTCCCTTGGCAAAGATACCAAGGTTTGTCTCCCGTAGGACTCATAAGGATACAAGAAGGTGGTAAAGTGAACAATGGCGCCGAGGTTGCTAGCTTCACCTGGACCTGCACACATATACAAATAACTTTGCTCCAAACGAGTACAGAGGAGTTTTCAATTCCTCCGGCCTTTCTGTTTACAAAGGATCAACGCAAGAGATAATAATAGTGGCAACTGAAAGTAAAGACTGAAAGTAATAAGGGTGTAAACAGTGATATTGTCAGAACCCAAACTAGGGTAAGTGCTAGGGTTTGATTGTGCTTTGCATCATGTCAAAAATTCAAAAGGAAATTAAAAATGGGGAAAGAAAAGCCCTAGAAAATTTAAATCAAATGGCCAGATAAAAATATTTTTCCAAAAATCATTTGAATGCTTGGAAAATTCCTAGAAATGTTGTTGATCATTTTAAAAGTGGTTTGGGATCAATCCCATGCACATGGAATTTTCTAATATTCAAACAGTGGCTTTGGAAATTAAATAAACCCCTATTTGATTTGAAATTCAAATGTTTTGAATTTCAAAAATGTCCAAATCCTATATGTGGCTAGCTACTGGTCACCTAGTATTTATAAAAGTATTTGGGCATTATTATAAAATGTTTTGGTATTTTTATCCAGAGCAAAACAACTTGCAGAAAAAGAAAAGAGGAGAAGAAAAGGGAAAAATAAAACCCCAGCCCACCCCACTGGCCACTGGCCCAACTTGGTTACCCCAGCCCAGCCAGCCCACCAAGCCTTGTCGTCTTCCTCAATGACGGCAAGCAGCTCGGTGGCCGGCATGCGGGCGTCACCGTGGCGCCGAGGCCATGCAGCTGCTCCCCTGGCCTTCTCCTCGCGCCTGGAGAAGCCCCTCGAAGCCCCGTGGCCATTCCCCCTCTCCTTCGACACCATCTCGCACTCCCTCGCCGTCTTCACGCACCACCGTGAGGCTGCAGAGAGCGCCGTCGTGCGCCGTCGCGAACAACGACGACGAGAAGCCCTACCTCCTTGTCCAGCCGCTCCGCAGTCGTCCGCTTCGTCTTCGTGCAGAGGATCGGAAGCTTCTTCGACTCCAAGCCGTCGCAATTGTCGACGACAACTCGTCGGAGCCGCCGCACTCCATCGACGATTCCGTCGTCCGCAGAGCTTCCCCGGCCACGCTGTCACCTCGACTGCCTTCCTGGTGAACCGGAGGTCATTTCCCCTCTCTCCCAGCTCCTACCCGTCCACCGTAGCGCTGCGCCGCCGCAAGCCCAGCCACGGCCGCCGCCTGGTTTCGACCCCGGCGTCCCTCCCGTGCTTCCCCGTGGCGCCCGAGACGTCCCCGAGACGCACACGTCCACGGGCTACATCCTGGTAGCCCTGGCGCTGCTTCTAGCCGCCGGATTCGGCCACCCGTGCGTGCGCCGCCATGCGCTGAGGTCGCCGCCGGCTAAACGCCGGTGGGCAATGGGATTAGCCCCACTAATCCCCCCCGGGTCCATGACAGGTGCGCCAGGACCCCCTCTAATTAACCAGGGGTTAATTAAACCGGAGTTAACCCCCCCACTGAGACTGACATGGGGGCCCCAGCAGTCAGACCCCCCCCCCCCGTCATGCTGATGTCAGCTTGACGCAATAAAGTCTTTCCAGAAAATAGAAAAGAATTAAACTAATAAAAGAAAACAGAGAAAATTCCAGAAAAAGGCTTAAACTTCAATAATTCATAGAAAATTCATATTAACTCCAAATTTAATAAATAATATGTCTGAAATTATCAGAAAAATCCAAGGATTATGAATATGGGCTCTGTTTCCATGTTTGACCATTTTAAAATGGGTGAACAGTGCAAAACATCCATATGGCTTTATTTCAAATTCAAATTTGAAGCACATTTGCAAATGACTTTGCATTTGACTTCTTTTAAATGGAATTGTACCCACATTGTGACCAAGAACATCACCATTTCAGTATTGATCATGTGTTTGAGCATTGCAAATAAATTTATACCTTGTTTGATTGTTTGCTCGATAGACGTGCAACCGGAACCGGAGGCCACCCCCTTCGTTGAAGACCCCGTTATCGAACCTCGTCAGCAAGGCAAGAAAACCCCATTGATCATGTCTATAAAATCCCAATTCCCTCTCAGTCTCGCTTATGCATGTTTAGGAGATCACTTTGTATCGATTCTACCGCATAGTTGAACCCATATCCGATGCATGACCTATCATCTTGTCACAGTAGTAAGCAAACCACAATCCTAACTGACATAAGAGTTGGTTGATATCATGAGGCCCCTGCAACTGTTATAGCTTATTGCATGCTTAGTGTTACATGAGGTTGCTTTTGATGTGAGTCGGGATGATAGTGAACATGGTGCTGATGAAAGTGAAACTGTGTCGGTGAATCCACCCTAATACAAGGTGAACGATGAGAGGTTGTGTAGGAGTACACAGTGGGTTGTCTCGTTGAACACCGCCTTAAGCATCGAGTTCTTGTATGGTAATCCAAGACAAAGAGTACAACCACACATTGGGCTCACTGACCCCTCTCGGCCTAGTACCTTGATCCGTGTCGACGTCCAGGAGTCACATTAGTTCGGGCTTTCCATTTGGCATCTGCATAGAAAAAGAATGAAGGAATGGTTGCATCATCCTAGATATGTGGGTGCACCTGTGAGGTAGGAAAACCATCTGCTAAAGGTGGCGTCTCGGTCACCTACATTGTCTGAGTCCGTTTCGTTGATCCGGCCGAACTCTCGAGCGGTAGCAACTCAGATAGTCGACTCCTGGAATAGACCGGTTGTGAGCGAAGTGTCGTGGTGAACATCCTCGCTGTTGCCTCTTGAACGGTGGCGAGACCTGGCGGTAACCGATCGTCATGTGTGTGTAGCTTACACCCTTGCAAGGTTAACAAAACTATTCGAATATCCGCGTCCGCGGTTAAGGACTACTTGGAACCTGTACCTGATTATTAGACAACTTAAATGGATACTTATAAAACTCGCAAGATAAGCGTGAGTGCTATGGTGTGCCTCCTCGTGCGGAAGTCGAGGAAGTAACCATAGTGGTGTATTGGTTGGAGATGTAGTGGACTCGTGTACGCTTCTTACCTCAAGTCTGGTATTCGTAGTTCAGGATTAGCCAAGTCAAAGCTGGCACTTCTATGTTTTAGATGAAACCCCACCTCCCTTTATCTTGATACTTGAGCATGAGTAGTATAGATCGGATGTAAGTCTTGCTGAGTACGACTTTGTACTCACGTTTGCTTATTCTATGTTTTAGATAAGAACCGGACCCTGATGGAGTCACCTTCGTGAAGCTCGACTATGACTAAGTTAGCATAGTCCCAGACAACAGTCTGGTCCCTCGTGGAAGGGCATGTTTGTTTACAAGGCTTCTCTAAGCCATTTGTTAAACTTGTCTGTACTCAGACCTAATTTGCTTCCGTTGTATGATGTAATGTTGATCACAGACATGTGATCTTTGTATGCTCTATGTGTATATCAATAAAGAGTACTTTGTAGAGTTATGTGATGATACCTGCTGTTCATACTAGGCATGTGTGCCGCGTGTATGTTTATAACATGCATGTCTTAGTATGGGTTTTCGAGACCTTAGTTGTGATCTGGCTGGCGGTCTTTTATACACCAAGTGGCCCTTAGATGTGCGCAGCTTGGGGCATCGCGATGCGATTGTTCGTGACTCTGTCACGTGCACACTTTGTTGTATGATCGAGCCCGCCCTAGACCCCGACTAAGTGATCGGGCTGGAGTAAGTCTATGTAAGAGTTAGGATCCAATCGATAACATGGTTGAGGCGACTTGTCTATGAGTATGGGATTCACCACCCATAAGCATTTAGACTTGTGAGCGGACGATGAGGACCCATCTCAGATGATCATCCGGCCTGAATGGGATGCCCCTCACGTTTGATGCTTACCGAGAATGTTATGTGCTTGGCCTTGTCTTCTTAGACAAGTGGGTACGGTTCTCGGCTCTCCATGTGATTGTATCATGACTGGAATTACATATGCTAACCCCGGGTCCCGACAGACTTGGTATTAGAGCAGGACTGTCTGTAGGCTTATCAAACCCTTGGTCGAAGTCGAGTCTAGCATTCTATAGTTATATAGTTACTCTGGGTATAAGGGGATAACGTAAGGCTTCTTTTTCTCCTTATCCTCATCGATCTGAGTTCTGGGTCACCCTTATCTTTTCTACGGGATGATAGGACTAGGCTTATCTATGTCTTACTAGAACATCTCGCTGAGTGCTTCGTTTTAGCCGTTGGATTATTGTGGTCGTCCAGAGTCTCCGTGTTTTGAGTTCATTGAGGAAGTTCTGTCCAATCTCCTCGAGGTTGTCTTGTTTCCATCCCGGTGTAGCCGTTATGCTGCCGGATTTATTCCGAGTTTCTGTGGATCATTACCTTCGCATTATAATCCTTTCCGCCTTCATCATGTCTTGTTATCCTTGAATCCATCATGCAACCTGTTCTGATTGTTGATTTTTATCACACAGGATGTCAGGTGGAACTCGTAGTGCTGTTCGTCGGAATCGAGACCGTGTTCGGAATCGAAATGATGATGAACCTCTACCATCGCCTTCTGCGGCGGAAATCATGATGGAAGCCGAGCGGAATAGACGTGATCAAACACGCCTTCTGGAGCTCATCGAGCAGAATACCTCACGTCATCGTAATGTGGTTGTGAGCATTCAGGACTTCATCCTCCTCAAGCCACCGGTTTTCCGATGTTCTTCTGAGCCCCTTGAAGATGATGATTGGCTCCGTTCCATCGAGCGTAAGCTTGATACTGCACCTGTTGCTCCCGATGACCGAGTTATATTCGCGGCATACTTTCTGGAAGGTGCTGCTGCTGAATGGTGGGAGAACTATGTTGCTATGCAGCCAGATAGTCACCTAGTGACTTGGCAGGAGTTCTGTGTTGCCTTCCGAGGGTACCACCTTCTGGATGAGTTGATGGAGCGCAAGAAAGAAGAGTTCTGCAACCTGACTCAAGGAGAGATGTCCATCCATGAGTATGTGAGAGAATTCAACCGTCTTGCTCGTTATGCCCAAGATGAGATCACCACCGATGCCCGAAAGCAGGCAAGGTTCCGTAAGGGACTTAGCCCCATCCTTCGTCATGATCTCAACCTCCTTGAATTTGCCACCTTTGAGGATTTCGTCAACAGATCCTTCAGAGCTGAGCATGGCAATGAAATTTTCGAGGAGTTCCACAAGCATGCTCTTGAGCTTGCTCCTTCTTCAAGTTCAGCCCCTCAAAAACGCAGAATTTGGATTCCAACCAGAGCCATACCTCAAAACCTTCTTCAGAGATCACCATCCAATATATGCCATCCACCCCAACACATTATTCCACCCCGAAATGATGGTGTGCAACTAAGTAATCCCACTCCCAACAATTCAGACAGGGTATGCTTTAAGTGTGGTCTTCCAGGCCATTACTATCGTCAATGCCCTCAGGTCTTGATGGCACCACGTCATTTTCGACCCAAGCCGCCAAAGAAATCAGCCACCAAAGCCATCCCAGCAAAGCTTTCAGCCACAAGTAGTGGTTGTGTGAACCAAATCTCAGTTGAGGACACCACTGATGCTTCTGACGTCATTCTTGGTACACTCCCAGTCAATCATGTCCCCGCCTCCGTTCTTTTCGATCCAGGAGCTTCTCATTCATTCATGTCGGAGAGTTATGCACTTCGGCATGACTTTCTTTTTGAAGAAATGTTTTCCCCAATGGTCATTCAAACTCCTGGTTCAAAGTGGCAAACTAATAGAGTAAGCCATGGCAATAAAATTGCAATTGAGGGTTTAGTATTCCTTGCTTCTCTTATAGCCCTCAAGTCTTCGGACATTGATGTCATCCTAGGAATGGGTTGGTTATCAAGGCAGAATGCTTTCCTTGATTGTAAAGCCAAATCAGTCAAACTCACCCATCCTTCAGGCCAGACCATTGACTACACATCACCCAGCTCTAGAATCCAGATGCATACTTTGAATGTGCTCCCCCTTCCAGACCTTGAAGATGTTTCGGTGGTTCGTGACTTCCCGGATGTCTTTCCTCAAGAGCTGCCGGGAATGCCACCCGACAAGTGTGTAGAATTCATAGTGGATCTTATACCAGGCACAGCCCCAATCTCGAGACGCCCGTATAGAATGGCCCCACATGAGTTAGCTGAGCTAAAAACCCAACTTGATGCTTCGTTGGCAAAAGGCTTCATCCGCCCTAGCTCATCACCATGGGGTTGCCCCGTTCTATTCGTAACGAAGAAAGATGGAACAGAAAGGATGTGCGTAGACTATCGTCCGCTAAATCTAGCGACGATAAAGAACAAGTACCCATTGCCCAGGATCAATGATCTTTATGATCAACTTGCAGGATCCTCTGTCTTCTCCAAGATGGATTTGATATTAGGCTATCATCAAATCAAAATCCGAAATGAGGACATTCCCAAAACGGCTTTCACTACTCGTTATGGTCTTTACGAGTATACCGTCATGTCCTTCGGTTTAACCAATGCCCCCGCCACATTCTCGCGCTTAATGAATTCGATCTTCATGGAGTACCTAGATAAATTTGTTGTGGTTTATCTTGATGACATTCTCATCTACTCGAAGAACGAAGAAGAGCACGCAGAACATCTTAGGTTGGTATTGATGAAACTTAGAGAGCATCGCCTTTATGCCAAGTTCTCCAAGTGTGAATTTTGGCTACCAGAAGTGACCTACTTAGGCCACGTGATTTCTGCGAAAGGTGTTGCAGTCAATCCCGAGAGAGTTCAGGCCGTCCTTGACTGGACTCCACCTGAATCGGTTAAGCAAGTTAGGAGTTTTCTTGGCCTAGTCAGCTATTGCCGTCGCTTCGTCGAGAACTTTTCTAAAGTTGCAAAGCCTCTTACTGAACTCCTCAAGAAAGATAAGAAATTCCAATGGACCCCCAAGTGCGAGGAAAGCTTTCAAGAGCTAAAAAGAAGATTGACTTATGCACCCGTACTTGCACCTCCAGACACCAAAAGGGATTTCGAGATCTATTGTGATGCTTCACGGCAAGGGTTAGGATGCATACTTATGCAAGATCGACATGTGGTAGCTTATGCTTCACGCCAGTTGCGGGCACATGAAGAGAACTATCCTACCCATGATCTTGAACTCGCTGCCGTAGTTCATGCCCTGAAGACTTGGCGACATTACCTCCTTGGTAATCCTTGTGAGATCTATTCCGACCACTAGAGCCTCAAATATATTTTCACCCAGCCAGATCTTAATCTCAGGCAAAGACGCTGGATAGAGTTGATAAAAGATTATGACTTAGGAATTTCTTACACCCCAGGCAAAGCCAATGTCATGGCTGATGCACTAAGTCGTAAGTCGTACTGTAACAACCTCATGTTACGGCAGTATCAACCACTTCTTCATGAGGAATTTCGAAAGCTCAATCTCGAGATTGTTCCTCGTGGATCTCTTTTCAACTTGGTGGCGAAACCAACCCTTGACGATCAAATCATAGTTGCCCAAAGACGTGCACGAGGTGTACGCCGGATCAAGGAGAACATTGCTAGCGGAGTTCCTAAATGTTTCTCCACAGATAGTAAAGGAACGGTATTCTTTGAAAATCGTTTGGTAGTACCTAAGAATAAGGATCTACGGCAACTCATCCTCAAAGAAGCCCATGACACACCCCTCTCGATTCATTCCTGGTAGCACAAAAATGTATCGAGATCTACGCCAGAGATTTTGGTGGACCAGGATGAAGAGAGACAGTGCTCGATTTGTTGCTGAATGTGATGTTTGTCGTCGCATTAAGGCAGAACACCAAAGACCTGCTGGTACACTTCAACCTTTGCCTATTCCCGAGTGGAAATGGGACAAAGTCGGTATGGACTTCATCACCGGCTTTCCAAAAACCCAAAAAGGAAATGATGCCATCTTCGTTGTCATAGATAAGCTTTCCAAAGTTGCTCACTTCCTTCCCGTTCGCGAGTCTATAACTGCTAGTCAGTTAGCGGACTTGTACGTCTCTAGGATTGTGTCTCTTCACGGTGTTCCTTTGGTGATCAATTCTGACCGTGGTAGCCTTTTCACCTCTAGATTTTGGGGAAGCTTCCAACGTGCTATGGGAACTCATCTCTCCTTTAGTACGGCTTTCCATCCTCAGTCTAGCGGTCAAGTTGAAAGGGTTAATCAAATCTTGGAAGACATGCTCACAGCTTGTGTTATCTCTTTCGGAAAGAATTGGAAGAAATCTCTTCCCTTCGCCGAATTTTCTTATAACAATAGTTTTCAATCTAGTCTGAACATGGCTCCTTTTGAACTCCTCTATGGACGACGATGTCGAACACCCCTTAACTGGTCAGAAACCGGTGAAAGACAACTCTTTGGACCGGATATGATCAAGGAAGCAGAAGAGCAAGTTCGCATTGTTCGTGATCGATTGAAAGCCGCTCAGTCTCGTCAAAAGAGCTACTATGATTGTCATCATAGAGAGGAGAGCTACAATATTGATGAGAAGGCTTACCTCCGGGTTACTCCTCTGAAAGGAACCCAACGATTCGGTATCAAAGGCAAGTTGGCCCCACGTTACATCGGACCTTTCCGCATTCTAGCTAAACGTGGAGAAGTTGCCTACCAACTTGAACTACCCCCTCACCTTTCCCGAGTACATGATATATTCCATGTGTCACAACTCAGGGGTTGCTTCAAGGACCCCATCCGCGAAGTCGACCATGAAACGCTTGATCTCCAAGATGACCTTTCTTATCGAGAGTACCCTGTTCGTATTCTTGATTCCGCAGAGCGTGTCACGTGTCGTCAGACGATCAAGTTCCTCAAAGTGCAATGGTCACATCACTCCGAGAAAGAAGCAACATGGGAAAGAGAAGACCGTCTCCGTGCCGAGTACCCCACCTTCCTCCCGACGACTTCTGAATCTCGGGACGAGATTCTTTTGAGTGGGGGCGAGTTGTCAGAACCCCAACGAGGGTAAGTGCTAGGGTTTGATTGTGCTTTGCATCATGTCAAAAATTCAAAAGGAAATTCAAAATGGGGAAAGAAAAGCCCTAGAAAATTTAAATCAAATGGCAAAAAAAATATTTTTCCAAAAATCATTTGAATGCTTGGAAAATTCCTAGAAATGTTGCTGATCATTTTAAAAGTGGTTTGGGATCAATCCTATGCACATGGAATTTTCTAATATTCAAACAGTGGCTTTGGAAATTAAATAAACCCCTATTTGATTTGAAATTCAAATGTTTTGAATTTCAAAAATGTCCAAATCCTATATGTGGCTAGCTACTAGTCACCTAGTATTTATAAAAGTATTTGGGCATTATTATAAAATGTTTTGGTATTTTTATCCAGAGCAAAACAACTTGCAGAAAAAGAAAAGAGGAGAAGAAAAGGGAAAAATAAAACCCCAGCCCACCCCACTGGCCACTGGCCCAACTTGGTTACCCCAGCCCAGCCAGCCCACCAAGCCTTGTCGTCTTCCTCAATGACGGCAAGCAGCTCGGTGGCCGACATGCGGGCGTCGCCGTGGCGCCGAGGCCACGCAGCTGCTCCCCTAGCCGTCTCCTCGCGCCTGGAGAAGTCCCTCGAAGCCCCGTGGCCATTCCCCCTCTCCTTCGACACCATCTCGCTCTCCCTCGCCGTCTTCGCGCACCACCGTGAGGCTGCAGAGAGCGCCGTCGTGCGCCGTCGCGAACAACGACGACGAGAAGCCCTACCTCCTTGTCCAGCCGCTCCGCAGTCATCCGCTTTGTCGTCGTGCAGAGGATTGGAAGCTTCTTCGACTCCAAGCCGTCGCAATCGTCGACGACAACTCGTCGGAGCCGCCGCACGCCATCGACGATTCCGTCGTCTGCAGAGCTTCCCCGGCCGCGCTGTCACCTCGACTGCCTTCCTGGTGAACCGGAGGTCATTTCCCCTCTCTCCCAGCTCCTCCCCGTCCACCGTAGCGCTGCACCGCCGCAAGCCCAGCCACGGCCTCCGCCTGGTTTTGACCCCGGCGTCCCTCCCGTGCTTCCCCGTGGCGCCCGAGACATCCCCGAGACGCACACGTCCACGGGCTACATCCTGGTAGCCCTGGCGCTGCTTCTAGCCGCCGGATTCGGCCACCCGTGCGTGCGCCGCCGTGCGCTGAGGTCACCGCCGGCTAAACGCCGGTGGGCAGTGGGATTAGCCCCACTAATCCCCCGCGGGTCCATGACAGGTGGGCCAGGACCCCCTCTAATTAACCAGGGGTTAATTAAAACGGAGTTAACCCCCCCACTGAGACTGACATGGGGGCCCCAGCAGTCAGACCCCCCCCCCCCCGTCATGCTGATGTCAGCATGACGCAATAAAGTATTTCCAGAAAATAGAAAAGAATTAAAGTAATAAAAGAAAACAGAGAAAATTCCAGAAAAAGGCTTAAACTTCAATAATTCATAGAAAATTCATATTAACTCCAAATTTAATAAATAATATGTCTAAAATTATCAGAAAAATCCAAGGATTATGAATGTGGGCTCTGTTTCCATGTTTGACGATTTTAAAATGGGTGAACAGTGCAAAACATCCATATGGCTTTATTTCAAATTCAAATTTGAAGCATATTTGCAAATGACTTTGCATTTGACTTCTTTTAAATGGAATTGTACCCACATTGTGACCAAGAACATCACCATTTCAATATTGATCATGTGTTTGAGCATTGCAAATAAATTTATACCTTGTTTGATTGTTTGCTCGATAGACGTGCAACCGGAACCAGAGGCCACCCCCTTCGTTGAAGACCCCGTTATCGAACCTCGTCAGGAAGGCAAGCAAACCCCATTGATCATGTCTATAAAATCCCAATTCCCTCTCACTCTCGCTTATGCATGTTTAGGAGATCACTTTGTATCGATTATACCGCATAGTTGAACCCATATCCGATGCATGACCTATCATCTTGTCACAGTAGTAAGCAAACCACAATCCTAACTGACATAGGAGTTGGTTGATATCATAAGGCCCCTGCAACTGTTATAGCTTATTGCATGCTTAGTGTTACATGAGGTTGCTTTTGATGTGAGTCGGGATGATAGTGAACATGGTGTTGATGAAAGTGAAACTGTGTTGGTGAATCCACCCTAATACAAGGTGAACGATGAGAGGCTGTGTAGGAGTACACAGTGGGCTGTCTCGTTGAACACCGCCTTAAGCATCGAGTTCTTGTATGGTAATCCAAGACAAAGAGTACAACCACACATTGGGCTCACTGACCCCTCTCGGCCTAGTACCTTGATCCGTGTCGACGTCCAGGAGTCACATTAGTTCGGGCTTTCCATTTGGCATTTGCATAGAAAAAGAATGAAGGAATGGTTGCATCATCCTAGATATGTGGGTGCACCTGTGAGGCAGGAAAACCATCTGCTAAAGGTGGCGTCTCGGTCACCTACATTGTCTGAGTCCGTTTCGTTGATCCGGCCGGACTCTCGAGCGGTAGCAACTCAGATAGTCGACTCCTGGAATAGACCGGTTGTGAGCGAAGTGTCGTGGTGAACATCCTCGCTATCACCTCTTGAATGGTGGCGAGACCTGGCGGTAACCGATGGTCATGTGTGTGTAGCTTACACCCTTGCAAGGTTAACAAAACTATTCGAATAGCCGCGTCCGCGGTTAAGGACTACTTGGAACCTGTACCTGATTATTAGACAACTTAAATGGATACTTATAAAACTCGCAAGATAAGCGTGAGTGCTATGGTGTGCCTCCTCGTGGGGAAGTCGAGGAAGTAACCATAGTGGTGTATTGGTTGGAGATGTAGTGGACTCGTGTACGCTTCTTACCTCAAGTCTGGTATTCGTAGTTCAGGATTAGCCAAGTCAAAGCTGGCACTTCTGCATGATGAAACCCCACCTCCCTTTATCTTGATACTTGAGCATGAGTAGTATAGATCTGATGTAAGTCTTGCTGAGTACGACTTTGTACTCACGTTTGCTTATTCTATGTTTTAGATAAGAACCGGACCCCGATGGAGTCACCTTCGTGAAGCTCGACGTTGACTAAGTTAGCATAGTCCCAGACAGCAGTCTGGTCCCTCGTGGAAGGGCATGTTTGTTTACAAGGATTCTCTAAGCCATTTGTTAAACTTGTCTGTACTCATACCTAATTTTCTTCCGTTGTATGATGTAATGTTGATCACAGACATGTGATCTTTGTATGCTCTATGTGTATATCAATAATGAGTACTTTATAGAGTTATGTGATGATACCTGCTGTTCATACTAGGCATGTGTGCCGCGTGTATGTTTATAACATGCATGTCTTAGTATGGGTTTTCGAGACCTTAGTTGTGATCTGGCTGGCGGTCTTTTATACACCAAGTGGCCCTTAGATGTGCGCAGCTTGGGGCATTGCGATGCGATTGTTCGTGACTTTGTCACGTGCACACTTTGTTGTATGATCGAGCCCGCCCTAGACCCCGACTAAGTGATCGGGCTGGAGTAAGTCTATGTAAGAGTTAGGATCCAATCGATAACATGGTTGAGGCGACTTGTCTATGAGTATGGGATTCACCACCCATAAGCATTTAGACTTGTGAGCGGACGATGAGGACCCATCTCAGATGATCATCCGGCCTGAATGGGATGCCCCTCACGTTTGATGCTTACCGAGAACGTTCTGTGCTTGGCCTTGTCTGCTTAGACAAGTGGGTACGGTTCTCGGCTCTCCATGTGATTGTATCATGACTGGAATTACATATGCTAACCCGGGTCCCGACAGATATGAAGATGGACCAGGGTCCCGTGATTTTCACTAGTGATGTCTCTCTCCCAAAAGAATATAAAAGTGCTAGCGAGGTAAACAAATCACAGATGGGCAATTGACAGGATTATGAAGGCACCGCAATGCTAACTATGCTGCAAAGGAAGAAAGGGCTCAAAAGCAATGGGCAGTACGCCAAGGTAAGTAGACCGAAATCCATCTGCATCTACTACGAATCATCCACGTTGAGATATCTATCCAGAACATCTCGCTGGTATTAAGTTGCGAATCCCACCCAAAGTGTAAACTCAAAGCAACAGACAACTGCATTAAAAGAACTTTGCGTAAAGTAAACAATCCTTGCACCCGCAGGTACAAGCACCATTTTTTATCCCTGGTGGAAACAGCACTTCCCCTAGTCTCATGTTTCTGTCACTCAAGCTAGACATCAAGGGGTTGAACCCACAATCGAGCATAACGCTCTCTCTTGGAGTTGCAAATAAAATACTTGGCCAAAGCAAATACCACAGCGGGGAACATGCAAGAATTTACTCAAGAACAAAATATAAAAGAGAAGAACCAAATATCTTACTCATCACAATCTGAACATATTCTCATAATCCTTTGCAGTACACTTCAATTAAATTGAATTGTCAACAAACCAGTACCATATACATCATGGACAACTATATCATGTGCTTGTGCATTTTATTTTGATGTTGCCCCCCCCTTTTTGTTGATGACTGCTTCGGTAACAATGCCTCCGAGACGGTGATCACCCCCCGAAGAAGAAGTTCGATAAACCAGTGTATCGTCAGCAAGGCAAGCAAGCCCCATTGATCATGTCTATAAAATCCCAATTCCCTCTCAGTCTCGCTTATGCATGTTTAGGAGATCACCTTGTATCGATTCTACCGCATAGTTGAACCCATATCCGATGCATGACCTATCATCTTGTCACAGTAGTAAGCAAACCACAATCCTAGCTGACATAGGAGTTGATTGATATCATGTGGCCCCTGCAACTGTTAAAGCTTATTGCATGCTTAGAGTTTACAATGAGGATTCTTTTGATGTGAGTAGGGATGATAGTGAACATGGTGTTGATGAAAGTGAATCTGTGTCGGTGAATCCACCCTAATACAAGGTGAACGATGAGAGGCCGTGTAGGAGTACACAGTGGGTTGTCTCATTGAACACCGCCTTAAGCCCGAGTTCTTGTGTGGTGATCCAAGATGAAGAGTACTACCACATGTTGGGCACATGGACCCCCGCTCAGCCTACTAACTCACCCCAGTTATGTCCAGGAGTCACTAGTTCGGGCTTTCCATTTGACATATGCATAGAAAAAGAATGAATGAAAGTTTGCATCATTTAGATATGTGGGTGGACTTGTGAGACAGTAAAACCATCTGCTAAGGTGGCTTCTCGGTCGCCTGCATCGTCTGAGTCCGTATCGTTGACCCGGCCAGACTCTTGAGCGGTGAGCAACTCAGATGGTTGATTCCTGGATTAGAATTGGTTGTGAGCTAAAAGTTGTGGAAATTATCCTCGCCGACACCCGCTTGAAGGGTGACGAGATCCCGGCGGTAACTGATGGTTTCATGTGTGTAGCAGTACACCCCTGCAGGGTTAACAATACTATTCGAATAGCCGCGTCCGCGGTAAGGGACTACTTGGAAAGTTGTGCTTGATTATTAGACAACTTGAATGGATACTCTAAAACTCGCAAGGTAAGTGTGAGTGTTGTGGTGTGCTTCCTCGTGGGGAAGTCGAGGAAGTAACCATAGTGGTGTATTTTTTGGAGACTTGGTAGTGGACTCGTGTACGCTTCTTACCTCAAGTCTGGTACTCGTAGTACAGGACTAGCCAAGTCAAAGCTGGTACTTCTGCATGTCGAAACCCCACCTCCCTTTACCTTGAAACTAGAGCATGAGTAGTATAGTACTGATGTAAGTCTTGCTGAGTACGACTTTGTACTCACGTTTGCTTATTCTATGTTTTAGATGGAAACCCACACCCCGATGGATTCACCTTCCTGAAGCTCGACGTTGACTAAGCTAGTATAGTTCCAGACAGCAATCTGGTCCCTCGTGGAAGGGCATGTTTGTTGAACAAGGCTTCTCTAAGCCATTTGTTAATCTTGTCTATACTCAGACCTAATTTGCTTATGTTGTATGATGTAATGTTGATCACAGACATGTGATCTTTGTGTATGCTCTATGTGTAAGTCAATAAAGAGTACTTAGTAGAGTTATGTGATGATACCTGCTGTTCATACTAGACATGTGTGCTGCGTGTATGATTATAACATGCATGTCTTAGTATGGGTTTTCGAGACCTTAGTTGTGATCTGGCTGGCGGTATTGTATACACCAAGTGGCCCTTAGATGTGCGCAGCTTGGGGCATCGCGATGCGATTGCTCGTGACTCTGTCACGTGCACACTTTGTTGTATGATCGAGCCCGCCCTAGACCCCGACTAAGTGATCGAGCTGGAGTAAGTCTATGTAAGAGTTAGGATTCAATCGATAACATGGTTGAGGCGACTTGTCTATGAGTATGGGATTCACCACCCATAAGCATTTAGGCGGACGATGAGGACCCATCTCAGATGATCATCCGGCCTAGATGGGATGCCCCTCATGTTCGATGCTTTTCGAGAGTGTTCTGTGCTTGGCCTTGTCTGCTTAGACAAGTGGGTACGGCTCTCGGCTCTCCATGTGATTGCATCGTGACTGGAATTACATACGCATATTCCGGGTCCCGACAAAAGAACTTTGCGTAAAGTAAACAATCCTTGCACCCGCAGGTACAAGCACTGTTGTTTTATCCTTGGTGGCAACAGCACATCCCCTAGTCTCATGTTTCTGTCACTCAAGCTAGACATCAAGGGGCTGAACCCACAATCGAGCATAACACTCTCTCTTGGAGTTGCAAATAAAATACTTGGCCAAAGCAAATACCGCAACTGAGAACATGCAAGAATTTACTCAAGAACAAAATATAAAAGAGAAGAACCAAATATCTTACTCATCACAATCTGAACATAGTCTCATAATCCATCAGATCCCAACAAACTCAGCATAGCAACAGCAGAAATTACATAGATGCCTCGATCATGTGAGGTAGCTCACGAGGACTCAATAGTGGAAGCACAAAAGGGGGAGAGATAGATCACATAGCTACTGGTCACGGACCCATGGTCCAAGGGAAACTACTCACGGTACATACGGGAGGCGTCCATGGCTATGGAGGGTCTCCCGGAGAGCGTAGTTTCTCCCGGCAGGGTGCCGGAGCAGCTTCTCCAGGCAGCCCCGATCTTGAAACGGCGGCGGCGGCGGAACAGAGGCGAGATCGCGAAAAAGGAGTCCGTATTAGGGGTTTCCACCCCGAGGGGTAAATATAGGCGAAGGGGGGCGTCGAGGGGACCCACCAGGCAGCCAGGAGGCCTCCAGGCGCGGCCTAGGGTGGGGCCGCGCCAGGGACCCTCCTGTCCTCCTGGTGGTGGCCTCCCTTCCCTCTCTTGGTGATTCCGAAAGCTTCTGTTGCGCTGATTTTTTATATATTTTTCCCGGAATTTTTGGAGCAATTTTAATGGCCGGAAAACCTGAAATACAAAAACAGCAGAAAACAGAAACTGGCAACTGGGTGCACTGAGTTAGTAGGTTAGTCCAAATAGGTTCAAAAGTGTATGAAACTTCAAGAAAAACATGGCAAAGTCACACAAAACATGCATGGAACAAGAAGAAATTATAGATACGTTTGGGACGTATCAACAACCATTTTATGATTTAGTTCCGAGAGATCTGAAACGACGGGTCCCTCTAGCCAACAACGAACACATCCGGATGGCCCCCGGTGAGTCGACATCCAGCTCAGGAGTCGGCCGCGCACTCGATCTGGTCTCTACCGTATGTCTCGGGTTTGGATTGTCGGTGAATTCTCACATGAGTCCGGGTCCTCAGCCGGACAAGTTGGACCAACAAGGAAACCATGTCCCCGCTGGCCCAGGTTGTTTTAAAGAATGTCTGCCAGGAGCTACCCGACAAACATATATGCATGGTTTTCAAATGGTAAAATCAGCTTGCGCCACCACTGGAAATGTTTGAAGCTAGGTAGGTAAGAAAAGGGGACTCCATAGTATCCCACACGTGGTTAGGCACACTCAGTCTTAAAACCAATACCCGTAACTCGGATCCTTGGTGACTCGAATGGAACAAAGCGTCGGGGCGGGATAGCCTAGACCTTCCATCCTTCGTCGAGTATAATCAACATTATAATAATCATATCATCCACAACAATATAATAAAGTGATAGCCCAATCCAAGGAGTAACAGGATAACAGTTGATAATATCCTAGCATGCATACTAAGCAGTGGCTGAGCAGCGAGCAATAGTAACCTAGCCGAACAAGGTTTGCTGGGATGTGGAGGACATGGTTGTTTGGGTTTATTGAGAGGCATGAATATAAAGTGGTACGATCAAGCAATCGTTCTATCCTACACCTAGGCGCGAGTGAGATGAAAGTTATAAGCATGATATATTCTCCCCCTTACCTGATGAGAAGACGATCCGAAGGTGAAGTCGATCGCAAGCTCGCATCGTCTCCGAGAGGTACCCGCGGAAGCACACAAGAAGGAAACACTAGAAAAGGCAATCAACGAGAAAGCATCTATTACTACGAAGCAAACACGAGCAGGCATCAACAATAAGGAAACACAAGACATCGCACCTACCGTCGAGAGCGGTTACTAACAGGTTAAGTGGAGTATTCGTCACACACGACGATACCGCACAATTAGGACGGTTCAAGTTTTTTAGATACACAAGATGATCAAAGGTTGTTAACATGGCAAAGCACAGAAGCATGGCATAACACACAAACATGACAAGAGGTGAAGCATAACATAAACTATCTATGCTAGTCAATTTAAGTGGGGCACAACCTAAACATGGCATCGACTAAGTACCCCACGACAATTTAAGTAATTGGTACTGTTCTGCCCTAAACCATATTTTAGGTTGGTTAGAAGCAGCAAACAATAGCATAAACACAAAGTAAACAAAAAATTAATCAAGTTACATGTAAAGAACACTCCAACTGGAGTTACGGTTAAAAAGATACAAGCAAAACAAGTTTGGAACCGAATCTGCCAACATCCGGTAGCACACTTTAGAGCAACAACTAAACAAGCAAAAGGTTGCAAACATGCACAAAAATGATATGCAACTAAAGTATACATGGCAGGCAAGGCATGGCAAAAGGAATCATGCAAATAGACATCATGGTTCACTAGTTATAAGCAACACAAAAAGCTATAAAACATTCATGATCAAGGACTTAGTGAAAATCAGGAAAACAGGGCAGAAACTCTTATTTTCATGCTATATAAACAGGAGCAAAACTATATGCAAATGTGCAGCAACATGACATAGCAATATATGAGCATGGAGTAGGCATGATGATGATCAGGTACAAACAAGAATCAAGGTCATTGGCATCACAGATCAAAAGATATTAAGCATGCAACATGGCATCAGAAAGTTACAGACTATGACCATAAATGCTAAACATATCTATGACCATAAATGCTAAACATATCTAAACATATCAACTTTGGAAAACAGAGGTGGCTGTCAAAAACAGTGGCATAGCAACTTTGGAGCTAAACATATCTATGACCATAAATGCTAACATGGCAATGCAATACATATAATGTAAGTAGACATGATGCTTAACAGGATGCAACAAGAATTAATAGCATAGGCCTCATGGATGTGTCACAATCATCAAGCAAACTTGCAATAAAATAACAGCAGCAGCATCACACTAACAGAAAATAATAGCAGTTAACAGTCTGATGCCCACTTCAACAGTTATTAACAACATCAAGATGGCCTCAAATCAAAATGCTCACAAAAGACGAACTGAAGTACACACAATTTTCAACAATTTTCCTTTTGGGCGCAACGCGATCCGGGCTACGGCTGGTCTTGTGCGGGTTTCGCGACGGTGATCGGGTGAAACCCGGTGTCGCAAAGGTCGAGTGTCAGGGTGGCAACGGTTGGTCTCCGTCCGGTACGAGATAAGAGGGGGGAAAATAATCGTCGATCGATAAATAGGGGATGCAAACACCGCAAACAAAGCGGGAAATCAAACAATTCACACCGAAAACAAAATTTTTAATTTTTGTGAAATTTGGGTTGTTACAATCATCACCGGTTTCATACTCGCCGGTTTCTTCATTAATGAACATGACCTTTCGGTTCGGGAAATCTCTCTTAAAGTGACCCAGATTACCGCAAGAGTGACAAGTCATCTCGCGATTGCGAGCGGTAGACATGTTGGAGCCTGCACTTCTGGCAGGAGCAGCTGGCTGCTTGGCCATAGAACCATTGGAGGCTGGTTTGGAAAGTGAAGAAGAAGCCCGAGTATTGGCACCGGTAGACGGTGTCCTTGGAGAAAATCTACTAGATGTTGTGTATTTGGCCTTCAGTTGTGCCTCTTCTGCAAGCTGTGATTCAGCATCCCTTGCAAGATGCAATAGATCATTCATATTATAGTATTGGTGATGCCGCACAATACTCTTGATGTTAAATTTCAGCCCATGGAGCAAACGTTGCATAGTCATCTCAACCTCTTCACGGACTCGTGCACGTTGCAGCAACATCTCCATCTCCATATAGTATGCATCAACGGACATAGTACCTTGCTTCAATTGTTTCAGTTTATCAAAAACTCTCCGTAAGTAATTAGTGGGAACAAACCGAGCTTTCATGGTCGCCTTCATGTCACGCCATGTACGAATAGGCGGCCCATCGGTTTCTTGTATCTCGGTCAGCACACTCTCCCACCAACGCAAGGCATAACCGTCAAACTCGGAAGAAGCAATCTTGATCTTCTTGTCCTCCGAATAATCATGCAAACGCCATAATTTTTCCATCTTAAGCTCCCATGTGAGGTACTCTTCCACATCCGTGGAACCTTCAAATTTGGGGATGTTAAACTTGGGCTTGCTCAAGACATCTTCTTCCTGAATGGGTAGACGGCGCACACCAAAACCAAGTGGAGGTTGCGAACCGACCCTTGAGAACCACGCCCACGGCCCTAATTACCCCTCAAATCATCATTGTCGCCATGGACACTACCATCATCCGGAACAACTTCTGTTCTCCCCCGGAACTTTCCGGTGATATCTCCTATTTCACCTATGATCTCGAATCTATCCCAATGCATCGATCGCACCTTAAGTGTAACACCCTACGGACCGGCAAACAACAAAGTGATAGAGACATTCTCATTGACCAATGACTAGTCAGTTGGACCTGGTTAAAATCCTTGACAACCGTTGCTCTTCCATCGAATGAAGTTCAATCGCTTTTGGAAACCGTTAACGATACGACATAATCCCTTTGTGTTGCGGTACTTTGTTTGTCCGAGGTTTGATCGTCGGTATCCAACATACCGGGTTCATATCTCGTTCACAACAAACAAGTTTACTTGTCTGTGCCTATTACATCTTCTGTGACCTAGTCACTTGCTTGCAAGCTATTGATGCAATATCATCGAGTGGGCCCAAAGTACCTGTCCGTCACTTGGACTGACAAATCCCGCTCTGGTCTATTAACATACTCATCAACCATCTATTTCGGAATACCCAAAGTGCACCGTTATAGCCAGCATATTTCAGTCGGGCGGTGGGATACAAATCAAGGTCTCCTCATAGATGACAATTACGTATGATCATTACGGTCTAAGGACTAAGTCATATGTTACAAAGTGATCGCAATGCTGAACTATGTGAATCGATCACATTACAATGTTTTAGGTGGGTGTGTGTCCATCACATCATTCCCCAATGATATGACCTCATTGTCCATGGACTTAAGTGTCGCCATGATCAGGAGACCTTGATCAATAAATTGCCCAATGAGCTAGTATACCTGAGTTAAACTGGGGACTTGTGTTTTATACTACACGTGTATTAGTGTTTCCAAGTAATACAGTTCTTAGCACAGTATAAAACGTATTATGAACAAAAAGGATATGTGACAAATATCTTTATTAATTTGCCTCTAGGGCACATATCCAACATGAAAGTCATGGGACCCCCGTCCATATTTCCACCATAGTTTACACCGTTCATCTTTACTGCTTTTATTTCCTTTCCATTGCAATCACCAATACTATTCCCCTTGTGTTTTGATCCTTTGTAAACAACAAGACCAGAGAGATTGACAACCTCTCTGTACTCGTTGGGAGCAAAGTTATTTGTTGTTGTGTGCAGGTCCAAGTCAAGTAAGCAACCTCTAGGTTGTAAACGACGCCATTGTTTTCTTACCACCTACTTGTATCTCTTGGAATCTTGCTGGATCGATAAACCTTGGTTTCTTCACCAAGGAAAATTTGCCACTATCTACATCTCAACTTTCCACTTGGGGTAACCAATGAGGGGCGAGAAGCCATCAGCCGCACGTGAAGCACCTCGTAGTACTCGCACATGTAAGGAACTCGATGACGACCTCCATTCTCCGATCCAGTGAAGGTAGCAAAAGTAGACCTCTTGGAACCGGAGTTTCGGCAGCACGATGGTGTCCGTATGGTGGAGAAGCCTCAATCCCAATATAGGCTCCTAACAAGGGGAACCCACCGTGGGAGAGACGAGAGAGGGGAGAAGACCGGAGAAAACTGATCTCAATTCGGGATTATATTTAATTCTCCACGAATTTCGGTGTATTAAATAAGTCCATCCACCTCATCTATATATAGGGGGAGGGGAGGGAGTCAACCCCTCTACTTTAGCAATGTGGGACTAATCCCTTTGCTCGGGAGAGGTGGCTGTCCAAAGGGGGGAGGGGGCGCACCCCTCATGGGCCCTAGGGCCCATGGCGCCACCCCCTCTCTCTCCTTTTTTCCCTTTTTATTTTTCCCTTTTATTTCCCCTAATGGGCTTATTTCACAAAGCAGTCCCATTGCACTTTTTAATTATAAATAAAATGTTATTAATTATGAATTCATTTAATTGATAAATAAACATATTATTTCATCTCTCGGTGATCAAGAACACCTTCCGGCTCACTCTGAACATCCTTCGGACCAACACATAACTTTTGTGATATGGCTTTCTCTCTTCTCCGGTAGTGTCAATAGTTCCAAAACGGTCTCCGATATTCATCGAGCCGTTAAGTGTGTTACCCTACGGTCTGAGAACACTCCAGTCATGACCGAGACGAAGGATGTGGTCAATGATCATTAGCGAGACCTGGATGCCCATAATGACCCATGTGCATTCCGAAAGTAAACCGATTGAACCGTATACGTCGTATACCATTCCATTTGTCATGCGATACTAGATTAGACCGAGATTCGATCAACAACATCCAATGCTCTAGTTCAATATCGTTACCGACAAATCTCATTCACTCGTTCTGTGATATTCATCCCCGTGACCTAGTCACACGCGGCGCAGCTTTATGGATGCAACCTCACCGAGTTGGCACTGAGTATCATTCCATTATATGAATTGAAAAATCCCGCTCTTGAATCAATACTCCTCAACATATCCCATTGGATTACCAAAGATACACCTTTATGGTCACCATGTTTCAGTGTGACGGTTGATGCACTCAAAGAATCCTCCGGAGATAGCAATTATGCGTGATCTCACGGTCTAAGGAACATGCTACTACGTTCTATAATTACAACACTTAACTTCTATGATTTGATCATGTTGCACTAATTGCATTGGGTAATGTTCATCATGGCATTCATCCAATGAGGTGACCTCATCGTCAATTGACTTGATTTTCCATGATCACAAAACCACAATCATCAGTTGACGATGAACCAGTCATCATGAGAGGCTGATTGGGAACTCTGGTTGTTTCTATATCACACTTGTATCATTGTTTCACTAATACAGTTCTAGCATAGTATGAAACTGGTTATGAACTTACTTAGATATATCGAAATAATCATATATTATTTGCCTCTTGAGCATGTATCCAACAGTATTTGTATATTCCCTGGTCATTGGAAAAAGAGTGTTCTTTTCTTCCGGCAGAAAAAGTGGTACTTGATCTAGCGTCGTGGGGGTCGGGAGTTGTGTCTATGTGTTCACAGCGTGATGTGCGAGGGAGAAGGGTGGGGTAGGTTCCTGCACCGTCGTGTTCCTGGTTCAAGGAAAAATTCCATATGTGGGAAATAAACCAAGGGGGGCAAGGGAAGGAGGTGGGACAAAAAAATGTTGGACGACAGAATACTGTGTATTTTCTAGATAGGGGAGATTTGTCTACTGATCTCTACTTAATATTGGCTACTGATCTCTACTTAATATTCTATGCTTTCCAAACTTATTACCAGTTTCGAAAAGTTAGTTTCAAGATATATGCAAGTGCTTTACCCTCTTTTAGTAAAAAATCATGCATTTGGGTGTTAAATTGGCCACTCTCAGTTTTTGACTTTTTGTTAGTTTACAGAAAGCACGCAGTTCCTGATTTATATAGGTCATAGTCTTACTACTAAGTATTGTAAGATACATCATTGGTTTAACTTCAGAGGAACAAAATAAAGTTTTTTTCATTGTTGTATCTCCATAGATGATGCCAAGATTAGTTAGCACTAACATATTGATATATCTCATGAACATCCTGTCGAACCTTGTATTTCGTTACAAGATTATAGTGAAGTGGGTAATGAATACATAACTTACACTCAATCATTTTCTTTGCTTGTTTTGTGTACACTAAAATGGCATTTACTTGCTCAAGGTTTTTGCAAGCTTCGCTCCACTGAAAAATATACTTATCAATTAGTAGTAGATTAAGGGCCAGTTCTTTTGTAGCTTATTTCCAGCGGTGGAAATAAGCTTCCCCCCCCCCTCCAGCTTATTCTAGAAGCCTACCTTAAATTTTTATTTTAGAAGCCCACTAGTTAAAGGTTAACTAATAGACTTCTAAAATAAAAAGAAAAATTCGGTTTCTAGAATAAGCTGGGGGAGGGGCAGCTTATTTCCGCCGCTGGAATAAGCTGCAAAAGAACTGGCCCTAACTACTATATTACCATTCGTGGGTTTTCCATTATATTGACAAATTAATTATTTACTAATATTCTAGATAAGGAAAATATATTCATCGGTGCATAAATATGTTTTTGCATTCTTACATTGCTTGATTTCCATTTTCATAATATTTAAATATTTTAATCCTACTTACTTTATCCATCTTTTGTAGGGCATCAGTGGCTTTTCTATCAACCAGACCGACATGTATGTGTTCTTGTTATGTACGATGAACCCTTGACTCATGGTCGCTGCAATATGATCATAAAGATAGAAGAGGATTGACGACTTCTTGGTTCAGTAGGGTTTCTAAGCCCACATATGTTACTCTGGTCATTAGGGTCTAAGTCTGCTCCACCACCGAGAGTGAAATCTGTAGGTTTTCATCGTCTTGGATAGCACATGATATATGTGGTGAATAATTAGCTTAGGTTCCTTGGTTGATGACGTGTTAGAAAGAGGAAAATTTGATTGGATCTTATGTTTGGCATCGTGTATCAAACTCAACCTCCTTTTCATAATAGTATTTTTGTGATTTTATGAGTTCACTTTTCTTCTCTTATTATGTTTGATCCAATGTGAGGACCATTTTGTGATATAATTACATATTTTTCATAATTGCCTACTAACTAGGATGGATGAAATTCTTTTTTCTGATGGTTATACGTGTGTTACACGTATACACTTACTAGTATAAAAAGTGAGTTCACTCATAATTTAATTTTTTATAAAAAAATCGCTTATAAATCATGAGATTGAGTGCATAATTTTTGAAATATTTATTTGTGATATTTTGCATGGGCATGCGGAGTTAATGGGAGCATGTGCATAAAGATTTAGTGTAAAATAATTTTTACATGGTGGACCTATTTGATGATGTGGATAGGTCGCATGTCAAGATAAATAAGTTAGTGAGGATGAACTATTTTTGTATTATATATTTGTATTAATAAGTATTTATTAAATAAAATCATATCAATGATTTATTTGCTACAATAAAATATTTTTTGCTCGTGACGTATCTATCTAAATAAATGCAAGAACTTTATTTGGTAAACATATTGGTTAAGCAGCAAATTCCGGCCCAATTTGTTCCTCCTCAACACACACAGGATGGGAGAGGCGACAAGAGGTTGTCGGTTGACTATGGCGATCTGGCCTCTAGTTCTCCCGTCGGCGATGCCCTCCCAGTTGGAGTGCCCTAGTGGATCCAGGTTTACATGTATGGACCCGAAGTTTGTACCTCGAGTAGATCCTTCATCACGAAGATCATTTACTACAAAAACGTTCACTCGATAGTTCTTCGATTGAACACTTCATTATACTCGCCTTCAAACTCCGACCTGGGCTGCAACAGCATCCTGGAAACCACATCTGCGAACATATAGGTACGACCCCGCTGATTCGTCGTCCAGGCCGGGATTGCCACAACGTGACTTTACTCCCGTCTATATCATACCCAAGGTACAAAGAAAATCCTGACGGACGCATTGGGTCACTAAAAATACATCGCTGCCGGTACGATTATGTAAGCCCTCCGCGACATGAGTCCTACTGACCCCAACCTCGCTAGGTTCGAGTCGGGGAACTCGAG
This sequence comes from Bromus sterilis, assembly GCA_950022295.1. NCBI lineage: Eukaryota > Viridiplantae > Streptophyta > Magnoliopsida > Poales > Poaceae > Bromus > Bromus sterilis. Next base: position 179,228,905 of record OX465601.1, on the reverse strand, counting down.
CTTGATTGGACTATTGAGGTATTTGCCACTAGAGCAATTTGTTGGGACTTGATCCGTCGAGTACCCAGGCCTTTTTAGCTGAACATCCCTCACAAATTATGGATCATCATATGAGCGGTATTGATACAAGAACACTCTTAGTCATATAAAGCTCGTATGATGACACACATTTGCAGGAACAACAGATTGGAGTCCCTACGCGACCCTTCATGTCCCCCGGGCACTCGGGGGCTACTGATGAGGGAATACCCCCACGATTCCCCTCCGTGAGGGTACCCGGTGTGTGTCAAGACTGGTGGCCCACCAGAAGCCTCGGGAGGCTCAACATCAACCCGATCAGCCCACCCGAGGCACCAACTATTAAACCAACTTTGTCGGGACCCAGGGTTAGCGTATGCAAGTCCCGCTACGACATAGTCATATGGAGAGCCGAGAACCATACCCACTTGTCTAAGCAGACAAGGCCAAGCACAGAACGTTCTCGGAAAGCATCGTACGTGAGGGGCATCCTATCCAGGCCGGATGATCATCAAAGATGGGTCCTCATCGTCCGCACACAAGTCTAATGATATGGGTGATGAACTCCCATATTCGCAGACAAGTCGCCTCAACCATACTATCGACTATCTCATAACTCTTGCATAGACTTACTCCAGCCCGATCACTTAGTCGGGGTCTAGGGCGGGCTCGATCATACATCATAGTGTGCACGAGAAGGAGTCTCGAACAATCGCATCACGATGCCCCAAGCTGCGCACATCTAAGGGCCACTTGGTGTATAAAAGACCGCCAGCCAGATCACAACTAAGGTCTCGAAAACCCATACTAAGACATGCATGTTATAGACATACACACAGCACACATGTCTAGTATGAACAGCAGGTATCATTGAAATTCTCTACAATGTATACATCTTTATTAAAAACTCTTACAGAGTGCACACAGAGATCACAAGTCTGCGATCCAACATTACATCAAACATTCGGAAGCAAAGTAGGTCTGAGTACAGACAAGTTTAACAAATGGCTTAGAGAAGCCTTATCTAAAAACAAGCCCTTCACGAGGGAACCAGTCGTCTGACTGGGACTACACTAGCTTGGTCTTGGTCTGAGCCTTCATTTTTCGAGCTTCAGGGAGAAGCCACCATCGGGGTCGGTGGGTTCATCTAAAACATAGAAGAAGAAAAAATGATTACAAAGTCGTACTCGGCAAGACTTGCGTAGGAACTATACTACTCATGCACATGTATCAAGATAAAGGGAAGTGGGGTTTCACTTGCAGAAGTGCCAGCTTTGACTTGGCTAGTCCTGAACTACGAGTACCAGACTTGAGGTAAGAAGCGTACACGAGTCCACTACTTTCTCCAACCAATTACACCACTATGGTGCCTTTCTCGACTTCCCCACGAGAAAGCACGCCATAGCACTCACACTTATCTTGGTGTGTTTTAGAAGTATCCAGTTCAAGTTGTCTAATAATCAAGCTAAGCTTTCCAAGCAGTCCTTAACCGCGGATGCGGCTATTCGAATAGTTTTGTTAACCCTGCAGGGGTGTACCTCTACACACACGTGTCATCAGTTACCGCCTTTTGCGTGTCACCGTTCAAGAGGTGACAGCGAGGATGCCACCACAACACTTCGCCCACACCTCCGTTCTAGTCCACAGAGTCGCCTATTTGAGGGGGATCCGTATGGAAGTCCGACCGAGGTTCCAGTACAGCCTCAAACTATGTGTGCAGGGTCCCAAGCCGGTCTTGAAAAGCCGTTCATCCACTTCGCAGACCGTGCCACAGCCCTACCAGAATTCCGAACTACTGCGACTTCTGGGGTTCGAACGTGGTGAGGTACTAAGATGAGAGGGGTCAGTGAGCCCAATGTGTGGTTGTACTCTTCTTCTTGGATCACCACACAAGAACTCGGACTTAAGGCGGTGTTCAACGAGACAACCCACTGTGTACTCCTACACAGCCTCTCATCGTTCACCTTGTATTAGGGTGGATTCACCAACACAGTTTCACTTTCATCAACACCATGTTTACCATCATCCCGACTCACATCAAAAGCAACCTCATTGTACCACTAAGCATTCAATAAGCAGTAACAGTTGTAGGGGCCACATGATATCAACCAACTCCTACATGTGCTAGGAATGTGGTTTGCTTACTACTGTGACAAGATGATAGGTCATGCAAAGGATATGAGTTCAACTATGCGGTAGAATCGATACAAGGTGATCTCCTAAACATGCATAAGCGAAACTGAGAGGGAAATGGGATTTTATCGACGTGATCAATGGGGTTTGCTTGCCTTGCTGACGAGGATCATTCACGGGGTCTTCAACGAAGGGGGTGAACTCGGGTTCCGGCTCCACTTCTATCAGCAACATGACAATCATAGGATCAACATAATGTACAATGCACAATCACATGAATAAGATTGTAATGGTGATGTTCATGGTACTGATGTGTTGAGCATTTCATTTAAAAGGAGTATATTGCATTTGAGTTGCAAATTCAAACTCCATTTGATTTATCGATGAATTTAAAATGCATTTGAATGCATGAAAGTTCATTTGAAAGGGTTGAGCATCAAGTGATGTGGTATAGTTGAGGTAAAGCCTCTGATGTGTGGATGAAACTATTTAAAAGAAGTGTGTTGCAAAGTCATTTGCAAATTCACTCCAAATTTGAATTTGAAAAGGATCCATATGCATGTTTTCTACTGTTCACCCGTTCTAAAATGGTCAAACATGAAAACAAATTGCATATTCATAATCCTTGTATTTTTCTGATAATTTTAGACATCTTATTTGTCCAATTTGGAGTTAAAATGAATTAGTTATGATTTTCTAAAGATTTGGCTAATTTTTTGATTTTCTGGAATTTTCTGAAATTTCTTTAATGTTTTTATTCCATTTATTGCATCAGCCGTGCATCAGCATGACGTCAGCAGGGGGCTGACGTGTGGGGCCAGGAGGTCAGTGGCAGTGGGAGTTAACCCCTGTTAGTTTAACTATTAACAGAGGGGGTTAGTTTAGTGGTAGGGCCCACTGTCAGTGGGGTGGGGGTTAGTTTAGGGGGGGTGGTTAAGGGCTTAACCGACCGGCGGCTTGACTCCGGTGGTCTAGCCGCGGCGGCGCCCTCGCCGGAATAGCCATTCCGGCCACGGCTTGGCACGGGGATGGCACTGGAGTGCACCCCATGCTCGTCCGCGTCGAACGGTGCACATGGGAAAGCCAAGGGGCTGCCGGAACGTCGCCGGCGACGAGGTGCAGCGGTGGACGTAGCCTGGCGATGGTGGAAATGGTGACAGAGACCACGGGGAGGGGGTTGGAGAGCACTGGGAGGTAGCTATTGGTCGTCCGCAACGGATGGAGCAGGCAGGGGTCAAGGGGGGGCTATGTGGCGACGACAGTTTCAACGGAGGCGGCGGCCGGAGCTCGGACTTCGACAGCAAGGAGAAACAAAGCATGGGGAGAGCTACAGCTAGGGGGAAACGAGGCGCGGTGCTCACCCAAGCGCGATGGAGGCTGAAGCAAGGCTGGAGTAGGAGCGGGCGAAGCTTAATTTGGCGCCGGAGCTTCTGTGGCCGGCGACGAGGTCTTGGAGCTGGCGTCGCGTCCTGCAGCTCCCGGTCCAAATTGGCGCCTCAGATCGATGTAGACGTCTCCGACGATGCGATTAGACACGACGGTGCATGATAGTTTCTCCAGAGGGCGCGTCGGAGCTTGGCCGCGCTCTGGCTAGGGTTACGGGTGGCTGAGGTTCTTCGCCGGGGAGGAAGGGGAAGGCCAGAGCGAGGGGGGGAGAATGGAGATGGCGTCTCCAGACGCGTGGTGGCGAGGAGGTGGAGGCAGGGGAGGCCTAGAACCCCGCGGGTGTCGTGGTGGCGTCGTCGCCGCACTCCCCAGCTCTAGCGAGCTGCTTTGAGCCGCGGGGAGGAAGACGACAACAGTGTGGGCTGGGCTGGGCCAAAAAGGCCGGGGGGGGGAAAGGTAAGGTGGGCCTGGTTGCCTTTTTCTAAAACTTTGTTCTTTTATTCCTCTGCCATTTGTTTTGCTTTAATAAATAAATTGTCAAATCAATTTTAAAAATGCTCAAATTTTAAATATGGCCTTATGTGACCAGTAGCTCGTCACTTCCATAATTTGGGCATTTTTGAAATTCAACTTATTTGAATTTCAAATCAAATAGGGGTTCTTTTAATTTTCCAAGGCACATTTTGAATTTTTGAATATTCCATGGGCATGGGAATAAACCCAAACCACTTTTGCAATGATCAGCAACAATTCTAGGAATTTTCCAAGCATTCAAATGATTTTTGGAAAAAGATTTTTATCTGGCCCTTTGAATTAAATTCTCAGGGCTTTTCTTCTCCCCATTTTTGATTTTCTTTTGAATTTTTACATGATGCAAAGGGCACTCAAACCCTAGCACTTACCCTTGTTGGGGTTCTGACAACTCGCCCCCACTCAAAAGAATCTCGTCCCGAGATTCAGAAGTCGTCGGGAGGAAGGTGGGGTACTCGGCACGGAGGCGGTCTTCTCTTTCCCATGTTGCTTCTTTCTCGGAGTGATGTGACCATTGCACTTTGAGGAACTTGATCTTCTGACGACGAGTGACACGCTCTGCTGAATCAAGAATACGAACAGGGTACTCTCGATGAGAAAGGTCATCTTGGAGATCAAGCGTTTCATGGTCGACTTCGCGGATGGGGTCCTTGAAGCAACGCCTGAGTTGTGACACATGGAATACATCATGTACTCGGGAAAGGTGCGGAGGTAGTTCAAGTTGGTAGGAAACTTCTCCACGTTTAGCGAGAATGCGGAAAGGTCCAATGTAACGTGGGGCCAACTTGCCTTTGATACCGATTCTTTGGGTTCCCTTCAAAGGAGTAACCCCCGAATGCTAAGGAGAAGAAGAGGGTTGAGTCAAAAGAAAAAGCGCGAAGGTAAGCCTTCTCATCCAGATTGTAGCTTTCTTGCCTATGATGACGATCATAGTAACTTTTCTGACGAGACTCTGCGGCTTTCAATCGATCACGAAGAATGCGAACTTGCTCTTCTGCTTCCTTGATCATATCCGGACCAAAGAATTGTCTTTCACCGGTTTCTGACCAGTTTAGGGGTGTTCGACATCGTCGTCCATATAGGAGTTCAAACGGAGCCATGTTCAGACTAGATTGATAACTATTGTTATAAGAAAATTCGGCGAATGGAAGAGATTTCTCCCAATTCTTTCCGAAAGAGGTAACACAAGCTCTGAGCATGTCTTCCAAGATTTGATTAACCCTTTCGACTTGACCGCTAGACTGAGGATGGAAATCTGTACTAAAGGATAGATGAGTTCCCATAGCATTCTGAAAGCTTCCCCAGAATCTAGAGGTGAAAAGGCTGCCACGATCAGAATTGATTACCAAAGGAACACCGTGAAGAGACACAATTCTAGAGACATACAAGTCTGCTAACTGGCTAGCAGTTATAGACTCGCGAACGGGGAGGAAGTGAGCAACTCTGGATAGCTTATATATGACAACGAAGATGGCATCGTTTCCTTTCTGGGTTTTTGGAAATCCGGTGATGAAGTCCATACCGACTTTGTCCCATTTCCACTCGGGAATAGGCAAAGGAGTGTGCCAGCAGGTCTTTGGTGTTCGGCCTTAATGCGACGACAAACATCACATTCGGCAACATATCGAGCAATGTCTCTCTTCATCCTAGTCCACCAAAATCTCTGGCGTAGATCTCGGTACATTTTTGTGCTACCGGGATGAATCGAGAGGGGAGTGTCATGGGCTTCTTTGAGGATGAGTTGCCTTAGATCCCTATTCTTAGGTACTAACAAACGATTTTCAAAGAATACCGTTCCTTTACTATCTGCGGAGAAACATTTAGCAACTCCGCTAGCAATGTTCTCCTTGATCCGGCGAACACCTCGTGCACGCCGTTGGGCAACTATGATTTGATCCTCAAGTGTTGGTTTCTCCACCAAGTTGAAAAGAGATCCACGAGGAACAATCTCGAGGTTGAGCTTTCGAAATTCCTCATGAAGAGGTGGTTGATACTGTTGTAACATGAGGTTGTTACAATACGACTTACGACTTAATGCATCATCCATGACGTTGGCTTTTCCTGGGGTCTATGAAATTCCTAAGTCATAATCTTTTATCAACTCTATCCAACGTCTTTGCCTGAGATTAAGATCTGGCTGGGTGAAAATGTATTTGAGGCTTTGGTGGTCGGAATAGATCTCACAACGATTACCAAGGAGGTAATGTCGCCAAGTTGTCAGGGCATGAACTACGGCAACGAGTTCAAGGTCATGGGTAGGATAGTTCTCTTCATGTGGCCGCAACTGGCGTGAAGCATAAGCTACCACATGTCAGTCTTGCAGAAGTATGCATCCTAACCCTTGCCGTGCTGCGTCACAATAGATCTAGAAATTTTAGTGTCTAGAGGCGCAAGTACGGTGCAGAAGTCAATCTTCTTTTTAGCTCTTGAAAGCTTTCCTCGCACTTGGGAGTCCATTGGAATTTCTTATCTTTCTTGACGAGTTCAGTAAGAGGCTTTGCAACTTTAGAAAAGTTCTCGACGAAGCGACGGCAATAGCTGGCTAGGCCAAGAAAACTCCTAACTTGCTTAACCGATTCAGGTGGAGTCCAGTCAAGGACGGCCTGAACTCTCTCGGGATTCACAGCAATGCCTTTTGCAGAAATCACGTGGCCTAAGTAGGTCACTTCTGGTAGCCAAAATTCACACTTGGAGAATTTAGCATACAGGCGATGCTCTCTAAGTTTCATCAATACCAGCCTTAGGTGTTCGGCATGTTCTTCTTTGTTCTTCGAGTAGATGAGAATGTCATCAAGATAAACTACAACAAATTTATCTAGGTACTCCATGAAGATCGAATTCATCGTGCGTGAGAAAGTGGCGGGGGCATTGGTTAAACCAAAGGACATGACGGTGTACTCGTAAAGACCATAACGAGTAGTAAAAGCCGTTTTGGGAATGTCCTCGTTTCGGATTTTGATTTGATGATAACCTAATCTCAAATCCATCTTGGAGAAGACAGAGGATCCTGAAAGTTGATCATAAAGATCATTGATCCTAGGAAGTGGGTACTTGTTCTTTATCGTAGCTAAATTTAGCGGGCGATAGTCTACGCACATCCTTTCTGTTCCATCTTTCTTCTTTACGAACAGAACGGGGCAACCCCATGGCGATGAGCTAGGGCGGATGAAGCCTTTTTCCAACAAAGCTTCCAGTTGGTTTTTAAGCTCAGCTAACTCACGTGGGGCCATTTTGTATGGGCGTATGGATATTGGGGCGGTTCCTGGGGAAAGATCTACAATGAACTCTACACATCTGTCGGGTGGCATTCCCGGTAGCTCTTCAGGAAAGACATCCGGGAAGTCACGAACCACCGGAACATCTTCAAGGTCGGGAAGGGGAAGCACATTCAAAGAATGCACCTGGGTTCTTGTTCTTGGTGAGGAGTAAGCTATTGTCTGGCCTGAAGGATGTGTAAGTCTAACTGACTTGGCTTTACAATCAAGAAAAGCATGTTGTCTGGATAACCAATCCATGCCAAGGATGACATCAATGTCTGAAGACTTGAGGGCTATGAGTGAAGCAAGGAATACTAAACCCTCAATTGCAATTTGATTACCATGGCTTACTCTATTAGTTTTCCACTTGGAACCAGGAGTTTGAATGATCATTGGGGTGAACATTTCATCAAAGGATACATCATGACGAAGTGCATAACTCTCCGACATGAATGAGTGAGAAGCTCCTGGGTCGAAAAGAACAGAAGTGGGGACAAAATTGACTGGGAGCATACCAAGAATGACATCAAAAGTACTATCAGTTTCCTCAGCTGAGATTTGGTTCACACGTCCAAGATTTTCTGAGGTGGATGGCTTGGCAGTGGAAACCTTCGGGGGTGGCTTGGCACGAACAGTGGGGTTTCTTTTAGCATGGGGTGGAGCATTTTGATTGACGGGGCACTCACGAGAATAGTGACCAGGCTGGCCACATCTGAAGCAGGCTCCAAAGATAGTGCGGGGAGCTGGGTTGTTTGGTGGACCCGGTGGACGAGGAGGCACAAGGGATGGCCTCGGTGGGTTGTATTGGTGGATCAAACTATTAGGAATCCAGATCATGCGCTTCTGAGGGCGTGAACTAGAAGAAGGGGCAAGCTCAAGAGCATGCTTGCGAGACTTCTCGAAAACTTCATTGCCATGCTCAGCTCTGAAGGATCTGTTGACTAAATCCTCAAAGGTGGCAAACTCAAGGAGGTTGAGATCATGACGAAGGATGGGGCTAAGTCCCTTGCGGAACCTTGCCTGCTTTCTGGCATCGGTGGTGATCTCGTCTTGGGCATAACGAGCAAGACGGTTGAATTCCCTCACATACTCATGAATGGACATCTCTCCTTGATTTAGATTGCAGAACTCTTCCTTCTTGTGCTCCATCAACTCATCCATAATGTGGTACCCTCGAAAGGCAACACAGAACTCTTGCCAAGTCACTACGTGACCATCTGGCTGCATTGCAACATAGTTCTCCCACCACTGAAGAGCAACACCTTCCAAGAAGTATACCGCGAAAATAACTCGGTCATCGGGAGCAACATGTGTAGTATCAAGCTTACGCTCGATGGAACGGAGCCAATCATCAGCTTCAAGGGGCTCAGAAGAACATCGGAATACCGTTGGCTTGAGGAAGATGAAGTCCTGAATGCTGACATCCATATTACGATGGTGGGCGGTATTCTGCTCGATGAGCTCCAAAAGGCGTGTTTGATCACGTCTATTCCGCTCAACTTCCATCATGATTTCCGCCGCAGAAGGCGGTGGTGGAGGTTCATCATCATTTCGATTCCGATCACGGTCTCGATTCCGAAGAACAACACTACGAGTTCCACCTGACATCCTGTGTGATAAAAATCAACAATCAGAACGGGTTGTACGATGGAGGCAAGGATAAAAGGATATGATTTGGAGGAAAAGATCATAATGCAAAGGCAAAGATTCAAAGAAACACGGAACAAATCCGGCAGCATAACGGCTACACCGGGATGGAAAATGAAACAACCTAGAAGAAATTGGACAGAACTACTCCAAGGAACTCAAAACACGGAGACTCTGGACGACCACAACAATCCTACGGCTATAAGGAGGCAATCAACGAGATGTTCTAGTAAGACATAGATGAGCCTAGTCCTATCTTCCCGTAGAAAAGGTAAGGGTGACTCAGAACTCAGATCGATGAGGGTAAGGAGAAAAAGAAGCCTTACGTTGTTCCCTTATATACCCAGAGTAACTATATAACTATAGAAGGCTAGACTCGACTTTGGCCAAGGCTGATAATCCTACAGTTAGTCCTGCTCTGACACCAAGTCTGTCAGGACCCGGGGTTAGCGTATGCAAGTTCCGCTACGACATAGTCATATGGAGAGCCGGGAACCGTACCCACTTGTCTAAACAGACAAGGCCAAGCACAGAACGTTCTCGGAAAGCATCGTACGTGAGGGGCATCCCATCCAGGCCGGATGATCATCTGAGATGGGTCCTCATCGTCCGCACACAAGTCTAATGATATGGGTGATGAACTCCCATATTCGCAGACAAGTCGCCTCAACCATACTATCGACTATCTCATAACTCTTACATAGACTTACTCCAGCCCGATCACTTAGTCGGGGTCTAGGGCGGGCTCGATCATACATCAAAGTGTGCACGAGACGGAGTCTCGAACAATCGCATCACGATACCCCAAGCTGCGCACATCTAAGGGCCACTTGGTGTATAAAAGACCGCCAGCCAGATCACAACTAAGGTCTCGAAAACCCATACTAAGACATGCATGTTATAGACATACACGCAACACACATGTCTAGTATGAACAGCAGGTATCATTGCAATTCTCTACAATGTATACATCTTTATTAAAAACTCTTACAGAGTGCACACAGAGATCACAAGTCTGCGATCCAACATTACATCAAACATGCGGAAGCAAAGTAGGTCTGAGTACAGAGAAGTTTAACAAATGGCTTAGAGAAGCCTTATCTAAAAACAAGCCCTTCACGATGGAACCAGTCGTCTGACTGGGACTACACTAGCTTGGTCTTGGTCTGAGCCTTCATTCTTCGAGCTTCAGGGAGAAGCCACCATCGGGGTCGGTGGGTTCATCTAAAACATAGAATAAGCAAACGTGAGTACAAAGTCGTACTCGGCAAGACTTACGTAGGAACTATACTACTCATGCACATGTATCAAGGTAAAGGGAGGTGGGGTTTCACTTGTAGAAGTGCCAGCTTTGACTTGGCTAGTCCTGAACTACGAGTACCAGACTTGAGGTAAGAAGCGTACACGAGTCCACTACTTTCTCCAAAAAATTACACCACTATGGTGCCTTCCTCGACTTCCCCACGAGAAAGCACGCCATAGCACTCACACTTATCTTGGTGTGTTTTAGAATTATCCAGTTCAAGTTGTCTAATAATCAAGCTAAGCTTTCCAAGCAGTCCTTAACCGCGGACGCGACTATTCGAATAGTTTTGTCAACCCTGCAGGGGTGTACCGCTACACACATGTGTCATCAGTTACCGCCTTTTGCGTGTCACCGTTCAAGAGGTGAAAGCGAGGATGCCACCACAACACTTCGCCCACAGCTCCGTTCTAGTCCAGAGAGTCGCCTATCTGAGGGGGATCCGTATGGAAGTCCGGCCGAGGTTCCAGTACAGCCTCAAACGATGTGTGCAGGGTCCCAAGCCGGTGTTGAAAATCCGTTCATCCACTTCGCAGACCGTGCCACATCCCTACCAGAACTCCGAACTACTGCGACTTCTGGGGTTCGAATGGGGTGAGGTACTAGGATGAGAGGGGTCAGTGAGCCCAATGTGTGGTTGTACTCTTCTTCTTGGATCACCACACAAGAACTCGGACTTAAGGCGGTGTTCAACGAGACAACCCACTGTGTACTCCTACACAGCCTCTCATCGTTCACCTTGTATTAGGGTGGATTCACCAACACAGTTTCACTTTCATCAACACCATGTTTACCATCATCCTGACTCACATCAAAAGCAACCTTATTGTACCACTAAGCATGCAATAAGAAGTAACAGTTGTAGGGGCCACATGATATCAACCAACTCCTACATCTGCTAGTATTGTGGTTTACTTACTACTGTCACAAGATGATAGGTCATGCAAAGGATATGGGTTCAACTATGCGGTAGAATCGATACAAGGTGATCTCCTAAACATGCATAAGCGAGACTGAGAGGGAAATGAGATTTTATCGACATGATCAATGGGGTTTGCTTTCCTTGCTGACGAGGATCAGTCACGGGGTCTTCAACGAAGGGGGTGAACTCGGGTTCCGGCTCCACTTCTATCAGCAACATGACAATCATAGGATCAACATAATGTACAATGCACAATCACATGAATAAGATTGTAATGGTGATGTTCATGGTACTGATGTGTTGAGCATTTCATTTAAAAGGAGTATATTGCATTTGAGTTGCAAATTCAAACTCCATTTGATTTATCGATGAATTTCAAATGCATTTGAATGCATGAAAGTTCATTTGAAAGGGTTGAGCATCAAGTGATGTGGTATAGTTGAGGTAAAGCCTCTGATGTGTGGATGAAACTATTTAAAAGAAGTGTGTTGCAAAGTCATTTGCAAATTCACTCCAAATTTGAATTTGAAAAGGATCCATATGCATGTTTGCTACTGTTCACCCATTCTAAAATGGTCAAACATGAAAAAAAATTGCATGTTCATAATCCTTGTATTTTTCTGATAATTTTAGACATATTATTTGTCCAATTTGGAGTTAAAATGAATTAGTTATGATTTTCTAAAGATTTGGCTAATTTCTGGATTTTCTGGAATTTTCTGAAATTTCTTTAATGTTTTTATTCCATTTATTGCATCAGCCATGCATCAGCATGACGTCAGCAGGGGGCTGACGTGTGGGGCCAGGAGGTCAGTGGCAGTGGGAGTTAACTCCTGTTAGTTTAACTAACAGAGGGGGTTAGTTTAGTGATAGGGCCCACTGTCAGTGGGGTGGGGGTTAGTTTAGGGGGGTGGTTAAGGGCTTAACCGACCGGCGGCTTGACACCAGTGGTCTAGCCGCGGTGGCGCCCTCGCCGGAATAGCCATTCCGGCCACGGCTTGGCACGGGGATGGCACTGGAGTGCACCCCATGCTCATCTGCGTCGAACGGTGCACATGGGAAAGCCAAGGGGCTGCCGAAACGTCGCCGGCGAGGAGGTGCAGCGGTGGCCGTAGCCTGGCAATGGTGGAAATGGTGACAGAGACCACGGGGAGGGGGTTGGAGAGCACTGGGAGGTAGCTCTTGGTCGTCCGCAACGGATGGAGCAGGCAGGGGTCAAAGATGGGCTATGTGGCGACGACAGTTTCAACGGAGGCGGCGACCGGCGCTCGGACTTCGACGGCAAGGCGAAACAAAGCATGGGGAGAGCTACAGCTAGGGGGAAACGAGGCCCGGTGCTCACCCAAGCGCGATGGAGACCGAAGCAAGGCTGGAGTAGGAGCGGGCAAAGCTTAATTTGGCGTCGGAGCTTCTGTGGCCGGTGACGAGGTCTTGGAGCTAGCGTCGCGTCCTGTAGCTCCCGGTCCAAATTGGCGCCTCAGATCTATGTAGACGTCTCCGACGATGCGATTAGACACGGCGGTGCATGATAGTTCGTCCAGTGGGCGCGTCGGAGCTTGGCCGCGCTCTGGCTAGGGTTACGGGTGGCTGAGGTTCTTCACCGGGGAGGAAGGGGAAGGCCAGAGCGAGGGGGGGAGAATGGAGATGCCGTCTCTAGACGCGTGGTGGCGAGGAGGTGGAGGCAGGGGAGGCCTAGAACCCGCGGGTGTCACGGTGACGTCGTCGCCGCACTCCCCAGCTCCAGCGAGCTGCTTTGAGCCGCGGGGAGGAAGACGAGAACAGTGCGGGCTGGGCTGGGACAAAAAGGCCGGGGGGGAAAGGTAAGGTGGGCCTGGTTGCCTTTTTCTAACACTTTGTTCTTTTATTTCTCTGCCATTTGTTTTGCTTTAATAAATAAATTATCAAAGCAATTTTAAAAATGCTCAAATTTTAAATATGGCCTTATGTGACCAGTAGCTAGTCACTTCCATAATTTGGGCATTTTTGAAATTCAACTTATTTGAATTTCAAATCAAATAGGGGTTCTTTTAATTTTCCAAGGCACATTTTGAATTTTTGAATATTCCATGGGCATGGGAATAAACCCAAACCACTTTTGCAATGATCAGCAACAATTCTAGGAATTTTCCAAGCATTCAAATGATTTTTGGAAAAAGATTTTTATCTGGCCCTTTGAATTAAATTCTCAGGGCTTTTCTTCTCCCCATTTTTGATTTTCTTTTGAATTTTTACATGATGCAAAGGGCACTCAAACCCTACCACTTACCCTAGTTGGGGTTCTGACAAACTTGGAGTTCAAGAATAACATGGAGTCTAAGACTTGGCGATGTGTAGAATAGGAAACTTTCTGTAATCCTAGACGGACTCCTCATGACCTAGCCTAGTATATAAAGGCTGGGAGAGAGGACGTCTAGGGACATCGCAATACATCTACCAACATCCACGGCCCGAGCAATCTCATTGAATCCACCACTGTAATCGTCTCCTTCATATAAAAGATCGAGCATGAACTAGGTGTTTTACCGATCGAGGGCCTTGAACCTACGTAAACACCTGTCTCATGTTAGCCGACGAGTTCACCAACTACACACTCCTTCCCCTTCATTCAACCCAAGGTACCTAACCATGGGATTTGCCGAGGACCACCCTCGTTAGTACCTTTTGCACTTGTAGAATCGTGCCTTTTTATATTCAAGGCACATCATAATTGTAACTATAATCATTTTCAGATCTAGAAGCACAGTCATGCCTTTTCCACTTTTATGATCATGCCTTTTTTGGATTCAAGGCAGTGCCTCACTTTAAGCTCGAGAAGCACCAGTCGTGCCTTTTCCACTTGTAGAATCGTGACTTTTCCACTTGTACAATCGTGCCATTTTATATTAGAGCACAACGTCTATTACTAGAATCATTTTAAGATCTAGAAGCATTGTTCATGCCTTTTCCACTTTTATGATCATGTTTTTTTGGATTCGAAGTAGTGCCTCACTTTAATCTTGAGAAGCACCGGCCGTGACTTTTCCACTTGTTGGCACAACGTCACTATCACTAGAATCATTTTAAGCTCAAGAGTCACGAGACATGTCTTTTCCTCTTTTATAATCGTGCCTCTTTTGGATTCAAGGCAGTGCCTCACCGAGCCGTAGTTGAAAGTTGTTGTTTGATAGTGTTGGAAGCCCCATCCATAATTACCCTATAAAACACCATTACCCAGAAATATAATGGGACAAAAGGAAGAAAAAAATGAGCTCGCAAGACATGATGTCTAGCGCTCGACACGTCATTTTATTTCATGTTGCCCGTACAAAGGGAAAACAAAAAATTTGAATTATACAAGGATCAAAATGTAAAACATGTAAAACCAAAATGCGGAAAGGGAAAATTGAAAAAGATTTCCTCGTGTGCGGGAGCACTCCTCACTCGACAAATGACGCGCTCGAAGCGCTCCGTAACGGTTCACTTGATTCTAATAGGACGAGCGCTACCCAACTAATTAGCCCAATCACTAGTTGAGGGGTACCCCCCGGGGAGGTCACTCGCACGCGTTCCGAGCGCGCCAAGTATCGCGTTCTGGTGCCTTTCGGGTTTTTTTGTTTAGCCTTTCCACGTTCGACACGTGGTGTCTTCCGGACGCACAGCCGCAACCATAGCCAAACGCATAGCCACAAGCCTAGCCACAACCACAAACGTAGCTACGAATCCAGCCACAGCCCGAGCCACAGCCACGGACGGAGCCACAACCTGAGCCACTGTCCGAGCCCCAACCACAGGTGCAGCCACAGGTCCCGCGCAACCACATGTGCAACCACATGTACAACCATAGTCCGCGCACTGCCACAGTTGTTGCTTTGCGCGGGCAAAGTCAAAACGGGACACATGGCAACTACAGAGCGCATCGAAAGTGACCTATGCGAGGCCACGCGAGAGGTTGCCCTCTAAGTAGGGATTCCCACTAGTTTTTTATAGATAAATTTCCCCTCTTTATTGCTCAATATTAATGTTCATTTTGATACAAGCATTAGGGGGGAGGGGTTTAAAAGCCACAAGTGTCACCCCGGGGAAAGAGAGAAGTCATGTGTTGGTAACCTGCTAGCATCTAGAGAAGAGCTCGACAGACTAGAAGACAAGCTATAGAGTAAAAAAGTTCTTCTCCTTGCGATGATTTCACGGATGACAGAGCTATAAGCACCTCCTCTCTTCCCTTCCACATCCCGTATGAGCTGCCTGTTACCACTGAATATAACAATCTGATTGCCCCCCAAATCCTCTGCAAGAGCCTAGGCCTCTCGATAGGAAATATCATCAAGAATATCTGCATCACTTGAGCCTTCGAAAACAATCGAAGAAGATCCAAAATAAAGGCCATTATGATCCCTACAGACTACCACAACAACTCCTTTCAACCTATCGTCGTTAACTTTACTTTGGCAGGTTAGAAGCATCCTCCCCTCTTCAAAAATAACTTTGCCATTTGTGTTTGTCATTGCATGTGAGCTGAGAACGCGAACATGCGGTATAGGATTGGACCCACTCCTCAAATTTGATATGTTCACTTTTGCAATGAATCTATCTGAAAGTCCAAGTATGTGATCAGAGGGGGAGGGGATGAATGATCACTTCAAATTTTCGACTGAAGCTTTGAAGTGAAGCATAAGCAAAGCGGAAAAGGGAAGAAGAAACAAGTTTCAGGGAAGTAACACTGGAAGCCAAACTAAATGCAGTGAATCAAAATGCATTGAAGCACAACTGGGAAGCAAATACAATACAGTATGTAAATGCTTGAAGTAAAACTAACTAAGACTCGGCGATGTTTGTTCGACCAGTTCACACTCTTCAAAGCGCTACGTCTGGTTGGAGGGACTGGTGATTGAACACCTGGAGCAAATGTCTCTCCGTCCGTTGCTCCACTGCACCAATCTCCTTGAGCTTGGTCAGTTTTGACTCGGGTAGATTATCAAGGGAATCTCCGAAACCTTTGACAAACTTGATCTTCGAGGCGACAATTACTCTTCGCTCTCTGAAGTCGACACTCTAACCGTTTAGGAGAATTGCAGTTCTCCAAGATAAAAAGGCTAGTAAGCTTTCACCTAAGTCATCTCGAATCTACTCAAATCAATGGGACTTAGGCTTCAGTGTTCTGGGTTTTGGGTTTTGCTTCGGTGGCGTTCTTGGGGTGCTCTCTTCAGTCTCTCTCAGGAATATTCTCAAAGAAGCCACCCGCAAATGGAGGAAGGGGCGGCGTATTTATATTTGGCGATCCTGAGGTGCGAAATGACTCATTTAACCCGAAGTGACAGCTTGACACGTGTCCACAACGGTCGGATTTGTCATTACTGCGCAACTTTACTTGCGGAACAAGTAAAGCTGACTCACGAACTTAGTTCTGCTTTGGAAGCCAAAGAACGAAGTCTTTGCTACCGAAACTTAAGTCAATGCACATGAGATTTCTTCACTCTGGCTTCTCACTAGGCTTAGATTTGATCTGAACATTTTCTCGATAACTTCGGTGTCCACAAACTAAAGACCCCTCTTGATAGTACGGTTTATCCTATGACTCAAAGAATAGAAAAATAACTACACAAAAAATATAAGTCTCGCGTCGTCTTCTTCATTTCCTTCAATGAGTTGAGCTTCAGGACATCTTCATTTTTGGGGGTCATCCTCCGTGATTAAGCTTCGCTCAAGGGGTAATGCTTCGATAACTTGAAAACCTTCCCGGAAGCTTTATCACCTAGCTTGTCCTTCAGGAACATATTCAACTGTTTACACTAGAAAACATTGTTAGTTCCTCTACTGTCTTGTCCAACAATATCAAAAACACAGGGGGGCAAAACTTTGCTCTTACAATCTCCCCCTTTTTGGACTATTGTTGACAAAACATGCATCGATAAAATATATTGAAGTTTTTGTGAAGTGATGGGACAAACTCTAAGATATGAAGTTTTTGACTCCCCCTGAATGCAAGCATCGAAGATTTATATAATCGAAGTTAATGCTTGAGAGATATTTCTTCGTTGGAGAGCAAAACAAATATCTTAGCGAAGACAATTGCATTTAAAGATATATGTCCAGAAACGTGTGAAGTTGCTTCCAATGACCTGTGACTTAGAAAATAATAACCACCTGCAAGATAGAGAATACGAAGCAATACTTGTGAGCAAAGGGTTATTAAACTTAAGTGTAGCACAGGAGTAGCATAACCGAATGTAAACATAAGTTACAACGGAATCGAAGGGAATGGAATGTTTGTTGAAACTTAAACCAAGTGAAGAAAAATGTGAATAGCAAAAGCCCTTTCCCCGACGCAAATCTAACTCATCGATGCCCTCATTCTCCCCTTTTTGTCAATGATTGGACAAACGGTTCGGAAGAGGCTCGAGAGATCTACTTCGCAGCATCAGCACCCTTGGAGCCCGACGAAGCAGAACTTGACGAAGACTCATCTTAAGAAGATTGATCTCCTGAAGATTCTTCTTCCGACGCAGGCGAAGGAAGAGCTTGGAGATTCATCTGGGTGATGTGGTTGATGTCGAGGTCGCTGTCGTCGAGGCCGTCGACGTACTTCGATGTGATGAAGTCATTCTGGGAGACGGTGTCCGGCCTGATGGGATCTGGCTCGTTGATGAAGAATACTTCATCAATCTTGTGCAAGGGAGGGATCTTCTGATTCGGGCGATCAACAGTATCATCGCGAGAAAAGTTTTGCTGGAGGTGCTCATACTCTTTTTAAATGCGATCTTTACGAAGGCCTTGAACTAATTTGAACTTCCGGAGTCCCTTCCAGGAATGACGCTTGAGCACACGGAGATACTGATTGTTGTTGAGAGCTATGTTGCCAACGCGATTGATTTCATCAGCAAGGAACTGCATCTGACGTTGATTTGATTCAATGTAGTTTTCGAGCATTTGCTGCGACCGAAGATTGACTTCAAAGTGATGGCAGTTCTTCTGGAATTTCTTCGAGATGTTGCGCTCATTGACTTCATGGCACACCCCAACATATGTAGAAAAATGTCGTTGGGTTTCCTCAGCAATTCCAAAGTGTCACGCACTGGAGGAAGGAAGAGCTTCGGATGATGGCGAGCCACAAAGTCTTCGTTGCGGCCATGATCGCAGACAACTTGCAGCCAAGGAGCATATATTTTCAGTGTATAGGGCAGTTCTGCAGCATGTACCAAGTTCCGAATGAAGCAGTCCTCGAAGTCAAATACGATTCCATGCGTAAGCTTCATTATTGCATGCCTTGTCTCTGGATATATATTGGATTCGTCCGAAGCCGTACTTAATGGAATCAAGGATTTTGACAAGATGTAAAACCATGTCTTGGAGATGAAGTTCAAATGCTTCGGGCGAATATTTTCCGGAATATAATTTGTTGTGACTTCAGTATCCAACAAGGTAGAAAATTGTTCCTCAGTCAGATTTGGCTCCAAATGAATCTTTTCAAGGTCGCCAGTATGCCTTGGGATATTGACTATTTCCATGAACTCTGCGGAAGACATTCTGTAGATTTCACCTTGGATCATCCATTCAAGTATCCATGTGCGGGGTTCATTTGCATCGCCTGAAACATATAAAGTGGCGTAGAATTGCTTAATGAGTTCAGAATTGAAGGGAGTGCTCAAATAAAACAACCGAGTCAAATTCTGATTCTCAATGGTTTCGGCGATGTTCTGAAAGCAAGTGGCAGTGGAGAGACTTTGCATATCCAGATAC
This sequence comes from Bromus sterilis, assembly GCA_950022295.1. Lineage (NCBI taxonomy): Eukaryota > Viridiplantae > Streptophyta > Magnoliopsida > Poales > Poaceae > Bromus > Bromus sterilis. The sequence continues at coordinate 179,209,992 of OX465601.1, read as the reverse complement.
CTGTGGCGAAACAAAACACCTTGCGGGCAGAAAACCTTGGTGTATAAGATTTGTTGTTCCGCAGTCCAGAAGTGAAGATCATCGGCACTTCGGTCTGAAGCATATGGACTAACACCAAAGAATCGGTGTCGCTTCTGATGTTGTTCCAAACTGAATTCTGGACCGTGCCGAGACGAACAGCCAGTGCCCTTGAATATGGGAAAAATTTCATGAGGGTAATTTGATTCAAGCTGGGTGTCTTGGCAAGGATGGGAACGGGCACGAATCCTTTGCAGAGGAGCTATTGGGGCGGCTCTTGAAGGGCCAGCAGTATGAGCGACTATCAAGGCTTGCTCTTGCGAGGGATTCAGTATCTGCACTTGTTTGTCTTCATCTTCATGTGCTTCAGTTTGAGGCACATTTGCTTCAGATTCTTGAGCGGTTTGAGCTAAAGAATAATCACGCGAGTTGCGCGTTCTAGAGTTGGAGGGTGAGGGTTCATGAGCTTCCGGGCGAGTGGATGGGGGAGGTGCGGGAGCAGAAGGTGGTGTAGGAGTCCTTTGCGGTGCGGGGGGATGGAGCACAAGTTGGTGTGGGAGCGCGAGGTGGAATGGGTGCAGGTGTTGGTGCAGGTGTTGGGGTTGGGGTTCGCTTGGTGGTCGGAGATTTTGGAGGTGGAGCAGGAGTGTGTGGAACGGGGGTTTCCTTGGGAGTGGATTTGGTTGGTGGAGGAGTAGGAGTTTTGGTGGGTGGAGCTGAAGGTTTTGGTATGGGCTTTGAAGGCTTTGGTTGGGGAGCAGGAGTGGGAACTGCTTCAGTGTTTTCCTTTGGCTGGCTGGTTGGTTCATCACTCGTATCCATATCAGCAGCCGAGGCCAAAGTGACCTTCCGTTTCTTGGTGGTCCTTTTCTTTGGAGAAGGGTCAGAAGGCTTGGCTTCAACAGGCTTTGCAGCAGCTGGTTCAGCTTCCAGCGGAGCCTTACGCTTCCGGGAATCCCTTTCCATAATGGAAGCATTGTGCGTCTTGACCATTTCATCCACTGCAGCTTTGATCTTTCCCTTGTAGGTTTTAATGTTTTCCTTGGTGGTGGTGTTGACTTCTGTCACCTTCTGAAGCAACTTCAAGGCATGATGTTTGAATTCTTCATCTCACTCAGCTTCAGCACGCTTTTGATAGTTGTGAATCTTTTCAACTTCAGCTCTATCTCTTGAGTGCAAGTCCTTCAGCTGACTGATCATAGTAGAGATCATTGCTTCGATGGAACCTGAGATGTAGACTTCACCGAGATCAACAGATTCAGGATCTTCTACCGCACACTTCTCCCAAAGGGCTTCAGTTATGCCCAATTGATCCCATAGTTCGCCTTCACGAGGATTAGGGAATAGACGTTCACTATTGCGATCTGCTTCAGCTTGAGCTTCAGGCATTGAGATGTCTTTTGGCTTCGATGGAATTGCTTCAGCAGTGGGAGTCATATCAACCACGGCTTTCTTCTGGGCAGCCCTGGCTGCTTTTTCAGCCTTCTTCGTTCTGAGGCCATCTAGTGTGGCCTTGCGTTTAGCTTCGTGTTCTGCCAACTGTTTGGCTTCAGAAGCAGCTTTTTCCTCATTTTTCTCGGCTTCGGCGAGCTTTCGCTTCGTCTCAGCCTTCTCAGCAGCAAACTTTGCGGAGCCTAGCTCCCTTTGCTTTCTTGCAACTGCTTCAACTTCCTTCTGCTTATCTGCAGATTCTCTGGCAAGAATGCTGCTGTTCAGTGCCTCCTCGAGGTCTTTCTGTTGCAGTTCAGCTTCAGTGGGCTTCCGCTTCACTGAAGGGTTTTGTGCTGCAGACTGCTTAGGCTTGACTGGTGCAGCGGCCTTTGCAGTTTTTTGATGCTTAGCAGGGTCAAGCCTCTGCTTCGAGCGCCTCTCAGTGTTGAGGGATTCAGCCGGTGGCTTGGAGGCCAAGGGCTTCGCAACCACCAAGTTGGACAAGTCAATTGTGGGGAGGACAACGGGCATATCTGTGGGGTCTTGAATTTTTATCCCCTTTGCAGCCGGTTTCTCTCCTGGCTTCTTCTTCAAAGGGATCTGAATCATTTGCTTCTTGGGGGAACAGGTTCTGACTCATCATCTGCTTCAGTCTCTGATTCATCATCCGCTTCAGCATTTGACTCATTAAGAATAGAATCTTCTAGAGCTGCTCGCTCCAGTCTAGCTTGCTCTTCGTCATCGGTGGAAGCATGAGGGGGTGAAGCAGATTTCTTCTTGAGCTTCCTCTTCTTCTTAGAGCTCTCGCCCCCTTCATGAGATTCAGCGGCGGCTATCTTGGTTGCCTTCTTTGCTTCCTTGAGTCTTTTCTTTTCGTCAGTGATTCTCAATCGCTCTTGCTCTTCAGGATAATCATCCAGAGTCTTCAGGGTCTTGGGGTGAGGATATTTGGGTGGAACTGGGTAGTACAGATGGCGATTTTCTTTAGTGTATTCTCCATACATGTGTGAAGTGTATAGGAAAGGTGGATTGAAGGCCAACTGCATTGCCCATTTCTAGTCAGGGATACTTTTGTATTTGTACCACCTGATGGCCCAGTAGCAGCGAATGTTTTGCAAACGAATCTTGCGCTGATCCTTGGTTTCTTCAGGAGGTGTATCATATCCAAGTTCAATCCGAATAGTCTCGGGAATGCCTCTTGCATTGTTTCTTTCCTTTGTTCTGCCTCCTTTTCTCTTACCAGCAACTTGTTCGGCTTCGTTGGGGTGATCTAGTACTGGGGACTCATCACCGAAGCCCAAATCCTCAGACATCATGTGAGGAAAAATAAGGAACGAGGGAAAAAGACAAGTGTGGACTGAGCACCAGCAAAAGTTTTGACTGAAACAAGGATTTTTTTACAAGATATTCAGAATTGTGAGGGTGTTGTTTCCGGCCTGTTCTGGGCTAGATTTTGTATGCATCAAGTTTTCATCATGAATGCCAAACCCTAGCGCAGAACAGAGCGAGATCGAAACCCTACATACAAACCTGAATAGAAGTTGGGAAGCTTTTCCTACAAACAAGTTTCCCAAGAGATCAACGATCCAACGGATCAAGCAACCCTAGAAAAATCAAACGAAAAACAGCTAAGAAAAATATCGATCCAATCTGGAGAAAAACGACCAGAGGGGAGGACTGGATTGGAGGCCTCGTCGTACCCTAACTTGGCGACGTCGAGGCAGCTACGGCGGCGAGGAGCGAATGGAGATGCTCGTCGTCGGAGGGAGATCCATGGCAGATTCCTTCCGGCAGCTAAGCGGCGAGGACGGCGACGAGGATGAGAGGCACGGCGACGCGCGAGAGAAATAGGGTTCCAGAGAGGTAGGGGATGAAGTGAGGAGTAGGTTTCGCTGGGGTGGATGCCTTATATAGGGCTGGCCTGACAGGAGTTGTCAGATCAGATCGAACGGCTCCCAGCGCCCGTCTCTCCGGATTCTACGGTGAGGATTTCGTGGCGTTTCGCGAGAAAATCTCAACGACCCGGATTTGACGGGATCTCAACGACCGAAGAATATGTCTTGATCGTGAGTAAAAACTTCGATAAAAATTGGAAGCATTTGATTCAGAACTCAGTGACGTTCGAAGCAAAATACTTTCCGTTTCAAATGTGCTCAACCCATATTAGACAGATAGAATAAGAGGGAAAAAGAACGGAGGGGTAGGGTCCAAAATTTATCTGAAGATAAAGGTGATAAGCATGGAGGACTAAATTCAATCAAAATAAAAACTAGAAATCAAAGAAAAAACAAATATCGAAACCAAAAAACAAACAACGAAGTAAATGAATATATACATGGAGGTAAAGGTTCGGTCTTACAGTACATTTCGTGAGTCCAAAATATTGAGCTCACACCTTAACGCACAGAACCTTTTCTCGTCCAATGGTTTCGTGAAAATATCATCCAGTTGATCTTCAGTTCTGACATGACTAATCACAATATCTTCACGCTGAACATGATCACGAAGAAAATGATGGCGAATGTCAATATGCTTCGTGCGAGAGTGTTGCATAGGGTTGTGGGCAATTTTGATTGCACTGTCATTATCACATATAAGGGGAATTTTCTTCACATGAATACCATAATCCTTCAGCGTTTGCTTCAGCCAAAGAATCTGAGTACAGCATGACCCAGCAGCAATGTATTCGGCTTCAGCAGTAGAAATTGATACACAGTTTTGCTTCTTGGAAGCCGAACACACAAGTGATCTTCCAAGGAAGTGACAAGTCCCTGAAGTTGATTTCCTATAAACACGATCACCAGCCCAATCTGAATCAGAATAACCAATAAGATCAAATTGAGCTCCCTTGGGATACCATAAGCCCAAGGTTGGTGTGTGAGCAAGATACCGAAGAATTCGCTTTACTACAGTATGATGTGATTCCTTTGGATTAGCCTGAAAACGAGCAAAAATACATACTGAAAGCATAATGTCAGGTCTAGATGCACATAGATATACAAGAGAACGAATCATAGACCGACATTTCTTCTGGTCGAAGGCTTTGCCCTTCTCATCTGCATCTAGGAAGCCATCGGTAGGCATTGGAGTCTTAATTGTTTTGCAATCAGTGAGTCCAAACTTCTTCAGGCAATCCTTTAGATATTTTTCTTGAGAGATAAAGGTGACATTCTTCTGTTGACGGATTTGAAGTCCAAGGAAGAACTTCAATTCTCCCATCATAGACATCTGATGGCAAGAGAGTGTTAACACTCTTCAGGCCCTCGTTGATTACCCCAAGTGCAGGGTGAGATATAGTGCAGCGGCAAGTTTTCCCTTGGCACAGATACCAAGGTTTGTCTCCCGTAGGACTCCGAAAGATACAAGAATGTGGTAAAGTGCACAATGGCGCCGAGATTGCTAGCTTCACCTGGACCTGCACACAGATACAAATAACTTTGCTCCCAACGAGTACAGAGGAGTTGTCAATTCCTCCGGCCTTGTTGTTTACAAAGGATCAACGCAAGAGATAATAATAGTGGCAACTGAAAGTAAAGACTGAAAGTAAATAGGGTGTAAACAGTGATATGAAGATGGACCAGGGTCCCGTGATTTTCACTAGTGATGTCTCTCTCCCAAAAGACGATAAAAGTGCTAGCGAGGTAAACAAATCACAGTTGGGCAATTGACAGGATTATGAAGGCACCGCAATGCTAACTATGCTGCAAAGAAAGGAGGGGCTCAAAAGCAATAGGCAGTGCGCCAAGGTAAGTAGACCGAAATCCATCTGCATCTACTACGAATCATCCACCTTGAGATATCTATCCAGAACATCTCGCTAGTATTAAGTTGCGAATCCCACACAAAGTGTAAAATCAAAGCAACAGACAACTGCATTAAAAGAACTTTGTGTAAAGTAAACAATCCTTGCACCCGCAGGTACAAGCACCGTTGTTTTATCCCTGGTGGAAACAGCACATCCCCTAGTCTCTTGTTTCTGTCACTCAAGCTAGGCATCAAGGGGCTGAACCCACAATCAAGCATAACGATCTCTCTTGGAGTTGAAAATAAAATACTTGGCCAAAGCAAATACCGCAACGGAGAACATGCAAGAATTTACTCAAGAACAAAATATAAAAGAGAAGAACCAAATATATTACTCATCACAATCTGAACATAGTCTCATAATCCATCAGATCCCAACAAACTCAGCATAGCAACAGTAGAAATTACATAGATGCCTCGATCATGTGAGGCAGCTCACGAGGACTCGAAAGTGGAAGCACAAAAGGGGGAGAGATAGATCACATAGCTACTGGTCACGGACCCATGGTCCAATGGAAACTACTCACGGTACATACGGGAGGCGTCCGTGGCTATGGAGGGTCTCCCGGAGGGGGTAGCTTCTCCCGCCAGGGTGCCGGAGCAGCTTCTCTAGCCAGCCCCGATCTTGAAACGGCGGCGGTGGAGGAACAGAGGCGAGATCGCGAAAAAGGAGTCCGTCCTAGGGGTTTCCACCCCGAGGGGTAAATATAGGCGAAGGGGGGCGTCGAGGGGACCCACCAGGCAGCCAAGAGGCATCCTGGCGCGGCCTAGGGTGGGGCCGCGCCAGGGACCCTCCTGGCCTCCTGGTGGTGGCCCCCCTTCCCTCTCTTGGTGATTCCGGAAGCTTCTGTTGCGCTGATTTTTTATATATTTTTGCCGGAATTTTTGGAGCACGTTTAATGGCCGGAAAACCTGAAATACAAAAACAACAGAAAACAGAAACTCGCAACTGGGTGCACTGAGTTAGTAGGTTAGTCCAAATAGGTTCAAAAGTGTATGAAAGTTCAAGCAAAACATGGCAAAGTCACACAAAACATGCATGTAACAAGCAGAAATTATAGATACGTTTGGGACGTATCAACATCCCCAAGCTTAATTCCTGCTCGTCCTCGAGTAGGTAAATGATAACAAGCATAATTTTTGTGGTGACATGCCCCACAAACATAAAAGGACTTTTAAGTAAAGCAATCAAAGCATGCAATTCAATTCAAGTCTTAACAGGCAAGAGTCTATATTAGCATTGACACAAGAAAGAAAAGAACAAAAGGTGCAAGAGCTCTCGCTGTCCATGACTCGAATGTCTCCAGATGGTGTTTGCGTGCAAGCAAGGGATAGGGAAATACAAGAGAAAAAAAAGGTTGTTGAGAACAACTATCTACTATAGTTTCACACTTGGTCTCCTTTGGATTCTTATCTTGACTCGTCCCCAGACCACTAGTCAGGTACAAGTCAAACTGATCCACTCCCTTTCGATATTTTGAGCACTCATGCAATGGATGACCGTGAGCAAGAAAGTTGACACCTAAAGGGCGAAACAGAAAGAAGGTGGAGGAGGAAGACAAAAAAAGGTGTGAAAGGCTCACATCAATGAGGACAATCATCGGCGAGAGAAGGCCATATGATAGATATGATGTGAGGAGTAGGGATTGCCATACAATGGATGCACATGTGAGCTAAAAGATCTCCAAGGAAACTAGTGGGGGTGCATCTAACTTGCTTGCTCAAGAAGACCTAGAGCTCGTTTGAAGAGGCTAGTCATTGGAATATACAAGCCAAGTTCTATAGTGTGAAGGGTCCCCACATAGCTATATGCATGATGATGATCTCTATGGAGTACAAGGGGTAGGAGATGAAGTACTAGTGTGGATCTCTCAAAAGGAATAGTAGTATGCCCCCCTCTCTCTTTTTATTTTTATTTCTCTTTTTCTCTTTTTTTTGGTGGCCTCAATGGCTCTTTCTATTTAACTCTCATTTGTCCTCTTTGGGATCCTTGATTTTGTCCTCTTTGGGATCTTTTCCTCACATTAGGGGCGATACTCTATATTTTACAAGAATATAGGAGATATTTCACACTTTACAAAGGTACTCACATAAAGAAAATGTAACTATCATGATGCAAATGTATGACATGAAGATCAAGTCATGAGAAGGTGGATGTTGCATGACAATGTATCTCGGAAAGGCTATGGAAATGCCTTGTAGGTAGGTATGGTGGCTGTTTTGAGGAAAGATATAAGGAGGCTTATGATGACAGAGCGTATCATGCCAAGGGTTTGGATGCACCGGCGAAGTATGCGCCAACTCTCGAGGTGAGAAAGGGCAATGCACGGTACCGAAGAGGCTAGAAAAAGTATAGGTGGGTGGAAATGTCAACTTTCGAATAGTCACATTAGTCCGAAGAACTCATGCACTTATTATCGGTAACTCTCAATCTAATCAGGAGGTTCACAAAGAGACAGGTACCCGAGGAGGAGTGTATGGGGGTTTGGTTATCCTTGCGCATCCTCGACTCATGGTACGTGAGTGTACTCTAATATTCGAACCCTCCAGAGGTTAGTGATCCATCTAGTAGCTAGAGTTCTCAACAGGGGTTTTTGGTTTTCGAAAAACACACGGATTGCCCAAAATACGACATCTATCACTAATAGGCAAGAGCTCTTGACACCATAAGTTCAAACATTACTCTAGTCAATACCTCAAAACTATTGCAAGTTACTACTACAAAGAGAACAGCAACTTTAACTACCTACTTTCAGTCAAGACACAGAACTCAGTGCAACAGGCAAACTCTCTAACAAGGTAAAACATGCAACCTAGAGAAAGTTCAACCTAAGACAAAAAGAAAATCTCTAGAAAAACTAAAGCACTACGACTAAACAGAACAGCAGCTAACAAAATAAAAAGAACAACTCACAGCTAAAAGAATAAGCATGCAAATCCTATGAGGAGTTCTAGTTCAAGTGGAGCGTGTATCTCTCCCACACAAAAGAGTAAGTTAGGGTCTAACTTGTTACTACAGCAAACAAAGAAAAATAAAACTAAAAACAAAACCTAAGAGCGAGACGCTCCAAGAAAAGCACATAACGCATGAAGTGATAAAAATATAGTGCAACGAGAGACGAACTGATAATTGTTGATGAAGAAGGGGATGCACGGGGGCATCCCCAAGCTTAGACGCTTGAGTCTCCTTGAATATTTATTGGGGGTGCACATGGGCATCCCCAAGCTTGAGCGTTTGACACTCCTGAATCTTCTTTCATCATCCTCCATCGCGCACTTGAAAACTCCCTTCATACATAACTCATTGTAGGCTGATTAGAGAGGTTAGTACTCTAATAAAATAATTTTCCTCTACTGCAAATAAAGATTTTCATGAAGAGCTACTGTTTCCCAAGATTGCCAAAAGGTTTTTGCAAAGAAAAAGCAATTTTAAGGTTTGCAAAATGAAGAGAGACAAAACATGGCAGAATCTGTGAAAAACAGAACAGCAGATAGAAACAATTTTTTTAAGGATACTTCTGCAACTCAAACAAAAAAATCAGAACATATGGAAGTTTCGTAATTGTATAGAGCATGCTGTTTGAAAAATTCAGCTCAAAAATATGAACTGGGATTTTTCTCTGATTTTTCTAGTCACGAGGACAGAATCTGTTTTCTGGACAACATGTCACAACTTTTACTTCCCTTGCCGTATGAGGCTAAACTTGGCACAAAGCTTGAAAAGTAAAGATACAATGATGTTTCTACAGTAGTAACAATCATCAAGACCACTAAGAACAGAAGAAAAGCAAAAAAGAAAAACCTAAATTCGTTGCGGGATGCCTCCCGAAAGCGCTTCTTTAGTGCCATTAGCTAGGCTTAAAGCAGAAGATCAAGTCTTTTCAAGAGAATAACTAGCCCGTGTGACGGACTCAAAAGGTAACCTAATCTTTTTCCTAGGGAAATGTTTCATCCCTTTCTTGAGAGGGAATTGGAATTTGATAGTTCCCTCTTTCATGTCAATGATAGCACCAACTGTGCGAAGAAAAGGACATCCCAAAATAATTGGACAAGAAGGTTCACATTCAATGTCCATAATAGTAAAATCAACGGGAACATAATTGTCATTGACAATGATAAGAACATCGTCGATCTTCCCCAAAGGTTTCTTTACGGAAGAATCAACAAGACGAACACCAAAAGAACAAGGATCAAAAGGTTTCAATTCAAGCATATCATACATTCTTTTGGGCATAACAGGGGTACTTGCTCCAATATCACAAAGAGCATAACAAGAGAAGTTATTCAATTTAATTTTTATCATAGGATCCCAACCATCTTCTAGCTTCCAAGGTATGGAGGCTTCTAGTCTAAGCTTCTCCTCCCTAACTTTGATTAGAGCATTGGTGATATGCTCTGTGAAGGCAAGATTGAGTGTGGTAGTGTGGGGGTCTCTAGACATCTTGTGTAGGAAACCAATAACTTCAGGTAAAGTGCAGTTGTCAAAGTCTAAGTCACTACTATATATCAAGGAGGTAGTGATATCATTTAGGTTCACTTGTTTGAAAGCCTCTATGTTCATAGAGGTTTCTTCATCTATGGTTGAGGTGGTAGCATCACCATTGATAGGTCCAGTGGGACTAGGGGTGTGATGGGTGCTAATAGTTTGGACATCCTCAACTACTTGGATAGTAGCTACTGTGTGGTAGGTAGGAAGGCTCTTAATTCTCTCTTCTTCCTCCTTTTCTCTAGCCCATCTCTCTTTGAGTTTAGCCATCATCCTAATATTTTCGTTGATTTGTAACTGGATAGCATTAATAGGAGTGACCTTACTCTCCTCAAGGGGAGAGGTTCTAATTTTTAACATCTCAACATTAAGGGCTAAGTTGTCTACCTTCAAACAAAGATTATATAATTTATCTAATTTCTCCTCCACACTCTTGTTGAAGGCTTTCTGGGTAGTGATAAAGACTTTGAGCAAGGTCTCTAGTTCCAAAGTGGAGTTTTTGGTGGTAGGATAAGTGTTGTTCCCATAGTTGTTGGATGGGAAAGGCCTAGGATTGTTGCTACCTGAAAGTCCAAGTATGTGATCTGAGGGGGAGGGGGTGAATGATCACTTCAAAAATTTCCACTGAAGCTATTGAAGTGAAGCATAAGCAGTGCGGAATAGCGAAGAATAACTGGAAGAGAAACTAAATGCAGTGAATCAAAATGCATTGAAGCATAATAGTGAAGAAAATGCAATACTGAAGGTAAATGCTAGAAGTAAAACGAACTGGGACTCGGCGATGTTTGTTCGACCAGTTCACGCTCTGCAAAGCGCTACGTCTGGTTGGAGGGACTGGTGATTGAACACCTGGAGCAAATCTCTCTCCGTCCGTTGCTCCATTGCATCAAACTCCTTGAGCTTGATCAGTTCTTCACTCGTGGTTGATTATTAAGGAAATCACCGAAACCTTTGACAAACTGAACTTCGAGGCGACAATTACTCTTCGCTCTCTGAAGAACAACTCTCTAACCGTCTAGGAGAATTGCAGTTCTCCAAGATAAAAAGGCTAGCAAGCATTCACCTAAGTCATCTCGAATCTACTCAGATCAATGGGACTTAGGTTTCAGTATCTGGATTTTGGGTTTTGATTCGGTGGTGTTTTTGGGGTGCTCTCTTCAGTCTCTCTTGGAATGATCTCCGAGCAGCCACCCGCAAATGGAGGAGGGGGCGGCGTATTTATAGTTGGCGATCCCGAGGTGCGGAATGACCAAACTGACCCGAGGTGACAGCTTGACGCGTGTCCACAACGGTCGGATTTGTCATCAATGCGCAACTTTACTTGAGGAACAAGTAAAGCTGACTCATGGACTTAGTTCTGCTTCAGAAGCCAAGGAACGAAGTCTTTGCTACCGAAGCTTAACTTAGTGCACATGAGATTTCTTCACTCAGGCTTCTCTCTTGGTCTGGATTTGATCTGAGCATATCTCAATGACTTCGATGTCCACAAACTAAATACCCCTCTTGATAGTACGGTTTGTCCTATGACTCATGGAACAGAAAAAGAACTACACAAAAACATCTAAGTCTTGCGCCGTCCTCTTCATTTCCTTCAATGAGAAGAGCTTCAGGACACCTTCATTTGGGGGTCAACCTTCGTGATTAAACTTCACTCCGAGGGTAATGCATCGATAACTTGAAAACCTTCACTGAAGCTTTATCACATGGCTTGTCCTTCAGGAACCTATGCAATTTTTTACACTAGAAAACATTGTTAGTTCCTCTACTGTCTTGTCCAACAATATCCAAAACACACTGGGGAAAAACTTTGCTCTTACAATCTCCCCCTTTTTGGACTGTTGTTTACAAAACAGGCATCGATAAAAGATATTGAAGTTTTTGTGAAGGATGGGACAAACTCTAAGATATGAAGTTGTTGGCTCCCCCTGAATACAAGCATCGAAGATTTATACAATCAAAGTTAATGCTTGAGATAATTTTTCTTCGGTGGAGAGCAAAACAAAATATCTTAGTGAATACAATTGCATTGAAGATATATGTCCAGGAATGTATGCAATAGCTTCCAATGACCTGTGACTTAGAAATAATAACCACCTGCAAGATAGAGGATACGAAGCAATACTTGCAAGCAAAGGGGTTATTAAAACTTTAAGTGTAGCACATGAGTAGCAGGACCGAAGTAAAACTTTAAGTTACAACCCAATCGAAAGAATGGAATGTTTCTCGTATCTTAACCAAACGAAGAAAAAAAACAGATAGCAAGAACCCTTTCCCCGATGCAAAACTAACTCATTGATGCCCTCATTCTCCCCCTTTTTGTCAATGATTGGACAAAAGGTTGAGAAGAGTTTCGAGAGATCTATTACGCAGCATCAGCACCCTGAGAACCCGACGAAGCAGTGCTCGACGAAGACTCATCCGACGAAGATTGATCGCCTGAGGATTATTCTTCGGAAGATGATGTAGGAAGAGCTTCGTGGCGTGTCTGAGTGATGAGGTTGATGTCGAGGTCGTTGTCGTCAAGGCCGTCGTCGTCCTTGGAGGTGATGGATTCATTCTCGGAGACGGTATCTGGCCGGATGGGTTCAGGCTCGTTGACGAAGAACACTTCATCAATCTTGTGCAGGGGAGGGATCTTCTGATTCGGGCGGTCCACTGAGTCATCACGTGAAAAGTGTCGCTCGAGGTACGGATACTCTTTGTAGATGCGATCTTTACGAAGACCTTTCACAGAGTTGAATTTTCGCAGACCTTTCCAGGAATGACGCTTGAGCACACGTAAGTACTGATTGTTGTTGAGGGCAATATTGCCAACACGGTTGATCTCATTAGCAAGAAACTGCATCTGGCGTTGAAGTGCTTCAATTAAGTTATCAAGCATTTGCTGCGAGCGAAGATTAACTTCAAAATGATGGCAGTCTTTCTGGAACTCCTTTGATAAGTTTCACTCATTGACTTCATGACGCACACCAACATATGTGGCAAAAGGATCATTGGGCTTCCTCAGCAGTTCCAAAGAGTCACGCACTGGTGGGAGGAAAAGCTTCGGATGATGGTGTGCCACAAAGTCTTCGTTCCAACCATAGTTACATACTACTTGCAGCCAGGGAGCATAGGGTTTCAGTGTGAAAGGTAGCTCTGCTGCATGAACCAAATTCCTAATGAAGCAATCCTCAAAGTCAAATATGAGACCATGTGTGAGCTTCATAATTGCATGCCTTGTCTCAGGATAAAGATTTGATTCCTCCGAAGAAGTACTCAAAGGAATCAATGAGTTTGACAGGATGAAGAACCAAGTTCTTGAGATGAAATTCAAGTGCTTCGGGCGAATGTTTTGAGGTATATGGTTATCAGTGGCTTCAGGATCCAACAGAGTTGCAAATTCTTCTTCAGACATAATCTTTTCGTGGACTCCAGAATGCCTTGGGATGTTAACAATTTCCAAGAATTCGGCAGAGGACATCCTGAAGACTTTGCCTTGAATCATCCATTCAAGCGTCCATGAGCTGGGTTCATTGGCATCACCAGACACATAAAGTGTTGCATAGAATTGCTTGATGAGCTCTGAGTTGAAAGGAGTGCTCAACGCAAACAACCGAGTCAAATTCTGATTTTCAATAGTTTCGAGGACGTTCTGAAAGCAGGATGCAGTGGAAAGACTTCGCATGTCCAGAAACTTGTGCCGAAACAGAACTCCTTGCTGGCAGAAGACTTTGGTGTATAAGACTTGTTGTTCAGCAGTCCAAAAACGAAGATCATCAGCTGTGCGGTCAGAAGCATAAGGACTGACACCAAAGAATCGATGGCGCTTCCTATGTTGTTCCAGGTTGAATTCCGGACCATGCCTTGAAGAATAACCAGCACCCTTGAAAATAGGAAAAGTTTCACGCGGGTAATTGGAGTCAAGCTGGGTATCTTGGCATGGGCGCGAACGGTCACGAATTCTTTGCAGAGGAGCAATTTGATTGGCTCTAGAAGGGCCAGCAGATTGAGCGACTACAAGCGCTTGCTCTTGCGACTGATTCAGAATTTGTACTTGTTTGTCTTCGTCATCATGTGCTTCGGTGTCGGGCACATGTGCTTCAGACTCTTGAATTGTTCTGGCGGGAGAAAAATCTCTGGATACATGGGTTCTGGAGTGGGTTGGTGATGGAGCATTAGCTTCACGGGGAGGTGATGGAGGTGGTGCGGGAGTAGGAATCCTTTCTGGTTCGGGGGTTGGGGCACGGATGGGTGTGGGAATACGAGGTGGTATAGGTGAGGGGTTTCGTGCAGGCGTTGGAGTGGGGGTAGGAGCTTTCTGGGGTGGAGTTTGCTTGGGGGTGGTTCTGGTAGGAGGAGGTGTGGGAGTTTTGGTGGGTGGAGCTGAAGGCTTTGATGCGGGCTTGGATGGCTTTGGCTTCGGAGCAGGAGTGGGAACGGCTTCAGGAGATTCCGGGGGCTGTTCATCACTTGTATCCATGTCTGCGGCTGAGGCCAAAGTAAGCTTGCGCCTCTTGGTGGTTTTCTTCTTCGGTGAGGGTCCTGTTGCCTTTGATGGAGCAGGCTTAGGAGATAGGGCCGGTGCAACAGCTCTTTCAGCTTCGGGCGAAGCCTTACGTTTCCTCGAATCCCTTTCCATAATGGAAGCATTATGGTTCTTCACCATGTCATCTACAGCGGCCTTTACTTTGCCTTTGTAGATTTTGATATTGTCCTTGGTGGTGGAGTTGACTTCTGTCACTCGTTGAAGCAATTGCAGGGCGTGCTGTTTGAATTCTTCATCAGGTTCTGATTCAGCTCGCTTCTGATAGTTTTGAATCTTTTTCATTTCTGCCCTGCCTCTTGAATGCAAATCCTTCAGCCGACTGATCATAGTGGAGATCATAGCTTCGATAGACCTAGAGATATACACTTCTCCAATGTCAACAGCGTCAGGATCTTCAGCTGCACACTTCTCCCAAAGGGCTTCACTGATGCCCAACTGATCCCAGAGTTCGCCTTCACGTGAGTCAGGGAAAAGATCACTCTAACGACCAGCTTTAGCTTGAGCTTCAGGCAAAGATATGCCTTTCTGCTTCGATGGAATAGCTGAGGGAGTCATATCAACTACGGGCTTCTTCTGGCTTGCCCTAGCAGCTTTCTCAGCTTTCTTCGTTCTGAGGCTCTCTAATGAAGCCTTGCGTTTAGCTTCATGTTCAGCAAGATGTTTAGCTTCAGCAGCAGCTTTCTCTTCGTTCTTGGCGGCTTCGGCGAGCTTGCGCTTCGTCTCAGCCTTCTCTGCAGCCATCTTGACTGAGTCCAATTCCTTTTTCTGTCTGGCAGCATCCTCATCTGCCTTCTTTTTGTCAGCTGCGCTTCTGGCAAGGATGTTGCGCTCTAGTGCCTCTTCGAGGTCTTTCTGTCTCAATACTTCTTCAGTGAGCTTGTGCTTCGCTGAAGGGTTTGTTGCAGCAGACTGCTTGGGCTTCGTTGTTGCTGAAGCCTTTGCAGGTTGTCTCTTGGCGGGGTCGTGCTTCTGCTTTGATCGCCTCTCAGAGTCGGGGGCATCTGCCGGTGGCTTGGAGGCCAAGGGCTTTGTGACGACCAAGTTTGAGAGATCAATAATGGGACGAGCAGAAGGCTTGACCTTAGCATCAGGTTTCTCTCCTGGATTTTTCTTCAGTGGGATCTAAAGTTTTTGCTTCTTGGGGGGAGCAGGATCATCTGATTCGTCATCTTCTTCGAATTCAGTTTCGTCATCAGCTGCATTGGATTCATCCATGATGGAATCTTCCAGAGCAGCTTGCTCTAGTCTGGCATGTTCTTCATCTTCTGTTGTAGCATGGGGTGGAGAAGCAGACTTCTTCTTCAGCTTCTTCTTCTTTTTCTTGCTAGGCCCTTCACCTTGGGCTTCAGCTTCAGCCAACTTGGCTGCCTTTTTCTCTTCTTTCAGCCTCTTGGCTTCAGCTGCAATTCTCAATCGTTTGTGTTCATCAGGGTAATCATCTGGTGTCTTGAGGGTGTTGGGGTGAGGAAGCTTCGGTGGAACTGGGCAGTACGGGTGATGATTTTCTTCAGTGTACTGACTGCACATGGTTGTAGTGTACTGAAAGGGCGGACTGAAGGCAAACTGCATAGTCCACTTCCAGGTAGGGATGCTCTTGTACTTTTACAATCGAACGGCCCAGTACCTGCGAATGTTTTGCAAGCGGTTCTTGCGCTGATCCTTGGTCTCTTCAGGAGGTGTGTCATAACCCAGAGCAATGCGAATTGATTCGGAGATGCCTCTGGCATTGTTTCTTTCCTTTGTTCTTCCTCCTTTCTTCTTCGGAGCAGTACGTTCTGCTTCGTTGATGTGATCAAGGTTTGATGACTCATTACCGAAATCTGACTCTCCAGACATCCTGTGAAAAGCATAAAGGTAGCGAGGGAAAAGGCGAGTATGGAATGAGCACCAGCAAAAGTTTTGATCCAAAAACAATTTTGACAAGGGATTCAGTTAAGAATTTTGGTAGAGATTCTGGTCTGTTCTGAGCTAGACTTAATCTCACACATGTTGAGCTGAAACCCTAACACATAACAGATAGATTCTAACCCTAATTTCTAACCTGAATCGAGATGGAAACCTTGACTAGCAGAAACAGGTTTCCCAACGGTGCAACGATCCAACGGATCAAACAAACATAAATAAATCAGCCAAAAAGACTAAGAACACGGATCCAATCTGAAAAGGAAGAACAGAGATGGAGATTGGACCGAGGCTTGGCGTACCCTAACTCGGTGGCGTCAAGCAACTACGGCGGCGAAGAGCGGAGAGGATGTGCTCGTCGACGGCGTGAAGTCCACGGCGGCGCTCTTCCGGCAGCGAAGCGGCGAGAGCGGCGACGGAGACGAAGAGCTTAGCGGCGCTCGGGAGATAGGGTTCCGGGGAGATGCGAATGAAGAGGTGGGATTGCTTCCCTGGGGTGGGATGCCTTATATAGACCGGTCTGACAGGAGCAGTCAGATCAGATCGAACGGCCCCCAGCGTCTGTCTCTCTGGATTCTACGGCGAGGATTTCGTGGCGAATCGCAAGAAAATCTCAACGACCCGGATTTGACGGGATCTCAACGACCGAAGAATAAGTCCTCGACATGAGTAAAACTTCGATAAGAATTGGAAGCATTTGATTCGGAACTCAATGATGTTCGAAGCAAAATACTTCCCGTTTCAATTTGTGCTCACCCAATATGGACAGATAGAGTTAGAAAGAAAAAGAAACAGAAGGGGTAGGGTCCGAAACTTATCACCTCGAAGAAAAACCAAACGAAGCAAAAGGTGATAAACATAGAGGACTAAATCCAAACGAAATAAAATAAACTAAACGAAGCAAAAACAAACAACGAACCTAAATAAGTAAGCAACAAAGTAACTGAGTATATACATAAGTAAAAAGGTTCGGTCTTACAGTACATGTCGTGAGTCCAATATATTTAGCTCACACCTTAACGTACAGAATCTTTTCTCATCCAATGGTTTCGTGAAAATGTCTGCCAGTTGATCTTCAGTTCTGACATGACTAATAAAAATATCTTCACGCTGAACATGATCACGAAGAAAATGATGGCGAATGTCAATATGCTTCGTGCGAGAGTGTTGTACAGGATTGTGGGCAATTTTGATTGCACTCTCATTATCACATAGGAGCGGAATTTTCTTCACAAGAATACCATAATCCTTCAGCGTTTGCTTCAGCCATAGAATCTGAGTACAGCATGACCCAGCAGAAATGTATTCGGCTTCAGCAGTAGATATTGAAACACAGTTTTGCTTCTTTGAAGCCCAACACACAAGTGATCTTCCAAGGAAATGACAAGTCCCTGAAGTTGACTTCCTATCCACACGATCACCGGCCCAGTCAGAGTCAGAATACCTAATGAGATCAAACTGAGCTCCCTTGGGATACCACAGCCCCAAGGTAGGTGTGTGAGCAAGATAACGAAGAATTCGCTTTACAGCAGTGTGATGTGATTCCTTTGGATTTTCCTGAAAACGAGCACAAATACATACTGAAAGCATAATGTCAGGTCTAGATGCACAAAGATATAAAAGGGATCCAATCATAGACCGATATTTCTTCTGGTAGAAGGCTTTGCCCTTCTCATCTGCATCTAAGAAGCCATTGGTAGGCATAGGCGTCTTAATGGTTTTGCATTCAGTGAGACCAAACTTCTTCAGGCAGTCTTTGAGATATTTTTCTTGAGAAGTAAAAGTGCCATTCTTCTGTTGACGGATTTGAAGTCCAACGAAGAACTTCAATTCACCCATCATAGACATTTCATATTTCTTCGACATCATTTTGGCAAATTCTTCGCTGATTTCAGTGTTAGTGCATCCAAAAATGATATCATCTACATAGATTTGACATACAAACAAATCACCATTATAAGATCGAGTGAAAAGCGTTGGGTCAGTGGTTCCTGGTTTGAAGCCTTTCTTCAGAAGGAAGTCCTTCAATGTGTCTTACCAAGCACGAGGTGCTTGATTCAACCCATAGAGGGCCTTGTGTAACCTGTACACCATGTCGGGTTTCTTTGGGTCTTCAAAACCTGGAGGCTGCATGACATACACTTCTTCCTCGATTTCTCCGTTAAGAAAATCACTTTTCACATCCATTTGATAAAGCAGAATACCATTGAAATTGGCAAAAGAAAGCATAACACGAATGGATTCGAGACGAGCAACAGGAGCATAAATTTCACCGAAATCGATACCTTCAATTTGGGTGTAACCTTGTGCTACCATTCGTGCTTTGTTTCTTACCACTATACCATCTTCATCTTGCTTGTTGCGAAAAATCCACTTTGTACCAATGATGTTGTGCTTCGTGCGATCAGGTCTATCAACTAAGTGTTGGGAAACGTAGTAGAATTCAAAAAAATTCGTGCCTACGTAACAAGCACCCAAGATCATCCAAGATAGATTGCATACAAGGTTTAGGTCTTTGCTCACCAACGGTTGCAGCGGAAGAAGAGTTGGTGAAGCGGGTGGACGTAGTGGAAGTAGATCTCGCAAGTTCTCCCACGAACAGTCCCTCGATCAATCCCACGAACAAGTCCCGCGATCTAGTCCCACGGACAAGTTGTGCTGTGCCCCCCACCCCTCCCCCACATTATATAGGTGGCCAAGAGGCCCTTGGGGCGCAATAAGGGGGGTGGGGAGTCCAACTTGGACTCCCAAACCTCCCAAACCTTCCCACCGGAAACCTGCCATATTGGAGAGTTGGACTTTCCACCTGGAGGGGGATTCCTTCCCCTTGGTGTGCCCCCACCCCTTGGCCGGCCAGGGCAGCCTAGGTGGCTTGCCCCCCAAGGCTAGGGGCGCAGGGGAGTGGGTGGTACTGTCCGGAACCTTCTGGAACCTTCCATGACCTTCTAGAAGCTTCCAAGACCTTCCGGGACATACCGGGACCGTTTCGGGACATTCCGGACACTTCTGGAGCACTTCCAGGACCTTCCGAGACCGTTCTCGGACGTTACGGAGCCATCCGGATAGTTTCCAAGACCATCCGAGTTACAGTTTAAGCCACCGGATGACCGCGAAGGTTGTCGGGACGCCCAGCGATTATCCGGAAACTATTCCGGTTGATCCAGGACTTCCCCAGTACCATTCTCATATGTTCCGGAACCACATGGGACTACTCCAGAGTGATCCGGACATAACCTTAAATACCCAGAACTACTTCTGGTGCCCTTATGAACAATTCCATAAATCTCCGGAACTACTTCCGGTACCCGTATGAACTATTCTGCTTTGCTTCCACTAAACCTTCTACCATACTAGTATTCTAACAGACTACTGCTCGTTAAGTGTGTGACCCAATAGGTTCGGTATAATGCGGACATGACTCAGAACATCTTCCGGACATAGGTCTACAGCCTTTTGTCAATAGCCAATAATCAAAAGCGGAGCCATGGACACCCATGTTGACTCCCGCACATACACGAAGAAACTTCGAGTGAACCATTATGTTTAGTCATGTACCATTCCCTTTGCTTTGCGATATATGACAAAGTTAGAGGAGAGAAGTTTGGCACCCATTTGTAACAAGTTTTGAACACAAGCCACTCGTTATCCTCTTTGCTCGTTTTTCCCTTTTCTCGTTATCGTATTCCGGTATCCCCGTGACTGAATCACAATGCGTCTGGCCAGACTATAACGGATACCGTCATACCGAGTGGGCCCGAAGTGAATATCTTCTTCATCGTGAAGGAGCAAATCCCATTCTTGAACTATCACAGTCACTAGCCACACCATCTGACATACCCAGAACTTATTTTACTACTTCCCATTTACGGGAGGATTCATCTAAGAACCAAAGCATGTCTTCCTGTGTGAAGCAACTCGATACTCTCATGGTCTAAGGAATTACGTATATGAAAACATTTCATGATATGACTTATAACGTAGTTACGATGTGATCTCTAAGTATATCATTCAATACTGGGGTCGGTTCAACATCATTGTTCTGCTAACAATATGTTCCCATTGCTACTGACATCCTTGTTACAAGAACAATGTCCATGATTAAGAAAACGTAATCATCAGTTAGCACATGAGCTGGTCCTAGAGGCTAAACCAGGAACTCTTGGTGTTTACATTTCCACACATGCAAATGAGTTTTCTTCTGAATCTCATAGTCAGGGTCATTGCAATTATAGCACAGAAATATAAACATTAATTATGAACGTGGAAATATATATATAATAACATTTTATTATTGCCTCTAGGGCATATTTCCAACAGTCTCCCACTTGCACTAGACTCAATAATATTGTCAGTGCTTGAGCACTTTACACCTATGGCATACCGGTGTAAGAAATGCTTCATTTGTGGTATAGACCTCATCTTCGGATCTGACGTTTCAGGCCCGTTTGTATCTTACATATCTTCGCGTTTTCACGCTATCATAAAATTCACTAATTTTATTAGTTTAGCTTTGTATATGTTTGAATCATTTGGCAGGACCTTGGTTCCTTTAGAATAAGTCATGAAATCATTCGTCAATGTTCCATGAGCTTCAAGCATCTAGGAAACCATACCATGTTCATAAATGAATTTATGATTCAAAATACCCTCCTTGTTACTTCTTTAAGCAACAATATACTTAGCCTCTGTTATAGAATTCGCCACAGTATCGAACTTGACATAGTTCCTCCATACTATGCCACCCTTACGTGTGAAACACATAATCCCAATTAAAATCGAAAATCGATCGGAGTAAGTATGAAGACTGAATTGGTGTAACTGTTTACATCAAAATTCAGCTGGTGTAACTTGTTACAACGAGCTCTTCATTATCTCCATTTTCTGAGAAACATATCTTATCTATCATAAGTTTAACTTTTCACTGCTTGTCCAATGATCAACATATTGATCACTTTGGTATCTTGCTCACAACCTTTTGGAGCGTTGGACATATCTGGTCGTTTTACATATTATGGTGTACATGATTAATCCAAACACACATGTGAGTGAAATTCAATTCATGTGTTTTGCTTATCTATGTTCATGAACACCGATTTCCGCAAACAACTTTTCACCGTGACCTCGGCAAGAACATCCTTCCTGGCGTTTTCACTACTTTAGTATCATGTCAATATGCAGTGTTGGCTTTAGCATGATCAGGCACTTACTATCTTCATAGATCACTGCGCTCAATACTAATGCTATATTAGCCCAAGTACTTCAGCTGAAAACTATTTTCAATAAAGTCCTTATTTGTGTCAAGAAATTTATATCATTTCTAATACACAATATGTCATATACATAAGGTTTTAGAAATATTATTCAGCTCCCACTTACTTTCTTGAATATTCAAGCATCTTCGTTATTCCTGATGAAAACAAACTCTTTTGGCAATTTCATCACAACGAAAATTCCAACTCCATTATGCTAGCTTCAGTCCATCACTGGATATCCAAGGCTTGCATCTATTTTAGCATCCTTTGAATCGACAAAACATTCCGGTCGTATCACATATACGTCCTTTGTTATATTTCCGGGTAGGAACTTTGTTTTGACGTTCATTCTACCATATCCTATAAATGAGATATGTAGTAATTGCTAATATAACCCGAACTGACTAAAGCATTTCTACGGTCAACACTATTTCGCCGTAGTCAACCTTTGAACTTGCTAGAAAACAATTTTCCAACGAGTTGAGCTTTATGGATAAAACAATTTCATCCGAATCAATTATAGATCCATATATATATTCTTCAGACTTTTAGTCTTTCCGAGGGTCTACCAAGTTCAAAACTTGACTTACTTCCATGGATACTATCTCGGATTATTTGGCATTTAGCCAAATCCCGGAGTCAGGGCCCATCAACGCTTCTTTGTATATCACAGGTTTATCATTGTCGAACAACAATATCTCGTTTTACATATCATGAATGTTTGTACGATTTTTGTCTAACCTGTGTGGTTCAGCTGCGCACTTCTCTGAAGATTCAACAATCTTTGACAAGTTGCACTGTCCTCCCACTCACTCTTTTGTAAGAAACTATTTTTCTTCAAAATACATTGTTCTTAACAGCAAACAGTTTTGCTTTTGTGTAGTGATAGAGGAATACCAAAACTTTTGGCATAACCTTAACAAAGTAGCACTTATCTGATTTGGGGTTTTAAGTATGTCAAACATATGCCTCATATACCCAAATTTTAAGAAAAGACAACATGGTTTTAACAGTCCATACCACATCTAATATGGTGTCATTTCAACAGATTTAATGGTGCTCTTTTCAGTGTAAAAGCTGTAGTCACTAACGCATAACTTTAATAAGTATAATGGCAAATTGATAAACGTCATATTTGATCTTACCGTGTCATACATGGATTGATTACATCTCTCGAACACTTTACTCATAGTGGTGTTCCGGGAGACGCAAGTTATGACACTTCTTCACAACTCATCAGACGTTCGCTAAACTTGTAACTCAAATATTACTTTCTACAATCTAATTTGCAGAAGCTTTATTTTCTTGTTACAATGAATTTCTATTTCACTCTAAAATTCCTTGAACATTTCAAAGATTTCAGACGTATGTCTCTATTGAACAGATATCCACATATCTACTTCAACTCATGAGTGAAGATAGGGAATCCACTGCACACAACTACACTTATTGGACTACACACATCATCATGTATGATTACCAATGGTTTAGTTGCCCGTTCATGTATGGCCTATTAACGGTGTTTTAGTCACATTACTTCGAGACAAAGATCGCAAGCGTCAAGTGATTCATAATCATATGACTCGAAAGTCCATCACTTATGGAAATTCTTCATGCATGTTATGTCACTTGTGATAAACGGCAGTGCCACATCTATGTGGTATTTCTGTCAGTCTTGCGACGTTTAGCGTCAGTGTTATGGATGTTTAGTATTATTATCAAGATTCATAACATACACCCTATTCATAATGGAAGTATGGCCTTTACGTTATTCATAGCTTTGAACAACTCTCTTGCAACAAACATGATTCAAAATGATGTTTTGCAACAAGGCTAAAGTGTAGTAAAAATTTACTCAACTCTAAAATGAATTATGAAGATAATCATAGAGTCAACACACGGTATAGTAAACCTTTTACCGTGTTCCCGAGCGTGTCAAAACTCATCATTAGCTAGTCATAAAGGCCATAGTATTTCTTGCATCGAGTTGCAACAATATGCAATCGATGTGATATTCCGGTGATCAACAGTTTAATCACAATATACAGAATCCACAATTAACTGCTTAATCATGATTCCCAAGAATTACATCTCTTGACCAGCAATGAATTCATCTATAACTCCGTATGACTTTCATTTCTGAGCTGGTTATTCCAGTCTTCTTTCGTTTTGCCTTTATACGTATCATAGTTCTATTTCCAATGTCACTCCTACTCACAGAAGACCACACATGATCAAGGGTGGCGCAGGCCATGGACTTTCCGGCGTATAAGTCTTACTAACACCCTATGGAACTTCCTTTCCCTTAATCCTCATCATCATATGATCATTGTTCTTCTGGATCCCACACTTATCAGTTTTGTTTAGAGCACAATGAACATTTTCACTAATGCTTACAATCATACATTGTACTAGATATCTTATATCCAACATTAATTGTCTTACTACTGAAAACTTATTTTTCAGTTCCATGAATATAACATAACTATCCCAAACTTTTCGAAGTTCGGGTTTCATGGTGGTGAAGACAATGCACTTAGCTGTCGTGGAATTCTAGCATTTTGGATTATGGACATAAGTCACATCATCCATAGCATCAGCGGGAGAGCATCAAAAATTTGCGATAGGACAAGCTCCTTCTCGACACTATTGAGGATAGTCCTCATAATACGGTACCAATCGTAAAGTTTTTACCAGATAATACAGTTAATCAAAATCAATTTGGAAGGTGGTAACGCGAGCCATTATTCTACAACGATAATGCAAATACTAAGACTTTGTTCATAATTAAGTTGCACTTGTGATTAATCAATTTAATTACTTAGTGCGCTCCCACTCAGATCAATATCTCTCGTAATTGATGCTGGAGTGATTCAAGATCCAACCCAATCGTCCGCCATTGATGTGACATCACTGATGACTTAGACTGGACCGGTAGGCCAACTTGCCAATCACGCCAAAGGTGATTCATGTTCATCTTTCGATGGGCGTGTTCCGGTAGCAAACTTTTATCCAAACCGTCAAGATAACCAAGTGTAATGTGCTGTGTGTTCTTTTAACACACCCGTCTTTTATGCGTCACACCGTGTGCACCCATGTGACATGACCTGCTCCGATGTGAAACATAGTATAGACGGTGCTACAGTTGGAAGAACACTATCAACTTGATATTGTTTTGCGAGAGATCACCCTAATAAAATACGACTATCGCGCATCAAACAAGGGTGCATCAAAGGGATAAACATCACAGGTAGTTCATAAAATTTTGTGATATAGTATAGCCCTTTGCTTCGTGAAGTCTTCATTGTCTTCACGTCGTCGTGGTTGAAGTCACCGTGTCCAACAACTTTGTCCTTGGCGCTGGGAACATCACCACGGCTTCCGGCATGTGCGTCGGGGTCCACCTCCGCATCGTAGATCATCACCTTTGCATCTATCTATTGCTTTGCCTCGAGCTAATAAATAGTTCTGGCACGCAGGCCATAATTAAGTGACAATCATATGACTCCAGTCATCATGCCGTACCACGACACGCAAGTCGCGAATAAATATTACATAACATATAGCATCTCATACAAACACATTGCAAATCTTGAAGGCTATACCACATCACATGCATACTCTGCAAAAACGAGTTAGATCGCCATCTACACGGGTTGTTGCAACTTTTATCGTGGTTGTTAAGTAGGTTTACAAGGCAAACGAGAAACCCTAGATAAAACAAAACACGATACTTCTTTTGTTGCTAGTTTAACATACGGGGTGCATGCAGCAACTAATGCCACAAGCCAAACTTCGTTAAACGCGTGACCCCCGTGTGGATTTGAGTTCATAAAATCCACAAGCCCCTCCATGTTAAATCTTCTATTGCGAGATTAAGATGAGATCCAAGGAGTTTGATGTAGACCATGATCAAGGCAACCAGCATACTGAAAGCAGCATAGAGGGATCAATGGAAAACTCAATCCTTGTAGCAAAACCTCAACTTGCCATCAAGCATAGAAAAAATCACATCACAGGGAAGCAACAAGAAAATCAATGCCTCATATCACACATATGATCTAGACCTAAACATGCATCTAATCAAGGATCGCTCATGATACCACTGTTGGGAAACGTAGTAGAATTCAAAAAAATTCGTGCCTACGTAACAAGCACCCAAGATCATCCAAGATAGATTGCATACAAGGTTTAGGTCTTTGCTCACCAACGGTTGCAGAGGAAGAAGAGTTGGTGAAGCGGGTGGACGTAGTGGAAGTAGATCTCGCAAGTTCTCCCACGAACAGTCCCTCGATCAATCCCACGAACAAGTCCCGCGATCTAGTCCCACGGACAAGTTCTGCTGCGCCCCCCCACCCCTCCCCCACATTATATAGGTGGCCAAGAGGCCCTTGGGGCGCAATAAGGGGGGTGGGGAGTCCAACTTGGACTCCCAAACCTCCCAAACCTTCCCACCGGAAACCTGCCATATTGGAGAGTTGGACTTTCCACCTGGAGGGGGATTCCTTCCCCTTGGTGTGCCCCCACCCCTTGGCCGGCCAGGGCAGCCTAGGTGGCTTTCCCCCCAAGGCTAGGGGCGCAGGGGAGTGGGTGGTACTGTCTGGAACCTTCTGGAACCTTCCATGACCTTCTAGAAGCTTCCAGGACCTTTCGGGACATACCGGGACCGTTTCGGGAAACTATTCCGGTTGATCCAGGACTTCCCCAGTACCATTCTCATATGTTCCGGAACCACCTGGGACTACTCCAGAGTGATCCGGACATAACCTTAAATACCCAGAACTACTTCTGGTGCCCTTATGAACAATTCCATAAATCTCCGGAACTACTTCCGGTACCCGTATGAACTATTCTGCTTTGCTTCCACTAAACCTTCTACCATACTAGTATTCTAACAGACTACTGCTCGTTAAGTGTGTGACCCAATAGGTTCGGTATAATGCGGACATGACTCAGAACATCTTCCGGACATAGGTCAACAGCCTTTTGTCAATAGCCAATAATCAACAGCGGAGCCATGGACACCCATGTTGACTCCCGCACATACACGAAGAAACTTCGAGTGAACCATTATGTTTAGTCATGTACCATTCCCTTTGCTTCGCGATATATGACAAAGTTAGAGGAGATAAGTTTGGCACCCATGTGTAACAACTTTTGAACACAAGCCACTCGTTATCCTCTTTGCTCGTTTGTCCTTTTCTCGTTATCGTATTTCGGTATCCCCGTGACTGAATCACAATGCGTCTGGCCAGACTATAATGGATACCGTCATACCGAGTGGGCCCGAAGTGAATATCTTCTTCATCGTGAAGGAGCAAATCCCATTCTTGAACTATCACAGTCACTAGCCACACCATCTGACATACCCAGAACTTATTTTACTACTTCCCATTTACGGGAGGATTCATCTAAGAACCAAAGCATGTCTTCTTGTGTGAAGCAACTCGATACTCTCATGGTCTAAGGAATTACGTATATGAAAACATTTCATGATATGACTTATAATGTAGTTACGATGTGATCTCTAAGTATATCATTCAATACTGGGGTCGGTTCAACATCATTGTTCTGCTAACAATATGTTCCCATTGCTACTGACATCCTTGTTACAAGAACAATGTCCATGATTAAGAAAACGTAATCATCAGTTAGCACATGAGCTGGTCTTAGAGGCTAAACCAGGAACTCTTGGTGTTTACATTTCCACACATGCAAATGAGTTTTCTTCTGAATCTCACAGTCAGGGTCATTGCAATTATAGCACAGAAATATAAACATTAATTATGAACGTGGAAATATATATATAATAACATTTTATTATTGCCTCTAGGGCATATTTCCAACACTAAGGACCAGACTTTGTTTCGCTCGAACTGGTTAAGTTCTTCGAGCATGGCAGTTAACCAATCTGGATCCTTCATGGCTTCATCAAACTTCGACGGTTCTAACATGGAGACAAAAGAAAAGTTTCCACAGAAGTTAGCCAAACGAGTACGAGAACGAGTTGTAGGACGACATGGTTGATGAATTTCTTCAAGAATCGAGTCAACATCAACTCTTCTTCGAACTCGTGATAAGGTTGAGTCATTAGCTTCAGGCTCAGCTTCAGCTTCAGGATCTGCTTCAGCTTCAGGATCTGCTTCACCTTCAGCATCAGCATTTCCTTCGTTCCTTTGTTCTTCTTCGTCCTATTCATTATTAGCTTCAGGATGTTGATCTCCAGCGCCCCGGTCTATGTGTGGGAACATTGGACCATCATCATCCCTATTTGCTTGACTAGCATTGGCTTCAACAGGGTGAATCTCTCCAATAGCCATGGACCTGATCACTTCATCTAGAGGAGGTTCATCTAGATCATGAGGCAAATGCTCTTTTTGAGAGCCATTAGTTTCATCAAACCTCACATTCACAGTTTCCATAACTTTCCCAAAGTGAGAGTTATAGACTCTGTAAGTGTGAGAGTTTGAGCCATAACCTAAAAGAAAACCTTCATGTTCCTTAGGGGAAAATTTGGAGCTATGATTCATATCTCTAATAAAGCATGGAGCACCAAACACCCTAAGGTACGAAACATTTGGTTTGTTACCAGTGATAAGCTCATGTGAAGTCTTCTTCAGAAATTTGTGAAGGTAAACCTTGTTGATGATATGACAAGCTGTGTTAATTGCTTCGGCCCAGAACCTGATAGGAGTCTTGTATTCAGCAAGCATAGTTCTGGCCATCTCAATGAGAGTTCTATTCTTCCTTTCAACAACACCATTCTGTTGAGGTTTATAAGCAGCAGAGAACTCATGAGTAAAACCATGATCATCAAGAAAATCTTCAATATGAGTGTTTTTTAATTCAGTTCCATTATCACTTCGGATATGCTTCAGAGACAATTCATATTCTGTTTGAGCTCTCTTGGCGAATGACTTGAAGATTTCAACAACTTTGCTCTTGTCATCCAAAAAGAAAACCCAAGTATAACGAGAGAAGTCATCAACAATAACTAGACCATATTTATTTCCTCCCAGGCTTGCATAATTTTGAGGACCAAAGAGATCCATATGAAGAAATTCAAGAGGACGAGTGGTAGTCATGATAGTCTTCGCTGAATGATGTTTCTTCGTAATTTTACCAGCTTCACAAGCACTGCAGAGACGATCCTTGTCGAATTTAACTTCGCTAAGGCCAATAACATGATTCTTCTTCACTAAGTTATGAATATTTCTCATCCCTGCATGACCAAGTCTTCGATGCCATAACCAGCCAGATGAAGCTTTTTCCATTAAGCATGTGGATACAGCAGGGCCCGAAGAAAAATCAACAATGTATAAGTCTTCTTTTCTGTAACCCTCGAAGACAAACGCATAGTCATCCTGTGAAAAGACAACACAACGCGAAGCAGAAAATAGAACAAGCATACCCATATCGCATAACTTTGAAATAGACATGAGATTATATCCAAGGGATTGGACTAGCACAACCTTGTCAATGTGCTTATCTTTCGATATGGCAACCTTACCCAAACCTAAAACTTTACCCTTGTTGTTATCACCGAAGGTAATGTACTTCTGAGAAGAGTGAGATAATTTTGCTTCGGTGAATAACTCCTTGTCTCCGGTCATATGATTTGTGCAACCAATATCCATGACCCATTCGGATCCACCGGAGACATAGCCCTGCAGAAGAATTAGTTCTTCTTAACCACCCACAACCGAGAAGGTGACTGAGAAGATGTTGAAGCACTGGTTGAAGCAATATTAAATCGAACAGGAGTGTATTGTTTCGGTGTACCATCAAGCACACCATAAATGTAAGTCCTCTGCGAATGGTTAGCATAAGAATGAGCATATGCAATCTTAGAATGATTATTATGAGGACGATAAGTATGACGACCAGTGCGATAGTATTGCTTCTGCGGAACATTTGATTCGGTCACCAAAGGATCATTTCTTGTTTCAAGAGAATAGAAATGATTCGGTGGTACCGAAGACTTTCCCTGCATAGTATGGTTAGCAGACAATTTTTCCACAAGTGCTTTCTGTACCCATATCTGCCTCTTATAGAAGCCATTCTTAGGAGGAGTACCAACATACTCAGCTGTAACCTTTCCCTGTTCGTCCTTGATGAGCTTGTAGTCAGAATCAAGTGATTCGTCTACAATAGCTTTGTTCATCTTGCAATCAAAACCTGAAAGGTTAGCTATATCAATGGGGTTCCCCTTCGCAAGGACCCAAACAGTCTTAGGATACTGCTCAGGTTCCCAATAGGTGCCATCAGGGTTTATCTTTCTCTCGAAACCAACACCTTCATGCCTGAGATTCCTGTGAAGGAGAGCCTTCCTCAGGATATCACAGAGAGACTGTTGACCTTGCACACTTTTAAACATCCCTGATTCAAATAAGTTTTTCAACCTGAGGAGTTCCTCGGTAACATCAGGGTTTTCTTCATCAGAGGCATTAGTATCATCAATAACAATAGGAGCTTTGCCTTTGGAAACAATTTTTCTTCGTTCCAAGCAATCCAAACAGGGTGATTCAGTTTCATGATTTGCTTCAGAACCTTGTTGAGCCATGAGAGAGAGATTGACATTTTCCAACTCTTCATGAGCCTCTTTCAGTTTTTCGAGAGCCATTTTCCTCTAAAGAAATTCATAGGTGAGCTTCTCATAATCAACTGAAAGAAGATCATGCCGAGAGGATAATTCTTCAAACTTTTCTTTCAGAGCTTCATGCTCATTAGTTAAAGTTTGACCTCTCTCAATCTCATCGATCAAAAACGTTTCTGATTTCTTAATGGTTTTGCTTAGTGAATCAAGTTCATCTTGTTGGATTGAAGCAATTTTAGCAAGTTTAGCATAGCTTATCTTAGAATCACTGTCATATGAGGAACAATCAGAAGTATCATAGTTAGATTTCGATGAAGATACCTTCGCCTTGGCCATGAAGCAATATGCAGGAGATTCATCTTCACTACTGTTGTTTGTGAAGAATGAGCTCGAAGCTTTTGCCGAAGCATCTGCTGAAGCGAATGCCAAACCAGCAACACCATCTGATTCGGACCCAGACCCAGACCTTGAGCCTGAATGAGCTTCGGACCCAGAGGCTTCGTCTTCGGAGTTCATCTCCTTACTCAGATAGGCCTTGGCTCGGTGAGAGCTGCTTCGACAAGACGAGTGAATCTTCGAGGAAGAACCCTCACGCTTCTTATGATACTTCTTCTGCTTGTCATCATCAGAATCTTTCTTCTTATCTCTTCTAGAACTGGAATCATGTCTCTTGGATTCATAGCTTCTGGAAGATCTGTGGGACTTGGTTGAGGAGTCTCTGAGCGAATGCTTTGCTTTGTTCTCAGCTTCCCATAGAGGGCAATCAGCAATGTAGTGACCTGGTTTCTTGCATTTGTAGCAACAGTTGTCTTTTGATGGAGAGCTTCTTGAGGATGAACGGTGAGATGAGTGAGTGGAGCTTCTTGAAGAATAACTCTTTCTCGGTGAAGAAAAACCCTTTTCTTTGGAAGCGATTGAAGCGTCTCATGATCAATGCCAAATCCTTCCCAATACTTGCAGGATCATCTGATTCGACACCTGAAGCAGAACTGACTTCGGGTGAAGAATGACGTGAAGCTTTTGCTTTCAAAGCATGAGTTTTTCTTCGTGAACCATTTATGTCACGTTTCTCATCTTCTTCCATTTCAAAGGTAGTGAGTCTCTCAAGGATATCAGCGGCAACAAGACGTCTGAAATCAGTCATTTCCTTGATCATCAGCACAATGTGATCAAATGAGTCATCCAATGAGCGAAGAAAAGTTCTCACAACAGAGTGAGGAGTAATGTCATCAGCACCGAGGGAAATCAACTCATTAGCAAGAGTTGTGAGTCTGCTGTAAATGGAGCTGACTTTTTCACCCTTGTTTCTCTTGAAGCGATAGAATTTTCTTCGGAGTGTGTCAATTCTGGCATCCTTTTGGGTAGAAACACCTTCACCAATCTTTTCAAGATAGTCCCAAACACCTTTGGCAGTAGGAATATTCTTCACTTCATGATACTTTTCAGGTGTCAAGTGATTGGTGATGACAACCCAAACTATAGAATCAAGATCAATCAGTGTTGCTTCTTCAGGGGTGATGGCCTTCTCATCGGCAACAGTGACTCCATACAAGACAACTTGCCAGGCAGTTGAGTTGATAGCCATGATATTTCTTTTCATCTTGTCCTTCCAGTACGAGTAGTCCTTCCCATTAAAAATAGGAATAGGTTCGCCAGAGCGGATAGCTGCGAAAGACATACTTGAAGACATAGAAGACACTCCAGGAGGTTAATCCAAAACACACAGAGTGTAGGGAGTGACTAGCTCTGATACCAATTGAAAGTCCAAGTATGTGATCAGAGGGGGAGGGGGTGAATGATCACCTCAAAAATTTCCACTGAAACTATTGAAGTGAAGCATAAGCAGTGCGGAATAGCGAAGAATAACTGGAAGCGAAACTAAATGCAGTGAATCAAAATGCATTGAAGCATAACAGTGAAGCAAATGCAATACTGAAGGTAAATGCTAGAAGGAAAACGAACTGGGACTCGGTGATGTTTGTTCGACCAGTTACGCTCTGCAAAGCGCTACGTCTGGTTGGAGGGACTGGTGATTGAACACCTGGAGAAAATCTCTCTCCGTCCGTTGCTCCATTGCATCAAACTCCTTGAGCTTGATCAGTTCTTCACTCGTGGTTGATTATTAAGGAAATCACCGAAACCTTTGACAAACTGAACTTCGAGGCGACAATTACTCTTCTCTCTCTGAAGAACAACTCTCTAACCGTCTAGGAGAATTGCAGTTCTCCAAGATAAAAAGGCTAGCAAGCATTCACCTAAGTCATCTCGAATCTACTCAGATCAATGGGACTTAGGTTTCAGTATCTGGATTTTGGGTTTTGCTTCGGTGGCGTCTTTGGGGTGCTCTCTTCAGTCTCTCTTGGAATGATCTCCGAGCAGCCACCCGCAAATGGAGGAGGGGGCGGCGTATTTATAGTTGGCGATCCCGAGGTGCGGAATGACCAAACTGACCCGAGGTGACAGCTTGACGCGTGTCCACAACGGTCGGATTTGTCATCAATGTGCAACTTTACTTGAGGAACAAGTAAAGCTGACTCACGGACTTAGTTCTGCTTCAGAAGCCAAGGAACGAAGTCTTTGCTACCGAAGCTTAACTTAGTGCACATGAGATTTCTTCACTCAGGCTTCTCACTTGGTCTGGATTTGATCTGAGCATATCTCAATAACTTCGATGTCCACAAACTAAATACCCCTCTTGATAGTACGGTTTGTCCTATGACTCAAGGAACAGAAAAAGAACTACACAAAAACATCTAAGTCTTGCGCCGTCCTCTTCATTTCCTTGAATGAGAAGAGCTTCAGGACACCTTCATTTGGGGGTCAACCTTCGTGATTAAACTTCACTCCGAGGGTAATGCATCGATAACTTGAAAACCTTCACTGAAGCTTTGTCACATGGCTTGTCCTTCAGGAACCTATGCAAATGTTTACACTAGAAAACATTGTTAGTTCCTCTACTGTCTTGTCCAACAATATCCAAAACATACGGGGGAAAAACTTTGCTCTTACACTACCAAAGTTACTCCTATAAGCATTATTGTTGAAGTTGTTTCTAGCGACAAAATTGTCATCTACTTGCTCCAAAGCAACCAAAGAATTTAAAGGAACATCTTGAGGATCAATAGAAGGTTGCTTGGTAAGTAGAGACATGATAAGGTCAACCTTTTCATTTAAAGAGGAGATCTCCTCGACAGAGTTTACCTTCTTACCGGTTGGAGATCTCTCGGTGTGCCATTGCGAGTAGTTCAGCATCATCTCATCAAGTAGCTTTGTGGCAGCACCAAGCGTGGTTGACATAAAAGTTCCTCCCGCGGCCGAATCTAATAGGTTCCGCGAGGTGAAGTTCAAGCCTGCATAAAAAGTCTGGATAACCATCCGGGTAGTCAGTCCATGTTTGGGGCAGTTCTTGACAAGCGTCTTCATACGTTCCCAAGCCTGGGCAACGTGTTCATTATCCAATTGCCTGAAATTCATAATGTTACTCCGCAATTGAATAATTTTAGCAGGGGGATAGTACTTCCCTACAAAAGCATCTTTGCATTAACTCCAAGAATCGATACTGTTCTTGGGCAAAGATTGTAGCCACTCCTTGGCTCTTCCTCTCAAAGAGAAAGGAAAAAGCTTTAGCTTGACGATGTCTCCATCCACTTCCTTGTACTTCTGCATGTCGTAGAGATCGATAAAGTTGTTTAGGTGCAAGGCAGCATCTTCTCCTGCTCCTGAGAATTGATATTTCATGACAAGGTTAAGCAGAGCAGGTTTAATCTCATAAGAAGGTGCTAAAGTGGAAGGTGGAGCAATAGGAGTAAAGATAAAATCACTGTTGTTGTGACTAGTGAAGTCACACAACTTAGTGTTTTCATTGGAACCCATAGTAGCAGCAGGTATTTTTGGTATTTTTTATTAAGGACACAAAAGTAAAAACGGAAAGGTAAACTAATAAGACTAAAAAGCAAAGCTAACAGATAGTGTGCAACTCCCCTATCTTGTAGACTGGAGTCCCCGGCAACGGCGCCAGAAAACTTGCTGATGGCAAGAGAGTGTTAATACTCTCCAAGCCCCCGTTGATTACCCCAAGTGCAGGGTGAGATATAGTGCATCGGCAAGTTTTCCCTTGGCAAAGATACCAAGGTTTGTCTCCCGTAGGACTCCAAAAGATACAAGAAGGTGGTAAAGTGAACAAGGGCGCCGAGGTTGCTAGCTTCACCTGAACCTGCACACAGATACAAATAACTTTGCTCCCAACAAGTACAGAGGAGTTGTCAATTCCTCCGGCCTTGCTGTTTACAAATGATCAACGCGAGAGATAAGAATTGTGGCAACTAAAAGTAAATACTGAAAGTAATAAGGGTGTAAACAGTGATATGAAGATGGACCAGGGTCCCGTGATTTTCACTAGTGATGTCTCTCTCCCAAAAGACGATAAAAGTGCTAGCGAGGTAAACTAATCACAGTTGGGCAATTGACAGGATTATGAAGGCACAGCAATGCTAACTATGCTGCAAAGAAAGGAAGGGCTCAAAAGCAATGGGCAGTACACCAAGGTAAGTAGACCGAAATCCATCTGCATCTACTACGAATCATCCACCTTGAGATATCTATCCAAAACATCTCGCTGGTATTAAGTTGTGAATCCCACCCAAAGTGTAAACTCAAAGCAACAGACAACTGCATTAAAAGAACTTTGCGTAAAGTAAACAATCCTTGCACCCGCAGGTACAAGCACCGTTGTTTTATCCCTGGTGGCAACAGCACATCCCCTAGTCTCATGTTTCTGTCACTCAAGCTAGACATCAAGGGGCTGAACCCACAATCGAGCATAACGCTCTCTCTTGGAGTTGCAAATAAAATACTTGGCCAAAGCAAATAACGCAACGGAGAACATGCAAGAATTTTCTCAAGAACAAAATATAAAAGAGAAGAACCAAATATATTACTCATCACAATCTGAACATAGTCTCATAATCCATCAGATCCTAACAAACTCAGCATAGCAACAGCAGAAATTACATAGACGCCTCGATCATGTGAGGCAGCTCACGAGGACTCGAAAGTGGAAGCACAACAGGAAGAGAGAGAGATCACATAGCTACTGGTCAAGGACCCATGGTCCAAGGGAGACTACTCACGGTACATACGGGAGGCGTCCATGGCTATGGAGGGTCTCTCGGAGGGTGTAGCTTCTCCCGGCAGGGTGCCGGAGCAGCTTCTCCAGGCAGCCCCGATCTTGAAACGGCGGCGGCGGCGGAACAGAGGCAAGATCGCGAAAAAGGAGTCCGTCCTAGGGGTTTCCACCCCGAGGGGTAAATATAGGCGAAGGAGAGCGTCGAGGGGACCCACCAGGCAGCCAGGAGGCCTCCTGGCACGGCCTAGGGTGGGGCCGCGCCAGGGACCCTCCTGGCCTCCTGGTGGTGGCCCCCCTTCCCTCTCTTGGTGATTCCGGAAGCTTCTGTTGCGCTGATTTTTTATATATTTTTCCCGGAATTTTTGGAGCACTTTTAATGGCCGGAAAACCTGAAATACAAAAACAGCAGAAAAAAGAAACTGACAACTGGGTGCACTGAGTTAGTAGGTTAGTCCAAATAGGTTCAAAAGTGTATGAAAGTTCAAGCAAAACATGGAAAAGTCACACAAAACATGCATGGAACAAGCAGAGTATAGATACGTTTGAGACGTATCAACATCTCATACTTCTTCGACATCATTTTGGAAAATTCATCGCTGATTTCAGTGTTAGTGCAGCCAAAAATAATATCATCTACATATATTTGACACACAAACAAATCACCATTATAAGGAGTGAAAAGAGTTGGGTCAGTTGTTCCTGGTTTGAAGCCTTTCTTCAAGAGGAAGTCCTTCAGGGTGTCGTACCAAGCACGAGGTGCTTGCTTCAACCCATAAAGAGCCTTGTGCAACTTGTACACCATGTCAGGATTCTTCGAGTCTTCAAAACCTGGAGGATGCATAACATACACTTCTTCTTCGATTTCTCCGTTAAGAAAAGCACTCTTCACATCCATTTGATAAAGTAGGATACCATTGAAATTTGCAAAAGCAAGCATAACACGAATAGATTCGAGACGAGAAACTGGTGCATAAGTTTCGCCGAAATCGATACGTTCGATTTGGGTGTACCCTTCTGCTACCAGTCATGCTTTGTTTCTTACCACAATACCGTCTTCATCTTGCTTGTTGCGAAAAATCCACTTTGTACTAGTGATGTTGTGCTTCGTTGGATCAGGCCTTTCAACTAAGGACCAGACTTTGTTTCGCTCGAACTGATTAAGTTCTTCGAGCATAGCAGTTAACCAATCTGGATCCTTCATGGCTTCATCAAACTTTGAAGGTTCTAGCATGGAGACAAATGAAAAGTTTCCACAGAAGTTAGCCAAACGAGTACGAGAACGAGTTGTGGGACGACCTGGTTGTTGAATTTCTTCGAGGATCGAATCAACATCAACTCGTCCTCGCACTCGTGTCAGTGCATTTTCAATGACTTGAGGCTCTGGTTCTTCTTCAGGATCATTTTTTTCAGGACCAGCATGTCCTTTCGGATTTGCATTTCCTTCAGGATCTGCATTTTCTTCGTTTCTGGGTTCTTCTTCGTCCTGTTCATCATTTGCTTCAGGATGTTGATCTCCAGCGCCCCGGGCTATGTGTGGGAACATTGGATCATCATTATCTTGATTAGCTTGACGAGCAATTGCTTCAACAGGGAGAATTTCTCCAATAGCCATTGACCTGGTCACTTCATCAAGAGGAGGTTCATCTAGACCATGAGGTAAATGCTCTTTTTGAGAGCCATTAGTTTCATCAAACCTCACATTTACAGTTTCCATAACCTTCCCAAAGTGGGAGTTATACACTCTGTAAGTGT
Organism: Bromus sterilis; assembly: GCA_950022295.1. Lineage (NCBI taxonomy): Eukaryota > Viridiplantae > Streptophyta > Magnoliopsida > Poales > Poaceae > Bromus > Bromus sterilis. Next base: position 179,173,098 of record OX465601.1, on the reverse strand, counting down.
GAGAGTTTGAGCCATAACCTAGTAGAAAACCTGCATGTGCCTTAGGAGCAAATTTGGAGCTATGATTCATATCTCTAATAAAGCAAGGAGCACCAAATACTCTAAGATACGAAACATTTGGCTTGTTACCAGTGATAAGCTCATGTGAAGTCTTCTTCAAAAATTTGTGAAGGTAAACCTTGTTGATGATATGACATGCAGTGTTAATTGCTTCCGCCCAGAACCTGATAGGAGTTTTGTATTCAGCAAGCATAGTCCTGGCCATTTTAATAAGAGTTATATTCTTCCTTTCCACTACACCATTATGTTGCGGTGTATAAGAAACAGAGAATTCATGAGTAAATCCATGATCATCAAGAAATTCTTCAATATGAGTATTTTTTTTAATTCAGTTCCATTATCACTTCGGATATGCTTCAAAGATAATTCATATTCTGTTTTAGCTCTCTTAGCGAATGACTTGAAGATTTCAACAACTTTGCTCTTGTCATCCAGAAAGAAAACCCAAGTATAACAAGAAAAATCATCAACAATGACGAGACCATATTTGTTTCCTCCCAGACTTGCATAATTTTGAGGACCGAAAAGATCCATGTGAAGCAATTCAAGGGGACGAGTAGTGGTCATGATAGTCTTCGCTGAATGATGTTTCTTCGTAATTTTTCCAGCTTCACAAGCACTGCAGAGACGATCCTTATCGAATTTTACTTCGTTAAGACCAATAACATGCTTCTTCTTCTTTAGATTTTGAAGATTTCTCATCCCTTCATGACCAAGTCTTCGATGCCATAACCATCCGGATGAAGCTTTTGCCATTAGGCATGTGGATACAGCAGGGCCCGAAGAAAAATCAACAATATATAAATCTCGTTTTCGGTAACCCTCGAAGACAAACGTATAGTCATCCTGTGAAAAGACAACACAGCGCGAAGCAGAAAATAGAACAAGCATACCCATATCGCATAATTTAGAAATAGACATAAGATTATAACTGAGAGATTGAACTAGCATAACCTTGTCAATGTGCTTATCCTTCGATATGGCAACCTTACCCAAACCTAATACTTTACCTTTGTTGTTATCACCGAAGGTAATGTACTTCTTAGAAGATTGAGATAGTTTTTCTTCGGTGAATAACTCCTTGTCTCCGGTCATATGATTTGTGCAACCACTGTCCATGACCCGTTCAAATCCACCGGAGACATAGACCTGCAGAAGAATTAGGTCTTCTTAACCACCCACAAATGAGCAGGTGACTGAGAAGTGGTGGAAGCACTTGTTGAAGCAATATCAAATCGAACAGGGTTATATTGCCTAAGGGGAACATCAAGTACACCATAAATGTAAGTCCTCTGCGCAGGGTTAGGATATGAGTGAGCATATGCAATCTTATCATTGTTATCACGGTGACGGTAAGTATAGCGACCAGTGCGATAGTATTCCTTTTGAGGACATTTGATTCGGGCACCAGTGAATCATTTCTCTCCTCGAGAGAATAGAAGTTTTTTGGTGGTACCGAAGACTTTCCCTGCATAGAATGGTTAGAAGGCAATTTCTCAACGAGTGACTTGCGCACCCAGTTTTGTCTCTTATAGAAACCACTCTTTGGAGGGGCACCAATGTATTCGGCCGAAACCTTTCCTTCATGGTTCTTGATAAGCTTGTAGTCAGAATCAAGTGATTCATCAACAATAGCCTTATCAATTTTGCAGTTATAACCTGAAAGATTAGCAATGTCTATAGGCTTATCCTTCGCTAGCACCCATACAGTTTTTGGGTACTGCTCAGGTTCCCAGTAAGTGCCATCAGGGTTTAGCTTCCTTTCAAAGCCAACACCTTCATTCCTAGGATTCTGTGAAGTGGTGCCTTCTTCAGGATATCACAAAGGTGTTGGTGTCCCTGGACACTTTTGAACAAACCTGTTTCAAACAAATCTTTCAACCTGAGGAGTTCATCGGTAACAGCAGAGTTTTCCTCATCTGAGTCATTAGTATCATCAATAATAATAGGAGCTTTGCCTTTGGAATCAGTTTTGCTTCGTTCCAGACTAGTTAAGCAAGGTGAATCAGTTTTATGATTTGCTTCAGAACCTTGTTGAGCCATGAGAGAGAGATTGATGTTTTCCAACTCTTCATGAGCCTCTTTCAGTTTTTCGAGAGCCATTTTCCTCTGAAGAAATTCATAGGTAAGATTCTCATAATCAACTGAAAGAAGATCATGCCGAGAGGATAGTTCTTCAAACTTCTCCTTCAGAGAGGCATGCTCATTAGTTAAAGTTTGACCTTTCTATATCTCATCGATCAACAGGGTCTCTGATTTCTTAATGGTTTTGCTTAGCGAATCAAGTTCATCTTGTTGGATTGAAGCAAATTTAGCAAGTTTAGCATAGCTTATCTTGGAATCACTGTGATATGAAGAACAGTCAGAAGTATCATAGGTAACTTTGGATGAAGATGCCTTTGCTTTGGCCATGAAGCAGTATGCATGAGTTTCATCTTCACTGCTGTGGTTGGTGAAGAATGAGCTCGAAGCACCGGCCGAAGCAAATGCCAATCCATCAACACCATCAGACTCGGATCCAGCTGGAGATCTTGAGCCTGATTCTGCATCGGATCCAGAGGCTTCTTCCTCAGAGTTCATCTCCTTTCCCAGACAGGCCTTGGCACGGTGAGAATTGCTTCGACGAGAAGAATGTGTCTTTGAAGAAGAACTCTCATGCTTCTTGTGATACTTCTTTTTCTTGTCATCATCTGAACCATTCTTCTTTTCTCTTCTTGAACTGGAATCGTGTCTCTTGGACTCATAGCTTCTGGAGGATCTGTGGGACTTGCTTGAAGAATCTTTGAGCGAATGCTTTGATTTATTTTCAGTTTCCCACAGTGGACAGTCAGCAATGTAGTGGCCTGAATTCTTGCACTTGTAGCAGCAGTTGTCCTTCGACGGAGAGCTTCTTGAGGATGAACGGTGAGATGATAAATTTGAGTTCCTTGACGAATAGTTCTTCTTTGGTGAAGAAAAACCTTTTCTCTGGAAGCGGTTGAATCTTCTCATGATCAAAGCCAAATCCTTCCCAATGCTTGCAGGATCATTTGATTCAACACCGGAAGCAGAACTAACTTCAGGTGAGGAGTGATGTGAAGCTTTTTCTTTTAGAGCATGAGATCTTCTTCGAGGGTCGTTTATGTCGCGTTTCTCATCTTCTTCCATTTCAAAAGTAGTGAGTCTCTCAAGGATATCAGCGGCAACAAGATTTCTAAAATCAGTTCTTTCCTTGATCATCAGCACAATGTGATCAAAAGAATCATCCAATGAGCGAAGCAAAGTTCTTACAACCGAGTGAGGAGTGATGTCATCAACACCGAGTGAAATCAGCTCATTTGCAAGAGCAGTGAGTCTGCTGTAAATGGAGTTGACTTTCTCGCCCTCATTTCTCTTGAATCGATAGAATTTTCTTCGGAGAGTGTCAATTCTGGCATCTTTCTGAGTGGATACTCCTTCTCCAATCTTTTCAAGATAGTCCCAGACACCTTTGGCAGATGGGATATTCTTCACTTCATGATACTTCTCTGGAGTCAAATGGTTTGTGATGAATACCCAGACTTCAGAATCAAGATCAATCAATTTTGCTTCATCAGGAGTGATGGCCTTCTCATCCTTGATTGTGACTCCTTTCAAAACAACTTGATAGGCAGCTGAAATGATAGCCATGATATTTCTCTTCATTTTGTCCTTTCAGTAAGGGTAGTCCTTCCCATTGCAAACAGGAATAGGTTCGCCGGAGCAAATAGCTGCGAAATACATACTTGAAAGCACTCCAGGAGGTTAATCCAAAACACACAGAGTGTAGAGAGTGACTAACTCTGATACCAATTGAAAGTCCAAGTATGTGATCAGAGGGAGAGGGGATGAATGATCACTTCAAATTTTCGACTGAATCTTTGAAGTGAAGCATAAGTAAAGAAGAAAAGGGAAGCAGAAACAAGTTTCAGGGAAGTAAAACTGGAAGCGAAACTAAATGCATTGAAGCATAACTGGGAAGAAAATGCAATACAGTATGTAAAAGCTTGAAGTAAAACGAACTGAGACTCGGCGATGTTTGTTCGACCAGTTCACGCTCTGCAAAGCGCTACTTCTGGTTGGAGGTACTGGTGATTGAACACCTGGAGCAAATCTCTCTCCGTCTGTTGCTCCACTGCACCAATCTCCTTGAGCTTGGTTAGTTTTGACTCCGGGTAGATTATCAAGGGAATCTCCGAAACCTTTGACAACCTTTCAATATATTTCACCTAGCTTGTCCTTCAGGAACCTATTCAACTGTTTACACTAGAAAACATGGTTAGTTCCTCTACTGTCTTGTCCAACAATATCCAAAACACACGGGCGCAAAACTTTGCTCTTACAATCTCCCCCTTTTTGGACTATTGTTGAAAAAACAGGCATCGATAAAATATATTGAAGTTTTTGTGAAGTGATGGGAAAAACTCTAAGATATGAAGTTTTTGGCTCCCCCTGAATGCAAGCATCGAAGATTTATATAATCGAAGTTAATTCTTGAGAGATATTTCTTCGTTGGAGAGCAAAACAAATATCTTAGCGAAGACAATTGCATTTAAAGATATATGTCCAGAAACGTGTGAAGTTGCTTCCAATGACCTATGACTTAGAAAATAATAACCACCTGCAAGATAGAGAATACGAAGCAATACTTGCGAGCAAAGGGTTATTAAACTTAAGTGTAGCACAGGAGTAGCATAACCGAATGTAAACTTAAGTTACAACCCAATCGAAGGGAATGGAATGTTTGTTGCAACTTAAACCAAGTGAAGAAAAATGCGAATAGCAAAAGCCCTTTCCCCGACGCAAATCCAACTCATCGATGCCCTCACTCTCCCCCTTTTTGTCAATGATTGGACAAAAGGTTGGGAAGAGGCTCGAGAGATCTACTTCGCATCATCAGCACCCTTGGAGCCCGACGAAGAAGAACTTGACGAAGACTCATCCGAAGAAGATTGATCTCCTGAAGATTCTTCTTCCGACGCAGGCGAAGGAAGAGCTTGGAGATTCGTCTGGGTGATGAGGTTGATGTCGAGGTCGCTGTCGTCGAGGCCGTCGACGTCCTTCGATGTGATGGAGTCATTCTGGGAGACGGTGTCCGGCCTGATGGGATCTGGCTCGTTGACGAAGAATACTTCATCAATCTTGTGCAAGGGAGGGATCTTCTGATTTGGGCGATCAACAGTATCATCGCGAGAAAAGTTTTGCTGGAGGTGCTCATACTCTTTTTAAATGCGATCTTTACGAAGACCTTTAACTGATTTGAACTTCCAGAGTCCCTTCCAGGAATGACGCTTGAGCACACGGAGATACTGATTGTTGTTGAGAGCTATGTTGCCAACGCGATTGATTTCATCAGCAAGGAACTGCATCTGACGTTGATTTGCTTCAATGTAGTTTTCGAGCATTTGTTGTGACCTAAGATTGACTTCAAAGTGATGGCAGTTCTTCTGGAATTTCTTCGAGATGTTGCGCTCATTGACTTCATGGCGCACCCCAACATATGTAGCAAAAATGTCGTTGGGTTTCCTCAGCAATTCCAAAGTGTCATGCACTGGAGGAAGGAAGAGCTTCGGATGATGGCGAGCCACAAAGTTTTCGTTGCGGCCATGATCGCAGACAACTTGCAGCCAAGGAGCATATATTTTCAGTGTATAGGGCAGTTCTGCAGCATGTACCAAGTTTCGAATGAAGCAGTCCTCGAAGTCAAATACGAGTCCATGCGTAAGCTTCATTATTGCATGCCTTGTCTCTGGATATATATTGGATTCGTCCGAAGCCGTACTTAATGGAATCAAGGATTTTGACAGGATGTGAAACCATGTCTTGGAGATGAAGTTCAAATGCTTCGGGCGAATATTTTCCAGAATATAATTTGTTGTGACTTCAGTATCCAACAAGGTAGCAAATTGTTCCTCAGTCAGATCTGGCTCCAAATGAATCTTTTCAAGGTCGCCAGTATGCCTTGGGATATTGACTATTTCCATGAACTCTGCGGAAGACATTCTGTAGATTTCACCTTGGATCATCCATTCAAGTATCCATGTACGGGGTTCATTTGCATCGCCTGAAACATATAAAGTGGCATCAAATTGCTTAATGAGTTCAGAATTTAAGGGAGTGCTCAATGCAAACAACCGAGTCAAATTCTTATTCTCAATGGTTCCGACGATGTTCTGAAAGCAAGTGGCAGTGGAGAGACTTCGCATATCCAGATACCTGTGGCGAAACAAAACACCTTGCTGGCAGAAAACCTTGGTGTATAAGATTTGTTGTTCCGCAGTCCAGAAGTGAAGATCATCGACACTTCGGTCTGAAGCATATGGACTGACACCAAAGAATCGGTGACGCTTCAGATGTTGTTCCAAACTGAATTCTGGACCGTGCCGAGAAGAACAGCCAGCGCCCTTGAATATGGGAAGATATTCATGAGGGTGATTTGATTCAAGCTGGGTGTCTTGGCAAGGATGGGAACGGGCACGAATCCTTTGTAGAGGAGCTATTGGGGCGGCTCTTGAAGGGCCAGAAGTATGAGCGACTATCAAGGCTTGCTCTTGCGAGGGATTTAGTATCTGCACTTGTTTGTCTTCATCTTCATGTGCTTCAGTTTGAGGAACATTTGCTTCAGATTCTTGAGCGGTTCGAGCTGAAGAATAATCACGCGAGTTGCGCGTTCTAGAGTTGGAGGGTGAGGGTTCATGAGCTTCCGGGCGAGTGGATGGGGGAGGTGCGGGAGCAGCAGGTGGTGTAGGAGTCCTTTGCGGTGCGTGGGATGGAGCACGAGTTGGTGTGGGAGCGCGAGGTGGAATGGGTGCAGGCATTGGTCCAGGTGTTGGGGTTGGGGTTCGCTTGGTGGTCGGAGATTTTGGAGGTGGAGCAGGAGTGTGTGGAACGGGGGTTTGCTTGGGAGTGGATTTGGTTGGTGGAGGAGTAGGAGTTTTGGTGGGTGGAGCTGAAGGTTTTGGTATGGGCTTTGAAGGCTTTGGTTGGTGAGCAGGAGTGGGAACTGCTTCAGTGCTTTCCTTTGGCTGGCTGGTTGGTTCATCACTCGTATCCATATCAGCAGCCGAGGCCAAAGTGACCTTCCGTTTCTTGGTGGTCCTTTTCTTTGGAGAAGGGTCAGAAGGCTTGGCTTCAACAGGCTTTGCAGCAGCTGGTTCAGCTTCCAGCGGAGCCTTACGCTTCCGGGAATCCCTTTCCATAATGGAAGCATTGTGCGTCTTGACCATTTCATCCACTGCAACTTTGATCTTTCCCTTGTAGGTTTTAATGTTTTCCTTGGTGGTGGTGTTGACGTCTGTCACCTTCTGAAGCAACTTCAAGGCATGATGTTTGAATTCTTCATCTCACTCAGCTTCAGCACGCTTTTGATAGTTGTGAATCTTTTCAACTTCAGCTCTATCTCTTGAGTGCAAGTCCTTCAGCTGACTGATCATAGTAGAGATCATTGCTTCGATGGAACCTGAGATGTAGACTTCACCGAGATCAACAGCTTCAGGATCTTCTGTCGCACACTTCTCCCAAAGGGCTTCAGTTATGCCCAATTGATCCCATAGTTCGCCTTCACGAGGATTAGGGAATAGACGTTCACTATTGCGATCTGCTTCAGCTTGAGCTTCAGGCATTGAGATGTCTTTTGGCTTCGATGGAATTGCTTCAGCAGTGGGAGTCATATCAACCACGGCTTTCTTCTCGGAAGCCCTGGCTGCTTTTTCAGCCTTCTTCGTTCTGAGGCCATCTAGTGTGGCCTTGCGTTTAGCTTCGTGTTCTGCCAACTGTTTGGCTTCAGCAGCAGATTTTTCCTCATTTTTCTCGGCTTCGGCGAGCTTTCGCTTCGTCTCAGCCTTCTCAGCAGCAAACTTTGCGGTGTCTAGCTCCCTTTGCTTTCTTGCAACTGCTTCAACTTCCTTCTGCTTATCTGCAGATTCTCTGGCAAGAATGCTGCTGTTCAGTGCCTCCTCGAGGTCTTTCTGTTGCAGTTCAGCTTCAGTGGGCTTCCGCTTCACTGAAGGGTTTTGTGCTGCAGACTACTTAGGCTTGACTGGTGCAGCGGCCTTTGCGGTTTTTTGATGCTTAGCAGGGTCAAGCCTCTGCTTCGAGCGCCTCTCAGTGTTGAGGGATTTAGCCGGTGGCTTGGAGGCCAAGGGCTTCGCAACCACCAAGTTGGACAAGTCAATTGTGGGGAGGACAATGGGCATATCTGTGGGGTCTTGAATTTTTATCCCCTTTGCAGCCGGTTTCTCTCTTGGCTTCTTCTTCAAAGGGATCTGAATCATTTGCTTCTTGGGGGAACAGGTTCTGACTCATCATCTGCTTCAGTCTCTGATTCATCATCCGCTTCAGCATTTGACTCATTAAGAATAGAATCTTCTAGAGCTGCTCGCTCCAGTCTAGCTTGCTCTTCGTCATCGGTGGAAGCATGAGGGGGTGAAGGAGATTTCTTCTTGAGCTTCCTCTTCTTCTTAGAGCTCTCGCCCCCTTCATGAGCTTCAGCGGCGGCTATCTTGGTTGCCTTCTTTGCTTCCTTGAGTCTTTTCTTTTCTGCAGCGATTCTCAATCGCTCTTGCTCTTCAGGATAATCATCTGGAGTCTTGAGGGTGTTGGGGTGAGGATATTTGGGTGGAACTGGGTAGTACAGATGGAGATTTTCTTCAGTGTATTTTCCACACATGTGTGAAGTGTATAGGAAAGGTGGATTGAAGGCAAACTGCATTGCCCATTTCTAGGCAGGGATACTTTTGTATTTGTACCACCTGATGGTCCAGTAGCGGCGAATGTTTTGCAAACGAATCTTGCGCTGATCCTTGGTTTCTTCAGGAGGTGTATCATATCCAAGTTCAATCCGATTAGACTCGGGAATGCCTCTTGCATTGTTTCTTTCCTTCGTTCTGCCTCCTTTTCTCTTAGCAGCAACTTGTTCGGCTTCGTTGGTGTGATCTAGTACTGGGGACTCATCACCAAAGCCCAAATCCTCAGACATCATGTGAGGAAGAATAAGGGAACGAGGGAAAAATACAAGTGTGGACTGAGCACCAGCAAAAGTTTTGACTAAAACAAGGATTTTTTACAAGATATTCAGAATTGTGAGGGTGTTGTTTCCGGCCTGTTCTGGGCTAGATTTTGTATGCATCAAGTTTGCATCATGAATGCAAAACCCTAGCGCAGAACAGAGCGAGATCGAAACCCTAGATACAAACCTGAATAGAAGTTGGTAAGCTTTTCCTACAAACAAGTTTCCCAAGAGATCAACGATCCAATGGATCAAGCAACCCTAGCAAAATCAAACGAAAAACAGCTAAGAAAAATATCGATCCAATCTGGAGAAAAACGACCAGAGGGGAGGACTGGATCGGAGGCCTCGTCGTACCCTAACTTGGCGACGTCGAGGTAGCTATGGCGGCGAGGAGCGAATGGAGATGCTCGTCGTCGGCGGGAGATCCACGGCAGAGTCCTTCCGGCAGCTAAGCGGCGAGGACGGCGGCGAGGATGAGAGGCACGGCGACGCGCGAGAGAAATAGGGTTCCAGAGAGGTAGGGGATGAAGTGAGGAGTAGGTTTCGCTAGGGTGGATGCCTTATATAGGGCTGGTCTGACAGGAGTTGTCAGATCAGATCGAACGGCTCCCAGCGCCCGTCTCTCCGGATTCTACGGTGAGGATTTCGTGGCGTTTCGCGAGAAAATCTCAATGACCCGGATTTGACGGGATCTCAACGACCGAAGAATATGTCTTGATCGTGAGTAAAAACTTCGATAAAAATTGGAAGCATTTGATTCAGAACTCAGTGACATTCGAAGCAAAATACTTTCCGTTTCAAATGTGCTCAACCCATATTAGACAGATAGAATAAGAGGGAAAAAGAACGGAGGGGCAGGGTCCAAAACTTATCCGAAGCTAAAGGTGATACGCATGGAGGACTAAATTCAATCAAAATAAAAACTAGAAATCAAAGCACAAACAAATATCGAAACCAAAAAACAAACAACGAAGTAAATGAATATATACATGGAGGTAAAGGTTCGGTCTTACAGTACATTTCGTGAGTCCAAAATATTGAGCTCACACCTTAACGCACAGAACCTTTTCTTGTCCAATGGTTTCGTGAAAATATCAGCCAGTTGATCTTCTGTTCTGACATGACTAATCACAATATCTTCACGCTGAACATGATCACGAAGAAAATGATGGCGAATGTCAATATGCTTCGTGCGAGAGTGTTGCATAGGGTGTTGGACAATTTTTATTGCACTGTCATTATCACATAGAAGGGGAATTTTCTTCACATGAATACCATCATCCTTCAGCATTTGCTTCAGCCAAAGAATCTGAGTATAGCATGACCCAGCAGCAATGTATTCGGCTTCAGCAATAGATATTGATACACAGTTTTTCTTCTTGGAAGCCCAACACACAAGTGATCTTCCAAGGAAGTGACAAGTCCCTGAAGTTGATTTCCTATCAACACGATCACCAGCCCAATCTGAATCAGAATAACCAATAAGATCAAATTGAGCTCCCTTGGGATACCATAAGCCCAAGGTTGGTGTGTGAGCAAGATACCGAAGAATTCGCTTTACTACAGTATGATGTGATTCCTTTGGATTAGCCTGAAAACGAGCACAAATACATACTAAAAGCATAATGTCAGGTCTAGATGCGCATAGATATAAAAGAGAATGAATCATAGACCGATATTTCTTCTGGTCGAAGGATTTTCCCTTCTCATCTGCATCTAGGAAGCCATTGGTAGGCATTGGAGTCTTAATTGTTTTGCAATCAGTGAGTCCAAACTTCTTCAGGCAATCCTTTAGATATTTTTCTTGAGAGATAAAGGTGCCATTCTTCTGTTGACGGATTTGAAGTCCAAGTAAGAACTACAATTCTCCCATCATAGACATCTGATGGCAAGAGAGTGTTAATACTCTTCAGGCCCTCGTTGATTACCCCAAGTGCAGGGTGAGATATAGTGCAGCGGCAAGTTTTCCCTTGGCAAAGATACCAAGGTTTGTCTCCCGTAGGACTCCGAAAGATACAAGAAGGTGGTAAAGTGCACAATGGTGCCGAGGTTGCTAGCTTCACCTGGACCTGCACACAGATACAAATAACTTTGCTCCCAACGAGTACAGAGGAGTTGTCAATTCCTCCGGCCTTGCTGTTTACAAAGGATCAACGCAAGGGATAATAATAGTGGCAACTAAAAGTAAAGACTGAAAGTAAATAGGGTGTAAACAGTGATATAAAGATGGACCAGGGTCCCGTGATTTTCACTAGTGATGTCTCTCTCCCAAAAGACGATAAAAGTGCTAGCGAGGTAAACAAATCACAGTTGGGCAATTGACAGGATTATGAAGGCACCGCAATGCTAACTATGCTGCAAAGAAAGGAAGGGCTCAAAAGCAATGGGCAGTACGCCAAGGTAAGTAGACCGAAATCCATCTGCATCTACTACGAATCATCCACCTTGAGATATCTATCCAGAACATCTCGCTGGTATTAAGTTGCGAATCCCACCCAAAGTGTATACTCAAAGCAACAGACAACTGCATTAAAAGAACTTTGCGTAAAGTAAACAATCCTTGCACCCGCAGGTACAAGCGCCGTTGTTTTATCCCTGGTGGCAACAGCACATCCCCTAGTCTCATGTTTCTGTCACTCAAGCTAGACATCAAGGGGCTGAACCCACAATCGAGCATAACGCTCTCTCCTGGAGTTGCAAATAAAATACTTGGCCAAAGCAAATACCGCAACGGAGAACATGCAAGAATTTACTCAAGAACAAATATAAAAGAGAAGAACCAAATATATTACTCATCACAATCTGAACATAGTCTCATAATCCATCAGATCCCAACAAACTCAGCATAGCAACAGTAGAAATTACATAGATGCCTCGATCATGTGAGGCATCTCACGAGGACTCGAAAGTGGAAGCACAAAAGGGGGAGAGATAGATTACATAGCTACTGGTCACGGACCCATGGTCCAAGGGAAACTACTCACGGTACATACGGGAGGCGTCCATGGCTATGAAGGGTCTCCCGGAGGGGGTAGCTTCTCCCGGCAGGGTGCCGGAGCAGCTTCTCCAGGCAGCCCCGATCTTGAAACGGCGGCGGCAGAACAGAGGCGAGATCGCGAAAAAGGAGTCCGTCCTAGGGGTTTCCACCCCGAGGGGTAAATATAGGCGATGGGGGCGTCGAGGGGACCCACCAGGCAGCCAGGAGGCCTCCCGGCACGGCCTAGGGTGGGGCCGCGCCAGGGACCCTCCTGGCCTCCTGGTGGTGGCCCCCCCCTTCCCTCTCTTGGTGATTCCGGAAGCTTCGTTGCGCTGATTTTTTATATGTTTTTCCCGGAATTTTTGGAGCACGTTTAATGGCTGGAAAACCTGAAATACAAAAACAGCAGAAAACGGAAGCTGGCAACTGAGTGCACTGAGTTAGTAGGTTAGTCCAAATAGGTTCAAAATTGTATGAAAGTTCAAGCAAAACATGGCAAAGTTACACAAAACATGCGTGTAACAAGAAGAAATTATAGATACGTATCAACATCCCCAAGCTTAATTCCTGCTCGTCCTCGAGTAGGTAAATGATAACAAGCATAATTTCTGTGGTGACATGCCACACAACCATAAAAGGACTTTTAAGTAAAGCAATCAAAGCATGCAATTCAATTCAAGTCTTAACAGGCAAGAGTCTATATTAGCATTGACACAAGAAACAAAAGAACAAAAGGTGCAAGAGCTCTCGCTGTCCGTGACTCGAATGTCTCTAGATGGTGTTTGCGTGCAAGCAAGGGATAGGGAAATACGAGAGAGAAAAAAAGGTTGTTGAGAACAACTATCTACTAAAGTTTCACACTTGGTCTCCTTTGGATTCTTATCTTGACTCGTCCCCAGACCCCTAGTCAGGTACAAGTCAAACTGATCCACTCCCTTTCGATATTTTGAGCACTCATGCAATGGATGAGCATGAGCAAGAAAGTTGACACCTAAAGGGCGAAACAGAAAGAAGGTGGATGAGGAAGACAAAAAAGGTGTGAAAGGCTCACATCAATGAGGACAATCATAGGCGAGAGAAGTCCATATCATAGATATGATGTGAGGAGTAGGGATTGCCATACAAAGAATGCACATGTGAGCTAAAAGCTCTCCAAGGGAACTAGTGGGGGTGCATCTAACTTGCTTGCTCAAGAAGACCTAGAGCTCGTTTGAAGAGGCTAATCATTGGAATATACAAGCCAAGTTCTATAGTGTGAAGGGTCCCCACATAGCTATATGCATGATGATGATCTCTATGCAGTACAAGGGGTAGGAGATGAAGTACTAGTGTGGATCTCTCAAGAGGAATAGTAGTATGCCCCCTTCTCTCTTTTTATTTTATTTTCTCTTTTTCTCTTTTTTTTGGTGGCCTCAATGGCTCTTTCTATTTAACTCTCATTTGTCCTCTTTGGGATCTTTGATTTTTCCTCTTTGGGATCTTTTCCTCACTTTAGGGGCGATACTCTATATTTTACAAGAATATAGGAGATATTTCACGCTTTACAAAGGTACTCACATAAAGAAAATGTAACTATCATGATGCAAATGTATGACATGAAGATCAAGTCATGAGAAGGTGGATGTTGCATGGCAATGTATCTCGGAAAGGCTATGGAAATGCCTTGTAGGTAGGTATGGTGGCTGTTTTGAGGAAAGATATAAGGAGGCTTATGATGACAGAGCGTATCATGCCAAGGGTTTGGATGCACCGGCGAAGTATGCGCCAACTCTCGAGGTGAGAAAGGGCAATGCACGGTACCGAAGAGGCTAGAAAAAGTATAGGTGGGTGGAAGTGTCAACTTTCGAATACTCACATTAGTTCGAAGAACTCATGCACTTATTATTGGTAACTCTCGATCTAATCAGGAGGTTCACAAAGAGACAGGTACCCCGAGGAGGAGTGTATGGGGGTTTGGTTATCCTTGCGCATCCTCGACTCATGGTACGTGAGTGTACTCTAATATTCGAACCCTCTAGAGGTTAGTGATCCATCTAGTAGCTAGAGTTCTCAACAGGGGTTTTTGGTTTTCGAAAAACACACGGATTGCCCAAAATACGACATCTATCACTAATAGGCAAGAGCACTTGACACCATAAGTTCAAACATTACTCTAGTCAATACCTCAAAACTATTGCAAGTTATTACTACAAAGAGAACAACAACTTTAACTACCTACTTTCAGTCAAGACACAGAACTCAGTGCAACAGGCAAACTCTCTAACAAGGTAAAACATGCAACCTATAGAAAGTTCAACCTACGACAAAAAGAAAAGCTCTAGAAAAACTAAAGCACTACGACTAAACAGAACTACAGCTAAGAAAAGAAAAAGAACAGCTCACAGCTAAAAGAATAAGCATGCAAATCCTATGAGGAATTCTAGTTCAAGTGGAGCGTGTATCCCTCCCACAAAAAAGAGTAAGTTGGGGTCTAACTTGTTACTACAGCAAACAAAGCAAAATAAAACTAAAAACAAAACCTAAGAGCGAGACGCTCCAAGAAAAGCACATAACGCATGAAGTGATAAAAATATAGTGCAACGAGAGATGAACTAATAATTGTTGATGAAGAAGGGGATGCATGGGGGCATCCCCAAGCTTACACGCTTGAGTCTCCTTGAATATTTATTGGGGGTGCACATGGGAATCCCCAAGCTTGAGCGTTTGACACTCCTGAATCTTCTTTCATCATCCTCCATCGCGCACTTGAAAACTCCCTTCATACATAACTCATTGTAGGTTGATTAGAGAGGTTAGTACCCTAATAAAATAATTTTCCTCTACTGCAAATAAAGATTTCCATGAAGAGCTACTATTTCCGAAGATTTCCAAAAGGTTTTTGCAAAGAAAAAGCAAGCTTAAGGTTTGCAAAAGTGAAGAGAGACAAAACGTGGCAGAATCTGCGAAAAACAGAACAGCAGATAGAAACGAATTTTTTAGGGATACTTTTGCAACTCAGATAAAAAAATCAGGATAGACGGAAGTTTCGTAATTGTATAGAGCACGCTGTGTAAAAAATTCAGCTCAAAAGGATGAACTGGGATTTTTTTCTCTGATTTTTATAGTCACGAGGACAGAATCTGTTTTCTGGACAGCATGTCACAACTTTTACTTCCCTTGCCGTATGAGGCTAAACTTGGCACAAAGCTTGAAAAGTAAAGATACAATGATGTTGCTACAGTAGTAACAATCATCAAGACCACTAAGAACAGAAGAAAAGCAAAAAATAAAAACCTAAATTCGTTGCGGGCTGCCTCCCGAAAGCGCTTCTTTAGTGCCATTAGCTAGGCTTAAAGCAGAAGATCAAGTCTTTTCAAGAGAATAACTAGCCCGTGTGACGGACTCAAAAGGTAACTTAATCTTTTTCCTAGGGAAATGTTCCATCCCTTTCTTGAGAGGGAATTGGAATTTGATAGTTCCCTCTTTCATGTCAATGATAGCACCAACTGTGCGGTGAAAAGGACGACCCAAAATAATTGGACAAGAAGGTTCACATTCAATGTCCATAATAGTAAAATCAACGGGAACATAATTGTCATTGACAATGATAAGAACATCATCGATCTTCCCCAAAGGTTTCTTTACGGAAGAATCAACAAGACGAACACCAAAAGAACAAGGATCAAAAGGTTTCAATTCAAGCATATCATACATTCTTTTGGGCATAACAGAGGTACTTGTTCCAACATCACAAAGAGCATAACAAGAGAAGTTATTCAATTTAATTTTTATCATAGGATCCCAACCATCTTCTAGCTTCCTAGGTATGGAGGCTTCTAGTCTAAGCTTCTCCTCCCTAACTTTGATTAGAGCATTTGTGATATGCTCTGTGAAGGCAAGATTGAGTGTGCTAGTGTGGGGGTCTCTAGACATCTTGTGTAGGAAACCAATAACTTCAGGTAAAGTGCAGTTGTCAAAGTCTAAGTCACTACTATCTATCAAGGAGGTAGTGATATCATTTAGGTTCACTCGTTTGAAAGCCTCTATGTTCATAGAGGTTTCTTCATCTATGGTTGAGGTGGTAGCATCACCATTGATAGGTCCAGTGGGACTAGGGGTGTGATGGGTGCTAATAGTTTGGACATCCTCAACTACTTGGATAGTAGCTACTGTGTGGTAGGTAGGAAGGCTCTTAATTCTCCCTTCTTCCTCCTTTTATCTAGCCCATCTCTCTTTGAGTTTAGCCATCATCCTAATATTTTCATTGATTTGTAACTGGATAGCATTAATAGGAGTGACCTTACTCTCCTCAAGGGGAGAGGTTATAATTTTTAACATCTCAACATCAAGGGCTAAGTTGTCTACCTTCAAACAAAGATTATCTAATTTATCTAATTTCTCCTCCACACTCTTGTTGAAGGCTTTCTGGGTAGTGATAAAGTCTTTGAGCAAGGTCTCTAGTTCCGAAGTGGAGTTTTTGGTGGTAGGATAAGTGTTGTTCCCATAGTTGTTGGATGGGAAAGGCCTAGGATTGTTGCTACCAAAGTTACTCCTATAAGCATTATTGTTGAAGTTGTTTCTAGAGACAAAATTGACATCTACTTGCTCCTGAGCAACCAAAGAATTTAAAGGAACATCTTGAGGGTCAATAGAAGGTTGCTTGGTAAGTAGAGACATGATAAGGTCAACCTTTTCATTTAATGAGGAGATCTCCTTGACAGAGTTTACCTTCTTACCGGTTGGAGATCTCTCGGTGTGCCATTGCGAGTAGTTCAACATCATCTCATCAAGTAGCTTTGTGGCAGCACCAAGCATGGTTGACATAAAAGTTCCTCCCGCGGCCGAATCTGACAGGTTCCGCGAGGTGAAGTTCAAGCCTGCATAAAAAGTCTGGATAACCATCCGGGTAGTCAGTCCATGTTTGGGGCAGTTCTTGACAAGCGTCTTCATACGTTCCCAAGCCTGGGCAACGTGTTCATTATCCAATTGCCTGAAATTCATAATGTTACTCCGCAATTGAATAATTTTAGCAGGGGGATAGTACTTCCCTACAAAAGCATCTTTGCATTAACTCCAAGAATCGATACTGTTCTTGGGCAAAGATTGTAGCCACTCCTTGGCTCTTCCTCTCAAAGAGAAAGGAAAAAGCTTAAGATTTACAATGTCTCCATCCACTTCCTTGTACTTCTGCATGTCACAGAGCTCGATAAAGTTGTTTAGGTGCAAGGCAGCATCTTCTCCTTCTCCTGAGAATTGATCTTTCATGACAAGGTTAAGCAGAGCAGGTTTAATCTCATAAGAAGGTGCTCAAGTGGCATGTGGAGCAATAGGAGTGCAGATAAAATCACTGTTGTTGTGACTAGTGAAGTCACACAACTTAGTGTTTTCATTGGAACCCATAGTAGAAGCAGGTATTTTTGGTATTTTTGATTAAGGACACAAAAGTAAAAAATATAAGGTAAACTAACAAGACTAAAAAGCAAAGATAAAAGATAGTGTGCAGCTCCCCTATCTTGTAGACTGGAGTCCTCGACAACGGCGCCAGAAAACTTGTTGATGGCAAGAGAGTGTTAATACTCTTCAACCCCTCGTTGATTAGCCCAAGTGCAGGGTGAGAGATAGTGCAGCGGCAAGTTTTCCCTTGGTAAAGATACCAAGGTTTGTCTCCCGTAGGACTCCGAAAGATACAAGAAGGTGGTAAAGTGAACAATGGCGCCGAGGTTGCTAGCTTCACCTGGACCTGCACACAGATACAAATAACTTTGCTCCCAGCGAGTACAGAGGAGTTGTCAATTCCTCCGGCCTTGCTGTTTACAAAGGATCAACGCAAGAGATAATAATAGTGGCAACTGAAAGTAATAAGGGTGTAAACAGTGATATGAAGATGGACCAGGGTCCCGTGATTTTCACTAGTGATGTCTCTCTCCCAAAAGACGATAAAAGTGCTAGCAAGGTAAACAAATCACAGTTGGGCAATTGACAGGATTTTGAAGGCACCGCAATGCTAACTATGCTGCAAAGAAAGGAAGGGCTCAAAAGCAATGGGCAGTACGCCAAGGTAAGTAGACCGAAATCCATCTGCATCTACTACGAATCATCCACCTTGATATATCTATCCAGAACATCTCGCTGGTATTAAGTTGCGAATCCCACCCAAAGTGTAAACTCAAAGCAACAGACAACTGCATTAAAACAACTTTGCGTAAAGTAAACAATCCTTGCACCCGCAGGTACAAGCACCGTTGTTTTATCCCTGGTGGCAACAACACATCCCCTAGTCTCATGTTTCTGTCACTCAAGCTAGACATCAAGGGGCTGAACCCACAATCGAGCATAACGCTCTCTCTTGGAGTTGCAAATAAAATACTTGGCCAAAGCAAATACCGCAACGGAGAACATGCAAGAATTTACTCAAGAACAAAATATAAAAGAGAAGAACCAAATATATTACTCATCACAATCTGAACATAGTCTCATAATCCATCAGATCCCAACAAACTCAGCATAGCAATAGCAGAAATTACATAGATGCCTCGATCATGTGAGGCAGCTCACGAGGACTCGAAAGTGGAAGCACAAAAGGGGGAGAGATATATCACATAGCTACTGGTCACGGACCCATGGTCCAAGGGAAACTACTCACGGTACATACGGGAATCGTCCATGGCTATGGAGGGTCTCCCGGAGGGGGTAGCTTCTCCCGGCAGGGTACCGGAGCAGCTTCTCCAGGAAGCCCCGATCTAGAAACGGCGGCGGCGGTGGAACAGATGTGAGATCGCGAAAGAGGAGTCCGTCCTAGGGGTTTCCACCCCGAGGGGTAAATATAGGTGAAGGGGGCGTCGAGGGGACCCACCAGGCAGCCAGGAGGCCTCCTGGCGCGGCCTAGGGTGGGGCCGCGCCAGGGACCCTCCTGGCCTCCTGGTGGTGGCCCCCCTTCCCTCTCTTGGTGATTCCGGAAGCTTCTGTTGCGCTGATTTTTTATATATTTTTCCCGTAATTTTTGGAGCACTTTTAATGGCCGGAAAACCTGAAATACAAAAACAGCAGAAAACAGAAACTGGCAACTGGGTGCACTGAGTTAGTAGGTTAGTCCAAATAGGTTCAAAAGTGTATGAAAGTTCAAGCAAAACATGGCAAAGTCACACAAAACATGCATGGAGCAAGCAGAAATTATAGATACGTTTGGGACGTATCAACATAGAAAAGCTCGTTGATGGCGGAGAAGTTAATAGGTTTAGTTGGGTTGCCTTCCCTGTTAACCGCGCCAATAAACGATTCTTGATAACCCACAAGTCCAGGGGATCAATTGTAGCTTGTCGATAAATAAGAGTATCGATCCCACGAGGAGCAGAAGGTGTTGATAAGTGACACTGGATAAGGAAAGGGCTGCAAACACTCAAAGGTAAATATTTATGGATTTTTGGTTTAAGCAACAAAAAAGTAAAAGACAGGCAAAGTAAACAGGGTAACTGAGGAGTAGCAAGTGGCCCAATCCTTTAACAAGGATAAGCCTAGGAACTGAACTTATAAAAGCTAAATCGTTCTCGAGAAAACACGGGAGAGATAGTCAAGTCACTTTCACCATACTCCGCCAAGTAATATGTATCGTGTTGATAAGTGTCGGTGGGTGGATCAATGCTAGTACACCTTCTAGACTAAGATAAGTGTACTCTTATGATTACTCACCTTGCAAGCATCCGCAAATACAAGGTAGTAATTAAGGCATAAGCCTAACCACAACATTACGATCAAGGATCCATAACTCCCTTGTGCGAAAGTCTGCGAACTGGGGTTCAGGTTTCTGTCACTCTGGCAACCCACCATAAGCATCCTTTGTGCACAATGTATTCCTCTAGGCCCATGAAAGGTGAAGTGTTATGTGTTCGACTCACATAACACCACTAGAGAAATAACAACACAACTTAAGTATCAAACAACACATAATACTTCAGCATCATATGACTACTAACAACTAGACTTCTCCCATGTTCTCAAGAACTAAACTAACTACTCACAAGACATAAAAGAGATCATGATCAGAGGTGATAGATGGGTGATAAGCAATCTGGACACAATGATATTTCTCCAACAAAACTCAATAGCATTCACCACAAAGTAGTAATCAACACCAACAGAGTAGAGAGGATAGATAGTACGGATTACAACACAAGTTGCAATTGTGAGATGAGATGGGATGGAGATTGAGATGGTGCTGATGTTGGGGATGATGTTGATGATGATCTCGATGACGCCCGTGACGATGATGATGATGATGATGGCGACGATCTCCCCTTCCGGGAGGTGATCTCCCCGGCGGAATCTGCCCGCCGGAGATGGCTTTTCTCCTCTGTAGGTTTCCGCCCCGTGGCGTCGGCGAAACACGGAAACGACTCTTGTTTAGGGGTTTCCACCCCAGGGGGTTTATATAGGAGAAAGGGGGCACCGAGGGGGGCCACCAGGCACCCAGGAGGGTGCTTGGCGCGGCCAGGAAGGGGGCCGCGCCAGGCACCCTTCTGGCTGCCTGGTGGGTCCCCTCACCTCCTCCTTCGGTGATCCCCAGTCAATCTTCATAAAAATACTCCCCGTAAAATTTCATCGCATTTGGACTTGATCTGATTAAGCAACTTGGTATCCACTTTTTACCGCTGAATTCTGGTTCTGCTGCTTCGGCACCGGAAAGTTGTAAACTGTGTAAAATAAGCCAAAACAACATAAGAACAATACTTTAAAGTGGAATGTATCAATGAATAGGGTGAAATCACAATATAAAATAGTGATGCTTTTTGGACGTATCAACTCCCCCAAGCTTAGACCTCGCTTGTCCCCAAGCGATAGCTGAGCTCGGTAAACCTGTCCACAAGTTTAGAGAGTGAAGTGTCGATAAAAGAATACGAACAAGAAGCATCAAGATTCCTCACCAAACTTAAACATCCTCAACAGCAACCTCAACTTATAAGGTCCTTATGAGAAAGTAGTAACAATTATAACAAAGTAGGACCTGGAAAACTCATCAAATCATGACAAACATAGCCTTGGTCAAGGAACAACTAATAACTTTTACTTTTGTTCTTTCACTTATAATGGAACAGTTGAAGCTTTTGAAAGAACATGCTATTAGTCAAGAAGTGCACATGTCAACACAAAGGAAGATGTTTACTAAGCATGAGCTTTTGCAAACAACTCACTTATCAAAAGATAATGTCAACAAAGATGTAACATGCTAGATTTCAATGCAACTTTATATGCAAGCATCTTTATCAACATCAAGTGTCTGTTCTCTCTCTAGAAAGTAAGGAAGTAGGAAGGACTGACTCAGCACAAAATAAAGATAAACCCCGTGCAAAAGGGTAAGCAGGGAAAACTTATGTGCCATCTCTAGATCAAACAGAATAAAAACAAACTTTTGGGAGGTGCATGATCCGTCAACGACTGCTGATAGATAACTCACTCACTTCATGATTTGGACAAGTTTCGAGGAACGGATCCCATGTGGGGACGATCACATCCCCTTAGATTCCTTTGTTTATCACTCGTAAAAGGGCGAAGGAACTTGTGTGTTAGTATTTATCTTTTACGAGCTGGGCACTCATGCCAGTCCCTTCTCGTATTAGGGGTTTGCAGATTAGACATGCAATCCCAAGATAAAACTTGTCCAAATTAAGAAGATCATGGGTCACCCACCACTTCCTCATGAGCTGAATCAGCGGCACAAAACAGAAGATTTTGAACATCTAAAGATAGCACATAAATTATATACTTTAGGAGTGGTAGTGGAATACCACAAGTAGGAAGGTATGGTGGACTCAAGTGGAAAAGGTTGGTTTCAAGGTATGGAAGTACAAGCAGAATTCCGCTTAGTACAGAGTTTTGGCTAGCAAGGCTTTGAGAGAGCAGACAATTGATGAAAACTTAGATGCAAGCAATACAAAGTATAAACATCAAAACTGGCATGAAACATCAAGTTGTCTTCCTTGTCAACATAACACTTCAAGCATAATAACACAAAGGTTTTGGCTATGTCGCTACTTTGAGAAAAACATGCTTGTTGTTATGAGCAAAGCTATACTTGCCAAGATTAAATAAAGTTTTCGAAGCCATACCTGATATAAGGTCAATACTCCCCATAAGAATCAGCTCATAATGTCGATTGCGTGAAGAGAATACCAAGTGCAGCGAAGAAACCAATAGAATTCTCATTAATATTCCTTCATAGACGACTCCACACTCACGGATACAAATCTCTACACAAGAGGAGTGATAGACCTCAAAGCAACACCTATTTCATAAAGTGACCTCCCTAGACATGATACGACTCTACTTGACTCCTAAAGAAAAAGATAAAGATAAAGATATTGGGCACTCCCTGATGTGCGAAGTAATGATAGTGATTTCTCGCCCTTCGTTGGTGAGCCCCAAGTGGAAGGCGTGATGTAGCACAACAGCAAATTTCCCTCGGTGAAGATACCAAGGTTTGTCTCCAGTAGGACTCCGGAGATGATAAGCAGGTGTCAGCGGCGCAACTGACGCGGACCTGCACACAGACACGATAACTTTGTTCCCAACGAAGTTCAGAGAGGTTGTCAATCTCTCCGGTCTTGTTGTTCACAAAGGGTAAAACGCAAGGGATAATGATAGCAATTAAAAGTAAAAGCAGAAAAGTAAATGAGCGTGTAAACAATGATGAGGGTATGGAACAGGATACCTGATGTTCGCTAGTGATGTCTCTCTCCCAAAAGACGATAGAATTGCTATGCGAGGTAAACAAATTACAGAAAGGTAATTGACAGGATTATGAACGCACCGCAATGCTAACTATGCTACAAAAGAAAGGACAAGGTTCAAAAGCATGGGCAGTACGCCAAAGTAAGTAGACCGAAATCCATCTGCATCTACTACTAATCATCCACCTTGATATATCTATCCAGAACATCTCGCTGGTATTAAGTTGCGAGCCCCACCCAGAGTGTAAACCCAAAGCAACAGACAACTTCATTAAAAACAACTTTGCGTAAAGTAAACAATCCTTGCAACCGCGGTTACAACCACCGTTGTTTTCCCCCCTTGTGGCAACAGCACATCCCCTAGACTCATGTTTCTGTCACTCAAGCGTGTCATCGGGGGGCATGAACCCACAATCGAGAAAAACGTTCCCTCTTGGAGTCACTACCTACTACTTGGCCAAAGCAATAAACAGCAACGGAGAACATGCAAGAATTACTTAGGAACAAAAATATAAGAGATAAGAACCAAATATATTACTCAATCACAATCTGAACATAATCTCATAATCCATCAGATCCTATCAAACTCAACATAGCAATAGCAGAAATATTACAAAAGTGCCTCGATCATGTAGGGCAGCTCACGAGGTCTAAACAATGAAGATCAAAGAGGGGAGGAGAACATCACATAGCTACTGATCACGGACCCATGGTCCAAGGAAAACTACTCACAAGACATCCGGGGAGCATCCATGGTGGAGAGGAGACTCCTGGAGGTCAATCCTCCCTCCGGCAGGGTGCCGGGAAGAGGTCTGCTGGTGCTCCAGATCTCGGAAGCGCGGCGGCGGCGGAACAGAGGAGAATTTGCGAAATAGGGTTCTGTTTTCGGAGTTTCCCCGTGACGGAGAATAAATAGGAGAAGGGGGGCAGCCAGAGGTGGACCAGGGGCCCCAGGCGCCCCCCTGGCGCGGCCAGGGGTGGGGCCGTGCCGGGTGGCCGCCTGGGGCCCCCCTGGCTCCCCTCTGGCCCCTCCCGGGCTCTTCTGGAAGCTTCCTGTACGCTGATTTTTCCTGTATTTTTCCCGGAATTTTTCTGGCACTTTTTATATGGGGGAAAACTGAAATAGAAAAACAGCAGAAAACAGGAACTCGCACTGGGGTGCACTGAGTTAATAGGTTAGTCCAAATATGATCAAAAGTGTATGAAAGTATATCTAGATCATAGCAATATCATACAAAACATGTATGGAACGAGCAGAAATTATAGATACGTTTTGGACGTATCAACATCCCCAAGCTTAATTCCTGCTTGTCCTCGAGTAGGTAAATGATAACAGCATAATTTCTGTGGTGACATGCTAGCAACCGTATAAGAACTTTGAAAAGTAAAGCAATCAAGTTTAGAGATTCAATTCAAGTCATAACATGCAAGAGTCTATATTAGCATTGAAACAAGTTACAAAAGAACAATAGGTGCAAGAGCTCTCGCTGTCCGTGACTCGAATGTCTCCAAATGGTGATTGCGTGCAAGAAGGGGGATAGGGAATACGAGAAAAAAGTATTTTTGTGTTGAGAACTCAATCTACCAAAGTTTCACACTTGGTATTCTTTGGAATCTTATCTTGACTTGTCCCCAGACCACTAGCCAGGTACAAGTCAATTTGATCCACTCCTTTTCGATATTTCGAGCACTCATGCAATGGATGAGCGTAAGCACGAGAGTTGACACTTAGGATGGCAAAGAGAGAATATGGTGGAGGAAGACAAAAAGGAGGAGAAAGGCTCACATCAATGAGGACAATCATGGGCAAGATATGCCAAATGATAGACATGATGTGAGGAGTAGGGATTTCCATGCAACGGATGCACATACGAGCTAAGAAGCTCTCCAAGGGAACTAGTGGGGGTGCATCTAACTTGCTCGCTCATGAATACCTAGAGCTCGTTTGAGGAGGCTCATCCTTGGAATATGCAAGCCAAGTTCTAAAGTGTGAAGGTCCCCACATAGCTATATGCATAAAGATCATCTCTATGGAGTACAAGGATATAAAGGGAGTACTAGTGTGGATCTCTCAAAAGGATAGTAGTGTTGCCCCTTTCTCTCTTTTTATTTCTTTTTCTATTTTTTTCTATTTTTTGGTGTTTTTTTGTGGCCTCAATGGCTCTTTCTATTTAACTCTCATTTGTCCTCTTTGGGATCTTTTATTGTGTCCACTTTGGGATCTTTTCCTCACTTAAGGGCAACACTCTATTTTACAAGAAGATAAAGGAGATCTTTCACACTTTAGAAGGTACTCAAAATCATAAAGAAGATGTAACTATCATGATGTATGCAAGGTATGTCGCTGCCAGTGTAGCAGGAACATGTATGACATGAAGATCAAGTCATGAAGAGGTGGAAGTTGCATGGCAATGTAACTCGGAAAGGCTATGGAAATGCCTTGATAGGTAGGTATGGTGGCTGTTTTGAGGAAAGATATAAGGAGGTTTATGATGACAGAGTGTATCATGCCAAGGGTTTGGATGTACCGGCGAAGGTGGACACCAACTCTCGGAGTGAGAATAAGGCAATGCACGGCACGGGAGAGGCTAACAATATATGGGAAGGTGGAAGTGTCAACTTTCAATACTTACATTAGTCCGAAGAACTCATGCACTTATTATCGGTAACTCTCAATCTAATAAGGAGGTTCAAAAAGAGGAAAGTACCCCGAGGAGGAGTGTATGGGGGTTTGGTTATCCTTGCGCATCCTCGACTCATGGTACGTGAGTGTACTCTAATATTCGATCCCTCCAAAGATTAGTGATCCATCTGGTAGCTAGAATTTTCAACTAGTTCTGTAGGTTTTGAAAATAAACACGGATTGCCCAAAATACGACACCTATCACTAATAGGCTAGAGCTCTTGACACCAAAAGTTCAAAAATTACTCACACCAATACCTCAAAACTATTGCAATTTACTACTAGAACTAAATAGCAACCTCAATTACCTACTTGCAAGACAAGACACAACTCAGTGCAACAACCAACTCTCTTTAACATGATAAACATGAAAAGTAAAAGGAGTTCCAGCAACAAACTAAACAAAAGCCAAGGCTCTTGCTAAAGACAAACTAAGACTAAGACTAAACATGGCAGTAGCTATGAAAAGATAAAGAACACACAACAGCAAAAAGATAAGCAGGAAAAACCCTATGATGTGTTCTAAATTTTGAAAGTGGAGCGTGTTTCTCTCCCACACAAATTAAGACGGATCTAACTTGTTATGAACAGCAAGCAAAGCTAAAGAAAACAAAACCAAAGAGCGAGACGCTCCAAGCATAGCACATAACGCATGAAGTGATAAAAATATAGTGAGACGAAGGACGAACTGATGATTGTTGATGGAGAAGGGGATGCACGGGGTCATCCCCAAGCTTAGACGCTTGAGTCTCCTTGAATATTTATTGGGGATGCATGGGGGCATCCCCAAGCTTGAGCGCTTGACACTCCTGGATCTTCTTTCATCATCCTCCATCGCACACTTGAAAACTCCCTTCATACATAACTCATCATAAGCTGATTAGACAGGTTAGTACCCTTAATAAATAATTTTTTCTTCTACTGGATATAAAGATATTCTTGAAGAGCTACTGTTTCTCAAGAGTGCCAAAAAGTTTTTGCAAAGAAAAAGCAAGCTTAAGGTTTGCAAAAGTAAGGAGAGACAAAACGTGGCAGAATCTGTGAAAAACAGAACAGCAGGTAGTAAAGAATTTTTTAGGGGCACTTCTGCAACTCAAATCAAAAAACTCAGAACATACGGAAGTTTCGTAATTGTATAGAGAATACTGTGTAAAAGTTTCAGCTCAAAAAGATGAACTGGGATTTTTCTGGAATTTTTCTGGTCACGAGGACAGAATCTGTTTTCTGGACAGCATGTCACAACTTTTACTTCCCTTGCCGTAAGAGGCTATAACTTGGCACAAAGTTGAAAAAGAAAGATACAATGATGTTGCTACAGTAGTAAAAATCATCAAGACACAACAAAAGCAAAAAGAAAAACCTAAATTCGTTGCGGGCTGCCTCCCGAAAGCGCTTTCTTTTATGCCTTTAGCTAGGCTTAAAGATTATGAAAGATGCTCACAACAGAATAAGAATTGAAGCAAAAGAGAGCATCAAGAAGCAAATGTGAAACACATTTAAGCCTAACACACTTCCTATGCATAGGCATCTTATAATAAAATAAATCAAAGAAGCACAAAGTGACATGCATAGGGAGGTAGAACAAGAACAACTTCATAACTTTCAACATGAAGAGAGGTGTTTTTGTAACATGAAAGTTTCTACAACCAA
Source organism: Bromus sterilis (assembly GCA_950022295.1). Lineage (NCBI taxonomy): Eukaryota > Viridiplantae > Streptophyta > Magnoliopsida > Poales > Poaceae > Bromus > Bromus sterilis. The sequence continues at coordinate 179,146,021 of OX465601.1, read as the reverse complement.
ACTTTCCTCTCTCAAAGTAATTTTCAGTAGCATCATGAACAACATCAAGAATATAATTACACATAAATCATTTTGTTCATGACCTACAAGCACACGTGTATTTTTTTCAACACGGTTTTTAGGATGATAAGATAAATGCAACCCATCACATTGAGCCTTGATAAGAGCAAAATTCTCCGGAATAGTTGGAGATTTCAAAAGGATAATAGGGCAATCAAGTGTGGGTGCAACAACAATAATTTCATGCTTAACATAAGGAACTATAGCAAGTTCATCTTCGTAGGCATCATCCATAGTGGCATCATGGCCATCAACAAAGCAAGTATCAAAATCATCAGAAAGGGAAGTATCAAGTGAGTCCTCGGAATCATAGGACTCCTCATCATAGAAATCATTGGCCTCTTCTTGGGCAGAAAACATTTTATTTTTAAAATCCTCAATATAAGAATTGGAAGTATAATTCTCGAAGCAATAAGCAAGAACTGCAAAGTTTTCAGACTCGAAAATAGTATCGTGATACTTTTCAATCAAAGAAGCAATCTCATAGGCACCTTTAAAAGCAACAAACTCTTCAATCTTTTCAACATCAAAGTAATCATAAACACCTTTAGCATAAGAAGATAAGATCTCATTTTCATTAAACTCACATTGGAAAGGGAGGTGTTTATGATCTATATTAGAACAGCAAGTAAAATCATAAATGTGGCACAAAAGTTTAGCATGGCAATAAGAAACATGTATTTGATCCCATAAGTGTTTCCCTTTCTGAGATAGGCGGTGCCGCGTATAATGAGCATGCTCATCCAATGATTTTCCTTCAACCAAGTCGGTTGGGTTTTTAGCGCGAGCACAAATTGATCGAAGACGATCCAAGTGAAACATGTCCATCCTACCATATTTGGGTGGTTCGTCACCCATGGTGAGGATAGCATAAATAGGCAAAGCAATACAAAGGCAAAAGGTAGCAACTATTTTTGTGGTTTTTCATAAAGGACACTGAGATAAAAATGAAAGGTAAACTAACAAGACTAAAAAAACAAAGGTAAAGGGTAGTGTGCAACTCCCCTATCTTAGCACGTGGAGTCCCCGGCAACGGCGCCAGAAATTTGGCTTGATGTGCGAGGTAATGATAGTGATTTCTCGCCCTTCGTTGGTGAGCCCCAAGTGGAAGGCGTGATGTAGCACAGCAGCAAATTTCCCTCGGTGAAGATACCAAGGTTTTTCTCCAGTAGGACTCCGGAGATGATAAGTACGTGTCAGCGGCGCAACTGACGCGGACCTGCACACAGACACGATAACTTTGTTCCCAACGAAGTTCAGAGAGGTTGTCAATCTCTCCGGTCTTGTTGTTCACAAAGGGTAAAACGCAAGGGATAATGATAGCAATTAAAAGTAAAAGCAGAAAAGTAAATGAGCGTGTAAACAATGATGAGGGTATGGAACGGGATACGTGATGTTCGCTAGTGACGTCTCTCTCCCAAAATACGATATAATTGTTATGCGAGGTAAACAAATTACAGAAAGGCAATTGACAGGATTATGAACGCACCGCAATGCTAACTATGCTACAAAAGAAAGGACGAGGTTCAAAAGCATGGGCAGTACGCCAAAGTAAGTAGACCGAAATCCATCTGCATCTACTACTAATCATCCACCTTGAGATATCTATCCAGAACATCTCGCTGGTATTAAGTTGCGAGCCCCACCCAAAGTGTAAACCCAAAGCAACAGACAACTGCATTAAAAAGAACTTTGCGTAAAGTAAACAATCCTTGCAACCGCGGTTACAAGCACCGTTGTTTTCCCCCTTGTGGCAACAGCACATCCCCTAGACTCATGTTTCTGTCACTCAAGCGTGTCATCGGGGGGCATGAACCCACAATCGAGCAAAACGTTCCCTCTTGGAGTCACTACCTACTACTTGGCCAAAGCAATAAACAGCAACGGAGAACATGCAAGAATTACTTAGGAACAAAAATATAAGAGATAAGAACCAAATATATTACTCAATCACAATCTGAACATAATCTCATAATCCATCAGATCCTATCAAACTCAACATAGCAATAGAAAAAATATTACAAAAGTGCCTCGATCATGTAGGGCAGCTCACGAGGTCTAAACAATGAAGATCAAAGAAGGGAGGAGAACATCACATAGCTACTGATCACGGACCCATGGTCCAAGGAAAACTACTCACAAGACATCCGGGGAGCGTCCATGGTGGAGAGGAGACTCCCGGAGGTCAATCCTCCCTCCGGCAGGGTGCTGGGAAGAGGTCTACTGGTGCTCCCGATCTCGGAAGTGCGGCGGCGGCGGAACAGAGGAGAATTTGCGAAATAGGGTTCTGTCTTCGGAGTTTCCCCGTGACGGAGAATAAATAGGAGAAGGGGGGCAGCCAGAGGTGGACCAGGGGCCCCATGCGCCCCCTTGGCGCGGCCAGGGGTGGGGCCGCGCCGGGTGGCCGCCTGGGCCCCCCTGGCTCCCCTTTGGCCCCTCCCGGGCTCTTCTGGAAGCTTCCTGTATGCTGATTTTCCTTGTATTTTTCCCGGTATTTTTCTGGAACTTTTTATATGGGGGAAAACTGAAATAGAAAAACAGCAGAAAACAGGAACTGGCACTGGGGCGCACTGAGTTAATAGGTTAGTCCAAATATTATCAAAAGTGTATGAAAGTGTATCTAGATCATAGCAATATCACACAAAACATGCATGGAACGAGCAGAAATTATAGATACGTTTTGGACGTATCACTCCCCCAAGCTTGGAACAAGCTAAGGGGGTGCCATTACCCGAGGAGTTTTACTCCTCATCTTGTTGTGGTTGTTTCTTCAGATCCCTGATGACACGGCGAAGGGTTTGGTTCTCTGACTCCAAGACTTCCACTTGTATTTTTAGTACATGGAAATCTTCGCAAAGTTGGTTGGTGATGCGGTAGGCCTCGGAGATGGTGGAAAGCATGTGTTGATCTTCAAGTGAAGTGGAGGGCCCTGAAAGATTAAGAGAAAGATCATACTGAGGTTGGACAGATCCCACCATGATGGGATTGCTTGGACCTCCTTGTTGTTGGGCAGTGATAGTCTTGACTTCCTCTCTCACGGCACGCTCCATCTCCGCTTGTCTTGCGGCAATTTCTTCTTCGGTATCCCAATTAACGTGCTTCCCTTAATTAAGATCCTTCTGAACTTGACGTAGACGCCATCCCAAGAAGTCCTCTCCGCTCGAGCCACAAGAAGACATCTTGAGCAACAGCTTTTCCCCGTTTCCTAATTCTGCTTCTCCCGGAGTCTGAAACTGGGCTGCCATATAATGTTTCAGTCTTTGTCCATTCACAACTTGAGGTTTGGTGCCTTCGAAATTATTGATCTTGATTGCACCCGACCGATATACTTCTTCAATATGAAAACGTCCTTCCCATCTGGAAAGTAGTTTACCTGGCGAAAACCTGAAACGAGATCTAAACAACAAAACTTTATCACCAACATTAAATTCACGTTTCAGAATTCTTTTATCGTGCCACTTCTTTACCTTTTCCTTGAACATTTTAGCGCTCTCGTAAGCTTCACTTCTCCACTCATCTAGAGAAGTCAAGTTCATGAGACGGTTTTCACCAGTTAACTTTGGGTCAGCATTCAGATCTCTGATAGCCCAGAAAGCTTTATGCTCTAACTCTAATGGTAAATGGCAAGCCTTGACATAGACCATCTTATACGGAGACATGCCCATGGGGTTTTTGTAAGCAGTTCTATATGCCCACAAGGCATCTCCTAACTTCTTTGACCAGTCCTTTCTAGAACTTTTTACTGTTTTCTGCAAGATCAACTTGATCTCCCTATTGGTGAGCTCAACTTGCCCACTAGTTTGAGGGTGGTACGGTGATGCAATCCTATGATTGACATCGTACTTGGATAGAGCTTTCCTAAAAGCTCCATGCGTGAAGTGTGACCCTCCATCTCTCATGAGGTACCTTGGTACTCCAAACCTAGGAAAAATTACATCTTTGAGCATTTTCAAAGATGACTTGTGATCAGCACTCTCAGTGGGGATTGCTTCAACCCACTTGGTTACATAATCAACAGCAACTAAGATGTGTGTGTACTTGTGTGAAGGAGGAAAATGACCCATAAAATCAAAACCCCAGCAATCGAAAGGTTCGATCACTAGTGAGTAATTCATAGGCATCTCATTTCTCCTGCTAATGTTACCAACTCTCTGACACTTATCACAAGATAGAACGTATCTTCGGGCGTCCTTAAAGAGAGTAGGCCAATAAAAACCTGATTGTAAAACTTTATGTGCGGTCCTTTCACCGGCATGATGTCCTCCATAGGGATCGTGACATTGTCAAAGAATGTCCTGCTTCTCGTGCTCCGGTATACACCTTCTTACGATCCCGTCCACACCTTCTTTATAAAGATGTGGATCATCCCAAAAGTAGTGCCTCAAATCCGTGAAGAATTTCTTCCTCTGCTGAAATGTGAAACCTGGAGGCAAAAACTTTGCAACGATAAAATTAGCATAATCTGCAAACCAAGGGTCGGAATGAGATTGTACTTTTACAACAGCAAGCTGTTCATCTGGGAAACTGTCGTTGACTGGAATAGGATCGTGCGGGATATCTTCCATCCTTGAAAGATTATCCGCCACCAGATTGTCTTCTCCTTTTCTATCGACAATCTGCAAATCAAATTCTTGAAGAAGGAGTACCCATCTAATGAGTCTTGGTTTGGCATCCTTTTTCTGCAGAAGATACTTAATGGCAGCATGGTCAGTATGAATAATAACTTTAGAATCAACATTGTACTTCCTAAACTTATCACAAGCAAACACCACTGCCAAGAATTCCTTCTCGGTAGTAGCATAATTCTTTTGAGCACTATCAAGTGTTTTGCTGGCATAGTGGATGACATTCAACTTCTTGTCAACCCTTTGTCCTAAAACAGCTCCAACAGCAAAATCACTAGCATCACACATAATTTCAAAGGGCAAATTCCAGTCAGGTAGTTGTACTATAGGAGCGGTTATCAAGGCTTTCTTAAGAACTTCAAAAGCTTCCTTACAATATTCATCAAATACAAAAGGGGCATCCTTCTGGAGAAGATTGGTAAGGGGTCTCGAGATCTTAGAAAAGTCCTTGATAAATCTTCTATAGAAACCAGCATGACCTAGAAAACTACGAATACCTTTAATGTCCCTTGGATAAGGCATCCTTTCAATAGCTTCAATTTTTGCCTTGTCCACTTCAATTCCCCTTTCGGAAATCTTGTGTCCAAGAACTATCCCTTCGTTAACCATGAAATGGCACTTCTCCCAATTGAGCACCAAATTTGTTTTTCACATCTCTGCAAAACTTTATTAAGATTTTGGAGACAGTGGACAAAGGAGTTTCCATAGACGAAAAAGTCATCCATGAAAACTTCTACAATCTCCTCACAGAAGCCATGAAATATTGCAGACATACACCTCTGAAAAGTAGCAGGTGCATTACACAAACCGAAAGGCATACGCCTATAAGCATAAGTACCGTAAGGACACGTGAAAGTGGTCTTCTCTTGATCCGCGGTGTTGACGTGAATCTGGGAGAAGCCAGAGTACCCATCAAGATAGCAGAAGTGGGTGTTTTTAGACAACCGCTCGAGCATCTGATCAATAAAGGGCAAAGGATAGTGGTCCTTCCGGGTGGCCTTGTTTAACTTCCTGAAATCAATACACATTCTATATCCAATAATAGTCCTCTGAGGTATTAGTTCATTTTTATCATTAGGAACAACAGTCATACCTCCTTTCTTAGGAACACAATGAACGGGACTTACCCACTTACTATCAGTTATAGGATAGATGATACCTGCGGCTAGAAGTTTGAGAACCTCTGTCCTAACCACGTCCTTCATATTTGGGTTCAACCGTCGTTGATGATCAACAATCGGTTTAGCATCGGGCTCGAGATTGATAGTATGTTGGCAAATGGATGGACTAATACCCTTGAGATCATCAAGAGTGTAGCCAATAGCACCTCGGTGTCTGCGGAGTGTCTCCAATAATCGCTCTTCTTCATACCCTGAAAGGTTAGAATTGATAATAACAGGATATACTTTCTTTTCATCTAAATAAGCATACTTGAGCGTATCGGGTAGTGGTTTTAGGTCGAACACCGGGTCTTCTTTCGGTTGCGAGAGGATTCCTAAAGGTTCAACCGGGAGGTTGTGCTTCAGGATGGGAGTTTGTCTTAAAAATATGTCTTCTAGTTCATCCCTATCCTGCATATGTATATCATTCTCGTGGTCTTCCATAAATTGCTGCAAAGTGTCATTAGGAGGAATAGAAATGGAAGCAATTTCTTCAATAATTTTGTCATTACTTGACAGGTCAGGACCACGAGGCTGCTTAGAAAACTTAGAAAAATTAAATTCATACGGCTCACCGTTGAATTCAACAGAAACTTTACCTTTCTTGCAATCTATTATAGGTCCGCAAGTGCTGAGGAAGGGCCTACCAAAGATAATAGGGCAAAAACTATCTTGCACTGAACCAAGTACAAGGAAGTTTGTAGGATATTTTACCTTCCCGCAGAGTACTTCAACATCTCTTACAATCCCAACTGGAGAGATTGTTTGTTTATTTGCAAGATGGATAGTGACATCTATGTCCTCGATCTCACACGGCTGAATCTCGTGCATGATCTCTTGATAAAGTGTGAAGGGAATAGCGCTGACGCTAGATCCCAAATCACATAGCCCATAGTAATTATGATATCCTCCTTTGACAGATACAACTGGTGTACCTGAAATTGGGCCTTTGTTCCTGGCTGTGACAATGTTAGTGGCAACAGCACAAAAACTAATAGTGGATTCTTCGATATCACTGGTTACCAGATCCTTGACCATTGCAACTTGAGGCTGGACCTTGATCATGTCCTCAGCTTCGTCAGTGGTCCTTCCATTCTTGTTTAGAATACCTGTAACAAAAGAGTGCTCCTTTATCCTGGAGGGGTAAGGAGGCTGTTCATACACAACTGCAGGTAAAACAAGATCAGTAACATTAATCTCAATTGGTGACTCCTTGAAAGGTTTATGATGTTGATTCTCCTTCTTCCTGCAAGAATCAATATGAGAAGCAAAGTCCTTGCAAAATTCAACCATTAGCTGGGAATCAAGACCAATTTTAGAGCAAAAGGTATTAAAGTAATCAGTCTTCACATAACTCTCAATGTAGTCATGCTCATAGTTTATAGCGGGTTCAATACCTTTATCAATTTCCCAGTCTTCAGTGTTCTTCTGGATCCTTTCTATAAGATCCCATTTTTCTTCCATACTTCTGGTCTGGAATACCCCACTAGAGGAGGCATCCAACATCTCCTTGTCCTGACGAGAAATCCTGGCATAAAAATTTGTAAGTATAATTTCCTTGGGGAGCTCATGGTTTGGGCATTTGAGCATCAGGGACTTCAGTCTCCCCCAAGCTTGAGCGATGCTCTCTCCGTCGCGAGACCAAAAGTTGTAGATGTAGTTCCTGTCTTGGTGAATTTCACGAAGAGGATAAAACTTTGCATAAAAGAGAGACATAAGCTCTGGCCATTCAAGCAGGTCAGAGTTATCGAGTAGCTTATACCAATCCGAAGCTTTATCTTTGAGTGATATGGAGAATAGTTTCTTCATGACGAACTCCATCGTCACACCTGCAAGCTTAAATAAAGAACATAATTGTGATAAATATAGCAGGTGTTCTCCCGGATGTCCTTCTCATGTATAACGATTAGCCAAGACATACTCAACAATACCAGATGGTATTTTATAGGGCACAATTTCAGTAGGGGTAGGAGTGACCACCACAGTAGTGGGCGGCTCCTTACCAGCAACGAAATTGTGCCCTATAAAATACCATCTGGTATTGTTGATTATGTCTTGGCTAATCGTTATACAGGAGAAGGACATCTGGGAGAACACCTGCTATATCAATGATGCCTATAATTTCTGATAACACCTGCTATATCAATGAAGGCCATCTGGCGCCGTTGCCTATCAATGGTGATGCTACCACCTCAACCATAGATGAAGAAACCTCTATGAACATAGAGGCTTTCAAACGAGTGAACCTAAATGATATCACTACCTCCTTGATAGATAGTAGTGACTTAGACTTTGACAACTGCACTTTACCTGAAGTTATTGGTTTCCTACACAAGATGTCTAGAGACCCCCACACTAGCACACTCAGTCTTGCCTTCACAGAGCATATCACCAATGCTCTAATCAAAGTTAGGGAGGAGAAGCTTAGACTAGAAGCCTCCATACCTAGGAAGCTAGAAGATGGTTGGGATCCTATGATAAAAATTAAATTGAATAACTTCTCTTGTTATGCTCTTTGTGATGTTGGAGCAAGTACCTCTGTTATGCCCAAAAGAATGTATGATATGCTTGAATTGAAACCTTTTGATCCTTGTTCTTTTGGTGTTCGTCTTGTTGATTCTTCCGTAAAGAAACCTTTGGGGAAGATCGACGATGTTCTTATCATTGTCAATGACAATTATGTTCCCGTTGATTTTACTATTATGGACATTGAATGTGAACCTTCTTGTCCAATTATTTTGGGACGTCCTTTTCTTCGCACAGTTGGTGTTATCATTGACATGAAAGAGGGAACTATCAAATTCCAATTCCCTCTCAAGAAAGGGATGGAACATTTCCCTAGGAAAAAGATTTAGTTACCTTTTGAGTCCGTCACACGGGCTAGTTATTCTCTTGAAAATACTTGATCTTCTGCTTTAAGCCTAGATAATGGCTCTAAAGAAGCGCTTTCGGGAGGCAGCCCGCAACGAATTTAGGTTTTTCTTTTTGCTTTTCTTCTGTTCTTAGTGGTCTTGATGATTGTTACTACTGTAGCAACATCATTGTCTCTTTACTTTTCAAGCTTTTCCCTCTCTCGCCAGCTTTTCTGGTCACGGACCCATGGTCCAAGGGAAACTACTCACGGTACATACGGGAGGCGTCCATGGCTATGGAGGGTCTCCCGGAGGGGGTAGCTTCTCCCGGCAGGGTGTCGGAGCAGCTTCTCCAGGCAACCCCGATCTAGAAACGGCGGCGGCGGCGGCGGAACAGAGGCGAGATCGCGAAAGAGGAGTCCGTCCTAGGGGTTTCCGCCCCGAGGGGTAAATATAGGCGAAGGGGGCGTCGAGGGGACCCACCAGGCAGCCAGGAGGCGCCAGAAAACTTGCTGATGGCAAGAGAGTGTTAATACTCTTCAAGCCCTCGTTGATTACCCCAAGTGCAGGGTGAGATATAGTGCAGCGGCAAGTTTTCCCTTGGCAAAGATACCAAGGTTAAGCAGAGCAGGTTTAATCTCATAAGAAGGTGCTAAAGTGGCAGGTGGAGCAATAGGAGTGCAGATAAAATCACTGTTGTTGTGACTAGTGAAGTCACACAACTTAGTATTTCCATTGGAACCCATAGTAGCAGCAGGTATTTTTGGTATTTTTTATTAAGGACACAAAAGTAAAAACTGAAAGGTAAACTAACAAGACTAAAAAGCAAAGATAAAAGATAGTGTGCAACTCCCCTATCTTGTAAACTGGAGTCCCCGGCAACGGCGCCAGAAAACTTGCTGATGGCAAGAGAGTGTTAATACTCTTCAAGCCCTCGTTGATTACCCCAAGTGCAGGGTGAGATATAGTGCAGCGGCAAGTTTTCCCTTGGCAAAGATACCAAGGTTTGTCTCCCGTAGGACTCCAAAAGATACAAGAAGGTGTTAAAGTGAACATGGCGTCGAGGTTGCTAGCTTCACCTGGACCTGCACACAGATACAAATAACTTTGCTCCCAACGAGTACAGAGGAGTTGTCAATTCCTCCGGCCTTGCTGTTTACAAAGGATCAACACAAGAGATAATAATAGTGGAAACTGAAAGTAAAGACTGGAAGTAATAAGGGTGTAAACAGTGATATGAAGATGGACCAGGGTCCCGTGATTTTCACTAGTGATGTCTCTCTCCCAAAAGACGATAAAAGTGCTAGCAAGGTAAACAAATCACAGTTGGGAAATTGACAGGATTATGAAGGCACCGCAATGCTAACTATGCTGCAAAGAAAGGAAGGGCTCAAAAGCAATGGGCAGCACGCCAAGGTAAGTAGACCGAAATCCATCTGCATCTACTACGAATCATCCACCTTGAGATATCTATCCAAAACATCTCGCTGGTATTAAGTTGTGAATCCCACCCAAAGTGTAAACTCAAAGCAACAGACAACTGCATTAAAAGAACTTTGCGTAAAGTAAACAATCCTTGCACCCGCAGGTACAAGCACCGTTGTTTTATCCCTGGTGGCAACAGCACATCCCCTAGTCTCATATTTCTGTCACTCAAGCTAGACATCAAGGGAACCCACAATCGAGCATAATGCTCTCTCTTGGAGTTGCAAATCAAATACTTGGCCAAAGAAAATACCGCAACGGAGAACATGCAAGAATTTACTCAAGAACAAAATATAAAAGAGAAGAACCAAATATATTACTCATCACAATCTGAACATAGTCTCATAATCCATCAGATCCCAACAAACTCAGCATAGCAATAGCAGAAATTACATAGATGCCTCGATCATGTGAGGCAGCTCACGAGGACTCGAAAGTGGAAGCACAAAAGGGGGAGAGATAGATCACATAGCTACTGGTCACGGACCCATGGTCCAAGGGAAACTACTCACGGTACATACGGGAGGCGTCCATGGCTATGGAGGGTCTCCCGGAGGGGGTACTTCTCCCGACAGGGTGCCGAAGCATCATCTCCAGGCAGCCCCGATCTTGAAACGGCGGCGGCGGCGGAACAGAGGTGAGATCGCGAAAAAGGAGTCCGTCCTAGGGGTTTCCACCCCGAGGGGTAAATATAGGCGAAGGGGGGCGTCGAGGGGACCCACCAGGCAGCCAGGAGGCCTCCTGGCGCGGCCTAGGGTGGGGCCGCGCCAGGGACCCTCTTGGCCTCCTGGTGGTGGCCCCCCTTCCCTCTCTTGGTGATTCCGGAAGCTTCTGTTGCGCTGATTTTTTATATATTTTTCCCGGAATTTTTGGAGCACTTTTAATGGCCGGAAAACCTGAAATACAAAAACAGCAGAAAACAGAAACTGGCAACAGGGTGCAGTGAGTTAGTAGGTTAGTCCAAATAGGTTAAAAAGTGTATGAAAGTTCAAGCAAAACATGGCAAAGTCACACAAAACATGCATGGAACAAGCAGAAATTATAGATACGTTTGGGACGTATCAACATCCCCAAGCTTAATTCCTGGTCGTCCTCAAGTAGGTAAATGATAACAAGCATAATTTCTGTGGTGACATGCCACACAACCATAAAAGGACTTTTAAGTAAAGCAATCAAAGCATGCATTTCAATTCAAGTTTTAACAAGCAAGAGTCTATATTAGCATTTACACAAGCAACAAAAGAACAAAAGGTGCAAGAGCTCTCGCTGTCCGTGACTCGAATGTCTCCAGATGGTGTTTGCGTGCAAGCAAGGGATAGGGAAACACGAGAGAGAAAATAAGGTTGTTGAGAACAACTATCTACTAAAGTTTCACACTTGGTCTCCTTTCGATTCTTATCTTGACTCGTCCCCAGACTCCTAGCCAGGTACAAGTCAATTTGATCCACTCCTTTTCGATATTTTGAGCACTCGTGCAATGGATGAGTGTAAGCAAGAAAGTTGACACCTAAAAGGCGAAACAGAAAGAAGGTGGAGGAGGAAGACAAAAAGGTGTGAAAGGCTCACATCAATGAGGACAATCATAGGCGAGAGAAGGCCATATGATAGATATGATGTGAGGAGTAGGGATTGCCATACAACGGATGCACATGTGAGCTAAAAGCTCTCCAAGGGAACTAGTGGGGGTGCATCTAACTTGCTTGCTCAAGAAGACCTAGAGCTCGTTTGAGGAGGCTCATCATTGGAATATACAAGCCAAGTTCTATAGTGTGAAGGGTCCCCACATAGCTATATGCATCATGATGATCTCTATGGAGTACAAGGGATAGGAGATGAAGTACTAGTGTGGATCTCTCAAAAGGAATAGTAGTATGCCCCCTTCTCTCTTTTTATTTATTTTATCTTTTTCTCCTTTTTTTATTTTTTTGGTGGCCTCAATGGCTCTTTCTATTTAACTCTCATTTGTCCTCTTTGGGATCTTTTGATTTTGTCCTCTTTGGGATCTTTTCCTCACTTTATGGGCAATACTCTATATTTTACAAGAATATAGGAGATCTTTCACACTTTACAAAGGTACTCACATAAAGAAAATGTAACTATCATGATGCAAATGTATGACATGAAGATCAAGTCATGAGAAGGTGGATGTTGCATGGCAATGTATCTCGGAAAGGCTATGGAAATTCCTTGTAGGTAGGTATGGTGGCTGTTTTGCGGAAAGATATAAGGAGGCTTAAGATGACAGAGCGTATCATGCCAAGGGTTTGGATGCACCGGCGAAGTATGCGCCAACTCTCGAGGTGAGAAAGGGCAATGCACGGTACCGAAGAGGCTAGAAAAAGTATAGGTGGGTGGAAGTGTCAAATTTCGAATACTCACATTAGTCCGAAGAACTCATGCACTTATTATTGGTAACTCTCAATCTAATCAGGAGGTTCACAAAGAGACAGGTACCCCGAGGAGGAGTGTATGGGGGTTTGGTTATCCTTGCGCATCCTTGACTCATGGTACGTGAGTGTACTCTAATATTCGAACCCTCTAGAGGTTAGTGATCCATCTAGTAGCTAGAGTTCTCAGCAGGGGTTTTTGGTTTTCGAAAAACACACGGATTGCCCAAAATAAGACATCTATCACTAATAGGCAAGAGCTCTTGACACCATAAGTTCAAACATTACTCTAGTCAATACCTCAAAACTATTGCAAGTTACTACTACAAAGAGAACAGCAACTTTAACTACCTACTTTCAGTCAAGACACAGAACTCAGTGCAACAGGAAAACTCTCTAACAAGATAAAACATGAAACCTATAGAAAGTTCAACCTAAGACAAAAAGAAAAGCTCTAGAAAAACTAAAGCACTACGACTAAACAGAACAGCAGCTAAGAAAAGAAAAAGAACAACTCACAGCTAAAAGAATAAGCATGAAAGTCCTATGAGGAGTTCTAGTTCAAGTGGAGCATGTATCTCTCCCACACAAAAGAGTAAGTTGGGGTCTAACTTGTTACTACAGCAAACAAAGCTAAAGAAAACTAAAAACCAAACCTAAGAGCGAGACGCTCCAAGAAAAGCACATAACGCATGAAGTGATAAAAATATAGTGCAACGAGAGACGAACTGATAATTGTTGGTGAAGAAGGGGATGCACGGGGGCATCCCCAAGCTTAGACGCTTGAGCCTCCTTGAATATTTATTGGGGGTGCACATGGGCATCCCCAATCTTGAGCGTTTGACACTCCTGAATCTTCTTTCATCATCCTCCATCGCGCACTTGAAAACTCCCTTCATACATAACTCATTGTAGGCTGATTAGAGAGGTTAGTATCCTAATAAAAAAAATTCCTCTACTGAAAATAAAGATTTCCAGGAAGAGCTACTGTTTCCCAAGATTGCAAAAAGGTTTTTGCAAAGAAAAAGCAAGCTTAAGGTTTGCAAAAGTGAAGAGAGACAAAACGTGGCAGAATCTATGAAAAACAGAACAACATACAGAAACGAATTTTTGAGGGATACTTTTGCAACTCAAATAAAAAAAATCAGAACATACGGAAGTTTATTAATTGTATAGAGCACGCTGTGTAAAAAATTTAGCTCAAAAAGAAGAACTAGGATTTTTCTCTACTTTTTCTAGTCACGAGGACAGAATCTGTTTTCTGGACAGCATGTCACAACTTTTACTTCCCTTGCCGTATGAGGCTAAGCTTGGCACAAAGCTTGAAAAGTAAAGATACAATGATGTTGCTACAGTAGCAACAATCATCAAGACCACTAAGAACAGAAGAAAAGCAAAAAAGAAAAACCTAAATTCGTTGCGGGCTGCCTCCCGAAAGCGCTTCTTTAGTGCCATTAGCTAGGCTTAAAGCAGAAGATTAAGTCTTTTCAAGAGAATAACTAGCCCGTGTGACGGACTCAAAAGGTAAATTAATATTTTTCCTAGGGAAATGTTCCATCCCTTTCTTGTGAGGGAATTGGAATTTGATAGTTCCCTCTTTCATGTCAATGATAGCACCAACTGTGCGAAGAAAAGGACGTCCCAAAATAATTGGACAAGAAGGTTCACATTCAATGTCCACAATAGTAAAATCAATGGGAACATAATTGTCATTGACAATGATAAGAACAACGTCGATCTTCCCCAAAGGTTTCTTTACGGAAGAATCAACAAGACGAACACCAAAAGAACAAGGATCAAAAGGTTTCAATTCAAGCATATCATACATTCTTTTGGGCATAACAGAGGTACTTGCTCCAACATCACAAAGAGCATAACAAGAGAAGTTATTGAATTTAATTTTTATCATAGGATCCCAACCATCTTCTAGCTTCCTAGGTATGGAGGCTTCTAGTCTAAGCTTCTCCTCCCTTACTTTGATTAGAGCATTGGTGATATGCTCTGTGAAGGCAAGACTGGGTGTGCTAGTGTGGGGGTCTCTAGACATCTTGTGTAGGAAACCAATAACTTCAGGTAAAGTGTAGTTGTCAAAGTCTAAGTCACTACTATCTATCAAGGAGGTAGTGATATCATTTAGGTTCACTTGTTTGAAAGCCTCTATGTTCATAGAGGTTTCTTCATCTATGGTTGAGGTGGTAGCATCATCATTGATAGGTCCAGTGGGACTAGGGGTGTGATGGGTGCTAATAGTTTGGACATCCTCAACTACTTGGATAGTAGCTACTGTGTGGTAGGTAGGAATGCTCTTAATTCTCTCTTCTTCCTTGGGTACAACTTCGGGTTTAGCTGCCATTTGGTTTATCAAGGTAGATTGGGTATGAGACATGTTTGAAACATAAGTCTCGATGGCAGTGAGTCTAGTTTGGAGACTGGAAATGTCACCGTTCAGGCTCTCAAGCTGTTTGCTAATGTTTTGCAGGATAGAGGAGTGGTCATCTAATTGTCTAGAAAAGGCCTTGTTTTTTTCAAACTGAGTGTGCATATAGCTTTTGGTGGCCTTTTCTATTTCTACAAGTTTCTCATAGCTGGGCAGGTCTTTTTCCCTATAGTTCTGGCTGTAGGAGTTGCTGGTGGTAGGATAAGTGTTGTTCCCATAGTTGTTGGATGGGAAAGGCCTAGGATTGTTTCTAACAAAGCTACTCCTATAAGAATTATTGTTGAAGTTGTTTCTAGAGACAAAATTGACATCTACTTGCTCCCGAGCAACCAAAGAATTTAAAGGAACACCTTGAGGATCAATAGAAGGTTGCTTGGTAAGTAGAGACATCATAAGGTCAACCTTTTCATTTAAAGAGGAGATCACCTCGACAGAGTTTACCTTCTTACCGGTTGGAGATCTCTCGGTGTGCCATTGCGAGTAGTTCAGCATCATCTCATCAAGTATATTTGTGGCAGCACCAAGCGTGGTTGACATAAAAGTTCCTCCCGCGGCCGAATCTAACAGGTTCCGCGAGGTGAAGTTCAAGCCTGCATAAAAAGTCTAGATAACCATCCAGGTAGTCAGTCCATGTGTGGGGCAGTTCTTGACAAGCGTCTTCATACGTTCCCAAGCCTGGGCAACGTGTTCATTATCCAATTGCCTGAAATTCATAATGTTACTCCGCAATTGAATAATTTTAGCAGGGGGATAGTACTTCCCTATAAAAGCATCTTTGCATTTACTCAAGGAATCGATATTGTTCTTGGGCAATGATTGTAGCCACTCCTTGGCTCTTCCTCTCAAAGAGAAAGGAAAAAGCTTCAGCTTGACGATGTCTCCATCCACTTCCTTGTACTTCTGCATGTCGCAGAGCTCGATAAAGTTGTTTAGGTGCAAGGCAGCATCTTCTCCTGCTCCTGAGAATTGATCTTTCATGACAAGGTTAAGCAGAGCAGGTTTAATCTCATAAGAAGGTGCTGAAGTGGCAGGTGGAGCAATAGGAGTGCAGATAAAATCACTGGTTTTGTGACTAGTGAAGTCACACAACTTAGTGTTTTCATTGGAACCCATAGTAGCAGCAGGTACTTTTGGTATTTTTGATTAAGGACACAAAAGTAAAAACTGTAAGGTAAACTAACAAGGCTAAAAAGCAAAGCTAAAAGATAGTGTGCAACTCCCCTATCTTGTAGACTGGAGTCCCCGACAACGGCGCCAGAAAACTTGCTGATGGCAAGAGAGTTTTAATACTCTTCAAGCCCTCGTTGATTACCCCAAGTGCAGGGTGAGATATAGTGCAGCGGCAAGTTTTCCCTTGGCAAAGATACCAAGGGTTGTCTCCCGTAGGACTCCGAAAGATACAAGAAGGTGGTAAAGTGAAAAATGGCGCCGAGGTTGCTAGCTTCACCTGGACCTGCACACAGATACAAATAACTTTGCTCCCAACGAGTACAGAGGAGTTGTCAATTCCTCCGGCCTTGCTATTTACAAAGGATCAACGCAAGAGATAATAATAGTGGCAACTGAAAGTAAAGACTGAAAGTAATAAGGGTGTAAAAAGTGATAAAAAAGATGGACCAGGGTCCCGTGATTTTCACTAGTGATGTCTCTCTCCCAAAAGACGATAAAAGTGCTAGCGAGGTAAACTAATCACAGTTGGGCAATTGACAGGATTATGAAGGCACAGCAATGCTAACTATGCTGCAAAGAAAGGAAGGGCTCAAAAGCAATGGGCAGTACACCAAGGTAAGTAGACCGAAATCCATCTGCATCTACTACGAATCATCCACCTTGAGATATCTATCCAAAACATCTCGCTGGTATTAAGTTGTGAATCCCACCCAAAGTGTAAACTCAAAGCAACAGACAACTGCATTAAAAGAACTTTGCGTAAAGTAAACAATCCTTGCACCCGCAGGTACAAGCACCGTTGTTTAATCCCTGGTGGCAACAGCATATCCCCTAGTCTCATGTTTCTGTCACTCAAGCTAGACATCAAGGGGCTGAACCCACAATCGAGCATAACGCTCTCTCTTGGAGTTGCAAATAAAATACTTGGCCAAAGCAAATACTGCAACGGAGAACATGCAAGAATTTACTCAAGAACAAAATATAAAAGAGAAGAACCAAATATATTACTCATCACAATCTGAACATAGTCTCATAATCCATCAGATCCCAACAAACTCAGCATAGCAATAGCAGAAATTACATAGATGCCTCGATCATGTGAGGCAGCTCACGAGGACTCGAAAGTGGAAGCACAAAAGGGGGAGATATAGATCACATAGCTACTGGTCACGGACCCATGGTCCAAGGGAAACTACTCACGGTACATACGGGAGGCGTCCATGGCTATGGAGGGTCTCCCGGAGGGGGTAGCTTCTCCCGACAGGGTGCCGAAGCATCGTCTCCAGGCAGCCCCGATCTTGAAACGGCGGCGGCGGCGGAATAGAGGCGAGATCGCGAAAAAGGAGTCCGTCCTAGGGGTATCCACCCCGAGGGGTAAATATAGGCGAAGGGGGCGTCGAGGGGACCCACCAGGCAGCCAGGAGGCCTCCTGGCCTCCTGGTGGTGGCCCCCCTTCTCTCTCTTGGTGATTCCGGAAGCTTCTGTTGCGCTGATTTTTTATATATTTTTCCCGGAATTTTTGAAGCACTTTAAATGGTGATCCATTTATGTCACGTTTCTCATCTTCTTCCATTTCAAAAGTAGTGAGTCTCTCAAGAACATCAGCGGCAGCAAGACGTCTGACATCAGTCCTTTCCTTGATCATCAGCACAATGTGATCAAACGAGTCATCTAACGAGCGAAGCAATGTTCTGACAACTGAGTGAGGAGTAATGTCATCAGCACCGAGGGAAATCAACTCATTTGCAAGAGCTGTGAGTCTGCTGTAAATGGAGCTGAATTTTTCACCCTCGAGTCTTTTGAAGCGATAGAATTTGCTTCGAAGTGTGTCAATTCTGGTATCTCTCTGGGTAGAAACACCTCACCAATCTTTTCAAGATAGTCCCAGACACCTTTGGCAGTTGGAATATTCTTCACTTCATGATACTTTTCTGGTGTCAAGTGATTGGTGATGAACACCCAGATTACAGAATCAAGATCAATCAGTTGAGCTTCTTCAGGAGTGATGGCATTCTTGTCTGCAACTGTAACACCATGCAAGACAACTTGCCAAGCGGTGGAATTGATAGCCATGATATTTCTTTTCATCTTGTCCTTCCAGTACGAGTAATCCTTCCCATTGAAAATAGGAATAGGTTCGCCGGAGCGAATAGCTGCGAAAGACATACTTGAAGACACTCCAGGAGGTTAATCCAAAACACACAGAGTGTAAGGAGTGAGTAGCTCTGATACCAATTGAAAATCCAAGTATGTGATCAGAGGGGGAGGGGGTGAATGATCACTTCAAAATTTTCTACTGAAACTATTGAAGTGAAGCATAAGCAGTGCGGAATAGCGAAGAATAACTGGAAGCGAAACTAAATGCAGTGAATCAAAACACATTGAAGCATAACAGTGAAGCAAATGCAATACTGAAGGTAAATGCTTGAATTAAAACGAACTGGGACTCGACGATGTTTGTTCGACCAGTTCACGCTCTGCAAAGCGCTACGTCTGGTTGGAGGGACTGGTGATTGAACACCTGGAGCAAAACTCTCTCCGTCCGTTGCTCCACTGCACCAAACTCCTTGAGCCTGGCCAGTTCTTCACTCGTGGTTGATTATTAAGGAAATCACCGAAACCTTTGACAAACTGGACTTCGAGGTGACAATTACTCTTCGCTCTCTGAAGAACAACTCTCTAACCTTCTAGGAGACTTGCAGTTCTCCAAGATAAAAAGGCTAGCAAGCTTCCACCTAAGTCATCTCGAATCTACTCAGATCAATGGGACTTAGGTTTCAGTATCTGGATTTTGGGTTTTGCTTCGGTGGCGTTTTTGGGGTGCTCTCTGCAATCTCTCTCAGGAATAATCTTGGAACAGCCCACCGCAAATGGAGGAGGGGGCGGCGTATTTATAGTTGGCGATCCCGAGGTGCGGAATGACCAAATTGACCCGAGGTGACAGCTTGACACGTGTCCACAACGGTCGGATTTGTCATCACTGCGCAACTTTACTTGAGGAACAAGTAAAGCTGACTCACGGACTTAGTTTTGCTTCAGTAGCCCAAGAACGAAGTCTTTGCTACCGAAACTCAACTTAGTGCACATGAGATTTCTTCACTCAGGCTCTCACTTGGTGTGGATTTGATCTGAGCATATCTCAATGACTTCGGTGTCCACAAACTAAATACCCCTCTTGATAGTACGGTTTGTCCTATGACTCAAAGAATAGAAAAAGAACTACACAAAAACATCTAAGTCTTGCGCCGTCCTCTTCATTTCCTTCAATGAGTATAGCTTCAGGACACCTTCATTTTTGGGGGTCATCCTTCGTGATTAAGCTTCACTCCATGGGTAATGCTTCGATAACTTGAAGAACTTCCCTGAAGCTTTATCACTTAGCTTGTCCTTCAGGAACCTGTACAACTGTTTACACTAGAAAACATTGTCAGTTCCTCTACTGTCTTGTCCAACAATATCCAAAACACACGGGGTGAAACTTTTGCTCTTACAATCTCCCCCTTTTTGGACTATTGTTGACAAAACAGGCATCGATAAGAGATATTGAAGTTTTTGTGAAGAGAAGGAACAAACTCTAAGATATGAAGTTTTTGGCTCCCCCTGAATGCAAGCATCGAAGATTTATATAATCGAAGTTAATGCTTGAGAAGAATTTCTTCGGTGGAGAGCAAAACATAATAACTTAGCGAATACACTTGCATTAGACGATGTATATATCCAGGAATGAATGCAATTGCTTCCAATAACCTGTGACTTAGAAAGAGACAACCACCTGCAAGATAGAAGATACGAAGCAATACTTGCAAGAAAAGTGGTTATTAAAACTTAAGCGTATCACAGGAGTAGCATGACCGAAGTAAAACTTAAGTTACAACCCAATCGAAAAAGAATGGAATGGTTGTTGTAACTTAACCAAACGACGCAAATGGCTAACCCTTTACCCGATGCAGAACTAACTCATCGATGCCCTCATTCTCCCCCTTTTTGTCAATGATTGGACAAAAGGTTGAGAGGAGGTTCGAGAGATCTAACGCGTGGCATCAGCACCCTGAGGACCCGATGAAGCAGAGCTCGACGAAGACTCATCAGACGAAGATTCATTGCCCGAGGATTCTTCTTCGGAAGAAGACGCGCGAACAGCTTCATGACGACTCTGAGTGATGAGGTTGATGTCGAGGTCGCTGTCGTCGAGGCCGTCGTCGTCCTTGGAGGTGATGGAGTCATTCTCCGAGATGGTATCTGGCCGGATTGGTTCAGGTTCGTTGACGAAGAAGACTTCATCAATCTTGTGCAGGGGAGGGATCTTCTGAGTCGGGCGGTCCACTGTGTCATCACGTGAAAAGTTTCGGCGTAGATGGTCATATTCTTTGAAGATGCGATGCTTACGAAGTCTTTTCACTGAGTTGAACTGCCGGAGGCCCTGCCAGGAATGACGCTTCAGAACACGCAGGTACTGATTGTTGTTCATAGCAATGTTGCCAACACGATTTATCTCGTTAGCAAGCCATTGCATCTGGCGTTGATTTGCTTCAATGTAGTTTTCTAGCATTTGCTGCGAACGAAGATTAACTTCAAAGTGATGGCAGTCTTTCTGAAACTTCTTTGATAAGTTGCGCTCATTGACTTCGTGGCGAACACCAACATAATTGGCAAAGGGATCATTGGGCTTCCTCAGCAGATCCAAAGAGTCACGCACTGGGGGCGTGAAAAGCTTCGGGTGATGACGAGCCACAAAGTCTTCATTCCTGCCATAATCACAGACAACTTGCAGCCAAGGAGCATAAGGTTTCAGTGTGAATGGTAGCTCCGCTGCAAGAACCATATTCCTGATGAAGCGGTCTTCAAAGTCAAATAGAAGACCATGAGTGAGCTTCTGGATAGCATGCCTTGTTTCAGGATAGAGATTCGATTCTTCCGAAGCAGTACTCAAAGGAATCAATGAGTTGGACAGGATATAAAACCAAGTCCTGGAAATGAAATTCAAATGCTTCGGGCGAATGTTTTGAGGAATATGGCCTTCAGTGGCTTCAGGGTCCAGCAAAGTTGCAAAAACTTCTTCAGACAGAACTGGCTCAGTATGAATCTTTTCATGAACACCAGAATGCCTTGGAATATTACCAATTTCCATGAATTCAACTGAGGTCATTCCGAATACTTTGCCTTGAATCATCCATTCCAATATCCATGTGCTGGGATCATCAGCTTCACCAGATACATAAAGTGTTGCATAGAATTGCTTGATGAGCTCGGAGTTGAAGGGTGTGGTCAATGCAAACAGTCGAGTCAAATTCTGGTTTTCAATAGTTTCGAGGACATTCTGAAAGCATGAGGCAGTTGAGAGACTTCGCATGTCCAAAAACTTGTACCGAAACAGGACGCCTTGCTGACAGAAGACCTTGGTGTATAAGATTTGCTGTTCTGCTGTCCAAAAGCGAAGATCATCAGCAGTTCGATCCGACGCATATGGACTGACACCAAAGAATCGAAGATTCTTCCTATGCTGGTCCATGTCAAATTCCGGGCCATGCCTCGAAGAATAACCAGCACCCTTGAAAATGGGAAAGGTTTCACGAGGGTAGATGGAGTCAAGCAGGGTATCTTGGCACGGACGAGAACGCTCACGAATCCTTTGCAGAGGAGCAATTGGATTGACTCTGGAATGGTCAGCAGATTGAGCGACTACTAGCGCTTGCTCTTGCGATGGATTCAGAATCTGGACTTGTTCGTCTTCGTCATCATGTGCTTCAGTGTCGGGCACATGTGCTTCAGACTCTTGAACAGTTCTGGCGGGAGAAAAGTCTCGGGAAACATGGGTTCTGGAGTGGGTTGGGGATGGAGCATTGGCTTCATGGGGAGGGGATGAAGGTGGAGTGGGAATCCTTTGTGGTTCGGGGGTTGGGGCACGAGGGGGAATGGGTGTGGGAACACGAGGTGGTATGGGAGTGGTTGTTCGAACAGGCGTAGGAGTGGGAGTAGGAGCTTTCTGGGGTGGAGTTTGCTTGGGGTTGGTTCTGGTAGGAGGAGGTGTGGGAGCATGTTTGGTGGGTGGAGCTGAAGGCTTTGGAGTGGGCTTGGATGGCTTTGGCTTCGGTGCAGGGGTGGGAATGGCTTCAGGAGAATCCTGTAACCGTTCATCACTTGTATCCATGTCTGCGGCTTCGGCCAAAGTAACCTTGCGCCTTTTGGTGGTCTTCTTCTTTGGTGAGGGTCCTGTAGCCTTAGTTGCAGCAGGCTTAGGAGATGGTGCAACAACACGTTCAACTTCAGGCGAAGCTTTACGTTTCCTGGACTCTCTTTCCATAATGGAAGCATTATGGGTCTTCACCATGTCATCTACAGCAGCCTTGACTCTGCCTTTGAAGATTTTGATATTATCTTTGGTGGTGAAATTGACTTCAGTCACTCGTTGAAGCAATCCCAAGGCGTGCTGTTTGAACTCTTCTTCAGGTTCAGATTCAACTCTCTTCTGATAGTTGTGAATCTTTTTCATTTCAGCCCTATCTCTGGAATGCAAATCCTTCAGCTGACTGATCATGGTGGTGATCATTGCTTCAATAGATTTGGATATGTAGACTTCTCCAACATCAAAAGCTTCTGGATCTTCAGCTGCACACTTCTCCCAAAGGGCTTCAGTGATGCCCAACTGATCCCAGAGTTCTTCTTCACGTGGGTCAGGGAATGGTTGATCACTCTGTGGATCAGCGTCAGCTTGAGCTTCAGGCAAGGATATGCCTTTCTGCTTCGAAGGAATGGCTGAGGGAGACATATCAACTACGGGCTTCTTCTGGCTTGCCCTAGCAGCTTTCTCTGCTTTCTTTGTCCTGAGGCCTTCTAACGAAGCCTTACGTTTTGCTTCAGTATCAGCAAGCAGTTTAGCTTCAGCTGCTGCCTTCTCTTCATTCTTTGCGGCTTCGGCGAGCTTGCGCTTCGTCTCAGTCTTCTCAGCAGCAATCTTGGCAGCATCTAATTCCCTTTTCTGCCTAGCAGCATCTTCCTCGGCCTTCTTCTTGTCGGCTGCGCTTCGGGCAGCGATATTGCGCTCAAGTGCCTCTTCGAGGTCTTTTTCTCTCAACTTTTCTTCAGTGAGCTTGTGCTTCACTGAAGGCTTTGATGCAACAGACTGCTTGGGCTTCGGTGGGACTCAAACCTTTGTAGGCTGTCTCTTGGCGGGGTCTTGCTTCTGTTTGAATCTTCTCTCTTCTTCAGGGGCGTCAGCCGGTGGCTTGGAGGCTAAAGGCTTCGAGACCACTAGATTAGAGAGGTCAATATTGGGGCGAGCAGAAGGCTTGACCCTAGCTTCAGGTTTATCTCCTGGCTTCTTCTTCAGCGGGATCTTAAGTTTTTGCTTCGTGGGGGGAGCAGAATCCTCTGATTCATCATCAGCTTCGACTTCTGATTCGTCATCAGCTGCATTTGATTCATCCATGATGGAATCTTCCAGAGCAGCTTGCTCTAATCTGGCATGTTCTTCATCTTCAGTGGTGGCATGGGGTGGTGAAGCAGATTTCTTCTTCAGTTTCTTCTTCTTCTTGCTAGGCCCAACACCTTGGGCTTCAGCTTCGGCCAGCTTGGCTGCTTTCTTCTCTTCTTTCAGCCTTTTGGCTTCAGCTGCAATTCTCAAACGTTCTTGTTCATCTGGATAGTCATCTGGTGTCTTGAGGGTGTTGGGGTGAGGAAGCTTCGGTGGGACTGGGTAGTACAAGTGACGATTTTCTTCAGTGTACTGACTGCACATGGTTGAAGTATATCGATATGGTGGACTGAAGGCGAACTGCATGGTCCACTTCCAGGTGGGAATACTCTTGAACTTGTACCAACGAACTGCCCAGTACCGGCGAATGTTTTGCAAACGATTCTTGCGCTGATCCTTGGTCTCATCTGGAGGTGTGTCATAACCAAGTTCAATGCGAATGGATTCAGGGATGCCTCTGGCGTTGTTCTTTTCCTTAGTTCTTCCTCCTTTCTTCTTCGGAGCAGTCTGTTCTGCTTCGTTGATGTGATCAAGGTTTGGTGAGTCATTGCCGAATTCTAACTCCGCAGACATCCTGTGAAGGAAGCATAAGGGTAGCGAGGGAAAAAGACAAGTATGGAATGAGCACCAACAAAAGTTTCGACCAAAACACTTTTGACAAGAGATTCAGTGAAGAAATTTGGGAAGAGATTCTTGACTGTTCTGAGCTAGACTTAATCTCACACGAGATGAGCTGAAACCCTAACACAGAGAAGTTGAATTCTAACCCTAAGTTCTAACCTGAATCGAGATGGAAACCTTGACTAGCAGAAACAGATTTCCCAACAGAGCAACGATCCAACGGATCTAAGAACCTAAAGAAATCATCCAAAGACGAACAATCTAAGAACTCGGATCCAATCTGGAAATAGAGGAACGAAAAAGGTGGATATTGGATCGAGGCTTGGCGTACCCTAACTCGGTGGCGTCAAGCTTCTACGGCGGCGATGAGCGGGGAAGACGTGCTCGTCGACGGCGTGAAGTCCACGGCGGCGCTCTTCCGGCAGCAAAGCGGCGAGAACGGCGACGGGGACGAGGAGCTCGGCGGCGCTCGGGAGAGAGATGGGGTTCCGGGGAGATGCGAATGAGATGAGGAAGGCTTCGCTGGGGTGGGATGCCTTATATAGGCCGGTCTGACAGGAGTTGTCAGATCAGATCGAACGGCCCCCAGCGCCTGTCTCTCCGGATTCTACGGTGAGGATTTCGTGGCGAATCGCGAGAAAATCTCAACGACCCGGATTTGACGGGATCTCAACGACCGAAGAATAAGTCCTCGACATGAGCAAAAACTTCGATGAAAGTTGGAAGCATTTGCTTCGGAACTCAATGACGTTCGAAGCAAAATACTTTCCGTGTCAATTGTGCTCAACCATTTTGGACAGATAGAGTAAGAACGAAAGAGAATAGAAGGAGTAGGGTCCGAAACTTATCACCTTGAAGAAAAAATCAAACGAAGCAAAAGGTGATAAGCATAGAGGACAAAATTCAAACGAAACTAAAATAAAGAAAACGAAGCTTAAAAATAAACAACGAAACTAAATAGATAGGCTACGAAGTAAATGAATATAAAAAAAACTTCAGTCTTACAGTACATGTCGTGAGGCCAATATATTGAGCTCACACCTTAATGTACAGAACCTTTTCTCATCCAATGGTTTCGTGAAAATGTCTGCCAGTTGATCTTCTGTTCTGACATGACTAATAACAATATCTTCACGCTGAACATGATCACGAAGAAAATGATGGCGAATATCAATATGCTTCGTGCGAGAGTGCTGTACAGGATTGTGAGCAATTTTGATTGCACTCTCATTATCACATAGGAGTGGAATTTTCTTCACATGAATACCATAATCCTTCAGCGTTTGCTTCAGCCATAGAATCTGGGTACAACATGACCCAGCTGCAATGTATTCAGCTTCAGCAGTAGATATTGAAACGCAGTTTTGCTTCTTCGAAGCCCAACACACAAGTGATCTTCCAAGGAAATGACAAGTCCCTGAAGTTGATTTCCTATCCACACGATCACCAGCCCAGTCTGAGTCAGAATAGCCAATAAGATCAAACTGAGCACCCTTGGGATACCACAACCCCAAGGTAGGTGTGTGAGCAAGATAACGAAGAATTCTCTTTACGGCAGTATGATGTGATTCCTTTGGATTTGCCTGAAAACGAGCACAAATGCAAACTGAAAGCATAATGTCAGGTCTAGATGCACAAAGATATAAAAGAGATCCAATCATAGACCGATACTTCTTCTGGTCGAAGGCTTTGCCCTTCTCATCTGCATCTAAGAAGCCATTGGTAGGCATTGGCGTCTTGATAGTTTTGCATTCAGTAAGACCAAACTTCTTCAGGCAATCCTTGAGATATTTTTCTTGAGAAATAAAGGTGCCATTTTTCTGTTGACGGATTTGAAGTCCAAGAAAGAACTTCAGTTCACCCATCATAGACATTTCATATTTCTTTGACATCATAGTGGCAAATTCTTCGCTGATCTCAGTGTTAGTGCATCCAAAAATGATGTCATCTACATATATTTGACATACAAACAAATCACCATTATAAGATCGAGTGAAAAGAGTTGGATCAGTGGTTCCTGGTTTGAAGCCTTTCTTCAGAAGGAAATCCTTCAAGGTGTCGTACCAAGCACGAGGTGCTTGCATCAACCCATAAAGAGCCTCGTGTAACCTATACACCATGTCGGGTTTCTTTGGGTCTTCAAAACCTGGAGGCTGCATAACATACACTTCTTCCTCGATTTCTCCGTTAAGAAAAGCACTCTTCACATCCATTTGATAAAGCAGAATACCATTGAAATTTGCAAAAGCAAGCATGACACGAATGGATTCGAGACGAGCAGCTAGAGCATAGGTTTCACCGAAATCGATACCTTCAATTTGGGTGTAACCTTGTGCTACCAGACGTGCTTTGTTCCTTACCACTATACCATCTTCATCTTGCTTGTTGCGAAAGATCCACTTAGTACCAATGATGTTGTGCTTCGTGGGATCAGGTCTATCAACTAAGGACCAGACTTTGTTTCGCTCGAATTGGTTAAGTTCTTCGAGCATGGCAGTTAACCAATCTGGATCCTTCATGGCTTCATCAAACTTTGATGGTTCTAACATGGAGACAAAGGAGAAATTTCCACAGAAGTTAGCCAAACGAGTACGAGATCGAGTTGTAGGACGACCTGGTTGATGAATTTCTTCAAGAATCGAGTCAACATCAACTCTTCTTCGGACTCGTGATAAGGTTGAATCATTTGCGTCAGGCTCAGCTTCTGCTTCAGGATCTGCTTCAGCTTCAGGATCTGCTTCACCTTCAGCATCAGCATTTCCTTCGATCCTTTGCTCTTCTTAGTCCTGTTCATCATTAGCTTCAGGATGTTGATTTCCAGTGCCCCGGGCTATGTGTGGGAACATTGGACCATCATCATCCTTATCAGCTTGACGAGCATTGGCTTCAACAGGGCGAATCTCTCCAATAGCCATGGTCCTGATCACTTCATCAAGAGGAGGTTCATCTAGATCATGAGGCAAATGCTCTTTTTGAGAGCCATTAGTTTCATCAAATCTCACATTCACTGTTTCCATAACTTTCCCAAAGTGAGAGTTATAGACCCTGTAAGTGTGAGAGTTTGAGCCATAACCTAGAAGAAAACCTTCATGTGCCTTAGGGGAAAACTTGGAGCTATGATTCATATCTCTAATAAAGCATGGAGCACCAAACACTCTAAGGTATGAAACATTTGGTTTGTTACCAGTGATAAGCTCATATGAAGTTTTCTTCAAAAACTTGTGAAGGTAAACCTTGTTGATGATGTGACAAGCTGTGTTAATTGCTTCGGCCCAGAACCTAATAGGGGTCTTGTATTCAGCAAGCATAGTTCTGGCCGTCTCAATAAGAGTTCTATTCTTCCTTTCAACAACACCATTCTGTTGAGGTGTATAAGCAGCAGAGAACTCATGAGTAAATCCATGATCATCAAGAAAATCTTCAATATGAGTATTTTTGAATTCAGTTCCATTATCACTTCGGATATGCTTCAGAGATAATTCATATTCTGTTTGAGCTCTCTTGGCGAATGACTTGAAGATTTCAACAACCTTGCTTTTGTCATCCAAAAAGAAAACCCAAGTATAGCGAGAGAAGTCATCAACAATAACTAGACCATATTTGTTTCCTCCCAGACTTGCATAATTTTGAGGACCAAAAAGATCCATATGAAGCAATTCAAGAGGACGTGTGGTAGTCATGATAGTCTTCGCTGAATGATGTTTCTTCGTGATTTTACTAGCTTCACAAGCACTGCAGAGACGATCCTTATCGAATTTTACTTCACTAAGACCAATAACATGATTCTTCTTCACTAAGTTATGAAGATTTCTAATCCCTGCATGACCAAGTCTTCGATGCCATAGCCACCCAGATGAAGCTTTTGCCATTAAGCAAGTGGATACAGCAGGGCCCGAAGAAAAATCAACAATGTATAAATATCCCTTTCGGTAACCCTCGAAGACAAACGTATAGTCATCCTGTGAAAAGACAACACAACGCGAAGCAGAAAACAGAACAAGCATACCCATATCGCATAACTTCGAAATAGACATAAGATTATATCCAAGTGATTGGACTAGCATAACCTTGTCAATGTGCTTATCCTTCGATATGGCAATCTTACCCAAACCTAACACTTTACCTTTGTTGTTATCACCGAAGGTAATGTACTTCAGAGAAGACTGAGATAGTTTTTCTTCGGTGAATAATTCCTTGTAGAATTAGTTCTTCTTAACCACCCACAAACGAGCAGGTGACTGAGAAGACGTTGAAGCACTGGCTGAAGCAATATTAAAGCGAACAGGAGTATATTGCTTTGGTGTACCATCAAGCACACCATAAATGTAAGTCCTCTGTGAACGGTTAGCATAAGTATGAGTATATGCAATCTTAGTATGATTATTGTGAGGACGATAAGTATGACGACCAGTACGATAGTATTGCTTCTGCGGAACATTTGATTCGGTCACCAAAGGATCATTTCTCGTTTCAAGAGAATAGAAATGATTCGGTGGAACCGAAGACTTTCCCTGCATGGTATGGTTAGCAGGCAGTTTTTCCACAAGTGCTTTCTGCACCCATATATGCTTTTTATAGAAGCCATTCTTAGGAGGAGTACCAACATACTCAGCTGTAACCTTTCCCTGTTCATCTTTGATGAGCTTGTACTCAGAATCAAGTGATTCGTCCACAATGTCTTTGTTCATCTTGCAATCAAAACCTGAAAGGTTAGCTATATCAATGGGATTCCCCTTCGCAAGGACCCAAACACTCTTAGGATACTGCTCAGGTTCCCAATAGGTGCCATCGGGGTTTATCTTTCTCTCAAACCCAACACCTTCATTCCTGGGATTCCTGTGAAGGAGAGCTTTCCTCAGGATATCACAGAGATACTGGTGACCTTGCACACTTTTGAACATCCTTGTTTCAAATAAGTTTTTCAACCTGAGGAGTTCCTCGGTAACAGTAGGGTTTTCCTCATCAGAGGCATTAGTGTCATCAATAACAATAGGAGCTTTGCGTTTGGAATCAGTTTTGCTTCGTTCCAAACAAACCAAACAAGGTGATTCAGTTTCATGATTTGCTTCAGAACCTTGTTGAGCCATGAGAGAGAGGTTGACATTTTCCAACTCTTCATGAGCCTCATTCAGTTTTTCGAGAGCCATTTTCCTCTGAAGGAATTCATAGGTAAGCTTCTCATAATCAACCGAAAGAAGATCATGCCGAGAGGATAACTCTTCAAACTTTTCTTTTAGAGCTTCATGCTCATTAGTCAAAGTTTGACCTTTCTCTATCTCATCGATCAACAGTGTTTCTGATTTCTTAATGGTTTTTCTTAGTGAATCAAGTTCATCTTGTTGGATTGAAGCAATTTTAGCAAGTTTAGCATAGCTTATCTTTGAATCACTGTCATATGAGGAACAATCAGAAGTATCATTGTTAGATTTTGATGAGGATACCTTCGCCTTGGCCATGAAGCAATATGCAGGAGATTCATCTTCACTACTGTAGTTGGTGAAGAATGAGCTCGAAGCTTTTGCCGAAGCATCTGATGAAGCAAATGCCAAACCAGCAACACCATCTGATTCGGATCCAGACCCAGACCTTGAGCCTGAATGAGCTTCGGACCCAGAGGCTTCGTCATCAGAATTCATCTCCTTTCCTAGATAGGCCTTGGCTCGGTGAGAGCTGCTTCGACGAGACGAGTGAATCTTCGAAGAAGAACCCTCACGCTTCTTGTGATACTTCTTCTTCTTATCATCATCAGAATCTTTCCTCTTATCTCTTCTCGAACTGGAATCATGTCTCTTGGATTCATATCTTCTTGAAGATCTGTGGGACTTGGATGAGGAGACTCTGAGCGAATGTTTTGCTCTGTTCTCAGCTTCCCACAGAGGACAATCGACAATGAAGTGACCTGGTTTCTTGCACTTGTAGCAACAATTGTCTTTTGATGGAGTGCTTCTTGAGGATGAACGGTGAGAAGAGTGACTGGAGCTTCTCGAAGAATAATTCTTCTTCGGTGAAGAAAAACCTTTTCTTTGGAAACGGTTGAAGCGTCTCATGATCAATGCCAAATCCTTCCCAATACTTGCAGGATCATCTGATTCTACACCTGAAGCAGAACTGACCTCGGGCGAAGAATGACGTGAAGCTTTTGCTTTCAAAGCATGAGTTTTTCTTCGTGATCCATTTATGTCACGTTTCTCATCTTCTTCCATTTCAAAAGTAGTGAGTCTCTCAAGAACATCAGCGGCAACAAGACGTCTGAAATCAGTCCTTTCCTTGATCATCAGCACAATGTGATCAAACGAGGCATCTAACGAGCGAAGCAATGTTCTGACAACTGAGTGAGGAGTAATGTCATCAGCACCGAGGGAAATCAACTCATTTGCAAGAGCTGTGAGTCTGCTGTAAATGGAGCTGACTTTTTCACCCTCGAGTCTTTTGAAGCGATAGAATTTGCTTCGAAGTGTGTCAATTCTGGCATCTCTCTGGGTAGAAACACCTTCACCAATCTTTTCAAGATAGTCCCAGACACCTTTGGCAGTTGGAATATTCTTCACTTCATGATACTTTTCTGGTGTCAAGTGATTGGTGATGAACACCCAGACTACAGAATCAAGATCAATCAGTTGAGCTTCTTCAGGAGTGATGGCATTCTTGTCTGCAACTGTAACACCATGCAAGACAACTTGCCAAGCGGTGGAATTGATAGCCATGATATTTCTTTTCATCTTGTCCTTCCAGTACGAGTAATCCTTCCCATTGAAAATAGGAATAGGTTCGCCGGAGCGAATAGCTGCGAAAGACATACTTGAATACACTCCAGGAGGTTAATCCAAAACACACAGAGTGTAAGGAGTGACTAGCTCTGATACCAATTGAAAGTCCAAGTATGTGATCAGAGGGGGAGGGGGTGAATGATCACTTCAAAATTTTCTACTGAAACTATTGAAGTGAAGCAGAAGCAGTGCGGAATAGCGAAGAATAACTGGAAGCGAAACTAAATGCAGTGAATCAAAACACATTGAAGCATAACAGTGAAGCAAATGCAATACTGAAGGTAAATGCTTGAAGTAAAACGAACTGGGACTCGACGATGTTTGTTCGACCAGTTCACGCTCTGCAAAGCGCTACGTTTGGTTGGAGGGACTGGTGATTGAACACCTGGAGCAAAACTCTCTCCGTCCGTTGCTCCACTGCACCAAACTCCTTGAGCCTGGCCAGTTCTTCACTCGTGGTTGATTATTAAGGAAATCACCGAAACCTTTGACAAACTGGACTTCGAGGCGACAATTACTCTTCGCTCTCTGAAGAACAACTCTCTAACCGTCTAGGAGACTTGCAGTTCTCCAAGATAAAAAGGCTAGCAAGCTTCCACCTAAGTCATCTCGAATCTACTCAGATCAATGGGACTTAGGTTTCAGTATCTGGATTTTGGGTTTTGCTTCGGTGGCGTTTTTGGGGTGCTCTCTGCAATCTCTCTCAGGAATAATCTTGGAACAGCCCACCGCAAATGGAGGAGGGGGCGGCGTATTTATAGTTGGCGATCCCGAGGTGCGGAATGACCAAATTGACCCGAGGTGACAGCTTGACACGTGTCCACAACGGTCGGATTTGTCATCACTGCGCAACTTTACTTGAGGAACAAGTAAAGCTGACTCACGGACTTAGTTTTGCTTCAGTAGCCCAAGAACGAAGTCTTTGCTACCGAAACTCAACTTAGTGCACATGAGATTTCTTCACTCAGGCTCTCACTTGGTGTGGATTTGATCTGAGCATATCTCAATGACTTCGGTGTCCACAAACTAAATACCCCTCTTGATAGTACGGTTTGTCCTATGACTCAAAGAATAGAAAAAGAACTACACAAAAACATCTAAGTCTTGCGCCGTCCTCTTCATTTCCTTCAATGAGTATAGCTTCAGGACACCTTCATTTTTGGGGGTCATCCTTCGTGATTAAGCTTCACTCCATGGGTAATGCTTCGATAACTTGAAGAACTTCCCTGAAGCTTTATCACTTAGCTTGTCCTTCAGGAACCTGTACAACTGTTTACACTAGAAAACATTGTCAGTTCCTCTACTGTCTTGTCCAACAATATCCAAAACACACGGGGTGAAACTTTTTCTCTTACAAAGTTCTTTGAGCATATCAGTTAACCAATCTGGATCCTTCATGGCTTCATCAAACTTTGAAGGTTCTAGCATGGAGACAAATGAAAAGTTTCCCCAGAAGTTAGCCAAACGAGTACGAGAACGAGTTGTGGGACGACCTGGTTGTTGAATTTCTTCGAGGATCGAATCAACATCAACTCTTCTTCGCACTCGTGTCAGTGCATTTTCAATGACTTGAGGCTCTGGTTCTTCTTCAGGATCATTTCCTTCAGGACCAACATCTCCTTCCGGATTTGCATTTCCTTCAGGATCTGCATTTTCTTCGTTTCTGGGTTCTTCTTCGTCTTGTTCATCATTTGCTTCAGTATGTTGATCTCCAGTGCCCCGGGCTATGTGTGGGAACATTGGATCACCATTATCTTGATTAGCTCGACGAGCAATTGCTTCAACAGGGCGAATTTCTCCAATAGCCATTGACCTGATCACTTCATCAAGAGGAGGTTCATCTAGACCATGAGGGAAATGCTCTTTTTGAGAGCCATTAGTTTCATCAAACCTCACATTTACAGTTTCAATAACCTTCCCAAAGTGGGAGTTATACACTCTGTAAGTGTGAGAGTTTGAGCCATAACCTAGTAGAAAACCTTCATGTGCCTTAGGAGCAAATTTGGAGCTATGATTCATATCTCTAATAAAGCAAGGAGCACCAAATACTCTAAGATACGAAACATTTGCCTTGTTACCAGTGATAAGCTCATGTGAAGTATTCTTCAGAAATTTGTGAAGGTAAACCTTGTTGATGATATGACATGCAGTGTTAATTGCTTCCGCCCAGAACCTGATAGGAGTTTTGTATTCAGCAAGCATAGTCATGGCCATTTTAATAAGAGTTATATTCTTCCTTTCCACTACACCATTATGTTGCGGTGTATAAGCAACAGAGAATTCATGAGTAAATCCATGATCATCAAGAAATTCTTCAATATGAGTATTTTTTTTAATTCAGTTCCATTATTACTTCGGATATGCTTCAAAGATAATTCATATTCTGTTTTAGCTCTCTTAGCGAATGACTTGAAGATTTCAACACCTTTTCTCTTGTCATCTAGAAAGAAATCCCAAGTATAACGAGAAAAATCATCAACAATGACGAGACCATATTTGTTTCCTCCCAGACTTGCATAATTTTGAGGACCGAAAAGATCCATGTGAAGCAATTCAAGGGGACGAGTAGTGGTCATGATAGTCTTCGCGGATGTCGGGACCCGGAATAGGCGTATGTAATTCCAGTCACGATGCAATCACATGGAGAGCCGAGAACCGTACCCACTTGTCTAAGCAGACAAGGCCAAGCACAGAACGTTCTCGGTAAGCATCGAACGTGAGGGGCATCCCATTCAGGCCGGATGATCAACTGAGATGGGTCCTCAACATCCGCTCACAAGTCTAAATGTTTATTGGTGGTGAATCCCATATTCATAGACAAGTCGCCTTAACCATGTTATCGATTGAATCCTAACTCTTACATAGACTTACTCCAGCCCGATCACTTAGTCGGGGTCTAGGGCGGGCTCAATCATACAACAAAGTGTGCACGTGACAGAGTCACGAGCAATCGCATCGCGATGCCCCAAGCTGCGCACATCTAAGGGCCACCTGGTGTATAAAGGACCGCCAGCCAGATCACAACTAAGGTCTCGAAAACCCATACTAAGACATGCATGTTATAAACATACACGCAGCACACATGCCTAGTATGAACAGCAGGTATCATCACATAACTCTACAAAGTACTTCTTTATTTACTTACACATAGAGTATACAAAGATCACATGTCTGTGATCAACATTACATCATACAACAGAAGCAAATTAGGTCTGAGTACAGACAAGATTAACAAATGGCTTAGAGAAGCCTTGTAAACATACATGCCCTTCCACGAGGGACTAGACTGCTGTCTGGAACTATACTACCAAGGTCAACGTCGAGCTTCAGATCGGTGACTCCATCAGGGTCCGGGTTGTCATCTAAAACATAGAATAAGCAAACGTGAGTACAAAGTCGTACTCAACAAGACTTACATCAGATCTATACTACTCATGCTCAAGTATCAAGGTAAAGGAGGTGGGGTTCAACATGCAGAAGTGCCAGCTTTGACTTGGCTAATCCTGAACTACGAATACCAGACTTGAGGTAAGAAGCGTACACGAGTCCACTACATCTCCAACCAATTACACCACTATGGTGCCTTCCTCGACTTCCCCACGAGAAAGCACGCCATAGCACTCACACTTATCTTGGTGTATTTTAGAAGTATCCAGTTCAAGTTGTCTAATAATCAGGTACAGGTTCCAAGTAGTCCATAACCGCGGACGCGGCTATTCGAATAGTTTTGTTAACCTTGCAAGGGTGTAAGCTACACACACAAGACCATCGGTTACCGCCTTTTGCTCGCCACCGTTCAAGAGGTGACAGCGAGGATGTTCACCACGACACTTCGCTCACAACCGGTCTATTCCAGGAGTCGACTATCTGAGTTTGCCTCCGCTCGAGAGCCCGGCCGGATCAACGAAACGGACTCAAACAATGTAAGTGACCGAGACGCCACCTCTGGCAGATGGTTTTCCTGCCTCACAGGTGCACCCAGATATCTATATGATGCAACCAGTTCCTTCGTTCTTTTTCTATGCACATGTCAAATGGAAAGCCCGAACTAATGTGACTCCTGGACGTCGACACGGATCAAGGTACTAGGCCGAGAGGGGTCAGTGAGCCCAATGTGTGGTTGTACTCTTTGTCTTGGATTACCATACAAGAACTCGGTGCTTAAGGCGGTGTTCAACGAGACAACCCACTGTGTACTCCTACACAGCCTCTCATCGTTCACCTTGTATTAGGGTGGACTCACCAACACAGTTTCACTTTCATCAACACCATGTTCACTATCATCCCGACTCACATCAAAAGCAACCTCATTGTACCACTAAGCATGCAATAAGCATTAACAGTTGCAGTGGCCACATGATATCAATCAACTCCTATGTCAGCTAGGATTGTGGTTTGCTTACTACTGTGACAAGATGATAGGTCATGCATCGGATATGGGTTCAACTATGCGGTAGAATCGATACAAGGTGATCTCCTAAACATGCATAAGCGAGACTGAGAGGGAATTGGGATTTTATAGACATGATCAATGGGGTTTGCTTGCCTTGCTGACGATACACGGGGTTTAACGGTGGTCTTCTTCTTCGGGGGTGATCACCGTCTCGGAAAAGCTGGTACCGGAAACAATCATCAACAAGGGGGGACAACTTCGGAAGTAAAATGCACAAGCACATGATATTGTTGTGACATGAAGTAAAGGGTACTAATTTGTGGCAAATTCAATTTAATTGAAGTATATTGCATTTGGAATGCAAATTCAAACTCCAAATTCAAATTCAAATTAAGCCATATGCACATTTGCTACTGTTGCCCCATTTTAAAATGGTCAAACATGAAAACAAATTGCATATTCTTAATCCTTGCATTTTTCTGATAATTTTAGACATATTATTTGTCCGATTTGGAGTTAATATGAATTTTCTATGATTTGTTGAAGTTTTAACCAATTTCTGGATTTTCTGGAATATAATTAAATCTCTGGAAATTTGGTTTATTGCATCAGCATGATGCAATGCTGATGTCACAGTGGGGCTGACCAGTGGGCCACCACTGTCAGTGTCACAGGGGTTAACCCCCT
Source organism: Bromus sterilis (assembly GCA_950022295.1). NCBI lineage: Eukaryota > Viridiplantae > Streptophyta > Magnoliopsida > Poales > Poaceae > Bromus > Bromus sterilis. The sequence goes on along the minus strand of OX465601.1, from coordinate 179,109,906 downwards.
CTTAGTTAAGCCCCTGGATTAGTTTAGGGGCACTGGGGCCCAGGGGTCAGTGGGTTAGGGGGTAGTTAGGCACGGGATTAAGGTTAACCGGCCGGCGGCTAGCCGGCGGCAGCCACGGAACACGGCGGAGGAATGCCGGAGTGGCTTCCTGGCCACGGGGTGGCACGCGTAGGGCACCAGAGTGCTCCCCGTGCTCGCCCGCTTCACCAGAACCCACGGGGAGGCTCGGGGGTGACCGGAGCCCTGCCGGCGTTGAGGAACGCGGCAGCCGGAGTACTGCACAGGTGGGCTCGGCGATTCCAACCACGGGGAGGCGCTAGCTCAGGGGAAAAGCAAAGGAGCTCACCCCGGTTCGAAAGGAGGACTCGGCGAGATCGGGGAAGGCCAGACGGTGACGCAATCCGGCGAGAGGCTCACGGCGCCCGGCGGCGAACTCGTGAGGCGGATGGCTCCTCCAGTGGCTCTGGGCTCGATTCCCTGCTGTGGGGAGGTCCGGTTCGGCCGTTGGCCACGGCTGCGCGGCGAAGGTGCTCCGGGGAGCTCTCGGGCGGCTGCTAGAACGGCGAGGGGAGAGGAGGAGAACGGGCTAGAGGAGGGGGAAAAGACGCACGGCTTCTAGGGCGTCTCCGTGGCGCTGCTAGAAGGCCCGAGGCGGCCTGGAAGTCGCGAGGCGTCGCGGTGGCAGCGCCGGCGTGCTCCGCTGCCTCCATCGAGCAGCTTCGGGGGAGGGGGAAGAAGACGATAAGGGTGTGCGGGCTGGGCTGGACCAAGCGGGCCAGGGGGAATTAGTTGGGCTGGATGCCTCTCTGGCCACCTGTAGATTTCCTTTTATTTTTATTTTTCTGTAAATAGGTTGGCCCCACTAATTAAATTAGCTAGGCATTTTTAATAAATGTCCAAATAATTTTATAAATCCTAGGTGGCCAGTAGCTAGTCACATATAGAATTTGGACAATTTTGAAATTCAATATATTTTGAATTTCAATTCAAATAAGGGTCAAATTTAATTTCCATAGCACATTTTTAATTTTAGAAAATTCCATGAGCTTGGGATTGAACCCAAACCACTTTTGCAATGATCAGCAACAATTCTAGGAATTTTCCAAACATTCAAATGATTTTTGGAAAAAGATTTTTACCTGGCCATTTGAAAAAAATTCTCAGGGCTTTTCTTTTCCCCATTTTTGAATTTCTTTTGAAATTTTTACATGATGCAAAGGGGCACTCAAACCCTAGCACTTACCCTAGTTGGGGTTCTGACAGCGGAATGATGTTTCTTCGTAATTTTTCCAGCTTCACAAGCACTGCAGAGACGATCCTTATCGAATTTTACTTCGTTAAGACCAATAACATGCTTCTTCTTCATTAGATTTTGAAGATTTCTCATCCCTGCATGACCAAGTCTTCGATGCCATAACCAACCGGAAGAAGCTTTTGCCATTAGGCATGTGGATACAGCAGGGCCCGAAGAAAAATCAACAATATATAAATCTCGTTTTCGGTAACCCTCGAAGACAAACGTATAGTCATCCTGTGAAAAGACAACACAGCGCGAAGCAAAAAATAGAACAAGCATACCCATATCGCATAATTTAGAAATAGACATAAGATTATAACTGAGAGATTGAACTAGCATAACCTTGTCAATGTGCTTATCCTTCGATATGGCAACCTTACCCAAACCTAAAACTTTACCTTTGTTGTTATCACCGAAGGTAATGTACTTCTGAGAAGATTGAGATAGTTTTACTTCGGTGAATAACTCCTTGTCTCCGGTCATATGATTTGTGCAACCACTGTCCATGACCCATTCGAATCCACCGGAGACATAGCCCTGCAGAAGAATTAGTTCTTCTTAACCACCCACAAACGAGCAGGTGACTGAGAAGTGGTGGAAGCACTTGTTGAAGCAATATCAAATCGAACAGGGTTATATTGCCTAAGGGGACCATCAAGTACACCATAAATGTAAGTCCTCTGCGCAGGGTTAGGATATGAGTGAGCATATGCAATCTTATCATTGTTATCACGGTGACGGTAAGTATAGCGACCAGTGCGATAGTATTACTTTTGAGGAACATTTGATTCGGGCACCAGTGAATCATTTCTCTCCTCGAGAGAATAGAAGTGTTTCGGTGGTACTGAAGACTTTCCCTGCATAGAATGGTTAGCAGGCAATTTCTCAACGAGTGACTTGCGCACCCAGTTTTGTCTCTTATAGAAACCATTCTTTGGAGGGGCACCAATGTATTCGGCCGAAACCTTTCCTTCATGGTTCTTGATAAGCTTGTAGTCAGAATCAAGTGATTCATCAACAATAGCATTATCAATTTTGCAGTTATAACTTGAAAGATTAGCAATGTCTATAGGCTTATCCTTCACTAGCACCCATACAGTTTTTGGGTACTACTCAGGTTCCGAGTAAGTGCCATCAGGGTTTAGCTTCCTTTCAAAGCCAACACCTTCATTCCTAGGATTCTGTGAAGTAGTGCCTTCTTTAGGATATCACAAAGGTGCTGGTGTCCCTGGACACTTTTGAACAAACCTGTTTCAAACAAATCTTTCAACCTGAGGAGTTCATCGGTAACAGCAGAGTTTTCCTCATCTGAGGCATTAGTATCATCAATAATAATAGGAGCTTTGCCTTTGGAATCAGTTTTGCTTCGTTCCAGACTAGTTAAGCAAGGTGAATCGGTTTTATGATTTTCTTCAGAACCTTGTTGAGCCATGAGAGAGAGATTGATGTTTTCCAACTCTTCATGAGCCTCTTTCAGTTTTTCGAGAGCCATTTTCCTCTGAAGAAATTCATAGGTAAGCTTCTCATAATCAACTGAAAGAAGATCATGCCGAGAGGATAGTTCTTCAACCTTCTCCTTCAGAGCGGCATGCTCATTAGTTAAAGTTTGACCTTTCTCTATCTCATCGATCAACAGGGTCTTTGATTTCTTAATGGTTTTGCTTAGCGAATCAAGTTCATCTTGTTGGATTGAAGCAATTTTAGCAAGTTTAGCATAGCTTATCTTGGAATCACTGTGATATGAACAACAGTCAGAAGTATCATAGGTAACTTTGGATGAAGATACCTTTGCTTTGGCCATGAAGCAATATGCATGAGTTTCATCTTCACTGCTGTGGTTGGTGAAGAATGAGCTCGAAGCACCGGCCGAAGCAAATGCCAATCCAGCAACACCATCAGACTCGGATCCAGCTGGAGATCTTGAGCCTGATTCTGCTTCGGATCCAGAGGCTTCTTCCTCAGAGTTCATCTCCTTTCCCAGATAGGCCTTGGCACGGTGAGAATTGCTTCGACGAGAAGAATGTGTCTTTGAAGAAGAACTCTCACGCTTCTTGTGATACTTCTTTTTCTTGTCATCATCTGAACCTTTCTTCTTTTCTCTTCTTGAACTGGAATCGTGTCTCTTGGACTCATAGCTTCTGGAGGATCTGTGGGACTTGCTTGAAGAATCTTTGAGCGAATGCTTTGATTTATTTTCAGTTTCCCACAGTGGACAGTCAGCAATGTAGTGCCTGATTTCTTGCACTTGTAGCAGCAGTTGTTCTTCGACGGAGAGCTTCTTGAGGATGAACGGTGAGATGAGTAATTTGAGTTCCTTGACGAATAGTTCTTCTTTGGTGAAGAAAAACCTTTTCTCTGGAAGCGGTTGAATCTTCTCATGATCAAATCCAAATCCTTCCAAATGCTTGCAGGATCATCTGATTCAACACCGGAAGCAGAACTAACTTCAGGTGAGGAGTGATGTGAAGCTTTTGCTTTTAGAGCATGAGATCTTCTTCGAGAGCCGTTTATGTAGCGTTTCTCATCTTCTTCCACTTCAAAAGTAGTGAGTCTCTCAAGGATATCAGCGGCAACAAGATTTCTAAAATCAGTGTTTTCCTTGATCATCAGCACAATGTGATCAAAAGAATCATCCAATGAGCGAAGCAAAGTTCTTACAACCGAGTGAGGAGTGATGTCATCAGCACCGAGTGAAATCAGCTCATTTGCAAGAGCAGTGAGTCTGCTGTAAATGGAGTTGACTTTCTCGCCCTCATTTCTCTTGAATCGATAGAATTTGCTTCGGAGAGTGTCAATTCCGGCATCTTTCTGAGTGGATACTCCTTCTCCAATCTTTTCAAGATAGTCCCAGACACCTTTGGCAGATGGGATATTCTTCACTTCATGATACTTCTCTGGAGTCAAATGGTTTGTGATGAATACCCAGACTTCAGAATCAAGATCAATCAATTTTGCTTCATCAGGAGTGATGGCCTTCTCATCCTTGATTGTGACTCCTTTCAAGACAACTTGCTAGGTGTAACACCCCCAGATCTAGTACAGTAATCACCACAGTGATTCCACTGTTAGTGATCATTACTGTTGATGAGCAAACCATGATCACCTTTGATCATAGCTCTGTCAGATTCCCACCCTGATAAAATTTTCAAAGTTGTTTGAACTATAGAATTGCTCCAAGTAAATTGTGGGTGATTATTAAATCATCTTACAAATAACTAAAACAAGTCAACTCCTAGTCTCAACAATGATCCCAAATCACTGATGATTATGAAACCCATGATAGTTGGGTTATCAAAATTGTCATGGGATTTAGAATGGAAATGAAAGCTTAGGTAAATCAAAATGATGGAACCTATTAATAAAATGCCTAACAATCATTAGGCCATGGTTATCATAGCAATGGTTATTTTAATTAAAGTGTTTTAGTAATGTTAAGAATTAAAAACAATAGAATGGAGAGTTATTAAATTGCCTTGGACTTGATTAAACTAGTGAAATAAAAGTTAACCAAAAATTCTGCAACCATTTTTATTAAATACATAAAAGTCATTAGGTCATATTTAAATAGCCATGGATATTTATTATAACATTTAAATATTTTAAGCCATTCCAACAGTAGCTAAAACAACCCCAATTAATTCCTTTTGAATAAAACAAATTTTCAAATGATTTTATACTTGAGCCAAACTTTTTATGGCATCTCTGTAATGTTTAACACAAATAATAAAATTGTTTTCACATATAAAAAAATCACATGGCGCTTAAACCAAATAAAACAGATAGGAAATGTGGAACATAAATTACAGAAAAAAATAAAATGAAATGTGGCCCGTTGGCCTGGTACCAGTAGTCCACAGTGCGGCCCAGCCCATTTAAGAGCCTTTTCTTCCTATACGTACAGAGGGGAGGCAGTGGCCATGACGTGGCAAGCATCCACGGCGGCCATGGCCATGGATGGCCTCCACGTCGATCCCCTCGCCCAATAACTGCGTCAACGCGAACCCTAGCATGCCCTCCTCCGTTCCCCTCTCGTTCCCCATCGCGCCTCCTCCTCATCTGCTCGGAATCGAGCTCATGCGCTCATGCGGTGACCGCTGCCGTCGCCATGGACGTCGTCGTCGTCGCAGTCATCGGCGTTCCCGCTCCCTGAGAAAATGTCAAGGAGCTTCGTCGTCCTCTTCCACTTCGTTTGCGCCTACTGGAACAAGCCGGGAGGCCCCGTGCGCTCGCCATCGACCTCGTCTTCTCCGTACGGTCGCGCCACCATTGCCATTGATTCGAGCTGCTCCATGCTTCCCCGGCTACCCCGAGCCCCCTCGAGTACCCCTGTGAGCTAGCGTGTTTTTCCCCTCTGTTTCCGTCGCCGTTCGTGCGCTCTGTGGTCGTCCTCGTCACGGCCATGCTCCGGCCGCCGCGGGGCTCGTCGTAGCCGTCGTTCTAGCCCGCCCCAGCTCGCGCCTATCGGCTGGTTGGGTGTGGTTCGTCGTTCTCGTTCAGGCGCGGGTATTCGCGCGCAAAAGGGCGCGCCGTGGCATGCACACGGTCGTCGGCACGGCCATGACTGCCGGGTGCAGTGTGTGTATGCTCTATGCGCTGCGGCGTATGTGTGTTGTACGTGTGCGTACCTTGGACATGGTGTGTGTGGCCACGGCCCTGTGCTTGCTGCTGCTTGTGGCCACGACCGGCCGACAGGCGTGCCCGACGCTGGCCATTGGCCACGGCCATGGCTGCGTACGTACATGACCTGTGTGTAGTGTGTGTGTTTCGTGCGTGTGTGTATGGCATGTGTGTGTGGCCAACCTGGGCGCTCACCCAGTGCACCGCAGCTGCGGCGCTGCTGCCTTGCTAGCTGCCACTGGGTTGCTGTTTGGCTGAAGTTATAGTTGCTGCTGCCGTCGACTGCTGCTGCTAACTGAAGCTGCTCCGGCTAGTAGAAACTGTTGTTGTCTGTAGCTATAACTGGTAAGTGTTGCTGAATACCTCATTGAACATTACCTTGATCAGCAACACACAACAGGCAAACAAATTCTAGCATAGCTAAAAATTATGTGGACTGTTGGTACACTTATCCAGCTTTATTTTGTTCCGTTATACCAAGTCCATTTGATGCACTGATTAAATCCAACAAAAATCACAAAATATCGATTTCTATTAACAGAAAAATATTTGTATCACCCCTGCTAAGTTAGAGAAAGAAATAGACATGCTACATGACCTGGACATGGCCTCAAAAGGGGTGGGCATAATAGTACACATAATATTGTGCAAAACACCTACAGGATGCATCTCCATAGGAGATATATATAAACGACAAGCATCGTGCTAAGATTGGTAAATCTTAACGATTTCTGGAATTAGCCTCGAGTAACACTTTTCGGACCAAGTTTTAATTAAGTAAATGGGCTTTACTAAAAATGCCACTCGTACTGGATTAGAGATCACATACGACTGATGAAAGTTGATATAGGACACAAATTCGCCGGGCAACCAGAACCCTAAACCGTAGGCCCCCGAAGGCGGCCAATGGATATTTTTCACCGGTATCCCAAACTTAGTGAAATTGAAAGGACTCCAAAAATCGGGCAATGACCGGTGGGGTCACCTGTCAGGGTTGACCAATCAAACATCTCTGGATAATGTTATATTAAATATTAAAAGAAATTGTAGAATTTGTTTTTAAAATAATTTAAACTTCAAAAAATCATAACAAAACAACTGTATATCAGATGAAAATACTTTCTATATCAAAAATGATCAGAAAAATGTGTAGAATAAAAATACGCTATCTGTATGTCTGCCACACCCCCCCTAACGCATCGAACATCGACACCCCCCTCCCAGGCTGTTTGTCGAAAATTCCCGGTACCGATAAAAATTGCCCGGATCAAAAACTTTTGTATACGAAAGCTACTCAGAACGGATCACCGAATACAGGTACGATACCCATACCCCCACCACACCCCTCTAACATACCGCACACGAGCTTTCCCCCCCTCCGGTTCGTTTGTCCAGTAATCACTCGGAGCCGGTAATACTTTCCGGATGAATTTGTTCTGAACATGAAAGTTATTCAGAATGGATCATCTAGCACGGATACAATATCCACATGTTTGTCAGTTGTCTCTAACACTGCAGACATGGAACCTTTCCCCCCGAATCATCGGTTCGGTAATCAACCGGTACTGACGAATCATCACCGGATAATTTTCCGCTCCGAGCAAATCACCTAACACTGCGTTAGATCACCGTTAGCTTTGTATCTGCTATGTCATATATTTGTGTGGCTATTATTATTTGTGTATTTATTGTTTATTCCCCCCTCTTTCTGCCGATAGACGTTGCGACCGCTGCCGATGCTTCCCCCTTTGATCGACTACTTCGTCGACGACCTTGTACCACTACCGTCGAGCTACCAGGCAAGCAGTGCCCCATCACCTCTCCCATATATCGCCTATCTGTCTATATTTATCTCTTGCACTAGGCATTTGCTGCTGCTACGTTACTGTCCTATTCAAATGCATAGCCTGTCATTGTCGCCCTTTGATGCACCTGCCTTTATCCTATGCTGCCCTATAAATATATATATATATATATATATATATATTGTTCAGCAGTAAACCCTGCGCATTGTTAGCTAGGATTAGATAGCAGGGTTGTGATCACTCTGGCGAGTGAATGCGGATACGGTATATAACTGCAATAGGTAAGGATCAATGCAGACGCCCTAGGGAACCTACAACGGCGAGACTCTGCCGAGTCGCTTCGAGTTTGACTTACGAGTGGATGGACTCGTATTTCACTCTCGTCGGCTCAGTAGCGTAGCATAACCGGGATGATACGAGGTTTACCTCTTTAGTTCATTCCGCTGATGTCTCTGTCGAACCTCTTCAAGTGTGCCATCGAGGGTGATTCCTCCTGGTTTCACTTGATGGTAGGCACCCCGAATCAACTGGTGTCCTTAAAGGTAAGAGTCGGGCGACCCAACGGTGCCCGCGAGTGGTATTGCGACGGGACGACAGGGAGGGTACGACCAGTGTACCGGTGTGCTTGGCCCCTGATCGTTGGCCGCGAGAGTTACCAAACCACGAAAAGTCGAGCTCTACCAAGAGCACACGCGAGACAAGGTAAGGAGACGGTTCACCTTAGTGGTAACCGCGCGCTTTGACGGGACGACAGGGCAGGCACCGATGTACTGGTGGTCGTGGCCGCTGTTCGTTGTCCGTTGTGTTGTTAGTCAGACAGCGATAGCGGTTGTCTGCGAGATAATAATAAAATACTAAATGGTTCGGTGGATGACTTGAGAGGCCTAAATGGCTTGTACGCACTACCTTCACGTGGGATAAGGAGTTATGGGCTCCCCTGCGTCGTAGTTTGTCCGAAAGCTCTTCAGACGTCAGCAGTATCGCGGTCTGATTGTCGGGAAGCGACGTGTCTTCTTCGCTCGAGCTGTGTATTTGGATTTGCTTTTGCTTCACCGGCCAGCCTCGCACCGTGCAGGAGCGTGCAAGGGTGAGGGACCTAGACCCCTTGGCGCATAGGATATAGTCCGGCAGATGGCCTCTCTGTTGAGCCTAGGATGGGCTGCGACGTGTCGAATAGCTTTGGTGGAGCGTTCCCTAACAAGGTTCCCGCCACCCTGGAGATCCGAGCGTGCTGAACAGTAGTGCACCCCTGCAGGGAGTTTAATCTATTCGAATAGCCGTGTCCACGGTAACAGGACGCTTTATGCTGAAGCCGGATCTTACCACTACAAACTATTACTTCTATCAAACTGTATGGTTCCGGGTCTTCTTCCTTGCAGGGAAGTCGAGGAAGGGAACTCAGAGGTATTGTTAATGGTTATATAATCAACTTATTATTATGTAATGCTGCATCAACTTATGCTGCATTGTTATTATTTTCATGTTGTTAACTGCTTAAACTGTTGGTTGATCTCATCTTGTGCTTCAAGACTCGTGTGAAGATGCTAGTCTTCGATAGGCCTAGTACCTTCCCTCTTACCCTGGTACTTCTATCGAAAAGTCCACTATACAGCCTCTTCTTCCATTTTGATACAAGTGCATATTTGCTTAGTAGCCTGTGTTTAAGTCTCGTTGAGTATGCTAGATACTCACCCTTGCTTTATTATTCCCTTTTCGCTTTGCCTGATCGGTCGCTGCAGTCGATGTTGGAGCGATGGAATCCAGGAGATGGAGATCCCCGATGACGACCACCGCAACGCGAAGTTCCCCGATGCCGTCTACGACGTCGAGTTCCCCGTTGACCAGGAGTACCTTGGTGGTTCACAGGCAGGAGGCCTTGCCTTTTCGATCGTGTTGTATTTGTGCTAGCCTTCTGAAGGCAACCTTGTTTCCTTGTGTCTGTACTCAGATACTATTGCTTCCGCTAACTTTGTGTTCTCGAGCTGTTGTATTCGAGCCCTCGTGGCCCCTGGCTTGTATTGTACAACTTGAATTATTTTATTTGTAGAGTTGTGTTGTGATATCTCACCGTGAGTCCCTGATCTCGATCGTGTACCTTGCGTGTATGATTACTGTACACGGTCTGATTTTGGGGGCGTCACATGTTGGTATCAGAGCCGACTGCCTGTAGGAAGCCCCTAACCACTCCTTGGTTGAAGTTGAGTCTAGACTTTGCAAAACTACTTTGCTAACTTAATGTTTGGCTTACGGGCCCACATTGTTATCACCCCGTGTGATATCTATGGTATTACGATCTTTTCCTCCGTACCTATGCTCTGGGACTCTGCTCTCTTATCCTTGCTGGTAAGTTTTATTAACTCTAACTTTAGGTTCTCGTACCTCCTTCCTTCCGTAGAGCACTGCATTCCCGATGATCGTCTGATTCACCTGAAGATTCCGAAGGTTACTCTCCGATAAATTCCCGAGAACCTACGTGTTCATCGCCTTTGCAATCCCCTGCCACCGATAAGTCCGTATGGATGATTGCATCCACCTCCCGATCTGGAAAATATGATTCCCTTTTACTTAAGCATCGAAATATTCCGATGCCTCTATCATCCGTTGCCTTTGCATTATTTCTCCTCCTGGTTGAGTGCCGATACTCACATCGGATCCTTTGCGAACCACCCGACCTTTCGTGGATTATTTTTCGAGTAATCTTACATGGCTTATTCCATGTGTCGATTGGATTCACCGTGTGAAATACCATCCCTGCCCCTCGATGAATTCCGTTATCATCGACAACCTCCCTCGACTCCGTGCTAATGCAACGTTGTCATGTATATTGTACTATGCTCTCCCTTGGGAAAGACATACATGTGATACTTGTGTATCATCACTTTTCCCTTCCATTGGTCTGTTTGATCAGACAATCACATTTTCCCCTCCCATTGGTCTGTTTAACCTTTCTTGTGATATAAACTATCTCAGCGGCGATGATTCCCTGCTGATGTAAACACTTCAGTGTACTACGTTGTCCGTACAACCTGTGACTATTGACGATGACACTTCAATAACCACCTATGGACGAGAACTTTGCCGGTTGGCCTGCCTCGTCTTAACGAGCAGCAAATGGTTCTCAATGTCCACTGCCCTTGGTACCGACGTTGTTGTCGATATAGCTGACAAGCTATTCTCTGACTTACCTTGCAACTTGATCGCATTGTTTGTCACCATCCTTCTGATTCTCTGTGGGCCCATAACCCACAGTTCCACAGGACCGAAACCTGACTCTTGTCATTGACCTTGTGATATTCCGTCCGATATCAAGCTCAGTGCTTGTGTCTGATGATCGGGGCCTCCTTTTCCCATCATCCATCATCGGCATCAAATGCATGCCCATCCTCTTGAAACCCGCATGTCTTCGTTTGTTTCTCTCGTCGTATTCCCCGGAGTTAGACTCGAAGAGATTCTTTGTACCCCATTTGATTGATCTTGTATCGATCAGACCCCCTTAAGCTTTACCTCTTAACCTGTTTGTAAGTGCGATGAAGCCCCAAGGAAAGGATGAAACTCATTGAGGTGCACCGATGCAGTGCAGTGAAGGTCTCAACGTGAAGGATTAATTTCTTCGAGTAGGACAACAAGAACCAGAAGATTTATTAGAAGGCAAAACCGAAACTCTACCCCTTACCCTACTTTTAATTCTCGGGACGAGAATTCTTTGTAGTGGTGGAGATTTGTAACACCCCCAGATCTAGTACAGTAATCACCACAGTGATTCCACTGTTAGTGATCATTACTGTTGATGATCAAGCCATGATCACCTTTGATCATAGCTCTGTCAGATTCCCACCCTGATAAAATTTTCAAAGTTGTTTGAACAATAGAATTGCTCCAAGGAAATTGTGGGTGATTATTAAATCATCTTACAAATAACTAAAACAAGTCAACTCCTAGTCTCAACAATGATCCCAAATCACTGATGATTATGAAACCCATGATAGTTGGGTTATCAAAATTGTCATGGGATTTAAAATGGAAATGAAAGCTTAGATAAATCAAAATGATGGAACCTATTAATAAAATGCCTAACAATCATTAGGCCATGGTTATCATAGCAATGGTTATTTTAATTAAAGTGTTTTAGTAATGTTAAAAATTAAAAACAATAGCATGGAGAGTTATTAAATTGCCTTGGACTTGATTAAACTAGTGAAAATAAAAGTTAACCAAAAATTCTGCAACCATTTTTATTAAATACATAAAAGTCATTAGGTCATATTTAAATAGCCATGGATATTTATTATAACATTTAAATATTTTAAGCCATTCCAACAGTAGCTAAAACAGCCCCAATTAATTCCTTTTGAATAAAACAAATTTTCAAATGATTTTATACTTGAGCCAAACTTTTTATGACATCTCCGTAATGTTTAACACAAATAATAAAATTGTTTTCACATATAAAAAAATCACATGGCACTTAAACATAATAAAACAAATAGGAAATGTGGAACATAAATTACAGAAAAAAATAAAATGGAATGTGGCCTGTTGGCCTGGTACCAGTAGTCCACAGTGCGGCCCAGCCCATTTAAGAGCCTTTTCTTCCTGTACGTACAGAGGGGAGGCAGTGGCCATGGCGTGGCAAGCATCCACGGCAGCCATGGCCATGGATGGCCTCCACGTCGATCCCCTCGCCCTATAACTGCGCCAACGCGAACCCTAGCGTGCCCTCCTCCGTTCCCCTCTCGTTCCCCATCGCGCCTCCTCCTCATCTGCTCGGAATCGAGCTCATGCGCTCATGCGGTGACCGTTGCCGTCGCCATGGACGTCGTCGTCGTCGTGGTCATCGGCGTTCCCGCTCCCTGAGAAAATGTCAAGGAGCTTCGTCGTCCTCTTCCACTTCGTTTGCGCCTACTGGAACAAGCCGGGAGGCCCCGTGCGCTCGCCATCGACCTCGTCTTCTCCGTACGTCCGTGCCACCATTGCCATCGATTCGAGCTGCTCCATGCTTCCCCGGCTACCCCGAGCCCCCTCGAGCACCCCTGTGAGCTAGCGCGTTTTCCCCCTCTGTTTCCGTCGCCGTTCGTGCGCTCTGTCGTCGTCCTCGTCAAGGCCATGTTCCGGCCGCCGCGGGGCTCATCGTAGCCGTCGTTCTAGCCCGCCCCAGCTCGCGCCTATGGGCTGGTTGGGTGCAGTTCGTCGTTCTCGTTCAGGCGCGGGTATTCGCGCGCAAAAGGGCGCGCCGTGGCATGCACACGGTCGCCGGAACGGCCATGGCTGCGGGGTGCAGTGTGTGTATGCTCTATGCGCTGCGGCGTATGTGTGTTGTACGTGTGCGTACCTTGGACGTGGTGTGTGTGGCCACAGCCCTGTGCTTGCTTCTGCTTGTGGCCACGGCCGGCCGACAGGCGTGCCCAACACTGGCCATTGGCCACGGCCATGGCTGCGTACGTGCATGACCTGTGTGTAGTGTGTGTGTTTCGTGCGTGTGTGTATGGCCTGTGTGTGTGGCCAACTTGGGCGCTCACCCAGTGCACCGCAGCTGCGGCACTGCTGCCTTGCTAGCTGCCACTGGGTTGCTGTTTGGCTGAAGTTATTGTTGCTGCTGCCGTCGACTGCTGCTGCTAACTGAAGCTGCTCCGGCTAGTAGAAACTGTTGTTGTCTGTAGCTATAACTGGGAAGTGTTGCTGAATACCTCATTGAACATTACCTTGATCAGCAACACACAACAGGCAAACAAATTCTAGCATAGCTAAAAATTATGTGGACTGTTGGTACACTTATCCGGCTTTATTTTGTTCCATTATACCAAGTCCATTTGATGCACTGATTAAATCCAACAAAAATCACAAAATATCGATTTCTATTAACAGAAAAATATTTGTATCACCCCTGCTAAGTTAGAGAAAGAAATAGACATGCTACATGACCTGGACATGGCCTCAAAAGGGGTGGGCATAATAGTACACATAATATTGTGCAAAACACCTATAGGATGCATCTCCATAGGAGATATATATAAACGACAAGCATCGTGCTAAGATTGGTAAATCTTAACGATTTCTGGAATTAGCCTTGAGTAACACTTTTCGGACCAAGTTTTAATTAAGTAAATGGGCTTTACTAAAAATGCCACTCGTACCGGATTCGAGATCACATACGACTGATGAAAGTTGATATATGACACAAATTCGTTGGGCAACCAGAACCCTAAACTGTAGGCCCCCGAAGGCGGCCAATGGATATTTTTCACCGGTAATCTCAGACTTAGTGAAATTCAAAGGACTCCAAAAATGGGGCAATGACCAGTGGGCCCCACCTGTCAGGGTTGACCAGTCAAACATCTCTGGATAATGTTATATTAAATATTAAAAGAAATTCTACAATTTGTTTTTAAAATAATTTAAACTTCAAAAAATCATAACAAAACAACCGTATATCAGATGAAAATATTTTCTATATCAAAATTGATCAGAAAAATGTGTAGAATAAAAATACGCTATCCGTATGTCTGCCACACCCCCTAACGCATCGAATATTGACACCCCCCTCCCGGGCTGTCTGTCGAAAATTCCCGGTACCGATAAAAATTGCCCGGATCAAAAAATTTTGTATACGAAAGCTACTCAGAACGGATCACCGAATACAGATACGATACCCATACCGCCACCACACCCCTCTAACATACCGCACACGAGCTTCCCCCCCCTCCGGTTCGTTTGTTCGGTAATCACCCGGAGCCGGTAAAACTTTCCGGATGAATTTGTTCTGAACATGAAAGTTGTTCAGAATGGATCATCTAGCACGGATACAATATCCACATGTTTGTCAGTTGTCTCTAACACTGCAGACATGGAACCTTTCCCCTCGAATCATCGGTCCGGTAATCAACCGGTACTGACGAATCATCACCGGATAATTTCCCGCTCCGAGCAAATCACCTAACATTGCGTTAGATCACCGTTAGCTTTGTATTTGCTATGTCATATATTTGTGTGGCTATTATTATTTGTGTATTTATTGTTTATTCCCCCCTCTTTCTGCCGATAGACGTTGCGACCGCTGCCGATGCTTCCCCCTTTGATCGACTACTTCGTCGACTACCGTGTACCCCTACCGTCGAGCTACCAGGCAAGTAGTGCCCCATCACCTCTCCCATATATAGCCTATCTGTCTATATTTATCTGTTGCACTAGGCATTTGCTGCTGCTACGTTACTGTCCTATTCAAATGCATAGCCTGTCATTGTCGCCCTTTGATGCACCTGCCTTTATCCTATGCTGCCTTATAAATATATATATATTGTTCAGCAGTAAACCCTGCGCATTGTTAGCTAGGATTAGATAGCAGGGTTGTGATGACTCTGGCGAGTGAATGCGGATACGGTATATAACTGCAATAGGTACGGATCAATGCAGACGCCCTAGGGAACCTACAACGGCGAGACTCTGCCGAGTCGCTTCGAGTTTGACTTACGAGTGGATGGACTCGTATTTCACTCTCGTCGGCTCGGTAGCGTAGCATAACCGGGATGATACGAGGTTTACCTCTTTAGTTCATTCCGCTGATGTCTCTGTCGAACCTCTTCAAGTGTGCCATCGAGGGTGATTCCTCCTGGTTTCACTTGATGGTAGGCACCCCGAATCAACTGGTGTCCTTAAAGGTAAGAGTCGGGCGACCCAACGGTGCCCGCGAGTGGTATTGCGACGGGACGACAGGGAGGGTACGACCAGTGTACCGGTGTGCTTGTCCCCTGATCGTTGGCCGCGAGAGTTACCAAACCACGAAAAGTCGAGCTCTACCAAGAGCACACGCGAGACAAGGTAAGGAGACGGTTCACCTTAGTGGTAACCGCGCGCTTTGACGGGACGACAGGGCAGGCACCGATGTACTGGTGGTCGTGGCCGCTGTTCGTTGTCCGTTGTGTTGTTAGTCAGACATCGATAGCGGTTGTCTGCGAGATAATAATAAAATACTAAATGGTTCGGTGGATGACTTGAGAGGCCTAAATGGCTTGTACGCACTACCTTCACGTGGGATAAGGAGTTATGGGCTCCCCTGCGTCGTAGTTTTTCCGAAAGCTCTTCAAACGTCAGCAGTATCGCGGTCTGATTGTCGGGAAGCGACGTGTCTTCTTCGCTCGAGCTGTGTATTTGGATTTGCTTTTGCTTCACCGGCCAGCCTCGCACCGTGCAGGAGCGTGCAAGGGTGAGGGACCTAGACCCCTTGGCGCATAGGATATAGTCCGGCAGATGGCCTCTCTGTTGAGCCTAGGATGGGCTGCGACGTGTCGAATAGCTTTGGTGGAGCGTTCCCTAACAAGGTTCCCGCCACCCTGGAGATCCGAGCGTGCTGAACAGTAGTGCACCCCTGCAGGGAGTTTAATCTATTCGAATAGCCGTGTCCACGGTAACAGGACGCTTTATGCTGAAGCCGGATCTTACCACTACAAACTATTACTTCTATCAAACTGTATGGTTCCGGGTCTTCTTCCTTGCAGGGAAGTCGAGGAAGGGAACTCAGAGGTATTGTTAATGGTTATATAATCAACTTATTATTATGCAATGCTGCATTGTTATTATTTTCATGTTGTTAACTGCTTAAACTGTTGGCTGATCTCATCTTGTGCTTCAAGACTCGTGTGAAGATGCTAGTCTTCGATAGGCCTAGTACCTTCCCTCTTACCCTGGTACTTCTATCGAAAAGTCCACTATACAGCCTCTTCTTCCATTTTGATACAAGTGCATATTTGCTTAGTAGCCTGTGTTTAAGTCTCGTTGAGTATGCTAGATACTCACCCTTGCTTTATTATTCCCTTTTCGCTTTGCCTGATCGGTCGCTGCAGTCGACGTTGGAGCGATGGAGTCCAGGAGATGGAGATCCCCGATGACGACCACCGCAACGCGAAGTTCCCCGATGCCGTCTACGACGTCGAGTTACCCGTTGACCAGGAGTACCTTGGTGGTTCCCAGGCAGGAGGCCTTGCCTTTTCGATCGTGTTGTATTTGTGCTAGCCTTCTGAAGGCAACCTTGTTTCCTTGTGTCTGTACTCAGATACTATTTCTTCCGCTAACTTTGTGTTCTCGAGCTGTTGTATTCGAGCCCTCGTGGCCCCTGGCTTGTATTATACAACTTGTATTATTTTATTTGTAGAGTTGTGTTGTGATATCTCACCGTGAGTCCCTGATCTCAATCGTTTACCTTGCGTGTATGATTACTGTACACGGTCTGATTTTGGGGGCGGTACACTAGGCAGCTGAATTGATAGCCATGATATTTCTCTTCATTTTGTCCTTCCAGTAAGGGTAGTCCTTCCCATTGAAAACAGGAATAGGTTCGCCGGAGCGAATAGCTGCGAAATACATACTTGAAAGCACTCCAGGAGGTTAATCCAAAACACACAGAGTGTAGGGAGTGACTAGCTCTGATACCAATTGAAAGTCCAAGTATGTGATCAGAGGGAGAGGGGGTGAATGATCACTTCAAATTTTCGACTGAAGCTTTGAAGTGAAGCATAAGTAAAGCGGAAAAGGGAAGTAGAAACAAGTTTCAGGGAAGTAAAACTGGAAGCGAAACTAAATGCAGTGAATCAAAATGCATTGAAGCATAACTGGGAAGCAAATGCAATACAGTATGTAAAATCTTGAAGTAAAACGAATTGAGACTCGGCGATGTTTGTTCGACCAGTTCACGCTCTGCAAAGCGCTACGTCTGGTTGGAGGGACTGGTGATTGAACACCTGGAGCAAATCTCTCTCCGTCCGTTGCTCCAATTCACCAATCTCCTTGAGCTTGGTCAGTTTTGACTCGGGGTAGATTATCAAGGGAATCTCCGAAACCTTTGACAAACTTGATCTTTGAGGCGACAATTACTCTTCGCTCTCTGAAGTCGACACTCTAACCGTCTAGGAGAATTGCAGTTCTCCAAGATAAAAAGGCTAGTAAGCTTTCACCTAAGTCATCTCGAATCTACTCAGATCAATGGGACTTAGGTTGTAGTGTTCTGGGTTTTGGGTTTTGCTTCGGTGGCGTTCTTGGGGTGCTCTCTTCAGTCTCTCTCAGGAATATTCTCAGAGCAGCCACCCGCAAATGGAGGAGGGGCGGCGTATTTATAGTTGGCGATCCCAAGGTGCGAAATGACTCATTTGACCCGAAGTGACAGCTTGACACATTTCCACAACAGTCGGATTTGTCATTACTGCGCAACTTTACTTGCGGAACAAGTAAAGCTGACTCACAGACTTAGTTCTGCTTCGGAAGCCAAAGAATGAAGTCTTTGCTACCGAAACTTAAATCAATGCACATGAGATTTCTTCACTCTGACTTCTCACTAGGTTTAGATTTGATCTGAGAATTTTCTCGATAACTTCGGTGTCCACAAACTAAAGACCCCTCTTGATAGTATGGTTTGTCCTATGAATCAAAGAACAGAAAAAGAACTACACAAAACATCTAAGTCTTGCGCCGTCTTCTTCATTTCCTTCAATGAGTTGAGCTTCAGGACATCTTCATTTTTGGGGGGTCATCCTCCGTGATTAAGCTTCGCTCAAGGGGTAATGCTTTGATATCTTGAAAACCTTCCCTGAAGCTTTATCACCTAGCTTGTCCTTCAGGAACCTATTCAACTGTTTACACTAGAAAACATTGTTAGTTCCTCTACTGTCTTGTCCAACAATATCCAAAACACACGGGGGCAAAACTTTGCTCTTACACTATCAATAAATCCATGTGTGGATATCGGGCTCTGGAATTTGGACTCATGAATGGCTTTCCTTCGCGCCGTCAAAATCGCCCATAGAGTCACCGCAACTTCAATAAACTTATCATGTGACAGGACTTCCTGAAGTTTAAACAACCACAGCTTAGGCTCGGGGATATCATTTTCGGACAAAACCTCCAAAATTTCCTCGTCAGACAAAGCCCATACACATCTAGACATAGAGCACTTCAGTAGTGAGTTAGGGCCAGTTCTTTTGGAGATTATGACCAGCGGTGCAAATAAGCTGCCCCCTTCCCAGCTTAGGGGTTGTTCGGATCTCCTCCGCTCCCGAGGGAACGGAGCGGGGCGTTTGGTGTGTATTTTTACGGAGCGGCAAATATTCTACTCCGTATTTTTTGTTTTTTTGAGCCGAGTGAAGGGCTTCCAAACAGCCCCTTAGTCTAGTTTAAAAGCCTATTAAACTTCCACTCATCACCTGTCTGGCCCAAACATATATGATACCCCACTGCGGCCCGGTGAGGGCTTGCGGCTCTCTCTTGGGCCGAGTTTCTTTTTTCTTTTTTTTAGACTCTTGGGCCGAGTTGATGTGGTGCCCTCCTCCTTCTTCTTCTTCTGTGGTGGTGGTGCGGTCGAGGCGTCGTCAGTCAGGTCGTTGACAGTGCCCTAGCCTACCGCCCCGCCCCCGTCTCCGCCCCCAACCCCTCCGCCTCTCACGCGCGTCGCCGCTTCTCATCGCCGCCCCCTTCCCTTCCCACCCCGGTGCTCAAGGTTTCGGACCATTGGTTTTTCTCCAGAAATTTTGATCCGCCCGTGATGGCGAGCGACAAGCAGCTCAGGGACTGGGTCTCCGACAAGCTCATGTCCGTCCACGGCTTCTCCACCCGCGTCCTGGTGCAGTATGTCATCGGTCTAGGTACCACCAATTTCACTCTCCTTTCTCCTGCCTCCCGCGCCTGCGCGGTTCACTTTCTTCTTCTCCGATCCTAATTTGAGCTCGCAGCTAAGGACTGCTCCTCTACCGGCGATCTCGTGGGGAAGCTCGTCGAGTACGGTTTCTCCTCGTCCGCCGAGACAAGCAGCTTCGCTGCCGACATCTACGCCAAGGTCCCCCGCAAGGGCAGGGGTATGAGCGTAAGTTTCCATCCACCTCCTCTGTTGAGCAACCCGAGCTGTAACTTTGTCTTCCATCATTTAATTTAATGCTATGCTTTCCTTTGCCCCAGAATTACCAGAAACAGGAAAGGGAGGCGGCAAAGTTTGTCAAGAAACAGAGCACTTACAAGTTGTTGGCGGATGAGCAGGATGATGAGATTGACAACAGCAGCTTGGCCAGTGCATCCTCTAAGACTAGGAAGCATTTTAGGAGGAAGACTCAAGACCAAGATGATGGGAATGATGATGATGATGATGATGTGAGACGCTGCTGTGGTAGCCCACCCATTAGTCGTGCTGTTTTACATGCCGTCACTCAACTCGATAATGTTGTGTTGCAGGAAACAATAGCACATGTTTCCGAGAGGAGTGTTCGAAGGAGAACAGAAGAAGTGGATGATGATGATGATGGCGACGACACTCTTGACGTATGCCCTTCTTTCTAGGATCTGATTCTGTCGTGCATAAACAAATGCATAGGTATCAAATGGTCAATTAAAATGTGCTCTTGAATCCATTATAGTATGTGATGCCTTGTAGGAAGATCAAGCAATTATAAGAGATCAGCAGGAAAGGGCTCAGCTAGAGAAGAATTTGAGAGAAAGAGATGCAGTACACACTCGAAAGGTGATTGTCTTGCAACCTGATATCCCTTTCTTTTCCACTTAATTTATTCTCTAAGGCCGGAACCTCCTTTTCTCCAACAATTAAATAATACTACATCAAGTTATAACCAAGTCCTATTGTTCCTGGTTGGTTTTGAAGTATTCTGCTGACACTTGTTTGTTCTCTCATATCGAATGGAGAGTTAAACAAAAATCTAATTGGTGAATGCTGTGTCTTCTCCTTATGGGTGTTCGATGTCATTTTTGGCTTTATAAACCAGTTATTTTGTTCTAAAGGAATCTTAGATGATTCGTGGCTTGTATTCACTATGACAGTAAACCTACTTGTAGTGACATGTTATTTACATCTTAGAGTTACTTTATTTAAACTACGATTTTTCTTCTTAAACTATCAACTGAGTAACTACATTTCAACGGAGTAGTTTCATAAAATCACACTTCTCCATATTATTGATTCAGAAAACCTCACTTCTATTGACTAAAAATGGTGGCCCGCTGGTCAATTACACTAGTGAAATTTGTTGTTGATTTAATTTTTGAAAGGGATTGTGTTGTTGGCCGGTGAGCCATGACTCATGCCGTAAGAAATATGGTTTTTGTAAATGCCGATACCTAAGAAGTCAGTGAGTTGACCTGCATGCTGATATACGTGGATTAGCATCTCTTTGCTAGTATTTCCCTGCATCACCTACCTACTTTATAAATCAAGCACATAACATGTTTCTAAACCTCAGCAAATCATGTTTTCCAGTTGTAGTATGATTTTAAATCTTGTTAGTTCTTTGAGCTGATGTTATTGAATGATTTCTCATCTATAGTTGATGGACCGGCATTTATCTAAGGAAGAACAAGGTATACCTACCTGAACATGTATATTCTACTAATTTGGTTCATTATTATCACTACCATTTATTCATTGGAGATTGGTGACAGCGGAGCTTACCAGAAGATCAGAAGCAATGGACAAGAATGACACTTCAGATCTGAGGTTGTTGTATTTTTTCATTATAACTTTCTTTTACTTCTGTTGATGTATGTAAGAAATTAGTTTTATTTGCCCATGATACTGATGAAAAACCCGGTCACTTCAAATAGTGAATCATATCTAGTCATTATTCAAGAGGAAAACTGAGGAAAACAAAGTAGCAAGAAAACAACCATCGTGTATATATCTACCATGGGTGAAGAATTATTAATATATATTTCCCATCTTTCCGCAAGACGCTAATAGCTTCAGCTTTGGGTGAACTTGTTGGTTGGCTTGTCAAACTGATTTTCCTGGACTGTTGGTTTTTCATTGTTGTACTGTACTCACATCTGAACATTTGAAGATGTGGTATGTGGAAACAATTTTATTCTTGACTACCGTAAGGTTTTCAGCCATGACTAGAGTAATAGAGTAGGAACTGAGTAAATACCCTTGTAGACGTATTGGTGAAGCTTATAGAGAGTTTGGCACATTTCTTTTGTTACTTGTAGAAAGAAAATTGGAATAAAGGTGTATATAGAAGGAGGATCATTATTTTCCTTGAAAATTGAATTGCATTTACGTGTACATATATAGGGCCTAATACGTTTTTTGAGGTTGCCTTTGACCATTGTTAAGAATAAGATAAATAATATATGACATGCATGACATAAAAATTATATCATTAGAAACTCCTTTCACACACAAATTTAGCGGTATGCTTTGTGTAAGATGCATGTCATATATACTATTATTGTTCTAATCCATGATCAAAGGTATCCTTGAAAAATGTATTAGGCCCTATATATTTGAATGGAGAGAGTGCCATTTTTGTGCTAATACATGCAACTGACAACGGTGCTGCTTATTTTGGATGATTATACACTGTTGTGAAAGGTTGTTTGTAGTTGCCCACCTTTTTCTCTTGCATACTTTAAGCTTTATCTTGCATTCAAGCTGATGACATTACAGAAAAGAGAACATATAATATAGGGATAAAGTTTAATTAAATGTCAGAAGAAGCCTCTTGCTTGCATCTATAGGTTTCTTACTTTGATTTTTCTTATTGAATATAGGAACAATCAAGCTGTTTTATTGAAAATATCTTTCTAGAGTTCTGGATTATTAACCTCCCTTTGAAAATTAATGTGCAGAAATTTTTCAAGGCAAGCGTACTTGATAAAGCGAAGGGACAAAAAAATTGATGAGATTCGGTCAGTACAAGAGAACTCCTATACAAATATATTAGTGTTCATGATGCTGTCTATATGATGAGTTGGTACATCCATTAACTTGTTACTGTTTTGGGGGTAACTGCAGGGACGAAATTCTTGATCATGAATACATTTTCCAGGATGTGAAACTGACCGAAGCAGAAGAAAAGGACTTCAGGTGCTGATTCTAACTGAGTCCCATAAAGTGTCTCTCTACTGATAACTTTGTACCAAGGAGTGAGGATATGCAGACGTGAAAATTAATTTATGCTAGTACAGTTTTCTCTTTTTGTTTGACTAGCAAAAGACCCCGTTGCAACGCACGGGATAATAAAATTGCGTCTTTCAAATCAAGCAACTGAGATCATAAACATATAACGCCCGTGCTTCACTACGGGGCAAGCGCTAGTTGCCGATAACCAAGGTTTGTCCGGGTCGGGGATTAGCTCGCGGAGCATCATTCGCGTCCGAGAGATCAGGAGCATTGCACAAAGATCCTCCATAATCGGGCTAATAAAATATGGCAAAGCGAGGCTTTCCAGTCAGACACACTATGGTCTTCGACTTTGACTTTGTGCGTTGATGATGGGCGCCAAGAGGTTGAGCTAGTCGGGCTTCTGCCCGGTGACTCCTAGGAGAGGAGTGTGTCGGTGGTACGTGTCGTCTTGTAAATGTATTCATCGGTGAAGACGTGAGGCTGCATTGTGCTTCGCACGCACCTTGTACACATCTTCAACGGATTGACGGCCCAACACCCGCCCAGTTGTTGCTACTGCTGCCACCACCAACCCACACATCCTCTACTGCTAGCACCAGGGCACGGATGGTGATAGGGTTGGGAATGCGGGGAAGGAGGGAGAGGTGGCATCTGACAGCCACCGAACTGAGGCTTGGAGTTGGGCACACGATGGCCGTGTCGACGCCTGTCCACCCACGGCCAACCGTCGTGCAGCAGAAGTCGACGTGGATATGGAGATAGGAGATGGAAGGAAGAGGAACAGAAGCGGGAGGAGAAAAACCATTGTGGGGAGAGGGGGTTGCTTGGCTCTCAAGGTGGGTAACGACAATATGTTTATTACAATAAAATCTGCATTAGCTAATAGGAATTTACAAAGAGCATATATGCATGGTTCAGTGAATAGCATAATGCTTTCTGTGTGCAATAATAAATAAATGAAATTAGCACAGTCTTCTCCTCATATAACATAAACATGCAGAACGAAGCTTGGTTCACGTATTAGTATTACATGCATGTGCTCTACACCAAAAGTCGATGAAGCTACTTTTACACTAGCTTTGCACAACATACACGTTCACAGCTCCTGAACGAATCGATCTTCTAGTGCTTAAAACCAGACATGCTCATCGCTATGCTAGGCTATCGATGAGAACTTCCGAAAATTGAAAAGGTGAAAGAATATTTTTTCACCGTATTTGGCACATCAGTGTGCTATATTGAACATGCACACCGGGCCCTTGTCAATACAGTGCTGCTTGGGATCTTCCTCTCAGACAGGGCAATATGGGACTACAGAAATACATTGTCATCCATGAGATGTGAGCGCACAACACAATAAGCAGGAGTTGGTAGGCCTGCTACGGCCCAGAAACTATGGAGCTGAGACGGCCCTGTATTATAACGTAGAAGCAGTGCTGCCGGGCTGAACAATGTTTAATATAAATGTGCGCCAGTCCAGCTTGTAGACCATTGTAATAGTAACTAATAACCAGACTAATACCACCTCAGGTCTTGCTGAATTATGAGATTAGAGCACAGGCTATAAAGTAGGGGGAGCGCGCCAGGTCGCGAGCCGTTCGATTCGGTGTGATCCAACAGCCAACGCTGCGTCATAAGGCACAGCTCTTTGCAACCTGGATGGTGTTGCAAAACCCCTTTGCAACACAGACGATGTTGCGAAGCTTCTTTGCAGTAAGAATGAGATTGTAAAGTTTCTTTTCCTTGCAATACAAGCTATGTTGTGAAGCCTTTTGCAACACAAACGATGTTGTGAAGCCCTTTTGCAATACGAACAACATGATCCTTGTTGCAGAAATATCGTCGACTTTACGACAGTCAACATCGTCATTGCAGCAAGAGCATTGTTGCAATTGCAACAAGAGCATTGTTGCAATTGCAACAAGAGCATTGTTGCAATTGCAACTTGGACCTTTGTGCAAAGCATCTTTGACTCAGCGGGATAAGGAAGAAAAAAAATAGAATGGTGCGCGGACCCACATAGTACACGCGTCATGTGCTGGGGTGGCGGATGCAGCGCACTGTATCAGCCGGTTGTTCTCAAGCATTTCCCATAAAATAGCCTATTGAGTAAAGACAGGGCGAAAAACAGGATAAAAAATGGCCGGACGAAAAATCCGGAGAAGCGTTTGTACTTTTTTTAATATAATAATAGTAATAATTTTGGTTAGATGCATGCACACATAGAGCTTTCATTCAGTGCATTTCAAGTAAACCATGACATTTAATGGTTCATGTGCGCAGATACAAGAAGAAGATTTATGATCTTGTTAAGGAGCATGTTGAGAGTGCAGATGATGTTGGTGAGGTACCCGCCCCCCCCCCCCCCCCCCCCTGAGAATATTGCTGAGTAATGATGATACTGTGATCTTTTGATGTCAATGTTAATGTCTTCAATTCGTCAATCACGTGATTTTCAGTACAAAATGCCTGAAGCTTATGACATGGGAGAAGGTATTAATCAAGAAAAGAGATTCTCGGTAGCAATGCAGCGTTACAAGTAGGCATCTACGAGTTCTTCTGTATGATGGCAGTATGAGACTCTACATAACTTACTCTGAATTTGTTTAAATATATTGATTCTTGAATTTGCTGGACAAGCAGAGATCCTGAGGCCAAAGATAAAATGAATCCTTTTGCTGAACAGGAAGCATGGGAAGAACATCAAATAGGTAATGCCATTTACTTAGATTATCCACAGGCAATCGGTATTGTGACTGTCTTTATGATACCATATCTATGCTCTTGTATGTTTAACACTTGATCGACTTGTTTCAGGAAAGTCTAAACTGCAATTTGGATCGAAAGATAGAAAGCGGTCTTCTGATGAATTCCAGTAAGTTTTTATTCTTCTTTTGAATTGTTCATCAGCAAAGTTTTCTTCTCTGTTGTTTCTCGGTCATCTTTCTAGTTTTGTGATAAGCCTTAATTACTCAGCAAGCATCTGCATATCACTTGCTGGGGATTGTCTGGCCAGATTTTTTTTGTATAAAGATCTCTGTAAATACTGAAGCTCACACAAAAGTATCCCTCATCCAAACAGGCCATAATACTGAAACTTAATAAGGTTATAAGTAGATTTTTCTGATTGCATTACATTAATGAATTCTCTATAACCTTTGATTCCACCTTTGTTGGTCAGTTGAATTTGTATAACCTTGACCACACCTTTGTTCAACAGTTGCTTTGTGCTCATATTACCTTTTGAACTTCTTAGGTTTGTATTTGATGATCAAATTGTTTTGTTAAATCATCGGTCATAGAATTGACCACACCTTTGTTCAACAGTTGCTTTGTGCTCATATTACCTTTTGAACTTCTTAGGTTTGTATTTGATGATCAAATTGATTTTGTTAAATCATCGGTCATAGAAGGAACTCAGGTAATCAATTAAATACTTTATTTTCTCTCCTAATTTGATTGCTTTAAGATATTATTTTATTTTATTTTATAGTTTGAAGATGATTCAGACCAAGAGACGATCGATGCAAAAGATATTTTAAAAAGGGAGCTCCAGGTGTGTGAGCAGACTATGAACTTATTTACAAACACATATACATACTCATGCTCTCAATAATAGCTGAGTCATAATTATAATCCCTAACAATTGTTCTTTTCTTTCAACTGGATCCTTTTTGAACTAGGATGAGCGGAAAACTCTTCCAATCTATAAATTCAGAGATGAACTGCTCAAGGCGGTTGATGAATATCAGGTTTGTGATGTTAGTGTTCAATCTGGAACACTTATGTGCCTGAATTCTGCAAACAACTATTCATGTTTTGCTCAGTGACCTTCCGGAATCCCCCAAATTTGAACTATATTGATAAAAGAAATACCAGCTTGTCTTTATTACTATTTGTATATGATGATATGATCAAGGGGACCGGATTATCCTGGTTAAGCTTGTTCACAATGTTAGTTCTCAATGTTATCAACGCCTATGCCTTGTAAGTAGGTCACAATGAGAGCACCAAGATCGAGTTCTGGGAAGGCCTGGAGGACATGGTTAGGAGTGTACCTATTGGTGAGAGGCTCTTTATAGGAGGAGACCTCAATGGCCACGTGGGTACATCTAACACAGGTTTTGAAGGGGTGCATAGGGGCATTGTTTATAAGGCGTCTTGCCTTGGACGCTTAGGGCAACTCCAAAGGCGCGACCCGAACGGACCCCCATATGCAGCACAGTTCATGACAAATAGAGGCCGATTGTGCCAAATAAAGGCTGGGACACGCCCCAGGCCACACAGATTGTGCCAAACAGAGGCCGGGACACGCCCCAGGCCACACCGATTGTGCCAAATAGAGGTCGGGACACGCCCCAGGCCGCATGGATTGTGCCAAAAAGAGCCCCCCCCCCCCCCCCCCCCCCCGGCCACATCACTCGTCGAGCAACTCCATTTTCCTCCTCTCGAACCACTTCCTTCTCTTTGGCGTCAAGGCGCTCATGTCCATCGTCATGATGTGTTTCGCGAGTTATGCCGGAAAGCATTTTTGTCTTCCCATTTCAGATTAAATTGGATTCGGACTGGAAACTATCCGATCCGGTTTCACCCTTATTGTCCAACATCGTCTAAGATGGTTTGGGCGTATTCAGCACGGGCCTCCTGAAGCGCCGGTGCATAGTGGACGGTTAAGGTGTGTTGATAATGTCAAGAGAGGTCGGGATAGATCAAGGGATTTAGCTATGGACACGGGTGTGTGGGAGTTAAGCTATTCCCGTGCCAGAATCATGACTTGGTTGCGATATCTTATGGGTTTCAACTCTAGCTTACCCCAACTTGTTTGGGACTGAAAGGCTTTGTTGTTGTTGTTGTTGTTGATTTTGTGGGCATGTGCTGCTTGTAGGTTATTGTTATAGTGGGAGAAACCGGCTCTGGCAAAACAACGCAAATACCTCAATATCTTCATGAAGCTGGGTATACAGCAAGAGGAAAGGTATGCCATGTGTCAGCATCAAGCATGTCTCTTTGTATTATTACTATTACTATCACTGCCTTTTGATGCATATATCATTTATAGGAATAGTTTAGTTTTTTTGTTCTAATGCATCATGAAAATCTGCAAAACTTTTTTCTTTTGTTACATATTATTGGTATTGCTCTATGAAGTGTGACTTGGTTTGGCCTTAATGATGTGGTTACAATGAATTTATGGTTCTGTCTACTGTAAACTCAATGTAATTTGTAAAGTTTGCAGGTTGCTTGTACACAACCTCGTCGAGTGGCAGCCATGAGTGTTGCAGCAAGGGTGTCTCAAGAGATGGGTGTTAAATTGGGACACGAGGTTAGTTCTGTTCATAGCTATGAATATATAATGAATATCAAATTCTGGAATGTGTTTATGCGATGGATCTTCCATGACATTGTATGTAATTGTATGATTATAACCATGTTTAGTGCCACCCTACAGGTTGGTTACTCCATAAGGTTTGAGGATTGCACCTCAGACAAAACAATGATTAAATACATGACTGATGGAATGCTTTTGAGGGAGTTTCTAGGAGAACCAGATTTGGCTGGCTATAGGTAATCGTTGGCAAATCATTTTCCTTACTTGATTTGCACTATTAAACGTGCCGCTTATATCAGTTTATTTTTTTGTAAAGTGTTGTCATGGTTGATGAGGCTCATGAGCGTACGCTGTCTACTGATATCTTGTTTGGTTTGGTTAAGGTTAGCTGGCTTGTATCACTTTGGTATGCTTGTCACCAGACTTGTAGACACCCACTCAATTCCTCATATATGTAATACTCTGACTGCAGGACATTGCTAGGTTTCGTCCAGACCTGAAGTTGCTCATTTCAAGTGCAACCCTTGACGCAGAAAAATTTAGCGACTACTTTGATTCAGCTCCTATTTTCAAGATTCCTGGGAGGCGATACCCTGTTGAAGTTCATTATACAAAAGCTCCAGAAGCAGATTACATTGATGCTGCCATTGTCACTATTTTACAGATACATGTGACACAACCCCCTGGTGATATCCTAGTGTTCCTTACAGGACAGGAAGAAATCGAAACAGTTGATGAAATCCTTAAACACAAAACAAGGGGCTTAGGCACAAAGATTCCAGAGCTAAATATATGCCCTATTTATGCAAATCTGCCTACTGAACTTCAAGCGAAGATCTTTGAGACAACCCCTGAGGGTTCTCGGAAAGTGGTCCTGGCCACTAATATAGCAGAGACTTCATTAACCATTGATGGTATAAAATATGTTATCGACCCAGGTTTTTGCAAGATCAAGTCATACAACCCCCGTACAGGGATGGAATCCCTGCTTATCAATCCTATCTCAAAGGCATCAGCAAACCAGAGGGCAGGAAGATCTGGACGGACAGGACCAGGAAAATGCTTCCGTCTGTACACAAGTTATAACTACATGCATGATCTTGAGGATAATACTGTTCCAGAGATACAAAGAACCAACCTTGCAAATGTTGTACTTACACTTAAGAGTCTTGGTATTCATGACTTGGTAAATTTTGATTTTATGGATCCACCTCCTTCAGAGGCCTTGTTGAAGGCTTTGGAACAACTTTTTGCTCTAAGTGCACTCAACAGTCGTGGAGAGTTGACCAAGACTGGAAGACGAATGGCAGAATTCCCATTAGATCCTATGCTGTCAAAGATGATAGTAGCTTCCGAGAAATACAAGTGTTCTGATGAGGTCATGTCCATTGCATCAATGTTGTCGATTGGCAATTCTATATTCTACCGTCCGAAGGACAAACAGGTTCATGCAGATAATGCAAGGTTGAACTTCCACACTGGGAATGTTGGGGACCATATAGCATTACTCAATGTATTCTTTCTTGTCCTTTTAATTTATCAGAATTCATAATCTTTATTAGATTTAAGCTTTAAAGCGCTAATTTCTTCAGGATCATTTCAGGTCTACAACTCATGGAAAGAAACAGACTTCTCCACTCAATGGTGTTATGAAAATTATATCCAGGTACGTTCTTGTTCTATAATTTTTAACATGCATTCTGGTGATCCAGCATAAGATATTGTACTCTCTGGACATCATCATATTACGCTAAGCATCACTCTTATTTTAAAGATAATTCCTCCAGATTTTGTCAGGTTGTATAACTTCATATGTTACTAATTGTGTGCGGAGCAGCTGCTCTGGCCAATAGCTTTCTTAGTGTACTGGCCAGGGCTGAATGAGAATGGCCATGACAACCTAATTTAATGCCCCTAAATTTTTTATACTGCAAAAATCATGTTTAACTTGAAAAGGTAAACCTCAAGTATTTTTTTTTTGAACATAAAAGATAATACTTTATTGACCATAGGTGTAGAAACACCAGAACATGCAAGAGACCCCTAGGAAAACATAAAAGTACAACAAAGTGCCTGGACTTTTGCAACAAGGACCCTGGATAATAAAAGAAAAATCAATCGGGTCCTCCGTCTTCTTGCTGGACTCTCCTCGCCGTCGCCGGGGAACTAGCCACTTGGGGCGGCGAGAGCACCGATGCTGCTGGCTACCAGGCAAAGGACGGACTGCCTCCAAAGGAGGTGAACTTAGCGGCTGCCTTTCAGCCATAGGATGCGTAGGCTCAGCGGAGGAGGAGCCACCACCACCGTCACAAGAGCTTCCGCCATGAGCTTGGATCCCGATAGCTCGGGAGAGATCTGCAGGTGCCCAACGAAGTAGAGGAGGTACAGGAGCACCCCCATCCTCGCAGGAACTGGAATCCTTGAAGCAGCAGTACAGGAACAGACGACGCATCGCCTCCTGCCCCGATCCCCTTTTTTTCACCACCGAGATGAAGAAGAAGAGGAGATGAAGGAGCCGATCCACGGAGCTTATTTGCAGGGAAGACGGAGAGGAGCTCGTCCGCAGCAACCGGCACCACGCCGCCACCGCGTCCAAGCACTCCGGCAGCCATCCAACGCGGCCCGGGCGCGAGGACGACCAAATCCCTTCTTCTAACGGCACAAGGCCAGACAATACGACAAGCACGCACCACGCACCCCATCCATGACTCCTCCGACCGGCAGCGCCGGCGGCGAGGCCCTGGAGGAGGGCTGGGCGGCTGGATCTACGGGGGACTCTCAAGGTGAGGTGGGAGAGGAGAGGATAGGAGAGCGGAAATATTGGAATTGCTGGGAGCCAGGGACGATATTACATGTTATATACAACATTGATGTGCATGAGCATCATGACACTTCTAATGGACTGTGTAAGATACTGACATATGCTATTTCATCCAGTGGATGTTGTTTTAGCCTCTAGCGTAAGGCATAAGGCATAAAGGGTAACGAACATGGCATTCTTAATTAATACTCTATATTTTCTACTTGCTCCGGTGTAACTTTTTATTTCACAGCACTATAGTTAGCTTACTTATGCATTATATGCAATAACTGTAATCTGTTGATCACTGTTTCTGCAAAGTTTATGTGATAAAACTGTCGGTGCATAAATCAGGTTCGCAGCATGAAGAGGGCAAGAGATATTCGAGATCAACTTGAGGGACTTCTGGAGAGAGTTGAGATTGAGGTCTGTTCAAATGCCAGTGACTTGGATGCTATTAAAAAGGCTATAACATCCGGTACGGCGTTTATGTTGATGATGCAGTTGCTTTATTTGTGTAAGTTACCTGAGATACATAAATCTGATAAGTTAGTCCTTGTGGGTTGCAGGTTTCTTCCACCATTCTGCACGGTTGCAGAAGAATGGTTCATATAGAACTGTGAAGAACCCTCAGACTGTCTTTGTCCACCCTAGTTCAGGATTAGCACAGGCAAGTTCGGTTGAATTGTATACCTCTTTGTGTTGTTTACATCCTCGACATTCCATCCATAGTAGTAGAGTAGTACTCTCCTTACATTGTTTATTTGCCTTATGCAGCTACTTCCTCGTTGGGTAATATACCACGAATTAGTTCTCACAACAAAAGAGTACATGCGTCAGGTTTGCACAATTTATCCAGAATTAAGTTGTGAAAGAATTGATTCTCATGAATGATTGTGAAATACTATGGACAATGCAGGTGACGGAACTGAAGCCTGAATGGCTGGTAGAAATTGCTCCGCACTACTACCAACTGAAAGACGTGGATGACGGTAAGTGTGGAACTTGATGTTATTTCTTCGCTCCAGCTGGTTTGGGGAAGAGCTGTTACCTTACAAAACGTTTCCTTTTGTATCTACACAGCTGGTTCAAAGAAGCTGCCCAAGGGCCAAGGACGAGCTGCATTGTAGATGTTGTAGCCTGGACTCATGAAGCGTTTGGATAGATGTTGTATAATCAGATTCGAAGATCAGGATAGCATGGCTTCTCTTCGTGACTTTTTCTTAGGTTACATTCTATCAATCACCATGGTCCTGATTAAGCGTCAACATGACCGATCTCGTTCTCTTAAGTTTACAAAACGCGTAAACGGTGTTGGTTATTGGTTTCTGTGGTTGTAGAGCTAGAGACAGTTGGGCGCAAAGCAGCGTCGATGTGAGCGACATAAATCTTACACAAAAGTACTCCCACCGTTAACAATTACTCCATTCGTCTCAAAAAGAATATCATGGGCGGTATACAATGGTAATTTTGCAAAAACATCCTTGTATATTTCAAATCGTTACAGTCAAGTTCTTGTACTTCCCTTGTAGACCACGTGTTGGCCTAGCGCGCGCCCAGGACAGGACCTTCGCTGTCCCCCGCCCAGGCCAGGATCCTGTCCTGTCGTGATCCCCTCTGCGCGTTGCTGCCCGCCGCTGCCCAAAAGCTGCAATTAGCATGGGATGCCTTCGGCGATTTTCGTGTCGGCCGCCAACTTGTGCTTCCTGTCGGCCGCCGCGCTGAATTGAAGATTGTGCTTCCTGTCGGCCGCCGCGCTGAATTGAAGATCCTCCTGTGTGACATTGGCGACCTCCTCGTCTGACGCCAGTACTGGATGATGTCTGCGCCGAATTGAAGAGGTCACCGTCATCCAGGCCGACAGGCAGCGCGACTACAGGCCGGCGACGCGGAGGCCCAGTTGCCCGTCGTCTTTCAGCGCGGTATCTTCCTCTTCCAGCGCAACATCGTCCTCTTCTTCCAACGCCTCGTAGACGTGAGCTTCTTCTTTGTTTGCAAATTCAGTTTGGCAAATTCAGTCATTATGCTCTCTTGAAAGGGCTCAATTGGACTGGACACATCATTCACCTGGTCTTGCTAATGCCATCCATTTTGACACATTGAGCCGACATGTTGGGATGCATGGCCTGAACCTGTTGTTGGTAATCTTCGAGTAGAATCTGTGCTGCTGTTGAGTGTGAGTGGTAGGAAGCCCGTCAAAGCTTGTAAAAAATGAGTGTGAGTGGTATGAATCACTGGAAAACCATCTTAAGGCAATCTAGCAGTCTTCTGTGACAATATGTTGGACAATGTACATGCAATTTCCCTGACAATGTACATGCAATATGTTGGACAATGTGCATGCAATATCTTGAAACTGAAACTGAAACTAATGCACATTCTGAAACTGAATTCAATGTAAAGTCTGAATTACTCCTCTCAGGTTCAGAAACAAAGTTTACTTAGGAATTTTGAAACTGAAACAAAGTTGTAATCCTCTCTGGTTCATAAACAATTCAAAACTGGTGACCAAAATTTTAATTCAAGTAGCATACTGTTTCTTGTAATCTGGAGCAAAACAGAGCAAAATCAGCACTCAAAATCAAAATTCAGCTTAAGAGTAGCATACTGTAAATCAAAATTCAGAGTAGCTGCACAAGTTTCAGTTTCAGAGTTTTTGCACCAGTTTCAGTTTCAAAGTTGTTGCACGAGTTTCAGTTTCATAGTTGCTGCACGAGTTTCAGTTTTAGAATAGCATTGATTACATGCTAACCACATTCATCTTTTCTCATTGATTACAGATAGCAAAGTCGAAGATGTCGATGCTATGGATTTAAACTTGATGCCTCAAGAGGGCGAAGTCGATGAAGAAGATGCTATCGATTTGATCTTTATGCCTCAAGACGCCGAAGTTGATGAAGACGAAGACATGACTGACATGGTCCACATTGATGAAAAATGGTTCTACATGACAAAGAAAAAGAATACTTACTACCTATTGCCGGAAGAAGCTGAACCCGTGCGCACAATGCAGAATAAGAATAGCATTGGAAAAGTAATGTTTCTTAGCGTTGTGGCCAAGCCTAGATATAATGATGATAGGGTTGTCACGTTTGATGGCAAGATCGGGACTTGGGCCTTCGTCCAAGAGATTCCGACAGGTAGGAGAAGTCGAAACAGAGCGAGGGGGACACTTGAATTGAAATTGAAGAGAGTGACTCGAGAAGTCATGAGAAAAATTCTATGCGAGAAGGTAATCCCCGCTATCCAAGACAAGTGGCCCGATGAAGACATCAGAAGAACCATCTTCATCCAACAGGATAACGCAAAACCACATGTTCTACCCGACGACGAGATTTTTCGACAAGCTGTAAGTCAAACAACCCCCAAACAACCCTGAGACGAATCTCTTAGACCTTTCAATCTTCAACTCAATGCAGTCACTAACTGATCGCATAGCGCCTAAAAATATCAAGGAATTGGTCAAAGGTGTAGAAGAAGAATTCGAAAACTACGAGCCTGATAAACTGTTTAGAAGCTTCTTGACCCTCCAAGCAGTTCTTGTTGACATTATGAAAGCTAAAGGCGGAAATAATTACAAACTCCCCCACTTACATAAAGACCATCGTGAGAATGAAGGAAGGCTACCCATTGGCCTAACTTGCGAGGCTCAGCTAGTTGCTGAGACCTTGGCAATCATAGAAGAAGGAAAGGTCAGCTAGGTGCTTGTGTAGATGCTTGGTGCTTGTTCATACTTTTGGTGTTAGAAAGAAAATGAAAGGAAAGGTCAGCTAGGTGCTTGTGTAGATGCTTGGTGCTAGTTCATAGTCTTGGTGTCAGAAAGAAAATGAAAGGAAAGAAATACTCCTTGTGTGTAAAATGTGTATGTCAAGTCCTTGTACTCCATATATGTCAATTCCTGTCATCTCTTTTGACTTTTTAATCCATATGTTGCATCTCTTTTAGTTTGAAAATTCAGTTAACTGAAATGAGCACATCAGTGGAGACAAAATTCAGTACTCACATGCATGCACCTTTTTAACAGCCCGGGATTGTCACCCAAATTAAAAAATTTGTTTGTTGCTTTATTTTATTGATTCCTCGTATTGTTTGCAGTGTTTGCTTCGTCGATTTATTAATCGATGATTATATTTCCCCCTCCTTCTCATATCGGCATGCGTGACTAAACCTTTTCCCAAACGACACACGACCTTTGCGACACCGGGTTCGACCCGAGCACCGTCGCAACTTTCGGCACATGACCATCCATCGCCATCAGAACAAAAAACCTCGTTTATCTAATAAACGCATTATTTTATTGGGCATCGGAAAAATGTTCTCGGAATGGTATCGAAGTGAGGTAGAATCTACGGGCTCACCGCGCTGAGCGCGTGGTTCAAGATTTCGTCCGAATCGGAGGTCGTATGGACTCCCGGCGGTCAGAAACGTAGAGTATCGAACGCGAGAGAAAAGACCCGAGGGCGTTTGCGTAAACCCGCCAGCCAGGCCAGCCTATATAAAGACCACCACTCTCCCCTAGCCCTTCTAGGATTTCCCCCTTGTAAAAATTGCAGCCACCCCCCTAAGATTTGCCAGATCTGCCCCAAACACCTCCAAATCCCGAAACCCTGGATCCAGGGCAATTTCAGCCCTCAGATATGCAGATCAGTGGTCAGGAGGGCGCCACGTCACCCCCAAATCCCTCCACGTCCAGCACAGGAGACCCGGGCCCCACAGGGCCCTCACCGCCGCCGTCGGGCACGATCCAGGCCCGGGAAGCCCGCGCCGCCCGTCTCCTCCCGTCGCCGCACGCCGGCTGCAGCAGCGCCGCCGCCGGCAGCCGGAGTCGTCGCAGCCCGGTGAGCCTCGCCATCACGCGCTCCTTCCTCTGACCTCCCGCCTCCCTATCCCCTTGCAGCCGCAACCGGAGCGCCGCTGGGCCTGCACCTTGCCGCCAGGCCGCCCGCCGCCCGCACCATGGCCGTGGCCCTCCCCGAGCCAAGCTTGTCCTCACCGGCGAGCCCTTCCTCCGCCGACCTCCGCCATCGAACAGATCCGGCAGGGGACAACCGGATCCGTCTGCCCGCGCCTCCCCTTGCCGGCAGCCGCGCCGCTCGCCGTCGGCCAAGAGGCTGCCGCCGCCGCTGCGGTCCTCGTCACCGAGACGAGCCGGCGTCTAGCCAGCCGCCGCGTCGTGGCCTGGCCGACCACGATCCTCGACCCAACGCGCGCCAAGCGACCCAGCCCACGACGCCCTCAGCCCGCGGCCATCTCTCGCTTAGGGCGAGCGCCGTTATCCGTCGCCACTCCGCTGTTGGGCCAGGCCCATTTGGTGAGGCCCGAGCCGCCCTTTTTCTCCCTGTGCTTTTCTTTTTCTTATTTTGACTAAGTCCCAGAAAAACTGTGTGCTGATACTGTTTTGCAGTGTAGTTTGCGTAAGATCCGTAGCCCGTATGAAAAAACGCCCAACATGAAAAATGTTCATTGTGTTGTGCTCTAACATTTTTGCTTTAGTGAGTTAATCCATTTGAGGTCATCTAGTTGATGTAAATCAGTTTTGAAGTGGGCACCAGATTGTTTACTGCTGCTGCTGTTATTTTCTTGCAAGTTTGGTTGATGATTGTGTCACATCCATGAGGCCTATGCTATTGATTCTTTCTTGTATGTGATGGGAATCATGTGAACTCCAGCTATATGCATTCCTTTGTCATGTTTGCCTGCTGTAGCTATTTTGTTTCTTGCTCCAAAGTGGTGACCCTGATAACATGTGCTGTTGTTTATATTAAGTTTCTACTTTGATGCCTTATAGTTAATGATCCATGCATCATATGCATTAGTTCCAATGTAATTATTTGCTCTTTGTTATGTGTACTTTGATGCCATGATTTGCTTTGCCATGATATGGTTGTTGTTCATATAGTTATTGAGCTCCCAAAGTGTAACCCTGCCGTTTGCTGTCACATGCCCTGATTTTCACTAAGTCCCTAGACCAGTAGTATCTTTTTAACCATAACTCCGTTTGGGGCGTTCTTTATATGTAACTTGAATAGAATTTCATGTACTTTGTGTTTATGCCATTGTTTGCTGTTGTTAACCAACCTAAAATATGGTTTAGGGAAGATCAGTACCAAATAATTAAATCGTTGTGGGGTACTTAGCGATATGCCATGTTTAGGATTTTGCCTCACTAAAATTGACTAGCATAGATAGTTTACTTTGTGCTTCACCTCTTTCCATGTTTGTGTGACATGCCATGCATGCGTGAGATGCCATGTTAACAACCTTTGCTCATGTTGTGTAGCTAAACAACTCGAACCATTCTAAACGTGCGGTATCTTCGTGTGTGACGAGTACTCTAGTTAACCTGTTAGTAACCGCTCTCGACGATAGATGCGATACCGTGTGTTGTCTCATGTTGACTTCTTGATGTTGTATGTCGGTGATTGCTTCGTAGTAATATATGCTTGCTCGTCGATTGCCTTTTCCAGTGTTTCCTTCATTTGTGCTCCCGCGGTTACTCTCGGAGACCATGCGGGCTTGCGATCGACTGCACCTTCGGTTTTGTCTTCTCATCAGGTAAGGGGGAGCATATATCATGCTTATAACGATTGCTTGATCCTACCACCTCATATTTATGCCTCTCAAATAAACCCAAACTTCCATGCCCTCCACATCACAACAAACCTTGTTTGGCTATGTTACTATTGCTCGCTGCTGATACGTCCCAAACGTATCTATAATTTCTGCTTGCTCCATGCATGTTTTGTGTGATATTGCTATGATCTAGATACACTTTCATACACTTTTGATCATATTTGGACTAACTTATTAACTCAGTGCACCACAGTGCCAGTTCCTTTTTTTGCTATTTTTCTATTTCAGGTTTCCCCCATATTAAAAGTGCTCCAAAAATCCGGGAAAAATCAGATAAAAAATCAGCGTGAAGGAAACTTCCGGAATCACCTGGGTGGGGCCAGAGGGCCATCACCAGGGACACAGGCGGCCACCTGGCGCGGCCTAGGGTCTGGCCACGCCGGGGGGTGGGGGCCTGGACCCCTGGTGCCCCCCCTGACTGCCCCTTCGCCTATTTATTCCCCGTGACACGAAACCTCTGAAGACAGAACCCTTTTTCGCGATCTCGCCTCTGTTCCTCCGCCGCCATGCTTCCAAGATCGGGAGCGCCAGCAGCTCTCTTCCCGGCACCCCGCCGGAGGTAGGATTGACCTCCGGGAGCTTCCCCTCCACCATGGATGCTTCCCGAATGTGTCATGAGTAGTTTCCCTTGGACCATGGGTCAGTGATCAGTAGCTATGTGATGTTCTCCTCACCTCTTTGTTCTTCATGGTTTAGACCTCGTGAGCTGCCCTACATGACCGAGGCACATATGTAATTTTCTGCTGTTGCTATGCTGGGATCTGATGGATTATGAGACTATGTTCAGATTGTGATTGAGTAATATATTTGGTTATTATCTTTTATATTTTTGTTCCTAAGTAATTCTTGCATGTTCTCCGTTGCTGTTTATTGCTTTGGCCAAGTAGTAGGTAGAGACTCCAAGAGGGAACATTATGCTCGATTGTGGGTTCATGCCCCCCGATGACACGCTTGAGTGACAGAAACATGAGTCTAGGGGATGTGCTGTTTCCACAAGGGGGAAAACAATGCGATCAAGTTGCAAGGTAAGTCAGAGAACAGCTTGTTAGCTATGTCGACCACAACGTCGGTACCAAGGGCGAGGGACGAAGAGAACCATTTTCCTGCTCGTTAAGACGAGGCGGACCAATTGGCATAGTTCTCTTCCATCAGTGGTTACCGAAAGGTTATCAACAATCGTAACAGGTTGTACGGACAAAGTAGTACACCGAAGTGTTTTCATGAGAAGGGAATCATCACTGCTTAGATATGACACATTACAAGAAAGGTTAAACAGGCCAATGGAAAGGAAATTGTGATGATACACAAGTATCAGGTGTATATATTTCCCAAGGGAAAGCGGAGCAAGATATATTTGACCAAGTTTGTATTGGCGGGGGTCAAAGAAGGTTGTCGATGATAACACAAATCATCGAGGGGCAAGGATGGTACTTCACACGATGAATCCAATTAGCACTTGGTAGAAGCCAAGATGTCGATGATGACCATGACACATCATGTCAAAAGGTTCCAAGAAAACACAATCGAACAACGGCGACATCAAGCAAACGAAATGGTGAAGCAAAAGTATTCGGTGTTCTCGGTTGACAACAACCCAGAACCCATGGAGTGGTTATGGCAGGGAGAGGCATGGATTCATAAAAATCTATGAGATGTAGTGCAAAGGCATGATAACCTCGAGATACCAGGGGTAATACTCAATGGTAGAATGGTGGACCATAGATGTAGAAGAATTTACACCAAGGGGGTTAAGTATCATTACGATAAGCTTTTATGATAAGTTCGACATAGTATCCATGGACATGAACACAAAGGTTCAGGGTCGACTCCCACTTCATCAATGCATAACCCTTCATTCACTTCTCGCTTTCGGGGAGGTGGTAGGATTGCAAGCTCATCTGACGGGAGGCCAGTAGAGTATCACCCGCATAAAGTTTGGGTTCATACAGATGGATGAATCATAGATACAACCCATAGGGACATTTTACGAATCAGTACAACAAACAACAGGAACACGAGATACAAGTTTGAAAGCAGAAGGTTGATGACACGGACCAGATGATACCGTTCGCCAAAGGCATTTCGTATCAGGGGAAGCTCGTCAATGATTTACGACATAAGGGGAGGGCAGGTAGTAATCCACCAAAAAGGTCAGGTGGTGTACAGAGAGTCTGGTGCGAGTATCGGTACTCACGCATAAGAAGAAAGAATACGAAGGCATCGGATGATAGAAGCATCTGAATATTTTGATGCTTAAGTACAAAGGAATTATGACTTCCGTATCGGTGTATCAGATTTGGATACATCGATCAAACATGAATAAGTTGAATAGAAGCTTGACGGCTAATCAATTAAGGTTTGATTTACTGAGAACCAGCTCATGTCCGGAATGACTTCTAAGCCAGAAGAATGGATTCATAGGGATCAACTGATGATTGCGTGCACTAGCACACACGGTGATTCAACAGATCAGAATGGCAATGCCAAGGGAGGTCATCCAAGAATACAGGGCAAACGAGATTAATCATAGTGCAAGCAGGCAAGAAGAATCTCCAAAGCAGTAGGCTGCCGAAGATTGGCGTGAGATCGGATAGTATTTCAAAGTATTATGGGAATCACATCAACCACTTAGGATGAACGGATCCTCGTAAAATGTGAGGAATTATCCGCAGGGTGAAAAGAAGCGGCAAGGTAGTAGGCTCAAATGATTCCCGAAACAACGGAAAGTAATTCGATGCGTCTTGTGAACACAAGAGCAACTGTGATTGAATGGATGAAAGGAAGGTGTATGTGGTTATACAAACAGACTTATCGGTGGCAGGGAATTGTCAAGGTATCGGCACATATGGTCTCAGGAATTTTATCAGAGATTATTCTTCGAAATCTTCTCGTGAAGCAAGCGATCATCTGTAATGCGGGGCTCTCCGGGAGGAAGTAGTCACGAGAACCTAAAGTTAGTGTTAGCAAAATCTTTAACCCGAAAGGATGAGAGAGTAGGATCCCAGAGTAAGGGTACGGAGAAAATGATCCTAATACCACCCAGTTTGCGACGTGGGCCGATAAGCCACACGAAACTGTTAGTAAAGTAGTTTTGCAAAGAGTAGACTCGACTTCGACCAAGGAGTTGGAAGGGGGTGTCCTACAGGCAGTCGGCTCTGATACCAACTTGTGACGCCCCCAAAATCAGACCGTGTACAGTAATCATACACGCAAGGTACACAATCGAGATCAGGGACTCACGATGAGATATCACAACACAACTCTACAAATAAAATAATAATACAAGCTGTTTAATACAAGCCAGGGGCCACGAGGGCTCGAATACAACAGCTCGAAAGCACAAAGTTAGCGGAAGCAAAAGTATCTGAGTACAGACACAAGAATACAAGGTTGCCTTAAGAAGGCTAGCACAAATACAACAGATCGAAAAGGCGAGGCCTCCTGCCTGGGAACCTCCAAACTACTCCTGGTCAACGGGGAACTCGACGTCGTAGAAGGCATCGGGGGTCTTCGCGTAGCGGTGGTCAGCATCGGGGATCTCCTGCTCCTGGGCTCCAAGACTCCAACGTCGACTGCAGCGACCGATCAGGCAAAACATAAAGGGGGAAAATAAAGCAAGGGTGAGTATCTAGCATACCCGCGAGTCTTACGTCCGCTACTAAGCATTTATGCATTTGTATCAACGGAAAGGGGAGGCTGTATTTAGTGGACTGCAAGGTAGAAATCAGAATAAGGGTAAGAAGCTAGGCCTATCGAAGACTAGCATCTTCAGACGATGTCTTGCAGCATGAGAAGAGAAACAACCAACAGTTCATATAAAGCATATAGTAACAATGAAGCAGAAGTTGCTGCAACATTGAATAATATAAGTTGTAACAATTAATAATAATAATGCCTCCGAGCTCCCCTCCTCGACTTCCCTGCGAGGAAGAAAACCCGGAACCATACAGTTTAATAGTA
Organism: Bromus sterilis; assembly: GCA_950022295.1. Taxonomy (NCBI): domain Eukaryota; kingdom Viridiplantae; phylum Streptophyta; class Magnoliopsida; order Poales; family Poaceae; genus Bromus; species Bromus sterilis. The sequence continues at coordinate 179,068,581 of OX465601.1, read as the reverse complement.
GTAGTTTGTAGTGATAAGATCCAGCTTCAGCATAAAGCGTCCTGTTACCGTGGACACGGCTATTCGAATAGATTAAACTCCCTGCAGGGGTGCACTACTGTTCAGCCTGCACGCTCGGATCTCCAGGGTGGCGTGAACCTTGTTAGGGAACGCCCCACCGAGGCTATCCGACACGACGCAACCCATCCTAGGCTCAATAGAGAGGCCATCCGCCGGACTATATCCTAGGCGCCAAGGGGTCTAGGACCCTCACCCTTGCACGCTCCTGCACGGTGCGTGGCTGGCCGGTGAAGCAAAAGCAAATCCCAATACACACCGCTCGAGCGAAGAAGACACAACTTCCCGGCGCAGGCCGCGGTACTGCTGACGTCTGAAGAGCTTTCGGACAAACTACGACGCAGGGGAGCCCATAACTCCTTATCCCACGTGAAGGTAGTGCGTACAGGCCTTTGCGGCCTCTCAAGTCATCCGCCGAACCATTTAGCATTTTAATTAACCCGCGTGACAACCGTTATCGTTGCCTCGACTTAATCAACCCGCGGTCAACGACAGCAGTCAGGACCACCAGTACATCGGTGCCTGCCCTGTCGTCCCACCAAGTCACTGCGGTTACCAACAAGGTGAACCGTCTCCTTACCTTGTCTCGCGTGTGCTCTTGGTAGAGCTCGAATTTTCGTAGTTTGGTAACTCTCGCGAGATACGAGCAGGGTCCAAGCACGCCAGTAACGTCGGTCGTACCCTCCCTGTCGTTCCCGACACTATACCGCTCGCGGGCACCGTTGGGTCGCTTGACTCTTACCTTTAAGGACACCAGTTGGTTCGAGTGCCTACCATTAAGTGAAACCAGGAGGTATCACCCTCGATGGCACACTTAAATAGGTTTGACAGAGACATACGCGGAATGGACTAAAGAGGTAAACCTCGTATCATTCCGGTGATGCTACGCTACTGAGCCGACGAGAGTGAAATACGAGTCCATTCCACTCGTAAGTCAAACTCGAAGCGACTCAGCAGAGTCTCGCCGTTGTAGGTTCCCTGGGGCGTCTGCATTGGACCGTACCTGTTGCAGTTGTATATATTTTGTATCCGCATCACTCCCCTGAGTGGTCACGGCCCGCTATCTAATCCTAGCTAACAAAGCGCAGGGTTCACTGCTGAATATTATATAAGTAACAATAGGCAGCATAGGATAAAGGAAGGTACATCAAGGGGCGACAAAATCAGGCTATGCAATTGAATAGGATTGTAACATAGCAGCAGCAGTAACAATGCCTAGTGCAAGAAAGTACGGAAAGGTAGGCGATATCTGGGGAAGAGAATGGCTCTGCTTGCCTGGAAGCTCGACGGTAGGGGTACGGTCGTCGACGACGTAGTCGATCACACGGGCGTCGACATCGGTCGTCGGGTCTATCGAACAATAAGAGAGGGGGAAGAAACAATAAATACACGACAATAATAGCAATACAAATACAAGACAAGGAAAACGCAATGTTAACGGTGTTCTAACGCAGTGCGAGGTGTATTGCTCGGAGCGGGAATTCATCCGGGGATGAACTACCGGCTCCGGGTGAGTATTGATAGACTGCCCGGAGGGGAAAGGGATCATGCCGGAGGTGCCGTGGACACCCGACAAACATAAGGGGGGTGTATCCGTGTTAGTTGAACCATTCTGAACAACATTCGTGTTCGGAATAAATTCATCGGGATACTTTAACAGTACCGGACAATTCATCGGACAAACGGTCCGGAGGGGGGGGGGGTTCGACGTTCGGTATGTTAGAGGGGGGGGGGGGGTGGTAGACCAACGGACAGCGTATCCGTATTCGTTATATTTTTCTGATCAATTTTCATGTACAAAGTTTTTGAATCTGACTTACGGTTTAAAAAATATTTTTTTTTAAAGTTTAAATCAATTTAAAGGAATTTCTACATTTCTTTTATTTATAAAATCAACATTATCTAGAACAATTGACTTTGACCAGTCAACATTGACAAAGGGGACCCACATGTCATAGGCTGGAGCCTTTGACTGGTCAACCGACCACTCGGTCCCACATGTCATACACAGAGACAATTAACAGACTTTTTATTTAATTTAACTAGCAGTGGGGGCCACCTGTCAGCCTAACAGATATACTAACATACATTTTAGATTAATCAGATGGTCTAGGGCCCACCTGTCATTGGGGGGGGGGTTTCTATTTGATTAATCTAATAAGAGGGGATTAGGGTGGCAGGGCCCACGTGCAGGTGACCCAAGGGGGGGGGGGTTAGTGGCTAAACAACTAACTAACCTCCGGGGCCCATCTAGCAGTCTCACAGGGGCCTCACCGGCGACTCGCCGGCGACAGTACGCCGACGAGGTCGAGCCCGCGCTCGACTCCGGCCACGGCTTTGAGCGGGGAGGGGCGCGTTTGGACGGGGGGATCATGGCGCGTCGAATGGTGGTGGGGGCTTCGCCGGAGACGACCGGAACCCACGCCGGCGATGAGCTTGGCGGCAGGAAGAACCACAGCGGCGACGGAGTTGAAGTTACGAGGGCGCCCGCGACGATTCAAGGGGTCCAGGAGGTGCTACTCGACGCGACGAGTGCAACAGGGCCAAGCCCGTGACCATTTGGTCATCGGAGCCTCGCCGGCGACGAGCGCGACGACGGTCAGAACGATGGGACGGGGGGAAACGCCTATGGGCTAATCGGGCGAGCGCAAAACAATGGCGGCGACGGGCATGCTCACCAGGAGCGTGTCGGGGCTGGCAGTGGGCACGGGGAGAGCTCGCAACAGCCGGAATTGGTCGACGTCGAAGGTGGATGCAGAGAGGGGGCGACGGCGATGTGCTCGACGTGGGCGCCTCCGACGCGATTCCTTGCTGTAGACGAAGAAGACGAGGATGGCGCAGCGAATGGACACGTTGGCCTGGCCTGGGGTGGCCGTTGGCTACGGTGACGACGAATGGCGGCGACAGGGCGCCCGGGCAGGAGGTGGAAGACGATGGGGTAGCGCGAGGAGGACTACGGGGCGAGACCTAGGGTTCCTGCCAGCGAGAGGGGCGAGGGCCGCGTCTTATCGACGCCGGCTAGCCGGCAGATGGCGTCCACGGCGACGGCCGTGGCCGTGGCACCATGGGATGCTCGACACGCATGGCCGGGGTGAACAGGGGAAGGGGATAACCCCCTGGTGGGCTGGGTGGGCCGAGTTTGATGGGCTAGGGGGGCAGGGGTGGGCCTGGGGGCTGAGTTTAGTCTAGGTTATTTTTATTTCCTTTAGTTTTGTCTTTCCTTTATTTATTTTTGTTTGTAATTAGTTTAATAGCCTTTATATTTTTCCACAACATGAAACTTGCTCCTAAATTATTGTTGCACCATACTTAAGTGCCACAAAAAGATTTGGAGTTTTATAAATTCTTTTTCATTTTTGTTTTATTAAAAGGTATTAAATGCCACTGTTTGCTATTGTTTGAATTGTTTGATTTATTTTATAGCTTAATAAATTCCCATACCCACATGGACATGGTCCACTGAATATTGGGCATTTTACAAAATTGGTTGCAATATTTTCGGAATAAGTTTTATTTCCACTTGTATCTGGAATTTTTATTTGGTTTGAATTTGAACAAGCTTTGATCAAGGTGATCATCACAAGTATAAACAAGGTGACCTGGCATTAGCACAAGGTGATTACTGTAGCGTGACACCTGGGGTGTTACACTAAGATAGGGGAGTTGCACACGATCTTTTACCTTTGCTTTTTAGTCTTGCTAGTTTACCTTTCAGTTTTTATCTTTGTGTCCTTTATCAAAAATCCAAAAAAATATAGTATGTCTAGTTTCTTACTTGCCAATCAATGTCTAACTTCTTTGAAACTAGATCTTATTGGCATGGAGGATTCACTGAGGATCAACAAGAATTGTAAAAGGAACACCGCTTGTCTCAAAAGGAGATACACTTATGGAAACAAATACATCAGTTGTATGAGTATGTTAGAAACTTGTGCTCAATATATAATATATATTTCTGCAGGGATGAATCTTGTTGCTTTATGAGGCATAAACACCTTGCTTTCCAATGTGAGTACAATGATGATGAAACCTTAGCTTCTTATGCTAAGAGAAATTATGATTTTTATGATGCAGAGCAAATAGAAGAATTTGTTGCTTATAATGGTGCCTATGAAATTACTTCTCTTCTTAAAAATATTGATGATGCCCCTTAAAAATCTGAGAGTCTTGCTATACTTAACTATTGTTTGGAAAATTACGATGCAAATTATTATATTACTGATCATCTTGAGAGGATCTATCCCCCAAAGTAAGAGGCTAATGTTTTGCAGGACTCTATGGAAGAAGAAATTGTTGAACCCGAAAGCTCCTTGGATTAAAAAGAGAAGGAGAGAGACGAACAAAAGGAGGAAGAATGGAGACATCCATCTCTACCTTCTAATGAGAGTAACTCTTTGACTCTTACCTTATATGAGTGTTATGATCCTATGGATTCTTTTGAAATATCCCTTTTTGATGAAGTGGATGCCTACTATACTTGTGGACATGATGCCATTATGAATGATGCTTACGGAGATGAACTTGCTATAGTTCCTCATGATAAGCATGAAATTGTTGCTATTGCACCCATACTTGATTCTCCTATTATCCATATGAATTGTCCAAATCATATTTCGGAGAACTTTACTCTTATTAAGGATCATAGTAATGGGTTGCATTTTTCTTATGATCCTGAAGACCGTGTTGTAAACTATACACGTGTGCTTGTAGGTCATGAACAACATGATTTATGTGATAGTTATATTCTTGATGTTGTTCATGATACTACTGAAAATTATTTTGAGAGAGGGAAATTTGGTTGTAAAAACTTCCACATTACTAAAACTCCTCTCTATATGTTGAAAGTTTTGAAGTTGTTCTTGTTCCACCTTCCTATGCATGTCACTTTGTGCTTCTTTGATTTATTTTCTTACAAGATGCCTATGCATAGGAAGTGGGTTAGGCTTAAATGTGTTTCATATTTCCTTCCTGATGCTCTCTATTGCTTCAAAATTCTTATTCTTATGTGAGCATCTTTTAAAATCTTTATGCCTAGCTTAAAGGCGTAAAAGAAAGCGCTTGTTGGGAGGCAAGCCAAGATGTTTTTACTTCTGTTTTTAGTGGTATTGATGATTGTTAATACTGTAGCAACATCATTGTATCTTTATTTTCAAGCTTTGTGCCAAGTTTAGTCTCATATGATAAGGGAAGCAAAAGTTGTGACATGCTGTCCAGAAAACAGATTCTGTCTGCTTGACAGAAAAAACCGAAACAAATCACCAGTTCATATTTTTGAGCTGAATTTTTTTACACAGCATGCTCTATACAATTGTAAAACTTTCGTATGTTCTGAGTTTTTTGATTTGAGTTGCAGAAGTGCCTCGAAAAAATTCTCTACTACCTGCTGTTCTGTTTTCCACATATTCTGCCACGATTTTCCTTTTCTTACTTTTGCAAACCTTAAACGTGCTTTTTCTTTGCAAAAACCTTTTTGCAATCTTGAGAAACAGTAACTCTTCAATAATATCTTTATATCCAGTGGGGATTTTATTATTAAGGGTACTAACCTCTCTAATCAGCTTATGATGAGTTATGTATGAAGGGAGTTTTCAAGTGTGCGAGGGAAGATGATGAAAGAAGATCCGAGAGTATCAAACGCTCAAGATTGGGGATGCCCCCATGCATCCCCAATAAATATTCAAGGAGACTCAAGTGTCTAAGCTTGGGGATGCTGATGGCTTCTCGCCCCTCGTTGGTTACCCAAAGTGGAAGGTTGAGATGTAGACATCAGCAAATTTCCCTCGGTGAAGATACCAAGGTTTGTCTCCAGTAGGACTCCGACAACGACAAGAAGGTGACAACGGTGCCAGCAATTAGGCGGTTGACGTGGACCTGGACACACAACAGATAACTTTGCTCCCAACGAGTACAGAGAGGTTGTCAATCCCTCCGGCCTTGTTGTTTACAAAGGATCAAAAGCACGGGATAATAATGATAGCGATAGCAATAGAAAAGGAAATAAAGCAGAAAATAAATAGCGGATGTAAACAATGGTGGAAATATGGACCGGGGTCCCATGATGTTCACTACTGATGTCTCTCTACCAAGAGACGATAAAATAGCCATGCAAGGTAAACAAATTACAGCTGGGCAATTGACATGATTATGTGCGCAAAGCAATGCTAACTATGCTACAAAGAAAAGAAGAGGCTCAAAAGCTTGGGCGGTACGCCAAGAAAAGTAGACCAAAATCCATCTGCATCTACCTACTAATCATCCACCTTGAGATATCTATCCAGAACATCTCTCTGGTATTAAGTTGCGAATCCCACCCAAAGTGTAAACTCAAAGCAACAGACAATTGCATTAAAGAACTTTGAGTAAAGTAAACAATCCTTGCACCCGCAAGTACAAGCACCGTTGTTTTCTCCCTTGTGGCAACAACACATCCCCTAGACTCATGTTTCTGTCACTCAAGCTAGTCATCAGGGGGCATGAACCCACAATCATGCATAACGCTCCCTCTTGGAGTTACTACCTACTACTTGGCCAAAGCAATAAACAACAACAAAGAATATGCAAGAATTACTCAAGAACATAAATATAAAAGAGGAGAATCAAATATATTACTCAAACACAATCTGAACATATTCTCATAATCCATCAGATCCCAACAAACTCAGCATAGGAACAGCAGAAAGATTACATATGTGCCTCGATCATGTAGGATAGCTCACGAGGTCGAAACCATGAAGAACAAAGAGAGGAGGAGAACATCACATAACTACTGATCATGGACCCATGGTCCAAGGTGGACTACTCACGGTTCATCCGTGAAGCATCCATGGTAGTGTAGAAGCTCCCGGAGGTGGTTCCTCCCTCCGATAGGGTGCCGGGAAGAGGGCTCCTGGTGCTCCCGATCTTGGAAGCGCTGCAGCGGTGGAACAGAGGAGAGATCGCGAAAAAGGGTTCTGTCCTCGAGGGTTTCGGGATGAGAGAGATATATAGGCGAAGGGGGGCAGCCAGAGGTGGACCAGGGGCCCCAGGCGCCCCCCTGGCGCGGCCTAGGGGGTGGCCGCGCCAGGTGGCCGCCTGGGCCACCCCTGGCACCCCTCTGGCCCCACTTTGGCTCTTCCCGAAGCTTCTGTACGCTGATTTTTCCTATATTTTTCCCGGAATTTTTCTGGCACTTTAAGTAATGGGAAAACCTAAAATACAAAAACAGCAGAAAACAGGAACTGGCACTGGGGTGCACTGAGTTAATAGGTTAGTCCAAATATGATCAAAAGTGTATGGAAGTGCATCAATAACATAGAGATATCACAAAAAAGATGCATGGACCAAGCGAAAATTATAGATACGTTTTGGACGTATCAGATGCCTCCGTGCATCCCCTTCTCCATCAACAATCATCAGTTCGTCCTTCGTGTCACTATATTTTTATCACTTCATGCGTTATGTGCTATGCTTGGAGCGTCTCGCTCTTAGGTTTCCTTTTTGTTTTCTTTAGCTTTGCTTGCTGTTCATAACAAGTTAGACCCCAACTTACTTTGTGTGGGAGAGAAACACGCTCCACTCCAATCTAGAACACATCTTAGGATTTTTCATGCCTATCTTTCTCTGTTGTGTGTTCTTTATCTTTTCGTAGCTACTGCCATGTTTAGTTATAGTTTTAGTGTTTGTCTTTAGCAAGAGCCTTGGATTTTGTTTAGTTTGTTGCTGGAACTCTCTATAGTTTTCATGTTTATCTTGTTAAGAGACTTGGTTGTTGCACTGAGTTGTGTCTTGTCTTGAAAGTAGGTAATTGAGGTTGCTATTTAATTTTAGTAGTAACTTGCAATAGTTTTGAGGTATTGTTGTGAGTAATGCTTGAACTTTTGGTGTCAAGAGCTCTAGCCTATTAGTGATAGGCGTCGTATTTTGGGCAATCCGTGTTTATTTTCAAAACCTACAAAACCAGTTGAGAACTCTAGCTACTAGATGGATCACTAATCTTTGGAGGGATCGTATATTAGAGTACACTCACGTACATGAGTCGAGAATGCGCAAGGATAACCAAACCCCCATACACTCCTCCTCGGGGTACTTGTCTCTTTGTGAATGTTAGGCCCCCGATGCGGTGCTAACTCGAGTTAGTCGCTTACGCGTCCCGCTCAAGTTAGTAGCGCATAAAAGGCCACCGACTCACGACACTCGCACTCGTGTCGCTGCCGGATTCTCGACAACAGGTATAAGAACAATGAACTTTATACTAAGACATAAATATAAAGAGTCCAGGGCATACATTTCCACTAGTATTTATTACATCATCTCAGAGGTCCGTGGACCCAACAGTATATCATGCAACAAGCGGAAGACAATCACGACCGAGTACGGTCAAAATCCAAATTGCCCTAGAGAGGGCTGCACATGAATAGTCCACCCACGGATCGTTGGAGCCCAACTATAGGATCTACTGAGCGAAGTCATCCTCATCGTCGTCCTCCGGGGGCACATCCACGAAGTATCGTCCAGTGCTCGGGTCGAGGTAGTAGTCAACTGCAGCGGACGATCAGGCAAAACAATAAAGCACAAAAGGAAAACAGGGGTGAGATTATATCATTACAGGATAACTAACTCCCTACAGTAAGACAAGGTAAAGGTACAGGTTGCAGCCGCACTAGCATATATGGTGGTTATCGTTCTATTAGAGTAGGGGTAAGAACCAAGAATGCACGTGACATCGCGTCATAAGTCTGCTATTCACCTACTTATGTCAAACATAACACAACCTGGATCTTCTCTCGGTCCCCCTGGACGAAGAAAAGCAACCAAGGCACTCACACGGTAGGCAAGTTTTAATTATGATTCAAATTTATGTTATTCTATGAACAAGGAGTAGGTCTCAAGTCATCCATAACCATGGACACGACTTTTCAAAAAGATTTAACCCTGCAGGGGTGTACCAACTGCCCATCATAGGCTTCGCATGTACGCCCGGTTTCCACTTGGCTGGGTAAGCGCCTGAAATTCCGGAACGTCAGAGTCCCTCTAGCTAACAACGCACAACTCCGGGTGGTCCCCCGGTGAGTCGACACCCAACTCAAAAGCTGGCCACGCTCTCGAATCGGTCTCTACCGTATGACTCGGGTTTGGATAGCCGGTTAAATTCTCATATGAGACCGGGTCCTCAGCCGGTCAAGTTGGGCCAGCCAAGGAACATGTCCTCCTGGCCTGGTGTGGTTTGTAAACAACAGGGGTAACAACAGCACACACACATTGCAAATGTAAATCAACTCGGGCTACCACTAGAATTGTACGAAGCTAGGTAGGTAAGACAAGGGGGCCCCATAGAACCCCACACACGATTAGGCACGCTCGCCAAGAAACACAATACCCGGAACTCGGGACCTAGGTGACTCAAATGGAGCAAAACACCTGGCGGGAACAGCCCGGTCTCCCGTCCTTCGTCAAATATAAATTAACATCATAATAATAAACATCAACCAACTTCTTTAAATAACATGATATCCCAACCATAGCATAGGGTAAGCAGCAAGTTTCCTACACATACTAAGCAATGGCTGAGCAGCGGTAACTTAGCAATACAATGTTTTGCTGGGATGTGGGGATCATGGCTGTTTGGTTTGATTATGGCATTAACAAGGTGGATAGGATCAAACAAACGATCTAGACTACAGCTAGGCAGGTAGGCAGAAAGGTATCAAGTAATGGTATGAATCTTCCCCTTGCCTGGGTAATCGGTCGACGGTGCAGACGTAGCAGGGTCCTCGGGCTCGGTGTCGGAAACCTCCACGTAAGTCTCCTCGGCAGTCTTAGGTGCTAACGTAAGGTACCGGCAAGGAAAAGGCACACAAGTAAGCAATGGGTGCAATGCACAGGTAAGGATGGTATGATCAAGTTTAATAGACACGATGTGACCCTATCTAGTCAATTTAAATGAAGGTGGTGACGACACGTCAACGACTTCATATGCAATTATTTACATTTTTATGGCTTTGGTCTTAGCCTTAATTTTGGTGTAAATAACATGGCATCATGACATGATCAACAAAACAATTAACAGAAATAAATACGACGTGAAAGTAAAACATCGATTCCGGAGACGGAGAGATGTCGATGAACTTGACATCGGAAAGGTGCAACAAAAGAAAGGAACCCAGCCACATTGCATATGAAAATATGCTAGGGGCTGGTTTGAAGAAGCAAATATTTGAAGGTGACATGGAAAGAAACCTGGAACGATCAGATGATCAGAATTCAACATGCACTGAAGTTGGAAGAAAGCAAGGCAAAGAAAACAGGTTGATACGGCTAGGTGTTTCACACCATGTCCACATGACTTGCACAAAACATCACATGCACCTCACCATTGGAATCCCTACATTTTTTCTACCCCAAAACCATATAAGGTATGGCTCCATTTGAATTTGCAAAGCACAATTGCAATTTCAAATGAATTCTAGGGCCTGAGTGCAAAGTTGCACTACTTGCATTTCAGGAAAAATTCAAATGGAAAAACCACTGTCACCATGTTGATCCTTGGGAAAAACTAACCCAAAGTCATATATGGCATGGCCATATTTGAATTTAGGAAGAACTTGGCAAAACAAAAGAAAAGAGGGGCCTATTTGCATATTTGCCTCCATCACAAAATTTGAGGGGGCAATTGAAGAAAAATGGACATCACCATTGTGATCAGTGGGGAAAACTACCCCAAACTCATATATTGGAATGCATGTTTGGGGCAGTGAGCATTTGAATTTCAAACTTAGAGAAGAAATTGAATTTGAAAAGATTTTGAAAAAGAAAAACAAAAGGAGAAGGAAAAAAAAGAAAAGCACTGGCCCGATGGGCTGGCGTCGGCTCGTGCTGGCCCAGCAAGACGCTGCGTCTGACAAGAGGCTGTTGGGCTGAGCCCAGCAAGGCCACTGTGGCTCGAGCCCTTGACCAGGCTGGCCAAGTGGTCAGTCCCCCATCCAAAGGAAAAAATTAAAATGAAAAGGGGCATTGCCTCCGGCGGGGTTCAAACTCGCGACTAGCTGCACTGCTTCCAGTTCCATTGCCACTGCTCCAACACTTGGTTACTCGACTGGAAACAGGCGCCGAGCCAACTATAGCATACAACTGGTGTGCGCACTGTCCAGTTTTCTGACGAAACGGAAACCCGGAACATGCAGTGAGAGGGAAAATTCCGGCGACCCTAGCCCCGTGCTCCGGCCACCTCCTGCCAAACCACCTCGGGGGATCTCGAGAGGGCACTTATCACCACACATGGGTGCAGGGCAAGTCCACCAGATCGTCTCCTACTCGTCGGGAATTCCACGGGAACAGCACGGCGACGATGAAACGCTTACTGACGAACTGAAGAAAATGACGACGCCGGCGACAGAGAAGATATCCGGCGACGATTGGGTCCACCTCGCGGCACTAGGGAGTCCATGGCTTGGTGCAACACATAGCGGGGACTCCCACAGATCCATTTTGCCTAACAACCGCACCGGAGCTCTACCACCAGCGGCTCTGCCCTGCCGGGATTTACACGGCGGAACGGCTACTGAACACGACGCCGCTGCTGCTCCGACGTGGCTGTGCGTAGTGCAAGGCTGCGCCTTTGGGTCAGGAGCGTGCTCTGCTTACATTCTAGCTACGAGAGCGCGTCGGGATCACGCTAATTGCACGAATGGCTAACGACGGCGACGTGCGGCGGAGGGAGCAGACAAGGCACGACTCCGGCGCGAACTACGCGAAGACGAAGGAGAGGGAGGAGTGCGTGCTCACCTAGGTGGGGCTGAGGTCGAGATCGACGCACCGCAGGGGAAGGAGGGGACCGGAGGCGTCGCCGGAGACGAGGACGACCCGCAGCGGAAGAAGAAGGCGTCGGCTTGCTTCTGGCCACCCACGTCGCGGCTGCAGGTCGGGGAAGACGTGGACGTCGACGTGGACTTCACCTGCAAGCTCCCGGCAGCCCGACGCAGAGGGGATGGCGGCCGATTTGAGGTTCAGGCCCCGGCGGCCATGGGAACAGGGGAGGCTTGGAGAGGGGGAAAGAAACTGGCGGCGGCGAAACTGGAGGGGGAGAAGAAAACCCTAGGCCTCGGGGCTCTTATAGGGGGACTCGTCTCGTGATGTGACGGCCGGAGACGGCGGCACCGGACGGCTCCGGCAGCCTCCCCTCTCGGCGTTCGCGACGGTGGCCTAACGGAGCAGGTGGCCGTCACGGCGCCCTTCTATGAGAGGCGTGGGATTCTGATCCAACGGCTCCAACGCAGGTCCGTACCGGTTCGGCTGTGCTGGGCCGCGATGAGGAGAGCCAGGCCAGACGGCTCGGCCTGGTTTCACCTTTTTCCAGGAAGAAAAACACGAGGGATTTCCCATTAAAAAAATAACAGAAGCTCCCAGCATTTTTCCAGAGCAAAAATCAAAGGAGAAAAACATACAAAAATATGTTTTGGAATCCTTGCAATATTGTCCAATTTATAAAATTGGTTTGGTCATTTTTAGAGCAACTAAATTGTGTGGCCATTTTTGGAAATTCAAATCACATTGAACTGTGGCACACATTTTTATAGTTTGCAAAAATGGGCAAGGCTTTTAAAAAGCTTGGGAAGGGCAAGGAATTGGCTATGCCAAGTTTTGGGTCAAGGGGAGCATGCATGCAACAAAGAAAAATCCTCAAACATCCTTCTTGAACTACTTTGGATGCAAATTCAAACAAACCAAATGGGCTCCAATCTCAATGCAAATTTCAATCATCACATGAAATGTCAAACTCTAGCATCATGCCAAGTTAAAAAGTCATCAGACAAGGTACAATATCATGTTGATTTCTTATTATTGCAAATGGGCTGTTACAGCACTCCCCCACCAACACAGGATCTCGTCCCGAGATCTAAGCCTGAAACAACTCAGGATACTCAGAACAGAGATGATCTTCACGCTCCCACGTTGCTTCCTTCTCCGAATGATGTGCCCACTGAACCTTCATGAACTTGATGGTCTTGTTGCGAGTCTTGCGCTCGGACGTCTCAAGAACACGGACTGGACGCTTTGAGTAGGAAAGGTCCGCACTCAGCTGTATCTCGCCCAAGTCAACAACCTGCTCTGGCTGCTTGAAGAACTGCTTTAGCTGGGACACATGGAACACGTCATGCACCATGGACAGACTCTCTGGAAGCTCAAGCCGAAAGGCAAGAGGTCCTCTAATATCAAGGAAGCGGAAAGGTCCGACAAATCTTGGAGAGAGCTTTCCTTTGATGCCAAAGCGGTGAGTTCCCCTCAACGGAGACACTCTTAGGTACGCCCAATCACCAACCTGAAATGCTACACCATGGTGCCTTTTATCATAATAGGCCTTCTGCCTAGACTGTGTTGCCTTTAGGTGCTCTCGGAAAATCTTCACTCTGTCCTCTGCCTCTTGGATCACATCTGGACCGAACAGCTGCCTCTCACCTGTCTCGGACCAGTTCAGAGGTGTCATGGACTTGCGGCCATACAAGACTTCAAACAACGCTGCCTGCAGACTTTCCTGATAGCTGTTGTTGTAAGAGAACTCAGCATACGGCAAGCACTCTTCCCACTTCATGCCAAAGGAGATGACACATGCTCGAAGCATGTACTCGAGGATTTGGTTCACGCGCTCGACTTGCCCACTTGTCTGAGGGTGATAAGCGGTACTGAACAACACTGTCGTACCAATCGCCTTTTGAAAGGCGTGCCAGAACTTAGAGGTGAAAAGGCTGCCTCTATCGGAACTGATCTTCTTGGGAATGCCATGCAAAGATACAACTCTTGCGGTGTACAAATCCGCCAACTGAGATGCGGAAATGGAGTCCTTCCCTGGAAAGAAGTGGGCAACTTTGGAAAGGTTGTTAATGACAACAAAGATGGCATTGTTCTTCTTCTGCGACAAGGGGAAGCCTGTGATGAAATCCATCTCTATGTGATCTCATTTCCACTCCAGAATCTCAAGTGGCTGAAGCAACCCTGCAGGCTTCTGGTGCTGTGCCTTCACTCTCCTGCACACATCACACTGAGACACGTAACGGGCAACATCCCGCTTCATACGAGTCCACCAAAAGCTTTGCTTGAGATCTTGTGTGACGCCCCAAAATTAATCCGTGTACAGTAATCATACACGCATGGTACACAGCTGAGATTAGGGTGCCACGGTGAGAATATCACAGCACAACACTAAACAAAAAAGGATAAACAAATATGTTACAATACCAGGGATCACGAGGATCCGAATACATAAGTCATACAAGCCATAATATCTGAGTACAGACATAGTTAGTCAAGTTTTGCCATAAGAAGGCTAGCACAAATGACATCAGTGGTACAGATCGAAAAGGCGAGGCCTCCTGCCTGGGATCCACCGAACTACTCCTGGTCAACGGGGAACTGGACGTCGTAGTAGTCGCCTCCAGGGTACTCCTGCTCCTGGGCTCCAACGCCGGCTGCAGCGGCCGATCAGGCAAAGCGAAAAAGGGGAAATAAAGCAAAGGTGAGTATCTAGCATACCCGCGAGTCTTACGTCCGCTACTAAGCATTATGCATTGTATTAAATGGAAGGGGAGGCTATATATAGTGGACTGCAAGATAGAAATCAGAATAAGGGTAAGAAGCTAGGCCTAACGAAGACTAGCATCTTCCGACGAGTCTTGCAACATGAGGAGAGAATAGCCAACAGTTTATATAAAGCATAAAGTAACAATGCAGCAGAAGTTGCTACATCATTGTATAATAGTAAGTTGTAATAATTAACAATGCCTCCGAGATCCCCTCCTCGACATCCCAGCGAGGAAGAAAACCCGGAACCATACACTTTAATAATAATAGTTTTTAGTGGTAAGATCCAGCTTATGCATAAAGCTTCCTGTTACCGTGGACACGGCTATTTGAATAGATTAATCTTCCCTGCAGGGGTGCACTTGTGTTACACTACACACACGGATCTCCAGGGTGGCGGGCACCTTGTTAGGAAACGCTCCACCGAGGCTATCCGACACTTCATAGACCATCTTTCAAATTCAATAGAGAGGCCATCCGCCGGTCTAAATACCAAGTACGCCGGGCCTTGGACCCCAACCCAAACGTACTCCTGCACGGTGCATAGCTGGCCGGTGAAGTTAAAGCAAATCCAAATAAGACACCACCGCGCGAGCAAATAAGACAACACCACTTCCCGGCGCAGGCCGCGGTACTGCTGACGTCTGAAGAGTCCTCGGACGACACTACGAAGCAGAGGAGCCCATAACTCGTAATTCCCACGAGTAGGTAGTGCGTACATGGCATATGGCCAACTCAAGACATCAACTGAACCATTAGTCATTTTATTAACTTGCGGGATAACCGTTATCGTTGCCCCGACTTAACTGACCCGCGGACAACGACAGCAGCCAGGACCACCAGTACATCGGTGCCTGCCCTGTCGTCCCACCAAGTCTCTGCGGTTACCAACAAGGTGAACCGTCTCCTTACCTTGTCTCATGTGTGCTCCTGGAGGAGCTCGACTTTCGTGGTTTGGTAACTCTCGCGGCCAACGATCAGGGGCCAAGCACACCGGTACACCGGTCGTACCCTCCCTGTCGTCCCATCGCAATACCACTCGCGGGCACCGTTGGGTCGCCCGACTTCTTACCTGAAGGACAACCGTTGCTCAGGTACCTAGAGCGGCTATACAGAGTCAGCAACAAGTGGAGTACAAGGATTACTCCTTGCTAGCTCACACTTGATGGTGGCTCGGCAGAGCCGAGCTTGGGGGTCTGAGGCGGTGTCTGCATTGTACCATACCTGTGCAGTTATAATATTTGTATCCGCGTTCACTCCCCTGAGTGATCACGGCCCGCTATCTAGTCCTAGCTAACAATGCGCAGGGCTCACTGCGATCTCGCCGGCGATGAGGAAGAAGACGGCGATGTGGCGCACCGTGCAGTGGCTCCAGGCTCGATTCCTTCTGCGTGTAGACGATGTAGGCGACGGCGAGGCTGATGGACAAGTTGTCTGCGGCTGCGGTGGTCTCCGGCCACGGGAGTTCACGACGGCGCCGACGGCCGCACGGTCGGGATTTTCCCCCAACGAGGAAGAGAGGAGGAGGAGGAAAAATGGGCGAGGGGGTGTCCAGGGGGGTGGTTGGAGTTTGCCTTATCCCGCTGAGGAGAGGGGGGAGCAGGTGAGGCAGGTGAGAGGGGGGAGGCATGGCCACAGTGGCCATGGCCATGGCGCCACGGGGATGGGCAGGTGAGGGAGGCGACGGGGGCAGGTGGGAGGGGAAGGTGGGCCGGGGTGGATGGGCTGAGGGTGTATTGCCCATGGGCGTTAGATATGTCTTTTTGTTTTCTTTATTTCTTTTCTCTTCTTTCTTTTCTGTTTCATTTGTTTTTGCTACTTTTACATTTTTGTAAAATGTCTAACATATCCCATAATCAGTATTGTGTAACATTAGATATCTTTTGGACAAGTTTGCTACAGAAAGTTTGTGGTCAAAAGAAATATATTTAATATTTCTTTTAAATATCTGAATGACAATTAGTGCTGTTTTGGCTGGTGTTTGAATTGTTTGAATTTTTCAGAGGCATAATAAAATACCATAACCACATGGGCATGACCCAATGATTATTTGTGATTTAATAAAAGTGGTTGTATAATTTTTGGACAAGTTTTATTTGCAACATTATTTTTAATATTAACAAAAGGCATTTTTGGATTTGATTTGATTCAAATTTGATCATGGCATGATTTAGCAACAGTAATTGTCATTAGAAAAAAGGATTACTGTTACAGACAACTGAGGGTGTTAAAAATCTCCCCCACAACAAGAATTCTCGTCCCGAGAATTTAAGTGGCAGCGAGGAAAAGATCGGGGTATTCCTCGCGAAGGCGATCTTCGCGTTCCCAAGTGGCCTCATCTTCAGAATGGTTCGACCACTGAACCTTGAGGAACTTGACGGTCTTGTTGCGGGTTCGACGCTCAAACTGATCGATAATGCGGCTCGGATGTTCTCGATAAGTCAAGTCTTGTTGCAGCTCAATCATATCATGTTCCACTTCGCGGATAGGATCCTTGAAGCAGCGACGGAGTTGAGACACGTGGAAGACATCATGGACTTGGGAGAGGTTCGGCGGCAATTCGAACTGGTATGCCATGGGTCCACTCCTGGAAAGAATACGGAATGGGCCAATGTAGCGAGGAGCCAACTTGGCCTTGGTACCGAAGCGATGATTGCCCCTCATGGGAGTGACACGGAGGTAAGCGTATTCACCAGGTTGATACTCCATTTCCCGGTGTTTGCGGTCATAGTTGCTCTTCTGACGAGACTGGGCGGCCTTGAGATTTTCTTGCACAACGCGAACCTGATATTCAGCTTGTTGGACAAGATCCGGTCCGAAGTAGGGTCGTTCCCCAGTTCCTGACCAATTCAGGGGGGTTCGACATTTACGTCCGTATAGAACTTCGAAGGGGGCCATCTTCAAGCTAGCCTGATAGCTATTGTTGTACGAGAATTCCGCGTACGGGAGAGATTCCTCCCATTTCATGCCGAATGAAAGGACACAAGCGCGAAGCATGTCTTCCAGCACTTGATTGACTCATTCAACTTGGCCTTGCGACTGGGGGTGATAAGCGGTGCTGAGAGACAAACGAGTCCCGAAGGCTTCAATGAAACTCTTCTAGTATTGCGAGGTGAAAAGGCTTCCACGGTCTGAACTGATCTCCAGCAGAATACCGTGGAGTGACACAATCCGGGAGATATACAAGTGTGCTAACTGACTACCAGTGATCGTCTCCTTGACTGGAAGGAAGTGAGCAATCTTGGAGAATCGGTAGATGACGACAAAGATGGCATCGTTGCTTTTCTGTGACTTTGGAAAACCGGTGACGAATTCCATTTCGACTTTGTCCCACTTCCAATCAGGAGGAGGGAGTGGTTGCAACCAGCCAGCAGGTTTCTGATGTCCGACCTTGACGCGACTGCAAACGTCACATTGAGAAACATAGTGGGCGATGTCTTGCTTCATGTAAGGCCACCAGTACCGTTGCCGAAGGTCTTTATACATCTTGGTACTGCCAGGGTGGATTGAGAAGGGAGAATTATGGGCTTTTTCCATGATATCCGGACCACAGTTAATGATGGCCGGGCTCACAGGAACTACTAAGCGGCCCTTGAAGTACACAGTATCGCCATCATTGGTATCAATGGTAAAAGAGGAGGGCTTTCCTGCTGCGATGTCTTGCTTGATCTTCACAATGTCAGCGTCAAGAGGCTGTCTAATCTTGATGAGGGTGTCGAGTTTTGACTCGAGAACTAGGTTGTTAACGTAACCTTGAGGAACAATCTCGAGGTTCAGCTTGCGTAGCTCTTCATACAGATGTGGTTGCTGTACCTGAACTTCAAGTTCAGAACAGTAAGCTTTGCGGCTCAAGGCATCGGCCATCACATTAGCCTTGCCAGGGGTATACGAAATATCCATGTTGAAGTCGGCTATTGTCTCGAGCCATCGTTGTTGACGAAGATTCAGGTCTGGCTGAGTAAACAGGTACTTCAGACTTTGGTGGTCGGTGTAGACCTCGCAACAATTACCGACGAGGTAATGTCGCGACAACTTCAATGCATAAATTACTGCTGCCAATTCGAGATCATGTGTTGGATACTTGTCTTCGTGAGCACGCAACTGACGAGAGCCATAAGAAATAACTTTGCGCTCTTGCATTAGGACACAACCTAATCCTTGACGAGACGCGTCGCAATATATCACGAAGTCCTTCTGAGTATCAGGGGGAGCGAGCACCGGGGGAGAAGTTAGCTTGTCCTTGAGCGCTTGGAAACTTTGTTGACATTTATCTGTCCACTCGAACTTGACGCCTTTGTGAAGCAGATTAGTTAGGGGTCTGGCAATCTTGGAGAAGTTCTCGATGAAACAGTGACAATAGCTAGCGATCCCGAGGAAACTGCGGACTTGCTTGACGGTCTTGGGAGGAGTCCAGTCAAGAATAGCCTGGATACGTTCTGGGGTGACGGCAATGCCATCCATGGAAATCACATGTCCAAGGTAGGTTACTTCGGGAAGCCAGAACTCACACTTAGAATACTTAGCGTAGAGTTTGTGTTCTCAAAGCTTCTGAAGTATAAGACGAAGATGTTCAGCATGTTCTTCTTCATTCTTGGAATATATCAATATATCATCCAGATAAACCACGACGAACTTGTCGAGGTACTCCATGAAAATATAATTCATCTATCTGGAGAAGGTGGCTGGAGCATTGGTGAAGCCAAAGGACATGACGATGTACTCGTATGAACCATAGAGAGTAACGAAGGCAGTCTTCGGAATTTCCTCATCACGGACTCGGATTTGGTGATAATCCAACATCAAGTCAAGTTTAGAAAACACCTTGGATCCGGCAAGTTGATCATACAGATCGTTGATCCGGGGAAGTGGGTATTTGTTCTGGATGGTGGCTTGGTTAATGGGCCGATAATCTTGGACCAATCGGTTTGTCCCATCGCTCTTCTTGAAAAAAAGAGAAGGTGCTCCCCAAGCAGAGGAACTGGGGCGAATGAATCCTTTCTTAAGTGCCTTGTTGATTTCCTCCTTAAGTTCAAGGAGTTCATGTGGCGGAATCTTGTAAGGACGCTTGGCAATAGGAACAGTGCCTGGCTTCAAGTCGATGACGAATTCAACTTCTCTGATCGGGGGTATTCCCGGCAGTTCTTCTGGGAAGACGTCGAGAAAATCGCGAACGACCGGAACGTTCTCAATTCCTTCCAGAGGTGAGATATTCAAAGCATTCATCATAAAGATCTGGGTTTCAGCAT
The DNA here is from genome assembly GCA_950022295.1 of Bromus sterilis. Taxonomy (NCBI): domain Eukaryota; kingdom Viridiplantae; phylum Streptophyta; class Magnoliopsida; order Poales; family Poaceae; genus Bromus; species Bromus sterilis. The sequence goes on along the minus strand of OX465601.1, from coordinate 179,048,728 downwards.
CACGGGTAATTCGGGTGGTGTGATTAACAATCTCGCCGGAGGGGTGAAAAAGTTGGACAGACTTGGTGCCACAATATAGTGCGGCATTGTGAAATTTCAACCAATCCATTCCCAGAATTAGGTCAATGGTGGAAGACTTCAGGAGGATGGGCAAAGCAAATAATTCAATTCCTTCGATTTCAATGGTGGTGTTTGGCACTATCTTGGTGGTTCGGCATTGGCCTATCGGGGTGCGAACAACCATCGGTGGGTTCATCTTTTCCAACGCGAAGTTATGCGACAATGCAAATGCTTCCGACATGAATGAATGCGATGCTCCTGTATCAAATAAAACAGTAGAAGGTACGGAATTATCGAGAAGGGTACCCATCATGGTAGCGGGTTGTTGCTGAGCTTCTTCAACATTGATGTTGTTAGCATGTCCACGAGCATAAGCAGCAAACCCAGTATTATAGTTGGGGGTCCTGTTGTTTCCACGACCATTTCCGCGGCCAGCGGGGTGAACTACCAGTTGCTTCTGTTTCTGGGGGCACTCCCTGGAAAAATGCCCAGGTTGGCGGCACGTGAAGCATAATCCATCCTGAGGACAAAGGGGGGGGGGGTAGCATTGGATGGTGCAGGCAGAGCTCTTGGCATCTGCGATGGCGGAGGCAGACGGGGTGCAGCATAAGACGGCCTTGGAGCAGGGACAGGTGAATGGGTCACACTGGTAGGGAGCCAGATACGACGCTTCTGCATTGCGCCCGAAGATGAGCCAACGTCACGATAACGCTTCAGAGAGTTCTTGTGCTCCATCTGGGCAGTCTCGACGGTGATAGCCTTGTTCACCATGGTGGCGAAGTTGGCGAAATCATGAACGACAAGAGCGAGCCTGAGGTCTGGATTGAGGCCACGACGGAACTTCTGCTGTCTGCGAGCATCAGTGGTGATCTCTTCTTCCGCATAGCGAGAGAGGTTGAGGAACTCGCGCTGATAGGCTTCAACAGTCATGTCGCCCTGAGTGAGGTTGCGGAATTCTTCCGCCTTACGATCCATGATCCCCTGAGGAATGTAGCGGGCGCGAAAGGTAGACTGAAATTCATCCCCAGTGATGACTTCTCCAACTGGCAGTGAACGCTTGTGGGTGATCCACCACTAAGCAGCGACGCCTTTCAGATGATAAGACGCAAAGTTCACATAGTCGGCTGGATCGACATTAGAAGACTCCAGCTCGTGAGTGATGTCGCGAAGCCAGTCATCAGCATCCAACGGCTGAACAATGTTGCGGAACATAGTGGGGTTGAGGCGGGTGAAGTCGTGCAGAGTCAAGGTGGCATGCTGATGGTGGTGCCCATTATGATTCGGCTGGGGGAACTGATGACATTCTGCATGAACTGACGGTTCACCTCGAGCTGCTGCATCATCGCGGCCATGTAATCCGGCGGCGGAGGTGGGTCGTTGGCACCACGACAACGACCACCACGACCAGCCATCCTACTAGAATTTAACAGGGGTATTTCAGCGATGAAAATTTAACGAGATACCGGAATCAAGCCTGAAGTAAAGCGACAGCAAAGAGGAGGCGCGGATATATAAGGAGTAGTCATATAAGACATACACATTTACACACGGAGTTAATCGAAAATCGGGCAGCGTAACGTCGTAGAAATTAAGGAAAAAGGACTCACTAGGCGGCACGCAGACCGCAGTAAGGATTACACGACGCGACATAGATTCCACTATGTCAATCACGCCGCAAGAAAACTGTTGGCCATAGGAGTTAGTGCCAGAGGACGCGCGACCTGCCCAGAATGAGAATGGGATCCGCGGTCCGGGACCTCGGGTAGAACTCCTGCGACACGACTCAACCAATGGGGAAGCACCAAAACGCCGGGTGGAATCAAGAGAACGTGATCCTAATGTCAGATTTAGTAAAACTTACCAGCAAGGATAAGAGAGCAGAGTCCCAGAGCATAGGTAAGGAGAAAAGGATCCTAATACCATAGATATCACATGTAGTGACATCGATGTGGGCCCATAAGCCAAATATTAAGTTAGCAAAATAGTTTTTCAAGTCTAGACTCAACTTCGACCAAGTAGTGGTGGGGGGGCTTCCTACAGGCAGTCGGCTCTGATACCAACTTGTGACGCCCCCAAAATCAATCCGTGTACAGTAATCATACATGCAGGGTACACGTGTGAGATTAGGGTGCCACGGTGAGAATATCACAGCACAACACTAAATACAAAAGGATAAACAAATATGTTACAATACTAGGGATCACGAGGATCCGAATACATAAGTCATACAAGCCATAATATCTAAGTACAGAAATAGTTAGTCAAGTTTTGCCTTAAGAAGGCTAGCACAAATGACATCAGAGGTACAGATCGAAAAGGCGAGGCCTCCTGCCTGGGATCCACCGAACTACTCCTGGTCGACGGGGAACTCGACGTCGTAGTAGTCGCCTCCGGGGTACTCCTGCTCCTGGGCTCCAACGTCGGCTGCAGCGGCCGATCATGCAAAGAAAAAAAGGGGAAATAAAGCAAAGGTGAGTATCTAGCATACCCGCGAGTCTTACGTCCGCTACTAAGCATTATGCATTGTATTAAATGGAAGGGGAGGCTATATATAGTGGACTGCAAGATAGAAATCAGAATAAGGGTAAGAAGCTAGGCCTAACGAAGACTAGCATCTTCCGACGAGTCTTGCAACATGAGGAGATAATAGCCAACAGTTTATATAAAGCATAAAGTAACAATGCAGCAGAAGTTGCTACAACATTGTATAATAGTAAGTTGTAATAATTAACAATGCCTCCGAGATCCCCTCCTCGACATCCCAGCGAGGAAGAAAACCCGGAACCATACATTTTTAATAATAATAGTTTGTAGTGGTAAGATTCAGCTTCAGCATAAAGCGTCCTGTTACCGTGGACATGACTATTCGAATAGATTAATCTTCCCTGCAGGGGTGCACTTGTGTTACACTACACGCACGGATCTCCAGGGTGGCCGGCACCTTGTTAGGGAACGCTCCACCGAGGCTATCCGACACTTCATAGCCCATCTTTCAAACTCAACAGAGAGGCCATCCGCCGGTCTAAATCCTAAGTACGCCGGGCCTTGGACCCCAACCCGAACGTACTCCTGCACGGTGCGTGGCTGGCCGGTGCAGTTAAAGCAAATCCAAATAAGACACCACCGCGCGAGCAAATAAGACAACACCACTTCCCGGCGCAGGCCGCGGTACTGCTGACGTCTGAAGAGTCCTCAGACGACACTACGAAGCAGAGGAGCCCATAACTCGTAATTCCCACGGGTAGGTAGTGCGTACATGGCATATAGCCAACTCAAGACATCCACTGAACCATTAGTCATTTTATTAACTTGCAGGACAACCGTTATCGTTGCCTCGACTTAACTGACCCGCGGACAACGACAGCAGCGAGGACCACCAGTACATCGGTGCCTGCCCTGTCGTCCCACCAAGTCTCTGCGGTTACCAACACGGTGAACCGTCTCCTTACCTTGTCTCGCGTGTGCTCCTGGAGGAGCTCGACTTTCGTGGTTTGGTAACTCTCGCGGCCAACGATCAGGGGCCAAGCACACCGGTACACCGGTCGTACCCTCCCTGTCGTCCCATCGCAATACCACTCGCGGGCACCGTTGGGTCGCCCAACTTCTTACCTGAAGGACAACCGTTGCTCAGGTACCTAGAGCGGCTATACAGAGTCAGCAACGAGTGGAGTACAAGGATTACTCCTTGATAGCTCACACTTGATGGTGGCACGGCAGAGCCGAGCTAGGGGGCCTGAGGCGGTGTCTGCATTGTACCGTACCTGTGCAGTTATAATATTTGTATCCGCGTTCACTCCCCTAAGTGATCACGGCCCGCTATCTAGTCCTAGCTAACAATGCGCAGGGCTCGCTGCTGAATATAATATATATAATAGGCAGCATAGGATAACGGAAGGTACATCAAGGGGCGACAAAAACAGGCTATGCAATTGAATAGGATTGTAACGTAGTAGCAGCAGTAAGAATGCCTAGTGCAAGAAATGTACGGAAAGATAGGCGATATCTGGGGAAGAGAATGGATCTGCTTGCCTGGAAGCTCGACGGTAGGGGTAGGGTCGTCGACGAAGTAGTCGTACTCAGTAGCGGTGTAGTCGGCGGCAGCAGCGGGGTCTACCGGAGATTAAGGGGGGAAGAAACAGTAAATACAAAGCAAGCATATACAAACAGATGCATGACATGACAGATGAAATGTTAACGGTGTTCTAACGCAGTGCAATGTACGTTGGTCAGAGCGGGAATTTATCCAGGGATGAACTGTCAGCTCCGGGTGATTACCGGACAGGGTATCCGGAGGGGGGGGGGGATATCATGCCGGAGGTCTCGTGGACATCCGGCACATGTGTGGGTGGTGTATCTGGGTTAGTTGATCTATTCCGAACAACTTTCGTATTCGAAATAAATTGATCCGGGTACTTTAGCAGTACCGGACAATTTATCGGACAGTCGGTCCGGAGGGGGACGGTTCGATGTTCGTTGTGTTAGAGGGGTGTGATAGACATACGGATATCATATTCGTATTCGTTATATTTTTCTGATCAATTTTCATGTATAAAGTTTTTTAATCTGAGTTACGGTTTAAAAGTTATTGAATTTCAAAGTTTAAATCATTTAAAAAGAATTTCTGAATTTATTTTTATTATTATAACAACATTATCAAAAACAGTGCCTGACATGTGGGACCCACATGTCAGCATCTGTTTATTAATAATTCAATTAACTAAATTTAAATATCCCTTGGACCCACCTGTCATAGAGAGTAATTAAACTAAAATCATTTTAATTATTAAACTGACATTTGGTGCCCAGCAGTCAGTGAGACAATTATTATAAAGCAGTTTAATTAACTAAATCCAGAGGGTTATTTAGGGAGGTGGCCCACATGTAAGTGGCCCACCGGGCTGCGATTAAGGGCTAACTAAACTTCTGACCAGAGGGCCCCGCATGGCAGTGACTCCGGCGAGCTCACCGACGACAGGGCTCCGGCGAACTCGAGCTAGCGCTCGATCCCGGCGGCCAAACTCGGCGCCGATTGTTGCTATGGGTTCGGGGAGACGCGCCGCTTCGGGCCATGGTGGGGGAGGAGGTCATGGTGGACACAGTCGAGCACGGGGTCAGCAATGGCGGGAGGCCGAGCTCGGGCGTCCATGGCGAGTCTAGCTACACGAAGCAAACGAGCTATATAATGCGCCAAACGGATCGTGCATACCAGCAGAACTCGCGCATGCCAAAACCGTTGGCTGAGACGGTCTGTAGGCACGTCTACGACGATGAACGGCGGCGGCCGGAGCATGTGGAAGAGGGATCACGCCTACGGTCCTAACGGGATCCAACGGGCACTTGGAGACGGTGAGGTTGTTCACCGGGGACGTGTTGAGGGGGGAAGCGGGCTCGATGGAGGGTTGTGGTGGCGGGAATTCCTCTGCGATCTCGCCGGCGATGAGGAAGAAGACGGCGATGTGGCGCACCGTGCAGTGGCTCCAGGCTCGATTCCTCCTGCGTGTAGACGATGTAGGCGACGACGAGGCAGATGGACAAGTTGTCTGCGGCTGCGGTGGTCTCCGGCCACGGGATTTCACGACGGTGGCGACGGCCGCACGGTCGGGATTTCCCCCCCAACGAGGAAGAGAGGAGGAGGAGGAACAATGGCCGAGGGGGTGTCCAGGGGGGTGGTTGGGGTCTGCCTTATCCCGCTGAGGAGAGAGGGGATCAGGTGAGGCAGGTGAGAGGGGGGCGGCATGGCCACATTGGCCATGGCCATGGCGCCACGGGGATGGGCAGGTGAGGGAGGCGACGGGGGCAGGTGGGAGGGGAAGGTGGGTCGGGGTGGATGGGCTGAGGGTGTATTGCCCATGGGCGTTAGATAGGTCTTTTTGTTTTCTTTATTTCTTTTCTCTTCTTTCTTTTCTATTTCATTTGTTTTTGCTACTTTTACATTTTTGTAAAATGTCTAACATATCCCATAATCAGTATTGTGTAACATTAGAGTGCTACAAAAAGTTTTGGGTCAAAAGAAATATATTTAATATTTCTTTTAAATATCTGAATGACAATTGGTGCTGTTTTGGCTGGTGTTTGAATTGTTTGAATTTTTCAGAGGCATAATAAAATACCATAACCACATGGGCATGACCCAATGATTATTTGTGATTTAAGAAAAGTGGCTGTATAATTTTTGGACAAGTTTTATTTGCAACATTATTTTTAATATGAACAAAAGGCATTTTTGGATTTGATTTGATTCAAATTTGATCATGGCATGATTTAGCAATAGTAATTGTCATTAGCAAAAGGATTACTGTTACAGACAACTGAGGGTGTTACATCTTGATACATCTTTGTACTGCCAGGGTGAATCGATAGCTTTTAATCTTGGGCTTCCTTCATGATGACCTCTCTGAGATCTCCCTCCTTGGGAACAACAACTCGCTCTTCAAACAACACGGTGCCATCATTATGCACTGAAAAGCAACCGTACTTCGGGACTGAGGCGGCAATACCCTGTTTGATCTTTTGTATCATTGAGGATCCAGACTGAGCTTCACGAATCTTCTCATGGATAGTGGGCTCTACCACAAGGTTCGCAAGGTAGCCTGCTGGAACTAGCTCGAGATTGAGACTTCTAAAGGACTCGCAAAAATCAGGGTGGATCTTCTGCACCTGGATATTATTTCAATCGCCCTTGCGGCTCAGCGCATCGGCTATGACATTCGCCTTCCCAGGCGCGTACTGAATATCAGCTGTGTACTTAGTAATGGTTTCAGGCCATCTTCTTTGCCTCAAGTTCAGATTTGGTTGAGTGAACAATTACTTCAGACTCTTGTGGTTCGTGAACACATCCACCTTCCTCCCTAAGAGGAGGTGTCGCCAAGTGATCAAAGCGTGCACAACTGCTGCAAGCTCCAAGTCGTGCGTGGGATAATTCCTCTCACTTGTCTTCAACTGCCGTGAGGTATAAGCCAAAATATTCCTGCCTTGCATCAAAACTCCGCCCAGACCTTGCAAAGAGGCATCACAAAACACTTGAAAAGGCTGTGACTCATCTGGAGGCGTGAGGATTGGAGCTGTGGTGAAATTCTCTTTCAACTCTTGGAAGGCTGACTTGCAAGCTGGTGACCAAGTGTACCGTTTGCCTTTGCACAACAATTCAGTCATTGGCTTCACTATTTTGGAGAAATTATGCACAAACCTCCTGCAATAACTGGCGAGGCCGAGAAAACTCCTTAGCTGCTTCACATTCTTCGGCGGAGCCCACTCTTGAATAGTGTGGACTCGCTTTGGATCAACCGCAATTCCTTCAGCGGAAATAACATGTCCCAGAAAATTGACCTTGTCCAGCCAAAACTCACACTTGGAGAATTTGGCGTAGTAACAGTGCTCTCTCAACTTCTGCAGCACCAGGCGTAGATGTTCCGCATGTTCAGCCTCTGAATTGGAATAGACAAGAATGTCGTCGAGGTAGAGGATCACGAACACATCAAGCCATTCTTGGAACAAACAGTTCATAGCTCTCATGAAAGTTGGACGGGCGTTTGAGAACCCGAAAGTCATGACTGTGAACTCATACAGCCCATAACGTGTGCTGAACGCAGTCTTGGGAATGTCCTCTTCATGAACACGGATTTGATGATACCCTATCCTCAAGTCAAGCTTGGAAAACACCTTAGCCCCATTCAACTGTTCGAACAGATAATTGATGCGGGGTAGAGGGTATTTGTTCTTGATGGTCTTCTTGTTTATACCGCGGTAGTCCTGGACCAAGCGGCTAGTCGCATCCTTCTTCTGGACAAACAAAGCTGGTGCACCCCAAGGGGAAGTGCTCGCGTGGATAAAACCGCCTACCTCCAACTCTGTCAACTGCTTCTTGAGCTCAATCAACTCCTTCGAACACATCTTGTACGGATGCCGAGAAATCTCCTGGGTACCAGGCTCTAGCTCAATAACGAACTCAATAGCTCGAACTGGGGGAATTCCTGGCAACTCCTTCGGAAAGACGTCTGGGAACTCACAGACAACTTTGACTTCTTCGAGAAAAGGTGCAACTCCTGCGTTCAAGGCGTACAACTGTGGTGCTCCTGCCATTGAGCCACAAGTGTACAAGACTTCTGCACCTGAATCATGTGTCAGCTTCACGGATCTGGTCGGACAATCAATCTTGGCCTTGCACTTGACAAGCCAATCCATACCCAGAATAACATCAATGTCGGAACGAGGCAAGACAACCAGGGACGAACAAAAGATAACACCCTGGATACAAATCTCCACATCTGGGATACTGCCTGAGGACTGCATCCTCGATCCTGGAGAAGCAATAGCTAGAGGTGTAGGCAACCTCTCTCTTGGAAGGTCAAGGGACTTAGCAAAGGCATCGGACATGAAGGAATGGGAAGCTCCGGAATCGAACAAAACAGTCGCTGGAACTGAACACACAAGTAACCTACCAATCACGATCTCTGAAGACTGCTGCGCATCTGTGAGCATCACAATGTTCACTCAAACTGCACGTGGATGTGCCTTCACCATCGCAGTGCTTGGAGTAGAGCGAGGTGGAGGCGGTGGGAGCCGAGCAAAGCGCAGATCGGTGCAGTTGGGAGAGGTGTGCCCCGGCTCTCTGCCCTTGTAGCAGATCACGCCTGGCCTGGGCTGCTGCTGCGGCCTGGGTGGCCTCGCGTGTGGTGGTGTAGAGCGAGGCCCCTGCTGAACTGGGACGGGAGGGCGGGCAAAAGTGCGGACAACTACCCCCCTCTGCTGGAACTGCTGCCTCTGCGGTGGTGCCTCTGTGACCCAAGTCTTTGCCTTCTTGTGGACCATCACTGTGGAACTGTGCTCTCTCTGGCGCTTCCTGTCTGCATCCCACTCTGCTCTGGCTGACTCCTGGCGGATGGCCTGATCCACGAACTGCGAGAACAGCGTGGGGCTGCACTGGGTGAGTGCGTACTTGATCTCTGTGCTGAGACCCCCACAGAACCTGGCAATCCGCTTGGCCTCTGTGCTGAACTACTCCGGAGCGTACCTGGCGAGCCTGACGAAGGCCAGGTTGTACTCCTGAACTGACCTGTCACCCTGTCTCAGAGCCAAGAACTCCTCTCGCTTCCTGTCCATCAAGACACTCAGAATATGTGTTTCTCTGAAGTATGCGACGAAGTCTGCCCACGTGATGATATCATCGCCCTTGTTGGCCTTGTAGGTATCGTACCAGCTTGCTGCTGCACCCTGAAGCTGGAAAGAGGCGAAGGTGATGTAGTCGACTGGTCTGACGGTGTTTGCATTGAAGTGCTTCTTGATTTCTGCGATCCAATCATCCGCTTCCAGTGGGTCTCGAGCCTCGGAGAACCTGGGGGGGGGGGGGTTGATAGCAAGGAACTGCTACAGAGTGGTGTACTGTGGTCGATCACTCCTCTGGGCAGTCTGGTTCTGCAGCATCTGTAAGATCGCAGCTGTGCCCTGAGCCACTGTGGTCACAGCCTCCCCAAGGAGAGGGTTCTCTGTCGGCGGCATGTTCGCTCTTGGCATCCTGTATACAGGAACAATTATGAGAAGATGGTTGAAACATTGACGAAACCAGAAGATAAAGCAATATTGACAACAAAACTTTCTCACGAGGTATGAGAAAGCCGAAGGCTGAAATTACACCAAGGTTAACCCGGGAAGTCGAAAGGTAGGTGCTACTGGAATCCCCAAACCGAGATCATTCGAATCCAAGATAATAATCTGCTAGCGAGCACACAACAATATATACGAGTGGTTGAAGACCTGAACGTTGAGACATCTTCCCTGAGCGGCCCGCCGAAGCGGTCTCCTATAGGGGGAGGAACCACATCCGGAGGATGCCAACCATCCCTGTATAGGAGTTTCACCTGAGGTACGTCGTAAGTGAGGTGGAGCTGTCAACCCCAAGTGGCGGCTCAGTGTTCTCAACGTACGCCAACCCTTCTCGTCGCTAGCAAAAAATTATAGAGGAATCGGAGCCTCATGTAAACGAGAACCTAGATTTGTTTTGAAAGGGGATAAATTGCAGAGAGAAAACAACGTTTCACTTCCTCACGGAAAAAGGGGTGGGAGGGTGGGGTAAGAAGAAAAAGAAAGAGTTCCTACTCTCCGATTTTTCCTTAATAACTACAAAATAGTTTCTAGACTCAACTTCGGACAGTAAGGGGTCCTACAGTCAGTCCTTCTCTGATACCAAGTTGTTAGGCCCCCAATGCGGTGCTAACTCGAGTTAGTCGCTTCCGCATCCCGCTCAAGTTAGTAGCGCATAAAAGGCCACCGACTCACGACACTCGCACTCGTGTCGCTGCCGGATTCTCGACAACAGGTTAGAACAATGAACTTTATACTAAGACATAAATATAAAGAGTCCAGGGCATACATTGCCACCGGTATTTATTACATCATCTCAGAGGTCCGTGGACCCAACAACATATCATGCAACAAGCGGAAGACAATCACGACCGAGTACGGTCAAAATCCAAATTTCCCAAGAGAGGGCTGCACATGAATAGTCCACCCACGGATCGTCAGAGCCCAACTATAGGATCTACTGAGCGAAGTCATCCTCATCGTCGTCCTCTGGGGTCACCTCCACGAAGTATCGTCCAGTGCTCGGGTCGAGGTAGTAGTCAACTGCAGCGGCCGATCAGGCAAAACAATAAAGCACAAAAGGAAAACAGGGGTGAGTATATATCATTACAGGATAACTAACTCCCTACAGTAAGACAAGGGAAAGGTACAGGTTGCAGCGGCACTAGCATATATGGTGGCTATCGTTCTATCAGAGTAGGGGTAAGATCCAAGAATGCACGTGACATCGCATCATAAGTCTGCTCTTCACCTACTTACGTCAAACATAACACAACCTGGATCTTCTCTCGGTCCCCCTGGATGAAGAAAAGCAACCAAGGTACTCACACGGTAGGCAAGTTTTGATTATGATTCAAAGTGATGTTATTCTATGAACAAGGAGTAGGTCTCAAGTCGTCCATAACCGTGGACATGGCTTTTCGAAAAGATTTAACCCTGCAGGGGTGTACCAACTGCCCATCATAGGCTTCGCATGTACGCCCGGTTTCCACTTGGCTGGGTAAGCGCCTGAAATTCCGGAACGTCAGAGTCCCTCTAGCTAACAACGCACAACTCCGGGTGGCCCCCGGTGAGTCGACACCCAACTCAAAAGCTGGCCACGCTCTCGAATCGGTCTCTACCGTATGACTCGGGTTTGGATAGCCGGTTAGATTCTCATATGAGACCGGGTCCTCAGCCGGTCAAGTTGGGCCTGCCAAGGAACATGTCCTCCTGGCCCGGGGTGGTTTGCAAACAACTGGGGTACCACCAGCACACACACATTGCAAATGTAAATCAGCTCGGGCCACCACTAGAATTGTACGAAGATAGGTAGGTAAGAGAAGGGGGCCCCATAGAACCCCACACACGATTAGGCACGCTCGTCAAGAAACACAATACCCAGAACTCGGGACCTAGGTGACTCAAATGGAACAAAACACCTGTCGGGAACTGCCCGGTCTCCCATCCTTCGTCAAATATAAATTAACATCATAATAATAAATATCAACTAACTTCTTTAAATAACATGATATCCCAACCATAGCATAGGGTAAGCAGCAAGTTTCCTACACGTACTAAGCAATGGCTGAGCAGCGGTAACTTAGCAATACAATGTTTTACTGGGATGTGGGGATCATGGCTGTTTGGTTTGATTATGGCATGAACAAGGTGGATAGGATCAAACAAACGATCTAGACTACAGCTAGGCAGGTAGGAAGAAAGGTATCAAGTAATTGTATGAATCTTCCCCTTGCCTGGGTAATCGGTCGACGTTGCAGACGTAGCAGGGTCCTCGGGCTCGGTGTCGGAAACCTCCACGTAAGTCTCCTCGGCAGTCTCAGGTGCTAACGTAAGGTACCGGCAAGGAAAAGGCACACAAGTAAGGAATGGGTGCAATGCACAGGTAAGGATGTCATGATCAAGTTTAATAGACACGATGTGACCCTATCTAGTCAATTTAAATGAAGGTGGTGACGACACGTCAACAACTTCATATGCAATTATTTACATTTTTATGGCTTTGGCCTTAGCCTTAATTTTGGTGTAAATAACATGACATCATGACATGATCAACAAAACAATTAACAGAAATAAATACAACGTGAAAGTAAAACATCGATTCGGAGACGGAGAGATGTCGATGAACTTGACATCGGAAAGGTGCAACAAAAGAAAGGAACCCAGCCACATTGCATATGAAAATATTCTAGGGGCTGGTTTGAATAAGCAAAGATTTGAAGGTGACATGGAAAGAAACCTGGAACGGTCAGATGATCAGAATTCAACATGCACTGAAGTTGGAAGAAAGCAAGGCAAAGAAAACAGGTTGATACAGCTAGGTGTTTCACACCATGTCCACATGAGTTGCACAAAACATCACATGGACCTCACCATTGGAATCCCTGCATTTTTCTACCCCAAAAAATATAAGGTATGGCTCAATTTGAATTTGCAAAGCACAGTTGCAATTTCAAATGAATTCAGGGGCCTGAGTGAAAAGTTGCACTACTTGCATTTCCGGAAAAATTCAAATGGCAAAACCACTGTCACCATGTTGATCCTTTGGAAAAACTAACCCAAAGTCATATATGGCATGGCCATATTTGAATTTAGGAAGCACTTGGCAAAACAAAAGAAAAGAGGGGCCTATTTGCATATTTCCTCCATCACAAAATTTGAGGGGGCAATTGAAAAAAATGGACATCACCATTGTGATCAGTGGGGAAAACTACCCCAAATTCATATATTGGAACGCATGTTTGGGGCAGTGAGCATTTGAATTTTAAACTTAGAGAAGAAATTGAATTTGAAAAGATTTTGAAAAAGAAAACCAAAAGGAGAAGGAAAAAAAAGCACTGGCCCGATGGGCTGGCGTCGGCTGGTGCTGGCCCAGCAAGACGCTGCGTCTAACAAGAGGTTGCTAGGCTGAGCCCAGCAAGGCCACTGTGGCTCGAGCCACTGACCAGGCTGGCCCTGTGGTCAGTCCCCCATCCAAAGGAAAAAATTAAAATGAAAATGGGCATTGCCTCCGGCGGGGTTCGAACTCGCGACTAGCTGCGCTGCATCCAGTTCCATTGCCACTGCGCCAACACTTGGTTACTCGATAGGAAAAGGCGTCGAGCCAACTATAGCATACAGCTGGTTTGCGCACTGTCCAGTTTTCTGACGAAACTGAAACCCGGAACAGGCAGCGAGAGGGAAACTTCCGGCGACCCTAGCCCCGTGCTCCGGCCACCTCCTGCCAAACCACGTCGGGGGATATCGAGAGGGCACTTATCACCACACATGGGTGCAGGCCAAGTCCACCAGATCGTCTCCTACTCGTCGGGAATTCCACGGGAACAGCACGGCGGCGATGACACGCTTACTGATGATTTGAAGAAACTGACGACGCCGGTGACAGAGAAGATCTCCGGCGACGATTGGGTCCACCTCGCGGCACTAGGGAGTCGATGGCTTGGTGCAACGCATAGCGGGGACTCCCACGGATCCATTTTGCCTAACAACCGCACCGGAGCTCCACAACCGGCGGCTCTGCCCTGCCGGGATTTACACGGCGGAACGACTACTGAACACGACGCCCCTGCTACTCCGACGTGGCTGTGCGCGGTGCAAGGCTGCGCCTTTGGGTCAGGATCGTGCTCTGCTTACATTCTAGCTACGAGAGCGTGTCGGGATCACGCTAATTGCTCGAATGGCTAACGACGGCGACGTGCGGCGGAGGGATCAGACAAGGCACGCCTCCGGCGCGAACTACGCGAAGACGAAGGAGAGGGAGGAGTGCGTGCTCACCTAGGTGCGGCTGAGGTCGAGCTCGACGCACCGCAGGGGAAGGAGGGGACCGGAGGCGTCGCCGGAGACGAGGACGACCCGCGGCGGAATAAGAAGGCGTCGGCTTGCTTCTGGCCACCCACGTCGCGGATGCAGGTCGGTGAAGACGTGGACGTCGTCGTGGCCTTCACCTGCAAGCTCCCGGTGGCCCGACGCAGAGGGGATGGCGGCCGATTTGAGGTTCAGGCCCCGGCGGCCATGGGAACAGGGGAGGCTTGGAGAGGGGTAAAGAAACTGGCGGCGACGAAACTGGATGGGGAGAACAAAACCCTAGGCCTCGGGGATCTTATAGGGGGACTCGTCTTGTGATGTGACGGCCGGAGACGGCGGCATCGGACGGCTCCGGCAGCCTCCCCTCTCGGCGTTCGCGACGGTGGCCTAACGGAGCAGGTGGCCGTCACGACGCCCTTTTATGAGAGGCGTGGGATTCTGATCCAACGGCTCCAACGCAGGTCCGTTTCCGTTTTGATGGCGAAAATACTCTCACCATCCGTGCTTTTGACCCGAGAGGCAATCGCATGGATCCGTACTAGCAGGAGACAAGCAGCGACAATTCCGACAGGTCGAGGAGTCCTACGCCTGGGTCTTCAATGGCTTCATCCTTCGGCGACTCCTCGGGTGGTGATGCTGTGTCCTCCGGCTCTGGAGAGGACCTCGACATCAAGCCACCGATCAAGCGGGCACACCAGGCGACCTTGTAGAACTGGAGGCAGCGACGTCATCTTCGCCGGCAGCTCGGGTGGAGCTGGATAAGAAGCTGGTGGAGCAGGAGAAGAAGCTGGTGGAGCATCGGCTTCGGTGCTCTGCAAATAATTCGGGCTTCACCTTTTGTTTTGTCATTGATATCATGAGATGGCTGCTTCGACTCCTCCTTTGTCTGTGGTGATGCTCGTCGTATTGGCGCCAATCTCCCCGGTATGGGCACACATGTAGAAGTCGTAATTCCTTGGGTGATTGGTGCTGTAGTCTTGTCGGCTGCTTGTGTCTTTGTGACTAGGTTAGTTCTCCATGTAATGAGGATTGTCTTCGAGTAATGAGAGCTTCCTTATATCCAATGTACTCGGGTCTTGTAATGTGTTCGAGTCCTTTGCAATGTGACCTGTCTTTTGAGTCCTTCTTGTATGAGCTGTTTGTGAATTCTTTCAACGAGAGTTGTCTTTGAGTCCATCAAGCCCTTGTACTATGAATTCTATCGGGTGCGCGACAGCGCTCCTGATGGGAGTAGCCCCCGAGGCTACGTTTGAGTCGGAGATTCGAACGTAGGCTGAGATTTGTTTCCTTTGTCGTTCTTCCATTAATTTCCGTCTTTTATCGGGTGCGCGACAGCGCTCCCGATGGGAGTAGCCCCCGAGTCTTTAGCTGATCGTTGGCGATCAGGTGAAGACTAAAGGATTGTCTCTGTCCTCTGCTCCATCCATATTTCTCCAAAGTACTTGGTATTTCCATCTGGTTGTAGCCGTGTCTTCCCGTTAATTCCGAACAGTTTTCAGCAGCTGTGGCCTGTCGGGGATTTTGCTTGGACCCTTTAAGTTACGGGCTTCGGGAGAAAGGATAGCGTCTCTCGGGGGGAGCTGGTACTTGATCCCCCGATAGCTTGAAGTAAATATCGCGTGAGTGACGATAGCGTATCTCGGGGGGAGTCGGTACTTGAGCCCCCGAGTGCTTTGGGTAAAGATCGCGTGAGCGATGATAGCGTCTCTCGGGGGGAGTCGATACTCGATCCCCCGAGTGCTTTGGGTAGAGATCGCGTGAGTGACGATAGCGTCTCTCGGGGGGAGTCGGTACTCGAGCCCTCGAGTGCTTTGGGTAGAGATCGCGTGAGCGACTATAGCGTCTCTCGGGGGGAGTCGGTACTCAAGCCCCTGAGTGCTTTGGGTAGAGATCGCGTGAGCGACGATAGCGTCTCTCGGGGGGAGTGGGTACTCGAGCCCCCGAGTGCTTTGGGTAGAGATCGCGTGAGCGAAGATAGCGTCTCTCGGGGGGAGTTTTATTCTCGAGCCCCCAAGTGGTTTGAGGTGGTAGTATTTGGGCAACATCATTTTATTACGTTGAAGGGTTACATGAGCTGCCAGTTGAGCATGACTAGTGGAGACTATGGGTAGAACATGCGTATATTCGCTACGTTCCATGGATTTCCCACGTCCTCGTCAGTCTTCGGGTTCTTCAGTCTATAGGTGCCTCCTCCTATGACTTCTGAGATTATGAACGGTCCTTCCCATTGGGGGGAAAGCTTGTGGACTTTCTCTTGTATGAGCCATAGGACAAGGTCGCTTTGTTGAAGGTTCTGGTGCGCAGGCGGCTGCTTTAGTAAGTGCGCAACTTGTCCTGGTACCCCTCTGACCTTGCTAGGGCCGTGTCTCTTGCTTCGTCTGCTGTATCCTTGTCATCTTGTAGTGCTTCTTCTGCTTCCTCTTCCTCGTACCCCGAGATCTGGGGCGCCCCAAATTTGAGGTCATGTGGTAGCACTGCCTCCGACCCGTACACCATGAATAGAGGTGTGTACTGGGTTGCGGTATTTGGGGTAGTGCGCAGGCTCCATAGTACTGCAGGGAGTTCTTCTATCCAGTTGCATGCGGCCTTCTCGAGTGGTGCAAGGAGCCATTTTTTGATACCTCCGCATACGAGGCCATTTGCTTTTTCCACCTGGCCGTTGGACTGCGGGTGCGCGACTGATGCGTAGTTGATTTTGATGCCCAGTTCTTCGCAGAAGTTCTGGAATTCTGCCGCTGTGAAGTTCGTACCGTTGTCCGTGCTGATGTTTTGTGGTACTCCGAACCTGAAGATTATTGATTTGATAAAATTCACTGCCGTGAGGGCTGTGGAGCTGGTGATGGGCACTGCTTCGATCCACTTGGTGAACTTGTCGACTGCTACTAGCAGGTGAGTTCTTCCTCCCTTTGATGATTTCTTGAGAGGTCCCACCATGTCGAGTCTACAGGTGGCGAACGGCCATGATAGTGGTATTGTATTGAGTTATGAGGCTGGAGCGTGCGGTCTGCTGGCGATTTTTTGACATGCGATGCAACGCCGCACGATGTCTTCTTGGTTTTTCATCGCAGTGGGCCAATAAAACCCTGCTCGGAATCCTTTGGACACGAGCACTCGACTGCTCGCGTGGTGCCCACAGGTACCCTCGTGGATTTTAAGAAGTAGGGCTTTGCTGTCTTCTTTGTGGATGCTCTTTTGGAGTATTTGGGTGATGCTGCGCTTGTATAACTGTCTGTTGATCACTGTGAATGCCTTGGATCGACGACTGATGTGCCGAGATTCTGAAACGTCTTGCGGTAGCGTGCCTTCGATTAGGAATCGGAGAAACGGTTTTGTCCACACTGGTCCTTCGAGTGCTGTTGGATCTGTAGACTCGACCGCTTGGCTGCTGTTGCCTTCGGATGGGCTCGCTGATGCCACCTGTGCTGGCTCAGTGGTGTCGTCATCTCCAGCTGCCTCGAGTGCTGCTGTTTTTATCTTGATGGATCTCTGGCTGATGCTTTCGAGGAAGACACCGGGTGGTACTGGTCCTCGAGTCGAGCCGATGTTTGCAAGTTCGTCGGCTTCTGTGTTGTTTATTCTGGGGATATAATTGAGCTCACAACCGTTGAAACTTCCTTCGAGCGTGTTGTAGAGCTTCTGATAGGCCGCCATGTTGTCGGCTACTACATTCCAGTCTTTCATCGCCTGCTGGACGACTAGGTTGGAGTCCCCGTAGATTATGAGGCGAGTGGCGCCGCATGTTTTGGCCATGCGCATGCCATAGATCAGTGGCTCGTATTCGGCTTCTTTGTTGGAGGCGTGGCTGAAGTTGATCTGGAGGACGTATTTGAGCTTCGTTCCTTTGGGGGAGTCCAGATCGACTCCTGCTCCGGCTACTTGCTGTCTTTTAGACCCATCGAAAAACATTGTCCATGAGTTCGATAGGTCCGGGGGGCCTGGTGTCAGGACCTCCGTCCACTCGACCAGAAAATCTGGGAGGACTTGGGCCTTGATTGCTGTTGGGTGCTTGAACTGCAGGTCCCGCGGGCTGAGCTCAATGTTCCACTCGGTGACTCGCCTAGTCGCTCCGGGGTTGTTGAGGATGTCCGCGAGTGGTGCGCTGCTCACGATTGTGATAGGGTGTTCGTCGAAGTAGTGCGACACCTTTCTTGAGGTCGTGATGATGGCCAGCAGTAACTTCTAGTAGTGCGGGTACCGCTGCTGGGATTTTGTCAAGAGCATGCTGAGGTAGTAGATCGGCCTTTGTATGCTCTGGACCTTGCCTTCTTCTGTGCGCTCGACGACGAGTGCTGTGCTTACCACACTATTGCGTGCTGCCACATAGAGGTACAACTTTTCTCGTTCTTTGGGTACCGCCAAGATAGGTGGGGTCGAGAGTGTCTTCTTCAGGTCCGTGAATGCTTTGCGGGCTTCTTTGGTCCACTCGAATTTCTCCCCTTTTCTGAGCAGCTGGTAGAATGGAAGTGTGCGCTCTCCCAATCTGCTGATGAAACGACTTAAGGCTGTGAGTCTTCCGGTGAGCTGCTATACGCCTTTGATGTCGATTGGCTCCTGCATCCCGGCGATTGCTTAAACTTTCTCGGGGTTCGCTTCCATTCCTCGAGCGGAGACCATGTACCCGAGCAACTTTCCAGCTGGGACGCCGAATGCGCACTTCTTCGGGTTGAGCTTGATTATGTACTTGTTGAGCGCTGCGAAGGTCTCGCGCAGGTCGTGGAGTAGCGTGTTTGCACTGAAGTTTTGATGACGATGTCGTCCATGTAGACTTGCACGTTTCTTCCGATTTGCTCTTTCAAGCAGGCTTGCATCATCCGCTGGTATGTGGCACCGGCGTTCTTGAGTCCGAAGGGCATTGTCCTGTAGCAAAATACGCCGTAAGCGGTGAGGAATGATGTATGCTCTTCGTCTTCTTCCTTCATTCTGATCTGATTGTATCCTGAGTAGACATCGAGGAACGATAGTAGATCGCATCCTGCTGTCGAGTCGATTATCTGATTGATTCTTGGCAGGGGAAAGTGATCCTTTGGGCAGTGTTTGTTGACTGGCCCGTAGTCGACGCACATTCGTAGCACGTCTGTGTATTTCTTGGGGACCAACACAGGGTTGGCGATCCAAGTGGCTTTCTTCGTCTCTCGGATGAATTGAGCGTCGAGTAGTCGGTTGACTTCCTCCCCGATTGCTCTGCGCTTGGGTTCTGAGAATCTTCGTAGTGCTTGCTTCACTAGCTTGGTGTTTGGCTTGATACGCAGCGCATGTTCCGCGAACTCACGCGGTACTCCTGGCATGTCGGCTGGGCACCAGGCACAGATTTCCCATTCTTCACGGAGGAAAGCGATGAGGGCAGTTGCTTGCTCTTCCGGGAGGTGGGTGTACATGCGGACTGTTTTTTCTGGGTCTGTCGGGTGGACCTGGTAGGTGACCGTGTCGCTATCGATCCTAAAGTCTCGCCCATACTCTTTTGACTCGCTTCGACTTGTTAGCGGAAAGATACTTTTGTCTGTCTCTATGGCTATTTCTGTGAGTTCTTGCTCGGCTCCAAAGGTGTCGGAAACTTTGTGGAAATCGCGATCACATTGGTCTGATTTGGTGAAGCTTCCGTTGACTGTAATGACGCCCGCGGATCCTGGCATCTTGAGTTTGAGGTAGGCGTAGTGCGGAACCGCCATGAATTGCGCGAACGCTGGACGTCCCAGTATGGCGTGGTATTGCGACTACCAGTCGAGTACTTCGAACTCGAGGGTGTGTCTTGCGAAATTGCGTCTGCTGCCAAAGACAAATTCGAGCTCGATTATTCCAAGGAAAGTGGCCGCTTCTCCTGGTACTACTCCGTATAACACGGTGCTTGATTTTTTCCATACGGATCGTGGGATCAACATCTTGTGTAGGGTGCTGACGAAGATTATGTTCATGCTGCTGCCTCCGTCCATGAAGATTCCGTCCATGTCGTACCCTCCGATTTGAGCATCGAGTACCAGGGGCGCGTGCCCCGGCCTTGGGACTCCAGGCGGGTGATCGCTCTGGGAGAACGTGATACTAGTTTCTGCGTTGTGTAGCTGGTAGACTTCGACTGTGTTTAGGTTCTCGGCTGCACTGGCTTGCAGGGCGTAGGCGTCCTGTTGAGCTTGCGATACCTTGCCTTCTTGGATCGTGCACACCTGTCCTTGAGGCGGGTTGTAGCGTGTTTCAGGACTTGGAGTCGGCGACTGCTCGGTTCGTCGAGTGCGCTTGGATTCTCGTTGTTTTTCCTTCTTGAGGCTGTCGGCGAGTTCGTTGAACAGGCGGAAGTCTCCTAGAGTGTGACCCGATCTGATGTATCCCTGGTCGTCTTCGAAGTAGTGGATCGTGCAGGGTCCTTCTAGCTGCTCCCTGACCGTGAGTTTGCTGGATCGGGCGTGCCGTTTCCTCCTTGAGATTCGGAAGATCTGCGCGTGATCCGCCGGGTGCTCGTGGACTCGCGGGTCGATTTCGATCCCCTCGCTCAGATTCTGGTTCTTTATGAGGTTGGAGAATTCGTCTGGTCTTCGATCTGGGTCGTAGTATTCGCCGGTCTGAGTCTCAGGGTCGCTGTCCTGGGGGGCGACAGCTGTCCGCGCGGCGGCGGGTCGTCGAGTGGTCGGCGAGCGCGTAGCTGTATAGTGCGACTCGTCGAGTGGGGTCTCTTCGTAGAATACTCGCGCCTGTCTTCTAGGTCGTTGATTTCTTCTTCGTTGGCGATGATCTTGACGATCGCTGATCTCGAGCTCGGATTTGATGTCTTGTTGTGCGGCGGGTGCCTGGGTGGCGGTGGGTCGTCGAGTGGTCGGCAGGTCCTCTGCTTCGTGCTGTAGTTCGTCGATCGGGATCTCTGCGTAGAACCCTCATGCCTTTCTTTCGAGTCGTCGATTTTTCCTTCGCTGGCGGTGGGCTCGGTTGCGGACGTAGTAATTGTCTTGGCACAGCTGCAGACCGAGCGATCTTGATGGGGCGGCAGAGATGTTTGACGTGATCTTGAATTCTCCGGGTGGATTGGATCTGGTTCTTGCTCTTGAGTTGTGGCTTGCTGAAGACGGAACCGCCGAGATCGTAATTCCAACCTGTGTAGTTCCCACAGACGGCGCCAATTGACGGGGATCAACCCTGGCAAATCCCATGGTCAGGGACCCTGGGTTAGTCAGGAGAGGCACAGGTTGGACGATAGCTCATCGGCTAACAGGAGGAGACATTCCTGCTCGATATTATTGCTTGGAGATGTGATTACAGGGAAGGCCAAGGCTAGTGCGCACAAGGCTAGGGTTACAGATTGTGTATTGGTTGATCTTGATGTCTCCTCTCCTAGCCTTTATATAGTCGGCAAGGTCTCGGGGAGTCCGTCCCAGATTACAGATAATATTTCCTAACCCTAAGCTTGTACCGTACGGCAGGTTTGCACCTTCCTTATGAGTCGCAGACTCCTACGTCGGTGCCACTAGTGGGCCAAGGCTGGGTCCAGGCGGCATCCTTGTGGGCCTTCTGTCTTTGGGTACACCGGGTAGGCCCATCCATAGGAGTCGTGGGGTCACCCCCTCGTCACATGCCGAATGCGCGACCTTCTAGCAGTAACAAGCCAACAGCAAAAGGCGGCCACCGAGCAGCAAGGGCCAGTAGCATCAAGATCAGCTCGGGAAATTGCGGGTGCAAACCAGCCTAATGCGCCACCTCGGCAGCAGAAGCAGGTATCGTCGCCGCATGGCAGTTTGCACCACAGTCAGAGGAATCAAGGGGCTGCAGGAGGCAGTCGGAGGGAAGAGCCAGCAGTCAACAGCAGGCATCACGAGCAACCGGCGGCATCAGTTCGGCCGGCGATGAGTCAGCGTTTAGGTCCCCGAGCAATCGCGGACAATGATGCAAGGCGCCTTATCTAGCAGCTGCAGCAAGATAAGAAGCCAGTAGACAATGCACCAGCGGGTCCGGCCTGTTTCGGCCCGCACATTCGGCAAGAGAAGTTCCCCAAAGGCTTCACATTGCCCAGGGACACCCCAAGTACAATGGATCAGTCAAGCCAGAGGATTGGCTGGTCGATTATATGACCGCAGTCGGCATCGCAGGAGGCAGTCAGCGTGTTGCATTTTGCTATGCACCACTCATGCTTCAAGGTTCAGCTCGGTCCTGGTTGAATAGTTTGCCCAGCAATAGCATCAATTGCTGGAAGGATTTTGATGATGCGTTTGTTCGCAACTTCACCGGCACGTATGAGCGCCCAGGTCTTCCCCGGGACCTGGCATTATGTATACAAGGAAAGGACATGCCCCTTCGCGATTACCTTCAGCGGTGGATCAAGCTTAGAAACACTTGCGAGGGAGTTCACGAGATCCAAGCCATCCAGTACTTTACTGACGGCTGCTTGGATGGGTCACTGTTGAAGCACAAGCTCCTGTGCAAGGAGATCACATCTTTGCCCGATCTGATGAGAATAACAAATCCATTCGCCACATCTGATGCTGCAATGCGCCCGATCCAACTGAGTCCTAGCGGTTTCATCCAAGGGCAGTCCTCTGGACAGCAGCAGCAGCAATCGGCAGAAGCAGGAGGGCCGAATGGTCCCAATCGGCGCGAGAGGTGCGAGATGCAGCGCAACAACAACTTCAACAACAACAACACCCCCAACTTCAACAACAACAACACATGCTTCAATAAGAGGAAGGATGAGCAGCCGGATGGCCAATATGGTAATCGGCAGGTGGCGGTAGTTCAGCAGCAGGATGAACAAGGGGCTACGGGAGGCAGTCGGAGGCAGAAACCTGCAGAAAGACCACAGGGCCTGATCAGGCCCCCATACACTGTCGAAGACATGATGAACCAGCCATGCAAAATGCATAGTGGAGTTGGCAAGCCCGCATCCCATACCACTCGGCAATGCATCTGGGTAGAACGTTCGTTGAAAGGAGGAGGAGGAAACCTCCCCCACCCCCACCCCCAGGTCCACCACCACCAAATGCACGTCAGCTTTTCCCGCGCCAGGACGCGGCATATATGATCTTCACCAGCGAGTCGTATGACAAGGGCAGTCGGAGAGCCCGAGAGTAGGCAGTCAATGCCACTATGCCAGCAGTCATTTCATGGGGCCCAGAGGACCACCCGAGCGTGATGCCAAACCCAGGAAGTTACGCACTTGTGGTAGATGCAATTGTGGCAGCGCCAGAGTATTCATGCAAGTTCACCATAACTCTCATTGATGGACGCAGCGCCATCAACATTCTGTATCGTGAGACAATGATCAAGCTCGGCATCAGTGAGAGAGAGTTGGAACCCAGCAGGACCATCTTTCATGGTATAGTGCCCGGCCTTTCATGTACTCCTTTGGGCCACATTCGGCTGGAGGTAGTGTTTGGTTCAGAGGAAAATTTTGCGCCGAGAGCCGATCTGGTTCAAGGTGGCTGATCTGAGCAGCCCATACCATCTTCTGCTCGGATCGCCTGCAATCACCAAGTTCATGTTCAATGTGCTCCAGCCCTACCTGAAGATGAAGCTTCCAGGGCCGAATGGTCCCATCACTGTGTGCGGTGACTACAAGAAGTCACTAGAGTGTTTATCCGCCGGCTCCAAGCTGGCCGATTCCCTGGTCATCGATGCAGAACGACGCCAGCTCGACAAGGTCGTAGCAATGGCCCAAGCTCAGATGAAAGCACCCATGCCGAGCATGAATACCAAGAGATCGGACGATGAGACTGCATTTCAGGCAGCCAAGGACCACAAGAGGATTGCTCTGGACCCCTCCGACCCGAGCAAGCGCGTCATCATTGGGGCCGGGCTTAGCAGAAAATAGGAAGGCGAGCTCGTCGAGTTCCTCCGTGAGAACCGGGAAATCTTTGCATGGTCCCCGCAGGACATGCCTGGAGTACCGAGGGAACTTGCCGAGCACAAGCTTCACATCGGACCTGGATCCAAGCCGATCAAGCAGCCACTTCGACGCTTTTCAGAGGACAAGAGAAGAGCAATCGGTGAAGAGATCACCAAGTTGCTCGCAGCAGGATTCATCAAGGAAGTGTTCTACCCAGACTGGTTAGCAAATCCAATTCTGGTTCTGAATAAGAATGGAACTTGGCGCATGTGTATAGATTACACTCTCCTGAATAAGGCCTGCCCCAAGGATCCTTTTGCGTTGCCCCGTATTGATCAAGTGATTGATTCTACGGTTGGCTGTCAGCTCTTATGTTTTCTGGATGCCACAGCTGGCTATCACCAGATTAAACTTGCTGTAGACGATCAAATAAAGACTGCATTTACCACCCCTTTCTGGCCTTTGGCTTGAAAAATGGCGGCGCGACTTATCAGCGTACTATGCAGCGATGCGTCCAACCTCAGTTAGGTCGGAAAATTCATGTATATGTAGATGACCTTGTGGTCAAGTCAGTGCAAGGGTCAACTTTACTGGATGACCTCAGAGAAACATTCGCAAATTTGCATGCATACAAGATCAAGCTCAATCCAGAGAAATGTGTGTTCGGCGTGCCAGCCGGAAAGCTGGTCAGATTTCTGGTGTTCGAAAGAGGAATCGAGTGAAACCCCGAGAAGATTGCAACAATTGAGCGGATGGAGAAGCCCAGGAACCTCAAAGATGTCCAGAAGTTCACCGGATGCCTAACATCGCTCAGCCGATTCCTCAGTCGGCTGTGAGAGAAAGCAATTCCCCTATACCAAATGATGAAGAAGACGGACAAATTCACATGGACTCCGAAAGCAGATGAGGCATTCAAAGAGCTCAAGCGTATCCTGTCCACTGCTCCAGTGTGGAAACTCCGATTGAGAAAGAGCCGATGATTTTGTACATTGTAGCAACCACTCGGGTGGTCAGTATTGTCATGGTAGTCGAGCGTCCTGAAAAGGATAGAGCACAATTGGTCCAGAGACCAGTATATTATGTCAGTGAAGTGCTTTCGCCCTCAGGGAAGAACTACCCTCACTA
This sequence comes from Bromus sterilis, assembly GCA_950022295.1. NCBI lineage: Eukaryota > Viridiplantae > Streptophyta > Magnoliopsida > Poales > Poaceae > Bromus > Bromus sterilis. The sequence continues at coordinate 179,023,866 of OX465601.1, read as the reverse complement.
CCATAAGATGTGCTATGGTGTATACATGGCGGCAAAGAGACTCAAGCCCTATTTCCAAGCACATCCGATCACAGTTGTCAGCTCGGCGCCACTGGCAAAAATCATAGGCAATCGGGATGCATCTGGAAGAGTGGAAAAATGGGCCATAGAGATTGCAACTCACGGTATCAAATATGAACCACATACTTCAGTCAAGTCCCAAGCTTTGGCAGATTTCCTAGTTGATTGGGTAGAAACTCAATAGGAGCCCCCCTTTCCGGACTCCCATTTATGGAAGATGCACTTTGATGGCTCCAAGATGATGACCGAACTAGGGGATGGCATTGTTCTCACTTTTCCAAAGGGTGACAAGCTCAGATATGTATTGAAAATCCATTTTGCGGCGTCAAACAATGTGGCTGCATACGAAGCACTAGTTCATGGTATCCGATTGGCCAAAGAGATCGGCAATTGGCGGATTCTGTGTTATGGAGATTCTGATCTGGTGGTGCAGCAATGCACTGGCACTTGGGATGCAAAAGATGCAAACATGGAAAGCTACAGATTCCTTGTGCACCAGCTATCTGGTTTCTTTGAAGGCTGTGAGTTCCATCACGTTCCCCGAGGTGAGAATGAAGGAACAAATGCACTGTCCAAGTTGGGATCCACCAAAAAAGAAATTCCAGCAGGCGTTTCTTTGGAGAACATTCAGAAAACATCTATCAAGCCTTCCCCAGAATCAGAGTCCATCTTTATTCCGGCCGACCTGAAGATGGTAGAACTTGAAGCACAAAGAGTGGAAAAAGAGCAAAAATTGGCGAAGCATTTGGCCGCACCAGGGGCTGCCGATTGCGAACCAGGGGCTGCTGGCGTCAGCTCGGGGACTGATGTGGTCATGCAAGATGCAATTGGCTTCTCCTCCTCCGAGCTGACAGTAGAAGAAGCCGAACAACTAGAACCAGAAGCTGTTGCTGTAATGGTAATTGTGGTCGCACCATCATGGGCAGAACCAAACATAATTTTTTGGTGGACGACACACTCCCCCAAGATGAAGTGGAAGCTCGGCAAATCCAGCGCCGATATGGAGCATACACCATCATCAACAATGAGCTAGTGCATCGAAATGCGACTGGTGTTTTCCAGCGCTGCGTGGAACAGGACAAGGGGCTCGAGCTGCTGCGGGACATCCACCAAGGAGAGTGTGGTCACCACGCATCAGCTACAACAATAGTTGCCAAGGCTTTCCTCCATGGTTTCTACTGGACGACTGCGAAAGCAGCGGCAGAAGAGCTAGTCAAGCACTGTAATGGGTGTCAAAGATTCAAGGCCAAGAGTCACTTACCAGCCTCAGCACTCAAGACCATTCCAATCACATGGACGTTCGCAGTTTGGGGGCTGGTCATGGTCGGACCATTCAAGACAGCCAGAGGTGGCATGACACATTTGTTGGTGGTAGTGGACAAGTTCACCAAGTGGATTGAGGCAAGGCCGATGAAGAAGCTAGACGGACCGACTGCGGTCAAGTTCATTGTAGACATCACAATCAGATATGGAGTGTCGAACAACATCATCACTGATAATGGCACAAACTTTGCAAAAGGGGCACTAGCTCGGTACGCCTCCCAGCAGGGCATTCGGCTGGATGTGGCATCCGTAGCTCACCCCCAGTCAAATGGTCAAGCAGAGCGAGCAAATGGACTCATCTTATCTGGGATCAAGCCAAGATTGGTGGAACCACTGGAAAGAGCACCTGGAGCTTGGCTCGACGAGTTACCAGCAGTGCTTTGGAGTCTGTGTACCACACCGAACCGCTCAACTGGATTCCCTCCCTTCTTCCTCGTATATGGTGCGGAGGCAATCATTCCTTTTGATATCGAGTTTGAATCACCTCGTCACGCCATGTACACGGAGGCAAAAGCCAAGGAAGCTCGAGAGGATGGTGTTGATCTAAGAGAAGAAGCATGTCTCCTGGCCCTGTCCAGATCGGCAATATACCAGCAGAAGCTGCGTCAGTACCACAACAAGAAGATCCGTCCCCTAGCTTTTCGTGAGGGTGACTTGGTGCTACGCCGAATCCATAAATCGGATGGCCAACAAAAGTTATCCTCTCCTTGTGAAGGTCCATTCGTCGTCAGTCGGGCACTGAAGAACAATGCATACTGCCTCATCGATTGCAGAAAGCCGACCCGATATGTGGATACTTCAGGACAAGAAACGGAGTGTCCCTGGAACGCCGAGCAGTTGTGCCCGTTTTACAGTTGAGCGGTATCGTTGTATTCCCCCTTTGAAATACTATCAATGAGAATAGCCGTGCGTCCATGATATTGCATTCGGCAGGAGTTATAAAAATTTGTGCATTCATTTCCAAGTCCCGAGGTTGGCAAAAGTGGACCCGGGGACTGGTCGGTTGCCCAGAAATGGGTATACTTGAGAGCAAGAAGAGCGATGGGGTTTGTGAATGTCAGTTCAAACTGAATGCTGACTATAGGTCGGCTGTAATGTCGGGTGAACGTGGCCGAGCGGAATCATCAATCGGACAATTCGTACTCTAAAGTATACCTAGTTAGGACTTAGCCGACATCTGACGCAACCGATTGGGACCAGACGAGCTGGCCAACAGTCGGCAGGTTGCAATCGGCCCGTCCACACAACCTTACCTTTACGTGAAAAACTGAGAGCCTAGAAGTACTTGTCAAAATTTCCTTCAAGGTCTATTCTCTGGTCCAATCACAGACCGTAGGTCGGCTATAGGGCTGGCAGGAATATCGACCAAGAGAGAAAAGAGGCAAAGAAAAAGGCAATCGGCTTAAAAACGCAAAGACAAGATAGCATATATAACTAAGCAAGAACGGAGTTCACAAGCAAACATGGCCGATTGGCCGAATGTGGGTTATTACATGAAAGTGTCCCTCAGCGGGCGCACTTGAAGTTTGACCAAGTTGTTTGTAAGACAAAAGCAGATAAATAAAAGCACGCTGAACTCAGGCAGTCGGCGCATCTGGAGCGGTAGCTGGAGTGGTCTCTGGCGCAGGAGGAGCTGAGGCAGTCGGAGTCGTGCTGGAGGCACCTCCCAGAGCTGAAGTAGTAGTGGCCTCGGGCCGAGTGCTTGGTGGGTCTCGAGCTGCACTCGCCGTGTGCCCATCGGAGGAGTCTTCACCTTCTTCATCGTCGTTGCTTTGTTCCTCGTCATCAGCATAAAGTGAGGAGTGGGAGGCTGCACTTCTAGCTCGGCGGGCTGGCCGAGACTGTGCGCCTTCTTCACTGCTGGAGTACAGAAGTTCACTCAGCGACAGCTGTGGAATCGAAGAGCCATCATCATCCACGAAGGGAGTGAATTCCAAGGGATTCATGACCTCAGCAAGCTCTTCGGCAATCTTGCAAATGCGCGGACAAACTTCACCAACATTGTTCTCCGACCCGGCTCACAGAGCATGAAGCAGATCCAGATCCACTTCGGGGTACCAGCTCTTGACGATGGAGAAAGCAGCTTGTATTCCAGATCGGATGGCACAATCGAGCAACACTTCAAGATGGCGAGGCGTGGCCTTGAGATTACGAGCGACATCATCGTTGGTCTCACCAGCAATCGGCTTCACCCTTGACTTGAAAAGCATATCGTTCAGCTTCTGGACCCCAGCTTTGTAGGTGCACAGGGCACCCTTCACATGAGGAACTCGGGCATCCAGAGCCACGACAAAATCTTCAGCATCCCAATCAGCGTCAGCATCAACCACCACGTCTCTCACTCGGCGGGCTTCAGCAACAGCTTTTTCAGCGGCAGTGGTGGAGTTGGGCCAGGCATCTAGCAAAAGCAATCAGAGAGAAAGTGAGATCGGAATGCAACAATAGCAGATCGGAATGCAAGAATAAGCAGAAAAAGAAAGTACTAGCAAGGGCAAGATCCACTCTATGGAGGCAGGCAAGGGCAAGGTCAACATTCGCTTGGGCAGCTCGGATTTTAGTCTGATGTTGAACGGCCATGTCCTCAACGTGTTGACGGCCAAGTCCTTTTTCTTCAGTAGCTGGCCTTCTACCTCATGCCGAGCATCTACCAGCCTCTACATGTCAGCATCGTGAGCAGCTTTCATAGCGGAGAGATCACTGGTCATCTTTTGGGTCTTGGCCTGTAGTTCGTCTTCGACACTAGCCAATCGGGCGCGTTCCTTCTCAGCGTCTCCGAGCTGAACATTTTCTCACTGAGCTGATTCTCCAGCTCGGCGATCTTCTTCTGGGCGGCCTCTAGCTCGGAGGCGTTAGCAACAGTAGCTAGACACAAATGTGGTCAAGTAAGGAAGCAGTAGCAATAAGAAGCAAGCAAATAACAAACGAAAGTTTACCTGTCAGCTCTCGAATCTTGGCATCCTGAGCGCCAGATTTGTTCTTCAAAATGGCAAGAGATTTTTGGCCCGCTGAATAAGCGGCCAGTAGTTCGTCAAAGACATCCTGATGTCTATCACAGATGGCCTGAAAAATGGCTTGGTCAGATCTAAGATAAGCAGCAAGCAAAAAAGAGTAAGATCCGAGCTAATTGCGAGCAAACCGCCCGAATCTCGGGGACTACACCCAGTGGGTGCACTGGCGCGCCCCCACAGGAAGAAAAACTTACCGAGACAGAGTGCTCGGAGGCAAGGATCTGGTTCAGAGCTCCAGTGGAAAAGTTCCTAACATTTGCGGCAAGGCCACCCAATCGGTGCTGAAGATGACTTGGGATCTGGTCCTCGGACCCAGCAGGAGAAGGACTAGCAGAGTCGGCGGAAGGTCGCACCGGCGAAACGTCAAGTGTGCCAGTGTACGCCTGCCGGAACCGATCTTCTCGCGAGAGCTGGCGGGTCGTGGTCGGCGGCTGGCGCACAACGACGCTGGAAGATGGAGGCACATCAGTACTAGTCCCACCAGGGACGTGATAAGTAATCGGGAAGGACACATGAGGGCCTTCAGGTGGAGGAGCAGTCGGGTTGATGGGTGCAGCAGTGTCGCTCTCCGATCCCGCTGCAGGAGCTGGATCTTCATGAATAGTGGCCTGGGCTGAAGAAGCCTCAGGTAGAGCAGCATTGGCATTGGTCAAATCCACGATCGACACAGTAGGATGCGTGATCCCAGATTGATCGACAATGATCGGAGCAGCAGTGGCGGTTGTTGTAGGAGTAGCCGATGGTGCGCCAGCAATCGGACCCGTGGTAGCTGCGGAGGTCGAAGGATAAGCAGTTGGCTGCGCTTGCTTCGTAGCAACGACATCTGTTTGTTTCTTAGAGCGCTCGGCCTTGGAGGTCTCGGTGGCAGCTCTCTTGCGGGATGCAGCGGGCACGGTGGAGGTAGCGGAGGTGACAGGGGGCGCAGTCGGAGCCACCCCAGGCACCATAGGAGCAACGACTCGGACAACCCTGCATATAAAAAAACAAGTTGAAAAGAGTGACCGGACAAAGTTAGAAAAGGAAAAAGGAAACAGAAGGAAGTACCCGGCAGCTCGGGGCAGCTGAGCCATGGAGAAGCTCGGACGGATGATATTCAGTGGTGCAGGAGCCAGCACAGGGCCGGATGGCTTGGGGGCAGTCGGAGCGGGGCCCTGGCGCCTCTGACCTTGTTTTCTTTTCTTCTTAACGACCTTGGAGGTGCCGGTGACATCATATGTTCGGGGGCGTTTTCCCTCGGCCACCGTCTGCGCAGTTGGCCGGGACTCTGCGCCATAGTCACCAGGAGCGTCAGCATCACTACTCCATTTGGCCATGAAGCGTTTGATGGAGTAATCAGACTCACCCGGCTGATTGAAGCCAAGTCCGAGGGTGGCGGTGCGGGCCTCGGTCTCACTGTCCAATTCTACTTCAACTACCAAGTCCTCGGCGTCCTCATTTGTGCGGACGGGGTGGTAGGTAGAGGAGGCCTACCCATCATGCATGGTCAGGGAGCCGATAAATTCCTGTGGAAGAGCAGCCGATCAGAATCAGTAAGAAGCAAAGAAAAAGTCAATGCAAGAGTAGAAGCAGAAGCATACCACGGGGCAAGGTCGGAACCGACTGTATACCCTCATTCCGAAGACGAAGGGGTCGGGCAGCTTGAGGTCAATAAGCAAGTTCAGTCGCCGAACGATCTCCTCTTCCTCCATGCGGACGATGGAGATCCGAGTGGGGTCCAGCCTTTTGCTCATGTCATAGATGCGGTGGCACCAGTGCTGCAGAGGGAGCAGTCGGCGGCAGAGCCAAGTACCAACCAGGTCGGTGACGCGTAGGCCGTTGGCCATCAGCTCAAGGAACCGAGCCATTTGGCGGTCCAGATCGGTATCTCCATCCCCGGGTTTCTCGGACCAATTGTGCTTGCTCGAGGGCGGCAGGGAGAACTCCGGCAAGTTCAGCAAATCCTTTCGGCGAGGAGACATAAAATAACCCCATATGCCAGTCTTTGATAGACTGTGGTGGCTAGGGATGAAGGTATAATCCAGCTTTACGAACGTAGATGACGGCGGCTCCGCACTCGGCCATCACCTTCACCTTTTCTCTCTTCCCAGTTTTCGGATTGGTGCCGAACACCCCGATTCCCACTCGGAAGCTGCGGAGATAGAAGATCCGAGACCATAGCCCGACTGTAGGCCGCACTCCAAGATAGCCCTCGCACAATGTCACGAAAGCCGAAAGCAGCATGACGGCGTTGGCGCCGAGGTGGTGCAGTTGCAATCGGAAGAAGTCGAGAAACTCACGGAGGAATTTGCTCACCGGGAGACCGAATCCGCGGTCGAAGTGGGTGAGGAAGACCACACGCTCGCCGGTTCGGGAGTGGGCGCGAGCTCTTGCCCGGGGACACGGAAGTCGAGGTCCACCAGAATCTTGCGCGCGCGGCGGAGAAGAGCAATCTGCATCTCAGTAGCGTTGGAGCCTTTCCACGAACCCTTCTGGCGGGCGGCGAGGCCATCATCTCCCATGGAGGCGTCAGAATCCGTGGCGGGCGAGGAAGAGCTTGAAGAGGAAGACGGACACGGCGGCAGCAGCGGAGGACACCGAGAGCCACGTCCACCAATGGCGACGGAGAGTGGTGGCGGCGTTGGCGGCGGAGAGCAGTGGGGAGAAAGTCGTCAGGGCAGATCTAAGCCTCGGTGGCGGCAGCGGCGGCGGCGGAGTGCATGGCGTTGCGGCGGCAAAGGCAGAGGATAAGCGCTTGAGGAGGAAGATGAAGTGGGCGGTGTGTGCCGCATCCCCACCCCCCGGGCTATTTAAAGGGCCAGAGGGGTGGTAGTGGGATCCGGTGCGCCAGCTAGGTGGCCGGTGTGGCCGCGTGTATTTCCAGTACAACATCAGGTCGGAGCACAGAGGATCCGGCGGATGGGACGGGACGTGCGCACGTGGGTCAAGGTGGCGGTTATGACATGTCAAATCATGGCATGTCGCTCCGCATTTCACGACGAATTCGTAGCGGCAAGTTTTCAGTCAACATTCCAGTCAAACTAACCGTTGGCCAGATCGGCTGAAAGGAACAAGCAACCGGCAAGCATCACAAGAGCAATCGGCAGATCGCGAGCAATCGGCCAATTGAGAGCAATCGGTCAGAAGAATAAGATCGGCAGATCGCGAGCAATCGGCCAATTGAGAGCAATCTGTCAGAAGAACAAGAGCAATCGGCAGATCGCGAGCAACCGGCCAATTGAGAGCAATCGGTCAGAAGAACAAGAGCAATCGGCAGATCGCTTGCAATCGGTCAACTAAGAGAAATCGGTTAGAAAAGAAGATTCAAGATTCAAAGAGAAGTATGGGAGGAACCTCTGCAGGCCCCGTTGTCTCTTAGTTCAGCGGGACCTCCGCAGCTTCAGGGGCTACTGTCGTGGGAATGACCCCGGGTAGGGTCACCCAGGAGAAACATTTCATCAAGGCAAAGATCACCTACCTGATGGTCGCCATTCGATGCAAGGCCGAGCTAATCAAGACCAAGCAAGCAGTGGGCCGAACTGATCAGGTCGGAGACCAATTGCCCCAAGAGAGTGCCATCGGTCTCACCTAGGATCATTCGACCAAGTAGAACAAGGCAACCTCCGAGAAGAATCCGCGGCCGGACACCTCGTACAAGTTCATTCAATGCGCCATCCTAGAAGATTCGGGCTGTCAGAGGCGTGCGGTCTCCTCTAGCGCCGATCCCGCGGACAGGCCGACAGGTCTAAGCTCCTAGCCCTACCGTTCACTAGAAAGACCTACAAGTTAGCGGCATGGTGAGCCGCAAGTCTATATCGGGTCATCCGGGAGCACACGATGTGAGGACCCTAGCTTGTCTGAGGTTGGCAGCTGGGTCCTCCCCTTTGTACATTTACCTATGTACCCCGGGCTCGGCCTATAAGAGCCCCGGGTACCCCTCCTGCGTGAGGGACGACGGAGCACTTATTGCAGCTTCACCCACCAGAGAGAGAGCAAGGAGAGAGTTGTGCTTAAAGCCCTCTTCTCCTTCATCTCATACAACTCAAGGATCACATTGTAGAGAGAGTTATTGATATAGCTAGCTCGGAAGGACTAGGGGTGTTATCTCTATGTAGAGCCCCGAACCTGGGTACATCGCAGTGTCTCACTGTGTTTGTCCCCACTCTCGGTTCTGGCACCATCGACACCAACCTCGGTTTGTCCCCCTCTTTAGCCATCCCCATGGCATCTGCCGTTACATATCGACGACAAAACTCTTGCATGTTATGACTTGAATTGAATCACATACCTTGATTGCTTTACTTTCAAAGTCCTTATATGGTTGCCAGCAAGTCACCACAGAAATTATGCTTGTTATCATTTACCTACTCGAGGACGAGCAGGAATTAAGCTTGGAGATGTTCATACGTTCCAAACGCATCTATAATTTTTTCTTGCTCCATGCATGTTTTGTGTGATATTGCTATGATCTAGATATACTTTCATACAATTTTGATCATATTTGGACTAACTTATTAACTCAGTGCATCACAGTGCCAGTTTCTGTTTTCTGTTGTTTTTATGTTTCAGGTTCCCTCATATTAAAAGTGCTCCAAAAATTAAGGAAAATCAGCGTGAAGGAACCTTCCGGAATCACCTTGGTGGGGCCAGAGGGCCACCACCAGGGACCCAGGCGGCCACCTGGCGCGGCCTAGGATCTGGCCGCGCCGGGGGGGGGGGGGGCCTGGACCCCTGGTGCCCCCCCTGACTGCCCCCCTTCGCCTATTTATTCCCCGTGACGCGAAACCTCCAAAGACAGAACCCTTTTTCGCGATCTCGCCTTTGTTCCCCTAACGCCGTGCTTCCAAGATCGAGAGCGCCAGCAGACCTCTTCCTGGCACTCCGCCAGAGGGAGGATTGACCTCCGGGAGCTTCCCCTCCGCCATGGACGCTTCCCGAATGTGCCGTGAGTAGTTTCCCTTGGACCATGGGTCCGTGATCAGTAGTTATGTGATGTTCTCCTCCCCTCTTTGTTCTTCATGGTTTAGACCTCGTGAGCTCCTCTACATGATCGAGGCACATATGTAATTTCCTACTGTTGCTATGCTGAGTTTGCTGGGATCGGATGGATTATGAGACTATGTTCAGATTGTGATTGAGTAATATATTTGGTTCTTATCTTTTATATTTTTGTTCCTAAGTAATTCTTGCATGTTCTCCATTGCTGTTTATTGCTTTGGCCAAGTAGTAGGTAGTGACTCCAAGAGGGAACGTTATGCTCGATTGTGGGTTCATGCCCTCATATGACATGCTTGAGTGACAGAAATATGAGTCTAGGGGATGTGCTGTTGCCACAAGGGGGAAAACAACGATGCTTGTAACCGCGGTTGCAAGGATTGTTTACTTTACGCAAGGTGCTTTTTAATGCAGTTGCTGTTGCTTTGGGTTTACACTTTGGGTGGGGCTCGCAAATTAATACCAGCGAGATGTTTTGGATAGATATCTCAAGGTGGATGATTAGTAGTAGATGCAGTTGGATTTTGGTCTACTTATTTTGGCGTACCGCCCATGCTTTTGAGACTTGTCCTTTCTTTGTAGCATAGTTAGCATTGCGGTGCGTTTTTAATCCTGTCAATTGCCCAGCTGTGATTTGTTTACCTCGCATAGAACTTTTATCGTCTTTTGGGAGTGAGACATCACTAGTGAACATCACGAGACCTCGGTCCATATTCTCATCACTGTTTACACGCTTATTTATTTTCCTGCTTTTACTTTCCAGTTGCTATCACCATTATCATTATCCCTTGCATTTGATCCTTTGTAAACAACAAGACCGGAGAGATTGAAAACCTCTCTGAACTTCGTTGGGAGCAAAGTTATTTGTTTCTGTGTGCAGGTCCAGGAGAAGCAAGTGATTATTTTCAGACGATGCATCACTTGCCGAACCACCTACTTATCATTGGCGGAGGCCTACGGGAGACAAACCCTATCCTCTACAGAGGGGAAATTTTCTACTATCCTACATCTCACCTTCCACTTGGGGTAACCAACGAAGGGCGAGAAACCATTCTCATCATCTCGACCATCCGCTGCTCAACCACTGCTTAGTATGCATGCTTAGGATGCAATCAATTGTTATCCTCTTACTCCTTGGATTGTGCTATTACCATATTATATTGTTGTGGATGATATGATGATTATAATGTTGACTATATTTGACTAAGGATGGAAGGTCTAGGCTATCCCACCCTGACGCTTTGTTCCATTTGAGTCACCTAGGATCCGAATTTCGGGTATTGGTTCTAAGACTGAGCGTGCCTAACCGCGTGTGGGATACTATGTGGGTCCCCTTTTCTTACCTACCTAGCTCCAAACATTTCTAGTGGTGGCCCAAGATGATTTACCATTTGAAAACCGTGTGTGTGACTGGTGAGCTCCCACAGATTTACAAATAACCTGGGCCAGCGGAGACCTGGTTTCTCTATTGGTCTACACTGGTGAGCTAGGGAACTCCCATGCTGTTCAGGTGAGACTAACCCCGAACTTAGCCATACGGAAGAGTACGATTCGAGGGCGTGTACGGCTCTTGGATTGGGTGTCGACTCCCCGGGGGCCACCCAGATTTGTGCGTTGTTAGTTAGAGGGACCTGTTGTTTCGGATCTCTTGGGACTAAAACATAAAATGGTTTCTTGTGATGGATAGCAACTGAGAGTGATGGGTGTGCGTGCGGAGCCTTGTAATGGGCAGTTGGTACACCCCTGCAGGGTTAAATCTTTTCGAGAAGCCATCTCCACGGTTATGGACGACTTGGAACCTACGTCTTGTTCATAGATAACATCAATTGAATTATATTTTATGTAACAGCCCAAATGCATTAAACTCCACTTGAACTATCTTTCATGATTTTTTTTTCTTCAGTCTCTATGTATGAGACTTGGTATGGATGTTATGTGACTTATGTCATGTGATGATAAATAGTCATATTCTTTTTATGGCTTTGGTCCATTTTATTTAATTGCATCCATATAATTCAAGTGGCATCTTTGTGAATTTATCCATGGTTGGGAAGTCATCCCCTAAACCTCTTATTTTGGGTATCAACATGTTTTTCCATGTATTAGTCCCCCTCCCAACTTCCAAGATTTTTCTTTTTAAGAAAATGGAGTTGTAGTTCAAAGTGAAATTTAAATGAATTTATATGCCTTTGAATTACTTCAATATTTTTCACCCAATTCATTTTCTAAAAATTGAATAAATCTTATGGATGAGGAATCATATTATATATGATTTTTTCTTACATTCATTTGCATTTTATTTGATTGCTATTCCTCTGCTATCTTTTATTAAGAAATAAATGCAGAGAGACACTCTAGTCATTGGCCCTCTTCTCTCCAACTAGCCCATCTTCTCAGCCCAATCCCCAAATCCAGCCCAACCTTCCCCTTGGCCCCACCTGTCATCCTCCTCCTCCTCTGCTTTTTCCTTCTTCCTCTCCTGTCGACAGAAAAAGCAGAGAGGAGCTCACCGGTGGAGCCCGTCCTCCAGCCTCTCTCTCCCCCTTTATCTAGCTGCGCCCCTCTCCTCCTCTAGGAACCCTAGACCTTCTCCCCTCTCCCTTGCGCCGCCACCTCCCAATTCCCCTTTTCTTCTCTCGACGTTCACCATGGCAGGAGGCCATCCAGCTCAAATTCTTGGTTGCGTCGTCTTGATCATTAGCGCCCGAGGTAACTGGTCGTCTTCCCAGCCGACGCTGCATCTCCGCGAGCTCGGCACCAAGGCTGGCGCGCCCTAGTTCTTCGCGAGCGTCTTCCGGCGTCCACGCCGTCCTTCCCGAGGGCGTCGTCTTCATCCCCGCCGAGCCTCCTTCCCCGAGCTGTTCGTAGACGTCATGCACCCCGATGTGAGCTGCGCTCCTCCTCCTCCCTCCCCATCTCTCTCGCGTAGCAGTAGGTGCCTCGCCCGCGTCCATGTTTTGTTTCCATAGCAGTCCCTGTTTTCTCTGTTCGCTGCCGCCGTGTATGTAGTTTTCCGTCATCGGCGCTGCCACGCTGCGTGTGCACGACCTGCGCGCGTTGAGAGCGCACCCTTGGCCGCCCCATGCCTGCAGCCGCAGCCGGTGCACGCCCATCTAGCCCGTGGCCTTCCTAGCCACGCCCAGATTGTCCCGGCGTCGATCTTGTTTCGTCAGAGGCAACTGTCGATTTCTGCAGTTTCTTTGGATTCGTTGTACATGCTACTTGTTCCTTCGGTCTTGCTTTCTGTCAGGGCCTGAGTAGTAGGTCAGCTGGTTGAGTGCTATAGAATTGTGCCATGGGGTCGTGGGATCAAATCTCCTTCAGGGCAAGGCGACCCCCTTTTTATTTTATTTTTGTTCTGGCCGAGCGGAGCCTTCTGTTCTTCAGGTTTAGAATTGTTCAGGTTTCAGTTATCCCGTAGGTTCAGTTTATCTTGCTTGGTTCCTTTGTGTTGACGTGATCAGTAGCACTGGCGCAATGTCCTGGGTGCTTTGGTTCTGTCCGAGGGGTTCTGGGTTCGATTCCCCATGGCTGGATTTAAACCCAACTTTTTCATTCTTTTTGTTGCCAGCCTCGCCGGCTTGTTACTAGATGTAGAGCAGCAACCCGTTTTCTATCAAACTGATTGTCTAGCCCAGTGGTAGCGTGCACGTTCTAGTAACCGAGAGATCGCTGGATGAAATCCCACTTGGAGCAAAGTCCCCCTTTTTTTTCTTTCTTTTTTATTTTCTTCCTTTTTTGATTAAAATCAGAGAGTACTCGAATTGAACCGAAATGTCGGGACCGGGGTTAGCGTATGTAATTCCAGTCACGATACAATCACATGGAGAGCCGAGAACCGTACCCACTTGTCTAAGCAGACAAGGCCAAGCACAGAACATTCTCGGTAAGCATCGACCGTGAGGGGCATCCCATTCAGGCCGGATGATCATCTGAGATGGGTCCTCATCGTCCGCTCACAAGTCTAAATGCTTATGGGTGGTGAATCCCATACTCATAGACGAGTCGCCTCAACCATGTTTTCGATTGGATCCTAACTCTTACATAGACTTACTCCAGCCCGATCACTTAGTCGGGGTCTAGGGCGGGCTCGATCATACAACTAAGTGTGCACGTGATAGAGTCATGAGCAATCGCATCGCGATGCCCCAAGCTGCGCACATCTAAGGGCCACTTGGTGTATAAAAGACCGCCAGCCAGATCACAACTAAGGTCTCGAAAACCCATACTAAGACATGCATGTTATAAACATACACGCAGCACACATGCCTAGTATGAACAGCAGGTATCATCACATAACTCTACAAAGTATTCTTTATTGATATACACATAGAGCATACAAAGATCACATGTCTGTGATCAACATTACATCATACAACGGAAGCAAATTAGGTCTGAGTACAGACAAGTTTAACAAATGGCTTAGAGAAGCCTTGTAAACAAACATGCCCTTCCACGAGGGACCAGACTGCTGTCTGGGATTATGCTACCAAGGTCAACATCGAGCTTCACGAAGGTGACTCCATCGGGTCCGGTTTCTTATCTAAAACATAGAATAAGCAAACGTGAGTACAAAGTCGTACTCAGCAAGACTTACATCAGATCTATACTACTCATGCTCAAGTATCAAGGTAAAGGAGGTGGAATTTCATCATGCAGAAGTGCCATCTTTGACTTGGCTAATCCTGTACTACGAGTACCAGACTTGAGGTAAGAAGCGTACACGAGTCCACTACATCTCCAACCAATACACCACTATGGTTACTTCCTCGACTTCCCCACGAGGAAGCCCACCATAGCACTCACGCTTATCTTGCGGATTTTATAAGTATCCATTCAAGTTGTCTATGATCAAGTAGAGGTTTCCAAGTAGTCCATAACCGCGGACACGGCTATTCGAATAGTTCATTAACCCTGCAGGGGTGTACATCTTCACACGCGTGTCATCACTTATCGCCTCGTTCTTGGCATCCTTCAAGCGGATGTCGGACGTGGATGAAACCAAGGCACTAACCTCACATCACCTTCTCTAATCCAGGAGTCGACTACCTGAGTTTGGCACCGCTCGAGAGTCCGGCCGGTTCCACGAAACGGACTCAGATAATGTAAGGGACCGAGACGCCACCTCTGCCAGATGGTTTCACTGCCTCACAAGTCCACCCACATATCTAGGATGATGCAACCTTTTCTTCATTCTTTTTCTATGCACATGCCAAATGGAAAGCCCGAATCTATTGTGACTCCTGGACCGGATCGGGTACGTAAAGAGGCCAAACGGGGCTCCCATAAAACCCTACATGTGGTCATACTCTTTGTCTTGGATCACAAAACAGGAACTCGGGGCCTAAGGTAGTGTTCAACGAGACAACCCATTGTGTACTCCTACACAGCCTCTCATCGTTCACCTTTGTTTAGGGTGGATTCACCAACACGTTTCACTTTCATCAACACCACTGTGTTCATTCCATCCCGACTCACAATCAAAACATCCTCATTGTATCGCTAAGAAGTAAAAGCAGTAACAGTTGTAGGGGCCACATGCTCATCATTCAACTCCTATATCTGCTAGGATTGTGGTTTGCTTAATACTGTGGCAAAATGATAGGTCATGCATCGGAATGGGTTCAACTATGCGAAAGAACGTGTCTCGGTGATCTCCTAAACATGCATAAGCGAGACTGAGAGGGAAATAGGATTTTATAGACATGATCAATGGGGTTTGCTTGCCTTGCTGTCGAGGTTCGATAACGGTGTCTTCAACGAAGGGGGTGGCCTCCAATTCCGGTTGCACGTCTATCGAGCAAACAATCAAACAATGGTATAAATTTATTTGCAATGCATCAAACACATGATCAATATTGAAATGGTGATGTTCTTGACCACAATGTTGGTACAATTCCATTTAAAAGAAGTCAAATGCAAAGCCACTTGCAATTGTGCTTCAAATTTGAATTTGAAATAAAGCCATATGGATGTTTTGCACTGTTCACCCAATTTTAATTGGTCAAACATGAAAACAGAGCCCATATTCATAATCCTTGGATTTTTCTGATATTTTTAGACATATTATTTGCTATATTTGGAGTTCATATGAATTAGTTATGAATTTCCCAAGTTTAAATGATTTTCTGGAATATTTTAAATCATTTCTATTTCTCTGGAATTCGATTTATTGCGTCAGCATGGCGTGGGGGTGACGTCAGGGGGGGGGGCTGACCAGTGGGTCCACCCTGTCAGCCTCAGTGGTTAATCCCCCGGTTTGATTTAATTAAACATGAGATTAATTAGGGACAGGGCCCACCTGTCATTGGGCTAGAGGGGGGGGTCATTAGGCACTAATTAAACCGGCCCGCCGGCGGTTAGCCGTCGGTGACCTAGCCACGGCGGCGCAGCACGGGGGTGGGGGTTCTGGCCACCAAATCGTGCGCCGTTTGCACGAGAAGAAGTCTTGTGCTCGTCCGCATCGAGCTGGGCCACCAGGGGGTCTCGGGGAGCTTCGAGGCCACGGCTACGACGACGTCTGCGGCGGCCGGCGTCGGTTGAAGATGAAAAACGGGCACGCGGCACGGGGGAAATAGGGAGAAGGGGGGAAACAACGAGGGGCTCACCCCGGATGCAATGGCGTCGACGGCGAGAGCTGGGAGGGCGCGGTGGCGGTGTATTTCTCGACGGGGTCCACGGCGGCCGGCGGCGAGAGGTTGAACAGGGCGTCGTCGTCTGGGCCGTTGGGGCTCGATTCGGAGCGCTGGAAGACGAAGGCGACACCGGCGCTTCTCCTGGACAGCTTTTCCCGGCCGTTGGACGTCTCTGGCCGCGCGGGCTCACGGCGGCGCTCTGCGGTGGACTTCGGGCGGGTGCGAGAACGACGATGGGAGAGGAGGAGAGTGAGCTGGAGGAAGGGGGAAGGTTGTTGCGTTCTCTGGGCGTCTCCGTGGCATCCACGGAGAGAAGAGGAGGCTCCAGAGCCCTCGGTGGCGTCCACGGCGCTCGGCTCGCCACCGAGCTGCTTCGGGCGCCGGGGAGGAAGAAGACAAGACGCCTGGAGTGGGCTGGGCCGGCTACAGGTGAGTGGGCCTCGGCTGTGGGCGCAAGGTGGTTGTTCCTTTCTTTTTCCTTTTAGTTTTTCTGTTATTTTTTTTGCTCTGGTAAAACAAATACCATAGCATTTTATAAAAATGCCCAAACAATTTTATAAATCCTAGGTGACTAGTAGAAAGTCACTTGTAGAATTTGAGCATTTTTGAAATTCAATACATTTGAATTTCAATTCAAATAGGGGTAAACTTTAATTTCCAGAGCACTATTTGAATATTAGAAAATTCCATGAGTATGGGAAAATACCCAAACCACTTTTAAAATGATCAACATCATTTATAGGAATTTTCCAAATATTCAAAAGATTTTTGGAAAAAGATTTTTATCTGGCTATTTCAAATAATTTCTTAGGGCTTTCTGCTTCCCCATTTTTGAATTTCTTTTTGAATTTTTCATGATGCAAAGGGACAAGCAAACCCTAGCACTTACCCTAGTTGGGGTTCTGACAACTCGCCCCCACTCAAAACAATCTCGTCCCGAGATTCAAAATTCGTCGGGAGGAAGGTGGGGTACTCGGCACGGAGGCGGTCTTCTCTTTCCCATGTTGCTTCTTTCTCGGAGTGATGCGACCACTGAACTTTTAGGAACTTGATCTTCTGACGACGAGTGACACGCTCTGCTGAATCAAGAATACGAACAGGGTACTCTCGATAAGAAAGGTCATCTTGAAGATCAAGCGTTTCATGGTCGACTTCGCGGATGGGGTCCTTGAAGCAACGCCTGAGTTTTGACACATGAAATACATCATGTACTCGGGAAAGGTGAGGGGGTAGCTCAAGTTGGTACGCAACTTCTCCACGTTTAGCGAGAATGCGGAAAGGTCCGATGTAACGTGGGGCCAACTTGCCTTTGGGACAATTACATTTTTTCCCCTAGTTCTGCCGGCCCGTGGGTTTTGCCCTTACTTTTCGGCTTTGCTCAGTTTTGCCCTTAAATTTGTCTCTGAGGTCATCCGAACGCCCTTTGACCGTTTGACCAATACTTTGAAAATGCATAACAAATTCATATGAACTCAGAAAAATGCAAATAAGATATCAAAATGTTTAAAAAAGCATTACTTGTAAGTGCATGTTATTAGCATTCACGAACAAAATAATATTTAAACTACTTGAGGTTATTAATGTTATTAACATTATTAAACATTAAAGGGTATAAACAATACATTTTCATGATTAAAAATGACATGCGAATGTAGGTGATGTCTTCTGAACATTCTGATATCTTATTTGCATTTTTCTGGGTATATATGAAGTTGTTATGCATTTTCAAATGACTTCGACCATTAATTTTAAAATTCATAACAAGTTCATGTGAATTCAAAAAATCTCAAATAAGATATCAGAATGGTCAGCAGACATCACCTAAACTTGCATGCCGTTTTTATTCATGATTTTTTTATTGTTTACACATTTTTATTTTTAATAATGTTAAGAACGTTAGTAACCTTGGGTAGGTTAACAATTAATATTTTCATATGTGCAAAGGATACACACATAAAGGAAATGCTTTTCTGAATAATTAAATATCTTATTTGCATTTTTCTAAGTTCATATGAATTTGTTATACATTTTCTAAGTATTGGTCAAACGGTCAAAGGGCGTTCGGATGACCCGAGGGACAAATCTAAGGGCAAAACTGAGCAGAGCCGAAAAGTAAGGGCAAAACCCACGGGCTGGCAAAACTAGGGGCAAAAATGCAATTGTCCCCTTGCCTTTGATACCGAATCTTTGGTTTCCCTTCAGAGGAGTAACTCGGAGGTAAGCCTTCTCATCAATATTGTAGCTCTCCTCTCTATGATGACGATCATAGTAGCTCTTTTGACGAGACTGAGCGGCTTTCAAACGATCACGAACAATGCGAACTTGTTCTTCTGCTTCCTTGATCATATCCGGTCCAAAGAGTTTTCTTTCACCGGTTTCTGACCAATTTAGGGGTGTTCGACATCGTCGTCCATAGAGGAATTCAAAGGGAGCCATGTTCAGACTAGATTGATAGCTATTGTTATAAGCAAATTCGGCGAATGGAAGAGATTTCTCCCAATTCTTTCCGAATGAGATGACACAAGCTCTGAGCATGTCTTCCAAGATTTGATTAAACCTTTCAACTTGACCGCTAGATTGAGGGTGGAAAGCTGTACTAAAGGATAGATGAGTTCCCATAGCATTCTGAAAACTTTCCCAAAATCTAGAGGTGAAAAGACTACCACGATCAGAATTGATCACCAAAGGAACACCGTGAAGAGACACTATTCTAGAGACGTACAAGTCTGCTAACTGGCTAGCAGTTATAGACTCGCGAACTGGAAGGAAGTGAGCAACTTTGGAAAGCCTGTCAATGACCACGAAGATGGCATCATTTCCTTTCTGGGTTTTTGGAAAGCCGGTGATGAAGTCCATACCGACCTTTTCCCACTTCCACTCGGGAATAGACAATGGCTGAAGAGTACCAGCAGGTCTTTGGTGTTCTGCCTTAATGCGACGACAAACATCACATTCGGCAACAAATTGTGCAATGTCTCTCTTCATCCGGGTCCACCAAAATCTCTGGCGTAGATCTCGGTACATTTTTGTGCTACCGGGATGAATTGAGAGGGGAGTGTCATGAGCTTCCTTAAGGATCAGCTGCTTTAGGTCTTCATTCTTAGGAACTACTAAACGATTTTCAAAGAATATCGTTCCTTGATCATTTGCAGAGAAACATTTAGCAACTCCGCTAACAATGTTCTGCTTGATCTCTTGAATATTACTATCTCGCTTCTGGGCGGCTATGATTTGATCCTCAAGGGTTGGTTTCTCCACCAAGTTGAAAAGACATCCACGAGGAACTATCTCAAGATTGAGCTTGCAAAATTCCTCATGAAGAAGTGGTTGATACTATTGTAACATGAGGTTGTTACAATACGACTTACGACTTAGGGCATCAGCCATGACATTGGCCTTGCCTGGGGTGTAAGAAATTCCTAAGTCATAATCTTTTATCAACTCTATCCAGCGTCTTTGCCTGAGATTAAGATCTGGCTGGGTGAAAATATATTTGAGGCTTTGGTGGTCGGAATAAATCTCACAACGATTACCAAGGAGGTAATGTCGCCACGTCTTCAGGGCATGAACTACGGCAGCGAGTTCAAGATCATGGGTAGGATAGTTCTCTTCATGTGGCCGCAACTGGCGTGAAGCATAAGCTACCACATGTCGATCTTGCATAAGTATGCATCCTAACCCTTGCCGTGAAGCATCAGAATAGATCTCGAAATCCCTTTTGGTGTCTGGAGGTGCAAGTAAGGGTGCAGAAGTCAATCTTCTTTTTAGCTCTTGAAAGCTTTCCTCGCACTTGGGAGTCCATTGGAATTTCTTATCTTTCTTGAGGAGTTCAGTAAGAGGCTTTGCAACTTTAGAAAAGTTCTCGACGAAGCGACGGCAATAGCTTGCTAAGCCAAGAAAACTCCTAACTTGCTTAACCGATTCAGGTGGAGTCCAGTCAAGGACGGCCTGAACTCTCTCGGGATTGACTGCAACACCTTTCGCAGAAATCACGTGGCCTAAGTAGGTCACTTCTGGTAGCCAAAATTCACACTTGGAGAACTTAGCATAAAGGCGGTGCTCTCTAAGTTTGATCAATACCAACCTAAGATGTTCTGCGTGCTCTTCTTCGTTCTTCGAGTAGATGAGAATGTCATCAAGATAAACCACAACAAATTTATCTAAGTACTCCATGAAGATCGAATTCATTAAGCGCGAGAATGTGGCGGGGGCATTGGTTAAACCAAAGGACATGACGGTATACTCGTAAAGACCATAACGAGTAGTGAAAGCCGTTTTGGGAATGTCCTCATTTCGGATTTTGATTTGATGATAGCCTAATCTCAAATCCATTTTGGAGAAGACAGAGGATCCTGCAAGTTGATCATAAAGATCATTGATCCTGGGCAGTGGGTACTTGTTCTTTATCGTCGCTAAATTTAGCGGGCGATAGTCTACGCACATCCTTTCTGTTCCATCTTTCTTCGTTACGAACAGAACGGGGCAACCCCATGGCGATGAGCTAGGGCGGATGAAGCCTTTTGCCAACGAAGCATCAAGTTAGGTTTTTAGCTCAGCTAACTCATGTGGGGCCATTCTATATGGCCGTCTGGAAATTGGGGCTGTGCCTGGTATAAGATCAACTATGAATTCTACACACCTGTCGGGTGGCATTCCCGGCAGCTCTTCAGGAAAGACTTCCGGGAAGTCACGAACCACCGGAACATCTTCAAGGTCAGGAAGGGGAAGCACATTCAAAGTATGCATCTGGTTTTTAGAGCTGGGTGATGTGTAGTCAATGATCTGGCCTGAAGGATGGGTGAGTTTGACTGATTTGGCTTTACAATCAAGGAAAGCATTCTGCCTTGATAACCAATCCATTCCTAGGATGACATCAATGTCCGAAGATTTGAGGGCTATAAGAGAAGCAAGGAATACTAAACCCTCAATTGCAATTTGATTGCCATGGCTTACCCTATTAGTTTGCCATTTTGAACCAGGAGTTTGAATAATCATTGGAGAAAACATTTCTTCAAAGGGAAACTCATGACGAAGTGCATAACTCTCCGACATGAATGAATGAGAAGCTCCTGGATCGAAAAGAACGGAGGCGGGAACATGATTGACTGGGAGTGTGCCAAGAATGACGTCCGAAGCAGTAGTGGTGTCCTCAACTGAGATTTGGTTCACACAACCACTACTAGTGGATGAAAGCTTTGCTGGGACGGCTTTGGTGGTTGATTTCTTTGGAGGCTTGTGACTAGGTCGACGTGGTGCCACCAACACTGTAGGGCACTGTCGGAAGTAATGGCCTGTCAGACCACACGTGAAACATAGCCTGCCTGAATTGCTGGGAGCAGGATTACTTGGTTGCACCCCATCGTTCCGGGGTGGAACAATGTGTTGAGGTGGATGGCATATATTTGGTGGTGGCCTCTGAAGAAGGTTTTGAGGTATGGCTCTGGTTGGAATCCAAATTCGGCGTTTCTGAGGGGCTGAACTTGAAGAAGGAGCAAGCTCAAGAGCATGCTTGCGGGACTCCTCGAAAATTTCATTGCCATGCTTAACTCTGAAGGATCTGTTGACTAAATCCTCAAAGGTGGCAAATTCGATGAGGTTGAGATCATGACGAAGGATGGGGCTAAGTCCCTTACGAAACCTTGCCTGCTTTCTGGCATCGGTGGTGATCTCATCTTGGGCATACCGAGCAAGACGGTTGAACTCCCGTACATACTCGTGCATGGACATCTTTCCTTGAGTCAAATTGCAGAACTTTTCCTTCTTGCGCTCCATCAACTCATCCAGAATGTGGTACCCTCGAAAGGCAACACAGAACTCCTGCCAAGTCACTAGGTGACCACCTGGCTGCATAGCAACATAGTTCTCCCACCATTCAGCAGCAGCACCTTCCAGAAAGTATGCCGCGAATATAACTCGATCATCGGGAGCAACATGTGCAGTGTCAATCTTACGCTCGATGGAACGGAGCCAATCATCAGCTTCAAGGGGCTCAGAAGAACATCGGAATACCGGTGGCTTGAGGAGGATGAAGTCCTGAATGCTCACAACCACATTACGATGACGTGAGGTATTCTGCTCGATGAGCTCCAGAAGGCGTGTTTGATCACGTTGATTCTTCTCAGCTTGCATCATGATTTCCGCCGCAGAAGGCGGTGGTAGAGGTTCATCATCATTCCGATTCCGAACACGGTCTCGATTCCGACGAACAGCACTACGAGTTCCACCTGACATCCTGTGTGATAAACATCAACAATCAGAACAGGTTGAATGATGGATTCAAGGATAACAAGACATGATGAAGGCGGAAAGATTAAAATGCGAAGGCAATGATTCATAGAAACTTGGAACAAATCCGGCAGCATAACGGCTACACCGGGATGGAAAACAAGACAACCTCGAGGAATTTGGACAGAACTTCCTCAAGGAACTCAAAACATGAAGACTCTGGACGACCACGACTGTCCTACGGCTACAAGGAAGCACTCAGCGAGATGTTCTAGTCAGACATAGATGAGCCTAGTCCTATCATCCCGTAGAAAAGATAAGGGTGACCCAGAACATAGATCGATGAGGATAAGGAGAACAAGAAGCCTTACGTTGTTGCCTTTACACCCAAGTAACTATATAACTATAGAATGCTAGACTCGACTTCGACCAAGGGTTTGATAAGCCTACAGACAGTCCTGCTCTGATACCAAGTCTGTCGGGACCCGGGGTTAGCGTATGTAATTCCAGTCACGATACAATCACATGGAGAGCCGAGAACCGTACCCACTTGTCTAAGCAGACAAGGCCAAGCACAGAACGTTCTCGGTAAGCATCGAACGTGAGGGGCATCCCATTCAGGCCGGATGATCATCTGAGATGGGTCCTCATCGTCCGCTCACAAGTCTAAATGCTTATGGGTGGTGAATCCCATACTCATAGACGAGTCGCCTCAACCATGTTTTCGATTGGATCCTAACTCTTACATAGACTTACTCCAGCCCGATCACTTAGTCGGGGTCTAGGGCGGGCTCGATCATACAACTAAGTGTGCACGTGACAGAGTCACGAGCAATCGCATCGCGATGCCCCAAGCTGCGCACATCTAAGGGCCACTTGGTGTATAAAAGACCGCCAGCCAGATCACAACTAAGGTCTCGAAAACCCATACTAAGACATGCATTTTATAAACATACACGCAGCACACATGCCTAGTATGAACAGCAGGTATCATCACATAACTCTACAAAGTATTCTTTATTGATATACACATAGAGCATACAAAGATCACATGTCTGTGATCAACATTACATCATACAACAGAAGCAAATTAGGTCTGAGTACAGACAAGTTTAACAAATGGCTTAGAGAAGCCTTGTAAACAAACATGCCCTTCCACGAGGGACTAGACTGCTGTCTGGGATTATGCTACAAAGGTCAACATCGAGTTTCACGAAGGTGACTCCATCGGGTCCGGTTTCTTATCTAAAACATAGAATAAGCAAACGTGAGTACAAAGTCGTACTCAGCAAGACTTACATCAGATCTATACTACTCATGCTCAAGTATCAAGGTAAAGGAGGTGGAGTTTCATCATGCAGAAGTGCCAGCTTTGACTTGGCTAATCCTGTACTACGAGTACCAGACTTGAGGTAAGAAGCGTACACGAGTCCACTACATCTCCAACCAATACACCACTATGGTTACTTCCTCGACTTCCCCACGAGGAAGCCCACCATAGCACTCACGCTTATCTTGCGGATTTTATAAGTATCCATTCAAGTTGTCTATGATCAAGTAGAGGTTTCCAAGTAGTCCATAACCGCGGACACGGCTATTCGAATAGTTCATTAACCCTGCAGGGGTGTACATCTTCACACGCGTGTCATCACTTATCGCCTCGTTCTTGGCATCCTTCAAGCGGATGTCGGACGTGGAAGAAACCAAGGCACTAACCTCACATCACCTTCTCTAATCCAGGAGTCGACTACCTGAGTTTGGCACCGCTCGAGAGTCCGGCCGGTTCCACGAAACGGACTCAGATAATGTAAGGGACCGAGACGCCACCTCTGCCAGATGGTTTCACTGCCTCACAAGTCCACCCACATATCTAGGATGATGCAACCTTTTCTTCATTCTTTTTCTATGCACATGCCAAATGGAAAGCCCGAATCTATTGTGACTCCTGGACCGGATCGGGTACGTAAAGAGGCCAAACGGGGCTCCCATAAAACCCTACATGTGGTCATACTCTTTGTCTTGGATCACAAAACAGGAACTCGGGGCCTAAGGTAGTGTTCAACGAGACAACCCATTGTGTACTCCTACACAGCCTCTCATCGTTCACCTTTGTTTAGGGTGGATTCACCAACACGTTTCACTTTCATCAACACCACTGTGTTCATTCCATCCCGACTCACAATCAAAACATCCTCATTGTATCACTAAGAAGTAAAAGCAGTAACAGTTGTAGGGGCCACATGCTCATCATTCAACTCCTATATCTGCTAGGATTGTGGTTTGCTTAATACTGTGGCAAAATGATAGGTCATGCATCGGAATGGGTTCAACTATGCGAAAGAACGTGTCTCGGTGATCTCCTAAACATGCATAAGCGAGACTGAGAGGGAAATAGGATTTTATAGACATGATCAATGGGGTTTGCTTGCCTTGCTGTCGAGGTTCGATAACGGTGTCTTCAACGAAGGGGGTGGCCTCCGGTTGCGGCTGCACGTCTATCGAGCAAACAATCAAACAATGGTATAAATTTATTTGCAATGCATCAAACACATGATCAATATTGAAATGGTGATGTTCTTGACCACAATGTTGGTACAATTCCATTTAAAAGAAGTCAAATGCAAAGTCACTTGCAATTGTGCTTCAAATTTGAATTTGAAATAAAGCCATATGGATGTTTTGCACTGTTCACCCAATTTTAATTGGTCAAACATGAAAACAGAGCCCATATTCATAATCCTTGGATTTTTCTGATATTTTTAGACATATTATTTTCTATATTTGGAGTTCAAATGAATTAGTTATGAATTTCCCAAGTTTAAATGATTTTCTGGAATATTTTAAATCATTTCTATTTCTCTGGAATTCGATTTATTGCGTCAGCATGGCGTGGGGGTGACGTCAGGGGGGGGGGGCTGACCAGTGGGTCCACCCTGTCAGCCTCAGTGGTTAATCCCCCGGTTTGATTTAATTAAACAGGAGATTAATTAGGGACAGGGCCCACCTGTCATTGGGCTAGAGGGGGGGGGTCATTAGGCACTAATTAAACCGGCCCGCCGGCGGTTAGCCGCCGGTGACCTAGCCACGGCGGCGCAGCACGGGGGTGGGGGTTCTGGCCACCAAATCGTGCGCCGTTTGCACGAGAAGAAGTCTTGTGCTCGTCCGCATCGAGCTGGGCCACCAGGGGGTCTCGGGGAGTTTTGCGGCGGCCGGCGTCGGTTGAAGATGAAAAACAGGCACGGGGCATGGGGGAAAGCGGGAGAAGGGGGGAAACAACGAGGGGCTCACCCCGGATGCAATGGCGTCGACGGCGAGAGCTGGGAGGGCGCGGTGGCGGTGTATTTATCGACGGGGTCCACGGCGGCCGGCGGCGAGAGGTTGAACATGGCGTCGTCGTCTGGGCCGTTGGGGCTCGATTCGGAGCGCTGGAAGACGAAGGCGACACCGGCGCTTCTCCTGGACAACTTTTCCCGGCCGATGGACGTCTCTGGCCGCGCGGGCTCACGGCAGCGCTCTGCGGTGGACTTCGGGCGGGTGCGAGAACGAGGATGGGAGAGGAGGAGAGTGAGCTGGAGGAAGGGGATAGGTTGTGGCGTTCTCTGGGCATCTCCGTGGCATCCGCGGAGAGAAGAGGAGGCTCCAGAGCCCTCGGTGGCGTCCACGGCGCTCGGCTCGCCACCGAGCTGCTTCGGGCGCCGGGGAGGAAGAAGACAAGACGCCTGGAGTGGGCTGGGCCGGCTACAGGTGAGTGGGCCTCGGCTGTGGGCGCAAGGTGGTTGTTCCTTTCTTTTTCCTTTTAGTTTTTCTGTTATTTGTTTTGCTCTGGTAAAACAAATACCATAGCATTTTATAAAAATGCCCAAACAATTTTATAAATCCTAGGTGACCAGTAGAAAGTCACTTGTAGAATTTCAGCATTTTTGAAATTCAATACATTTGAATTTCAATTCAAATAGGGGTAAACTTTAATTTCCAGAGCACTATTTGAATATTAGAAAATTCCATGAGTATGGGAAAATACCCAAACCACTTTTAAAATGATCAGCATCATTTATAGGAATTTTCCAAATATTCAAAAGATTTTTGGAAAAAAGATTTTTATCTGGCTATTTCAAATAATTTCTCAGGGCTTTCTGCTTCCCCATTTTTGAATTTATTTTTGAATTTTTCATGATGCAAAGGGACAAGCAAACCCTAGCACTTACCCTAGTTGGGGTTCTGACACGAAATTTGTCCCTTTCTTTGCATTCTTTGTGTCATGTGCATTTTTGCTCGGAATAAGTCATGTCATACATGGTTTCGGGGTAGAAATTCATGAGGAACAAGATGGTGCTGCTCATTTCTTCATATGAGCTAGTGTTATTAGGTGATGGTGTAACTTTTTGCACTTGTCTCCCCTCATTATTGCACATGGTGCAATTCCTCCACCTTTCTCCTGTTGTTTTCCTTCGTTGACCGTAGATTGCTAGTAGCTTAGTCTTGCGCTCAATTTAATTGTTTGCAATAAAATGCATTAGGTGCATCATACCATGTCATTTCATTGCATCTATTGTGTTAAGGAATCCCATCTTGAGGTTATCCTCGTGTGTGGGCTATCCTTGTTCATATTATATTTAAGTCTTCGCATATGCCATGATCATGCATCGTAACAACTGCAACATAAAGAATCCTTTGGATTCATTAATCACCTACCTAATGCATATGAAGGTTGTCGGGAGCATCGCACACTTGGCTTCCCGAGCTTCATTTAAAACTTGTCTATCCTTATGTTTATGCCATGCTATTAAAATGTCATGCATCATATTTGACCATGCTTGTTTATTCCTTGCTTGCTTATGATTGCTCCGTAGTGATAGTGGTATCTCCGTTGATTTCCTTTCCAGTGTTTACTTCTTGTGTGCTCCCGCGGATAACTTCGGAGACGTTGCGAGTTTGCGATCGACTACACCTTCGGAACCTGACTTATCAACAGGCAAGGACTATACATTACTTATGATCCATTCTATTTCAACCAGCGGTTTGCATGCTAGTCTAGGTTAAGTTCGATGTTTGATCCTACCACATGTTTATAGCCTCTTTCAAACCGATACAGCCATGTCCCCTCCCAGCAAACCTTGTACTGCTATGTTACTATTGCTAGTTGCTCAGCCCCTGCTTAGTATGCATGCTTAGGATGCTACGAATGTTACCCTGTTACTCCTTGGATTGGCTATCACACTATTATATTGTTGTGGATGATGTGATTATTATAATGTTGACTATACTCGATGAAGGATGGAAGGTCCAGGCTATCCCGCCTCGATGCTTTGTTCCATTCGAGTCACCTAGGACCCGAGTTCCGGGTATTATGTCTCTTGACGA
Source organism: Bromus sterilis (assembly GCA_950022295.1). Taxonomy (NCBI): domain Eukaryota; kingdom Viridiplantae; phylum Streptophyta; class Magnoliopsida; order Poales; family Poaceae; genus Bromus; species Bromus sterilis. The sequence continues at coordinate 178,996,283 of OX465601.1, read as the reverse complement.
GCGTGCCTAACCGCGTGTGGGATTCTATGGGGTCCCCTCTTCTTACCTACCTAGCTTCAAACATTTCTAGTGGTGGCCCAAGCTGGTTTTCCATTTGCACCGTAGGAGAGGCGGGCAGGGGCCCGCAGGTTCTCAGAATAGGTTTACGCGGGCCAGCGGAACAATGTTCCTGTTGGTCCACACTTTGCGGAGCGCGGGATGCCTACCTGCTTTGCAGATGTCATTCCAACCTGACGTGAGACGGAAGAGGCCAATTCGAGAGACGGCCGACTCTTGAGTTGGGTGTCGACTCTACCGGGGGCCACCCGGATTTGTTCATTGTTAGTTAGAGGGACCTGTCGTTTCGGATATCTCGGAACTAAATCATAAAATGGTTGCCTGTGATGGGTAGCAACTGAGAGAGATGGGCGTGCGTGCGGAGCCTTGTAATGGGCAGTTGGTACACCCCTGCAGGGTTAAATCTTTTCGAAAAGCCGTGTCCACGGTTATGGACGACTTGAGACCTACTCCTTGTTCATAGACAACAACAACTGAGATAATCTTAATATAACTTGATCAACATGTGTGTGCCTTGACTGCTTCTTCTTCGTCGGGATGCGAAGAGGAGGACAAGGATAGGATAGGTGTTATGCTTGCGTAAGTAGGTGGATAGCAGACTTGTTGGAGGCGATTCTTCATCGAATGCTTGGCTTCTTATCTTACTCTCTAGATCGTTAGCCACTTCATAAATGCTAGTGCGGCAGCAACCTCACCACTTACCCCATCATTACCGTAAACTACTAGTTGTCCTAGAATGACGAGTGATGAAGTCCTTGCTGGGTCAGTTGACCACTACAGTTGGATGCTGAGTACTTCTGTACTCATGATACTACCCTCAAACTCTTTTCAGGGTTCTTGCTCGACAACAGGTATGGTGATCGACGTTTCACGTGGAGACTCGACGACGACTAGTTAGGCGGATCCCGGCGGAGGTCCTGGACCCGTGTGGTTATGGGGATCGATGTTTTTCTCTTTTGCCACTAGGCATTTGGTTGTAGTCTGTACTCAGACATATATCTTCCGCAGATGTAATGTATTTAAGGCAATTGTATGCTGATTGTATGAGATGTTGTATCCTTGTAGCTGTAATGTTGTGATATCATGGGTGAAATCCGGGGCATATGGCATTTTCATATGTCGCGGTGGGACCGATATGTGCTTCGTCCCCGGATCTGGATGGAAACATCTAGATCTGGAAAAGTACCGCATATCGGGCCTTACATTTTAATAACTTGATCAACGTGTGTGTGCCTTGACTGCTTTTTCTTCGTCGGGATGCGAAGGGGAGGACAATGATAGGATAGGTGTTATGATTGCGTAAGTAGCTGATAGAAGACTTGTTGGAGGCGATTCCTCATCGAATGCTTGATTCTCATCTTACTCTGAATAGAACGTTAGCCACTCATATATTGCTAGTGCGGCTGCAAACTCACCACTACCCCCATCTTACCGTGAGAAGTTAGTTACAAGACTTGTTGATATAGCTCACCCCTTCTTTTCTCTTTTATGTACGTTATGAAAACGATCTTGGACATCAGAGGAGCTCGACGAACCTTCTTCTGGACGCCTTCGTGGAGACTCGGCGACGACTAGTTAGGCGGATCCCAGCGGAGATCCTGGACCCGTGTGGTTATGGGAATGGTGTGTTTTACCTTATCCACTAGGCATTTGATTGTAGTCTATACTCAGACATGTATCTTCCGCTGATGTATTGTATTAAGGCAGTTGTATGCCGATTGTATGAGATGTTGTATTCTTGTATCTGTAATGTTGTGATATCATGTTGGAAATCCGGGGCATATAGCAGTGTCATATGTCGCGGTGGGACCGATATGTGTTTCGTCCCCGGATATGGATGGAAACATCTAAATCTCGAACAGTATCGCATATCGGGCCTTACAACCTTGCTCGCCTATGTGCCCCCTTATGCATATTTCAATCAGTTGATCTTCATTGAACACGTCAGTAGTAACAATCGGTGTGCTCCCCTAACATCTTTCAAACCTGAAAATAACATTCAGTAACAATAAGTATTTCTTAGCCTAAAACTACAGTAATTTAAACTTGAAACCTGAAATCAGCAGTTCAGGCAGTACAACTCCGAACTCTGAAGAAGAACTCCGAAATGAGCACAACAGTATACCTGAAATCTGAACTTAAAAATAAAATAAAAAAGTATTGAACTCCGAAGAAGAGCAGCACAACTCCGAAGTCTGAAGAAGAGCAACACAACAGCAGGCATCATGAAATTCTGGATGAAGTATTCAGTTTCAGAGCATGTAAATTCAAGTTTAGAGCATGTAAATTCTGGATGAAGTAAATTCAGTTTCAGAGAATGTAAATTTTGGATGAAGTAAATTCAGTTTCAGAGAATGTAAATTCAAATGAACCAGATAATATTCAAATGAATAATAAACTGCCTCTGTAGTATTATTCAGATAATTTTGTGATCCTGTTTCGATTTTCAGTAGCTTATTATTTACTTTTAGTTGTTTGTGACTGATCACATGAAAGAAAAATTGCTTCGTGCATTGTCCCTATAGCATTGTTTCAATACCTGCTACACTCTTTTCGTAGTACATGCTTATATACATCTATTGAAGCAAAAGAGTTTGTCAAAGTTTTCTTTGTCGCGTCTAGTTCGTTGAACTGAGTTGCTTGAGGACAAGCAATATGCTAAGCTTGGGGGAGTTGATACGTCTCAAACGTATCTACTTTTCCAAACAATTTTGCTATTGTTTTGCCCTCATTTTTGCATGATTTGGACGAAACTAACCCGGACTAACGCTGTTTTCAGCAGAGCTGCCTGTATGGTTTATTTGTGCGCAGGAAAATGGATTTTTAGACGCCCCAGAAAATTCCCAGAAAAATACCAGAAAATCCACGCACCCGAAGGAGCCAGTTGCCAGAAGTGGGACCAGAGGGGAGTCCTGGGGGCCCCAGGCGCCCCCCTGGCGCGGCCAGGGCTGGGGACGCGCCCTCTGGCCGCCTGGGCTGCTCCCCCCTCCTCTGATGCCCTACCGAGGCTCCTATTTATACCCGTGACGAGAAAACCCCAGAACAGAAGTCGTTTTCCCAGTTTCCATCGCGGGGCCGCCGCCACCCTCTGTTCTTCTTCGGGAGGGCTAATCTGGAGGCTGATTAGGCCTCCGGAGAGGGGAGATCGTCGCCATCGTCATCACCATCGCCACTCCATCCATCCTCCATGACTTCTCTTCATATGTGTGAGAAATTCCCTGCTGTAGGCAAAGGGGATGGTAGGGATTGGATGAGTTTAATCATGTAATAGTTCGTCAGATTGTTGGGGGCATGTTGCCTATCATCTAGATTGGTGTTTATCTTCTTTGCTACACCTTGTTATTCTTAATGCTTGTCACTTTGGGCCCGAGTGCCATGTTTTCATATCTGAACCTTATGTGTTTTCATGAATATATTTGTGTTCTAGATCCTATCTATGAGTTGTATGCACCTATTATGGTCCGGAACCGGCGATCCCAAAGGTGACAGCTTGGGACACCAAAGGGGATGGTCCATAATTTGAGGATTCCTTGTATCCATTGAGTTTATTGCTTTGTTCCGGTGCTCTTTGATAGGAGTACCTTAATCTCCATAAGTTCCTTTTGGCCCCGTTCGTAGCGGGATGGTAGGACAAAAGATGTTGTGCAAGTTCTTATTGCAAGCACGCACAACTACCTACGGGATACTTGCCTAATGTTTGATATTTGCCTAGATGATCATTCCTTTTCTGTGTGCCTTGCCCCGTGTTAGAATCTATTATATGTGTACTCTCATCCATGCAGCGCCCAACCATCCATCTCCCTAGCCTACAGTGTTTTCAATCCTGCTGGTTATTAGTTGCTACTTTTTGCTATTTACTTTTGCTGTTGCTATCATCAGTATCATATTACCATTACCACTTATCTATTGTTGCAAGCAAGTATATTTCAGGTGCAGTTTAATCGACAACTCAACTGTCAAAGCTTATAAATACTCTTTGGCTCCCCGTGTGTCAAATCAATAAATTGGGTTAACTTACCCGCGAAGACTATCTCGATCCCTTACGCCTGTGGGGCATCAAGCAGTGTTTTCTGGCGCCGTTGCCAGGGAGCATAGCAATATTTACATGTCTACTTGAAGTATCCTGCCTTCTGCATATCATCCACTATGGGTAAGAAAGGAGACCCCAAGGTTCCGATCTTACCATCCCGTACAAGAAAAGGTACCGTTCTGAACACTAGTGCTACACTTGATTCACCTTCTGTTATGAGTAAGTTTGCTTCACCACCACTACATGATGCCTCTATTGAGTCTGTTACTATGTCTGATACTTTTGATGATGCTTCCACTACTCTTGATGAGGCTACTTTTCTTGGTCACTATATTCAAACTCAGGCTGCTAAGACTACAGCAAAATCCAAGACCAAGACCCCTGCTACCTATACTCCTACCTGCAAAACCTTTGGTTACCCGAGCTTAGATGAACTCAGGGAGAGAATCCTTGATGACGATTATGTTACTCTTGATGATGATTTTTGCAGGGAACTCAATGAGTGTGTCGACTCTGACCCTTGTGCTGTTAAAGAATTGCTGAAAAGGCACGCCATGAAGAACAAAGTTATTCCTGATCCTCAATTTGCCACATCTCCTATATGCATCACTGATCCTGATTATGATTTCTCTATTGATCTTTCACTTATATCTACAGTCGAGGCTGACCCCTTTTATGGCAGAGAAAATGATGATGCTATAGCACACTTGACCAAACTCGCTGAGTTAAGCAACCTATTCACTACTGATGAGAAGATACGAAACTTCTATGTGGCCAAGCTTTTTCCTTTTTCTTTGAAGGAAGACGCTAAATCATGGTACGATGCATTACCCTATGGTTCCGTTAAAAGTCCTCAGGACTTAGTCAAATTTTTTGTTGATAAGTATTTCCCAGCTCATCTGCAATATGCTGCTTTGCAAAGAATCTATAACTTTAAACAATTGCAGGATGAGCAACTCCCAAAAGCTTGGGGGAGGTTTTGTGATTTACTTAAGGTTATGCCGGGACATGGAATCCCCAAGAATGAACTGCTTCATATTTTACGCTGGTTTAACCGATGAATCCAGATCCTATCTGGATAGTTGTGATAGTTGTGTTTTCAGGGAAAGAACGCCGGACGATGCAGAATAATTAATGTGCAAAATTGCCAAAAACTATGAAGACTGGTCCGTTCCTGAACCACTTCTACCACCGAAAAAGAGGGGCATGCTTGTTCTGAACCCCGAAGATATGCAAGAAGCAAAGAAGTCTATAAAGGAGAAATGTATTAAAGACGAAGACGTGAAGAATTTACCGCCTATTGAGAAGTTGTGTGAGGCTACTCACCCTCCCTTGGTAGAGGTACACTCTTTATTAGACTTTACTGAAAGTGACATCCCTAAAGGTAAGCCTCCCAACCAATGTTTAGATGAGCTTGATAATTTTATTGTTAAGAAAGACCATTTTAATAGGAGATTACAAAGTCAGTTGCATGATAATTCTCTTGCTATCAAAAGTTTATGTGATGTTTTAGAAAGAACAGTTAATGATGTTAAATGTCTTGTTAAGCATTATCATATGGTTCAAACTCAGCTGGAACAAATTTCTAATGTGCAAAAATATTTGCTTGCTAATAATGCCAAACAGGACATACAAGCTTATGGAATTAAAACTAGGGGTGGAACACATACCCAGGACCCACTCTATCCTGAGGGGCGTCCAAAGAGGATCGAACAAGATTCTCAAGTACAAGAAGAAGACGAGATTGTTAGCTCTTCAAAGAAGAAAAAGAAGAAGAAGAAACACAAGGAGGCTGACAATCCCGATGATCCTATTACAAGTGAAAAGCCAGCTGTTAATCCTAACAGCATATCCACCTCCGATGCTGAAACAGAAGACGGTGCTGAGCCTGAAGAAAAAGACGCAGAGAAGGATTATTCTCCCCAAGTAAGAGAAGAAGAAGCACCCGATAAACGCAAGAGGTACTCTAAAGAAGACTTCATCGCAAGAAGACATGGGAAGGAAAGAGAACCATGGATACAGAAACCCATGCCCTTTCCAGGTAAGTCCCTCAAATCTAAAGAAGAAGAGCATTATAGTAAATTTTGTGAATGAATGAAGCCTCTTTTTCTTCAAATTCCTTTGACTGATGCTATTAAGTTACCTCCTTATTCGAAATATATGAAATATATTGTTACTAATAAAAGAAAAGTTCCTAATGAGGAAATATCTACTATGCTTGCTAACTACTCTTTCAGTGGCAAGGTTCCTAAGAAGCTCGGTGACCCAGGTATACCCACCATTCCTTGCTCCATAAAGAATAATTACGTCAGAACTGCTTTATGTGATCTTGGTGCAGGAGTGAGTGTTATGCCTTTATCTCTTTACAAAAGGCTTCGTTTAGAGAAACTAATCCCTACAAATATCTCCCTTCAGATGGCTGACAAATCAACAGCTGTCCCAATAGGTATTTGTGAGGATGTACCCGTTGAAGTATCTAACTGTTTGATCCTTACAGATTTTGTTGTGCTTGACATGCCCGAGGATGGGAGCATGTCCATTATTCTTGGTAGACCTTTTCTTAACACCGCAGGTGCTATCATTGATTGCAATAAAGGAAAGGTCACCTTCAACGTTGATGACAAAGAACACACGGTGTATTTTCCAAAGAAGATCGACAAAAGGCATGGCCTTAACTCTATAGAGAATATCGAGACCGTGAAGATTGGAGAATGGGACTGTCCACTACATGTGCACCACAAATACAAAACCATTATGGTGGGGACAATTTCCATCAAAGTAAAGGTGCAATGATCACTTCATAAGAGGGGAGACTTCTTGTTCTATATATTGCCGTTTTGTTGGTAAGACTTGATCAACCTTACTAGTGAGCTTGTTTTATATAGGTAAAAAGTTAAGCTTGTTATGTTTTCATTTACTTTATCTTTCATTCACTTTGCTGTACCAAGTTTTTATGTTTTTGAAGCTTCACAATGCTAATCACCGCTATAAGTTTTCAGAAAGTTTTGCAGCTTTTTGAACTCCGAGAAATTTTCAAAGTGAAATTTTCAGAAAAATTCCAGAAAAAAAAAGAATAAAAATTTCCATGCCGGGAGTGACCCAGAGGCACCTGGTGCTGACCAGGGGGGGCCACCAGTGGCCCAGGCAGCCAGCTGGCGCGGCCTGCCCCCCTGGCCGCGCCCACAGGGCGCCTAGGGCCCACCGGCCCCACTTCTAGGTATGTCTTCTTCCTCCTCCTTCCTCTCTCTCCAAAAACACGAGTTCTGCATTTGGTTCTTGCATTCTTGCTGTTCTTGGAGGCGATTTTCGATCTCTCTCTACAACCCACCATTCAAGCTGAAATTTTGAGCAAATACTCCCTGGTATGTAACTCCTTCACCCCTCCAATTAGATTTTTGATTGGTGGCTTCATTTGTGAGTATTTAGTAGCTCTTGGTGCTGTTTATATGAGCTTGCATGCATGTGTAGAATTTTATTTTCCAAGTTTTGATGCAAGTTTATGCCTTAGGTAAGTGAGTTGAGTAGTTTGCCTTAACTCACTTTGTTTAAATCCTTGTTTTTGTAATTTGTCAAAAATTCCAGAAATGAGTTTGCTAGGAAGAGCAAAGGGGTGGCTTGGGAAGAAAAGGCCCGAGCGCTCCGATCGAGTTACAAGAGATGCAGCTTCACCCTCGACTGCTAGGGTGAGCTACAACGAAGATCATGTGCCCTTAGAGTTGTTGGAGGACACAAATCAAGAACGTGCAATGACTTTTCCGTGGGATGAATTCCTTGAAGCTGTAGGAATCAGGGAGGAGTTTTATAATCTTTGCGCTAATGCAGGTTTGACGCGGCTCGCAACGTGCTGTGTTACCCAGTATCAAAAACTCACCTCCTGTTTCATTAACAGTTTTAGATACAACCTTGATGCTGGTTCTGTTGAGTTTAAAATTTACAATGATCTTTTGACCATGCCTTTGGAAAGGTTTTGTGAAATAATAGGTGTGCCGAACGTGGGACAAACGCCGAAGATGAGCTCTCAGCCCTCCGAGCTGAGAACTGTCTTCAACTCGCTCTGTAGCATGGATACGAGGGATATTCATCGGTCAAATATCTCCAGCATCTTATTTCCACACCTCAGGTATTTTGCGTATTTTATTGCTAGAGGGGTGTTAGCTCGTGACAACACGAGCAACATATCTGCGCCGGATATTGCTATCCTGGCGACCGCCCTCTCGGGGAGGTTTGATTATAATGTGGGTTCCTTAATTGCTCGACGCCTTGCTATGAACGGTAACAAGGGAGACTTATTTGGTGGTGTTTACGCCACACTTATCCTAGAGTCTCTTAACGGCACCCCACACCCCGATGATAAGCCTTTTACTTATTTAAGTTTTGATCTTGCTGCTATGAAAAGGCATAAGTTTGTTACCATGACTTCCGAGTGTGGTGATCTTGATTATATCTTGCGTTTCGGAGCCACCACGGAACACAAGATCCGTCTACCTGCACCTCTTTTGTTTGATTTTTCTCGCAGGAACGAATGGTCCTTTGATGCTACCCAGTTCGATGAGTTCGTGGTCCAGCGTCAGTTTCATAACCCCATGGAGGGGGTTGTGCCCGACGAGGAGGAGCATGGTGAGTTCCCACCTTTCCAGGGGTAGACCGTCACCCAGTTTGGTGAAGGGTCTTCCTCTGCTTCGAGTGCGGATCCTTCTTCGTGGGAGGAGCCGAGGACTTCGGTGTACGCGCCGGAAGCCTCATACGACCCTTGGACTCACCCGTACTACCCTGTAGCAGGAGGCTCCTGGGGACATTAGCTACTACCAACTTAGGCCAAAAGCCTAAGCTTGGGGGAGTACGTGCCCTTCTCACTTTTCCATTGTATTATCCATTCTTTTCGCTTTGATCTTTTCAAAGCTTTTGCCCGTTCTTCTTTCTTACTTTTCAAAAACAACAAAAAGATTTTCTTTTTTTTCTTTTGATTTCTTTTTACCTTTCAAAAACCCAAAAAGATTTCCTTTCTCTCTTTAGTTTGCTTTGTTTTCAGAGTTCAGCTCGAGTCCATGATGGCATTTGATTATATTTCCTACGTTCGATCGTGCAAGTGACAAGGCAGTAATGACGAAGATCGACGAAAGGGAAGCACCAAGGAAAACCGGTATGAACTCTTCTTGTTTCTACTTTTGTACATATGCCTGTACTTATGATCTAGAGATCAGCTTGTAGCGACTTAGTGCTATGTTTACAATGCTTTCCCAGTGTTCATGCTTTCCTTGTGGCTAGTCTCAAATAGCTACAGTACATAATGTGTTGTTGAAAAGATTTACATGCATTGCATTGTTCATGATTTGGCATACTGGAGTGGTATTTCCCTTCGGAGAATTTTTGGATTGACTTGGCATATGTTCACACATGCTTATGACTAAAAATTATATTTTTTCCTTGATGATCTTTTTGTTTCAGAATAGTTATATCACTTTCATGCCCGATTCAATGTTGCTTTGTCGCTCTGCATGATTATGACAGTTATTGCTCTCTAGTTGGTCGCTTCCCAGTCTTTTCTTAGCCTTCGCTCGCACCAAGCGGATTTTTGCTTGTGCTTCCAAACTCCTTTTCAAACCCAGTTGTTCCATTTGAGTCCACCATACCTACCTATATGTGGTATTTACCGGCCACTCCTAACTTAGACTTTCTTGTGCCATCTCAAAATTTATTCAAAAGTTTCCCTTTTTGTAACCGTACAAGCTCATGGTGCGATGAGGGGAAATCAGTATCTTTCATGCCAAAAATATTTTGACGGAAGTTTTAACTAGTCAAAAAAGAAAAATAAAAAAATATGAGAGTTACACCTCCCCCATACTTGATGATGGAGTGAAATGGACCAAATGCTGCTTATGATAGGTGGAACAATACCCTCCTTCCATCCTTGAGGCAAAATAAAAGGTTCCATAGACCATCGAAGGATTTATGGATAAGGGAATATGTGTAAGCAAAAAGCATTATATATGGTTGGCATGGGAGATATTGAGAGACCTTTACCGTTCACCGTTGACCGGAAAGTTGCACTTCCCAAAAATATTTTATCTCTGTTTTCAAAACCAAGAGCTCTGGTACATGTTTAGTCTTTGCTTCCTTTCACGGGTTTTCAACCTTGCCATCAAAAGCCACGGTTCGAGAGTCTCCCCTTCTTTCTTCAAAGCACCAACTATGAGAGCATAATTGTCATTCTTAGTGTAACATGCATTGTCCCAAAGTATTACATTGTCTTCTGCATGCTTGTGTTATTGCTAGTCTGAAATACTGAGTTCTAGTCACCTTTTAAACTCCGGAGGAGTTTCTGCATTTATGTTTTGCTTCACTCATGGAGGCTAGCGAAATGCCACTCAAGTATGTTCAAGCTATGTGCATTTTGATCCTGTTTCGATTTTCAGTAGCTTATTATTTACTTTTAGTTGTTTGTGACTGATCACATGAAAGAAGAATTGCTTCGTGCATTGTCCCTATAGCATTGTTTCAATACCTGCTACACTCTTTTCGTAGTACATGCTTATATACATCTATTGAAGCAAAAGAGTTTGTCAAATTTTTCTTTGTCGCGTCCAGTTCGTTTAACTGAATTGCTTGAGGACAAGCAATATGCTAAGCTTGGGGGAGTTGATACGTCTCAAACGTATCTACTTTTCCAAACACTTTTGCTATTGTTTTGCCCTCATTCTTGCATGATTTGGACGAAACTAACCCGGCCTAACGCTGTTTTCAGCAGAGCTGCCTGTATGGTTTATTTGTGCGCAGGAAAATGGATTTTTAGACGCCCCAGAAAATTCCCAGAAAAATACCAGAAAATCCACGCACCCGAAGGAGCCAGTTGCCAGAAGTGGGACCAGAGGGGAGTCCTGGGGGCCCCAGGCACCCCCTGGCGCGACCAGGGGTGGGGCCGCGCCCTCTGGCCGCCTGGGCTGCTCCCCCCTCCTCTGGTGCCCTACCGAGACTCCTATTTATCCCCGTGACGAGAAAACCCCGGAACATAAGTCGTTTTCCCAGTTTCCGTCGCGGAGCCGCCGCCACCCTCTGTTCTTCTTCGGGAGGGCTAATCTGGAGGCTGATTTGGCCTTCGGAGAGGGGAGATCGTCGCCATCGTCATCACCATCGCCACTCCATCCATCCTCCATGACTTCTCTTCATATGTGTGAGTAATTCCCTGCTGTAGGAAAAGGGGATGGTAGGGATTGGATGAGTTTAATCATGTAATAGTTCGTCAGATTGTTGGGGGCATGTTGCCTATCATCTAGATTGGTGTTTATCTTCTTTGCTACAACTTGTTGTTCTTAATGCTTGTCACTTTGGGCCCTAGTGCCATGTTTTCAGATCTGAACCTTATGTGTTTTCATGAATATATTTGTGTTCTAGATTCTATCTATGAGTTGTATGCACCTATTATGGTCCGGAACCGTCGATCCCAAAGGTGACAGCTTGGGACACCAAAGGGGATGGTCCATAATTTGAGGATTCCTTGTATCCATTGAGTTTATTGCTTTGTTCCGGTGCTCTTTGACAGGAGTACCTTAATCTCCATAAGTTCCTTTTGGCCCCGTTCGTAGCGGGATGGTAGGACAAAAGATGTTGTGCAAGTTCTTATTGCAAGCACGCACAACTACCTACGGGATACTTGCCTAATGTTTGATATTTTCCTAGATGATCATTGCTTTTCTGTGTGCCTTGCCCCGTGTTAGAATTTATTATATGTTTACTCTCATCCACGCAGCGCCCAACCATCCATATCCCTAGCCTACAGTGTTTTCAATCCTGCTGGTTATTAGTTGCTACTTTTTGCTATTTACTTTTGCTGTTTCTATCATCACTATCATATTACCATTACCACTTATCTATTGTTGCAAGCAAGTATATTTCAGGTGCGGTTTAATCGAAAACTCAACTGTCAAAGCTTATAAATACTCTTTGGCTCCCCGTGTGTCGAATCAATAAATTGGGTTAACTTACCCGCGAAGACTATCTCGATCCCTTACGCCTGTGGGCATCACGCTCCTACGGGAGGAGGAATGGAGCGGATGGATTACGGGAAGGTACCCGTGATATCTAGAGCTTTAGATCGAGACCAAGCGCAGCCACTTGCCGTTCACCACCCCTACCCGCTGTCGCGCTGCCGCCGGCCATGGAAGAAAGATGGATTTTGTTAGCCTCTTGTTCTACCCTCTCAGTGGATTGTGGTGGGAGTATGCGAATCGATAAAGGGGAAGTAGGGGGTACCGACAAAGGCCATCAGGGTGGTTGGTATGGCCGGAGTTGGCCGAAGACGGAGATGGCGGAAAGGGGGAGCTCCGGGATAGGGGAAAGCGGAGAGGAGGACATCGGGTTCTGTCTTTAATAACTCGAGGGGTTTTCTGTAAATATGTCAATGTGACATTCTTTTCGGGACGGAGGGAGTATAAGATTTCCCAGTAACTTCTTTCTAAATTAGATGTATATAGTGATGGCTTGTTGCCCCTCGTTGGTTACCCAAAGTGGAAGGTTGAGACGTAGATAACATCAAATTTCCCTTGGTGAAGATACCAAGGTTTGTCTCCAGTAGGACTCCAACAACGACAGGAAGGTGACAACGGAGCCAGAAATTAGGCTGTTGACTTGGACCTGCACACACAACAGATAACTTCGCTCCCACCGAGTTCAGAGAGGTTGTCAATCCCTCCGGCCTTGTTGCTTACCAAGGATCAAAAGTAAGGGATAATAATGATAGTGATAGCAACGGAAAAGTAAATAAAGCAGTAAATAAATAGTGGGTGTAAACAGTGTTGGAAATATGGACCGGGATCCCATGATGTTCACTAGTGATGTCTCTCGCCCAAAAGACGATAAAATAGCCATGCGAGGTAAACAAATTACAGATGGGCAATTGACAGGATTATGTGCGCAAACCAATGCTAACTATGCTATAAAGAAAGGAAGAGGCTCAAAAGCTTGGGCGGTATGCCAAGAAAAGTAGACCGAAATCCATCTGCATCTACCTACTAATCATCCACCTTGAGATATCTATCCAGAATATCTCGCTGGTATTAAGTTGAGAATCCCACCCAAAGTGTAAACTCAAAGCAACAGACAACTGCATTAAAGAACTTTGCGTAAAGTAAACAATCCTTGCACCCGCAAGTACAAGCACCGTTGTTTTCTCTCACCAAGCTTTCCTCTCTCAAAGTAATTTTCAGTAGTATCATGAACAACATCAAGAATATAACTATCACATAAATCATGTTGTTCATGACCTGCAAGCACACGTGTATAGTTTTCAACACGGTCTTTAGGATCATAAGATAAATGTAACCCGTCACATTGACGTTTAATAAGGACAAAACTCTCCGGAATATTTGGAGATTTCAAAAGGATAATAGGAAAATCAAGTGTGGGTGAAATAGCAACAATTTCATGCTTAACATGAGGAACTATAGAAAGTTCATCTCCGTAAGCATCATCCATAGTGGCATCATGGCCATAAGCATAGAAGGCATCAACTTCATCAAAAAGGGATATTTCAAAAGAATCCATAGGATCATAACACTCATATAAGGTAAGATTCAAATAGTTACTCTAATTAGAAGGTAGACATGGATGGCTCCATTCTTCCTCCTTTTGTTCGTCACTCTCCTCCTCTTTTTCATCCAAGGAGCTTTCGGTTTCATCAATTTCTTCTTTCATAGAGTCCTGCAAAACATTAGTCTCTTCCTTTGGGGGAGAGATTCTCTCAAGATGACCAGTAATATAATAATTTGCATCATAATTTTCCAAAAAATAGTTAAGTATAGCAAGACTCTCAGATTTGTAAGGGGCATCATTAATATTTCTAAGAAGAGAAGTAATTCCATAGGCACCCTTATAAGCAACAAATTCTTCTATTGGCTCTGCATCATAAAAATCATAGTTTCCCTTAGCATAAGAAGCTAAGGTTTCATCATAATTGTACTCACATTGGAAAGAAAGGTGTTTGTACCTCATAAAGCAACAAGATTCATCCCTGCGGAAAGATATATTATATATTGAGCACAAGTTTCTAGCATACTCATACAACTGGTGTATTTGTTTCCATAAGTGTATCCCTTTTTGAGACAAGCGGTGTTCCTTGTACCATATTTGTGGATCCTTAGTGAATCCTCCATGCCAATAAGATCTAGTTTCAAAGAAGTTAGACATTGATTGGCAAGTAAGGAACTAGACATACTATAATTTTTTTTTGGATTTTTGATAAAGGACACTGAAGTAAAAACTAAAAGGTAAACTAACAAGACTAAAAAGCAAAGATAAAAGATAGTGTGCAACTCCCCTATCTTGAAGAGTGGAGTCCCCGACAACGGCGCCAGAAATTAGATTTGATGTCTTCTCGCCCCTCGTTGGTTACCCAAAGTGGAAGGTTGAGATGTATACAACAGCAAATTTCCCTCGGTGAAGATACCAAGGTTTGTCTCCAGTAGGACTCCAACAACGACAGGAAGGTGACAACGGCGCCAGCAATTAGGCGGTTGAGGTGGACCTGCACACACAATAGGTAACTTTACTCCCAACGAGTTCAGAGAGGTTATCAATCCCTCCGGCCTTGTTGCTTAAAAAGGATCAAACGTACGGGATAATAATGATAGTGATAGCAACGGAAAAGTAAATAAAGCAATACATAAATAGTGGGTGTAAACAGTGTTGGAAATATGGACCGGGATCCCATGATGTTCACTAGTGATGTCTCTCGCCCAAAAGACGATAAAATAGCCATGCGAGGTAAACAAATTACAGATGGGCAATTGACAGGATTATGTGCGCAAACCAATGCTAACTATGCTATAAAGAAAGTAAGAGGCTCAATAGCTTGGGTGGTACGCCAAGACAATTAGACCGAAATCCATCTGCATCTACCTACTATTCATACACCTTGAGATATCTATCCAGAACATATTGCTGGTATTAAGTTGCGAATCCCACCCAAAGTGTAAACTCAAAGCAACAGACAACTGCATTAAAGAACTTTGCGTAAAGTAAACAATCCTTGCACCCGCAAGTACAAGCACCGTTGTTTTCTCCCTTGTGGCAACATCACAACCCCTAGAATCATGTTTATGTCACTCAAGCTAGTCATCAGGGGGCATGAACCCACAATCATGCATAACGCTCCCTCTTGGAGTCACTACCTACTACTTGGCCAAAGCAATAAATAGCAACGGAGAACATGCAAAAATTACTCAAGACCATAAATATAAAAGAGGAGAATCAAATATATTACTCAAACACAATCTGAACACAGTCTCATAATCCATAAGATCCCAGCATACTCAGCATAGCAACAGTAGAAAGATTACATATGTGCCTCGATCATGTAGGGCAGCTCACGAGGTCTAAACCATGAAGAACAAAGAGGGGAGGAGAACATCACATAGCTACTGATCATAGACCCATGGTCTAAGGTGGACTACTCACAGTTCATTCGGGAAGCATCCATGGTGGTGGAGAAGCTCCCGGAGGTGGTTCCTCCCTCCGTCAGGGTGCCGGGAAGAGGTCTCCTAGTGCTCCCGATCTTGGAAGCGCGACGGCGGAGGAACATAGGAGAGATCGAGAAAAAGGGTTCTGTCTTTGGGGCTTTCACATCACGGAGAATATATGGGCGAAGGGAGGCATCCAGGGGGCCACCAGGGGTCCAGGCGGCCCCCTGGCGCGGCCCCATGCTTTGGCGCACCGGGAGGGCGCCTGGGGCCCTGGTGGGTCCCCTTTGGCCCCTCCTTAGTGATTCCCGAAGCTTTCGAAGCGCTGATTTTTATTGGATTTTCCCGAATTTTTGGAGTACTTTTAATATGGGGGAAACCTCAAATAGAAAAACAGCAGAAAACATGAACTGGCACTGTGGAGCACTGAGTTAATAGGTTAGTCCAAATATGATCAAAAGTGTATTAAAGTGTATCAATATCATAGCAATATCACACAAAAGAAGCATGGAGCAAGAAGAAATTATAGATACGTTTTGGACGTATCAACACCCCCAAGCTTAATTCCAGCTCGTCCTCGAGTAGGTAAATGATAAAAAGCATAATTTCTGTGGTGACATGCTACCAACCATAAAAGAACTTTTAAGTAAAGCAATCAAGGCATGTAATTTAATTCAAGTCATAATAGGCAAGAGTCTATATTAGCATTGAAACAAGCAACATAAGAACATAAAGGTGCAAGAGATCTCGCTGTCCGTGACTCGAATGTCTCCAAATGGTGTTTGCGTGCAAGAAAGGGGATAGGGATATACGAGAAAAAAGTATTTTTGTGTTGAGAACTTAATCTACTAAAGTTTCACACTTGGTCTTCTTTGGAATCTTATCTTGACTCATCCCTATACCACTAGCCACGTACAAGTCAAAATGATCCACTCCTTTTCGATATTTTGAGCACTCATGCAATGGATGAGCGTAAGCAAGAAAGTTGACACTTAGGATGGCAAAGAGAGAATATGGTGGAGCAGGAAGACAAAAAAGGTGAGAAAGGCTTACATCAATGAGGACAATCATAGGTGAGAGAAAGCCAAATTATAGATATGATGTGAGGAGTAGGGATTTCCATGCAATGGATGCACATATGAGCTAAGGTAAGCTCTCTAATGGAACTAGTGGGGGTGCATCCAACTTGCTTGATCAAGAAGACCTAGAGCTCATTTGAGGAGGCTCATCATTGGAATATACAAGCCAAGTTCTATAGTGTGAAGGTCCCCACATAGCTATATGCATGAATGATAATCTCTATGGAGTACAAGATATAAGATGGAGTACGAGTAGTATGAATGATAATCTCTCAAAAGGAATAGTAGTGTGCCCCCTTCTCTCTTTTTATTTATTTTTCTCTTTTTCTATTTTTTGTATTTTTTGGTGGCCTCAATGGCTCTTTCTACTTCTCTCATTTGTCCTCTTTGGGATCTTTTGATTTTGTCCTCTTTGGGATCTTTTGATTTTGTCCTCTTTGGGATCTTTTCCTCACTTTAGGGGAAACACTCTATATATTACAAGAAGTATAGAAGATCTTTCACACTTTACAAAAGTACTCATATCATAAAGAAGATGTAACTATCATGAAGTATGCAAATGTATGCCTCTGCCAGGATAGCAGGATATGCAATGATACTAGCGCGTCATGTAGCAATGAATAGGGCAAGGCCCAACTAGCATGCGGCTCATCGATCAAGCAAGTAGCATATATGACATGAAGATCAAGTCATGAGAAGGTGGATGTTGCATGCCAATGTATCTCGGAAAGGCTATGGAAATGCCTTGATAGGTAGGTATGGTGGATGTTTTGAGGAAGGATATAAGGAGGTTTATGATGAAAGAGCGTATCGTGCCAAGGATTTGGATGTGCCGGCGAAGGTGGAAGCCAACTCTCGGAGTGAGAATGAGGCAATGCACGGCACAGGTGAGGCTAGAAAAATATGGGAAGGTGGAAGTGTCAACTTTCGAATACTCACATTAGTCCGAAGAACTCATTCACTTATTATCGGTAACTCTCAATCTAATAAGGAGGTTCACAAAGAGACAAGTACCACAAGGAGGAGTGTATGGGGGTTTGGTTATCCTTGTGCATCCTCGTCTCATGGTACGTGAGTGTACTCTAATATTCGATCCCTCCAAAGAGTGGTGATCCAACTAGTAGCTAAAGTTCTCTACTAATTTTGTAAGTTTTGAAAATAAACACGGATTGACCAAAATACGACATCTATCACTAATAGGCTAAAGCTCTTGACACCAAAAGTCCAAACATTACTCAAAGAAATACCTCAAAACTATTACAAATTACTACTACAATTGAATAGCAACCTCAATTACCTAGTTCAAGTCAAGACACAAAACTCAGTGCAACAGGCAAACTCTCTAAACAAGATAAACATGAAAACTCAATAGAGTTCCAGCAACAAACTAAACAAAAGCTCTTAAAAAGATAAGCATGGAAACTAAGAGCTAAACATGACAGCAGCTATGAAAAAGACAAAGAACACACACAACAAAGATAAGCATGAAAAAATCCTATGATGTCTTATAGGTTTTGAAAATCGAGCGTGTTTCTCTCCCACACAAAGAAACCTGGGTTCTAACTTGTTATGAACAGCAAGCAAAGCAAAAACAAACCTAAGAAAAGTAAAGAGCGAGACGCTCCAAGCATAGCACATAACACATGAAGTGATAAAAATATAGTGCAACGAGGGACGAACTGATAATTGTTGATAAGGGGATTCACGGGGGCATCCCCAAGCTTAGACGCTTGAGTCTCCTTGAATATTTATTGGTGATGCATGGGGGCATCCCCAAGCTTGAGCGTTTGACACTCCTGAATCTTCTTTCATCATCTTCCATCGCACACTTGAAAACTCACTTCATACATAACTCATCATAATCTGATTAGCGAGGTTAGTACCCATAATAAAATAATTTTTACCTACTGGAAATAAGGATATTATTGAAGATCTACTGTTTCTCAAGATTTCCAAAAAGTTTTTTGAAAATAAAAAGCAAGCTTAAGGTTTGCAAAACGAAGAAAAGGCAAAACAGGACAAAATCTGTGAAAAACAGACCAGCAGGTAGTAAAGAATTTTTTAGGGATACTTCTGCAACTAAAATAAAAAAACTCAGAACATACGAAAGTTCCGTGATTGTATAGAGCATGCTGTGTAAAAAGTTCAGCTCAAAAAGATGAACGGGGATTTTTCTTGATTTTTCCCGTCACGAGTACAGAATCTGTTTTCTGGACAACATGTCACAACTTTCACTTCCCTTGTCATATGAGGCTATAAATGGCACAAAGTTTGAAAAGTAAAGATACAATGATGTTGCTATAGTAGTAAAAATCATAAAGACCTCTAAAAATAGAAGTAAAAACATCTTGGGTTGCGTCCCAACAAGCGCTTTCTTTTACGCCTTTAAGCTAGGCATAAAGATTATAAAAGATGCTCTCATAAGAATAAGGACTTGAAGCAACAGAGAGCATCAAGAAGAAGCTATGAAACACATTTAAGCCTAACCCACTTCCTATGCATAGGCATCTTATAAGAAAATAAATCAAGGAAGCACAAAGTGACAAGCAAAGGAAGGTGGAACAGGAGCAACTTTCAAAATTTCATCAAAAAGAGAGGTGTTTTTGTAACATGAAAGATTTTAGAACCAAGCTTTCCTCTCTCAAAGTAATTTTCAGTAGTATCATGAACAACATCAAGAATATAACTATCACATAAATCATGTTGTTCATGACCTGCAAGCACACGTGTATAGTTTTCAACACGGTCTTTAGGATCATAAGATAAATGTAACCCGTCACATTGACGTTTAATAAGGACAAAACTCTCCGGAATATTTGGAGATTTCAAAAGGATAATAGGAAAATCAAGTGTGGGTGAAATAGCAACAATTTCATGCTTAACATGAGGAACTATAGAAAGTTCATCTCCGTAAGCATCATCCATAGTGGCATCATGGCCATAAGCATAGAAGGCATCAACTTCATCAAAAAGGGATATTTCAAAAGAATCCATAGGATCATAACACTCATATAAGGTAAGATTCAAATAGTTACTCTAATTAGAAGGTAGACATGGATGGCTCCATTCTTCCTCCTTTTGTTCGTCACTCTCCTCCTCTTTTTCATCCAAGGAGCTTTCGGTTTCATCAGTTTCTTCTTTCATAGAGTCCTGCAAAACATTAGTCTCTTCCTTTGGGGGGAGAGATTCTCTCAAGATGACCAGTAATATAATAATTTGCATCATAATTTTCCAAAAAATAGTTAAGTATAGCAAGACTCTCAGATTTGTAAGGGGCATCATTAATATTTCTAAGAAGAGAAGTAATTCCATAGGCACCCTTATAAGCAACAAATTCTTCTATTGGCTCTGCATCATAAAAATCATAGTTTCCCTTAGCATAAGAAGCTAAGGTTTCATCATAATTGTACTCACATTGGAAAGAAAGGTGTTTGTACCTCATAAAGCAACAAGATTCATCCCTGCGGAAAGATATATTATATATTGAGCACAAGTTTCTAGCATACTCATACAACTGGTGTATTTGTTTCCATAAGTGTATCCCTTTTTGAGACAAGCGGTGTTCCTTGTACCATATTTGTGGATCCTCAGTGAATCCTCCATGCCAATAAGATCTAGTTTCAAAGAAGTTAGACATTGATTGGCAAGTAAGGAACTAGACATACTATAATTTTTTTTGGATTTTTGATAAAGGACACTGAAGTAAAAACTAAAAGGTAAACTAACAAGACTAAAAAGCAAAGATAAAAGATAGTGTGCAACTCCCCTATCTTGAAGAGTGGAGTCCCCGACAACGGCGCCAGAAATTAGATTTGATGTCTTCTCGCCCCTCGTTGGTTACCCAAAGTGGAAGGTTGAGATGTAGACAACAGCAAATTTCCCTCGGTGAAGATACCAAGGTTTGTCTCCAGTAGGACTCCAACAACGACAGGAAGGTGACAACGGCGCCAGCAATTAGGCGGTTGAGGTGGACCTGCACACACAATAGGTAACTTTACTCCCAACGAGTTCAGAGAGGTTATCAATCCCTCCGGCCTTGTTGCTTAAAAAGGATCAAACGTACGGGATAATAATGATAGTGATAGCAACGGAAAAGTAAATAAAGCAATACATAAATAGTGGGTGTAAACAGTGTTGGAAATATGGACCGGGATCCCATGATGTTCACTAGTGATGTCTCTCGCCCAAAAGACGATAAAATAGCCATGCGAGGTAAACAAATTACAGATGGGCAATTGACAGGATTATGTGCGCAAACCAATGCTAACTATGCTATAAAGAAAGGAAGAGGCTCAAAAGCTTGGGCGGTATGCCAAGAAAAGTAGACCGAAATCCATCTGCATCTACCTACTAATCATCCACCTTGAGATATCTATCCAGAATATCTCGCTAGTATTAAGTTGAGAATCCCACCCAAAGTGTAAACTCAAAGCAACAGACAACTGCATTAAAGAACTTTGCGTAAAGTAAACAATCCTTGCACCCGCAAGTACAAGCACCGTTGTTTTCTCCCTTTTGGCAACAACACATCCCCTAGACTCATGTTTCTGTCACTCAAGCCAGTCATCAGGGGGCATGAACCCACAATCATGCATAACGCTCCCTCTTGGAGTCACTACCTACTACTTGGCCAAAGCAATAAACAACAACTGAACATAGTCTCATAATCCATCAGATCCCAGCAAAATCAGCATAGCAACAGCAGAAAGATTACATATGTGCCTCGATCATGTAGGGCAGCTCACGAGGTCTAAACCATGAAGAACAAAGAGGGGAGGAGAACATCACATAGCTACCGATCATAGACCCATGGTCCAAGGTGAACTAATCACGGTTCATCTAGGAAGCATCCATGGTGGTGGAGAAACTCCCGGAGGTGGTTCCTCCCTCCGGCAGGGTGCCGGGAAGAGGTCACCTGGTGCTCCCGATCTTGGAAGCGCGGCGGCGGCGGCGGAACAGAGGAGAGATCGCGAAAAAGGCTTCTGTCTTCGGGGGTTTCGCATCACGGAGAATATATGGGCGAAGGGAGGCAGCCAGGGGGGCCACCAAGGGTCCAGACGACCCCCTAGAACAGCCCCACCCTAGGGCGCGCCGGGAGGGCGCCGGGGGCCCTTGTGGGTTCCCTCTGGCCCCTCCTTGGTGATTTATACAGCTTCCAAAGCGCTGTTTTTTTTATTGGATTTTCCCGAATTTTTGGAGCACTTTTAATATGGGGGAAACCTGAAATAGAAAAACAGCAGAAAACATAAACTGGCATTGTGGTGCACTGAGTTAATAGGTTAGTCCAAATATGATCAAAAGTGTATCAAAGTGTATCAATATCATAGCAATATCACACAGAATAAGCATGGAGCAAGCAGAAATTATAGATACGTTTCGGACGTATCATATAGTCACGTTTAAGTGTGTTTTTGTTCATTCATTTCAGTCCATATGTAGTCTATTAAAACTTTCATAACATCTTATATTTGTGAACAGGGAGTAGGTTGTAGGTTGTTTTAGTTGTACACCCTAAGTCCCTCACCTTATTATCATTATAAAAATTACATTATCTATCAGTCTGAACATCAGATTCTCGACGTCCGATGATAGGATTTTTTATCCTAAACAATTGGCAGGAGTTCTACCATTTTCAACTTTTCATATTGAAGACGAATTGAACAGGTTTCAAAGCGATATACAACTGATCACGCACATCCCAACCTCGGGGTTGTATTTCTCTAGGGCCGTTGTTTTGTCTTCCACATTGGCCTCGAGGCTCCTTAGCCGACGGGTAGATGACCTCCAAGTTACCAGACTCGACAACTTAGGGCAACTCCAACGCATCAACGCAAACAGACGTGCGATTTATGTCCGTTTGTGTCGGTTAGAGCGTCGATGTCCGGGCGTGTCCGCACGTCTGTGGTCAACACACGAACGCATTTGGGCGCTACCTGCGCACCCACGCCAAAATTCATCACACAAATTCATTATATATCGCATAAATAAATAGTTTTACAGTCTCAAATAAAGTCTAAATACTTTTATTATTACAACCAAATTGAAATAAAAAAGAGTTAGTACATCTACTGGTTGCCAACGTGTGTTCAAATGTGCTCAACCAAATTATCCTAGAGCTGAATATGAGTCTGATAACCTCGCATCTTGGTATCAAACTGAGTGAACTGTGCAAAATTATCAGGTATACGCTCAGGAAAAACATTTGTGCCCTGGAACTGGAAGCCCTGAAAGTCGATATCCTCTGGACGCTTTGTAATGACCCGGTCCCAAAGGGAACCAAGTCTACAGTGCTTCTGTGCCATCCCTGGATCAGTATGCTAGCACACACAGTACTCGATGAAATACCATAGTATCACATGTTATAAACTAACGTAAATACATGGTATTTATTACCTTATAGACCTTGGGCTACAATACACACCAGAAAAATTAATATATAAGTGGAGTCGCATCAACGCCAACGGCAAAGTTGAGTGTAGACTTCACGACCCTATATCGTATGACTTACTCGTTGTATATAATCCCGCAACACCGAAGGTTACAGCCCGACAACGGGTCAGTACATTTGAATGTATGGCAAATCATATCCCAGAAAGAAGTAAAAGTCATACAATACATGCAATTTGGCTGGTGGAGCTTCTACATTTATTTTTGCAAAAAGCTAATTTTCCCTATAGAATAATAGTAACTAAGTTCTACAATGGCATACGATTGAGATGGGAACCCCCACTCAATCTATCCCAAAGTGATTAAACCAATCAATTAATTAAAGACGATGAGACAAATCAATATTACCACAACTAGTCGCTCAAATTGTCCATAACCGGGGACACGGCTAATCGATTAGTTTTACACTCTGCAGAGGTTTGTGCACTTTTCCCCACAAGACTCGACCACCTCCTTTGTAGTTCGTCACACTTCATGGTGTATGACAACAGGAAGATCGAGACATGGTCTTTCAGAAGAGTTTCCCTTACTCCGATAACACCCATCCCACCTACTCACAACTACGTTAACAACACTACCAAGTAAGAGTCCATACAACTGATCAACCAAACCAGAGCCCATAGTAGCTTATGGATGCACACGTAAGCTTCTAGGTATGTCAATACAATTAGTCCCTTCGAGCTTGAGTGGCTTTACGCAATGAACACTGCCCACCCGCAGGTCACTCGCAACCATCCCACCCAGGTAGTTCATTAACTTTATCTTGGTCCTATTTACTACATTATCACTCATATCTCATAATGGTTCACTTCCGAATCCACGTATACTTAGCATAGCAATATCATAGTATACGATGGTGACAATGATGTAAGGATCAGACCTACCTCAATGAACTACTGTGTGTAATATCATAGCATAACATATCATGCAATCTAAAGAAGAAAAACTAATGCATTGAAAACATAGGTAATAGGAAGTATGACCAAAGATATGACTTGCTTTGAATCTTGATGAAGTTATTCGCGCTCACAATTCCGACAATTCTAGTCGTCACACTCCGAGCAATCTATCGTAACCAAGCACACAAGGTTGCACACAATAAATTAACAATCCAAAAGAAGGCAAACAAATTATCGAAACTCCAAAAAGAACCGAAACAAAAAGGTAATGGAAAACAGATCAAAAATACGTTCAAGGTGGGTTGCAAAGTGTCTATAAACTAGGGTTTAACTAGGGTTTTAGTTTGCAAAAAGAATCAATCAAAACCGAGTTGTAAAGCAAAAGTTACGGTCAAAAGAAAGTTGAACTTGAATCTAGTCAGATTTGATTGTTTTCGAAAATCACAAATCAAAGTTTAGGGTGGTACTGGATAGAGGGTTTCAAAATAAAACCGTGGGCTTTGGAATCAGGCAAAACGGATGTACGGCCAAAAAGATATTACAAGAACGAATCTACATAGGATTTACAAATCTTTTGATCAAACGAAAAAATAATTTTCTCAAAACTTGGATCTACAGTACCTATTATGTAGATGGTTTAGAAACAACCAATTGGACGGTAGTTTCATCTAAAACGGAGAAACGGTTAAAAGTGACATCGTTTTTACTAATCGCGGCGGGTAGACTTTGACGCGACGAAGACGGCGGTTCGGACGATCTTCGGCGACAAAGAAGTTGTCTAGGATGTAGAGCTTGACTAGGAGATCACAACGGTGGTGGTGATGATCCCCAACGTCGTCCGTACGGGCGAGGCGGTGCGATGAACCGAGCGCGCTCCGATGAACTCCCGTTGTGCCCGCAAAACTTGGAGATCAATCTTGCGCAAGAAAAGTAAGAGGGAAAAGATGTCCATTAGATGCACAACGAATAAATAAGTCGGTATGCTAAATTTGGGGTCAAGGGGAGGCTCACCGGCGACGGGATCTACTGGCAAAGTCGAAATTTTCCGACGAGATCTACGTCGAAATTGGCTCGAATCGGGGCGGTTTGGGGCGAAATTTTGTGAGGAATCGGTGCAGAGGAACATGAGGTATTTAGGGGACAAGATTCGGTAGGCAAAGGGCAAACATAAAGAATTCCTAGGCGAACACGAGCGCCTCCGTGCGCGCTGGAGTCCGACACGAACTCTTGTTCGTGTACGCTGGAGAAGAACGAGCGCACGTGCGCTCGTGTGTGCTGGGCTGGCTGGGCCCGACGCCCTATTTTTTTTGTAACGAATTAGTTTTTGTTTGAAAAATCGACTATAGAGATACTTTTAAAATAATAAAATAACTCCAAATAAAATAATAAAATGTAAAAAAAACAATAATAACGATAATAAAATATATTTATTTATTTTTAACACAACTTCAGAGAGTTTTATAAAAAAATTTACAACTCCAAAATTTCCCAAATAAGTTTCTAAAATCTTAGATTAATCTAAATAGAATATTCAATAACTTTTTATTAAAAAAAAGATTAAAAAAACTTTTTCTAATAAATCCAAATAAAACCCAAGTAAGGTTTTAAATAATTTTCAAATGAAATTGAAGAACTCATGTTATCTTTCCTCATTTAATTATTTTTATTTTAAATATAAAAGTATTCAAAATAAGATCCAATAAAATAAAATGGAAACTTTTATTTGAAACATTTTACCAACTTTATTTTATTTATTGAAGGAGTCATATTACCTTCTCTCTATTTTTATATGTTAGATTTGTTTTAAATAATAAATGAAAAAGAACAAAAAATGAATATTAGGGAAAGTCTTTTTATTCACTCTCATTTTAATATTCATTTCAACTCCAAAAGTTTCAGATCCTAGTCTATGTCACACAAATCAATTACACACAAATCAAGCAAGACAATCATAATTATTTAATATTTATAACATTCCAAAATTTAGAATTCTGGGATGTTACAAATCTACCACCCTTAAAATGAATCTCGTCCTCGAGATTCGAAGAGGCTAGGAAGAAAAGGTTAGGTTTGGGGTCTTCCGTCTCCGAAATCTACTAATCCTCTGAAGCTCTAGGGTGCTACCACCCTTAAAAAAATCCCAGGTCTTCAAGAATATTGCTCCTTCGATGACTTCTTTCTTACATATACCCCTACTCCTTCAAGGTATTAAATCCTTTATCAAAATAATCGGTCTTCCATATACTGTACCTTCATGAATGACAGGTCGAACGCCAATACTTACAAATATCGGTACTCTCATGGTGGTCAACAAGAAGGTTCCCTGCAGAAAATAGGTCTTGGCTTATTCTCACCGTACTACTTATGATTCACAAGGGTTGCCATGTACAGGGTCAACATCGTACCATTCTAATCTTTTGGCTTAACGTCGTCGTCATCTCTCTACTATAGGTAAGTCACTCTAGATCTACCATCCCACATAGCAAGGCGAATAATAAGAGTAGCCAGTATGGTGATCAATCCATCCTGCACCCAAATCATTACCATGTATATGGTTTAGCGAATCTCGCATTCTAACACTCGGGCATCCTCACAAGCACTGCAAAATTATCTTCTCCACGGACTGAGTTCGGGTAATTCCATGGTTTATGCATGCCAAACAAAACAACTATGGTTTCTTCACAACTCTCAAGTTTTACGAGAACTCCTACGAAATCTTTGGTCGATAACGTCGTAGCTTCTTTCTCGGTCTACTGACTCCATTGAACATTACCAAAACTTGATGACTTGGTTCAGGTGCGTCTGTTTTTGTTGTCGAGAACCTTGATAGGCTAGTCCTCATATGTCGAATCGCTTTCAATATGTATTGCCTCCAATGGCACGGTGTCTCTCAACAGTATATCTGTCATCTTTGCGTGACACTTCTTTAACTGGGATCCTTGAAACACATCATGAACTCCATGCAGATACAAAATCCTGATTATGCATATCTTGGCTAACTTAGCACTTGTATGGGCGGGTTTCAATGTGATGAAGTGTGCTGTGTTGGTCAAATGATCAATCAATATTCAAATAGAATCATAACCGGATCGTGTCCTCAATAATCTCGTGATGAAATCCATACCCAGTTTTTACTATTTCCAATCGGTTATCAGTAAAGGCTGCAATAGCAAAGCCTATTCCTAATGCTCTTCCTTCACTCTCTGACAGACATCACATACAGTCACGTACTCCGCAATATCCTTCTTCACACCGGTCCACCAAGCTTCCTTTCATGTCCAAATACAACTTGGTGTCACCCGGGGTATCGACTGATGCGAATCATCAGCTTCCTTTGTCTAACTTCTAGGCTTCTCAGATTCTTCTCCAATAATGCAAAATGAATCTCTAGCTTATATATACTCCTATAAGTTCATTTGAATAAGTTTTAGATTTGTCCAGGGTTCTTCTGCGGATACACACTGATTTCATCATTTTCCTTGGGTCTCTCTGATGCATTCTTATCCTTTGTGTTCTTATTGTATTTAACATAAGCGGTGTTCTCCGGGGGTGTAAGGCTTCTTCTGTGAATCTTGAGTCATCCTCTTCTTCTTGGTCTGGTTTTTTCTTCTTGCGCCCTGGTCGTAGTCTTTACAAGGGAAACCAAGTGCATAACGTCCATCCTTGCTACATTTCCAACACATGACACTTCCATACACCTTATGTTTCTTCCTCGACCTTTCTATGATGCTCCAAGCTTCTATTTCTTGTTGGTAATACTCCACTTCTATTATCGGGAATTTACCCAGATACACGTCCTCCTTCTTGGTACAATTTTGTGAAATATGTCCTTCTTCTCCACATGAATAGCATGACTTGGTGAAAACTTGGTTTCTTCAAGTGGGTCCTTAACATCTTCCTTCATCATAAATACTTTTACCTGATTTTTTTCAGGGATTCTTTCATTCTTTCCTTCTTCGCGGGTGATTCCATGAAATCTTGAAAAATCTTCCTCATTCATTCCTTCTATTGTTGGATTCCTTGTTGTACCATGGGGTAAATGTGACACTGAGCAGGGTAATGGGAAGTTCCTTCACACAAGAAGCAGGTAACTCGTGTAGTGGGACATTCTTCAGTTGGGTGACTTTCTTCACAATAAGAGATTTTATCCTAATGTTCCTCGTGGGTGTGTCCTACTTCTCCATAGATCTTGCATGCGCATGGTTTCTTCAGATTGTTTACACTAGGATTTCTTGTTCGGGTGACAAGACGAGACCTTAGCAGAGTCATTGTGAATTCCTCCCAAGTTATGGCTCCTTGGAATCCATTGATAGCTTGGTACATTCTCCACAAAGTAGGAGCACCTTTTGCAAAGTACTGAAGACCATATTGTACTTTATCCTTTCTTCCAACACTGTTATCCTACATGTGATCCTCCATGTTCTGAATCCATTGTTCGGTCTCCAACTGAGTCATTGCTCCGAAAAAGATGAGTTCATCTCCATACACCATCTATTGGGTCCAAGGGTTTTGGTTTAGGGGATAAGTTTCGAGGGGAGGGAGAAAAACACAAAAAGATAACACACAAATCACCGCATCTAACGTGAGCATATAATAGGGGTTTAGTCCTCTACAGGTCATGAGTAATCTTGGGATCTTCAGAGTCTCAAAAAAATCTTTGAGTCTTCAAAATCTTCGATACTTGTAGTTGGTAACTTCCATTCTTCCAATGCACGGTATAATCCTCTTTACAGTGAATTGATCATGAGTCCAATAACTTGTCCTTCTCGATGTAGCATAAGATGATCCTTCCAACTAGTCAAGTGGCACGTGTATAGTCTAACTTGTTTGGGGGTAATAGGGAGTGATTGATAAAACTCAGAAAATATGAGAAGTAATGGATTTTTATTTTTCAAAATATTTTTTTATCAATAGAATTTCCTATGGCTTTCCAGTTTTCTAGGGTCACGACCTACAGTCAACATGTGCTCTGATACCATCTTGTAACGACCCGGTCCCAAAGGGAACTAAGTCTACAGTGCTTCTGTGCTATCCATGGATCAGTATGCTAGCACACACAGTACTCGATGAAATACCATAGTATCACATGTTATAAACTAACGTAAATACATGGTATTTATTACCTTATAGCCCTTGGGCTAGAACACACAGCAGAACAATCAATATATAAGTGGAGTCCCATCAACTCCAACGGCAAAGATGAGTGTAGACTTCACGACCCTATATCGTATCACTTACTCGTCGTATATAATCCTGCAATACCGAATGTTACAACCCGACAACGGGTCAATACATTTGAATGTATGGAAAATCATATCCCAGAAAGAAGTAAAAGTCCTACAATACATGCAATTTGGCTGGTGGAGCTTGTACATTTAATTTTGCAAAAAGCTACTTTTCCCAATAGAATAATAGTAACTAAGTTCTACAATGGCATACGATTGAGATGGGAACCCCCACTCAATATATCCCAAAGTGATTAAACCAATCAATTAATTAAAGATGATGAGACAAATCAATATTACCACAACTAGTCGCTCAAATTGTTCATAACCGGGGACACGGCTAATCGATTAGTCTTACACTCTGCAGAGGTTTGTGCACTTTTCCCCACAAGACTCGACCACCTACTTTGTAGTTCGTCACACTTCATGGTGTATGACAACAAGAAGATCGAGACATGGTCTTTCAGAAGAGTTTCCCTTACTCCGGTAGCACCCATCCCACCTACTCACAACTACGTTCAGAACACTACCAAGTAAGAGTCCCTACAACTGACCAACCAATCCAGAGCCCATAGTAGCTTGTGGCTGCACACGTAAGCTTCTAGGTATGTCAATACAATTAGTCCCTTTGAGCCTGACTGGCTTTCCGCAATGAACACCGCCCACCCGCAGGTCACTCGCAACCATCCCACCCAGATTTTTCATTAACTTTATCTTGGTCCTATTTACTACATTATCACTCATACCTCATAATGATTCTCTTCCCAATCCACGTCTACTTAGCATAGCAATATCATAGTATATGATGGTGACAATGATGTAAGGATCAGACCTACCTCAATGAACTACTAGGTGTAATATCATAGCATAACCTATCATGCAATCTAAAGAAGAAGGACTAATGCATTGAAAGCATATGTAATAGGGAGTATGACCAAAGATATGACTTGCCTTGAATCTTGATGAAGTTATTCGCGCTCAAAATTCCGACAATTCAACTCGTCTCACTCCGAGCAATCTATCTAAACCAAGCACACAAGGTTGCACACAATAAATCAACAATCCAAAAGAAGGCAAACAAAATTTCGAAACTCCAAAAAGAACCGAAACAAAAAGGTTATTGAAAACAGATCACAAAAACGTTCAAGGTGGGTTGCAAAGTTTCTAGAAACTAGGGTTTAACTAGGGTTTCAGTTTGTAAAAGAATCAATCAAAACTGAGTTGTAAAGCAAAAGTTACGGTAAAAAGAAACATGAATTTGAATCTGATCAGATTTGATTGTTTTCGAAAGTCAGAAATCAAAGTTTAGGGTGGTGCTGGATAGAGGGTTTCGAAAGAAAACCGTGGGCTTTGGAATCACGCAAAACGGATCTACGGCCAAGAAGGTATTACAAGAACGAATCTACATAGGATTTACAAATCTTTTGATCAAACGAAAAAATATTTTTCTCAAAACTTGATCAAAAAGCCAAGACTGCAAGCTCCCAGTGCTCCACAGACTGAAGAAGGAGTGCAAATTCCTCCACGCACTCCAATCCGCGCAATGCAGGATCTTGGCATCTCCCTGGGCATCGCTCCAGAAGACCTCACTACGTCCAAGCTTATGGTGGGACCGTCTGCTACAACCAGCCCTGATGTTTCACCATGATTAATACGCCTTTTATCTTTCATGTGGGAGTGGGGTGTAGTAGTTATGGTTTTCTGTTTAGTCTGAACTTTGGTGATCCTTTCTAGGTCTTTTGGTCCGACTGCACTGAGTGCTCTCATGTCTGTTATGCAGACATGACTTTTGCTATAAACAATATCGTTAATTATGAATAGTTCTCATTATCGTAATTGGCGTGTTACGTGCTGGAATGTGCGTGGTCTGAATTCTGCTGAGAGACTGCGTGATGTTGTCAGAACCCCAACTAGGGTAAGTGCTAGGGTTGTTTGATCCCTTTGCATCATGCAAAAATTCCAAAAGAAATTCAAAAATGGGGAAAAGAAAAGCCCTGAGAAATTAAATCAAATGGCCAGATAAAAATCTTTTTCCAAAAATCATTTGAATGTTTGGAAATTTCCTAGAATTGTTGCTGATCATTGCAAAAGTGGTTTGGGGATTTTTCCCATGCCCATGGAATATTCAAAAATTCAAAAGGTGCCCTGGAAATTAAATTTGACCCCTATTTGAATTGGAATTCAAATGTATTGAATTTCAAAAATGTCCAAATTCTATATGTGGCTAGCTACTGGTCACCTAGTATTTATAAAATTAGTTGGGAATTTTTATAAAATGTTTTGGTATTTAATTATCAGAACCAACAAATGAAAGAAAAACAAAGCAGAAAGAAATTTGGAAGAAGAAAAGAGGCCTACATCCCTTACCTCTCGGCCCACCTGGCCCATATGCCTCAGAAGGCAGCCCAGCCTGCCAGGGGCAGGGTTGTCTTCAACCTCTGCCTTCTGGCAGAGGCGTGGCGGGCATGCCGGCCGAGGCTGCCACCTCCTGCTTGATCCAGGGCCTCCACGCCGTCTTCTCGGCGTCGAGGAGAAACCCCAAGTCTCCTCTCCTCATTTCCCCCTTCTCCCTGGCCTTCCTTCTTCCTCCCCGGCGAGAAACCGAGCCGACCCGTAGCCCTAGCGGAGCACGCCGCCGTAGAGCTCGTGGCCACCGTGACCCTTTCGACGCCGCAAGTTGTCCACGAGATTCCCCGGCATCGTCTTCTTCGAGCTGCGCTTTCAATTTGGACCGGGAGCCAACGGCGACGACGTCCTCTTCATCGAGCCACTGCCGGGCGCCGTGGACGCCGTGGACGCCGGCGAGCGATTCTCCCCCGTCAGTCCTCCTCCGGCCTCCTCGACGGTCCCTTCACACCCAGGGTGAGCGTGTGCTCTTTTTCCCTCTCGCCGTGCTCGTTTCCGTGCCCCGCAGCAGCGTCTTCGTCTTCGCAGAGCTCCGGCCGCCGCACTTGTTGACGCCGACGTCGCCCCCATGCCCCTGGAGACCCCCTGATGGCTTCAACGTATGCAGGAGCTTGCGGGCTTCAAGTTGGTGGTTCCCCCGTGCCCTCCTGTGGCCAAATCCTCAGTCCGGCGAGAACGCCGTCGTGCCCGAGCCGCCGGCGTTAAGCCGCCGGGCACTTAAACCCTAAATGACCCACTAACCCACCCTGCACCCACTGACAGGTGGGGCCCCCAGCACTAATAACCCCTCTGTTAAGTTAACAGAGAGGGGATTAACCCCCCTGAGGCTGACACCCTGGACCCACATGTCAGCCCCCCCACTG
Source organism: Bromus sterilis (assembly GCA_950022295.1). Taxonomy (NCBI): domain Eukaryota; kingdom Viridiplantae; phylum Streptophyta; class Magnoliopsida; order Poales; family Poaceae; genus Bromus; species Bromus sterilis. Next base: position 178,963,827 of record OX465601.1, on the reverse strand, counting down.
ATGTCAGCATTGCATCATGCTGATGCAATAAATCAAATTCCATAAAAATAGAAATGAATTAAAAGAATTACAGAAAATACAGAAAATCATATAAACTTTGGAAATTCATAAAAAATTCATATGAACTCCAAATTGGACAAATAATATATGAAAAATGATCAGCATAAAATTCTCTATCCAAATATGAAACTTTCAACCATGTTTGAGTTGACTTTAAAATGGGACCAGTAGCTTTTGCTATTTGGCTTAATTGGAATTAATTCAAATTTAATTCAAATGCAATTCAAATTTTAACCATTACAACGCAAACATGATCACTTGAACTTCAGAAGCATATCACACACATGATCACATGTTTTAAAATGATCAAACTTTTTCAAATGCAAATTGGTTAAATTGAAATTCATATGTGGAGTTTGAATTTGCATTTCAAATGCAATAAACTTCATTTAAATCAAATGTACCACAAACCAGCACCATCTACTTCATGTCACAACAATATCATGTGCTTGTGCATTTTACTTCCGAAGTTGTCCCCCTTGTTGATGATTGTTTCCGGTACCAGCTTTTTCGAGACGGTGATCACCCCCGAAGGAGAAGACCACCGTTAAGACCTGTGTATCGTGAGCAAGGCAAGCAAACCCCATTGATCATGTCTATAAAATCCCAATTCCCTCTCAGTCTCGCTTATGCATGTTTAGGAGATCATCTTGTATCGATTCTATCGCATAGTTGAACCCATATCCGATGCATGACCTATCATCTTGTCACAGTAGTAAGCAAACCACAATCCTAGCTGACATAGGAGTTGATTGATATCATGTGGCCCCTGCAACTGATGATGTTTATTGCATGCTTAGTGATACATTGAGGTTGCTTTTGATGTGAGTCGGGATGATGGTGAACATGGTGTTGATGAAAGTGAAACTGTGTCGGTGAATCCACCCTAATACAAGGTGAACGATGAGAGGCTGTGTAGGAGTACACAGTGGGTTGTCTCGTTGAGCACCGCCTTAAGCATCGAGTTCTTGTATGGTAATCCAAGACAAAGAGTACAACCACACATTGGGCTCACTGACCCCTCTCGGCCTAGTACCTTGATCCGTGTCGACGTCCAGGAGTCACATTAGTTCGGGCTTTCCATTTGACATGTGCATAGAAAAAGAACGAAGGAAATGGTTGCATCATATAGATATGTGGGTGCACCTGTGAGGCAGGAAAACCATCTGCCAGAGGTGGCGTCTCGGTCACTTACATTGTTTGAGTCCGTTTCGTTGATCCAGCCGGGCTCTCGAGCGGAGGAAAACTCAGATAGTCGACTCCTGGAATAGACTGGTTGTGAGCGAAGTGTCGTGGTGAACATCCTCGCTGTCACCTCTTGAACGGTGGCGAGACCAGGCGGTAAACGATGGTCATGTGTGTGTAGCTTACACCCTTGCAAGGTTAACAAAACTATTCGAATAGCCACGTCCGCGGTTATGGACTACTTGGAACCTGTACCTGATTATTAGACAACTTGAACTGGATACTTCTAAAATACACCAAGATAAGTGTGAGTGCTATGGCGTGCTTTCTCGTGGGGAAGTCGAGGAAGGCACCATAGTGGTGTATTGGTTGGAGATGTAGTGGACTCGTGTACGCTTCTTACCTCAAGTCTGGTATTCGTAGTTCAGGATTAGCCAAGTCAAAGCTGGCACTTCTGCATGATGAAACCCCTCCTCCCTTTACCTTGATACTTGAGCATGAGTAGTGTAGTTCTGATGTAAGTCTTGCTGAGTACGACTTTGTACTCACGTTTGCTTATTCTATGTTTTAGATGAGAAACCGGACCCCGATGGAGTCACTGAACTGAAGCTCGACGTTGACCTTGGTAGTATAGTCCCAGACAGTAGTCTGGTCCCTCGTGGAAGGGCATGTTTGTTGTACAAGGCTTCTCTAAGCCATTTGTTAAACTTGTCTGTACCCAGACCTAATTTGCTTCCGTTGTATGATGTAATGTTGATCACAGACATGTGATCTTTGTATGCTCTATGTGTATATCAATAAAGAGTACTTTGTAGAGTTATGTGATGATACCTGCTGTTCATACTAGGCATGTATGCTGCGTGTATCTTTATAACATGCATGTCTTAGTATGGGTTTTCGAGACCTTAGTTGTGATCTGGCTGGCGGTCTTTTATACACCAAGTGGCCCTTAGATGTGCGCAGATTGGGGCATCGCGATGCGATTGCTCGTGACTCTGTCACGTGCACACTTTGTTGTATGATCGAGCCCGCCCTAGACCCCGACTAAGTGATCGGGCTGGAGTAAGTCTATGTAAGAGTTAGGATCCAATCGATAACATGGTTGAGGCGACTTGTCTATGAGTATGGGATTCACCACCCATAAGCATTTAGACTTGTGAGCGGACGTTGAGGACCCATCTCAGTTGATCATCCGGCCTGGATGGGATGCCCCTCACGTTTGAGGCTTTCCGAGAGCGTTCTGTGCTTGGCCTTGTCTGCTTAGACAAGTGGGTACGGCTCTCGGCTCTCCATGTGATTGTATCGTGACTGGAATTTCATATGCTAACCCCGGGTCCCGACAGATGTGCGTGCTAAAATTGACGAAAGTGGTTTTTCTATTATTTGCCTTCGAATGGTCAGAAAGTTTTGTCCTCGCAGATTTGATAATTTTTCTTTCTCCCCTTCCGTGGGAGCCTCTGGTGGGCTTATTGTGGTCTGGTGTTCTACCATGTTTAATGGGGCCCTGGTGGACTCCAATCGCTTTGGCATTACAATATCTTTCACCTCTGTCCATAATGCTGAAGTTTGGACTTTGGTCTCTGTCTATGGACCTTGTCAGGGTCCAATGAGGGATGAGTTTGTGTAATGGCTCTATGATCTCAATATTCCTAATGGTGAAAATTGGCTTCTGCTAGGGGACTTTAACTTCATAAGATCATTAGAGAACAGAAACAGGCCTGGTGGTGATCTTAATGACATTTTCTTGTTCAATGAAATTCTTGTCCACCTTGGGATTCTAGAACTACCACTTAAAGGCAGAGCTTATACTTGGTCTAACATGCAGGATGAGCTTTTGCTGGAACAGTTTGACTGATTTTTTACTTCTAGTTCTTGGATTTCTGCTTACCCAAACACTATTGTCCTACCCATGGGCAAGACTTCATCTGTTCATGTGCCTTGTATTGTGTCCATTGACACAGCTATCCCAAAGAGTGACCTTTTCAGGTTTGAAAACTTTAGGGCTGAGCTACCTGGTTTCATGGAATGTGTGCAGAATTCTTGGAATGCTCCTGTAATGGCCAATTCTGCTGCCACCACTTTGTCCAAGAAATTTAAAAGGCTAAGATATGCTCTTAAAAAGTCGTCCTCCAACATGGCATCTCTTAAGAAGGTCATCCTAAAATGCTCACAGGTGGTGCTAGCTTTTGATTCTCTGGAGGAATTTAGACTACTAACAAGGCCTGAGTTCAACTTCAGACAAATTGTGAAATCTCACCATGAGCATCTTCTCAGGTTACATTTTTTATATTGGAGGCAAAGATGTACTATCAGAGACATTAAGGTGGGAGAGGAGAATTTTAAATTTTTTCATGCCATGGCTTCTGAAAGAATGAGGAAGAACTCCATTTCCTCATTACATGCTCCTGATGGTTCTGTTCTCACTGATCATGAGCAGATGGCCAACTTGCTGTGGAGTTCTTACAGAAGGAGAATGGGGGTTTCTCAATGTATCCAAATGGAGTTCAATCTCTCTGAATTAATCCACCCTGTGGAGGGTTTACAGGATCTGGCCTCTCCTTTCACCCACACTGAGATCAATGAGGTTCTTAAGGATCTACCTGTGGATAGAGCTCCTGGGCCTGATGGCTTCAATGGATTATTCCGAAAGAGATGTTGGTCCATCATTCAATCTGACTTTATGAGTCCGATTTCCCAGTTTGCTGATGGAACTCTCAAGTTGGAGTGTCTCAATGGTTCTTTAATTGCCTTGATTCCAAAAACGCTAGCTCCTGTTTGCCCTAATGATTTTAGGCCTATATCACTGACCAACACCTGTCTGAAATTTCTCACAAAGTTACTTGCTAATAGACTTCAGAAGGTTATTCTTCAGTGTATACACTTGAATCAATATGGCTTCCTTCAGCCAAGATCCATTCAGGATTTCTTAGCATGGGCTTTTGAGTACATCCACCAATGCAAACAGTCTAAAAAGCCATTACTAATTCTGAAGTTAGATTTTGCAAAGGCTTTTGACACCATTGAGCATGATGCTGTCCTTCAGGTTCTGGAGCACAAGGGGTTTTGTCAAAAATGGATCAGATGGATTAAAGAGATTTTAGGCCTGGATCTTCATCCATCCTTTTGAATGGAGTGCCTGGTAAACAGTTCTACTGCAAAAGAGGGGTTAGACAAGGGGACCCTTTGTCTCCTCTTTTGTTTTGACTGTCTGCTGATCTTCTACAGTCAGTAGTTAATAACATGCTCCATGATCAAGTCTTGACACTGCCTATTCCTTCACATGATCTCAATTACCCCATCATTCAGTATACTGATGACACTATCATGGTAATCCATGCTGACGAATCTCAGCTTTTGGCAATCAAGGATATGCTTATTAGGTTCCATGCTTCCACTGGTCTCAAAGTCAATTTCAATAAATCATCTTTAATCCCCCTGAAAGTTGATGAGGCTATGACTGCTCACCTGGCTGAAGTTTTTGATTGCTCCATTGAACAAATGCCCTTCACTTACCTTGGTTTAACTCTTGGTACCACCAGGCCCAAAATTCAGGATCTTATGCCTTTGGTGGATAGGGTGGAAAGAAGACTCTCTACTAGTTCTGCTATGTTGAACGAAGGGGCCAAGCTACAGTTACTCAATTCAGTCCTATCCTCCATGCCTATTTATCACCTTTGTAGTCTTGCTATCCCTCAGGCATCATCAAACAACTAGAGAGAATTCAGAGACATTGCCTCTGGAGAGGTAATTCAGATACTCCAAGACAATCCCTTGCTGCATGGGAGCTAGTTTGCAGGCCTAAGAAGAAAGGTGGGTTGGGTATCATCAACTTACAAGTGCAAAAAAAAGCTCTACTTCTGAAGCATTTGCATAAGGTTTATAATAAGGATAATGTTCCTTGGGTCTCTCTTATTTGGAACACTTATTATAGTGGCAATGTCCCCCATGTAACTATGCTTTGTGGATCCTTTTGGTGAGGGATGTTTTCAAACTGAATGACCTATATAGACCAGTGGTATCTGTCATGGTCAATGCTGGAGACTCTAATCTTTTTTGGTCTGATGGGTGGCACATCAATATCTCATTTAGACCTCTAAGGGATAGATTGCCTCATCTTTTATCTTTTGTGAAAGATGACAAACTATCTGTTCATGATTTTCTGAGCCTGGAGGATGAAGATCTTTTGTTTTACTTGCCACTCTCACAACAGGATGCATCTGAGTTCTTCATTCTCAAGGATTGGCTAGTTGATTTCCAAAGAGATCCCCAGGCTGCTGATTCTTGGCACTGGCCTGGTAAGCATGGTTATACTTCCAAGGGGTTTTACAATCTTATGCATTCCAATATGCCAACTGATTAGTCTTGTGCCTGGATCTGGAGGAGTAAGTGTACCATGAAGATCAAAGTTTTTCGTTGGCTCCTGCTGTATGATAGATTAAATACTAAAGATCTGCTAGTCAGGAGGCATTGGAGATCACCCACTGAGAACAATTTTTGTGTGCTTTGTCACACACCTGTTCTGGAAGACAGATTACATCTGTTCTTCTCTTGCAACTTCAGCTGTAGAGTTTGGAACTACTTGCAAATTACCTGGGGGGCCACTGGATCCTTGCATTCCTTCTTACAGCAGGCCAGAGATTCATTTGGTCAGCCTTTGTTCATGGAAGTCATGCTTACAACTTCTTGGTGTATTTGGATAGTCAGAAATGGGAAGACCTCCAGGAATGAGAGACCCTCTTTTCATTCCTGGAGAAGGCACTTTGTGCATCATATCACCCTGCTTTCACATAGATTGCAGGGAGATCCTAAAACTAGGTTGCTTTCTTGGATTAATTCTTTGCACTAGTATAGGGTGGGTTTAGATTACTTCCTGTCTTTATTTTTCCTGCCTATTTCATCTTGTAATATTCTTTGAGAACTCTTGGTTCTCCCATGCAATAAAATAATGTGGAGCTCATGCTTAACAGTCTTAAAATTCAAAATAAAATAAAAATATGTGGAGGGTTTAGAAACAACCAATTGGACGCTAGTTTCATCTAAAACGGAGCAACGGTTAAAAGTTACGGCGTTTTTACAAACCGCGGCGGGTAGACTTTGACGCGACGAAGACGACGGTCCGGACGATCTTCGGCGACAAAGAAGTTGTCTAGAATGTAGAGATTGACTAGGAGATCACAACGGTGGTGGTGATGATCCCCAACGTCGTCCGTACGGGCGAGGCGGTGCAATGAACCGAGCGCGCTCCGATGAACTCCCGTGGTGCGCACAAAACTTGGAGATCAATCTTGTGCAAGAAAAGAAAGAGGGAAAATATGTCCATTAGATGCACAACGAAGAAAGAAGTCGGTATGAAAAATCTAGGGTCAAGGGGAGGCTCACCGGCGACGGGATCTACCGGCAAAGTTGAAATTTTCCGGCGAGATCTACCTCGAAATTGGCTCGATTTGGGGCGGTTTCGGACGAAATTTTGTGAGGAATCGGTGGATAGGAACGTGGGGTATTTAAAGGACAAGATTTCGTGGGCAAAGTGCAAACCAAAAGAAGTCCTAGGCGAACACGAGCGCATCTGTGCGCGCTGGAGTCCGACACGAACTCCTGTTCGTGTACGCTGGAGCAGAACGAGCGCACGTGCGCTCGTGCGTGATGGGCTGGCTGCAGCGGAGCTGGCTGGCCCGCTGGCCTACTGGCTGCTCGGCCGGCTTCGGCCTGGCCTTGGCCGGCGCCCTATTTTCTTTTTGTTAACGACTTAGTTTTTTTAAAACCGACTATAGAGATATTTTTTAAATAATAAATAACTCCAAATAAAATAACGAAATGTAAAAAAACAATAATAACAATAATAAAATATATTTATTTATTTTTAACACAACTTCAGAGAGTTTTATAAAATATTTTACAACTCCAAAAATTCCCAAATAACTTTCTAAAATCTTAGGTTAATCTAAATAGAATATTCAATAACTTTTTATCAAAAAGAAAGATCAAAAAAACTTTTTCTAGTAAATCCAAATAAAACCAAAGTAAGGTTTTAAATCATTTTCAAATGAAATTGAAGAAGTCATGTTATCTTACCTCATTTAATTATTTTTATTTTAAATATAAAACTATTCAAAATAAGATCCAATAAAATAAAATGAAAACTTTTATTTGAAACATTTTCCCAACTTTATTTTATTTATTGAAGTAGTCATATTACCTTCTCTCTATTTTTATCTGTTGGATTTGTTTTAAATAATAAATGTGAAAGAACAAAAAATGAATATTAGGGAAAGTCCTTTTGTTCCCTCTCATTTTAGTATTCATTTAAACTCCAAAAGTTTCAGATCCTAGTCTATCTCACACAGATCAATTACACACAAATCAAGCAAGACAATCATAATTATTTAATATTTAGAATTTTGGGATGTTACATGGTCATCCTCTATGATCATGTTGTGCATGATCACACACGCAACCATCATCTCCCACATCTTTTGGCTCCATATTCTAGCACGATACCGAACAATAGCCTAACGATACTAGAGCACACCAAATGCACGCTCCACATTCTTCCTCGCACTCTCATGTGCTTGAGGAAACCTAGCCCTCTTCTCTCCCTGAGGTTTAGAATTTTCTTCACAAGGGTTGACCACTGAGGATAGATACCATCTGCTAGGTAGTATATTTTATTGTAATCGTGGCCATTGAACTCAAAGTTAACCTCGGGGTTTGGAGATTGTCTTCATCATCTGGCGAGACATCCGACGAACAAAGAAAATGCTTGAAAAATAACTCATCTCCACTGTCCATTGTACCTTGTTGGCAAAGTGTCGAACACCTTGTGGGTGCGGTGAAGCAGTGGCCGACGCACGACCAACGACGCCCATAGGAGCGAAGGCGCAACGTCTATGGCCGCGCAGTAAGTCGGTGGAACCTCGTCTACGACCGATCGATGTGAAGCCGATGAGGGAATCCGGCGTAGGGGGGCGGCGGCGGCGACCAGCGCAAGGGCCGAAGTGGACGGACGACACCGAGAGAGAACCGGTGCAGGGGCACAAATAAGTGGTGGCGGCAGCAGGACACAGGTAATGGTCCAGCAGCCGGCGCAGGGGCTCAGAGAAGTGGCGACGACGAGATAGGTGGAGGTGGTGTAGGGCGTGACGCCTAGAACATAGTAGAAAAAATTGATGAGTTGTCCAATGATGCGTGTACCAAAGGAGGAGCTGTTGGGGCATGCGTCACGCTACGCTAGTGCCAAATAAAATTTTCCTATCGCGCACAACCAAGATCAGTGTTGCTGGGGATGATCTACGTGATTAGGGATTACCACTGAACGCGCAATCGTGGCAACGGAAGGAGAGTTGGCGATGCACGTCGACGACCGCTCCTCGAATCACTCGAATCGATCCCTCGTACCGATCCCACGAACGGAGTCCCGCGATCCGATCACGCAAACAGTTTTTCCAAGCGTCATAGGTGCGGCGCCTACAAGGGATGTGCACGTATAAGGAGTAGCGCCAGGCGGCAGACTGCTAGGTCCGACCGCTTGGCCTAGAGTTGGAGTGGCGGCTAGGGTTGTGTAATGACCTATACCACATCGGGGTTCTCCCTAGACCTTATACATGCATCCGTGGAGTGGCCTCAACCCCTGAGGCAATCCGGATCGTCCATCCATCATCCATTAGGATCACATCCAAATGGGCTCCTTTCCCCTTAAGCGCACGACCCTATAGGTTCAGAGACGACCCAAATCACATCCGGTTTGATAGTTGGTAGCGGTTCTAGCACAACGTTGTGGCTCCCATATGCACGTAAAGTCATAAGACGAACCATTACAAAGTGTCATATGCAACATGACTTTTGCCTCACGATATATGTGGTCAATCTCAATGCGAGTACTTGTCATCCTTGTGATAGCTTGACCTCTCTTCTCGAAACCGTGATACAGATTCCTGAACCGGGTTAACACTTAACCCATATCACATGGCCATGCTTTCTGAATCTTATCACTCGAGAGGGCCGAGAGAATATCTCTCCAAGGTGGATGGGTGAATCCCATCTTGATCAACCATGTCTCGCGGCATGTATCATGACTCACCCGAAAGCTACCTTTGTAACTACCTAGTTACGTTGTAGCGTTCGATAAACCCTAAGTGAGTCATTCCCCATCCCGAGGACATGCGAGGACCTTAGTTCTATGACATGTCATATACATTGTATTGAGACTAACAGATGATGGTATCTCGCTGCGTCTCAAAGTGGGTCTTTGTCGAACTCAGTGATCCCATCACTAAGTCCATACTATTGGGTAGCATCTCTATGCCCATGACTTGTGAAACATAGTAATCAACCGAATCATATACTAGTCAAGGATGTGTGTCCGCATAACCTTATCAACTAGGGATCATTAGAACAATCATCATAGAATATATAGTCTCACAAACAAGTCACATACTTATTGATACATATTAGTGATAATTTTTAAGGACAATATAAATAACTCATAAATGCATAAGGAGATAACAACATAACATGATTGCCTCTAGGGCATTTCTCCAACAGTCTCCCACTTGCACTAGAGTCAACCAGTTAGGCATCTAAGACCCATGGCTCTTATGTGCGCCTCATGCTTCGGCAACAGGAGAGGCTTCATCAAAGGATCAGCAACATTTTCATCCGTGTGTACTTTGCATACATTTATTTTACTATCCTCTACAAATTGTTGTATCAGATGATAACGCCTTTCTATGTGCTTGGATTTCTGGTGATGCCTTGGCTCCATGGCCTGTGCGATGGCACCTCTATTATCACAATAGAGTTCCAATGGGTTTGCGGAGTATGGAACCACACCAATTAAGGAAATGAAAAAAAATTATCCAAACACCTTCATTTGAAGCTTTAGAAGCCGCATAGATTCATTAACTGTCTCTTACTTCAAACTTTTCAAGCTCACCGCACCTCCATTCAGAATGTACACATAACCATATTGCGAACGAAAGTCTTCCCTGTCGGTTTGGAAACTAGCATCGGTGTAACCCTTTACAATGAGCTCATCCTCACCTCCATAAACATGGAACATATTCTTAGTCCTTTTCAAGTACTTCAGGATATTCTTAACCATTGTCTAGTGGTTCTTGTCTAGATTATCCTGGTATCTGCTCATAGCACTTAAAGCATATATAGGAAACATCTGAGCGAGTACATACCATAGCATACATTTTAGACCCGATGGTTGAAGCATACAAAATCTTATCCATACGTCTTTGCTCATCAGGAGTCGGTGGACCCTGAGTCTTGCTGAAAGTAAAGGGTGTGGGAATGAGATCACCACAAGTGAGTCGGGGACGCGGATTTATCCCTAAGTTCACACTCCTTTGAGGGAGTGCTAATTTCAGTTGAAGAGGTGCTCAAGCCAAGGATCGGGGGTGCTACAAAGTACATAGCTCATCGTAATCTCCCTTTCGAGTCACCCCCAATGGATGAGCCTCAATTCACTCGGGGTTGGTCTTGAAGGCGACCACCACACCTTTACAAACTTCTCCGAAGCACAACACAAGCACGAAATATTCCGGAGGAACCTTGACCACCTAGGCCACTTCACACCCTTCCCCGAAGCACACCACAAATGGAAGCTTCCGGGGGAACCTCGACCACCTAAGACCTCTTCACATACTTCTCAATAGATCACCAAATCAATACCACCAAACCGTCTAGGAGGCGGTAGCCTCCAATAGTAATAAACTCACGAACTCTAACTCAAACAAATCGATGTGGGGAGCTCAAACCAATGCAACAAATGCAATGCAAGGTCAAGCAACATATGCTCAACTTACTCTCCCAGTCTCACAAGATGCATCTCAAGAGGGTAGGAGATTGAAGAGAGGGGAAACAATGGAGGAGATCAACAAATGGCTCCAAGATCCATACACAAATCACCCTTCAAATAGAGGGGAGGTAGGAGTTTGGGGGAGGTGGTATGGGGCTCAAAAGAGTGGTAGGAATGTGTATGAACAACACCCAAACTACTGGGGAAGAAGACCCCTTAAATATACACCACCAAAACTAGCCGTTGGGGATCCAACAGACACTTCGTGGGCATCCCCGTGTCCACGAGGGTCGGGAACCCGTGCACACAGGGTATCTAGGTAGGTTACCCATCACCCCGTTTGTACGGGGTCAGGACACCGTGCCCACGACGCTCCGTGTCCACGGTACACCCCGTGCCCACGAGGTACCCAGGGACAACCCAATGCAGGAAATTGAAACATGCATATCTTTTTCATACGAACTCCGATTTCGATGATCTTGGGCTCATTTTAAAGCTATGGACAAGCCCAAGGTCCTCACATAGAGAACCACCCAAGATCAAACAAGAAAGAATGATGCAAAATATGCAAAGGTTTGAGAACTCCATGTACGACATGATCAAGCTACTCTCCCAATAGTCCATCTTGATAGTACGATTATCAAACCTATAATCTGATCACCCACCAAGCTCCATGAGACCGGTAAAACTAGGAAAACCTAGCTAAGTTATACCTTTGCCTTGTGTATTCCTATTATTGCCATGTATTTATTGTTTCTTCCCCTCTCTTATTGTCCGGTAGTGTAACAACCCAGTTTTTGCAAAAAATAATCATTTTTGTTTTCGGTATGAATTGTTTGATTGTCTGATTTGTTTGCGGTGTTTGCATCCCCGATTTATTGATCGACGATTATTTTTTCCCCTCTTATCTCGTACCGGACGGAGACCGACCCTTGCCACCCTAACACTCGACCTTTGCGACACCGGGTTTCACCCAATCACCGTCGCGAAAACCGCACGAGACCAGCCGAAGCCAACGAAACGAAAACCCCGTTTAATAATTAAATGGGTTATTTTTATAGCACGCCGGAAAGTGTTCTCGGAATGGTTCCAGCGCGAGGTCAACGCCTCCGGCTCGACGCGCTGATCGCGCAGTTCGAAGTTTTACCCGAATCGGAGGTACTACGGACCCCCAGCGGTCAGAAATGTGAGCACCGCGCGCGCGAGAGAAAAATCGGGGATGTTTTTGCAAACTGCCAGCCACCGGGGCTATATAAAGAACACCACACTCCCACCCCCTTTCTAGGGTTTCCCTGGCCAAAAATGTGCAGCCACCCCCCTCACAAAACTCAATTTTGCCCATTTTTGCCCAAATTTTAGCCTCCCTGCGATCTGGACCGTTGGATCGGCCGATCCAACGGCCCAGATCCACCTAGCCTCTCCACCTCGTCTCTCTCCTCCAACCTTCTCCAACCTGTGGGCAGCACAAGGCCGCCGCCGCCAAGCTCCGGCCGCAGCCGGCCAGCCACCCTCGCGCCGGCTCCCCTACTCCCCTTCCCCTGCCGTGCTCTCACCTCCTCCCTTCTCCTCTCTGCAGAGCACAGCCGCGACGCCATGGACACGGCTCGGCCAGCCCAAGCTCACGGCGGAACGCTCGCCGCCAGCACCTCCCACCGGCCGGGCCCGGCTCCATCCGGCCGCCCTGCCCCTCTCCGCCGGCACCTGGTTCCCTCCTCGCCGCCGGCTGGCCGGCGAGCCAGCCGCGCCGCTGCCCGGCGGGAGGAGCCGCACAGCCTCCCCAATCTAGCCGCTCCAACCGCTGGTGCCTGGTGGGCCAGCCCAGGCCACCACGGCCCAGCTCCCTAGCCAGCCAGCCCAGCCCGAGCAGCAGCCAGGCCGCAGCCCCCCTCACCAGGCCAGATGGGCCACGACCCAAAGGTGAGGCTGCCCCCCTTTTTTATTTTTTTATTAGTTCTATTTTTTTCTGTTGGGCCCAATAGCACTAGTTTCGGCCCGTTTAGTTTTTTTTGCTAGGTTTATTTATTTATTTAGGCAGATTGTGTTATTTTATTGCGATGCTTATATCTTTTCATCGGTAGCTCCGATGGAGACGCATTCTACATGAAAGTTGCTCCGTTTTGCGCATAGATTATTAAAATGTTGCTTGTTGCCATTTTTGAGCTTGTTTACTTGCTGTTTGCCTGCTAATTACACTGTCTGCCACTATAAACTGTAACTGCAATAACTTTTTAACCGTTGCTCTGTTTTAAATGTTTCTTATATGTAACTTGACTAGAATTGCATGTAGATTGTGTTTATGCTACTCTTTCTTTCTAATAAAAATTATAAAATATTGTTTAGGGCAAAAGAGTACCAAATGCAATATTTATCGTGGGGTCCATAATAGTTGGCATGTATAGGTTTTACCCCCACTTAAATTGACTAGCTTAGGTAGATTATTTGTGCTTCACCTCTTGCCATGCTTGTGTGACATGCCATGCTTGAGTGAGATGCCATGTTAACAACCTTTGCTCACCTGTAGCTAAGCAACTTGAACCACCGTAAACGTGCGGTATTCGTCGTGTGTGACCGATACCCCACTTAACCTGTTAGTAACCGCTCTCGATGGTAGGTGCGTTGTCTCGTGTTGCCTTCTTGTTGTTGCTTGATTGTGTTTTCCTCGTAGTAATAGATGCTTGCTCGTTGATTGCTTTCTAGTGTTTACCGTCTTGTGTGCTTCGCGGGTACCCTTCGGAGACGATGCGAGCTTGCGATCAACTACACCTTCGGAACCCGACTTATCAACAGGCAAGGACTATACATTACTTATGATCCATTCTATTTCAACCAGCGGTTTGCATGCTAGTCTAGGTTAGGTTCGATGTTTGATCCTACCACATGTTTACAGCTTCTTTCAAATCGATACAACCATGTCCCCTCCCAGCAAACCTTGTACTTCTATGTTACTATTGCTCAATTCTCAGCCCCTTCTTAGTATGCATGCTTAGGATGCTACGATATTACCCCTGTTACTCCTTGGTTTGGGATATCACGTTATTATTATTGTTGTTGATGATATGATTATTATAATGTTGATTATATTCGACGAAGAATGGAAGGTCTAGGCTATCCCGCCCCGACGCTTTGTTCCTTTCGAGTCACCTAGGACCCAAGTTTCGGGTATTGGTTTTAAGACTGAGCGTGCCTAACCGCGTGTGGGATTTTATGGGGTCCCCTTTTCTTACCTATCTAGCTTCGAACATTTCTAGTGGTGGCCCGAGTTGATTTACCATTTGAAACCCCGTGTGTGTGCTTGGTGGATCCCCTTGCAATTTTTAAACAACCCGGACCAGCGAAGACATGGTTTCCATGTTGGTCCACCTTTGACCGGCGAGGGCCCGAGGCCTCACGTGAGGCGTCTCGGTAACCCAAACCCTGTTGAGACGGAAGAGTCCGATCCGAGAGCGTGGCCAGCTTTTGGATTGGGTGTCGACTCCTCGGGGGCCACCCGGATTTGTTCGTTGTTAGTTAGAGGGACCTGTCGTTTCGGATCTCTTGGAACTAAATCATAAAATGGTTGCCTATGATGGGTAGCAACTGAGAGAGATGGACGTGCGTGCGGAGCCTTGTAATGGGCAGTTGGTAGACCTCTGCAGGGTTAAATCTTGTCGAGAAGCCGTGTCCACGGTTATGGATGACTTGAGACCTACTCCTTTTTCATAGACAAAAACAACTGAGATAATGTTAATATAACTTGATCAACGTGTGTGTGCCTTGATTGCTTCTTCTTCGTCGGGATGCCAAGAGGAGGACAAGGATAGGATAGGTGTTATGTTTGCGTAGTAGGTGGATAGCAGACTTGTTGGAGGCGATTCCTCATCGAATGCTTGGCTGCTTATCTTACTCTCTAGATCGTTAGTCACTTCATAAAAGCTAGTGCGGCAGCAACCTCACCACTTACCCCTTCCTTACCGTAAACTACTAGTTGTCCTAGAATGACGAGTGATGAAGTCCTTGCTGGGTCAAATGACCACTACAGTTGGATGCTGAGTACCTCTGTACTCATGATACTACCCCCAAACTCTTTTCAGGGTTTTGATCGACAACAGGTATGGTGATCAACGTTTCACGTGGAGACTCGACGACGACTAGTTAGGCGGATCCCGACGGAGGGCCTGGACCCGTGTGGTTATGGGGATCGATGTTTTCTCTTTGCCAGTAGGCTTTTGATTGTAGTCTGTACTCAGACATGTATCTTCCGCTGTTGTATTGTATTAAGGCAGTTGTATGCCGATTGTATGAGATGTTGTATCCTTGTATCTGTAATGTTGTGATATCATGTTGGAAATCCGGGGCATATGACTTCGTCATATGTCGCGGTGGGACCGATATGTGCTTCGTCCCCGGATCTGGATGGAAACATCTAGATCTGGAACAGTACCGCATATCGGGCCTTACAACTTGGTATCAGAGCCTTACCGACCGTAGGATCCCTTCTCTGGCCGAAGTCGAGTCTAGACAAAAACTATTTTGTAGTTACTAAGTTAGTTATCGGAGAGTAGCAATCTTTTTACTCCTTACCCATGCTCTGGTCAGGACAAGTGTCGTAAGTGTTTTAAATTCTTGCCTTATCCCCTTCAAACTCTAGGATCTCGAGTGTGGGGAGTATCAGAACCGTTACAATGATTTGCTTGGGAAGTATTGTTTCGATTCCGAGCTCAGGTGGGAATTCCTGTAGTACCTTTTAGCTTCTCCGAAATCGGATATCATTTGGGTCATCCATTGCCATCCATCCTTTTTCGGGTGTTTTCACGACTTGCGTCGGAAAACACTATCCCTTTGACCAGGTTTTAGCTGTTTTTCTTCCTCTTGGCACAGACGGTTTCGTTCTTCCGACGATGTCGTCTCTCTGCGGAAAGTTTTCTCGACCGAAGTTCGACGTCGACATGGAGCAGAGTCCCTTGTTGGTGGTGTTGAAGATCGTCGTCTCTCTTTTCCCCCTTCCCCTCTCCCCCGGATCGTCCTGGATCTCGGGACGATATCCCTTGTTGCTGGTGTTGTATTCTAACAGCCCAGTTTTTGCAAAAATTAAATTTTTTTGTTTTCGGTATGAATTGTTTGATTGTCTGATTTGTTTGCGGTGTTTGCATCCCCCATTTATCGATCGACGATTATTTTCCACCTCTTATCTCGTACCGGACGGAGACCGACCCTTGCCACCCTGACACTGGACCTTTGCGACACCGGGTTTCACCCGATCACCGTAGCAAAAACCGCACGAGACCAGCCGAAGCCAACGGAACGAAAACCCCGTTTAATAATTAAACGGCTTATTTTTATAGCGCGCCGGAAAGTGTTCTCGGAAACGGTTCCAGCGCGAGGTGAACGCCTCCGGCTCGACGCGTTGATCGCGCAGTTCGAAGTTTTACCCGAATCGGAGGTACTGCGGACCCGCGGCGGTCAGAAACTTGAGCACCGCGCGCGCGAGAGAAAAACCGGGGATGTTTTTGAAAACTGCTAGCTACCGGGGCTATATAAATACCACCACACTCCCACCCCCTTTCTAGGGTGTCCCTAGCCAAAAATGTGCAGCCACCCCCTCACAAAACTCAATTTTGCCCATTTTTGCCCAAATTTTAGGCTCCCTGCGATCTGGACCGTTGGATCGGCCGATCCAACGGCCCAGATCCACCTAGCCTCTCCACCTCGTCTCTCTCCTCCAACCTCCTCCAACCCGTGGAAAGCACCAAGCCGCCGCCGCCGCCGAGCTCCGGCCGCAGCCGGACAGCCACCCTCGCGCCGGCTCCCCTCCTCTCCTTCCCCTGCCGCATTCTCACCTCCTCCCTTCTCCTCTCTGCAGAGCACAGCCGCGACTCCATCGACACGGCTCGGCCCACCCGAGCTCACGGCGGAGCGCTCGCCGCCGGCACCTCCCACCGGCCGGGCCCGGCTCAGTCCGGCCGCCCTTCCCCTCTGTGTCGGCCCCTGGTTCCCTCCTCGCCGCCGGCTGGCCAGCGAGCCAGCCACGCCGCCGCCCGACGGGAGGAGCCGCACAGCCTCCCCGATCCAGCCGCTCCAACCGCTGGTGCCTGGTGGGCCAGCCCAGGCCACCGCGGCCCAGCTCCCTGGCCAGCCAGCCCAGCCCGAGAAGCAGCCAGGCCGCAGCCCCCCTCACCAGGCCAGATGGGCCACGGCCCAGAGGTGAGGCTGCCCCCTTTTTATTTTTTTATTAATTTTGTTTTTCTTTCTGTTGGGCCCAATAGCACTAGTTTCGGCCCGTTTAGTTTTTTTGTTAGGTTTTATTTATTTATTTAGGCAGATTGTGTTATTTTATTGCGATGCTTATATCTTTTCATCGGTAGCTCCGATGGAGACGCTTTCTACATGAAAGTTGCTCCATTTTGCACGTAGATTATTAAAACGTTGCTTGTTGCCATGTTTGAGCTTGTTTACTTGCTGTTTGCCTGCTAATTACACTGTCTGCCAATGTAAACTGTAACTGCAATAACTTTTTAACCGTTGCTTTGTTTTAAATGTTTCTTATATGTAACTTGACTAGAATTGCATGTAGATTGTGTTTATGCTGCTCTTGCTTTCTAATAAAAATTATAAAATATTGTTTAGGTAAAAAGAGTACCAAATGCAATATTTATCGTGGGGTCCGTAATAGTTGGCATGTATAGGTTTTACCCCCACTTAAATTGACTAGCTTAGGTAGATTATTTGTGCTTCACCTCTTGCCATGCTTGTGTGACATGCCATGCTTGAGTGAGATGCCATGTTAACAACCTTTGCTCACCTGTAGCTAAGCAACTTGAACCACCGTAAACGTGCGGTATTCGTCGTGTGTGACCGATACCCCACTTAACCTGTTAGTAACCGCTCTCGATGGTAGGTGCGTTGTCTCGTGTTGCCTTCTTGTTGTTGCTTGATCGTGTTTGCCTCGTAGTAATAGATGCTTGCTCGTTGATTGCTTTCCAGTGTTTACCGTCTTGTGTGCTTCGCGGGTACCCTTCGGAGACGATGCGAGCTTGCGATCAACTACACCTTCGGAACCCGACTTATCAACAGGCAAGGACTATACATTACTTATGATCATTCTATTTCAACCAGCGGTTTGCATGCTAGTCTAGGTTAGGTTCGATGTTTGATCCTACAACATGTTTACAACCTCTTTCAAACCGATACAGCCATGTCCCCTCCCAGCAAACCTTGTACTGCTATGTTACTATTGCTCGTTGCTCAGCCCCTGCTTAGTGTGCATGCTTAGGATGCTACGATGTTACCCCTGTTACTCCTTGGTTTGGGATATCACGTTATTATTATTGTTGTTGATGATATGATTATTATAATGTTGATTATATTCGACAAAGGATGGAAGGTCTAGGCTATCCCGCCCCGACGCTTTGTTCCATTCGAGTCACCTAGGACCCGAGTTCCGGGTATTGGTTTTAAGACTGAGCGTGCCTAACCGCGTGTGGGATTTTATGGGGTCCCCTTTTCTTACCTATCTAGCTTCGAACATTTCTAGTGGTGGCCTGAGTTGATTTACCATTTGAAACCCCGTGTGTGTGCTTGGTGGATCCCCTCGCAATTTTTAAACAACCCGGACCAGCGGAGACATGGTTTCCCTGTTGGTCCACCTTTGACCGGCGAGGGCCCGAGGCCTCACGTGAGGCGTCTCGGTAACCCAAACCCTGTTGAGGCGGAAGATTCTGATCCGAGAGCGTGGGCAACTTTTGGATTGGGTGTCGACTCCCCGGGGGCCACCCGGATTTGTTCGTTGTTAGTTAGAGGGACCTGTCGTTTCGGATCTCTTGGAACTAAATCATAAAATGGTTTCCTGTGATGGGTAGCAACTGAGAGATGGACGTGCGTGCGGAGCCTTGTAATGGGCAGTTGGTACACACCTGCAGGGTTAAATATTTTCGAGAAGCCGTGTCCACGGTTATGGACGACTTGAGACCTACTCCTTGTTCATAGACAACAACAACAACTGAGATGATTTTAATATAACTTGATCAATGTGTGTGTGCCTTGATTGCTTCTTATTCTTCGGGATGCGAAGAGGAGGACAAGGATAGGATAGGTGTTATGTTTGCGTAGTAGGTGGATAGCAGACTTGTTGGAGGCGATTCCTCATCGAATGCTTGGCTTCTTATCTTACTCTCTAGATCGTTAGTCACTTCATAAGTGCTAGTGCGGCAGCAACCTCACCACTTACCCCTTCCTTACCGTAAACTACTAGTTGTCCTAGAATGACGAGTGATGAAGTCCTTGCTGGGTCAGATGACCACTACAGTTGGATGTTGAGTACCTCTGTACTCATGATACTACCCCCAAACTCTTTTCAGGGTTTTGATTGACAACAGGTATGGTGACCGACGTTTCACGTGGAGACTCGACGACGACTAGTTAGGCGGATCCCGCCGGAGGGCCTGGACCCGTGTGGTTATGGGGATCGATGTTTTCTCTTTGCCAGTAGGCTTTTGATTGTAGTCTGTACTCAGACATGTGTCTTCCGCTATTGTATTGTATTAAGGAAGTTGTATGCCGATTGTATGAGATGTTGTATCCTTGTATCTGTAATGTTGTGATATCATGTTGGAAATCCGAGGCATATGACTTCGTCATATGTCGCGGTGGGACCGATATGTGCTTCGTCCCCGGATCTGGATGGAAACATCTAGATCTGGAACAGTACCGCATATCGGGCCTTACAGGTAGTCTCGACGTCCGCTGCTGATGCCCCTGTGATCGACTACTTCATCGACGACCGTACCTCTACTGTTGAGATTCCAGGCAAGCAGAGCCATTCTCTTCCCCAGATATCGCCTATCTTTCTGTACTTTTCTTGTACTAGGCATATGCTGCTGCTGCTACGTTAGAATCCTATTCAAATGCATAGCCTGTCTTTGTTGCCCCTTGATGTACCTTCTTTTATCCTATGCTGCCCTATAATTATCTTATACTCAGCAGTAAACCCTGCGCATTGTTAGCTAGGATTAGATAGTGGGCCGTGATCACTTTGGGAGTGACACGGATGAAATTTATTATAATTGCAACAGGTACGATACAATGCAGACACCGCCTAAGGCCCCTACCTCAGCTCTGCCGAGCCACAGCAAGTGTGAGCTATCGAGGAGTAATCCTTGTACTCCACTCGTTGCTGACTCTGTATAGCCGCCATAGGGTCCTGAACAACGGTTGTCCTTAAAGGTAAGAGTCGGGCGACCCAATGGTGCCCGTGAGAGGTATTGCGACGGGACGACAGAGAGGGTACGACCGACGTACTGGTGACCCTGGACTCTGATCGTTGTCCTCAAGAGTTGCCAAACCACGAAAGTCGAGCTCCTCCAGGAGCACACGCGAGACAAGGTAAGGAGTCGGTTCACCTTGTTGGTAACCGCGGAGCTTTGAAGGGACGACAGGGCAGGCACCGACGTACTGGTGGTCCTGGCTGCTGTTCGTTGTCCGTTGTATTGTTAGTCAGGCAACGATAACGGTTGTCTGCGAGATAATAATAAAATGACTAATGGTTCAGGTGGATGACTTGAGAGACCCGTTGGTCTGTACGCACTACCTTCACGTGGGGTTAAGGTTTGGGCCCTCCGCGTTGTGGTCTCGTTCGAAAGCTCTGAAAGACGTGCATTTTCAGCACTGTGGTTGGGTCGGATCGTGCTGCGACACTGGATCCACTTGGCGCACAACGACCCTGAGTGCGAGAGGTGATGGCCGATGAAGCTCTTGCGCTTAAGACTGTAGACCGGTGGGGACCTCTCTGATGAGCCGTAGGATGGGCCTCGACTTGTCGGATAGCCTCGGTGGGGCATTCCCTAACAAGGTGTACGCCACCCTGGAGATCCGAGCGTTCAGGCTGAACAGTAGTGCACCCCTGAGGGGAGTTGGATCTATTCGAATAGCCGTGTCCACAGTAACAGGACGCTTTATGCTGAAGCCAGAGCCTACTACTACAAACTAATACTATTAAACTGTTGGTTCCGGTTTCTTTTCCTCGCAGGGAGCCGAGGAAGGGAACTCGGAGGCATTTGTAATTATTAATTATTACAACTTACTATTATACAATGCTGCAACAACTTCTGCTGTAGTGTTATTACATTCATGCTATTGAACTGTTGGTTGTTCTATTCTTGTGCTGCAAGACTCGTCGGAAGATGCTAGTCTTCGATAGGCCTAGCTTCTCTTCCTTATTCTGATTTTTACCTTGCAGTCCACTATATACAGCCTAGTTGGAGATATGCCCTAGAGGCAATCATGTTATGATGTTATCTCCCTATGTATTCATGAGTTATGTGTATTGTCCTTGAACATCATCACTGATATGTATCAATAAGTATGTGACTTGTTTGTGAGACTATATATTCTGTGATGATTGTTCTAATGCTCCATAGTTGATAAGGTTATGCGGACACATATCCTTGACTAGTATATGATTCGGTTGATGACTATGTTTCACAAGTTATGAGCATGGAGATGCTATCGATAGTATGAAATTAGTGATGGGATCACTGAGTTGGATAGGGACCCACTTTGAGACGCATCGAGATATTGTCATCTGTTAGTATCAATACAATGTATATGCCATGTCCTAGACCTGAGGTCCTCGCATGTTCTCGGGATGAGGAATGACTCACTTAGGGACTATCAAACGCTACACCGTAATTGGGTAGTTATAAAGGTAGCTTACGGGTGAGTCATGATACATTTCACGAGACATGGTTGATCAAGATGGGATTTGCCCCTCCAATTTGGAGAGATATTCTCTGGGCCCTCTTGAGTGATAAGATTCAGAAAGCATGGCCATGCGACATGGGTTAAGTGTTAACCCAGTTCAGGAATCTGTATCACGGTTTTCGAGAAGAGAGGTCAAGCTATCACAAGGGTGACAAGTACTCGCCTTGAGCTTGAGAACATAATATCGTGAGGCAAAAGGAATGTTGCATATGACATTTTGTAATGGTTCGTCTTATGACTTTACGCATATATGGGAGCCAGCATGTTCTTCTAGGAACCGCTACCGACTATCGAATCAGATGTGATCCGGGTCGTGTCCATGTATACGTGAACCTATAGGGTCGCACACTTAAGGGGAAAGGAGCCCATTCGGATGTGATCCGAATGGATTATGGATGGAGGGTCTGGATTGCCTCAAGGGTTGAGGACATTCGACGGGCGCCTATATAAAGGCTAGGGCGAACCCCAAAGGGGTACAGGTTGTACCACAACCCTAGCCGCCACTCCACATCCAGGCCGAGCTGCCGGAACTAGCAGTCCGCCGCCCGACGCTCCTACTTGTATGTGCGCATCCCTTGGAGGCGTCGCACCTATGTCGCTTGGACGAACTGTTAGTGGGATTGATCGCGGGACTCCGTTCGTGGGATCGGTACGAGCGATCGATTCGAGGATCAGCCGCCGACGCACATCGCCAACTCTCCTTTCGCTGTCGTGACTGCGCGTCTAGTGGTAAACCCTAATCACGTAGTTCATCCCCAGTAGCGGTGATGTTGGTTGTGCGCGGTAGAAATTTTTAATTTGGCGCTAGCGTAGTGCACCGCATGCCTCAACAGCGGTATCAGAGCCTCTTCTGCGTGGTGTTGAATTCGTTATAGAATTTCATATGTAGATCGGATCATGTGATGGTAGATCAGATTGGTTTTGCATGTTTGAGGTTCTTGATTTCATGATATGTCCCGAGGCGCGAGCTACTTAGGTCGTGCCACAACTTATCCCTGGAGGTCGGTTATCCGCCATAGGGATAGAAAGTGAGCCGTAAATCCTATTGTGGCACGTGGATATCACTAGGTGATTGATCCGGGACACGGATCAGGACACGGCGTAGATATGATCTACGCTGTCCAGAAATCTGTGAGCAGGTTCGGTTCAGAGGCCATATCTTGGTCATATGAACTCCGATTGAGCTCCGTGACCTACCATATCTTGGTTACAGTTAATTAGGAGATTTTTCGCAGACCTAATTTGACTAGAGCTAAAAGAGGTTTAGACGGCGGTAGAACGTCTAACTTGGTTTGGCAGGGAATGGTTGTGATCTGGTATAGCCCATTGTGTATGTTGTTATTCATGACCTGCGTGTCATGGTTTTGACAACCGGCTGGAGCCATATGGTTGTCTCATTATTGTACTAATGACCTGCGTGTCAACTTTTGGAGCCATGTAATGTAACTTACTTTCATATCTATTAGCACTTCGCGGTTGACACTACGGCGTGGAGATGGAGATCACCACGAAGACGACCATACTTGGAGATGGAGATCGCCATGGGAGGTTCGCACACATGGAGATGGAGATCACCATGCGCTATGATAAAGGGGATATACCATATCACTTGTATAAACTTCCTGTGAAAGTTTATCCCTTTATGCATCCTTCTTTGACATGGTAGATGTTTTAAGTAGGATGATCCCTCAAAGAATGTCAAGTAAAATTTGCGTCCCCAATTGCTGCATATCACATGTCATGTATGTTTAGTAGTAGGCCTATAAAATTAGGGTGCTGCTAGATTTCCTTGGCGTGATGGCTTTGTGTCGGACACTTACTCACATAGCACTTAGTTAACTTGTCGAGGCTATCAAAATAGTTTCGGGCTTCGGGGCATAGAAGTTGGTGTGAATGTGATGCGCATCAACAAACAAGAGTCGTATTAATTCGCTCCATCGGATCCTGAATCACTTAGTGTCAACTAGAGGGATGTTGAACTTAGTGGGAGTAATTTTATTAAAGCGTTTAATATGAATTGCTCTTCATGAATACGTGTCTTAGTATTTTGCATTTTATGTTGTAGATCATTGGAACCACCTGCTCCAGTTACCAATTTTGCGTTGAAATCCATCCTTGAGAAAGATAAACTGAATGGAACAAACTTTACCGCCTGGTATAGAAATCTGAGAATTGTTCTCAAGCATGATAAAAAGGAAAATATTCTAGAGGAACCGCTTCTAGAGGAACCGACTGATAATGCCACCGCTGCTGTTAAGAATTCCTATCAGAAACTCAAGGACGAGTCTACTGAGATCAGCTACTTCATGCTGGCTTCTATGGAGCCCGAGCTGCAACAGCAGTTCAAAGACATTGGGCTTTTGATATGATCGAGAGTCTTAAGGGCATTTTTCAAGTTCAGGCGAGGATCGAAAGGTTCAACATCTGCCAATCCCTGATGGATTGCAAGCTGAAAGAGGGTGATCCACTGAGCCCGCATGTCATCAAAATGATGGGATACATGCAAGCTTTGGATCGTCTTGGGCATCCGTTGACTCCTGAGTCAACTACAGATACAATTATGGGTTCTCTTCCACAAATCTATAACTCGTTCATTACGAACTTTCATATGCATGGCATTGAAAATAAGCCCACTGAATTGCATGGGATGCTTAAGATAGCAGAGCAGGACATTAAGAAGGGCACACATCAAGTGTTGATGGGTGCAGAACACAGCCAAGTTCAAGAAGTCATGGACCAAGAAGAAGGATAACACAAAGGGAAAGGAAAATGATGTGATCTCGACTCCAGCCCCGGCGCCTAAGCCTCGACCTGACGCAGAGACCATTTGCTTCTATTGCAAGGAGAATGGTCACTGGAAGAGGAACTGCAACAAGTGGCTCGCTAGCAAGGGAAAGAGCAGTGGGAGTACGTCTTCTGCAGGTACACTTGTTGTATATGTTATAGACATTTATCTTGCGGATATTTCTAATAGTTCTTGGGTATATGATACCGGATCGGTTGTTCACATTTGCAAATCGATGCAGGGACTAAAAAGAAGTAGAGATGTCACAAGAGGATAAGTTGACATTCGCGTCGGGAATAAAGCAAGAGTTGCTGAATTAGTCGTCGGCACCATGCAACTTAATTTACTTTTTGGATTTGTAATGGAGCTTGATAATTGTTATTATATTCCATCGTTAAGTCGAAACATTATTTCTGCCTCATGTTTGATGAGACAAGGTTATGAATTCATTATTAAGGACAATGGTTGTTCCATATATTTGAATAAGATGTTTTATGGCTTGGCTCCCGTTGTGAATGGGTTATTCATTTTGAATCTTGAAGGTGAATCTGTCTATAATATAAATGCCAAGATGCTTAAACCTAACGATCTGAATACAACTTACTTTTGGCACTGTCGGCTTGGTCGTATTAGTGAAAAGCGTATGAAGAAGCTCGATGATGATGGACTTTTAAATTCGTTTGATTTTGAATCATTCAAGACATGCGAATTGTGCCTACTCGGCAAGATGACCAAGACACATTTTTGCAAAGAGTTGCGAGAGGGCATCCGACTTGTTGGAACTCATACATACTGATGTGTGTGGACCAATGAGCACAACTGCTAGAGGTGGTTACCAGTACTTCGTGACATTCATCGACGAATTGAGCCGATATGGATATATCTACTTGATGAGGCACAAGTCGGAAACCTTTGAAAAGTTCAAGGAGTTTCAGAATGAAGTAGAGAATCAACTCGGCAAGACGATCAAACTTCTACGATGAGATCGTGGAGGTGAATATCTGAGTCAAGAGTTTGATGATCATCTCAAGAGTAAAGGAATAGTTCCACAACTCACTCCTCCTAGAACACCACAAAGAAATGGTGTATCGGAACGGAGGAATCGCACCTTGTTGGACATGGTTCGATCGATGATGAGTTAGTCAGATCTACGGTTGGCATTTTGGGGTTATGTTCTAGAAACTGCAGCTTTCACACTAAACAGAGTACCATCTAAATCCGTAGATAACACACCATATGAGATATGGACTGAGAAGCTTCACAGTTTGTATTTTCTAAAGATTTGGGGTTGTGAAGCGTTTGTCAAGCGACTTCAGTCGGACAAGCTCGCACCCAAATCGGATAAGTGCATATTCGTGGGATATCCAAGGGAAGCCTTAGGGGTATTACTTCTACAACCGACAAGAGGGCAAAGTGTTTTTCCCTCGACACGGTACCTTCCTTGATAAAGAGTTTCTCACTAGGAAGGCTACTGGGAGGACGATGCAACTCGAAGAGGTTCGAGATAAACCACTCGGGGAAGACACGGCAAGTGATGCCATTATGGCAGAGCCAGTCAGTGAACCCGTGGTTGAAGTGGCACCCGTACCATGAAGGTCAGAAAGGCTGCATAATGCAAGCAATGTATCGTTGTTGGACAACGATGAGCCTTTGACATATGCGGAAGCGATGGTGGATTCAGATTCTGAGTTATGGCTTGAGGCCATGAGATCCGAGTTAAAGTCCATGGATGAAAATCAAGTTTGGAACTTGGTTGATCTGCCAAATGGTGCAAGAACCATTGAGTGCAAATGGATCTTTAAGAAGAAAACTGACATGGATGGAAATGTTCAAATCCATAAAGCTCGACTTGTCGGGAAGGGGTTTCGACAAGTTCAAGGAATTGACTACAACGAGACCTTCTCGTCTGTAGCGATGTTTAGATCAGTTCGGATTATTCTAGCTATAGCTGCCTATTTCGATTATGAGATTTGGCAGATGGATGTTAAAACAGCTTTCCTTAACGGAAATCTAGATGAGGACGTGTATATGATACATCCCGAGGGTTTTGTCGATCCAGAGAATGCTAGTAAGGTATGCAAACTTCAGAAATCCATTTATGGATTGAATCAAGCATCTCGGAGTTGGAATATTCATTTTAAAGAGGTTGTCAAATCATTTGGCTTCATCGAGAACGAAAAGGAACCTTGTGTGTTCAAGAAGTTTAGTGGGAGCTCAATCGTATTTCTAATCTTATATGTGGATGACATATTACTGATTGGGAATGACATTCCAATGCTTGAAGATGTCAAGGACTCATTGAAAAATAGTTTTGCAATGAAGGACTTGGGAGAAGCAGCTTACATTTTTGGAATCAAGATCTATAGAGATAGATCAAGGAGGCTTATTGGATTACACCAGAGTACATATATTGACAAGGTGTTGAAAAGTTTCAACATGCATGAGGCTAAGAAATGGTTCTTGCCTGCGTCACATGGCATTCATCTAAGCAAGACTCAGGGTCCATCGACTCCTGATGAGAAAAGAGGCATGGATAAGATTCCGTAGGCTTCGTCCATCAGGTCTATCATGTATGCTATGGTATGTACTCATCCAGATGTTTCCTATGCTCCAAGCGCTATCAGAAGATACCAGGCTAATCCAGGCGAGAGCCACTGGACAGTAGTTAAGAGCATCCTAAAGTACCTGAGAAGCACTAAGGATATGTTCCTAGTTTATGGAGGTGAGGATGAGCTCGCTGTAAAAGGTTACACCGATGCTAGTTTCCAAACCGATAGGGATGATTTTCGTTCGCAATCTTGTTATGTGTTTATTCTGAACGGAGGTGCAGTGAGCTGGAAGAGTTCCAAGCAAGAGACGGTAGCTGATTCTACAACAGAGGCCGAATACCTTGCAGCTTCTAAATCTTCAAAGGAAGGTGTTTGGATAAGGGATTTCATTACCCTACTTGGTGTGGTTCCAGACTCGGCAGACCCGTTGGACCTCTATTTTGATAATAGTGGTGCCATCACACAGGCCAGGGAGCCAAGGCATCACCAAAAATCCAAGCACATAGAAAGGTGTTATCATGTGATACGACAATTCATAGATGATGGTAATATAAATGTATGCAAATTACACGGATGAAAACGTTGCTGATACTTTGACGAAGCCTCTCCCGATGCCGAAGCATGAGGCACACGTAAGAGCCATGGGCCTTAGATGCCTAACTGATTGACACTAGTGCAAGTGGGAGACTGTTGGAGATATGCCCTAGAGGAAATCATGTTATTATGTTATCTCCTTATGTACTCATTACTTATTTGTATTGTCCTTGAACATCATCACTGATATGTATCAATAAGTATGTGACTTGTTTGTGAGAATATATATTCTATGATGATTGTTCTAATGGTCCCTAGTTGATAAGGTTATTCGGATACATATCCTTGACTACTATATGATTCGGTTGATGACTATGTTTGACAAGTCATGAGCATGGAGATGCTACCAATAGTATGAACTTAGTGATGGGATCACTGAGTTGGACAGAGACCCACTTTGAGACGCATCGAGATATTGTCATCTATTAGTCTCAATACAATGTATACGCCATGTCCTCGACCTGAGGTCCTCTCATGTTCTCGGGATGAGGAATGACTCACTTAGGGACTATCAAACAATACACCATAACTGGGTAGTTATAAAGGTAGCTTACAGGTGAGTCATGATACATGTCGCGAGACATGGTTGATCATGATGGGATTTGCCCCTCCACTTTGGAGAGATATTCTCTGGGCCCTCTGGAGTGATAAGATTCAGAAATCATGGCCATGCGACATGGGTTAAGTGTTAACCCGGTTCAGGAATCTGTATCACGGTTTCGAGAAGAGAGGTCAAGCTATCACAAGGGTGACAAGTACTCGCCTTGAGCTTTAGAACATAATATCGTGAGGCAAAAGGAATGTTGCATATGACATTTTGTAATGGTTCGTCTTATGACTTTACGCATATATGGGAGCCGACACGTTCTGCTAGGAACCGCTACCGACTATCGAACCAGATGTGATCCGGGTCGTTTCCATATATACGTGAACCTATAGGGTCGCGCGCTTCAGGGGAAAGGAGCCCATTCAGATGTGATCTGAATGGATTATGGATGGAGGGTCCGGATTGCCTCAAGGGTTGAGGCCATTCCACGGGCACCTATATAAAGTCTAGGGCGAACCCCGAAGGGGTACAGGTTAGACCACAACCCTAGCCGCCACTCCACCTCCAGGCTGAGCCGCCGGACCTAGCAGTCCGCCGCCCTGCGCTCCTCCTTGTACGTGCGCATCCCTTGGAGGCGCCGCACCTGTGGCGTTTCGACGAACTGTTAGCGGGATTGATCGCGGTACTCCGTTCTTGGGATCGGTATGAGGGATCGATTCGAGGAGCAGCCGCCGACGCGCATCGCCAACTCTCCTTCCTCTGTTGTGACTGCGCGTCTAGTGGTAAACCCTAATCACGTAGTTCATCCGTAGTAGCAGCGATCTTGGTTGTGCCATGTAGAAATTTTAAATTTCGCACTAGCGTAGCACACCGCGTGCCCCAACAAGCACCCCCTTTCCATTTGATACAAATTCATAAATGCTTAGTAGCGGACGTAAGACTCGCGGGTATGCTAGTTACTCACCCTTGCTTTATTTCCCCCTTTTTGTTTTTCCTGATCGGCCGCTGCAGTCGATATTGGAGTCCAGGAGTAGGAGATCCCAGGAGGAGCCTAGTACGACGTCGAGTTCCCGTTGACCCGGAGTAGTTCAGTGGATCCCAGGCAGGAGGACTTGCCTTTTCGAACAGTGTCTCTAATGTTATTTGTGCTAGCATTCTTATGGAAACACTTGACTAACTATGTCTGTACTCAGATATTATGTTTCAATTAACTTTCGTATTTGGGTCCGTGCGACCCCCTTCATTGTAATATTGGTTTATCCTTTTGTGTTTAGTGTTGTGATGTGATATTCTCACCGTGACACCTTGATATCGATCATGTACCCTGCGTGTATGATTACTATACATGATCGTAAATTGAGGGCGTCACAACAGTGCCAAAAGTAGGTTGTATTCACACCATTAGGTTTAATCCTCTTGACATTTATATTATAGGCATATTTAGCTTCAAGATTCATAATGAATAACCCATTCACAACGGGCGCCAACCCATAAAACATCTTATTAATATATATAGAACAATCATTGTCCTTAATAATGAATTAATAACCTTGTCTCATCAAACATGAGGAAGAAATAATGTTTGACTTAACGATGGAACATAATAAAAATTATCAAGCTCTATTACAAATCCAGAAGGTAAATTAAGTTGCATGGTACTGACGAGTATTGCAACAGTCTTGCTTTATTCCCGACGCATATGTCAACTTCTCCTCTTGCAACATCTCTATGTACTTTTAGTCCATGCATCGAGTTGAAAATGTGAACAACCGATCCGGTATCATATACCCAAGAACTATTTGAAATATCCACAAGATAAATGTCCATAACATATACAACAAGTGTACCTGTATAAGTTGTACTTCCACTACTCTTTCCCTTCTTGGCGAGTGTAAGTGCATCTAGTGCCCCTTTGAGGTTTTTGAGTATTTGATGACAAAATGGTTAAGGGAATGATGTGTTTGTGAGTATACACAGGAGAGCAGTCCCTGAAGAAGAGGTTAACCACAGTTGTTGACCCCCCAAAATGTTGAGGAACATTGAAGAAATCGGTGTATTTCCTGAAGACTGGCGAGGCACGAAATCCTGAGGAAACAGGATCCTGAGGCATTCGGATGATGCTGAACAAGCCGTGTGACGTCCTGAGGCATCTTGCGCTGAAGCCGAAGTTGAAGCGTAGTCTATGTTATGACTTTTGGAGGGGTTGAGGAAAATGAGTTCTGTATTTCTTAGGAAGTGCTCAAATATAAATCCTAAAGAAAACCCTGAGGAATTTCCCTAAGACTTGGGAGAGTTCAATCTCATCCTTTCCAACCAGATGTAGAGTTTTCACAGGAAATTCAACTGGTCCATCAAAACTGTGTCTTCAGTTCCTGGTGCTATTTCTTCAAACTATGTTCTTATGTTTAAGCACTGATGACCCGTCCTGATGCCTTCCTTTCTGAGTTTCCTCATTTCTGATTCCTCATGCATTGCCTTAGTTACACTTTAGCTCTGCAATATGTTGCTTTGTAGTCATGTCTACTTTCAATAAAGTTTTTGTGCTTCATTGCGTGTTAAGATTCCTCGATTTCGTATTGCCTCAGTCCTGAGGAAATTGAAACTCCTCAAGATATTTGAAATTATCCTATTCACCCCCCCATCTGGTCGATATACTGTGCTTTCAATTGGTATCAGAGCAAGGTAGTCCCTTGTTCTGTGTGATTCGGTTTAACCACCTGGAGTTTTAGTTATGTCTACCTTAGGTACAATGAGCGTTGCTTCAAACTGCCCCACCTTCGACGGTACAGACTACTTGTACTGGAAGAACAAGATGAGGATGCATCTTGAAGCCATTGACAAGGACCTATGGGATATTGTTGATCAAGGCATTCCTGAAGCTACCCTGATGACTTCCCCTGATGTTGTCAAGAGAAACTGGCAGCTTGATGAAAAATCTAGAAGCATCATTGGTGGCCACCTCAATAGGGCTTAGTTCAACCGTATCAGCGGTTTGGATACAACAAAAAAGATATGGACAACACTGTCAAAAGTCAATGAGGGAGTTTCCGCACAACGAGACTCTCAGGTTGATACACTTCGCAGTCTCTTCAACAGGTTCAAGAGGCTGGACAATGAACATGTGCAACAAAACTTTGACAGGCTCACTGACATATCAAATGAACTTCAAGCACTGGGTGCCACTGACATCACAGATCACGATGTGGTGAGGAAGCTACTGAGGTCCCTGGACGACTCGTTTGAGTTCCTATCACTGATGATTCAAGAACGGCCTGATTTCAAGACTCTCGATCCTGCTGACATTCTTGAGCGCCTTAATGCTCATGAACTGAAGCTCTCTTAGAAACGAGACTTATACGGTTCCACCCCAAAAGTCTGCGCGCTAAAAGCTAAGGCACGAAAGGTATCCTCTGATGAAGAGTCTAAGGCTGATTCTGATGATCCTAAAACCCTCAGTCAAGAACTGGCTCTCCTCACCAAAAAGTTCCAAAAATTCACGAAGAAGAATCGCTTCGGAAATTCCTCAAGATCTTCCTCATGAAGAAGCAAAGATGATGACTCAGTTGAGACAAGAAAAAGAGTCTGCCACAAATGCAAGAAACCTGGCCATTACATCGCTAAGTGCCCTCTTTGGGAAAAGGAAGCTAAGCTGAAGAAGAAGAAGAAGAAAGGGAAAGATGACAGTTCTGATGAAAGGTCAAAGAAGAAATCCTCAAGATCCTCAAAGACTGCTGGATACAAGAACAGTAACTCCCGTAAGGCTCGCGCATATCTAGGCAAAGAATTGGATTCTGAAGAATCTGATTCCGATCTTGAAGCTGAGGAAGAAGGATCTGAAGAATCTGAGGGTGTGGCCGGTCTCACTCTTGCCACAACACTAGTCAGTAAGTCAATCTTCAGCACTAAGGAATCTGTCACACACCACATTGATGATGAAGCTGAAGATACCTCTCCTACCTTCTGCTTCATGGCCAAGACCTCCAAGGTATCTTCTCATTCTTCCTGTGATGAGTATTCATATGAAGAACCGGATGAAAACTATGCTAAACTTGCTTCAAAGCAACAACGTGCACTTGAGAAAATTCAGAACTCATTAAACAAGAGTGATGATTTGTTGGTTGAGGAAATGACGAAGTCTCAAAAATTGACTGATGAATAAAAATCTCTTTAGTCAAAGTTTGATGACTTAATCAGTCTTCATGAGGCACTCATCACCGATCATGAGAAGCTGGCTCATGAGTTAATCAGGAGAAAGCAAGAACTTGAGCGGGTGAGGATGTCTCATGACGATCTGAAGAAAGAAAATGACTCACTCCTCTCCCAACAGATCATCATGCCGAATGAAGGATTTAATACTCCCTTCTTAAAGTGCATTGAACATGACCATATTACTTCTATACCTAGTTCTTCAATGTCTTCAGAATATGTTATATCAACTGCCTTTGTGGTATCTAACCCTCATCTGAGGATACCATGGACATTGCTGAAGAAAATGCTAGGTTGAAGAGTCTTCTGGAAACCGGTATGTTCAAGAGTCTGAAAGGGCATCAGATTATTTGTGATGTCCTCCAGAAACAGATCCTCAACAGGAATACGACGAAAGAAGGTGTCGGCTTCACCCGAAACCTCAATGTTGATGGCTCTTACCGGAAACCTGAGCAATACCCAAAGACCACATGGGTTCTGGCAAAGATGCCTCCTCCTGATCCCTATACTTTATCTGGATATGATAATGCTTCCTCAGATGTGTTGGTTGAGTCCTTTGACTCAAACTATAAACTGTTCAAAGATGTTAATGGTGAAGTATTCGACAGATACATCGGGACTAACTGCAGGAACAGTGCTCTAGTAAAGAAGATCTGGGTTCGAAAGGAACTCATCACTAACCTTCCTGTGAATGAAAATACAAATGATCTGAGGGTATCATCTGAGGACGATACCTCAAAGGGAAATGAGTATAACTATGTCTCAGCTAACCATTTTGTTCACAGGGAAGCTCCTCATAAGAATGCTTATTCATTTGTTTATCCTAATACCACTGTTTCGCGTCCCATTAGGCCTCATCACTCTCATCGTTCCTCATATGCTTCAAGGCCACCCATTAGAATGTGGGTGGCGAAGAAGAACTAATCATCTTTGCAGGAACGCGTCCTGAGGCAATCATAAACTTTGCAGCTCATATGCGCAGGACGATATTACTTGAGTCAGTTGAAGGAAATTTACATCATTTGGTTTCATGGAATCAATCCTGAGGAACATCCTAAGGAATTGATTCTAGGGAATCATAAATTCTTCAAGCTGATACTGGATCATAACCTGTTGTATGAGATACTAATTCCTCTGCAGGGGAAGACCGAATGGGTAATGGATAGTGGATGCACTAATCACATGACTGGTGATAGAAGTGTTCTCACGGAATCATCACTGAGTCCTTATTCGAAGAAAACCATCACCTTCGCCGATAAAGGTAAAAGTAAGGTATTGGGCCTCGGCAGAGTTGCTATCTCTCGAGACCAACACATTGGCAAAGTCATGCTTGTTGAATTCGTCGGATACAACCTGATGTCTGTGTCTATGCTATGTGGTCTTGACCTCGTTGTCATCTTCGGAAAATATGGTTGTGTGGTGTATATGGTCAGTGATAACTCCATCGTCTTTCGAGGAGTTTGGAAAGGTGGCCTGTATATTGTAGATTTTTCTAAAGGTCCTCAGGTCGCTACATGCCTCATGGCTCGAGCCATAGAATGCTGGCTATGGCATAGAAGACTCAGGCACGCTGGAATGAGTAATCCCCAAAAAATGGTTCTGAAGAAACGTGTCCTCGGGATTGAGGAAATAAGATTCACCAAGGACCGGCTATGTGGAGCTAGTGAAGCTGGAATGATGACCAAGGCCAAGCATCCTGCGAAGACCATCATGACGACAACAAGACCTCTGGAGCTGCTTCACATGGATCTATTCGGTCCTCCAAAGTATTCAAGCTTTGGAGGTAGTATGTATGCTCTCGTTATTGTTGATGACTTCTCATGATATACTTGGGTGCATTTTCTTCTCTATAAGTCAAAAACCTCAGCTATCTTCAAGCGCTTCGCCCAGCAAGTCACAAACAACTACAACCTGAAGATCAAGCACATTCGAAGCGACAATGCACTGAGTTCAAGAACATTGGTGTGGAAGAATTCCTCGACGATTTGGGCATCACTTATGAGTTCTCAGCACCCTATTCTCCTCAGCAAAATGGAGTTGTTGAGAGGAAGAACCGAACACTCATCGAGATGGCTCGAACGATGTTGGCGGAATACAACACTCCACTCATTTGGTGAGCTGAAGCAATCAACACTGCCTGCCACATCGTCAATCGAGTGTATCTTGATAAGTTCTTCAAGAAAACGTCTTACGAGCTAATGGTCGGTAAGAAACCCAATGTAAGTTACTTCAAGGTATTCGGTGCACCATGTTGGATTCGTAATCCTCATCACCAATCCAAATTCGCACCTAAAGCATGTGAGGGTTTCATTCTTGGTTACGGTATCAACTCGCACACCTATAGAGTCTACAATATTAGTCATCATAAAAAATTTGAGACTATAGATGTCAGGCTTGATGAATCTGACGGCTCGCTGATGTCTACACACGTGTAACATCCCAAAATTCTCCAAATTTTGGAATGTTAATAAAATTAAATAGATAATGATTGTTTGATTGATATGTTTGATTTTCTCTGGGATTTAAAACTTTTGGATTTTATTGAATATTAAAAAGAGAGGGAATAAAAGGACTTTCCCTAATATTCATAATTGTTGTCTTGGAATTTATTATTTAAAACAAAACCAACAAAATAAAATGAGAGAAGGTAATATGACTCCTTCAACATATTAAAAGGTTGGAAAATGTTTTAAATTATTATTGGAATTCTTCTGAATATTCTAAACATTTTTCAACTCAAGGAAATTCATTTGAGAGAATATAAAATGACTTATCCCCTTTTTAATGAAGTTGGAAAATATTTAGAAATAATACTTTAAAGTTTTCAAAATTTCTTATGAGTATTATAAATAACTCTAAAATTATTTTAGGGATTTTATAATGCTAAGAGAGTTTTTATTTCATTAAAATGATGTATTAAATATTTAAAGGAGTTGAAAAAGTTTTCCAATGGAATATTTTTGTTTTACCAAATTATTTATTGGTGTGAAAATTTTAAAATTTATATTTTATTATTTAGAAATTGTTGTTAATTCTTTTGACCAAATAAAAGTATTTGAAATAATTTATTGGATCTTATTTGATTTATGAAAAGTATTTTATATTCAAATAAAGTATTTAGAAAATGTTTTTATTTTTGTTTTCCTTTTTGGAAAATGTATTCATTAAATATTTTTTTTTGTATTATTTGAAGAATTTAGAATTTTATTTCATATTTTTCGGAGTTACGGTTGATTTGATTTAATTGTTTGAAGTTTCAGATTTTGAATAAAAAGAAAAAATCGTAGCCAGCCCATTAGTTGTTTTCTGCCCACGAGTGAAATTTGAGCCCGAGTAGGATCCGAATTGTTTTTTTTTGTTTTTGTTTTTTTCTGGCTATATAATTTTTTCAGAAAAATTCTTTTATTTTATTTTTTTCCAAAACCTAGCGGCGGGTCCCGCAACGCCGCCGCCGGGACCGCGCCGCCGTCGCCGTCTCCCCGGCTGCGCCGCCGTCGCCGTCTCCCCGGCCGCGCCGCCACCGGAGCTCCTCTCGCCGGAGGCCGGCCACCGCCACCGCGCGCCGCCCCGACCCGCGCCTCCCGTGACGCCACAGCCCGCGCCGGCCAGCGCGCCGCCCTAGCCGGCAGGCCGCCGGACGCCGCCCCGCTGGCCACCTTGTCGCCCCGCACCGCTGGAGCCGGTACCGCCGGAGCCGGTGCCGCCGGAGCAGCCACGGTGAGCTGCTCGCCGGCCGCCCGAGCCGCCCGCGCTCGCCGAGCCGCCAGGGCCGCCGCTGCCTCCGTGCACCGTCGCCCCCGTGTGCCATCGCCGCCCCCACACCTCGCCGGCCATCTCCTCTCGCCGGAGCAGCCGGAGTTCGCTGGAAAACGAGCTCGTCGGAGTCAACCCCGATCCAGATCTGGTCAACCGCCCTGCAGGGACCCGATCGCTTTTTCTGAAGAAAGATTATTCGCGGATCAGTCCTTTTTGCAGAGAAGACCTCGTTCTCACGCTCGCAATATCTTCTACACCGTAAGTCGGATCGAGGTGAAACTTTTTCCTGCGCACTCGTGTTGTTCTTTAGTTTAGCATGGTATCAACTTTTCAAACTTTTGCACACTTTTGAATTTGAATGTATTTTAAATTCAAATTCAAATCTCGGAGGACATATCTTTTATACCGTTGATCCAAATCGAGTGGTTCTTTTTTGCGTTGGATCACTCGTTCCATGTGCCTTATGTTTATATCATGTGTACACAAAAATTCACAAGTTTATTGATCTGTGTAAATTCAAATTCAATTCTATTTTGCACTTGCCATGACCTGCGTTGTGGTATTTCGTTTCACGTGATTCTTTTTGCATATCGGATCACTTGAGACATGTTATCGGTAAGATTCACACACTTTTTCATGTGGGCATGATATTCACCTTGAATTCATAAAGGTCCATGATCACAATTATTTACCAATGAATCTCTATCCGTTGACTCTCTCTAGGTCACTTCCACCGATCACCTTCGAGCACATCGACACCTTTGCACTTCAAAGCCCTTTTGTTTTGTTTCAAAAACTTTTGCGATTGTTTTGTTGATCTTTTGTTTTGTCCTTGTGATGTGGTGGCTTATTTGAGTTCCTTCGTTGCGATAGATTCTCGGAGATGACGAGTAGAGTTGACTGGACCGCGAGAGCGAAGAACTTCATCGAATGCATAAGGAAAGTTGCACTTTGACCATACCTCATCCTATGTATGTAGTACTTATCACCCTATGCATGTGTAGGAAGCTTTATATTATTATTGCTGCAAACCTGGTAGGATAGCCATATGATCTGATCCTGTAATCTTTTTCTCCCTAGTTCGTGTTGCTTATATATTGCTATGCTTGTAGATGAGGATTGGTTTGAGATTTCATTGAGCTATGTGAGGATTTAATGATTTGACTAGCAACCTTAAATAAAATTCACCTCTGGACGGGCAGGGAGTGCTTCCTGGGGGCTCGTGCCTTATCTAAGGCGAGACCAGGTTGTACCCCTAATGGTTGGTTCTGGTGGTTGACAGTACGTCATGGTGCTACCCTCTGAACGTAAGTGGGTGCCGTCCAGGCTCAAAAAGATCAGACATACTTGGTGACTAGGAGCTTCCATGTACAGCCGCTGGCCATTTGGGCTCTGGCTTAGTTGAGTACAATTTAGGAAGCCTCTCCCGTGCAAAGCTAGCAGATGTAGATGTGATAGGTGGTACCGTCTTGCCATTGGGTGTAGGTGACCTCTTTTGAAAGACTTCGTCTCAATCTTCGGGTTGAGTCCAGCGGGAAAAGTGTACTAACCTCTGCAGAGTAAAAACTAATCATGATTAGCCGTGTCCCCGGTTATGGACATCCTTGAGCTACTAGACATTACTGTTACTGGAGGATCTTGACAGATGACTCACCTTAATAAAACTTGAGTGGGCAAGATTTAATAAAGGGTGTGGATTGGAACTGGTGTGCCCAGTTCAATCTTAAGTAATAAGTTAAAATAAAATTTGATTTAGGTAGACTAAGGAAAAATCAGCTTTCTGCAAAATAAAACCATAAGCCTTCCTTTGATTTACCTTGCATGTAGTGATAGATCTGTTATAACCTTTTTCGTGTGACTTGCCGTACAAATCAGATGTACTGACCTGTTGTCGGGCTGTAACCTTTGGTGTTGCAGGATTATATACGACGAGTAAGTGATGCGATGTAGGGTTACGATGTCTATACTCAACTTTTCGGTGGAGTTGATGGACGCCACGAAGCTCTTATTGTTTTTCCGCTGTAATCTATTTGTAAGCTAGCCTTGAGCTATGCAGGTATGTTGTATTGTAATACTGGATCTTCGATGTAATATATATGACATGTGGTTTATTCTTGATATTACATCATGTACTGTGTGTGCTAGCTATTGATCCAGGGACTAGCACAGAATGCACAGAGACTCCGGTTTGTGAGGAACCGGGTCGTTACAACACGCTTCTATTCTTCTAGACTATGTTGGGCCTCCAAGCGCAGAGGTTTGTAGGACAGCAGCAATTTCCCTCACGTGGATGACCTAAGGTTTAACGAACTCAGGGAAGTAGAGGGTGATGATGGTCTCTCTCAAGCAACCCTGCAATTAAGATACAAGAAGTCTCTTGTGTCCCCAACACACCTAATACAACTAGGAGTTGTATAGGTGCACTAGTTTGGCGAAGAGATGGTAAAATACGAGTGATAGGTGTGGAAAAACAAAGTAATATAAATCTGTAATAAAAAGTGCAGCAAGCAAAAATGTGACAAAAGTGAGCAAAAACGGTTTAACAATGGTGGAAACAAGGCCTAGGCTTCATACTTTCACTAGTGGCAACTCTCAACAACATTAACATAGTCTAATCACATGATATTTCCCATAAAACAAGCAATTGAGACTTACTCGGAGGTCATTCCTTTGTGGTCCAGAGAGGACGAGAATTATGTAGGGCTACAAAAGCACACCTTAGAGTTCGTAGTTCTCAATCTATGGGTTTCCCAATGGCCATCCAAAGAGAGTACCAAAATCACCACAACATATATCATGGATAGTCAAAGAAAAGCACCAAGAGACTCTCAATCTTCAATCAACACACAAAATCGGAAATCACTCATGATAATATTCTTCTAACCCATGTCCAATAGACCGCTATCACCATTGTCTCGGGGATTATACTAGATAAGATCAAGTGAGTACATCAATCCAATACATAGAGGTAGGGGAAATATCATGGGATCACCCTAGATTAACATAACCTATGATCACAGCGAAGATCACATCATGGGAGAGAGAGAAGAACACATAGCTACTGGTAGAAACCTCAGCCCCGAGGAGGGACTACTCCCGCATCATGGAGGGTGGAAGCAACGTCGATGGAGATGAATCCCGGGGCACTTCCCCATCCCGGCAGGGTGCCGGCATAGGAATTCTGGTCCCCCGAAGCTTGTTGGCGATGGCGGCGGAGATCGAAATTGCTTCTGGAGAAAAGGGGTCTGGAATTAGGGTTTTCTCGATGGGAGTATAAATAAGTGCCAAAGGGGGCACCGGCGGGCCATCAAGAGTCCAGGCGGCCACCCGGCGCGGCCCCACCCTAAGCCGTGCCAACTGGCCGTCTGGGCACCAGGTGGGGCCCCTCTGGCCCTTCTTCGATGAATCCGGAAGCTTCTGGAACGCTGATTTTTTATCTAATTTTTCCCGAATTTTTGGAGAACTTTTAATATGGGGGAAACCTGAAATAGAAAAATAGCAGAAAACAGAAACTGGCACTGGGGTGCACTGAGTTCATAAGTTAGTCCAAATATGATCAAAAGTGTATGAAAGTGTATCTAGATCATAGCAATATCACACAAAACATGCATGGAGCAAGCAGAAATTATGGATACGTTTGGGACGTATCAACATCCCCAAGCTTAATTCCTTCTCGTCCTCGAGTAGGTAAATGATAACTAGCATAATTTCTGTGGTGACATGCTAGCAACCATATAAGAACTTTGAAAGTAAAGCAATCAATATATGTGATTCAATTCAAGTCATAACAGGAAAGAGTCTATATTAGCATTGAAACAAGCAACGAAAGAACATTAGGAGCAAGAGCTCTTAGCTGTCTGTGACTCGACTGTCTCCAAATGGTGTTTGCGTGCAAGAAGGGGGATACGGGAATACGAGAGAAAAATATTTTTATTGAGAACTCAATATTCTAAAGTTTCAAACTTGGTCTTCTTTGGAATCTTATCTTGACTCGTCCCCAGACCACTAGCCAGGTGCAAGTCAATTTGATCCACTCATTTTCGATATTTTGAGCACTCATGCAATGGATGAGCGTAAGCACGAAATTTGACACTTAGGATGGCAAACAGAGAAATATGGTGGAGGAGGAAGACAAGAAGGGTGAGAAAGGATCACATCAATTAGGTCAATCATAGGCGAGAAGGCCAAATGATAGATATGATGTGAGGAGTAGGCATTGCCATGCAACATATGCACATATGAGCTAAGAAAATCTCTCTAATGGAACTAGTGGGGGTGCATCCAACTTGCTCGCTCATGAAGACCTAGATCTCGTTTGAGGAGACTCATCCTTGGAATATGCAAGCGAAGTTATATAGTGTGAAGGTCCCCACATAGCTATATGCATGTATCATCATATCTATGGAGTACAAGGATAAGAGGGAGTACTAGTCTGGATCTTTCAAAAGGATAGTAGTGTTTCCCCTTTCTCTCTTTTTATTTTCTTTTTCTCTTTTTTTCTATTTTTTATATTTTTTTGGTGGCCTCAATGGATCTTTCTATTTAACTCTCATTTTTCCTCTTTGGGATCTTTTATTTTGTCCACTTTGGGATCTTTTCCTCACTTAAGGGCAACACTCTATTTTACAAGAGGGTATAGAAGATCTTTCACACTTTACAAGGTACTCAAACATAAAGAAGATGTAGCTATCATGATGTATGCTATGTATGCCTCTGCCATTGTAGCAGGAACATGTATGACATGAAGATCAAGTCATGAGGAGGTGGATGTTGCATGGCAATATATCTCGGAAAGGCTATGGAAATGCCTTGATAGGTAGGTATGGTGGCTGTTTTGAGGAAAGATATAAGGAGGTTTATGATGACAGAGCGTATCATGCCAAGGGTTTGGATGTACTGGCGAAGGTGGACGCCAACTCTCGGAGTGAGAAGAATGCAATGCACGGCACAGGAGAGGCTAGCAAATATGAGGATATGGAAGTGTCAACTTTCAATACTTACATTAGTCTGAAGAACTCATGCACTTAATATCGGTAACTCTCAATCTAATGAGGAGGTTCAGAAAGAGACAAGTACCCCAAGGAGGAGTGTATGGGGGTTTGGTTATCCTTGCGCATCCTGGACTCATGGTACGTGAGTGTACTCTAATATCGGATCCCTAATAAGATTAGTGATCCATCTAGTAGCTTGAGTTCTCAACTAGTTTTGTAGGTTTTGATAATAAACACGGATTGCCGTAAATACGACACCTATCACTAATAGGATAGAGCTCTTGACACCAAAATTTCAAATATTACTCACAACAATACCTCAAAACTATTGCAAGTTACTACAAAAATTAAATAGCAACCTCAATTACCAACTCTCAAGACAAGACACAACTCAATGCAACAACCAACTCTCTTAACAAGATAAACATGAAAACTAAAGATATTTCAAGCAACAAACTAAAAAAAAGCCAAGGCTCTTGCTAAAGACAAACTAAGACTAAAACTAAACATGGCATTAGCTACGAAAAGGAAAAGAACACACAACAGTAAAAAGATAGGCATGAAAAATCCTATGATGTGTTCTAGATTGGAGTGGAGCGTGTTTATTTCCCACACAAAGTAAGCCAGGGTCTAACTTGTTATGAAAATCAAGCAAAGCTAATGAAAATTAAAAATAAAACCTAAGAGCGAGACGCTCCAAGCATAGCACAAAACGCGTGAAGTGATAAAAATATAGTGAGACGAAGGGCGAACTGATGATTGTTGATGGAGAAGGGGATGCACGGGGGCATCCCCAAGCTTAGAAGCTTGAGTCTCCTTGAATATTTATTGGGGATTCATGGGGGCATCCCCAAGCTTGAGCGCTTGACACTCCAGGATCTTCTGTCATCATCTTCCCTCGCACACTTGAAAACTCCCTTCATACGTAACTCATCATAAGCTGATTAGAGAGGTTAGTACCCTTAATAAAATAATTTTTCCCCACTGGATATAAATATATTCTTGAAGATCTAATGTTTCTCAAGATTGCCAAAAAGTTTTTCAAAGAAAAAGCAAGCTTAAGGTTTGCAAAAGTAAGGAAGGGCAAAACGTGGCAGAATATGTGAAAAACAGAACATCAAGTAGTAAATAATTTTTTTGGTGTACTTCTGCAACTCAAATAAAAAAACTCAGAACATACTAAATTTTCAAAATTGTATAGAGCATGCTGTGTAAAAAATTCAGATCCAAAAGATTAGCTGGTGATTTGTTCCGATTTTTTCCGTCAAGCAGACAAAATCTGTTTTTTGGACAGCATGTCACAACTTTTGCTTCCCTTATCATAAGAGGCTAGAACTTGGCACAAAGCTTGAAAATAAAGATACAATGATGTTTCTACAGTATTAACAATCATTGAGACCGCTAAAACCAGAAGTAAAAACTCAAAGTAAAGATAACAAGGGTTGTCTCCCTATAGCTCTTTCTTTATAGCCATAAAGATATGCTTAAGATTTTAATGATGGTCTTGTTGGAATAAGAGTTGAAGAACAAAATAGAGCATCAAGAAGCAAATACCAAACATATTTAAGTCTAACATGCTTCCTATGCATAGTAATATTGCAATAGAATAATTCATTTAAGCACAAAGCAATAAGCATAGGAAGGAAAATAAGTGCAGCTTCAAAACCTTCAACATAAAGAGAGGGAACATGATATTATTAATATATCTATAAGCATATGTTCCCTTCTCATAATAATTTCCAGTGGGATCATGAATAAACTCAACAATATAAGTATCACATAAAGCATCGTTACCATGATCCGCATCCAAAAGGGTACTCTTACTCTCCACATAAGCATAATCTTTCTCATTGGTAATAGTGGGAGTAGGACTATCATAAACAACTTGAACACTATAGATTAATTGTGTATTAGGAAGATGGTGTTCAGCAAGGGAGTAATTCCCTCCATGATTATGACAAGTTTCATAAGGATAATTTCTCCTTATGTCATAGGTACCTTTAAAATCACTATAGATAGGAGTTATAACATCATCATAGTAGAGAAGAGCATTATCATTGCTAGCAACTATATTTGTAAACATGTTGTCTTTATTCTTACTAGCTCCATATCATCACTCTCAGAGTTGGTACCAAAAAGATTTTCAAGATCATAAGTAGCATTATCATCATTTTCCTAATCACAAAAAGTAACATGCATATCATAATCAAGATCATCTTCAATAGTGCATATGGACTTAACATCAGGATAATAATGAATGCAATCAAGCTCACCATCCTCCAAAAATTTCTGTCCGTTAGGATAAAAATTGATGCGAGGAATATGCTCAGGCCAGGTTGATACCCATTCTTCTTCCTTCTTGCTCCTCTTCCTCCTCCTCTTATTTTTCTTCTTATTCACCTTAGGAGGGAGTGGTTGGAGATGAAGTTTCTCCACATATCCTGGTTTATCACTAGAAACAATAGGGGAAACTTGGGAGAAACTCTCCTTTTTATTAGTAGAGATATAAGAGACATTTTTATACTTTGGTGAAGTTCCCTCCTTTCTAATCTTACTTATGTAATAATTTTCATGGCAATTAACAACACAATAGAGATGACAATTTTGAAAAGTGTTGCTAATTCCTAAGGCATTAATATCTAGCCAAGAAGCCTTTTCTGATAACTCTTCACACATCAAAAATAACATAAGTTCATCATAAAGATCAGAAGTGATCATGTTATCACAAAACTGGTTAATAGTTATGTTTTGAAAGTTAATGCATTGAAAATTGAAGTGACCCTCTATACAGCAAAGTTCACAAGTAAAAGGATAAAGGGTCACACAATTCTCTAGCAATTTCATTTAAATCTTTGACCCAAGTGATTGTTCTTTCATGCTTATGTTACTTACAATACTTCTATTCTTCAATCATAGGCCTTTCACAAGGTCTATCCACTCCACAAAAATTAACATGCTTATATAAAACTTCATTTTCAGGAATTGGATCATGCATGTTGCAATCATCATGAACAATTTCATTTTCTTTGCAAATCTCTATAAAAGGTTCATGATGCTTGATCCAATTCTCCTTAGGCATATTAAGATGTGAAGCAAAAGATTTGAGGAAATCAACAAGGAGTTGAGAATCAAGCCCAAACTTAGCACTAAACTTATTAAAACTTGCAGTTTCAACAAAGGACTTAATGCAATCATACTCATAACTTATACCTGACTCTTTACCTTTGTCGATCTCCCAATCTTTAGTATTGCGTTGAATTCTTTCAAGGAGTTCCCATTTAGCATCAATATTTTCGTTTGTGAAAGAACCCATAGATGAAGCATCGAGCAAGTCTCTATCCTGTCGAGAGAGCCTTGCATAAAAATTAGTAATAATTATATCTTTCGGGAGCCCATGGTTAG
The DNA here is from genome assembly GCA_950022295.1 of Bromus sterilis. Classification (NCBI taxonomy): domain Eukaryota; kingdom Viridiplantae; phylum Streptophyta; class Magnoliopsida; order Poales; family Poaceae; genus Bromus; species Bromus sterilis. The sequence continues at coordinate 178,919,213 of OX465601.1, read as the reverse complement.
GACATTTTAGAATTAAATTTTTCAGTCTCCCCCAAGCTTGATCTATGCTCTCTCCGTCATGAGGATAGAAATTATAAACATAATTCCTATTCTCATGGACTTCATGAAGAGGATAAAACTTGGAGTAATAGAGAGACTGGATCTCTTCCCAATCCCGTAGGTGAGAATCATCTAGTAGCCTATATCATTCCAATGCTTTTCCTTTCAGTGACAAGGCAAATAATTTCTTCATGACTTCACCTCTTGTCAAACCTGAAATCTTAAATAACTCACAAAGTTCTATATGATTCAACAAATTAATACTAGGATTGACTGTCCCATCATAACAATCATTAATAATCATTTCAACTATCCCAAGTGGTATTTTGAACGTGATACATTCAGTAGGTGGAGGAGAATTCTCTACCATGGGCGTGGTAAAGCGACCTTCCCCAAACAGCGAACTAAGAGTGTAGTTTTCCATAAGCATAACTAGGTGAAATAAAAACAAGAAACGAAAAGATTTAATTGCAAGATCTAAAGATATACCTTCAACGCTTACCTCCCTGGCAACGGCACCAGAAATAGCTTGATGTCTCCACACACTTCTATTCTTGTAGACTATGTTGGGCCTCCAAGCGCAGAGGTTTGTAGGACAGCAGCAATTTACCTCAAGTGGATGACCTAAGGTTTACTGAACTCAAGGAAGTATAGGTTGAAGATGGTCTCTCTCAAGCTACCCTACAATTAGAATACAAGAAGTCTCTTGTGTCCCCAACACACCTAATACAACTAGGAGTTGTATAGGTGCACTAGTTCGGCGAAGAGATGGTAAAATACGAGTGATAGGTGTGGCAAAACAAAGTAATATAAATCTGTAATAAAAAGTGGAGCAAGAAAACATGTGACAAAAGTCAGCACAAACGGTGTAACAATGGTGGAAACAAGTCCTAGGCTTCATACTTTCACTAGTGACAACTCTCAATAACATTAACATAGTATAATCACATGATATTTCCCATAAAACATGCAATGGAGACGTACTCGGAGGTCATTCCTTTGTGGTCAAGAGAGGACGAGAGTTATGTAGGGCTACAAAAGCACACCTCAGAGTTCGTAGTTATCAATCTATGGATATCTCAATGGCACCGCGGCCATCCAAAGAGTGTACCACAATCACCACAACATATCTCAAGGATAGTCAAAGACAAGCACCAAGAGAATCTCAATCTTCAATCAACACACAAAAGAGGAAATCACTCATGATAATATTCTTCCAACCCATGTTTAATAGACCGCTGTCACCATGGTCTCGAGGATTATACTAGATAAGATCAAGTGAGTACATCAATCCAATACATAGAAGAAGGGTAAATATCATGGGATCACCCTAGATTAACATAGCATATGATCACCACAAAGATCACATCATGGGAGAGAGAGAAGAACACATAGCTACTGGTAGAAACCTCAGCCCTGAGGAGGGACTACTCCCGCATCATGGAGGGAGGAAGCAACATCGATGGAGATGAATCCGGGGGAACTTCCTCGTCCCGGCAGGGTGCCGGCACAGGAATTCTGGTCCCCCGAAGCTTGTTGGCGATGGCGGCGGAGATCGGAATTTCTTTTGGAGAAAAGAGGTCTGGAATCAGGGTTTTCGCGATGGGAGCATAAATAGGAGCCAAAGGGGGGCACCGGGGGGGCCACCAGGAGTCCAGGCGGCCACCCGGCGCGGGCCCACCCTAGGCCGCGCCACCTGGCCGCCTGGGCACCAAGTGGGGCCCCTCCGGCCCTTCTTCGATGAATCCGGAAGCTACTGGAACGTTGATTTTTTATCTGATATTCCCGAATTTTTGGAGCACTTTTAATATGGGGGAAACCTGAAATAGAAAAACAGCAGAAAACAGGAGTTGGCACGGGGGTGCACCGAGTTAATAATTAGTCCAAATATGATCAAAAGTGTATGAAAGTGTATCTAGATCATAGCAATATCACACAAAACATGCATGGTGCAAGCAGAAATTATAAATACGTTTGGGACGTATCACTAACAAAGAGAGAACCTGCATCCTGTTCTAGATGAAGCGTCACCTGATGAACAGATCAAGAAGATGGGTTCTGGTGATATCATACCCAAGGACCATCCTGAAGAAAATCACATACCCCCTGCTCCTGAAGAACACACAAATCCTGAAGCAAATGATCCTGATGTTGATCCTGATCCTGAGGCTCCCGAGACTCCTGAAGCACCGGAAGCTGATGCTAATGAGTCTGATGACTGTGATGATGACTCACCTAAAGATCATCGACCTCGTCTTCCTCGCGTGGGGATTGAAGTCCAAATCGACAAAATCCTCGCCGTCGTCAACATACCAGGTCCTCTCACTCGTGCTAGAGAAAATCGTATAGCTAACTTTTGTGGGAATTTTTCGTTTTTATCCATCTCAGAGCCCACCAAAGTTGCTGAGGCATTCCGAGAAGCAGAATGGATTCAGGCCATGCAAGACGAACTTCTTCAGTTCAAACTGAATGACGTCTGGGAACTGGTCAAACGGCCCGATCCTCGTGTTCACAATGTTATCAGAACAAAGAGGATCTACCGCAACAAAATCGATGGAGATGGTCAAGTCATTAGGAACAAAGCTCGTCTCGTAGCACAAGGATACACTCAAGTTGGGGGTATCGACTTCGGTGAAACCTTTGCTCCCGTTGTTAGACTTGAATCAATATGCATCATGCTTGCATTTGCTAACCATCATAATATCAAGTTATATCAAATGGATGTAAAAAGTGCATTCCTCATTGGTAATATCGAGAAATAAGTATATGTTGCTCAACCCCCAGGTTTTGAAGACTCAAAGAATCCTGACATGGTGTACAGATTGAAGAAAGCTCTTTACGGACTGAAGCAAGCCCCTCGGGCTTGTTATGACACACTAAGAGATTTCCTCATCAGCAAGGGCTTCAAATCTGGTTCCCTCGATCCAACTCTTTTCACCAAACTCTATGATGATGCCTTATTCATATGTCAAATATATGTTGATGACATTATATTTGGATGCACTAACAAGAAATATAGCGAAGAATTTGCCTTCTTGATGAGTGAACAGTATCAGATATCCATGATGGGTGAACTGAAGTTCTTCTTAGGGCATCAAATTCGTCAGCAACGCAACAACATCTTCATATCTCAGGAGTAGTACCTCAAGGAGTGCCTAAGGAAATTTGGGATGCAAGACTGCAAAGGTATCAAGACACCGATGCCTACAAATGGACAACTCGGTCCTGATGAAATGACAAGGACTACGATCAAAAGGTATACCGCTCCATTATAGGTTCTCTGCTATATCTATGTGCATCTAGGCCTGATATAATGTTGAGCGTTTGCATGTGTGCCCGATTCCAAGCGGCACCAAAGGAATTGCATCACCAATCGGTGAAACGAATTATTCGATATTTGGCTCACACCCCGTCGCTAGGCTTATGGTATCCAAATGGCACGCAGCTGGATCTTGTTGGGTACTCAGACTCGGATTATGCTGGAGATGGCGTGGATAGGAAGTCTACCTCAGGAACATGTCACTTCCTCGGACGATCACTGGTGTGCTAGTCATCGAAGAAGCAGAATTGTGTCTCCCTCTCCACTGCTGAAGATGAATACATCGCCGCTGGTGCAAGCTGCTCACAACTTCTAAGGATGAACAAGGACTACGACATCAACCTGAAAAAGTACCACTTCTATGTGACAATGAGAGTTCCATCAAGATATCTCTGTCAGAACCCCAATTAGGGTAAGTGCTACGGTTGCTTGATCCTTTGCATCATGTGAAAATTTCAAAAGAAATTCAAAAATGGGGAAAAGAAAAGCCCTAGAGAATTTAATTCAAAAGGCCAGATAAAAATTGCTTCCAAAAATTCCTCTGGTATTTTTGAAAAGTCTTATAAATATGCATGATCACATATAAAGTGGAGTGGGTCCCACTGCATGCAACAAGATTTTTCAAATATTCCAAACAGGGCTTTGGAAATTAAATAAATACCTTATTTAAGTTAAAGTTCAAATTATTTGAATTTTAAAAATGCCCAAACTTTGTAAGTGGCTAGCTATATGCATTACAAGTCCACATAAAAATTTGGGGCATTTTAGAAAATGCCTAGCTATTTTTTCAGCAACGCAAAACAAAATACAGAAAATAAAAAGAAACAAAAAAAGGAAAAGGAAGCTTACCAGGAAACCGGCCCAACTCGGGGAGGTGGCCCAGCCCAGGGGCACCACCGTCTTCTTCCCCGAGCCAGGCAGGCAGGGCGCTGCGTGGCGACCATGCCGGCGTCGCCAGGCCGCCCACGGCTCCCCGCCGTTCTTATCCCGCGCCGTGGAGACACCACAACCCCCCCGAAACCTTTCCCCCTTCTCTAGCCACGCTCCCCTCATCCTCCTCGCGGATTTCATCGCCGCAGAGAGCTCGCCATCGCCACCGTTACGCTTTGCCGCGGTCACAAGCCTCCTCCCGCCGGACCAGAATGTCCAGGAGCTCTGCCTCGCCGAGAAGGGCGCCCCCGTAGAATATGACGAGCCTGGCTTCCCGGTAGACGACGCTAGCTTCACCGAGAAGCTTCGGCCGCCGTGGAACTCCGGCGAGGAATTCCTCCGTCGTCGTTGCTCCTCTGCTTCCCCCGTCCGCACCAGCACGTTCAGGGTGAGATTCACCTTCTCCCCAGCCCCTCCTCGCTACTTCCCATGCTATCCATCGCCATGTCCACTTGAGCCCGAGCACGACCGCCGCGGGAGCTCGATGCCGGCCATGCTCCGGTGCCTCCCGAGGTCGTCCGCGTGCTCTAGAAGACGTGCGCGAGCGAGGGCGTCCTCCTGCTGCCCTTGGCTTGGCATTTCGTGGCCAGCCTCGCCGTCCAGGAAAGCGCCGCCGTGCACTGGGGTCGCCGGCGTTGAGCCGCCGGTGAGCCCAATTAGATTAGGGCTAATTACCCCAACTAACCCCCTAACCCTCACTGACAGGTGGGCCAGCCCCCCCCCCTTAACCCCACTGTTAAACTAATTAAACAAGATTTTAAAATAGAGCCACTGACAGGCATGACCCACATGTCAGTCCCCTGCTGATGTCGTGCTAAGGTCATGCTAATGCAATAATCAGTTTCTCTGATTAATTTTAAATAGAAAAGAATTAAAGAAAATCCAGAAATTGCAGAAAATAGCTGAAACTTTAGAAATTCATAGAAAATTCATTATAGCTCCAAATTAAACATATAATATATGAAAAATATCAGAAAAATGCAACTTGTTTCTATGTTTGACCATTTTAAAATGGGTGAACAGTAGCAAACATGCATATGTCATAATTTGAATTTGAATTTGGAGTTTGAATTTGCAATTCCTTTGCAATACACTTCAATTAAATTGAATTATCAACAAACCAGTACCATATACATCATGGACAACTATATGATGTGCTTGTGCATTTTATTTTGATGTTGCCCCCCTTTGTTGATGATTGCTTCGGTAACAGTGTTTCCGAGACGGAGGTCACCCCGCGAAGAAGAAGTTCAATAAACCAGTGTATCGTCAGCAAGGCAAGCAAACCCATTGATCATGTCTATAAAATCCCACTTCCCTCTCAGTGTCGCTTATGCATGATTAGGAGATCACCTTGTGTCGATTCTACCGCATAGTTGAACCCATATCCGATGCATGACCTATCATCTTGTCACAATAGTAAGCAAAACCACAATCCTAGCTGACATAGGAGTTGATTGATATCATGTGGCCCCTGCAACTGTTACAACTTATTGCATGCTTAGAGGTTACATTGAGGTTACTTTGATTTGTGAGTCGGGATGGTTGTGATCATGTTACTGATGAAGGTGAAACTGTGTCGGTGAATCCACCCTAATACAAGGTGAACGATGAGAGGCTGTGTAGGAGTACACAGTATGTTGTCTCGTTGAACACCGCCTTAAGCCCGAGTTCTTGTGTGGTGATCGAAGACGAAGAGTACTACCACATGTTGGTCACATGGACCCCCGCTCAACCTACTAACTCACCCCAGTTCAAGTCCAGGAGTCACTAGTTCGGGTTTTCCATTTGGCATATGCATAGAAAAAGAATGAAGGAAAGTTTGCATCATTTAGATATGTGGGTGGACCTGTGAGACAGTAAAACCATCTGCTAAGGTGGTGTCTCGGTCACCTGCATCGTCTGAGTCCGTATCGTTGACCCGGCTGGACTCTTGAGCGGTGAGCAACTCAGATGACTGATTCCTGGATTAGGATTGGCTGTGAATAAAAAGTTGTGGAAATTATCCACGCAGACACCCGCTTGAAGGGTGACGAGATCCCGGCGGTAACTGATGGTTTCATGTGCGTAGCAGTACACCCCTGCAGGGTTAACAAAACAATTCGAATAGCCGCGTCCGCGGTAAGGGACTACTTGGAAAGCTATGCTTGATTATTAGACAACTTGAATGGATACTCTAAAACTCGCAAGATAAGTGTGAGTGCTATGGCGTACTTTCTCCTGGGGAAGTCGAGGAAGTATCCATAGTGGTGTATTGGTTGGAGACTTGGTAGTGGACTCGTGTACGCTTCTTACCTCAAGTCTGGTACTCGTAGTACAGGACTAGCCAAGTCAAAGCTAGCACTTCTGCATGTTGAAACCCCACCTCCCTTTATCTTGAAACTTTAGCATGAGTAGTATAGTTCTGATGTAAGTCTTGTTGAGTACGATTTTGTACTCACGTTTGCTTATTCTATGTTTTAGATGGAAACCCAGACCCCGATGGAGTCACCTTCCTGAAGCTCGACGTTGACTAAGCTAGTATAGTTCCAGACAACAGTCTGGTCCCTCGTGGAAGGGCATGTATGTTGAACAAGGCTTCTCTAAGCCATTTGTTAAACTTGTCTGTACTCAGACCTAATTTGCTTCCATTGTATGATGTAATGTTGATCACATACATGTGATCTTTGTATGCTCTACGTGTAAGTCAATAAAGATACACTTTGTTGAGTTATGTGATGATACCTGTTGTTCATACTAGGCATGTGTGCTGCATGTATGTTTATAACATGCATGTCTTAGTATGGGTTTTCGAGACCTTAGTTGTGATCTGGCTGGCGGTATTTTATACACCAAGTGGCCCTTAGATGTGCGCAGCTTGGGGCACACTTTGTTGTATGATCGAGCCCGCCCTAGACCCCAACTAAGTGATCGGGCTGGAGTAAGTCTATGTAAGAGTTAGGATTCAATCGATAACATGGTTGAGGAGACTTGTCTATGAGTATGGGATTCACCACCCATAAGCATTTAGACCTGTGAGCGGACGATGAGGACCCATCTCAGTTGATCATCCGGCCTGGATGGGATGCCCCTCACGTACGATGCTTTCCGAGAGTGTTCTGTGCTTGGCCTTGTCTGCTTAGACAAGTGGGTACGGCTCTCGGCTCTCCATGTGATTGCATCATGACTGGAATTACATACGCATATTCCGGGTCCCGAAAATCTCAGAACCCAGCCCAGCACTCGAGGACGAAGCACATTGAGATTTGGTATCACTTTCTTCGGGATCATGTGTTGAAGGAAGACATAGTCATCAGCCACGTGAAGACTGAAGACCAACTTGCTGATATATTCATTAAGCCTTTGGATGAGAAGCGTTTTAGCACTTTGAGGTGTGAGCTAAATATCTTAGATTCCTCAAATGTCCAGTGAAAGAACACACATCCTAACGCTTAAACAATATTGACGAATCCTGATGTACAACACACGATGCGCCGTACTCCTCAATTCATGAGGAACTACCTTGCTAAGTGTGAAGAAATTAACGTGGAATTGACTCAAGATCCATACGACAATTGTATGGTATCAAGTGTCTTATGCCCTATAAGGTGGGTAGCGCCACCGCCCAAATTCCTCAGGAATCATTGTGCTCAGTTTCCTCATTTGTGTCTTCATCCTGATACTTACTGTTTAGTCCTCAAAAACATTCACCTATAGTTTTTGCTCTTACAAATTTGTTTCTTCGTCTAGGTGAATGTGATCGGACCCGTCCCTCTGTGCTCACTCATACAATCTTTCTATCTTAAGTATGCGTTCATTTGAAACTCACTTCTTCCTCAAACTAAAGCTTTAACTTTATCCTCAAAACCTTCATTGTCCTCAGTTTCCTCAAGATGAGGACTATCAATTTAAATTCAATCTTATCCCTTGATCGTTGCGATTTTAACGTGGATCGTGCATATCAATCAATGAGATAAACTGAAAGGGACGAACCGCCAGGGGTAATCCTTTCCACCAATTTCGCGACCCCTTAGTTTTACCCCTCTATAAATAGCCACCACCCCCATGGTCATTTCCCCCAGACCTCATTCCCTCTCGCACCGCCGCGCTTGAGCTCTTCAAACTCTCGCGCAGTCGACGTCGGAGTCCATCATTGCCGGAGAAGACCGTCTTGGGTTTCCTCAGTATTTGCCTCATCTCTGGTACGCTCATGTCACATGTGTTTATTCCTCGGTACTGCAACTTCTTCAAGATTATTCAGGATTTTCTTCAAACCACTCAATTCCTCACCAGTACTGAATTTCTGTTTAAACCTATGCTTCATCAATTTGCTTTCCTCAACACCTTCCTCATGAACGCATATAACCGTACCCCACTTCCCTCGCAACTTAATTCTTTCACAGGTACATGTTAGCTGAGGAATCATATGGTTCTCATAGTCTCACTTCATTTGCAGCTCATCTTGAACGAACAATTCCTCAGTCTCCTCAACTGAAGAAAATGGCTCCTCGTCGCAAACTCACTGATACCGCTCGTGACTTGCCCCCGGAACTGTATGAAAAACTGAAGACTCCAGAACGTGAAACTATCGGTGAACACAAGAAGAGGATTCATAAAATCAAGAGGGAATGGGCTAAACGTTGGGCTGCATACCAATGGATTAATCCTCAGCATGAGGAAATGTTTGCAGTCGATCTGCGCTTGAAGACTTTGGGCATCAAGTCTCGTCCACCTTGAGAAGAGGGAGTCACTCCTCATCCCTCGAGCTTGAAGACTCCTGATAACTTCCCTGATGCTTATCAGCGCTATCTCCAAAGGACGGACCATCTTGCTCGGAGTCTGGCCCACGACTTGGCTGCCTTAGTGCAGATTCCACCTCAGCCTGCTGCTCAGCCTCAGCCTCAGTCTAGGTCTCCCGGTCAGCCGCGCAGAAAGACTCCTGGCATCGAACCATCAATGAAATCCTCAGCAAAGCCTCATCTCCAAGTTCTTCATGCCAACGAACTGCTGGAGCTACTCCTGCCTCAAGACTTCGAACTGATGAGTCTGGCAGTGCACCTGAGGCTTCCACCACACTGCCTCAGTCTCAGCTGAAGACAAAAACGACCGTTCATAGAGGCCTAAGACCCTCTCCAAAGCGCACAGCCATGCACGATTCTATTCAGACCTCCTTCAGCTCAGATGACGAAGATGATTTTGAAGATCTGGCCGGTTTTGTGGCCACTGAGGAACAGAAGATTGAATATGTGTGTGCTGCATCCAGACGCAAAGTTGTGGCCACAGGATCTGAAATACCACTTCTCCTCGATCCTAAGAAGATCTTGGAGTATATTGACATCTGGTCTGTAAATCCTGATACTCCTCTTGATGACCTGGATATACCCAAGGACCTCAGGTTCTATATTCAACAATTCCTCGTCAATGAGATTCATCACCGAGACCTTAAAAAGCAGCTGCAAAACCAACTAAAGAAAATCCATCGTGAATTCAACAAGAATTCAGTCACCGATGTCACTCCTCAAGAATTCATTGAGTATCAATGTGAAGTTCAAGGGCTCACTACTGAGTTCAATGCCAAATGTGCCTACATTGGAAAATCAAAGGAACGCATGTCCCGGCAGATGAACAATTTAATGAAGCTTCAACAACCATCATCCTCAGTACCTCTTGCTTCCCCAGTGCAATCTGATGCCATGCCTGAGGACTCCCCACGATGCCTCAAGCGCATGGCTGTAGCCTCACCTTCCAGTCCAACTGCGGCCAAGCGGCCCGCACTAGACGCCTCAATTGAGGAACCAATCGATGCGGCTCCTATCTCTTCAGCTCCTCCTCCATCAAGAAATCCTGAGGCTTCCACAACACCTCCTGCTACCTCAGGACCACAAGCAACTTCTGAATGCCGCCTGATTGTCTTCACTCCACCCTCCAAGGAAATTGTGACGGGGTCTGGCACACCAATTATTCCAACACCTTAGCTCCCACCTCCTCCCATCATAACTGAACTTGAGGCACATGGATGTTGATATTGAGGATACTATAACTCCTCGTGTCATGGATGAGGACTATGAGTTGGACAACTCTCCCACTCACACTATATTTTCACTCGAGCCTCACTCCCCCACTGCCACTGAAGTGCTTCCTGATACTACTCAAAACTCTGAAGACTCAGTTGGGGCATCATCCCATTCTGCTTCTGATGCTGATGAACCTGAAGCCACTAGTGCTCCTCATGCTGCTCCTATAACGACCCGATTCACTAAGAATCCAAGTCTGTGTGCATTCTGTGCTAGTCCCTGGATCAATAGCTAGAACACACAGTACATGATGTAATATCAAGAATAAACCACATGTCATATATATTACATCGAAGATCCAGTATTAAAACAAAGTATACCTGCATAGCACAAGGCTAGCTTACCAATAGAATACAACAGAAAAACAATAAAGAGCTTCGTGGCGTCCATCAACTCCACCGGCAAGTTGAGTATAGACATCGTAACCCTACATCGCATCACTTACTCGTTGTATACAATCCTGCAACACCGAAGGTTACAGCCCGACAACGGGTCAGTACATCTGATTTGTACGGCAAGTCACACGAAGAAGTATATAACAGACCTATCGCTACATGAAAGGATAAGTCAAAGGAAAGTCTTATGGTTATATTTTGTAGAAAGCTGATTTTTCCCTCATATACTACAACTAATCAAATTTTAATTTATCTTGCTAGTCCTATGTATGGGTGAATCGGGATACACCAATTCCAACCATCCCTTTATTAAAAGTTCCCACTCAAATTCTTATTAAGGCGAATTATCTGTCAAGACCATCCAACAACAATAATGCCCAGTTGCTCAAAGTTGTCCGTAACCGTGGACACGGCTAATCCTGATCAGTTTTTACACTCTGCAGAGGTTTGTACACTTTCCCCACTGGACTCAACCCGAAGATTGAGACATAGTCTTTCAGAAGAGGTTGCCTCCACCCTTTGGTAGCCAGTACACCTATCATATCTACATCGGCTAGCTACCAGGGCCAGGTTCCCCACAACTTACTCATCTAAGCCAGAGCCCATATAGCCAGTAGTTGTACATGGAAGCTACTATTCACACTGTCTGTCCGATCTTTTTGAGCCTGGACGGCGCCCACTGCGTCAGAGGGTACTCGCCATGACGCACCCGGTTCACCACCAAAACAACCATTCAGGAAGCATTTAGCCCTGGTCTCTCCTTATCCAAGGAACGAGCCCCATGATGCCTTCCCTACCCGCCCAGAAGTGATTTCTATTTAAGTTTGCTAGACAAGTCATTAATCCTCACATAGCTCGATGATAATTCAACCAATCCCCGTCTACAAAGCAATAGCAATATATAACAACCATGATCCTAGGGCGACAATGAAATACAAGGTCAGAACATATGGCTATCCTACCAGGTTTAAATCATAACTAATATATAGTCCTACACATGCATAGAGTGATAATTTTCTACATGCATAATAGAAAATATAGGTTGAGGTATGGTCAAAGTGTAACTTGCCTTTTCCATTCGGTGAAGTTCTTCGCTCTCACGGTCCAGTTAACTCTACTCGTCACACTCCGAGCAATCTATCGTCAACGAAAGAACTCAAATAAGCAATCACATGACAACAAGACAAACAAAAGATCAACAAACCCACACAAAGGTTCTAGCAACAAAACAAAAGGCTTGACACGGTACAAGTGTCCATGTGCTCGAAGGTGATCCGTGGAACGTGAACTCGAGAGAGTCAACATATAAAGATTCATCGGTAAGGAATTGTGATCATGGACATTATGAATTCAAGGTGCATATCGTGCCCACATGAAAAGTGTATGAATCTTACCGATAACCTGTCTCAAGTGATCCGATATGCAAAAAGAATCACGGGAAACGGAATACTACAACGCAGGTCATAGCACGTGCAAAATTGAATGGAATTTGAATTCAAATAGATCAAAAAACTTGTGATTTTTTTGTGTAAACTTGATATAGATAGAAATTACATGACACGAATGATCCTACGCAAAAAGAATCACTCGATTTGGATCAACGGTTTAAAAGATACAGCCACCGGAATTTGAATTTGAATTTGAAATAAATTCAAATTCAAAAGTGTTCAAACGTTTGAAAAGTTGATTCTATGCTAAAGTACAGAACAACACGAGCGTGTAGCAAAAAGATTCACCGCGATCCGACTTACGGTCGAGGAGATACTTCGAGTACGATGCCGGGGGGGTTTTCTGCCAAAAGGACTAATACATAAATAAAAATCTTACGAAAAACGTGATCGGGTCCCTGGCCCAGATCTAGCCGGAGTTGGAGCTCCGATGAACTCTGGCGAGGTGGCGCGGACTCCGGCGACGAGGGGCGAGGCGGCGCGGCACCAGGGGCACGGGAGGGCGCCGTGGCCGGCCCGGGCGTGCGGCACCAGGGCCGCGCGCGGCTGCCGACTCGGGCGGCCGGCGAGCGGAAGCGGAGGCGCGGCTCAAACGCGGCGCGGCCGGCGCGCGTGGCGGCAGTGGGCGGCGCACGGGAGGCGGGGTTCCGGCGACGGAGGTTGCAGCGGCGACGGCGGTCCGGCGATACGGGGCCCGGCGGCGGCGAAGCGGGTCCCGCTAGGGTTTTCTAAAAAAAGTGAAAAGAAAAGAAAAGTAAAGTTTTTCTGGAAAACCTTAAATAGACAGAGAAAAGGAAAAAAAAGAATCCGTCTTGGGATCTAATTGTGCTCGCGGTCGGAAAACAACTACTGAGCCGGGCTACGGATTTTCTTTTTATTTAAAATCACCAACTTCAAACAATTGTAGAAAAATAAATACTCATCGGAAAAATGTGAAATAAAATTCTAAATTCATCAAATAATACAAAGAAATTTATTTAATGAATAAATTTTACAAAAAGGAAAAATATCCCATTAGAATACTTTTTCAACTCTTTTGAAATATTTAATAAATCATTTCAATGAAATAAAAACTGTCTTAGCATTATAAAATCCCTAAAATAATTTTAGAGTTATTTATAATACTCATAATAAATTTTAAAAACTTTAAAGTAATATTCTAAATATTTTCCAACTTTATTAAAAAGGGGATAAGTCATTTTATATCCTCTCAAATGAATTTCCTTTAGTTGAAAAATGTTTTAATATTCAAAAGAATTCCAATAATTATTTAATTTTTTTCCAAACTTTTAATATGTTGAAGGAGTCATATTACCTTCTCTCATTTTGTTTTGTTGGATTTGTTTTAAATAATAAATTCCCAAAACACCAATTATGAATATTAGGGAAAGTCCTTTTATTCCCTCTCTTTTAATATTCAATATACTCCAAAAAGTTTTAAATCCGAGAGAAAATCAAACACATCAAGCAAACAATCATTATCTATTTAATTTTATTAACATTCCAAAATTCGAGGAATTTTGGGATGTTACACACTACCACCCTTAAAAGGAATCTCGTCCTCGAGATTCGAGAAGGCTAGAAAGAAATGTTAGGGTTCGGGTCTTCATGACAGTCCACCAATCCTCCGATGAGCTAGGGTGCTACCACCCTTAAAAGGAATACGTCTTAGTCTTCAAAATCTCAATTCATCGATGACATCCTTCGCACATTCCTCGTACTCCTTTGAGATTTTGAATCCTTCGCGAAAGAGGAGTCTCCCATATACTGATCTTTCCTGGCTAACAAGTCAGACGCCCATACTAAGCAACTATCGATTTTCTCATGGTGGTCATCAAGAATACTTTTACGGGATACCTGCAGCGGTCTTGGTCTATACTCACCGTATAACACAAACGGTAAACTTCTACTGGGGTCACACATCGTACCATTCTATGGTTTAAGATTTTTAACATCGTCGTCTCTCAAACATAGTTAAGTCACTCAAGATTTACTATCCCGCATAGCAAGAGCGAATGATAAGGGTAGTCGGCATGGTGATCAATCCATTCCGCACCCAAATCATTTCCTTGTATATGGTTTATTGAATCTCGCAATCTATCACTCGATCATCCTCACAAGAATTGCAGAAGTCCTCCTTATCTTGAACTGGGTCCAGATAAATCCATGGTTCTGCAAGCCAACCAAAACATCTATCGTTTCCTCACAGCTCTCAGGTTTTCGCAAACTGCTATAAACGTGTACTGGTGGACTACAACTTTTCAAGGGTTCTTCATTCAGCAAGATTGTTCTTGCTTGTCGTAAGATCTTGGCACAAGGGGTTAACTTTGAACTCAGAATTAAATTTCATCCATCTTTATCCTCGTCTTGGCATTAGCAACCATTGTAGTAGCTTATTCAATTTAGGGATGAGGATGAGGGGGAATAGATTGTAGATAACAAGGTAGAGAGAGAGATATGGAGAGATACCCATACAAACATCACACTAGTTTTGAAACATAAGTTTTGATGTGTAGCTGCCGGTAAAACAAGAAATGACAGCTCACAGAAACGATCTAACGGTAGAAACTTGAATCTTCCAGGTCTTCAGGTCTTCAGGTCTTCAATGACGGTAGCTTCAGTTTCGCGTTGTTGAAGTAATCTTCGTATCGTTGAGTCACTTGCCAATTTATTCTTCTTTTGGTTGTGTCTTCTTCAGTCTCGAAGCATACTAATTAGATAAGGGGTCTAAGGTAACGTAAACTTATTCTACTCGCGAAGAAGAACCACAAAGCACAACACATCACTTCAAAACAAGACATAACAGGGTCAAGTCCACAAGAAAAACTTAACAAAACAATCATGACATAACACATCCAGTTAATCAATAGCAAAACATGCATCGCTCCACATCTCCAACTAACATTTAGAAAGTACCACCATACACTTAGTGCACACCACGAATATTCTATTCTCCAATTACAAAACATAAGCTTCTTCAAGCCAGCATCCTTGCTTCCACGTTCACAACTTCTCCTTCCCCTTCAATTCTGGACACATATTGATGTAGTGACGAGGAGGTGACCCCACGACTCCTACGGATAAGCCTACCTGGTGTCCATAAAGATAGAAGGCCCATGAATATACAGCCTCGGCCCGTTAATTGACACCGACGTAGGAGTCTAAGACTCGCAAGGAAGGTGCGAAGACCTGCCGTATGGAGCAAGATAGGGTTAGGAAAGCTTACCTGTAAATGTAGATAAACTCCCCGAGACCTAGCCCAGTATATAAGGGCTAGGAGGGGAGACACCAAAGATAACCAATATCGTCTGTAACCCTAGCCTTGAGCGCTCCAGCCTTGGCATCCACTGTAATCGCATCATCCCCATCAATAATATCGAGCAGGAGCGTTCCTCCCTGTTTGCCGACGAGCTATCGTCCAACCTGTGCCTCTCATGACTAACCCAGGGTCCCTAACCATGGGATTTTCCGGGGTTGATCCCCGTCAATTGGCGCCGTCTGTGGGAACTACACAGGTTGGGATCACGATCTCGGCGGTCCCGTCCTCAGCAAGCTACAACTCAAGGGCAAGAACCAGATCTAGCCCACTCGAAGGATTCAAGATCACCTCGGACATCTCTGCCACCCCATCAAGACCGCTCGGGCTATAGCTGTGCCAGTACCAATACTATGGTAACGACCAAGTGCAGCGTCAGCGCCGAAGGAATCAACAACCCAGAAGAACGACGAGGGGCCTCTACTAAGGAATTCCACTCGACGAACCATGACACGGAGCGGAGGACTCGCAAATCTTTTGACAACCCACCGCCGCCCGAGCACCCGTGCACATCAAGGCGATGACTGCGAGATCGAAACCAGCGATCAGCAGAACCATCACCAAGGAAGAAGGAATCGACGACCCAAAAGGCACGCATGGGAGACCTACGGCGAGGCTCCAGCGAACGAGCCACGCCATGCAGTCGTACAACCGACGACCACTCGACGACACGCCGTCGCACGAGCACCTGCCGCCAACCAGGACATCGACTCGGAGACATCTATGGGCGAGTACTATGACCCAGATCGAAGGCCGGACGAATTCGCCAACCTCATCAAGAACCAAGACATGAGTCGAGGAATCGAAAACGACCCCCGCTTCCACGAATACCCGGAAGATCACGAGAAAATCTTCATTATCTCAAGACGGAAGAGGCACGCCGGATCTA
Organism: Bromus sterilis; assembly: GCA_950022295.1. NCBI lineage: Eukaryota > Viridiplantae > Streptophyta > Magnoliopsida > Poales > Poaceae > Bromus > Bromus sterilis. The sequence goes on along the minus strand of OX465601.1, from coordinate 178,902,824 downwards.
GCAAACTCACGGCTAGAGAGCAGCTGGCAGGACCCTGCACGATCCACAGCTTCGAGGATGACTGGGGACGCGTCAGGTCAGGTCACACTTTGAGAGACTGCCCCCTGTTCAACGAGCTAGCCGACGACATCAAGAAGGAGAAACAAAAAGAAGACAGGCGCAACCGACGACCTGACCAACCGCCGCCCTCAAGCCCGGAAGGACATCACAACCCGCTGCAAGAACAGGTACTCATGATCCAAGAAGGAAGTGTACCGCAAACACGAAGCGATGCCTACACCCTGCAAGCTAGAGCAGCCGAGAGCATAAACATAGTAGAAGTCTACCATCTACATGATACGAAGACCAGCATCACGTTCTCACAAGACGACCATCCACCCGCAGTCCCAAGACAAGGGCACACGCCCCTGGTGCTCGATGCACCAATCGGAGGGTACGGCATGGATAGGGTCTTCATGGACGGAGGCAGCAGCATGAACATCATCTTCGCCAGCACCCTGCAAAAGATGCTGATCCCACGATCAGTATGGCGAAAATCGAGCACCGAGTTACACGGGGTAATCCCAGGAGAAGCAGCTACATCCCTCGGAGTCATCGAACTCGAAGTCGTCTTTGGCAACCGACGCAACTTCGCAAAGCACGTCCTCGAGTTCGAGGTACTCGACTGGCAATCGCAGTACCACGCAATATTGGGGCGGCCAGCATTCACGCAGTTCATGGCGGTCCCACACTACGCCTACCTCAAGCTCAAGATGCCAGGAACAGCAGGAGTCCTCACGATCAACGGAAGCTTCATCAAGTCAGATCAATGTGATCGTGACTTCCACAGAATCTCCGACACATTCGGAGCTGAACAAGAACTCAGAGAAATAGCCATGGTGACGGACAAGAGTACCCTCCCATTGGTGAACCGAAACGAATCCAAGGAGTACGGACGCGACTTCAGCATCGACAGCGACAAAGTCATCCACCAAGTGCACCCGACGGACCCGGACAAAACAGTCCGCGTGTACGCCCACCTACAAGAGGAGCAGGCGACGGCTCTCGTCGTTTTCCTTCGTGACGAGTGGGAAATATTCGCCTGGTGCCCAGCCGACATGCCTGGGATACCATGAGAATTCGCGGAACACGCCCTACACATCAAGCAAAACACGAAATCCGTGAAGCAAGCGCTGAGACGATTCTCGGAGCCCAAGCGCAGAGCAATCAGAGAGGAAGTCAATTGGTTACTCGACGCCCAGTTCATCCGAGAAACGAAGAAAGCCACCTGGACAGCCAACCCAGTGCTGGTTCCCAAGAAAGACACGACCGTGCTGCGCATGTTTGTCGACTACGAACCAGTCAACAAGCATTTCCCGAAGGACCACTTCCCCCTGCCTAGAATCGATCAGATAATCGACTCGACAGCAGGGTGCGATCTACTTTCCTTTCTTGATGCTTACTCAGGATCCAAACAGATCAGGATGAAGGAGGAAGACGAAGAGCACACATCATTCATCACCCCCTATGGCGTATTCTGCTACAAGACCATGCCCTTCGGGCTAAAAAACGCAGGCGCCACTTACCAGCGAATGATGCAAGCCTTCCTAAAGGAGCAAATCAGAAGAAACGTGCAAGTCTATGTGGACGACATCGTCATCAAGACCTATGAAGCAGCCACACTACTCGATGACCTGCGTGAAACCTTCGCGGCGCTCAACAAATACAGAATCAAGCTCAACCCAAAGAAGTGCGCATTCGGCGTACCGGCGGGGAAGCTGCTGGGCTATATGGTCTCTGCCCGAGGAATCAAGGAAAACCCTGAGAAAGTCCAAGCTATCACCCGAATGCAAGAACCAGCCGAAGTCAAAGGAGTGCAGAAGCTTACTGGAAAACTCGCAGCCCTAAGCCGCTTCATCAGCAGGCTGGGAGAACGCACGCTGCCTTTCTATCAGCTGCTCAGGAAAGGAGAGAAATTCAAGTGGACGGAAGAAGCCCGCCAAGCATTCACGGACCTAAAAAAGACACTCTCGACCCCACCAATCCTGGAGGTACCGAAGGAAAGAGAGAAGTTATACCTCTACGTGGCAGCACGTAGCAATGTAGTAAGCACAGCGCTCGTTGTCGAACGCGCAGAAGAAGGCAAGGTCCAGAGCATCCAGAGACCAATCTATTATCTCAGCATGCTCCTGACCAAATCCCAGCAGCAGTACCCGCACTATCAGAAGCTACTACTGGCCATCATCATGACCTCAAGAAAGGTGTCCCACTACTTCGACGAGCACCCTATCACAATCGTCAGCAGCGCACCACTCGTTGACATACTCAACAACCCTAGAGCAACCGGACGAGTCGCCGAGTGGAACATTGAGCTCCGCCCACGGGACCTGTAGTTCAAGCACCCAACAGCCATCAAGGCCCAAGTACTCCCAGATTTCCTGGTCGAGTGGACGGAGGTTCAGACAACAGGCCCCCCAGACCTATCAAGTTCATGGTCAATGTTCTTCGATGGGTCCAAGAGACAACAAGGAGCTGCAGAAGGAGTTGTGCTCATCTCCCCTAAAGGAACAAAGCTGAAATATGTCCTCAAGATCAAATTCAGTCACGCCTCCAACAATGAAGCAGAATACGAGGCACTCCTCCATGGCATGCACATGGCCAAAACGTGTGGAGCCACTCGCCTCATAATTTACGGCGACTCCAATCTCGTCGTCCAGCAGATGATGAGAAACTGCTACGCAATAGACGACAACATGGTGGCCTACCAGAAGCTCTACAACGAACTCGAGGGAAGTTTTGATGGTTGCGAGCTCCACTAAATCACCAGGGACGACAACACAGAAGCTGACGAGCTCACGAACATCGCTTCGACCCGGAGACCTGTACCACCCAGCGTTTTTCTCGAAAGCATCAGCAAGAGATCCATCAAGGTACAGGAAACAACACCTGAAGCAGTCGTGGACGGCGAAGACGCAACTGAACTGGCGCAGGTGGCAGAAGCAACCCCATCAGAAGGCACAAGCACCGGTACACCCGACAGCACAGCCCCAACAAATCTCGAAGGACCCGTCTGGACAAAACCGTTCCTCCGATTCCTAATCGAAGGTACGCTACAACAAGACGTGGCCGAAGCACGACGCATCAGCCGACGATCCAAGGCGTTCACGGTGGTCAACAAACAACTATACAAGCGCAGGATCACCCAGATACTCCAAAGGTGCATCGACGAAGAGGACGACAAAGCCCTACTGCTCGAAATCCATGAAGGCACCTGCGGGCACCACGCGAGTAGTCGAGTATTCGTGTCCAAAGCATTCCGAGCCGGGTTCTATTGGCCCACAACCATGAAAAACGCAGAGGACATCGTGCGACGTTGTGTCGCCTGCCAGAAATTCGCCAACAGGCCACACACTCCCGCCTCAGAGCTCAAGACCATACCGCTATCCTGGCCATTCGCCACCTGGGGACTCGACATGGTGGGCCCACTCAAGAAATCATCAAAAGGCAGAAGGACACACCTGCTCGTCGCGGTCGACAAGTTCACTAAATGGATCGAAGCAGTGCCCATCACCAGTTCCACAGCCCTCATGGCTGTCAACTTCATTAAATCGACCATCTTCAGTTTCGGAGTGCCACACAACATCATCACGGACAACGGCACGAACTTCACAGCCGCATAATTCCAAAACTTCTGCGAAGAACTAGGCATCAAAATCAATTATGCATCAGTCGCGCACCCGCAGTCCAACGGCCAAGTGGAAAAAGCAAACGGCCTTGTGTGCGGGGGAATCAAGAAACGGCTCCTCGCACCATTCGAGCAAGCCTCCGGCAACTGGTTAGAAGAACTACCCGCGGTATTATGGAGCCTATGAACTACACCAAACACCGCGACCCAGTACACACCCTTCTTCATGGTGTATGGGACAGAGGCAGTCCTACCACATGACCTCAAGTTCGGAGCACCTCGGGTCACCGGATACGAAGAAGAAGAAGTAGAAGAAGCACTGCAAGATGACAAAGATACGGTTGACGAGGCAAGAGATACAGCCCTGGAAAAATCAGAGGGGTACCAGGACAAGCTACGCACCTATCAAAGCAGTCGCTTGCGCACTAGAACCTTCAACAAAGGTGACCTAGTCCTACGGCTGATACAAGAGAAGGTCCATAAACTCGCCCCCAATGGGAAGGACCATTCATAGTCTCAGAAGTCATCGGAGGTGGCACCTACAGGCTGAAGAACCCGAAGACAGACGTGGACGTGGGCAACCCATGGAACGTAGCAAACTTGCGACTGTTCTATCCATAGTCCTCATCGGTCAGACATGACAGGCAACTCATGTAGCCGCTCGACCGCAATAAAATAAATGTTGCCCAAATACTGCCATCTCAAAGCACTCGGGGGCTTAAGAATAAAATCCCCCCGAGAGACGCTATCGCCTACGTGATCCTAACCAAAGCACTCGGGGGCTTAAGAATAAAATCCCGCCGAGAGACGCTATCGCCTACGCAATCCTAACCAAAGCACTCGGGGGCTTAAGAATAAAATCCCCCTGAGAGAAGCTATCGCCTACGCAATCCTAACCAAAGCACTCGGGGGCTTAAGCATAAAATCCCCCCGAGAGACGCTATCGCCTACGCGATCCTAACCAAAGCACTCGGGGGCTTAAGGATAAAATCCCCCTGAGAGACGCTATCGCCTACGCGATCCTAACCAAAGCACTCGGGGGCTTACGAATAAAATCCCCCCGAGAGACGCTATCGCCTATGCGATCCTAACCAAAGGACTCGGGGGCTTAAGAATAAAATCCCCCCGAGAGACGCTATCGCCGCTTACGCGATCTTCATCAAAGCACTCGGGGGCTCGAATACAACCTCCCCCTCGAGAAACAACCATCGTCACTCACGCGACCTCTACATCCACACACTTGGGGACTCGAGCACAATGCAAACACTTAGGAGCTCGAGTACCACCTCCTCTCGACGACCGCTCGCGCACTCTGAAGATTAAAAAAGCCCAAGAAAAAATACCCGGCCAGCCCCACCTGCCGAAAGAAAGAAAGACATGGCCACAATCAGATGGAGCACCAAGTACTCTGAAGAAAATTTAGAGGAAGAACAGGACACAGAATCATCTAGTCTTCATCCGATCGCCAACGATCACCTAAAGACTCGGGGGCTACTCCCATCGGGAGAGCTGCCGCGCACCCGATAAAAGACAGAAGCTAAACAACAAGGGAAACAAATTTTAGCCTACGCTCGACCCTCCGACTCAAGCGTAGCCTCGGGGGCTACTCCCATCGGGAGCGCTGTCGCGCACCCGATAGAACACACAGTACAAAATTTTGGACGGACTCGAAGACAACTCTCGATCGCAAAGGACTCGAACACAGCTCTCGGTTACAAAGAAATCGAAGACAGCTCCTGATGACCAAGGACTCGAACACAGCAAAGGCCCAAAGATAAAATTCCATTGCAAAGACTAAAGCACAGTTTACATCACAAGGATCATTTTCAGTACAAAAGGACTCAACTACATTTGGATAGAAGGAAGGTCCTGTTACAAGAGGGAATCACCCAAGGAATTATGACTTCTACATGTGTGCCCATGAGGGGTAATCGACTCTAGTACAAGGGCATCACCACATACAAAGGAAAAGGAAGCCAGCTGAGGATGTCAATGACATAACAAAAGGGTGAAGATCGACTTATTTGTCGATGCTCCACCAGCTTCTTCTCCTGCTCCACCATCTTCTTCTCCAGCTGCAGCTGCACGCCTTCTTCTCCGGACGTGCAGCCTCTTCCCCGAATTGCCAGCGAAGATTAGGCCGCCTCCAGTTCTACAAGGTCGCCTTTCGCGCTCGTTTAACCGGTGGCTTGACATCGAGGTCCTCTCCAGAGCCAGAGGAGGAAGCAGTTGAAGACGGCTCACCACCAGCACCAGAAGAGTCCCCGGAGGAAGAAGAAGTCGAAGACGCAGGCGAAGGACTTCTCGACTTGGTGGAACTATCGCTGCTCGACTCCTGCCCATGCGGATCCATGTTGTTGCTGCTCGGGTCGAATGCGCGGACAGTGACAGTGCTTTCGCCGTCAAAACGACAGTTGAGCATATCACCATCTCGTAAATTCAACCGTCGAGCAACCAAACTCCAACCAGAGCCAAGAAAATTAAGCGGGAGCTATCAACCTCCAAGTCAACATAAGAAGGACATCGACAGCCCCCTTGAAGATGCAGAAGCAAGCCATCCAAGCCAAGTTCAGAAACAATGGTGGAAAAAGCAGAGGAAAGAAGGACGCGATTGGCACTCTGGCCACGAACACGTAAAAGAAAGCCATAGCGCCAGAATCCCTCCTCCAAGGGAGAAGATAAAGGCACTGGCGCCGTACCATGGCGACCACCACGGCATGAGCGTGGTGTACGGCCACCACGGCCACGACGAACGCGGCCACGGCCAACACCCCGCTTGGGATCCATGTGTAGGGACCCGGGGTTAGCGTATGTAATTCCAGTCACGATGCAATCACATGGAGAGCCGAGAACCGTACCCACTTGTCTAAGCAGACAAGGCCAAGCACAGAACGTTCTCGGTAAGCACCGAACGTGAGGGGCATCCCATCCAGGCAGAATGATCAACTGAGATGGGTCCTCGTCGTCCGCTCACAAGTCTAAATGCTTATGGGTGGTGAATTCCATATTCATAGACAAGTCGCCTCAACCATGTTATCGATTGAATCCTAACTCTTACATAGACTTACTCCAGCCCGATCACTTAGTCGGGGTCTAGGGCGGGCTCGATCATACAACAAAGTGTGCACGTGATAGAGTCACGAACAATCGCATCGCGATGCCCCAAGCTGCGCACATCTAAGGGCCACTTGGTGTATAAAAGACCGCCAGCCAGATCACAACTAAGGTCTCGAAAACCCATACTAAGACATGCATGTTATAAACATACACGCAGCACACATGCCTAGTATGAACAGCAGGTATCATCACATAACTCTACAAGTACTTCTTTATTAACTTATACATAGAGCATACAAAGATCACATGTCTGTGATCACACTACATCATACAACGGAAGCAAATTAGGTCAGAGTACAGACAAGTTTAACAAATGGCTTAGAGAAGCCTTGTAAACAAACATGCCCTTCCACGAGGGACCAGACTGCTGTCTGGGACTATGCTAACTTAGTCAACGTCGAGCTTCAGGTCGGTGACTCCATCGGGGTCCGGTTTCTCATCTAAAACATAGAATAAGCAAACGTGAGTAGAAAGTCGTACTCAGCAAGACATACGTCAGAACTACACTACTCATGATCAAGTATCAAGGTAAAGGGAGGTGGGGTTTCATCATGCAGAAGTGCCAGCTTTGACTTGGCTAGTCCTGAACTACGATTACCAGACTTGAGGTAAGAAGCGTACACGAGTCCACTAACCAAGTCTCCAACCAATACACCACTATAGTTACTTCCTCGACTTCCCCACGAGGAAGCACACCATAGCACTCACGCTTATCTTGCGAGTGTTAAAAGTATCCAGTTCAAGTTGTCTAATAATCAGGTACAGGTTCCAAGTAGTCGATAACCGCGGACGCGGCTATTCGAATAATTTTGCTAACCTTGCAAGGGTGTAAGCTACACACACATGACCATCGGTTACCGCCAAGTCTCGCCACCGTTCAAGAGGTGACAGCGAGAATGTTCACCACGACACTTCGCTCACAACCGGTCTATTCCAGGAGTCGACTATCTGAGTTGCTACCGCTCGAGAGTCCGGCCGGTTCAACGATACGGACTCAAACAATGTAGGTGATCGAGACGCCACCTTTAGCAGATGGTTTTCCTGCCTCACAGGTGCACCCACATATCTATATGATGCAACCATTTCCTTCGTTCTTTTTCTATGCACATGTCAAATGGAAAGCCCGAACTAATGTGACTCCCGGACGTCGACACTGATCAAGGTACTAGGCCGAGAGGGGTCAGTGAGCCCAATGTGTGGTTGTACTCTTTGTCTTGGATTACCATACAAGAACTCGGTGCTTAAGGCGGTGTTCAACGAGACAACCCACAGTGTACTCCTACACAGCCTCTCATTGATCACCTTTGCTTAGGGTGGATTCACCAACACAGTTTCACTTTCATCAACACCATGTTCAGTATCATCCCGACTCACATCAAAAGCAACCTCATTGTACCACTAAGCATGCAATAAGAAGTAACAGTTGCAGGGGCAACATGATATCAATCAACTCCTATGTCAGCTAGGATTATGGTTTGCTTACTACTGTGACAAGATGATAGGTTATGCATCGGATATGGGTTCAACTATGCGGTAGAATCGATACAAGGTGATCTCCTAAACATGCATAAGAGAGACTGAGAGGGAATTGGGATTTTATAGACATGATCAATGGGGTTTGCATGCCTTGCTGACGATACACTGGGTTTAACGGTGGTCTTCTTCTTCGGGGGTGATCACTGTCTCGGAAAAGCTGGTACCGGAAACAATCATCAACAAGGGGGGACAACTTCGGAAGTGAAATGCACAAGCACATGATATTGTTGTGAAATGAAGTAAAGGGTACTGATTTGTGGAAAATTCAATTTAATTGAAGTATATTGTATTTGGAATGCAAATTCAAACTCCAAATTCAAATTCAAATTAAGTCATATGCACATTTGCTACTGTTTCCCCATTTTAAAATGGTCAAACATAAAAACAAATTGCATATTCTTAATCCTTGTATTTTCCGATAATTTTTCATATATTATATGTTTAATTTGGAGTTAATATGAATTTTCAATGAATTATTGAAGTTTGGCTATTTTTCTGGATTTTCTGTAATTATTAAAATCATTTCTAATTTTTTTGGAATTTGATTTATTGCATCAGCATGATGCAACGCTGATGTCACAGGGGGCTGACAACAGGGGCCCACCTGTAAGCCTCAGTGGGGTTAATCCCCTCTCTGTTAACTTAACAGAGGGGTTATTAGGGCTGGGGGCCCCACTGTCATAGACCCCAGGGGGATTAAGAGGTGATTAGGGGGGGGCTAATGGTGGGCTCGCCGCCGGCGACTGGGAGCTCGCCGAAATTCGACTCCAGGCCACGGGAGGGCACGGGCCTTGAGCCAAACGGTTGCCCGTGGTCTTCCGCGTCTGGTGCACCAAGCCGGGGGCGTTGGGGAGCTCTGGAGCGACGGCGAGGACGAAAGGCGCGCGACCGTGCTCTGCTCAAACGGAAATCGGCGAACCCGGCCACGGGAGCAAGCGAGAGAAAGTGCACCAGATGCGAGTGCTCACCAGGAGCTTGAAGACGGCGTCGGCTTCGCCGGGGAGTTTCAGCAGGCGGTGAATTGGTCGCCGGGATTCATGGCGGCCGGCGGCGCGAATGTTGAAGACGTCCACTGCGGAGCTGATGGACACGACGGGGAGGTGGCTCATCGACGTTGGCCGCGCAGGGGCTCGCCAGTGCTCTCCGGTGCGCTCGGGTCTTCACGGGAATCCGCCGGAGAGAGAGAGGAGGGGTCAGAGCGAGGTCAAGGGGTGCGGGGGGGGGTGTGTGGAGGCGGCGTGGCGCTCTGGGGTGCGAGGGGAGAGGCATAGAAGGCCGCTGGCCGTCGCTGTGGCCTCGGCGCTCCCCTGCCCTCCACCGAGCTGCTGCGGGGGGAGGGGAGGAAGACGACACCGGGGCAGGTGGGCTGGGCCGGCCTGGTTTAAGTCGGGCCAGAAGCAGGTATGGCCCTTTTTTCCTTTTTATTTCTTTTTTGTTTGTTTTTCTTTTTCTTTCATTTGTTTGCTCTGATAAATAAATACCAAAGTATTTTTATAAATCCTCAAAACATTTATGTGGCCTCATGTGACATGTAGCTAGCCACTCACAAGTTTTGGAGATTTTTGAAATTCATATAGTTTGAATTTCAAATCAAATAGGGGTTTATTTAATTTTCCAAGGCATTGTTTGAAAATTAGAAAATTCCATGAGCATGGGATTGATCCCAAACCACTTTTAAAATGATCACCATCATTTATAGGAATTTTTGAAATGTTCAAAAGATTTTTGGAAAAAGATTTTTATCTGGCCATTTGATTTAATTTCTCAGGGCTTTTCTTTTCCCCAATTTTGGATTTCTTTTGAAATTTCGGCATGATGCAAAGGGGCACTCAAACCCTATCACTTACCGTAGTTGGGGTTCTGACACCATGAGAGGAACAAGAGAAGAAAGAAGAGGCAAAACAGCAAGCCAGATGGAGGTGAAACGCTGGGGAAGAGAAAGGCTTATTTATAGAACAGCAATCCTCAAGCACAGAAAAGCCAAGACGACTGCAGCAATTAATTCAAAGACCAACCGTCGCAGACGTCTCGAACTCCAAGAACAAGATGCTTTCCCACGGGACGCACTGTGCGCAAGACGCGTCAATTCACGCGCGTTTCCAACGCGCGTATCGGTAACTCAACTGGCGCCTGCCGCACGCCACAGCGGCCATCATTATGACCGGTCATGAAGACATGAAGGTTCACTGGCGGAGCATCCCTGACAGCCATCAAATAGAGGCATCGCTATCCCTGAAAAGCGGCGAAGAAAACCAACAGACATCAAGGCTCAAAGATTCCATCTCTCAGATCTTTTTCCCGATGAAGAAAAACACCTTACTCCCATCGGGAGCGTGCATCACGAGAGTTACGGGTGCTCCCTCACCTAAAGGTCAGCAACGTGCTCGAGTGACTACTCGCACTCATGAGAGTTTCGGGTGATCCCTCACCTAAAGGTCAGCAACGTGCTCGAGTGACTACTCGCACTCATGAGTTTTGGGTGCTCCCTCACCTAAAGGTCAGCAATGTGCTCGAGTGACCACTTGCACTCATAAGAGTCTCGGGTGCTCCCTCAACCCGACGCAAGACAAACATGCATTCGCCAAGATCATATGGCGCTAAGAGTCTCAGGTGCTCCCTCATCTCAAGAACCGAAATGGAATTCGAGTGACTACTCGCAAAAAACCCCCCCGTCTGAGCACTCGAAAATGAGCTCCGCGGGTGAATGAGTGAACAGCTCGCTTGATGTTTTGTTCCAAGCGGGTGCAATGCTATAAGGCTCCGCGCCTCAAAAACACACATTCCTGGAACACGATAAACTGTGCCCAGATGCCACGAAAGATTAGCCTGTAGGTAAGACCCCGCTGCGAAGTACGGCCGGGATGGGACTTGCCGAAGAGCGATTTCACTCCCAACCTTTTCCATGCGCTGCGCGTGATAGAAAAGTCCAGGCGGACGCGCCTTAGGCTATACACATTACTGGCAGCAAATGAACACCGCAAGACCTGAAGCGTCCGGACGTTTGCTCGACACCAGTGTTCCAAGCTCACGTCGAGGGACGTGGGTTTGATTGGGCTATTGTGGTTTTGGCCCTAGTGCAATTCACCAAGGCTCGACCAGTCGACTCCTTGGGCCCTTTCAGCTTAGCATCCCTCAAAACAGGTTTTGTCATGGCCACCAGACTGCCAGCGACCCGCGGAAGTACCACGCATACCAATGAACAACAAATGAATGTACTCGAGTCCCTGCGCGACTCTTCGAGTCCCCCAGGCACTCGGGGGCTACTGACGAGGGGGTGACCCCACGACTCCTACGGATAAGCCTACCTGGTTTCCATAAAGATAGAAGACCCATGAAGATACAGCCTTGGCCCGTTAATTGAAACCGACGTAGGAGTCTACGACTCGCAAGGAAGGTGTGAAGACCTGCCGTACGGAGCAAGCTAGGGTTAGGAAAGCTTACCTGTAAACGTAGATAAACTCCCCGAGACCTAGCCCAGTATATAAGGACGAGGAGGGGCGACACCAAAGATAACCAATATCGTCTGTAACCCTAGCCTTGAGCGCTCCAGCCTTGGCATCCACTGTAATCGCATCATCCCCATCAATAATATCGAGCAGGAGCGTGCCTCCCTGTTTGCCGACGAGCTATCGTCCAACCTGTGCCTCTCATGACTAACCCAGGGTCCCTAACCATGGGATTTTCCTGGGTTGATCCCCGTCATGTAGTGCCGCATGTTCCTGCATCGATAGCACTCAATTTGGCTAAGGTCCTTTTGTTTCTTCTTCCTCACGGGTGCTTCCTTTAATTCTAGACACATGTTGGCGTAATGTCCCATATTCCTGCACCGGAAACACTAAATGTGGCTAATGTCCTTCTTTTTCTTCTTCACGGGTGCTTCCTTCAATTCTTGGATAACTTTCTTCATTCCTTCCTTTTGATGTTGAACCACTTGTTGGGTCACGATGAAAACTTGACACTGGGCGGGGTAATGATCAGTTCCTTCACACGTAAAACATGTGACTTGTGCAGTGGGGCATTCTTCACCCGAGTGAATTTCTTCACAATAGGGACATCCATCTTAGTGTCCTTCATAGGAGTGTCCTGTTTCTCCGCAAATTGTACGTGCACGGATCCTCTTAAGGGTTATCGTCCTTTGCATCAGGGTGACGAGACGGGATCCCAACAAAATCTTTTTAAATTCCTTCCAAGTAATCTTCCTTTGTGATTCGTCAATCGCTTGATGCATTCTCCACCAAGTAGCAGCCTCTTCTACCAAGTACTTAACAACATAGGGGACCATGTCCTCACTTCCAACCTTGTTTATCTTCATGTGCCCCTCCATAATATAAATCCACTGCTCCACCTTCAGTCTCGACATCGCCCTAGAAAAGGCGAGTCCTACTTCATACTCCATCTATTAAGCCCATACGACAAGGGTTAGGGCAAAAATATAACACCGACAAGACAACAACTAAAGATAACACCAAACATATGCACTCAAACAAGAAAGCGGCAAAAACACCTATGTTCGACAGTAACACATAACAACAAACAATACAGTCACAAAAGTCAAAACACGAAACAACACCTAGAGTAAGGTCATATGTACAAGACATACGATCTCATCATACTACGTGAAATTCGTTCATCTAAATTCACCTAAAAGGTGATGGTCTGATTCTAAGCTTCATCCTTCTCCGCTAAGCTGATCTTAAAGATTCCTCTCGTAGGTGTCAAAACTTATCCTTATTGAATCCATAGGATACTCCTCCTAATTCTGGTAGACGTAACTTCCATTGATCCCCGAGGCCGATGATGCACCTCTCAAATTTCTTATCTTCAAGGGTAAGCAACTCAGAGGGGTATTTACAGCAAAACAAGATGAGGGTTTTAGAAGATGAATAATAGACGAGAGATACTAGTGGAGAGAGTAAGTAAGCAAAGAGTGATAAAATATTTTTGTTCCTATGGCTTTTCCTATCCATTTTCTAGGGTCACGACCTACAGTCAACATGGGCTCTGATACCATCTGTAACGATCCGATTCACTAAGAATTCAAGTCTCGGTGCATTCTGTGCTAGTCCCTGGATCAATAGCTAGCACACACAATACATGATGTAATATCAAGAATAAACCACATGTCATATATATTACATCAAAGATCCAGTATTACAATAAAGCATACCTGCATAGCACAAGGCTAGCTTACAAATAGAATACAACGGAAAAACAATAAAGAGCTTCGTGGCGTCCATCAAGTCCACCGGCAAGTTGAGTATAGACATCGTAACCCTACATCGCATCACTTACTCGTTGTATACAATCCTGCAACACCGAAGGTTACAACCCGACAACGGGTCAGTACATCTGATTTGTACGGCAAGTCACATGAAAAAGTATATAACAGACCTATCGCTACATGCAAGGATAAGTCAAAGGAAAGGCTTATGGTTTTATTTTGCAGAAAGCTGATTTTTCCCTCATATACTACAACTAATCAAATTTTAATTTATCTTGCTAGTCCTAAGTATGGGTGAATCGGGCTACACCAATTCCAACCATCCCTTTATTAAGAGTTCCCAATCAAGTTTTACACTCTGCAGAGGTTTGTACACTTTCCCCACTTGACTCAACCCGAAGATTAAGACATAGTATTTCAGAAGAGGTTGCCTCCACCCTTTGGTAGCCGGTACACCTATCATATCTACATCAGCTAGCTACCAGGGCCAGGTTCCCCACAACTTACTCATCTAAGCCAGAGCCCATATAGCCAGTGGTTGTACATGGAAGCTACTAGTCACACTGTCTGTCCGATCTTTTTGAGCCTGGATGGCGCTCACTGCGTAAGAGGGTACTCGCCATGACGCACCCGGTTCACCACCAAAACAACCATTCGGGAAACATTTAGCCCTGGTCTCTCCTTATCCAAGGAACGAGCCCCGGGATGCCTTCCCTGCCCGCCCAGAAGTTATTTCTATTTAAGTTTGCTAGATAAGTCATTAATCCTCACATAGCTCAATGATAATTCAACCAATCCCCGTCTACAAAGCAATAGAAATATATAACAACCACGATCCTAGAGCGACAATGAAATACAAGGTCAGAACATATGGCTATCCTACTAGGTTTAAATCATAACTAATATATAGTCCTACACATGCATAGAGTGATAATTTGCTACATGCATAATAGAAAATATAGGTTGAGGTATGGTCAAACTGTAACTTGCCTTTTCCATTCGGTGAAGTTCTTCACTCTCACGGTCCAGTCAACTCTACTCGTCACACTCCGAGCAATCTATCATCAATGAAAGAACTCAAATAAGCAATCACATGACAACAAGACAAACAAAAGATCAACAAACCAACACAAAGGTTCTAGCAACAAAACAAAAGGCTTGACACGGTACAAGTGTCGATTTGCTCGAAGGTGATCCGTGGAACGTGAACTCGAGAGAGTCAACAGATAAAGATTCATCCGTAAGGAATTGTGATCATGGACATTATGAATTAAAGGTGAATATCATGCCCACATGAAAAGTGTATGAATCTTACCGATAAGCTGTCTCAAGTGATCCGATATGCAAAAATAATCACGTGAAACGGAATACTACAACGCAGGTCATAGCAAGTGCAAAATTGAATTGAATTTGAATTTAACCAGATCAACAAACCTGTGAATTTTTGTGTACACTTGATATAGACAGAAAGTACATGACACAAGTGATCCTACGCAAAAATAATCACTCGATTTGGAACAACGGTTTAAAAGATACAGCCACCGGAATTTGAATTTGAATTTGAAATAAATTCAAATTCAAAAGTGTTCAAAAGTTTGAAAAGTTGATTCTATGCTAAATTACAAAACAACACGAGCGTGTAGCAAAAAGATTCACCGCTATCCGACTTACGGTCGAGGAGATACTGCGAGTACGGTGCCGGGGGGGTTTTCTGCCAAAAGGACTAATACATAAATAAAAATCTTACGAAAAACGCAATCGGGTCCCTGGCCCAGATCTGGCCGGACTTGGACTCCGGCGACGAGGGGCGAGGCGGCGCGACACGAGGGGCACGGGAGGGCGCCGTGGCCGGCTCGGGCGTGCGGCACCAGGGGCGCTTGGGGCGCGTGCGGCTGCCGGCTCGGGCGGCGGGCGAGTGGCAGCGGCGGCGCGACTCCACGGCGGCGCGGCCGGCGCGCGTGGCGGCGGTGGGCGGCGCACGGGAGGCGGGGTGGCGGCGCCGGGCGTGGGCGGCCGCGGGGGAGGGCCCGACGGTGGTCGGCGAGGTGCGGCCCGATGGTGGCGCGGCCGGGAGGCGGCGGTTCCGGCGACGGAGGTTGCAGCGGCGGCGGCGATCCGGTGATGCGGGGCCCGGCGGCGAAGCGGGTCTCGCTAGGGTTTTCTAAAAAAGGTAAAAAGAAAAGAAAAGATAATTTTTTCTGGAAAACCTTAAATAGACAGAGAAACGGAAAAAAAAGAATCCGTCTTGGGCTCTAATTGTGCTCGCGGTCGGAAAACAACTACTGGGCGGGGCTACGGATTTTCTTTTTATTTAAAATCACCAACTTCAAACAATTTTAGAAAAATAAATACTCATCGGAAAAATGTGAAATAAAATTCTAAATTCATCAAATAATACAAAGAAATTTATTTAATGAATACACTTTACAAAAAGGAAAATAAAAATAAAAACATTATCTAAATACTTTATTTAAATATAAAATATTTTTCAGAAATCAAATAAAATCCAATAAACTATTAAAAGTATTTTTATTTGGTCAAAAGCATTGCCAATTATGAATATTAGGGAAAGTCCTTTTATTCCCTCTCTTTTTAATATTCAATATACTTGAAAAAAATTTAAATCCCAAAGAAAATCAAACACATCAAGCAAACAATCATTATCTATTTAATTTTATTAACATTCCAGAATTCAGGGAATTTTGGGATGTTACAGCTCCTGACAACACTGATGATGCAGCCACTCCCACAGCTGAACCTGATACTGCGGCTGATCCATCTGGAGCTGAACCTGAGGGAGAGCACATCACCAATGCTGAATCCAAGGCCACCAAGGACAGCTCCGCTGAATAGAAGGTCACATCTCCCTTAGCTCCCGCTGCCTCACCGAAACCTGGCCAAGACGCCTCAGCGGAAGCAACTGTGTCCCCACTCTCGCCTCCAGCTGCTTCAGACGCACCAGTTCCTCAGGAGAAATCCTTAGCACTTTCTCTCTGTCCGAAGCAGAAGCACCCATTTTATCGCATTATTGAGGCTGATGCATGACCAAGCTTCAATGTTGATGCATTCTTCAACGCCATGATCTTCTTTCAAGAAGGGATTCAGAATCCCTATCACTCTGCTCCACCAAGAAAGCTGCTGAGGTTTTGGACTGCAACTCAAAAGAATTATTATGCCTCAGTCCTTTACATGGCACATAAGGTCTTTCCTCATAAGCACATTCCTCATTCGGATATGGAGGACATTCCGTGCTTCAACAATGTGCTTCAAGACCTCATCCATGCCAAAGTGCTTCAGTTTTGCTCCGAGTGCATACATTGGAATGAAGAGCTTGTCATTCAGTTCTATGCAACTCTGTATGTCTCAGGCGATCCCAAGGACATCAACACTTGGGTTCTGGAATGGATGTCTCAGCATCAACACTATAGTGCCTCAGTGCCTAAGATCATTGAGATTCTTCAGCTGCCTCTCTTTGATGCCTCACTTCCCAGCACTTATGGTGCTCCACTTCTAAGGGATGATCTGATGAACATGCTCATGAAGCCTCAAGACCCTGAATCTCCTCCCCATACCAAGTTCCTCGTGACTGAGCTTCAGCATTTGCTGAGCACCCTGTACCGAATTATGGCCAAGTCTTTCTTCCCAATCAAGGGGTATGAATCCACTGCTGAAGAAGTTGTAGGCATCATGAAGAACATTCTTTATAACCTCTGCATGTCTGTGCCAATCAATGTTTCCGACTTCTTCTTCCAGAAAATGGTTGATGCTGCTCAGAATCCTCACATCCTGAAGCCATGTGCTCTGTGGATTATGAAGCTGATTTGCGCCAAGACTGGTATCAAATATAAGCCGGATCAGCCCAATCATCGCACAAATTTTCCTCCAGTCGAAGTGCTTCAGCATACTCTGGCTTCAAATGCCAAAGGAAAAGATGTCTTCTATGAGGAAGTTCTACCTGAGAATTCCCTTGGTGGAAATGTAAGGCAGGCTCAGTCCCGTACTACTCATGAGGAGCGCACACACGCCTCAACTGAGGAAACAACTCAAGCTCGCGTGATGACCGACCGAGAAATTCTCATTAGTCTTCATCAGAAGGTCGATCGCAATCATGACTGGACAAAGCGTCAGATTGGCGATATCCTCAGCTACATGGCGCTTATGCACACCGCCCAAAAGAAGATTCATCAGTATGCCCATCATACCTATCAAAGACTTGATTCTCTTCTTACTGAAGTCATTGTGCCTAAAGACCTCGCAAAGCTTGGCCTCAAGAAGCCCCAGGTCTCCGAGATTCGGCCTCCTCCTCAGTTTCTCCGATGCAACACACCACCTCTGGAGATGGATTCCTTCTCTTCGGGACAAGAGATCTCTCCTGAATAAGCTGAAGATACTGCGGCTTGTCCTCACACTAGAACAGCATGCCTTCGTCCTGATTCACCTCAACCCTGAGGCATTACTATTGGGTCGTTATTCGTAGTCTCTCCTTTTTTCTCATTTAATGACAAAGGGGGAGAAATATGTTAGTCTTCAAGAGGGTCTATATGGGGTTCCTCAGTTACAACTCTCGTTCTTCAGACTATTTTTTGTAACGAGTTGTAAACTGATATTTTGTGTGTGGTTGTCTGATAATTTTGAGTTATCCCATGATATTCCTCAAGCTTATTTAATAATCATGGTATTCCTCAGCAACCACTTTACTCAGTGATTTGTTTAATCCTCAAGCATTCTAGTTTCAGCACTGATTTTAGACAGTACTGGATATAGGGGGAGCTCCTCATGTTTGTAAAAAATATTCACTAAGTTCAATAGGCCTTCAATATATGCATATCCTCAGGGGGAGCATCTCTATATCCAGATAGTATGAATTGTTTTTTTCAAGTTTTAATTCCTCAAAATTACTTATTTCATCCCGTTGAAGCTTTAACCTGATTGTCATCAAATCACCAAAAAGGGGAGATTGTAAGTGCATCTAGTGCCACTTTGAGGTTTTGGAGTATTTGATGACAAAACGGTTAAGGGACTGATGTGTTTGTGAGTATACACAGGAGAGCAGTCCCTGAAGAAGAGGGTAACCACCGTTGTCGACCCCCCAAAATGTTTAGGAACATTAAGGAAATCGATGTATTTCCTGAAGACTGTCGAGGCGCGAAATCCTGAGGAAACAAGATCCTGAGGCTTTTGGATGACGCTGAAGAAGCTGTGTGACGTCCTGAGGCATCTCGCGCTGAAGTCGAAGTTGAAGCTTAGTCTACGTTAAGAATTTTATACTTCTTGAGTCATAGGAAAACACCGCACTGTTGGAGGGGTTGAGGAAAATGAGTTGTGTATTTCCGAGGAAGTGCACAAATAGAAATCCTGAAGAAAACCCTGAGGAATCTCTTGCAGAAGAAGTTCAGTTCCTCGGGTGTCTGAGACTTCGTTCTTCAAGACACCGAGGAATCTAACTTCGGTTGAGGAGCCAGGAAACTGCCAGTGCAGTTTTCCTAAAGAAGAGAGAGCGAGAGAATTCTTTGGACTGTTCCACGTGTTGCGTGGTAAGGGGCTAGAACCTGTCTAGCAACGGTTCGAAGGGTGGGCATGATGGTAATTTCGTGCGTGGGTATTTATGTCCTTTCACCTGGGGTTGCTCCCTGGCTATAAATAGCCGCCCCCAGCCCCATTGGAGGGTTGGCTCTCCGAGAGAAAAAAATGGCACTTGTCATTTGGGAGCAACCCACCTCCGAGGAACCTGAAGAACCTAAGTGAGGAAAGCCACAAGCATGAGTAGTTGAGCATTTCTGAGGAATTCGGTTCGAGTGATCCGAAGATTTTTACTATTGAAGCCGTGATCTTCTAGATGGTGTAGGGGTCATCGTTCTGAGGAAATCAAGATGAAATTGTGACTTCCCGAACGAAGTCTGTGAAGGTTTCGGGAGTCTACCTTGAAGACTCACCTGAGTGATTGGACAGAGTTTGAGGACTTTTGTTCAAGGAGAATAAGGTGAAGACTATCTTTTCTGAGTTCAATCTCAGCCTCTCCAACCAGATGTAGAGTTGTCACAGCAACTTGAACTGGTCCATCAAATCTGTGTCTTCAGTGCCCTAGTGCTATTTCTTCAAACTCTCTTCTTATGTTTATGCAATGATGACCCTTCCTGATGCCTTCCTTTCTAAGTGTCATCAGTTCTGGTTCCTCATACATTGCCTTAGTTACACTTTAGCTCTGCAATATGTTGCTTTGTAGTCATGTCTACTTTCAGTAAAGTTTCTGTGCTTCATTGCGTTGTAAAATTCCTCGATTTCGTATTGCCTCAGTCCTGAGGAAACTGAAACTCCTCAAGATATTTGAATTCTCCCATTCACCCCCCCCTCTGGTCGATATACTGTGCTTTCGGCGAGCCACTTGTCATAGTTCCTCTTCCCGTGACCATTCTGTCGGGACCTGGGGTTAGCGTATGCAAGCCTCGCTACAACACAATCATATGGAGAGCCGAGAACCGTACCCACTTGTCTAAGAATACAAGGCCAAGCACAGAACGTTCTCGGAAAGCATCGAACGTGAGGGGCATCCCATCCAGGGCGGATGATCAACTGATATGGTCCTCATCGTCCGCACACATGTCCAAATGATATGGGTGGTGAACTCCCATACTCATAGACAAGTCGCCTCAACCATACTATCGATTGAATTATAACCCTTACATAGACTTACTCCAGCCCGATCACTTAGTCGGGGTCTAGGGCGGGCTCGATCATACATCAAAGTGTGCACGTGACGGAGTCACGAACAATCGCATCGCGATGCCCCAAGCTGCGCACATCTAAGGGCCACTTGGTGTATAAAAGACCGCCAGCCAGATCACAACTAAGGTCTCGAAAACCCATACTAAGACATGCATGTTATAAACATACACGCAGCACACATGTCTAGTATGAACAACAGGTATCATTGCAATACTCTACAAAGTATACAACTTTATTGATAACCCTTACAGAGTGCACACAAAGATCACAAGTCTATGATCCAACATTACATCAAACATGCGGAAGCAAAGTAGGTCTGAGTACAGACAAGTTTAACAAATGGCTTAGAGAAGCCTTATCTAAAAACAAGCCCTCCACGAGGGAACCAGTC
The DNA here is from genome assembly GCA_950022295.1 of Bromus sterilis. NCBI lineage: Eukaryota > Viridiplantae > Streptophyta > Magnoliopsida > Poales > Poaceae > Bromus > Bromus sterilis. Next base: position 178,882,172 of record OX465601.1, on the reverse strand, counting down.
ATCTGACTGGGACTACACTAGCTTGGTCTTGGTCTGAGTCTTCTGTCGGGACCCGGGGTTAGCGTATGTAATTCCGATCATAATACAATCACATGGAGAGCCGAGAGCTGTACCCACTTGTCTATGCAGACAAGGCCAAGCACAGATCACTCTCGGTAAGCATCGAACGTGAGGGGCATCCCATCCAGGCCGGATGATCAACTGAGATGGGTCCTCATCGTCCGCACACAAGTCTAATGATATGGGTGGTGAATCCCATATTCACAGACAAGTCGCCTCAACCATGTTATCGATTGAATCATAACCCTTACATAGACTTACTCCAACTCGATCACTTAGTCGGGATCTCGGGCGGGCTCGATCATACAACAAAGTGTGCCACGTGACAGAGTCACGAGCAATCGCATCGCGATGCCCCAAGCTGCGCACATCTAAGGGCCACTTGGTGTATGAAAGACCGCCGGCAAGAACAGAACTAAGCTATCAAACCCCACACTAAGACATGCATGTTATAACCATACACGCAGCATACATGTCCAGTGTAAACAGCAGGTAATCACAACATGAACTCTACAAACTCATAGTCTTTATAACTTCTGCTAAACAGAGCAGACATAGTAGTTGTATTACAAGCAGAGATCACATGAATGTGATCCAACATTACATCAAACATCAACGGAAGCAAATTATGTCTTAGTAAAGACAAGTTTAACAAATGGCTTAAGAAGCCTGAAAGAAAAGTACAACGACCCTCCAAAGGGCACAGGCTGCTGCCTGGAACTATACGACATTGGTCCACGTCGAGCTTGAGGTAGAGGCCACCATCAGGGTCAGTGGTCTCGTCTCTAAAACATAGAATAAGAAAACGTGAGTACAAAGTCGTACTCAGCAAGACTTACATAGGAACTATACTACTCATGCACATGTATCAAGGCAAAGGGAGGTGGGGTTTCACTTGCAGAAATGCCAGCTTTGACTTTGCTAATCCTGAACTACGAGTAACAGAGAGAGGTAAGAACGTACACGAGTCCAAGTAACAGTCTCCAACTAATACTCCACTATGGTGCCTTCCTCGACTTCCCCCACGAGGAAGCACGCCATAGCACTCACACTTATCTTGGTGTGTTTTAGAAGTATCCGGTTCAAGTTATCTATGATCAAGTAAAGGTCTCCAAGTAGTCCATAACCGCGGACACGGCTATTCGAATAGTTCATTAACCCTGCAGGGGTGTACTGCTACACACACGCCTCATCAGTTACCGCCTGGGGATGGACCCTTCAACTGAGTACCGGCGAGGATGCTGCCACGACACTTCACTCACGGAAGCATCTCTAGTCCTAGGGAGTCGCCTATTTGAGTTGGGACCACAGTCGGAATCCGGCCGATTGTTCCGATGCGGACTCAAACGTTGTGTGACCGCCATCAAGTTGAACTCGATCATGATCACTTGATTCAACGTGCCCACAACCTACGCCAACCACTTACCTTGGTTCCACCTGCTTAAGATCGTTAAAGGGCGAACTACTTGCGACTCCTGGACTGGTCCGGGGTGAGGTACTAGGCCGAGAGGGGTCAGTGAGCCCAATGTGTGGTCGTACTCTTAGTCTTGGATAACAACACAAGAACTCGGGCCTAAGGCAGTGTTCAACGAGACAACCCACTGTGTACTCCTACACAGCCTCTCATCGTTCACCTTTGTTTAGGGTAGATTCACAAACACGTTACCACCATCTTTCACATGATCACTACCATCCCGACTCACATCAAAGTAGCCTCAGGTAACAACTCTAAGCATGCAATAAGCTGTAACAGTTGCAGGGGCCACATGATATCAACCAACTCCTACATCTGCTAGGATTGTGGTTTGCTTACTACTGTGACAAAATGATAGGTCATGCAAAGGAATGGGTTCAACTAGCGGTAGAACGTATCATGGTGACATCCTAAACATGCATTTGCGAGAATGAGAGGAAACTGGGATTTTATAGACATGATCAAAGAGGGGGCTGCTTGCCTTGCTGACGATCACGAGGTATCACTCTTCTGACGTGAGGTTGAACTCGTCTCCGAGATCAACTCTACCGAGAAGATGCAATCACCGAAGCACTAGAAGTAAAGCACAATCAAAATAATACAATGCACATTCAATATGCAAAACAAAGCATGGCAGTGTGTTGATGTGACCTATGTTTGAATTTCCACATTTTAATTGAAGTTGATTTGAAAAGTAAATTCAAATTCAAACTCCAAATGTTATTCAAATTTGGTCAACTTGCATTTGCTATTATTTGTTCATTTCAAACCAAAGTATTATAAGTGTGAAATGCTTCTGAAGTACAAGTGATGTGTGGTGCATTTCAATGTTTGAAATTGGAATAGTAATTGATTTGAATTTGAAATAATTCCAATTAAATCAATTAGCAAAAGCTACTGATCCCTTTTTAAGATCAACTCCAACATAGCTGAAAGTTGGATATTTGGATAGAGGATTTTCTCTTGATCATTTTTCATATATTATATGTTGAATTTGGAGTTAAAATGAATTTTCTATGATTTTTCAAAGTTTCAACCATTTTCTGGAATTTACTGATTTAAATTAAACGATTTAAGATTTACTGCGTCATCACTAGGTCATGCTGACGCCAGGGTTGACCAGTCAACTGACAGGGTGGCCCCACCTGTCAGCCTCAGTGGTTAATTGGTTCTGTTTAATTTAAAACGTGGATTAGCTTAAGGCCTAGGGCCCACTGTCAGAGAGAGAAAGGGGGGATTAGCACGTGATTAGGCCCTAATGGCTCGGGCGGCCGGCGGCTCAACGTCGGCAGCTCTGTACGCGGCGGTGCTCGTCGGACTTGGGCTACAGTCCACGGGGAAGGAAACGGAGGGCACCAGAGCGTAGCCCGCGCTCTTCTGCTTCGGTTGGTGCAAGCTGGGGTTCACGGGAAGCTCTCGGGCCGTGCCGGCGTCGAAGCCCACGGCGGCAGTGTTCTGTCCGCGGCGAGGAACGGCGACGAGGGGTCGGGGAGTATCGCTGCTAGCGGGGAAAAGATCAGGAGGCTCACCCGAACCCAACGGTGGGCACGGCGAGGTCGGTGGGGGCTCCGCGGCGAGTAATTGCTCGCCGGGATCTTGCTGCGGCCGGCGGCGGTTCTTGAGGCGAGCAGCGATTCCCGGGCGTCTGGGCGTCTCCAGCGCGAAGGATAAGCACGGGGGGGGGGGGGGGGCAAGCAGGACGTGGCGCCGAGGCGTGCACGCCTCTGCTGTCGGTGGCGTCCGCCTGGAAGGAGGTAGAAGACGCCCCTGCCCTCCCTTGTGGGCTGGGCCAGGTGGGCCGACGCCCTGTGCGAGGGGTAAGTCTTTTTCCTCTAGTCTTCTTTTTATTGTTTCTGTTATTTGTTTTGCCCATTTAAAATAAATAGTTAGGGCATTTATAAAAATCCCCAAACAATTTTATAAAACCTAGGTGACTATATAGAAGTCAATCCCAAGTTTTGGGAATTTTTGAAATTCAATTTATTTGAATTTCAATTCAAATAGACAAATGATTTAATTTCCAAGCCACTATTTGAATTGTTGAAAATCCTATGAGCATGGGATTAATCCCAAATCACTTTTAAAATGATCATACTCATTTTTAGGATTTTTCAAAACATCCAAAAGATTTTTGGAAAAAGATTTATTTTTGGCCTTTTTATTTAATTCATTTAGGGCTTTTTCTTTTCCCCATTTCCTTTTCTTTTGAATTTTTTTTCATGAAGCAAAAAAAAGCAAGCTTGGAAAAGCACAAACCTAAATTTGGGGTTCTGACAACTCGCCCCCACTCAAAAGAATCTCGTCCCGAGATTCAGAAGTCGTCGGGAAGAGGGTGGGGTACTCAGCTCGTAGACGATCCTCTCGTTCCCAGGTAGCTTCTTGCTCTAAATGATGTGACCACTGCACTTTGAGGAATCTGATCTTCTGACGTCTGGTGCTACGCTCGGCTTCATCGAGAATACGAACAGGGTACTCTCGATATGAAAGGTTATCTTGGAGATCAAGCGTTTCGTGGTCTACTTCGCGGATGGGGTCCTTGAAGCAACGCCTGATTTGAGAGACGTGGAAGACATCATGAACCTAGGAGAGGTGAGGGGGTAGTTCCAATTGGTAGGCAACTTCTCCACGTTTAGCGAGAATGCGAAAAGGACTGATATAACGTGGGGCCAACTTGCCTTTGATACCGAAGCGATGGGTACCCTTCAGAAGAGTAACCCGAAGGTAAGCCTTCTCATCCAGATTATAGCTTTCTTCCCTATGATGACGATCATAATAGCTTTTCTGACGAGACTGGGCTGTTTTCAATTTCTCACGAACAATGCGAACTTGCTCTTATGCATCCTGAATCAAATCCGGTCCAAAGAATTGTCTTTCACCGGTTTCTGACCAGTTTAGGGGTGTTCGACATTTCCGTCCATAGAGAAATTCAAAAGGAGCCATGCCCAAACTAGATTGGAAACTATTGTTATACGCAAATTCGGCAAAAGGAAGAGAATTCTCCCATTTCTTTCCGAAAGAGATAACACAAGCTCTGAGCATGTCTTCGAGAATTTGATTGACCCTTTCTACTTGACCACTGGACTGTGGGTGATAAGCGGTGCTAAAGGAGAGGTGGGTTCCCATAGCATTCTGGAAACTTTCCCAAAATCGAGAAGTGAAAAGACTACCACGGTCTGAATTGATTTCCAAAGGAACACCGTGAAGAGAAACGATTCGAGAGACATACAAGTCCGCTAACTGGCTAGCAGTTATAGACTCTCGAACTGGAAGGAAGTGAGCAACTTTTGAAAGTCGATCAATGACAACGAAGATGGCATTATTTCCTTTCTGGGTTTTTGGAAAGCCGGTAATGAAGTCCATACTGATTTTATCCCACTTCCACTCGGGAATAGGCAAAGGTCTAAGAGTACCAACAGGTCTTTGATGTTCTGCCTTAACGCGACGACAAACATCACATTCAGCAATGAACTGAGCAATTTCTCTCTTCATCCTAGTCCACCAAAATCTCTGGCATAGATCTCGGTACATTTTTGTGCTACCGGGATGAATGGAGAGGGGTGTGTCATGGGCTTCTTTGAGGATGAGTTGCCTTAGTTCCTTATTCTTAGGTACTACCAAACGATTTTCAAAGAATACCGTTCCTTTGCTATCTTTGGAGAAACATTTAGCAACTCCGCTAGAAATGTTCTCCTTGATCCGGCGAACACCTCGTGCACGCCTTTGGGCAACTATAATTTGATCCTCAAGGGTTGGTTTCGCGACCAAGTTGAAAAGAGATCCACGAGGAACAATCTCGAGGTTGAGCTTTCGAAATTCCTCATGAAGAAGTGGTTGATACTGTTGTAACATGAGGTTGTTACAATACGACTTACGACTTAGTGCATCAGCCATGACATTGGCTTTGCCTGGGGTGTAAGAAATTCCTAAGTCATAATCTTTTATCAACTCTATCCAGCGTCTTTGCCTGAGATTAAGATCTGGCTGATCTAAAAATGTATTTGAGGCTTTGGTGGTCGGAATAGATCTCACAACGATTACCAAGGAGGTAATGTCGCCAAGTTGTTAGGGCATGAACTACGGCAACGAGTTCAAGATCATGGGTAGGATAGTTCTCTTCATGTGGCCGCAACTGGCGTGAAGCATAAGCTACCACATGTCGATCTTGCAGAAGTATGCATCCTAACCCTTGCCGTGAAGCATCACAATAGATCTCGAAATCCTTTTTGGTGTCTGGAGGCGCAAGTACGGGTGCAGAAGTCAATCTTCTTTTTAGCTCTTGGAAGCTTTCCTCGCACTTGGGCGTCCATTCGAATTTCTTCTCTTTCTTGAGGAGTTCAGTCAGAGGCTTTGCAACTTTAGAAAAGTTCTCGACGAAGCGGCGACGATAGCTTGCTAAGCCAAGAAAACTCCTAACTTGCTTAACCGATTCAGGTGGAGTCCAGTCAAGGACGGCCTGAACTCTCTCGGGATTGACAGCAATGCCTTTTGCAGAAATCACGTGGCCTAAGTAGGTCACTTCTGGTAGCCAGAATTCACACTTGGAGAATTTAGCATACAGGCGATGCTCTCTAAGTTTCATCAATACCAGCCTAAGTTGTTCTGCGTGATCTTCTTCGTTCTTCGAGTAGATGAGAATGTCATCAAGATAAACTACAACAAATTTATCTAAGTACTCCATGAAGATCGAATTCATCAAACGCGAGAATGTGGCGGGGGCATTGGTTAAACCGAAGGACATGACGGTGTACTCGTAAAGACCATAACGAGTAGTGAAAGCCGTTTTGGGAATGTCCTTGTTTATGATTTTGATTTGATGATAACCTAATCTCAAATCCATCTTGGAGAAGACAGAGGATCCTGCAAGTTGATCATAAAGATCATTGATCCTGGGCAGTGGGTACTTGTTCTTTATCGTCGCTATATTTAGCGGGCGATAGTCTACGCACATCCTTTCTATTCCATCTTTCTTCGTTACGAACAGAATGGGGCAACCCCATGGCGATGAGCTAGGGCGGATGAAGCCTTTTGCCAACGAAGCTTCAAGTTGGATTTTGAGCTCAGCTAACTCACGTGGGGCCATTCTATATGGGCGTCTGGATATTGGTGCGGTTCCTGGGATAAGATCTACCACAAACTCTACAGATCTGTCATGTGGTATTCCTGGCAGCTCTTCTGGAAAGACATCCGGGAAGTCACGAACCACCGGAATATCTTCAATGTCTGGAAGAGGAAGCACATTTAAAGAATGCACCTGGGTTTTAGAGCTTGGTGAGGTGTACTTGATTGTCTGGCCTGATGGATGGGTTAATTTCGCTGACTTGGCTTTACAATCAAGGACAACATTCTGTCTTGATAACCAATCCATTCCTAGGATGACATCAATGTCTGAAGACTTGAGGGCTATAAGTGAGGCAAGGAATACTAAACCCTCAATTGCAATTTCATTCTCATGACTCACCATGGTGGTGTGCCATCTGGATCCAGGGGCTTGCACAACTAAGGGGATGGATAACATCGAAAAAGAGATGTCATGTGACAATGCAAAGTCTTGGGATATGAATGAGTGAGAGGCTCCTGGGTCAAAAAGAACCGAAGCTGGGGTGGAATTGACAAGAAGGGTTCCGAGTACAACATCGGTTGACTTGTGGGAATCTAGAATGGATACGTGATTCACATAACCATGGTCATAAACAGGAGGCTTGACATTGGAAGTCTTGGGTGGTGGCTTACCACGACGAAAGGTTTGCTTTGGTTTAGGTGTGGTGGCTACATGATTTTGGGGACACTATCGAACATTGTGGCCTGATTGTCCACATTGGAAACAAACACCACGTGGAATGAAAGGAACTTGAGCACTGGATTGTCCAACAAAATTCCAAGGAGGAAGATTGGGTTGAGGTGGACGATATATGGTGGTTGGTGGTCTAGAAGCACTTACAGCACGACTGACGTCACTGAAGGGAATCCAAACACGGCGTTTTTGAGAAACTGGGCCAGAAGATTGGGCAAACTCACGATCACGCTTGCGAGACTCTTCATACAACTCATTTCCATACTCGGCCTTGAAGGATTTGTCGACTAAGTCCCTGAAGTTGACGAACTCGTGAAGATTCAGGTCATGACGAAGGACGGGGCTAAGTCCCTTGCAGAACCTTGCTTGTTTCTTGCTGTCGGTGGATACTTCTTCTTGGGCATAACGTGCTAGACGAGTGAACTCAGTCCTATACTCATGAACAGTCATCTTTCCTTGGGTCAGATTGCAAAATTCTTCTCTCTTGCGTTCCATCAGCTGATCTGGAATATGATATCCTCGGAATTCATCACAGAACTTTTGCCAAGTCACCACGTGACCAACTGGTTGCATTGCCACGAAGTTTCCCCACCACTGAAAAGCAGCACCTTCCAGAAAATATGCCGCGGATAGCACACGATCACCTGGAGCAACACGGGTTGTCTCAAGCTTACGCTCGAGGGAACAAAGCCAATCATCGGCATCAAGAGGCTCGGAAGGACATCGGAAAACTGGTGGGTTGAGGAGAATGAAATCCTGGATGGTGACAACACTAAGATGCTGACGAGAAGTGTTCTTCTCAATACGCTTGAGAAGACGTGTCTGATCACGACGATTCTGTTCAGCCTCCATCATGATTTCTGCCGTTGAGGGTGGTGGTGGAGGTTCTTCATCGTCTATATAACTGGAACTGGGATCAACACCTTGAATTGCACCTGACATTCTGTGTGATAAGAATCAACAATCAGAATAAGATTTAGGACACAATTCTATGCTAGGATAGAAGACTATAATGCAATAGCATCAAAGCCACAAACGGACAGCATAACGGCTGCACCGGGATGGAAATTGAGACAACCTACAGAATAACGGACATCACTTCCACAGAAACATTATGGAATGATGGCTCAAAAAGACCACAACACTCCTACAGCTACAAAGAAGCAATCAACGAGATGTCCTAGTAAAGACATAGATGAGCCTAGTCCTATCTTCCCGTAGAATAAGATGAGGTTGACTCAGAACTCAGATCGATGAGGATAACGAGAAAAAAGAAGTCTTACGTTGTTCCCTTATACCCAAAGTAACTATATAACTATAGAATGCTATACTCGACATCGTCCAATGGTTTGATAATCCTACAAGAAGTCCTGCTCTGATACCAAGTCTGTCGGGACCCGGGGTTAGCGTATGTAATTCCGATCATAATACAATCACATGGAGAGCCGAGAGCTGTACCCACTTTTCTAAGCAGACAAGGCCAAGCACAGATCACTCTCGGTAAGCATCGAACGTGAGGGGCATCCCATCCAGGCCGGATGATCAACTGAGATGGGTCCTCATCGTCCGCACACAAGTCTAATGATATGGGTGGTGAATCCCATATTCACAGACAAGTCGCCTCAACCATGTTATCGATTGAATCATAACCCTTACATAGACTTACTCCAGCCCGATCACTTAGTCGGGATCTCGGGCGGGCTCAATCATACAACAAAGTGTGCCACGTGACAGAGTCACGAGAAATCGCATCGCGATGCCCCAAGCTGCGCACATCTAAGGGCCACTTGGTGTATGAAAGACCGCCGGCAAGAACACAACTAAGCTATCGAACCCCACACTAAGACATGCATGTTATAACCATACACGCAACATACATGTCCAGTGTAAACAGCAGGTAATCACAATATGAACTCTACAAACTCATAGTCTTTATAACTTCTGCTAAACAGAGCAGACATAGTAGTTGTATTACAAGCAGAGATCACATGAATGTGATCCAACATTACATCAAACATCAACGGAAGCAAATTATGTCTTAGTAAAGACAAGTTTAACAAATGGCTTAAGAAGCCTGAAAGAAAAGTACAACGACCCTCCAAAGGGCACAGGCTGCTGCCTGGAACTATACGACATTGGTCCACGTCGAGCTTGAGGTAGAGGCCACCATCAGGGTCAGTGGTCTCGTCTCTAAAACATAGAATAAGAAAACGTGAGTACAAAGTCCTACTCAGCAAGACTTACATAGGAACTATACTACTCATGCACATGTATCAAGGCAAAGGGAGGTGGGGTTTCACTTGCAGAAATGCCAGCTTTGACTTGGCTAATCCCGAACTACGAGTAACAGAGAGAGGTAAGAACGTACACGAGTCCAAGTAACAGTCTCCAACCAATACTCCACTATGGTGCCTTCCTCGACTTCCCCCACGAGGAAGCACGCCATAGCACTCACACTTATCTTGGTGTGTTTTAGAAGTATCCGGTTCAAGTTATCTATGATCAAGTAAAGGTCTCCAAGTAGTCCATAACCGCGGACTCGGCTATTCGAATAGTTCATTAACCCTGCAGTGGTGTACTGCTACACACACGCCTCATCAGTTACCGCCTGGGGATGGACCCTTCAAATGAGTACTGGCGAGGATGCTGCCACGACACTTCACTCACGGAACCATCTCTAGTCCTAGGGAGTCGCCTATTGGAGTTGGGACCACAGTCGGAATCCGACCGATTGTTCCGATGCGGACTCAAACGTTGTGTGACCGCCATCAAGCTCAACTCGATCATGATCACTTGATTCAACGTGCCCACAACCTACGCCAACCACTTACCTTGGTTCCACCTGCTTAAGATCGTTAAAGGGCGAACTACTTGCGACTCCTGGACTGGTCCGGGGTGAGGTACTAGGCCGAGAGGGGTCAGTGAGCCCAATGTGTGGTCGTACTCTTAGTCTTGGATAACAACACAAGAACTCGGGCCTAAGGCAGTGTTCAACGAGACAACCCACTGTGTACTCCTACACAGCCTCTCATCGTTCACCTTTGTTTAGGGTAGATTCACCAACACGTTACCACCATCATTCACATGATCACTACCATCCCGACTCACATCAAAGTAGCCTCAGGTAACAACTCTAAGCATGCAATAAGCTGTAACAGTTGCAGGGGCCACATGATATCAACCAACTCCTACATCTGTTAGGATTGTGGTTTCCTTACTACTGTGACAAAATGATAGGTCATGCAAAGGAATGGGTTCAACTAGCGGTAGAACGTATCATGGTGACATCCTAAACATGCATTTGCGAGAATGAGAGGGAACTGGGATTTTATAGACATGATCAAAGAGGGGGCTGCTTGCCATGCTGACGATCACGAGGTATCACTCTTCTGACGTGAGGTTGAACTCGTCTCCGAGATCAACTCTACCGAGAAGATGCAATCACCGAAGCACTGGAAGTAAAGCACAATCAAAATAATACAATGCACATTCAATATGCAAAACAAAGCATGGCAGTGTGTTGATGTGACCTATGTTTGAATTTCCACATTTTAATTGAAGTTGATTTGAAAAGTAAATTCAAATTCATACTCCAAATGTTATTCAAATTTGGTCAACTTGCATTTGCTATTATTTGTTCATTTGAAACCAAATGATTATAAGTGTGAAATGCTTCTGAAGTACAAGTGATGTGTGGTGCATTTCAATGTTTGAAATTGGAATAGTAATTGATTTGAATTTGAAATAATTCCAATTAAATTAATTAGCAAAAGCTACTGATCCCTTTTTAAGATCAACTCCAACATAGCTGAAAGTTGGATATTTGGATAGAGGATTTTCTCCTGATCATTTTTCATATATTATATGTTGAATTTGGAGTTAAAATGAATTTTCTATGATTTTTCAAAGTTTCAGCCATTTTCTGGAATTTACTGATTTAAATTAAACGATTTAAGATTTACTGCGTCATCACTAGGTCATGCTGACGCCAGGGTTGACCAGTCAACTGATAGGGCGGCCCCACCTGTCAGCCTCAGTGGTTAATTGGTTCTGTTTAATTTAAAACGTGGATTAGCTTAAGGCCTAGGGCCCACTGTCAGAGAGAGAAAGGGGGGATTAGCACGTGATTAGGCACTAATGGCTCGGGCGGCCGGCGGCTCAAAGTCGGCTGCTCTGTACGCGGCGGTGCTCGTCGGACTTGGGCTACAGTCCACGGGGAAGGAAACGGAGGGCACCAGAGCGTAGCCCGCGCTCTTCTGCTTTGGTTGGTGCAAGCTGGGGTTCACGGGAAGCTCTCGGGCCGCGCCGGCGTCGAAGCCCACGGCGGCAGTGTTCTGTCCGCGGCGAGGAACGGCGACGAGGGGTCGGGGAGTATCGCTGCTAGCGGGGAAAATTTCAGGAGGCTCACCAGAACCCAACGGTGTGCACGGCGAGGTCGGTGGGGGCTCGGCGGCGAGTAATTGCTCGCCGGGATCTTGCTGCGGCCGGCGGCGGTTCTTGAGGCGAGCAGCGATTCCCGGGCGTCTCGGCTTCGATTGGGGACGCAGCTCGAAGTAGAAGAGGTCGTGGGAGCTCCTGGACAGCTCGGTTGCTCGAGAGGAGGCCGGTGGCCACGCGGGCGCACGGTGGCCGCTCCGATGAGCTCTCGGGCTTGCGCGGAAAACGGCGAGAGAGGGAGAGGATGAACTGGGAGAGGGGAAAGAAGGGCCTGGGGCTTCTGGGCGTCTCCAGCGCGAAGGATAAGCACGGGGGGGGGGGCAAGAAGGACGTGGCGCCGAGGCGTGCACGCCTCTGCCGTCGGTGGCTTCCTCCTGGCAGGAGGTAGAAGACGCCCCTGCCCTCCCTTGTGGGCTGGGCCAGGTGGGCCGACGCCCTGTGCGAGGGGTAAGTCTTTTTCCTCTAGTCTTCTTTTTATTGTTTCTGTTATTTGTTTTTCCCATTTAAAATAAATAGTTAGGGCATTTATAAAAATCCCCAAACAATTTTATAAAACCTAGGTGACTATATAGAAGGCAACCCCAAGTTTTGGGAATTTTTGAAATTCAATTTATTTGAATTTCAATTCAAATAGACAAATGATTTAATTTCCAAGCCACTATTTGAATTGTTGAAAAATCTATGAGCATGGGATTAATCCCAAATCGCTTTTAAAATGATCATACTCATTTTTAGGATTTTTCAAAACATCCAAAAGATTTTTGGAAAAAGATTTATTTTTGGCCTTTTTATTTAATTCATTTAGGGCTTTTTCTTTTCCCCATTTCCTTTTCTTTTGCAATTTTTTTCATGAAGCAAAAAAAAGCAAGCTTGGAAAAGCACAAACCTAAATTTGGGGTTCTGACATCTTCATTCTTCGTGCTTCGGGTAGAAGCCACCATCGGGGTCGGTGGTTCATCTAAAACATAGAATAAGCAAACGTGAGTACAAAGTCGTACTCAGCAAGACTTACGTAGGAACTATACTACTCATGCACATGTATCAAGGTAAAGGGAGGTGGGGTTTCACTTGCAGAAGTGCCAGCTTTGACTTGGCTAGTCCTGAACTACGAGTACCAGACTTGAGGTAAGAAGCGTACACGACTCCACTACATCTCTTCAACCAATTACACCACTACGGTGCCATCCTCGACTTTCCCACGAGAAAGTACGCCATAGCACTCACACTTATCTTGGTGTCTTTTAGAAGTATCCAGTTCAAGTTGTCTAATAATCAAGCTAAGATTTCCAAGCAGTCCATAACCGCGGACGCGGCTATTCGAATAGTTTTGTTAACCCTGCAGGGGTGTACCGCTACACACACGTGTCATCAGTTACCGCCTTTTGCGTGTCACCGTTCAAGAGGTGAAAGCGAGGATGCCACCACAACACTTCGCCCACAGCTCCGTTCTAGTCCAGAGAGTCGCCTATCTGAGGGGGATCCGTATGGAAGTCCGGCCGAGGTTCCAGTACAGCCTCAAACGATGTGTGCAGGGTCCCAAGCCGGTGTTGAAAATCCGTTCATCGACTTCGCAGACCGTGCGACAGCCCTACCAGAACTCCGAACTACTGCGACTTCTGGGGTTCGAACGGGGTGAGGTACTAGGATGAGAGGGGTCAGTGAGCCCAATATGTGGTTGTACTCTTCTTCTTGGATCACCACACAAGAACTCGGACTTAAGGCGGTTTTCAACGAGACAACCCACTGTGTATTCCTACACAGCCTCTCATCGTTCACCTTGCCTGAACTCTGCCTGGGGTGTAAGAAATTCCTAAGTCATAATCTTTTATCAACTCAATCCAGCGTCTTTGCCTGAGATTAAGATCTGGCTGGGTGAAAATGTATTTGAGGCTTTGGTGGTCGGAATAGATCTCACAACGATTAACAAGGAGGTAATGTCGCCAAGTTGTTAGGGCATGAACTACGGCAGTGAGTTCAAGATCGTGGGTAGGAAAGTTCTCTTCATGTGGCCGCAACTGGCGTGAAGCATAAGCTACCACATGTCTATCTTTCATAAGTATGCATCCTAACCCTTGCCGTGAGGCGTCACAAAAGATCTTGAAATCCTTTTTGGTGTCTGGAGGTGCAAGTACGGGTGCAGAAGTCAATCTTCTTTTTAGCTCTTGAAAGCTTTCCTCGCACTTGGGATTCCATAGGAATTTCTTATCTTTCTTGAGGAGTTCAGTTAGAGGCTTTGCAACTTTAGAAAAGTTCTCGACGAAGCGGCGACAATAGCTTGCTAAGCCAAGAAAACTCCTAACTTGCTTAACCGATTTAGGTTGAGTCCAGTCATGGACGGCCTGAACTCTCTCGGGATTCACAGCAATGCCTTTTGCAGAAATCACGTGGCCTAAGTAGGTCACTTATGGTAGCCAAAATTCAGACTTGGAGAATTTAGCATACAGGCGATGCTCTCTAAGTTTCATCAATACCAGCCTTAGGTGTTCGGCATGTTCTTCTTCGCTCTTCGAGTAGATGAGAATGTCATCGAGATAAACCACAACAAATTTATCTATGTACTCCATGAAGATCGAATTCATCATGCGTGAGAAAGTGGCGGGGGCATTGGTTGAACCAAAGGACATGACGGTGTACTCGTAAAGACCATAACGAGTAGTAAAAGTCGTTTTTTGAATGTCCTCGTTTCGGATTTTGATTTGATGATAACCTAATCTCAAATCCATCTTGGAGAAGACAGAGGATCCTGCAAGTTGATCATAAAGATTATTGATCCTGGGCAGTGGGTACTTATTCTTTATCGTCGCTAGATTTAGCGGGCGATAGTCTACGCACATCCTTTCTGTTCCATCTTTCTTCGTTACGAACAGAACGGGGCAACCCCATGGCGATGAGCTAGGGCGGATGAAGCCTTTTTCCAACAAAGCCTCCAGTTGGGTTTTAAGCTCAACTAACTCACGTGGGGCCATTTTGTATGGGCGTCTAGAAATTGGTGCGGTTCCTGGCACAAGATCCACTATAAACTCTACACATCTGTCGGGTGGTTAGGTTTAAGGGGTTGGGTTACTGGGGATTTTTCCTAGAGGATGACCAAGGCTTACTAGGGCCTACAACATATATGTCACAGTAGCAAAGTACCCCAACACGATAGTTAGTGTGGTTCTTCTCGCTAGAAGACATCTAAAGTGGGAGGAAGAGCTGCAATTAAATCACTATAGGTTTCTAGAAGAAAACCTACATCAACTCTATGGAGCTGTCGGGCATGCCACCTAGAAGTTCTTATAAAAGGACAACCGAAAAGGAGGAAAGAATTTTGCAAATGCATCAGATTTTGAAGAAACCTGGAATGATTCGGACAGCATAACGGCTGTAATTGCAAGAAAACAATTTTCTTTCAATGTGGATACAACACTTACATAATACGATGTAAGAAATCAGCATTACAACAATGCTAGGAAACCGGACACAACTTTCCTACGGCTACAAGGAAGCAAACAACGAGATGTTCTAATCAGACAGAGGTGAGCCTAGTCCTATCTTCCTGTAGAATAAGATGAGGGTGACTCAGAACTCAGAACAATGAGGGTAAGGAGAAAAAAGAAGCCTTACGTTGTTCCCTTATATACCCAGTGTAACTATATAACTATAGAAGGCTAGACTCGACTTCGGCCAAGGCTGATAATCCTACAGTCAGTCCTGCTCTGATACCAAGTCTGTCGGGACCCAGGGTTTGCGTATGCAAGCCTCGCTACAACACAATCATATGGCGAGACGAGAACCGTACCCACTTGTCTAAGCAGACAGGGCCAAGCACAGAACGTTCTCAGAAAACATCGAACGTGAGGGGCATCCCATCCAGGCCGGATGATCAACTGAAATGGGTCCTCATCGTCCGCACACAAGTCTAAATGATATGGGTGGTGAACTCCCATACTCATAGACAAGTCGCCTCAACCATACTATCGATTGAATTATAACCCTTACATAGACTTACTCCAGCCCGATCACTTAGTCGGGGTCTAGGGCGGGCTCGATCATAGATCAAAGTGTGCACGTGACGGAGTCACGGACAATCGCATCGCGATGCCCCAAGCTGCGCACATCTAAGGGCCACTTGGTGTATAAAAGATCACCAGCCAGATCACAACTAAGGTCTCGAAAACCCATACTAAGACATGCATATTATAAACATACACGCAGCACACATGTCTAGTATGAGCAGCACGTATCATTGCAATTCTCTACAAAGTATACAACTTTATTGATAACTCTTACAGAGTGCACACAGAGATCACAAGTCTGTGATCCAACATTACATCAAACATGCGGAAGGAAACTAGGTCTGAGTACAGACAAGTTTAACAAATGGCTTAGAGAAGCCATTTCTAAAAACAAGCCCTCCACGAGGGAACCAGTCGTCTGACTGGGACTACACTAGCTTGGTCTTGGTCTGAGTCTTCATTCTTCGAGCTTCGGGTAGAAGCCACCATCGGGGTCGGTGGGTTCATCTAAAACATAGAATAAGCAAACGTGAGTACAAAGTCGTACTCAGCAAGACTTACGTAGGAACTATACTACTCATGCACATGTATCAAGGTAAAGGGAGGTGGGGTTTCACTTGCAGAAGTGCCAGCTTTGACTTGGCTAGTCCTGAACTACGAGTACCAGACTTGAGGTAAGAAGCGTACACGAGTCCACTACATCTCTTCAATCAATTACACCACTATGGTGCCTTCCTCGACTTTCCCACGAGAAAGCACGCCATAGCACTCACACTTATCTTGGTGTGTTTTAGAAGTATCCAGTTCAAGTTTTCTAATAATCAAGCTAAGCTTTCCAAGCAGTCCATAACCGCGGACGCGGCTATTCGAATAGTTTTGTTAACCCTGCAGGGGTGTACCGCTACACACACGTGTCATCAGTTACCGCCTTTTGCGTGTCACCGTTCAAGAGGTGACAGCGAGGATGCCACCACAACACTTCGCCCACAGCTCCGTTCTAGTCCAGAGAGTCGCCTATCTGAGGGGGATCCGTATGGAAGTCCGGCCGAGGTTCCAGTACAGCCTCAAACGATGTGTGCAGGGTCCCAAGCCGGTCTTGAAAAGCCGTTCATCCACTTCGCAGACCGTGCCACAGCCCTACCAGAACTCCGAACTACTACGACTTCTGGGGTTCGAACGGGGTGAGTTACTAGGATGAGAGGGGTCAGTGAGCCCAATGTGTGGTTGTACTCTTCTTCTTGGATCACCACTCAAGAACTCGGACTTAAGGCGGTGTTCAACGAGACAACCCACTGTGTACTCCTACACAGCCTCTCATCGTTCACCTTGTATTAGGGTAGATTCACCAACACAGTTTCACTTTCATCAACACCATGTTTACCATCATCCCGACTCACATCAAAAGCAACCTCATTGTACCACTAAGCATGCAATAAGCAGTAACAGTTGCAGGGGCCACATGATATCAATCAACTCCTATGTCAGCTAGGATTGTGGTTTGCTTACTACTGTGACAAGATGATAGGTCATGCAAAGGATATGGGTTCAACTATGAGGTAGAATCGATACAAGGTGATCTCCTAAACATGCATAAGCGAGACTGAGAGGGAAGTGGGATTTTATAGACATGATCAATGGGGGTTTGCTTGCCTTACTGACGGGGTTCAGTCACGGGGTCTTCAACGAAGGGGGTGAACTCGGGTTCCGGCTCCACTTCTATCAGCAACATGACAATCATAGGATCAACATAATGTACAATGCACAAACACATGAATAATATTGTAATGGTGATGTTCATGGTACTGATGTGTTGAACATTCCATTTAAAAGGAGTATATTGCATTTGAAATGCAAATTCAAACTCCATTTGATTTATCGATGAATTTCAAATGCATTCGAATGCATGAAAGTTCACCTGAAAAGTTTGATCATGATGTGATGTGGTATAGTTGAGATAAAGCTTCTGATGTGTGGATGAATCCATCTAAATTAAACGTGTTGCAAAATCATTTGCAAATTCACTCCAAATTTGAATTTGAAAAGGATCCATATGCATGTTTGCTACTGTTCACCCATTTTAAAATGGTCAAACATAGAAACAAGTTGCATATTCATAATCCTTGTATTTTTCTGATAATTTTAGACATATTATTTCCTATATTTCGAGTTAGGATGAATTAATTTTGAATTTCCAAAGTTTATTGCATTTTCTGGAATTTTCTGGATTTTTAATTCTCTGGAAAAAGGTTTATTGCGTCAGCATGAGGTCATGATGATGTGGGGGGGGGCTCTGACAGCTGGGTCCGGCTTGTCAGTGAGAGGGGAATTTATCCCTCTCTGTTTAAACTAACAGAGGGATTATGGGGCTAGGGGGCCCACTGTCAGTGGCTGGGTGGGCTGATTAGAGGTTAACCTAACCACGGCCACGTCACCCGCCGGCGACTCAACGCCGGTGTCTACTGGACACGGCGGAGTCCGCTTGGGACGGCGGCGCAGGGCGCCAGAAGACGAGCCGAGTCCATCTACATGCTCCTGGGGGTCGTCCGCGTCGAGTGGTGGCATCAGGGGCTCGGGGGAGGGTCTGGAGCGACGGCGGCGATGAGCTTGGCGGCGACAGAACCACGGAGAGCTCGGGCGCTGGGTGTGGTGCATTGCTTGGGACAACTAGTGGCGCGTTTGAAAGCTGACGAAGCTAGGGTCCAAATGCGCGCACTGGGGCAACGCCAGGGGCACCAGAGCTTGCGCTGCGTCGACCATGGCGGCGGTGCTCCTCAGCTTTCATGGCGAACGGCGACAGAGAGCGAGGGGGCGGCCAGGGAATAGCTAGGGTGAAGCAGAAGCTCACCACGAATGCAACGGAGGCGTCGGAGCGGTCGAGGATGCTTCACGGCGGCCGGAATTTAACGGCGACAGATGGCGGCCGGAGGTGAAGACGAAGAAGGGGGCGGCGATCCTAGAGCGTCCCTGTTCGATTCCTTCTGCTTCTTGGCGTAGACGACGACGGCGAAGACGATGGACATCCCGACGGGGCCTGAGGAGGTCACTGCCCACGCTTTCTCGGAGCCATGGCGACGGCAGTGTTCGGGCGGCGATGAAATCCGGCGAGAGAGGACACGAGAGAGAACAGGGAGAGGGGGAAGTGGTCCACGACGTCTCAGGACGTGTCCAGGCGCCGAGGCCTGAGGAGCTCGTCGGCGGCGCGGTGGCATGCTGCATGCATTCCACCGAGCAGCTTCGGGGCGTGGGGAGCTAGATGACAAGAGGGAGGTGGGCCTGGGCTGCTGCTGAGCTGCGGGGGGGGGGGGGGGTAGTTGGGTTGCTTCCAGGTAAGTTTTCCCTTTTCTTATTTCTCTTCTGTTTTCTTTTCTGTAATATGTTGGCCATGCTAAAATAAATAGCTAGGCATTTTTTTAAATGCCACAAATTTTTATGTGGCCTCACAATATATATAGCTAGCCACTTATAAAGTTTGGACATTTTTAAAATTCAAATTATTGGAACTTTAATTCAAATAGGGGTTTTTGAATTAATCCATGCTCCTGTTTGAATATTTGAAAAATCCATGAGCATGGGGTGGGTCCCACATCACTTGATATGTGATCACACTCATTTATAGGACTTTTCAAAAATGCAAAAGGAATTTTGGAGCAACTTTTTATCTGTCCTTTTGAATTAATTCATCTGGGGGGGGGGGTTCTTCTCCCATTTCAATTTATTTTTGAAATTTTTAACATGATGCAAAGGGACTTGCTATTCCTAGCACATACCTAACTTGGGGTTGTGACACATTCTCCTTGTAATAAAAGCAAATAGTCTCGGTGTTAGGTCCAGGCTTAGGCGACGGGGCTGGAGTCGGGATCACATCCTTGTCCTTTCCCTTTGCGTTAGCCTTCTTCTTGGTCCATGACTTCTTGAACTTGGTCGTGTTTTTCACCATCAACACTTGATGCATGCTCTTCTTAATGTCCTGCTCTGCTATCTTAAGCATCCCATGCAATTCAGTGGCCTTCTTTTCCATGTCATGATACGGAAGCTCGTAATGAAAAAGTTATAGCTTGGCAGAAGAGAACCCAGAATTGTATCTGTAGCTGACTCAGGAGTCAACGGATCCAAACACTAGTGAAGAAGGTAGCTATCACGATACTCCTTTCCCAGTCCCTTGACCGAAACTGTTTGCGATGCTATCAACACAAACGGTATAAATAAAAAACCGTGTGCTCCAAACTGAACCGTCTGGGAAACGTATGCGACCGTCCACAATTCAAAAAATTATTGCGTGGGTGATGTACGGCTGACGGGCCTTTGAAAAATCGTGTGGGATACCTAGAGTGAAAGCCCACGGTTGCAAACAATGGACCGTAGCCTTTTATCGCAATTGTTAATGTTTCCTCAAATATTTGGGATACCTAATCAATCGGGCACGCTTCTGAAAATCCTTTCATTGGCGGGAACAAAGCTGAAAATTCGACCAAGCAACCGTCTGCATATATATTCAGAAAACCCATGTTCACAACAATGAACCGCTAGCCCTTGTTACCAATAGGTTGTGGTTACTGAAATGTGTGGGATATGTGCTTTATCATAAACGCTTATTTAAATCTAATTGTTGGTGTTCTAATTGTTGGTGTTGGACAACACACAGTTCATACGATCAAGTGTGCATGATGACAACAAATAACACCGAAAGCTGTTTCAAATGAACCGCTAGCTTCTTCTATGTATTTTCTATTTATTTAAAATTTCGCTAGTTTCTCTTCGCAGACGTTCTGAAGTACAAAATTGTGTGTTATGATATTGTGTAACACAAACAAGTAAGTTTTCAAAAATGTCTGCTTTATAGGTACACTGCAACCAAACTATTATAATTCTAGACTATTTAAAAACACCACGTGTGTGATACCTTGTGCACTTTTAAAAAAAATTGAAGGAAAGAGTAACGAGAACCTTGCGATCTAGATCGCCACGCGTCAGCCGCTCGTTCGTCTTCCTCGTTTCGGGTTGTACCCACCGGCGACTTCTAGTCCAACAGATCGAACACCACTTGATCGTTTGCGATGGCCACGCGTACGCTCGCGATGCAACTGCAGCAGGTGCTAGGTCACGCACGCAACCGCGCAACCTTCCCGCACACAACCGCGCAACCTTCACGCCCGTAGCCAAAAATCCCCAATGCGGGCCCATAAAGAGCGTCAATGTAGGGGACACAGGATCCGCATTCACATTCCCTTCTTTTTCCCTCTCTTCCCACAGATCAACAATGGGCGTGGTACGCCTTACCCGAGCCAACTTGACCCCAGCAGCTGATGGTGAGGTAGTGACTCCGCCGGCAGCTCCGCTGGCAGTGCCGGACAACTCCTTGCTAGTTGCAGTGGTACCGCGGGCGACCCGCACTCCCCGACGGTATGCAGGCCTGAACGCTTTCTCCCTCAACGCCGGTTGCACAGCACGCGCCGAGCGCAACGCATGCTCCCACCGCGCTGTCATGCACGCACGGACCCTCCAGGAGCAGGCGCACGCAATGGAGGCGGAGGCGTGCACCATCCGGGGGATGGCGGGCGACAGGCAGGAGGAGGGGAGCAGCGTCCGGGCGCAGGGGGCGGCATGTGAGCGCCGGCGAGCACCATACAAGCGTCGGCGAGCACTTCCAGACGTCTGTCAGCACATTCAGGCGCGGTTGAGCACATTCAGGCGCCGGCGAGAACCATCCTGGCACCGGAGAGCGCCACCCAGGGTCTCCCGGGCTTCGGCGACGACAACGACGACACCCCCGAGCGCTACAATGCCTTCCTCACACAGGAGGAGTAAAACCAGATGGCTATGGCACTGGCAGCTTCCGTGGGTGAAGAGGAAGATCATCAGCGTGATCTTGCGAGGTACAAGGAAAACGAGCGCTTCACGGTAGGGCAGCGGGAGCGGATGGAGGAGGATGCCCGTAGACGGAGGAGTTTCTCCTCCGGTGGCTCCAATTGATCTGCACGCGCGGCAGGGAGCTTTTAGCTGGTAGTAAATATTTTGGGTTCATCAGTATATCATCTATGGACTGCTAGAGTAGGTGAAATTAGCTATATACGAGGGTAAAAGCTATTTCAGTACGTACTTGACGCTAGTTTAGGGTTTATTTTGGGTTAGTTCTTACATTTGAACTAATTAGAGAAAAGGAACCATGCTCCTTTATGCAATGGATATCTATGTTATGCAATGAAAATCTGCTGTCAGTGAATCCTATGTGTGTATTCCTCTTGTTTGATTGATTTCCAGATGCAAAGCCTTGTTCAGATAGAGATGAAGAATAACACACGAGTCATTAAAACAGACTGTTGGCAATGCGCGCCCACCTTCGCCAGGATTTTCATTGCAGATTTCGCGCTCCATTTTGCGAGGAGGAATAGTAGTTGCCTTACGGTAGAAGGCCTGGAGGATTTGGTGAGGAGCGGTGGTGCGTGCTCCTGGCATGCGGCCATCTAGTCAACCTTTAGCACACGCCACGCCTCTCCCGTCTCATCATCGCAGAGCTAGCGAGCCTAGCTTGGAAAAGAACTGCACTTGTTCATGTGGCTTCGAGCTTACGATGTGAAAGAAGGAAGAACAAGTAGTAGTATTTGGGAGCGATGAGTGGGGGAGGGGTTTAACATCAAACGCCCTGTCTGGCGATGAGCTAGCACTAGTCCGGTGAGGAGCTCTGGTGCCTGTGTGCTCCTGCCACACTATCGTGTAGTTAAACTTGTTCGCACGCCACACCTCTCCTGTCTAATCATCGTACTGTGCGTGTGGACAGTCCCGAGGTTAGCTTCTACTAGCTAGACGCGGAGTAGTAATATTTAGCGGTGAAGTATGCAACAGCTGAGAACAAATCATGCAAACAATGCAAAAGATTTATTACAGGTTCCCCGCTACATAGTTCATCGTCGCGATACACTGGAGTTCTTCTTCGACTAAAAACATAAAAACTTAAAACTTAACACTTAAACTAGATAGGACTGGCGCCTGGAGGCGATGATCGATGGCGGCTCACGAAGACGGCGTTTAAAGCAGACTCAAGGCTTGCATGCTGCGGGGAAGGTCAAGCTCGCCGCCTTGTAGAGGGTGTAGGCGAGTCTGTACTCATGTAGCGCCTTGTCGAAGCGATCGGCGACGACGCCCTCCAAAACGGCCAACAACTCTCCTTCATGGCGTCCATCTCGATCCGAGCCTTGCACAACATCTTGGATGACGGATAGATGTGTTCCTGGAGGTAGCAGGTCTCCCAGCCCTCGCCGTCAGCTTCAATATAGTGCGGCCTCTTCACACGGCGCGACGGCTCCACGGCAGCCGAAGGGATCGAGATGTCGTCTCCTCCGCCGTATCCTCCACCTCCCAGAAGGCTCGACGGCTCATTGACAGGCATAGGGATTTGGCTGTCGTCGATGTTGTCCGCTATGTCTCCGCCCATTCCTCCACCTCCCACGAGGCTTCACAGCTTGTCGACGGGCGGAGGGACGATTTGGCTGCAGTCTTCCGCTATGCCTCTGCCGCATCCTCCATCTCCCACGAGGCTCGACGGCTCATCGACATGCGGAGGAATCGAGCTACGTATCTCCGCTTTGCCCCCGCCGCATCCTCCACCGACCGCAAGGAGCGACGGCTCAACGAAGGGCGGAGGGTTCGAAATGACGTCGTCGGTTTTGCCTCCACCGCATCCTCCGCCTCCCCCTTCTCCCGACATGGATATAAGCTTTAGAGGACTAGGAAATACGGCAGGAATCTATGGCCGGAGGACGAACAGGAGATGTGGTGAAGGTGCAAGCCGGGGTCGGTAGTGGGGCGTGTACGGGGTGGAGGATATTTTCCTGGACAGGAATCGTAAAAGGCCACGCCCAATGTTCATATAGGGCGGGCGGGCTGCGGGATAGTGTTCACTAGCACACGTATCCAAATTTCTCACCGTTTGCTTTGTAGTACAGATGGAAAATCATACACATATATGATGTACTAGTTTAAGCAATGGTTACTCACCGTTCTCACCGTTTGCTTTGTAGTACAGATGGAAAATCATACACATTTCTAAAATCCTTTAAACCCCCAATTTTATATGGGTTAAGCAATGGTTACTCACACTGGGTTCCCAAAATTTCAAACATCTTTGACTTCATTTGACATATATGATGTACTAGGTGAATCATTTTCGAGCAAAACAACCCTGCAAATGAAAATCAATTCAAATGGTATCTAAATTGGATGAAACTTTGTGTGTTGTCATCATTTCACCGACATTGTATGGGGTTAAATTTAAAGATTGTTATGATAAAAACCAATGGTACTCCGTGTACGAGGTTGTACCATTCACTTCGAAGCATCGGTGGTTCTACCGGAAACACACGTATTACAACTACAACATATTATTTGTAAGTGATTTGAACCCCAAACTTTTCATGTGACACCAAGCATTCACACTAACATCGTAAAATTTCAAGCATTTTGGACCTCGTTTGATAAATATTACGCATTTAGTGCCTTATTTTTGAGCAACACGCCCATGACATTGAAAGTCGATTAAAATGGCCTCCGAGTAGGATGAGATTTACGAACATGATACCTGGTAAAAAATTGAATGGATTATGGCAAAAATTGATGGAACTTAGTGTACAAAATTGGGCCATTCCCATCGAAATGTCAGGGTTTCGGCATGGAACAACATCACAAAGACAACATGACTTTATAAAATCCTTTAGCCTCCATTTGTTGTGTGTGTCCGACATTAAACACTCACACCGGTTTCCCAAAATTTCAAACATTTTTTACTACATTTTACATATAAAATGTACCAGGTGAATCATTTTCGAGCAAAACAACCCTGCAACTGAAAATCAGTTCAAACGGTTTGTAAATTGGATGAAACTTGGCGTGGTGTCATCATTTCACCAACAATGTATATGGTAAAATTTAAAGGTGGTTATGATAAAAACTAATGATACTTCGTGTACAAATTTGTACCATTCACTTCGAAGCATCGGTGTTTCTACCGGAAACATCCACATTACAAGTGCAACATATTATTTTTAAGTTTTTTGAACCCCAAACTTTTTATGTGTTCACCGTCAAGCATTCACACTAACATCCTAAAATTTCAAGCAGTTTGGACCTCTTTTGATAAATATTGTGCACTCACTGACATATTTTTAGCAAAATGACCATGAAATTGAAAGTCGATTAAAATGAGCTCTAAACGGGATGGGATTTGGGATGCCTTCACCATTTCACGAAGATGGTACGTGGTAAAAATTTGAGAGGACTATGACAAAAACTAGTGGCACTTAGTGTACAAACTGCATTATTTGAATGTTGGTCAAACACTGAAAAACCATGTTGACCGTCTAAAAAACCATCAGAAAAACTCTCGTAACCATAGCGCACAACAGTGGCCGTTGGATGTAACATTTTCGCCGAATGGTAGTCGTTGGTTCTCAGCACGATCCGCGAGGAGCTAGTTCTACAACCTGATTGACTGGCTTTTATCAAATTACATGCACATAGATTACAATGAAGAAGCGTTTGGGATGCGAGAACGCAAGTGGCTTCCGTCCGAAGCTATACTCAATCCACATCTAGGTAGATTTCCCCACAATCCATTCCTCAACCCATCAATCGGCTTAGGCCTAGAGTATGGGGACGTCGACTCGCTACAATAGGGCTCGTAGGGCCGGCTTTGTCGTCGCCCCGGTGCCTACGGGAGGCGGAGGTTCCGACGATGTTGCCCTGAGCGCGGCCTTGCGCGCGTTTGGAGCGAGGTATCGTTTGGTGAACGATTCCTTCATTAGCCCGGCCGCCCCGAGCATCACCGATTTCCCGGCTATTTCCATCTTGCTGGCCGGTCATGCCCAATTGGCGATCCCTTTTTACTGTAGGACCCCGGCCGTCTCCGTCTTGTCCATCCCGACCGCATCCGTCCAAAGCGCAGCTACAGAAGAGACCAGGGTGACGGAAGCCGCTAAGAGGGCGGCTTACATCGCCATCTTGGCGGCGGTAGCCGCCACCAGGGCGGCGGCATACGCCGATGCCACGAAGGCCTCTCTGCACTAGATCATCGAAGTTCAGGAGGCCAATAGGTCGGCGGCATACGCCGATGCCGCGACGTCATCTCTGGACCAGCAACTCATCGACGTTCAGCGGGCCAACAGGGCGGCGGCATACGCCGATGCTGCGGCGGCCTCTCTGGACCAGCAGCTCATCGATGTTCAACGGCCCAACAGGGCGGCGGCATACTCCGATTCCGCGGAGGCCTCTCTGGACCAGCAACTCATCGACGTTCAGCGGGCCAACAGGGCGGCAGCATACGCCGATGCCGCGGTGGACTCTCTGGACCAGCAGCTCAGCGACATTCTGTGGGCCAACAGGGCGGCTGCATACGCCGATGCCTCGGAGGCCTCTCTGCACCAGAAACTCATCGATGGTCAGGGGGCCAACAGGGAGGCAGCATACGTCGATGCCTCGGAATCCTCTCTGCACCAGCTGGACTACTAGTATTTGTTTAATTAGGCGTCGGTCTTTAGTTATTCCAGTATATCTCGAGTAAGAGCTATGTTAAGTCCAGTACCTTGTTTAACTATTGAGCTGGTTCACCTTCAAAAAAACTCTTGAGCTGGTTCGATTTAGCAAGTGTGAGCTTTGCTGATGAGTCAGTTTTTTTCTCAAATTAAAAGATGCTCTTAATATATTCAATTCCATGGATGATGTTCGCTATAATCAGGATAATTCACACCAAATTTTGAAGATTCCCATACGGATTTATTTTTAGTTTCGTCTGCGATACCACTTATCCCTCCTATATCCTCCCCACCTACCCAAAAATTGAGCCAGTCGCCGGAATATCTAAACCCCCTCCTTCCTTTCACCACCAAAGGCCGCATTCCCTCCTTCTTGTTCAAACCCTCCCCTGCTCCTCCTAGCGTTGCAGCCTAGACGGCGCATGCAACTCCAGCGAAGTGCTAGATGGCACAGCCCCGCCCACATTCCGCACCCCAGGCGCGGCGGCCTACAGGGCGCAACCCCCCTGTTTCCTATACCGTGCGCGGCGGCCTAGACTGTTTACGCCGTCCGCCCCCCTCCCTGCTTGCCGCGCCGCTCGCCCTATTCCGGTAAGATCCCGGCCGACCTCCTCATGCACATGCTCTTACTCCTCCATCGATCTTGTATGGCCCGACCACCAAATCATGGAGGATACACTTGCTGTGGATGCCACCCTCACCGCACTCGCGCGCCATCACATGCTTTACTTGAATCCAGGTCCGGCAGTTGTCCGCTACGACGGTGTGGAGGGCAGTCACGATGAGGAAACCTCGCTTCCTTCCTTCTAATGGGAAGGATCCCATTTCCTCTCCATCGGCGACGAGTAGGTTGTTATTAGCTTCCTAGATACATATGTTTAGTTAGATATGTCACAGAGTTAAATTATATTCAGATCACCCTTTCCACATGTGTTGCTCATGCCTTGCATCTATTTTTTATCTTTCTATTGCATCTGATTTTTTTTGGATTGCATCTACAACTTCAAGTAATTGAAACCATACTCTGTATAATGTTATCATGCAATGTGATACCCAAGTTAATTAGCGATCATTAACACATGAAAACCTATTCATTTACTATATTTGTTAGACATGTTGTAGTTCACTTAGCTGGACTTTCCATGTCTTGAATATGTTGGATTGTATGGTGTATTATGTATGCACGAACCTGTTATCATGGACTGCGTGCCAATTCTTACATTACCTAATCATTATGTACTTTATGCAATTTCAGGGTAGTAATGGGTGACTAGATTTACAACCGAGGTATGCACATGGTCTACATGGCTTATATCCCATTAGTGTACAAATGAAGGAGAAATGAGATTGCTCGTGTTCTAATATTTACATTTTGCTTGTAGCTCCCTTTGTGTCAGAGGACTAGATACACTGTTCGACCCATTTTGCATCTGGGGAAACGAGGTGACCATGACTATCAATCAATTCAAGAAACTTAGAAAAATCGTAAGGATAAAGAAACTGGCCACGAAAGACAACAAAATCTTTGTCTGGACAATGAAGAAGAATTCTGTCTCCTATAGGATGGTACTAATTTATGTTCCAACCATATTTCCCCCTACGCACAAAATTTCCATACCGAAAACTATATTTATACATATCGTTGTATTCACTCTTTTCGGAAGCAGTTCACCGATGATTTCTATCAAACCACCTATATGTTCAAGAGGCAAGAAAGGTATTTGTACAAAACCCACGCTATAATATTGAAGCGTTCCTCAAGAGGGCAAACGATGGGAGGGAAATCATCCACAAGTGTTGGACTAAAGTTGCAAAGGCCTTTAACATTCTTGAAGGCTCAATTTTCGCATTCTGCTTCGACAGTTTCTCAGATGATATTCATCTGTCTATCTACCGACTATGATGTTGTACTTTGCAAATGTTGTTTCTGTATTGTGGTCTGGTGTACTATCTGCTGGTTGTTACCATAGATTTCATGTTTATGATGTACTGTGATTTCAGTAATTATGAAAATCCTGGTGACCATTACAAGCATATGAAAGATACTGTGTTATATATATATATATATGAATGTGCTTATATCAACAATTAAAAAATATTCTAAAATATTTAAGATAAATACTATGCTAATTAAACTGTGAGCGATTGGATCATTGCACATGGTTCTGCATATAAATTCATCACTGATAGTTGTGTACATAGCACACATTCGATAAGAAATGAGCATTGGGGATTTATTTATAATTTCACACAATATTTTGTCCACAACCGTTTGTAATGTTCAGCGTACAACACACACAGTTTGGACGAAAAGAACGTTTGGGATTTAATTCTGAAACCACACGAGCATTTGTGCAGAAATGTTTGTGTAGGTGTCAACAACACAAACGTGTACTATATACAAACTGTATGGAAGAGCTTTGGGTATCCCACGCAGTTCCTGACACACCAGCGTTTGGGATAGTATAACTCAACAAAAACGTAGTTTCTGTATTGAGCGTATGCCATAGGATAATAATCTCAGAAGGACATTCGTGGATAAGTGTTTGCGTTAAAAAGGTCATCTCAAACGTTCGAGTTATCTTGTGCCTATGCGCGGACTATCCATAGGAAACGGTTTCTGGCTATTGTGTGGAATAGGCCCCCCCTATCGCAAACGAGAGAAAGGCGACGGTTCCGATTCCCGTAGGCGATATGGGTCAAAAACCGTTTGGATAGCTATCGCGCACACTAGTGAAAGCTTTCATTTATCCCATCATCTTGATGGCATGCAGGCTCAATGGATCACCCTCTTTCCGCTTGCAATCCATCAGGGATCACCCGATGTTGAACCTTTTGGTCCCAGCCTGAACTTAAAACATGCCCTTGAGACTCTCGATCACATCGAAGGCCTCAATGTCTTCGAACAGTTGTTGTAGCTCGGGCTCCATGCAAACCAACATGAGACAACTGATCTCAGTAGACTCATTACCGAGTTTCTGATGGGCCTTCTTAGCAACATCGGTGGCATTATCAGTCGGTGCCTTTGGAAGCGGTTCCTCTAGAACATTTTCTTTTTTACCATGATTGATAACAATTCTCATATTTCTATACCTGGTGGTAAAGTTTGTTCCATTCAGTTTATCTTTCTCAAGGATGGATTTCAACGCAAAATTGGAAACTAGTGTAGGTGGTGCCATTGATCTACAACAGAAAATGCAAAATACTAAGACATGTATTCATGAAGAGCAATTCATATTAAACGTTTTAATAAAATTACTCCCACTAAGTTCAACATCCCTCTTGTTGACACTAAGTGATTTAGGATCCGATGGAGCGAACTGACTAGTGAGCTTTTGCATCACTGCTAGGTGACTCGATCTACTAGTAAGCAATTCCTTGCTGATCGTATCAACCATACAATTCCTATTTGTTGATACGCATAACGTACACACCAAATCCTATGCCTCGAGGCCCAAAACTATTTTGATAGCCTCGACAAGTTAACCAAGTGATATGCGTGTAAGTGTCCCACACAAACCCATCACACCAAGGATATCTAGCAGCACCCTAATTTTATATGTCTACTACTAAATATACATGACATGTTATGTGCAGCAATTGGGGAGGCAATTTTATTTGAGTGATCATCCTACTTAAAGCATCTACCATGTCAAAGAACGATGCATAAAGGGATAAACTTTCACAGGCAGATTATATAAATGATATGGTATTGCCCCTTTATCATAGCGCATGGTGATCTCCATCTCCATGTACGCAAGCCTCCCATAGAGATCTCCATCTCCATCTCCATCTATGATTGTCATCGTGGTGATCTCCATCTCCACGGCATAGTGTCAACCACCAAGTGTTACATAAGATACTATGCTATTACAAACTAATAGCTATGAAAGTAAATTACATTACATGGCTTCACATGTTGACACACAGGTCATTAATAAAATAATGAGACAACCATATGGCTCTAGTTGGTTGACTTACACATGACACGCATGTCATGAAATAATGTACACGCAACACAATGGGCTATACTAGATCACAATCATTCCCTACAAAAACGGGATAGATATTCCACCGTCCTCTAAAGATCTCTTAGCAGAAGTCTAATTAGGTATGCGAATTTTGTTCCGCATCATTTGGTAGGTCACGTATCTCAATCGGAGTTTGATGGACAAGTTATGGTTTTCATAACTGTAAGGCCCGATATGCGGAACTGTTCCAGATCTAGGTGTTTCCACCCAGATCCGGGGACGAAGCACATATCGGTCCCACCGCGACATATGACAAAGCCATATGCCCCGGATTTCCAACATGATATCACAGCATTACAGATACATGATACAACATCTCGTACAATCGGCACACAACTGCCTCAAATACAATACAACAGTGGAAGATACATGTCTGAGTACAGACTACAATCAAAAGCCTACTGGCAAAGAGAAAAACATCGATCCCATAACCACACGGGTCCAGGCCCTCCGCCGGGATCCGCCTAACTAGTCATCGTCGAGTCTCCACGTGAAACGTCGATCACCATACCTGTTGTCGATCAAGAACCCTGAAAAGAGTTTGGGGGTAGTATCATGAGTACAGAAGTACTCAGCATCCAACTATAGTGGTCAACTGACCCAGCAAGGACTTCATCACTCGTCATTCTAGCACAACTAGTAGTTTACGGTATGGAAGGGGTAAGTGGTGAGGTTGCTGCCGCACTAGCATTTATGAAGTGGCTAACGATCTAGAGAGTAAGATAAGAAGCCAAGCATTCGATGAGGAATCGCCTCCAACAAGTCTTGCTATCAACTACTACGCAAAAATAACACCTATCCTATCCTTGTCCTCCTCTTCGCATCCCGACGAAGAAGAAGCAGTCAAGGCACACACACATTAATCAAGTTATATTAAGATTATCTCAGTTGTTGTTGTCTATGAACAAGGAGTAGGTCTCAAGTCGTCCATAACCGTGGACACGGCTTCTCGAAAAGATTTAACTCTGCAGTGGTGTACCAACTGCCCATTACAAGGCTCCGCACGCACGTCCATCTCTCTCAGTTGCTACCCATTATAGGCAACCATTTTATGATTTAGTTCCGAGAGATCCGAAACGACAGGTCCCTCTAACTAACAACGAAAAAATCCGGGTGGCCCCCGGTGAGTCAACATCCAGCTCAGGAGCCAGCCGCTCTCTCGATCTGGTCTCTACCGTCTGTCTCCGGTTTGGATAGCCGGTTAATCACACATGGGAAACCGGGTCCTGAGCCGAACAAGGTGGGCCAGCAAGGGAACTATGTCCTCACTGGTCCAGGATGGTTTGAAAACTACTGGCAGCTGACCAGCACACACACGGTTTCAAATGGTAAATCAGCTTGGGCCACCACTAGAAATGTTTGAAGCTAGGTAGGGAAGAAAAGGGGACCCCATAAAATCCCACACACGGTTAGGCACGCTCAGTCTTAAAACCAATACCCGGAACTCGGATCCTAGGTGACTCGAATGGAACAAAGCGTCGGGGCGGGATAGCCTAGACCTTCCATCCTTCGTCGAATATAGTCAACATTATAATAATCATATCATCAATAACAGTATAATAATAAGGTGAAACCAAGGAGTAACAGGGTAACATCGTAGCATCCTAATCATGCATACTAAGCAGGGGCTGAGCAACGAGCAATAGTAACATAGCAGTACATGGTTTGCTGGGAGGGGACATGGCTGTATCGGTTTGAAAGAGGCTGTAAACATGTGGTAGGATCAAACATCGAACCTATCCTAGACTAGCATGCAAACCGCTGGTAGAAATAGAATGGATCATAAGTAATGTATAGTCTTTGCCTGTTGATAAGTCGGGTTCCGAAGGTGTAGTTGATCGCAAGCTCGCATCGTCTCCGAGAGGTACCTGCGGAAGCACACAAGACGATAAACACTGGAAAGCAATCAACGAGCAAGCACTCTATTACTACGGGGTAATCACACGACACGGCAACGCGATACGGATCTATCGTCGAGAACGGTTACTAACAGTTTAAGTGGGGTATCGGTCACACAGGACGAATACCGCGCGTTTACGGTGGTTCAAGTTGCTTAGCGAAAATTACAGAGGGTAGCTCGGGCTGGGGCTGTCCATGGCGGGCTGGAGGTGGCCGCCGGCGCCCGTGGCGGCCTGGAGAGGGCACGGGGCGGCCGGAGACGGCTGGGGTCGGCGGAGGAGGGTCGGATCCGGCCGTGGGTCGCCGGATCTATGCCGGGGAAGGCCGTGGCGGCGGCCACAAGCTCGGAGCTCGAGCTCGGCCCTGCCATGGCCATGGCGGGCTGGACCTGCGGGGAAGGAAGGGAGAGGAGGTGAGGGAGAGAGGGAAGGAGGAGGATGAGAAGGAGAAGGGCGCGGGGAGGAGGAGGAGACCGGGGCGGCGCGGCGGCTCACCGGAGCTTGCCTGAGCGCGGGCGGCGGAGGCTCGGCCCGGACGGGCCCGGCGGCGCGGAGGCGGGCCAGACGCGGCCCGGTGCTGCGGTTGGTGGGGAGGAGGCTGCTCCGGGCGCGACGTGGCGCGATCTGGGACCTCCGTTCCCAGATCTGACGGCTCCGGATGGCTGGGAGGCTAGGGTTTCGAAATTTGGGGGATTTGGGGGCAAATTTTGTGGAAAAACTGAGGGGGTGGATTCAAATTTCCATTAGGGTAAACCCTAAGTGGGTGGTAGGAGTCTGGTGGTCTTTATATAGGCAGGTTGGCTAGCCTATTTACGCAAACGCCCCCGATACCCCTCTCGCGCGTCCGGCGATCGCGTTCGTGACCGCCGAGACTCCGTACGGATTCTGATTCCGACGAAATCTCGAACCACGCGCTTAGCGCGTCGAGCCCGTCGATCGTACCTCACTGCGGTGACATTCTGTTACGCCCCGGCCACAGCCACCGGTTCCCGGCGTACGCCTGGCGGGATCTAGACTGTCCCCACAGACCAACACTAGTCTTTACTGCGCACTTTGTCCTTACTCGTGCGCACCTGGGAGCTACTTCCCAGTCGGTCACCCATCCTACAATTTCTCCAAGCCAAGCACGCTTAACTTTGGAGTTCTTTGAAGATGTGCTTCCGGAAAAGAAGGTGCACCTTGTTGATATGAGTAGTCTATCATTACTATTAAGCCAGGATGTCACATACACCCCCACTCAAAGGAACCGATGTCCTCATCGGCCCACAGGAACCTTTCCTCTTGGCACACGTCTGTGCGTCCAGTGCCGACACATGTCCCACATGTTCGCGCAACTGACCCGCACACGCCCGTGTAACCGCGAGGGTCGGCTCTGATACCATTTGTTACGCCCCGGCCACAGCCACCGGTTCCCGGCGTACGCCTGGCGGGATCTAGACTGTCCCCACAGACCAACACTAGTCTTTACTGCGCACTTTGTCCTCACTCGTGCGCACCTAGGAGCTACTTCCCAGTCGGTTACCCATACTCAAATTGCTCCAAGCCAAGCACGCTTAACTTTTGAGTTCTTCGAAGATGTGCTTCCGGAAAAGAAGGTGCACCTTGTTGATATGAGTAGTCTATCATTCCTATTAAGCCAGGATGTCACACATTCCGACAACGTTTTTCGGCGCCCCATAAAATAATCCGTTTATTAAATAAACGGGGTTTTCGTTCCGGTGGCGATGGCTGGTCTCGTGCGGTTTCGCGACGGTGATCGGGTGAAACCCGGTGTCGCAAGGTCGTGTACCGTGGTGGAAGAGGGGTCGGTCGCATCCGATACGAGAATAAGGGGGGGTAAATATTCACCGATAATTATTTCGGCGAAGCAAACACTGCAAACAATACAGAAAATCAAACAATTGACACCGAAAACAAATTTTTTTAATTTTTGTGAAAACTGGGCTGTTACAATACAACACCACCAACAAGGGATCTCGTCCCGAGATCCAGGACGATCCGGGGGAGAGGGGAAGGGGGAAAGAAAAGAGAGTCGACGATTCTTCAACACCACCAACAAGGGACTCTACTCCATGTCGACGATGAACTTCCGCCGAAAAATTTCCGCAGGGATATGACATCGTCGAAAATATGAAACCGTCAGTGCAAAGAGGAAGAACGACAGCCAAACCTGGTCAAAGGGATAATGCTTTTCGACGCAAGTCGTGAAAACACCGGGCAAAAGGAGGGAGGGCAAAGGACGACCCAGATGATATCCGAGCCGGAGAAGCTAAAGGTATTACGGGAATTCCCAGCTGAGCTCGGAATCGAGACAATACTTCCCAAGCAAAGCATTGTAACGGTTCCGACACTCCACACACTCGAGATCCTAGAGTTTTGAAGGGGGTAAGGCGAGAGTAAAACACTTACGACACTTGTCCTGACCAGAGCAAGGGTAAGGAGTAAAAAGATTCCTACTCTCCGATAGCTAACTTAGTAACTACAAAATAGTTTTTGTCTAGACTCGACTTCGGCCAAAGAGGGGATCCTACAGTCGGTAAGGCTCTGATACCAAGTTGTAAGGCCCGATATGCGGTACTGTTCCAGATCTAGGTGTTTCCACCCAGATCCGGGGACGAAGCACATATCGGTCCCACCGCGACATATGACAAAGCCATATGCCCCGCAATTCCAACATGATATCACAACATTACAGATAAAGGATACAACATCTCATACAATCGGCATACAACTGCCTCAAATACAATACAACAGCGGAAGATACATGTCTGAGTACAGACTACAATCAAAAGCCTACTGGCAAAGAGAAAAACATCGATCCCATAACCACACGGGTCTAGGCCCTCCGCCGGGATCCGCCTAACTAGTCATCGTCGAGTCTCCCCGTGAAACGTCGATCACCATACCTGTTGTCGATCAAGAACCCTGAAAAGAGTTTGGGGGTAGTATCATGAGTACAGAAGTACTCAGCATCCAACTGTAGTGGTCAACTGACCCAGCAAGGAATTCATCACTCGTCATTCTAGGACAACTAGTAGTTTACGGTATGGAAGGGGTAAGTGGTAAGGTTGCTGCCGCACTAGCATTTATGAAGTGGCTAACGATCTAGAGAGTAAGATAAGAAGCCAAGCATTCAATGGGGAATCGCCTCCAACAACTCTTGCTATCAACTACTACGCAAACATAACACCTATCCTATCCTTGTCCTCCTCTTCGCATCCCGACGAAGAAGAAGCAGTCAAGGCACACACACACACATTAATCAAGTTATATTAAGATTTAACCCTGTAGAGGTGTACCAACTGCCCATTACAAGGCTCCGCACACACGCCCATCTCTCTCAGTTGCTACCCATTATAGGCAACCATTTTATGATTTAGTTCCGAGAGATCCGAAATGACAGGTCCCTCTAACTAACAACGAACAAATCCGGGTGGCCCCCGGTGAGTCGACATCCAGCTTAGGAGCCGGCCGCTCTCTCGATCTGGTCTCTACCGTCTGTCTCCGGTTTGGATAGCCGGTTAATCACACATGGGAAACCGGGTCCTCAGCCGAACAAGGTGGGCCAGCAAGGGAACTATGTCCTCACTGGTCCAGGATGGTTTGAAAACTACTGGCAGCTGACCAGCACACACACGGTTTCAAATGGTAAATCAGCTTGGGCCACCACTAGAAATGTTTGAAGCTAGGTAGGATCAAACATCGAACCTATCCTAGACTAGCATGAAAACCGCTGGTTGAAATAGAATGGATCATAAGGAATGTATAGTCCTTGCCTATTGATAAGTCGGGTTTCGAAGGTGTAGTTGATCGCGAGCTCGCATCGTCTCCGATAGGTACCCGAGGAAGCACACAAGACGATAAACACTGGAAAGCAATCAACAAGCAAGCACTCTATTACTACGGGGCAATCACAAGATCAAGAAGACATCACACGACACGGCAACGCGATACGGATCTATCTTCGAGAACGGTTACTAACAGTTTAAGTGGGGTATCGGTCACACACGACGAATACCGCACGTTTACGGTGGTTCAAGTTGCTTAGCTACAGGTGATCAACCAACGGTTATTAACATGGAAACTCAAGCAAGCATGGCATAGCACACAAACATGGCAAGAGGTGAAGCACAAAGTAAACTACCTAGGCTAGTCAATTTAAGTGAGGAACAACCTAAACATGGCATGCCACTAAGTGCCACACGACAGTTGAAGGATTTGGTACTGTTCTGCCCTAAACCATATTTTAGGTTGGTTAACGGCAGCAAACAATAGCATAAACACAAAGTACACGAAAAACTAATCAAATTACATATAAGGCACACCCAAACGGAGTTACGGTTAAAAAGATATAAGCAAAACAAGTTACGGGCACAATCTGCCAACATCACGAAGCACACTTTAGAGCAATGCATAAACAGGTTAATCAATGGAAACATGCTCACAAATGATTTGGAACTAAAGTAGACATGACAGGGAAGGCATGGCAAAAAGAATCATGCAACTAGGCATCATACATCAAAAGATATTTAGCAAACAACAT
The DNA here is from genome assembly GCA_950022295.1 of Bromus sterilis. NCBI lineage: Eukaryota > Viridiplantae > Streptophyta > Magnoliopsida > Poales > Poaceae > Bromus > Bromus sterilis. Next base: position 178,845,420 of record OX465601.1, on the reverse strand, counting down.
GGCATCACAAAGTAACAGACTTAGTGAAAAACTGAGGTGGCTGTCAAAAACAGCAGCATAGCAACTTTGGAGCTCAATAACTATATGACCAGCAAGCATAATATGACAATGCAATACATGTAATCTAATTTGGCATGATGCTTAACAATATGCAATTGGAATCACTCAATTCCGATAAACGGTCGCGACACACTCGTCGACCGAAGGTGCAACAAAATAGCAGTTTCAGCAACAGCAGCACATTAACATCAGGATCATCACTTTGGAGCAAGATACAATCATGATGCAGCAATAAATTATGGCATGTGAATGCATGAAACTGAAGTTGAAACAATGATTAACGCAACGCAAAAGGAATCACTCCATTCCGACGTACGGTTGCGACGAACCGTCGTCCAAAGTTTCAACAAAATAACAATTTCAGACAGACTTAACAACAGTTTCAGTTTAACGATCTGGTGCCCTGTTTGAACAACATTTGCGCAATCAAGATAATCTCAAATCAAAAAGCTCACAAAAGATGGATTAAATAGCACAGAGAGCACAACAATACAAAAAAGATTCACTTTGTTCCGACCTACGAGTCAACGGGAAATCACGTTGCAAGAGAGGTACTTGAAACAGAAATTCTGGGACTTAGCGAAAATTACAGAGGGGAGCTCGGGCTGGGGCTGTCCATGGCGGGCTGGAGGTGGCCGCCGGCGCCCGTGGCGGCCTGGAGAGGGCACGGGGCGGCCGGAGACGGGTGGGGTCGGCGGAGGAGGGTCGAATCCGGCCGCGGGTCACCGGATCTGGGCCGGGAAAGGCCGTGGCGGCGGCCACGAGCTCGGAGCTCGAGCTCGACCCTGCCATGACCATCGCGGGCTGGACCTGCGGGGAAAGAAGGGAGAGGAGGTGAGGGAGAGAGGGAAGGAGGAGGAGGAGAAGGAGAAGGGCGCGGGGAGGAGGAGGAGGAGACCGGGGCGGCGCGGCGGCTCGCCGGAGCTTGCCTGAGCGCGGGCGGCGGCGTCTCCATGGCCAGGACGCGGAGGACGAGGGCGCTGGCGGCGGAGGCTCGGCCCGGACGGGCCCGGCGGCGTGGAGGCGGGCCCGGCGCGGCCCGGTGCTTCGGTTGGTGGGGAGGAGGCTGGCTGGCCTGTTTACGCAAACGCCCCCGATACCCCTCTCGCACGTCCGGCGATCGCCTTCGTGACCGCCGAGACTCCGTACGGACTCCGATTCCGATGAAATCTCGAACCACGCGCTCAGCGCGTCGAGCCCGTCGATCGTACCTCACTGCGGTGACATTCCGACAACGTTTTTCGGCGCCCCATAAAATAATCCGTTTATTAAATAAACGGGGTTTTCGTTCCGGTGGCGATGGCTGGTCTCGTGCGGTTTCGCGACGGTGATCGGGTGAAACCCGGTGTCACAAGGTCGTGTGCCGTGGTGGAAAAGGGGTCGGTCGCATCCGATACGAGAATAAGGGGGGTAAATATTCACCGATAATTATTTCGGCGAAGCAAACACTGCAAACAATACAGACAATCAAACAATTCACACCGAAAACAAATTTTTTTAATTTTTGTGAAACCTGGTTGTTACAAGAACCGAAGCAGCTCACAGATTTCTGGACAACGCAGATCATATCCACGTCGTGTCCTGATCCGTGTCCTGGTTCAATCACAAAGTGATATCCGCGTGCTACAAATGGGTTTACGGCACACTTCCTATCCCAATGGCAGATAACTGACCTCTAGGGATAAGTTGTGGAACGACCTAAAAAGTTCGCGCCTCTGGACAGATCATAAATCAACACCTCAAACATACATGCATAACCGATCTCATATATCAACACATGATTCCATCTACATATCTCCATATGAATTTCTATCAGGAATTCACCACCACGTTGCAGAGGTTCTGATACAACTATTGGGGCACGCGGCACGCTACCCTAGCGCCAAATAAGAATTTCCTACCACGCACAAATAAGATCAGTTCTGATGGGGATGAACTACGTCATTAGGGATTACCACTAGACGCACAATCATCTCATCGGAAGGAGAGTTGGCAATGCGCGTCGGCGGCTGCTCCTCGAATCCCTCGAACCAATCCCTCGTACTGATCCCACGAACGGAGAACCGCGATCCGTTCCCGCGAAAAGTTCATCTGAGCGCCGCAGGTGCGGCGACTCCAAGGGAGGCGCACGTACATGGAGGAGCACTGGGCGGCGGCCTGCTACGTCCGGTGCCTCGGCCTAGAGTTGGAGTGGTGGCTAGGGTTGTGTAATGACCTATACCCCTTCGGGGTTCTCCCTAGCCCTTATATAGGCGCCCGTGGAGTGGCCTCAACCCTTGAGGCAATCCGGACCCTCCATCCATCATCCATTCGGATCACATCCGAATGGGATCCTTTCCCCTTAAGCGCGACCCTATAGGTTCACGTACACATGGACACGACCCAGATGACATCTGGTTCGATAGTCGGTAGCGGTTCCTAGAAGAATGTGTCGGCTCCCATCTGTGCGTAAAGTCATACGACAAACCATTACAAAGTGTCATATGCATCATTCCTTTTGCCTCACGATATATGTTGTCAAGCTCAAGGCGAGTACTTGTCACCCTTGTGATAGCTTGACCTCTCTTCTCGAAACCGTGATACAGATTCTTGAACTGGGTTAACACAACCCATGTCACATGGCCATGCTTTCTAAGTATTATCACTCGAGAGCGCCCAGAGAATATCTCTCCAAGGTGGAGGGGCAAATTCCATCTTGATCAACCATGCCTCGCGGCATGTATCATGACTCACCCGAAAGATACCTTTATAACTACCTAGTTACGGTGTAGCGTTCGATAGACCCTAAGTGATTCAGTCCTCATCCCGAGAGCATGCGAGGACCTCAGGTCTAGGACATGGCATATACATTGTGTTGAGACTAACAGATGACAGTATCTCACGGTGTCTCAAAGTGGGTCTCTTTCCAACTCAGTGATCCCATCACTAAGTCCTTACTATTGGGTAGCATCTCTATGCCCATGACTTGTGAAACATAGTCATCAACCGAATCATATACTAGTAAAGGATATGTGTCCGCATAACCTTATCAACTAGGCATCATTAGAAAATTCATCATTGAATATATAGTCTCACAAACAAGTCACATACGTATTGATACATATCGGTGATGATGTTCAAGGAAAATATAAATAACTCATGAATACATAAGGAGATAACATCATAACATGATTGCCTCAAGGGCATATCTCCAACAGGAGGAAGGCGACGCGCTGTCAACGTCCGCGCGTGTCTGCGCCGACGCAAACCCAACCAACATTTGGACCGAAATGGGTCCAGATATGGACGTGAAAACGTACGCGCGTCTGTTTGCGACGGTGCACTGGGTCGCGATTTTTGTCCGCGCCAACCCAAACAGACAAAAATTTGCAAATGCTTCGGCATTGGTGTTGCCCTTACAACTTTGGAGCCACCGCTCGGCTTTCACACTGGACTGAAGGCCGCTAAAATGCCAATTTAATAACAAAACTACAGGTTGACATCAACCACCGTGGCCTGCCAGAAGGTCGGACCTCCATGGCAAAATGAGAGATAAATGCATGTATCGTTCTTGTAGTCGTTGTTCATATCCAATTCGGTCTTTGGGGTAGCAAAGTGCTTCACTACAATTATTATACGGAAAATATGTTATCAATATAGTCCTGGAGGTTGAAACAATGGCATGTGTGTACGCAGAGTGTTGTATCACGTATCCCGCTACCGCCACGTTACTGTGGGTACCACTCGCTTGTGGATAAGCGAACTTATCGATTAGTTGGCTATAAAAACTCCCCAATCTCTTGAAATCTCTAGCTCTTCCCCCTCGCAAACCCTAGTTCATCCCAAAGGCGGCGACTTGGGCGGCAACAACGTGACATTCTCCGTTCCCGATGCCGAGAGCTGCGTTGGCGACGAGAGTCTGCTGGACACGATGTTTCCCCAAGAAGTGTGGCATTGATGTGAGCCCGCTCTCTTCCCGCGGTCGAGCCATGTGTTGACCTGACGCACCCCCTCCATGGATGCGCTCGAGGCTCGCTACCATGGGATAGTGCTGTTGGCCACGGCTGTTGGAGAAGACGAGTCCGTTGGATACGACGAGTCTGTTGTCACACCGGTGGCTTCATACGTCTCAAATGTATCGACTTTTACATACATTTTTGCTATTTGTTGGCCTCATTCTTGCATCATTCGAATGACACTAACCCGGACTAACGCCGTTTTCAGCAGAGCTGCATGTATGTCTTTTTTATGCGCAAGGGAAATTTAAGCATCTCAAAAAATCCCAGAAAATCCATGCAATAGAAGAGCCCCGGAGCTAGAAGATGGACCGGAGGGGGGCCACCCCTATCGCAGGCGGCCAGGTGGCACGACCACCCTCCTGGCGGCGCCCAAGGGCGCCTAGACCAGTGGGGCCTCCCCTCAGTCCCCCCTTCGGGTGGTATTTTTACTCCCGACGAGGAAAGCCTGAAACAAACGCCTATACTCAGGTTTTCCGTCGCGAAGCCACCGTCACCTCTGTTCTTTCTCTGGAGAGCTAATCTGGGGGCTGTTTTGGCCTCCGGTGAGGGGAAATTGACGCCATCGTCATCACCATCGCCACTCCATTAACCTTCCATGTCTCCCCCATCCATGTGTGAGTAATTCCCTGTATTAGGAGAAGGGGATGGTAGGGACTGGATGAGTTAGATCATGTCATAGTTATTCAGATTGTTGGGGGCATGTTGCCTATCATCTATTATGGTGTTTATCATCTTTGCTACATCTTGTTGCTCTTTATGCTTGACACTTTGGGCCCGAGTGCCACAATTTCATATCTGAACCGTATATGTTTTCGTGAGTATAATTGTGTTCTTGATCCTATCTACAAGTTATATGCGCCTATTATAGTCCGAAACCGGCGATCTCAATGGTGACAGCTTGGGACACCAAAGGGGATGGACTATAATTTGATGATTCCATGTATCCATTGATAGTTAATGCTTTGTTACGGTGCTCTTTGATAGGAGCACCTTAATCTCCATAAGTTCCTTTTGGCCCCGTTGGTAGCGGGATGGTAGGACAAAAGTGTCACAACCCCAAGTTAGGTATGTGCTAGGATCAAGAGCTACATTGCATTCATGTTAAAATTTGAAAAGAAAATGAAATGGGAGAGAGAACACCCCCTGAATAAATTTAACTCAAATGGCCAGAATAAAAGTTACTCCAAAAATTCCTTTTGCATTTTTGAAAAGTCTCATAAATGAGTGTGATCACATATCAAGTGATGTGGGACCAATCCCATGCTCATGGATTTTTCAAATATTCCAACTGGACCTTCGAATTAATCAAAAACCCCTATTTTAATTTTAAAAAGTGCCAAACTATATAAGTGGCTAGCCTAATATATTATGAGGCCATGTAAAAAGTTTCAGCATTTTATAAAATGGTTTGCTATTTTATTTAGCAGTACCAAAAAAATGGCAGAAAGGAAAAACAGAAAGAACAAAGAAAAAGGCTTACCAGGAAAAACTGGCCCAACTCATCCCCCCCACAGTCCAGGCCCACCTCCCCGAATTGTCATCTTCCCCAAGCTGCTCGGTGGCGAGCCGAGAGCGCGCGGCGACCGCCACCGCGACGGCGACACCACGCAGTTGCCTTCCCTTCCTTCATAGCACGCCACGGAAACGCCCAGAAGGTGCCGCACCACTTCCCCCTCTTGCCGCTTGTTCTCCTCTTCTCTCCCTCGCGAATCTCGCGCAACCCCGAGAGCTCGCCGGAGCACCGACGAGGAAACCACGTGGCCAACGTGCCCCTCTTGACGGGCCACCGTGTCAAGAAGCTTCGCAGACATCGACTTCATCGACCCACGGGATCAAATCAAGTCGGGCCTCACCGGAGACGACGCCAGCTTCAAAACCTCGCCGCTGGCCACCGTGAACGTCGACGACAAATTGCGCCGCCGTCGTCCCTCCTCCGGCCTCCTCGAGCTCGCCACTGCATTCTAGGGGAGCCGCCTGTTCGAACCCCCCTCTCCCAGCTCCTCCCCGTCCACCGTAGCTCCACTACGCCCAACCCGAGCCACGGCCGCCGCCGCTCCTTGACGCCGGCGATGCTTCGGGACACCTCCTCGTGGTCTTCCCGTGCCAAATGGTGGCCGGGAACCTATTCCGGCGAGCCCCTCCGCCGTGCCCGTGGTCACCGGCGGCTCAACGCCGGCGAGCCGACCTAGCCTTGCTTAATTAGCACTAACCAGCACCCCTGAGTCTATGACAGTGGGCCCAGGGGCTGCTAATTAACCACCTGTTAACTGAACCACGAGGAAAATTAGCGAAGCCACTGACACCTAGGCCCAACTGGTCAGACCCCCCTTGCATCATGTTGACGTCTTGATGACGCAGTAAACCCTTTTCCTTTTAAAACAAAATTCAGAAATTCCAGAAAATTCCAGAAAAAGGCTTAAACTTTGGAAATTCATAACTAATTCATTTCAACTCCAAATTGGACAAATAATATGTCTAAAATTATCAGAAAAATACAAGGTTTGTGAATATGGACTTTGTTTTCATGTTTGACTATTTTAAAATGGGTGAACAGTGGAATATGTGCATATGGATCCTTTTCAAATTAAAATTTGGAGTGATTTTGCAAATGACTTTGCAACACACTTCTTTTAAATGGTTTCATCCACACATCAGAGACTTTACCTCACCATTACAACATCACTTCATGCTCAACCATTTCAAATGAACATTCATGGATTCAAATGCATTTGAAATTCATCGATAAATCAAATGGAGTTTGAATTTGCAATTCAATTGCAATATACTCCTTTTAAATGGAATAACTCACACATCAGTGACACATACTTCAAGTTTCAACCTTCAACTGATGTGTTTGAGCATGGTATTATTATTTTTTCAATGTTTGCGTTGTTTTCTCGAATAGAGGTGGAGCCGTAACCCGAGATCACCTCCTTCGTTGAAGACCCCGATACTGAATCTCGTCAGGAAGGCAAGGAAACCCCCATTGATCATGTCGATAGAATCCCACTTCCCTCTCAGTCTCGCTTATGAATTGTTTAGGATGATTACCCGCATAGTTGAACCCATATCCTTTGCATGATCTATCATCTTGTCACAGTAGTAAGAAAACAACAATCCTAGCAGATGTAGGAGTTGTTTGATATCATGTGACCCCTGCAACTGTTACTGCTTATTGCATGCTTAGAGTTTACAATGAGGATACTTTGATCAGTGAGTCGGGATGGTAGTAATCATGTTGAACAAGGTGAAACTGTGTTGGTGAATCCACCCTAATACCAGGTGAACAATGAGAGGCTGTGTAGGAGTACACAGTGGGTTGTCTCGTTGAACACTGCCCTAAGTCGGAGTTCTTGTGTGGTGATCCAAGATAAAGAGTACAACCACACATTGGGCTCACTGACCCCTCTCGACCTTGTACCTCACCCCATTTTGAAACCCAGGAGTCACAGTAGTTCGCAAGTTCTGGTAGGGCTGTGGCACGGTCTGCGAAGTGGATGAACGGGTAATCAGACCGGCTTGGGACCCTTCACACATCGTTTGAGCCCGTACTGGAACCTCGGCCGGACTTCCTTACGGATCCCCCTCAGATAGGCGACTCTCTGGACTAGAACGGAGCTGTGGGTGAAGTGTCGTGGCAACATCCTCGCCGGTACCCGCTTGAAGGGTCCCACTCCCAGGCGGTAACTGATGCGTGTGTGTGTGTAGCGGTACACCCCTGCAGGGTTAACAAAACTATTCGAATATCTGCGTCCGCGGTAAGGGACTACTTGGAAAGCTTAGCTTGATTATTAGACAACTTGAACTGGATACTTATAAAACTTGCCAAGATAAGCGTGAGTGCTATGGCGTGCTTTCTCGTGGGGAAGTCGAGGAAGGCACCATAGTGGTGTAATTGGTTGGAGACATGTAGTGGACTCGTGTACGCTTCTTACCTCAAGTCTGGTACTCGTAGTTCAGGACTAGACAAGTCAAAGATGGCACTTCTGCAATGAAACCCCACCTCCCTTTACCTTGATACATGTGCATGAGTAGTATAGCTCCTACGTAAGTCTTGGTGAGTATGACTTTGTACTCACGTTTTCATATTCTATGTTTTAGATGAACCCACTGACCCCGAAGGTGGATTCTTCCTGGAGCTCGACGATTGAAGCCAAGCTAGTGTAGTCCCAGTCAGACGACTGGTCCCTCGTGGAAGGGCTTGTTTATAAATAAGGCTTGTCCAAGCCATTTGTTAAACTTGTCTGTACTCAGACATACTTTGCTTCCGCATGTTTGATGTAATGTTGGATCACCGACTTGTGATCTCTGTGTGCACTCTGTAAGATTAATCAATAAATTTGTACACTTTGTAGATAATTTCAATGATACCTGCTGTTCATACTAGACATGTGTGTTGCGTGTATGATTATAACATGCATGTCTTAGTATGGGTTTTCGAGACCTTAGTTGTGATCTGGCTGGCGGTCTTTTATACACCAAGTGGCCCCTAGATGTGCGCAGTGTTAGAACCCCCTAATAGGTAATGTGCTAGGATCAAAGTCACCTTGTATTCATCAAAGAAAATCAATTGAAATCAAACTCAAACTCAAATGGGAGAAGGAACACCCCCCAGGTGAATTAATTCAAAAGGCCAGAAATAAATCTTCTCCAAAAATTCATGTTTGATTTTTTAAAAGTCTTATAAATGAGTGTGATCACATATCAAGTGATGTGGGACCAACCCCATGCTCATGGATTTTTCAAATATTCAAATAGGACCTTGGAATTAAATTAAAACCCCTATTTGAATTGAGATTCAAATATTTGGAATTTCAAAAATGTTCAAAAGTTGGGGATGACTAGCTACTGGTCATGTAAGTCCATATATAAATTTTGAGCATTTATAAGAATGCCTAGCTATTTTTTTTAATGGGCAAAAAAATTACAGAAAAGAAAAACAGAAAGGAAAGATTAAACAGAAAAGAAAACAGAAAACCTTACCTGTCGCCTGGGCGAAGCCAGCCCATCCGGCCCAGTCGGCCCAAAAGGGCACAGGGGTCTTCTTCCCCGATCCCGCGCCTCCAAGCTGCTCGGTGGAATGCCACCGAGCTAGCTGAGAACGTCGCCGCTCTCCCAGCCGCCACCTGCCCCCTCTGGAGCCTTCTAACCGCGCCACGCCACGCCTGGACGAGCCGTGCGTCCATTCCCCCCCTCCAGGATAGCTCTCGCTCTCTCTCTCTCGCCAAGTTCGACGACGACCCGAGCGCCGCCGTCGCCATGGATTGAAGCCCACGTGGCCTCCGTCGTCCCCGAGCCGCGCCGTTGTGTCCATCGTCTTCGTCACCGTCGACTACGTCTCCGTGCAGAAGGAATCGAGCTCGGACGTCCTGGAGCCGCTGAATCGAGTCGTCGTCTTCGTCTATGGCCGCCGTGCGCCATCGTCGATTGTGTCCCTGGCAAGCCACCTCTGCCCTCGCCACCAACTCTGTTGAGTTCCTGGTGAGCCATAGGTTAAAACCCGTCTAGCTACGCCCTCGATTGCTTCCTCTGTGTCGTTCCGCCATGAGGGCCGAAGCTCCTCGCCGCCGGGAACCATGGCGACGGGCCTCTGCTACGCAAACATCACCGTCTTCATGTCCATCGTCTCCGCCTTGCTCCTATGCGTCGAATTCGTGCATCGCTGGCTCAAGTAGAGCACCACGGCGAGCTTTGCCTCGAGCCCGTGCCTCTTCCGCCGCTAGGGCACGTCGTCGTCGCCATTGTAGGGCCTCCTAGCCTTCCCCTCCACTCCAGTTCGACGCGGCGCACTGCCAGCTCGCGAACGGTGCCAGCAGCGCGTCAAACGCGTGCCCAGAGCGCGAACCCAAGCAACTCCGGTGGGGTACAGTGCACGCCGGCGACGAGCTCACCATTAGAGCTTAACCCCCGAGTTAATTAGCCCCTAATCCAACCCCCTGGGCCACTGACCAGTGGGCCCAGGCCACTAACTAATCCCTGGTTAGTTTAAACTAACCGGGTTAGTTAACTAACCCACCGACAGTGAGGCCCCACATGTCATAACCCCGCCACGTCACTGTGACGTCATGCCTACGCAATAAACCTTCTTTCCAATTTAAATAAATTCAGAAAATTCTAGAAAAAGGCTTAACTTTGGAAATTCATAGAAAATTCATATTAACTGCAAATTTAACATATAATATATGAAAAATGATCAGGAGAAAATAACCTATCCAAATATACAACTTTCAACTATGTTTGAGTTGAATTTAAAATGGGACCAGTATCATTTGCTATTTGGTTTAATTGGAATTTAATCAAATTAAATTCAAATGCTTTTGCAATTTGAACCTTAGCAACATACCCCAATTCACTTGAACATCAGAGGCATATCATACACATATCAAGATGAGGTACATTGATCAAACAATAGCATTTGTAACTTCGCTAAAATGAATTCAAATTGGAGTTTGAATTTGCAATTTCATTTGCAATATACTCCATTTAAATGGAATTGCCTCACACATCAGAAGCATATGCATCAAGTTTCAACCTTCAACCATGTGATTGTGCATTGTACTTATTGTGATCCCTTGCTTGTTGTTTGTTGAGTAGAGGTGGAACCAGAACAGGAGGCTGACCCCTTCGTGGAAGATCCCGAGACTGAACCTCGTCAGCAAGGCAAGCAAACCCCCCCATTGATCATATCGATAAAATCCCACTTCCCTCTCAGTCTCGCTTATGCATTGTTTAGGATGATTACCATGATGCGTTTCTACCGCATAGATGAACCCATTCCTTTGCATGACCTATCATTTTTTCACAGTAGTAAGCAAACCACAATCCTAGCAGATGTAGGAGTTGATTGATATCATGTGACCCCTGCAACTGTTACTGCTTATTGCATGCTTAGAGTGTTACAATGTTGATACTGTTATGTGAGTCGGGATGGTAGTGATCATGTTGATGATGGGGGAAATGTGTTGGTGAATCTACCCTAATACAAGGTGAACGATGAGAGGCTGTGTAGGAGTACACAGTGGGTTGTCTCGTTGAACACCTCCTTAAGCCCGAGTTCTTGTTTGGTGATCCAAGCTGAAGAGTACTACCACATGTTGGGAAAACGGATCCCCGCTCAACCTACTAACTCAACCCTTCTCAGTTCAATGAGTCGCAGTAGTTCGGAGTTCTGGTAGGTTTATGGCCTAGATGCAAGGTGAGAAAACGGCTCAACCGTGACCGGCTTATGCACCACGCACACATCTTCTGGGACCACTTCGGTAAACCGGCCGGGTTATGATTGTGGAAACCATCCCAGATAGGCGTCTTCATTGAACTTGAGTTGGCTGTGAGGTAAAAGTTGTGGAGATTATCCTCGCCAACACCCGCTTGAAGGGTGACGAGATCCCGGCGATAACTGATGGTTTCATGTGTGTATCAGTACACCCCAGCAGGGTTATTAAACTATTCAAATAGCCGCGTCCGCGGTAAGGGACTACTTGGAAAGTTGTGCCTGATTATTAGACAACTTGAACTGGATACTTATAAAACTTGCCAAGATAAGCGTGAGTGCTATGGTGTGCTTTCTCGTGGGGAAGTCGAGGAAAGCACCATAGTGGTGTAATTGGTTGGAGACATGTAGTGGACTCATGTACGCTTCTTACCTCAAGTCTGGTACTCGTAGCTCAGGACTAGCCAAGTCAAAGCTGGCACTTCTGCATTTTGAACCCCACCTCCCTTTACCTTGATACATGTGCATGAGTAGTATAGCTCCTACGTAAGTCTTGCTGAGTACGACTTTGTACTCACGTTTGCTTATTCTATGTTTTAGATGAACCCACTGACCCCGAAGGTGGATTCTTCATCGAGCTCGACGACTGAAGACCAAGCTATTGTAGTCCCAGTCAGACGATTGGTTCCCTCGTGGAGGGCTTGTGTTTAAATACGGCTTCTTAAGCCATTTGTTAAACTTGTCTGTACTCAGACCTACTTTGCTTCCGCTTGTTTGTTGTAATGTTGGATCACATGCTTGTTATCTCTGTGTGCACTCTGTGAGAGTTATCACTAAAATGTATACTTTTTAGAGAATTGCAATGATACTTGTTGTTCATACAAGGCATGTGTGCTGCGTGCATGTTTATAACATGCATATCTTTGTATGGGTTTTCGAGACCTTAGTTGTGATCTGGCTGGCGGTCTTTTATACACCAAGTGGCCCTTAGATTTGCGCGGCTTGGGGCATCGCGATGCGATTGCTTGAGACTCTGTCTCGTGCGCACGTTGTTGTATGATCGAGCCCGCCCTAGACCCTGACTAAGTGATCGGGCTGGAGTAAGTCTATTTAAGAGCTATGAGATAGTCGATAGTATGGTTGAGGTGACTTGTCTGTGAATATGGGAGTTCATCACCCATATCATTTAGACTTGTGTGCGTACGATGAGGACCAATCTCAGTTGATCATCTGGCCTGGATGGGGTGCCCCTCATGTACGATGCTTTCCGAGAACGTTCTGTGCTTGGCCTTGTCTGCTTAGACAAGTGGGTATGGTTCTCGGCTCTCCATATGACTATGTCATAGAGAGACTTGCATACGCTGACCCCGGGTCCCGACATGCAGCTTGGGGCATCGCGATGCGATTGCTCGTGACTCTGTCACGTGCACACTTTGTTGTATGATCGAGCCCGCCCTAGACCCCGACTAAGTGATCGGGCTGGAGTAAGTCTATGTAAGTCTTATAATACCATCGAGAGTATGGTTGAGGCGACTTGTCTATGAATATGTGAGTTCATCACCCATATCATTTAGACTTGTGTGCGGACGATGAGGACCCATCTCAGTTGATCATCTGGCCTGGACGGGATGCCCCTCACGTTCGATGCTTTCCGAGAATGTTCTGTGCTTGGCCTTGTCTGCTTAGACAAGTGGGTACGGTTCTCGGCTCTCCATATGATTGCGTTCTAGCGTGTCTTGCATACGCTAACCCCGGGTCCTGACAGACTTGGTATCAGAGCAGGACTGACTGTAGGATTATCAGCCTTGGTTGAAGTTGAGTCTAGCATTCTATAGTTATATAGTTACTCTGGGTATAAGGGAACAACGTAAGGCTTATTTTTCTCCTTACCCTCATCGATCTGAGTTCTGAGTCACCCTTATCTTTTCTATGGGATGATAGGACTAGGCTCATCTATGTCTTACTAGAACATCTCGTTGAGTGCTTCCTTGTAGCCGTAGGATTGTTGTGGTCGTACAGAGTCTCCGTGTTTTGAGTTCCTTGAAGAAGTTTTGTCCAAATTCTTCGAGTTTGTTTCATTTTCCATCCTGGTACAGCCGTTATGCTGTCCGAGTCATTCCAGGTTTCTTCATAATCTGATGCATTTGCAAAATCCTTCTCTCCATTTTGGTTGTCTTTCCAGAAGAATTATTAGGTAACATGCCCGACCGTTCTCTAGAGTTTGTTGTAGGTTTTGTTCTAGAAACCTATAGTGATTCATTTGCAGCTCTTCCTCCCACTTTAGATGTCTTCTATGAAGAAGAACCACACTAACCATCGTGTTGGGGTACTTTGCTACTCTGACATATGTGTTGTAGATCCTAGAAATCCATGATCGACCCCAAGAAAACTACCCAGTAACCCGACTCCTTAAATCTAGCCACCCGAGAGATGTGTAGAGTTCATAGTGGATCTTATGCCAGGCACCGCCCCAATTTCCAGACGCCCATACAAAATGGCCCCATGTGAGTTAGCTGAGCTTAAAATCCAACTTGAATCTTTTTTGGAAAAAGGCTTCATCCTCCCTTGCTCATCGCCATTGGGTTGCCTCGTTCTGTTCGTAATGAAGAAAGATGGAACAGAAAGGATGTGCGTAGACTATCGCCCGTTAAATCTAGCGAAGGTAAAGAACAAGTACCCACTGCCCAGGATCAATGATCTTTATGATCAACTTGCTGGATCCTCTGTCTTCTCCAAGATGGATTTGAGATTAGGCTATCATCAAATCAAAATCCGAAACGAGGACATTCAAAAATCGGCTTTCACTACTCTTTATGGTCTTTACGAGTACCCCGTCATGTCCTTTGGTTTGACCAATGCCCTCGCCACTTTCTCGCGCATGATGAATTCGATCTTCATGGAGTACCTAGATAAATTTGTTGTAGTTTATCTTGATGACATTCTCATCTACTCGAAGAACAAAGAACAAGTCGAACATCTTAGGTTGGTATTGATGAAACTTCAAGAGCATCGCCTGTATACTAAATTCTCCAAGTGTGAATTTTGGCTACCAGAAGTGACCTACTTAGGCCACGTGATTTCTGCCAAAGGCATTGCTGTCAATCCCAAGAGAGTTCAGGCCGTCCTTGAATGGACTCCACCTGAATAGGTTAAGCAAGTTAGGAGTTTTCTTGGCTTAGAAAGATAATGCCGCCGCTTCGTTGAGAACTTTTCTAAAGTTGAAAATCCTCTAACTGAACTCCTCAAGAAAGATAAGAAATTTCAATGGACTCCCACGTGCGAGGAAAGCTTTCAAGAGCTAAAAAGAGGATTGACTTCTGCACCCGTACTTGCGCCTCCAGACAGCAAAAAAGATTTCGAGATCTTTTGTGACGTCTCACGGCAAGGGTTAGGATGCATACTTATGCAAGATAGACAAGTGGTAGCTTATGCTTCACGCCAGTTGCGTCCACATAAAGAGAACTATCCTACCCATGATCTTGAACTCGCTGGCGTAGTTCATGCCCTGAAACTTGGCGACATTACCTCCTTGATAATCGTTGTGAGATCTATTCTGACCACCAAAGCCTCAAATATATATTCACCCATCCAGATCTTAATCTCAGGCAAAGACGCTGGATAGAGTTGATAAAAGATTATGACTTAGGAATTTCTTACACCCCAGGCAAAGCCAATGTCATGGCTGATGCACTAAGTCGTAAGTCGTATTGTAACAACCTCATGTTACAACAGTGTCAACCACTTCTTCATGAGGAATTTCGAAAGCTCAATCTCGAGATTTTTCCTCGTGGATCTCTTTTCAACTTGATGGCGAAACCAACACTTGAGGATCAAATCATAGTTTCCCAAAGGCGTGCACGAGGTGTTCGCCGGATCAAGTAGAACATTGCTAGCGGAATTGCTAAGTGTTTCTCCATAGATAGCAAAGGAACGGTATTCTTTGAAAATCGTTTAGTAGTACCTAAGAATAGGGATCTAAGGCAACTCATCCTCAAATAAGCCCATGACAGACCCCTCTCGATTCATCCCGGTAGCACAAAAATGTACCGACATCTACGCCAGAGATTTTGGTGGACTAGGATGAAGAGAGACATTGCTCAATTTGTTGCTGAATGTGATGTTTGTCGTTGCATTAAGGCAGAACATCAAAGACCTGCTGGTATTCTTCAACCTTTGCCTATTCCCGAGTGGAAATGGGAAAAATTCGGTATAGACTTCATCACCGGCTTTCCAAAAACCCAGAAAAGAAATGATGCCATCTTCGTTGTCATTGACCGACTTTCAAAAGTTGCTCACTTCCTTCCAGTACGCAAGTCTATAACTTCTAGCCAGTTAGCGGACTTGTATTTCTCTAGAATTATGTCTCTTCATGGTGTTCCTTTGGAAATCAATTCTGATCGTGGTAGCCTTTACACCTCTAGATTCTGGGGAAGCTTTCAGAATGCTATGGGAACTCATCTCTTTTTTAGTACCGCTTTCCATCCTCAGTCTCGTGGTCAAGTCGAAAGGGTTAACCAAATTCTTGACGACATGCTCAGAGCTTGTGTTATCTCATTCGGAAAGAATTGGGAGAAGTCTCTTCCATTTGCCGAATTTGCTTATAACAATAGTTTCCAATCTAGTCTGAACATGGATCCTTTTGAACTCCTCTATGGACGAAGATGTCGAACACCCCTTAACTAGTCAGAAACCGGTGAAAGAAAATTCTTTGGGCCGGATATGATCATGGAAGCAGAAGAGCAAGTTCGCATTGTTCTTGATCAATTGAAAGAAGCCCAGTCTCGTCAGAAAAGCTACTATGATCGTCATCATAGGAAAGAAAGCTACAATCTGGATGAGAAGGCTTACCTTCGGGTTACTCCTCTGAAGGGAACCCAACGATTCGGTATCAAAGGCAAGTTGGCCCCATGTTACATTGGACCTTTCCGCATTCTTGCTAAACGTGGAGAAGTTGCCTACCAACTTGAACTACCCCCGCACCTTTCCCGAGTACATGATGTATTCCATGTGTCACAACTCAGACGTTGCTTCAAGGACCCCATCCACGAAGTCGACCATGAAACGCTTGATCTCCAAGATGACCTTTCTTATCGAGAATACCCCGTTCGTATTCTTGATTCAGCAGAGCGTGTCACTCGCCGTCAGAAGATCAAGTTTCTAAAAGTGCAATGGTCACACCACTCTGAGAAAGAAGCCACGTGGGAAAGAGAAGACCGTCTCAGTGCCGAGTACCCCTCCTTTCTCCCGCAGACTTCTGAATCTCGGGACGAGATTCTTTTGAGTGGGGGCGAGTTGTCACAACCCCAAGTTAGGTATGTGCTAGGATCAAGAGCTACATTGCATTCATGTTAAAAATTTGAACAGAAAATGAAATGGGAGAGAGAACACCCCCCAGATGAATTTAATTCAAATGGCCAGAACAAAAGTTACCCCAAAAATTCCTTTTCCATTTTTGAAAAGTCTAATAAATGAGTGTGATCACATATCAAGTGATGTGGGACCAACACCATGCTCATGGATTTTTCAAATATTCAAACTGGACCTTGGAATTAATCAAAAACCCCTATTTGATTTAAAATTCAAATGATTTGAATTTTAAAAAGTGCCAAACTTTATAAGTGCCTACCTAATATATTATGAGGTCATGTAAAAAGTTTCAGCATTTTATAAAATGGTTTGCTATTGTTGATGCAGTAAACCTGTAAGAGCAAGTTTTGCCCCCGAAGGTTTTGGACATTGTTGGACAAAGCAGAAGTGGAATAATATTGTTTTCGAGTATAAATAGATACTTAGGTTCCGAAAGAATGGAGTTTGCAAGTAGAAGGTCGAAGGACAACTCACTGCAGCGAAGTTGCAGTCATCTACCAAAACCTTTGAAGGAAGACGACCCCTAAAAATTTCGTCGAAGAAGATGACTCTCTCGAGTAAAAGCGCAACGAGGAGAAAGCTGAAGCTGGAAGAAGACTTAGTCTTTTTTTACTAGTTTCTCTTTGTTTTCTTGAGTCGTAGGAATAACCGTACTATTAAGAGGGGTTTTCTAGTTGAGATCTTTGTCGAAGTGAATTTGCTCTGCTCAACCTAAACCCACGAAAGCCTACCGAGAGAAATCTTACTTAGTCGAGTGAATAGCTCGAAGGAAAAGTCATCGCACTTTGTGCCTTCGGGAGAGAGCTCGTTCGGTAAGTCAGCTTACTTGTTCCTCAAGTAAAGTTGCACAGTGATTGGATTCCGACCGTTGTGGACACGTGTCAAGCGGTCGCATCGGGTCACTTCAGTCATTTTACCCATCGGGATCGCCAACTATAAATACCCCGCACCTACCCGCCATTTCGGGTTGGCTGCTCCACTGAAGATTCTAAGACAAAAGTCTGTGAGAATCCCAAGAGAGATCCATCGAGAGAAAACCAAAACCCAAGTATGAGCTGAGTTGAGCAATTCACAGAGACTTAAGTCGAGATTAGCCGATCTTTTTATCTTGGAGAACTGCAAGTCTCCTAGAAGGTTAGGCGTCACCTGTCAAGCAGTCGAAGAGTAATTGTCGCTGCTGAAGGAAGTTTGTAATGGTCTCGGAGATGTCCTGAATCATCTACCATGAGTGAAAACTGGACAAGCTCGAGGAGTTTGTTGCAGTGGAGAATAGGACGGAGAGATTTTTTCTCCAGGTGTTCAATCACCAGTCCCTCCAACCAGACGTAGCACTTTAAAAAGTGTGAACTGGTTTACCAAACATCGTCGTGCCAGGCTCGTTTTCCTTCTAGCATTTACATTAAGTATTTACTCGTTGCGTGTTTGTCTTCGATGTTTTCCTTCGCTCCCAATCCTTTCGAGCCATGCATTACCTTCGATACTGTATTTCCTTCGAGATGCTTTTAGTCCTTTGTTGTTTGTATGAATTCCTTCTAAGTTCCTTAGAATTTTTAGAAGTGATCATTCACCCCCTCCCCCTCTGATCATTCTTGAGCTTTCAATTGGTATCAGAGCTAGGCACTCCCTACGCTCTGCGTATTTTGGTCTAACCACCTGGAGTGTTGTCAAGAATGTCATTTGCAGCTGTTCGCTCGGGGGAACCGATTCCCATCTTCAATGGGAAGGACTATCCCTATTGGAAGGACAAAATGAAGAGACATATCATGGCTATCAACTCTGCCGCTTGGGAAGTTGTCAAGAATGGTGTAACTGTCAAAGACAAAAATGCTATCACTCCCGAAGAGGCAAAGAAGATAGAGCTTGATGCTGAAGTCTAGGTTTTCATTACAAATCATCTGATTCCAGAGAAATATCATGAGGTCAAGAATATTTCTTCGGCCAAAGGTGTTTGGGATTATCTCGAGAAGATTGGTGAAGGTGTCTCTACTCAGAAACATGCTCGTATTGACACCCTTCGAAGCAAGTTCTATCGTTTCAAGAGGCACGAGGGAGAAAAAGTTAGCTCCATATACAGCAGACTCACTTCGCTGTCAAATGAACTGATTACCCTCGGTGCCGAAGACATTACCAATTGGATTATTGTCAGAACTTTGCTCCGTTCCCTTGATGATTCCTTAAATCACATTTGCTGATGATTAAGGAAAGGACGGATTTCAAGGATCTAGTTGCCGCTGATATTCTTGAGAGACTCAATACCTTCGAGATGGAAGAAGATGAGAAACGAGATGTTAATGGCACTCGAAGAAAATCACATGCACTAAAGGCCAGAGCTTCACATCACTCCTCTCCTAAAGCCAGTTCTGAATCTGGTGGTGCCTCTGATGACCCCGAGAATATTGGAAAAGATCTGGCACTGATAGTGAGAAGATTCAACCGCTTTAAGAGAAGGAACCCTTCTTCACCGAAGAAAAACTACTCTTCAAGACATTCGAGCAATTCATCACAACATCGATCATCATCCAGAAACTCATCAGCGAAAGATAACTGTTGCTAAAAGTGCAAGAAGCCAGGTCACTTCATTGCTGATTTTCCTCTCTGGGAAATTGAAAATAGATCAAAGCATTCTCACAGCAGCTCTTCGAGCAAGTCACACAGATCGAGCAAAAACTATGATGCGAAGAGATATGATTCAAAGTCCAGAAAAGACAAGAAAGATGGTTCTGATGATGACAAGAAGAAGAAGTATCACAAGCATCGAGAGAGTTCTTCCTCAATATCACATTGCTCTCGACGAAAGAATTCTCACCGTGCCAAAGCCTATCTGGGTAAAGAGATGAACTCTGAAGATGAAGCATCCGGTTCCGAAGCTGAATCAAAGTCAAGATCTGGTTCTGGTTCTGGTTCTGAATCTGATGGTGTTGCTGGTCTAGCATTTTCTTCGAACAAGAATTCAAGTTCATTCTTCTACAACCAAAGCAGTGAAGATGAATCTCCAGCTTACTTGTTCACGGACAAGGCTAAGGTATCCTCATCTAAGAATTCCTATGATACTTCTGATGGATCTGCTTATGAAATTAACTCTAGGATAAGCTATGCTAAACTTGCCAAAATTGCTTCTATCCAACAAGATGAACTAGATTCTCTAAGTGAAACGATTCAAAAATCTGAGACTTTGTTGATCGATGAGATTGAGAAAGGTCAAACTTTGACAAACGAGCATGCTGCTCTGAAGGAAAAGTATGATGAACTTTCCTCTCTTCATGATCTTCTCTCAGTGGACTACGAGAAGCTAACCGATGAATTCCTTCAAAGGAAAATGGCTCTCGAGAAACTGAGAGAGGCTAATGAAGAATTGGAAAGTGTCAATCTCACGCTCATGGCTCAACAAGGCTCAGAAGCTAAAAATGAATCTACTTCACCTTTCTTAACTTGTTTGGAACGAAGTAAAATTGAGACTATTTCTGAGAGATCGAAAGGAAAGCAACCTATTGTTATTGATGATGCTAACCCCTCGAACGAGGAAACCATTACCAAGGAACTCCTCAGGTTGAGAAATTTATTTGAAACAGGCATGTTCAAAAGTGTGCAGGGACACCAGTACCTATGTGATATCCTTCGAAAGGCTCTCCTTCACAGGAATCCATGAAACGAAGGAGTTGGCTTCAAAAGGAAAATCAACCCTGATGGAACCTACTGGGAACCCGAGCAGGATCCTAAAACTTTCTGGGTTCTTGCGAAAGAAAAGCCCATTGGCATTGCTAACCTTTCAGGTTTCAGTTGCAAAATTGATAAGGCTATTGTCGATGAATCACTTGGTTCTGACTATAAGCCTGTCAAAGATCAGGAAGGAAAGGTGTCAGTTGAATTCGTTGGTACTCCTCCAAAGAATGGTTTCTATAAGCGACAGATTTGGGTTCGCAAATCTCTCGTAGAAAAACTGCCCCCTAACTATTCTATGCAGGGAAAATCCTCGGTACCACCGAATCACTACTATTCTCTCGAGGATAGAAATGAACCCTTGGTGCCTACTTCAAATGTTCCCCAGAAGGAATACTATCGTGTCAATAGAAATGTTTATTGTCATCGTAACAATAACACCAAAATTGTTGTTACCCATCAATACTCTAACCCCTCGTCGAGGAATTATATTTATGGTGTGCTTGATGGTCCTGATCGGCAATGCAATCCTGTTCGATATAATATTGCTGCTCCATCTAGCTCTTCCATGCCTTCTAAGTCACCTGCTCGTTTGTGCGTGGCTAAGAAGAACTAATTCTTCTGCAGGGCTATGTCTCCGGTGGATCCGAATGGGTCATGGATAGTGGATGTACAAATCATATGACCGGAGACAAAGATTTGTTCACCGAAGACAAACTTACTGAATCTTCACAGAGATACATTACCTTCGGTGACCACAACAAAGGAAAAGTACTTGGTTTGGGTAAGGTTGCCATATCGAAAGATAAGCATATCGATAAGGTTATGCTCATTCAATCTCTAGGATATAATCTTATGTCCATCTCAAAACTTTGTGATATGGGTATGCTTGTACTGTTTTCTGCTTCTCGTTGTGTTGTCTTTTCACAGGATGATTTTTCCTTCGTGTTCGAAGGATATCGCAAAGGTGATCTTTATGTCGTTGATTTTTCTTCGGGACCTGCAGTGTCCACATGTTTAATGGCCAAAGCCACTTCTGGCTGGTTATGGCACCGAAGACTTGGTCATGCAGGAATGAAAAATCTTCAAACTCTTATCTCGAAGAAGAACATCGTTGGAATTGATAATGTGAAATTCGATAAAGATCGTCTATGCAGTGCCTGTGAAGCAGGAAAGATATCCAAGAAACATCACTCAGCAAAAACTATAATGACTACTACTCGTCCTCTTGAATTACTTCATATGGATTTATTCGGTCCTCAAAATTATGCTAGTCTTGGAGGTAACAAGTATGGTCTGGTTATTGTTGATGATTTGTCTCGATATACTTGGGTTTTCTTTCTAGATGAAAAGAGCAAGGTTGTTGAAATTTTCAAACTTTCGCAAAGAGAGCTCAGACTGAATATGAATTATCTCTCAAGCATATTATAAGTGATAATGGTACATAATTCAAAAACACTCATATCAAAGAATTTCTTGATGAATATGGCTTTACTTTTGAATTCTCGGCTGCTTATACACCGCAACAAAATGGTGTGGTCGAGAGAAAGAATCGAACACTTATTGAAATGGCCAGAACAATGCTTGCTGAATACAAGACCCCTATCAGGTTCTGGGCCGAAGCTATCAATACTTCATGTCATATCATCAACAAGGTTTATCTGCACAAATTTCTGAAGAAAACTTCACATGAACTCATCACTGGTAAAAAGCCAAATGTGTCATATCTCAGGGTTTTTGGTGCTCCATGTTATATCAGAGATATGAATCACAGCTCCAAGTTTGCCCCAAAGGCTCACAAAGGTTTTCTCCTAGGTTATGGTTCGAATTCTCACACTTACAAAGTTTACAACTCACATCTTGGAAAAGTTGTAGAAACTGTAAATGTTCGATTTGATGAAACTAACGGCTGTCAAAAAGAGCAATTACCTCTTAACACCTAGATGAACCACCTTTGGATGAAGTTATCAGGTACATGGCTATTGGAGATATTCGGCATGTCGAAGGAAATGCACATCAAGCCAACAGGGATGATGATGGTGCAATGTTCCCACACATAGCCCGGGGCACTGGAGATCAACATCCTGAAGCAAATGATGTATAGGTCGAAGGAGAACGCATAAACGAAGAAATTTCTCATCCCGAAGGACAAGCTGAACCCAAAGGAAACAACCCCGAGGGACAAGCTGATCCCGAAGGACAAGCTGATCCCGAAGAACAACCGGATCCGCAAGATGATGAAGGAGTTATACCTCGTGTTCGAAGAAGAGTGGACTTCGGCTCAATTCTCGAAAAAATTCATTTACCAGGTCGTCCCACCACTCCCTCTCGTACTCGATTAGCTAACTTCTGTGGAAATTTCTCGTTTGTATCCATGCTAGAACCATCAAAATTCGATGAAGCCATGAAGGACTCAGACTGGATGATTGCTATGCTCGAAGAACTTAATCAGTTCGAGAGAAATAAAGTCTGGTCTCTTGTCGATAGACCTGATCCCAAGAAGCATAATATCATTGGTACGAAGTGGATTTTTCGCAACGAGCAAGATGAAGATGGCATTGTGGTAAGGAATAAAGCCCGACTGGTTGCACAAGGTTACACCCAAATCGAAGGTATTGATTTCGGTGAGACTTATGCCCCAGTTGCTCGACTTGAATCCATTCGTGTCATGCTTGCTTTTGCCAATTACAATGGTATATTTCTATATCAAATGGATGTCAAAAGTGCATTTCTTAACGGTGAAATCGAAGAAATAGTATATGTTATGCAGCCACCAGGTTTTGAAGACCCGAAGAATCCTGATAAGGTGTACAGGTTGCACAAGGACCTATATGGGTTAAAGCAAGCACCTCGTGCTTGGTATGAAACACTGAAGGATTTTCTTCTGAAGAAGGGCTTCAAACCAGGAACAACTGATCCGACTCTTTTTACTCGTGCATACAAAAATGATCTTTTTGTGTGTCAAATTTATGTCGATGATATTATTTTTGGTTGTACTAACCCTGATATTAGCGAAGAATTTGCTCGTATGATGTCGAAGAAATATGAAATGTCTATGATGGGTGAATTGAAGTTCTTTCTCGGGCTTCAAATCCGTCAACAGAAGAATGGGACTTTCATCTCTCAAGAGAAGTATCTCAGAGATTGCCTGAAGAAGTTTGATCTTGTCAGTTGCAAAACTATCAAGACTCCAATGCCTACGAATGTTCATCTAGATGCAGATGAGAAGGGCAAACCTTTCGATCAGAAGAAATATCGCTCGATGATCGGTTCACTTATTTACCTTTGTGCATCTAGACCTGACATTATGCTATCAGTTTGTATGTGTGCTCGTTTTCAGGAAAACCCGAAAGAATCACATCATATTGCTGTCAAGCGAATTCTTCGATATCTGGCTCATACACCAACTTTGGGACTATGGTATCCCAAGGGTGCCAAGTTTGATCTCGTTGGATATTCTGATTCTGACTGGGATGGTGATCGAGTCGACAGGAAATCTACCTCAGGCACATGTCATTTTCTCGGTAGATCTCTTGTCTGTTGGGCTTCGAAGAAACAGAATTGCGTATGTATTTCTACGGCTGAAGCCGAGTATATTGCTGCCGGCTCATGCTGCACTCAGATTCTATGGCCCAAGCAAACGCTGAAAGATTATGGTATTCTTGTGAAGAAAATTCCATTGCTATGTGATAACGAGAGTGCTATTAAAATTTCCCATAATCCAGTGCAAAACTCTCGAATGAAGCATATTGATATTCGTCATCATTTTCTTCGAGATCACGTTCAGCGAGAAGATATAGTTATCAGCCATGTTCGCACCGAAGATCAATTGCCTGATATCTTTACGAAGCCCTTGGATTAAAAGAGGTTCTGTGCACTAAGGTGTGAGTTGAACATCTTGGACTCACGCAATGTGCAGTAAGATCATAACTTTCGGTACTATGTATTATATGTTTTCTTTCTGTGTTGTTTACTTACGTTAATTTTCTATCGTGTTTTTTTTCTTTTTTTTTTTTTGTTTTTTTTTGTTCGTTTGGTGTTGTCCTATACACTTATCTCTCCGAGTTTTGTCGCTATTTTTCCCTCGGATTGATCAAGCATCGGACCCTGTTTTCCCTCTATTCTATCCCTACCCCATCTGTGCTTTTCTCTCGTGAACATGTATATTTGTACTCGATCAAGATTCCCTTCGAATGTCATTGATTCCGAAGGTAAATCTATCGAACTTTTATCTACTTTTATACTCGATGTTCGACAAGTTTGGTCTCGGACGTGGAGCAACTTTCTTTCGGTTCGTTGGGATTTCCCGCGATTACCGCCACAATATCCGTCCGTTGAATACGGAGAGACGCAAAATCTGCGCCGTTGGAGTAGATCTGACAGTTATGTCATACCCCTCCCCTATAAATACTGATCCACCCCACCGGCACAGCACTCGCAATTCCCTCGACTTCAACTCTCCGCTCCCGAAGTTCTCTCTCACGCGCCGCCGTGCTGCTCGTCGCCGTCGACTCCCTCGCCGCTTTGCTGCCGGAAGGAAGCCGCCGGAGACCTTCCCGTCGGCGAGGAACTTCATCCGCGTCGCCGTAGTCGCCGTACATCACCGAGTTAGGGTATGCACGGCTCTAAGACTCGATTCCAATCTCTGCTGTTCATCGAGTCCTAGATTTGTTCATTATTTTCTATCTTTTTCCTAGGTCTGTTTGATCCATTTGGATCATTAAATCTTGGGAAATCTGTTTCTAGCGTTTTCAGTCGATTCCCCATCTGAACTACGTAAGAAATCCCTCGGATTCTCTCACTTAGGCAATTTCCATCAGAAACGTATCGATAGATTTATACTTGTGCGATTAATTCATACAAGTTCTTGGTTAGATTTTGTCAGAACCCCAACTAGGGTAAGTGCTAGGGTTTGTTTGATCCCTTTGCATCATGCAAAAATTCCAAATGAAATTCAAAATGGGGAAAGCAGAAAGCCCTAAAGAATTTAAATAAATGGCCAGATAAAAATCTTTTTCCAAAAATCATTTGAATAATTGAAAAATTCCTATAAATGATGGTGATCATTTTAAAAGTGGTTTTGGATCAATCCCATGCTCATGGGATTTTCTAATTTTCAAACAATGCCTTGGAAATTAAATTAAACTCCAATTTGAATTAAAATTCAAATTGTTTGATTTTCAAAAATCTCCAAAACTTTTGAGTGGCTAACTATATGCTTTGTAAGTCCATATAAAAGTTTTGGGCATTTTATAAATTTCCTAGGTATTTATTTATCAAGGCACCAGAAAAATTACAGAAAGAAAAACAGAACAAAAAGAAAAGAGGAGGCCCCGTGCTTCTGGCCCATGTGGCCCAGCCTGGCCAGCAAGCCGGCCCAGCCCACCAGGGGCAGGGTCGTCTTCTACCCCCGCGCCAGGCAGGCTGGGAGCTGCGTGGCGGCCATGCCACGGCAGCCGGCCACCTCCTGCTTCTCCCTGGCCTCCTAACCCTCCCCGTGGAAGCCTGGAAGGCCCCAGGTCCTTCTCCCCCTCCCCTGGTTCTTCCCCTCTCCCTCTTTCGCCAGTTCTAGCACGCAACCGAGAGACGCCGTCGCCGCCGTCAAGCTTCCACGCGGCCACCGAGCTCCTTCCGGCGAGCCAAGATGTCTGGGAGGTTCCCCGGCGACAACCCGTTTGAGTGGCGCTTCTAATTTGGAGCTAGGAGCACCAGCAAAGACGATAGCTTCGCCGAACCGCCGCGGCCACCGTGCGATCCAGCGACAAATTGAGCTCCGTACGCTTCTTATCCGGCGCCGCCGTGCCTCTCTTTGTGTTCAGGTGAGCACTGCGAGCCGGTTCCCCCTCTCCTTTCTCCTCCCCGTGCTTTCCGCGTCGTCTTCGCCTTTTCCAGCAGCTCCGGCCGCCACCTCCGTAGACGCAGCCGTGGCCACAAGCCTCCCCTCGTTGCCCCGATGGCACAGTCAGACGCGCGACGTCGCGAAGCACCCCCAGCACTCTTCTTCTTCCCCCCCCCCCCCCCCCCGTGCCCTAAATCTCCTTCCCCCCCCCCCCCCGTGCCCTAAATTTCCTTCCCGGCGAAACTCCTGCCGGCAACAGTGGCCTTCGGCGACGACGCCATTAAGCCCCCCCCTTAATCACATCTTAACCCCTAACCCTAGTCTATGACAGTGGGGCCCCTATCCCTAATAACCCCTCTGTTAAGTTAACAGAGAGGGGATTAACCCCCTAAGGCTGACACCCTGGACCCACATGTCAGCCCCCCCCACTGATGTCATCATTGCATCATGCTGATGCAATAAGTCAAATTCCAGAAATTTAGAAATGATTATAATAATTACAGAAAATCCAGAAAAATACCCAAAACTTCAATAATTCATAGAAAATTCATATGAACTCCAAATTGGACAAATAATATATGAAAAATGATCAGCATAAAATTCTCTATCCAAATATGCAACTTTCAACCATGTTTGAGTTGATTTTAAAATGGGACCAGTAGCTTTTTATATTTGGCTTAATTGGAATTAATTCAAATTTATTTCAAATGCAATTCAAATTTTAACCATTACAATGCAAACATGATCACCTGAACTTCAGAAGCATATCCCACACATGATGACATGGTATAAATTGATCAAACATTTTCAAATGCATTTTGGTTAAATTGAAATTCATATGTGGAGTTTGAATTTGCATTTCAAATGCAATACACTTCATTTAAATCAAATGTGCCACAAATCAGTAGCATTCACATCATGGACAACTATATCATGTGCTTGTGCATTTTACTTCCGAAGTTGTCCCCCCTTGTTGATGATTGTTTCCGGTACCAGCTTTTCCGAGACGGTGATCACCCCCGAAGGAGAAGACCACCGTTAAGAACCGCGTTTCGTCAGCAAGGCAAGCAAACCCCATTGATCATGTCTATAAAATCCTATTTCCCTCTCAGTCTCGCTTATGCATGTTTAGGAGATCACCGAGACACGTTCTTTTCGCATAGTTGAACCCATTCCGATGCATGACCTATCATTTTGTCACCGTATTAAGCAAACCACAATCCTAGCAGATTTAGGAGTTGAATGATGAGCATGTGGCCCCTGCAACTGTTACTGCTTTCGCTGCTTAGTGATACAATGAGGATGTTATGATTGTGAGTCGGGATGGAATGAACACAGTGATACTGATGATAAACGTGTTGGTGAATCCACCCTAAATAAAGGTAAACGATGAGAGGCTGTGTAGGAGTACACAATGGGTTGTCTCGTTGAACACTGCCCTAGGCCCCGAGTTCCTGTTTTGTGATCCAAGACGAAGAGTATGACCACATGTAGGGTTTTATGGGAGCCCCGTTTGGCCTCTTTACGTACCCGATCCGGTCCAGGAGTCACACTAGATTCGGGCTTTCCATTTGATTTATGTATAGATATGTGGGTGGACCTGTGAGGCAGTGAAACCATCTGTCAAAGGTGGCGTCTCGGTCCCTTGCATTATCTGAGTCCGTTTCGTGGAACCGGCCGGACTCTCGAGCGGTGACAAGCTCAGGTAGTCGACTCCTGGATTAGAGAAGGTGATGTGAGGGTAGTGCCTTGGTTTCATCCACGTCCGACATCCGCTTGAAGGGTGACAAGAACGAGGCGACAAGTGATGACACGCGTGTGAAGATGTACACCCCTGCAGGGTTAATGAACTATTCGAATAGCCGTGTCCGCGGTTATGGACTACTTGGAAACCTCTACTTGACCATAAACAACTTGAATGGATACTTATAAAACTCGGAAGATAAGCGTGAGTGCTATGGCGTGCTTCCTCGTGGGGAAGTCGAGGAAGTAACCATAGTGGTGTATTGATTGGAGACTTGGTAGTGGACTCGTGTACGCTTCTTACCTCAAGTCTGGTACTCGTAGTACAGGATTAGCCAAGTCAAAGCTGGCACTTCTGCATGTTGAACCCCACCTCCTTTACCTTGATACTTGAGCATGAGTAGTATAGATATGATGAAAGTCTTGCTGAGTACGACTTTGTACTCATGTTTTCTTATTCTATGTTTTAGATGAGAACCCGTACCCCGATGGAGTCACCTTCGTGAAGCTCGACGTTGACTAAGTTAGCATAGTCCCAGACAGCAGTATGGTCCCTCGTGGAAGGGCATATATGTTTACAAGGCTTCTCTAAGCCATTCGTTAAACTTGTCTGTACTCAGACCTAACTTGCTTCCGTTGTATGATGTATTGTGATCACAGACATGTGATCTTTGTATGCTCTATGTGTATATCTATAAAGAGTACTTTGTAGAGTTATGTGATGATACCTGCTGTTCATACTAGGCATGTGTGCTGCGTGTATGTTTATAACATGCATGTCTTAGTATGGGTTTTCGAGACCTTAGTTGTGATCTGGCTGGCGTTCTTTTATACACCAAGTGGCCCTTAGATGTGCGCAGCTTGGGGCATCGCGATGGATTGCTCGTGACTCTGTCACGTGCACACTTTGTTGTATGATCGAGCCCGCCCTAGACCCCGACTAAGTGACCGGGCTGGAGTAAGTCTATGTAAGAGTTAGGGTTCAATCGATAACATAGTTGAGGCGACTTGTCTATGAGTATGGGATTCACCACCCATAAGCATTTAGACTTGTGAGCGGACGATGAGGACCCATCTCATTTGATCAACCGGCCTGAATGGGATGCCCCTCACGTTCGATGCTTACCGAGAACGTTCTGTGTTTGGCCTTGTCTGCTTAGACAAGTGGGTACGGTTCTCGGCTCTCCATGTGATTGCATCGTGACTGGAATTACATACGCTAACCCCGGGTCACGACAGACTTGCTATCAGAGCAGGACTGTCTGTAGGCCTATCAAACCCTTGGTCGAAGTCGAGTCTAGCATTCTATAGTTATATAGTTACTTGGGTATAAAGGGAACAACGTAAGGCTTCTTTTTCTCCTTACCCTCATCGATCTGAGTTCTGAGTCACCCTTACCATTTCTACGGGATGATAGGACTAGGCTCATCTATTTCTTACTAGAACATCTCGTTGAGTGCTTCCTTTTAGCCGTAGGATTGTTGTGGTCGTCCAGAGTCTCCGTGTTTTGAGTTCCTTGAGGAAGTTCTGTCCAATCTCATCGAGGTTGTCTTGTTTTCCATCCCGGTGTAGCCGTTATGCTGCCGGATTTATTCCGAGTTTCTGTGGATCATTGACTTCACATTATAATCCTTTCTGCCTTCATCATGTCTTGTTATCCTTGAATCCATCCTTCAACCTGTTCTGATTGTTGATTGTTATCACGCAGGATGTCAGGTGGAACTCGTAGTGCTGTTCGTTGGAATCGAGACCGTGTTCGGAATCGAAATGATGATGAACCTCTACCACCGCCTTCTGCGGCGGAAATCATGATGGAAGCTGAGAAGAATCAACGTGACCAAACACGCCTTCTGGAGCTCATCGAGAAGAATACCGCCCGTCATTGCAATGTTGTTGTGAGCATTCAGGACTTCATCCTCCTCAAGCCACCGGTATTCCGATGTTCTTCTGAGCCCCTTGAAGCTGATGATTGGCTCCGTTCCATCGAGCGTAAGCTTGATACTACACATGTTGCTCCCGATGATCGATTTATATTCGCGGCATACTTTCTGGAAGGTGTTGCTGCTGAATGGTGGGAGAACTATGTTGCTATGCAGCCAGATGGTCACCTAGTGACTTGGGAAGAGTTCTGTGTTGCCTTTCGAGGGTACCACCTTCTAGATGAGTTGATGGAGCGCAAGAAGGAAGAGTTCTGCAATCTGACTCAAGGGAGATGTCCATTCATGAGTATGTGAGAGAGTTCAACCGTCTTGCTCGTTATGCCCAAGATGAGATCACCACCGATGCTAGAAAGCAGGCAAGGTTCCGTAAGGGACTTAGCCCTATCCTTCGCCATGATCTCAACCTCATCGAATTTGCCACCTTTGAGGATTTAGTCAACAGATCCTTCAGAGCTGAGCATGGCAATGAAGTGTTCGAAGAGTCTCGCAAGCATGCTCTTGAGCTTGCCCCTTCTTCTAGTTCAACCCCTCAGAAACGCCGAATTTGGATTCCAACCAGAGCCATACCTCAAAACCTTCTTCAGAGACCACCACCGAATATATGCCATCCACCTCAACACATTGTTCCTCCCAGGAATGATGGTGTGCAATCAAGTAATCCCACTCCCAACAATTCAGGCAGAGTGTGTTTCACGTGTGGTCTGACAGGCCATTACTTCCGACAGTGCCCTAAAATGTTGGTGGCACCACGTCGACCTAGTCATAAGCCTCCAAATAAATCAACCACCAAAGCCATCCCAGCAAAGCTTTCAGCCACAAGTAGTGGTTGTGTGAACCAAATCTCAGTTGAGGAAACCACTGCTGCTTCTGACGTCATCCTTGGCACACTCCCAATCAATCATGTTCCCACCTCCGTTCTTTTCGATCCAGGAGCTTCTCATTCATTCATGTCGGAGAGTTATGCACTTCGTCATGGATTTTCTTTTGAAGAAATGTTTTCTCCAATGATCATTCAAACTCCTGGTTCAAAGTGGCAAACTAATAGAGTAAGCCATGGTAATCAAATTGCAATTGAGGGTTTAGTATTCCTTGCTTGTCTTATAGCCCTCAAGTCTTCGGACATTGATGTCATCCTAGGAATGGATTGGTTATCAAGGAAGAATGCTTTCCTTCATTGTAAAGCCAAATCAGTCAAACTCACCCATCCTTCAGGCCAGATCATTGACTACACATCACCCAGCTCTAGAATCCAGATGCATACTTTGAATGTGCTTCCCCTTCCTGACCTTGAAGATGTTCTGGTGGTTCGTGACTTCCCGGATGTCTTTCCTGAAGAGCTGCCGGGAATGCCACCAGACAGATGTGTAGAATTCATAGTGGATCTTATACCAGGAACAACCCCAATTTCCAGACGCCCATATAGAATGGCACCACATGAGTTAGCTGAGCTAAAAACCCAACTTGATGCTTCGTTGGCAAAAGGCTTCATCCGCCCTAGCTCATCGCCATGGGGTTGCCCCAATCTGTTCGTAACGAAGAAAGATGGAACAGAAAGGATGTGCGTAGACTGTCGCCTGCTAAATCTAGCGACGATAAAGAACAAGTACCCACTGCCCAGGATCAATGATCTTTATGATCAACTTGCTGGATCCTCTGTCTTCTCCAAGATGGATTTGAGATTATGTCAGAACCCTCTGTTAGGTAATGTGCTAGGATCAAGTAACCTTGCATCATGTCAAATTTTCAAAGGAAATCAACTTCAAAATCCAAATGGGAGAAGGAACACCCCCAGATGAATTAATTCAAAAGGCCAGATAAAAATCTTCTCCAAAAATTCATGTTAGATTTTTGAAAAGTCTTATAAATGAGTGTGATCACATATCAAGTGATGTGGGACCCATCCCATGCTCATAGATTTTTCAAATATTCAAATAGTGCCTTGGAATTAAAGAAATACCCCTATTTGATTTAAGATTCAATTTATTTGAATTTTAAAAATGTTGAAATTTTATAAGTGGCTATTCTTTATTACTATGAGGCCACATAAAAAATTTCAGCATTTAAAAAAATGTTTAGCTATTTTATTTAGCCAAACATAACAAATGACAGAAAGAAAATTAGAAAAGAAAACAGAAACCTTACCTGGCGCCCAGGCGAAGCAGGCCCACCCCAGCCCAGCCGGCCCACAGGGGCAGGGGCGTCTTCTTCCCCCTCCCGCGCCTCCAAGCTGCTCGGTGGAATGCCACCGAGCTAGCTGGTGACGACACGTCGTCGTCGAGGAGCTTCCAGCCCTCCCCGTGGTCTCTTCTCGCACCTGGACGCGCCTGGAGACGCCGTGAACTCTTTCTCCTCCTCCA
Source organism: Bromus sterilis (assembly GCA_950022295.1). Lineage (NCBI taxonomy): Eukaryota > Viridiplantae > Streptophyta > Magnoliopsida > Poales > Poaceae > Bromus > Bromus sterilis. The sequence goes on along the minus strand of OX465601.1, from coordinate 178,813,249 downwards.
GAGCTTCCTCCTCCTCCTCCCGTGCTCGTTTCCGTCGCCACCCGAAAACTCGCCGGAGCACCGCAGCGCTCCCACGTGGCCATTGACGTCGAGAAGCCAAGCCAAGGTGTCCAGGGAGTTCGTCGTCGTCGTCTTCACCGACTTGCAGAAGGAATAGATCCCGGAGCCCGCGTAGACGCCGAATTCTTCATCGAGTCCCCGCCAGCCGCCGTGAAGGGCTTCGTCGATTCCGCCGCCGTTCAACCACCCCAGCCCTCGCCACCACCTCTACTGAGTTCAGGACGTAGAGCCGGAACCCGAGGTCACCCCCTACGTTGAAGACCCCGAACCCGAACCTCGTCAGCAAGGCAAGCAAACCCCCATTGATCATGTCGATAAAATCCCACTTCCCTCTCATGTCTCGCTTATGCATTGTTTAGGATGATCACCATGCTTCGTTTCTACCGCATAGATGAACCCATTCCTTTGCATGACCTATCTTTTTGTCACAGTAGTAAGCAAACCACAATCCTAGCAAATGTAGGAGTTGTTTGATATCATGTGGCCCCTGCAATGTTACTGCTTATTGCATGCTTAGTGTGATACCATGTTGTTACTGTGATGTGAGTCGGGATGGGAATGATCATGTTGATGATGGTAGAAAAGTGTTGGTGAAGCGACCCTAATACAAGGTGAACGATGAGAGGCTGTGTAGGAGTACACGGTGGGTTGTCTCGTTGAACACCGCCCTAGTACGAGTTCTTGTGTGGTGATCCAAGATAAAGAGTACAACCACACATTGGGCTCACTGACACCTCTCAACTTACTAACTCATCCCTTTCGATGTCCAGATGTCGCAATAGTTCGGAGTTCTGGTAGGTCTGTGGCCTGGATGCTAAGTGAGAGAACGGCTCATCCGAGACCGGCTTATGCACCACGCACACATCACTTGGGTCCACTTCGGTAAACCGGCCGGGTTCACGATTGTGGTAACCAACCCAAGTAGGCGGCTTTCTCGGACTAGATCGGCTATGAGGTAACAGTTGTGGTGAGCATCCTCGCTGGCACCCCTTTAATGGTGTCGAGATCAAAGGCGGTAAATGATGATCATGTGTGTGTAGCGGTACACCCTTGCAAGGTTAACAAAACTATTCGAATAGCCGCGTCCGCGGTTATGGACTGCTTGGAAAGCTTAGCTTGATTATTAGATAACTTGAACCGGATACTTCTAAAACACACCAAGATAAGTGTGAGTGCTATGGCGTGCTTTCTCGTGGGGAAGTCGAGGAAGGCACCATAGTGGTGTATTGGTTGGTGAAAGTAGTGGACTCGTGTACGCTTCTTACCTCAAAGTCTGGTACTCGTAGTTCAGGACTAGCCAAGTCAAAGCTGGCATTTCTGCAAGTGAACCCCACCTCCCTTTACCTTGATACATATGCATGAGTAGTATAGCTCCTATGTAAATCTTGCTGAGTACGACTTTGTACTCACGTTTGCTTAATCTATGTTATAGATGATGCCACTGATCCCGAAGGTGGCTTCTTCATCGAGCTGGACGACTGAAGACCAACTAGTCTAGTCCCAGTCAGACGACTGGTTCCCTCGTGGAGGGCTTTGTGTTTAAATAAGGCTTCTTAAGCCATTTGTTAAACTTGTCTGTACTCATACATAATTTGCTTCCGCTTGTAATGTAATGTTGGATCACATGTATGTGATCTCTGTGTGCACTCTATAAGAGTTATAAATAAAATGTACACTTTGTAGAGAATTGCAATGGTACCTGCTGTTCATACAAGGCATGTGTGCTGCGTGTATGTTTATAACATGCATGTCTTTGTATGGGTTTTCGAGACCTTAGTTGTGTTCTGGATGGCGGTCTTTCATACACCAAGTGGACCTTAGATGTGCGCAGCTTGGGGCATCGCGATGCGATTGTTCGAGACTCTGTCTCGTGCACACTTTCTGTTATGATCGAGCCCGCCCTAGACCCCGACTAAGTGATCGGGCTGGAGTAAGTCTATGTAAGAGTTATGAGATAGTCGATAGTATGGTTGAGGCGACTTGTCTTTAAATATGGGAGTTCACCACCCATATCATTAGACTTGTGTGCGGACGATGAGGACCCATCTCAGTTAATCATCCGGCCTGGATGGGATGCCCCTCACGTACGATGGTTTCCGAGAACGTTCTGTTCTTGGCCTTGTCTGCTTAGACAAGTGGGTACGGTTCTCGGCTCTCCATATGACTATGCCTTAACTGGACTTGCATACGCTAACCCCGGGTCCCGACAGATTAGGTTATCATCAAATCAAAATCCGAAATGAGGACATTCCCAAGACGGCTTTCACTACTCGATATGGTCTTTACGAGTATACCGTCATGTCCTTCGGTTTAACCAATGCCCCCGCCACATTCTCGCGCTTGATGAATTCGATCTTCATGGAGTACCTAGATAAATTTGTTGTGGTTTATCTTGATGACATTCTCATCTACTCGAAGAACGAAGAAGAGGACGCAGAACATCTTAGGTTGGTATTAATGAAACTTAAAGAGCACCGCCTTTATGCCAAGTTCTCCAAGTGTGAATTTTGGCTACCAGAAGTGACCTACTTAGGCCACGTGATTTCTGCGAAAGGTGTTGCAGTCAATCCCGAGAGAGTTCAGGCCGTCCTTGACTGGACTCCACCTGAATCGGTCAATAAAGTTAGGAGTTTTCTTGGCCTAGCCAGCTATTGTCGCCGCTTCGTTGAGAACTTGTCCAAAGTTGAAAAGCCTCTTACTGAACTCCTCAAGAAAGATAAGAAATTCCAATGGACCCCCAAGTGCGAGGAAAGCTTTCAAGAGCTGAAAAGAAGATTGACTTCTGCATCCGTACTTGCGCCTCCAGACACCAAAAGGGATTTCGAGATCTATTGTGATGCTTCACGGCAAGGGTTAGGATGCATACTTATGCAAGATACACATGTGGTAGCTTATGCTTCACGCCAGTTGCGGCCACATGAAGAGAACTATCCTACCCATGATCTTGAACTCGCTGCCGTAGTTCATGCCCTGAAGACTTGGCGACATTACCTCCTTGGTAATCGTTGTGAGATCTATTCTGATCACCAAAGCCTCAAATACATATTCACCCAGCCAGATCTTAATCTCAGGAAAACACGCTGGATAGAGTTGATAAAAGATTATGACTGAGGAATTTCTTACACCCCAGGCAAGGCCAATGTCATGGCTGATGCACTAAGTCGTAAGTCGTATTGTAACAACCTCATGTTACAACAGTATCAACCACTTCTTCATGAGGAATTTTGCAAGCTCAATCTTGAGATAGTTCCTCATGGATTTCTTTCTACCTTGGTGGCGAAACCAACCCTTGAGGATCAAATCATAGCCGCCAAGAAACAAGATAGTAGTATTCAAGAGATCAAGCAGAACATTGTTAGCGGAGTTGCTAAATGTTTCTCTGCAAATGATCAAGGAATGATATTCTTTGAAAATCGTTTAGTAGTTCCTAAAAATGAAGACCTAAAGCAGCTGATCCTTAAGGAAGCTCATGACACTCCCCTCTCCATTCATCCCGGTAGCACAAAAATGTACTGAGATCTACGCCAGAGATTTTGGTGGAACCGGATGAAGAGAGACATTGCACAATTTGTTGCCGAATGTGATGTTTGTCGTCGTACTAAGGCAGAACACCAAAGACCTGCTGGCACTCTTCAACAATTGTCTATTCCCGAGTGGAAATGGGATAAGGTCGGTATGGACTTCATCACCGGCTTTCCAAAAACCCAAAAAGGAAATGATGCCATCTTCGTTGTCATTGATCGACTTTCAAAAGTTGCTCACTTCCTTCCCGTTCGCGAGTCTATAACTGCTAGTCAGTTAGCGGACTTGTACGTCTCTAGGATTGTGTCTCTTCATGGTGTTCCTTTGGTGATCAATTCTGATCGTGGTAGCCTTTTCACCTCTAGATTCTGGGAAAATTTTCAAAATGCTATGGGAACTTATCTCTCCTTTAGTACAGCTTTCCACCCTCAATCTAGCGGTCAAGTTGAAAGGGTTAATCAAATCTTGGAGCGAATTTTCTTATAACAATAGCTATCAATCTAGTCTGAACATGGGTCCTTTTGAATTCCTCTATGGCCGACGATGTCGAACACCCCTAAACTGGTCAGAAGCCGGTGAAAGACAACTCTTTGGACCGGATATGATCAAGGAAGCAGAAGAGCAAGTTCGCATTGTTCGTGATCGATTGAAATTCGCTTAGTCTCGTCAAAAGAGCTACTATGATCGTCATCATAGAGAGGAGAGCTACAATCTTGATGATAAGGCTTACCTTCGGGTTACTCCTCTGAAGGGAACCCAAAGATTCGGTATCAAAGGCAAGTTGGCCCCACATTACATCGAACCTTTCCGCATTCTCGCTAAACGTGGAGGAGTTGCCTACCAACTTGAACTACCTCCTCACCTTTCCCGAGTACATTATGTATTCCATGTGTCAAAACTCAGGCGTTGCTTCAAGGACCCCATCCGCGAAGTCGACCATGAAACGCTTGATCTCCAAGATGACCTTTCTTATCGAGAGTACCCTGTTCGTATTCTTGATTCAGCAGAGCGTGTCACTCGTCGTCAGAAGATCAAGTTCCTGAAAGTGCAATGGTCACATCACTCCGAGAAAGAAGCTACGTGGGAAAGAGAGGACTGCCTCCGTGCCGACTACCCCACCTTCCTCCCGACGACTTCTGAATCTCGGGACGAGATTCTTTTGAGTGGGGGCGAGTTGTCAGAACCCCAACTAGGGTTTGATCCCTTTGCATCATGCAAAAAATCCAAATGAAATTCAAAATGGGGAAAGCAGAAAGCCCTAAAGAATTTAAATAAATGGCCAGATAAAATCTTTTTCCAAAAATCATTTGAATATTTGAAAAACTCCTATAAATGATGGTGATCATTTTAAAAGTGGTTTGGGATCAATCCCATGCTCATGGAATTTTCTAATTTTCAAACAATGCCTTGGAAATTAAATTAAACTCCAATTTGAATTAAAATTCAAATTGTTTGATTTTCAAAAATCTCCAAAACTTGTGAGTGGCTAACTATATGCTTTGTAATTCCATATAAAAGTTTTGGGCATTTTATAAATTGCCTAGGTATTTATTTATCAAGGCACCAGAAAAATTACAGAAAGAAAAACAGAACAAAAAGAAAAGAGGAGGCCCCGTGCTTCTGGCCCATGTGGCCCAGCCTGGCCAGCAAGCCGGCCCAGCCCACCAGGGGCAGGGTCGCCTTCTACCCCCGCGCCAGGCAGGCTGGGAGCTGCGTGGCGGCCATGCCATGGCAGCCGGCCACCTCCTGCTTCCCCCTGGCCTCCTAACCCTCCCCGTGGAAGCCTGGAAGGCCCCAGGTCCTTCTCCCCCTCCCCTGGTTCTTCCCCTCTCCCTCTTTTGCCAGTTCCAGCACGCAACCGAGAGACGTCGTTGCCGCCGTCAAGCTTCCACGCGGCCACCGAGCTCCTTCCGGCGAGCCAAGATGTCTGGGAGGTTCCCCGGCGACAACCCATTCGAGTGGCGCTTCTAATTTGGAGCTAGGAGCACCAGCAAAGACGATAGCTTCGCCGAACCGTCGCGGCCACCGTGCGATCCAGCGACAAATTGAGCTCCGTACGCTTCTTCTCCGGCGCCGCCGTGCCTCTCTTCGTGTTCAGGTGAGCACTGCGAGCCGGTTCCCCCTCTCCTTCTCCTCCCGTCCTCTCCGCGTCGTCTTCGCCTTTTCCAGCAGCTCCGGCAGCCGCCTCCGTAGACGCAGTCGTGGCCACAAGCCCCCCCTCGTTGCCCCGATGGCACAGGCAGACGTGCGACGTCGCGAAGCACCCCCAGCACTCTTCTTCTTCCCCCCCGTGCCCTAAATCTCCTTCCCGGCGAAACTCCGGCTGGCAACAGTGGCCTCCGGCGACGACGCCATTAAGCCCCCCCCCCTTAATCACCTCTTAACCCCTAACCCTAGTCTATGACAGTGGGGCCCCTAGCCCTAATAACCCCTCTGTTAAGTTATCAGAGAGGGGATTAACCCCCTGAGGCTGACACCCTGGACCCACATGTCAGCCCCCCCCCCACTGATGTCAGCATTGCATCATGCTGATGAGATAAGTCAAATTCCAAAAATTAAGAAATGATTTTAATAATTACATAAAATCCAGAAAAATACCCAAAACTTCAATAATTCATAGAAAATTCACATGGACTCCAAATTGGACAAATAATACATGAAAAATGATCAGCATAAAATTCTCTATCCAAATATGCAACTTTCAAACATGTTTGATTTGATTTTAAAATGGGACCAGTAGCTTTTGCTATTTGGCTTAATTGGAATTAATTCAAATTTATTTCAAATGCAATTCAAATTTTAACCATTACAATGAAAACATGATCAACTGAACTTCAGAAGCATATCCCACACATGATGACATGGTATACATTGATCAAACATTTTCAAATGCATTTTGGTTAAATTGAAATTCATATGTGGAGTTTGAATTTGCATTTCAAATGCAATACACTTCATTTAAATCAAATGTGCCACAAATCAGTAGCATTCACATCATGGACAACTATATCATGTGCTTGTGCATTTTACTTCCGAAGTTGTCCCCCCTTGTTGATGATTGTTTCCGGTACCAGCTTTTCCGAGACGGTGATCACCCCCAAAGGAGAAGACCACCGTTAAGAACCGCGTATCGTCAGCAAGGCAAGCAAACCCCATTGATCATGTCTATAAAATCCTATTTCCCTCTCAGTCTCTCTTATGCATGTTTAGGAGTTCACCGAGACACGTTCTTTCGCATAGTTGAACCCATTCTGATGCATGACCTATCATTTTGTCACCGTATTAAGCAAACCACAATCCTAGCAGATTTAGGAGTTGAATGATGAGCATGTGGCCCCTGCAACTGTTACTGCTTTCGCTGCTTAGTGATACAATGAGGATGTTATGATTGTGAGTTGGGATGGAATGAACACAGTGATACTGATGATAAACGTGTTGGTGAATCCACCCTAAACAAAGGTGAACGACGAGAGGCTGTGTAGGAGTACATAGTGGGTTGTCTCGTTGAACACTGCCCTAGGCCCCGAGTTCCTGTTTTGTGATCCAAGACAAAGAGTATGACCACATGTAGGGTTTTATGGGAGCCCCGTTTGGCCTCTTTACGTACCCGATCCGGTCCAGGAGTCACACTAGGTTCGGGCTTTCCATTTGATTTATGTATAGATATGTGGGTGGACCTGTGAGGCAGTGAAACCATCTGTCAAAGGTGGCGTCTCGGTCCCTTGCATTATCTGAGTTTGTTTCGTGGAACCGGCCGGACTCTCAGGCGGTGACAAACTCCGGTAGTCGACTCCTGGATTAGAGAAGGTGATGTGAGGGTAGTGCCTTGGTTTCATCCACGTCCGACATCCGCTTGAAGGGTGACAAGAATGAGGCGATAAGTGATGACACGCGTGTGAAGATGTACACCCCTGCAGGGTTAATGAACTATTCGAATAGCCGTGTCCGCGGTTATGGACTACTTGGAAACCTCTACTTGATCATAGACAACTTGAATGGATACTTATAAAACTCGCAAGATAAGCGTGAGTGCTATGGCGTGCTTCCTCGTGGGGAAGTCGAGGAAGTAACCATAGTGGTGTATTGATTGGAGACTTGGTAGTGGACTCGTGTACGCTTCTTACCTCAAGTCTGGTACTCGTAGTACAGGATTAGCCAAGTCAAAGCTGGCACTTCTGCATGTTGAACCCCACCTCCTTTACCTTGATACTTGAGCATGAGTAGTATAGATCGGATGAAAGTCTTGCTGAGTACGACTTTGTACTCACGTTTGCTTATTATATGTTTTAGATGAGAACCCGGACCCCGATGGAGTCACCTTCGTGAAGCTCGACGTTGACTAAGTTAGCATAGTCCCAGACAGCAATCTGGTCCCTCGTGGAAGGGCATGTATGTTTACAAGGCTTCTCTAAGCCATTCGTTAAACTTGTCTGTACTCAGACCTAATTTGCTTCCGTTGTATGATGTATTGTGATCACAGACATGTGATCTTTGTATGCTCTATGTCTATATCTATAAAGAGTACTTTGTAGAGTTATGTGATGATACCTGCTGTTCATACTAGGCATGTGTGCTGCGTGTATGTTTATAACATGCATGTCTTAGTATGGGTTTTCGAGACCTTAGTTGTGATCTGGTTGGCGGTCTTTTATACACCAAGTGGCCCTTAGATGTGCGCAGCTTGGGGCATCGCGATGCGATTGTTCGAGACTCTGTCTCATGCCCACTTTGTTGTATGATCGAGCCCGCCCTAGACCCCGATTAAGTGATCGGGCTGGAGTAAGTCTATGTAAGAGTTATGAGATAGTCGATAGTATGGTTGAGGCGACTTCTCTGTGAATATGGGATTCACCACCCATAAGCATTTAGACTTGTGAGCGGACGATGAGGACCCATCTCAGTTGATCAACCGGCCTGAATGGGGTGCCCCCCACGTTTGATGCTTACCGAGAACGTTCTGTGCTTGGCCTTATCTGCTTAGACAAGTGGGTACGGTTCTCGGCTCTCCATGTGATTGCATCGTGACAGGTATTAGATACGCTAACCCCGGGTCCCGATAGATTTGCACCCGATGGAAATCTAGCCTAGCACTTCTATGAAAACTTGCGTCAAGACAACTCTCTCGATATGTTTGCTGCACTCAAAAAAATTTCTTCGAAAAATGCTGGTACTTGTTCACAACTTTCCTATATTCCGTCATACCTATCCTTTTCGCAGGAAAATGTCTGGGAACGAAGGAAATGTCAGAGCACCCAAGCGTGTAGGAGGCCGAACAAGAATCACCAACAACTCTGAAGGTTTATTAGAGGATTTGATCATAGAAAAGAAATTAAGAACGCCTGAAGGTTCTGAAGATGAACGCACGAGAGAAAACCGTCTGCAAGAGATTCGAAGGCTTCAAGCGCTTCGTTGGTATGAGTAGAAGTCTCTTATTCCTCGCTGGGAGAGGTTGTTTGCTTTGAAAAATCCTTGGTCGGATGTCAAATCTTTAAGGCCCAAGTGGACGAAAGATAATCGACCACCTCCTCCAGTTGATGCTCACCCATCTGCTCTCAAAACACCTGCTGATTTTCAAGAGCTAGTTGATGCTCGGGAAGCACGAGCACAGAAGAGAAAGGAAGCCAAAGCAAGGAAGGAGGTTTCTGCTGCTGAGGGTGCCGAGGAAGTTGGCCCTTGTGCCAAATCGAAGGCTTGCAAGAAATCAGCCAAGCGAAAGAAAAAGGTGGTAATTGTCTCTCCACCAGATGCAAGCTCCGATGAAGAAGCTAATTCAGATGATCAAGACCCTGGAACTGAGGCTGATGTCGAGGACATTCCTCAGAAGAAAAAGACGAGCAGTAAAGGCATTAGGATCCAGGAGCCAGCTGCACAGGCTCCTCGAGCTAACATTGACTTGACCAACTTGGTCACTGATCCGCCCATTTCATCTGCTCCACCAGTTCAAGCTCGCCGTCCAAAACCTTCGGCCAAATCAAAGGGAAAGCAAGCTCAAGTTGCTGAGGATGATGAAACACTTGTTCAACGAAAATAAAGGCTGGCAAAGCAAATAGAGCAAGAAGAAAAAGATTTGACAAATTCCAAGCTCCTGAATTTTCACAGCCAGCCCGAGCATAAAAAGGCCCAGGTTGCTCAACAACTAGGCATTTTACATCTGGTCAGTGAAAAGTATCGACAACAGATTACTGAAGGAACAATTCCTAGTGCCCCGAAGGAAAAGGTCGTGGCCCCCAGCGCCACCGAGAATGTTGTGACTCCCACAGTCACGAAGGAAAAGGTTGCAGCCACAAGTGCTACGAAGAAAATTGCTGAGGCCCCTAGTGCCTTGAAGGATAAAGTTGCGGCCTCTAGTGCCGTCACAAAACCCATGTCTGCTGCCAAGGCCACCAAGGAGGCCGAGAAGAAAGCCAACGAGGCTAGGAAGAAGGCTCAGGCTGCTCCAGTTCCTCGAGCTGCTCCAGCTCCTTCCCCTGCCCCTGTTGCACCAGTTGTTTCTGGCCCTCGTGCCGATGAAGAAAGCTCCAACGAGGGAGATTCTTCTGCCCATTCTCCTTGGGATGCTGCAAATATTTCACACATCCTCTGGAAGATGGCTACCACACCGAGCAAAGTCACTGCCGAGGATGATGTTCCTGCTGAGATCCAAGAGCAAGTTGCTCGATACATGATTCGCTGGGAAGCATACCTCACCCAGGATCGAAAGGATAAGGAACAAGTGCGATTTTACACCAGGCAACTTCAAGAAGAAACCGAGGACATTGAGTGCAGAAAGTTTTTCAAATCCAAGATTGCAACTACTGAAGCATCCAGACGGGCACATAAGGAAAACCTGGCAGCTGTGTATGAAAAGGTTCGACACATTGTGTCTGCCACATGCAAAGAGCATAATGATGCACTGTACCAAAGACAATCTCAAAAGAGAAAGTTTGTTGCCCCAACCACTAAGCGTGGGATGCCAGAGATCGAGAAGAATGCCAAGAAGTCCAAGCCAACCGAGGTCGATGCTGCCACATCACGACAGGAAACTGCACCAACCCCCACCAAGCAACCCACTCCTCCTCGTGAGAAAACTCCACCCCTCACCAAACAACTCCACCCCCTCGCCAAGACACTCCTGCACCTCACCAACCATCACCACCAAAAGCCTCGTCTCCACCACCAAACCCACCATCACCACCTCACATCATTCCATCGACCACCCCAACCATCGAGACCCAAGCTCAAGCAGAGACCGAGCAACCTGCTCAGGTCGAGCAAGAAACTAAAGCCCCCATCTCCTCTGCTCAGAAAGATTATTCCTCTGCACACACTCTGCATGAAGGAGAAGACACTGATGTTGATATCACGACAGTTTCTTCTCGTCAAGATGCTGTCGAAGGAAAAAAGTTCTGGAGATGACGGTTCTAGTGACAGTTCTTCCTCCTCCTCATCAAGTTCCTCGAACAAATAAATGGTTGATGCTTTCGCACAACTAGACGAAGATTTGGAGGCCATGGAGACTGAAGAGGCCGCTCAAAATGCTAATGCCGACGAAGGAGTTGTCGTCGAAGCGCAGGCCGAGGAAAATGCTCCTGCAGCCATCCCAGCTCAGGACATTGTAAACGTTCCATCTTCAATTCCTCGTCCTGCTGAGCCAGTTTTCCAGATGCCGGATAATGCTGCCAAAGTCTTTCCTGTTGATGAGCTTCTCCATTCTGCTCATCCGAGAGAAATGCTTCCCCTGTTCCGTTCAGATGTTCCTCGAGGAGGCCCCATCTTTAAAAGACGTGAACACAAGCCATTTTTCTTCGGTACCAATCCCTACGAGAAGCCCAGAAGTGCATACTCTCTTCGGTTTTGGACCCAAGAGCAAGCCATATATTATACTCATGTGGTATACAACAAGGCGAGAGTTTTCCAACATCAATACCTTGATATGCCTTCGGTGTACTCCACTTCATGTTTCGAGAATGTTGCCGAAACAATTGATGGTCTTCATGCTCACAAGATGTTTTCTCTCGATTGTGGCTACAATCCCGAGCTTATCAAGCAGTTTTATGCAACGCTCTATGTCACTGGTGATCCCGAGAACTCGAAGACGTGGAAATTTGACTATATGATCCAAGGCCAAGTATTCCATATGACTGTCGACCAATTTCTGGCCATCATCAATTTACCTCGGTTCGAAGGATTACCACACAAGATTCATGACTTACTTGCTCCAACTCCTACCGAATTCTCTACGCTCATGAATCCAGATGTCGTAGGAGATCAGTACCCAGCTGAGCCGAAGCCAAGACACTTAGTTTTTGAAGCAAAGGCATGGTTTTATATTCTTTCGAAGACCTTGATGCCAATGCTCGATGTGCACGATGATTTTCCCATTCCCAATGATGTGGAACTTGCTCTGTTGAAGTTAGTCCACGGTCATCCTTTCGATTTTGAAGACTACTTCATCAGAACTTTGGTGTCTTGTGCGGATGATCACAATTCCCACAAGCTGTATGCACCATGGCTGATGGCAATCTGCAATTACTCTCGGTATGTGCCATTCCCCGTGTCAATTTCCCCGAAGATATTCACTCCACCAGTTAGGGAAGTCTTGCAGATTGTTGCTCGACCCAACAATCAATATGCTGAGCACACTGGCATCCGCACCCATTTAACTGAGCGTAATGTTCGCTCGAAGTTTATCAAGCCAGTGCATCACATGGAAGTTTCTCTTCGGTCCCAGCAAATGCTTCAACATCACATCGACCAAGATTTCATTCAGAAGCAAGCAATGATGGACGAGATAAATCATTTGCGCGATATTGCCATGAACAACAATCAGATGATGCGTGAATGCCTTCGCCGTGATTGGAAAGGACTGCGGAAATTCAATTCCCTCGGTAAACTTCAACGATGTGGCTTCGAAGAATATCCTCCTCATCTTAACAGGAATTGGACTAATGATGATCGAGTAGATCGCCCGGATCCCAATATCCCTCGGCTGCCGAAGAACAGAGATGTGCTCAGTGTCGATGACTATTATCACATCACTGTGAACACCTTCTCCTCCGACTCCGAGAAAGATGAAGCCCCTCAACGTCCAGCGAGAGTTTACTCTCCACTCCCTCGAAGCCCCAGGACCCCGCCGGAATCGCAGCTGGAATCTTCTATGGATCATAACTCCTTCCGCACGAAGATCACTCCTCCTGGCGCTCGCCCAATTCGTCGCGCTCCAACGCTCGCCAAATCTTCTCATCGCCGCCGGATCCATCCAAGCGAGTAGGGATTTCTTTCGACCCTATTTTCTCGACTTTTTGTACGTTGTGACAAAAAGGGGGAGATGGAGTGGCATCGAAGAAATTAGTTTGCCTACGGGGTCAAGGGCTTTGCTTTTCATTCGTTAAACTTTTGATCTTTGAGGTTTTCTGAGTAGTTTCAACAAACTTTCGATTCATATTCGATCTGGTTGTAACTAACTCTAAGTAGGTCTGTGAACTGCTACTCCTTTCATAAGATATCTATCTGCTGCTTGCGATACTTAACCTTTTTGCAGGAAGTTATCCTTTATATAAGTTCACAGGTCATTCGAGGAGATTGCATATTTCTCATTGGATATTATCTGGAATGCAATTTCACTCGCTAGGATTATTGATGTTTTTCCCTCGACTCTACATGTCAAATATGCACTTCACAGGAAACTCTTATCTTCCGTGCATACATCAAGGGGGAGTATTTCATCGATCTTAGCACTGGTTTATCATCGAAAACTCAAAACTTTTTCAATTACTTATCGATGCCTGTTTTGTCAACAATCGTCCAAAAAGGGGAGATTGTAAGAGCAAGTTTTTCCCCCTTAGGTTTTGGACATTGTTGGACAAAGCAGAAGTGGAACTAATATTGTTTTCGAGTATAAACAGATACTTAGGTTCCAAAAGAATGGATTTTGCAAGTAGAAGGTCGAAGGATAACTCACTGTAGCGAAGTTGCAGTCATCTACCGAAACCTTTGAAGGAAGACGACCCCTAAAAATGTCGTCGAATAAGATGACTCTCTCGAGTAAAAGCGCAACGAGGAGAAAGCTGGAGCTGGTCGAAGACTTAGTCTTTTTTACTAGTTTCTCTTTGTTTTCTTGAGTCGTAGGAAAAACCGTACTATTAAGAGGGGTTTGCTAGTTGAGATCTTTGTCGAAGTGAATTTTCTCTGCTCAACCTAAACCCACGAAAGCCTACTGAGAGAAATCTTACTGAGTCGCGTGAATAGCTCGAAGGCACAGTCATCGCACTTCGTGCCTTCGAGAGAGAGATCGTTCGGTAAGTCATCTTACTTGTTCCTCAAGTAAACTAGCGCAGTGATTGGATTCCGACCGTTGTGGACACGCGTCAAGCGGTCGCATCGGGTCACTTCAGTCATTTTACCCATCGAGATCGCCAACTATAAATACCCCGCACCTACCCGCCATTTCGGATTGGCTGCTCCACTGAAGATTCTAAGACAAAAGTCTGTGAGAATCCCAACAGAGATCCATCGAGAGAAAACCAAAACCCAAGTATGAGCTGAGTTGAGCAATTCACAAAGACTTATTAGCCGATCTTTTTATCTTGGAGAACTGCAAGTCTCCTAGATGGTTAGGCGTCACCTGTCAAGCAGTCGAAGAGTAATTGTCGCTGCTGAAGGAAGTTGGTAAAGGTCTCGGAGATGTCCTGAATCATCTACCACGAGTGAAAACTGGACAAGCTCGAGGAGTTTGTCGCAGTGGAGAATAGGACGGAGAGAGTTTTGCTCCAGGTGTTCAATCACCAGTCCCTCCAACCAGACGTAGCACTTTGCAGAGTGTGAACTGGTTTACCAAACATCATCGTGTGAGGCTCGTTTTCCTTCTAGCATTTACATTAAGTATTTACTCGTTGCCTGTTTGTCTTCGATGTTTTCCTTCGCTCCCAATCCTTTCAAGCAATGCATTACCTTCGATACTCTATTTCCTTCGAGATGCTTTTAGTCCTTTGTTGTTTGTATGAATTCCTTCTAAGTTCCTTAGAATTTTTAGAAGTGATCATTCACCCCCTCCCCCTCTGATCATTCTTGAGCTTTCAAAACCCTTTTCCTTTTAAAAAGAAATTCAGAAATTCCAGAAAATTCCAGAAAAAGTCTTAAACTTTGGAAATTCATAACTAATTAATTTTAACTCCAAATTGGACAAATAATATGTCTAAAATTATCAGCAAATACAAGGTTTGTGAATATGGACTTTGTTTTCATGTTTGACCATTTTAAAATGGGTGAACAGTGGCATATGTGCATATGGATCCTTTTCAAATTCAAATTTGGAGTGATTTTGCAAATGACTTTGCCACACACTTCTTTTAAATGGTTTCATCCACACATCAGAGACTTTACCTCACCTTTACAACATCACTTCAGGCTCAACCATTTCAAATGAACATTCATGGATTAAAATGCATTTGAAATTCATCGATAAATCAAATGGAGTTTGAATTTGCAATTCAATTGCAATATACTCCTTTTAAATGGAATAACTCAAACATCAGTGACACATACATCAAGTTTCAACCTTCAACTGATGTGTTTGAGCATTGTCTTATTATTTTTTCGATGTTTGTGTTGTTTGCTCGAATAGAGGTGGAGCCAGAACCCGAGATCACCCCCTTCATTGAAAACCCCGATACTGAATCTCGTCAGCAAGGCAAGCAAACCCCCATTGATCATGTTGATAAAATCCCACTTCCCTCTTAGTCTCGCGTATGCATTGTTTAGGATGATTACCATGATGCATTTCTACCGCATAGTTGAACCTATATCCTTTGCATGACCTATCATCTTGTCACAGTAGTAAGCAAACCACAATCCTAGTAGATGTAGGAGTTGTTTGATATCATGTGACCCCTGCAACTGTTAATGTTTATTGCATGCTTAGAGTTTACAATGAGGATACTTTGATCTTTGATTCGGGATGGTAGCAATCATGTTGAAGAAGGTGAAACTGTGTTGGTGAATCCACCCTAATACAAGGTGAACGATGAGAGGCTGTGTAGGAGTACACAGGGGGTTGTCTCGTTGAGAACTGCCCTAAGTCCGAGTTCTTGTGTGGTGATCCAAGATAAAGAGTACAACCACACATTGGGCTCACTGACCCCTCTCGACCTAGTACCTCACCCCGTTTCGAAACCCAGGAGTCGCAGTAGTTCGCAAGTTCTGGTAGGGCTGTGGCACGGTCTGCGAAGTGGATGAACGACTACTCAGACCGGCTTGGGACCCTGCAAACATCGTTTTTGGCCGTACTGGAACCTCGGCCGGACTTCCTTATGGATCCCCCTCAGATAGGCGACTCTCTGGACTAGAATGGAGCTGTGGGCGAAGTGTCGTGACAACATCCTCGCCGGTACCCTCTTGAAGGGTCCCACTCCCAGGCGTTAACTGATGCGTGTGTGTGTGTAGCGGTACACCCCTGCAGGGTTAACAAAACTATTCGAATAGTCGTGTCCGTGGTAAGCGACTTCTTGGAAAGCTTAGCTTGATTATTAGACAACTTGAACTGGATACTTAGAAAACTTGCCAAGATAAGCGTGAGTGCTATGGCGTGCTTTCTTGTGGGGAAGTCGAGGAAGGCACCATAGTGGTGTAATTGGTTGGAGACATGTAGTGGACTCGTGTACGCTTCTTACCTCAAGTTTGGTACTCGTAGTTCAGGACTAGTCAAGTCAAAGCTGGCACTTCTGCAGTGAAACCCCACCTCCCTTTACCTTGATACATGTGCATGAGTAGTATAGCTCCTACGTAAGTCTTGCTGAGTACGACTTTGTACTCACGTTTGCTTATTCTATGTTTTAGATGAACCAACTGACCCCGAAGGTGGATTCTTCCTGGAGCTCGACGACTGAAGCCAAGCTAGTGTAGTCCCAGTCAGACGACTGGTCCCTCGTGGAAGGGCTTGTTTATAAATAAGGCTTCTCTAATCCATTTGTTAAACTTGTTTGTACTCAGACCTACTTTGCTTCCGCATGTTTGATATAATGTTGGATCACCGACTTGTGATCTCTGTGTGCACTCTGTAAGAGTTATCAATAAAGTTGTACACTTTGTAGAGAATTGCAATGATACATGTTGTTCATACTAGACATGTGTGCTGCGTGTATGATTATAACATGCATGTCTTAGTATGGGTTTTCGAGACCTTAGTTGTGATTAGGCTGGCGGTCTTTTATACACCAAGTGGCCCTTAGATGTGCGCAGCTTGGGGCATCGCGATGCGTTGCTCGTGACTCTGTCACGTGCAAACTTTGTTGTATGATCGAGCCCGCCCTAGACCCCGACTAAGTGATCGGGCTGGAGTAAGTCTATGTAAGTGTTATGATACCATCGAGAGTATGGTTGAGGCGACTTGTCTATGAATATGGGAGTTCATCACCCATATCATTTAGACTTGTGTGCGGACGATGAGGACCCATCTCAGTTGATCATCTGGCCTGGATGGGATGCCCCTCACGTTCGATGCTTTCCGAGAAAGTTTTGTTCTTGGCCTTGTCTGCTTAGACAAGTGGGTACGGTTCTCGGCTCTCCATATGATTGTGTTGTAGCGGGTCTTGCATACGCTAACCCCGGGTCCCGACAAAAAGATGGTGTGCAAGTTCTTATTTCATGCACGCACAACTACCCTTGGGATACATGCCTAATGTTTGATATATGCCTAGATGACCATTACTTTTCTTTTAATTACATGTTATATCTCATCCATGAAACGCCCAACCATCCATTCCCCCTAGCCTATAGTGTTGTAATACTGCTTGTTACAAGTTACTTTACTTTGATGTTGTTACTTTCATTGCTTTGCCACCATCACTTTCGTTGCCACCATCACTTCCATCACACTGCTGCTACTAACAATTTTTTTGCCAAGCAAGTATCTTTCAGGTGCAGTTGAATTGACAACTCAAGTGTCAAAGCTTATACATATCCTTTGGCTCCCCTTGTGTCGAATCTATAAATTTGGTTATTCTTACTGTGGAGATCCCCTACACTTGTGGGTCATCAAGACTATTTTCTGGCGCCGTTGCCGGGGAACATAGCTTTATTTACAAGCCTACTTGGAGTTATTTTGCTTGCTGCGATTTATCCGCAATGGATAAGAAAGGAGACCCCAGAGTTTCGATCTAAACCATTCACTTTAAGAAAAGGTATTGTTCTTAGCACTAGTGCTACACTTGATTCACCTTATGTTATGGGAAAGTTTGCTTCACTAGCACCACATGCTTCTTCTACTGAGTCTTGGTAATACCTCTGATACTTTGGATGATGGTTCTACTGTTTTTGATGAGACTGCTCATTTCGTCACTTTATTGAGTCTAAGATTTCTAAGGTTGTAAAACAGTCTGGAATTGAAATTCCTGTTACACGTTATCCTAGTGAAGATCCTATGATTACCCTGATTTGATTAAAATCAAGGGTAAATGTTTTGATGATATTGAGCTTGATGATGATTTTATAGAGAAATTGCAGAGTGTAATAATTCTGCAGATACCGATGCTATGAAGAAGCTATTTGAGAAGCATGCTATGAAGAACAAGTTTGCTCCTAATCCTGAATTTGCTACATCTCCTATTTGCATTAAAGTTGTTGATTTTGATTTCAGTCACAACCCTCTATTAGGTATGTGCTAGGAATAGAAGTCACATTTGCATTGTGTAAAATTTTCAAACAAGAAATCCAAATGGGGAAAGCAAAAAAACCCCAAATGAATTTCATCCAAATGGCCAGACAAAACTCTTATTCCAAAAATCCTCTGAACTTCTTGAAAAGTCTTATAAATGGGCATGATCACATATCAAGTGAAGTGGATTCCATCCCATGCTCTTTGATTTTGTAAAAAGTCTACAAGGACATTGGAAATTAATAAAAATCCCTATTTGAATTTGAATTCAAATATTTTGAATTTCAATAATCTTCAAAACGTTGTAGTGGATATCTATATGTCACCTAAGTCCAAGATAATGTTTTGAGGATTTTATAAAATTCTTTGGTATTTCAATCAGAGCAAAACAGAAATACAAAAAGATTTAAAACAGAGAAATAAAAGAGAAATGGAAAGTAGCCCAATTTAACTGCACTTGGCCCAGCAACTGGCCCAAGCCCACCCCTCTCTTGTTGTCTTCCTCCCCTCGCCTCCAAGTAGCTCGGTGGCGAGCTGGTCACCATGGAAACCACCGAGGCCCTTCTAGACGCCCCCGAGCCACCTATCCACGCCACGAGGACGCCCAGTACCACCCGCCTCTATTCCCCCTCTCGCCGCTCACCTCCCCTGCCCCCCCTCACCGATTTCGTCGCCATTACAGAGCTTCTGCCGCACGCTGTCACGCTCTGATGCGACCAATGATGATGAGTCGTCGCGCCACCGTGTCCTGGAGATTCGCGACGTCGGCCTGCGCGTCCTCACCGAAGGATTCTGGCCTCCTCGCCTTGAAGACGACACCCGTCTTCCTCAACTCCGGCTGGTGAGCCCTAATCTAATCCACCAGTTTAAATTAAATGGGAATTATCCCCTGGGTCACTCACCATTGGACCTCGCTAGTCAGTTCACTCGTAAGCCTTCCCCCCCCCCACGTCATCCCGACGTCGTGATGACGCAATAAAGCTTTACGTGTTAAAGAAAATCATTTAAAATTGTAAATTCAATATCTTTAAGCCCTAACTCCAATGAAAAAGATTTATATATGAAAAATTATCAGAAAAATCCTACTAATATGAATATGAAATTTGTTTTCATGTTTAACCAATTTAAAATGGGGGAAAAAATAGAAAATGAGCATATGGCATATTTTGAAATCATATATGGTGTTTGAATTTGCAAAACCATTGCAATAAACTTCATTTAAATGGAATCTTCAACACATCAGCACCCTTAACATCATGTTATAACACTTGATCATGTGCTTGAGCTTTATATTTGCATTTATTGTTCCATTTCTGCAATGGTTGCTATCAGTAGAGGTGGAACCGGAACCGGAGGTCATCCAAAACCAGAAGACTGTTAGTACGATTCTCGTCAGCAAGGCAAGAAAACCCTCGTTGATCATGTCGATAAAAACCCATTTTCCTCTCATTCTCGCTTACACATGATTAGGAGTTCACCATGATACATTCTACCGCTAGTTGAACCCATTCCTTTGCATGATGTATCATTTCTGCCATAGTATTAAGAAAATCTAAAACTAGCAGATCTAGGAATTGTTTGTGATAATCATGTGGCCATTCATCCATGTTATGCTTATGCTATCCTTAGAGTTGTGGAAGCATTGGACCATCTTGGGTGATGAATTAATGATCGTAGTAATCATGTTCCTGTTACTTTTGATGAAAAGGGTGTGGTGAACTTCACTAAAAAGGTGAACGATTAGAGGTTGTGTAGGAGTACACAGTGGGTTGTCTCGTTGAACACTACCCTAGGCCCCGAGTACTTGTGTTGTGATCCAAGACAAAGAATACTACCACATGTATGGTTTATGGGGACCCCGTTTGGCCTATTAACTCACCACCGATCGAGTCCAGGAGTCACACTAGTTCGGGCTTTCCATTTGGCATATGCATGGAAAAAGGTTGCATCATTTAGATATGCGGTGGACCTGTGAGACAGTGAAACCATCTTCCGGATGGCGTCTCGGTCGCCTGCATTGTCTGGGTCCGTATCATTGAACCGGATGGACTCTCGAGCGGGATCCAACTCAAATAGTCGACTCCTAGATTAAAGAAGGTGATGTGAGGTAAGTGCCTTGGTGATTATCCACGTCTGACACCCGCTTGAAGGGTGAAGAGTTCTGGGCGGTAAGGGATGACACATGTGTGAAGCAGTACACCCCTGCATGGTTAAAAACTATTTGAATAGTCATGTCCGCGGTAATGGACTACTTGCAGACCTATGCTTGATTATTAGACAACTTCAATGTTTACTTTAAAATTTTCAAGAAAAGTGTGAGTTCTATGGATTTCTCCCTCGTGGTAAGTCGAGGAAGAGTCCATAGTGGTGTATTAATTGGGAGACTTGGATAGATGGACTCGAGTACGCTCCTTAACTCATTCTGGTAATCATAGAATAGGTTAGCCAAGTCAAAGCTGGCACTTCTGTTTTACAAACCGCACCTACCTTTACCTTGAAACTTGAGCATGAGCAGTATAGATATGATGTAAGTCTTCCAGAGTACGTGATTTCTACGCACGCTTCTATTCTTGTAGGCTATGTTGGGCCTCGAAGCGCAGAGGTTTGTGGGACAGCAACAATTTCCCTCAAGTGGATGACCTAAGGTTTATCAAACTCAGGGAAGTAGAGGTTGAAGATGGTATCTCTCAAGCAACCCTGCAATTAAGATACAAGAAGTCTCTTGTGTCCCCAACACACCTAATACAACTAGGAGTTGTATAGGTGCACTAGTTTGGCGAAGAGATGGTAAAATATGGGTGATAGGTGTGGCAAAACAAGGTAATATAAATCTGTAATAAAAAGTGCAGCAAGCAAACAAGTAGTAAAAATGAAACAAACGACATTTAAATGGTGGAAACAAGGCCTAGGCTTCATACTTTCACTAGTGGCAACTCCCAACAACATTAACATAATCTAATCACATGATATTTCCACTAAATCATGCATTGGAGACGTACTCAGAGTTCATTCCTTTGTGATCAAGAGAGAACGAGAATTATGTAGGGCTACAAAAGCACACCTCAGAGTTCGTAGTTCTCATCTATGGATTTCCCAATGTCACCGTGGCCATCCAGAGAGAGTACCAAAATCACCACAACATATCTCAAGCATAGTCAAAGACAAGCACCAAGAGACTCTCAATCTTCAATCAATTCACAAAAGAGGAAATCACTCATGATAATATTCTTCTAACCCATGTCCAATAGACCGCTGTCACCATGGTCTCGGGGATTATACTAGATAAGATCAAGTGAGTACATCAATCCAATGCATAGAGGAAGGGGAAATATCATTGGATCACCCTAGATTAACATAGCCTATGATCACAATGAAGATCACATCATGGGAGAGAGAGAAGACCACATAGCTACTGGTAGAAACCTCATCCCCGAGGACTAATTACTCCCGCATCATGGAGGGAGGAAGCAACGTCGATGGAGATGAATCCGGGGGCACTTCCCCGTCCTGGCAGGGTGTCGGCACAAGAATTATGGTCCCCCGAAGCTTGTTGGTGATGGTGGCAAAGATCGGAATTTCTTCTGGAGAAAAGGGGTCTGAAATCAGGGTTTTCACGATGCGAGTATAAATAAGAGCCAAAGGGGGCCACCAGGGGTGGTCCCGGTCGCCTAGGCGGCCTGGTGGCGCGGCCTCCCCCTAGGCCGCGTCAGGTGGCCGCCTGGGTGACAGGTGGCCCCCCTCCGGCTCTCCTTCGGGCGTAAGGAGTCGTCTGGAACGCTGATTTTTTGTATATTTTTCAGGAATTTTTTGGGCACTTTATAAAAGGGGAAAACTTGAAATACAAAAATAGCAGAAAACAGGAACTGGCACTGTGGTGCACTGAGTTAATAGGTTACTCGAAATATGATGAAAAATGTATGAAAGTGTATCTAATACATAGCAATATCACACAAAACTTGCATGGAGCAAGCAGAAATTATAAATACGTTTGGGACGTATCAACATCCCCACGCTTAGTTCCTGCTCGTCCTCGAGTAGGTAAATCATAACAAGCCTAGTTTCTGTGTTGACATGCTACCAACCATATAAGAACTGTTAAGTAAAGCACTCAAGGCATGCAATTCAATTCAAGTCATAACTAGCAAGAGTCTATATTACCATTTAAACAAGTAACATAAGAACATAAAGGTGCAAGAGCTCTCGATGTCCGTGACTCGAATGTCTCTAGGTGGTGTTTGCATGCAAGAAGTGGGAGTTGGTAATACGAGAAAAATATTTATTTGTTGAGAACTCAATCTACTAAAGTTTCACACTTAGCCATGTACAAGTCAATTTGATCCACTCCCTTTCGATATTTTGAGAACTCATGCAATGGATGAGCGTAAGAACGAGAGTTGACACTTATGATGGCAAAGAGAGAGATATAGTGGAGGAGGAAGACAAAAAGGGTTTGAAAGGCTCACATCAATTAGGACAATCATAGGCGAGAGAAGTCCAAATGATAGATATGATGTGAGGAGTAGGTATTGCCATGCAACGGATGCACATATGAGCTAAGAAAAGGTCTCCAATGGAACTAGTGGGGTGCATCCAACTTGCTCGCTCAAGAAGACCTAGAGCTGAGGAAGCTCATCTTTGGAATATTTAAGCCAATTTCTATAGTGTGAGGGTCCCCACATAGCTATATGCATATTAGATCATCTCTATGGAGTACAAGATATAGGAGGGAGTACGAGTGTGGATCTTTCAAAAGGAATAGTAGTGTTGCCCACTTCTCTCTTTTTATTTCCGTTTTCTCTTTTTTCTATTTTTTCTATTTTTTGGTGGCCTCAATGGCTCTTTCTATTTAACTCTCATTTGTCCTCTTTGGGATCTTTTAAATTTTTTCTCTTTGGGATCTTTTCCTCACTTAAGGGCAACACTCTATTTTACAAGAAGTATGGAAGATCTTCAAACTTTAAAAGGTACTCAGCATAAGAAGATGTAGTTATCATCATGTATGCAAATGTATGCCTCTGCCAGTGTAGCAGGAACATATATGACATGAAGATCAAGTCATGAGAAGGTGGATGTTGCATGGTAATATAGCTCGGAAAGGATATGGAGATGCCTTGATAGGTAGGTATGGTGGTTGTTTTGAGGAAAGATATAAGGATGTTTATGATGACAGAGCGTATCATGCCAAGGGTTTGGATGCACCGGCGAGGTGGACGCCAACTCTCGGAGTGAGAAGAGGGCAATGCGCGGTACCGAAGAGGCTAGAAAATATGAGGAGGTGGAAGTGTCAACTTTCAATACTTACATTAGTCCGAAGAACTCATGCACTTATTATCGGTAGCTCTCATTCTAATAAGGAGGTTCACAAAGAGACAGGTACCCCGAGGAGGAGTGTATGGGGATTTTGTTATCCTTGCGCATCCTCGACTCATGGTACGTGAGTGTACTCTAATATCCGATCCCTCCAAAGATTAGTGATCCATCTAGTAGCTAGAGTTCTCAACTAGTTTTTATAGTTTTTGAAAATAAACACGGATTGCCCAAAATACGACACCTATCACTAATAGGCTAGAGCTCTTGACACCAAAAGTTCAAACATTACTCACAAAAATACCTCAAAACTATTGCAAGTTACTATTACAATTGAATAGCAACCTCAATTACCTACTTAAAGACAAGACACAACTCAGTGAAACAACCAACTCTCTTAACAAGATAAACATGAAAACTAAAGAGAGTTCCAGCAATAAACTAAACTAAATCTCTTGAAAAAGATAAACATGAAAAATAAGAGCTAAAAATGGCAGCAACTACGAAAAGATAAAGAACACACAACAAAGAAAGATAAGCATGAAATCCTATGATGTGTTCTAGTTTGAAGTGGAGCGTGTTTCTCTCCCACACAAAGTAAGATGGGTTCTAACTTGTTATGAACAGCAAACAAATCTAAATAAAACTAAAAAGTAAACCTAAGAGTGAGACGCTCCAAGCATAGCACATAACGCATGAAGTGATAAAAATATAGTGAGACGGAGGACGAACTGATGATTGTTGATGGAGAAGGGGATGCACGGGGGCATCCCC
Source organism: Bromus sterilis (assembly GCA_950022295.1). Lineage (NCBI taxonomy): Eukaryota > Viridiplantae > Streptophyta > Magnoliopsida > Poales > Poaceae > Bromus > Bromus sterilis. Next base: position 178,788,957 of record OX465601.1, on the reverse strand, counting down.
AAGCTTAGACGCTTGAGTCTCCCTGAATATTTATTGGGGATGCATGGGGGAATCACAAAGCTTGAGCGTTTGACACTCCCGAATCTTCTTTCATCATCTTCCCTCGCACACTTGAAAACTCTCTTCATACGTAACTCATCATAAGCTGATTAGAGAGGTTAGTACACTTAATAAAATAATTTTCCTCTATTTTAAATAAATATTTTATTGAATGGCTACTTTTCTCAAGATTGCCAAAAAGTTTTTGCAAAGAAAAAGCTAGCACAAGACTTGCAAAAGTGAGGAAAGGCAAAACGTGGCAGAATCTGTGAAAAACAGACCAGCAGGTAGTACATAATGTTTTCGGGATACTTCTGCAACTCAATTAAAAAAACTCAGAACAGACGCTCGAAAGCCAATTGTATGGAGCATGCTGTCAAAAAACTTCACATCAAAAAGATAATCTGGTGATTTTAGGCGATTTTTTCTGTCCAAGGACAGAATCTGTTTTCTAGACAGCATGTTGCAACTCTTGAACTTTCTTGCAATCGGAGGCTAAAGTTGGCACAAAGCTTGAAAATAAAGATAAAATGATGTTGCTACAGTAGTAACAACCATCAAGACCACTAAAACTTAATGTAAAAACTCGAAGTAACGATAACAAGGGTTGTCTCCCTAGAGCTCTTTTTTTATAGCCATAAAGATAGGGTTAAGATTTTAGGGCCATTGACGAGGGGGTGACCCCACGACTCCTGCATGTAAGGCTACCTGGTGCGCATGAAGATAGAAGGCCCGCTGGGAAGCTATGAAAAGCCCACGATTGGCCCAACCAGGCGTCGACATAGGAGTCCGCGACTAGCATGGAAGGCATAACTTGGCGTATAAGGCAAGACTAGAACTAGGAAACTATCTCTGTAATCTAGGACGGACTCCCCGAGACCTAGCCTAGTATATAAAGGATGGGAGGGGAGACGTCTCAGATAACACAATACTCATCTACTCATCTAGCCTTGCGAGAACACGCCTTGGCCTCCACTGTAATCGCCCCCTCACGCAATAATATCGAGCAGGAAGTGCTTCTCCTGTTAGCCGACGAGTATCTTCCAACCTGTGCCTACATCTATGACTAACCCAGGGTTCCTGACCATGGGATTTGCTGGGGTTGATCCCCATCAATTGGCGCCGTCTGTGGGAACTACACATGTTGGAATCACGATCTCGGCTGTCCCGCCCTCAGCAGATCAAGACTCGAGGACTAGAACTATTTTTAGCCCGCTCGAGGAACTCAAGATAACCACAAGTATCTCCATCATCTCGTCAAGATCATCTAGCCTGCATTCGAGCCAAGTCCAGCACCTCGACGACTGTCAGATCCATCGCCAACAAAAAAGAACTCGATGATCCAGAAGACAAACATGAGGACCCTACTTGGGAACTCCACTCAAAGAGCCGCGGCGCGCGGCCGAAGACTCGCCCAACAGTCGACGACCCGCCGCCGCCCAGACTCCCACCACACGCCAAGACAGCGACTCCGAAACCGAGACCGGAGAGTACTACGACCTAGATCGAAGGCCAGATGAATTCGCCAATTTCGTCCGAAGCCAATCACTCAGCGACGGGATAGAACTTGACCCAAGATTACATAGACGAGCGGAAGACCACTCGCAGATCTTCCAAATCTCGAGGAGAAGAAGGCACGCCGGCTCCAGCAAGCTCTCAGCCAAAGAGCAACTGGAAGGACCTTGCGCGATCCACTGCTTTGAAGACAGTCGGGGACATCTCAGAGCAAGCCACACCCTAGGAGATTGCCGCCTATTCGCCGAACTCTCCAACAGCCTCAAGGAGGAGCGCGAAGCGAAACACATTCGAAGAAGCGCGCAGTCGCCCATACCAATTGCAGAGGAGCAATACCCCGTGTCCCAGGAACGAGTCTGCATGATCCAAGAAGTAAGACCCCCGAAAGCAAAGCAATATTCCTACACCTTGCAGGACGAAGGAGCAGAAGACCTAAATACAACTGAAACCTACCAAATGAGCGGCGCTGAGACCAGCATCACTTTCTCACAAAGCGACCATCCGCCCGCAGTCCCAAGGCCTGGGCACGCACCCTTGGTCCTCGAAACTCATATCGGAGGTTACGACATGGACAGAGTCTTCATGGACGGAGGCAGCAGTCTAAACATAATCTTCGCCAGCACACTACGCAAGATGTTAATCCCACGATCAGTTTGGAAGAAGTCAGGCACCAGAATATACGGCGTGGTTCCGGGCGAAGCAGCCACCTCCATCGGAGCAATACAGCTTGATGTGATCTTTGGCAGCAAGCGCAACTTCGCAAATAAAGCGCTCGAGTTTGAAGTGCTCGACTGGCAGTCGCAGTATCACGCCATACTCGGGCGACCAGCGTTCGCACAGTTCATGGCAGTTCCACACTACGCATATCTCAAGCTTAAGATGCCAGGACCCGCAGGAATCATCACAGTCAAGGCAAGCTTCCACAAAGTCTCCGACACGTTCGGAGCCCAACAACAGCTGAAAGAAATTGCCATGGTGACGGACAAAAGCATATTTCCACTCGCAACACGAAGCGAGACAAAAGAATTCTGCCGCGATTTCAGCATCGACAGCGACACAATCACACACCAAGTCCACCCGACAGACCCAGAAAAGAAAGTTCACGTATATGGCCACCTTCCAGACGAGCAAGCAACCGCCCTCATAACCTTCCTTCGCGAAGAGTGGAAAATTTTCTCCTGGTTCCCAGCCGACATGCCCGGGATACCACGAGAATTCACAGAACACGCGCTCCACATCAAGCCAAACACCAAGCTAGTAAACCAGGCACTGCGACGATTCTCAGAACCCAAGCGCAGAGCAATCAGAGAATAAGTCAACCGACTACTTGATGCACAGTTCATCCAAGAGACGAAGAAAGCAACATGGATAGCAAACCCAGTCCTAGTCCCTAAAAAGGACACCGAGGTAATGAGGATGTGCATCGACTATGGGCCCATCAACAAGCACTGCCCAAAAGATCACTTCCCCCTACCAAGAATCGACCAAATAATCGACTCCACAGCAGGCTGCGACCTCCTCTCCTTCCTTGCCGCATACTCAGGGTACAATCAGATCAGGATGAGAGAATAAGAAGAAGAGCACACCTCGATCATAACCCCCTACGGAAGATCCCGCCATCAAACAATGCCCTTTGGTCTAAACAATGCCGGAGCAACATACCAGCGAATGATGCAAGCATGCGTGAAAGACCTGATTGGCGGAAACATAGAGGTTTACGTAGACGAGATCGTCATCACAGCCAAAGAACTCACACCGGAAGCTGCCGCAGAAGACGACAACACAAGCGAACCAGCGCAAGTGGCAGCAGCGAACCCAATCGCTAACGAAGAGGGCAACAACGCACTCGAGGAGCCAGAGCCAGCCGCCCCCGAAGACCCAGCTTGGAGAGAACCGCTCCTCAGATTCCTAATACAGGATACTCTACCACAAGACGTCGCAGAAGCCCGACGCATCAGTCGACGATCTAAAGCATTCACGGTAATCAACAGAAAGCTCTACAAGCGCAACATCTTTCAGGTCCTCCAAAAGTGTATAGATGAAGAAGACGGAAAAGCTCTACTACTCGAGATTCATGAAGGAACCTGCGAGCATCATGCCAGCAGTCGAGCACTCGTGGCAAAAGCCTTTTGGGCAGGATTCTACTGGCCGACCGCTATGAAAAATGCATAGGATTTCGTACGGCGTTGCATCGCCTGCCAAAAATTCGCCAGCAGCCGCACGCCCCAGCATCGGAACTCAAGACCATACCATTATCATGGCCATTTGCCACATGGGGACTCGACATGGTGGGCCCACTCAAAAAATCATCAAAAGGAGGACAAACACACCTATTAGTCGTAGTAGACAAGTTCACCAAATGGATCGAAGCAGTACCAATCACCAGCTCAACAGCCCTCACATCAGTTAATTTCATCAAGTCAATCATCTTCAGATTCGGAGTGCCACACAACATCATCACAGACAATGGCACAAACTTCACAGCAGAAGAGTTCCAAAACTTCTGTCAGGAGCTGGGCATCAATATCAACTACGCATCAGTCGCACACCGGCAGTCCAATGGCCAAGTGGAGAAAGAAAACAAACTAGTATGCGGAGGAATAAAGAAGCGCCTCCTAGCACCACTAGAACAAGCCGCAGGCAACTGGATAAAGGAGCTCCCCGCAGTTCTATGGAGCCTGCACACCACCCAAAACATCTCAACCCAGTATACACCCTTCTTCTTGGTATACGGGGCAGAAGCAGTACTGCCGCACGACTTAAAATTCGGAGCACCCAGAATCTCAGGGTACGAAAGAGGAAGAGGCAAAAGAAGCGCTGAAGAATGACAAGGACATAGCAGATGACGCACGGGACGCAGCCATCACAAGATCTGAAGGATATCAGGACAAATTACGCACATATCAAAGTAGCCGCCTGCAGACCAGAACATTCAACAAAGGAGACCTCGTGCTACGGCTAATACAGGAAAAAGTGCACAAACTTGCCCCACAATAGGAAGGGTCGTTCATCATCTCGGAAGTCATAGGAGGAGGAGCATACAGATTGCAGAATCCGAAGACCAATGAGGACGTGGGAAATCCATGGAACGTAGCGAACCTATGCCTATTCTACCCATAGTCCTCAAGGCATTATTAGAGACATCGGCAGCAGCACCGATCGGCAACCCATGTAAAATTCGAAGGAATAAAATAATGTTGCCCAAAGCATCTTACCTAAAAGCACTCGGTGGCTCGAGCCTAGAACTCCCCCCCGAGAGACGCTATCTTCGCTAAACGCGATGTTTACCTAAAAGAACTCGGGGGCTCGAGCCTAGAACTCCCCCCGAGAGACGCTATCTTCGCTAAACGCGACATTTACCTAAAAGCACTCGGGGGCTCGAGCCTAGAACTCCCCCCGAGAGACGATATCTTCGCTAAACGCGACATTTACCTAAAACCACTCGGGGGCTCGAGCCTAGAACTCCCCCCGAGAGAAGCTATCTTCGCTAAACGCGGCATTTACCTAAAAGCACTCGGGGGCTCGAGCCTAGAAATCCCCCCGAGAGACGCTATCTTCGCTAAACGCGACATTTACCTAAAAGCACTCGGGGGCTCGAGCCTAGAACTCCCCCCGAGAGACGATATCTTCGCTAAACGTGACATTTACCTAAAATCACTCGGGGGCTCGAGCCTAGAACTCCCCCCAAGAGACGCTATCTTCGCTAAACGCGACCTTTACTCAAAGGCACTCGGGGGCTCGAGTCTAAACTCCCCCCGAGAGACGATATCTTCGCTAAACGCGACCTTTACTCAAAAGCACTCAGGGGCTCGAGTCTAAACTCCCCCCGAGAGACGCTATCTTCGCTAAACGCGACCTTTACTCAAAAGCACTCGGGGGATCGAGTCTAAACCACCCCCGAGAGACGCTATCTTCGCTAAACACGACCTTTACATAAAACCACTCGGGGGCTCGAGTCTAAACTCCCCCCGAGAGACGCTAACCTCTACTTAAAAGCACTCGGGGGCTCAAGTCTAAAACCCCCGAGAGACGTTATCTTCGCTCACGCGACGTTTGCTTAAAGACTCGAGGGCTCGAGCATAAACTCCCCCCGAGAAGACATTATTCGTGCCAAAGAAAACACGACAATCTACAACAATCGGAAGGCCAGAACGCCAGAGCGCAAGACTCCTAACCAAAAAGAAAAGCTCAGGCAAAGAAAGTTGCACCAAAAAGCGCACGGTTCTTTAGTCTTCACCCGATCGCAAGCAACCACCTAAAGACTCGGGGGCTACTCCCATCGGGAGCGCTGACGCGCACCCGATCCAAACTTGGAAAAACTAAAAAACGGCTACAAACTAGTAAGACAAAAATTCATAAAAGCCTATGCTTCATTCTGCAAATCAAACGTAGCCTCGGGGGCTACCCCCATCGGGAGCGCTGGCGCGCACCCGAGAAGACATTTTCATCGCAAAGGAGTCGAAGACATTCCTCTCACTACAAAGGAGTCGAAGACATTCCTCTCACTACAAAGGAGTCGAAGGAATTCATCTCAATACAAAGGATCCGAAGACAATCTCATTACAAAGGAGTTGAAGACATTCATTTCATTACAAAGAAGTCAAAACGACAGTTGGCGCTACAGAAAGACCCACAGAACTACCAGATGGGTTACGCTCAACCTCTACATGTGTGCTCATGATGAGATAATTGGCACTTTCGTGCCACAACCCGACGGGTATCACCATAGACAAAGTAAAAACTCAGCCGATGAAGAAGAAGCTCGCCGTCCTCCAGTTCTGCAAGGTCGTCGTCCTCCAGTTCTACAAGGTGCCTCGCCTACTGACGCAGCCACTTGACGACCGGTTTGACGTCCAGTTCTTCCTTAGAACTAGAAGAGCAAACACCATCGCCGGAGGGGTCAGCCGAAGACGAAGACACGGGAGAAGCAGGGGAACCACCACTCGAGCCTTCGGAATCGTCGTTGCTTGTTTCCACCCAGTATGGATCTAGACGGTTGCTACCAGCATCAAATGCGCGGATAATAACAGTATCTTCGCCGTCAAAACGACAGAAAAGGCTATCCCCGCCGTGCAGATTCAACTGACGAGAAAACGCCTTCCAACCAGACCCAAGGAAGATCAAGGATGAACTATCAACCTCCAGCTCCACCCAATAAGAAGAACGAGCACATCCGTGAAGACGGAACCAGAAGCCCCTCAAGTTACGCTCAGAAGCAATGGAAGCAGACGAAAAGGGAAGAGGAATCCGGGCAGCATTCTGGCCAAGAACACGCAAAAGAAAATCATAGCGCCAAAAACCCTCTTCCATGGAGGAAGAAGAAGAAGGCACCGACGCGGTACCATGACGTCCACCCCGCGAAGAACGAGGTGTGCGGCCACCACGACCACGGCGGCCACGGCCTCGCCCAGCCACACCACCACCACGCTTGGGCGCCATATGAAGAAGAAGCAGAAGAGAGAGATGCGAAGAATGGATGCCAAGGACCGGCAACCACAGGGAGTATTTATAGCACAATTCAAGGGCAAACCAACAAAAGCACGCGGAAGCTCTGGCGGTGCCATCATTGCATCAAAGACGAAACGGGCCGAGCGCTATGAATTCCAAGGCAAAGATGCCTTCACACGGTCAGCATTATTTACAGGACGCGTCAAATCTCGCCGGTTTCCCATACAAGCCTCGGAAAACCCAACGGGCAACAGGCAGCACGACGTCCAAACCATCATTATGACGGTCCAGAAGACGTGACAGATCAAGAAATCAAACATCATCATATGTCATCAAACAACATAACAATGCATGTCAGCACGGCATCTCAAGAGGGACGGATCAAGACAAAAGCAGTTGGAAAAAAGAAAAAGATTCCAAAAGCCAGCTATATGTCCAAATTTTCCGACTCTACAAAAAATTATTATTCCCATCGGGAGTACCTTTATCTAAGTTCAGGTACTCCCTCACCCAGAAGGCAAAGATGTGCTCGAGTGATCACTCGCACCAGCAAAAACAAACATACTCCCAGAGTTCAGGTGCTCCCTCACCCCTAAAGCACTAAAGCATTCGAGTGATTAATCGCAAAAAAGGCTCAACAATTCGACAAACATGACTTACTCGCACACTCGACGACATTCCGAGTGGGCTCTTTCTTATTTTCCTCGCTTGAGTTCACCACAGAAACTCCGCGAGTGACAACTAAAACAGCTCACTTGATTGTTTGTTCCAAGTGGGTGCATCGCTAACCAGGCTCCGTGCCTCTACAAAAACAATTATACCTGGGCTACGACACACTGTACCCAGATGCCACGCATGCTTAGCGTGTAGGTATGACCCCGCTGCGTAGAACGGCCGGGCCGAGACTTGCCGCAGAGCTATTTCATTCCCGACCTTTTCCATGCACTCGCATGATAGAAAGAGCCGAGCGGACGCACTCAGGCTATGTGCTTAGACTGGCAACAATTGATCCTATTAGATCTGTAGCGGCATGACTTTGCTTGACACTGGTCGTTCCAAGTTCATGTCGAGGGACGTGAGCTTGATTGGTCTATTGTGGTATTTGTCACTAGCACAATTCACCAAGGCTCGACCAGTCGACTCCTTGGGCCCTTTCCATCTATTGTCATGGCTCACAATTGTTAGCGACCCATGGTGATGCCACGTTTACAAACAATAAAGCGCAGATGAATTCGAATCCCTGCGCGACTCTTCGAGTCCCCAGGCACTCGGGGGCTACTGACGAGGGGGTGACCCCACGACTCCTGCATGTAAGGCTACCTGGTGCTCATGAAGATAGAAGGCCCTTGGGAAGCTACGACAAGCCCATGATTGGTCCAATCAGGCGTCGACGTAGGAGTCCGCGACTAGCATGGAAGGCATAAATTGGCGTACAAGGCAAGACTAGAACTAGGAAACCATCTCTCTAATCTAGGACGGACTCCCCGAGACCTAAGCTAGTATATAAAGGCTGGGAGGGGAGACGTCTCAGATAACACAATACGCATCTACTCATCTAGCCTTGCAAGAACTCGCCCTGGCCTCCACTGTAATCGCCCCCTCACGCAATAATATCGAGCAGGAAGTGCTTCTCCTGTTAGCCGACGAGTATCGTCCAACCTGTTCCTATCTCTATGACTAACCCAGGGTCTCTGACCATGGGATTTTCCGTGGTTGATCCCCGTCAGCCATTTACACCCACTACTCAGATTTTCCCTCAATTTTGAAGCATGCTCAAATTTACCCCTCTTCCGTTACGTGCCTTTACAGAAATACCCTTATGCGTAGTTTTCGTCCAGTCAAAGGGCTTTGACCTTCAACGGGATATTTTTTGGACATTTTACCCTTGTCTACATGCACCACTTACATGTGGGGCCCATCTTTCAGGAAATAGAAAAAAATATTTTCTCACCCCTCACTCATGTATTTACATGTGGGGTCACTAATCTAACACTAAACCCAAGTCCTAGTTGGAAGTGAGAAGCTAACCCACTAACTAACATAATTAAATTTGAACTAAATAATAATTATGTAATGTTAATAATAATTAGAATTATTCTTTTAACAAAATGGGAAAAGGGGCGGTGGGCATGTCCGGCGCCGAAGCTCGCCGGAGTTCGTCGGATCTCCCCGTTTTTATTGTTCCTGGAGCCGCCCCGTCCACCGCCGGCCGCACTTTTCCGTCGGACGCGCCCAACCCCGCCCTCTTCGTCCGTGCTCGTCCCGATTTGGCCGCCAGGAGGGCCTCCAGATTTTCCCAACCGCCTGGGCCGCTGGATCTCGTCGGGTCTCGCCTCTCCCACCGTCTAAGGCCTATTGCCTCTCGCGGATCGGCCGCTGGTGTTCTCTTCCCCCTGCCGTTTTCCTGCCGATGCCGGTCTTCTCGGCCACCGCCGCCTCATGCCGTCTCCATAGCCGCACGCCGCACGCCACCCGCTCAAGTCGAGGCTCGTGGCCTCGGGTCGCCGGCAGGGGTGGCCGCAAGGGAGGAGGGAGGCAGGGAGCTCTCGGGAGGAGGAGGGATTCCGGCGACGGGGAAGAAGAGGACCGTGGGCTTAGGGGGAGAGAGAGGTGGACGTGGGGGTATTTTTTTTCTTTATTATTGTTTCTACTTCAGCCCCACATGTAAGTGTGTGTGTGTGAGACAGAGGAGGTCAGGGAAAGAGTTTTCATTTATGTATTTATAGTCGGCCTCACCCGTAAGTGACACATGGATTCAGGGGTAAAATTTCCAACAAACCTCTAGATAGCAGCCCTTTGACTGGACGGTAAGGGCATTTCTATACGTGCCCCTAACGGAAGAGGGGAAAATTTGAGCATGCTTCAAAATTAGGGGTAAATCTGAGTAGTGGGTTCGAGTTAAGGGCACAACTGTAAATGCCCCAAGATTTTAATGATGCTCTCGTAGGAATAAGAGTTGAAGAACAAAAGAGAGCATCAAGAAGCAAATACCAAACACATTTAAGTCTAACATGCTTCCTATGCATAGGAAGCATTGCAATAGAATAATTCATTGAAGCACGAAGCAATAAGCATAGGAAGGCAAAATTAGTGCAGCTCCAAAACCTTCAACATAAAGAGAGGGAACATGATATTATTAAAATATCTATAAGCATATGTTCCCTTCTCATAATATTTTTCAATGGGATCATGAATAAACTCAACAATATAAGTATCACATAAAGCATTGTTACCATGATCCACATGCAAAAGTGTACTCTTACTCTCCACATAAGTATAATCTTTCTCATTGGTAATAGTGGGAGTAGGACTATCATAAACAACCTGAACACTATAGATTTGTGTAATAGAAAGATGGTGTTCAGCAAGGGAGTAATTCCCTCCATCATTATGACAAGTTTTATAAGGATAATTTCTCCTTATGTCATAGCTACCTTTACAATCACTATAGATAGGAGTTATAACATCATCATAGTAGAGAAGAGCATTATCATTGCTAGCAACTGTATTTGTAAACATGTTATCTTTATTCTTAATAGCAAAAGAATTATCAATTACCACATCACTAATGGGTAAAGGACTTGCAATCCAATCATCCCCAAACTTAGAGCTTTCCATATCATCACTGTCAGAGTCAGTACCAAAAAGATTTTCAATATCATAAGTAGCAATGTCATCATTTTCCCAATCACAAAAGGTAACATGCATATCATAATCAAAATCATCTTCAATAGTACCTACGAATGTATCATCAAGATGATAATTAAGGAAATAAACTTCACCTTTGTGACGCCGCCAAAATCCAATCGTGTACAGTAATCATACACGCAAGGTACACGATCGAGATCAGGGACTCACGGTAAGATCTCACAACACAACTCTACAAATAGAATAATACAAGTTGTTTAATACAAGCCAGAGGCCACGAGGGCTCGAATACAACAGTTCGAGAGCACAAAGTTAGCTGAAGCAATAGTATCTGAGTACATACACAAGAATACAAGGTTGCCTTAATGTAACAGCCTAGATTTTGCAAAAATTAAAAAATTTGTTTTCGGTGTGAATTGTTTGATTGTCTGATTTGTTTGTGGTGTTTGCATCCCCGATTTATCGATCGGCGATTATTTTTTCCCCTCTCATCTGGTACCGGACGGAGACCGACCCTTGCCACCCTGACACTCAACCTTTGCGACACCGGGTTTCACACGATCACCGTCGCGAAAACCGCACGAGACCAGCCGCAGCCAACGGAACGAAAAACCCCGTTTAATAAGTAAACGGGATATTTTTATAGCGCGCCAGAAAGTGTTCTCGGAACGGTTCCAGCTCTAGGTGAACGCCACCGGCTCGACGCGCTAATCGCGCAGTTCGAAGTTTTACCCGAATCGGAGGTCCTGCGGACCCTCGGCGGTCAGAAATGTAAACACCGCGCGCGCGAGAGAAAAACCGGGGATGTTTTTGCAAATTGACAACCACCTAGCCTATATAAAGACCACCACACTCCCACCCCTCTCTAGGGTTTCCCCTAACACAAAATTGTAGCCACCCCCCTGTTTCTTCCCCAAATTTGCCCCCTAACACCCCAATTCCGAAAACCCTTACCCCCAGCCATCTGGAGCCGTCGGATCTGAGATCCAACGGCCCCAGAGGCAGCCACGTCGCCCCCAAGCCAGCCATCCTCCACCTCCAGCGCTGTCGGGCCGACCCGGGCCACTGCCAGCCCGCGCACAGCGCCTCGCCGAGCCTCTCCGGCTCCTCCCGCCGCCGCCGCGCCATCTCCGGCGAGCCGCCACCGCACCGGCCACCTCTCCTCCTCCTCCCAACGCCCTTCTCCCTCTCCTCTCCTCCCCTCACCCTCTCCTTCTTCTCCTCGTGCAGTTCAGCAGCACCATGGCCGCCATGGCAGCCCGAGCTCGAGCTCGAGGTCGCGCCGCCCGATCCGGCCGCTGCCGGCGACCTATGGCCTCGATCCGGCCGGATCCGGCCCTCCTCCGCCAGCCCCAGCCATCACCGGCCTCCCCGGACCCTCCTCACACCGCTGCCGGCTGGCCAAGATCCTCCACGGCCATGGCAGCCCCGTCCAGCACGAGCTCGGCCACCCCCTGTAAAATTCTAAGTCCTAGATTTTCTACTCCATGTACCCGTTTTGTAATGCGATTTCCCGTTAGCTCGTAGGTCAGAACGAAGTGATTCTTTTTTTGTATTGTTGTGCTCTCTATGCTCTAGCATCCATCTTTTGTGAGCATCTTGATCCGAGGTCATCTTTCTTGTGTAATTGTTGGTCAAACAGAGGCTCAAATCATTAATCTGATAAACTGCTGTTAAGTCTGCCTGAAACTGTTATTTTGTTGCAACTTCGGGCGACGGTTGCGTCGCAACCGTTCGTCGGAATTGATTGATTCCTTTTGCATCATGTTAAGCATTGTTTCTACTTCAGTTCCATGCATTCACATACCATATTTGCTTGCTGCATGTTGATTGTATCTTCAACCAAAGTAGCTACCCTGCTGTTAGTGTGCTGCTGTTTATATTTTGTTGCAACTTCGGTCGACGAGTGTGTCGCGACTGTTTATCGGAATTGAGTGATTCTTTTTGCATATTGTTAAGCATCATGTCTAATTTCATTACATGTATTGCATGGTCATGTGTACTTTCCTGATCATGGTTATATTCTTCTCCAAAGTTGCTATGTTGTTGTTGTTGACAGCCACCTCTGATTTTCACTAAGTCTGTTACTTTGCGATGCCATGTTGCATGCTTAATATCTTTTGATCTATGATGCCTATGACCTTGATTATTTTTTGTACCTGATCATCATCATGTCTACTTCATGCCCATGTATTGCTATGTCATGTTGCTGCACTTTTGCATATAGTTATACCCCTGTTTATACAGCATAAAAATAACAGTTTCTGCCCTGTTTTCGTGATTTTCACTAAGTCTTAGACCAGTAATGTTTTATTGCATTTTGCATGGGCTATAACTAGTTGTTCATGATGCCTTTTGCGTGATTCTTTTTTCCATGCCTTCTCTGTCATGTCTACTTTAGTTGCATATCATTTATGAGCATGTTTGCATTCATTATCCTGTTTATGCATTGCTCTAAAGTGTGCTTCGTGATGTTGCCAGATTGTGTTCCAGACTTGTTTTGCTTGTATATTTTTAACCGTAACTCCGTTTGGAGTGTTCTTTATATGTAACTTGATTAGTTTTTCGTGTAATTTGTGTTTATGCTATTGTTTGTTGTTTTTAACCAACCCAAAATATTGTTTAGGACAGAACAGTACCAAATGCTTTAATTGTTGTGCGACACTTAGTGTTATGCCGTGTTTAGGTTGTGCCTCACTTAAATTGTCTAGCATAGATAGTTTATTTTATGCTTCACCTCTTTCCATGTTTGTGTGTTATGCAATTCTTGAGTGATATGCCATGTTAACAACCTTTGTTGATCACCTATAGCTAAACAACTTGAATCATTATAAATGTGCGGTATCGTCATGTGTGACGTGTACTCCACTAAACCTGTTAGTAACCACTCTCGACGGTAGGTGCGATGTCCCGTGTTGCCTTCTTGTTGATGCTTGCTCATGTTTTCCTCGTATTAATAGAGTGCTTTCTCGTTGATTGCTTTCCAGTGTTTACCGTCTTGTGTGCTTCCGCGGGTACCTTCGGAGACGATGCGAGCTTGCGATCAACTACACCTTCGGAATCCGACTTATCAACATGCAAGGACTATGCATTACTTATGATCCATTCTATTGCAACCAGCGGTTTGCTTGCTAGTCTAGGTTAGGTTTGATGTTTGATCCTACCACATTTTTACAGCCTCTTTCAAACTGATACAACCATGTCCCCTCCCAGCAAACCATGTACTGCTATGTTACTATTGCTCGTTGCTCAGCCCCTGCTTAGTATGCATGCTTAGGATGCTACGTTGTTACCATGTTACTCCTTGGTTTGGGCTATCATATTATTATATTGTTGCTGATGATATGATTATTATAATGTTGACTATATTCGACGAAGGATGGAATGTCTAGGCTATCCCGCCCCGACGCTTTGTTCCATTCGAGTCACCTAGGACCCGAGTTCCGAGAAGGCTAGCACAAATAACAATAGATCGAAAAGGCGAGGCCTCCTGCCTGGGAACCTCCAAATTACTCCTGGTCAACGGGGAACTCGACGTCGTAGAAGGCATCGGGGATCTTCATGTTGCGGTGGTCGGCACCGGGGATCTCCTGCTCCTGGACTCCGAGGCTCCAACGTCGACTGCAGCGGCCCATCAGGAAAAACGAAAGGGGGAAATAAAGCAAGGGTGAGTATCTAGCGTACCCGCGAGTCTTACGTCCACTACTAAGAATTAATGAATTTGTATCAAATGGAAAGGGGAGGCTGTATATAGTGGGCTGCAAGGTAGAAATCATAATAAGGATAAGAAGCTAGGCATATCGAAGACTAGCATATTCTGACGAGTCTTGCAGCGCAATAAGAGAACAACCAACAGTTTATATAAAGCATAAAGTAACAATGAAGCAGAAGTTGCTGCAGCATTGTATAATAGTAAGTTGTAATGATTAATAATAATAATGCCTCTGAGTTCCCCTCCTCGACTTCCCTGCGAGGGAAAAAACCCGGAACCATACAGTTTAATAGTAGTATTTTGTAGTGGTAAGATCCAGCTTCAGCATAAAGCGTCCTGTTACCGTGGACACGGCTATTCGAATAGATTATACTCCCTGCAAGGGTGCACTATTGTTTAGCCTGCACGCTCGGATCTCCAGGGTGGCAGGAACCTTGTTAGGGAACGCTCCACCAACGCTATCCGACACGGCGCAGACCATTCTTGTCGGGACCCGGGGTTAGCGTATGCAAGTCCCGCTACGACATAGTCATATGGAGAGCCGAGAACCGTACCCACTTGTCTAAGCAGACAAGGCCAAGCACAGAACTTTCTCGGAAAGCATCGTACGTGAGGGGCATCCCATCCAGGCCGGATGATCAACTGAGATGGGTCCTCATTGTCCGCACACAAGTCTAAATGATATGGGTGTTGAACTCCCACATTCACAGACAAGTCGCCTCAACCATACTATCGACTATCTCATAACTCTTACATAGACTTACTCCAGCCCGATGACTTAGTCGGGGTCTAGGGCGGGCTCGATCATACAACAAAGTGTGCACGAGACAGAGTCTCGAACAATCTCATCGCGATGCCCCAAGCTGCGCACATCTAAGGGCCGTTTGGTGTATAAAAGACCGCCAGACAGATCACAACTAAGGTCTCGAAAACCCATACAAGGACATGCATGTTATAAACATACACGCAGCACACATGCCTTGTATGAACAGAAGGTATCATTGCAATTCTCTACAAAGTATACGTTTTATTGATAACTCTCACAGAGTGCACACAGAGATCACAAGCATGTGATCCAACATTACAACAAACAAGCGGAAGAAAAGTAGGTCTGAGTATAGACAAGTTTAACAAATGGCTTAAGAAGCCTTATTTAAACACAAGCCCTCCATGAGGGAACCAGTCGCCTGACTGGGACTACACTAGCTTGGTCTTCAGTCGTCGAGCTCGATGAAGAGTCCACCTTCGGGGTCAGTGGGTTCATCTAAAACATAGAATAAGCAAACGTGAGTACAAAGTCGTACTCAGCAAGACTTACATAGGAGCTATACTACTCACGCACATGTATCAAGGTAAAGGGAGGTGGGGTTCAATTGCAAAAGTGCCAGCTTTAACTTGGCTAGTCCTGAACTACGAGTACCAGACTTTGAGGCAAGAAGCGTACACGAGTCCACTTCATCTCCAACCAATTACACCACTATGGTGCCTTCCTCGACTTCCCCACGAGAAAGCACGCGTAAGCACTCACGCTTATCTTGGCAAGTTTTATAAGTATCCAGATCAAGTTGTCTAATAATCAAGCTAAGCTTTCCAAGCAGTCCCTTACCGCGGACGCGGCTATTCGAATAGTTTTGTTAACCCTGGAGGGGTGTACCGCTACACACACATGATCATCGGTTACCGCCTTTGTACTCGACACCGTTCAAGAAGTGTCGGCGAGGATGCTCACCAAAACTGTTTCCTCATAGCCGATCTAGTCCAAGAAAGCCGCCTACCTGGGTTGGCTACCACTATCGTGAACCCGGCAGGTTTAGCGAAGTGGACCCAGATGATGTGTGTGTGATGCATAAGCCGGTCTCGGTTGAGCCGTTCTCTCACTTAGCAGCCAGGCCACAAACCTACCAGAACTCCGAACTACTGCGACATCTGGACATCGAAAGGATGAGTTAATAGGTTGAGAGGGGTCAGTGAGCCCAATGTGTGGTTGCACTCTTCATCTTGGATCACCACACAAGAACTCGGACTTAGGGCGGTGTTCAACGAGACAACCCACTGTGTACTCCTACACAGCCTCTCATCGTTCACCTTGTATTAGGGTAGATTCACCAACACGATTCCACCACCATCAACATGATCAGTACCATCCCGACTCACATAACAGTAACAACATTGTATCATTCTAAGCATGCAATAAGCAGTAACAATTGCAGGGGCCACATGATATCAATCAACTCCTACATTTGCGAGGATTGTGGTTTTCTTACTACTGTGACAAATGATAGGTCATGTAAAGGAATGGGTTCATCTATGCGGTAGAAACGTAGCATGGTAATCATCCTATACAATGCATAAGCGAGACATGAGAGGGAAGTGGGTTTTATCGACATGGTCAATGGGGTTTTGCTTGCCTTGCTGGCGAGGTTCAGTCTCGGGATCTTCAACGAAGGGGGCTGCCTCCTGTTCCAGTTCTACTTCCTGAGTGCAACGGCGGTGACGGCTTGCTCGGGGAGGTCCTGGTGATGGAGAATTCGGCGATGGCGCGCGGCTGCCGTAGTTGAAGAAGACGACCTGATTCCTTGGCTCCAGGGGCTCCGCGCTCGTTTCCTTCTACACGGAGACGTAGTCGAGGGTGACGAAGACGATGGACACAATGGCGCGGCTCGGGGACGACGGTGGCCACGCGGGCTTCAATCGATGGCGACGGCGGCGCTCGGGTCGTCGTCGAACTCGGAGAGAGAGAGAGAGGGATAGGCTCTAGAGGGGGGGATGGAAGCACGACGTCTCCAGGCGTCGCGTGGCATGGCTAGAAGGCGCGGGAGGGGCAGGTGGAGGCCTGGGAGGCGTCGATGTGCTCGGCTGGCTTGGTGGCATTCCACCGAGCAGCTTGGAGGCGCGGGGTGGGGAAGAAGACCCCTGTGCCCCTTTGGGCCGGCTAGGACAGATGGCCTGGCTTCGCCTAGGCGTCAAGTAAGGTTTTATCTATTTTCTTTTTTGTTTAATCTTTCCTTTCTGTTTTTCTTTTCTGTAATTTGTTTTGCTGTGCTAAATAAATAGCTAGGCATTTTATTAAATGATAAAACTTTTTACATGGCCTCATAATAATATATACTAGCCATTTGCAAAGTTTGGCACTTTTTAAAATTCAAAACATTTGAATATTAAATCAAATAGGGGTTATTGATTAATTCCAATGTACTATTTGAATATTTGAAAAATACATGAGCATGGGGTGGGTCCCACATCACTTGATATGTGATTATACTCATTTATAAGACTTTTCAAAATTCAAACATGAATTTTCGGAGAAGATTTATTTCTGGCCTGTTGAATTAATTCATCTGGGGGGTGTTCCTTCTCCCATTTGAGTTTGAATTTGATTTCAAATGATTTCCTTTGAAATTTTTAACATGATGCAAGGTGACTTTGATCCTAGCACATTACCTAACAGAGGGTTCTGACAACTCACCCCCACTCAACATAATCTCGTCCCGAGATTCAGAAGTCTGCGGGAGGAAGGAGGGGTACTCGGTGCGGAGACGGTCTTCTCTTTCCCACGTGGCTTCCCTCTCAGAGTGGTGTGACCATTGCACTTTCAGAAACTTAATCTTCTGACGGCGAGTGACACGCTCTGCGGAATCAAGAACACAAACGGGGTATTCTCGATACGAAAGGTCATCTTGGAGATCAAGCGTTTCATGGTCGACTTCGCGGATGGGGTCCTTGAAGCAACGCCTGAGTTGTGACACATGGAATACATCATGTACTCGGGAAAGGTGCGGGGGTAGTTCAAGTTGGTAGGCAACTTCTCCACGTTTAGCAAGAATGCGGAAAGGTCCGATGTAACGTGGGGCCAACTTGCCTTTGATACCGAAACATTGGGTTCCCTTCAGAGGAGTAACACGAAGGTAAGCCTTCTCATCCAGATTGTAGCTCTCTTTCCTATGATGACGATCATAGTAGCTTTTCTGACGAGACTGTGCTGCTTTCAATTGATCACGAACTTGCTCTTCTGCTTCCATGATCGTATCTGGTCCAAAGAATTGTCTTTCACCGGTTTCTGACCAGTTTAGGGGTGTTCGACATCGTCGTCCATATAGGAGTTCAAAAGGAGCCATGTTCAGACTAGATTGGAAACTATTGTTATAAGAAAATTCGGCAAATGGAAGAGACTTCTCCCAATTCTTTCCGAATGAGATAACACAAGATCTGAGCATGTCTTCAAGAATTTGGTTAACCCTTTCGACTGGACCGCTAGACTGAGGATGGAAAGTTGTACTAAAGAAGAGATGAGTTCCCATAGCATTCTGAAAACTTCCCCAAAATCTACAGGTGAAAAGGCTACCACGATCAGAATTGACTTCCAATGGAAAACCGTGAAGGGACACAATTCTAGAGACGTACAAGTCCGCTAACTGTCTAGCAGTTATAGACTCGCGAACAGGAAGGAAGTGAGCAACTTTGGAAAGCCTATCTACCACAACGAAGATGGCATCATTTCCTTTCTGGGTTTTTGGAAAGCTAGTGATGAAATCTATAGTGACTTTGTCCCATTTCCACTCTGGAATAGGAAAAGGTTGAAGTGTACCGGCAGGTCTTTGATGTTCAGCCTTAATGCGACGAGAAACATCACATTCGGCAACAAATTGAGCAATGTCTCTCTTCATCCTATTCCACCAAAATCTCTGGCGTAGATCTCGGTACATTTTTGTGCTACCGGGATGAACGGAGAGGGGTGTGTCATGGGATTCCTTGAGGATGAGTTGCCTTAGTTCCCTATTCTTAGGTACTACCAAACGATTTCCAAAGAATACCGTTCCTTTGCTATGATGACGATCATAGTAGCTTTTCTGACGAGACTGGGCTGCTTTCAATTGATCACGAACTTGCTCTTCTGCTTCCATGATCATATCCGGTCCAAAGAATTGTCTTTCACCGGTTTCTGACAAGTTTAGGGGTGTTCGACATCGTCGTCCATATAGGAGTTCAAAAGGAGCCATGTTCAGACTAGATTGATAGCTATTGTTATAAGCAAATTCGGCGAATGGAAGAGACTTCTCCCAATTCTTTCCGAATGAGATAACACAAGCTCTGAGCATGTCTTCAAGAATTTGGTTAACCCTTTCGACTTGACCGCTAGAATGAGGATGGAAAGCTGTACTAAAGGAGAGATGAGTTCACATAGCATGTTGGAAACTTCCCCAAAATCTAGAGGTGAAAAGGCTACCACGATCAGAATTGATTTCCAAAGGAACGCCATGAAGGGATACAATTCTAGAGACATACAAGTCCGCTAACTGGCTAGCAGTTACAGACTCGCGAACGGGCAGGAAGTGAGCAACTTTGGAAAGCGTATCTATGACAACGAAGATGGCATCATTTACTTTCTGGGTTTTTGGAAAGCCGGTGATGAAGTCCATACCGACTTTATCCCATTTCCACTCTGGAATAGGCAAAGGTTGAAGAGTACCAGCAGGTCTTTGGTGTTCGGCCTTAATGCGACGACAAACATCACATTCGGCAACATATCGTACAATGTCTCTCTTCATCCTAGTCCACCAAAATCTCTGGCGTAGATCTCGGTACATTTTTGTGCTACCGGGATGAATCGAGAGGGGTGTGTCATGGGCTTCCTTGAGGATGAGTTGCCTTAGTTCCCTATTCTTAGGTAATACCAAACGATTTCCAAAGAATACCGTTCCTTTGCTATCTGTGGAGAAACATTTAGCAACTCCGCTACAAATGTTCTCCTTGATCCGATGAACACCTCGTGCACGCCTTTGGGAACCTACGATTTGATCCTCAAGAGTTGGTTTCGCCACCAAGGTAGAAAGATAGCCATGAGGAACAATCTCAAGATTGAGCTTGCGAAATTCCTCATGAAGAAGTGGTTGATACTGTTGTAACATGAGGTTGTTACAATACGACTTATGACTTAGTGCATCAGCCATGACATTGGCTTTGCCTGGGGTGTAAGAAATTCCTACGTCCTAATCTTTTATCAACTCAATCCAGCGTCTTTGCCTGAGATAAAGATCTGGCTAGGTGAATATGTATTTGAGGCTTTGGTGGTTGGAAAAGATCTCACAACGATTACCAAGGAGGTAATGTCGCCAAGTTGTTAGGGCATGAACTACGGCAGCGAGTTCAAGGTCATGGGTAGGATAGTTCTCTTCAAGTGGATGCAACTGGCGTGAAGCATAAGCTACCACATGTCTCTTGCAGAAGTATGCATCCTAACCCTTGTCGTGATGGGTCACAAAAGATCTCGAAATCCTTTTTGGTGTCTGGAGGCGCAAGTACGGGTGCAGAAGTCAATCTTCTTTTTAGCTCTTGAAAGCTTTCCTCGCACTTGGGAGTCCATTGTAATTTCTTATATTTCTTGAGGAGTTCTGTTAGAGGCTTTGCAACTTTAGAAAGTTCTCGACGAAGCGGCAGCAATAGCTGTCTAGGACAAGAAAACTCCTAACTTGCTTAACCGATTCAGGTGGAGTCCAGTCAAGGACGGCCTGAACTCTCTCGGGATTCACAGCAATGCCTTTTGCAGAAATCATGTGGCCTAAGTAGGTCACTTCTGGTAGCCAAAATTCACACTTGGAGAATTTAGCATACATGCGATGCTCTCTAAGTTTCATCAATACCAGCCTAAGATGTTCGGCATGTTCTTCTTCGTTCTTCGAGTAGATGAGAATGTCATCGAGATAAACTACAACAAATTTATCTAAGTACTCCATGAGGATCGAATTCATCATGCGTGAGAATGTGGCGGGGGCATTGGTTAAACGAAAGGACATGATGGTGTACTCGTAAAGACTATAACGAGTAGTAAAAGCCGTTTTTGGAATGTCCTCGTTTCCGATTTTGATTTGATGGTAACCTAATCTCAAATCCATCTTGGAGAAGACAGAGGATCCAGCAAGTTGATCATAAAGATCATTGACCTGGGCAGTGGGTACTTGTTCTTTATCGTTGCTAGATTTAGCGGGCGATAGTCTACGCACATCCTTTCTGTTCCATCTTTCTTCGTCACGAATAGAACGGGGCAACCCCATGGCGATGAGCTAGGGCGGATGAAGATTTTTTCCAACAAAGCTTCAAGTTGGGTTTTAAGCTCAGCTAACTCACATGGGGCCATTTTGTATGGGCGTCTAGAAATTTGTGCGGTTCCTGGCATAAGATCTGCTATGAACTCTACACATCTGTCGGGTGGCATGCCCGGCAGCTCTTCAGGAAAGACATCCAGGAAGTCACGAACCACCGGAATATCTTCAAGGTCGGGAAGGGGAAGTACATTCAAGGAATGCACTTGGGTTCTTGTTCTGGGTGAGGTATAGTTGATTGTCTTGCCTGAAGGGTGGGTTAGTTTCACGGATTTGCCTTTGAAATCCAGGTAGGCATTCTGCCTTGATAGCCAATCCATGCCAAGGATTACATCGATGTCTGAAGACTTGAGGGCTATGAGTGAAGCAATGAATACTAAACCCTCAATTGCAATTTGATTACCATGGCTTACTCTATTAGTTTGCCATCTTGACCCTGGAGTTTGAATAATCCTTGGGGTGGACAATTCAACAAAAGATAACTCATGACGAAGTGCATAACTTTCCAACATGAATGAATGAGATGCTCCTAGGTCGAAAAGAACAGAAGTAGGAACATAATTGACTGGGAGCATACCAAAAATGACGTCAGTGGTGTCGTCAGTCTCTTTTGCGGCAATCTGATTCACACGACCATGATTGGCGGGAGGATCGGGTTTGGTGGTGAAGACCTTAGGGGTGGCTTGCCACGACCGTTGTTGTTGCCTCCGGCACAGGGTGGATGTCGGGGATAGGCCCCGGCAAGTCCCGTGGTCAAGGACCCTAGGCTATGTGGAGAAGACACAAGTTGGACGATAAGCTCGTCGGAAAACAGGAGGATACACTTCCTGCTCGATATATTGATTGTGGAGAAGTTACAGGGGATGCCAAGGCAGATGCGCTTTAGGCTAGGGTTACAAGCGATGTCCCTCTCCTTATGCGTTGCCCCTCCTGGCCTTTATATAGCAGACCAGGTCTCGAGGAATCAATCTACAATTACAGGTAACCTAACCCTAGCTTGTACGGCAAGTCCCTGCACCTTCCTTGTCAGTCGAGGACTCCCAATGTCGGTGCCATCTAGCGGGCCAAGGTGAATCCGGCGGTAGCTCCGTGGGCCTTCAATGACACCGGGTAGGCCCATTAGTAGGAGTCGTGGGGTCACCCCCTCGTCAGTGGAGCATTCTGATTCTGGAGCTGGTTCTGGAGACACTCGCGGGAGTAGTGGCATGCCTGACCACACTTGTAGCAGGCTCCAAAGAAAGTGCGTGGAGCTGGGTTGTTCGTTGGAGCTGGGTGGAACGGAGCTAGTGGACGAGGCGCCACATAGGATGGCCTCGGTGGGTTGTTTTGGCGAAACATGTTGTTGGGAATCCACATCTTGCACTTCTGAGAGCCTGAACTGGATGAACCATCGTCTCTAGGGTGTTTGTGGAAGTCATTGGGGGTGTTCATGTCCTCCGCCTTGATGGCCTTGTTGACAAGGACCTGGAAGGTGGCAAAGTCATGCAGGTTGAGCTCGCGACAAAGTCCGGAATTGAGTCCACGACGGAACCTTTCTTGCTTCTTAGGGTCGGTGGAGACCTCTTCAGTAGCATAACGACCCAGTCGGTTGAAGTCACGACTAAACTCGTCAACAGTCCTTCTGCCTTGGGTGAGGTTGCAGAACTGCTCACGCTTGCGGTCCATAAGACCCTTTGGAATGTGGTGCTCACGGAATGAAGTGCAGAACTCATCCCAAGATGTGGGCGATCCCACAGGACGCATGTTCCGGAAATTCTCCCACCAAGAGCTAGCTGCACCCTCAAGGTGGTAGGTGGCATAGCTGACCCTGTCACCAGCTGCAACATGGCCTCCCTGAAGCTTCCTCTCGATGCTGCGAAGCCAGTCATCGGCATCAAGGGGCTCGGTGGAGTAGCTGAAAACCGGGGGATGAAGCCGGATGAAGTCGTTCAAGGACACCAACTCGTTGCGCTGCTGAGTGGTGTTGCGGGCAATGACCTCCAGCAAATGGTGAGAGTCTCGGCGGTTCCTCTCAACCTCCATCAGAACCTCAGCCATCGTGGGTGGGGGTGGAAGATTGACTTCCTCCGGATCATTCCCACGACCATGGGCACGACCAAGCTGGCCATGGGTTCCTTGAGACATCCTGAAGGTGAAAACCAAAGTCAAACAGAGTTGATTGGAAGAGTCTAAACAAGGTATTGAAGGTACTGGAAGAATCACAGAGCAGAGGAAGTAATCATCTTGACAACATGGTGATAAAAGCATACAAGCCATATATTCACAAGCTGTCATACAAGCCATACATCGTTTTAGTACAAGCTCCAAGCTAATACAAACATGATGAAGATGATACATCCTTCAGAGGCACTCTGACTTCCTATACATTATTTATCTAAGCCTCTGGAACATAGACACCTTGCGTACAATAAACTAGGATACTACTACATCCTCACTAAAGCAAGACCACATGCGGTCTCACTCATCTCCATCCCCATAGTAGTCCTCGTAAAAGTTACCCGCGTAACCCGGTAGCTGAAGGTGACCATCGGAAAACATGGAGGCCTGTGGACCCTGATATCCATTTGGGCAAGGATGGGGCCTAGGTCCAACGTAGGGCGGAAGCAGAGGACCACGGGGTGAAAAAATGCCTCCAATCTTGGGCCAAGCAACTCGAGAAGGCATCTGTGTCCTGACTGGGTAGATAGCATCATACTCCACTGATCCAACACTCACAAAAGGAGCCAGGAGTTTAAGTGCTCGATACAGACGAACATGGGTGGCGTGAAGCTCAAAACGAAGGGCACGTGCATCACGATCTCTATCACAAGCGTGCCGAGCAGTGATCTGAACCAAAGGATCCTCCAAAGAGTGGTCTGTGTACAGTCCGGTCTAATACCCCTCTTCTCCTGGAAGTGCAGCAGGGATATAGCGGAAAGATGTGTCTCCAAGAAAAGCGTGCTCTTGTCTCAGCAGGGTAATACATGAGTATGCAGCATCCTGCACAGCCATGTTCTCAGTCATGCCAATTCCATGTCCAAAGTGGATAGGCTGAGTGACTCCAGTGTGGTGCGGTTAGATCCTGACAACGCAGTGGAACTGGTTCTGGTTGAAGTCAAGGAACTTCTCCTCAACTGTGTACTTAGGGTACCATCGGTATCCAATGAAGGACATCATCTCGATCAGCATGGCGGGATGGCCACGCACACCGAGGCACCTAGTCAAACGAACAATCTGCCGAGGCGGCAGATCTGCCATCTGAAACAGAAAGAAGGAGTTTGCAAATGCATCAGATTATGAAGAAACCTGGAATGACTCGGACAGCATAACGGCAGTAATTGCAAGAAAAGACAATTTCTTACAACATGAAAACAACACTTACATACGATGTAAGAAATCAGGAAGCACAACAACGCTAGAAAATCGAACACAACCTTCCTACGTCTATAAGGAAGCAAACAACGAGATGTTCTAGTCAGACAGAGATGAGCCTAGTCCTATCTTCCCGTAGAACAAGATGAGGTGACTCAGAACTCAGAACGATGAGGGTAAGGAGGAAAAAGAAGCCTTACGCTGTTCCCTTATATACCCAGAGTAACTATATAACTATAGAAGGCTAGACTCGACTTCGGACAAGGCTGATAATCCTACAGTCAGTCCTGCTCTGATACCAAGTCTGTCGGGACCCGGGGTTAGCGTATGCAAGTCTCGCTACGACATAGTCATATGGAGAGCCGAGAACCGTACCCACTTGTCTAAGCAGACAAGGCCAAGCACAGAACATTCTCGGAAAGCATCGTACGTGAGGGGCATCCCATCCAGGCCAGATGATCAACTGAGATGGGTCCTCATAGTCTGCACACAAGTCTAAATGATATGGTTGTTGAACTCCCATATTCACAGACAAGTCGCCTCAACCATACTATCGACTATCTCATAACTCTTACATAGACTTACTCCAGCCCGATCACTTAGTCGGGGTCTAGGGCGGGCTCGATCATACAACAAAGTGTGCACGAGACAGAGTCTCGAACAATCGCATCGCGATGCCCCAAGCTGCGCACATCTAAGGGCCACTTGGTGTATAAAAGACCACCAGCCAGATCAAAACAAAGGTCTCGAAAACCCATACAAGTACAAGCATGTTATAAACATACACGCAGCACACATGCCTTGTATGAACAGCAGGTATCATTGCAATTCTCTACAAAGTATACATTTTATTGATAACTCTCACAGAGTGCACACAGAGATCACAAGCATGTGATCCAACATTACAACAAACAAGCGGAAGCAAAGTAGGTTTGAGTACAGACAAGTTTAACAAATGGCTTAAGAAGCCTTATTTAAACACAAGCCCTCCACGAGGGAATCAGTCGTCTGACAGGGACTACACTAGCTTGGTCTTCAGTCGTCGAGCTCGATGAAGAATCCACCTTCGGGGTCAGTGGGTTCATCTAAAACATAGAATAAGAAAACGTGAGTACAAAGTCGTACTCAGCAAGACTTACATAGGAGGTATACTACTCATGCACATGTATCAAGGTAAAGGGAGGTGGGGTTCAATTGCAGAAGTGCCAGCTTTGACTTGGCTAGTCCTGAACTACGAGTACCAGACTTTGAGGTAAGAAGCGTACACAAGTCCACTTCATCTCCAACCAATTACACCACTATGGTGCCTTCCTCGACTTCCCCACGAGAAAGCACGCCATAGCACTCACGCTTATCTTGGAAAGTTTTATAAGTATCCAGTTCAAGTTGTCTAATAATCAAGCTAAGCTTTCCAAGCAGTCCCTTACCACGGACGCGGCTATTCGAATAGTTTTGTTAACCCTGCAGGGGTGTACCGCTACACACACATGATCATCGGTTACCGCCTTTGTACTCAACACCGTGCAAGAAGTGTCGGCGAGGATGCTCACCACAACTGTTACCTCATAGCCGATCTAGTCCAAGAAAGCCTCCTACCTGGGTTGGCTACCACTATCGTGAACCCGGACGGTTTACCGAAGTGGACCCAGATGATGTGTGCGTGATGCATAAGCCGGTCTCGGTTGAGCCGTTCTGTCACTTAGAATCCAGTCCACAAACCTACCAGAACTCCGAACTACTGTGACATCTGGACATCAAAAGGGATGAGTTAATAGGTTGAGAGGGGTCAGTGAGCCCAATGTGTGGTTGTACTCTTCATCTTGGATCACCACACAAGAACTCGGACTTAGGGCAGTGTTCAACGAGACAACCCACTGTGTACTCCTACACATCCTCTCATCGTTCATCTTGTATTAGAGTAGATTCACCAACACGATTCCACCACCATCAACATGATTACTACCATCCCGACTCACATAACAGTAACAACATTGAATCATTCTAAGCATGCAATAAGAAGTAACAATTGCAGGGGCCACATGATATCAATTAACTTCTACATTTGCTAGGATTGTGGTTTGCTTACTAGTGTGACAAATGATAGGTCCTGCAAAGGAATGGGTTCATCTATGCGGTAGAAACGTAGCATGGTAATCATCCTATACAATGCATAAGCGAGACATGAGAGGGAAGTGGGATTTTATCGACATGATCAACGGGGTTTTGCTTGCCTTGCTGACGAGGTTCAGTCTCAGGATCTTCAACGAAGGGGGCTGCCTTCTGTTCCGGTTCAACTTCTTGAGTGCAACGGCGGTGACGGCTTGCTCGGGGAGGTCCTGGTGATGGAGAATCCGGCAATGGCTCGCGGCTGTCGTAGTTGAACAAGACGACCCGATTCCTTGGCTCCAGGGGCTCCGCGCTCGATTCCTTATGCACGGAGACGTAGTCGACGGTGACGAAGATGATGGACACAACGACGCGGCTCGGGGACGACGGTGGCCACGCGGGCTTCAATCCATGGCGACGGCGGTGCTCGGGTCGTCGTCGAACTCGGCGAGAGAGAGAGAGGGATAGGCTCTGGAGGGGGGAATGGAAGCACGGCGTCTCGAGGCGTGGCGTGGCGTGGCTAGAAGGCGCGGGAGGGTTAGGTGGAGGCCTGTGAGGCGTCGACGTGCTCGGCTGGCTCGGTGGCATTCCACCGAGCAGCTTGGAGGCGCGGGGTGGGGAAGAAGACCCATGTGCCCCTTTGGGACGGCTGGGCCAGATGGGCTGGCTTCGCCTAGGCGTCAGGTAAGGTTTTCTCTATTTTCTTTTTTGTTTAATCTTTCCTTTCAGTTTTTCTTTTTTGTAATTTGTTTTTCTGTGCTAAAAAATAGCTAGGCATTTTATTAAATGCTAAAACTTCTTACATGGCCTCATAATAATATATACTAGCCATTTGCAAAGTTTTGCACTTTTCAAAATTCAAACCATTTGAATTTTAAATCAAATAGGGGTTTTTGATTAATTCCAATGTACTGTTTGAATATTTGAAAAACACATGAGCATGGGGTGGGTGCCACATCACTTGATATGTGATCATACTCATTTATAAGACTTTTCAAAATTCAAACATGAATTTTTGGAGAAGATTTATTTCTGGCCTTTTGAATTAATTCATCTCGGGGGTGTTCCTTCTCCCATTTGAGTTTGAATTTGATTTCAAATGATTTCTTTTGAAATTTTTAACATGATCCAAGGTGACTTTGATCCTAGCACATTACCTAACAGAGGGTTCTGACAATCCTAGGCTCAGCAGAGAGGCCATCCGCCAGACTATATCATATGCGCCCAGGGGTCTAGGTCCCTCACCCTTCCACGCTCCTGAACGGTACGAGACTGGCCGGTGAAGCAAAAGCAAATCCAAATACACCTGCTGCAGCAAACAAGACAACACCGCTTCCCGGCTATCAGCTCGTGGTACTCCTGACGTCTGAAGAGCTTTCGGACAAACTACGACGCAGGGGAGCCCATAACTCCTTATCCCACGTGAAGGTAGTGCGTACAGACCAACGGGCCTCTCAAGTCATCCACCGAACCATTTAGCAATTTAATATTATCTCGCAGACAACCGTTATCGCTGTCTGACTAACAACACAACGGACAACGAACAGCAACAAGGACCACCAGTAGCGTCGGGGCCTGCCATGTCGTCTCGTCAAATCACGCGGTTACCAACAAGGTGAACCGTCTCCTAACCTTGTCTCGCGTGCGCTCTTGGTAGAGCTCGACTTTTCATGGTTTGGTAACTCTCGTGAGATACGAGCAGGGGCCAAGCACGCTAGTAACGTCGGTCGTACCGTCCCTGTCTTTCCCGATGCAATACCACTCGCGGGTACCGTTGGGTCGCCCGACTCTTACCTTGAAGGACAACCATTGCTCAGGTACCTAGAGAGGCTATACAGCGTCAGCAACGAGTGGAGTACAATGATTACTCCTTGATAACTCACACTTGATGGTGGCTCAGCAGATCCGAACTAGGGGGCCTTAGGCGGTGTCTGCATTGTACCGTACCTATTGCAGCTATAGTATTGTATCTGTGTTCACTCACAAGAGTGATCACGGCCCGCTATCTAATCATAGCTAACAATGCGCAGGGCTCACTACTGAATATTGCATAAATATTAATTGGCACCATAGGATAAAGGAAGGTACATCAAGGGTCGACAAAAACAGGCTATGCATTTGAATAGGATTGTAATCGTAGCAGCAGCAGTAACCATGCCTAGTGCAAGAAATGTACGGAAAAGATAGGCGATATATGGGGAAGAGAATGGCTCTGCTTGCCTGGAAGCTCGACGGTAGGGGTACGTTCGTCGACACAGTAGTCGATCACACATGCTTCCACATCGGTCGCCGAGTCTATCGGACAATAAGAGGGGGGTAACAATAAATACACGGTAATAATAGCATGTCACAACCCCAACCTAGGTATGTGCTAGGGTTAGGTTGATCTTTGCATCATGCAAAAATTTCAAAAGAAATCCAATTGGGGAAAAAGAAAAGCCCTAAAGAATTTAATTAAAT
Source organism: Bromus sterilis (assembly GCA_950022295.1). Taxonomy (NCBI): domain Eukaryota; kingdom Viridiplantae; phylum Streptophyta; class Magnoliopsida; order Poales; family Poaceae; genus Bromus; species Bromus sterilis. The sequence continues at coordinate 178,759,581 of OX465601.1, read as the reverse complement.
CGCCAGACAAAAATTTCTTCCAAAAATTCCTCTGTTATTTTCGAAAAGTCTTATAAATATGCACGATCACATATAAAGTGATGTGGGTCCCACTGCATGCACCAAGATTTTTCAAAAATTCCAAACAGGGCTTGGAAATTAAATAAAAACCATATTTGATTTGGAATTCAAATTATTTGAATTTCAAAAATCCCCAAACTTTGTGTGTGGCTAGCTATATGCATTGAAAGGCCACATAAAAATTTGGAGGATTTATAAAAATGTCTAGCTATTTTATTTAGCAAGACAAAACAAATTGCAGAAGAATAAAAACAAAAGAAAAAGAAAAGAAGGAAAGAATCCCACCTACCTTGGGCCCCAGGCCCAACTTACCTCCCCGCAGCCCAGGCCTGCCTCCCCCGCTTGTCGTCTTCCCCGGCGCGGCAAGCAGCTCGCTGCAGTGCATGCCGACACCGGCGGCTCCTGCCTGCCTGCCTGGAGGCCTCCCAGGCATCCTTATCGCGCCAAAGAGACGCCGTGGACGACCGCTTCTCTTTCCCCCTCGCAACGCGTCGCCTTTCCCCCTCCTCTTCGCTTTTCCTTGCGCACCTGAAACCCTAGCGGAGCACGGCCGCGCGCCACTGTGGAGACCGAGCTCCCCGAGCTGCACCACCGTGTCCATCAGCTTCTCCAGGGACGTCTCCATCGATTCGCCGCTTCAATTCGAGACAAGGCCCAGTAGAGGCCACGCCCGCGTCAAGTTCTTCTCGCCGGCCGCAGCTTCTCCGACAAGCAATTCCCCCTCCTCCGGCCACCCTACGGCCACGTAGAGCTCCTCTTCGCATTTAGGGTGAGCGTGCGGTCCTTTTTCCCCAACTCTTTCTTCCTCCCGCGCCCCGTAGCTCAACTTCGGCGAGGGAAGTGCTCCGGCCGCCGCCTCCGTCGAAGTAGCCGTGCACTGGAGCACGCCAGTGACCCCCCGATGGGTCCACTGGATGCGAGAGAGCACGGGCTACGTGCTGGTGCCATCCCCGTAGCCTCCCGTGCCCCGCAACGTTTTTCCGGCGAGACGCCGCCGTCGGGAGAGGTCACCGGCGATGACCTAGCCCTTAACCCCCCCTCCCCTAATGACCCTCTTAATCACCCCCTGGGCCATTGACAGTGGGCCCAGACCCCTAATCTAATTACATATTAAATCAAATAGAGGGATTAACCCCCATAGTCACTGACTAATGGGCCCCTGCTGTCAGCCCCCCCCCCCCTCACGTCAGCATGACCTCATATTGACGCAATAAAGCCCATGTCCAGATTAAAAATAATTCCAGAAAATCCAGAAATTGATTAAAACTTCAATAAATCATAGAATATTCATTTTAACTCCAAATTAAACAAATAATATATGAACAATTATCAGAAAAATGCAAGGATTATGAATATGCATCTTGTTTCTATGTTTGAGCATTCTAAAATGGGTGAACAGTAGAAAATATGCCTATGGCATAATTTGAATTTGAATTTGGAGTTTGAATTTGCAATTCAATTGCAATACACTTCAATTAAGATGAATTTGTCACAAACCAGTACCCTTTACATCATGTGACAACATTAACATGTGCTTGTGCATTTACTTTCGATGGTGCCCCCTTTGTTGATGATTGTTCCGGTAACAGTGTTACCGAGACGGAGGTCACCCCCTGAAGCAGAAGTTCAATAAACCAGTGTATCGTCAGCAAGGCAAGCAAACCCCATTGATCATGTCTATAAAATCCCACTTCCCTCTCAGTCTCTCTTATGCATTGATTAGGATGATCACCTTGTTATCGATTCTACCGCATAGTTGAACCCATTCCGATGCATGACCTATCATTTTGTCACCGTATTAAGAAAACCACAATCCTAGCAGACTCAAGAGTTGTTTGTTGAGAATGTGGCCCCTGCTACCGTTACTGCTTATTGCTGCTTAGTGATACAATGAGGTTACTTTGATTGTGAGTCGGGATGGAATGTTCATAGTGTTGCTGTTGTTAACGTGTTCATGAATCCACCCTAAACAAAGGTGAACGATGAGAAGTTGTGTAGGAGTACACAGTGGGTTGTGTCGTTGAACACCGCCTTAATCCCGAGTTCTTGTATGGTAATCCAAGACAAAGAGTACAACCATACATTGGGCTCACTGACCCCTCTCGGCCTAGTACCTTAATCCGTGTTGACGTCCAGGAGTCACATTATTCCGGGCTTTCCATTTGGCATATGCATAGAAACAAAATGAATGAAAGATTGCATCATATAGATATGTGGGTGGACCTGTGAGGCAGTGAAACCAACTGCCAAAGGTGGCGTCTCCGTCACTTGCATTGTTTGATTCCGTTTCGTTGATCCGGCCGGGCTCTCGAGCGGAGGCAACTCAGATAGTCGACTCCTGGAATAGACCGGTTGTGAGCGAAGTGTCGTGGTGAACATCCTCGCCGGCACCCCTTGAATGGTGACGAGACCTGGCGGTAACTGATGGTCATGTGTGGGTAGTTTACACCCTTGCAGAGTTAACAAAACTATTCGAATAGCCGCGTCCGCGGTCATGGACTACTTGGAACCTGTACCTGATTATTAGACAACTTGAATGGATACTCTAAAACTCGCAAGATAAACGTGAGTGCTATGGTGTTCTTCCTCGTGGGGAAGTCGAGGAAGTATCCATAGTGGTGTATTGGTTGGAGACTTGGTAGTGGAATCGTGTACGCTTCTTACCTCAAGTCTGGTACTGATAGTACAGGACTCACCAAGTCAAAGCTGGCACTTCTGGATTGAAACCCCACCTCCCTTTACCTTGAAACTTGAGCATGAGTAGTATAGTTCTGACCTAAGTATTGTTGAGTACGACTTTGTACTCACGTTTTCTTATTCTATATTTTAGATGAGAACCCAACCCCCGATGGAGTCACCTTCCTGAAGCTCGATGTTGACTAAGCTAGTATAGTTCCAGACAGCAGTCTGGTCCCTCGTGGAAGGGCATGTATGTTGAACATGGCTTCTCTAAGCCATTTGTTAATCTTGTCTGTACTCAGACATAATTTTCTTCCGTTGTTTGATGTAATGATTGATCATAGTCATATGATCTTTGTGTACTCTATGTGTAAGTCAATAAAGATATACTTTGTTGTGGCACCCCGGCTCAGAGCGACCAGTTTACCTTACATTGCCAGCCCAGAGATCAAGTCTTCTGGCAATGTTCAACATATTGGTATAGAAATGACCGCTTCATTTATGGTACATGCGGATACAACAGTTCGGGGATACAAATTACTTCGAGGCATGGCGGCACAGGGTGTGCGGCAACTCTATGTGCATTATTTATGTCACATCTCGGGCCTCGGTTTGACGAAGAACACTAAGGCAGCGGAACGACGGGGTGATGGAGCTCCATTCCACCGGGACACTGCTGGGACATGGCCTAGTTCGCGAAGTACGGCACAATCAACTCTTCAGGTGCAGCTTCTCCTGCATCTGGCATGACACGCCAGGTCAGTACATTGAATGTACTTGCAAGCCCACAATAATCAAGACATAAAGAGCACATATGAACAAGGCATGATTATAAACATGGTAAGTATGAGTGCACGGCAAGTTAAACTTTAGTGCATAGTCCACAACTTACGATCACCACATGACCGCGAGCCTTACCTTCGAGTCCTCCGGACTCGATACCGGGTCACCTCATGACCACTTACCAAACGGTTCAACCTTTCAACATTTTAAGATTATTATTGCCAAATTCTTGATGACCTCGCGTGACCTAGTACGAACTGTGTCCCATTACCGAGGACGCGACTATTCGAATAGATTTTGACTCTGCAGAGTTTGTGCACTTTCACCACACATGAAGTTCCTCCTCCGCTCAAAACCCACGGAACCTGTCCCACAGGATCCTTGGAACCAGCCCCGTGAGTAGTGATCTAGACATCCCCAACGAGACCGGTATACCGCGTGTCCCCCTTACCGCATCACCAACATACTTACACAAGTCATGTCCTGGGTAGTCCGGTGTCATCCCGACACTAACCATCGCATGGCTCCAACCATCGCGTGGCCCAAACTTGTCCCAAACGGGGACGGGTACCCATAACAATACTAGCTGTCAAGGCTACCGCCGTTTACCCGGCCAAGGCAACTGCCGCGCGTAGCCCTCCCACTTTGGTGAATACGCGTAAGGAATGCCCACCGGTAGACCGCATCAAGACCTGCTCGCACAGGAAAATGTGGTTGCACGAAAAAGAGCTCGGTTCGGTGGCACTTGGTCAACGTTCAGATTAGGTGTATGAGCATAACAACATTTTTGTCTTATCATGAGCATGCAATACGGTAACATGGCATGAATCAAAGGTAAGATAACTAACATGGCATGACATGATCTATATGAACATAATATGCACACCTTCTTCATAACTTATCTACCATGACCAAGATGTGAATCTTCTAGTGACATGGAAATGATCACAGAACATGGCATGAATCAATATTTCACTTGGCATGGCAGTAGCAATTTAATTAGCAAATTAAATCAAGCATAAAAACCAATTTGAGGCTTCAAATGAACAAAATCTGACTCAAGCTTCTCATGACCAGAATATTGTGGCTTGCCTTGGTCAAGTGGAGTGTCCTGGAACTCCTGGTCTCTTGCAAGCTCCTGGTCAACTTCTGCAATAAAATAAAAGTGGCAAAGCAATTTAGGTCCAATGCATAATTTCTCTGTCCGGTGGACCTACACGGGGAGTCAAGTCCCCAAACTTTGCCAACTTAAAGAGGAGATCAAGACAAAAATTTAGCAAAAAGAATCAACTCATTTGTCCTTGTGGTTTAGGAGTTATTCATGGTCAAAGTTTGGTCAAAATCCATTTTTAAATAATTAAAAATGAATTTAATTGATTTTCCAGGGGGGTGGCCACGTCTAAGGTGTATTCTGGAGAATATGCCTCCACTCTTACCGCTTCGGGCTGGCCTGTGAGTCTGCCAGTGGGCCAGCCCTGGCAGGTTTAGAAGGGGAGGGGCAGAACAGAGCAGGGCGGGCTCCGGTGACGGCGTTCACTGGCGGCGAGGCCTCCCCGGCGACGGAGGAGTGCACGGCTTGAAGGGGCTGGGTGAGGAGGCTCTGCCCGTACCCGTAGCTTGGAGAATGGTGGTCGGACGGCGAGGGGGTCTTCTTCTCCAGTGGACGGCGGCGGAGGGAGGTCGACGGGGTCAAGCTACACTGCAAGATGGACCACGGCGAGCGGAGGGTTAGCTACGCCAGAGAGAAAGAAAGCTAAGGAAAGAGGGGGTTGTGCCCTGGGAGCACCAGAGGAAGGGGGGCGACGGTGGAGCTCCTTCCGGCGAGCTCCGGCGAGGATCTCGTGCCAGGGCCTCCCCGGTGGGCTTCTTCCTTGCTTGCGCGCAATTCGAGTGAGGTGGGGGTGGTAGGTGTGGTTTGAGACGAGCCGGGGGCTCTAATTTCTAGAGCTCACCGGGGTTCACGTGCGGGCGTCGTCGGACCGAGCAGCAATGGCGCCAGGTGAAATTTCGAGGGGATAAGGGGCTTCAGCGAGGTTTGCGGAGGCGTGGCGTCGCTGCAGCGGGGGCAGGCTTGTCCTGAAGCTCTGCGTTGCTGGGGCGACGGGACTGGTCGTCGGCGGCAGCTCTGCGGCTCTGAATTGCCGGGACAGATGGCTAGCAGCGGCTTGACGGGCAAAGAGGTGTTGTGCAGGCTTGCAGGGGTGGAGCACGATGCGCGGAAGCAGCCACGGCTAGGGCGGCAAGCGTGCTGGTACAGTGGCGGCCCATGGGTCTGCGGCGGACGAACAGTGCGGCGACGGCGAGCTTCCGGCGGGCTGGGTGGCGCTGGGCTGGGTGAGGTGTCGTGCGGAGGCTCTGCAGAGCTCGTGGACAAGGAGGCGCGGCTCAGGGCGCTCGGTGTGCGAGGTGCCCCTGGCGGCCAGGCCACGGGCACTGCCACTGGCATGGCCAGAGCGCGCGTTTGGCCGACAGTGAGCATGCTCACCCCGTGCACTCGTGCACTGGGGGCTGCCACTGCTGTGCAAACGTGTCTGGCAGGTGCAGTGAACGTCCAGGAGTTGATCTGGGCGCCTGGGTGCAGTTGGTTTGGTCAAATGTGGATGTGAGGTTCAATTAGATGTTTCTGCATCAAACTTTGGCAGGTTCTGTAGACCAAATGGCTGGGAGTCTGGTGCTGAATTTTTGTGTGCAAGCTACACTTAGGAAGGACTAGCAGTGTTCAAAATTTCAGGACCAACAGATAAGTCTACAGGGTACTTGCTATACAAAGTGCTATACTGACCAGAATTGCAAAATAATTTCTATAGGAGAACTGTTGTACTGAACTTGCTCATCTCATTGCATGGGATCATGTGCCATGACTCCATTGTTTAGCACAAAAAGTTTCAAGGCAAATGGGTAGGCAGAAGTGAGGTTAGCTTCATCCAGGAGGGGGAAACAGGGCAATTTCCTTTAGAGAAAAGGAATTTTTGGCTTAATAAAATTTGGGAAAGGTCATGAATGATCATGACTTGATCATGGCTATGGGGAAGGAGGGTCTAGGGGTCACTTGGTCCAAAAAATAAAATTTAGACCCTAGTGAGCAAGGCCAAAAGAGTTTGCAACTCAGGCAAATAAAATCCAAATCCAGAAAATCAGAAGAAATCAAATGCAAATAAAAAGGGCCAAAAACCAGGGTGTCACAAACCTACCCCCCTTAGGGTAAATCTCGTCCTCGAGATTTGGTTGCTCAGGGAACAGATAAGGATATGCGGATCTCAGAAATTCTTCTCTTTCCCAGGTAGCTTCTGCCTCAGTGTGGTGATCCCATAATACCTTATAGAACCGTATCACTTTACTGCGGGTGGTCCTTTCCATCTCATCCAAAATTTTGACAGGTTTCTCTTCATAGGTCAGATCTTGTGTCAGTTCCGACTCCTGCACATCCACTTTCTTTACTGGTGGTGCGATGCACTTGCGTAGCTGAGATATGTGGAACACGTCATGGACGTCGGACATCTCAGGTGGTAGTTCCAGCTGGTATGCCACCTTTCTCTTTTTAGCCACTATTGGGAATGGCCCGATGTATCTTGGAGCAAGTTTTCCTCGGGTATTGAATCTTCTCACTCCTTTCATTGGGGTTACTCGGAGGTACACGAAATCACCGGGCTCAAAGTTCACTTCGCGATGCTTGTTGTCATAGTAGCTCTTTTGTCGGGACTTGGCGGCTTTCAGGCGGTCCTGAATTCCCTTGACTTGTTTTTCTGCCTCAAGCATTAGGTCGGTGCCGAATATTCGACTGTCCCCTGTCTGGGACCAGTTTAAGGGGGTACGACACTTCCGTACATACAATGCTTCAAAGGGTGACATCTTGAGGCTGGCCTGATAGCTGTTATTGTACGAGAATTCCGCATATGGTAGGCAGTCCTCCCACTTAGAGCCGTGGGCCAATACGCATGCCCTGAGCATGTCTTCCAGTATTTGGTTTACCCGCTCCGTCTGACCATCCGTCTGCGGGTGATAAGCGGTACTATGCTTCAATGCGGTCGCCAAGGCTTGGTGAAGACGTTGCCAGAATGCAGATGTGAATGTGGACCCTCTATCTGAGGTGATTGTCTTTGGTATGCCATGCAGACTGACGATTCGGGACATGTACAGCTCTGCCAATTGGTTGGCTCGGTAGGTGGTTTTCACTGGGATGTAGTGGGCCACCTTGGTGAGCATGTCCACGATCACCCAGATGGAGTCATGGCCCCTGGCGGACCTTGGAAGTCCCACGACAAAGTCCATGCAGATGTCATCCCACTTCCATTGCGGAACATGCAGGGGTTGCAACAGTCCCGCGGGCTTCTGATGTTCCGCTTTAACTCTGTTGCAGATGTCGCAGCAGGCACGTAGTAGGCGATATCCTTTCGCAGCCCGGGCCACCAGAATATGGCCTTCACGTCTTTGTACATCTTGGTACCTCCTGGGTGGATTGAGTATGCTGACTCGTGTGCCTCTCGCAATATTTGCTGCCTCAGGTTATTCTGGTCGGGTACACAGATTCGGCCTTTGAACCACAGCACTTCTTGTTCATCCGTGTGAAAGTGTTCAACTTTTCCTTCACGAATCTTCTCCTTGATGATGCGAACTTCCGCATCTTGGGTTTGAGCTTCCTTGACTTCTGCGACAAGGGTTGGTGTGACCTCCAGAGTTTTGGTGGTCATTGAGTCACACAACACTAGGTTGAGTTGAATGACTTCCTTGCGCAGCTCTGGGTGCAGCCTTCCCCAGAGTGCGTTCACTGAACTTGGCTTCCGGCTGAGAGAATCTGCCACCATGTTGGCCTTCCCTAGGTGATAGTTTATCCCGAGGTCATAGTCCTTGACCAACTCGAGCCATCTTCTTTGCCGAAGGTTGAGGTCGGGTTGGGTGAAGATATATTTGAGGCTTTTCTGGTCGGTATACACTTCGCAACGCTGGCCGATGAGATAATGCCTCCATATCTTCAAGGCATGCACCACAGCGGCTAGCTCCAGGTCATGAGTGGGGTAGTTGACCTCATGTGGGCGTAGCTGCCGGGAGGCATATGCTACATCCTTTCCTTCTTGCATCAGTACGCACCCAAGACCGAGCCTGGAGGCATCGCAGTACACATCAAACCCTTTGTGGATATCTGGCAGAGTCAAGACGGGGGCGGAGGTTAATCTTGCCTTCAGTTGTTCAAAACTGTCATCACATGCCTTGGTCCAGACCAATTTCTGATTCTTCTTCAACAACTCAGTCAACGGCTTGGCTATCTTGGAGAAGCCTTCAATGAATCGGCGATAGTAGCCCGCCAATCCCAGGAAGCTTCGGACTTCAGTCACGGTGGTTGGCGGCTTCCAGTTCAATACATCGGTTACCTTGCTGGGATCCACTGCCACACCTTGTGCTGTCAGGATGTGCCCCAAAAATCCTACCTCCTTTAGCCAAAACTCGCATTTGCTGAACTTGGTGTAAAGGCGGTGAGCTCGCAGTCGTCCCAGTATAACACGGAGATGTTGCTCATGCTCTTCTTCATTTTTGGAGTATATGAGTATGTCATCAATGAACACCACCAAAAATTTGTCCAAGAAATCCATGAAGACTTTGTTCATCATCCCCATGAAGTAAGCTGGGGCATTCGTCAACCCAAACGACATGACCGTGAATTCATATAGGCCATATCGGGTGGTGAATGCCGTCTTGGGAATATCTTCCTTCCGGATCTTCAACTGATAATAGCCGGTGCGAAGATCTATCTTAGAGAACACTTGGGCTCCCTTCAGTTGATCAAACAAATCATCAATGCGGGGCAGCGGGTACTTGTTCTTGATGGTGACTTCATTTAGCAGGAGGTAGTCAACACACATCCGCAGAGTACCATCCTTCTTCTTGACGAAAAATACGGGCGATCCCCATGGTGAGGTGCTGGGGCGGATATACCCATTTTGTAATAGTTCATCTAGCTGCTTCTTCAACTCGACCAGTTCGGTGGATGGCATTCGGTAGTACTTCTTGTATATTGGGGTTGTACCGGGGACAATCTCAATAACAAACTCCAGTTCTCTGCCTGGTGGCATTCCTGGCAACTCTTCTGGAAACACATCTGGAAATTCCCCGACCATTGGTATCTTGCTCATCTCTGTTGTGGTGACCTGACACACGGTTACCTCCTTCTTGCGTGGCATTCCCACGGCAGTGAATCGGGTTGCTTTCCCTTCTGGGTTTACCAAACTCACTATTCTGGTCTTGAAGGCGAGATGAACGTCATGTTGGGTGAGCCAATCAACGCCGATTATTGCATCAATCCCTTTTAATTCCAGCAGCATCAGAGAGGCCGGGAACTTGACCCCATATATCTCTATTTCCAGATCCTTGCATACCGTTCTTGCCCTGAGCATTCCTCCAGGGGTTTTGACCACTACCGGTTCATCTAGAAAAGAAATGGAAAAATTGTTTTGGGTGGCAAAGCCCCGTGAAAGAAACGAATCGGTTGCCCCAGAATCAAATAGAATATCCGCGGGTATGTTATTTATAGGAAACATACCAACGAATACGTCGGGGGACTCGCGGGCTTCGTCGGCCGAGATGTGGTTGACTCGGGCCTGGCGGTAGTTGTTCTGGCCTCCCATGTTGTTGACTTGCGGTGCCGGTTTCCCCGTCTTGTTGGTGCACTGCTTGGCGTAGTGTCCTGGGTTCCCGCAGTTGAAACAGGTACCGTTCCGCATACAATCTTCCCTCACTTGGTTGCTGACAAAGGGCTTCCCTTGGATTGCCGGCTTGTTAGTTGCGGCATTGCCATTGTTCCAGGAGGGCTTGAAGTTTGTTGGGGCGGGTTGGGAAGCGGCCTGTACCACACCTGGCTTCTGAGCGGAGGGTTCATATGGGGCCTTCTTTGCTTCATGCTTCCTCTTGCGGTCATCATATGCCGCCTTGAGCTCGATGACAGACTTGTACTCACGTTCTGCAATGAGTGCCTTGTTGACCAGAGTCTAGAAGTCTGGAAAGTCCAGCATGCTGAGCTGACAGCGAAGAGTGGGACTAAGTCCTCCAAGAAAGCGGTCCACCTTCCTTTCTTCAGTTCTCACGTCATGGATGGAGTACCTTGCCAGATGGTTGAACTTGTTCAGGTACTCGCTCACTGTCATGCTGCCTTGGGTGAGAGCAAGGAATTCCCTCTGCTTGGTCTTCAACACTCCGGAAGGAATGTGATAGGTGCGGAACTTCTCCTTGAACCTTTCCCATGTGATGTCTTCTCCTGCGGGCCACACAGCCTTGGTGTTGTCCCACCAAATGGCGGCGGAACCCTCAAGGTAGTGGTTAGAAAAACGGACCTTGTCTTCCTCATCACAGCGTGCTATCTCCAGTTTATTTTCCATAGTCCTCAACCAATCATCTGCCTCAAGGGGGTCTGTGGCTTCGTTAAAGTCTGGTGGACGGGCGCGCTGAAAATCTGACAGCTTGGAGCGTGACCCTTGATTCTGATTCTGTCCCATAATATTCTGCATTCCTCTCAGCAGTTCCATGAGATCATGATTCCTCCTTTCTTCAAACATTCTGATGATCTGGTCTGGGGTTGGTGCTTGTGGCGGATGAGGTGGTAGATGCTCGGGTGACAATCCATCTTGCCTGGCGGATCGACGACGAGGGGTGTCGTCATCACCAGATTGGCTGCCTTCACCACGCCGCATCCTATAAATGTTCCCAACATAGAGCACCACAATCATGAGGAACCGCAAGGGGGGAAAATAGGCGAAGTGACGGCAACACAAGAAGGAACTCAAAAACTCCGAGAGGCGGTGGGCGGTGACTATCTGAATCCCTTGCAAAAAAAAAGCAAAAGAATCCAGCGGCCACCAGAACGCTCTTGACAACTTGGATCTGGGGCATTTGCTGGGGTAGCTCACCCCTTGCTCAAGACGGCTGCAAAACAGCTCAGAACTTGGAACAAAAGTGATAAGAAGAGATCAGCGATCCTCCTAAGTCGGCCGAAAATCAGCTCAGAGCATAGGGTCTCTACTGCGAAAAGAAATTCGACAGCTGCCCGAGACGGCTGCAAAACAGCTCAGAACTCGGGGGCAGTGTGAGAAAAAGAAAGCGGAGGTCCTCTAAGTTGGCCGAAAATCAGCTCAGAGCATAGGGATTCCACTGTAAGAGAAAGAAACTCAACAGCTGCCCGAGACGGCCGCAAAACATCTCAGAACTCGGGGGCAGTGTGAGAAAAAAAATAAAGGAGGCATCCACCCCGGACGGCCGACCAAGTATCAGCTCAGAACCAGGCGTGGTGCCGTCAGCTGGAAAAGCGAGCAAGGGTTCGTCCGAGTCACCTACATCAAAGCAGAGGGACGGAAAATATTAACAACAGAACTCTAAATAAGAAGCGAAGCAACCTCACACTCATACATCACATCATGACTGCATACATGGCGACTAACATAGGTAGCATAACTAGAACTGCTCACATGGCAGTTAACACCATGCATTACATAACAGTAAACATAACATCCTGCTGCTCGAATTTACTCTAGTCGCGGCGGTCGTCAGAGTCATCGGAGCTGTCCTCGGAGCCGGAGCTAATCACGTGAATCGTGCTGCGAGAGGAAGAACCAATGAAACAACGATTACGAGGAGGCTTCTCCTCAGAAGAATGAGAAGGGTGCGGACTAAGCATCGGAGCAGCTGGGGTGGCAACAAACGTGGACCACTCCTCTATGGTCTCGTGTCGAGTGACAACCGGAACATCAGGAGGCACTGAAGGAGTCTGCAGGGTGAGAGTAGTGGGTGGAGCTGGCGCCGGAACAGGTGGAGAAGGTGGGGGAGGTGGTGACTGGACATTACTAAGGGATGCGAGCGCCTCCCGGGAACGAGCCAACTCCTCCGCAAGGCTGACGATCAACTCATACTGAGCGACCGCGTAGCGAGAGAGATGGACGTCCGGACGATCGCACGCTGAGTCTGGTGGAAACAGAACATGGCCCGTGGGGGTCATGGTGGGGTAGTGAGAAAGACCTGGGTGAGTCTGCATCCTGACTTCCTGCTGACGCAAGTCGACGAGAGCAGCCATGGAAGCATAGAAGACATCCTGCTCAGGTGTGGAAGTGGGCCCTCCCGTCGCGGAACGAGAAAGGCTGCCAACCATGGAGCTCGTGAACAGGAACACCTCAGCTCGATACTCGTGCACGAAGTCAGCCAGCTTCTCACGGTACACCTGGAACACCGGGTCTTCTCCCTGAGGGTACAGCCGAAGCCAAACTCGGTGGAGCAGCGCCGGAAAGCTTGACGGTGACGGGTCGTACTCAAAGGGAAAAGGAACAGGTTCCATCTACACTCACAAGGTTAGCCATTAGTAATAAAATCATTGCATCTATATGCCATGTATGCAGCAATCAAGTTGCAAGGATCAGGTAAGCTTCTAAACTACCATTTTCTAGCGCACGGCCTATCTAGCGTGTCCTACAGTCAGCACGGCTCTGATACCAATCGTTGTGGCACCCCGGCTCAGAGCGACCGGTTTACCTTACATTGCCAGCCCAGAGATCAAGTCTTCTGGCAATGTTCAACATATTGGTATAGAAACGACCGCTTCATTTATGGTAGATGCGGATACAACAGTTCGGGGATACAAATTACTTCGAGGCATGGCGGCACAGGGTGTGCGGCAACTCTATGTGCATTATTTATGTCACATCTCGGGCCTCGCTTTGACGAAGAACACTACGGCAGCGGAACGACGGGGTGATGGAGCTCCATTCCACCGGGACACTGCTGGGACACGGCCTAGTTCGCGAAGTACGGCACAATCAACTCTTCAGGTGCAGCTTCTTCTGCATCTGGCATGACACGCCAGGTCAGTACATTGAATGTACTTGCAAGCACACAATAATCAAGACATAAAGAGCACATATGAACAAGGCATGATTATAAACATGGTAAGTATGAGTGCATGGCAAGTTAAACTTTAGTGCATAGTCCACAACTTACGATCACCACATGACCGTGAGCCTTACCTTCGAGTCCTCCCGACTCGATACCGGGTCACATCAGGACCACTTACCAAACGGTTCAACCTTTCAACATTTTAAGATTATTATTGCCAAATTCTTGTTGACCTCGTGTGACCTAGTACGAACTGTGTCCCATGACCGAGGACGCGACTATTCGAATAGATTTTGACTCTGCAGAGTTTGTGCACTTTCACCACACATGGAGTTCCTCCTCCGCTCAAAACCCCCGGAACCTGTCCCACAGGATCCTTGGAACCAGCCCCGTGAGTAGTGATCTAGACATCCCCAACGAGACCGGTATACCGCGTGTCCCCCTTACCGCATCACCGACATACTTACACAAGTCATGTCCTGGGTAGCCCGGTGTCATCCCGACACTGACCATCGCATGACTCCAACCATCGCGTGGCCAAAATTTGTCCCAAATGGGGACGAGTACCCATAACCATACTAGCTGTCAAGGCTACCGCCGTTTACCCGGCCAAGGCAACTGCCGTGCGTAGCCCTCCCACTTTGGTGAATACGCGTAAGGAATGCCCACCGGTAGACCGCATCAAGACCTGCCCGCACAGGAAAATGTGGCTGCACGAAAAAGAGCTCGGTTCGGTGGCACTTAGTCAACGTTCAGAGTAGGTGTATGAGCATAACAACATTTTTTTCTTATCATGAGCATGCAATACGGTAACATGGCATGAATCAAAGGTAAGATAACTAACATGGCAGGACATGATCTATATGAACATAATATGCACACCTTCTTCATAACTTATCTACCATGACCAAGATGTGAATCTTCTAGTGACATGGAAATGATCAGAGAACATGGCATGAATCAATATTTCACTTGGCATGGCAGTAGAAATTTAATTAGCAAATTAAATCAAGCATAAAAACCAATTTAAGGCTTCAAATGAACAAAATCCGACTCAAGCTTCTCATGACCAGAATATTGTGGCTTGCCTTGGTCAAGTGGTGTGTCCTGGAACTCCTGGTCTCTTGCAAGCTCCTGGTCAACTTCTGCAATAAAATAAAAGTGGCAAAGCAATTTAGGTCCAATGCATAATTTCTCTGTCCAGTGGACCTACACGGGGAGTCAAGCCCCCAAACTTTGCCAACTTAAAGAGGAGATCAAGAAAAAAATTTAGCAAAAAGAATCAACTCATTTGGCCTTGTGGTTTAGGAGTTATTCATGGTCAAAGTTTGGTCAAAATCCATTTTTAAATAATTAAAAATGAATTTAATTGATTTTCCTGGGGGGTGGCCACGTCTAAGGCATATTCTGGAGAATACACCTCCACTCTTACCGCTTCGGGCTGGCCTGTGAGGCTGCCAGTGGGCAAGCCCTTGCAGGTTTAGAAGGCGAGGGGCAGAACAGAGCAGGGCGGGCTCCGGTGACGGTGTTCACCGGCGGCGAGGCCTCCCCGGCGACGGAGGATTGCACGGCTGGAAGGGGCTGGGTGAGGAGGCTCTTCCCGTACCCGTAGCTTGGAGAATGGTGGTCGGACGACGAGGGGGTCTTCTTCTCAAGTGGACGGCGGCGGAGGGAGGTCGACGGGGTCAAGCTACACTGCAAGATGGACCACGGCGAGCGGCGGGTTAGCTACGCCAGAGAGAAAGAAGTCTAAGGAAAGAGGGCGTTGTGCCCTGGGAGCACCAGAGGAAGGGGGAGACGGTGGAGCTCCTTCCGGCGAGCTCCGGCGAGGATCTCGTGCCAGGGCCTCCCCGGCGGGCTTCTTCCGTGCTTGCGCGCAATTCGAGTGAGGTGGGGGTGGTAGGTGTGGTCTGAGACGAGCCGGGGGCTCTAATATCTAGAGCTCACCGGGGTTCACGTGCGGGCGTCGTCGGACCGAGAAGCAATGGCGCCAGGCGAAATGCCGAGGGGATAAGGGGGCTTCGGCGAGGTTTGCGGAGGCGTGGCGTCGCTGCAGCGCGGGCAGGCTTGTTCTGAAGCTCTGCGTTGCTGGGGCGACGGGACAGGTCGTCGGTGGGAGCTCTGCGGCTCTGGATTGCCGGGACAGATGGCTAGCAGCGGCGCGAGGGGCAAAGAGATGTTGTGCAGACTTGCAGGGGTGGAGCACGATGCGCGGAAGCAGCCACGGCTAGGGCGGCAAGCGTGCTGGTACAGTGGCGGCCCGTGGGTCTGCGGCGGAGGAACAGTGCGGCGACGGCGAGCTTCCGGCGGGCTGGGTGGCGCTGGGCTGGGTGAGGTGTCGTGCGGAGGCTCTGCAGAGCTCGTGGACAAGGAGGCGCGGCTCAGGGCGCTCGTTTTGCGAGGTGCCCCTGGCGGCCAGGCCACGGGCACTGCCACTGGCATGGCCAGAGCGCGCGTTTGGCAGACAGTGAGCATGCTCACCCCGTGCACTCGTGCACTGGGGGCTGCCACTGCTGTGCAAACATGTCTGGCAGGTGCAGTGAACGTCCAGGAGTTGATCTGGGCGCCTGGGTGCAGTTGGTTTGGTCAGATGTGGATGTGAGGTTCAATTAGATGTTTCTGCATCAAACTTTGGCAGGTTCTGTAGACCAAATGGCTGGGAGTCTGGTGCTGAATTTTTGTGTGCAAGCTACACTTACGAAGGACTAGCAGTGTTCAAAATTTCAGGACCAACAGATAAGTCTACAGGGTACTTGCTATACAAAGTGCTATACTGACCAGAATTGCAAAATAATTTCTATAGGAGAACTTTTGTACTGAACTTGCTCATCTCATTGCATGGGATCATGTGCCATGACTCCATTGTTTAGCACAAAAAGTTTCAAGGCAAATGGGTAGGCAGAAGTGAGGTTAGCTTCATCTAGGAGGGGGAAACAGGACAATTTCCTTTAGAGAAAAGGAATTTTTGGCTTAATAAAATTTGGGCAAGGTCATGAATGATCATGACTTGATCATGGCTATGGGGAAGGAGGGTCTAGGGGTCACTTGGTCCAAAAATAAAATTTAGACCCTAGTGAGCAAGGCCAAAAGATTTTGCAACTCAGGCAAATAAAATCCAAATCCAGAAAATCAGAAGAAATCAAATGCAAATAAAAAGGGCCAAAAACCAGGGTGTCACATTTGTAGAGTTCATGCAATGTGTACCTGCTGTTTACACTTGACATGTATGCTGCGTGTATGATTATAACATCCATGTCTTAGTGTGGGGTTCGATAGCTTAGTTGTGTTCTTGTCGGCGGTCTTTTATACACCAAGTGGCCCTTAGATGTGCGCAGCTTGGGGCGTCGCGATGCGATTGCTCGTGACTCTGTCACGTGGCACACTTTTTTGTATGATTGAGCCCGCCCGAGACCCCAAGTAAGTGATCGGGCTGGAGTCTGTTTATGTAAGTGTTATAATTCAATCGATAATATGGTTGAGGCGACTTGTCTATGAGTATGGGATTTCACCACCCATAATCATTTAGACTTGTGAGCGGGCGATGAGGACCCATCTCAGTTAATCATCCGGCCTGGATGGGATGCCCCTCACGTACGATGCTTTCCGAGAGTGTTCTGTGCTTGGCCTTGTCTGCTTAGACAAGTGGGTACGACTCTCGACTCTCCATATGATTGAGTTGTGACTGGAATTACATACGCATATTCCGTGTCCCGACAAACTTGGTATCAGAGGAGGACTATCTGTAGGATTATCAAACCTTGGTCGAAGTCCAGTCTAGCATTCTATAGTTATATAGTTACTTGGGTATAAAGGGAACAACATAAGGCTTCCTTTTCTCCTTTCCCTCATCAATCTAAGTTCTGAGTCACCCTCATGTTGTTCTACGGGAAGATAGGACTAGGATCATCTATGTCTTTTACTAGGACATCTCGTTGATTGCTTCCTTTTAGCCGTAGCAAGTTGTGTTCGGTTGTCTAGAGTTGTGGTGCTTCCTGTTTTGAACTTCTTATGTAAGTGTTGTTGAAATGTTGTGAGGATTTCCATTTCTCTTGCAATTACAGCCGTTATGCTGTCCGAGTCATCCCAAGTTTCTTCATAATCTGATGCATTTGCAAAATCCTTTCCTCTATTTCGATTGTCCTTCTTTTGAATATGCAAAATCCTTTCCTGTTTTGGCTCTGTTATGACTTGTTTGAAATATTCAAATGTTATATAAAATATCCACTACCATTGAATCTTGGTCTACTGACTTTTATGAAAGTTATAAAATTGCATGCAAAATTTTTGGGCCAAGTTTAATTTCCACATTGTTTTGGGATTTTATTTTTATTGGGATGAATTTGATCAAGCCATGATCAAGGGTGATCATTATCAGCATAATCATGATGACTTGGTAATTAGCAAGGTGATCAATGTAAAGTGACACCCGGGGTGTTACAAATCTCCACCACTACAAAGAATTCTCGTCCTGAGAATAAAAAGGTAGTGGAAGGGGTAAACCTTTGGTTTCGTATTCTAGCGAATCTTCTGGTGCATGTTGCCCTTCTCGAAGCAGTTATTCCTTCTTGTTGACTTCTTCATTTCTTTGCATCATTGCATATCGACGAGTTGTTATCCTTCCTGCGGTGGCTTCATCGTACTTACCTATAGGCTAGGAGTTAAAACTTAAGGGGTCGGATCAGTACAAGGTTAATCAACCGAGGTTGTCCAAGGGAATGGGGGTACAAAGTGTCTCATGAGTTACGCTCAAGGAGACACATCGAGAGAAACAAAAGAAGGCATGAGAAGTTTTCAAGTGGATATGCAAGCATTCATCGATGATAACGGAGGATGAAAAGGGGTCCAGAGCATCAGGCATAAGCACTGAGTCTGATATCAAACTGAATATCATAAGGTAGAGGAGTCATGAGTTGCATACGAGGTCAAGCAAGAGGAATAACCTTGAGGACAGAAAGGTACAAAAGATTCAGGTTTCCATCCTGTGGAACTGTGGGTTATGGGCCCACATTGAATAAGAAGGGTGGTGACAAACCATGTGATCAAGTTGCAAGGTAAGTCAGAGAACAACTTGTTAGCTATGTCGGCAACAATGTCGGTACCAAGGGCAAGGGACGAAGAGAACCATTTTCCTGCTCGTTAAGACGAGGCGGGCCAATTGGCAAAGTTCTCATCCATCGGTGGTCACCGAAAAGTCATCAACAATAGTAACATGTTGTACGGACAAAGTAGTACACCGAAGTGTTTACATCAGCAGGGAATTATCACTGCTCGGATAATTTATATCCAAAGAAATGTTAAACAGACCAATGGAAGGGAAAATGTGAATATACACAAGTATTAGGGGTATATCCTTCCCAAGGGAAAGCAGAGCACGATATACATGACCAAGTTTGTATTGGCATGGAGTCAAAGGAGGTTGTCGACGATAACAAAAATCATCGAGGGGCAAGGATGACATTTCTCACCATGAATTCAATTAGCACTTGGTAGAAGCCAAGATGTCGATGATGCCCATGACACATCATGCCAAAAGGTTTCAAGAAAATACAATCAAACAATGGCGACATCAAGCAAAAGGAATGGTGAAGCAAAAGTATTCGATGTTCCCGGTTGACGACAACCCAGAACCATGAAGTGGCTATGACAGGGATAGGCATTGTTTCATCACAATTCATAAGATGTAGTGCAAAGGCATGATATCCTCGAGATAACAGGGGTAATACTCGTAAGGTAGAATGGTGGATCATAGGTGTAGAAGAATTTCCATCAAGGGGACAATTACTTTTACTAGAAGCTTTCATGATATGTTCTACATAGTATCCATGGGCATGAACACAAGTTCAAGGTCGACTCCCACTTCTTTACTGCATAACCTTTCAATCACTTCTCGCTCACATAAAGGTGGTAGGATTACAAACTCATCTAACGGAAGGCCAGTAGAGTATAACCTGCACAACATTCGGGTTTACGTAGAGTAGGGGAAGCATAGGGTCAACCCAACGGGACATTTCATGAAACTATACAACCAACAACAGTAGTAAAGAATACAAGTCTGAAAGCAGAAGGCTAACGACACAGAGTAGATGATACCATTCGCAAGAGGCATCTGGTATCAGGGGAAATTCGTCAATGAATTAGGACACAAGGGAGCTGTAGGTAGTAATCCACCAAAAAGGTCAGGTGGTATACCGAGAGTCTGGTGTAAGTATCAGTACTCAACCATAAGAAGAAATAATGCAAAGACATCGGAGATAGAAGCATCTGAATATTTTAATGCTTAATTTCAAAGAAACTATGATCTCTAGAAGGAAGGATCGGAAGCAGACGCTCCGATCATAAGATGAGTAAGTTGAATGAAACTGGACGGACAATCAATCAAGGTTTGATTTATCAAGATCCATCTCATGTCTGGAATGACGCCTGAGCCGGAAAATGAATTCATAGGGATCAACGGATGATTGTGTGCACTAGCACACACGATGATTCAACAAATCAGAATAGCAATGCCAAGGGAGGTCATCAAAGTCTACAAGACAAACGGGATTAATCATAGTGCAAGAAGGTAAGAAGAATCTCCAAAGCAGTAGGCTGACGAGGATTGTCGCGAGATCGAATAGTATTTCAAGGTATTTTCGGAATCACAGGAACCACTTAGGATGAACGGATCCTCGATAAATGTGAGGAATTATCCGCAGGGTGAAAAGAAGTTGCAAGGAAGTAGGCTCAAAGGATTCCCGAAACAACGGAAAGTATTTCGATGCATCTTGTGAACACAAGAGCAACTGGGATTGAATGGATGAACGAAAGGTGTATGTGGTTATACATACGGCCTTATCGGTGGCAGGGAATTATAAAAGTGATCTACACATATGGTCTTTGGAATTTTGTCGGAGAGTAATCTTCAGAATCTTCTCGTGAAGCAAGCAATCATCTGTAATGAGCGGCTCTCCGGGAGGAAGTAGTCACGAGAACCTAATGTCAGAGTTAGCTAAATCTTTAACCCGAAAGAGAAGAGAGATCAGAGACCCAGAGTAAGGGTACGGAGAAAAAGATCCTAATACCATCCCAGTTTGCGACGTGGGCTGATAACACACACGACTCTTTTAGTAAAGTAGTTTTTGTTTGTCTAGACTCGACTTCGACCAAGGAGTTGGAAGGGGGTTACCTATAGGAAGTCGGCTCTGATACCAACTTGTGACGCCCCCAAAATCCAATCGTGTATAGTAATCGTGCACGCAAGGTACACGATCAAGATCAGGGACACACGGTAAGATATCACCACACAACTCTACAAATAAAATAATACAAGTTGTTTAATACAAGCCAGGGGCCACAACGGCTCGAATACAACAGCTCGAGAGCACAAAGTTAGTGGAAGAAATAGTATCTGAGTACAGAAACAAGAATACAAGGTTGCCTTAAGAAGGCTAGCACAAATAACAACAGATCGAAAAGGCGAGGCCTCCTGCCTGGGAACCTCCAAACTACTCCTGGTCAATGGGGAACTCGACGTCGTTGAACGCATCGGGGATCTTAATGTTGCGGTGGTCGGCATCGGGGATCTCCTGCTCCTGGAATTCGCGGCTCCAACATCGACTGCAGCGGCCGATCAGGAAAAACAAAAGGGGGAAATAAATCAAGGGTGAGTATCTAGCATACCCGCGAGTCTTACGTCCGTTACTAAGCATTTATGCATTTTTATCAAATGGAAAGGGGAGGCTGTATATAGTGGACTGCAAGGTAGAAATCAGAATAAGGATAAGAAGTTAGGCCTATCGAAGACTAGCATCTTCTGACGAGTCTTGCAGCACAAGAAGAGAACATCCAACGGTTTATATAAAGCATAAAGTAACAATGAAGCAGAAGTTGCTGCAACATTGTATAATAGTAAGTTGTAATGATTAATAATAATAATGCCTCTCAGTTCCCCTCCTCGACTTCCCTGCGAGGAAGAAAACCTGGAACCATACAGTTTAATAGTAGTAGTTTGTAGTGGTAAGATCCAGCTTCAGCATAAAGCGTCATGTTACCGTGGACACGACTATTCAAATAGATTATACTCCCTGCAGGGGTGCACTACTGTTCAGCCTGCACGCTCGGATCTCCAGGGTGGCGGGAACCTTGTTAGGGAACGCTCCACCAAAGCTATCCGTCACGGTGCAGCCTATCCTAGGCTCAGCAGAGAGGCCATCCATCGGACTATATCCTATGCACTCAGGGGTCTAGGTCCCTCACCCTTCCGCGCTCCTGAACGGTACGAGACTGACCGGTGAAGCAAAAGAAAATCCAAATACACCTGCTGCAGTAAAGAAGACAACACCGCTTCCTGGCTATTAGCCCATGGTACTGCTGACGTCTGAAGAGCTTTCGGACAAACTACGACGCAGGGAAGCCCATAAGTCCTTATCCCACGTGAATGTAGTGCGTACAGACCAACGGGCCTTTCAAGTCATCCACCAAACCATTTAGCAATTTAATATTATCTCGCAGACAACCGTTATCGCTGTCTAACTAACAACACAACGGACAACGAAAAGCAACAAGGACAACCAGTAACGTCGGGGCCTGCCTTGTCGTCCCGTCAAAGCGTGCGGTTACCAACAAGGTGAACCGTCTCCTTACCTTGTCTCGCATGCGTCTTGGTAGAGCTCGACTTTTCGTGGTTTGGTAACTCTCGCGAGATACGAGCAGGGGCCAAGCACGCCAGTAACGTCGGTCGTACCCTCCCCGTCGTTCCCAACGCAATACCGCTCGCGGGAACCGTTGGGTCGCCCGACTCTTACCTTTAAGGACAACCGTTGCTCAGGTACCTAGAGCGGCTATATAGAGTCAGCAACGAGTGGAGTACAAGGATTACTCCTTGATAGCTAACACTTGATGGTGGATCGGGAGAGCAGAACTAGGGGGCCTTAGGCGGTGTCTGCATTGTACCGTACCTGTTGCAGTTATAGTATTGTATCTGTGTTCACTCACCAGAGAGTCACGGCCCGCTATCTAATCCTAGCTAACAATGCACGGGGCTCACTGCTGAATATTGCATAAATATTAATATGAATCATAGGATAAAGGAAGGTACATCAAGGGACGACAAAAACAGGCTATGCATTTGAATAGGATTGTAATCGTAGTAGCAGCAGTAACCATGCCTAGTGCAAGAAATGTACGGAAAAGATAGGCGATATCTGGGCAAGAGAATGGATCTTCTTGCCTGGAATCTCGACGGTAGGGGTACGGTCGTCAATGCAGTAGTCGATCACACAAGCGTCGACATCGGTCGCCGAGTCCATCGGACAATAAGAGGGGGGGGGAAAACAATAAATACACGGTAATAATAGCAATACAAATACAAGACATGGCAAACGCAATGTTAACGATGTTCTAACGCAGTGCAAGGTGTATTGCTCGGAGATGGAATTCATCCAGGGATGAACTACCGGCTCCGGGTGATTATCGACAGACGGCCCGGAGGGGGAAGGTTTCCATGTTTGTAGTTTCGTGAATACCTGATAGACGTGTTGATAGTGTATCCGTGATCGTTGATGCATTCCGAACAACTTTTATGTTCAGAACATATCCATCCAGAAAGTTTTACCGGTACCGGGTAATTACCGAATAGACGATCCGAAGGGGGAAAGTCTCGGGTTCGGTATGTTAGAGGGTGTGGTGGTTATGCGGGTAGCGTATTTGTATTTGTTATATTTTTCTGATCAACTTTCATGTATAAAGTTTTTGAATCTGACTTACGGTTTAAAAGATATTGAATTTCCAAATTTAAATCATTTTATAACATTTTCTGAATTTCTTTTAACATTAAAAGCAACATTATCCACAAGTCCCTTTGACTGGTCAAACTAACCAGTGGGACCTACATGTCATAGGGAGGGGCATTTAAATTCCTTTTATTTAATTAACAGATCAAAGGGGCCCACATGTCATACTCTGTTATTATTCTCAAATTTATTTTAATAAAATTAAGCCAGTGGGACCTAGCTGTCTCAGAGCCATTTACCTAACAGTTTTCTATTTTGTTTTAAACTTTTATTAAGATGTGGGGTCCATCTGTCAGGGGGTGCTTAACTTATTTTTAGATATAAATAATTCTTAACCATGGCCTTGGACCCACAAGTCATAGTCCCAGGGGGGTTGCAACCCACAAGCCAGAGGGCGCGCTGGCCATGGCATGGTCCGGCTTGATGCCGACGAGCTCCGTCCAGGGCGGACCTGGGCGCACGAGGGGGGGCAGGGACGCGGCAGGCCGACGCGCAGCATGGCGCGGCCGCACGCTGCCGAGCGAGCAGCAGCTCCATGATGTCTACGCACGCTTCTATTCTTGTAGACTATGTTGGGCCTCCAAGCGCAGAGGTTTGTAGGATAGCAGCAATTTCCCTCAAGTGGATGACCTAAGGCTTATCGAACTCAGGGAAGTAGAGGTTGAAGATGGTCTCTCTCAAGCAACCCTGCAATTAAGATACAAGAAGTCTCTTGTGTCCCCAACACAACTAATACTACTAGGAGTTGTATAGGTGCACTAGTTCGGCGAAGAGATGGTAAAATATGGGTGATAGGTGTGGCAAAACAAAGTAATATAATTCTGTAATAAAAAGTGCAGCAAGAAAACAAGTGATAAACGTGAGCACAAACGGTATTGCAATGGTGGAAACAAGGCCTAGGCTTCATACTTTCACTAGTGGCAACTCCCAACAACATTAACATAGTCTAATCACATGATATTTCCTCTAAAACATGCAATGGAGACGTACTCGGAGGTCATTCCTTTGTGGTCAAGAGAGGACGAGAATTATGTAGGGCTACAAAAGCACACCTCAGAGTTCGTAGTTCTCAATCTATGGATTTCCCAATGTCACCGCGGCCATCCAAAGAGAGTACCACAATCACCACAACATATCTCAAGGATAGTCAAAGACAAGCAACAAGAGACTCTCAATCTTCAATCAACACACAAAAGAGTAAATCACACATGATAATATTCTTCTAACCCATGTCCAATAGACCGATGTCACCATGGTCTCGGGGATTATACTAGATAAGATCAAGTGAGTACATCAATCCAATACATAGAGGAAGGGGAAACATCATGGGATCACCCTAGATTAACATAGCCTATGATCACAATGAAGATCACATCATGGGAGAGAGAGAAGAACACATAGCTACTGGTAGAAACCTCAGCCCCGAGGAGGAACTACTCCCGCTTCATGGAGGGAGGAAACGTCGATGGAGATGAATCCGGGGGCACTTCCCCGTCCCGGCAGGGTGCCGGCACAGGAATTCTGGTCCCCCGAAGCTTGTCGGCGATGGCGGCGGAGATCGGAATTGCTTCTGGAAAAAGTACTTCGATATTAGGGATTTCCTCCGCGGGGGCTAAATATAGGCCAAAGGAGGGGGCCAGGGGGGGCACAGGGCAGCGAGGAGTGTCTATGGCGTGGCCTAGGGGGGAACCGCGCCGGGCACCCTCCTGGGCCCCTGGTGGTGGCCCTCCTGCCATGTCTTGGTTATTCCGGAAGCTTCTGGGACGCAGATTTTTTATATAATTTTTCCAGAATTTTTGGAGCACTTTTAATGGCCGGAAAACCTGAAATACAAAAACAGCAGAAAAAAGGAACTGGCACTGAGGTGCACTGAGTTAATAGGTTAGTCCAAATATGATCAAAAGTGTATGAAAGTTCAAGAAAAACATGGCAAAGTCACACAAATCATGCATGGAGCAAGCAGAAATTATAGATACGTTTGTGACGTATCAACATCCCCATGCTTAATTCCTTCTCGTCCTCGAGTAGGGAAATGATAACAAGCATAATTTTTGTGGCGACATGCCACACAACCATATAAGGATTTTGAAGTAAAGCAATCAAAGCATGCAATTCAATTCAAGTCATAACATGCAAGAGTCTATATTAGCATTGAAACAAGTAACAAAAGAAAATTAGGTGCAAGAGCTCTCGCTGTCTGTGACTCGAATGTCTCCAAATGGTGTTTGCGTGCAAGAAGGGGATATGAGAATACGAGAGAGAAATATATTTGTTGAGAACTCAATCTACTAAAGTTTCACACTTGGTCTTCTTTGGAATCTTATCTTGACTCGTCCCCAGTCCACTAGCCAGGTACAAGTCAATTTGATCCACTCCTTTTCGATATTTTTAGCACTCATGCAATGGATGAGCGTAAGCACGAGAGTTGACACTTAGGATGGCAAAAAGAGAAAGATGGTGGAGGAGGAAGACAAAAATGTGAGAAAGGCTCACATCAATGAGGACAACCATAGGCGAGAGAAGGCCATTGATAGATATGATGTGAGGAGTAGGGATTGCCATGCAACGGATGCACATGTGAGCTAAAAGCTCTCCAAGGGGACTAGTGGGGTGCATCCAACTTGCTTGTTCAAGAAGACCTAGAGCTCGTTTGAGGAGGCTCATCATTGGAATATACAAGCCAAGTTATATAGTGTGAAGGTCCCCACGTAGCTATATGCATGAATGATCATCTCTATGGAGTACAAGGATAAGAGGGAGTACTAGTGTGGATCTTTCAAAAGGATAGTAGTGTTGCCCCTTTCTCCCTTTTTATTTTTCTTTTTCTCTTTTTTTCTATTTTTTGTATTGGTGGCCTCAGTGGCTCTTTCTATTTAACTCTCCTTTGTACGCTTTGGGGTCTTTTGATTTTTCCACTTTGGGATCTTTTCCTCACTGACGGGAAACACTCTAATTTACAATAGGGTATAGAAGATCTTTCACACTTTACAAGGTACTCAAATCATAAAGAAGATGTAGCTATCATGATGTGTGAAATGTATGTCGCTGCCAGTATAGCAGGAACATGCATGACATGAAGATCAAGTCATGAAGAGGTGGATGTTGTATGGCAATATATCTCGGAAAGGCTATGTAAATGCCTTGATAGGTAGGTATGGTGGTTGTTTTGAGAAAAGATATAAGGAGGTTTATGATGACAGAGTGTATCATGCCAAGGGTTTGGATGTACCGGCAAAGGTGGACGCCAACTCTCGGAGTGAGAAGAAGGCAATGCACGGCACAGGAGAGGCTAGCAAATATGAGGAGGTGGAAGTGTCAACTTTCAATACTTACGTTACTCCGAAGAACTCATGCACTTATTGTAGGTAACTCTCAATCTAATAAGGAGGTTCACAAAGAGACAAGTACCCCAAGGATGAGTGTATGGGGGTTTGGTTATCCTTGTGCATCCTCGACTCATGGTACGTGAGTGTACTCTAATATCCGACCCCTCAGAAGAGTAGTGATACATCTAGTAGCTAGAGTTCTCAACTAGTTTTGTAGGTTTTTAAAATAAACACGGATTGCCCAAAATACGACACCTATCACTAATAGGCTAGAGATCTTGACACCACAAGTTCAAACATTACTCACATCAATACCTCAAAACTACTGCAAGTTACTACTAAAATTAAATAGCAACCTCAATTACCTACTTTCAAGACAAGACACAACTCAGTGCGACAACCAACTCTCTTAACAAGATAAACATGAAGACTAAAGAGAGTTCCAGCAGAAAACTAAACAAAAGCCAAGGCTTTTGCTAAAGACAAACTAAAACTAAAACTAAACATGGCAGTAGCTACGAAAAGATAAAGAACACACAACAGCAAAAAGATAGGCATGAAGAATCCTATGATGTGTTCTAGATTTTGAAAGTGGAACGTGTTTCTCTCCCACACAAAGTAAGACGGGATCTAAATTGATATGAACAAAAATCAAAGCTAAAGAAAACTAAAAACTAAACCTAAGAGCGAGACGCTCCAAGCATAGCACATAACGCATGAAGTGATAAAAATATAGTGAGAGGAAGGACGAACTGAAGATTGTTGATGGAGAAGGGGATGCACGGCGGCATCCCCAAGCTTAGAAGCTTGATTCTCCTTGAATATTTATTGGGGATGCATGGGGGCATCCCCAATCTTGAGCGCTTGACACTCCCGAATCTTCTTTCATCATCTTCCATCGCACACTTGAAAACTCCCTTCATACATGACTCATCATAAGCTGATTAGAGAGGTTAGTACCATAATAAATAATTTTTCGCCACTGGATACAAAGATATTCTTGAAGGCCACTGTTTCTCAAGATTGCCAAAAGGTTTTTGCAAAGAAAAATCAAGCTTAAGGTTTGCAAAAGTTAGGAGAGACAAAACGTGGCAGAATCTGTGAAAAACAGAACAGCAGGTAGTAAAGAATTTTTTAGGGGTACTTCTGCAACTCAAATCAAAAAACTCAGAACATACGAAAGTTCCGTGATTGTATAGAGCACGCTGTGTAAAACATTCAGCTCAAAAATATGAAGTGGTGAATTAATCTGATTTTTCCCGTCACGAGGACAGAATCTGTTTTCTGGACAGCATGTCACAACTTTCACTTCCCTTGTCATATGAGGCTATAACTTGGCACAAAGCTTGAAAATAAAGATACAATGATGTTGCTACAATATTAACAATCATCAAGACCACTAATAACAGAAGTAAAAAACTCAAACTAAAGATAACAAGGGTTGTCTCCCTAGAGCTCTTTCTTTATAGCCATAAAGAAAGGCTTAAGATTTTAATGATGCTTTCATAGGAATAAGGAATAAGAGTTGAAGAACAAAAGAGAGAATCAAGAAGAAAATAACAAACACATTTAAGTCTAACATGCTTCCTATGCAAAGGGATCTTGTAGAGAAATAACTCATTGAAGCATAAAGATATTAGCATAGGAATGCAAAATAATTGCAACTTCAAAACCTTCAACATAAAGAGAGGGAACTTGATATTATTGAAATATCTATAAGAATATGTTCCCTTCTCATAATAATTTCTAGTAGGATCATGAATAAAATGAATAATATAAGTATCACATAAAGCATAGTTACCATGATCCACATACAAAAGGGTACTCTTACTCTCCACATAAGCATAATCTTTCTCATTGTTAATAGTGGGAGTAGGACTATCATAAACAACTTGAACACTATAGATTAATTGTGTATTAGGAAGATGGTGTTCAACAAGGGAGTAATTCCCTCCATGATTATGACAAGTTTCATAAGGATAATTTCTCCTTATGTCATAGGTACCTTTATAATCAGTATAGATAGGAGTTAAAACATCATCATAGTAGAGAAGAGCATTATCATTTCTAGCAACTATATTTGTAAATATGTTGTCTTTATTCTTACTAGCAAAAGAATTATCAATTACCACATCACTAATGGGTAAAGGACTTGCAATCCTACCATCCCCAAGCTTAGAGCTTTCCATATCATCACTCTCAGAGTTGGTACCAAAAAGATTTTCAAGATCATAAGTAGCATTATCATCATTTTCCCAATAGAAAAAAGTAATATGCATATCATAATCAAAATCATCTTAAATAGTGCCTACAAACTTAACATCGGGATAATAATGAATGCAATCAAGCTCAACGTCCTCCAAAAATTTCTATCCGTTAGGATAAAAATTGATGCGAGGAATATGCTCAGGCCAGGTTGATACCCATTCTTCTTCCTTCTTTCTCTTGTTCCTCCTCCTCTTCTTTTTCTTCTTCTTTACCTTAGGAGGGAGTGTTTGGAGATGAAGCTTCTGCACATATCCTGGTTTATCATTAGAAATAATAGGGGAAACTTGGGAGAAACTCTCCTTTTTATTAGTAGAAATATAAGAGACATTTTTATACTTTGGTAAAGTTCCCTCCTTTCTAATCTTACTTATGTAATAAATTTCATGGAAATTAAAAACACAATAGAGATGGCAATTTTATAAAGTGTTGTTTATTCCTAAGGCATTAATATCTAGCCAAGAAGTTTTTTATGATAGCTCTTCACACATCAAAAATAACATAAGTTCATCATAAAGATCAGAAGTGATCATGGTATCACACAACTGATTAACAATTATGCTTTGAAAGTTCATGCATTGAAAATTAAAGTGACCCTCTATACAGCAAAGTTCACAAGTAAAAGGATAAAGTTCACACAATTCTCTAGCAATTTCATTTAAATCTTTGACCCAAGTGATTGTTCTTTCATGCTTATGTTGCTTACAATACTTCTCTTCTTCAATCATAGGACTTTCACAAGGTCTATCCACTCCACAAAAATTAACATGCTTATATAAAACTTTATTTTCAGGAATTGGGTCATGCATGTTGCAATCATCATGAACAATTTCATTTTCTTTGCAAATCTCTTTAAAAGGTTCATGATGCTTGATCCAATTCTCCTTAGGCATATTAAGATGTGAAGCAAAATATTTGAGGAAATCAACAAGGAATTGAGAATCAAGCCCAAACTTAGCACTAAACTTATTAAAACTTGCAGTTTCAACAGAGGACTTAATGCAATCATACTCATAATTTATACCTGACTCTTTAACTTTGTCGATCTCCCAATCTTCAGTATTGCATTGAATTCTTTCAAGGAGTTGCCATTTAGCATCAATCTTTTCGTTTGCGAAAGAACCCATAGAGGAAGCATTGAGCAAGTTTTTATCCTGTTGAGAGAGCCTCGCATAAAAATTAGTAATAATTATATCTTTGGGGAGCCCATGGTTAGAAAATTTTAGCGTTAAAGTTTTCAGTCTCCCCCCAAGCTTGAGATATGCTCTCTCCGTCATGAGGATAGAAATTATAAACATAATTCCTATTCTCATGAACTTCATGAAGAGGATAAAACATGGAGTAAAAGAGAGACTGGATCTCTTCCCAATCCCGTAGGTGAGATTCATCTAGTAGCATATACCATTCCAATGCTTTTACTTTCAGTGAAAAGGCAAATAATTTCTTCATGACTTCACCTCTTGTCAAACCTGAAATCTTAAATAACTCACAAAGTTCTGTAAGTTTCAACAAATGAATACTAGGATTGATTGTCCCATGATAACAATCATTAATAATTATTTCAACTATCCCAAGTGGTATTTTCAATGGGATACATTCAGTAGGTGGAGGAGACTTCTCTACCACGGGCGTGGTAAAGCGGCCTTCCCCAAACAACGAACTAAGAGTGTAGTTTTCCATAAGCATAACTAGTGAAAATAAAAACAAGAAACAAAAAGATTTAATTGCAAGATCTAAAGATATACCTTCAACGCTTACTTCCCCGACAACGGCGCCAGAAATAGCTTGATGTCTTGATACGTCCAAAACGTATCTATAATTTCTTCTTGCTCCATGCTTCTTTTGTGTGATATTGCTATGATTTTGATGCACTTTGATACGTCCAAAACGTATCTATAATTTCGGCTTGCTCTATGCCTCTTTTGTGTGATATTGCTATGATATTGATGAACTTCCATACACTTTTGATCATATTTGGACTAACCTATTAACTCAGTGCACCCTAGTGCCAGTTCGTGTTTTCTGCTGTCTTTCTATTTCAGGTTTCCCCCATATTAAAAGTGCTCCAAAAATTCAGGAAAATCCAATAAAAAATCAGCGTACAGGAAGCTTACGGAATCACCGAGGGGGGGCCAGAGGGGACCCACAAGGGCCCCAGGCGCCCTGCTGGTGAGCCCTAGGGTGGGGCCGCGCCTGGGGGCTGCCTGGACCACTTGTGGCCCCCCTGGCTGTCCCCCTTCGCCTATTTATTCCCAGTGACATGAAAACCCCAAAACGGGAACCATTTTTCGCGATCTCTCCTCTGTTCCGCCGCCGCCGCGCTTCCAAGATCGGGAGCACCAGAAGACCTCTTCCCGGCACCCTGCCAGAGGGAGGAATCACCTCCGGGAGCTTCCCCACCACAATGGATGCTTCCCGGATGAACCGTGAGTAGTCCACCTTGGACCATGGGTCTATGAACAGTAGCTATGTGATGTTCTCCTCCCCTCTTTGTTATTCATGGATCAGATCTCATGAGCTTCCCTACATGATCGAGGCAGATATGTAATATTTCTGTTGTTGCTATGTTGACTTTGCTGGGATGCGATGGATTATGAGATTATGTTCAGATTGTTTTTGAGTAATATATTTGATTCTCCTCTTTTATATTTTTGTTCTTGAGTAATTCTTGCATGTTTGTGACGCCCCCAAAATCAGACCGTGTACAGTAATCGTACACACAGGGTACACGACTGAGATTAGGGTGCCACGGTGATAATATCACAGCACAACACTAAACACAAAAGGATAAAAAAATATGTTACAATAGAGGGGGTCACGCGGACCCAAATACATAAGTCATACATTGTTAGTCAAGTTTTGCCTTAAGAAGGCTAGCACAAATCACATCAGAGATACAGATCGAAAAGGCGAGGCCTCCTGCCTGGGATCCACCGAACTACTCCTGGTCAACGGGGAACTCGACGTCGTAGTAGGCGCCTCCGGGGTACTCCTGCTCCTGGGCTCCAACGTCGGCTGCAGCGGCCGATCAGGCAAAACAGTAAAGGAAATAAAGCAGGTGAGTATCTAGTATACCCGCGAGTCTTACGTCCGCTACTAAGCATTATGCATTGTATCAACGGAAAGAAGAGGCTGTATATAGTGGACTGAAAGACAGAAATCCAGAGCCAGGGTAAGAAGCTAGGCCTATCGAAGACTAGCATCTTCCGACGATGTCTTGAAGCATGAGGTAAGAATCAGCCAACAGTTTATATAAAGCATAAACTAACAATGCAGCAGAAGTTGCTGCAGCATTGAATAATAATAAGTTGTAATAATTAATAATGCCTCCGAGTTCACCTCCTCGACATCCCCGCGAGGAAGAGAAACCGGAACCATACAGTTTAATATTAATAGTTTCTAGTGGTAAGATCCAGCTTCAGCATAAAGCGTCCTGTTACCGTGGACACGGCTATTCGAATAGATTAATCTTCCCTGCAGGGGTGCACTTGTGTTACGCTACACGCACGGATCTCCAGGGTGGCGGGAACCTTTTTAGGGAACGCTCCACCGAGGCTATCCGACACTTCATAGCCCATCTTTCAAACTCAACAGAGAGGCCATCCGCCGGTCTAAATCCTAAGTACGCCGGGCCTTGGACCCCAACCCGAACGTACTCCTGCACGGTGCGTGGCTGGCCGGTGAAGTTGAAGCAAATCCAAATAAGACATCACCGCGCGAGCAAATAAGACAACACCACTTCCCGGCAATCAGCCCGCAGTACTGCTGACGTCTGAAGAGTCCTCGGACGACACTAAGAAGCGGAGGAGCCCATAACTCGTAGTTCCCACGGGTAGGTAGTGCGTACATGGCATATAGCCAACTCAAGACATTCACTGAACCATTTAGCATTTTAAATAACCTGCGTGACAACCGTTATCGTTGCCTCGACTTAACTGACCCGCCGACAAAGACAGCAGCCAGGACCACCAGTACATCGGTGCCTGCCCCGTCGTCCCACCAAGTCACTGCAGTTACCAACAAGGTGAACCGTCTCCTTACCGTGTCTCGCGTGTGCTCCTGTAGGAGCTCGACTTTCGTAGTTTGGTAACTCTCGCGGCCAACGATCAGGGGCCAAGCACACCGGTACACTGGTCGTACCCTCCTTGTCGTCCCGTCGCAATACCTCTCGCGGGCACCGTTGGGTTGCCCAACTTCTTACCTGAAGGACCTCGCCGTTCAGGACCCTATGGCGGTAAGACAAAGTCAGCCTCGAGTGGAGTACCAGGATTACTCCTGGATAGCTCACACTTGAGGTGACTAGGCATAACTCAGATAGGGGCCTTTGGCGGTGTCTGCTTTGTACCGTACTTGTGCAGTTATAATATTTGTATCCGCGTTCACTCCCCTGAGTGATCACGGCCCTCTATCTAATCCTAGCTAACAATGCGCAGGGCTCACTGCTGAATAATACATAATAATAATAATGGGCAGCATAGGATAAAGGAAGGCACATCAAGGGGCGACAAAAACAGGCTATGCAATTGAATAGGATTGTAACGTAGCAGCAGCAGTAACAATGCCTAGTGCAAGAAATGTACGGAAAGATAGGCGATATCTGGGGAAGAGAATGGCTCTGCTTGCCTGCAAGCTCGACGGTAGTAGTAGGGTCGTCGACGACGTAGTCGTACTCAGCAGCGGTGTAGTCGACGGCAGCAGCGGGGTCTACCCGGAGATTAAGGGGGGAAGAAACAGTAAATACACAGAAAGCAAATACAAACAGATGCATGACATGATAGATGAAATGTTAACGGTATGCTAACGCAGTGCAATGCACGTTGCTCGGAACGGAAATTCATCTGAGGATGAACTACCGGCTCCGGGTGATTACCGGACAGGGTGTTCGGAGGGGGAAGGATCAAGCCGGAGGTGTCGTGGTTACCGGAACAACATAAGGGGGGTGTATCCGTGCTAGTTGATCTATTCCGAGAAACATTCGTGTTTGGAATAAATTCATCCGGGCACTCTAACAGTACCGGACAATTTATAGGACAGTCGGTCCGGAGGGGAATGTTAGATGTTCATTGTGTTAGAGGGGTGTGGTAGACATACGGATAGTGTATTTGTATTCGTTATATTTTTCTGATCAACTTTCATGTATAAAGTTTTTTAATCCGAGTTACGGTTTAAAAGTTATTGAATTTCAAAGTTTAAATCAATTTAAATGATTTTCTGGATTTCTTTTATTATTTATTCAACATTATCCAAAACATTATCCACAACATTATCCAGAACAGTGCTGACATGTTGGACCCACATGTCAGCCTCTGTTATTTATAAAACACATAATTAAATTGGAAAAATGCCTCTGGACCCACATGTCAGTGACTAGTTCTTAATTAATTGGATTAACCTAAATCATTTAATTAATTATTTAGAGGGGACCCACCTGTCAGCGACTGGGAGGGGTATTATTTCCTGTTAATCTACTCAGTTAACCTAACAGGGTAATTAGCCGGGGGGGGGTCCACTGTCAGTGGGGATTAGGGGCTAATCCAGCGGGCCCACCTGGCAGCCACCGTAGGAGCTCGCCGGCGGCTGGACTCCGGCGAGGCCGAGCCCGAGCTCGAATCCGGGCACGGTTTGGAGCGCCGCTGGTGGCTACGGGTTCCTGGCGACCTGCGCGTTCGATTTGAGGTAGCGGGGGTGTCGGGGGTGGCCGGAGCGGAGCGCGACATCGACGGTGACGGCGGAAACCTCCGGGTGAAGACGACGACGACGACCTACGGTGCTGCGAGGGGTGTGGCTTAGCGCATTCGAACGAGGGGGGCGCGGGCACCCGCGTGACGCGTACCGTGCGCCAAAAGCGTGCTCCAGGACACGGTGGACAGCTCGCCAGCGGCGAGGCGCTTCTGCCCTAATGGCGGGGTGGGCTACAGGGCACAAACGGCTCGTCTGGGAGTTGGGGGAGGCGCAGGAGCTCACCAGGAACGTAACGGTGCAGAGAGCGGCCTCGGTGGCGTCGGGGTGGCGCCGGATTTCCTCCGCGACGTCGCGGCGGCCGGAGTTGGGGAAGATGACCGTGGGCTCGGGGTGGGGCTCCCGCCTCGATTCCTTCCGCTCGGAGACGAGGACGACGACGAGAGACACGCTGGACACGGCGGGGTGGCGTCGCGAGCTCACTGGCCGCGTGAGCTCACTGCCATGGCGACGGTGGCGCTCGGGAAAGCTTTCCCCGACGTCGGCGAGAGGAGGAGGAGGGGAATGGGGTGGGGGAGTTGTCCAGGGGGCTGCGGGGGTTGGCCTTATCGGGTCCATGGCGGGAGGGAGCAGGTGAGGGAGGGGAGGGCTCCAGGGACGCCCGTGGCCACGGCGGCGCCACGGCGTCGAGCAGGTGGCGGACGTGATGGGGGCAGGTGGGAGGTGGAAGACGGGCCGGGGTGGGCTGGGCTGAGGTGGCCTCGCCCCAGGCGAGGTTTAAGGGTTTTTCCCATTTTCTGGTTTTCTGTTTATTCAAATTCTTTTCTGTAATTGATTTGTTAACCCTAGCATTTTTGAAAAATATAATTGGTGTTTGTAAATTAGTTTTATATATTTCTGAGGTGCCACAAAAAGTTATGCAGCAAAATAAATTCATTAGGTATTTATTTTAAATATTAAATGCTCAAAGTAGGGGTTTTAACCTACTGTTTGATTTGTTTGGAATTTTCTGCAACTCCAAAAATTATCAAAGTTGGTCCCACATGATTGTAATGATTTTAGGCAATTTACAAAAATAGTTCCATGATTTTTGGAACAACTTTATTTGAGCACTTTTGTTTTAATTTCCATTTGAGGTAGTTTCAACTAGGGTTTGGTTTCATGATGAGCAAAATGCATTGGGCTTTGTGTTTTGATTACCAACCAGCATGGTTTGGATGGAGCAGAAGCAAAGTTTGATTAAGGTCAGGGAATAACAGGGATTAACAAACAGTGATAGTCAACAGTGATGATGATTACTGTTACAGGCATCTGAGGGTGTTACAAATCTCCCCCACTACAAGAATTCTCGTCCCGAGAATTTAAGTGGTAGCGAGGAAAAGACCGGAGTATTCATCGCGAAGGCGATCTTCACGTTCCCAAGTGGCCTCATCTTCAGAATGATTCGACCATTGAACCTTGAGGAACTTGACGGTCTTGTTGCGGGTTCGGCGTTCAGAGTGATCGAGAATGCGGCTCGGATGTTCTCGATAAGTTAAGTCTTGTTGCAGCTCGATCATATCATGCTCCACTTCGCGGATAGGATCCTTGAAGCAGCGACGGAGTTGCGACACGTGGAAGACATCGTGGACTTGGGAGAGGTTCGGCGGAAATTCCAACCGGTATGTCACGGGTCCACTCCTGGAAAGGATACGGAACGGGCCAATGTAGCGAGGAGCCAACTTGCCCTTGATACCGAAGCGATGAGTGCTCCTCATGGGAGTGACACGAAGGTAAGCGTATTCACCAGGTTGATACTCCATTTCACGGTGTTTGCGGTCATAGTTGCTCTTCTGGCGGGACTGAGCGGCCTTCAAATGTTCACGGATGACGTGAACTTGGTCTTCAGCTTGCTGAATAATATCCGGGCCAATGAGTGCACGTTCCCCAGTTTCTGACCAACTCAGAGGGGTCCGACACTTACGTCCATAGAGAACTTCATAGGGTGCCATCTTCAGACTAGCGTGATAGCTATTGTTGTACGAGAATTCAGCAAATGGAAGAGATTCCTCCCATTTCTTGCCGAAGGAGATGACACAAGCTCGAAGCATATCTTCAAGTATTTGATTGACGCGTTCGACTTGGCCCTGTGACTGGGGGTGATAAGCGGTGCTGAGATGCAGAGTAGTCCCCAGAGCTTCTTGGAAACTCCGCCAATATCTTGAGGTGAAAAGGCTGCCACGATCTGAACTAATCTCCAACGGAATACCGTGGAGCGACACGATCTGGGCGATATATAATTCCGCTAACTGAGCCTCCGTGATCTTCTCCTTGACTGGTATAAAGTGAGCAACCTTGGAGAACCGGTCGATGACGACAAAGATAGCATCGTTACCTTTCTGGGATCGGGGAAAACCGGTGACGAAGTCCATCTGAACTTTGTCCCACTTCCATACAGGGATTTCAGGTGGTTGTAGTTTTCCAGAGGGTTTTTGATGTTCCCCCTTGACGCGACGGCAAACGTCACATTCAGAAACATATCGGGCAATGTCTTGCTTCATGTTGGGCCACCAGAATTGCTGACGAATGTCTTGGTACATCTTGGTGCTCCCAGGATGAATGGACAACGGGGTATCGTGAGCCGCTTTCATGACCTTCGGGGTCATATCCAGGTTCTCATGCCTGCCCTTGCTGTGAGTAACCACTAAACGGTTCTGGTAGAACGCCGCACCATTACTATCAAGGGTGAAGGGTGAGGGTCTCCCATTGGCGATATCGCGCTTAATCTTGTGTACGAAATCATCATAGAACTGTATACACTTGACGGATTTGACGAGATCCGGTTCAATGACCAGGTTATTTGCACAACCTTGAGGAACAATCTCGAGGTTCAACTTCTGAAAATCTTCATACAGAGGTGGTTGTTCTAGCTGCACCTCAAGTTCACTACAGTAAACTTTACGGCTCAGGGCATCAGCCATCACATTAGCTTTTCCAGGGGTGTAATGAATATCCATGTTAAAATCGGCTATTGTCTCGAGCCATCTCTGTTGGCGGAGATTCAGGTCGGGCTGAGTAAACAAGTATTTCAGGATTTGGTGGTCGGTGTAGATCTCGCAACGATTACCAACGAGGTAATGTCGCCACAGCTTCAATGCATAAATTACTGCTGCCAATTCGAGATCATGTGTTGGATATTTGTCTTCGTGAGCACGCAACTGACGAGAGCCATAAGCGATCACCTTGCGCTCTTGTAATAGGACACAGCCTAATCCTTGACGAGACGCGTCGCAATATATCACGAAGTCCTTCTGAGTATCAGGGGGAGCAAGCACCGGGGGAGAAGTTAGCTTGTCCTTGAGGGCTTGAAAACTTTCTTGACATTTATCTGTCCACTCAAACTTGACGCCTTTGTGAAGTAGATTAGTCAGAGGCCTGGCAATCTTGGAGAAATTCTCGACGAAACGGCGGCAATAGCTAGCGAGCCCGAGAAAACTGCGGACTTGCTTGACGGTCTTGGGAGGAGTCCAGGCAAGAATAGCCTGGATACGTTCTGGGGTGACGGCAATGCCATCCTTGGAAATCACATGTCCAAGGTAGGTTACTTCGGGAAGCCAGAACTCACACTTAGAAAACTTAGCGTAGAGCTTGTGTTCTCTAAGCTTCTCCAGTATAAGACGAAGATGTTCAGCATGTTCTTCTTCATTCTTGGAATATATCAAGATATCATCCAGATAAACCACGACGAACTGGTCGAGGTACTCCATGAAAATATAATTCATCAATCTGGAGAAGGTGGCTGGAGCATTGGTTAAGCCAAAGGACATGACGGTGTACTCGTATGAACCATAGAGAGTAATGAAGGCAGTCTTCGGAATGTCCTCATCACGGACTCGGATTTGGTGATAACCCAACCTCAAGTCGAGTTTAGAAAACACCTTGGATCCGGCAAGTTGATCATACAGATCGTTGATCCGGGGAAGTGGGTATTTGTTCTGGATGGTGGCTTGGTTAATGGGTCGATAATCTTGGACCAACCGGTTTGTCCCATCGCTCTTCTTGACAAAGAGCGAAGGTGCTCCCCAAGCTGAGGAACTGGGGCGAATGAATCCTTTCTGAAGTGCCTTGTCGATTTCCTCCTTAAGTTCAAGGAGTTCATGTGGCGGCATCTTGTAAGGACGCTTGGCAATAGGAACAGTGCCTGGCTTCAAGTCGATGACGAATTCAACTTCTCTGATCGGGGGTATTCCCGGCAGTTCTTCTGGGAAGACGTCGGGAAAATCGCGAACGACCGGAACGTTCTCGATGTCTTTCAAAGGTGAGACATTCAAAGCATTCATCATAAATATTTGTGTTTCAGCATTACGGGTCACTCGGGCGGTGTGGTTAACAATCCCACCAGAGGGGTGAAAAAGCTGTACAGACTTGGTGCCACAATAAAGTGCGGCATCGTGGAACTTCAACCAATCCATTCCCAGAATGAGGTCTATGGTGGAAGACTTCAGAACGATGGGGGAAGCACGGAAATCAATCCCTTCAATTTCAACAATGGTTCCGGGCACTATCTTGGAGGTGTGGGCATAGCCTATCGGGGTGCGGACAACCATCGGTGGGTTCATATCCTCAAGCGTAAAATTATGCGACAATGCAAATGCTTCCGATAAGAATGAATGCGATGCTCCTGTATCGAATAAAACAGTAGCAGGTACGGAATTAACGAGAAGGGTACCCTCACGGTAGCGGGTTGTTGTTGAGCTTCATCAACACTGATGTTGTTCGCGTGACCACGAGTATGAGCAGCAGACCCAGTATTATAGTTGG
This sequence comes from Bromus sterilis, assembly GCA_950022295.1. Lineage (NCBI taxonomy): Eukaryota > Viridiplantae > Streptophyta > Magnoliopsida > Poales > Poaceae > Bromus > Bromus sterilis. Next base: position 178,720,358 of record OX465601.1, on the reverse strand, counting down.
GGGTCCGGTTGTTGCCACGACCATTTCCACGGCCAGCGGGGTGAACTACCAGTTGCTTCTGTTTCAGGGGACACTCTCGGGAATAATGCCCAGGTTGGCGGCACGTGAAGCACAATCCATCCTGAGGACGAAGGGGTGGTGCATTGGGTGGTGCAGGCAGAGCTCTTGGCATCTGCGGTGGCGGAGGCAGACGGGGTGCAGCATAAGACGGCCTTGGAGCAGGGGAAGCTGAGTGGGTCAAACTGGTAGGGAACCAGATACGACGCTTCTGCGTTGCGCCCGAAGATGAGCCAACGTCACGATAACGCTTCAGAGAGGTCTTGTGCTCCATCTGGGCAGTCTCGACGGTGATAGCCTTGTTCACCATGGTGGCGAAGTTGGCGAAATCATGAACGGCAAGAGCGAGCCTGAGTTCTGGGTTGAGGCCACGACGGAACTTCTGCTGCCTACGAGCATCAGTGGCGATCTCTTCTTCCGCATAGCGAGAGAGGTTAAGGAACTCGCGCTGATAGGCTTCAACAGTCATGTCACCCTGAGTGAGGTTGCGGAATTCTTCCGCCTTACGGTCCATGATCCCCTGAGGAATGTAGCGACCGCGAAAAGCAGACTGAAATTCATCCCAAGTGATGACTTCTCCGACTGGCAGGGAACGCTTGTGGGTGCTCCACCACTGAGCAGCGGCGCCTTTCAGATGATAAGACGCAAAGTTCACATAGTCGGCTGGATCGACATTAGCAGACTCCAGCTCGTGAGTGATGTCGCGAAGCCAGTCATCAGCATCCAGCGGCTGAACAGTGTTGCGGAACATAGTGGGGTTGAGGCGGGTGAAGTCGTGCAGAGTCACGGTGGCATGCTGATGGTGGTGCCCATTCTGATTCGGCTGGGGGAACTGAGCCATGATATTCTGCATGAACTGACGGTTCATCTCGAACTGCTGCATCATCGCGGCCATGTAATCCGGCGGCGGAGGTGGGTCGTTGGCAGCACGACCACGACCACGACCACCACGACCAGCCATCCTGCTAGAATTTAACAGGGGTATTTCAGCGATGAACAACTTAACGAAAATACCAGAAACGAGTAAGAGGTAAGTGACAACAAGGAAGAGGCGCGGATATATAGGAGTAGTCATATAAGACATACACATCCACACATAGAATCAACCGAAAATCGGGCAGGGTAACGTCGTAGAAATTAAGGAAAAAGGACTCTCTAGGCGGCGCGCAGACCGCGGTAAGGATTACACGACGCGACATAGATTCCACTATGTCAATCACGCCGCAAGAAAACTGTTGGTCACAGGAGTTGATGCCAGAGACCGCGCGGCCTGCCCAGAATGAGAATGGGATCCGCGGTCTGGGATCTGGCGTACGACGCCTGCAACACGACTCAATCAATGGGGGATGCACCAGAAAAACGCCGGGTGGAATCAAGAGAACGTGATCCTAATGTCAGCTTTTGTAAAACTTACCAGCAAGGATAAGAGAGTAGATTCCCAGAGCATAGGTAAGGAGAAAAGGATCCTAATACCATAGATATCACACGTAGTGACATCGATGTGGGCCCGTAAGCCAAATATTAAGTTAGAAAAATAGTTTTTCAAAGTCTAGACTCAACTTCGACCAGGTAGTGGTGGGGTGGCTTCCTACAGGCAGTCGGCTCTGATACCAACTTGTGACGCCCCCAAAATCAGACCGTGTACAGTAATCATACACACAGGGTACACGACTGAGATTAGGGTGCCACGGTGATAATATCACAGCACAACACTAAACACAATAGGATAAACCAATATATTACAATAGAGGGGGTCACGCGGACCCGGATATATAAGTCATACAAGCCATAATATCTGAGTACAGACATAGTTAGTCAAGTTTTGCCTTAAGAAGGCTAGCACAAATCACATCAGAGATACAGAACGAAAAGGCGAGGCCTCCTGCCTGGGATCCACAGTACTACTCCTGGTCAACGGGGAACTCGACGTCGTAGTAGGCACCTCCGGGGTACTCCCGCTCCTGAGCTCCAACGTCGGCTGCAGCGGCCGATCAGGCAAAACAGTAAAGGAAATAAAGCAGGTGAGTATCTAGTATACCCGCGAGTCTTACGTCCGCTACTAAGCATTATGCATTGTATCAACGGAATGAAGAGGCTATATATAGTGGACTGAAGACAGAAATTCAGAGCAAGGGTAAGAAGCTAGGCCTAACGAAGACTGGCATCTTCCGACGGTGTCTTGCAGCATGAGGTAAGAATCAGCCAACAGTTTATATAAAACAGTAAGGTAGCAATGAAGCAGAAGTTCCTGCAACATTGAATAATAATAAATTGTAATAATTAACAATGCCTCCGAGTTCACCTCCTCGACATCCCCTCGAGGAAAAGAACCCGGAACCATACAGTTTAATAATAGTTTCTAGTGGTAAGATCCAGCTTCGGCATAAAGCGTCCTGTTACCGTGGACACGGCTATCGATAGATCAATTCTTCCCTGCAGGGGTGCACTTGTGTTACGCTACACGCACGGATCTCCAGGGTGGCGGGAACCTTGTTAGGGAACGCTCCACCGAGGCTATCCGACACTTCATAGCCCATCTTTCAAACTCAACAGAGAGGTCATCCGCCGGACTATATCCTATGTACGCGGGGCTTTGGACCCTAACCCCGACGTACTCCTGCACGGTGCGTGACTGGCCGGTGAAGTTAAATCAAAGCAAATACAAATCACACGCCGCGGCAAATAAGACAACACCACTTCCCGGCAATCAGCCCGCGGTACTGCTGACGTCTGAAGTGTCCTCGGACGACACTAAGAAGCAGAGGAGCCCATACTCGTAATCCCACGGGTAGGTAGTGCGTACATGGCATATAGCCAACTCAAGACATTCACTGAACCATTTAGCATTTTAATTAACCTGCGTGACAACCGTTATCGTTGCCGCGACTTAACTGACCCGCGGACAACGACAGCAGCCAGGACCACCAGTACATCGGTGCCTGCCCCGTCGTCCCACCAAGTCACTGCGGTTACCAACAAGGTGAACCGTCTCCTTACCTTGTCTCGCGTGTGCTCCTGGAGGAGCTCGACTTTCGTGGGTTGGTAACTCTCGCGGCCAACGAACAGGGGCCAAGCACACCGGTACACTGGTCGTACCCTCCCTGTCGTCCCGTCGCAATACCTCTCGCGGGCACCGTTGGGTCGCCCGACTTCTTACCTTTAGGACAACCGTTACTCAAAACCCTATGGCGGTAAGACAAAGCCAGCCTCGAGTGGAGTACAAAGATTACTCCTTGATAGCTCACACTTGAGGTGACTAGGCATAACCCAGATAGGGGCCTGAGGCGGTGTCTGCATTGTACCGTACCTGTGCAGCTATAATATTAATATCCGCGTTCACTCCCCTGAGTGATCACGGCCCTCTATCTAATCCTAGCTAACAATGCGCAAGGTTCACTGCTGAATAATGCATAAGTAATAATAGGCAGCATAGGATTAAAGGAAGGTACATCAAGGGGCAACAAAAAAACAGGCTATGCAATTGAATGGGATTGTAATCGTAGCAGCAGCAGTAACAATGCCTAGTGCAAGAAATGTACGGAAAGATAGGCGATATCTGGGGAAGAGAATGGCTCTGCTTGCCTGGAAGCTCGACGGTAGGGGCAGGGTCGTCGACGACGTAGTCGTACTCAGCAGCGGTGTAGTCGACGGCAGCAGCGGGGTCTACCGGAGATTAAAGGGGGAAGAAATAATAAATACACAACAATAATATACAAACATATGCAAGACATGACAGATGAAAAGTTAACGTTGTTCTAACGCAGTGCAATGGAATAGGCTCGGAGCGGGAATTCGTCTGAGGATGAACTACCGGCTCCGGGTGATTACCGGACAGGGTGTCCGGAGGGGGAAGGATCAAGCCGGAGGTGTCGTGGTTACCGGGACAACATAAGGGGGGTGTATCTGTGCTATTTGAACCATTCCGGACAACTTTCGTGTTCGGAATAAATTCATCCGGGCACTCTAACAGTACCGGACAATTTATCGGACAGACGGTTCGGAGGGGGAATGTTCGATGTTCGTAGTGTTAGAGGGGGGTGGTAGACATACGAATAGCGTATTCGTATTCGTTGTATTTTTCTGATCAACTTTCATGTATAAAGTTTTTGAATCCGAGTTACGGTTTAAAAGTTATTGAATTTCAAAGTTTAAATCAATTTAAATGATTTTCTGGATTTCTTTTATTATTTATTTAGCATTATCCAAAACATTATCCACAACCTTATCCAGAACAGTGCTGACATGTTGGACCCACATGTCAGCCTCTGTTATTTATAAAACACATAATTAAATTGGAAAAATGCCTCTGGACCCACATGTCAGTGACTAGTTCTTAATTAATTGGATTAACCTAAATCATTTAGTTAATTATTTAGAGGGGACCCACCTGTCAGCGACTGGGAGGGGTATTATTTCCTGTTAATCTACTCAGTTAACCTAACAGGGTAATTAGCCGGGGGGGGTCCACTGTCAGTGGGGATTAGGGGCTAATCCAGCGGGCCCACCTGGCAGCCACCGTAGGAGCTCGCCGGCGGCTGGACTCCGGCGAGGCCGAGCCCGAGCTCGAATCCGGGCACGGTTTGGAGCGCCGCTAGTGGCTACGGGTTCCTGGCGACCTGCGCGTTCGATTTGAGGTAGCGGGGGTGTCGGGGGTGGCCGGAGCGGAGCGCGACATCGACGGTGACGGCGGAAACCTCCGGGTGAAGACGACGACGACGACCTACAGTGCTGCGAGGGGTGTGGCTTAGCGCATTCGAACGAGGGGGGCGCGGGCACCCGCGTGACGCGTACCGTGCGCCAAAAGCGTGCTCCAGGACACGGTGGAGAGCTCGCCGGCGGCGAGGCGCTTCTGCCCTAATGGCGGGGTGGGCTACAGGGCACAAACGGCTCGTCGGGGAGTTGGGGGAGGCGCAGGAGCTCACCAGGAACGTAACGGTGCAGAGAGCGGCCTCGGTGGCGTCGGGGTGGCGCCGGATTTGCTCCGCGACGTCGCGGCGGCCGGAGTTGGGGAAGATGACCGTGGGCTCGGGGTGGGGGCTCCCGCCTCGATTCCTTCCGCTCGGAGACGAGGACGACGACGAGAGACACGCTGGACACGGCGGGGTGGCGTCGCGAGCTCACTGGCCGCGTGAGCTCACTTCCATGGCGACGGTGGCGCTCGGGAAAGCTTTCCCCGACGTCGGCGAGAGGAGGAGGAGGGGAATGGGGTGGGGGAGTTGTCCAGGGGGCTGCGGGGGTTGGCCTTATCGGGTCCATGGCGGGAGGGAGCAGGTGAGGGAGGGGAGGGCTCCAGGGACGCCCGTGGCCACGGCGGCGCCACGGCGTCGAGCAGGTGGCGGACGTGATGGGGGCAGGTGGGAGGTGGAAGACGGGCCGGGGTGGGCTGGGCTGAGGTGGCCTCGCCCCAGGCGAGGTTTAAGGGTTTTTCCCATTTTCTGGTTTTCTGTTTATTCAAATTCTTTTCTGTAATTGATTTGTTAACCCTAGCATTTTTGAAAAATATAATTGGTGTTTGTAAATTAGTTTTATATATTTCTGAGGTGCCACAAAAAGTTATGCAGCAAAATAAATTCATTAGGTATTTATTTTAAATATTAAATGCTCAAAGTAGGGGTTTTAACCTACTGTTTGATTTGTTTGGAATTTTCTGCAACTCCAAAAATTATCAAAGTTGGTCCCACATGATTGTAATGATTTTAGGCAATTTACAAAAATAGTTCCATGATTTTTGGAACAACTTTATTTGAGCACTTTTGTTTTAATTTCCATTTGAGGTAGTTTCAACTAGGGTTTGGTTTCATGATGAGCAAAATGCATTGGGCTTTGTGTTTTGATTACCAACCAGCATGGTTTGGATGGAGCAGAAGCAAAGTTTGATTAAGGTCAGGGAATAACAGGGATTAACAAACAGTGATAGTCAACAGTGATGATGATTACTGTTACAGGCATCTGAGGGTGTTACAATTGCCCAGCTGTGATTTGTTTACCTGACATAGCTATTTTATCGTCTATTCGGAGAGAGACATCACTAGTGAACATCACAGGACTCCGGTCCATATTTCCTACACTGTTTACACTATCAAATTACTTTCAGTATTTACTTTTCCATAGCTATCACTATCATTATTATCCTGTGCATTTTATCTTTTGTAAACAACAAGGCCGGAGGGATTGACAACCCCTTTGTACTCGTTGGGAGCAAAATTATCTGTTGTGTGTGAAGGGCCACGACAACCGCCAATCTCTGGCGCCGTTGCCACCTTCTTGTCGTTGTCGGAGTCCTACTGGAGACAAACCTTGGTATCTTCACCGAGGCAAATTTGTTGTTGTCTACATATCAACCTTCCACTTTGGGAAACCAACGAGGGGGCGTTAATTCGTACCATCAAAAGAAATTTCTGGCGCCGATGTCGGGGACTCCACTCTTCAGGATAGAGGAGTTGCAAATTATCATTTATCTTTGCTTTTTAGTCTTGTTAGTTTACCTTTCCATTTTTTGCGTTTGCCTTTGGGTCTTATATGAAAAACCACAAAAATAGTTGCTACCTTTTGCCTTTGTCTTGCTTTCCCTAGTGATGCTATCCTCACCATGGGTGCTGAACCACCCAAATATGGAAGGATGGACATGTTTCACTTGGATCGTCTTCGATCAATTTGTGCTCGCGCTAAAAACCCAACCGACTTGGTTGAGGGAAAATCATTGGATGAGCATGCTCATTATACGCGGCACCGACTATCTCAGAAAGGGAAACACTTATGGGACCAAATACAAACTTCTAATTGCTATGCTGAGTGTTTATGCCAAATTTATGATTTTACTTGCTGTTCTAATATAGATCATAAACACCTTCCTTTCCAATGTGAGTTTAATGAAAATGAGTGTCGGGACCCGGGGTTAGCGTATGCAAGTCTCTCTACGACATAGTCATATGGAGAGCCGAGAACTGTACCCACTTGTCTAAGCAGACAAGGCCAAGCACAGAACGTTCTCGGAAAGCATCATACGTGAGGGGCATCCCATCCAGGCCGGATGATCATCTGAGATGGGTCCTCATCGTCCGCACACAAGTCTAATGATATGGGTGATGAACTCCCATATTCGCAGACAAGTCGCCTCAACCATACTATCGACTATCTCATAACTCTTACATAGACTTACACCAGCCCGATCACTTAGTCGGGGTCTAGGGCGGGCTCAATCATACATCAAAGTGTGCACGAGACAGGGTCTCGAACAATCGCATCGAGATGCCCCAAGCTGCGCACATCTAAGGGCCACTTGGTGTATAAAAGACCGCCAACCAGATCACAACTAAGGTCTCAAAAACCCATACAAAGACATGCATGTTATAATCATACACGCAGCACAGATGCCTTGTATGAATAGCAGGTATCATTGCAATTCTCTACAAAGTATACATTTTATTGATAACTCTCACAGAGTGCACACAGAGATCACAAGCATGTGATCCAACATTACAACAGACAAGCGGAAGCAAAGTAGGTCTGAGTACAGACAAGTTTAACAAATTGCTTTAGAAGCCTTATTTAAACACAAGCCCTTCGGGGTCAGTGGGTTCATCTAAAACATAGAATAAGAAAACGTGAGTACAAAGTCGTACTCAGCAAGACTTACATAGGAGCTATACTACTCATTCACATGTATCAAGGTAAAGGGAGGTGGGTTTTAATTGCAGAAGTGCCAGCTTTGACTTGGCTAGTCCTGAACTACGAGTACCAGACCTTGAGGTAAGAAGCGTACACGAGTCCACTACTTTCTCCAACCAATTACACCACTATGGTGCCTTCCTCGACTTCCCCACGAGAAAGAACGCCATAGCACTCACACATATCTTGGTGTGTTTTAGAAGTATCCAGTTCAAGTTGTCTAATAATCAAGCTAAGCTTTCCAAGCAGTCCTTAACCGCGGACGCGGCTATTCGGATAGTTTTGTTAACCCTGCAGGCATGTACCGCTACACACACATGATCATCAGTTACCGCCTTTGATCTCGACACCATTCAAGGGGTGTGAGCGAGGATGCTCACCACAACTGTTACCTCATAGCCGATCTAGTCCAAGAAAGCTGCCTACCTGGGTTGGCTACCACTATCGTGAACCCGTCCGGTTTACCGAAGTGGACCCAGATGATGTGTGCATGGTGCATAAGCCGGTCTCGGTTGAGCCATTCTGTCACTTAGCAGTCAGGCCACAAACCTACCTGAACTCCGAACTATTGCGACATCTGGACATCGAAAGGGATGAGTTAATAGGTTGAGAGGGGTCAGTGAGCCCAATGTGTGGTTGTACTCTTCATCTTGGATCACCACACGAGAACTCGGACTTAGGGCGGTGTTCAACGAGACAACCCACTGTGTACTCCTACACAGCCTCTCATCGTTCACCTTGTATTAGGGTAGATTCACCAACACATTTCCACCATCATCAACATGATCACTACCATCCCGACTCACATAACAATAACATCATTGTATCACTCTAAGCATGCAATAATCAGTAACAATTGCAGGGGCCACATGATATCAATCAACTCCTACATTTGCTAGGATTGTGGTTTTCTTACTACTGTGACAAATGATAGGTCATGCAAAGGAATGGGTTCAGCTATGCGGTAGAAACATAGCATGGTAATCATCCTATACAATGCATAAGCGAGACATGAGAGGGAATTGGGATTTTATCGACATGATCAATGGGGGTTTGCTTGCCTTGCTGACGAGGTTCGGGTTCAGGGTCTTCAACGAAGGGGGCTGCCTCCTGTTCCGGTTCCACCTCTACTCGACAAACAACAAACAAGGCAGCAAAGTAAATACAATGCACAATCACATGGTTGTAGGTTGAAACCTTATGTATATGCTTTGATGTGTGAAGCAATTCCACTTAAATGGGGTATTTGCAATTGAATTTGCAAATTTAAACTCCACATATGATTTCCAATTTAGCCAAGTTGCATATGACATTGTTTGATCAAGTTAAACCATTTTGAAATGTGTATGATATGCCTCTGAAGTTCAAGTATAATGTGGTATGTTGCTATGGTTCAAATTTCAAAAGCATTTGAAAAGAATTTGATTTAATTCCATTTAAAAAAATAGAAAAAGCTACTGGTCACATTTTCAATTCAACTCAAACATAGTTGAAAATGGTATATTTGGATAGATAATTTTCTCTTGATCATTTTTCATATATTATTTGTTAATTTTGGAGTTAATATGAATTTTCTATGAATTTCCAAAGTGTCAGCCGTTTTCTGGAATTTCTTGATTTCTTTTAAAACTGGAAATTCAATTACTATGTCACTGCTGCGTCATGCTGACGTGGGGGCGTCTGACCAGTGGGGTCGGCCTGTCAGTGGCTGGGTTAATTAACCCGGTTAGTTTTAAACTAACCAGGGGGTTAATTAGGCCCTGGGCCCACGGGTCAGTGGTTGTTAGGGGTGATTACTGGGGTGATTAGCCCCAAGTTAATCTAGCCACCGGCGTCTAACCGGAGGCGACCACAGGGGACGGCGGCGCCTCGCCGGAATGGGTTCCCGGCCACGGCTTGGCACGGGGAGGGCACCGTCGGGTTCCTGGTGTTGTCGCGCGTCGAAAGGAGGCATCAGGGGGTCACGGGGAGGTCGGGAGCGACAGCGGCGACGTTCCCGGCGGAAGCAGAACGACGGCGAGTTTGGGGGTGTAGCTAGCGTGCCCGGCTTGGGCAAACCTTGTGCGTGTTCGAAAGCTGGGGAGGGCAGGAACCAAACGCGCGCACTGGAGCATCAAGACGGGCACTGGAGCGACCTCTACCTTGACCATGGCGGCAAGTAAGCTCGGGATCCATGGCGGATCGCGATAGGGAGGAAGGGGGCAGCCGTGAGATAGTTTGGGTGAAGCATAAGCTCACCCTAGTGCTGTTGGAAGTGACGGCGAGGCCGGAGAGGCTTGGGCGGCGGAGCAATCGACGATGGAGCTTCCCGGTGGCCGGAGCTTGAAGACGAAGCTTGCGTCGTCTGCTGAGGCGCTCAGGCTCGATTGACTGGGGGGAACGGCGAAGACGTCTGCTGCGGTTCTTCTGGACACGGTGGCGCGTCTCGGGGACGACGGTGGCCACCAGTTCTTCACGCCATGGCGACGGCGGCGCTTGGGTCTCCGTCGAGTTTGGCGAGAGAGAGGGTGCGGGCGTCTCCAGATGGGGGGAATGGAGGAGGCGTGCTCCTGAGCGTCTCCTGGCGCGAGGATAGGCCACGGGGTGGCCTGGAAGGCCCTCGGCGTCAAGGTGGCGTCCACGGCTGGCTCGATGGCTTTCCACCGAGCAGCTTGGGTGCACGGGACGGGGAAGAAGACCCCCGTGCCCCTAGTCGGCCGGGTGGGCTGGCTGGGCTGCTCTCGCCTGGGGCGCCAGGTAAGTGTTCTCTGCCTTTTTCTTATTTTCTTATCTGTTTTCTTCTCACATTTGTTTTGGCTAGCTAAAAAAAATAGCAAACCATTTTATTAAATGCTAAAACTTTTTATATGGCATCATAATAATATAGACTAGCCATTTATAAAGTTTGGCACTTTTTAAAATTCAAATTATTTGAACTTTAAATCAAATAGGGGTTTTTGATTAATTCCAAGGCACTGTTTGAATATTTGAAAAATCCATGAGCATGGGGTGGGTCCCACATCACTTGATATGTGATCACACTCATTTATAAGACTTTTCAAAAATCAAACATGAATTTTTGGAGAAGATTTATTTCTGGCCATTTGAAATAATTCATCTGGGGGGGGTTCCTTCTACCATTTTGCTTTTGAATTTGATTTCAATGACTTCTTTTGAAATTTTTAACATGATGCAAGATGACTTTGATCCTAGCATATTACCTAACAGAGGGTTCTGACAATGAGATCTTATTTCTTATGCTAAAGGTGTTTATGATTACTTTGATGTTGAAAAGATTGAAGAGTTTGTTGCTTTTAAAGGTGCTTATGAGATCGCTTCTTTGATTGAAAAGTATCACGATACTATTTACAAATCTGAAAACTTTGCAGTTCTTGCTTATTGCTTCGAGAATTATACTTCCAATTATTATATTGAGGATTTTAAAAATAAAATGTTTGCTTCCCTAGAAGAGGCTAATGATTGCTTTGATGAGGAATCCCATGATTCCGAGGACTCACTTGATACTTCCCTTTCTGATGAACTTAATACTTGCTTTCTTGATGGTCTTGATGCCAATATGGATGATGCTTACGAAGATGAACTTGCTATAGTTCCTTATGTTAAGCAGGAAAAAAATTCTATTGCACCCACACTTGATTGCCATATTATCCTTTTGAAACCTCCAACTCCGGAGAATTTTTCCCTTACCAAGGCTCAATGTGATGGGTTGCATTTATCTTCTAATCCTAAAGACCGTGTTGAAAACTATACACGTGTGCTTGTAGTTCATGAACAACATGATTTATTTGATAGTTATATTCTTGATGTTGTTCATGATACTACTGAAAATTATTTCGAGAAAGGGAAGTTTGGTTGTAGAAACTTCCATATTACTAAAACACCTCTCTTCATATTGAAAGTTTTGAAGTTGTTCTTTTTCGACCTTCCTATACATGTCACTTTGTGCTTCTTTGATTTATTTTCTTACAAGATTCCTATGCATAGGAAGTGGGTTAGGCTTAAACGTGTTTCATATTTGCTTCTTGAAGCTCTCTTTTGCTTCAAAATTCTTATTCTTGTGAGAGCATCTTCTATTTGCATTAAGCCTAGCTAATGGCTTTAAAGAAGCGCTTTCGGGAGGCAGCCCACAACGAATTTAGGATTTCATTTTTGTTTTTATTCTGTTTTTTTTTGTCTTTATGATTATTACTACTGTAGCAACATCATTGTACCTTTACTTTTCAAGCTTTGTGCCTTTTATAGCCTCATATGACAAGGGAAGTGAAAGTTGTGACATGCTGTCCAGAAAACAGATTATGTCCTCGTGACTAGAAAAATCACACAAACATCCCAGATCATCCTTTTGAGCTGAAATTTTTACACAGTGTGCTCTATACAATTACGAAACTTTCGTATGTTCTAAGTTTTTTGATTTGAGTTGCAGAAGTATCCCTAAAAAATTCTTTACTACCTGCTGGTCTGTTTTTCACAGATTCTGTCCTGTTTTTCCTTTTCTTCATTTTGCAAACCTTAAGCTTGCTTTTTCTTTGGAAAAACTTTTTGGAAATCTTGAGAAACAGTATCTCTTCAAGAATATCCTTATTTACAATAGAGAAAAAAATATTTTATTATGGGTACTAACCTCGCTAATCAGATTATGATGAGTTATGTATGAAGGGAGTTTTCAAGCGTGCGAGGGAAGATGATGAAAGAAGATTCAGGAGGTTCAAGCGCTCAAGCTTGGGAATTCCCCCATGCATCCCCAAGAAATATTCAAGGAGACTCAAGCGTCTAAGCTTGGGGATGACCCCGCGCATCCCCTTCTCCATCAACAATTATCAGTTCGTCTCTCGTTTCACTATATTTTTATCACTTCATGCGTTATGTGCTATGCTGGGAGCGTCTCGCTCTTAGGTTTTATTTGTAGTTTTGTTTAGCTTTCCTTGCTGTTCATAACAAGTTAGAACCCAGCTTTCTTTGTGTGGGAGAGAAACACGCTCCACTTTCAAAATCTAGAACACAACATAGGACTTTTCATGCTCATCTTTGCTGTGTGTGTTCTTTATCTTTTTCATAGCTACTATCATGTTTTTCTTTTAGTTTTCATGCTTATCTTTTCAAAGAGATTTTGTTTAGTTTGTTGCTGGAACTCTCTTGAGTTTTCATGTTTATCTTGCTTAGAGAGTTTGCCTGTTGCACTGAGTTTTGTGTCTTGACTTGAAGTAGGTAATTGAGGTTGCTATTCTTTTGTAGTAGTAACTTGCAATAGTTTTGAGTTATTGTTTTTGAGTAATGTTTGGACTTTTGGTGTCAAGAGCTTTAGCCTATTGGTGATAGATGTCGTATTTTTGGCAATCCGTGTTTATTTTCAAAACTTACAAAATTAGTTGAGAACTTTAGCTACTAGATGGATCACTACTCTTCTGAGGGGTCGAATATTAGAGTACACTCACGTACCATGAGTCGAGGATGCGCAAGGATAACCAAACCCCCATACACTCCTCCTCGGGGTACTTGTCTCTTTGTGAAACCTCCTTATTAGATTGAGAGTTGCCGATAATAAGTGCATGATTTCTTCGGACTACTGTGAGTATTCGAAAGTTGACACTTCCACCTTCCCATATTTTTCTAGCCTTTCCTGTGTCGTGCATTGCCTCCTTCTCACTCCGAGAGTTGGCGTCCAACTTCGCCGGTACATCCAAACCCTTGGCACGATACGCTCTGTCATCATAAACCTCCTTATATCCTTCCTCAAAACAGCCACCATACCTACCTATCAAGGCACTTCCATAACCTTTCCGAGATATATTAGCATGCAACATCCATCTTCTCATGACTTGTTCTTCATGTCATACATGCTATTTGCTTGATCGATGAGCCGCATGCTAGTTGGGCCTTGCCCTAATCATTGATACATGACGCGCTAGTATTATTGCATATCCTACTACATTGGCAGAGGCATGCATTTGCATACATCATGATAGTTACATCTTCTTAATGATTTGAGTACCTTTTTAAAGTGGGAAAGATCTTCTATACTTTTGGTAATATATAGAGTGTTGCACCTAAAGTGAGGAAAAGATCCCAAAGTGGACAAATTGAAAGATCCCAAAGAGGACATATTAAAAGATCCCAAAGATGACAAATGAGAGAAATAGAAAGAGCCATTGAGGCCACCAAAAAATAAAATAAAAATAGAAAAAGAAGAAAAAGAAATAAAAAGAGAGAAGGGGTACACTACTATTCCTTTTGAGAGATCCACACTCGTACTCCCTCTTATATCTTGTACTCAATAGAGATTATCATTTATGCATATAGCTATGTGGGGACCTTCACACTATAGAACTTGGCTTGTATATTCCAATGATGAGCCTCCTAAAATGAGCTCTAGGTCTTCTTGAGCAAGCAAGTTGGATGCACCCCCACTAGTTCCATTGGAGAGCTTACCTTAGCTCATATGTGCATCCGTTGCATGGCAATCCCTACTCCTCACATCATATCTATCATTTGGCGTTCTCTCGCCTATGATTGTCCTCATTGATGTGAGCCTTTCACACCTTTTTGTCTTCCTCCTCCACCATATATTCTCTTTGCCATCCTAAGTGTCAACTTTCTTGCTTACGCTCATCCATTGCATGAGTGCTCAAAATGTCGAAAAGGAGTGGATCATTTTGACTTGAACCTGGCTAGTGGTCTGGGGATTAGTCAAGATAAGATTCCAAAGAGGACCAAGTGTGAAACTTTAGTAGATTAAGTTCCCAACACAAAAATACTTTTTCTCGTATATCCCTATCCCTTTTCTTGCACGCAAACACCATTTGGATACATTCGAGTCACGGACAGCGAGAGCTCTTGCACCTTTATGTTCATATGTTGCTTGTTTCAATACTAAATATAGACTCTTGACTTCTATGACTTGAATTGAATTACATGCCATGATTTCTTTACTTAAAATTTCTTTTATGGTTGTTAGCATGTCACCACATAAATTATGCTTTTATCATTTACATACTCGAGGACGAGCAGGAATTAAGCTTGGGATTGTTGATACGTCCAAAACGTATCTATAATTTCTCCTTGCTCCATGCCTCTTTTGTGTGATATTGCTATGATATTGATGAACTTCCATACACTTTTGATCATATTTGGACTAACCTATTAACTCAGTGCACCACAGTGCCAGTTCCTGTTTTCTGTTGTTTTTCTATTTCAGGTTTCCCCCAAATTAAAAGTGCTCCAAAAATTCGGGAAAATCGAATAAAAAATCAGCGTCTAGGAAGCTTCCGGAATCACCGAGGGGTGGCAGAGGGGACCCACTAGGGCCCTAGGCGCCCTCTCGGCGCGCCCTAGGCTGGGGCCGCGCCAGGGGGCCGCCTGGACCCCTGGTGGCCCCCCTGGCTGCCCCCTTCGTCTATTTATTCCCCGTGACGTGAAAACCCCAAAACGGGAACCATTTTTCGCGATCTCTCCTCTGTTCCGCCGCCGCGCTTCCAAGATCGGGAGCACCAGAAGACCTCTTCCCGGCACCCTGCCGGAAAGAGGAATCACCTTCGGGAGCTTCTCCACCACCATGGATGCTTCCCGGATGAACCGTGAGTAGTCCACGTTGGAACATGCGTCTATGATCAGTAGCTATGTGATGTTCTCCTCCCCTCTTTGTTCTTCATGGATTAGACCTCGTGAGCTGCCCTACATGATCGAGGCACATATGTAATCTTTCTGTTGTTGCTATGCTGAGTTTGCTGGGATCTGATGTATTATGAGACTATGTTCAGATTGTGTTTGAGTAATATATTTGATTCTCCTCTTTTTTATTTATGTTCTTGAGTAATTCTTGCATGTTCTCTGTTGTTGTTTATTGCTTTGGACACTAGTAGGTAGTGACTCCAAGAGGGAGCGTTATGCATGATTGTGGGTTCATGCCCCCCGATGACTAGCTTGAGTGACAGAAACATGAGTCTAGGGGATGTGTTGTTGCCACAAGGGAGAAAACAATGGTGCTTATACTTGCGGGTGCAAGGATTGTTTACTTTACGCAAAGTTCTTTAATGCAGTTGTCTGTTGCTTTGAGTTTCCACTTTGGGTGGGATTCGCAACTTAATACCAGCGAGATGTTCTGGATAGATATCTCAAGGTGGATGATTAGTAGGTAGATGCAGATGGATTTTGGTATACTTGTCTTGGCGTACCTCCCATGCTTTTGAGCCTCTTCCTTTCTTTATAGCATATTAGCATTGGTTTGCGCACATAATCCCGTCAATTTCCCAGCTATAATTTTTTACCTTGCATGGCTATTTTATCGTCTTTTGGTAGAGAGACATCACTAGTGAACATCATGGGACCCCGGTCAATATTTCCACCACTGTTTACACCCGCTATTTATTTTTTGCTTTATTTCCTTCTCCGTTGCTATCATTATCATTATTATCCCATGCGTTTGATCCTTTGTAAACAACAAGGCCGGAGGGATTGACAACCTCTTTGTACTCTTTGGGAGCAAAGTTATCGGTTGTGTGTGCAGGTCCACGTCAACCGCCTAATTGCTGGCGCCGTTGTCACCTTCCTGTCGTTGTCGGAGTCCTACTGGAGACAAACCTTGGTATCTTCACCAAGGGAAATTTGCTGCTGTCTACATCTCAACCTTCCACTTTGGGTAACCAACGTGGGGCGAGAAGCCATCAAAGCTAATTTATGGCGCCGTTGCCGGGGACTCCACTCTTCAAGATAGGGGAGTTGCACACTATCCTTTACCTTTGCTTTTTAGTCTTGTTAGTTTGCTTTCCAGTTTTTTCTTTTGCTTGTGTGACTTATATGAAAAACCAAAAAAAAAAATAGTTGCTACCTTTTGTCTTTGTCTTTCTCTGCCTGCTGATGCTATCTTTACCATGGGTTTGGAACCACCCAAATATGGTAGGATGGACATGTTTCACTTGGATCGTCTTCGATCAATTTGTGCTCGCGCTAAAAACCCAACCGACTTGGTTGAGGTAAAATCATTGGATGAGCATGCTCATTATACGTGACACCGCTTATCACAGAAATGGAAACACTTATTGGATCAAATACATACTTCTTATTGCTATGCTGAATCTTTGTGCCACATTTATGATTTCACTTGTTGTTCTAATATAGATCGTAAACACCTTCCTTTCCAATGTTAGTTTAATGACAATGAGATTCTATCCTCTTATGCTAAATGTGTTTATGATTACTTTGATTTTGAAAAGATTCACGAGTTTGTTGCTTTTAAGGGTGTTTATGAGATTGCTTCTTTGATTGAAAAGTATTAAGATACTATTCACACGTCTGAAAACTTTTCAGTTCTTGCTTATTGCTTTGAGAATTATATTTGCAATGATTATATTGAGGATTTTAAAAACAAAAGGTTTGCTTCCCAAGAAGAGGCCAATGATTGCTTTGATGAGGAATCCTATGATTCCGAGGACTCACTTGAAATATCCCTTTCTGAAGAACTTGATACTTGCTTTGTTGATGGCCATGATGCCAATATGGATTATGCTTGCGAAGATGAACTCGCTATAGTTCCTTATGTTAAGCATGAAATTGTTGCTATTGCACCCACACTTTATTGTCCTATTATCCTTTTGAAATCTCCAACTCCGGAGAATTTTGCTCTTATTAAGGCTCAATGTGGTGGGTTGCATTTATCTTATGATCCTAAAAACCGTGTTGAAAACAATACACGTTTGCTTGTAGGTCATGAACAATATGCTTTATGTGATAGTTATATTCAATATGTTGTTCATGATACTACTGAAAATTATTTCGAGAGAGGGAAGTTTGGTTGTAGAAACTTCCATATTACTAAAATACCTCTCTTCATGTTGAAAGTTTTGAAGTTGTTCTTTTTCGACCTTCCTATGCATGTCACTTTGTGCCTATTTGATTTATTTTCTTACAAGATTCCTATGCATAGGAAGTGATTTAGGCTTAAATGTGTTTCATATTTGATTCTTGATGCTCTCTTTTGCTTCAAAATTCGTATTCTTGTGAGAGCATCTTCTATAATCTTTAAGCCTAGCTAATGGCTTAAAAGAAAGCGCTTTTGGGAGGCAGCCCACAACGAATTAGGTTTATTTTGCTTCTTTTGTGTCTTGATGTTTTTTACTACTGTAGCAACATCATTGTATCTTTACTTTTAAAGATTTGTGCTATTTATAGCCTCATATGACAAGGGAAGTGAAAGTTGTGGCATGTTGTCCAGAAAACAGATTCTGTCCTTCTGACGGGAAAAATCATAGAAAATTCCCAGTTCATCTTTTTGAGCTGAAAGTTTTACAAAGCATGCTCTATACAATCACGAAACTTTCGTATGTTCTGAGTTTTTTTATTTGAGTTGCAGAAGTGCCCCTAAAAAATTATAAACTACCTGCTAGTCTGTTTTCACAGATTCTGTCCTGTTTTGCCTTTTCTTCGTTTTGCAAACCTTAAGCTTGCTTTTTCTTTGAAAAAACTTTTTGGAAATCCTGAGAAACAGTAGCTATTCAAGAATATCCTTATTTCCAGTAAAGAAAAATTATTTTATTGTGGGTACTAACCTCGCTAATCAGATTATGATGACTTATGTATGAAGGGAGTTTTCAAGTGTGCGAGGGAAGATGATAAAAGAAGATTCAGGAGGGTCAAACGCTCAAGCTTGGGGCCGCCCCCGTGCACCCCCAAGAAATATTCAAGAAGACTCAAGCGTCTAAGCTTGGGGATGCCCCCATGCATCCCCTTTTCCATCAACAATTATCAGTTTGTCTTTCGTTCCACTATATTTTTATCACTTCATGCGTTATGTGCTATGCTTGGAGCGTCTTGCTCTTTATTTCCTTTTTAGTTTTCTTTAGCTTTTCTTGATGTTCATAACAAGTTAGAACCCATATTTCTTTGTGTGGGAGAGAAACACGCTCCACTTCAACCTAGAACAGAACATAGGATTTTCATGCTTATCTTTGTTGTGTGTGTTCTTTATCTTTTTCGTAGCTGATGTAATGTTTAGCTCTTAGTTTTCATGATTATATTTTAAGAGCTTTTGTTTAGTTTGTTGCTAGAACTCTCCTGAGTTTTCATGTTTATCTTGTTTAGAGAGTTTGCCTGTTGCACTGGGTTTTGTGTCTTGACTTGAAGTAGGTAATTGAGGTTGCTATTCAATTGTAGTAGTAACTTGCAATAGTTTTGAGGTATTGCCATGAGTAATGTTTGAACTTTTGGTGTCAAGAGATTTAGCCTATTAGTGATAGATGTCGTATTTTGGGCAATCCATGTTTATTTTCGAAAAACCTACAAAATTAGTTGAGAACTTTAGCTACTAGATGGATCACTCACGTACCATGAGTCGAGGATGCGCAAGGATAACCAAACCCCCATACACTCCTCCTCGGGGTACTTGTCTCTTTGTGAACCTCCTAATTAGATTGAGAGTTACCGATAATAAGTGCATGAGTTCTTCAGACTAATGTGAGTATTCGAAAGTTGACACTTCCACCTACCCATATATTTCTAGCCTCTCATGTGTCGTGCATTGCCTCCTTCTCACTCCGAGAGTTGGCGTCCACCTTCGCCGGTACATCCAAATCCTTGGCATGATACGCTCTGTCATCATAAGCCTCATTATATCCTTCCTCAAAAAAGCCACCATACCTACCTATCAAGGCATTTCCATAGCCTTTCTGAGATACATTGCCATGCAACATCCACCTTCTCATGACTTGATCTTCATGTCATACATTCTTTTGCTTGATCGATTAGCCGCATGCTAGTTGGGCCTTGCCCTAATCATTGCTACATGACGCGCTAGCATCATTGCATATCCTGCTACACTGGCAGAGGCATATATTTGCATACATCATGATAGTTTCATTTTCTTTATGTTGAGTACTTTTGTTAAGTTTGAAAGATCTTCTATACTTCTTGTAATATATAGAGTGTTGCCCCTAAAGTGAGGAAAAGATCCCAAAGAGGAAAAAATCAAAAGATCCCAAAGAGGACAAATGAGAGTTAAATAGAAAGAGCCATTGATCCCACCAAAAAATACAAAAAAAAGAAATAAAAAGAGAGAAGGGGGCACACTACTATTCCCTTTGACAGATCCACACTCGTACTCCATCTTATATCTTGTACTCCATAGAGATTATCATTCATGCATATAGCTATGTGGGGACCTTCACACTATAGAACTTGGCTAGTATATTCCAATGATGAGCCTCCTCAAATGAGCTCTAGGTCTTCTTGAGAAATCAAGTTGGATGCACCCCCACTAGTTCGATTGGAGAGCTTAACTTAGCTCATATGTGCATCCGTTGCATGGCAATCCCTACTCCTCACATCATATCTATCATTTAGCTTTCTCTCGCCTATGATTGTCCTCATTGATGTGAGCCCTTTCACACCTTGTTTTTCTTCCTCCCCCATCATTTTACTCTCTTTGCCATCCTAAGTGTCAACTTTCTTCCTTACGCTCATCCATTACATGAGTGCTCAAAATATCGAAAAGGAGTGGATCATTTTGACTTGTACTTGGCTAGTGGTCTGGGGATGAGTCAAGATAAGATTCCAAAGAAGACCAAGTGTGAAACTTTATTAGATTAAGTTCTCAACAATAAAAACTATGTTTTACTCAATCGTATATCCCTATACCCTTTCTTGCACGCAAACAACATTTGGAGACATTCGAGTCACGGACAGCGAGAGCTCTTGCACCTTTATGTTCTTATGTTGCTTATTTCAATGCTAATATAGACTCTTTCCTGTTATGACTTGAATTGAATTACATGCCTTGATTTCTTTACTTAAAAGTTCTTATATGGTTGGTAGCATGTCACCACAGAAATTATGCTTGTTATCATTTACCTACTCGAGGACGAGCAGGAATTAAGCTTGGGGATGTTGATACGTCCAAAACGTATCTATAATTTCTGCTTGCTCCATGCTTCTTTTGTGTGATATTTCTATGATATTGATGCACTTCCATACAGTTTTGATCATATTTGGACTAACCTATTAACTCAGTGCACCCCAGTGCCAGTTCCTATTTTCTATTGTTTTTGTATTTCAGGTTTTCCCATTACTTAAAGTGCCAGAAAAATTCCAGGAAAAATATAGGAAAAATCAGCGTACATGAAGCTTCGGGAAGAGCCCAAGTGGGGCCAGAGGGGATCCATGGGTGGCCCATGCGGCCACCTGGCGTGGCCACCCCCTAGGCCACGCCAGGGGGGCGCCTGGGGCCCCTGGTCCACCTCTGGCTGCCCCCCTTCGCCTATATATCCCTCTCGTCCCGAAACCCTCGAGGACATAACCCTTTTTCGCGATCTCTCCTCTGTTCCGCCGCCGCCGTGCTTACAAGATCGGGAGCACCAGGAGCC
Organism: Bromus sterilis; assembly: GCA_950022295.1. Lineage (NCBI taxonomy): Eukaryota > Viridiplantae > Streptophyta > Magnoliopsida > Poales > Poaceae > Bromus > Bromus sterilis. The sequence goes on along the minus strand of OX465601.1, from coordinate 178,699,287 downwards.
CTCTTCCTGGCACCCTGCCGGAAGGAGGAACCACCTCCGGGAGCTTCTCCACCACCATGGATGCTTCCCGGATGAACCGTGAGTAGTAGACCTTGGACCATGGGTCCATGATCAGTAGCTATGTGATTATCTTCTCCCCTCTTTTTTCTTCATGGTTTAGACCTCGTGTCGGGACCCGGGGTTAGCGTATGTAATTCCATTCACGATACAATCACATGGAGAGCCGAGAACCGCACCCACTTTTCTAAGCAGACAAGGCCAAGCACAGAACGTTCTCGGTAAGCATCGAACATGAGGGGCATCCCATTCAGGCCGGATGATCATCTAAGATGGGTCCTCATCGTCCGCTCCCAAGTCTAGATGCTTATGGGTGGTGAATCCCATACTCATAGACAAGTCGCCTCAACCATGTTATCGATTGAATCCTAACTCTTACATAGACTTACTCCAGCCTGATCACTTAGTCGGGGTCTAGGGCGGGCTCGATCATACAACAAAGTGTGCACGTGACAGAGTCACGAGCAATCGCATCGCGATGCCCCAAGCTGCGCACATCTAAGGGCCACTTGGTGTATAAAAGACCGCCAGCTTTGACTTGGCTAGTCATGTACTATGAGTACCAGACTTGAGGTAAGAAGCGTACACGAGTCCAGTACATCTCCAACCAATTACACCACTATGGTGCCTTCCTCGACTTCCCCACGAGAAAGCGTGCCATAGCACTCACACTTATCTTGGTGTATTTTAGAAGTATCCAGTTCAAGTTGTCTAATAATCAGGTACAGGTTCCAAGTAGTCCATAACCGCGGACGCGGCTATTCGAATAGTTTTGTTAACCTTGCAAGGGTGTAAGCTACACACACATGACCATCGGTTACCGCCTTTTGCTCGCCACCGTTCAAGAGGTGACAGCGAGGATGTTCTCCACGACACTTCGCTCACAACCGGTCTATTCCAGGAGTCGACTATCTGAGTTTGCCTCCGCTCGAGAGCCCGGCCGGATCAACGAAATGGACTCAAACAATGTAAGTGACCGAGACGCCACCTCTGGCAGATGGTTTTCCTGCCTCACAGGTGCACCCACATATCTATATGATGCAACCATTCCTTCATTCTTTTTCTATGCAGATGTCAAATGGAAAGCCCGAACTAATCTGACTCCTGGACGTCGACACGGATCAAGGTACTAGGCCGAGAGGGGTAAGTGAGCCCAATGTGTGGTTGTACTCTTTGTCTTGGATTACCATACAAGAACTCGGTGCTTAAGGCGGTGTTCAACGAGACAACCCACTATGTACTCCTACACAGCCTCTCATCGTTCACCTTGTATTAGGGTGGATTCACCAACACAGTTTCACTTTCATCAACACCATGTTCACCATCATCCCGACTCACATCAAAAGCAACCTCACTGTAACACTAAGCATGAAATAAGCATTAACAGTTGCAGGGGCCACATGATATCAATCAACTCCTATGTCAGCTAGGATTGTGGTTTGCTTACTACTGTGACAAGATGATAGGTCATGCATCGGATATGGGTTCAACTATGCGGTAGAATCGATACAAGGTGATCTCCTAAACATGCATAAGCGAGACTGAGAGGGAATTGGGATTTTATAGACATGATCAATAGGGTTTGCTTGCCTTGCTAACGATACACGAGTCTTAATGGTGGTCTTCTCCTTCGGGGTGATCACCGTCTCGGAAAAGCTGGTACCGGAAACAATCATCAACAAGGGGGGACAACTTCGGAAGTAAAATGCACAAGCACATGATATTGTTGTGACATGAAGTAAAGGGTTCTGATTTGTGGCAAATTCAATTTAATTGAAGTATATTGCATTTGGAATGCAAATTCAAACTCCAAATTCAAATTCAAATTAAGCCATATGCACATTTTCTACTGTTGCCCCATTTTAAAATGGTAAAACATAAAAACAAATTGCATATTATTAATCCTTGCATTTTTCTGATAATTTTTCATATATTATATGTTTAATTTGGAGTTAATATGAATTTTCTATGATTTATTGAAGTTTTGGCTATTTTCTTTCATTTCTGGAATTTCTTTAATTCTTTTAAACCATTTAATGCATCAGCATGATGCAAGCATGACATCAGTGGGGAGGCTGACATGTGGGTCCACCCTGTCAGTGGCCCACTGCTTGATCTCTGTTTAATTAAAAGAAACAGAGGATTAGGGGGGGGGGGGGGGTTGGCCCCACCTGGCAGCCACTGCTAGGGTGATTAGTGGGGGGGGGATTAGGGCCTAACAGAGGCCACGTCGGCTCTCACCGGCGTTTAGCCGTCGGCGTCCACCTGTACGGCGGCGCTCACTGGAGCAGGCGGTTCCGGGCACGGGGAAGCTACCAGGGGGTAGCCCATGCTCGCCCGCTTCGAGCTGTGCCAACAGGGAGGCCAGTGGGCGGGCGGAACCTCGCCGGCGTCGTGGTGCGGCGGCGGCCGTGGCTCTGCGTAAGTGAAGTCGACGGGGGAGGCAACGGGAACGGCCACAGAGAGAGGGGAAATACAGGGGAGCTCACCCCGGAGCGAACGGACGGGACGGCGGGGTTGGAGGAGTCCGGATGGCGGCGCAATCGATGTCGAACTCCACGGCGGCCGGCGGCGACTCGGCGACGAAGGCGTTGGCTCCAGAGCTTCTATAGCTCGATTGGGTGCGCGGGAAGATGAAGTCGATGGCTCCGGTGCTACTGGACACTTCAGCTCGGCGAGAGGAGGTCGTTGGCCACGTCTGGGCGCGGCGGCGCTCTCCGGTGGGTTCTCGGGTGGCGTCGAAATCGGCGAGGGAGAGGGCAGAGAGATAGCGGCGAGAGGGGGAAAGGGATGGGGGTGTCCAGGGGAGGCTCCTGGACACGCAGATGGCGTCGAGGAGGTTGTTGCGTGGCGTCGACGGCCACGGCGGCCACGACATGTCGGGCACGCAGCTGTGTGGTCGTGCCCGGGGGAAGACGACAACGGAGGAGGCGGCTGGGCTGGGCCAGGCCGAGGTAAGTGGGCCTGTGGCCTGTGGGGTGGGCTGGGTTTTTCTTTTTCCTTTTCTTCTGTTATTTCTTTCTGTTTTCTTTTTCTGTTATTTGTTTTGCCCCAAATAAAAATAGCAGAGCATTTTTAAAAATCCCCAAAACTTTTATGTGGGCTTAGGGTTCAAGCCACTAGCCACTCACAAGTTTTGGTGACTTTTGAAATTCAAACAATTTGAATTTCAAATCAAATAGGGTATTTAATTAATTTCCAAGCCCTACTTGGAATATTTGAAAAATCTTGGTGCATGCAGTGGGACCCACTTCACTTTATATGTGATCATGCATATTTATAAGAATTTTCAAAAATACCAGAGGGATTTTTGGAAGCAACTTTTGTCTGGCCATTTAATTAAATTTCTCAGGGCTTTTCTTTTCCACATTTTTGAATTTTCTTTTGAAAAAAAAAATTGCATGATGCAAAGGGCACAAACAAACCCTAGCACTTACCCTAGTTGGGGTTCTGACACCTCGTGAGGTTCCCTACATGATCGAGGCACATATGTAATCTTTCTGCTGTTGCTATGCTGAGTTTGCTAGAATCTGATGGATTATGAGACTATGTTCAGCTTGTGTTTGAGTAATATATTTGACTCCCCTCTTTTATATTTATGTTCTTGAGTAATTCTTGCATGTTCTCCATTGATGTTTATTTCTTTGGCCAATTAGTAGGTAGTGACTCCAAGAGGGAGCTTTATGCATGATTGTGGGTTCATGCCCCCCGATGACTAGCTTGAGTGATAGAAACATGAGTCTAGGGGATGTGATGTTGCCACAAGGGAGAAAACAACGGTGCTTGTACTTGCGGGTGCAAGGATTGTTTAGTTTACGCAAAGTTCTGTTGCTTTGAGTTTACACTTTGGGTGGGATTCGCAACTTAATACAAGCGGGATGTTCTGGATAGATATCTCAAGGTGGATGATTAGTAAGTAGATGCAGATGGATTTCGGTCTACTTGTCTTGGCGTACCGCCCATGCTTTTGAGCCTCTTCCTTTCTTTATAGTATAGTTAGCATTGGTTTGCGCACATAATCTTGTCAGTTGCCCAGCTATAATTTGTTTACCTTGCATGGCTATTTTATCGTCTTTTGGGAGATTGACATCACTAGTGAACATCATGGGACCCCGGTCCATATTTCCACCACTGTTTACACCCGCTATTTATTTTCTGCTTTATTTCCTTCTCTATTGCTATCGTTATCATTATTATCCCGTGCGTTTGATCCTTTGTAAACAACAAGGCCGGAGGGATTGACAACCTCTCTGTACTCGTTGGGAGAAAAGTTATATGTTGTGTGTGCAGGTCCACGTCAACCGCCTAATTGCTGGCGCCGTTGTCAGCTTCCTGTCTTTGTCGGAGTCCTACTGGAGACAAACCTTGGTATCTTCACCGAGGGAAATTTTATGATGTCTACATCTCAACCCTCCACTTTGGGTAACCAACAAGGGGCGAGAAGCCATCATGTCTACGCACGCTTCTATTCTTGTAGACTATGTTGGGCCTCCAAGCGCAGAGGTTTGTAGGACAGCAGCAATTTCCTTCAAGTGGATGACCTAAGGTTTATCAAACTCGGGGAAGTAGAGGTTGAAGATGGTCTCTCTCAAGCAACCCTGCAATTAAGATACAAGAAGTCTCTTGTGTTCCCAACACACCTAATATAACTAGGAGTTGTATAGGTGCACTAGTTCGGAGAAGAGATGGTAAAATATGGGTGATAGGTGTGGAAAAACAAAGTAATATAAATCTGTAATAAAAAGTGCAGCAAGAAAACAAGTGATAAACGTGAGCACAAACGGCATTGCAATGGTGGAAACAAGGCCTAGGCTTCATACTTTCACTAGTGGAAACTCCCAACAACATTAACATAGTCTAATCACATGATATTTCCCATAAAACATGCAATGGAGACGAACTCGGAGGTCATTCCTTTGTGGTCAAGAGAGGATGAGAATTATGTAGGGCTACAAAAGCACACCTCAGAGTTCGTAGTTCTCCATCTATGGATTTCTGTAACAGCCCAGATTTCACAACAATTACAAATTTTGTTTTCGGTGTGAATTGTTTGATTGTCTGATTTGTTTGCGGCGTTTGCATCCCCGATTTATCGATCAGCGATTATTCCCCCCCCCTCTTATCTCGTACTGGACGGAGACCGACCCTTGCCACCCGGACACTGGACCTTTGCCACACCAGTTTTTACCCGATCACCGTCGCGAAAACCGCACAAGCCCAGCCGCTGCCGCCGTCGTACCCGACCAGGCCTGGAAAGCCGCGCCGCCCGTCTCCTCCCGTCTTCACACGCCGGGTGCAGCAGCTCTGCCGCCCGACTCAGGCCAGGCCGCCGCGCCACCCTCCTCTCTCCATCTTGCACCCCCTCTCCTCGTTATCCCCTCCCCTGACCTCCTCTGCCTCACTCCCGCAGGAGCCGGTCGCCGGAACCGCCATGGGAGCCGCGGCCCCAAGCTCGTCGTCGCGCCACCTTTGGACCTCGCCGCATCCAAATCCGGCGAGCCCCTGCATGGATCCGGCCGACGCCCCTTCCCCGCCTCCGTTCCCGTTCTCCCTCGTCGTCGTGGCCCTCGTCGCCAGAGCCAGGCCTGCCGGAGCCGCCGCTCGCCGCAGACGGGATCGGGAGCCCGATCCGATCGGCCACCTCCAACTGCCCATGGGCCCCGCGTCCCCCAGCGGCCCACCACCAGCGCCAGGCCCAGCCCAGCCAGTCCCTGGCCCAGCCGCCTCCTCCTACCTCTTGGGCCGAGCCCACTAGGGTGAGGCCCTCTTTTTTTATTTTATTGTTTTTTTTCTGTTGGCTATTTTGCTAAGTCTGTAATAATTGTGCTGCTGGTACTGTTTTGCAACGTAATTTGCGAGTAATTTGAGGCCATATTGATGTTGATAATCTGTGTTGAAGTGAGCATCAGGCTGTTAACTGCTATTATTTTCTGTCAAGTGATGTTGTTGTTATTTTATTGCAAGTTTGATTGATGATTGTGACACATCCATGAGGCCTATTGCATTAATTCTTTTTGCATATTGTTAAGCATCATGTCTACTTCCATTACATGTATTGCATTGTCGTGTTTACATTTCTGGTCCTATATATGTTTAGCTCCAAAGTTGCTATGCCACTGTTTTTGACAGCCACCTCTGTTTTTCTCTAAGTGTGTAACTTTCCGATGCCATGTTGCACGCTTAATATCTTTCGATCTATGATGCCTATGACCTTGATTCTTGTTTGTACTTGATCACCATCATGTCTAGTTCATGCTCATATATTGCTATGTCATGTTGCTGCACTTTTGCATATAGCTTTATCCTTGTTTATACAGCATGAAAATAACGGTTTCTGCCCTATTTTACTGTTTTTCACTAAGTCCTAGACCATTAATGTTTTATTGCATTTTTCTTGGGCTATAATTAGTTGTTCATGATGCCTATTTGCATGATTCCTTTTGCCATGCCTTCCCTACCATGTCTACTTTAGTTGCATATCATTTGTGAGCATGTTTGCATTAATTATCCTGTTTATTCATTTCTCTAAAGTGTGCTACCTGATGTTGGCAGATTGTGCCCGTAACTTGTTTTGCTTGTATCTTTTTAACCGTAACTCCGGTTGGAGTGTTCTTCATATGTAATTTGATTAGTTTTTCGTGTACTTTGTGTTTATGCTATTGTTTGCTGCTGTTAACCAACCTAAAATATGGTTTAGGGAAGAACAGTACCAAATGTTTCAGTTGTCGTGCGTCACTTACTGTATGCCATGTCTAGGTTGTGCCTCACTTGAATTGACTAGCATAGATAGTTTCCTTTATGCTTCACCTCTTGTCATGTTTGTGTGCTATGACATGCATTTGTGCTTTTCCATGTTAACAACTTTGTTGATCACCTGTAGCTAAACAACTTGAAGCATTTCTAAATGTGTGGTATCGTCGTGTGTGACGAGTACTCCACTTAACTTGTTAGTAACCGCTCTCGACGGTAGGTGCGATGTCTCGTGTTGCCTTCATGTTGATGCTTGCTCGCGTTTGCCTCGTAGTAATAGAGTGCTTGCTCGTTGATTGCTTTCCAGTGTTTCCCCTCTTGTGTGCTTCCACGGGTACCTCTCGGAGACGATGCGAACTTGCGATCAACTAGACCTTCGGAACCCAACTTATCAACAGGCAAGGACTATACATTACTTATGATCCATTCTATTTCAGTCAGCGGTTTTCATGCTAGACTAGGATAGGTTTGATGTTTGATCCTACCACATGTTTACAGCCTCTTTTAAACCGATACAGCCATGTCCCCTCCCAGCAAACCTTTTACTGCTATGTTACTATTGCTCGTTGCTCAAACCCTGCTTAGCATGCATGCTTAGGATGCTATGATGTTACCCTGTTACTACTTGGTTTGGGCTATCACCATTATTATATTGTTGTTGATGATATGATTATTATAATGTTGACTATATTCGACGAAGGATGGAAGTTCTAGGCTATCCCGCCCCGACGGTTTGTTCCATTCGAGTCACCTAGGACCCGAGTTCCGGGTATTGGTTTTAAGACTGAGCGTGCCTAACCGCGTGTGGGATTTTATGGGGTCCCATTTCCTTACCTATCTAGCTTCAAACATTTCTAGAGGTGGCCCAAGCTGATTTACCATTTGAAACCATGCATATATGTCTGTCGGGTCGCTCCTAGCATATATCTTGTAAAACAACTTGGGCCAGCGGAGACATGGTTTCTCTGTTGGTCCACCTGATCAGCTAGGACCCGGCCTCATGTGAGAATTACTGGCAATCCGACCTGCGTCAGCTGGAAGAGTCCGATCCGAGAGTGCGGACGGCTTTTGGGTTGGGTGTCGGCTCCCCGGGGGCCACCCGGATTTTTTCGTTGTTAGCTAGAGGGACCTGTCATTTCGGATCTCTTGGAACTAAATCATAAAATGGTTTCATGTGATGGGTATCAACTGAGAGAGATGGGCGTGCATGCGGAGCCTTGTAATGGGAAGTTGGTACACCCCTGCAGGGTTAAATCTTTTCGAGAAGCCGTGTCCACGGTTATGGACGACTTGAGACCTACACCTTGTTCATAGACAACAAAAACCGAGATAATCTTAATGTAACTTGATCAACGTGTGTGTGCCTTGACTGCTTCTTCTTCGTCGGGATGCGAAGAGGAGGACAAAGGATAGGATAGGTGTTATGTTTGCGTAAGTAGGTGGATAGCAGACTTGTTGGAGGCGATTCCTCATCGAATGGTTGGCTTCTTATCTTACTCTCTAGATCGTTAGCCACTTCATAAATGCTAGTACGGCTGCAACCTCACCACTTACCCCATCCTTACCGTAAACTACTAGTTGTCCTAGAATGACGAGTGATGAAGTTCATGTTGGGTCAGTTGACCACTGCAGTTGGATGTTGAGTACTTCTGTACTCATGATAGTACCTGACGGGGATCAACCTCGGCAAATCCCATGGTCAGGTACCCTGGGTTAGTCATGAGAGGCACAGGTTGGACGTAGCTCGTCGGCAAATAGGAGGACACGTTCCTGCTCGATATTATTGATGAAGGAGATGCGATTACAGTGGATGCCAAGGCTGGAGCGCTCAAGGCTAGGGTTACAGATGATATTAGATGCCTTTGGTGTCGCCCCTCCTAGCCCTTATATACTGGGCTAGGTCTCGGGGAGTTCATCTACGTTTACAGGTAAGCTTTCCTAACCCTAGCTTGCTCCGTACGACAGGTCTTTGTACCTTCCTTGTGAGTCGTGGACTCCTACGTCGGTGCCAATTAGCGGGCCAAGGCGGCTCCAGGCGGGTCTTCATGGGACTTCTATCTTCAGGGACACCGGGTAGGCCTATCTGTAGGAGTCGTGGGGTCACCCCCTCGTCAGTATCCCCCGAGTGCCTGGGGGACTCGAAGAGTCGCGCAGGGACTCGAGTACATCTATTTGTCGGTCGTTTGTATGCGTGGTACAACCGTGAGTCGCTGGCAGTCTGGTGGCCATGACAAAACCTGTTTCGAGGGATGCTAAGCTGAAAGGGCCCAAGGAGTCGACTGGTCGAGCCTTGGTGAATTGCCCTAGTGGCAAATACCGCGGTAGGCCAATCAAACCCACGTCCCTCGACGTGAGCTTGGAACACTGGTGTCGAGCAAAAGTCATGCCGCTTCAGGTCTTACGGTGTTCATTTGCCGGCAGTAATGTGCATAGCCTAAGGCACGTCCGCCCGACTTTTTCTATCATGCGCTGCGCATGGAAAAGGTTGGGAGTGAAATCGCTCTTCGGCAAGTCTCAGCCCGGCCGAACTTTGCAGCGGGGTCTTACCTACACGCTAATATTTCGTGGCATCTGGGAACAGTGTATCGTGTTCCAGGAATGTGTGTTTTTGAGGCGCGGAGCCTAATAGTATTGCACCCACTTGGAACAAAACATCAAGCGAGTTGTTCACTCATTCACCCGCGGAGCTTGTTTCGAGTGCTCAGACAGGGGGTTCTTCGCGAGTAGTCACTCGAATGCCGTTTCGATTCTTGAGGTGAGGGAGCACCTGAGACTCTAGCGCCGTATGATCTTGGCGAGTGGATGTTTGTCATGCGTCAGGTTGAGGGAGCACCAGAGACTCTCGTGAGTGCGAGTGATTACTCGAGCACATTGATGACCTTTGGGTGAGGGTGCACCTGGGACTCTCATGATGTGCTCTCCCGATGGGAGTAAGATGTTTTTTCTTCATCGGGAAAAAGATCTGAAAGATAGAATGTCTGAGCCTTGATGGCGTACTTAGTACGTTTTCTGTGATATGGCATTGGCGTGGTCTTCTGGTGTTTTTGACCACTGTAGCCTACTGAAGGAAATGACTTGACGCTGTCCCGCCGAAATTTTCGTGTCGCGCGATCATGGTCCTCTTTTTGCGTGCGTAGTGGGCGGTGTTGTTACTGCGCCGGTTGGATTTTCCATACTTTTCGCCTGTTTATGGGATCTTGCCACGTTTTCTGGGCGATAAGGTTGGACGGTGGCCCTTCTTGCTAGGCTCTTGAGTTAAATACATTGCGGCTGGGTAAATTGTAGGTTTTACCCAGCCATTGCCTTCTTGCGGGATCTATGACCAAGCGCCCCCATACTGCTGTAGAGTCGGCCAAGATGTCCGGCAAGTGGGAGCGGTCCACGTTCGGGGCCGGAGATCTGGATGCGCTGGTTGCTGATGGCGTCGTGGTGGAGGGTGATGTGCATCTCCCTGGTGATGAGTCGATTCCACCGCCGGCGGCGGACGAGCGGGTATACTTCCAGGCTTTCTTCCACCGTGGGTTTGCTCTTCCGCTGCATCCTTTCGTTCGCGGCTTGCTGTATTCCTATCGGCTCCAGTTGCATGACCTGACTCCCAACGGAATTTTGCACATTGCGTGTTTCATCACTCTTTGTGAGGCCTTCCTGGGGATTTACCCCCATTGGGGACTTTGGAGGCGCCTTTTTAGTATAAAAAGGACGAACTCTGAATACGCCGTGGGTCGGGTGGGTATCTCCATTGGGATAAACATTCGTATTTTGACATGGAGAAGATCGATTCCGTTAGCGGCTGGCGAAAAGGCTGGTTTTATCTAAAGGATCGCTGCATTGTTGGTCAACAATTTGGTCTTGCTTCTTTCAATCCGGGAACGCAGGAGGTCAGACAGCCTTCATGGTCTCATTCCTTGACCGAGGTTGAGTCGTCCGAGCTGACTCCATTTTTGGAGAGGATTGTTGTGTTGAAGGATAACTTGACTGGTGGTCAGCTCATCTCTATTTTTGTGGGGAGGCAAGTTCAACTGTTGCAGCATCAAATTCGTCCTATGTGGAAGTACGAGGGGCTCGGTGACTCGACGAGATGCTCGCCTCAAGAGCTTGATCCTGACGCCTTTCTGACTCGCATCCAACATGTGACCAAGTGCTCGAGTATTTCGGAAATGCGCCTTGCCCTTCCTTATGCTTCTGATCACTCTCCGCCGCCGGTTGGTGTCCGTGTTCATTCGTTTGTTTGGACAAGTACCTAGTTTTGCTCTCTTGTTGACATTTACTTGCCTTGCAGGGCCATGCTTCGGCGCTGTGTAATCCTCCGCAGCCGGAGGACGCCGATATTCTTGAAGAACCTGGTGCTTCCGCAGCTGATGACGTTGCTCCAACTATTAATGCTGAGGCTGTGCTGGTGGAAACTGGGGATAGTGAAGATTCGAGTCCCTTTCGCGTGAAGCGGTCGCGCCCCTTGAGCGCTGAAGATCATGATGCATTAAATGGTGATGTCCTACCGGATGCTCCGTTTGTTGGGCCTTCCCCTTCGGCTGCTACTCCGGCCGCTGCTCCAAAGAGGGTCAGGCTTGGGAGGCTGGGGCGTCCTCGTGCTGCGCGTGTCGGGTAAGAATCTGCTGGATTTTTGCCCGTTCCCTTTTCCTTGTTCCTGCGTCTGATAATTCTTATCTTGTAGTGCTGCGGTTGCTCCAGCTGCTTCGTGCGCCAGTGCAGCTACTAGTGACTTGAAGTCGACGGACTCTGGGGCGGCAGCCAAGCATCTTGAGGACTCCTCGGCTGCTGCTGGTCAATCTAGGCCGTCGGCGACTCCTGCCGTTCCGACTGCGGGTGTAGTTCCTGGTGCGCCCTCTTCTGAGGCGCCTGGTGTTGTTGCTTCTGATTCCAAGTCTACTGAACTTGGTCCCCCGTACTTTGGCCGGCTTGATCTGGCGATTGAAGACAAGGCTCGTGTTTTCGACCACGTCTCCAAGCTGGTAAGTTGATTCGTGCATGTGTGACTTTATCATTGGGGGCACGGCAGTGCTCCCGATGGGAGTAGCCCCCGAGGCTACAAGTAACTGCTTGCAGTTGTTTGTAGTATTATTTTTCCTTATCATCTGATTGTCTGGATTTTGCATCCTGTTTTCCAACATTGTGAGCGTTTGATGATTGATGGTGAGCGTTGGCAACGGGCCCATGATTCTGCCCAGGATTCTTTGTCTGCTATGAATGGTGAGTTTTCATTCTTGCGCTGCTGAGTTTTGGCCGCTGCGTCTTTTGTTCTGAGTACTGTCTTGCCTCGCAGAGCGTCGCCAGGCTGCCGAGAAACAAGCCGAGAAGGCGGGGAGGACGGTTTCCGTTCTTAAGGCTACCTTGGCTTCCAAGGAGGCGGAGTTGCATGGTCAACACGAGGAGTTGGTACGCCTTCGTCAGGCTGACGACGCGCGTGCGCGGGTGGAAGCAATTGAGGGCACACGTCTTCGCGCCTTGGAGGACTCGCTTGTGTGTAAGTTTGGCATTCATTCATTGGTCTTGCTGTTCCTACTGTCTTCCCGTGATGACGTTTCTTTGCTTGATGCAGCTGTTGTAGGTGTGAAACCGATGGAAGATGCTGCGTCAGGGTCTGGAGTTCTTCAAGGTGTTGTAGATGTTGTTGCAGGTGTTGTTGCCGTGGTTGGGGACGTCTGCACCCGGGCTTCCGATCTGGTGGGTCTTGCGCACGAACACCTTATGCCGGAGGGTTCAAAGGTGCCTGATGGCCTGGGCGCTCGGTAAGCTGCATTCGGCCCGGATGGGAAGCGTATGGTGGAGCTAGTTGCGGAGAGCGTGGTGAGTGGTTCTTCCACGGCCCTTGTCGTCCTTATGGGGCATGGGATTTCCATTGATGATTCCTTGGTTGAGACCATCCCGGACTATTCTGATGAGCAGATCGACCGAGCCGATAAACTGGCTCGTCGCCTGCAACAGGTTGTAGATGCTCAGGATCCCCCTGTCGTAGGTGAGGGGGAGGCACAGTAGTGTTGCGTCTCTTTGAAACTTTGTTTGTAATTCGTGACTTTGTTGTGATGGTTGATCTTTTGCTACCTTTATATGAGTGACTTCTTGGCTGTTCCTCTTGCTGTTTTTGATTTCTTTGTTTTGTTCATTCTTCGGTAGGCCACTCGGGGCGTTCTTCGTCCTTGGAATTCGCTCAAGGATGACGCTCTCAAGGGTGCGTACGAGTCCATTTGCTTGCGACTGAAGGACGCTAAGCGGGATATTGTTCGACTGAAGGGATCCGTAGCCGTTCAACGTACTCGGCGCGAGCGTGCCGAGGCCGTGGTTGAGAACCTTGCTTCGTGGGTGGTGAAGTTTTCCGACCTCCTGCGGGGTGAGTTTCGCCTCTGCTTGGTTGCTCGATTCCGTTTAGTGGGTTTTGCTGTCTCTATCTTGATCGTGGCTTTTTACTTTTGAAGTGTTCCCAGGACGATCTCGGGATGAAGAGAGGTCCGTTCAGTTGGAGATGTCACGGCTTGATGATCCCAGAGTGCAGGCGAGCAATCCCTTTTGGGCGGATGGGGCTCGTGATCGAGCGTTTGCTTTGCTTCGTCTCTGAGTTGAGCGAGTGTCAGATGCTCTCAAATACTACCAGCGGGTATTGGGTGGTATCCATGCTGAGTTCTATTCGCTGGAGGTGGTTCCTTCGTCCTTTGAGAGGCTCTGTCGCGTATTTTCTCAGCCTGCCGAGCTACGCCGAGTGATGGATCATCAGATTCGTGCTGGAGCCCGAGCTGCTTTGGGTTTGGTCCATAGTCATTGGCCGGGGGTGGATTTTGCTCAGGTGGTGGCAGGCCCTCCAGGAGGTAGGGATCATCCGATGAATGAGCACTACATGGCTGTAGATAAACCTGCGCGCCAGGTTGTGAGGCGAGTTTGCGAAGAGAACGACCGCCATCTGGGTGCACTTATTAAGGCGAAGTTGGAGCATAAAGATTAGGTGCTTCCCTTCGTTGTATATGCTTCTTCTTGGTGGTATATATTCCATGTTGTCTTGGTTTTGTCGCGGGGGGTCATCCGCGTTGTAGTTGCGGGGGACGTTCCAGAGGGTTTCCGCGGCAAGCCCCCGAGTGTAAAAGTTTTGATGTGTCGCGGTTGCGAAGAGCGCCTCGGGGGTGGCTGCTTCGGCGAGCCCCCGAGTGCCAAGTTAATGTGCCGCGATTGCGGAGGACTCCTCGGGGGGTGGCTGCTTCGGCGATCCCCCGAGTGCCAAGTTAATGTGCCGCGATTGCGGAGGACGCCTCGAGGGATGGCTGCTTCGTTGAGCCCCAGAGTGCTAACAGATTTTGGGGAAAATTATTTATGTAATACTTTTCCTGTTGTCTCTTACAGAGAGTAAGGGGGGTTCTGTTAAAGACGGATCCCTTTTGCTTAGAACGATGATGTGGTGGCCTTGAAGGCCTGGTAGATTTATCTCCGAGTGTCGGGGTTCTTCGGGCGATGTTCCTTTCCTTCTACGGGAGCGCTTCTTCTGCGAGTCCCGTGGTCCTGCTGCCTTGGTGGGCTACAAAGGCTTCTGCTATCTTGTGGAATTCCTTGTTGCAGCGGTCGGATCTGACGAAACTGCCGCTGATTGTGATGACCCCATGTGGGCCTGGCATCTTCATCTTGAGGTAGGCGTAATGGGGGTACAGCCATGAAGCGAGCGAAAGCTGGTCGCCTGAGGATTGCGTGGTATTGCGACTTCCAGTTGACCACTTCAAAGTCTAGCGTTTCCTTACTTAAGTTTGTTGCGTTCCCGAAGACTACCTCCAGGCTTATCCTTCCGAGGGGGTAGACTGCTTTTCCTGGTACGATCCCGTGGAAGGTTGTGCTTGAGGACTTGAGTGCGTTGTTTTGGATGAGCATATCGTGGAGTGTTCGGGTGAACATGATGTTGATCCCACTGCCTCCGTCCATGAATACTCGCGACATGTCATAATTTCAAATTATGGCCTCGAGTACTAGCGCGGCGTGCCTTGGTTGGGGAACGACTGGCGGGTGGTCGTCCCGGAAGAAGGCAATTTATGTCTCCGACTCGCGCAGGTACTCTGGGACGGCCGGGTGTGCAGAGGTTGCCAGGAAGACTTGTCTGGTGACTTGTTTCTGCTGCCTGTTGGAAGGCCTGCCTTCTTGTATCATGTCGATCCTCCCGTGGGCTTCTGGGTACTGGTCTTCTTCTTCTGGTGTCCTTTTCTGTTCCTAGATGGAGGCCACCTGTCTTGTTGGCAGAGGAGGGGCTGGTGGCGCGTTGTGGGCGACTGGCCCGACTGCTATGCTTGCGAGTGGTCGTACTGTTGCGGCCGCGGGGCGGCTTTTCTCCTCGGCCAACTCGTTGAAGCTTCTACAATTCCTGAGGGTGTGGGACGATCTGAGCTCTGCTCGCTTGTTTCTGAATCCGTGTATAGAACATGGTCCGTCGAGTTGTTCTTTGGCGGAGCGGAATGCGCGAGTGCCGTCGCGCGGCTGCCTTGTCCTCCATTCTCGTTTCTGAGCCTGGGCTCGTCTTCTGGGTTGTCTCTTCGTTGTGGTATGTTGTCATCGCGGTGCCTGCCGTGCCGATCGTCCGAGAAACCGGCGGCGACCATGTCAGGTCCTCTGTCGTCGTAGAAGTTCTGTCTGGGTCGCTTCCTTCTTTTGTCGGCTCCTCTATCTCCGTTGTAGTCGTAGTCATACTCTGATCGTGCAGTGTGGGTTTCTGTTTCATTACGAACAGAATCTTCTCCATCCGCCAGCTGTTGGCTAGTTCTAATAGTCGTCCGAGTGTTTGGACTTTCATCTGTCCGAGCTGCTCCTTGAATTCAACGCGCTGTAGGCCTCGCCGGAATGCGTCGATCGCACTTTCGTCCGATATGTCTTCCGCTGAATTCTTGAGTATCGTCCATTGCTGGATGTATCGTCCGCTGTAGTCTCGAGTGAGGTTGGTCGCTTGTATGTGGATTTGAATTTTTCTATGAAGGCTCCTCGGAACTGGCTCCAGGAGCTGATTGATCTGCGCCGGATTTGAATTTTTCTATGAAGGCTCCTCGGAACTGGCTCCTCTTCAGCCAATGTCGAGCGGAGCTCTCGAGCATGAGCTGCACGTACTGCATTGTCGTGACGTTGGTTCCTCTCTGAAACTTGACTGCTGTTAGGTAGTCGGCGAGCCATGCCTCCGGCTCCTCGAGTCCGTTGTTCTTTAGTGTCGTGGAGTTCAGTTTGAACCCGTTTCGCATTCGCATCTCACGTATGGCACGTGTGAAGCATAGTGCTCCACATGGCTCGATTTCCTCGTCAGAAGCCTCTTCGACTGAGTACTCCTCGCGTGCTGCGCGTCTTTGCCTGCTGCGGTTGACTCTGTTCTGTGTGATGTCATCTTGCGCATCTCGTCGAGTGCTGCGGCGCCTGGTGTTGTCGTCGCTGTCGTGCTTCTTGTTCCTGTCGGAGTGTCTGCGCCTGTCGTCGTTACTGTTGTCTTCGTCGTCTGGTGAACTGGGGTCTCTGTCCGGTGTCCGCTCGCGAGTCTTCTGTTTTGTGCTGGATTTCTTAGGCACCGAGGAATCGATGGCATCCTTCATTATCTGCAAAGCAATGAAAGTGTAGCGATCTGACTTGCCCTTTCTGCTTTTCTGGGCACGGGACAGGTAGTCCTGGGCGCTTATGAGTGCTTCTGCCGGAGTGAGGGGCTTTTCTTCGTCGTCGTTTTCCTCTAATCTGAAGTCGTCTTCGAGTTTCCGCACCACTCTCGCCCTTTCTGTCTTCCGCAGATTGTTGAGTTTCGATCTGTTGCGGGTGGGGGAGTCGCGGCCTGGTGAGTCACTTCTGGGAGGTTGCCTGCGACTGCTTTTCTTTTCGAGTTCCGCCTTCTCTTGCTTCTGCATGGCTAGGAGCCACTGTCTCGTCTGCTGGGTTAACTCGCCCGCTAGCTTGTTGTATGCCCTTAGCTCGTCCCTTGAGGCATCTGGTGGTAGTAGCCTGCCGCGGGCGACTGCTTCCTTTACCATTGCCATTGATTCCTTGGAAAAGTATATTCGTCTGCCGCTGCAACCGGGGTTTGCTGCCTGCTGCGTGATGGCTGGCCACCTTGGCCGGGTGCTTGCTGCTTGCTGCTTGGCGGCTGACTGCTTTTTTGACCGTTGGGTCCTTGTTCCACCGGGACTTTCATTGGTATGGACCCCGGTTCTCCTAGCTTTGCGACCATCTGACTGGTGTTGCCGGGACCTGCCGCCCTGCTGGTGGTTGGGGTGTCTTGACGAGTGCCCGGGTCGTCGGCTCGTCCGTTGTTACCTGACGCTGGTGCGCCAACTTCTGCCATGAACACCCGCGATGGTGTCCTTGTCGCCTCCTTGCTGATACATGTGACGGTGCTTCTCCATGTTTGGGATCCACTCGAGCGGTTGCGAGTGGCGTGGAGCCTTGAGTTGGGTGGGTAGCTACGGCTGCCATATGGGTTGGCCATGCGGGCGGCGTCCGCTCCGGTCATTGTTGTAGGTGTTGTCGTGGGTGCGCGGGTGCCGTCGGTGAGGCGAAGAGTCCCCCAATGGTTGATGTAGATCTGATACGCTCCGAAGATCAGATTGACGCCGGAGTGTAGATCGGTAAAGACTGGCTAGAGGGCCGGGAGGTGGGCCGTGAATCCGAGGGACTCAAACAGATTAGATCTTGTCGGAGCCGCCGGGTCGATGAGTGCTGATGATGATGAGGCCGCCGAGATCGTGTTCCCAACCTGCGCGGTTCCCACAGACGGCGCCAATTGACGGGGATCAACCCCGGCAAATCCCATGGTCAGGGACCCTGGGTTAGTCATGAGAGGCATAGGTTGGGCGATAGCTCGTCGGCAAACAGGAGGACACGTTCCTGCTCGATATTATTGATGAAGGAGATGCGATTACAGTAGATGCCAAGGCTGGAGTGCTCAAGGCTAGGGTTACAGATGATATTAGATGCCTTTGGTGTCGCCCCTCCTAGCCCTTATTGTTGGAAATATGCCCTAGAGGCAATAATAAAATGTTATTATATATATATTTCCACGTTCGTAATTAATGTTTATATTTCTGTGCTATAATTGCAATGACCCTGACTGTGAGATTCAGAAGAAAACTCATTTGCATGTGTGGAAATGTAAACACCAAGAGTTCCTGGTTTAGCCTCTAAGACCAGCTCATGTGCTAACTGATGATTACGTTTTCTTAATCATGGACATTGTTCTTGTAACAAGGATGTCAGTAGCAATGGGAACATATTGTTAGCAGAACAATGATGTTGAACCGACCCCAGTATTGAATGATATACTTAGAGATCACATCGTAACTACGTTATAAGTCATATCATGAAATGTTATCATATACGTAATTCCTTAGACCATGAGAGTATCGAGTTGCTTCACACAGGAAGACATGCTTTGGTTCTTAGATGAATCCTCCCGTAAATGGGAAGTAGTAAAATAAGTTCTGGGTATGTCAGATGGTGTGGCTAGTGACTGTGATAGTTCAAGAATGGGATTTGCTCCTTCACGATGAAGAAGATATTCACTTCGGGCCCACTCGGTATGACGGTATCCATTATAGTCTGTCCAGACGCATCGTGATTCAGTCACGGGGATACCGGAACACGATAATGAGAAAAGGGACAAACGAGCAAAGAGGATAACGAGTGGCTTGTGTTCAAAAGTTGTTACACATGGGTGCCAAACTTCTCTCCTCTAACTTTGTCATATATCGCGAAGCAAAGGGAATGGTACATGACTAAACATAATGGTTCACTCGAAGTTTCTTCGTGTATGTGCGGGAGTCAACATGGGTGTCCATGGCTCCGCTGTTGATTATTGGCTATTGACAAAAGGCTGTTGACCTATGTCCGGAAGATGTTCTGAGTCATGTCCGCATTATACCGAACCTATTGGGTCACACACTTAACGAGCAGTAGTCTGTTAGAATACTAGTATGGTAGAAGGTTTAGTGGAAGCAAAGCAGAATAGTTCATACGGGTACCGGAAGTAGTTCCGGAGATTTATGGAATTGTTCATAAGGGCACCAGAAGTAGTTCTGGGTATTTAAGGTTATGTCTGGATCACTCTGGAGTAGTCCCAGGTGGTTCCGGAACATATGAGAATGGTACTGGGGAAGTCCTGGATCAACCGGAATAGTTTCCGGATAATCGCTGGGCGTCCCGACAACCTTCGCGGTCGTCGGGTGGCTTAAACTGTAACTTGGATGGTCTTGGAAACTATCCGGATGGCTCCGGAACGTCCGAGAACGGTCTCGGAAGGTCCTGGAAGTGCTCCGGAAGTGTCCGGAATGTCCCGAAACGGTCCCGGTATATCCCGGAAGGTCCTGGAAGCTTCTAGAAGGTCATGGAAGGTTCCGGAAGGTTCCGGGCAGTACCACCCACTCCCCTGCGCCCCTAGCCTTGGGGGGCAAGCCACCTAGGCTGCCCTGGCCGGCCAAGGGGTGGGGGCGCACCAAGGGGAAGGAATCCCCCTCCAGGTGGGAATACCAAAACCCAAATATGGCAGGTTTCCGGTGGGAAGGTATGGGAAGATTTGGGAGGTTTGGGAGTCCAAGTTGGACTCCCCACCCCCCTTATTGCGCCCCAACGGCCTCTTGGCCACCTATATAATGTGGGGAGGGGTGGGGGGCGCAACACAACTTGTCCCCAAGGCCTATGCGCCACCCTCCCTCCTCTAAACCCCGTTGCTCCACTTTTAGACTCCGGTTTAGACGCTGTTCTAGATCGGAATCCGTTAGGGTTTTCTCCCTCTAGTTTTCTCGGTGGCGTTCATCTCTGGACGGCGGAGCGCTGCTGGATTGCTGCTACGGGATGTGTGGATACTAATGGAGGGGTCGTACCTTCGACCCTTCTTCGAGGAGCTTGTTCATGGGACTTGTCCGTGGGACTAGATCGCGGGACTTGTTCGTGGGATTGATCAAGGGACTGTTCGTGGGAGAAC
This sequence comes from Bromus sterilis, assembly GCA_950022295.1. Lineage (NCBI taxonomy): Eukaryota > Viridiplantae > Streptophyta > Magnoliopsida > Poales > Poaceae > Bromus > Bromus sterilis. The sequence goes on along the minus strand of OX465601.1, from coordinate 178,679,561 downwards.
TTGCGAGATCTAATTCCACTACGTCCACGAGCTTCACCAACTCTACTTCTGCTACATCGGTTGGTGAGCCATGACCTAAAACCTTGTATGCAATCTTCTTGGATGATCTTGGGTTCTTGATTCGTAGGCCGAAATTTTTTGTTTTCTACTACGTTTCCTAACAGTGGTATCAGAGCGATCTTGATTAGATGCATGTTTAGGTCTAGATCATATGTGTGATATGAGGCATTGATTTTCTTGTTGCTTCCCTGTCATGTGATATTTTCTATGCTTGATGGCAAGTTGAGGTTTTGCTACAAGGATTGAGTTTTCCATCGATCCCTCTATGCTGCTTTCAGTATGCTGGTTGCCTTGATCATGGTCTACATCAAACTCCTTGGATCTCATCTTAATCTCACAATAGAAGATTTAACATGGAGGGGCTTGTGGATTTTATGAACTCAAATCCACACGGGGGTCACGCGTTTAACGAAGTTTGGCTTGTGGCATTAGTTGCTACACGCACCCCGTATGTTAAACTAGCAACAAAAGAAGTATCGTGTTTTGTTTTATCTAGGGTTTCTCGTTTGCCTTGTAAACCTGCTTAACAACCACGATAAAAGTTGCAACAACCCGTGTAGATGGCGATCTAACTCGTTTTTGCAGAGTATGCATGTGATGTGGTATAGCCTTCAAGATTTGCAATGTGTTTGTATGAGATGCTATATGTTATGTAATATTTATTCGCGACCTGCGTGTCGTGGTACGGCATGATGACTGGAGTCATATGATTGTCACTTAATTATGGCATGCGTGCCAGAACTGTTTATTAGCTCGAGGCAAAGCAATAGATAGATGCAAAGGTGATGATCTACGATGCGGAAGTGGACCCCGACGCACATGCCGGAAGCCGTGGTGATGTTCCCGGCGCCAAGGACAAAGTTGTTGGACACGGTGACTTCAACCACGACGACGTGAAGACAATGAAGACTTCACGAAGCAAAGGGCTATACTATATCACAAAAATTTATGAACTGCCTGTGATGTTTATCCCTTTGATGCACCCTTGTTTGATGCGCGATAGTCGTATTTTATTAGGGTGATCTCTCGCAAAACAATATCAAGTTGATAGAGTTCTTCCAACTGTAGCACCGTCTATACTATGTTTCACATCGGAGCAGGTCATGTCACATGGGTGCACACGGTGTGACGCATAAAAGACGGGTGTGTTAAAAGAACACATAGCACATTACACTTGGTTATCTTGACGGTTTGGATAAAAGTTTGCTACCGGAACACGCCCATCGAAAGATGAACAAGAATCACCTTTGGCGTGATTGGCAAGTTGGCCTACCGGTCCAGTCTAAGTCATCAGTGATGTCACATCAATGGCGGACGATTGGGTTGGATCTTGAATCACTCCAGCATCAATTACGAGAGATATTGATCTGAGTGGGAGCGCACTAAGTAATTAAATTGATTAATCACAAGTGCAACTTAATTATGAACAAAGTCTTAGTATTTGCATTATCGTTGTAGAATAATGGCTCGCGTTACCACCTTCCCAATTGATTTTGATTAACTGTATTATCTGGTAAAAACTTTACGATTGGTACCGTATTGTGAGGACTATCCTCAATAGTGTCGAGAAGGACCATGTCCTATCGCAAATTTTTTATGCTCTCCCGCTGATGCTATGGATGATGTGACTTACGTCCATAATCCAAAATGCTAGAATTCCACCACAGCTAAGTGCATTGTGTTCACCACCATGAAACCCGAACTTCGAAAAGTTTGTGATAGTTATGTTATATTCATGGAACTGAAAAAAAAATTCTGTGGTAAGACAATTAAAGTTGGATATAAGATATCTAGTACAATGTATGATTGTAAGCATTAGTGAAAATATTCACTGTGCTCTTAATGAAACTGATAAGTGTGGGATCCAGAAGAACACTGATCATATGATGATGAGGATTAAGGGAAAGGAAGTTCCATAGGGTGTTAGTAAGACTTACATGCCGGAAAGTCCATGGCATGCGCCACCCTTGATCATGTGTGATCTTCTGTGAGTAGGAGTGACATTGGAAATAGAACTATGATACGTATAAAGGCAAAACGAAAGAAGACTGGAATATCCAGCTCAGAAATGAAAGTCATACAGAGTTATAGATGAATTCATTGCTGGTCAAGAGATTTAATTCTTGGGAATCATGATTAAGCAGTTAATTGTGGATTTTGTATATTGTGATTAAACTGTTGATCACCGGAATATCACATCGATTGCATAGTGTTAAAACTCGATGCAAGAAATACTATGGCCTTTATGACTAGCTAATGATGAGTTTTGACACGCTCGGGAACACGGTAAAAGGTTTACTATACCGTGTGTTGACTCTATGATTATCTTCATAATTCATTTTAGAGATGAGTAAATTGTTACTACACTTAGCCTTGTTGCAAAACATCATTTTGAATCATGTTTGTTGCAAGAGAGTTGTTCAAAGCTATGAATAACGTAAAGGCCATACTTCCATTATGAATAGGTTGTATGTTATGAATCTTGATAATAATGCTAAACATCCATAACACTGACGCTAAACGTCGCAAGACTGACAGAAATACCACATAGATGTGGCACTTCCGTTTATCACAAGTGACATAACATGCATGAAGAATTTCCATAAGTGATGGACTTTCGAGTCATATGATTAGGAATCTCTTGACGCTTGCGATCTTTGTCTCGAAGTAATGTGATTAAAACACCGTTGATAGGCCATACATGAACGGGCAACTAAACCATTGGTAATCATACATGATGATGTGTGTAGTCAAATAAGTGTAGTTGTGTGCAGTGGATTCCCTATCTTCACTCATGAGTTGAAGTAGATATGTGGATATCTGTTCAATAGAGACATACGTCTGAAATCTTTGAAATGTTCAAGGAATTTTAGAGTGAAATAGAAATTCATTGTAATGAGAAAATAAAGCTTCTGCAAATTAGATTGTAGAAAGTAATATTTGAGTTACAAGTTTAGCGAACGTCTGATGAGTTGTGAAGTGTCATAACTTGCGTCTCCCGGAACACCACTATGAGTAAAGTGTTCGAGAGATGTAATCAAGCCATGTATGACACGGTAAGATCAAATATGATGTTTATCAATTTGCCATTATACTTATTAAAGTTATGCGTTAGTGACTACGGCTTTTACACTGAAAAGAGCATCATCAAATCTGTTGAAATGACACCACATTAGATGTGGTATGGACTGTTAAAACCATGTTGTCTTTTCTTAAAATTTGGGTATATGAGGCATATGTTTGACATACTCAAAACCCCAAATCAGATAAGTGCTACTTTGTTAAGGTTATGCCAAAAGTTTTGGTATTCCTCTATCACTACACAAAAGCAAAACTGTTTGCTGTTAAGAACAATGTGTTTTGAAGAAAAATAGTTTCTTACAAAAGAGTGAGTGGGAGGACAGTGCAACTTGTCAAAGATTGTTGAATCTTCAGAGAAGTGCGCAGCTAAACCACACAGGTTAGATAAAACTCGTACAAACATTTTTATGTACACGAGATATTGTTGTTCGACAACGATAAACCTGTGATATACAAAGAAGCGTTGATGGGCCCTGACTCCAGGATTTGGCTAAATGCCAAATAATCCGAGATAGTATCCATGGAAGTAAGTCAAGTTTTGAACTTGGTAGACCCTCCGACAGACTAAAAGTCTGAAGAATATAAATGGATCTATAATTGATTCGGATGAAATTGTTTTATCTATAAAGCTCAACTCGTTGGAAAATTGTTTTGTAGCAAGTTCAAAAGTTGACTACGGAGAAATAGTGTCGACCGTAGAAATGCTTTAGTCAGTTCGGGTTATACTAGCAATTACTACATATCTCATTTATAGGATATGGTAGAATGAACGTCAAAACAAAGTTCCTACATGGAAATATAACAAAGGACGTATACGTGATACGACCGGAATGTTTTGTCGATTCAAAGGATGCTAAAATAGATGCAAGCCTTGGATATCCAGTGATGGACTGGAGCTAGCATAATGGAGTTGGAATTTTCGTTGTGATGAAATTGCCAAAAGAGTTTGTTTTCATTAGGAATAACGAAGATGCTTGAATATTCAAGAAAGTAAGTGGGAGCTGAATAATATTTCTAAAACCTTATGTAGATGACATATTGTTGATTAGAAATGATATAAATTTCTTGACACGAATAAGGACTTCATTGGAAATAGTTTTCAGTTGAAGAACTTGGGCTGACATAGCATTAGTATTGAGCATAGTGATCTATGAAGACAGTAAGTGCCTGATCATGCTAAAGCCAACACTACATATTGACATGATACTAAAGTAGTTTAGTATGAAATGCCAAGAAACATGTTCTTGCCGAAGTCGTGGTGAAAAGTTGTTTGCAGAAATCGGTGTTGATGAACACAGATAAGCAAAAACACGTGAATTGAATTCCACTCACCAATCATGTACACCATAATATGTAAAACGACCAGATATGTCCAGTGCTTCAAAAGGTTATGAGCAAGATACCAAAGTGATCAATATGTTGATCATTGGACAAACAGTGAAAAGTTAAACTTATGATAGATAAGATATGTTTCTCGGAAAATGGAGATAATGAAGAGCTCGTTGTAACAAGTTACACCAGCAGAATTTTGATGTAAACAGTTACACCAATTCAGTCTTCATACTTACTCCGATCGATTTTCGATTTTAATTGGGATTATGTGTTTCACACATAAGGGTGGCACAGTATGAAGGAACTGTGTTAAAGTTAGATACTGTGGCGAATTCTATAACAGAGGCTAAGTATATTGTTGCTTAAAGAAGTAACAAGGGAGGGTATTTTGAATCATCAGTTCATTTATGAACATGGTATGGTTTCCTAGATGCTTGAAGCTCATGGAACATTGATGAATGATTTCATGACTTATTCTAAGGAACCAAGGTCCTACCAAATGATTCAAACATATACAAAGCAAAACTGATAAAATTAGTGAATTTTATGATAGCGTGAAAACGCGAAGATATGCAAGATACAAACGGGCCTGAAACGTCAGATCCGAAGATGAGGTCTATACCACAAATGAGGCATTTATTACACCGGTATGCCATAGGTGTAAAGTGCTCAAGCACTGACAATATTATTGACTCTAGTGCAAGTGGGAGACTGTTGGAAATATGCCCTAGAGGCAATAATAAAATGTTATTATATATATATTTCCATGTTCGTAATTAATGTTTATATTTCTGTGCTATAATTGCAATGACCCTGACTGTGAGATTCAGAAGAAAACTCATTTGCATGTGTGGAAATGTAAACACCAAGAGTTCCTGGTTTAGCCTCTAAGACCAGCTCATGTGCTAACTGATGATTACGTTTTCTTAATCATGGACATTGTTCTTGTAACAAGGATGTCAGTAGCAATGGGAACATATTGTTAGCAGAACAATGATGTTGAACCGACCCCAGTATTGAATGATATACTTAGAGATCACATCGTAACTACGTTATAAGTCATATCATGAAATGTTATCATATACGTAATTCCTTAGACCATGAGAGTATCGAGTTGCTTCACACAGGAAGACATGCTTTGGTTCTTAGATGAATCCTCCCGTAAATGGGAAGTAGTAAAATAAGTTCTGGGTATGTCAGATGGTGTGGGTAGTGACTGTGATAGTTCAAGAATGGGATTTTCTCCTTCACGATGAAGAAGATATTCACTTCGGGCCCACTCGGTATGACGGTATCCATTATAGTCTGGCCAGACGCATCGTGATTCAGTCACGGGGATACCGGAATACGATAACGAGAAAAGGGACAAACGAGAAAAGAGGATAACGAGTGGCTTGTGTTCAAAAGTTGTTACACATGGGTGCCAAACTTCTCTCCTCTAACTTTGTCATATATCGCGAAGCAAAGGGAATGGTACATGACTAAACATAATGGTTCACTCGAAGTTTCTTCGTGTATGTGCGGGAGTCAACATGGGTGTCCATGGCTCCGCTGTTGATTATTGGCTATTGACAAAAGGCTGTTGACCTATGTCCGGAAGATGTTCTGAGTCATGTCCGCATTATACCGAACCTATTGGGTCACACACTTAACGAGCAGTAGTCTGTTAGAATACTAGTATGGTAGAAGGTTTAGTGGAAGCAAAGCAGAATAGTTCATACGGGTACCGGAAGTAGTTCCGGAGATTTATGGAATTGTTCATAAGGGCACCAGAAGTAGTTCTGGGTATTTAAGGTTATGTCCGGATCACTCTGGAGTAGTCCCAGGTGGTTCCGGAACATATGAGAATGGTACTGGGGAAGTCCTGGATCAACCGGAATAGTTTCCGGATAATCGCTGGGCGTCCCGACAACCTTCGCGGTCATCGGGTGGCTTAAACTGTAACTCGGATGGTCTTGGCAACTATCCGGATGGCTCCGGAACGTCCGAGAACGGTCTCGGAAGGTCCTGGAAGTGCTCCAGAAGTGTCCGGAATGTCCTGAAACGGTCCCGGTATGTCCCGGAAGGTCCTGGAAGCTTCTAGAAGGTCATGGAAGGTTCCGGAAGGTTCCGGAAGGTTCCGGGCAGTACCACCCACTCCCCTGCGCCCCTAGACTTGGGGGACAAGCCACCTAGGCTGCCCTGGCCGGCCAAGGGGTGGGGCGCACCAAGGGGAAGGAATCCCCCTCCAGGTGGGAATACCAAAACCCAAATATGGCAGGTTTCCGGTGGGAAGGTATGGGAAGATTTGGGAGGTTTGGGAGTCCAAGTTGGACTCCCCACCCCCCTTATTGCGCCCCAAGGGCCTCTTGGCCACCTATATAATGTGGGGAGGGGTGGGGGGCGCAACACAACTTGTCCCCAAGGCCTATGCGCCACCCTCCCTCCTCTAAACCCCGTTGCTCCACTTTTAGACCCCGGTTTAGACGCTGTTCTAGATCGGAATCCGTTAGGGTTTTCTCCCTCTAGTTTTCTCGGTGGCGTTCATCTCTGGACGGCGGAGCGCTGCTGGATTGCTGCTATGGTATGTGTGGATACTAATGGAGGGGTCGTACCTTCGACCCTTCTTCGAGGAGCTTGTTCATGGGACTTGTCCGCGGGACTAGATCGCGGGACTTGTTCGTGGGATTGATCAAGGGACTGTTCGTGGGAGAACTTGCGAGATCTAATTCCACTACGTCCACGAGCTTCACCAACTCTACTTCCGCTACATCGGTTGGTGAGCCATGACGTAAAACCTTGTATGCAATCTTCTTGGATGATCTTGGGTTCTTGATTCGTAGGCCGAAAATTTTTGTTTTCTACTACGTTTCCTAACACTTATATACTGGGCTAGGTCTCGGGGAGTTCATCTACGTTTACAGGTAAGCTTTCCTAACCCTAGCTTGCGCCGTACGACAGGTCTTCGCACCTTCCTTGTGAGTCGCGGACTCCTACGTCGATGCCAATTAGCGGGCCAAGGAGGGTCCAGGCGGGTCTTCATGGGCCTTCTATCTTCAGGGACACCGGGTAGGCCTATCTGTAGGAGTCGTGCGGTCACCCCCTCGTCACTACCCCCAAACTCTTTTCAGGGTTCTTGATCGACAACAGGTATGGTGATCGACTTTTCACGTGGAGACTCGACGACGACTAGTTAGGCGGATCCCGGCGGAGGGCCTGGACCTGTGTGGTTATGGGGATCGATGTTTTTCTCTTTGCCACTAGGCATTTGATTGTAGTCTGTACTTAGACATGTATCTTCCGCTGTTGTATTGTATTAAGGCAGTTGTATGCCGTTTGTATGAGATGTTGTATCCATATAGCTGTAATGTTGTGATATCATGTTGGAAATCTGGGGCATATGGCATTGTCATATGTCGCGGTGGGACCGATACGTGCTTCGTCCCCGGATCTGGATGGAAACATCTAGATCTGGAACAGTACCGCATATCGGGCCTTTCAATTTCCCAATGCCACCGCGGCCATCCAAAGAGAGTACCACAATCACCACAACATATCTCAAGGATAGTCAAAGACAAGCACCAAGAGACTCTCAATCCTCAATCAACACACAAAAAAGGAAATCACTCATGATAATATTCTTCTAACCCATGTCCAATACACCGCTGTCACCATGGTCTCGGGGATTATACTAGATAAGATCAAGTGAGTACATCAATCCAATACATAGAGGAAGGGGAAACATCATGGGATCACCCTAGATTAACATAGCCTATGATCACAACGAATATCACATCATGGGAGAGAGAGAAGAACACATAGCTATTGGTAGAAACCTCAGCCCCAAGGAGGAACTACTCTCGCTTCATGGAGGGAGGAAGCAACGTCGATGGAGATGAATTCGGGGGCACTTCCCCGTCCCTGCAGGGTGTCGGCATAGGAATTCTGGTCCTCCGAAGCTTGTCGGTGATGGCGGCGGAGATCGGAATTGCTTCTGGAAAAAGTACTTCAATATTAGGGATTTCCTCCTCGGGGGCTAAACATAGGCCAAAGGAGGGGGCCAGGGGGCCACAGGGCAGCCAGAAGGGTCTATGGCGCGGCCTAGGGGTTACCCACACCAGGCACCCTCCTGGGCCCCTGGTGGTGGCCCTCCTGCCATGTCTTGGTTATTCTGGAAGCTTCTGGGACGCTGATTTTTTATATAACTTTTCTGAAATTTTTGGAGCACTTTTAATGGCCGGAAAACCTGAAATACATAAACAGCAGAAAATAGGAACTGGCACTGAGGTGCACTGAGTTAATAGGTTAGTCCAAATATGATCAAAACTGTATGAAAGTTCAAGAAAAACATGGCAAAGTCACACAAATCATGCATGGAGCAAGCAGAAATTATAGATACGTTTGGGACGTATCACTGCACGCCATGCCACGGCAGGGGCGCACGGCCATGGTTGCACGGAGGCGACCGGAGAGGGCGCAGGGCGTGGCCGCAGGAGGCCCGGCGCATAGGTGGGGGTGCTGTAGGGCGCATCCATGTGCGGCCAGAGCGCGTTGGGCGCAGCGCGGAGGCACGGTGAGCGCGTCCTGGCCATGGCGGCCACGAGGAGCTCGGCCGACGGAGTACGTCGGGGGGAGGGCCAGCGGCGACCAAAACAGCGAGGGGGAGGGGGGAAGATGCAGCATCTCACAGGGGGAAGGGGAGAGGTCTCAGGGCCGGAGGAGCTCGAGGGTCGACGGAATCCAATCGAGGGGCGCGCGGTGGCCGATGGGGCCGAGGCGGTGGGGGCGGCGCGACGGCGAGACTGTGGTGGCTCCCGGCCACGTTTGGGTGGTGGAGTCGGCGGAGAACTCCCCGACGAAGATCCCAGACACGCTCCCGTGGCTCGGGGGGGTCATCGGCCGCGACAACGACGACGGCGGCGTGAAGACGGCTCGGGTGCCGCTCGGGCCAGGGTAGGCGAGGCGCGAGGAGGATACGGGAGGGGAGCTAGGGTTTCAGGCGAGGTGCGGGGGGAGGTTGGCTTCTTATCCCCGTCGGTGGCTTGCCGGATGGGCGCCACGGCGACGGCCGTGCCGTGATCGGCGTGGATGCGTCCACGGCGCCCTATGTAAAGGGGGAGGGGATGGTCGGGGGTGGGCTGGGGGTTGGATAGGTGGGTTTGGCCCAGTTAGGCGGGCCTTGCCGAGGGAGAGTTATAGCATTTTGCAATTTTTCTTAATTCTGTTGCCCTCACATTACTATCTTAATTTCATTTACCAAGTAATTGGTTTTTCTAAAATCTCTTACCAGACCCAATATTCATATTACATTGTATTGTACTGCTACAAAAAGTGTGATGCTTTAATAAATTCATTTGAATTTTCTTTTGAATATGCAATGGTTAAATGGGGTTGTTTTGGCTTTGTTATGATTTGTTTGAAATATTCGAATGTTATATAAAATATCCACTACCATTGAATCTTGGTCTACTGACTTTTATGAAATTTATAAAATTGCATGCACAATTTTTGGGCCAAGTTTAATTTCCACATTGTTTTGGGATTTTATTTTTATTGGGATGAATTTCATCAATCCATGATCAAGGGTGATCATTATCAGCATAATCATGATGACTCGATAATTAACAAGGTGATCACTGTAGCGTGACACCCGGGGTGTTACAACCTTCTTCTTTAAACTTAGAACCGTTAGGATAAAAGTTGATGGGAGGAATATGCTCAAGCTAGGTTGATACCCATTCTTCCTCCTTTTTTCTCCTCTTCCTCCTCTTCTTCTTTTTCTTCTTCTTCACCTTAGGAGGAGTGGTGTGAGAGGAAGCTTCTCCACATATCCTGGTTTATCATTAGAAACAATAGGGGGAACTTGGGAGAAACTCTCCTTTTTATTAGTGGAATTATAAGAGACATTTTTATACTTTGGTAAAGTTCCCTCCTTTATAATCTTTCTTATGTAATTATTATCATGGGAATTAACAACACAATAGAGATGGCATTTCTGCAGAGTGTTATTTATTCCCAAAGCATGAACATCTAGCCAAGAAGTCTTTTCTAATAACTCTTCACACATCAAAAATAACATAAGTTCATCATAAAGATCAGAAGTGATCATGTTATCACACAACTGGTTAACAGTTATGTTTTGAAAGTGCATGCATTGAAAATTAAAGTGGCCCTCTATACAGCAAAGTTCACAAGTAAAAGGATAAAGGTCACACAATTCTCTAGCAATTTCATTTAAATCTTTGACCCAAGTGATTGTTCTTTCATGATTATGTTGCTTACAATACTTCTCTTCTTCAATCATAGGCCTTTCGCAAGGTCTATCCACTCCACAAAAATTAACATGCTTATATAAAACTTCATTTTCAGGAATTCGATAATGCATGTTGCAATCATCATGAACAATTTCACTTTCTTTTCAATTATCTTTAAAAGGTTCATGATACTTCATCCAATTCTCTTTAGGCATATTAATATGTGAAACAAAAGATTTGAGGAAATCAACAAGGAGTTGAGAGTCAAGCCCAAACTTAGCACTAAACTTATTAAAACTTGCAGTTTCAACAAAGGACTTAATGCAATGATACTCATAATTTATACCTGACTCTTTACCTTTGTCAATCTCCCAATCTTCAGTATTGTGTTGAATTATTTCAAGGAGTTCCCATTTAGCATCAGTCTTTTTGTTTGTGAAAGAACCCATAGAGGAAGCATCGAGCAAGTCTTTATCCTGTCGAGAGAGTCTCGCATAAAAATTAGTAATAATTATATCTTTGGGGATCCCATCGTTAGGACATTTTAGCATTAAAGTTTTCAGTCTCCCCCAAGCTTGAGATATGCTCTCTCCGTCATGAGGATAGAAATTATAAACATAATTCATATTCTCATGAACTTCATGAAGAGGATAAAACATGGAGTAAAAGAGAGACTGGATCTCTTCCCAATCGAGCAGGTGAGAATCATCTAGTAGCCTATACCATTCCAAAGCTTTTCCTTTTAGTGACAAGGAAAATAATTTCCTTATGACTCCATCTCTTGTCAAACCTGAAATCTTAAATAACTCACAAAGTTATGTAAGTTTCAACAAATGAATACTAGGATTGATTGTCCCATCATAACAATCATTCCTAATTATTTCAATTATCCCAAGTGGTATTTTGAATGGGATACATTCAGTAGGTGGAGGAGACTTCTCTACCACGGGTGTAGTAAAGCGGCCTTCCCCAAGCAGCGAACTAAGAGTGCATTTTTCCATAAACATAACTAGTGAAAAATAAAAACAAGAAACAAAAAGATTTAATTGCAAGATCTAAAGACATACCTTCAAACCTTACCTCCCCGGCAACGGCGCAAGAAATAGCTTGATGTCTACGCACGCTTCTATTCTTGTAGACTATGTTGGGCCTCCAAGCGCAGAGGTTTGTAGGACAGCAGCAATTTCCCTCAAGTGGATGACCTAAGGTGTATCGAACTCAGGGAAGTAGAGGTTGAATATGGTCTCTCTCAAGTAACCCTGCAATTAAGATACAAGAAGTCTCTTGTGTCCCCAACACACCTAATACAACTAGGAGTTGTATAGGTGCACTAGTTCGGCGAAGAGATGGTAAAATATGGGTGATAGGTGTGGCAAAACAAGGTAATATAAATCTGTAATAAAAAGTGCAGCAAGCAAACGAGTAGTAAACGTGAGCACAAACGATATTGCAATGGTGGAAACAAGGCCTAGGCTTCATACTTTCACTAGTGGCAACTCCCAACAACATTAACATAGTCTAATCACATGATATTTCCACTAAAAATGCATTGGAGACGTACTCGGAGTTCATTCATTTGTGATCAATAGAGGACGAGAATTATGTGGGGCTACAAAAGCACACATCAGAGTTCGTATCTCATCTATGGATTTCCCAATGTCACGGCGGCTGTCCAGACAGAGTACCACAATCACCACAACATATCTCAAGGATAGTCAAAGACAAGCACCAAGAGACTCTCAATCTTTAATCAATTCACAAAAGAGGAAATCACTCATGATAATATTCTTCTAACCCATGTCCAATAGACCGTTGTCACCATGGTCTCGGGGATTATACTAGATAAGATCAAGTGAGTACATCAATCCAATACATAGAGGATGGGGAAATATCATGGGATCACCCTAGATTAACATAGTCTATGATCACAATGAAGATCACATCATGGGAGAGAGAGAAGACCACATAGCTACTGGTAGAAACCTTAGCCTCGAGGAGGAATTACTCCCGCATCATGGAGGGAGGAAGCAACATTGATGGAGATGAATCCGGGGGCACATCCCCGTCCCGGCAGGGTGCCAGCACAGGAATTCTGGTCCCCCGAAGCTTGTTGGTGATGGCGGCAGAGATCGGAATTGCTTCTGGAGAAAAGGGGTCTGGAATCAGGGTTTTCGCGACACGAGTATAAATAAGAGCCAAAGCGGGGCACCGGGGGTGGTCCCAGTCTCCTAGGCTGGCTGGTGGCGCGACCTACCCCTAGGCCGCGTCGGGTGGCCGCCTGGGTGATAAGTGGCCCCCTCCGGCTCTCCTTCGGACGTAAGGAGTCTTCTGGAACACTGTTTTTGTATATTTTTCCCGGAATTTTGTGGGCACTTTATAAAAGGGGAAAACTTGAAATACAAAAATAGCAGAAAACAGGAACTGGCACTGTGGTCACTGATTTAATAGGTTAGTCCAAATATGGTCAAAAGTGTATGAAAGTGTATCTAAAACATAGCAATATCACACAAAACATGCATGTAGCAAGCAGAAATTATAGATACGTTCGGGACGTATCCGTACGCCTTTGTAGTCACGTTTGCTTATTTATGTTTTTAGATGAAACCACTGACCCCGATGGTGGCTTCTTGCTGGAGCTCAGCATGGACTAAGCTACTATAGTTCCCGACAGCAGTCTGGTCCCTGGTGGAGGGCTATGTATGTTTGAACAAGGCTTCTCTAAGCCATTTGTTAAACTTGTCTGTACCCAGACATAAGTTCCTTCCGTTGTTTGAATGTAATGTTGGATCACAGTCATGTGATCTCTGTGTGTACTCTATCTATGACTGCTCCGTAGAGTAGCTGCAATAAAGATGTATACTTTGTAGAGTTCATGTTGTGAGTACCTTATGTTTACACCGGACATGTATGATGCGTGTATGTTTATAACGTGCATGTCTTAGTGTGGGGTTCGATAGCTTGGTTGTGCTCTCGCTGGTGGTCTTTCTTACAGCCAGGTGGCTCTGAGTTGTGAGCAGCACGGAGCATCGCATTGCGATTGCGCGTATGGAGATGTCCTCATCTGATCCCGTTACGTGGCACACTTGATTGTATGATCAAGCCCGCCTGAGACCCCGACTAAGTGAATCGGGTCGGAGTTGTTTATGTAAATGCTATGGTTCAATTGACAATATGTTTGAGGCAACTTGTCTATGAGTATGGTATTTCACCACCCATAAGCATTAAGACTTGTGAGCGGACGATGAGGACCCATTTCAGTTGATAATCCAGGCCTGAATGGGATGCCCCTCACGTTCGAGCTTTCGGAGAGAGTTATGTACCGGGCATTGTCTGCTTAGACAAGTGGGTATGGCTCTCGGCTCTCCATATGATTGAATTGTGGCTAGAATTAAATACGTATATTCCGGGTCCCGACAATTTCTCTGTTGATCTTTCACATGTATCTATGGTTGAAGTTGACCCCTTTTATGGCATAGAAAATGAAGATTCTATTGCACACCTTACTAAACTCACTGAGTTTGGTGGCTTATTTTCTAATGTGGACAAGATACGAAACTATTATGTTAAGAAGCTACTCCCTTTTCTCTAAAGGAGGGTGCTAAAGCATGGTATGATGCACTACCATGTGGTTCTATTATAAGTCCTAAAGATTTAGTTAAATGTTTTGTTGCTAAATATTTTCCTGCTCATATGCAACATCCTGTTGTACAAAGAATTTATGACTTTAAAAAGTTGTAGGATGAGCACCTCCCTAAAGCTTGGGGGAGGTATTGCACTTTACTCAAGGCTAGGCCGGTACACGGAGTCCCTAAGAATGAATTACTTGATATATTTTATAGTGGACTAACTGATGAATCTAGATCCTATCTAGATATGTTTGTGTTTTCAGGGAACGAACACCTGACGAGGCCGAAGAACTAATGAGCAAGATAGCCAAGAATCAGGATGATTGGTCCGTCCCTGAACCACCACCAACACCAAAGAAGAGGGGAATGCTTGTCTTAAACCCCAAAGGTATGGAAGAAGCTAAGAAGTCTATCAAATAGAGAGGTATTTGTAAGGCCCGATATGCGGTACTGTTCCAGACCTAGATGTTTCCATCCAGATCCGGGGACGAAGCACATATCGGTCCCACCGCGACATATGACATAGCCATATGCCCCGGATTTCACCCGTGATATCACAATATTACAGATACAAGGATACAACATATCATACAATCGGCATACAACTGCCTTAATACAATATAACAGCGGAAGATACATGTCTGAGTACAGACTACAATCAAATGCCTACTGGCAAAGAGAAAAATATGAATCCCCATAACCACACGGGTCCAGGCCCTCCGCCGGGATCCGCCTAACTAGTCGTCGTCGAGTCTCCACGTGAAACGTCGATCACCATACCTGTTGTCGACCAAGAACCCTGAAAAGAGTTTGGGGGTAGTATCATGAGTACAGAAGTACTCAGCATCCAACTGTAGTGGTCAACTGACCCAACAAGGACTTCATCACTCATCATTCTAGGACTACTAGTAGTTTACGCTAAGGATGGGGTAAGTGGAGAAGTTGCTGCCGCACTAGCATTTATGAAGTGGCTAACGATCTAGAGAGTAAGATAAGAAGCCAAGCATTCGATGAGGAATCGCCTCCAACAAGTCTGCTATCCACCTACTTACGCAAGCATAAAACCTATCCTATCCTTGTCCTCCTCTTCGCATCCCGACGAAGAAGAAGCATTCAAGGCACACACACGTTGATCAAGTTATATTAAGATTATCTCAGTTGTTGTTGTCTATGAACAAGGAGTAGGTCTCAAGTCGTCCATAACCGTGGACACGGCTTCTCGAAAAGATTTAACCCTGCAGGGGTGTACAAACTGCCCAATACAAGGCTCCGCACGCACGCCCATCTCTCTTAGTTGCTACCCATCACAGGCAACCATTTTATGATTTAGTTCCAAGAGATCTGAAACGACAGGTCCCTCTAACTAACATCGAACAAATCCGGGTGGCCCCCGGGGAGTCGACACCCAATCCAAAAGCTGGCCACGCTCTCGGATCGGACTCTTCCGTCTCAACAGGGTTTGGGTTACCGAGACGCCTCACGTGAGGCCTCGGGCCCTCGCTGGTCCGGGTTGTTTAAAAACTGCGAGGGGATCCACCAAGCACAAACACGGGGTTTCAAATGGTAAATCAGCTCGGGCCACCACTAGAAATGTTTGAAGCTAGATAGGTAAGAAAAGGGGACCCCATAAATTCCCACACGCGGTTAGGCACGCTCAGTCTTAAAACCAATACCCGGAACTCGGATCCTAGGTGACTCGAATGGAACAAAGCGTCGGGGCAGGATAGCCTAGACCTTCCATCCTTCGTCGAATATAGTCAACATTATAATAATCATATCATCCACAACAATATAATAATGTGATATCCCAAACCAAGGAGTAACAGGGTAACATCGTAGCATCCTAAGCATGCATACTACGCAGGGGCTGAGCAACGAGCAATAGTAACATAGCAGTACATGGTTTGCTGGGAGGGGACATGGTTGTATCGTTTGAAAGAGGTTGTAAACATGTGGTAGGATCAAACATCGAACCTATCCTAGACTAGAATGCAAACCGCTGGTTGAAATAGAATGGATCATAAGTAATGTATAGTCCTTGCCTGTTGATAAGTTGGATTCCAAAGGTGTAGTTGATCGCAAGCTCGCATCGTCTCCGAAACATACCCGCGGAAGCACATAAGTGTAAACACTGGAAAGCAATCAACGAGCAAGCATCTATTACTACGATGAAAACACGAGCAAGCATCAACAAGAAGCAACACGATACATCGCACCTACCGTCGAGAGCGGTTACTAACAATTTAAGTGGAGTACTCGTCACACCCGACGATACCGCACATTTAGAATCGGTTCGAGTTGTTTAGCTACAGGTGATCAACAAAGTTGTTAACATGGCAAAGCACAGAAGCATGGCATAGCACATAAACATGGCAATAGGTGAAGCATAAGATAAACTATCTATTCTTGTCAATTTAAGTGAGGCACAAGCTAAACATGACATACACTAAGTGCCGCACGACAATTAAAACATTTGGTACTGTTTTGTCCTAAACCATATTTTAGGTTGGTTAACAACAGCAACCAATTGCATAAACAGAAATTACGCGAAAAACTAATCAATTTACATATAAAGAACACCCCAAACGGAGTTACGGTTAAAAAGATACAAGCAATACAAGTTTGGAACACAATCTGCCAACATCAGGAAGCACACTTTAGAGCATTGCATAAACAGGATAATGAATGCAAACATGATCACAAATGATATGAAACTAGCGGAGACATGGCAGGGAAGGCATGTAAAAGGCATCATGCAAATATGCATCATGAACAACTAGTTATAGCCCATGCAAAATGCAAAAAAATATTACTGGTCAAGGACTTGGTGAAAATCAAGAAACATGGCAGAAACTGTTATTTTTATGCTGTATAAACAGGAGCAAAACTATATGCAAGAGTGCAGCAACATGACATAGCAATATATGAGCATGAACTAGACATGATGGTGATCAGGTACAAAGAATAATCAAGGTCATAGGCATCACAGATCAAAAGATATTAAGCTAACAACATGGCATCGGAACGTTACACACTTAGAGAAAAACAGAGGTGGCTGTCAAAAACAGTGGCATAGCAAATTTGGAGCTCAATAGCTATATGACCAGCAAGCATAACATGAAAATGCAATACATGAAATGTAAGTAGACATGATGCTTAACAGTATGCAAAAAGAATCAATGCAATAGGCCTCATGGATGTGTCACAATCATCATGCAAACTTGCAATAAAATAACAGCAGCAGCACACTAACAGGAAATAATAGCAATTAACAGCCTGATGCCCACTTCAACACAGATTATCAACAGCTAGATGGCCTCAAATCAAAATGCTCACAAAAGATGAATTGAAGTACACACAATTCTAAACAGATTTCCTTTTGGGCGCATCGTCAACCGGGCTACAGATTTACCGCAAACTACATCGCAAAATTGAAACAGCAGCACATATTAAAAGACTTAGCGGAAATTAACAGCCAGGAAAAAAATAACTAAATAAAAAAAGTCCTCACATTGGGCCAGGCCCAACTGGCCGGCTGGGGGGCTGAGGCCGGCTCGGGCCGCAGGATGCTGGGCCGCCATGGGGGCAGGCCGGCCCACTAGACGGCTCGATCGGGCGCCCGTCGGCTCCCTCCCGAGCGGCGGCGGCTGCCCGGTGGCTGCGCCGGCCACCGGTGGCGACGGGCGAAGTGGTCGGGGCGAGGAGGCCTGGATCTGACATGGCAGAGGGCGGAGGAGGCAGATCCGGAGTTGGAGGCGGCGGTTAGGCGCGGTCGTCGGGGTCCCGTGGACCAGCGGCGAGGAGCACGGGCGCTGTCCGAGCTGCGTCCATGGAGGCTTCGGCGCGGCCTATGCCGGGTTCCTTCGGCGGCGGAGGAGGAGGTCAGGAGAGGGGAAGAGGAGGGAAGTAGGAGAGGGGTGGAGGCGCGGAGGAGAGGAAGGAGGCGGCGCGGCTGCTACGGACTGCCGGCGGCGGCCTCAGGCCCGGCGGCGCGCGGTGCCTCCACGGGAGGGGAGAGGAGGTGAGGAGAGAGATGGAGTGGTGGGGGTGACGTGGAACGCTCTCGGGCCGTCGGATCTCGGGATCGAACGGCCCAAAAAAACTGGGATCTAGGTTTTGACAAAAATTGGGGCAAAATCTCAGATCTGGGGCTGGCTAGGTGCTTAGGGAAAACCCTAAGTGGTGGGTGGTCTATTTATAGCCCGGGTGGCTGACAGTTTGCAAAAACATCCCCGGTTTTTCTCTTGCGCGCACGGTGTTTACGTTTCTGATCGCCAGGGGTCCGCAGGACCTCCGATTCGGGTAAAACATAGAACTGCGCGATCAGCGCGTCGAGCCGGCGGCGTTCACCTCGCGCTGGAGCTGTTCTCAGAACACTTTCCGGCGCGCTATAAAATATCCCGTTTAATTATTAAATGGGGTTTTTCGTTCCGTTGGCTGTGGCTGGTCTCGTGCGGTTTTTGCGACGGTGATCGGGTGAAACCCGGTGTCGCAAAGGTCGAGTGTCAGGGTGGCAAGGTTCGGTCTCCGTCCGGTACGAGATAAGATGGGAAAAATAATCGCCGATCTATAAATTGGGGATGCAAACACCGCAAACAAATCAGGCAATCAAACAATTCACACCGAAAACTAAATTTTTAATTTTTGTGAAATCTGGGCTGTTACAATACAACCCCACCAACAAGGGATCTCGTCCCAAGATCCTGGACGATCCGGGGGAGAGGGGGGAAGAGAAAAGAGAGTCGACAATCTTCAACACCACCAACAAGGGACTCTGCTCCATGTCGACGTCGAACTTCGGTTGAGATAAATTTTCCGCAGAGAGACGACATCACCGGAAGAACCAAACCGTCAGTGCCACGAGGAAGAACGACATCTAAAACCTGGTCAAAGGGATAGTGATTTTCGACGCAAGACGTGAAAACACCGGCAAAAGGATGGATGGCAATGGATGACCCAGATGCTACCCAAAATCGGAGAAGCTAAAGGTACTACAGGAATTCCCAACCTGAGATCGAAATCGAGACAATACGTTGCAAGCAAGACATTGTAGCGGTTCCGAAACTCCACACTCAGCGAGATCCTAGAGTTTGAAGGGGATAAGACGAGAATTAAAACACTTACGACACGTGTCCTGACCAGAGCATGGGTAAGGAGGAAAAAGAATCCTACTCTCCGATAACTAACTTAGTAACTACAAAATAGTTTTTTTCTAGACTCGACTTCTGCCAGAAAAGGGATCCTACGGTCGGTAAGGCTTTGATACCAAGTTGTAAGGTCCGATATGCGGTACTATTCCAGATCTAGATGTTTCCATCCAGATCCGGGGACGAAGAACATATCGGTCCCACCGCGACATATGACATAGCCATATTCCCCGGATTTCCAACATGATATCACAACATTACAGATACAAGGATACAACATCTCATACAATGGGCATACAACTGCGTTAATACAATACAACAGCGGAAGATACATGTCTGAGTACAGACTACAAAGAAATGCCTACTGGCAAAGAGAAAAACATCAATCCCCATAACCACACGGGTCCAGGCTCTCCGCCGGGATCCGCCTTACTAGTTGTCGTCGAGTCTCCATGTGAAACGTCGATCACCATACCTGTTGTCGACCAAGAACCCTGAAAAGAGTTTGGGGGTAGTATCACGAGTACAGAAGTACTAAGCATCCAACTGTAGTGGTCAACTGACCCAGCAAGGACTTCATCACTCGTCATTCTAGGACAACTAGTAGTTTACGGTAAGGATGGGGTAAGTGGTGAGGTTGCTGCCGCACTAGCATTTATGAAGTGGCTAACGATCTAGAGAGTAAGATAAGAAGCCTAGCATTCGATGAGGAATCGCCTCCAACAAGTCCGCTATCCACCTACTTATGTAAGCATAACACCTATCCTATCCTTGTCCTCCTCTTCGCATCCCGACGAAGAAGAAGCAGCCAAGGCACACACACTTTGATCAAGTTATATTAAGATTATCTCAGTTGTTGTTGTCTATGAACAAGGAGTAGGTCTCAAGTCGTCCATAACCGTGGACACGGCTTCTCGAAAAGATTTAACCCTGCAGGGGTGTACCAACTACCCATTACAAGGCTCCGCACGCACGCCCGTCTCTCTTAGTTGCTACCCATCACAGGCAACCATTTTATGATTTAGTTCCAAGAGATCCGAAACGACAGGTCCCTCTAACTAACAACGAACAAATCCAGGTGGCCCCCGGGGAGTCGACACCCAATCCAAAAGCTGGCCACGCTCTCGGATCGGACTCTTCCGTCTCAACAGGGTTTGGGTTACCGAGACGCCTAAAGTGAGGCCTCGGGCCCTCGCCGGTCAAAGGTGGACCAACAGGGAAACCATGTCTCCGCTGGTCCGAGTTGTTTAAAAACTGCGAGGGGATCCACCAAGCACACACACGGGATTTCAAATGGTAAATCAGCTCGGGCCACCACTAGAAATGTTTGAAGCTAGATAGGTAAGAAAAGGGGACCCCATAAAATCCCACACGCGGTTAGGCACGCTCAGTCTTAAAACTAATACCCGGAACTCGGATCCTAGGTGATTCGAATGGAACAAAGCGTCGGGGCAGGATAGCCTAGACCTTCCATCCTTCGTCGAATATAGTCAACATTATAATAATCATATCATCCACAACAATATAATAATGTGATATCCCAAACCAAGGAGTAACAGGGTAACATTGTAGCATCCTAAGCATGCATACTAAGCAGGGGCTGAGCAACGAGCAATAGTAACATAGAAGTACATGGTTTGCTGGGTGGAGACATGGCTGTATCGGTTTGAAAGAGGCTGTAAACATGTGGTAGGATCAAACATCGAACCTATCCTAGACTAGCATGAAAACCGCTAGTTGAAATAGAATGGATCATAAGTAATGTATAGTCCTTGCCTGTTGATAACTCGGATTCCGAAGGTGTAGTTGATCGCAAGCTCGCATCGTCTCCGAAAGGTACCCGCGGAAGCACATAAGATGGTAAACACTGGAAAGCAATCAATGAGCAAGCATCTATTACTACGAGGCAAACACGAGAAAGCATCAACAAGAAGCAACACGAGACATCGCACCTACCGTCGAGAGCGGTTACTAACAATTTAAGTGGAGTACTCGTCACACACGACGATACCGCACATTTAGAATCGGTTCAAGTTGTTTAGCTACAGATGATCAACAAAGTTGTTAACATGGCAAAGTACAGAAGCATGGCATAGCACATAACCATCGCAAGAGGTGAAGCATAAGATAAACTATCTATTCTAGTCAATTTAAGTGAGGCACAACCTAAACATGGCATACGCTAAGTGCCGCACGACAATTGAAACATTTGGTACTTTTTTGTCCTAAACCATATTTTAGGCTGGTTAACAACATCAAAAAATAGCATAAACACAAATTACACGAAAAACTAATCAATTTACATATGAATAACACCCCAAACGGAGTAACGGTTAAAAGGATACAAGCAATACAAGTTTGGAACACAATCTGCCAACATCAGGAAGCACACTTTAGAGCATTGCATAAACAGGATAATGAATGCAAATTTGATCACAAATGATATGAAACTAAAGTAGACATGGCAGGTAAGGCATGGCAAAGGAATCAGGAAAATATGCATCATGAACAACTAGTTATAGCCCATGCAAAATGCAATAAAACATTACTGGTCAAGGACTTAGTGAAAATCAAGAAACATGGCAGAAACTGTTATTTTCATGCTGTATAAACAGGAGCAAAACTATATGAAAGAGTGCAGAAACATGACATAGCAATATATGAGCATGAACAAGACATGATGGTGATCAGGTACAAAAAAGAATCAAGGTTATAGGCATCACAGATCAAAAGATATTAAGCTAACAACATGGCATCGGAACGTTACGGACTTAGAGAAAAACAGAGGTGGCTGTCAAAAACAGTGGCATAGCAAATTTGGAGCTCAATAACTATATGACCAGCAAGCATAACATGACAATGCAATACATGAAATGGAAGTAGACATGATGCTTAACAGTATGCAAAAAGAATCAATGCAATAGGCCTCATGGATGTGTCACAATCATCATGCAAACTTGCAATAAAAATAACAGCAGCAGCACACTAATAGGAAATAATAGCAATTAACAGCTTGATGCCCACTTCAACATAGATTATCAACAGCTAGATGTCCTGAAATCAAAATGCTCACAAAAGATGAATTGAAGTACACACAATTCTAAACAAATTTCCTTTTGGGCGCATCGTCAACCGGGCTACAGATTTACCGCAAACTACATCGCAAAATTGAAAAAGCAGCTCATATTAAAAGACTTAGCAGAAATTAACAGCCAGGAAAAAATAACTAAATAAAAAAAAGTCCTCACATTGGGCCAGGCCCATCTGGCCGGCTGGGGGGCTGAGGCCGGCTCGAGCCGCGGGATGCTGGGCCGCCATGGGGGCAGGTCGGCCCACTGGATGGCTCGATCGGGCGCCTGTCGGTTCCCTCCTGAGCGGCGGCGGCTGCCCGGTGGCTGCGCCGGCCACCGGCGGCGAGGGGCGAAGTGGCCGGGGCGAGGAGGCCTAGATCTGACATGGCAGAGGGCGGAGGAGGCAGACCCGGAGTTGGAGGCAGCGGTGAGCGCGGTCTTCGGGATCCTGTGGACCGGCGGTGAGGAGCTCAGTCTCTGTCCGAGCTACGGCCATGGAGGCTCCGGTGCGGCCTATGCCGGGTTCCTGCGGCGGCGGAGGAGGAGGTCAGGAGAGGGGAAGAGGAGGGAAGGAGGAGAGGGGTGGAGGCGCGGAGGAGAGGAAGGAGGCGGCACAGCTGCTACGGCCTGCCGGCGGCGGCCTCGGGCCCGGCGGCGCGCGGTGCCTCCACGGGAGGGGAGAGGAGGTGAGGAGAGAGATGGAGTGGTGGGGGTGACGTGGAACGCTCTCGGGCCGTAAGATCGCGGGATCGAACGGCCCAAAAAATCTGGGATCTAGGTTTTGATGAAAATTGGGGCAAAATCTCAGATCTGGGGTTGGCTAGGTGCTTAGGGAAAACCCTAAGTGGTGGGGTGGTCTGTTTATAGCCCGGGTGGCTGACAGTTTTCAAAAACAACCCCGGTTTTTCTCTCGCGCACGGTGTTTACGTTTCTGACCGCCAGGGGTCCGCAAGACCTCCGATTCGGGTAAAACTTCGAACTGCGCGATCAGCGCGTCAAGCCGGCGGCGTTCACCTCGCGCTGGAACCGTTCTGAGAACACTGGCCGGTGTGCTATAAAAATATCCCGTTTATTTATTAAACGGGGTTTTTCGTTCCGTTGGCTGTGGCTGGTCTCGTGCGGTTTTTGGGACGGTGATCGGTTGAAACCCGGTGTCGCAAAGGTCGAGTGTCAGGGTGGCAAGGGTCGGTCTCCGTACGGTACGAGATAAGAGGGGGAAAATAATCACCGATCTATAAATCGGGGATGCAAACACCGCAAACAAATCAGGCAATCAAACAATTCACACCGAAAACAAAAATCTTAATTTTTGTGAAATCTGGGATGTTACAGTATTAAACCTATAGACGTGAAGAATCTACCTCCTATTGAAAAATTATGTCACCCAACCACTCACCCTCCTATGTTAGAGGTACACTCTCTTTTTGATTTCAATGCAAGTGATATCCCTCATGGTAAGCCTCCTGATCAATGTTTATATGAGCTTGATAATTTTATTATGAAGCAAATTCACTTTAATGAGAGGATTCAAAGTCAGTTGCATGATAATTCCCTTGCTATAAAAATTGTGCTTGATTTTTTAGGAAGAATTGTTAATGATGTTAAAGGTCTTGTTAAGCATTTTCATATGGTTCAAACTAAGATTGAACAAATTTCTAATATGCAAAAAGATTTGCATGCTAACAATTCCAAACAAGTTAAGACACAGGCTTATGGTATTAAAATCGGAGGTGGGACACTCACCCAGGACCCTCTCTATCTAGAGGGGCATCCAAAGAGGATCGGGCAGGATTCTCAAATGCAGGAAGAAGGTGTTGATACCTCCCCAAAGAAGAAGAAGAAAAAGAACAAACATAAGGAAGCAGACAACACCAATGATACAACGACTAATGAAGAACCTACTGTTGATCCGAATAGCATATCTGTTTCCGATGCTGAGATTTAAGATGATGCTAAACCTAATAATGATAATGATAAGAATGATCCACCTGAAGTACAAGAAGAAGAACCACCCGACAATCACAAGAGGTATACTAAAGAAGACTTTATTGCAAGAAACCATGGGAAGGAAAATGAATCTTCGGTACAAAAATCAATGTCCTTCCCAGATAAGTCTCTCAAAACTAAAGAAGAAGAGCATTACAATAAATTTTCTGAATGGATGAAACCTCTTTTTCTTCAAATTCCTTTGACTGGTGCTATTAAATTACCTTTGTACTCAAGATATATGAAATATATTGTAACTAATAAAATAAAGGTGGCTAATGAGGCAATAACTACCATGCTTTCTAATTAATATTTCGGTGGAAAGAATCCTAAGAAGCTTGGAGATCCAAGTATACCCAACATTCCTTGCTCTATAAAGAATAACTATGATAGCACTGCTTTATGTGACCTTCGTGTAGGAGTGAGTTTTATGCCATTTTCTCTTTACAAGAGGCTTTGTTTAGACAAACTAATCCCTATAGATATCTCTCTTCAAATGGCTGACAAGTCCACAGCCGTCCCTATTGGTATTTGTGAGGATGTTCCCGTTGAAGTTGCTAAAAAAATTTAATTTGTATTGATTTTGTTGTGTTAGACATGCCCAAGAATGGGAGCATGTATATAATTCTTGGAAGAACTTTTCTTAACACAACAGGTGCTATTATTGATTGCTATAAAGGAAAGGTCACTTTGAATGTTGCAGGATGAGCACACGATTTACTTTCCCAAAAAGTTCGATAAAAGGCATGGCCTTAATTCCATTGAAAATATTGAAATCATGAAGATTGGAGATTAGTATTGTCCTCTTCATGTGCATCACAAATACAAAACCATTATGGTGGGGACAATGTCCGTTCAAATAAACGTACCATGAGCGGTTTACAAGAAGTGAAACTTTTTGTTCTATATATAACTTGTTTGGTAGTAAGACTTGATCAGCCTTACTAACAAATCCGTTTATATAAGCAAAAAAAGGAAGCATATTTTGCTCTCATTACATTTTGCTTTCACTTATCCTTGTTGTACCTAAGATTTACCTTTTGAAGCTTCATAAGTTTAACCACTGTTTCAAGTTTCTGGAAGTTTTACACCTTTCGTCACTTCAAAAAATATTTAAAAATGAAGTTGTCATAAAAATTCTGAAAAATAAAAATCATTTTTTTGTGTAAAAGGAGACCTAGGGGCACCTGAGGCTGACCAGGGGGGCCACCTCTGGTCCAGGTAGCCAGAGGGCGCCTCCTACCCTCTGGCCGCGCCACCAGGGCGCCTGAGCCCACCAAGGCCCTCCAACGGGTATGTCTTCTTCCCCTATCTCTCTCTTACTCCAAAACTCCCAATTTTCTTGATGTGCTCGTGTTATTGGTGCTCTTGGCTGCGATTTTCGATCTCCTTCCACAGCCCTCCATTTCAGCTGAGATTTGGGGCAATTATTCCTTGGTATGTGACTCCTCCATTCCTCCAAATAGATTTTTGATTGTTAAACTTATATGTGAGTATTTTGGAGTTCTTGGTGGTTGTTCATATGAGCTTGCATTCAAGCTTAGAAAATTATTTTTGATGTTTTGATGCAAGTTTAGGCCTTGGGGAAGTGAGTAAAGTAGTATGCTTCAACTCTCTTTTCTTATTTATCACTTGTTGTAACTTGCTAAAAATTTCAGATTAGGTCATAATGAGAAAGGTTATGGGATGGTTTTCAAGAAAACAAGGTGATCCCACGGATATAGTTACTAGAGCTTCTGCATCATCCTCGAGTGCGAGGACAAGTTATAATGATAATGTTGAGTAGCCGGCGTTGCTTGAAGAGACTGAAGCGGTGCATGCCATGTCATATCAGTGCCTGGAGTTTCTTGCTTCTAATGGTTTTCTAGACCAATTTAATAGCCTCTTTGAAAATGCAGATCTGACGTACCTCGTGACACATCAAGTGCCACAATATCCTAAGCTTACATATTACTTTGTTAACTGGTTTAAGATTAGTGATGGGGCTTATCTCACCATTGAATTCAGATATTATGATGAGATTACAACTATGACGTTGGTATAGTTCTGTGAAGTTTTGGGTGTGCAGAATGTAGGGAGGACGGATAAGATGAAGGTGCAGCCCTCCAACCTCAAGGCTCTCTTCAACTCTCTTTGAAGTGGAGACCCAAAAGAGATCCGTCGAGGCAAGATATCAGGCATCCATTTTCCCCACATCAGGTATTTTGCATATTACATCGCTCGAGGGGTGTTAACTCGTGGGAACATGATACGTCCCAAACGTATCTATAATTTCTGCTTGTTCCATGCACTTTTATGTGACATTGCTACATCTTTTGCTACAGTTTTATATCAATTTACACATATATGGACTAACCTACTAACTCAGTGCACCCAGTTCCAGTTCCTGTCTGCTGATGTGTTTAGTTGCAACGATTTTCCCCAATTTAAAATGCCAGAAAAATTTCAGAAAAAACAGAATAAAAATCGGCATCAAGGAATCTTCCGGAACCACCAAAGAA
This sequence comes from Bromus sterilis, assembly GCA_950022295.1. Lineage (NCBI taxonomy): Eukaryota > Viridiplantae > Streptophyta > Magnoliopsida > Poales > Poaceae > Bromus > Bromus sterilis. Next base: position 178,652,524 of record OX465601.1, on the reverse strand, counting down.
GTGCCGGAGGGGGGCCATCCCTCTCCCAGGCGGCCAGGTGGCGCGGCCCCACCCCTGGTCGCGCCACCAGGGCGCCTGGGAGGTGGGCCCCACCACTGGTGCCCCCCTTCGGCCTATTTTTACCCCTCGTTGTAGAAACCCTCGAGGAGAACCCCGCATCGCGAATTACCTCTCTGTTCCACCGCCGCGGTGCTTCCAAGATCTGGAGCGCCAAAAGACCTCTTCCTGGCACCCTACCGGAGGGAGGATTGACCTCCGGGGACTTCTCCACCATCATGGACGCCTCCCGGATGTGTCGTAAGTAGTCTACCATGGACCATGGGTCCATGACCAGTAGCTATGTGATGTCTTTTCTCCATCCTTGTTCTTCAATGTTTAGACCTTGTGAGCTGCCCTAAATGATCAAGGCACCTGTGTAATTTTCCTGCTGTTGCTATGTTGTGTTTGCTGGGATCCGATGGATTACGAGATTATGTTCAGATCGTGATGAGTTATATATTTGGTTTACCTTTTATATTTTGTTCTTGAGTAATTCTTTCATGTTCTCCGTTGCTTATTATTGCTTTGGCCAAGTAGTAGATAGTGACTCCAAGAGGGAGCGTTATGCATGATTGTGGGTTCATGACCCTCGATGTCTTGAGTGACAGAAACATGATACTAGGGGATTTGTTGTTTCCACCGGGGAGAAAACAACGGTGTTTGTAACCGCAGTTGCAAGGATTTTTTACCTTACGCATAGATTGTTAATGCAATTGTTTATTGCCTTGAGTTTACACTTTGGCTGGGGCTCGCAACTTAATACCAGCGAGATGTTGTGGATAGATATCTCAAGGTGGATGATTAGTAGTAGATGCAAATGGATTTCGGTCTACTTGTCTTAGCGTACTTCCCATACTTTTGAGCCTCTTACTTTCAAGTAGCATAATTAGCATTGCGGTGCATTTATAATTCTTTCAATTTCCCAGCTGTAATTTGTTCACCCAGCTTAGCTGTTTATCGTCTTTTGGGACAGAGACATCACTAGTGAACATCATGGGACACCGGTCCATACTTCCACCACTGTTTACACCTTAACTTTTATTTCTTGTTTTTACTTTCCGTTGCAATTATCACTATCACTATCTCTTGTGTTTGACCCTTTGTAAACAAAAGACCGGAGAGATTGACAACCTCTCTATACTCGTTGGGAGCAAAATTATTTGTTTCCGTGTGCAGGTCCAGGTAAAGTAAGTGATTATCATTCAAACGGCGCATCACTTGCCGAGCCACCTACTTGTCGATCCTTGGAGTCCTCCTGGTTTGATAAACCATATTGTCCTCGTGTAAGGTAAATTAGCCGCTATCTAATATCTACCTTCCACTTGGGTAACCAAAGAGGAGCACTACTTCAGTGCCATCGGAACACAAGCAACATTAGTGCTCCAGACCTTTGTTATTCTGCTAGCCTCCCTCGAGGGGGATCGCAAGTACAATTTAGGTGCTTTGATTGCTCGCCGTCTCAACTATAATGGCGAGAAGAGTCCCAACCGACTTGGTTGAGGGAAAATCATTGGATGAGCATACTCATTATACGCGACACCGTTTATCTTAGAAAGGGAAACACTTATGGGATCAAATATAAACTTCTCATTGTTATGCTGAATCTTTGTGCCATATTTATGGTTTTACTTGTTGCTATGAAATAGATCGTAAACACCTTCCTTTCCAATGTGATTTTAATGAGAATGAGATCCTATCTTCTTATGCTAAAGGTGTTTATGATTACTTTGATGTTGAAAACATTGAAGAGTTTGTTTCTTTTAAGGGTGCTTATGAGATTTCTTCTTTGATTGAAAAGTATTACGATAGTATTCACCAATCTGAAAACCTTGTTGCTCTTGCTTATTGCTTTGAGAATTATATTTGCAATGGTTATATTGAGGATTTTAAAAACAAAATGTTTGCTTCCCAAGAAGAGGCTAATGATTTCTATGATGAGGAATCCTATGATTCCGAGGACTCACTTGATACATCCCTTTCTGAAGATCTTGATACTTGCTTTGTTGATGGCCATGATGCCAATATGGATTATGCTTAAAAAGATTAAATTGCTATAGTTCCATATTTAAAGCATGAAATTGTTGGTATTGCACCCACACTTGATTGTCCTATTATCATTTTGAAATCTCCAACTCATATTCCAGAGAATTGTGCTCTTATTATTAAGGCTCATAGTGATGGGTTGCATTTATCTTATGTTCCTATAGACCGTGTTGAAAACTATACACGTGTTCTTGTAGGTCATGAACAATATGATTTATGTGATATTTATATTCTTGATGTTGTTCATGATACTACTGAAAATTATTTTGAGAGAGGAAAGTTTGGTTGTAGAAAACTTCCTCTTACAAAAACACCTCTCTTTATGATCAAAGTTTTGAAGTTCTTCTTCTTTAACCTTCCTATGCTTGTTACTTTGTTCTTTCATGATATATTTCTTTACAAGGTTCCTAGGCATAGGAAGTGGGTTAGGCTTAAATGTGTTTCAGATTTTCTTCTTGATTCTCTCCTTTCCTTCAAATTATGATTCTCATGAGAGCACGTTTTATAATCTTCATGCCTAGCTAAAAGGCATAAAAGAAAGCGCTTGTTGGGAGGCAACCCAAGATGTTATTACTATCAGTTTTAGTGGTCTTGTTTCTTGTTAGTATTGTAGCAACATCATTGTATATCTATTTTCAAGCTTTGTGCCAATTTTTAGCCTCCGATTTCAAGAAAGTTCAAAAGTTGTGACATGCTGTCCAGAAACAGATTATGTCCCCTTGACGGAAAAAATCTGCTAAAATCACCAGATCATCTTTTTTTATCGGAATTGTTTTTTATTTCGTGTGTATGTTCTGAGTTTTTTTATTTGAGTTGCATAAGTACCCCCAAAAATTATTTACTACCTGCTGGTCTATTTTTCACAGATTCTGCCACGTTTTGTGTTTTCTTCATTTTGCAAACCTTAAGCTTGCTTTTTATTTATAAAAACTTTTTTGCAATCTTGAGAAATAGTAGCTCTTCAAGAATGTCTTTATTTCCAGTAGAGAAAAATTATTTTATCATTAGTAATAACCACTCTAATCAGCATATGATGAGTTTCTTATGAAGGGAGTTTTGAAGTATGCGAAGGAAGATGATGAAAGAAGATTCGGGAGTGTCAAGCGCTCAAGCTTGGGGTTGCCCCCATGCACCCCCAATAAATATACAAGGAGACTCAAGCATCTAAGCTTGGGGATGCCCCCATGCATCCCCTTCTCCATCAACAATCATCAGTTCGTCCTTCTCCATACTATATTTTTATCGCTTCATATATTATGTGCTAGACTTGGAGCATCTTGCACTCTAATTTTTAGTTTGCTTTAGATTTTCTTGCTGTTCATAACAAGTTGGATCCTAGCCTTCGTTTTTTTGGAAGAGAAACACGCTCCACTCCACCGTAGAACACAACATAGGCTTGCATGCTTATATTTCTTTTTGTGTGTGTTCTATATATTTTCATAGCTGCTGTCATGCTTAGCTCTTAGTTTTCATGATTAACTTTTTCAGAGCTTTTGTTTAGGTTATTCTAGGAACTCTCTTGAGTTTTCATGTTTATCTTGTTTAGAGAGTTGGCTTGTTGCACTGAGTTGTGTGTCTTGCATGAGTAGGTAATAAAGGTTGCTATTACAAGTGTAGTAGTAACATGAAATAGTTTTGAGGTATTGATTAGAGTAATGTTTGGACATCGAGGTGCCAAGAGCTTGAGCCTAATAGTGATAGGTGCCATATTTTTGGAAATCCGTGCTTATTTTTAAAAACTATAAAAATTAGTTGAGAACTCTAGCTACTAGATGGGTCGCTAACCTCTGGAGGGGTTGGAATATATAGAGTACCCTCACGTACCATGGGTCGAGGATGCGCAAGGATGACCAAACCCCCATACACTCCTCCACAGGGTACTCGTCTCTTTGTGAACCTCCCGATTAGATAGAGAGTTACCGATAATAAGTGCATGAGTTCTTCAGACTAATGTGAGTATTCGATTGTTGGCACTTCCACCTTCCCATATTTTGCTAGCCTCTTCGGTACCGTGCATTGCCCTTTCTCACCTTAAGAGTTGGCGCATACTTCGTCGGTGCATCCAAACCTTTGGCATGATACGATCTGTCATCATAAACCTCCTTATATCTTCCTCAAAACAGCCACCATACTGTACGGCCCGATATGCGATACTGTTCCAGATCTAGATGTTTCCATCTTGATCCAGGGACGAAGCACATATCGGTCCCACCGCGACATATGACACTGCCATATGCCCCGGATTTCCAACATGATATCACAACTTTACAGCTACAAGAATACAACATCTCATTCAATCGGCATACAACTGCCTTAAATACATTACATCAGCGGAAGATACATGTCTGAGTACAGACTACAATCAAATGCCTAGTGTCAAAGAGAAAAATATTGAACCCCATAACCACACGGGTCCAGGCTCTCCGTCGTGATCCGCCTAACTAGTCGTCGTCGAGTTTCCACGTGAAATGTCGATCACCATACCTGTGATCGATCAAGAACCCTGAAAAGAGTTTGGGGGTAGTATCATGAGTACAGAAGTACTCAGCATCCAACTGTAGTGGTCAACTGGGCCAGCAAGGACTTCATCACTCGTCACTCTAGGATAACTAGTAGTTTACGGTAAGGATGGGGTAAGTGGTGAGGTTGCTGGCGCACTAGCATTTATGAAGTGGATAACGATCTGGAGAGTAAGATAAGAAGCCAAGCATTTGATGGGGAATCGCCTCCAACAAGTCTGCTATCCACCTATTTACGCAAGCATAACACCTTTCCTATCCTTGTCCTCCTCTTCGCATCCCGTAGAAGAAGAGGCAGTCAAGGCACACACACGTTGATCAAGTTATATTAAGATTATCTCAGTTGTTGTTTTCTATGAACAAGGAGTAGGTCTCAAGTCGTCCATAACCGTGGACACGGCTTCTCGAAAAGATTTAACCCTGCAGGGGTGTACCAACTGCCCATTCCAAGGCTCCTCATGCACGCCCATCACTCTCTGTTTCTACCCATCACAGGCAGCAATTTTATGTTTTAGTCCCGAGAGATCCAGAACGACAGGTCCCTCTAACTAACAACGCACAAATACGGGTGGCCCCCGGTGAGTCGACATCCAACTCAAAAGTCGGTCGCGCTCTCGAGTCGGCCTCTAGCGTCTGGACGAGGTCGGGGTAACTAACCCATCACTGTGGGTAGCCCTCGAGCTTCCAGGTTTGGACCAACAAAGGAACTCTGTCTCCGCTGGCCCGAGTTGTTTGGAAATCTGCGAGGTCGACACTCGCACACACACGTTTTCAAATGGTAAATCAGCTTGGGGCACCACTAGAAATGTTTGAAGCTAGATAGGTAAGAAGAGTGGACCCCATAGTATCCCACACGCCGTTAGGCATGCTCGTCAAGAGACACAATACCCGGAACTCGGGTCCTAGGTAACTCGAATGAAACAATGCGTTGGGGCGGGATAGCCTAGACCTTCCATCCTTCGTCGAGTATAGTCAACATTTATAATAATCATATCATCGACAACAATATAATAATGTGATACCCCAATCCAAGGAGTAACAGGAGGTAACATTCGTAGCATCCAAAGCATTCATACTAAGCAGGGGCTGAGCAACGAGCAATAGTAACAAAGCAGTACAAGGTTTGCTGGGAGGAGACATGGCTGTATCGGTTTGAAAGAGGTTGTAAACATGTGGTAGGATCAAACATCGAACCTATCCTAGACTAGCATGCAAACCGCTAGTTATAATAGAATGGATCATAAGTAATGTATAGTCCTTGCATGTCGATAAGTCGGGTTCCGAAGGTGTAGTTGATCGCAAGCTCGCATCGTCTCCGAGAGGTACCTGCGGAAGCACACAAGAAGGAAACACTGGAAAATGCAATCGACGAGCAAGCATCTATTACTACGAAGCAATCACGATCAAACAACAACAAGAAGGCAACATGAGACAACGCCCTACGGCATCGCATCTATCGTCGAGAGCGGTTACTAATAGGTTAAGTGTGGTAGTCGTCACACACGACGATACCACACATTTAGGAGGGTTCAAGTTGTGTAGCTACACAACATGAGCAAGGTTGTTAACTTGGCATATCACTCAAGCATGGCATATCATACAATCATGACAAGAGGTGAAGCCTAAATAAAACTATCTATGCTAGTCAATTTAAGTGAGACACAACCTAAACATGGCATAACACTATGGGCCCCACAACGATTAAAGAATTTGGTACTGTTCTGCCCTAAACCATATTTTAGATTGGTTAACAACTGCAAAAAAAATAGCATAAACACAAAGTACACGAAATTCTAATCAAGTTACATATAAAGAACACTCCAAACGGAGTTACGGTTAAAAAGATATAAGCAAAACAGGTTATGCACACATGCTATTAACATCAAGTAGCACACTTTAGAGCAACAAATAAATAAGCAAAAGGTTACAAACATGCACAAAAATGATATGCAACTAAAGTAGACATGGCAGGCAAGTCGTGGCAAAAGGAATCATGCAAATAAGCATCATGGTTCACTAGTTATAAGAAACACAAGAAGCTATAAAACATTATTGGTCAAGGACTTTGTGAAAATCAAGAAAATAGGGCAGAAACTGTTATTTTCATGATGTATAAACAGGAGAAAAATTATATGTAAATGTGCAGCAACATGAGATATCAATATGTGGGAATGAAGTAGACATGATGGTGATCAGGTAAAAACAAGAATCAAGATCATAGGCACCAGAGATCAAAAGATATTAAGCGTGCAACATGGCTTCGGCAAGTTACAAACTTAGTGAAAAACAGAGGTGGTTGTCAAAAACAGCGGGATAGAAACTTGGTGCTGAAAATTAACTATGACCAGGAATGTAAACATGACAATGCAATACATATAATGGAAGTAGACATGGCATAGATCAAAATGACATATTGCAATGCTCAATAGGATGCAAGGTTAAAAAGATATAAGGCAGCAAAGTTGCAACTTTATATAAATAGCAGCACACCAACAACAGGGTAGCTACTCTGGAGCAAGAAATAATATAGCTACAGTAGGAAAACATGACAAGTGATTGCATAGGATTGAAGTACACATGATGTTTAACAGTATGCAACAAGAATCACTCAATTCCGATGAACGGTTGTGACGCACAAGCAACAGTTTTCAGCAGCAGTTAACAAAAGTTTTCAATTAACGATGGGTGGCCCTGTTTGACCAAAAATTACACAATCAAGATGACCTCAAAACAAAATGATCACAAAAGATGGATTGGAGTACACACAAAACTAAACAATTTTCCTTTTGGGCGCAACGTCATACGAGCTACCGTTTAATCACAAATCTATTCGCAATACTTAATCAGCAGAAATAATTCTCCAGACTTAGAAAAATTAACACCCAGGGAAAAAAAAGGCCTCACCACGGGCTCGGCCCAAGAGGAAGCTGGAGAGGGGTCTGGCGGCTGGGCTGGGGCGCTTGGGTCGGGTGGCTGGTGGGCCGCGGTGGGCGCTTGGAGACGGCCCACCTGGGCGCGGTGGCCTGGATCGGGCTCCTCCCAATCCCAACCACAGGGACGGCGGCGCAGGGTGACGTCGGCGAGGCTCCGACGAGGCCGCGGCATCCGAGGGTGGCAGAGGAGGTGGATCCGCCGGATCTGGGAGGGTCGTGGCCGGGCAGCGGCGTGCTCGGGCTACAGCCTCCCTGGTGGCGCGGCGAGCTTGGAGCTCGAGCTCCGGTCACCCATGGCGCGGGCGGCGGCCGGCCTGGTGGCTCTGCGGTGATGGACCGCGGGACATAGAGAGAGCGGGTGAGGGGGAGTAGAGGGAGAGGCTCGGGCAGAGAGGAAGGGTGGCGCGGCGGCCAGTGCGGTGGCGGTCGGCGGCTCGCCGACGTGGAGGTGGGCGGCTCCACGGCCAGATGGGCCTGGCGGGCGCGGCGGCGAGATCCAGGGCCCTGCGGGGCCCTAACCGAGGTGGGAGGCTGGGTGGCTTCCTCCGAGGTGATGTGGCCACCTGTGAGCCGTCCATCTCGCAGATCAACGGCTTTGGAGGGCTAGGATCTAGTGTTTCGGGGAGAGGGGGCTTTGGGAGGCGGATTTGGGCAATTTCAGGGAGGGTGGCTGCAATTTTTGCAAGACGGAAACCCTAGAAAGGGGTGGGAGAGTTGTGGTCTTTATATAGGTGGCCTGGCTGGCAAGTTTACGCAAAAGCCCCTCGGGTTTCCTCCCTCACGTCCGATACTCCACGTTTTTGACCGCCGGGAGTGCATACGACCTCCGATTCGGGTGAAATCTTGAACCACGCGCTTAGCGCGGCGAGCCCGTCGATTCAACCTCACTTCGATAACGTTCTGATAATATTTTCCGGCGCCCAATAAAATAAACCATTTAATTATTAAATGGGTTTTTCGTTCCGATGGCAATGGCTGGTCTTGTGCGGGTTTTTCGCGACGGTGATCGGGTGAAACCCGGTGTCGCAAAGGTCGAGTGTCAGGGTGGCAAGGGCCGGTCTCCGTCCGGTACGAGATAAGAGGGGGGAAATAATCGGCGATCAATAAATCGGGGATGCAAACACGGCAAACAAAGCGGGCAATCAACCAATTCACACCGAAAACAAAAAAATTATTTTTTGTGAAATCTGGGCTGTTACAATACAGCACCACCAAAAAGGAATCTTGTCCCGAGATCCAGGACGATCCGGGGGGAGGGAAAGGGGGAGAGAAAAGAGTCGACGATCGTCAACACCACCAACAAGGGACTCTGCTCCATGTCGAACAACGAACTCCGTCGAGAGATTTTTCCGCAGAGAGACAACATCGTCGGAAAAATGAAACCGTTAGTGTCAAGAGGGAGAACGACAATGACAACTGGATCAAAGGACAGTGCTTTTCGACGCAAGTCGTGAAAACGCTGGGCAAAAGGATGGATTGCAACGGGTGACCAAGATGTACACGAGAGTTGGAAGTCTAAAGGTACTACCGGATATCCCAAACCTGAGATCGGAATCGAGATAATACGCTGCAAGCAAGGCATCGTAACGGTTCCGAAACCCCACTTAATCGAGATCCTAAAGTTTGAAGGGGATAAGACAAGAATTAAAAAACTTACGTCACTTATCCTGACCAGAGCATGGGTAAGAAGGAAACAAAATCCTACTCTCTGATAACTATCTTAGCAACTACAAAATAGTTTTTGTCTAGACTCGACTTCGGCGAAAAGAGGGATCCTACGGTCGGTAAGACTCTGATACCAAGTTGTAAGGCCCGATATGTGTAACAGCCCAGTTTTCACAAAAATTAAAAAATTTGTTTTCGGTGTGAATTGTTTGATTGTCTGATTTGTTTGCGGTGTTTGGGAGGCGGATTTGGGCAATTTATTTTTCCCCCTCTTATCTCGTATCGGACGGAGACCGACCCTTTCCAACCTGACACTCGACCTTTGCGACATCGGGTTTCACCCGAGCACCGTCGCGAAAACCGCACGAGACCAGCCGCAGCCAACGGAATGAAAAACCCCGTTTAATAATTAAACGGGATATTTTTATAGCGCGCCAGAAAGTGTTCTCGGAACGGTTCCAGCGCGAGGTGAACGCCGCCGGCTCGACCCGCTGATCGCGCAGTTCGAAGTTTTACCCGAATCGGAGGTATTGCGGACCCCCGGCGGTCAGAAACGTGAGCACCGCGCGCGCGAGAGAAAAACCAGAGATGTTTTTGCAAACTGCCAAACACCAGGGCTATATAAAGACCACCACACCACCACCCCACTTAGGGTTTCCCCTAAGCACCTAGGCAGCCACCAGCCCCCAGATCTAGGAAAATACCCCATTTTCGTCCAAACCTAGCCTCCCAGATCTGAGATCCAGCCCAATGAGTTCTGGACCGTCAGATCGGCCGATCTGACGGCCAGGAGTGCACCACGTCAGCCCGAGCTCCTCCCCGCACCCGAGCCACCATGGCCGAGCCGCCCGTGCTCGTCCGCCTCGCCTCCGGCCAGCGGGCCCCGTTGATGGCGAGGCCACAGCCGTCGGCCACCTCCACTGGTCGCCACCCCGGTCAGCTCCCCAGCGCGCCACGGCTCCCTCTCCCCTCCTTCCTCCCTCACCCCACCCTTCTTCTCTATCCAGGAAGGCACCGCCGCACCATGGACGGCTCAACCGAGCTCCGCCGCCGCACCGCTCGATCTTGCCGCTGTCTAGCCCCGAGACCAGCCAGATCCGGTGAGCCCTCCAACCCCACGCCCGGATCCAAGCGGACCCGCCGCCCCACCGCGCCTGGACTTCGCCAGAAGTGTGCCCCGTCGCCGGTGGCCGCTGCTTCCGCTCGATCGAGAAGAACAGCGAGGCGAACCGCTCGTCCAGCCGCTCGCTGCGTCCAAGCTGGGCCGGCGCGCCCCCAAGCCCAGCACTACTGCCCAGCTCGCCCCAGCAGGTCCACCCGCCCCCTCCAGGCCGCTGCCCAGGCCAGATGGGCCAGGCCCAAGGTGAGGCGCCACCCATCTTTTTTTTTTCTTTTTTTTTCTTTCGCTGCTGTTGGGCCCAGCGGCACTAGTTACGGCCCGTTAGAGTTTTTTTCCCTTTCTAGGTTTTTTTTATTTAGGCAGATTTAGTTATAACTTTTGCGGTGCCCGTATCTTTTCACCGGAAGCTCCGATGGAGACGCTTTCTACATGAAAGTTGCTCCGTTTTGCACGTAGATTATTAAAATGTTGTTTTTGCCATGTTTGACTTTGTTTACATGTTGTTTACCAGCTAATTACAACTGCTTGCCACTGAAACTGTAATTTCTATAACTTTTTAACCGTTGCTCTGTTTAAAATGTTCCTTATATGTAACTTGAATAGAATTGCATGTAGATTGTGTTTATGCTGCTCTTGCTTGCTAATAAAAATAATAAAATATTGTTTAGGGCAAAACAGTACGAAATGCAATATTTATCGTGGGGTCCGTAAAAGTTGGCATGTATAGGTTTTACCCCCATTTAAATTGACTAGCATAGATAGTTTATTTATGCTTCACCTCTTGCCATGTTTGTGTGCTGTGCCATGCTTGAGTGAGATGCCATGTTAACAACCTTTGTTGATCACCTGTAGCTAAACAACTTGAACCACCGTAAACGTGCGGTATTGTCATGTGTGACGAGTACTCCAGTTAACCTGTTAGTAACCGTTCTCGACGGTAGGTGCGATGTCTCGTGTTGCCTTCTTGTTGATGCTTGCTCGTGTTTGCTTCGTAGTAATAGATCCTTTATCGTTGATTGATTTCCAGTGTTTGTCGTCTTGTGTGCTTCCGCGGGTACCTCTCGGAGACGTTGCGAGCTTGCGATCAACTACAACTTCGGAACCCGACTTCTCAACAGGCAAGGACTATGCATTACTTATGATCCATTCTATTTCAACCAACGGTTTGCATGCTAGTCTAGGTTAGGCTCGATGTTTGATCCTACCACATGTTTACAGCCTCTTTCAAACCGATACAACCATGTCCCCTCCCAGCAAACCTTGTACTGCTATGTTACTATTGCTCGTTGCTCAGCCCCTGCTTAGTATGCATGCTTAGGATGCTACGATGTTACCCTGTTACTCCTTAGTTTGGGATATCACATTATTATTATTATTATTGTTGATGATATGATTATTATAATGTTGACTATATTCGACGAAGGATGGAAGGTCTAGGCTATCCCGCCCCGACGCTTTGTTCCATTCGAGTCACCTAGGATCCGAGTTCTGGGTATTGGTTTTAAGACTGAGCGTGCCTAACCGCGTGTGGGATTTTATGGGGTCCTCTTTTCTTACCTACCTAGCTTCAAACATTTCTAGTGGTGGCCCAAGCTGATTTACCATTTGAAACCGTGTGTGTGCTGGTCGGCCGCCAGTTGTTTACAAACCAACCAGGACCAGTGAGGACATAGTTCCCTTGCTGGCCCACCTTGTCCGGCTGAGGACCCGGTGTCCCATGTGTGATTAACCGGCTATCCAAACCTGCGACAGACGGTAGAGACCAGATCGGGAGAGCGGTCGGCTCCTGAGATGGATGTCGACTCACTGGGGCCCACACGGATTTGTTCGTTGTTAGTTAGAGAGACCTGTCTTTTCGGACCTCTTGGAACTAAATCATAAAATGGTTACCTGTGATGGGTAGCAACTGAGAGAGATGGACGTGCGTGCGGAGCCTCGTAATGGGCAGTTGGTATACCCCTGTAGGGTTAAATCTTTTCTAGAAGTCGTGTCCACGGTTATGGACGACTTGAGACCTACTCCTTGTTCATAGACAACAACAACTGAGATAATCTTAATATAATTTGATCAACGTGTGTGTGTGCCTTGACTGCTTCTTCTTCCTCGGGATGCGAAGAGGATGACAAGGATAGGATAGGTGTTATTTTTGCGTAAGTAGTTGATAGCAAGACTTGTTGGAGGTGATTCCTCAACGAATGCTAGGCTTCTTATCTTACTCTCTAGATCGTTAGCCACTTCATAAATGCTAGTGCGGCAGCAACCTCCCCACTTACCCCATCCTTACCGTAAACTACTAGTTGTCCTAGAATGACGAGTGATGAAGTCCTTGCTGGGTCAGATGACCACTACAGTTGGATGCTGAGTACCTCTGTACTCATGATACTACCCCCAAACTCTTTTCAGGGTTCTTGATCGACAACAGGTACGGTGATCGACGTTTCACGTGGAGACTCGACGACGACTAGTTAGGCGGATCCCGGCGGAGGGCCTGGACCCTTGTGGTTATGGGATCGATGTTTTTCTCTTTGCCACTAGGCATTTGCTCGTAGTCTGTACTCAGACATGTACCTTCCGCTGATGTATTGTATTAAGGCAGTTGTATGCCGATTGTATGAGATGTTGTATCGTTGTATCTGTACTGTTGTGATATCATGTTGGAAATCCGGGGCATATGGCTTTGTCATATGTCGCGGTGGGACCGATATGTGCTTCGTCCCCGGATCTGGGTGGAAACACCTAGATCTGGAACAGTACCGCATATCGGGCCTTACAACTTGGTATCAGAGCCTTACCGACCGTAGGATCCCTTTTCTGGCCGAAGTTGAGTCTAGCCAAAAAATATTTTGTAGTTGTTAAGTTAGTTATCGGAGAGTAGGAATATTTTTACTCCTTACCCTTACTCTGGTCAGGACAAGTGTCGTAAGTGTTTTATTCTCAACTTATCCCCTTCAAAACTTTAGGATCTCGGGTGTGTTGAGTTTCGGAATAGTTACAATGCCTTGCTTGCAGCGTATTGTCTCGATTCCGATCTCAGGTGGGAATTCTTGTAGTACCTTTAGCTTCTCCGGTTTCGGTTATCATCTGGGTCATCCATTGCCATCCATCCTTTTGCCGGTGTTTTCACGACTTGCGTCGAAAACACTATCCTTTGATCCGGTTATCGTTGTCGTTCCTCCTTTTTACACCGACGACTTCGTATTTTCGACGATGTCGTATCTGTGCGGAAAGTTTCTCGACGAAGTTCGTCGTTCGACATGGAGCAGAGTACCTTGTTGGTGGTGTTGAAGATTGTCGATTCTATTCTCTCCCCCCCCCCTCTCCCCCGGATCATCCTGGATCTCGGGACGAGATCCCTTGTTGGTGGTGTTGCATTGTAACAGCCCAGTTTTCACAAAAATTAAAAAAAAAATCGGTGTGAATTGTTCTATTGTCTGATTTGTTTGCGGTGTTTGCAAACCCGATTTATCGATCGGCGATTATTTTTCCCCCTCTTATCTCGTATCGGACGGAGACCGACCCTTGCCACCCTGACACTCGAACTTTGCGACACCGAGTTTCACCCGAGCACCGTCGCGAAAACCGCACGAGACCAGCCGCAGCCAACGGAACGAAAAACCCCGTTTAATAATTAAATGGGATATTTTTATAGCGCGCCGGAAAGTGTTCTCGGAACGGTTCCAGCGCGAGGAGAACGCCGCCGGCTTGACCCGCTGATCGCGCAGTTCGAAGTTTTACCCGAATCGGAGGTACTGCGGACCCCCGGCGGTCAGAAACGTGAGCACCGCGCGCGCGAGAGAAAAACCAGAGATGTTTTTGCAAACTGCCAGCCACCGGGGCTATATAAAGACCACCACACCACCATCCCACTTAGGGTTTCCCCTAAGCACCTAGGCAGCCACCAGCCCCCAGATCTAGGAAAATACCCCATTTTCGTCCAAACCTAGCCTCCCAGATCTGAGATCCAGCCCAATGAGTTCTGGACCGTCAGATCGGCCGATCTGACGGCCAGGAGTGCACCACGTCAGCCCGAGCTCCTCCCCGCACCCGAGCCACCATGGCCGAGTCGCCCGTGCTCATCCGCCTCGCCTCCGTCTAGCGGGCCCCGTCGCCGGCGAGGCCACAGCCGTCGGCCACCTCCACCGGTCGCCACCCCAGTCAGCTCCCCAGCGCGCCACAGTTCCCTCTCCCCTCCTTCCTCCCTCACCCCACCCTTTCTTCTCTATCCAGGAAGGCACCGCCGCGCCATGGACGGCTCAACCGAGCTCCGCCGCCGCGCCGCTCGATCTTGCCGCTATCTAGCCCCGAGAACAGCCAGATCCGGTGAGCCCTCCAACCCCACGCCCGGATCCAGGCGGACCTGCCGCCCCACCGCGCCTGGACTTCGCCGGAAGTGTGCCCCGTCGCCAGTGGCCGCTGCTTCCGCTCGATCGAGAAGAACAGCGAGGCGAACCGCTCGCCCAGCCGCTCGCAGCGTCCAAGCTGGGCTGGCGCGCCCCCAAGCCCAGCACTACGGCCCAGCTCGCCCCAGCAGGCCCAGCCGCCCCCTCCAGGCCGCTGCCTAGGCCAGATGGGCCAGGCCCAAGGTGAGGCGCCACCCATCTTTTTTTTCTTTTTTTTCTTTCTTTTTTTTCTTTCGCTGCTGTTGGGCCCAGTAGCACTAGTTACGGCCCGTTAGAGTTTTTTTCCCTTGCTAGGTTTTTTTTATTTAGGCAGATTTAGTTATAAATTTTGCGGTGCCCGTATCTTTTCACCGGTAGCTCCGATGGAGACGCTTTCTACATGAAAGTTGCTCCGTTTTGCGCATAGATTATTAAAATGTTGTTTGTTGCCATGTTTGACTTTGTTTACATGTTGTTTACCTGCTAATTACAACTGCTTGCGACTGAAACTGTAATTGCTATAACTTTTTAACCGTTGCTCTGTTTAAAATGTTCCTTATATGTAACTTGACAAGAATTGCATGTAGATTGTGTTTATGATGCTCTGGCTTGCTAATAAAAATAATAAAATATTGTTTTGGGAAAAACAGTACCAATTGCAATATTTATCGTGGGGTCCGTAATAGTTGGCATGTATAGGTTTTACCCCCACTTAAATTGACTAGCATAGATAGTTTATTTATGCTTCACCTCTTGCCATGTTTGTGTGCTGTGCCATGCTTGAGTGAGATTCCATGTTAACAACCTTTGTTGATCACCTATAGCTAAACAACTTGAACCACCGTAAACGTGTGGTATCGTCGTGTGTGACGAGTACTCCACTTAACCTGTTAGTAACCGCTCTCGACGGTAGGTGCGATGTCTCGTGTTGCCTTCTTGTTGTTTCTTGCTCGTGTTTGCTTCGTAGTAATAGATGCTTGCTCGTTGATTGCTTTCTAGTGTTTGTCGTCTTGTGTGCTTCCGCGGGTACCTCTCGGAGACGTTGCGAGCTTGCGATCAACTACACCTTCGGAACCCGACTTCTCAACAGGCAAGGACTATGCATTACTTATGGTCCATTCTATTTCAACCAGCGGTTTGCATGCTAGTCTAGGTTAGGCTCGATGTTTGATCCTACCACATGTTTACAGCCTCTTTCAAACCGATACAGCCATGTCCCCTCCCAGCAAACCTTGTACTGCTATGTTACTATTGCTCGTTGCTCAGCCCCTGCTTAGTATGCATGCTTAGGATGCTACGATGTTACCCTGTTACTCCTTGGTTTGGTATATCACATTATTATTATTATTGTTGTTGATGATATGATTATTATAATGTTGACTATATTCGACGAAGGATGGAAGGTCTAGGCTATCCCGCCCCGACGCTTTGTTCCATTCGAGTCACCTAGGATCCGAGTTCCGGGTATTGGTTTTAAGAATGAGCGTGCCTAACCGCGTGTGGGATTTTATGGGGTCCCCTTTTCTTACGTACCTAGCTTCAAACATTTCTAGTGGTGGCCCAAGCTGATTTACCATTTGAAACCGTGGGTGTGCTGGTCGGCCGCCAGTTGTTTACAAACCAACCTGGACCAGTGAGGACATAGTTCCCTTGTGGCCCACCTTGTCCGACTGAGGACCCAGTGTCCCATGTGTGATTAACCGGCTATCCAAACCTGTGACAGACGGTAGAGACCAGATCGAGAGAGCGGCCGGCTCCTGAGATGGATGTCGACTCACCGGGGGCCACCCGGATTTTTTCGTTGTTAGTTAGAGAGAGCTGTCGTTTCGGATCTCTTGGAACTAAATCATAAAATGGTTGCCTGTGATGGGTAGAAACTGAGAGAGATGGACGTGCGTGCGGAGCCTCGTAATGTGCAGTTGGTACACCCCTGCAGGGATAAATCTTTTTGAGAAGTTGTGTCCACGGTTATGGACGACTTGAGACCTACTCCTTGTTCATAGACAACAACATTTGAGATAATCTTAATATAATTTGACCAACGTGTGTGTGTACCTTGACTGCTTCTTCTTCATCGGGATGCGAAGAGGAGGACAAGGATAGGATAGGTGTTGTGTTTGCGTAATTAGTTGATAGCAAGACTTGTTGGAGGCGATTCCTCAACGAATGCTTGGCTTCTTATCTTACTCTCTAGATCGTTAGCCACTTCATAAATGCTAGTGCGGCAGCAACCTCCCCACTTACCCCATCCTTACCGTAAACTACTAGTTGTCCTAGAATGACGAGTGATGAAGTCCTTGTTGGGTCAGATGACCACTACTCTCTAGATCCCCAGAAGTACTCAGCATCCAACTTTAGTGGTCAACTGACCCAGCTAGGACTTCATCACTCGTCATTCTAGGATAACTAGTAGTTTACGGTAAGGATGGGGTAAATGGTGAGGTTGCTGCGGCACTAGCATTTATGAAGTGGCTAACGATCTAGAGAGTAAGATTAGAAGCCATCCATTCGATGAGGAATCTCCTCCAACAAGTCTGCTATCCACCTACTTACGCAAGCATAACACCTTTCCTATCCTTCTCCTCCTCTTCGCATCCCGTCCAAGAAGAGGCAGTCAAGGCACACACACGCTGCTCAAGTTATATTAAGATTATCTCAGTTGTTGTTGTCTATGAACAAGGAGTAGGTCTCAAGTCGTCCATAACCGTGGACACGGCTTCTCGAAAAGATTTAACCCTGCAGGGGTGTACCAACTGTCCATTACAAGGCTCTGCATGCACGCCCATCACCCTCAGTTTCTACCCAACACAGGCAGCCATTTTATGTTTTAGTCCCGAGAGATCCGGAACAACAGGTCCCTCTAAGTAACAACGCACAAATCCGGGTGGCCCCCGGTGATTCGACATCCAACTCAAAAGCCGGCCGCGCTCTTTAGTCGGCCTCTACCGTTTGGACGATGTCGGGGTAACTAATCCATCACTGTGGGTAGCCCTCGAGCTTCCAAGTTTGGACCAACAAAGGAACTTTGTCTCCGCTGTCCCGAGTTGTTTGGAAATCTGCGAGGTCGACACTCGCACACACACGTTTTCAAATGGTAAATCAGCTTGGGCCACCACTAGAAATGTTTGAAGCTATATAGGTAAGAAGAGGGGACCCCATAGTATCCCACACGCGGTTAGGCACGCTCGTCAAGAGACACAATACCCGGAACTCGGGTCCTAGGTGACTCGAATGGAACAAGCGTCGGGGCAGGATAGCCTAGACCTTCCATCCTTCGTCGAGTATAGTCATCATTTATAATAATCATATCATCCACAACAATATAATAATGTGATACCCTAATCAAAGGAGTAATGGGAGGTAACATTCGTAGCATCCTAAGCATGCATACTAAGCAGGGGATGAGCAACGAGCAATAGTAACATAGCAGTACAAGGTTTGCTGGGAGGGGACATGGTTGTATCGATTTGAAAGAGTCTGTAAACATGTGGTAGGATCAAACATCAAACCTATCCTATACTAGCATGCAAATCGCTGGTTATAAAAGAATGGATCATAAGTAATGTATAGTCCTTGCCTGTTGATAAGTCGGGATCCGAAGGTGTAGTTGATCGCAAGCTCGCATCGTCTCCGAGAGGTACCCGCGGAAGCACACAAGAAGGAAACACTGTAAAAGGCAATCGACGAGCAAGCATCTATTACTACGAAGCAATCACGAGCAAACAACAACAAGAAGGCAACACGAGACAACGCCCTACGGCATCGCATTTATCGTCGAGAGCGGTTACTAACAGGTTAAGTGAGGTACTCGTCACACACGACGATACCGCACATTTAGGAGGGTCCAAGTTGTTTAGCTACACAACATGAGCAAGGTTGTTAACATGGCATATCACTCAAGCATGCCATATCACATAATCATGACAAGAGGTGAAGCATAAATTAAACTATCTATGCTAGTCAATTTAAGTGAGACACAACCTAAACATGGCATAACACTATGGGCCCCACGACGATTAAAGCATTTGGTACTGTTCTTCCCTAAACCATATTTTAGATTGGTTAACAAGAGCAAACTATAGCATAAAAACAAAGTACACAAAATTCTAATCAAGTTACATATAAAGAACACTCCAAACGGAGTTACGGTTAAAAAGATATAAGCAAAACAGGTTATGCACACATGTTGTTAACATCAGGTAGCACACTTTAAAGCTAGAAATAAACAAGCAAAAGGTTGCAAACATGCACAAAAGTGATATGCAACTAAAGTACACATGGCAGGCAAGTCATGGCAAAAGTAATAATGCAACTAGGCATCATGGTTCACTAGTTATAAGCAGCACAAGAAGCTATAAAACATTACTGGTCAAGGACTTATTGAAAATTAGGAAAACAGGGCAGAAACTGTTATTTTCATGCTGTATAAACAGGAGCAAAACTATATGTAAATGTGCGGCAACTTGACATATCAATATGTGGTCATGAAGTAGACATGATGGTGATCAGGTAAAAACAAGAATCAAGATCATAGGCACCACAGATCAAAAGATATTAAGCGTGCAACATGGCTTCGGCAAGTTACAAACTTAGTGAAAAACAGAGGTGGCTGTCAAAAATAGCGGGATAGCAACTTGGAGCTGAAATATAACTATGACCAGGAATGTAAACATGACAATGCCATACATATCATGGAAGTAGACATGGCATAGATCAAAATGACATATTGCAATGCTCAATAGGATGCAAGGTTAAAAAGATATAGGGCAGCAAAGTAGCAACTTTATATAAACAGCAGCACACCAACAGCAGGGTAGCTACTTTGGAGAAAGAACTAATATAGCTACAGCAGGCATACATGACAA
Organism: Bromus sterilis; assembly: GCA_950022295.1. Classification (NCBI taxonomy): domain Eukaryota; kingdom Viridiplantae; phylum Streptophyta; class Magnoliopsida; order Poales; family Poaceae; genus Bromus; species Bromus sterilis. Next base: position 178,632,961 of record OX465601.1, on the reverse strand, counting down.
GTGATTGCATAGGATTGAAGTACACATGATGTTTAACAGTATGCAACAAGAATCACTCAATTCCGATGAACGGTTGCGACGCAACCGTCACCCGAAGCTTCAATCAAGCAACAGTTTTCAGCAGCAGCTAAGAGCGGTTTGCAATTAGCGATGGGTGGCCCTGTTTGACCAAAAATTACACAATCAAGATGACCTCAAAACAAAATTCTCACAAAATATGGATTGGAGTACACACAAAACTATAAAAAAATCCTTTTGGGCTCAACGTCATACAAGCTACCGTTTAATCGCAAATCTATTCGCAATACTGAATCAGCAGCAATAATTTTCCATACTTAGAAAAATTAACAGCCAGGGAAAAAAAGGCCTCACCACGGGCTCGGGCCAAGAGGAAGCTGGAGAGGGGTCTGGCGGCTGGGATGGGGCGCCTGGGCCGGGTGACTGGTGGGCCACGATGGGCGCTTGGAGACGGCCCACCTGGACGCAGTGTCCTGGATCGCGCTCCTCCCGATCCTGACCACAGGGGCGGCGGCGCAGGGTAACGCCGGTGAGGCTCCGACGAGGCCGCGGCGTCCAAGGGCGGCAGAGGAGGTGGATCCGGGACGGTCGTGGCCGGGCGGCGTTGTGCTCGGGCTACAGCCTCCCTGGCGGCCCGAGGAGCTTGGAGCTCGAGCTCCGGCCACCCATGGCGCGGGCGGCGGCCGGTCTGGTGGCGCTCCGGTGATGGACCGCGGGACAGAGAGAGCGGGTGAGGGGGAGGAGTGGGAGAGGCTCGGGCAGAGAGAAAGGGTGGCGCGGTAGCCGGTGCGGTGGCGGCCGGTGGCTCGCCGGCGTGGAGGTGGGCGGCTCCATGGCCAGATGGGCCTGGCGGGCCCGGCGGCGAGATCCATGGACCTACGGGGGCCTAACCGAGGTGGGAGGCTGGGTGGCTGCCTCCGGGGTGACGTGGTCGCTTGTGAGCCGTCCATCTCGCAGATCAACGGCTTTAGAGGGTTGGGATCTAGGGTTTTGGGGAGAGGGGGCTTTGGGAGGCAGATTTGGGCAATTTCAGGGGAGGTGGATGCAATTTTTGCAAGACGGAAACCCTAGAAAGGGGTGGGAGAGTGGTGGTCTTTATATAGGTGGCCAGGCTGGCAAGTTTACGCAAAATCCCCTCGGGTTTCCTCCCTCGCGTCCGATACTCCACGTTTCTGACCGCCGGGAGTGCATACGACCTCCGATTCGGGTGAAATCTCGAACCACACGCTTAGCGCGGCGAGCCCGTTGATTCAACCTCACTTCTATAACGTTCCGAGAATATTTTCCGGTGCCCAATAAAATAACCCATTTAATTATTAAACGGGGTTTTTCGTTCCGATGGCAATGGCTGGTCTTGTGCGGGTTTTTCGCGACGGTGATCGGGCGAAACCCGGTATCGCAAAGGTCGAGTGTTAGGGTGGCAAGGGTCGGTCTCTGTCCGGTATGAGATAAGAGGGGGAAAATAATCGCCGATCGATAAATCGGGGATGTAAACACCGCAAACAAAGCAGGTAATCAACCAATTCACACCGAAAAAATAAAAAAAATTGTGAAATCTGGGCTGTTACACATACCTACCTATCAAGGCATTTCCATAACCTTTCCGAGATACATTGCCATGCAATATCCACCATCTCATGACTTGATCTTCATGGCATACATGATTTTACTTGATCGAGGAGTCGTATGCTAGTTGGGCCTTGCCCTTATTATTGCTACATGACGTACTAGTACCATTGCATTTCCTGCTATACTGGCAGAGGCATACATTTGCATACATCATGATAGTTTTCATTCTTCTTTATGTTGAGTACTTCTAATAAAGTGTGAAGATATTCTATATTCTTGTAAAATATAGAGTGTTGCCCTTAAGTGAGGAAAAGATCCCAAAAAGGACAAATTAAAAGATCCCAAAGAGGACAAATGAGAGATATATAGAAAGAGCCAAAGGGGCCACAAAATTACGAAAAATAGACAAAATGGAAAAAAAAATAAAAAGAGAGAAGGGGGCAACACTACTATTCCTTTTGAAAGATTCACACTCGTACTCCATTGCTCTATTTTGTACTGCATAGAGATTATCATTCAAGCATAACTATGTGGGGACCCTTACACTATAGAACTTGGCTTGCATATTCCAAGGATGAGCCTCCTCAAATGAGCTCTAGGTCTTCATGAGCAAGAAAGTTGGATGCACCCCCACTATTTCTATTAGAGAGCTTACCTTAGCTCACATGTGCATCAATTGCATGGCAATCCCTACTCCTCATATCATATCTATCATTTGGCCTTCTCTCGCCTATGATTGTCCTCATTGATGTGAGCCTTTCACACCTTTTTGTCTTCCTTCCTCATCATTTCTCTCTTTTCCATCCTAGGTTCTAACGTATCTTGCTCTCTCTCATCCATTGCATGAGTGCTCAAAGTCGAAAGGGAGAGGATCGGTTTGACTTGTACCTGACTAGTGGTCTGGGGATGAGTCAAAATAAGATCTCGAAGGAGACCAAGTGTGAAACTTTAGTATAGTGAGTTCTAAATTAAACAATATTTTTTTATCTCTAATCCCGTCTCCCATTGCTTGCACGCAAACACCATTTGGAGACATTCAAGTCACGGACAGCGAGAGATCTTACACCTTTATGTTTATACTTTGCTAGAATTAATACTAAGACTCTTACTTGTTATTATCTTGACTTGAATTGCATATCTTACTTGATTTACTTTAAAGTTCTTATATGTGTGTGTTAGCATGTCACCATAGAAATTATCTGTGTTATCATTTACCTACTCGAGGAGGAGCAGGAATAAAGCTGGGTGATCTTGATACGTCCCAAACGTATCAATAATTTCTTCTTGTTCGATGCACTTTTATGTGACATTGCTATATGTTTTGCTACACTTTTATATCATTTTACACATATTTGTACTAACCTACTAACTCAGTGCACCCAGTGCCAGTTCCTGATTGTTGATGTCTTTTTAGTTGCACTGATTTTTCCCCAATTTAAAATTCCATCCCCAATGGGAAAAATGTTGATTATGGCAAAGAATTATTGCGCAAATTTTCATCCCCAATGTGAAAAATAAAAATGCAATTTTTTATGGATTTTGTCAGTTTTGGGCTGTTACAACTCGCCACCACCAACAAAGGATCTCGTCCAGAGATCCGGCATAACCGGGGAAAGGGACCGCGATGTTGCAAGAAGGGAGATCGAATGAGAGGTGAAACTTCCCGACACCACCAACATAGGCTTCGCTCATCGTGACAATGATGTTTGCCTCCGTCAGGATCCAACCTGACTGGAGTTGCCGATATCCAAGAAGAAAACTTCCGAAGGTGCGGGAAACTAATCGAGGGCAAGCTCGGATTCAATGAGGGGATATCGCAACAAAATTGAATCCACTCGGGAAAGAAACTCGAGGTTTCCATAAAAGATTACCTAGGTACTACTGGATGCCACGAAAATGAGCATACGAATCGAAACAATACCATACCAGCATTTCTACAATAACATCACTCAGGAAGGTGTGAAACCTAGACAACGAGACGGGCCAGAGGAGGATCCACACACAATGCCAACTACAGCGGACAAAGGGGGACAGCCGAAGCGGGAGGTTCAGAATCCATTAGTTGGATAATAACCAAGCAACCCGGTTCGCTATTTCACGTGGGCCACACATTTGTCGATGTAGAGCGACAAGCCCATGATCCAAGCTCAGCCAGTTCGAAGTACGCCGACCAACCCGCTGCTGATAAAGTATTGGTCCGGCTAAAATCTCCTAAACGAGAACCTAGATTTGGTTTTGACAAGGATAAGTTGAAGCAGAAAACATTACGTCACACTTCCTTACCAGAGGGAGGGGATAAGGAGTAAAAAGAATCCTACTCTCCGATAACTTACTTAGTAACTACAAAATAGTTTTTTGTCTAGACTCAACTTCGACCAGTAAAGAGATCCTACAGTCGGTAAGGCTCTGATACCAAGTTGTAAGGCCCGATATACGGTACTGTTCCATATCTAGATGTTTCCATCCAGATCCGGGGAGGAAGCACATATCGGTCCCACCGCGACATATGACGAAGTCATATGCCCCAGATTTCCAACATGATATCACAACATTACAACTACAAGCATACAACATCTCATACAATCGGCATACAACTGCCTTAAATACATTACATCAGCGGAAGATACATGTCTGAGTACAAACTACATTCAAATGCCTAGTGGCAAAGAGAAAATCATCGATCCCCATAACCACACGGGTCCAGGACCTCCGCCGGGATCCGCCTAACTAGTCGTCGTCGAGTCTCCACGTGAAACGTCGATCACCATACCTGTTGTCGATCAAGAACCCTGAAAAGAGTTTGGGGGTAGTATCATGAGTACAGAAGTACTCAGCATCCAACTGTAGTGGTCAACTGACCCAGCAAGGAATTCACCACTCGTCATTCTAGGACAACTAGTAGTTTACGGTAAGGATGGGGTAAGTGGTGAGGTTGCTGCCGCACTACCATTTATGAAGTGGCTAACGATCTAGAGAGTAAGATAAGAAGCCAAGCATTCGATGAGGAATCGCCTCCAACAAGTCTTGGTATTCGCTACTTATGCAAACATAACACATATCCTATCCTTGTCCTCCTCTTCGCATCCCGACGAAAAAGAAGTTGTCAAGGCACACACACGTTGATCAAGTTATTTAAGATTATCTCAGTGGTTGTTGTCTATGAACAAGGAGTAGGTCTCAAGTCGTCCATAACCGTGGACACGTCTTCTCGAAAAGATTTAACCCTGCAGGGGTGTACCAACTGCCCATTACAAGGCTCCGCACGCACGCCCATATCTCTCAGTTGCTACCCATCACAGGCAACCATTTTATGATTTAGTTCCAAGAGATCTGAAACGACAGGTCCCTCTAACTAACAGCGCACAAATCCGGGTGGCCCCCGGGGAGTCGACACCCAATCCAAAAGTCGGCCGTGCTCTCGGATCGGACTCTTCCGTATGGCCAAGGTCGGGGTTAGCCTCACCCGAACTCAGGGGCTTCCCTAACTCACCAGCGTCGACCAACAAAGGAAGTCTGTCTCTGCTGGCCCGAGTTGTTTAAAAATCTGCTGGCCGCGGACCAGACACACACACGGTTTCAAATGGTAAATCAGCTTGGGCCACCACTAGAAATTTTTGGAGCTAGGTAGGTAAGAAGTGGGAACCCCATAGTATCCCACACGTGGTTAGGCACGCTCGTCAAGAGACACAATACCCGGACCTCGGGTCCTAGGTGACTTGAATGGAACAAAGCGTCGGGGCGGGATAGCCTAGACCTTCCATCCTTCGTCGAATATAGTCAACATTATAATAATCATATCATCCACAAAAATATAATAATGTGATAGCCCAAACCAAGGAGTAACAGGGTAACATTGTAGCATCCTAAGCATGCATACTAAGTAGGGGTTGAGCAACGAGCAATAGTAACATAGCAGTACAAGGTTTGCTGGGAGGGGACATGGCTGTATTGGTTTGAAAGAGGCTGTAAACATGTGGTAGGATCAAACATCGAACCTATCCTAGACTATCATGCAAACCGCTGGTTGAAATAGAATGGATCATAAGTAATGTATAGTACTTGCGTGTTGATAAGTCAGGTTCCAAAGGTGTAGTCGATCGTAAGCTCGCATCGTCTCCGAGAGTATCCGCGGGAGCACACAAGAAGTAAACACAAAAGCAATCAACGGAGATACCACTATCACTACAGAGCAATCACGAGCAAGCAATAAATAAGCAAGCAAGATCTAGTATGATGCATGTCACTTTAATATCATGGCATGAACATAAGAACGAGCAAGTTTAAAGGAAGCATCGGGAAGCAAGGGTGCAATGCTACCAACAACCTTCATATGCATTAGGTAGGTGATTAACGAATCCGAAGGATTCATTATATTAAAGTTGGTATGATGCATGATCATGGCATATGCAAAAGGACTAGAACATAATATCAACAAGAATTGCCCACACATGAGAATAAACCTCGAGGCGGGATTCCTTGAGTTTAAATGGATGCAAATGACATGGCATAATATGATGCGCCTAATGCAATATATTGCAAGGAATTACATAAAGAGCGAGACTATGTTACCGGAAGCTACGGTCAATGGGGGAAAACGGTGTTCGGAACACGGGAAAGGAATAGAGGAATTGCACCACGTGCAACACACGAGGGGTTCATGTGCAAAAGTACACCATCACCAAATAAAACATGCTCATTTGACAAAATGAACAGCACCATGGTGTTCCTCATGTTTTTCTGCCCCAAAACGATATATGACATGATATAGTTGGGGCAAGAATTGCACATATGGCAAGCAACACAAAAGGAGGCAAATTTAATCAAATCAAATGGATTTGAATTAATCGAAAAAAAGGAAAAAAAGATGGAAAAAAACTTCCACGGGCTGGCTTCGGCCAAAGTGGCCCAAAACCCTCGCGGTCTCACTCTGTTAAGCGCCCACGGGCGAGGAATTGCAACTGGGCCGAGCCCAATATCACGCTGGAGCAAAACAAGGCAAAAAAGGGAGGGTTTAATTCTGTCCTATGGGGGTTCAAACATGGGACCTCACGGTTCAATCCAAGGTGGTCTACCATTTGGCCATCGACAAGCTCATGTCAGAAACGAATGCTGAGCAGATAAGAAACAAGGTAAGCGCTAACTCTGAATTAAAACGACACCTGACAAGATCAAACAGGCGCGGCTAGACAAAACTGAAGAAATCTTCAGGACCGAACTCTGACGAACTGTCGAGAACTCGCGCGGCGAGAGCAGAGGCGAGCGCGGGCTGAGTGGGATGCGCACCCGGCAGCTAAAGGCACGCACTTGAGGATCCTAAGGACGCACGTGCGTGAGCATGCAGGGTCGCGAGCTGGGCATGGAGAGGACGCCAGTGAACCGGGCGTACACCCGGCGGCCAAAACCATGACCTGGGAAGTCCGAACACGCAGCGCGCGCACATCCTGCTCGCAGGGAGTCGCGGTGGCAAGACGAAGATCAAAGGAACGGCGGCGACCTGCGGCTATCCTACGCGATGCGGAAAAGAACGGGGAGGAGGGATGGAGGCTCATAGGGGGTTTTTCCGGCGTCGTCGATCCGGGGTTCGGGGAGGCGACGGCTCGGTGGAGACGAGGTGGCTTGATGGCGACCGAACGCAGTGAAGAAACAGGGGATGATCTTTGGCTCGCTTGGGACGAAGGAGAGGTCGCAGGTGATGTCGGGACCCGGGGTTAGCGTATGTAATTCCAGTCACGATGCAATCACATGGAGAGCCGAGAACCGTACCCACTTGTCTAAGCAGACAAGGCCAAGCACAGAACGTTCTCGGTAAGCATCGAACGTGAGGGGCATCCCATTCAGGCCGGATGATCAACTGAGATGGGTCCTCATCGTCCGCTCACAAGTCTAAATGCTTATGGGTGGTGAATCCCATACTCATAGACAAGTCGCCTCAACCATGTTATCGATTGAACCCTAACTCTTACATAGAATTACTCCAGCCCGATCACTTAGTCGGGGTCTAGGGCGAGCTCGATCATACAACAAAGTGTGCACGTGACAGAGTCACGAACAATCGCATCGCGATGCCCCAAGCTGCGCACATCTAAGGGCCACTTGGTGTATAAAAGACCGCCAGCCAGATCACAACTAAGGTCTCGAAAACCCATACTAAGACATGCATGTTATAAACATACACGCGGCACACATGCCTATTATGAACAGCAGGTATCATCACATAACTCTACAAAGTACTCTTTATTGATATACACATAGAGCATACAAAGATCACATGTCTGTGATCAACATTACATCATACAACGGAAGCAAATTAGGTCTGAGTACAGACAAGTTTAACAAATGGCTTAGAGAAGCCTTGTAAACAAACATGCCCTTCCACGAGGGACCAGACTGTTGTCTGGGACTATACTAACTTAGTCAACGTCGAGCTTCAGGTCGGTGACTCCATCGGGGTCTGGGTTCTCATCTAAAACATAGAATAAGCAAACGTGAGTACAAAGTCGTACTCAGCAAGACTTACATCAGAACTACACTACTCATGCTCAAGTATCAAGGTAAAGGGAGGTGGGGTTTCACTTGCAGAAATGCCAGCTTTGACTTGGCTAATCCTGAACTACGAATACCAGACTTGAGGTAAGAAGAGTACACGAGTCCACTACATCTCCAACCAATACACCACTATGGTTACTTCCTCGACTTCCCCACGAGAAAGCACACCATAGTACTCACACTTATCTTGGTGTATTTTAGAAGTATCCAGTTCAAGTTGTCTAATAATCAGGTACAGGTTCCAAGTAGTCCTTAACCGCGGACGCGGCTATTCGAATAGTTTTGTTAACCTTGCAAGGGTGTAAGCTACACACACATGACCATCGGTTACCGCCAGGTCTCGCCACCGTTCAAGAGGTGACAGCGAGGATGTTCACCACGACACTTCGCTCACAACCGGTCTATTCCAGGAGTCGACTATCTGAGTTTGCCTCCGCTCGAGAGCCCGGCCGGATCAACGAAACGGACTCAAACAATGTAAGTGACCGATACGCCACCTCTGGCAGATGGTTTTCCTACCTCACAGGTGCACTCACATATCTATATGATGCAACCATTTCCTTCGTTCTTTTTCTATGCAGATGCCAAATGGAAAGCCCGAACTAATGTGACTCCTGGACGTCGACACGGATCAAGGTACTAGGCCGAGAGGGGTCAGTGAGCCCAATGTGTGGTTGTACTCTTTGTCTTGGATTACCATACAAGAACTCGGTGCTTAAGGCGGTGTTCAACGAGACAACCCACTGTGTAATCCTACACAGCCTCTCATCGTTCACCTTGTATTAGGGTGGATTCACCGACACAGTTTCACTTTCATCAACACCATGTTCACTATCATCCCGACTCACATCAAAAGCAACCTCATGTAACACTAAGCATGCAATAAGCTATAACAGTTGCAGGGCGCTCATGATATCAAACAACTCCTATGTCAGCTAGGATTGTGGTTTGCTTACTACTGTGACAAGATTATAGGTCATGCATCGGATATGGGTTCAACTATGCGGTAGAATCGATACAAAGTGATCTCCTAAACATGCATAAGCGATACTGAGAGGGAATTGGGATTTTATAGACATGATCAATGGGGTTTGCTTGCCTTGCTGACGACACACGGGTCTTAACGGTGGTCTTCTTCTTCGGGGGTGATCATCGTCTCGGAGAAGCTGGTACCGGAAACAATCATTAACAAGGGGGGACAACTTTGGAAGTAAAATGCACAAGCACATGATATTGTTGTCCATGAGGTGAATGGTGCTGGTTTTTTGGTACATTTGATTTAAATGAAGTGTATTGCATTTGAAATGCAAATTCAAACTCCATATATGAATTTCAATTTAACCAAAAGGCATTTGAAAATGTTTGATCATTTGAAAACATGTGATCATGTGGTTGATATGCTTCTGAAGTTCAGGTGATCATGTTTGCATTGTAATGGTTAAAATTTAAATTTCATTTGAATTAAATTTGAATTAATTCCAATTAATCCAAATAGCAAAAGCTACTGGTCCCATTTTAAAAATCAACTCAAACATGGTTGAAAGTTGCATATTTGGATAGAGAATTTTATGCTGATCATTTTTCATATATTATTTGTCCAATTCTGAGTTCATATGAATTTTCTATGATTTTTCAAAGTTTAACTGATTTTCTGCAATTTCTATAATTTCATTAAATCATTTCTATTTTTCTGGAATTTGACTTATTGCATCAGCATGATGCAATCACGACATCAGCAGGGGGCTGACATGTGGGCCATGCATGTCAGTGACTCTGTTTTAACAACCGGTTTAATTAGCTTAACAGTAGGGTTAAGGGGGGAGCTGGCCCACTTGTCATTGGGCTAGGGGGGATTAGTGGGTCATTAGCTTAGGTTTAGGGGGGCTAATGGCGGACGTCGCCGGCGACTCCTGTGCTCGCCGGAGCACCGCCGGAATGAGCTAGAGGCCACGGGGGGAAGAAAAGGAAGCACTGGGGCGTAGCCCGTGCTCGCCCGCGTCTAGCAGAGCACGCAGGGGGTCGACAGGAGCACGGGAGTGAAAGCAACGTCGTCAATGGCGACGGCCGGCGTCGGTTGAAGATGGAATCACGCTCCGGTGCACGGAGGAGACCGGGGGATGGGGGAAAATGCTCACCGGAGCGTGGGGAGGACCAAGAGGTTGGAGAGGAGGCCGGAGGGAGCGAGGTGATGGCGAATTTCACGCCGGAATCCATGGCGGCCGGCGGCGAAGAACTTGAAGCAGTCGTTGTTGTCGGCGTCCTCGGGCTCAATTGACTGCGGGATTCGACGAAGACGATGGCGGCGGTGCGTCTGGACATGAAGGAGGGGCCCCTCGTAGTCGTTGGCCCCGGCTGCGCTCGACGGCGAGCTCGGGCGGCGCTCTGGATCTTGCGAGAGAGAGAGGGTTGAGGTCCAGAGAGAGGGGGAAGAAACAGGGGGCGTCCAGGCGTGCGGTGCTGAAGGGATAGGGATGAGGGGAAGCAGCTCGGTGGCCAGGGAAGCAGGAGGTGGCAGCCGGCCACGGCATGGCCTCCACAGCACTGCCTCCTGGCGCCGGGAAGAAGACAGCCTTGCCCCTGGTGGGCTGGGCTGGCTTCTGTGGCAGATGGGCTAGGTAAGTGGGTGGGGTGGGCTCTCTTTCCTTTTTTTATTTTTCTTCTGTTTTGTTTTTCTGTTATTTGTTTTGCTGTGCTAAAACAATTAGCTAGGCATTTTATAAAGTCATGAAAACTTTTATGTGGGCTTATAACATATATAGCTAGCCACTCATAAGTTTTGGTGACTTTTGAAAATCAAACAATTTGAATTTAAATTCAAATTGGAGTTTAATTTAATTTCCAATGCACCTTTTGAATTTTTGAATATTCCATGGGCATGGGAAAATCCCCAAACCACTTTTGCAATGATCAGCAATAATTCTAGGAATTTTCCAAACATTCAAATGATTTTTGGAAAAAGATTTTTATCTGGCCATTTGATTTAATTTCTCAGGGCTTTTCTTTTCCCCAATTTTGATTTTTATTTTGAATTTCTTAACATGATGCAAAGGGATCAAACAACCCTAGCACTTACCCTAGTTGGGATTCTGACAACTCGCCCCCACTCAAAAGAATCTCGTCCCGAGATTCAAAAGTCGTCGGGAGGAAGGTGGGGTACTCGGCACGGAGACGGTCTTCTCTTTCCCACGTAGCTTCTTTCTCGGAGTGATGTGACCATTGCACTTTCAGGAACTTGATCTTCTGACGACGAGTGACACGTTCTGCTGAATCAAGAATACGAACAGGGTACTCTCGATAAGAAAGGTCATCTTGGAGATCAAGCGTTTCATGGTCGACTTCGCGGATGGGGTCCTTGAAGCAACGCCTGAGTTGTGACACATGGAATACATCATGTACTCGGGAAAGATGAGGGGGTAGTTCAAGTTGGTAGGCAACTTCCCCACGTTTAGCGAGAATGCGGAAAGGTTCGATGTAACATGGGGCCAACTTGCCTTTGATACCGAATCGTTGGGTTCCCTTCAGAGGAGTAACCCGGAGGTAAGCCTTCTCATCAATATTGTAGCTCTCCTCTCTATGATGACGATCATAGTAGCTCTTTTGACGAGACTGAGCGGCTTTCAATCGATCACGAACAATGCGAACTTGCTCTTCTGCTTCCTTGATCATATTCGGTCCAAAGAGTTGTCTCTCACCGGTTTCTGACCAGTTAAGGGGTGTTCGACATCGTCGTCCGTAGAGGAGTTCAAAAGGAGCCATGTTCAGACTAGATTGATAGCTATTGTTATAAGCAAATTCGGCGAATGGAAGAGACTTCTCCCAATTCTTTCCGAATGAGATAACACAAGCTCTGAGCATGTCTTCCAAGATTTGATTAACCCTTTCAACTTGACCGCTAGACTGAGGATGGAAAGTTGTACTAAAGGATAGATGAGTTCCCATAGCATTCTGAAAGCTTCCCCAGAATCTAGAGGTGAAAAGGCTACCACGATCAGAATTGATCACCAAAGGAACACCGTGAAGAGACACAATTCTAGAGATATACAAGTCCGCTAACTGGCTAGCAGTTATAGACTCGCGAACTGGAAGGAAGTGAGCAACTTTGGAAAGCCTATCTATGACAACGAAGATGGCATCATTTCCTTTCTAGGTTTTTGGAAAGCCGGTGATGAAGTCCATACCGACTTTGTCCCATTTCCACTCGGGAATAGGCAATGGTTGAAGTGTACCAGCAGGGCTTTGGTGTTCTGCCTTAATGCGATGACAAACATCACATTCAGCAACAACTCGAGCAATGTCTCTCTTCATCCTGGTCCACCAAAATCTCTGGCGTAGATCTCGGTACATTTTTGTGCTACCGGGATGAATTGAGAGGGGTGTGTCATGGGCTTCTTTGAGGATGAGTTGCCGTAGATCCTTATTCTTAGGTACTACCAAACGATTTTCAAAGAATACCGTTCCTTTACTATCTATGGAGAAACATTTAGCAACTCCGCTAGCAATGTTCTCCTTGATCCGGCGTACACCTCGTGCACGTCTTTGGGAAACTATGATTTGATCCTTAAGGGTTGGTCCCGCCACCAAGTTGAAAAGAAATCCATGGGGAACAATCTCGAGATTGAGTTTTCTAAATTCCTCATGAAGAAGTGGTTGATACTGTTGTAACATAAGGTTGTTACAATACGACTTACGACTTAGTGCATCAGCCATGACATTGGCTTTGCTTGGGGTGTAAGAAATTCCTAAGTCATAATCTTTTATCAACTCAATCCAGCGTCTTTGCCTGAGATTAAGATCTGGCTGGGTGAAAATATATTTGAGGCTTTGGTGGTATGAATAGATCCCACAACGATTACCAAGGAGGTAATGTCGCCAAGTCTTCAGGGCATGAACTACGGCAGCGAGTTCAAGATCATGGGTAGGATAGTTCTCTTCATGTGGCCGCAACTGGCGTGAAGCATAAGCTACCACATGTCGATCTTGCATAAGTATGCATCCTAACCCTTGCCTTGAAGCGTCACAATAGATCTCGAAATCCCTTTTGGTGTCTGGAGGTGCAAGTACGGGTGCAGAAGTCAATCTTCTTTTTAGCTCTTGAAAGCTTTCCTCGCACTTAGGGGTCCATTGGAATTTCTTATCTTTCTTGAGGAGTTCAGTAAGAGGCTTTGCAACTTTAGAAAAGTTCTCGAAGAAGCGGAGGCAATAGCTTGCTAAGCCAAGAAAACTCCTAACTTGCTTAACCGATTCAGGTGGAGTCCAGTCAAGGACGGCCTGAACTCTCTCGGGATTGACTGCAACACCTTTCGGAGAAATCACGTGGCCTAAGTAGGTCACTTCTGGTAGCCAAAATTCACACTTGGAGAACTTGGCATAAAGGCGATGCTCTCTAAGTTTCATCAATACCAACCTAAGATGTTCTGCGTGCTCTTCTTTATTCTTCGAGTAGATGAGAATGTCATCAAGATAAACTACAACAAATTTATCTAGGTACTCCATGAAGATCGAATTCATCAAGCGCGAGAATGTGGCAGGGGCATTGGTTAAACCAAAGGACATGACGGTATACTCGTAAAGACCATAACGAGTAGTGAAAGCCGTTTTTGGAATGTCCTCGTTTCGGATTTTGATTTGATGATAACCTAATCTCAAATCCATCTTGGAGAAGACAGAGGATCCTGCAAGTTGATCATAAAGATCATTGATCCTGGGCAGTGGGTACTTGTTCTTTATCGTCGCTAGATTTAGCGGGCGATAGTCTACACACATCCTTTCTGTTCCATCTTTCTTCGTTACGAACAGAACGGGGCAACCCCATGGCGATGAGCTAGGGCGGATGAAGCCTTTTGCCAACGAAGCATCAAGTTGGGTTTTTAGCTCAGCTAACTCATGTGGGGCCATTCTATATGGGCGTCTCGAGATTGGGGCTGTGCCTGGTATAAGATCCACTATGAATTCTACACACCTGTCGGGTGGCATTCCCGGCAGCTCTTCAGGAAATACATCCGGGAAGTCACGAACCACCGGAATATCTTCAAGGTCTCGAAGTGGAAGCACATTCAAAGTATGCATCTGGATTCTAGAGCTGGGTGATGTGTAGTCAATGGTCTGGCCTGAAGGATGGGTGAGTTTAACTGATTTGGCTTTACAATCAAGGAAAGCATTCTGCCTTGATAACCAATCCATTCCTAGGATAACATCAATGTCCGAAGACTTGAGGGCTATAAGTGAAGCAAGGAATACTAAACCCTCAATTGCAATTTGATTGCCATGGCTTACTCTATTAGTTTGCCACTTTGAACCAGGAGTTTGAATGATCATTGGAGAAAACATTTCTTCAAAATAAAATCCATGCCGAAGTGCATAACTCTCCGACATGAATGAATGAGAAGCTCCTGGATCGAAAAGAACGGAGGCGGGGACATGATTGACTGGGAGTGTGCCAAGAATGACGTCAGAAGCATCAGTGGTGTCCTCAACTGAGATTTGGTTCACACAACCACTACTTGTGGCTGAAAGCTTTGCTGGGATGGCTTTGGTGGCTGATTTCTTTGGCGGCTTGGGTCGAGAATGACGTGGTGCCATCAATACCTGAGGGAATTGACGATAGTAATGGCCTGGAAGACCACACTTAAAGCATACCCTGTCTGAATTGTTGGGAGTGGGATTGCTTGGTTGCACACCATCATTCCGGGGTGGAATAATGTGTTGGGGTGGATGGCATATATTGGATGGTGGTCTCTGTAGAAAGTTTTGAGGTATGGCTCTGGTTGGAATCCAAATTCGGCGTTTCTGAGGGGCTGAACTGGAAGAAAGGGCATGCTCAAGAGCATGCTTGCGGGACTCTTCGAACACTTCATTGCCATGCTCAGCTCTGAAGGATCTGTTGACTAAATCCTCAAAGGTGGAAAATTCAAGGAGGTTGAGATCATGACGAAGGATGGGGCTAAGTCCCTTACGGAACCTTGCCTGCTTTCTGGCATCGGTGGTGATCTCATCTTGGGCATACCGAGCAAGACGGTTGAACTCTCTCACATACTCATGAATGGACATCCCTCCTTGAGTCAGATTGCAGAACTCTTCCTCCTTGCGCTCCATCAACTCATCCAGAAGGTGGTACCCTCGAAAGGCATCACGGAACTCCTGCCAAGTCACTAGGTGACCATCAGGCTGCATCGCAACATAGTTCTCCCACCATTCAGCAGCAGCACCTTCCAGAAAGTATGCCGCGAATATAACTCGGTCATCGGGAGCAACATGTGCAGTATCAAGCTTACGCTCGATGGAACGGAGAAAATCATCAGCTTCAAGGGGCTCAGAAGAACATCGAAATACCGGTGGCTTGAGGAGGATGAAATCCTGAATGCTCACGACCACATTACGCTGACGAGCGGTATTCTGCTCGATGAGCTCCAGAAGCCGAGTTTGATCACGTCGATTCTTCTCAGCTTCCTTCATGATTTCCGCCGCAGAAGGCGGTGGTAGAGGTTCATCATCATTTCGATTCCGAACACGGTCTCGATTCCGACGAACAGAACTACGAAGTTCCACCTGACATCCTGTGTGATAAAAATCAACAATCAGAACAGGTTGTATCATGGAATCAAAGACCAGAGGACATAACTAGGAGGAAAAGATTGTAATGCAAAGGCAAAGATTCATAGAATCACGGGATAAATCGGGCAGCATAACGGCTACACCGGGATGGAAAACAAGACAACCTCGAGGAGATTGGACAAAACTTCCTCAAGGAACTCAAAACACGGAGACTCTGGACGACCACAACAATCCTACGGCTAAAAGGAAGCACTCAACGAGATGTTCTAGTAAGACATAGATGAGCCTAGTCCTATCATCCCGTAGAAAAGATGAGGGTGACCCAGAACTCAGATCCATGAGGGTAAGGAGAAAAAGAAGTCTTACGTTGTTCCCTTATACCTAGAGTAACTATATAACTATAGAATGCTAGACTCGACTTCGACCAAGGGTTTGATAGTCCTACAGACAGTCCTGCTCTGATACCAAGTCTGTCGGGACCCGGGGTTAGCGTATGTAATTCCAGTCACGATGCAATCACATGGAGAGCCGAGAACCGTACCCACTTGTCTAAGCAGACAAGGCCAAGCACAGAACGTTCTCGGTAAGCATCGAACGTGAGGGGCATCCCATTCAGGCCGGATGATCAACTGATATGGGTCCTCATCGTCCGCTCACAAGTCTAAATGCTTATGGGTGGTGAATCCCATACTCATAGACAAGTCGCCTCAACCATGTTATCGATTGAACCCTAACTCTTACATAGACTTACTCCAGCCCGATCACTAAGTCGGGGTCTAGGGCGGGCTCGATCATACAACAAAGTGTGCACGTGACAGAGTCACGAACAATCGCATCGCGATGCCCCAAGCTGCGCACATCTAAGGGCCACTTGGTGTATAAAAGACCGCCAGCCAGATCACAACTAAGGTCTCGAAAACCCATACTAAGACATGCATGTTATAAACATACACGCAGCACACATGCCTAGTATGAACAGCAGGTATCATCACATAACTCTACAAAGTACTCTTTATTGATATACACATAGAGCATACAAAGATCACATGTCTGTGATCAACATTACATCATACAACGGAAGCAAATTAGGTCTGAGTACAGACAAGTTTAACAAATGGCTTAGAGAAGCCTTGTAAACAAACATGCCCTTCCACGAGGGACCAGACTGCTGTCTGGGACTATACTAACTTAGTCAACATCGAGCTTCAGGTCGGTGACTCCATCGGGGTCCGGGTTCTCATCTAAAACATAGAATAAGCAAACGTGAGTACAAAGTCGTACTCAGCAAGACTTACATCAGAACTACACTACTCATGCTCAAGTATCAAGGTAAAGGGAGGTGGGGTTTCACTTGCAGAAATGCCAGCTTTGACTTGGCTAATCCTGAACTACGAATACCAGACTTGAGGTAAGAAGAGTACACGAGTCCACTACATCTCCAACCAATACACCACTATGGTTACTTCCTCGACTTCCCCACGAGAAAGCACACCATAGTACTCACACTTATCTTGGTGTATTTTAGAAGTATCCAGTTCAAGTTGTCTAATAATCAGGTACAGGAGAAGCTGGTACCGGAAACAATCATTAACAAGGGGGGACAACTTCGGAAGTAAAATGCACAAGCACATGATATTGTTGTCCATGAGGTGAATGGTGCTGGTTTGTGGTACATTTGATTTAAATGAAGTGTATTGCATTTGAAATGCAAATTCAAACTCCATATATGAATTTCAATTTAACCAAAATGCATTTGAAAATGTTTGATCATTTGAAAACATGTGATCATGTGGTTGATATGCTTCTGAAGTTCAGGTGATCATGTTTGCATTGTAATGGTTAAAATTTAAATTGCATTTGAATTAAATTTGAATTAATTCCAATTAAGCCAAATAGCAAAAGCTACTGGTCCCATTTTAAAAATCAACTCAAACATGGTTGAAAGTTGCATATTTGGATAGAGAATTTTATGCTGATCATTTTTCATATATTATTTGTCCAATTCTGAGTTCATATGAATTTTCTATGATTTTTCAAAGTTTAACTGATTTTCTGCAATTTCTGTAATTTCTTTAAATCATTTCTATTTTTCTAGAATTTGACTTATTGCATCAGCATGATGCAATCACGACATCAGCAGGGGGCTGACATGTGGGCCATGCATGTCAGTGACTCTGTTTTAAAAACCGGTTTAATTAGCTTAACAGAGGGGTTAAGGGGGGCTGGCCCACTTGTCATTGGGCTAGGGGGGATTAGTGGGTCATTAGCTTAGGGTTAGGGGGGGCTAATGGCGGACGTCGCCGGCGACTCCTGTGCTCGCCGGAGCACCGCCGGAATGAGCTAGAGGCCACGGGGGGGAGAAAAGGAAGCACTGGGCGTAGCCCGTGCTCGCCCGCGTCTAGCAGAGCACGCAGCGGGTCGACAGGAGCACGGGAGCGATAGCAACGTCGTCAATGGCGACGGCCGGCGTCGGTTGAAGACGGAATCACTCTGCGGTGCACGGAGGAGACCGGGAGATGGGGGAAAATGCTCACCGGAGTGTGGGGAGGGCGAAGAGGTTGGAGAGGAGGCCGGAGGGAGCGAGGTGATGGCGAATTTCACGCCGGAATCCATGGCTGCCGGCGGTGAAGAACTTGAAGCAGTCGTTGTTGTCGGCGTCCTCGGGCTCAATTGACTGCGGGATTCGACGAAGACGATGGCGGCGGTGCGTCTGGACATGAAGGAGGGGCCCCTCGTAGTCGTTGGCCACGGCTGCGCTCGACGGCGAGCTCGGGCGGCGCTCGGGATCTTGCGAGAGAGAGAGGGCTGAGGTCCAGAGAGAGGGGGAAGAAACAGGGGGCGTCCAGGCGTGCGGTGCTGAAGGGATAGGGATGAGGGGAAGCAGCTCAGTGGCCAGGGAAGCAGGAGGTGGCAGCCGGCCACGGCATGGCCTCCACGGCACTGCCTCCTGGCGTCGGGAAGAAGACAGCCTTGCCCCTGGTGGGCTGGGCTGGCTTCTGTGGCAGATGGGCCAGGTAAGTGGGTGGGGTGGGCTCTCTTTCCTTTTTTTATTTTTCTTCTGTTTTGTTTTTCTGTTATTTGTTTTGCTGTGCTAAAACAATTAGCTAGGCATTTTATAAAACCATGAAAACTTTTATGTGGGCTTATAACATATATAGCTAGCCACTCATAAGTTTTGGTGACTTTTGAAAATCAAACAATTTGAATTTAAATTCAAATTGGAGTTTAATTTAATTTCCAATGCACCTTTTGAATTTTTGAATATTCCATGGGCATGGAAAATCCCCAAACCACTTTTGCAATGATCAGCAACAATTCTAGGAATTTTCCAAACATTCAAATGATTTTTGGAAAAAGATTTTTATCTGGCCATTTGATTTAATTTCTCAGGGCTTTTCTTTTCCCCAATTTTGATTTTTCTTTTGAATTTCTTCACATGATGCAAAGGGATCAAACAACCCTAGCACTTACCCTAGTTGGGGTTCTGACAGGTGAGGCTGGAGACGACGCCCGGGAGCTCCTGGACGAAGACAACGACGATCAACGGTGCGATCGAGCTCCTGGACCTCCTGTCCATGTGGGCTTCAAAGGAAACATGGGAGGTTGGAAGGGAAGAAGAACAGAGGAGAGGAAGAAGATATGGCGGCGGCCGGGAGGGAGAAGGGGAAGCTAGGGTTCGGGAGAGGATGCAGCTATAAAGGGGAGGGGGAGAGGAGGCTGCAGGAGGGCTCCACGCCGGCTCCTCCTTTCTTCTTTTCTCTGTCGAGAGGGAAAAGGTGAGGGAGAAGGCGAGGGGGAGGGGATGACAGGTGGGGTTAGGTTGGGCTGGAAAGAAGGGAAGGGCCCAAATGGCTCTCTGCCAATTTCTCTGCATTTATTCTTTTAATAAAAAGAGACCAGAAGACAAGGGAAAAAAGAAATGGAAAATGGAGTCCAAAAATCATATACAAATATGATTCCTGATCCATATGAAATATGAGATTTTTAGAAAATGATTTGGGTCAAAATTATTTAAGTAATTCAAAGGCATCTAAATTCATTCAAATGCCATTTAGAACTACAATCCCATTTTCCGGACATGAACAAATCATGGAATTTTGCATGGACCTTTATCATGGCAAAACATGACGGAGTCCAAAAGTCCTTGCTTGGATAATCGAAGGTGATCACGGAAGAAAAATGGCAAAGGCTAGCAAGGAAGAAAAGAAAGAATTCCAGATAAACCTTTTACATAACATTAAAAATGCTTGGGCATTTTTCTGTCACATTGATTATGGCAAAGAATTATTGCGCAAATTTTCATCCCCAATGGGAAAAATAAAAATGCAATTTTTTCTGGATTTTGTCAGTTTTGGGTTGTTACACTTGAGTGACAGAAACATGAGACTAGGGGATGTGTTGTTGCCACCAGGGAGAAAACAACGGTGCTTGTAACCGCGGTTACAAGGATTGTTTACTTTACGCAAAGTTCTTTTTAATGCAGTTGTATGTTGCTTTGGGTTTACACTTTGGGTGGGGCTCGCAACTTAATACCAGCGAGTTGTTCTAGATAGATATCTCAAGGTGGATGATTAGTAGTAGATGCAGATGGATTTCGGTCTACTTGTCTTGGCGTACTGCCCATACTTTTGAGCCTCTTACTTTGAAGTAGCATAATTAGCATTGCATTGCGTTTATAATTCTATCAATTTCCCAGCTGTAATTTGTTCACTCAGCTTATTTGTTTATCGTCTTTTGGGAGAGAGACATCACTAGTGAACATCATGGGACCCTAGTCCATACTTCCACCACTGTTTACACATTCACTTTTATTTCTTGTTTTTACTTTCCGTTGCAATTATCACTATTATCTCTTGCATTTGACCCTTTGTATACAACAAGGCCGGAGAGATTGACAACCTCTCTGTACTCGTTGGGAGCAAAGTTATTTGTTTCTGTGTGCAGGTCCAGGTAAAGCAAGTGATTATTATTCAAACGACGCATCACTTGCCGAGCCACCTACTTGTCGATCCTTCGAGTCCTCCTGGTTCGATAAACCATACTGTCCTCGTGTAAGGGAAATTAGCCGTTATCTACATGTCTACCTTCCACTTGGGGTAACCAAAGAGGAGCACTACTTCAGTGCCATCAGAGCACAAGCAACATTAGTGCTCTAGACCTTGCTATTCTGTTAGCCTGCCTTGAGGGGGATCGCAAGTACAATTTAGGTGCTTCAATTGCTCGCCGTCTCAACTATAATGGCGAGAGGGGGCCCAACTATGGAGGCATTTTCTCCACACTTATTGTTGAGAATCTCCATTTAGCTGTACGTGCACATGACTTGCCTTTACCCTTTTAACATCTTGATCTTGATGCCATTAAGAGGCATGAGTTTGTTACTAGAGGTTCCGAGTTGGGGAACCTTGATTACATGATATGGTTTAGTGAAAAATGTAACTGTACTATCCATTTTCCTGCACCTCTTTTCTTTAGTTTCACTAGCAGGAATGGATGGTCATTCACCGAGGTTGAGCCTGACGAGTACCTGCCTCGACAACAGTTCTGCGCCCCCATGATGGAGGAAAATGCTCCTGAGGAAGAGAACCAAGAGGAGATTCCGCCTCCTCCGGAGGAGACCGCTACCCAGTGGGGCGAGGGATCTTCTTCTTGGAGCGAGGAGCCTTCTTCTTGGGAGGCCAGCAGGATGTCGTTCTCCTTACACGATGCCCCGCATGATCCATGGTGCTACCAGTACTATCCCGAAGCCGGAGGAAGCTACAAGGCCCGCAGTAGGCGAGCCCCGCTTAGGCCGAAATCCTAAGCTTGGGGGAGTACGTACACTTCTCCCCTTTCATTGTATCATCCATGGTTTCATTTTAATCTTTTCAGAGTTTTTTCCTTTTCTTCTTTGCTCTTTCTTAATTCGCAAAAACAACAAAAATATTTCTACTTTATTTAAAAAAACTTTGAAAAACCCAAAAAGATTTCCTTCTCTCTTAAGTTTGCTTTTTTTGCAAAGTTCAGCTCACGTATGTGGTTGCAATTGCACTTGATTATATCTTTAGACGTTCGATCGTGCAAGTGACAAGTCAATAATGATGAAAATCGACGGAAGGGGTGCAACAAGGAAAGACGGTATGAACTCTATTTGTTTTTGCTTTTGTACATATGTCTGTACTTATGATCTACAGACCAGCTTGTAGCGACATAGTGCTATGTTTACAATGATTTCCCAGTAGTTCATGCTTTCTTTGTGACTAGTCTTGAATAGCTAGAGTGCATAACGTGTTATTGAAATGATTTGCATGCATTTCATTGTTCATGATTTGACATAGTGAAGTGGTATTTCCCTTTGGAGAATTTTTGGATTGACTTGGCACATGCTTACACATGTTTATGACTAAAAGTCTATCAAGCCTTGATGATATTTTTATTTCAGAATAGTCATATCACTTTCATGCCCGATTCAATGTTGCTTTGTCGCTCTGCATGATTATGACCGTTATTGCTCTCTAGTTGGTCCATTCCCCGTCTTTTTCTACCCTTCGCCTGTATTTAGCGGACTGACTATTCAAATGTTTGTGCATCCAAAATCCTTGAAAACAGTTGCGCCATATGAGTCCACCATACCTTCCTATATATGGCATTTACCGGCCATCCTAACGAAGACTTTCTTGTACCACCTCAAAAAATTTCAAATGCACTTCCCTTTTGTACCCGTACAAGCTCATGGAGCGGTGGGGTTATCGGTATCTTCCATGCTAAAAATGTTTCACTCATTGAAAAATTTAATCGAGTCAAATTTATGAGGAAGGGGTCGGTCTGGAGAATGCCCAGAAACTTACACTTTCCCCCATACTTGAGACAAAATGAAAGGCACACCGCAACTCATTGCTAGCCAAAGATTGTCCATGATTGGTGGAAGGGGAATATGGTGTAGGCATATCATAAAAAAGGCATGGCAACAGCCATTAATATGGTTGTCATGGAAGATATTGAAAACCTTTACCTTCAACCGTTGACTGGAATTTGCACTCTCAAAAAGAATTTTATCTCTAATTTTAAAATCGCGAGCTGTGGTACTTGTTTAGTCTTTGCTTCCGACCAAGGGTATTCAACCTTGCCATCAAAAGCCACGGTTCGAGAGTCTCCACCTTCTTCAAAGCACCAACTATTGAGAGCATAATTCTCATTCTGAGTGTAATCTGCATTGTCCCAAAGTACCACACATGATTGTAATATTGCTCATTCTGAAATATTTATTTCTAGTCTCCTTTAAAACTCCGAAGTTGCTTTTTCATTTATGTTTTGCTTCACTCATGGGGGCAAGCGAGATAACACTCTATTATGTTTAAGCCATGTGCATTGTGATCCTACTAAGACTTTTAGTTGCATATTATTCATTCTTAGTTGTTTGAGAGCTTTTCATAAGAATCAAGGATTGCTTCGTGCATTGTCTTGGTAGCATTGCTCAATTACTAGCTAGACTTGATCGTAATGCAGGCATATGCACATCTTGTGAAGCAAAAGAGTTTGTCAAAGTTTTCTTTGTCGCGTCCAGATCGTTGAACTGAATTGCTTGAGGACAAGCAATATGCTAAGCTTGGGGGAGCTGATACGTCTCAAATGTATCAACTTTTCCAAACACTTTTGCTATTGTTTTGGCCTCATTCTTGCATGATCTGAACGAAACTAACCCGTACTGATGTTGTTTTCAGCAGAGCTGTGTGTATGTCTTTTTTATGCGTAGGAAAAGGGAAATTTAAGCATCTCAGAAAAATCCCAGAAAATCCACGCAATAGAAGATCCCCAGAGCCAATAGGTGGACCGGAGGGGGCCAGGTGGCGCGGTCACCCCCTTGTTGCGCCACCAGGGCGCTTGGACCAGTGGGGCCTCGCCCCAAGCCCCCTTCGGCTGGTAGTTTTACTCGCGACAAGCAAACCCTGAAATAGACGCCCATAATCCAGTTTTCCGTCGCGGAGCCGCCGCCACCTTTGTTCTTCCTCGGGAGAGCTAATCTAGGGGTTATTTTGGCATTTGGTGAGGGGAAATCGACGCCATCGTCGTCACCATCTTCGCTCCATCATCCTTCCATGTCTCCCCCATCCATGTGTGAGTAATTACCTATTGTAGGTGAAGGGTGTTGGGGAACAGCACAGAAAAAAAATCCTACCTACGTGTCGCGAACCCAAGACCTATGCTATGCTGATGCAAGTAACGGAGGGAATCGGACACATACTAGTATGTAGTCTGTTAAGAGGGAAACGTTCCCGCGTGAACGTGATTGATGTAGTCGTACCCGGCAATCCTCGATGCCGTGAAGATCCACGATTACTCCAGAGGCCACCCGGTCCTTGAAGACCGATGACGGGATTACGTCCCCGTCGGAACGTTGTCGGTGAAGACGTCGCGACACGGCCTTGGCGATGAAGGAGTACCACAAGTGTAGCACCTCGCGGGATTACACGCATACGGTGTACCCGACGTTTCCTCCGGGCTTCGAACCAGGCGAGCAACAAAAATAAGATGGACTCGGATCCCGATTCCAGCAGCACGACAGCGTGCATATGATGGAGAAATCCCCAACCCAATGCAGACTCCAAACAAGGGGAGTCCGCTCAAAGTAAGGAGAGAGGGAGAGAGATCAACAAAAATTATCTGTATTTTTCTTTAATTTCCTGTGTAGAAAAGGGGCACCCTCCATATCTATATATAGAGGGGAAAAGGGGTACGTATGCCTGTCAACTAGCAATGTGATACTAAACTAGTACCAAATTGGCTAGCCTAGCCGTGACCACGCACGCATGCATGCATGCATGTGGCCGACGGCCACACCACATGGCAACTGCCCCACATGGGCCTAGCCCGTGGCGCCCACTTCTCCCTCCTTTTTCTTTTTCTTTTTTATTTTCATTTTCTTTTCCTTTTCCTTTCTTTTAAAGAAAAATAAAAGAAGCAATATTCCATTTAATTAATTAAATTATATTTTAATATTTAATTTATTTAATTAAATACTAAAAATATATCCAAATAACTTTCCGAACAATTTGGAACCACGAAACTTTTTCCGTCACCCCTCTGAAACGATTTCGGAGTTCTCTCTTATTTCTCCCGTGATCCTGAACTTATCCTTAATGTGTCGAATACCCTTAAGCATGACACCCAACAGTTCGGGCAACAACAGACATGATCGAGACACTCTCTGACCAATGACCATCATGTGGGATCTGGTTACAATCATTGATGGCACCTATGATTCCATCGAATTAACTTCATCGTTGAACCGTTAACGTTGAGTCCTGATCGCTTTTTCACACGGTAATTTGTTTGTCCGAGATTTGATCGTCGGTATCCTATACCTAGTTCATCCTCGTTACTGGCAAATATATGTACTCGTTATGTGATATTACAACCTCGTGACCTAGTCACACGTTTGTAAACTTTATGATCCAATATCATCGAGTGGACCCAGTGTACCTATCCGTCACTCGGATGGACAAATCCTGCTTAGATCGATCCACACTCCTCAACATACCTACTTCGGAGTACCCAAGATGCACCTTTATGGTTACCCTATTACGGTGTAACGGTTGATACACTTAAAGCATCCTCCGCAGATAGTGATTATGCATGATCATTATGGTCTACGGATCGGGTCAATACGTTATTAAGTTATCGCAATGTTGAACTATGTGACTAGATCACATTGCACCACTTTAGGTGGGTGTATGTCCATCACATCATTCACCTAATGATATGACCTCATTGTCAACAAACTATTATGTTCTCATGATCAGGAAACCTTGATCATCAATTACCCAATGAGCTAGTTGAATAGAGGCTACTAGGGACCCGGTTGTTTATGTACCACACGTGTATTAATGTTTCCGCTTAATACAGTTATAGCATAGTATAAAACTTATTATGAACTAATGGAATATGCTAATAAACATATTTTATTATTTGCCTCTAGGGCATATTCCCAACAGTCTCCCACTTGCACTAGAATACAAATAATCTAGTTGCATTTTTTCGTGGATCATAACTCCATATCGTCTATATGGTTAATGATCATGCTTGCTTGTGGAAAAGGTTGAGTCAACAGTCTGTACCATTCATATCCGTATGTGTTTTGCAAACAGTTAATGGCACCTAGTTTGACATTCATTCCATTATCCCATTATAATGATGAGGTATATATTTGACGGTAGAGTGAGACTTCGTTTGTTGTGTTTCAGCAATGACATCCGTTGGGTCACGTGGACTTTCCCTTAGTCATGCACACTGAAACTCACTCAGTCAGAAGTCGATTTCTTAAACTAGAATATACTCTTGCCACTTCTAAAGCATCCATATCAATGTAGATTTAATCCTTAGTGTATTATATGCAACTTTGACGTCTAACCATGTTTCTTTCAACTTAGGAATTTATTAGTATGATATCTCAATTTTCTAGGTTAGTGTCAGAACTTGAACCGGCATAACATTTATGGTCAAGTTCACTATCCTTTACAAATTAGACATGTATCCTTAGTTCTCCCCAGACACTGAAGGATAAACTTAACTCTTTTGTTCAATGACTTACTCATAAATCATATCACAACATTTTATGTGTGTCTTGCCCCATATTAATTACATGTTAGCTCTCATCCATGCAGCGCCCAACCATCCATTCCTTCTAGCCTACAGTGTTTTAATACTTCTTGTTACAATTTAATTTACTTTGATGTTCTTACTTTCGTTGCTTTGCCACCATCATTTTCGTTGCCACCATCACTTACATAGCACCGTTGCTACTAATAAATTGTTGTCAAGCAAGTATCTTTCAGGTGAGGTTGAATTGACAACTCAACTGTTAAAGCTTATAAATATCATTTGGATCCCCTTGTGTTGAATCTATAAATTGGGTTATTCTTACCCGCGAAGACTGTTGCGATCCCCTACACTTGTGGGTCATCATGGATCTCCTTGCCACCATCGATAAGCATTGCGGCTTGTTGTCATCTTAGGTGGGCATCGAGGCTGCCTCTCCCCCACACGATCTGTTGGTGAGTGATACATCCCAAACGTATCTAATTTCTTCTTATTCCATGCTTATTTTGGTGATATTGCTATATGTTTTGCTACACTTTCATACCTTTTACAACATATTTGTACTAACCTAATAACTCGGTGCTCTAGTGTCAGTTTCTGTCTGCTGTTGTCCATGCATTGCAGGAAAATGCCAATTATTAAAGTGCTCGGAAAAATACATAAAAATCATATAAAATATCAGCATGACAGAAGACTCCAGAGCACCAAAGGAGGTCCAGAGGGGGGCCACCCCCTGGCGAGGCGGCCACCTGGCGCGGCCAGGGGGGAGGCCGCGCCAAGGATCCTCCTAGCCAGGTGGGGCCTCCCCTCGAGCCCCCCTTCGGCCTATTTATTCTTCCCTCATCGAAAACCCTCTAGAGGACCTCTGTTACGCTATTTTCACCACTGTTCCGCCGCCGCCTCGATCCCGAGATCGGGATCTCCAGAATACCTTGTATCGGCACCCTATCGTAGGGGGGGGGATTCACCTCGGAGTCTCCTCCGCCATCATGCTCGCCGCCCGAATGTGTCGTGAGTAGTCCACCTTGGACCATGGGTCCATGATCAGTAGCTAGATGATGTTTTCTCTCCACTCTTGTGCCTCAATTCTTAGACCTTGTGAGCTGCCCTACATGATCAAGGCACTTATGTATTAGTGTATGTGTTGCTATGTTGTGTTTGTTGGGATCCGATGGATTATGAGATTATGTTCAGATTTTGATGAGTAATATATTTGGTTTACCTTTTATGTTTTAGTTCTTGAGTATTCTTGCATGTTCTTTGTTGCTTTGTATTCCTTTGGACAAGTAGTAGATAGTAACTCCAAGAGGGAGCGTTATGCTTGATTGTGGGTTCATGCCCCCCCGATGTCTAGCTTGAGTGACAGAAACATGAGACTAGGTGATGTGTTGTTGCCACCAGGGAGAAAACAGTGGTGCTTGTAACAATGGTTGCAAAGATTGCTTACTTTGCGCATAGTGTGTTAATGTAGTTGACTTTTGCTTTGATCCTATAGTTTGGCTGGGGTTCGCAACTTAATACCAGTGAGATATTATAGATAGATATCTCAAGGTGGATGATTATTGAGTAGATGTTGATGGATAAACGGTCTGCTCATCTTGGCGTAAGGCCCATACGATTGAGCCTCTAGCTTTCTTGTAGCATAATTAGCATTGCGGTGCGTTTATAATTCTATCAATTGCCCAGCTGTAATTTGCTCACCCAACATAGTTATTTATCGTCTTTTGGGAGGGAGGCATCACTAGTGAGAGTCGTGGGACCCCGGTCCATATTTCCATCATAGTTTACACTGTTCACCTTTACTGCTTTTATTTCCTTTCTGTTGCAATCATTATTATTATTCCCCTTTGTGTTTGATCCTTTGTAAACAACAAGACCGGAGGGATTGACAACCTCTCTGACTCGTTGGGAGCAAAGTTATTTGCTTTTGTGTGCATGTCCAGGTTAAGTGAGTAATATCATTCAAACGGCGCGTTGCTCGTTTGACCACCTTCTTGGTGATCCTTGGACTCCTCCTAAACTCGACATACATTGCATTCCTCGTGTAAGGGAAATTTGTTGCTATCTATATCTCAACCTTCCACTTCGGATAATCAACGAGGAGCACGAATTGGTGCCATCAAGCTAATTTCTGGCGCTGATGCCTGGGACTCCATTCTACAAGATAGGGCAGTTGTACACTATCTTTTACCTTTGCTTTTTAGTCTTGTTAGCTTACTTTCTGGTTTTATCTTTGATTTTGTGTCTATATGAAAAACCAAAAAATTAGTTGCTACCTTTTGTCTTTGTCTTTCTCTACTTACTGATGATATCCTCACCATGGTTGTGGAACCACCCAAATATGGTAGGATGGACATTTTTCACTTGGATCGTCTTTAATATATTTGCGCTTGCGCTAAAACCCCAACCGACTTGGTTGAGGGAAAATCATTGGATGAGCATGCTCATTACACGCGACACCGCTTATCTCAAAAAGGAAAACACTTATGGGATCAAAGATTAGTTTCTTATTGCTATGCTGAGTGTTTGTGCCACATTTATCATTTTACATACTGCTCTAATAAATATCCTAAACACCTTCCTTTCTCTGATTTTAATAAAAATGAGATTCTATCTTCTTATGCTAAAGGTGTTTATGATTACTTTGATGTTGAAAAGATTCAAGAGTTTGTTGGCTTCAAGGGTTCTTATGAGATTGCTTCTTTGATTGAAAAGTATTACGATACTATTCACAAGTCCAAAAAGTTTGAAGTGCTTCAATATTGCTTTGAGAATTATGTTTGCAATGAATATATGGACGATTTTAAAAACAAAATGCTTGCTGCTCAAGAACGGGCTAATGATTGCTTTGATGAGGAATCCTATGATTCCGAGGACTCGCTTGAAATATCCCTTTTTGAAGAACTTGATACTTGTTGTGTTTGTGGCCCGGATGCCACTATGAATGATGCTTATGAAGATGAACTTGCTATAGTTTCTTATATTAAGCAGGAAATTGTTGCTATTGCACTCACACTCGATTGTGCTATTATCCTTTTGAAATCTCCAAGTCATTTTCCGGAGAATTGTGCTCTTATTGAGGCTCAATGTGATGGGATGCATTTAACTTATGATCACAATGATTGAATTGAAAGTAATACACTTGAGCTTGTAGGTCATGAACAACATGCATTGTGTGATAGTTATATTCTTTATGTTGATCATGATGGTACTGAAAAATATTTTGAGAGAGGAAAGTTTGGTTGTATAAACTTTCATGTTACAAAACACCTCTTTTTATGATGAAAGTTTTGAACTTGTTCTTCTTTTACCTTCCTATGCTTGTTACTTTGTAATTTCATGATTTGTTTCTTTACAAGATATCTATGCATAGGAAGTAGGTTAGGATTAAATGTGTTTCACATTTTCTTCTTGATGTTCTGTTTTGCTTCAATTCTTCTTCTCTTGTGAGCATCTTTCTATAATCTTCATGCCTAGCTCAAAAGGCATAAAATAAAACGCTTCTTTGGAGGCAACCCAAAATGTTTTTACTTTCAGTTTTAGTGATCTTGATGCTTGTTACTATTGTAGCAACATCATTGTATCTTTATTTTCAAGCTTTGTGCCAAGTTTTAGCCTCCGGTTGCAAGAAAAATCAAAAGTTGTGACATGTTGTCCAGAAAACAGAATTTGTTTGCTCCATTGCAAAAATTCTTAAAAGTCACCAGATCATCTTTTTTATCTGAATTTTTTTGACAGTATGCTCTCTATAATTGAATTTCTGCGGCTTGTTCTGAGTTTTTTTTATTTGAGTTGCATAAGTGCCCCGAAAAAATTATCTACTACCTGCTGGTCTATTTTTTCCAGATTCTGCCCTGTTTTGCGTTTTCCCAGTTTTGCAAATCTTGCGCATGCTTTTTCTTTGCAAAAAATTGTTGGCAATCTTGAGAAACAGTAGCCCTTGTTGAAAATATTTATTTCCATCTGAGGAAAATTATTTTATTATGGGTACTAACCACTCTAATCAGCTTATAATGA
This sequence comes from Bromus sterilis, assembly GCA_950022295.1. Classification (NCBI taxonomy): domain Eukaryota; kingdom Viridiplantae; phylum Streptophyta; class Magnoliopsida; order Poales; family Poaceae; genus Bromus; species Bromus sterilis. The sequence continues at coordinate 178,602,688 of OX465601.1, read as the reverse complement.
GTTTCGTATGAAGGGAGTTTTCAAGTGTTCCAAGGAAGATGATTAAAGAAGATCCGGGAGTGTCAAAATCTCAAGCTTCGGGATGACCCCATGCACCCCAAGAAATATTCAAGGAGACTCAAGCGTCTAAGCTTGGGGATGCCCCAGTGCACCCCCTTCTCCATCAACAATCATCAGTTCGTCCTTCTCCACACTATATTTTTATCAATTCATATGTTATGTGTTATGCTTGAAGCGTCTTGCATTTAATTTTCAGTTTGCTTTGCTTAGTTTTAGTTTTGTTTGTTACTCATAACAAGTTGGACCCTAGCATATCTTGTTTGGGAGAGAAACACGCTCCACTTTCACCTAGAATTCTCATAGTTTTCATGCTTATCTTTGTTGAGTGTTCTTTACTTTTTCTAGCTGCTATCATGTATAGCTCTTGCTTTCATGTTTATCAAGAGCTTATATTTAGGTGTTACTTCTGGAACTCTCTTGAGTTTTCATGCTTATCTTGTTTAGAGAGTTGGCATGTTGCACTGAGTGTGTGTCTTACTTTGAGTAGGTAATTGAGGTTGCTATTATAAGTTTAGTAGTAACTTGCAATAGTTTTGAGGTATTGATTTGAGTAATGTTAGGACTTCTCTGTGTCAAGAGCTCAAGCCTAATAGAGATAGGTGTCTTATTTTGGTTAATTGTGCTTATTTTTGAAAACTACTAAAACTAGTTGAGAACTCTAGCTGCTAGATGGATCACTAACCTCTGGAGGGGTTGTAATATATAGAGTACACTCACGTACCATGGGTCGAGGATGCGCAAGGATAACCAAGCCCCCATACACTCCTCCTAGGGGTACTTATCTCTTTGTGAATCTCTTGCCTAAGATAGAGAGTTACCGATAATAAGTGAATGAGTTCCTTTGACTAATGCGAGTATTCGATTGTTGGCACTTCCACCATCCATATTTTGCTAGCCTCTTCGGTACCGTGCATTGCCCTTTCTCATCTTGAGAGTCGGTGCAAACTTCGCCGGTGCATCCAAATCCTTGGCGTGATACGCTCTGTCATCATAAGCCTCATTATATCCTTCCTCAAAACAACCACCATACCTACCTATCAAGGCATTCCCATAGCCTTTTCGAGATACATTTTCATGCAACATCCATCTTCTCATGACTTGATCTTTCATTGTCATACATGCTTTTGCTCGATCATAGAGATGCATGCTAGTTGGGATTTTCCCTTATAATTGCTACATGACGCGCTAGTATCATTGAATATCATGCTACACTGGCAAAGGCATACATTTGCATACATCATGATAGTTTTTAGTTTTCTTTATGTTGAGTACTTCTTATAAAGTGTGTAATATTCTACATCCTTGTAAAATATAGAGTGTTGCACTTAAAGTGAGGAAAAGGTCCCAAAAGGACACAAATAAAAGATCTCAAAAGATGACAAATAAAAATATTCCAAAGAGGACAAATGAGAGATAAATAGAAAGAGCCAAATAGGCCACAAAAATAAATAAAAATAGAAAAAAGAGAAAGAAAAAGAAAAAAGAAATAAAAAGAGAGAAGGGGGCAACGCTGCTATTCCTTTTGAAAGATCCACACTCGTACTCCAAAGTAATATTTGTACTACATAGAGAGTTTCATATCATTCATGCATAACTATGTGGGGATCCTTACACTATAGAGCTTGGCTTCTATATTCCAATGATGAACCTCCTCAAATGAGCTCTAGGTCTTCTTGAGCAAGCAAGTTGGATGCACCCCAAGTAGTTCCATTGGAGAGCTTCCCATAGCTCATATGTGCATCCGTTGCATGGCACTCCCTACTCCTCACATCATATATATCATTCGGCTTTCTCTCGCCTATGGTTGTCCTCATTGATGCGATTGAGCCATGTGTTGACCTCGTGCACCCCCTCCATGGATGTGCTCGAGGCTCACTACCATGGGCTCGTGTTGTTGACCACGGCTGTTGGAGACGACGAGTCTGTTGGAGACGGCGAGTCTGTTGTCACGCCAGCAACTCTCCTTGCCGCCATCGAGAATCATTGCGGATTTTTGCCATCTCAGGTGGGCATCGAGACCGCCTCTCCCCCGCACGATCTGTGGGTGAGCTTCTTCATGGAGGAGCACATCACTAAGGTGCTAGAGTCGTCGATGCAGTTCAGTTGTTGCCGACGATGGAACAAGTTTGAGCGCTGGACTAGGGCAGTATGTTCTAATTACAGTGATCTAAAGTACAAGACTAAGATGAGCTTCGAAGGCCTCCCTGATCAAGCATGGTCGACACAGACAGTGAAAGATGTACTGAAGGGGATTGGTGGCGACCTGATCGAGATCGTCCAACCGGATAATCGTCGGGAACTAGAGGTAATTGCTTGGCTCCTTGACCCGGGCATTGTAGGAAAGATGGTGATGGTAGAGATACTTGAGCCCAAGATTGTTCTTTGAAAGGATTTAGATTCGTTGGATGAGTATGCAATGCATCAAGATTGTGCATTGTCCTATCAAAGAAGCAAGAAGTCTCTCATTTATCCTGTCATCTGCCATATGAAGGAGTTGATTGATTGTGGTCCACTGCTTGCCGAAGATTTTCCCGGTGAATGGTTGCCAAATGAAGGGGGGACCTGTCTCGCCTGCACAAATTCACCACTGTGCTTGGCAAGGTTGATGGAGAAGATTGTTGTGGAGTTTGAGTTGTAGTGTAGTTTCTATCTATCTATGTATAATTTAGAGCTAATTGCACCAGTGATGCTTCATCTTGGCACGAATGTTCATTTTAGTGCTTGAACTTGAAAAATATGTCGAACTGGTTCTAAAACTTGGCGCAAACATGCAAATACGATGCTAACCTCATTCGTATACGTAAAATGGGTCACTGTAGCGACGAGACGAGATTTAATTGGTATTAATCTCTCTATGACTAGTGGGTCCCGCATGTGTAGTTTGTGCATGAACTGACATGATATAGAAAATTGCAACTGAAAGCAACTCTGAATACACTAACTACAGGAAGAAGTGGGCAATTACACTGAAAAAAATATGTTTTTTTTCATTATCAAAATGAATTGCTCTGAATTCAAAATCATTCCATGTGTAGTTTGCAAATGAAAATAAAATTAAAATAAAAAAAAGTGGTGTCCTTGGAGACATGACATGGCAACACTAGTGCATGTAAGAGCATCTCCAGTCATGCCCCCAACAACCCCCCCCCCCCCCCCAAGGCGCCTCTTAGGGCCATTTTTGCACCCGGCGCAAAAAAAATCCCCACAGTTGCGCCCCCAGGATACCGATTTTCGCCGGTTCGGCCCATTTTTTCGCTCAGCGATCCCAGGCCGAATCCAGCGCACTAGGGCAGTTGGAGGTTGCAACAGAAGGAAAAGTGTCATGTGGACCACCACTGTCAGGCGAGAAACGCCTTTCCCCCGCCAAGATTCGGCCACACGCGCGACGGAAGACCACTTTCCCTCCCGTCGACATGTCGATGACGGCGCCATCCCTTTGCCCACAGCCGTTGCTCCGCCGCTAGAAAGGTTATTCCCCCGCCGGGAAAAGAGGGTTTCGTCGCGGCAGCCTCCAGCGACTACAAGAACGATACATGCAATTAAGCTACTGCGTCTTTGGTTTTCGCGCTTAATCTTTGACCATAAATTAGACCAACGTGATCAATTGCGGCGGGAGCAAAAAATATATCATTGAAATCATATTCGAAAGAAGTTTTCAATGGTATAATTTTTGCTCCCATCACAGTTGATCACGTTGGTCTAATTTACGGAAGCTTCAATCTCGATAAGCGGCGGACACACTATATTATGAAACAGAGGGAATATCTTGTTTTCTAGATTTGAAAATTGCTTGCTCCCAGAATTGTGTTATTAATTCATTAAAAAGATAAACTAACTGAAACTTTGCATATTAGCATGTCCTTCATATCATAAATGAGTGACGTTCTGAATATTCATATGGGCATCAAGATGTAACTTTGACCACTAACTTCTATTGAATATATATAAAAGGATTATTTTTTCAAAAATACTTTTTCAAGAAAAATCTATATAGATTATTTAGAGTTCTAAATTCTAATTCATAATACTAAAATCTATATTTAGTAAAAAAAATGTAGTCAAAAAATTATACGTAGGCATTGATATATTTTTCTATAAGTTTGGTCAAAGTTTATGGCTTTTGACAATCCAGTACGCACTATATTATGTAACAACCTTGCTGCTACTAACGATCAAATCATAGCAAACATTGAACCGTCAACCAGATGGTGTAGGTTAGATTACATGTAGACAACCCGCCAAAAAGAAGATTACATGTAGACAGCAATTATGTTGCAACATCAACAATATCCCACTGGGAGTAAGCACGCACGGCATAACTGCTTTTTGCTTTATTAAGTTATATTACAAGATAAAAACATGACAACTTTATTCACAATGAAATGGACATAGTTATTCATAGGCGCAATTGATCAAGAAAACAATCACAATCCGCTATATAGCACATACGTATCTAACAGCTCTAAATTAAACAAGAAAATGAAAGTAGTTCGGCAACAGTGTATCTCCCAGTACTGAACTCCTTCCTACAGGCGCTATTTCTATCAGCTACAACCTACATCACAAATCCTAGCGGGAAAAAAAAGGTTCCTCCATAACAACTGTGTCTATCGGTTATAACCTGCAGGAAACCTAATTTGACCTCAGTTACCAAAACAAACAAGAAAGCAGTAGCCGTCTTTGTCAATGTTTATACCTTCCATTATTGTGTATCTCCATGCACTGGATCAAATATTTGCAGTCACTACATGCTACCAGGACCTCCCATATTGGCACTTTGCAGCTGTTCCATTGGAGAGTTTGCAATGCTGTTGACTGACCCATGGGTCTGTGAGTGTGAGCTCAGCTGCGGACTCTGAGGCGGGCCTGGCGTCCCCACAGGATTATTCACTTGTTGCAGAGCCCCTGAGCTCAACTGCGGGCTCATTGCAGCCATTTGCTGCGGGCTTATTTGCTGCTGCTGCATCACCAATGACTGTTGTGAACCAGCAGGTGAACCTACTTGTGCCACCTGCTGTAAAGGAGATCCCATTTGTTGTTGCTGCTGCTGTATTTGCTGCTGCTGCTGCTGTATTTGCTGCTGCTGCTGCTGTAGCTGCTGCTGTTGCTGGAGCTGTTGAATCTGTTGCTGTTGGAGTTGCTGCTGCTGTGGGTTCTGCTGGAGCTGTTGCTGCTGCTGCTGCTGCTGATGTAGTTGCTGCTGTGGGTTCTGGTGGAGCTGCTGCTGATGTAGTTGCTGCTGTTGCTGGAGCTGTTGCAGCTGTTGCATTTGCTGTTGGGCATTCAGCTGAAAATTACCCCCTGGCATCTTTGGTGGGCCCATTGTAGACATCATGGACCTCTGCTGCATGGGGTTAAGGTTGTTTCTATTTAGTGAATGGCCCATCATGGCCAAGCCGGCAGAACTAGGAAGGATTGGTGAACCATTGCCAGGCAATCCAACCATTCCAGTCTGGGGGTACATGCCGGTCACCCTTTGCTGAGCTAATCCCACCATACGCATCTTGGCAATAGCAGCAGCATTCATACCTGGACGAAGCCCAGCTGCGACAAGATTGGATGCCATTCCAAGGCTCATCTGATTGGGATTGTTCCCTAAGCCTGACATGGATCCCATCGGGGAGGACACTGGCCGCACGTTGCCCATTCCCATAATATTTCCAAGACCGCTGAGGCCTACTACATTGTTAACCATACTACCCATGTTCACAGCTGAACCAGGCCCCATCATCGCTTTTCTTGACATCTGCAATGGCTGTTGCTGCTGTGCTTGCTGCAGCATATGAAGCTGCAAGGACGCAGGAGTAGCCTTGTTGGTACTCATGTGGTTTGAGCCCATTGGAAGATTTGAGCCAGGCCCCAGCATCTGAGATAATGGGCTTGTTGGTAGCAGTTGAGGTCTCTGCATCTGGTTGAGAGGAAGAGATGTTTGTTGCTGAAGCTGTGATTGTGCATTCTGCTGCAGCTGTGGTTGCTGCTGTTGTTGCTGCTGGATCAAACTTTGGTCAAGTTGTTGACTCCTTGGAGACATGGTTGCACCCTGCATATACCCTTGCTGCATTGGTAGTGCCTGGTTGCCACTCCCAGATGGAAGCATCCTATTGGCAGAAAGTTGTTGTAAAGAGCCTCCAGGTACCATATTCGCATGGGCTGCAGCATTAAGTTGCTGGGTTATACCTCCCTCTTGTTTCACTTCATTGGCTGTATTTTCTGGTAACATTCCTGATAGTCCACTGAGGTTACCAGGAGGGTTGCTAGGCACAACTTGATCCTCTGCTTTATCATAGCCTTCTTTCTCCATCTAGGGTCAAGGGCTCAAAAGTCAGAACATTATCCAAATTACTAATTCTACATGAACTTTAGAGTAGTTGAAACTCACCCGAGCAATAAGTTGTTTTGCAAGCAAGTCGGCATGGTACTGATAGAAAAACCAATAGAGAAGTTAGCCACAGGAAGAGAAAACACATACTGTAAACCTGCTGTTTTCAAGTCTTTGGTACTTGGTTCTGCACGGAAGGATTCAATCAGTAATTAATGCATACCTTGGTGGGTAATATAAGTGTACACTCATGTGAGTTCTGATTGTCGAAATCTTCTGGGTCACCATATTGCATTCCCACTGTCCCATCAGGCTTATCCTTGAAAATGATCCGGAACAGCTTTGTAGGACCTGTAGAAAGTGATTTTAATCAAACTAATCAAAGCTTCAACTTCAATCCTAATTTGGGAACAGATATCCAATCATGTGTAGATCACAAACCTTGGTATGAGCGGTTGGCGACAACAAAGTTCAGTATTCTGGTCTTGGAGGAATTTATCGTTCCACTCAACATAGAACTAGAAAGAGGCCTCAAGTCATCTTTGTAATCCTCAGTATGGAAGCAACTGGACAGAAGTGTAGCAACTTTCTCTTGGCTTGCATTTATCATGGGCTTCCTCTGAGATAACTTATCAACTTTGTTTTTCTTATTGTGCAGCTGATGCCTGAAACAAAATATGCCAATAGTTTCAGCTGCAATCATAAACAATCCCATGCATATGAAAAAGATCATAAATGTCAGTGGCTGAAAGGTTTCTGATTTCAAATCTTCTAAGCAACTCTACCAGCTATGAGCTGCTATATAACTGGATCACTGTTGAAGTAAAACACATGGCATGTCAAACAGCTAAACAAAACAAACGTATACAAGTCAACTATATACTACTTAAATTGTGTTAAACATAATAACATATGCAGAATAATTCACTCAGGTGTAAGTGACATTTAGCATTCAAAGCAATGTTACAGCATCATTTTTCCAGTTCTTTTTACCCAGTTAGAGAAATAAGTAACACTGCACTTTCAAATTTCAAGAAAAATTAACTTGGGCCATTAGGCGTTGTACATTTGAAAGGTTTAATATTATGACTTTTTTTATAAAATTTTCCATATCAATTATATACATTCTAATCCTACTAGGACGTACTATTGATGATATCATTGGTCAAAGCTAAACAGTTAAATGCAGAAATTCCAGTGTTACATCTTCTTGTGACAGGAGGGAGAAGTTGTACTGAAAATAAATTGTGCAGTCAGAAATTTCCACAACATATTTCTACAGCTAAACCCGGAAAATAAATAAATAAATAAGAAACAAAGCCATAATGTAGAGTTGGCAGATTTCGCAAATGTTATTTCGTACCGATGGGATATAGCTTCAATTTTTGTGAAATTCCCCAGAATTAATTGGTCACCCATTGATGCAGTCCCAACGGAAGGGCTGCTAGCATTCAGTACAGGATGCGTGTTTGAAACACTGGCTGGGGACCCTGCACTACTTACAAGTGGTTGAGTCTTGGGGACAGAATTTTTTCTTTTTGATGGGGCAACCGAAGGCTGCTGCATCCGGTGCATAGAATCACTGGGACTTGAAACCACAGATGGGTAACCTACTGCAGCACCGGAACTCGTGACAAACTTATCTTTATGTGATCCAATTGCAGCAGATGTCGCAGCAGAACCAAACTGGCCACCCATTGAACTGCTTGATATCTCTCCAGATTTAGAAGACACTGGAGATTGAACCATTGGTGCAGAAGAGACACGAGAGGCAGCAGCCAACTTTCTTCTCTGAAGCATTTCTTCTTTCTTCATGTCCTTCTCATTGGGACCCCGAGGATTCTGCCACTGTGCCGTGTTCTGTAGATTGTTCCTTGCTACTGCTTGTTGTGACAAATGTTGAGCATGGGATTGCTGCTGATCGAGCACAGTATTTTCAGGGGGCATAGCCTGCAAGGGGTCTTTGCATCTTTCCATGCCATCCATCTGCTCTTGCTTAGCACCATATCTCACACCCTGCTGATTGAAATAAAAGGAAGCCCCTGAATCTTGCATGTTGTTCACCAGTGGAGAAGGGTATCTCTGACCGTTCAATGACGCATACTGCATCCCCTTCTTCCATTGCATGTCCTGCCCACCAAGGGCAGCTGATTGGGGACGTATTTGCTGCCGCTGTTGCTGCTGCTGGATATCATCAGTGCTAATTGTAGGTTTTACTCTCTTAGGGTCTTGCAGTTGAGCTTCTTGTAGCTCCCTCTTCACAGATAGAAGGCCATTGTCATTGTAAGCCATCACGTTCTGTGATGAAGTGCTTGAATTGACTCCAGTAAAACTGACAGGAGCTCCTGACCCACGATCATTACCACCAGCAGAATAATTGATATTTTGCTGGATACCAGAATGGGGCAACATTGCCATTCTAGCTGCATCATGTGAACTACTTGGTCTAAGTGGTTGAGAGCCAACTGACATAATTTGGGAAGTAATGTTATCCAGGACCTGGTGAGTAACATTGCCGCTTGCAATACCCGTCTCGTCCGTTTTGGCACTTTCAGAAACCCTATCAATGCACACCTTTTTACCATGAGATGTGTAACTGGATGTGACACCAACGTCAGGATTTTGCCTCAACCGCTTCTTTCTTCCAACACCAAGGTTTAACTGCAAGAAAATACAAAATACTTTGTTAAAATACACATATTTATAACAGTGCTTTGGCTCTGCGTGTGGTTGTACCTTATGAGGAACAGGATCCTGACAAAGTCGGTCCAACTTTGGTGTAGGATCTAAGCAAAGTGCTGGTTGTAGAGCTTTGACAATCCGTGACTCTGCCTCCTATAGAAATAAGTACAGCAAGGAGCAGATGAGAAGATATGGTGAGGAACAGACTAGGTAAAACTACATTCCAGACCCCTCTATCTAAAGCAATGGTTCATTTAGGCCCTCAACATATATTTTACTTTACCATGTTATTTTATTATTATTACTCAGTCAGTGAAGAAACGGCTCGACTGACCAAAAGTAACAAGATGTTAGCTACTTGCATGCAAAGTAGACGTGAAAAACTGGGATTAGAAAGGCACACATAAGCAGATTTTGGAAGGAAAACAAATAATGTAAATCCATTTAGCCACTAAAACAATAGTAGACTTCTTTACAAGAATGCTTACCATGAAATCTCTGTAACTCCATGAATCATCAGATAGCAGTGTAATGTCCCTAACAACATTTTCAAAGGTCATCTGAAGCTGCACTTTATTCACAACAGGTAGTCCTAACTCAGCAGATGGTGCATGAACTTGGTTGGATGCATGCTTTCGGTAGTCGCGTATCTAGAAATAAGTACCATAAGAACAATCAAGTACTTGAGAACCAATATAATACACAAACAATAACAAAACAAGCATGGCATGCAGCGTCAAGTTTAACTATTTTAATTGCTGCATTATCTCACAGTTATTTGGAATTCTCTATACAAAATAGTAGTTGAAGGCTTTAGATATAAACCAATTATAATGGGAAAAGCTAATATAGCATACAAACTACTCCCTCCAGTTCGCAGATAAGTGAAGTTTTGGACATACCTTCAGTCAAACTTTTAGAAAATGGATGTCAATATTGTTTTAAATAGTTAGAATGGAAACATGAAAATCATATGCATATAATTACCTCGAGAAGTAGTTCCATAGTTTACTTTGTTAATACTAGATTCCCTTGATCCCACATTAGGTGGCACCAGAACTTTTTGCAAATAGCAAGGAGAGCAAATGTGGATGGTAAAATGGATGATTATACCAGATTAAACATCAGCGCAGCAGTAATTTCTCCTCACATTGAGCGCCATGGCCTCTAAAGTCAGCTGCAAACACATTTCGCTTTGGTCTATGCATGAATGTGCTGCATCAGTTATTTTGGGAGATGGTGGCCAATGCGAGGAGAAATCATATGGTTGCTTTCAAAGATTGTCATATGGTTGCTTTCAAAGATTGTCGTTAGAAAAAGCTAGCAAACCTTGTAGGGAAAAAACATGTACTCGTAGTAAATAGAAACCGTGGTAGGGCTGACAAGAATGATTTTCACATTCAACAGTGCTTAGCATCTGACAGTTTAACTACGCATTTGCTTATGTAGCATGCATAAAATCAGATAAATTAACTTGCCTCGCAGATAACTGAACCGTTGTAGTACTTGCTTGGTATCTCATCAAGAATATCTCCAGGCAGCCTTCCAGCTTCAATGGCCTGCACGTGATGACGCAAACCAGCTCATTTAACTGTACACAGAGCTACGATCATCATGACATGGTGTAACTATTTCTACTAACTTAAACCAGCTATTAAAGGATGGTTTGTTCCATCTTTTAATAGCTGCCCCTCCCCAGCTTATTTTAGAAGCCCAACATAAAAAAATATTAAAGAAGCCTACTGATTAAGGGTTAACTAGTAGGTGATGAGTAATTCAATTCCAACAATAGTGGCAAAGAAAAGTGACAACATGGATGGACCTTAAGCTGGCAATGGTTAACCGTTATCCGCATCCCCATGAGTAATTATTCTATTAGGGAACAGGGATGGGCCAGTTTAAATGTCCATGAAGTTATTGGGTCAAATACCTTACCCACTAGGTAAGACAGGGATGGGATACCATTACCCGTACCCGTTACACGCCTTACTTGTGAAGGCCTTATATGTGAGCCCTAAATCAGCAGATTCCGGTAATTCCCGCGTATATCCACCCAAATTTCTACCCGTCCCAGCCATTTGACCCAAAGAGGCCAAGGAAAACCCTAACCTAGCCACGACATATGCCCCAACAGGCCTTAAATGTTGTTTACTGTGCTGAATAATATGTATATTTCTACTGAAATGCTGCTGAATATTTCTACTGACTGAGCATGGGTTTCCCCGCAGGGATGAAAAACCCGACGGGGACAAGACCCGCCTGGGTAATCCCCATTGGCATTGATCACTTGGGGTCTGCTAGGATTTGTTTCTCCCATGGCAACGCACAGGCACATACCTAGTATGATAAGAATCAGATAGTATCCTACTGCTGTTAGTGCAGAAATCAAATGGTTATATCAATCTCTGATTAATGGGAAACAGCAGGGGGCACCCATTGGTACACAAACTATAATAGCAGAAGAGGGCTTCCATAAAAGAAAAGAAAGGGGAGGAATGTCAGCAATAGGGATAGGTTTTCGTTTCTCTCATCTCAACCCTGCTACCCAAACATGCATTGTCTCAGCGTCACGGCACCCAAACCCTGAGGCGGAAGACAGCAAGGGAGAGGCTGCCAACCTCACACAGTTACCTATTACGCTTGCTGTTGCAAGGACATAACAGGCATCAACTTTTCATATCTACTGTGCTGCTTGAGCATGTAACATACATAATAGTTCATTACAAAACTAGCCATGCAGGCATCAACTCTAATACAGCATACACATGAAAGCCTTTGAGCACATATGAAACAAGAAAAGAATTATGAAACCAACAAGCGAGGAATTCAAAACTTACAGAAAACAATTTTTCTGACGCTCTATCATATGGATGCAGTGTTTTCCCATCCTGAACAGAAGGCTGGCAAGAATCCAGCTAAACACAAATGTGTTAGGTCGAAATATATTCAAAACTCAAGACATTTCCCTTTTGAATATCAATATGATGCCTTAGTTTTTGAAATTCATTAAAATTCTAGCGGAAGAACGCACCATTGCTGATTTGGCGATGAGGTAACCTCTATCATAGAGACTGAAAGTGAAAGAAACTTCATGATCTGCAAAACAATGTTGAATTCTTAGCACAAAGAGTGGATAAACAGATACTCCCTCCGTCCTAAAATAAGTGTCGTAGATTTATCTAAATATGGATGTTTCTAGATTTACTTTTACATCTAGATACATCCATATCTAGACAAATTTGCAACACTTATTTTGGGACGGAGGAAGTACATAGTAAATAAATATTTTCTCACACAATACCTGGAAAAATCGCCCTAGAGTATGCTGGTGAAATCTTGATGTTACTGGCATCATTAGCTCTCTTGACATTAGAATCCTACATAAAGAAAACAGGTCAGCATTTTATCATAAGGAGAACACGCGATTCTCAAGGCGAGAATAATACACATCAAAATTATGCCAACTAAACAATAACCTAAAAAATCTTTCAGGGAAAAAAACAACGAAAAGTAAGAACAAACAGCCAGGAAAAATCTGACACAGAAACCTTTTCAGTATGACACTACCTAATCCTACAGGACAAAGTTAAGCTAAGTAAACAGCAGGATCCAAAGATTTGAACAGGCTAATCTCCAGTGGAAGTGCAACACTCAGATGGGTTAATCTCACATCAATACTTCGCGTGTTTGGATGCATTATCTTTGGATTTCTCGGAGGATACTATGGTTTCCCAAAACAAAAATAGTACTGTATTACAAAATGTGGAGTGTTTGGTTACAATAGAATGTCGTTTTCATTAGTCATTTCCCAGATACCTAGCTATATTTGAAGTTTTCTAAAAAAACTCACAACCTCTTTTCTCTTAATCCAAGAAGCACAGCACAACACCAACAATATTAACTCAGTTTCTATTGTTCTTGTAGACTATAGTAGACATGGCATTCATGCTCCTTCAAAATAAATTACTGTCCTGGCAAAAAGAAAGCATTGTTACTAAAAGCATTTGCTGGACCTGAGAACAAAAAAACACATTGGTGCTTCTGATTGTATCAATGACGCTCAAATCAGCAACCACCCACACCTACGGCATAAGGAGTAACCAAGAGCAGCATGCTCTGGGTTTTGAACTTAGTTTAGTAGAAGCATTTATCGGGTATGCTACAGTAAAGATAATGGGCCTTCTAGTGATAACTGTGATGTATTATTATTATTTTACCGGAACTGTAATGTACTTTTTTTAATGAAAATGGCATTAATTCTAGGTTCTTTATGAAGGAAATATCCTATAAAATTTTGCAACCAAGGAGCACACCAAAATACATTCTTTGAACACGCAATTGGCACCCCATTTCGAACAACAACGTAATTGGGCCTAGGGGGGCTGAATGAAGAACTCCCGAGTAGAAATCACCGGGAAATTTCGACCCTTTCCGCGGACACGACCACGGATCATCCCCACAGCCGCAAATTCCAAGCGACAACCCCAAAATTTCAGGCCAAAACCCTAACTTTATTCCTTACCACACAAAAGACTGCAACTTTGCGTACCCAGATCGTCGGGGCCCCCGCCTCGGCCATCCTGCGACCGAACCCAACCGAGCAACCAATAGAAACACGGCTTACCTCCCGTTTGGCTGCCGGCCTCGAACCATCCTTCTCAGCGGCGCCCGGATTCTCCGTCTCCGCGGCGGCCGGTAACCCTGGAGCGGTAGACCGCGCGGTCGGTTGCACGCGAACGCCGACCTTTGATAGCTTGAACGAGATCCCCATCTCCGCGGGATCTTCGCCCACGGAGAGAAGCTAGGCCCGTACCGCCGTCTGCCTCGCCGCCGTCCACGAACTTCTGCGGAGAGGGGTGGGTGGGGGGGGGGGGGGGGGGACAGGGAGAGAGAGAGATGTTCCGAGATGAACTGGTGTGTGGGGGGCGTTCAGCGGAAAATGGATCATTTACCTTATACTAAGAAAAATACCTGTGCGTTGAAATGAGAAGATTATTTTAATTACACACTCAATCAGCATTGCTCAAGATCTTTATAGTCCATATCTTTTATTTTCAACATGATGCTTCAGTCATATCACTATTTAAACTTCTTAGGTAGTGCGAACACCTAAACATGCAATATTTACAATTAAAACAACATAATATGTTGGCCGAAGTATTATGCAGGGCTTGGGATCAAGAACTTGAGGATGCAGGGTTTAGCCTTGCGAGTCCGGTGGCAATGGATCATCCGAACCGAGGAGAACTGCCCATGGCAGAGGCTAAATCTGATGCATGACCATGAAGCTAAATCGGTTTTCGACAGTTTGATTGGCATCAAGGTGGGAAATGGGAGAGAGATCCTATTCTGGAAGGACATATGATTGTCGGGTTGGTCGGTGCAGGATATCGCGTGGCTGCTGCACACTCAGGTGCCAACCAGACGCGCCAACACACGTATGCTCTATGAGGCCTTCAACTCTCCGGATTAGCCGAGCGGCATACGTGGGGACCTCTTTTCACAACGCAGAGTCAACTGGTTGAGCTCCAGAACCTGCTCAACCAGATACCACGCGATACTCAGATGGAGGACGCCTTCTCATGGCCTAGCGATGCCAAAGGCGTGTACTCGGCGCGCTCTGTGTACAACAGACTGTGTCAGGGCATGACGATGAACCCAGCAGCAGAGGGCATTTGGACTAGCAAGGCACCACTGAAATGCAAGATTTTTTACTGGCTAGCTTCTAAAGATAGGCTCTTGACGGCTAAAAGGAGATTTAGGCACAGGTTGCACGACGAGGAGTCCGCGTGCTATACATGCCTACAGGATATTAACGACATCGACCATATCCTCTACAGTTGCGTCTACGCGAGGCAAATTTGGCGCCAACGTTACCAGGAGTTTGGCATCCAGCTTCCGGAGCCGATGGTGGAGACGTGTTTTGAAACTGGTGGTGTATGTTACGCGACATGACCAGAGCGAAAGATAGGAAGGCGTTAGACACGGTGATCATTGACATTGCATGGCCCCTCTAGAAACAGAGAAACCCATGGGTGTTGGATAGGCCACGGCACCATATGCAGCCTGGACACCTCGCTAAGGCGATCAAGGAGGAACTGGTCATGTGGATTAGGGATTATGTTGGATGTCTCAAAAAAATCGTGAGAGCGTAATGCTAATGTTTATTGGGTGTGGGTGTGTTAGTGTATCTAAACTCTCGACGTTGTTTTGTGGCTACGAGGATCTTGTACATTATCTCTCTGACTTCTATAAAATTTTGGCAGGCCATTGGTATACCCTAAAAAACAATTAAAACAACATCATATATACCAAATTTTATCACAAACATAATGCAACACAAGACTTGTGCAATAGCTCACATCAGTTATATTATTACAAATCGGACAATGCCGAGAATGATGTCGTCACATAGAATGATATATTGCCAAAAGGTTGCACTCATATCCAGTGCAATATTACACAAT
Organism: Bromus sterilis; assembly: GCA_950022295.1. Classification (NCBI taxonomy): domain Eukaryota; kingdom Viridiplantae; phylum Streptophyta; class Magnoliopsida; order Poales; family Poaceae; genus Bromus; species Bromus sterilis. The sequence goes on along the minus strand of OX465601.1, from coordinate 178,587,160 downwards.
CCAGGAAACAAGTACATCGCACCACACCATAACAACCATAACGCACCATCCACCTAGCAAAACAAGCCCACCACACCACGACATAACGCGACATCTACCTAGCAAAGCATGCGCCCCTATCACCTAGCCAATGAAGCCACCTATTATAGTTGAAATTAAAAATTCATGAGTGAAGTAATGATACAGGTCTAGTATCAAAAAAAGGGGGAATTAAATACGGGAATGGAAACCATGTACACACAGCAAGCCTTGTAGTTACATCTGAAGAAAATAAAAAAGTGCAGATTGCGGAAGAAAAAGGGGTAGGCCTCGAAAATAAAATATATAGTCTTCCAATCTCCAGACCACCAGCAGCTAATTAACCCAAATCTCTAGCATCAATCATCCTCACACTACAACTACCCCTTTACAATATAATACAATAAGAAGATATCACTTGAGAGTATAGAGTATAGAGCATGTTTAAGTGTGATGATTTTTTTATAAAAAATACCAAGTAAACAAACAGTTTGAACGAAGCATTGGCCATAGTTCACATGCAAACTAGCCCAGACAGGAGCTCTAGCATGGGATTAATTTTATATGATGGTGGATATGCATAGTGAACCACAGTCAGACAGATATGCCGCTCAGTTGCTGACATTTTCCATCACCATCAGGTGAAATAGTAGAGCTTGGGGCATCTTCCACCCACGTACAATCATGACAACTAGAATTTTTTCGTTCAAGAATGAGCTAATTGGTTGACTTCCAACGTATAAAAAGAGGATTCTCTAATAAACATTACATCATAAAGAGACTAGTTGTAGCACTTTATATCTGACATGCTCACACAAAAAAAGGACCAGAAATCACACAAAACAACATTCACGTGCTGAGGCTACTTGTTCAGTACTAGCATGGAATTTGTTCACTAGTTTCCAAGCTACTTGTTCACTACTAGTATGGAATCTGTACACTACTTGCCACTACTTGTTCACTACTAATATGGGATATGTTCATTACTTGGCACTACTTGTTCCTACTAGTATGGAACATGTTCACTACTTGTCAGGCTACTGGTATGGAATATTTTCACCCCCGAGAGATAACACATGATGTTGTCCACTACTTGTCGGGCTAGACTTGGGACGAACATATCAAGCATGGAATCTTTTTTGGATATAACCAAAGAGAATTGATGGTAAGGATTCACACACTCCATGATTAACTAGATGTTGAAGAAAACGGGTGTTATTGTGAAGAACTGCGATAGTTGCGTGAAGTTTCACTTGGTTCTCAATTGTATCATGAAAAACCGGGAAGCATTTCAATTCCAAGGATCATTTCTGCATGGGTGCGTAGAACAACATGTCGATGATTGAACAATTCCCTATATATGGTTTTGGGGGCGAGGACGTTCATGCCCAAATTCCTTCAAATGATATTGGATGCCCCGATAAGGTGCTAAAAATGACTGTGTGTTTGCCATAATCTCCGAGAACATGGTGGCATTGGGTCTATAGGACATGGATTAGAAGAATATTGTCATGAGTTCATTCTTATTTGTTGTGGATTGAATTATGGATTTGAGTGCTCTCGATGCTTGTGTTGAGTATAATTTTCATAGTGCTTCGATGAAAGGATGGGCACTTTATCACATTAGAAAGAGACTATTCTTGAGATATGTTGTGGTGTTTGTTAGTACTATCTTTGGATACTCTCAGTGACAACGTGGGGTATCCATAGATGTGGAATACAAACTCTAAGGTGTGATTTTATAGCACTACATAAATTCCCATCCTCTTTTGATCCACAGAAGAATGATCTCGGGGTTACGTCTTCCTTGCATGTATTAGGAGAAAATATCATGTATTTCAATTATATTAATGTTGTTGGGAGTTGCCACTAGTGAAAGTATGAAGCCTAAGCCTTGTTTTCCACCATTGCAATACCGTTTGTGCTCACTTTTGTCACTTGCTACCTTGCTATTTTTATATTTACGGATTTATATTACCTTGCTTTGCCACACCTATCACCCAAATTTTACCATCTCTTCGTCGAAATAGTGCACCTATACAATTTTCCATTGTATTAGGTGTGTTGGGGACACAAGAGACTTCTTATATCTTAATTACAGGGTTGCTTGAGAGAGATCATCTTCAACCTCTACTTCCCTGAGTTCGATAAACCTTAGATCATCCACTTGAGGGAATTGCTGCTGACTGATACGCGAGAGATGATAACGGCTTCTCGCCCTTCGTTGGTTACCCCAAGTGTTGTGGTTATAGACCTAACAATAGATATGAGGGTAGTGATGGAGCTATGAAGATCTGTACGCAAAGATGGTGACACCAGGAAAAGTTATACAGGTTAGGCCTCTCTTTGGAGATAACAACCTTAATCCTGTCCCAAATAGTTTGGGGTGTTCTTTCTCTAGATGTCCAAGTTGTCCATGCTGGGGTGAAAGGATGGGCTTATATAGAGTGCGCCATGTCCCTTCATTGCCCAGTAATGGGTTTTAATTACAGAGTTTAAGGATGGCTATTATTACAATGGGAAACGTCTCCCCATTATTGCTATTTAAGTAGGGGTAACGCCTATGGCTTTAATGTCTTGTAACAGCAGTCCTTCTTCCTCTTATCCGAGTACCATGCAGCTCGGCTTCTTCTTCTTCCGAGTAACCACCTTATTCGGATGGTAGTGCTTCGCTCCGAGTGACGCCTTACTCGAGAAAGGGCCTCTTCTGAATAAGGTTACTCCTGTATTAATGGTGTCGCTTGAGTAAACTAGCTACTCGGAAGAGTTTGATTTGATCCGAGCAGTTTCTTACTCGGATAGAAAAGAAATAAGAGGTTTTTGTTTATGTTTTGATTTACAAGTATTTTCCAAGAGGTGGTAGAACTAAGGGTATCCCCTGATATAAGGAACATGGGGGTATACCTTAGGTATTACCACGACAGTAGCCCCCAAGTGCTTCTGGGTGCTCGCGTGAATTCATGAGGTATGTGGAGATCAAATTCGATAAGAGGCCCGGAAGGACTTTATCAATATTTACACTGTCCCCTCGATTATGTGTAGGGTGAGTCGTTTTTGGAAGGATTTGGCGACACTCAAGCGTCTCTCGGAAGAGGTAGACTGAGGCCTCGGAAGGCGTGTCTTGGGGTAAAAGGCCTTAAACCCCATATGTAACCAAATCTGTAAAGTTTGATATTTAAAGCATCAGCTGACGAGCTTTAAATCGTATCCCATGGGATATCAATTCTTTACCCCTCACACCAGATCGTGCTAATAATCTGGCGATCTACGTCAGAGACGGATTATCAGCGAATTAGTTATTCGGAACTTCCTCTGTAATGCTTACCGAAGCTAGTTCGGGATTCTCTGAAAGTGATTGCCTATTTTAGTTGTTTCGAGTGATGACTTACTCAGATTGTTTTTAATGATCCTTTCCGAGTGATGACTTATTCAGAATGAATCAGAAAATGATCTTTTTTCTGTCAGGGGATCTTTTCTGTCAGAGTGGTTCCTCGATTTCCGTGATGGTCAGTTATTTTATCATTAACTGCGCGCCTTTTAAGGAGGCTGGATTTGGGGGACCGTAACGGGCGCCCTCATTAAATGCCTTGATAACTGTGTGGGCTTCCCTCTTGTATCTTATAAATACAGCTTCCTCTTTTCCTCTTTCTTCTCAGTACAGCGCTTGCTCCTTCCTCTTTTCCGCTGGTGACCTTCTAGATCGAGGGTTTCTTCTCCTATTGGTGATCTTCCAGGCGCTCTTCATACCAGCGGGGCTCCTATCCGTTTGCTCCCTTGGCGTCATGTCTGCGGGGGAATGGTTGCCTTCCATCGTCATGGTGGAGAACATCCGACGCTACCAGGACGAGGGGCTACTCCCTCGCCATGGCTGCCGCCTTCCTGGCCCAGATGAGGTTGAACCTCAACCTAGGGAGGACGAGCGGGTTCTGCTCCTTTCTCATGTGGATAGGGGATTTTCTCTTCCTCCTCATCCTTTCTTGCTTGATTTTCTTGCTTTCACCGGATCTCAGCTGCATCACATCGTTCCCAATTCTATCACGCTTCTGTCTAGCTTTTTCTCTTTGTGTGAGGGTTTTCTTGGTATCGATCCTCATTGGAACCTTTTCCGCACCATTTACACCATAAAGCCCCAAAAGATAAAGAACTCTGGGGAGGCAGAGATAAATCATCTTTGCGGGGGGGTGTTTTTGGCGAAGAGGCAGGGTATCCAGTATTTCGCTTCTAGCTTGCCCGATTCCGTGAAGAACTGGCAAAATAGCTGGTTTTATTGTAAGGTGGAAACTGCCCCTGGTACTCGGACGTTGCCTCCTTACTCGGATGTCAGGCTGGCCGACTCCCGAGGCTGGAATCCCCGGTTGCTCGCTTCCGAGAAATAGCGGGTTTTACCACTGATGAGGGAAGTAGTGAGGATGAAGAAGGCGGGGTTGGACGCCATGGATCTTATTGCTCTTTTCGTCAGTCGGAGAATTCAACCTCTGCAAGCCCGAGCTAGGAGGATGTGGGAGTACACGGGAGTTGATGATAACACCCGCTATAACAACTCGGCGATGTCTCAGAAAGAATTTGAGCAACTCATGAAGATCATTACCAGCGTGACTCATGGTGCGCAGATGTCTGGCCGAGTCAGGCCTCTTGATATTAACCGTCCTCCGACTCTGGTGATTTGCTTTTCCCTGGCTAGTCTTTTGGATGTTGCGATAAGTCCTGAATTTTAACTTGGTTATTCTGTCCATCTTTTAGACGAACGTCGCTCCATCCCCGATCCCTTTGGCGCCGCAAAATCCTGAAGATGAGGACGAGGACAGCAACAACGATGCAGGGCTCGGGATTGAAGATGACGAAGAGACGGAATCTGATGCAGTGCCTCCTCGTACTACTGCCGAGCAGCGCTCCAAGAATAATCATGACCGTGAAGCAGCTCGGGAAGGATCTGTACGGGGGATGAAGCGTCCCATGTCTCCGAGTAAAGGGGAGAATAGCAACAAGGCCGCCGCCCTTAGCCCGAGTCATGGGAAGGTGGCTCCCATGAAATAGCGGAAGATGCTTTCTACCCTTGGTGGGAGGAAAGTTAGTGCTTCGATAGATGCCGCCAAAATCCCCAAGAAGGTTTCCGAGTCGGGAGCTGCTCAGGCTGCTCCTATCGTTGTTGCTCCCCCAAGACGGGCTCTTAAGACAGCTCGGAAGTAAAATCCGACAACTTTTTATTTATCCTCAGTGATCTTTGTCGATCCTAACATTCTTTATGTTGCAGTGTTCGTCCGAGTGGTTCCGAGACGCTTCCTGGCGTTGAGGCTCCTGATGCTGCAGCTTATGAAGATGTTAGCAGCTGTGTTGTGACTGATTTTTAGGTGTTGGATTCTATTCCTGAACGAACTTCAATCGATGGTGAGTATACATTCTTTGGCTCTGAATTTCATCTTTGCTCAAGGCTTTGCTTATAAATTTCTTTTGTTAGACATGGACATTGATCGTGACGCAGATCCGATCCCAACTGTGAATGAGACGATCTTCCCTGCTCCCAGCACGCAGACTGCTCCGGAAGGTTCTACCAATCAGGAGGTTATTACCCCTGCGGCAGCGGTTCCTCCTACTACCTCGGGGGTGAAGAATGTCGAGAAGAGCTCTACTGTTCCTGTTGCTTCCCCAGGAGAAGTTCAAGCTTCTCCCACTTTAGTCTCAGTTGATACCTTGCTTGAGGGTGCTGTTCTGGACGGATTGAAGGGGTCTTTGGCGAAGGCCTCGGAAATCGAGTTGCGGCTACGTGAGATGGCTTCCGATGCTGGAGTGATAAAGGCCAGAATGCATGTAAGTGCATGTGCAAGTTTTCTACCCACTGGGTGTACATATTTCCGAGTTGTTTTGAGAATTTACTTGTGGGGGTACTACTTAGTGCATCTTGTAGGTGTAGCCCCCAAGGCTCCGAATAACTTCTTGGAGTTACTCGGAGTCTTATGTAGAGATTATTGATTTAGTGATTTTCCAGTGGGGGCACTTCTTAGTGCACCCACTGGGTGTAGCCCCCAAGGCTCCGAGTAACTTCTTGGAGTTATTCGGAGTCTTATGTTGTAGAGACTAGTGGTTAGGTGATCTTCCAGTGGGGGCACTTCTTAGTGCACCCACTGGGTGTAGCCCCCAAGGCTCCGAGTAACTTCTTGGAGTTATTTGGAGTCTTATGTTGTAGAGACTAGTGGTTAGGTGATCTTCCAGTGGGGGCACTTCTTAGTGCACCCACTGGGTGTAGCCCCCAAGGCTCCGAGTAACTTCTTGGAGTTATTCGGAGTCTTATGTTGTAGAGACTAGGTCTTGAATAATTTTTCCTGTGCCAGGAGGCTTGCGAACTAGGCACTGCTTTTGTAAAACTGCAGGGAGATCATGAAGTCTTGAAGAAAAAACATGCTGAGGATAATGGTAAGGCTCTGCTTCTTGTATCTTAAGAGGAATTCGAGATTTTTCACCACGTGATATTTCCGATTATTAAATCTGCAGAGGCTGCAAAGAAGGCGTTTGATGCGAAGGTGAAAGAAAGTGATGAATTTGTGAGCAAAATGAAGAAAGAGATTGAACAAGCTGAGAAACGTGCGAAGGAAAAGAAAATCCTGGAAAAGCAAGTGGCCAGCCACAAGAAGGCTCTTGAGGAAAAGGAAGCTGCCATCTCCAAACTTCAGTCCGACCTGCAGAAACTCTCCGAGCTGCGGTCCAAAGATAAGGAAGAGCATGAAGCTGAGCTGGCCGCGACTCGGGAGTCTGTCAAAAATGTTGAAGAATATTGTGCCGGGAGGTTTGCTTCATTTAGCGAGATGCTATCTAGTAAGATGCTGTTCTTTGTTGTGCGTCCGACTTGTTTCTGTCTTGTTAATTTGGTTTGATTTATACGCCCTTATTGTCTTTGCAGTTTATTCCACCAATCCTGAAGCGGAACAGGCTCATATGGCACAGTTTGCCGAGTTGATGAAGAAAGATAATTATACTCCCAGGACGACGGAATTTGGCTTGTCCAGAGGTCTGCTAACCATGAGGTGCGCCAAGGCGAAGAAATATACTGAAGAGACCATGGGTGCCACCTTAGGGTTGAAGAATTACATCTCGCCTACTGAGGAAAATCATGTTCATCTGGATATGGTTGTTCCTGTGCTTCAGGCTGCTCCGCAGCAGATTGCTCGTTGGAAGAGGTCTTCAGCACGAAGTGGTGCCAATTATGCTCTGGCTCTGACTAAAGCTCACTTTTCAAAAAAGGTTCACAATCTGGAACGAGTCGGAGAAGGTGATCCTGAGCATGGTCCGAGCTGTACAACCTTATTGTCACGGTATGCTGAGACTGCGAGTCGAATTGCAAAGATCCCAGATCTTGATTTCTTCGTGGAATCTACTGGAGTTACCAGTGAATCTGATGAGGCAAGTGATGCATGATCGAGTTGAGGGAAAAACAGTTAAATTTGCCTCGGAATGCCGAGTGGTTTTGTAATAAACAGTTTATGTCTTGTTGATGTGCCCTGGGTACACAGTTTGTCCTTTAAGACTACTGCCCTTTATTAAGAAGGCCTGACTCTGAGGTGTTGATTTGTTTTGCTATAACCAGTTATCTGTAAGGATATAGGACTATGTTTCTGAAATCATCGTTTCTCTTTTTTTTCGCAACCTTAAGTGGCCCCCAGGTTTAAAAAGAAACTTGGCAGGTCACTTAGTGAAAGTTAGCTTAAGCTCTCGTCCGAGCTGCATGCAATTTGGATAGAGACTTGAATAGTTCGTAACACTAAGTAGCCCCCAAGTTTGGATAGGGCTTGGCAGGTCACTTAGTGAAAATTAGCTTAAGCTCTCGTCCGAGCTACGTGCAGCTTGGATGAAGAACTTTGAATAGTTCGTAACGTTAAGTAGCCCCCAAGTTTGGAAAGAGCTTGGTGGGGCACTTAGTGAAAATTAGCTTAAGCTCTCGTACGAGCTGCGTGCAGCTCGGATGAAGAACTTGAATAGTTCGTAACGTTAAGTAGCCCCAAGTTTGGAAAGAGCTTGGTGGGTCACTTAGTGAAAATTGGCTTAAGCTCTCGTCCGAGCTGCGTGCAGCTCGGATGAAGAACTTGAATAGTTCGTAACGTTAAGTAGCCCCCAAGTTTGGAAAGAGCTTGGTGGGTCACTTAGTGAAAATTAGCTTAAGCTCTCGTCCGAGCTGCGTGCAGCTCGGATGAAGAACTTAAACAGTTCGTAACGTTAAGTAGCCCCCAAGTTTGGAAAGAGCTTGGCGGGTCACTTAGTGAAAATTAGCTTAAGCTCTCGTCCGAGCTGCGTGCAGCTCGGATGAAGAACTTAAACAGTTCGTAACGTTAAGTAGCCCCCAAGTTTGGAAAGAGCTTGGCGGGTCACTTAGTGAAAATTAGCTTAAGCTCTCGTTCGAGCTGCGTGCAGCTCGGATGAAGAACTTAAACAGTTCGTAACATTAAGTAGCCCCCAAGTTTGGAAAGAGCTTGGCGGGTCACTTAGTGAAAATTAGTTTAAGCTCTCGTCCGAGCTGCGTGCAACTCGGAAAAAACTTGAATTTTTTCGCAACCTTAAGTGGCCCCCAGGTTTGAAAAGAAACTTGGCAGGTCACTTAGTGAAAGTTAGCTTAAGCTCTCGTCCGAGCTGCGTGCAGCTCGGATGAAGAACTTAAACAGTTCGTAACGTTAAGTAGCCCCCAAGTTTGGAAAGAGCTTGGCGGGTCACTTAGTGAAAATTAGCTTAAGCTCTCGTCCGAGCTGCGTGCAGCTCGGATGAAGAACTTAAACAGTTCGTAACGTTAAGTAGCCCCCAAGTTTGGAAAGAGATTGGCGGGTCACTTAGTGAAAATTAGCTTAAGCTCTTGTCTGAGCTGCGTGCAGCTCGGATGAAGAACTTAAACAGTTCGTAACGTTAAGTAGCCCCCAAGTTTGGAAAGAGCTTGGCGGGTCACTTAATGAAAATGCGGCTTAAGCTTTCATCCGAGCTGCGTGCAGCTCGGATGAGGAACTTGGATTTTAAATAATGCAATTGATGAAGGCAGAATCTCTTTATTGATTCAATTCGCAAGAATCTTATGCAAAAAACCGCCGCAACATTTGGGCGTTCCATGCATGTGGTTCTTCTATATTATTCGTTACATCATATAGCCGATAGGCTCCATTACCTAAAACTCGGGTTACAATGTAAGGGCCTTCCCAGGGAGGGGCTAGCTTGTGACCAGAGGCTTGTCTGACACGCAAAACCATGTCACCTTCCTGAAAAGAGCGAGCTCGGATATGATGCTCGTGATATCGTCGAAGATCTTGCTGATAAAATGCTGAGCGTGTCAGAGCTAAGTTTATTTCTTCTTCTAGAAGGTCAACACCATCCTGTCGAGCTGTCTCGGCTTCTTCTTCGGTATACTGAGTTATTCGGGGGGCGTTGTGCTTGAGGTCACTCGGTAGGACAGCTTCTGAACCATACACCAGAAAAAAGGGAGTTGCTCGAGTTGATCGGTTTGGAGTTGTTCTCAATCCCCATAATACTGAGGGGAGCTCTTCAACCCAGGCTCCTGCTGCTTCCTTCAGTTCCCGCATAAGACGTCGTTTGATTCCTTTCAAGATTAACCCATTTGCTCGCTCCACCTGTCCATTGGATTGAGGATGTACTACTGAAGCGAAGTTTACTCTGGTACCCATGTTCCAGCAAAACTGCTTGAATTCGGTTGAATTGAAATTCGACCCGTTGTCAGTGATGATGTCATGGGGGACGCCAAAACGATGTATGATGCCTTGGATGAAGCTAACTGCAGTGGCTGAGTTCAAACTTTTTATTGGTTTTGCCTCTATCCATTTTGTGAACTTGTCCACAGCTACTAGGATATGAGTGAACCCGGATGTGCCTGTTTTCAAGGGACCTATCATGTCCAGCCCCCATGTAGCAAAAGGCCAAGCTAAGGGTATTTTCTTCAGCTCGGAAGCTGGCTTGTGCGGCTGATTCGCGTAAAACTGGCATCCTCTGCAATGATCCACAATATTCTTGGCATCCCTTAAAGCACTCGGCCAGAAGAATCCTGCTCGGAAGACTTTGACTACTATTGTCCGACTTGATGCATGGTGACCACATTCACCGGAGTGTATGTCTTGTAAGATGAGTCGACCTTCTTCTTCTGAAATGCATCGATGGGGAAGCTTTGTGACACTGTTTCTGTACAACTCGTTGTTGATCATCGAATAGGATTTTGCTTTTCGCACTACTTGCTTGGCTTCTACTTCATCTTCTGGCAGCTCTTGTTTTTGCAAGTATCTCAGAATGGGCAAGGACCACTCGGGGGGAATTACCTCTATGTCAAAGACAAGATCTACAACCGCGGGAATATCTTCTTTGTCTGGAATGTTCCCATCTGGTAGCATGCTTGGGTCGGCTTCCGAGTAAGGGTCTTCCTTCACGGTTGGTGCATGTATGTGTTCCAGATAAATTCCTGAGGGGTTTGACCCCGAGTGGATCCTAACTTGGCTAAGTCATCCGTTGCTTGGTTTTGAGCTCTCGGGATGTGATGGAGCTCCAGCCCATCAAATTTTTTCTCCAGTTTTCTGACTGCTACACAGTAGGTTGTCATTGCTGCGCTCCGTATATCCCATTCTTTCATGACCTGATTGATCACTAGATCGGAGTCTCCAAAAATCATCAACCTTCTGATCCCGAGTGAAATGGCCATTCGTAATCCATACAAGAGGGCCTCATACTCGGCTTCATTATTTGTTGCGGGGAAATGGATTTGGAGGACAAATCTCATTTCATCCTTTCTCGGGGAAACCAACACTACTCCTGCTCCTGCCCCATTTAACATCTTTGATCCATCAAAAAACATAGTCCAGTGCTCAGGGATTGGTTGTGGGATGCTTTGTGCTTCTGTCCATTCGGCCAAAAAATCTACCAGAGCCTGTGATTTGATTGCCTTCTTGGGCTGATACTGGATATCATATGGTAAGAGGTCTAATCCCCATTTCGCAATTCTGCCCGTGGCATATCTGTTGTTCATTATCTCGGCCAAAGGAGCTTCTGAGACTACTGTGACCGAGTGGTCTTCAAAGTAGTGAACCAGCTTTTGAGATGCCATGTGAATTCCCATTGCCAACTTCTGGTAATGAGGATATCGCTGCTTGGATGGCGTGAGGACCTCGGAGATGAAATACACACGCCTTTGAATCTTCTGTGTTTTTCCTTCCTCTTCTCTTTCCACCACTATAGCTATGCTGACGACTTGGCTTGTGGCTGCGATGTACAGCAAGAGTGGCTCCTTTTCTTTCGGTGCCTGCGAGAACTGGCCGAGTTGACAACTGTTTTTTCAATTCTACGAAGGCCACCTGAGCTTCTTCGGTCCACTTGAAGTTTGACGACTTTTTCATTAGCTGATAGAGGGGGAGTGCCTTCTCTCCAAGTCGGGAAATGAATCGACTGAGTGCTGCAAGACACCCTGTCAATTTTTGAACATCTCGGAGTTTCTGAGGGGGCTTCATGTTCTGGATTGCTGCTATCTTCTCAGGGTTAGCTTCAATCCCTCTTTCAGAAACCATGAAACCGAGTAGTTTTCCTGCTGGCACATCAAATACACACTTTTCTGGATTCAATTTGAGGCTATAAGATCGCAGACTCTGAAAGGTTTCAGCCAGGTCGGCCAACAAGTTACTTCCTTCAGCTGATTTGATTACAATGTCATCAACATATACCTCAACATTTTTGCCAATCTGCCAGATCAAACAATTCTGCATCATGCGTTGATATGTAGCCCCTGCATTTTTAAGTCCGAATGGCATGGTGACATAGCAAAAACAGCCAAAAGGAGTTATAAATGCGGTTAGTATTTCATCTCGTTCATATAATCGGATTTGATGATAGCCCGAGTATGCATCGAGGAAACATAGTCTTTCACACCCAGATGTGGAATCCACAATCTGATCAATGCGAGGAAGAGGAAAGTGATCCTTTGGACAAACTTTATTGAGATGACGGAAATCAACACAAGTTCTCCAAGTTTTATCTTTCTTTGGAACCATCACAGGATTTGCTAACCACTCGGAGTGGAAAATTTCCCTGATGAATCCAGCTGCTAGCAATCTTGCTATTTCTTGTCCGATAGCTTTTCTCTTTTCCGAAGAAAAACACCTAAGGGACTCCTTTACTGGTCTTGCCTTTGGATCAACCCGTAATTTGTGCTCATCCAACTCCCTTGGGACTCCAGGCATGTCAGATGGCTTCCACGCAAAAATGTCCCAATTCTCACGGAGGAAGTTGATGAGCTCGAGTTCCTATTTAGGGTCCAGATCGGTGGCGATGTTGGTGTACTTGTTCTCATCGGAAGGATGTATCCGCACCTTTTTGGTCTCTCCTGCCGACTCAAATGAAGATGATTTCTTAGGTTGTAACAACTCGGACGTGTCAACTGTTTTCTTCAACTCGGCAAACTCAACCTCTGCCATTTGCTAGTCGGCTATAAGTGATCCTTTTTGCAGCAACTCTTCTGCTTGTTTATAGTTTCCGAATACAGTGATCACACCTTTAGGACCTGGAATCTTTAGCTTCAAATAGACATAGCAAGGAATTGCCATGAACTTTGTATAAGCGGGTCGTCCGAGTAGCGCGTGATAAGCACTCGGAAAGTCGACCACTTCAAAGGTAATCCTTTCTTTCCGAAAATTATCAGGTGTACCGAAAACTACATTCAGAGTAATCATACCTAGTGAAAATGCTTTCTTTCCTGGGATGATCCCATGAAATTCCAAGTAACTGTTACTGAGTTTGGACATCGGAATGTTCATGTCTTTTAAGGTACTAGCATATAAAAGGTTTATGCCACTGCCTCCATCCATCAAGACATTCCTTAGCCTAAAATTACCGTTTCCTGTTTCCACCAATGGGTCAACTATCAAAGCATGTCTTCCAGGGTGAGGGATATGAGGAGGGTGGTCTGATTGATCGAACGTAATCGGAACATTTTCCCATTTCATATAATTCGGAACAGCTGGAGCCATCGTGTTAACTTCCCTGAATCTCAAATTTTCCACTCTTTTTGATTCCCGTCCTGCAAAAATGACCAGTATTCCATCTTCCCGAGGAAAACCTTCACTATCCAAATCTGGACTTCCTTCCTTTTTCTTCCCCTTATCTTGCTGGGGCCCGGTCTTCGCATTTTGCGCAGCTCTCTTGATTAGTCGGCACTGCCTGGCTGTGTGCTTCGGGAGAACTGTCTTTCCTTCAGCGTCTTGGGTGGTATGAAGAGGACAAGGCTAATTCAGGATATCATCATCATTTGAAGGCTTCTTCTGACGAGGTTGCCATTCCTTCCTTTGTTGATTTTTGCTGTGGATACCTACTGCATTTGCAGCCGCCACCAATTCGGCATCTGTTGGTGCCCCTTCTGCCTTTCGCTTACCAGTCCCGCCTCCACTCTTTTGCTTGGGATAAGAAGCCGAGCTGTTATTTCGATACTGCTGGGATTTTTGCCGAATTTCCTCTTCCCCATTAGCATACTTGTTTGCAATTTCCATCAATCTGCCCAGTGAAGTGACATCGGGAGACCTTGCGAGCTTTAAGCTTAACTCTTTGTACTTGACACCTTGCTTAAAGGCATGAATCGCTTGGAACTCGGAGACTCCCTCTACCGAATTGTGGAGAGTAATCCATCTCTGAATGTATTCTCGAGTAGGCTCGTTGTGACCTTGGATGCACAACTGTAATTCGGTCAGCCCTCCTGGTCTCTTGTAGGTTCCTTCAAAATTCTTGACGAAAACCCTGACTAAATCCTCCCATGTCCAAATGCTGTTTGGTGGGAGCTGGTTTAGCCATGTCCGAGCTGAACCTTCCAGCATCAGGGGAAGGTGCATCATGGCTATCTCGTCTCCACCACCTCCTATCTGGACTGCTATTCTGTAGTCATCCAACCACGTCTGCGGCTTGGCATCACCCCGGTACTTCTCCACTCCTTGCGCTATCCTGAAGCGAAGAGGAATTGAGGTTGATCTGATTCTCTCGCTGAAACAGACAGGGCCTGTAGCCATCGGATAACTAACTTGGTCTTGTCGATACATCCTCGCGCGATCTACTCGATTCTGTACCAAATAGCTTCGAGCATCATCTTCAATATCTCGATATCTTTCCTCTTGATGATCCACTCGGCGCCGCTCTTGGTCCCTCCTCCGAGCTGCGAACTCTTCGTCTCTCCTCCGAGCTGCGAACTCTTCGTCTCTCCCCCGAGCTGCAAAATCTTCGTCTCTCCCCCGAGCTGTGTATTCATCACCTCTTCGGAACTCCGGGTTTCGAAACTTCTCATGGCGATATTTATCATGAGGATTTCCCTTGTTCCGAGGTGAATGATTTCTGTTTCTTTGAGGAGTATAAACGGACTGAGAGGTGCCCGTGAGGGGCGGCTGAGAGTGAACTCGCTGTAGTGATTGACTGACTTCAGCGTTCTGCTCCACTGCCTTTTGTAACAAGAATGCTAAGTGTTCTATTCCTTCGGCCGCCGAGCCGCTCGGCTGCAAGGAATTTGCAATCCGAGTAGCTGCTATTAAATTCTCCATTGGGGTATCCAGAGCTCGGAAGGGTTGATTTTCACCAATCCCCCGCAGTTGCCGACTGGTTCTACTCTGCTTGAGGCAAGCTACCTCACGAGCCTGGTGCTCCAATGTATTCTGTAGCTCGGTTAAACGTTGTCGCTCAGCTAAATTGGTTAACCTAGCTGCTTCTAAATGTTGCCCTTCCGGAGTTGAGGTATCTATGGGGGTTTGTAACACTCGCTCTGCTGCCTCTGCCGTCCCTTGTTCTTCCCGAGTAAGGGGCCACCGACTTGAACCTCCGAGCTCTAGACGTCTGAAAGCAGATGTTCGTCGACGTTCTCTTTCTCCGAGTGGAATCTCTTCATTGCCCCGAGCTGCTTCATTAGTCCGATCTCCCCCCTCTCTGGCCGGTGACGCCTGAGGTGGTGGAGTTCCGGCCATACAAACTTCTGCCATGGTGACGGGAGAACCATTGCTCCCTTCTTGTTCGGCTTCTGGTTCCGAATCAGACATCAAAAGGTCTTCATCATCTCCAGAGTTGAAGATGTGCATTAGAGATGCCGTCGGACCTTCCTTCGCGATCAGCTCGCTGATGGCCTGCTGAGCTGATTCCATTGAGTCGATGACCGCCACCTGCTGGATCGGGCGGGGCTTGTTCCGGTAAGGAATACGCGGGAGGCCTGATCTCTTCTTCTTGCGGTGAACAGGCAACAGGGCCTGGGCTTGAGGACGAGCTGGTAATTGGAGGCGAAGAGCCCCCGATTTGTCGGCTCGAAAGTGCACGCTGCCTCTTAAAGGCAACAGCTGCGCTTGGAGCGGCGCATCCGCCAGCCAAGCAGAATCGTCAGCCACAAAGGCTAACGATCCAAAGGAAAACATCTCGCCGCGGATGAGTTGGGGGCCGCAGGACGACGAGGAAGACGAAAAGAATCCCATCTCTACGGTTGCTGATCAGCTCAGCCCCACGGTGGGCGCCAATTGTTGTGGTTATAGACCTAACAATAGATATGAGGGTAGTGATGGAGCTATGAAGATCTGTACGCAAAGATGGTGACACCAGGAAAAGTTATACAGGTTAGGTCTCTCCTTGGAGATAACAACCTTAATCCTGTCCCAAATAGTTTGGGGTGTTCTTTCTCTAGATGTCCAAGTTGTCCATGCTGGGGTGAAAGGATGGGCTTATATAGAGTGCGCCATGTCCCTTCATTGCCCAGTAATGGGTTTTAATTACAGAGTTTAAGGATGGCTATTATTACAATGGGAAACGTCTCCCCATTATTGCTATTTAAGTAGGGGTAACGCCTATGGCTTTAATGTCTTGTAACAGCAGTCCTTCTTCGTCTTATCCGAGTACCATGCAGCTCGGCTTCTTCTTCTTCCGAGTAACCACCTTATTCGGATGGTAGTGCTTCGCTCCGAGTGACGCCTTACTCGAGAAAGGGCCTCTTCTGAATAAGGTTACTCCTGTATTAATGGTGTCGCTTGAGTAAACTAGCTACTCGGAAGAGTTTGATTTGATCCGAGCAGTTTCTTACTCGGATAGAAAAGAAATAAGAGGTTTTTTTTTATGTTTTGATTTACAAGTATTTTCCAAGAGGTGGTAGAACTAAGGGTATCCCCTGATATAAGGAACATGGGGGTATACCTTAGGTATTACCATGACACCAAGTGGAAGGTGAGATGTAGCATAGTGGCAAGTTTCCCTTGGCAAAGATACCAAGGTTGAGATCGAACCAGTAGGACTCCAAGGTCGTCATGTAGTTGGCAAGGAAACAATGGCACCGTTTTTAAGACAAAAGTTGCTTCCTTGACCTAGACCCGTGTAACACCCTGAGTGTCTGTAACATTAATCACTTTAACTATTGACTATTACTGTTGCTAATCACTGATAGTAATTATGCGTTGATCAAACTTTGCCTTTGATCATATTCAAACCATGATGGTTGATATTCAAAACCATATGCCCAATGCACCTTGATCACTTGGAATCAAATCAAGTCCAAAAATCCTTTTGATTGATAATAAAAACAATGTGGTAAATGAAAGTTCATCCAAAATTTATGAAACTAATTTTGTTAAATTCATAAAAATAATAGAACTATGTTAGATTTACTTTGGAATTTTTTTGGTCCATAGATAAATGAAAATAATTAAAACAGTAGCTCAGAAAGTCCATTATAACCATTTATAATCTAATTAAAATATCCAGTGAATTTATAAATGCACCAAACTTTTTGTATCACCTACATGGGGTATAAAATTATTTTAGAAACCACTAGCACATTTTATAAAATTACAGAGACAATTAAAACAAATACACAAAGAGGAAAACAGAAAGAAAGAGACAAGAAAATTAAAACAGATTAAAACTCGCCCTGGGCAACAGGCCCACCTCTTCTTCCCTACCTGCTCCCCTCCCATCCCCCACCTGCTCCCCTCGCCGTGGCGGCACCGCCGTGGCTGGAGCCCTGTCGGACGCCCCCACCTCCCCTGGGCCGCCTAGAGGATAAGGGCAAGCTCTCCCCTACCCCTTAGACATGGCCGCATTCATTCCCCCATCCTCCTCGCGTTGCTCTCGCTGGGGGAAAACCCGAGCCCCGCCGTCGTCGCCATTGTCGTGGACTCACGTGGCCGGAGAGCCTCTCACACCGCACCATCGTGTCCCTCTGCTACGCCTTCGTCGAATACGCCAGCACACGCAAGGAATTGAGCCCGGAGCCACCGCACGGAGCGCTGCGTCGTCGTCTTCTTCCTCGTCGCCAGCAAGATCGCAGAGGGATTGCCGCCGCACCAGCCCCTCCCCGAGCTCACTGCCACCGTCTGCGTGATCAGGGTGAGCAATCTCACCGTCCCCAACTCTCCGTTGACGCCCGCTAGGTCCCAGTGCAAAAGCCCCTTTTCATTTGCTTCGGCCGCCGCGGTTCATCGTCGTAGCCATGCACACAAGCCGCCCTAGCTCACGATTTTGGCATGCACGAGTTACTGCTGGCCTGCACGAGCTATTTGGCGCGGTAGTTTGCTCGTTTGCTTCACGTAGTTCGACTTGCCATGGACGCTCGAGCTCTGCTTTCCGCCATTGTTGAAGTAGCGCTCGGCTCCGTCCACCACGTCCCCCTCCCCCAGCACAGATCGATGCAGCGCACCTCACTGGTCACATAGCATCAACCCCCGAGCAAACCATGCACTGTGGCGTGCACTAGCTCGAGTTCGCCGGAGCTCTGTCGCCGGCGAGCTCGCCGGAGTCACTGCCAGGTGGGCCCGACGTGTCAGCGGGTTCATTAAGCCTTAATCCCGCTCTGTGTGCCACTTACATGTGGGTCCACCCCGGCTAAACCCACTATTAAATAAAACTGAGTTAAATACTCCTCTGACCAACTGACATGTGCGCCCAACTACTTAATTAAACTACTGGATTAGTTTAACTGTTAAATTAACAGTGTGCCCATGACACATGTTCCCCACTGGCTTATTAGTTTAATTTAAATGGATTATTAAAATGAGTGTAAGGCCCGATATGCGGTACTGTTCCCGATCTAGATGTTTCTATCCAGATCCGGGGAAGAAGCACATATCGGTCCCACCACAACATATGACAATGCCATATGTCCCGGATTTCCAATATGATATCACAGCATTATAGATACAAGGATACAACATCTCATACAATCGGCATACAACTGCCTTAATACAATACATCAGCGGAAGGTATATGTCTGAGTACAGACTACAATCGAATGCCTACTGGCAAAGAGAAAATCATCGATCCCCATAACCACATGGGTACAGGCCCTCCGCCGGGATCCGCCTAACTATTCGTCGTCGAGTCTCCACGTGAAACGTCGATCACCATACCTGTTGTCGATCAAGAACCCTGAAAAGAGTTTGGGGGTAGTATCATGAGTACAGAAGTACTCAGCATCTAACCGTAGTGGTCAACTGACCCAGCAAGGACTTCATCACTCGTCATTCTAGGAAAACTAGTAGTTTACGGTAAGGATGGGGTAAGTGGCGAGGTTGCTGTCGCACTAGCATTTATGAAGTGGCTAACGGTCTAGAGAGTAATATAAGAAGTCAAGCATTCGATGAGGAATCGCCTCCAACAAGTCTTGCTATTCGCTACTTATGCAAACATAACACCTATCCTATCCTTGTCCTCCTCTTCGCATCCCGATGAAGAAGAAGCTGTCAAGGCACACACACGTTGATCAAGTTATTTAAGATTATCTCAGTGGTTGTTGTCTATGAACAAGGAGTAGGTCTCAAGTCGTCCATAACCGTGGACACAGCTTCTCGAAAAGATTTAACCCTGCAGGGGTGTACCAACTGCCCATTACAAGGCTCCGCACGCACGCCCATCTCTCTAAGTTGCTACCCATCACAGGCAACCATTTTATGATTTAGTTCCAAGAGATCCGAAACGACAGGTCCCTCTAACTAACAACGCACAAATCCGGGTGGCCCTTGGGGAGTCGACACCCAATCCAAAAGCCGTCCGCACTCTCGGATCGGACTCTTCCGGCTGAGGCAGGTCGGATTGACGGTAATTCTCACATGAGGCCGGGTCCTAGCTGATCAGGTGGACCAACAGAGAAACCATGTCTCCACTGGCCCAAGTTATTTTAAAAGATATCTGCTAGGAGCGACCCGACAGACATATATGCATGGTTTGCAAATGGTAAATCGGCTTGGGCCATCTCTAGAAATGTTTGAAGCTATGTAGGTAAGAAAAGGGGACCCCATAAAATCCCACACGCGGTTAGGCACGCTCAGTCTTAAAACTAATACCCAGAACTCGGATCCTAGGTGACTCGAATGGAACAAAGCGTCGGGCCGGGATAGCCTAGACCTTCCATCCTTCGTCGAATATATTCAACATTATAATAATCATATCATCAACAACAATATAATAATGTGATAGCCCAAAACCATGGAGTAACAGGATAACCGTTGATAACATACTAGCATGCATACTAAGCAGTGGCTGAGCAGCAAGCAATAGTAACATAGCAGTACATGGTTTGCTGGGAGGGGACATGGCTGTATCGGTTTGAAAGAGGTTGTAAACATGTGGTAGGATCAAACATCGAACCTGTCCTAGACTAGCATGCAAACCGTTGGTTGAAATAGAATGGATCATAAGTAATGTATAGTCCTTGCCTATTGATAAGTCGGGTTCCGAAGGTGTAGTTGATCGCAAGCTCGCATCGTCTCCGAAGGTACCCGCGGAAGCACACAAGACGGTAAACACTGGAATGCAATCAACGAGCAAGCATCTATTACTACGAAGCAAACACGAGCAAGCATCAACAAGAAGGCAACACGAGACATCGCAACACGATCGCGCCTATCGTCGGAAACGGTTACTAACAGGTTAAGTGAGGTACACGTCACAGACGACGATACCACACATTTACAATGGTTCAAGTTGTTTAGCTACACAAGATGAGCAAGCTTGTTAACATGGAATCTCACTCAAACATGGCATATCACACAAACATGACAAGAGGTGAAGCATAAGATAAACTATCTACGCTAGTCAATTTAAGTGAGGCACAACCTAAACATGGCATAACACTAAGTGCTCCATGATAAATTAAGTGTTTGGTACTGTTCTGTACTAAACCATATTTTAGGTTGGTTAACAACAGCAAACAATAGCATAAACACAAAGTACATGAAAAACTAATCAAGTTACATATAAAGAACACTCCAAACGGAGTTACGGTTTAAAAGATACCAGTAAAACAAGTTTGGAACACAATCTGCCAAACATCAGGAAGCACACTTTAGAGAAATGCATAAACAGTATAATGAATGCAAACATGCTCACAAATGATATGCAACTAAAGTAGACATGGCAGGGAAGGCATGGCAAAAAAATCATGCAAAAAGGCATCATGAACAACTAATTATAGCTCATGCAAAATGCAATAAAACATTACTGGTCTAGGACTTAGTGAAAATCAGGAAAACATGGCAGAAACTGTTATTTTCATGCTGTATAAACAGGGGAAAAACTATATGCAAAAGTGCAGCAACATGACATAGCAATATATGAGCATGGAGTAGACATGATGGTGATCAAGTACAAAAAAGAATCAAGGTCATAGGCATAACAGATCAAAAGATATTAAGCGTGCAACATGGCATCAGAAAGTTACAGACTTAGAGAAAAACAGAGGTCGCTGTCAAAAACAGCAGGATAGCAACTTTGGAGCAAAATATAACTATGACCAGGAATGTAAACATGACAATGCAATACATATAATGGGAGTAGAAATGATGCTTAACAGTATGCAACAAGAATCAATGCAATAGGCCTCATGGATGTGTCACAATCATCATGCAAACTTGCAATAAAATAACAGCAGCAGCACACTAGCAGAAAATAATAGCAGTTAACAGCCCGGTGCCCACTTCAACAGTGATTAACAACATCAAGATGGCCTCAAATCAAAAAGCTTACAAAAGATGAACTGAAGTACACACAAAACTAAACTATTTTCCTTTTGGGCGCAACGTGATCCGATCTACGGTTTGATCGCAAATCTACCCGCAAAAACATAACAGCAACAATATTACAAGGACTTAGCAGAAATTTACAGGGTTAGCCAGGGCAAAAAAGAAACAAAAAAGGGCCTCACCCCTTGGGCTTCAGCCCAAGTTGGTCTTGGAGGCGGCCTGGCGGATCTGGCCTGGCAGGCCGGCTGGGAGGCCTGCGGCTGGCTGGGCCGGCCCACGGTGGCACAACGAGCGGGCAGGGGACGGCGGATCGGGATCCTCCCGATCCCGACGTCGACGACGACCGCGGCGGGGTTGCAGGCCGGCGGCGGGCCGATCCGGCGCGGCGATGCTGTGAAGAGGAGGCGGCGGGGTCGAAGGGCATTGCTGGCGATGGAGTTGACGCGGATCCGGCCGGTGGCGGCGTCCCGAGGCAGTGGCCCGAGCTCCTGCTCGGCCTCCAATGGTGGGCGGCGCTCCAGCGGCTTGCTGCACGGGAGAGAGGGAGATCAGCGGGAGAGGAGAGAGGGAAGAAGAGAAGAAGGAGGAGGAGAGGCGCGACGGCTTGGCGGCGCGGCTGCCGGCGACCGGCTGGAGGAGGCGGCGGCGGGAGCCCGCGGTTGGTGCGGTGGCTTGGAGTAGAGAGAGAGTTAGGTGGAGGGGTTGGGCTGATCTGGGCCGTTGGATCGGCCGATCCGACGGTCCAGATCTGAGGATTTCTAGGGTTGCAAAAATGGGGGCATTGGGCAGATTTTTTGGGGAAATTGGAGGGGGTGGCTACAATTTTTGGCTAGGGAAACCCTAGAAAGGGGTGGGAGTGTGGTGTTCTTTATATAGCCCAGGTGGCTGGCAGTTTGCAAAAACATCCCCGGTTTTTCCCTCGCGCGCGCGGTGTTTACGTTTCTGACCGCCGAGGGTCCGCAGGACCTCTGATTCGGGTAAAACTTTGAACTGCGCGATCCGCGCGTCAAGCCGGCGGCGTTCACCTTGCGTTTGAACCGTTCCGAGAACACTTTCCGGCGCGCGATAAAAATATCCCGTTTACTTATTAAACGGGGTTTTTGTTTCGTTGGTTGCGGCTGGTCTCGTGCGGTTTTTTTGCGACGGTGATCGGGTGAAACCCGGTGTCGCAAAGGTCGAGTGTCAGGGTGGCAAGGGTCGGTCTCCGTCCGGTATGAGATAAGAGGGAAAGAATAATCGCTATCGATAAATCGGGGATGCAAACACCGCAAACAAATCAGACGATCAAACAATTCACACCGAAAACAAAAATTATATTTTTTGTGAAATCTGGGCTGTTACAATGAGTCACTAACTTTAGGGCCCACTAGTTAGTTTAATTTAATCAAAAGATTTATTAATAATCAGAGGCGGACATTTGGGCCCCACTTGTCAGCACTGCTTAGGATAAGGTTCTGGATAATGTTGGAATTTAAATAATAAAAGAAATTCCAGAAATTGATTTAAAAATGATTTAAACTTTGAATTTAAATATCTTTTAAACCGTAAGTCAAATGGAAAAACTTTATACATGAAAATTGATCAAAAAATATTACGAATACGGATACGCTATTCGTATACTAACCACACCCCTCTAACACAACGAACGTCGACATCCCCCTCCGGGCCGTCTGTCGATAATCATCCGGAGCCGGCTTTTCATCCCCGGCTGAATTCCCGCTTCGAGCAACGTGCATTTCAATGCGTTAGAACAACGTTGTCAATGCATATGTCTTTCCATTCATCTGGTTGATATGATTGCTTTGTATTTATTGTGTTCATTCCCCCCTTATTCTTCGGTAGACCTCGCTGCTACCACCGACTACACTGCTGCCGGGTACGACTACTTCGTCGACGACCGTACCCCTACCCGCGAGATTCCACGCAAGCAGAACCATTCTCTTCCCCGTATATCACCTATCTTTCCGTACATTTCTTGCACTAGGCATTGTTACTGCTGCTGCTACGTTACAATCCTATTCTATTGCATAGCCTATCGTTGTCGCCCTTGATGTACCTTCCTTTATCCTATGCTGCCTATATAAATATATATTATATTCAGCAGTGAGCCCTGCGCATTGTTAGCTAGGATTAGATAGCGGGCCGTGATCACTCATGGGAGTGAACGTGGATACGATGATTATAATTGCACAGGTACGGTACAATGCAGACACCTTCTAAGGCCCCTACCTCGGCTCTGCCGAGCCACATCAAGTGGAGCTATCGAGGAGTAATCCTCATACTCCACTCGTTGCCGACTCTGTATAGCCGCCCTAGGGTCTTGAACACGGTTGTCCTTAAAGGTAAGAAGTCGGGCGACCCAAAGGTGCCCGCGAGTGGTATTGCGACGGGACGACAGGGAGGGTACGCCCAGTGTACCGGTGTGCTTGGCCCCTGATCGTTGGCCGCGAGAGTTACCAAACAACGAAAGTTGAGCTCCTCCAGGAGCACACGTGAGACAAGGTAAGGAGACGGTTCACCTTGTTGGTAACTGCAGAGACTTGGTGGGACGAGAGGGCAGGCACCAATGTACTGGTGGTCCTGACTGCTGTCGTTATCCGCGGGTCAGTTAAGTCGAGGCAACGATAATGGTTGTCCCGCAAGTTAATAAAATGAATAATTGTTCGGCGAATGACTTGAGTAGCCTTTTGGATTATACGCGCTGCCTACACGTGGGAATTACGAGTTATGGGCTCCTCTGCTTCGTAGTGTCGTCCGAGGACTCTTCAGAAATCAGCAGTACGGCGGGCTGATTGCCGGGAAGTGGTGTTGTCTTATTTGCTCTCGCGGTGTTGTCTTATTTGGTTTGCTTATGCTTCACCGGCCAGTCACGCACCATGCAGGAGTACGTTTGGGTTGGGGTCCAAGGCCCGGCGTACTTAGGATTTAGACCGGCGGATGACCTCTCTGTTGAGTTTGAAAGATGGGCTGTGGAGTGTCGGATAGCCTCGGTGGGGCATTCCCTAACAAGGTGTACGCCACCCTGGAGATCCGTGCGTGTAGTGTAACACAAGTGCACCCCTGCAGGGAAGATTAATCTATTCGAATAGCCGTGTCCACGGTAACAGGACGCTTTATGCAAAAGCTGGATCTTACCACTACAAACTATTATTATTAAACACTATGGTTCCGGGTTTGCTTCCTCGCAGGGACGTCGAGGAGGTGATCTCGGAGGCATTTCTAATTATTACAACTTACTATTATACAATGTTGCAGCAACTTCTGCTGCATTGTTACTTATGCTTTATATGAACTGATGGCTATTATCTCCTCATGCTACAAGACTCGTCGGAAGATGCTAGTCTTCGATAGGCCTAGCTTCTTACCCTTATTCTAATTTCTATCTTGCAGTCCCCTATATATAGCCTCCCCTTTTCATTTGATACAATGCATAATTGCTTAGTAGCGGACGTAAGACTAGCGGGTATGCTAGATACTCACCTTTGCTTTATTTCCCCCTTTTTGTTTTGCCTGATCGGCCGTTGCAGTCGACGTTGGAGCCTTGGAGCCCAGGGGAAGGAGATCCACGATGTCGACCACCGCAACATGAAGATCCCCGATGTCTTCTACGACGTTGAGTTCCCCGTTGACCAGGAGTAGTTTGGAGGTTCCCAGGCAGGACGCCTCGCCTTTTCGATCGTTATTGCTTTTGTGCTAGCCTTCTTAAGGCAGATCATGTGTACCCTGTGTCTGTACTCAGATATTATTGCTTCCGCTAACTTTGTGCTTTCGAGCTATTGTATTCGAGCCCTCGTGACCCCTGGCTTCTATTAAACAGCTTGTATTATTTTATTTGTAGAGTTGTGTTGTGATATCTCACCGTGAGTCCCTAATCTCGGTCGTGTACCTTGCGTGTATGATTATTGTACACGGTCTGATTTTGGGGGCGTCACAAGTTGGTATCAGAGTCGACTTCCTGTAGGACACTCCCTTCCAACTCCTTGGTCGAAGTCGAATCTAGTCTTTGCAAAACTACTTTACTAATAGTGTCGTGTGGCTTATCAGCCCACATCGCAAACTGGGAGGTATTAGGATCTTTTTCTTCGTACCCTTACTCTGGGACTCTGATCTCTCTTCTCCTTCGGGTTAAAGATTTTTTCTAACTCTGACATTAGGTTCTCGTGACTACTTCCTCTTGGAGAGCCCCTCATTACAGATGATCGCTTGCTTCACGAGGAGATTCCGAAGATTACCCTCCAATAAAATTCCTGAGACCATATGTGCTGATCACCTTGACAATTCCCGGCCACCGATAAGTCTGTATGTATAGCCACATACACCTTACGTTCATCCATTCAATCTCAGATACTCTTGTGTTTACAAGATGCATCGAAATACTCTTCGTTGATTGGTAAATCCTTTGTGCATACTGCCTTGCAGCTTCTTTTCACCCTGCGGATAATTCCTCACATTTATCGAGGATCAGTTCATCCACAGTGGTTCATGTGATTCCCAAAATACTTTGAAATACTATTCGATCTCTCGACAATCCTCGGCAGCCTACTGCTTTGGAGATTCTTCTTACCTGTTTGCACTATGATTAATCCCGTTTGTCTTGTAGTCTTTGATGACCTCCCTTGGCATTGCCATTCTGATCTTTTGAATCATCGTGTGCGCTAGTGCACACAATCTTTAGTTGATCCCTATGAATCCATTCTTATGGCTCAGACGTCATCCCGGACATGAGCTGGTTCTCGGTATATCAAACCTTGATTGATTGACCACCTGGTTCTATTCTACTTATCCATCCTAGATCAGAGCGTCTGCTTCTGACCCTGCGTTTTGGACATCGAAATTCGTTTGTAACCCAGCGTTGAACTATTCAGATGCTTCTATCTCTGATGCTTATGCATTCTTTCTTTTTATGGTTGAGTACCGATACTCGCACCGGACTTTATGTACACCGCCTGACCTTTTTGGTGGATTACTACCTGTCGTCCCCTTGTGTCCTAAATCATTGACGAATTTCCCCGGATATAAAATGCCCTTGGAAAATGGTGTCATCTGCTCCATGTCGTCACCCTTCTGCTTTCGAACTTGTATCCCTTGCTTATGGTATTTGTTGTATGGGTTTAAAAAGGCCCGATGGGTTAACCCTATGCTTTCCCTAATCTGTATGAACCCAAATTTTATGCGGGTTATACTCTACTGGCCTTCTTTCAGATGAGCTTACAATCCTACAACCTTCATGTAACCGAGAAGTGATTGAAATGTTATGCATTGCAGAAGTGGGAGTCGACCTTGGACCTTTGTGTTCATGCCCATGGATACTATGTAGAACTTATCATGAAAGCTTCTCGAAAAATGTTAATTAACCCCCTTGGTATAAATTATTCTACACTTATGATCCACCATTCTACCTTCGAGTATTACCCCTGGTATCTCGAGGATATCATGCCTTTGCACTACATCTTATGAATTGTGATGAAACAATGCCTATCCCTGCCATAGCCATTTCATGGTTCTGGGTTGTCATCAACCGAGAACACCGCTTACCTTTTGCTCCACCACCCCTTTTGTTTGGTGATGTTTCTATTCGATTGCATTCTCTTGAAACCTCTCGACATAAAGTGTCGTGGTCATCATCAACATTTATGATTCTTCCATGTGTCTATTGAATTCATGATGAGAAAGACCATGCTTGCCCCTCGATGATTTGTGTTATCATGGACAACCTCCTTTGACTCCCTGCCAATACAAACTTGGTCATGTATAACTTGCTCTGCGATATACACCTGTTAATTGTGTATCATCACCTTTTCCTTTTCATTGGTCTGTTTAACCTTTATTTGAATATAAATTATCCGCGCAGTGATAATTCCCTGCTGATGTAAACACTTGGGTGTACTACTTTGTCCATAGAACCTGTTACTACTGTTGATAACATTTCGGTAACCACCGATGGACGAGAACTTTGCCTATTGGTCCGCCTCGTCTTAACGAGCAGGAAAATGGTTCTCTTCGTCCCTCGCCGTTGGCACCGACGTTGTTGCCGCCATTGCTAACAAGCTGTTCTCGGACTTACCTTGCAACTTCATCGCATTGTTTGTCACCACCCTTCTTATTCAATGTGGGGCACATAACCCACAGTTCCACAGGATCGAAACCTGACACTCTTGTGCCTTTCTGTTCTTGAGGTTATTCCTCTTGTTTGACCACGTATGCAACTCACGAGTACTCTACCTTGTGATATTCAGTTCGATATCAGACTCAATGCTTATGCCTGATGCTCTGGACCCCTTTTCATCCTCCATTATCATCCTCGAATGCTTGCATATCCGCTTGAAAACTGCTCATGCCTTCTTTTGTTTATCTCGTTGTATCTCCCCGAGTTTAACTCGTGAGATACTTTGTACCCCATTCCCTTAGACCATCTTGGTTGACTAACCTTGTACCGATCTGACCCCCCTTAAGTTTTCCCCCTAACCTATTCGTAGGTACGATGCAACCCCGAAGGAAGGATAAAAATTTGTCGAGACGCACTGATGCAGACCAAATGAAGACATCAACAAAATGGATCAACCTCTATGTGAAGGACAACAAGCACCAGAAGAAATCGTTTGAATACGAAACTGAAACCATACCCCTTACACTACTTTTAATTCTCGGGACGAGAATTCGTGTAGTGGGGGAGATTTGTAACACCCTCAGTGTCTGTAACAGTAATCACTTTGACTGTTGACTATTACTGTTGCTAATCACTGATACTAATCATGCCTTGATCAAACTTTGCCTTTGATCATATTCAAACCATGATGGTTGATATTCAAAACCATATGCCCAATGCACCTTGATCACTTGGAATCAAATCAAGTCCAAAACTCCTTATGATTGTTAATAAAAACAATGTGGTAAATGAAAGTTCATCCAAAATTTATGAAACTAATTTTGTTAAATTCATACAAATAATAGAACTATGTTAGATTTACTTTGGAATTTTTTTGGTCCATAGATAAATGCAAATAATTAAAACAGTATCTTAGAAAGTCCATTTTAACCATTTATAATCTAATTAAAATATCCAGTGAATTTATAAATGCACCAAAGTTTTTTATCACCTACATGGGGTATAAAATTATTTTAGAAACCACTAGCACATTTTATAAAATTACAGAGACAATTAAAACAAATACACAAAGAGGAAAACAGAAAGAAAGAGAAAAGAAAATTAAAACAGATTAAAACTCGCCCTGGGCGACAGGCCCACCCGGCCCACCTCTTCTTCCCTACCTGCTCCCCTCCCATCCCCCACCCCCTCCCGTCGCCGTGGCGGCACCGTCGTGGCTGGAGCACTGCCGGACGCCCCCACCTCCCCTGGCCGCCTAGAGGATAAGGGCAAGCCCTCCCCTACCCCTTAGACATGGCCGCATTCATTCCCCCTCCTCCTCGCGTTGCTCTCGCTGGGGGAAAACCCGAGCCCCGCTGCCGTCGCCATTGCCGTGGACTCGCGTGGACGGAGAGCCTCTCACACCGCACCATCGTGTCCCTCTGCTACGCCTTCGTCGAATACGCCAACACACGCAAGGAATTGAGCCCGGAGCCACCGCACGGAGCACTACGTCGTCGTCTTCTTCCTCGTCGCCGGCGAGATCACAGAGGGATTGCTGCCGCACCAGCCCCTCCCCGAACTCACTGCCACCGTATGCGTGATCAGGGTGAGCAATCTCACCGTCCCCAACTCCCCGTTGACGCCCGCTAGGTCCCAGTGCAAAAGCCCCTTTTCATTTGCTCCGTCCGCCGCGGTTCATCGTCGTAGCCATGCACACAAGCCACCCTAGCTCACGATTTTTGCATGCACGAGTTACTGCTGGCCTGCACGATCTATTTGGCGCGGTAGTTTGCTCGTTTGCTTCACGTAGCTCGACTTTCCATGGACGCCCGAGCTCTGCTTTCCGCCATTGTTGAAGTAGCGCTCGGCTCCGTCCACCACGTCCCCCTCCCCCAGCACAGATCGATGCAGCGCACCTCACTGGTCACATAGCATCAAACCCCGAGCAAAACCATGCACTGTGGCGTGCACTAGCTCGAGTTCGCCGGAGCTCAGTCGCCGGCGAGCTCCCCGTTGTCACTGCCAGGTGGACCCGACGTGTCAGCGGGTTCATTAAGCCTTAATCCCGCTTTGTGTGCCACTTACATGTGGGTCCACCCCGGCTAAACCCACTGTTAAATAAAACTGAGTTAAATACTCCTCTAACCAACTGACATGTGGGCCCAACTACTTAATTGAACTACTGGATTAGTTTAAATATTAAATTAACAGTGTGCCCATGACACATGGTCCCCACTGGCTTATTATTTTAATTTAAATAGATTATTAAAATGAGTCACTGACTTTAGGGCCCCACTAGTCAGTTTAATTTAAATAAAAGATTTATTAATAATCAGAGGCGGACATTTGGGCTCCACTTGTCAGCACTGGTTTGGATAAGGTTCTGGATAATGTTGGAATTTAAATAATAAAAAAATTCCAGAAATTGATTTAAAAATGATTTAAACTTCTAATTTAAATATCTTTTAAACTGTAAGTCAAATGGAAAAACTTTATACATGAAAATTGATCAGAAAAGTATAAATAATATGGATACGCTATCCGTATACTGACCACACCTCTCTAACACAACGAACATCGACATCCCCCCCTCCGGGCCGTCTGTCGATAATCACCCGGAGCCGACTTTTCATCCCCGGATGAATTCCCGCTTCGAGCAACGTGCATTGCACTGCGTTAGAACAATGTTATAAATGCATATGTCTTTCCATTCATCTGGTTGCTATGATTGCTTTGTATTTATTGTGTTAATTCCCCCCTTATTCTTCGGTAGACCTCGCTGCTACCGCCGACTACACTGCTGCCGGGTACGACTACTTCGTCGACGACCGTACCCCTACCCGCGAGCTTCCAGGCAAGCAGAGCCATTCTCTTCCCCAGATATCGCCTATCTTTCCGTACATTTCTTGCACTAGGCATTGTTACTGCTGCTCCTACGTTACAATCCTATTCTATTGCATAGCCTGTCATTGTCGCCCTTGATGTACCTTCCTTTATCCTATGCTGCATATATAAATATATATTATATTCAGCAGTGAGCCCTGCGGATTGTTAGCTAGGATTAGATAGCAGTCCGTGATCACTCATGGGAGTGAACGCGGATACGATGATTATAATTACACAGGTACGGTACAATGCAGACACCTTCTAAGGCCCCTACCTTGGCTTTGCCGAGCCACATCAAGTGGAGCTATCGAGGAGTAATCCTCGTACTCCACTCGTTCCTGACTCTGTATAGCCGCCCTAGGGTCCTAAACACGGTTTTCCTTAAAGGTAAGAAGTTGGGCGATCCAACGGTGCCCGCGAGTGGTATTGCGACGGAACGACAGGGAGGGTACGACCAGTGTACCGGTGTGCTTGGCCCCTGATCGTTGGCCGCGAGAGTTACCAAACCACGAAAGTAAAGCTCCTCCAAGAGCACACATGAGACAAGGTAAGGAGACGGTTCACCTTGTTGGTAACCGCAGAGACTTGGTGGGACGAGAGGGCAGGCACCAATGTACTGGTGGTCCTGACTGCTGTCGTTGTCCACGGGTCAGTTAAGTCGAGGCAACGATAACGGTTGTCCCGCAAGTTAATAAAATGACTAATGGTTCGGCGGATGACTTGAGTAGAGTTTTGTCTTATACGCGCTGCCTACACTTGGGAATTACGAGTTATGGGCTCCTTTGCTTCGTAGTGTCATCCGAGGACTCTTCAGACGTCAGCAGTACCGCGGGATGATTGCTGGGAAGTGGTGTTGTCTTATTTGCTCGCGCGGTGTTGTCTTATTTGGTTTTCTTATGCTTCACCGTCCAGTCAGGCACCGTGCAGGAGTACGTTTGGGTTGGGGTCCAAGGCCCGGCGTACTTAGGATTTAGACCGACAGATGACCTCTCTGTTGAGTTTGAAAGATGGGCTGTGGAGTGTCGGATAGCCTCGGTGGGGCATTCCCTAACAAGGTGTACGCCTACCTGGAGATCCGTGCGTGTAGTGTAACACAAGTGCACCCCTGCAGGGAAGATTAATCTATTCGAATAGCCGTGTCCACGGTAACAGGACGCTTTATGCTGAACCGGATCTTACCACTACAAACTATTATTATTAAAATGTATGGTTCCGGGTTTGCTTCCTCGCAGGGAAGCCGAGGAGGTGATCTCGGAGGCATTGCTAATTAGTACAACTTACTATTATACAATGCTGCAACAACTTCTGTTGCATTGTTATTTATGCTTTATATGAACTGATGGCTATTCTCTCCTCATGCTGCAAGACTCGTCGGAAGATGCTAGTCTTAGATAGGACTAGCTTCTTACCCTTATTCTGATTTCTATCTTGCAGTCCACTATATATAGCCTCCCCTTTCCATTTGATACAATGCATAATTGCTTAGTAGCGGACGTAAGACTAGCGCGTATGCTAGATACTCACCTGTAACAGCCCAGTTTTTGCAAAAATTAAAAAATTTGTTTTCAGTGTGAATTGATTGATTGTCTGAGTTGTTTGCAGTGTTTGCTTCACCGAAATAATAATCGGTGAATATTTCCCCCCTTATTCTCGTATCGGACGGAGACCGACCATTGCCACTCTGACACTCGACCTTTGCGACACCGGGGTTTCACCCGATCACCGTCGCGAAAACCGCACGAGACCAGCCGCAGCCAACGGAACGAAAAACCCCGTTTATTTAATAAACGGATTATTTTATGGGGCACCAAAAAATGTTGTCGGAATGTCACCGCAGTGAGGTATGATCGACGGGCTCGACGAGCTGAGCGCGTGGTTCGAGATTTCGTCGGAATCGGAGTCCGTACGGAGTCTCGGCGGTCACGAACGCGATCACCGGACACGCGAGATGGGTACCGAGGGCGTTTGTGTCAACTGGCCAGCCAACCAGCCCTATATAAAGACCACCAGCCTCCCACCACCCAATTAGGGTTTACCCTAATGGAAAATTGCAGCCACCCCCTCAGTTTTGCCACAAAAATTGCCCCAGATCCTCCAAAATCCCGAAACCCTAACCTGTCAGATGATCCCAACCGTCAGATCTCCAGAACTGTGGCCCAAAATGCTCCACGTAGTCCCAACTGCCTCCACCAGGAAACCGGGCCCCGCAGGGGCCTCCCCGCCGCCTCCGCCTCGGGCCCGATCTGGGCCGAGGTCGCCCAAGCCGCCCGCCACCACGCCGGCAGCCGCTGCTCCGCCGTTCGCCGGCCAGCCGACGTGGAGCCACCGTGTCCCTCTCCTCTTCCCCACGCCTCTTCCTCTCGCTCACCTTCCTCACCTCCCTCTTCTCCCTCGCCTGCAGGACGCCGTGCCGCTGTCCTCCGCCGTGCGCCATGGACGGCGCCGCCATGGGCTCCCGAGCTCGGTGGAGAAGCTCGAGGTGGCCGAGCCACCCCGTTCCGCAGCCGGATCCGGCAGCCTCCTCCGCGCCCCACGCCCTTTCCTCCTCCTGCACCGCCTCCTCGCCGCCCCCGCCAGAAGACTGCCGGCGCCTCCGCCAGTTCCCGTCGGGAACGAGGACAAGCCCCGCGCCTCCAGTCGCGCTGACTGGGCCTCCCGAGCAGGTGGGCCGGGCAACGCCCACGGCCCAGCAGGCTCGCCGCAAGCCAGGCCCAGGCCGGCCCCCACTCCAGCCAGTGGGCCGAGGCCCATGGTGGGTCTTCCCTTTTTTTTTCCTCTCCTCTGTTTTTTTCCCTTAGTCTTATTTCTGCTAAGTCTGAAGGAATATGCTGCTGATCTGTTTTTGCGACGTATTTTCCCGTTGATCCGTAGCTTCGATGAACGTGCCCCCAAAATGAAAGTTGCTTAGAATTGTGTGCACTTTAATTCATCTTTTGTGAGCTTTTGCATTTGAGATCATCTTGATTGTGTAATTGTGTGCTAAACAGGGCATCAGGCCGTTAATTGCTTTATTTCCTGTTAAGTGCTGCTGTTATTATTTTATTGCAACTTTGCATGATGATTGTGACACATCCATGAGGCCTATTGCATTGATTCTTTTTCCTATGTGTTAAGCATCATGTGTACTTCATTTCCATGCTTTAACTTGTGATATCTGGGTGCTCTAGCTATATTAAATTTTGCTCCAAAGTGGTGATCCTGATGTTAATGTGTTGCTGTTGCTGAAACTGTTATTTTGTTGCAACTTCGGTCGACGAGTGTGTCGCGACCGTTTATCGGAATTGAGTGATTCCAATTGCATATTTTCAAGCATCATGTCTACTTTCATCCCATGTATTGCATTGCCATGATATGCTTGCTGGTCATATATATTTTTAGCTCCAAAGTTTCTATGCTGCTGTTTTTGACAGCCACCTCTGTTTTTCACTAAGTCTGTTACTTTGCGATACCATGTTGTTTGCTTAATATCTTTTGATCCGTGATGCCTTTTTTCATGACTCTTTTTGCCATGCCTTCCTTGTCATGTCTAATTTAATTCCATATCATTTGTGAGCATGTTTGCATTGATTATCCTGTTTATGCATTGCTCTAAAGTGTGCTTCGTGATGTTGGCAAATTGTGCCCGTAACTTGTTTTGCTTGTGTCTTTTTAACCGTAATTTCATTTGGGGTGTGCCTTATATGTAACTTGATTAGTTTTTCGTGTAATTTTTGTTTATGCTATTGTTTGCTGTTGTTAACCAACCTAAAATATGGTTTAGGACAGAACAGTACCAAATGTTTTAATCATCGTGCGGCACTTAGTGTATGCCATGTTTAGGTTGTGCCTCACTTAAATTGATTAGTATAGATAGTTTACTTTGTGCTTCACCTCTTCCCATGTTTATGTGCTATGCCATGCTTGCTTGAGTTCCCATGTTAATAACCGTTGATTGATCACCTGTAGCTAAGCAACTTGAACCACCGTAAATGTGCGGTATCGTCGTGTGTGACCGATACCCCACTTAAATTGTTAGTAACCGTTCTCGACGATAGATCCGTATCGCGTTACCGTGCCTTGTGTTGCCTCTTTGATCTTGTGTTTGCTTCGTAGTAATAGATGCTTGCTCGTTGATTGCTTTCCAGTGTTTATCGTCTTGTGTGCTTCCGCGGGTACCCTTCGGAGACGATGCGAGCTTGCGTTCAACTACACCTTCGGAACCCGACTTATCAACAGACAAGGACTATACATTACTTATGATCCATTCTATTTCAACCAGCGATTTGCATGCTAGTCTAGGTTAGGTTCGATGTTTGATCCTACCACATGTTTACAGCCTCTTTCAAACCGATACAGCCATGTCCCCTCCTAGCAAACCTTGTACTGCTATGTTACTATTGCTCGTTGCTCAGCCCCTGCTTAGTATGCATGCTTAGGATGCTACGATGTTACCCAGTTACACCTTGGTTTGGGATATCACATTATTATTACTGTTGTTGATGATATGATTATTATTATAATGTTGACTATATTCGACGAAGGATGGAAGGTCTAGGCTATCCCGCCCCGACGCTTTGTTCCATTTGAGTCATCTAGGATCCGAGTTCCGGGTATTGGTTTTAAGACTGAGCGTGCCTAATCGCGTGTGGGATTTTATGGGGTCCCCTTCTCTTACCTACCTAGCTTCAAACATTTCTAGAGGTGGCCCAAGCTGATTTACCATTTGAAAACGTGTGTGTGCTGGTCAGCTGCCAGTAGTTTTCAAACAACTCGGGCCAGTGGAGACTTAGTTCCTCTGTTGGTCCACACTTGGTGAGCTAGGTAAGTCCCCTGTTATATAGGCTAGACTAACCCCGACCTTAGCCTTACGGAAGAGTCTGATCCGAGAGCGTGGCCAGCTTTTGGATTGGGTGTCGACTCCCCGGGGGCCACCCGGATTTGTTCGTTGTTAGTTAGAGGGACCTGTCGTTTCAGATCTCTTGGAACTAAATCATAAAATGGTTGCCTATAATGGGTAGCAACTGAGAGAGATGGGCGAGCATGCGACACCTCGTAGTGGGCAGTTGGTACACCCCTGCAGGGTTAAATCCTTTCGAGAAGCCGTGTCCACGGTTATGGACGACTTGAGACCTACTCCTTGTTCATAGACAACAACAGCTGAGATAATTTTAATATAACTTGATCAACGTGTGTGTGCCTTGACTTCTTATTCTTCGTCGGGATGCGAAGAGGAGGACAAGGATATGATAGGTGTTATGTTTGCGTATGTAGGTGGATAGCAGACTTATTGGAGGCGATTCCTCATCGAATGCTTGGATTCTTATCTTACTCTCTAGATCGTTAGCCACTTCATAAATGCTAGTGCGGCAGCAACCTCACCACTTACCCCTTCCTTACCGTAAACTACTAGTTGTCCTAGAATGACGAGTGATGAAGTCCTTGCTGGGTCAGATGACCACTACAGTTGGATGCTGAGTACCTCTGTACTCATGATACTACCCCCAAACTCTTTTCAGGGTTCTCGATCGACAACAGGTATGGTGATCGACGTTTCACGTGGAGACTCGACGACGACTAGTTCGGCGGATCCCGACGGAGGGCCTCGACCCGTGTGGTTTTGGGATCGACGTTTTTCTCTTTGCCAGTAGGCATTTGCTTGTAGTCTGTACTCAGACATGTATCTTCCGCTGTTGTATTGTATTTGAGGCAGTTGTATGCTGATTGTATGAGATTTTGTATCCTGTATCTGTAATGTTGTGATATCATGTTGGAAATCCGGGGCATATGGCTATGTGATATGTCGCGGTGGGACCGATATGTGCTTCGTCCCCGGATCTGGATGGAAACATCTAGATCTGGAACAGTACCGCATATCGGGCCTTACATCACCTTTGCTTTATTTCCCCCTTTTTGTTTTGCCTGATCGGCCGCTGCAGTTGACGTTGGAGCCTTGGAGCCCAGGAGAAGGAGATCCACGATGTCGACCACCGCAACATGAAGATCCCCGATGTCTTCTACGACGTCGAGTTCCCCGTTGACCAGGAGTAGTTTGGAGGTTCCCAGACATGAGGCCTCGCCTTTTCGATCGTTGTTACTTTTGTGCTAGCCTTCTTAAGGCAGATCATGTGTACCCTATGTTTGTACTCAGATACTATTGCTTCCGCTAACTTTGTGCTTTCGAGCTGTTGTATTCGAGCCCTCGTGGCCCCTGGCTTCTATTAAACAAGTTGTATTATTTTATTTGTAGAGTTGTGTTGTGATATCTCACCGCGAGTCCCTAATCTCGGTCGTGTACCTTGCGTGTATGATTATTGTACACGGTCTGATTTTGGGGGCGTCACAACCTGCACACAAAACAAGTAACTTTGCTCCCAACGAAGTTCAGAGAGGTTGTCAATCTCTCCGGCCTTGTTGTTTACAAAGGATCAAACGCAAGGGATAAAGGATAATAGTGACTGCAACTAGAAAGTAAAAGCAGGAAGTAAATTGAGCGTGTAAACAATGATGAGAATATGGACCGGGGTCCCATGATGTTCACTAGTGATGTCTCTCTCCCAAAAGACGATAAAACTGCTATGCGAGGTAAACAAATCATAGCTGGGCAATTGACAGGATTAAAAATACACCGCAATGCTAACTATGCTACAAACAAAGGAAGAGGCTCAAAAGCAAGGGAGGTACGCCAAAATAAATAGACCGAAATCCAACTGCATCTACTACTAATCATCCACCTTGAGATATCTATCCAGAGCATCTCGCTGGTATTAAGTTGCGAGCCCCACCCAAAGTGTAAACCCAAAGCAACAGACAACTGCATTAAAAGAACTTTGCATAAAGTAAACAATCCTTGCAACCGCGGTTACAAGCACCGTTGTTTTCCCCCTTGTGGCAACAACACATCCCCTAGACTTATGTTTCTGTCACTCAAGCTAGTCATCAGGGGGCATGAACCCACAATCAAGCATAACGCTCCCTCGTGGAGTCACTACCTACTACTTGGCCAAAGCAATAAACAACAATGGAGAACATGCAAGAATTACTCAAGAAAAAAAATATAAAAGATAAGAACTAAATATATTACTTAATCACAATCTGAATATAGTCTCATAATCCATCAGATCCTAGCAAACTTAGCATAGGAATATCTGAAAGAATTACATATGTGCCTTGAGCATGTACTGTCGGGGGAATGATACCCGAGTAGGGTCACCCAGACGAAAGAAATATTTCAAGACAAGGCTGGGGCCGATTGGGCTGCAGCTGGGCTGAGCTAGGCAGTCGCATGGCCGATTTCCCACAAGCAATCGACCGTGCCGAATGCGAGCAGTCGGCCCAGGCGCAATCGGCTCAAGAGTTGACCTTGTTCAGGTCATAACTCCTGGTACAAGGTCATAAATGCATGATCCCAAGAGATCCGGGTGGCAGCAAGCCAAGTCACTTCGCTGATCTGTTAGAGGAGAGTTGTCACCCTTTCCGCTGAATCCGCGGACAGGACGACAAGACCAGAGATCGTAGCTCTATTGTTCACTCATCATGTCCTACAAGCTACAGTATGGGCAGCCACTTGATAGGTCCGGATCATCCGGGGCGTTGCAGTCGGTGGACCCCAGCCGACGAGAGATGACAGCTGGGGCCAGCCCCCGAATGAAATGACCAAAGTACCCCGGGCTCATACTATAAGAACCCAGGGTACCCCTCCTGTGAGAGGGACGACTCCATTGCATTTACTTCCCACCGTAGTTCATACAGAGAAGCAGGAGAGAACCATGCCCACGACATGTCTCTTCTTCCTCTGAAATAGCTCCAGGAGCATTGATTGTAGTTAGTGAGATCATTTATATCAAGCAGACAAGCAGGAGTAAGGGTGTTATCTCTCCGGAGAGCCCCAAACCTGGGTACATCGTGGTGTCCTTCACCGTGTTTGTGCCCAACCCGATTCCGGCACCATCGACATAGTTCTCCCTCGAGTCTTCCCCTCTCTTTAGCCATCCCTATGGCATCTGTTGTTACTATGCGACGACAGTTGGCGCCTACCGTGGGGCAGACCGAGGTGTCGACTGAAGTTTTGATTCGGACGGGATCTTCCTCGTCATCAAACGAGAGCCACACCTCTGGCCTGATCTTTAGGCATGGGGCGGTGGACTTTGTGGTGGACTACGCTGCGCGGTTTGGGGTCGGTGCACCCCTGCTGCCCGGCGTGTCGTTACAGATCGGCAGCCATCGCCTCTTCATCAGCAGCTTCCCCGAGGCGTATCCCAGGGAGGTGCGTGTCTTCTCGAGTGCCACAGATCCCCTACCGACCTGGGGCTTCACGGCGGCTTCCGGTGGAGTGGAGTCGCGTGTGCACGCAACCGTCATGATGGCTGGAACGACTGCATCAAACAATCAAGGTATGGCGAGCGCTGCAAGGAAAGCTAAGGAGGGCGCGGACGCCACGGAAATAGTCGGCACCAGTGCGTTGCAAGATGTGTTGTACACACCCGTGAGTAGGAATGGTGACCCCGACCAGGTTCATACAGATTTGGAGACGGCGCGGCTAGCTCTTGCTCGCAGGGCCGAGCATGTGCTGGCGGAAGAGCGCAGGCTGGGAGCTATCACCAGAGAGTACAATGCAGCGCACGCCATTCAGCGGTGACCGATTGCACCAGCGGTCTTAGAGGATCTCAGGAGTAGAGGACGAGCAGTCGGCAGAGAGCTGTGAGGAGCCGAGCAGCCGGAAGCATCGACATTCATTCAGCGGCCAACCTACAGCACACCCGACAAGAATCTGTGAGCTGTTGATATGGTGAGGAAGATAGTTCTCTCACTTCTCGTTGGTTACCCCAAGTGGAAGGTGAGATGTAGCGTAGCAGCAGATTTCCCCTATGTGGAGGATAGGGTTTGTCTCCCGTAGGACTCGCAGAGATACAAGAACGTGGTAAAGTGAACAGTGGCGCCGAGGTTGCTAACTTCGCCTGGACCTGCACACACAGCAAATAACTTTGCTCCGAACGAGTATAGAGGAGTTGTCAATTGCTCCGGTCTTGTCGTTTACAAAGGATCAACGCAAGAGATAATGATAGTGGTAACCTAAAGTAAAGACTGAAAGTAAATTGAAGATGTAAACAATGGTGGAAATATGGACCGGGGTCCCATGAAGTTCACTAGTGATGTCTCTCTCCCAAAAGACGATAAAAGTGCTAGCGAGATAAACAAATCACAGCTGGGCAATTGACAGAATTATAAATGCACCGCAATGCTAACTATGCTACAAAAGAAAGGAAGAGGCTCAAAAGCAATGGGCAGTACGCCAAGGTAAGTAGACCGAAATCCATCTGCATCTACTACGAATCATCTACCTTGAGATATCTATCCAGAACATCTCGCTAGTATTAAGTTGCGAATCCCACCCAAAGTGTAAACTCAAAGCAACAGACAACTGCATTAAATGAACTATGTGTAAAGTAAACAATCCTTGCACCCGCAAGTACAAGCATCGTTGTTTTATCCCTGGTGGCAACAACACATCCCCTAGTCTCATGTTTCTATCACTCAAGCTAGACATCAGGGGGCTGAACCCACAATCAAGCATAACGCTCCCTCTTGGAGTTGCAACAAATCACTTGGCCAAAGTAAAATACAGCAACGGAGAACATGCAAGAATTTACTAAAGAACATAAATATAAAAGAGAACCAAATATATTACTCATCACAATCTGAACATAATCTCATAATCCATCAGATACCAGCAAACTCAGCATAGCAACACAGAAAATTACATAGGTGCCTCGATCATGTGAGGCAGCTCACGAGGTCTCAAACGTGGAAGCACAAAGAGGGGAGGAGAACATCACATAGCTACTGGTCATGGACCCATGGTCCAAGGGGGACTACTCACACAAGACATCTGGGAGGCGTCCATGGCGATGGATGGTCTCCCGGAGGGGATTCCTCCTTCCGGCAGGGTGCCGGGGCAGCTTCTCCTGGCAGCCCCGATCTTGAAATGGCGGCGGCGGCGGTACAGAGAGAAGAACGGGAATAGCGGATCGATATTAGGGGTTTCCGTCACAGGGGCTAAATATACGCCAAAGGGGGCACCGAGAGGGGCCACAGGGCATCCAGGAGGCCTCCTGGCGCGGACTAGGGTGGGGTCGCGCCAGGAACCCTCCTGGGGCCCTGGTGGGTCCACCCCCTTCCATCTTTGGTTATTCGGGAAGCTTCCGGGACGCTGATTTTTTATATAATTTTCCGGGATTTATTTGGCACTTTTAACGGTCGGAAAACCTGAAATACAAAACAGCAGAAAACAGGAACTGGCAACTGGGTGCACTGAGTTAATAGGTTAGTCCAAATATCATAAAAAAAGTGTATGAAAGTTCAAGCAAAACATGGCAAAGTCACACAAATCATGCATGGAGCAAGCAGAAATTATAGATACGTTTGGGACGTATCAACATCCCTAAGCTTAATTCCTGCTCGTCCTCGAGTAGGGAAATGATAACAAGCATAATTTCGGTGGCGACATGCCACACAACCATATAAGAACTTTTAAGTAAATCAATCAAAGCATGCAATTCAATTCAAGTCTTAACAAGCAAGAGTCTATATTAGCATTGAAACAAGTAACAAAAGAATAAAGGGTGCAAGAGCTCTCGTTGTCCGTGACTCGAATGTCTCCAAATGGTGTTTGCGTGCAAGAAGGGGGATATGGGAATACTAGATAAAAAATAAAATAGTTGTTGAGAACTACTATCTACTAAAGTTTCACACTTAGTTTCCTTTGGATTCTTATCTTGACTCGTCCCTAGACAACTAGCCAGGTACAAGTCAAACTGATCCACTCCCTTTCGATATTTTGAGCACTCATGCAATGGATGAGCGTGAGCAAGAAAGTTGACACCTAAAAGGCGAAACAGAAAGAAGGTGGTGGAGGAAGACACAAAAGGTGTGAAAGGCTCACATCAATGAGGACAACCATAGGCGAGAGAAGGCCATATGATAGATATGATGTGAGGAGTAGGGATTGCCATGCAACGGATGCACATGTGAGCTAAAAGCTCTCCAAGGGAACTAGTGGGGGTGCATCCAACTTGCTTGCTCAAGAAGACCTAGAGCTCATTTGAGGAGGCTCATCATTGGAATATACAAGCCAAGTTCTATAGTGTGAAGGGTCCCCACATAGCTATATGCATGTATGATGATATCTATGGAGTACAAGGGATAGAGGATGAAGTACTAGTGTGGATCTCTCAAAAGGAATAGTAGTGTGCCCCCTTCTCTCTTTTTATTCCCTTTTTCACCTTTTTTGTATTTTTTGTATTTTTTTGGTGGCCTCAATGGCTCTTTCTATTTCTCTCATTTGTCCTCTTTTGGATCTTTTGATTTTTTCCTCTTTGGGATCTTTTCCTCACTTTAGGGGAAACACTCTATATTTTACAAGAATATAGGAGATCTTTCACACTTTACAAGGGTACTCACATCAAGAAAATGTAACTATCATGATGCAAATGTATGCCTCTGCCAGGGTAGCAGGATATGCAATGATACTAGCGCGTCATGTAGCAATGATAAGGGCAAGGCCCAACTAGCACGCGGCTCATCCATCAAGCAAGTGGCATGTATGACATGAAGATCAAGTCATGACTAGGTGGATGTTGCATGGCAATATATCTCGAAAAGGCTATGGAAATGCCTTGATAGGTAGGTATGGTGGCTGTTTTGAGGAAGGATATAAGGAGGTTTATGATGACAAAGCGTATCATGCCAAGGGTTTGGATGTACCGGCGAAGGTGGACGCCAACTCTCGGAGTGAGAAGAAGGCAATGCATGGCACTGGAGAGGCTAGCAAAATATGGGAAGGTGGAAGTGTCAACTTTCGAATACTCACATTAGTACGAAGAACTCATGCACTTATTAACAGTAACTCTCAATCTAATCAGGAGGTTCTCAAAGAGACAAGTACCCCGAGGAGGAGTGTATGGGGGTTTGGTTATCCTTGCGCATCCTCGACTCATGGTACGTGAGTGAACTCTAATATTCGAACCCTCCAGAGGTTAGTGATCCATCTAGTAGCTAGAGTTCTCAACAGGGGTTTTGGTTTTCGAAAATCACACAGATTGCCCAAAATACGACATCTATCACTAATAGTCTAAAGCTCTTGACACCATAAGTTCAAACATTACTCTAATCAATATCTCAAAACTATTGCAAGTTACTACTACAAAGAGAATAGCAACTTCAACTACCTACTCTCTAGTCAAGACACAAATCTGAGTGCAACAGGAAAACTCTCTAAACAAGATAAACATGCAACCTATAGAAAATTCAATCTAAGACAAAAGAAAAGCTCTAGAAGAAAACTAAAGCACGTCAACTAAGCAGGGCAACATCTAAGAAAAGAAAAAGAATAACTCACAGTTAAGAAAATAAGCATGCTAATCCTATCAGGAGTTCTAATTCAAGCGGAGCGTGTTTCTCTCCCACAAAAAAGAAAGCTGGGGTCTAACTTGTTATGAACATCAAACAAAGCAAAAACAAACCTAAGAAAAGTAAAGAGCGAGACGCTCCAACAATAGCACATACCGCATTAAGTGATAAAAATATAGTGCAACGAGGGACGAACTGATAATTGTTGATGAAGAAGGGGATGCACGGGGGCATCCCCAAGCTTATACGCTTGAGTCTCCTTGAATATTTGTTGGGGATGCATGGGGGCATCCCCAATCTTGAGCGCTTGATACCCCAGGATCTTCTCTCATCATCTTCCATCGCACACTTGAAAACTCCCTTCGTACACAATTCATCATCCAACTTGCTTGCTCAAGAAGACCTAGGGCTCATTTGAGGAGGCTCATCATTGGAATATACAAGCCAAGTTCTATAGTGTGAAGGGTCCCCACGTAGTTATATGCATGTATGATGATCTCTATGGAGTAAAGGGATAGAGGATGAAGTACTAGTGTGGATCTCTCAAAAGGAATAGTAGTGTGCCCCCTTCTCTCTTTTTATTTCCTTTTTCTCTTTTTTCTATTTTTTGTATTTTTTGGTGGCCTCATGGCTCTTTCTATTTCTCTCATTTGTCCTTTGTGGGATCTTTTGGTTTTTTTTTCTCTATGGGATCTTTTCCTCACTTTAGGGGCAACACTCTATATTTTACAAGAATATAGGAGATATTTCACACTTTACAAGGGTACTCACATAAAGAAAATGTAACTATCATGATGCAAATGTATGCCTCTTCTAGGATAGCAGGATATTCAATGATACTAACGCGTCATGTAGCAATGATTAGGGCAAGGCCCAACTAGCATGTGGCTCATCGATCAAGCAAGTGGCATGTATGACATGAAGATCAAGTCATGAGAAGGTGGATGTTGCATGGAAATATATCCCGGAAAGGCTATGGAAATGCCTTGATAGGTAGGTATGGTGGCTTCTTTTGAGGAA
Source organism: Bromus sterilis (assembly GCA_950022295.1). NCBI lineage: Eukaryota > Viridiplantae > Streptophyta > Magnoliopsida > Poales > Poaceae > Bromus > Bromus sterilis. Next base: position 178,543,798 of record OX465601.1, on the reverse strand, counting down.
GGATATAAGGAGGTTTATGATGACAAAGTGTATCATGCCAAGGGTTTGGATGTACCGGCGAAGGTGGACGCCAACTCTCGGAGTGAGAAGGAGGCAATGCACGGCACAGGAGAGGCTAGCAAAATATGGGAAGGTGGAAGTGTAAACTTTCGAATACTCACATTAGTCCGAAGAACTCATGCACTTAATATCGGTAACTCTCAATCTAATCAGGAGGTTCTCAAAGAGACAAGTACCCCGAGGAGGAGTGTATGGGGGTTTGATTATCCTTGCGCATCCTCGACTCATGGTACGTGAGTATACTCTAATATTCGAACCCTCCAGAGGTTAGTGATCCATCAAGTAGCTAGAGTTCTCAACAGGGGTTTTGGTTTTCAAAAATCACACAGATTGCCCAAAATACGACATCTATCACTAATAGGCTAAATCTCTTGACACCATAAGTTCAAACATTACTCTAATTAATACCTCAAAACTATTGCAAGTTACTACTACAAAGAGAATAGCAACTTAAACTACCTACTCTCTAGTCAAGACACAAAGCTCAGTGCAACAGGCAAACTCTCTAAACAAGATAAATGTGCAACCTATAGAAAATTCAACCTAAGACAGAAGAAAATATCTAGAAGAAAACTAAAGCACTTCAACTAAACAGGGCAGCAGCTAAGAAAAGAAAATGAACAACTCACAGCTATGAAATAAGCATGCACCTCATCGATCAAGCAAGTAGCATGTTTGACATGAAGATCAAGTCATGAGAAGGTGGATGTTGCATAGCAATGTATCTCGGAAAGGCTATGGAAATGCCTTGATAGGTAGGTTTGGTGGCTGTTTTGAGGAAAGATATAAGGAGGTTTATGATGACAGAGCGTATCATGCCAAGGGTTTGGATGTACCGGCGAAGGTGGACGCCAACTCTCGGAGTGAGAAGGAGGCAATGCACGGCAAAGGAGAGGCTAGAAAAATATGGGAAGGTGGAAGTGTCAACTTTCGAATACTCACATTAGTCCAAAGAACTCATGCACTTATTATCAGTAACTCTCAATCTAATCAGGAGGTTCTCAAAGAGACAAGTACCCCGAGGAGGAGTGTATGGGGGTTTGGTTATCCTTGCGCATCCTCGACTCATGGTACTCTAATATTCGAACCCTCCAGAGGTTAGTGATCTATCTAGTAGCTAGAGTTCTCAATAGGGGTTTTGGTTTTCGAAAATCACACGGATTTCCCAAAATACGACATTTATCACTAATAGGCTAAAGTTCTTGACACCATAAGTTCAAACATTACTCTAATCAATACATCAAAACTATTGCAAGTTACTACTACAAAGAGAATAGCACCTTCAACTACCTACTCTCTAGTCAAGACACAAAGCTTAGTGCAACAGGCAAACTCTCTAAACAAGATAAACATGCATTCTATAGAAAATTCAACCGAAGAAAAAATAAAAGCTCTAGAAGAAAACTAAAGCACCTCAACTAAGCAAGGCAGCATCTAAGAAAAGAAAAAGAATAACTCACAGCTAAGAAAATAAGCATGCAAATCCTATCAGGAGTTCTAATTCAAGCGGAGCGTGTTTCTCTCCCACAAAAAAGAAAGCTGGGGTCTAACTTGTTATGAACATCAAACAAAGCAAAAACAAACCTAAATAAAGTAAAGAGCGAGACGCTCCAACAATAGCACATACCGCATGAAGTGATAAAAATATAGTGCAACGAGGGACGAACTGATAATTGTTGATGAAGAAGGGGATGCACGGGGGCATCCCCAAGCTTAGACGCTTGAGTCTCCTTGAATATTTGTTGGGGATGCATGGGGGCATCCCCAATCTTGAGCGCTTGACACCCCAGGATCTTCTTTCATCATCTTCCATCGCACACTTGAAAACTCCCTTCATACACAACTCATCATAAGCTGATTAGAGAGGTTAGGACCCTATTAAAATAATTTTTCCCTTACTGTAAATACAGATATTCTTGAATATATACTGTTTCTCAAGATTTCCAAAAAGTTTTCGCAAAGAAAAGGCAAGCTTAAGGTTTGCAAAAGTGAAGAGAGAGAAAACATGGCAGAATCTGTGAAAAAAAGAACATCAGGTAGTAAAGAATTTTTTAGGGATACTTCTGAAAATCAAATGAAAAAACTCAGAACACACGAAAGTTCCGTGATTGTATAGAGCACGTTGTGTTAAAAATTCAGCTCAAAAAGATAAACTGCTAATTTGCTATGATTTTTCCTGTCACGAGGACAGAATCTGTTTTCTGGACAGCATGTCACAACTTCACTTCCCTTGTCATATGAGGCAATACTTGGCAGAAAGATTGAAAAATAAAGATACAATGATGTTGCTACAGTAGTAACAATCATCAAGACCACTAAAAACAGAAGTAAAAAAATCTTGGGTTGCTTCCCAACAAGCGCTTTCTTTTACGCCTTTAAGCTAGGCATGAAGATTATAAATGATGCTTCTCATAAGAATAAGAATTTTGTAGAAAAAGAGAGCATCAAGAAGAAAATATGAAACACATTTAAGCCTAACCCACTTCCTATGCATAGGCATCTTGTAAGAAAATAAACCAGAGAAGCACAAAGTGACATGCATAGGAAGGTGGAAAAAGAACAACTTCCAAAATTTCAACACGAGGAGAGGAGTTTTAGTAATATGGAAGTTTCTACAACCAAACTTCCCTCTCTCAAAATAATTTTCAGTGGTATCATGAACAACATCAAGAATATAACTATCACATAAATCATGTTGTTCATGACGTACAAGCACACGTGTATAGTTTTCAACACGGTCTTTAGGATTATAAGATAAATGCAACCCATCACCTTGAGCCTTGATAAGAGCATAATTCTCCGGAATATGAGTTGGGGATTTCAAAAGGATAATAGGAAAATCAAGTGTGGGTGCAATAGAAATTTTTTCATGATTAACATGAGGAACTATAGAAAGTTCATCTCCGTAAGCATCATCCATAGTGGCATCACGGCCATAAGCATAGAAGGCATCAACTTCATCAAAAATGGATATTTCAAAAGAATCCATAGGATCATAACACTCATATAAGGTAAGAGTCAAAGAGTTACTCTCATTAGAAGGTAGACATGGATGGCTCCATTCTTCCTCCTTTTGTTCGTCACTCTCCTCCTCTTTTTCATCCAAGGAGCTTTCAGGTTCAGCAATTTCTTCTTCCATAGAGTCCTGCAAATCATTAGTCTCTCTCTTTGGGGGAGAGATTCTCTCAAGATGATCAGTAATATAATAATTTGCATCGTAATTTTCCAAACAATAGTTAAGTATAGCAAGACTCTCAGATTTGTAAGGGGCATCATCAATATTTTTAAGAAGAGAAGTAGTCTCATAAGCACCCTTATAAGCAAAAAATTCTTCTATTTCTTCTGCATCATAAAAATCATAGTTTCTCTTAGCATAAGAAGCTAAGGATTTATTTGGCACTTTTAATGGCCGGAAAACCTGAAATACAAAAACAGCAGAAAACAGGAACTGGCAACTGGGTGCACTGAGTTAATAGGTTAGTCCAAATATGAAAAAAAGTGTATGAAAGTTCAAGCAAAACATGGCAAAGTCACACAAATCATGCATGGAGCAAGCAGAAATTATAGATACATTTTGACGTATCAGCTGCCGAGAAGATTGCGAACGAGCTGGAGGACTTGGAAGGAGAGGAGCGGCGTCAGCAGACTCGCCGAATGCGCGAGCTGTTGGCAACTGCGAAGCAGCAGCACCAAGCGGTGTTGGAAGACCCGGTTGCAGGATGTCGGGAACCGGGGTTAGCGTATGTAATTCCGGTCACAATACAATCACATGGAGAGCCGAGAGCCGTACCCACTTGTCTAAGCAGACAAGGCCAAGCACAGATCACTCTCGGTAAGCATCGAACGTGAGGGGCAACCCATCCAGGCCGGATGATCAACTGAGATGGGTCCTCATCGTCCGCTCACAAGTCTAAATGCTTATGGGTGGTGAATCCCATAATCATAGACAAGTCGCCTAAACCATGTTATCGATTGAATCATAACCCTTACATAAACTTACTCCAGCCCGATCACTTAGTCGGGATCTCGGGCGGGCTTGGTCATAAAACAAAGTATGCCACGTGACAGAGTCACGAGCAATCGCATCGCGATGCCCCAAGCTGCGCACATCTAAGGGCCACTTGGTGTATAAAAGACCGCCGACAAGAACACAACTAAGCTATCGAACCCCACACTAAGACATGCATGTTATAAACATACACGCAACATACATGTCCAGTGTAAACAGCAGGTAATCACAACATGAACTCTACAAACTCATAGTCTTTATAACTTCTGCTAAACAGAGCAGACATAGTAGTTGTATTACAAGAAGAGATCACATGGATGTGATCCAACATTACATCAAACATCAACGGAAGCAAATTATGTCTTAGTAAAGACAAGTTTAACAAATGGCTTAAGAAGCCTGAAAGAAAATACAACGACCCTCCAAAGGGCACAGGCTGCTGCCTGGAACTATACGACATTGGTCCACGTCGAGCTCGAGGTAGAGGCCACCATCAGGGTCAGTGGTCTCGTCTCTAAAACATAGAATAAGCAAACGTGAGTACAAAGTCGTACTCAGCAAGACTTACATAGGAACTATACTACTCATGCACATGTATCAAGGCAAAGGGAGGTGGGGTTTCACTTGCAGAAGTGCCAGCTTTGACTTGGCTAATCCTGAACTACGAGTACCAGAGAGAGGTAAGAACGTACACGAGTCCAAGTAACAGTCTACAACCAATACTCCACTATGGTGCCTTCCTCGACTTCCCCACGAGGAAGCACGCCATAACACTCACACTTATCTTGGTGTGTTTTAGAAGTATCCAGTTCAAGTTATCTATGATCCCGTAAAGGTCTCCAAGTAGTCCATCACCGCGGACACGGCTATTCGAATAGTTCATTAACCCTGCAGGGGTGTACTGCTACACACACGCCTCATCATTTACCGCCTGGGGATGGACCCTTCAAATGAGTACCGGCGAGGATGCTGCCACGACACTTCACTCACGGCACCATCTCTAGTCCTAGGGAGTCGCCTATTTGAGTTGGGACCACAATCGGAATCCGGCCGATTGTTCCGATGCGGACTCAAACATTGTGTGACCGCCATCAAGCTCAACTCGATCATGATCACTTGATTCAACGTGCCCACAACCTACGCCAACCACTTACCTTGGTTCCACCTGCTTGAGATCGTTAAAGGGCGAACTACTTGCGACTCCTGGACAGGTCCGGGGTGAGGTACTAGGCCAAGAGGGGTCAGTGAGCCCAATGTGTGGTCGTACTCTTAGTCTTGGATAACAACACAAGAACTCGGGCCTAAGGCAGTGTTCAACGAGACAACCCACTGTGTACTCCTACACAGCCTCTCATCGTTCACCTTTGTTTAGGGTAGATTCACCAACACGTTACCACCATCATTCACATGATCACTACCATCCCGACTCACATCAAAGTAGCCTCAGGTAACAACTCTAAGCATGCAATAAGCTGTAACAGTTGCAGGGGCCACATGATATCAACCAACTCCTACATCTGCTAGGATTGTGGTTTGCTTACTACTGTGACAAAATGATAGGTCATGCAAAGGAATGGGTTCAACTAGCGGTAGAACGTATCATGGTGACATCCTAAACATGCATTTGCGAGAATGAGAGGGAACTGAGATTTTATAGACATGATCAAAGAGGGGGCTGCTTGCCTTGCTGACGATCACGAGGTACTAGCCTTCTGACGTGAGGTTGAACTCGTCTCCGAGATCAACTCTACAGAGAAGAAGCAATCACCGAAGCACTGGAAGTAAAGCACAATCAATATAATACAATGCACATTCAATATGCAAAACATAGCATGGCAATGTGCTGATGTGACCTATGTTTGGATTGCCACATTTTAATTGAAGTTGATTTGAAAAGTGAATTCAAATTCAAACTCCAAATGTTACTTAAATTTGGTCAACTTGCATTTGCTAATGTTTGTTCATTGGAAACCAAATGTTCATGTGTGTGAAATGCTTCTGAAGTACAAGTGATGTGTGGTGCATTTCAAAGTTTGAAGTTGGAATAGCAATTGAATTGATTTTGAATTAAATCCAATTAAATCAAATAGCAAAAGCTACTGATCCCTTTTTAAGATCAACTCCAACATAGCTGAAAGTTGGACATTTGGATAGAGGATTTTCTCCTGATAATTTTTCATATATTATATGTTAAATTTGGAGTTAAAATGAATTTTCTATGATTTTTCAAAGTTTCAGCCATTTTCTGGAATTTTACTAAAATAATTAAATGATTGAATCTTTACTGCGTCATCACTAGGTCATGCTGACGCCAGGGTTTGACCAGTCAACTGACAGGGCGGCCCCACCTGTCAGCCTCAGTGGTTTAAGCCAGGGGTTAATTTGCTCTGTTAGATTAAAACGTTGATTAGTTTAAGGCCTAGGGCCCACAGTCAGAGAGAGAGGGGGGGGGGGGATTAGAGGGGGGGTTTAGTCCCTAACTAAACTAACCGGCCGGCGGCTAACCGGCGGCAGCCACAGGACGCGGCGGCGCTCGTCGGACTTGGGCTGCAGTCCACGGGGAGGGAAACGGAGGGCACCAGCGCGTAGCTCTCGTCGTCGTGCGTCTGCTGGTGCTAGGCGGGCTTCAAGGGGGCGCTCGGGTCCACGGCTACGTCGACGGGAGGCGGTGGCCGGAGTTCCTGGTCATGGCGGACTACGACAGAGGGCACGGGAGCGAAGCGCAGATTGGGGGAAATGGAGCTGGGAGCTCACCAGAGACGATGGAGAGGACGAAGGGGGCGGGGGAAGCAGCACGGCGTCGAATTTGACTTGGAGGTCGTCGGCGGCCGGCGGCAAAATCTCGAGGCTGGCGTCGTCTCCAGCACGGCTTGAGCTCGATTGGCACTGCAGCTAGACGGAGGCGAGGGCGCTGAAGCTCCTGGACATCTCGGTTCGACGGAAGGGAGCCGGTGGCTACGCGGGCGCACGGTGGCCGCTCCGGCTGGGGCTCGGATCGCGCGGAACAAACGAGAGAGAGAGGGAGACGAACTGGGAGAGGGGAAGAAGGAGATGGGCGGCTTCCAGGCGCGTCCAGCGGCGAGGATAAGCACGGGGGGGGGGGGGGGGGCAAGCAGGAGGTGGCGCCGAGGCGTGCACGCCTCTGCCGTCGGTGGCGTCCTCCTGGCAGGAGGTAGAAGACGCCCCTGCCCTCCCTTGTGGGCTGGGCCAGGTGGGCCGACGCCCTGAGCGAGGGGTAAGTCTTTTCCTTCTGTTTTCTTATTTTTCTTTCTGTTCTTTGTTTTTCCCATTTAAAATAAATAGTTAGGGCATTTATAAAAACCCCCAAACAATTTTATAAAACCTAGGTGACTATATAGAAGTCAACCCCAAGTTTTGGGAATTTTTGAAATTCAATTTATTTGAATTTCAATTCAAATAGGCAATTGATTTAATTTCCAAGCCACTATTTGAATTATTGAAAAATCTATGAGCATGGGTTTAATCCCAAATCACTTTTAAAATGATCAGACTCATTTTTAGGATTGTTCAATACATCCAAAAGAATTTTGGAAAAAGATTTATTTCTGGCCTTTTATTTAAATTCATTTAGGGCTTTTCTTTTCCCCATTTCCTTTTCTTTTGCAATTTTTTTCAAGATGTAAAAAAATGCAAGCTAGGTTAAACACAAACCTACTTTGGGGTTCTGACACAGGACCTGAAGCATCAAGAAGGACCGCGAGGCCGGTTCCGGAAGCCAACCAGCGGCCGCATGTGTCGCGGCAAAACAGGCAGCAGGGACAAACTCGGCGTGAGAGCAGGGCCAAGAGCAATCGGGGTCCCCCGATCATGAACAGAAGAGTAGAGGAGCCGGCTGTTAGCAGCAGGCGCAATGACCCACCCCGTCAACTGGAAGCAAGACCAGTAATGAGCAATCGGCTCGGTGCTCGTCATATCAGCGAGAATGATGCCAGGCATCACATTGAGCTGCTGGAAAGAGATGCGCAGCAAGAGGAGGAGGGATCAGCCGGCCCAGCGTGTTTCGGACACCGCATTCGGACCGAGCAGTTCCCAAAGGGTTCACCTTGCCCAGAGACACCCCAAGTACAACGGCTCCGTTAAGCCAGAGGACTGCCTGACAGATTACATGACCGCAGTCGGCATTGCCGGCGGCAGTCGGCGTGTAGCTGTACGCTATGCTCCTCTGATGCTGCAGGGGTCAGCTCGGACTTGGCTGAACAGTTTTCCCAGCAAAAACATCAATTGCTGGGAGGATTTCTCGGAAGCTTTCGTTCGCAACTTCACCGACACATATGATCGGCCACACCTCCCTGGGCAGCTCGCCCTCTGCGTGCAAGGCAAGGACGAGCCACTCCGAGAGTATTTAGCTCGGTGGATCAAGTTGAAGAACTCTTGTGAAGGAGTCCATGAGATACATGCCATCCAGTATTTCACTGACGGATGTTTGGCAGGGTCAATGCTGAAGCACAAGTTGCTCCGCAAAGATTTTTCGTCGTTGGCCGAGCTCATGAAAGTCGCCAATGCGTTTATGTCTCTGACTCTGCGATGCGCGAGCCCATTCAGCTTGGCGTCGGCGGTGTCGTTCAGACACAAGGGGATGCGCAGGCGGCAGAGCCAGGAAACCAAGGGCTCAGTCAGCGAGAGCGCAGAGAAAACAATCGGAACAACAACAACAACCAGCAAAATAGTGGAAAGAGGAAGGATGAACAGCTAGACGCTCAGTATGGCAGTCGACAGGTGGCTGCTGTTCAGGACCAAGAGGAACAAGGGGCTGCAGGAGGTAGTCGGAAGATGAAGCCGAATGCAAAGCCGCAGTGGCTAATGAAGCCCAAGTACACATTCGAGGACATGCTGGACCAGCCGTGCAAAATGCACAGCAGTCCGGGCAAGCCAGCGACACATACCACTCGGCAGTGTGACTTTGTCAAGCGCATCGCGAAGGGAGAAGCATTACCACCTCCACCCCCACCACCACCCCAGAACAGAGAACCGCCTCAGGCGCAGAACCAGTTTTCGCGGCAAGATGCCGCATACATGATCTTTACCAGTGAATCAAGTGACAAGGGCAGTCGGAGAGCTCGAGCTCAGGAGGTTAATGACACCATGCCACCGATTCCCCAGTACATGCATTGGTCGGATTGCAAGATTACCTAGGGCAGGGAGGATCAACCAAGTGTCATGCCGAATCCGGGCACCTATCCGCTCGTGGTGGATGCCCTGTTTGCAGCTCCCAAGTTTTCATGTCTGTTTTCCCGAGTGCTCATTGATCCAGGGAGCACAATCAACATTCTGTACAGAGATATGATGGTCAAGTTGGGTCTCACGGAGAGAGATCTGGAGCGCAGTCGGACGACTTTCCATGGGATTGTCCCTGGTCTGTCATGCACCCCTATGGGTCGCATTCGGCTGGATGTGATATTTGGCACCGAGGAGAACTTCAGGAGAGAGCCGATCCGGTTCGAGGTCGCCGACCTCAGCAGCCCATACCATGCCCTCTTGGGATTGCCCGCAATCGCCAAGTTTATGCTCAACGCATATGAACCCTACCTGAAGATGAAGCTCCCAGGGCCCAATTGCATCATTACCGTCACCGGGGACTTCAGGAAGTCCCTCGAGTGCTCGTCAGCTGGTGCAAATTTGGCCGATTCCTTGGTGGTCGCCGAAGAGAAGCGTCAGCTCGACAAGGTGGTAGCAATGGCTCAGGCTCAAAGCAAGGTTCCCCTTCCAGTCGGCCCAGCCAAGAGAGCAGATGAAGAGACCGCTTTTCAGTCGGCCAAGGACAGCAAGAAGTTTGCTCTAGATCCCTCCGACCCAACCAAGTTTGTTGTGGTCGGAGCTGGACTTAGCAACAAATAGGAAAGAGAGCTCGTCGAGTTCCTCCGTGAGAACCGGGACATCTTTGCATGGTCTCCACAAGACATGCCTGGAGTGCCGAGGGAACTCGCCGAGCACAAGCTCCACATTCGTCCAGGTTCCAAACCGGTCAAGCAACCCCTTCGACGTTTTTCTGAAGACAAGAGAAGAGCAATCAGCGAAGAAGTCGCCAAGCTCAAAGCTGCAGGCTTCATCATGGAGGTGTTCTACCCCGAGTGGTTGGCAAACCCAGTCATCATGATGAAGAAGAACAAGACCTGGCGCATGTGTATCGATTACACTTGCCTGAACAAGGCATGCCCCAAGGATCCGTTTGCTCTGCCCCGTATAGATCAAGTCATTGACTCTACGGCCGGTGGCGAGCTTTTGTCATTTCTGGATGCCACTGCTGGCCATCACCAGATCAAACTTGCTGTGAAAGATCAAATAAAAACTGCCTTTATAACCCCTTTGGGGCTTATTGCTATATCACCATGCCTTTCGGTCTGAAGAATGGGGGTGCTACCTATCAGCGCACTATCCAGCGATGCACGCATTCTCAGCTCGGCAGAAACTTGCATGTGTATGTAGATGATCTGGTAGTGAAAACGGTCAAACGAGTCACACTCCTGGACGACCTCAAGGAGACATTCTGTCGGGACCCGGGGTTAGCGTATGCAAGCCTCGCTACAACACAATCATATGGAGAGCCGAGAACCGTACCCACTTGTCTAAGCAGACAAGGCCAAGCACAGAACGTTCTCGGAAAGCATCGAACGTGAGGGGCATCCCATCCAGGCGGATGATCAACTGAAATGGGTCCTCATTGTCCGCACACAAGTCTAAATGATATGGGTGATGAACTCCCATACTCATAGACAAGTCGCCTCATACATACTATCGATTGTATTATAACCCTTACATAGACTTACTCCAGCCCGATCACTTAGTCGGGGTCTAGGGCGGGCTCGATCATACATCAAAGTGTGCACGAGATAGAGTCTCGAACAATCGCATCGCGATGCCCCAAGCTGCGCACATCTAAGGGCCACTTGGTGTATAAAAGACCGCCAGCCAGATCACAACTAAGGTCTCGAAAACCCATACAAAGACATGCATGTTATAAACATACACGCATCACACATGCCTTGTATGAACAGCAGGTATCATTGCAATTCTCTACAAAGTATACATCTTTATTAATAACTCTTACAGAGTGCACACAGAGATCACAATGCATGTGATCCAACATTACAACAAACAAGCGGAAGCAAAGTAGGTCTGAGTACAGACAAGTTTAACAAATGGCTTAGAGAAGCCTTATCTAAAAACAAGCCCTCCACGAGGGAACCAGTCGTCTGACTGGGACTACACTAGCTTGGTCTTGGTCTGAGTCTTCATTCTTCGAGCTTCGGTTATAAGCCAACATCGGGGTCGGTGGTTTCATCTAAAACATAGATTAAGCAAACGTGAGTACAAAATCGTACTCAACAAGACTTACATAGGAGCTATACTACTCATGCATATGTATCAAGGTAAAGGGAGCTGGAGTTTCACTTGCAGAAGTGCCAGCTTTGACTTGGCTAGTCCTGAACTACGAGTACCAGACTTGAGGTAAGAAGCGTACACGAGTCCACTACGTCTCTTCAACCAATTACACCACTATGGCTACTTCCTCGACTTCCCCACGAGAAGCACACCATAGCACTCACGCTTATCTTGGTGTATTTTAGAAGTATCCAGTTCAAGTTGTCTAATAATCGAGCACAGCTCTCCAAGAAGTCCTTAACCGCGGACGCGGCTATTCGAATAGTTTTGTTAACCCTGCAGGGGTGTACCGCTACACACACGTGTCATCAGTTACCGCCTTTTGCATGTCACCGTTCAAGAGGTGACAGCGAGGATGCCACCACAACACTTCGCCCACAGCTCCGTTCTAGTCCAGAGAGTCGCTTATCTGAGGGGGATTCGTATGGAAGTCCGGCCGAGGTTCCAGTACAGCCTCAAACGATGTGTGCAGGGTCCCAAGCCGGTCTTGAAAAGCCGTTCATCCACTACGCAGACCGTGCCACAGCCCTACCAGAACTCTGAACTACTGCGACTCTTGGGGTTCGAACGGGGTGAGGTACTAGGATGAGAGGGGTCAGTGAGACCAATGTGTGGTTGTATTCTTCTTCTTGGATCACTACACAAGAACTCGGGCTTAGGGCGGTGTTCAACGAGACAACCCACTGTGTACTCCTACACAGCCTCTCACCGTTCACCTTGTATTAGGGTAGATTCACCAACACGTTTCACTTTCATCAACACCATGTTTATCATCATCCCGACTCACATCATAAGCAACCTCATTGTACCACTAAGCATGCAATAAGCAGTAACAGTTGCAGGGGTCACATGATATCAACCAACTCCTACATCTGCTAGGATTGTGGCTTGCTTGCTACTGTGACAAGATGATAGGTCATGCAAAGGATATGGGTTCAACTATACGGTAGAAACGTTATCATGGTGATCATCCTAAACAATGCATAAGCGAGACATGAGAGGGAATTGGGATTTTATCGACATGATCAATGGGGGTTTGCTTGCCTTGCTGACGAGGTTCGGGTTCTGGGTCTTCAGCGAAGGGGGTGACCTCGAGTTCCGGCTCCACTTCTATCAGCAACATGACAATTATAGGATCAACATAATGTACAATGCACAATCACATGGATAAGATTGCAATGGTGATGTTCAAGGTACTGATGTGTTGAGCATTCCATTTAAAAGGAGTATATTGCATTTGGAATGCAAATTCAAACTCCATTTGATTTATCGATGAATTTCAGATGCATTTGAATGCATGAAAGTTCACTTGAAAAGTTTGATCATGAAGTGATGTGGTATAGTTGAAGTAATGTCTCTGATGTGTGGATGAATCCGTTGGAATCAAGGGTGTTGCAAAAACATCTGCAAAATCACTCCAAATTTGAATTTGAAAAGGATCCATATGCATGTTTGCTACTGTTCACCCATTTTAAAATGGTCAAATATGAAAAAAAATTGCATATTCAGAATCCTTGTATTTTTCTAATAATTTTAGACATATTATTTTCTATATTTGGAGTTAGGATGAATTAATTATGAATTTCCAAAGTTTATTGCATTTTCTGGAATTTCTCTGATTTATTAATTAACTGGAAAAATCATTTATGGCGTCATGCTGACATCAGCATGACGTGGGGGGGGGGCTTCTGGCCAGTGGGGCCCTCCTGTCATCCACTCGGTGTTAAAACCCGGTTAGTTTTAAACTAACAGTGTGATTAGGGGGTCAGGGGGCCCACTGTCAGTGTGTTTAGGGGGGGTTAAGGGGGTGCTTAAGGCCTAAACGGCCGGCGGTTAGCCGCCGGTGCCACTGGGCACGGCGGAGGGCTCGCCGGAGCTCGCTTCCGACCTCTTCTTGGCACGGGGAGGCCATTGGGAGGTGCCCCGTGCACGCCCACATACCGTAGAGCACGAGGGGGTCACGGGGGAGCTCCACGGCGACGACAGCTTCAACGGAGGCGGCGGCCGGAGACGGAGCACGACGGCGATGGTGATTTCGGGCACCAAAACGCGCGCTGGGAGAGGGGAAAGAAGCAGGGGCTCACCCTGAACTTACTGGTGAGGACGGCGTGGATGGGGAAGGCGCGGTGGCGACGTAATCAACGGCGAGCTCCCGCGGCTCCGACGAGATGGCGACGGCGATTCCGGTGGCTGCAGGGGCTCCGGCCTCGATTCCCTTTGCACGGTGATGAAGACGAAGGTGTGGAGCTCGATGGACAAGGAGGTCTGGGCTATCTCTACCGGTGGCCGCGTCGGGCACGACGGCGTGCTCCGGTAGGCGCTCGGGATTTCGTCGCCGGAGGGGAGAGAGAGGGCTGGGGTGAGCTGGAGGTGCGGGGGGGGGGGGGGGGGTTCTGCGGAGATGCGTGGCGCAAGCGAGAGGGAGGGGGAGGCCTAGAAGGGCCAGGGCGTCGCCGTGGCGTCGTCGCCGCGCTCCCAGCTCCAGCGAGCAGCTTGGAGGGGCGGGGGTAGAAGACGACAAGCCCGCTGGTGGGCTGGGCCGAGGCGACAGGAGGTGGGCCTCGCCTGAGGGCGACATGTAAGTGCCTTCCCTTCTGTGTTTTTCCTTTTTCTTTTTATTTATTTCTGCTTCTGTTGTTTGCCTAGCTAATAAAATAGCTAGGTATTTTTATAAATGCCATAATTTTTTATATGGCCTCACAAAATATAGAGCTAGCCACTTATAAAATTTGGCACTTTTTAAAATTCAAAACATTTGAATTTTAAATCAAATAGGGTATTTATCTAATTTCCAAGCCATTATTTGAAAATTAGAAAATTCCATGAGCATGGGATTGCTCCCAAACCATTTTTAAAATGATCAGCACCATTTATAGGAATTTTCCAAATGTTCAAATGATTTTTGGAAAAAGAATTTTATCTGGCCATTTGATTTAATTTCTCTGGGCTTTTCTTTTCCCCAATTTTTGAATTGCAATTTGAATATTTGGCATGATGCAAAGTAGCACTTGATCCTAGCACATACCTAACTTGGGGTTGTGACACATTCTCCAATCTGCGCACCTACCAGATCAAGCTGAATCCAGTGAAGTGTGTATTCGGTGTTCCAGCCGGCAAACTCTTGGGATTTCTCGTTTCTGAGAGAGGAATCGAATGCAATCCCGAGAAGATAGCCGCAATCGAACGGATGGACCAGCCCAAGAATCTGAAGCAAGTGTAGAAATTCACCGGTTGCTTGGCATAACTCAGCCGATTTCTCAGTCGGCTGCGAGAAAAAGCAATCCCATTGTATCAGCTAATGAAGAAGACAGAGAAGTTCACATGGACTCCGCGGGCAGATGAGGCATTCAAAGAACTGAAGCGCATGCTCTCCACCGCTCCGATTCTGGCCGCTCTGATTGAGAAGGATCCGATGATGTTATATATCGCGGCGACCAATCAGGTGATCAGTGCAGTGATGGTGGTAGAGCGTCCTAAGAAGGACAAAGAGCAACAGATTCAACGGCCAGTATATTACATCAGCGAGGTGCTCTCAATATCCAAGAAAAATTATCCTCATTACTAGAAAATGTGCTATGGAGTTTACATGGCGGCCAAAAGATTGAAGCCCTATTTCCAAGCTCATCCGATTATAGTGGCCAGCTCGGCTCCACTAGCTGATATCATCGGGAGCAGAGATGCAACCGGCAGAGTAGCCAAGTGGGCAATTGAGATCGCCTCTCACGGCATCCAGTATGAGCCAAGAACAACAATCAAATCCCAAGCATTGGCCGATTTCCTCATGGACTGGGCTGAAACTCAATATACGCCACCCGCTCCAAGTTCGGACCATTGGAGGATGCACTTTGATGGATCCAAGATGAAGAATGGCCTAGGGGCTGGCATCGTCCTCACATCACCAAAAGGAGACCGATTGCATTATGTGCTGTAAATCCACTTCGCAGCGTCAAACAATGTTGCCGAGTATGAGGCCCTTGTGCATGGCATCAAGCTGGCCAAGGAGATCGGCATTCGGAACATAGAGTGTTTTGGCGACTCCGACCTGATGGTACAGCAGTAAACAGGCAATTGGGATGCAAAGGATGCAAACATGGCAAGCTATCGGTTCTTATTGCAGCAGCTCAGCGGGTATTGGAAGGCTGTGAATTTAATCATGTGCCTAGAGCAAACAACGAAGCAGCAGATGCCCTTTCCAAGCTCGGCTCAACCAGGAAAACTATTCCACCTGGGGTATCACTGGAGCACATCAAGATGCCTTCCATCACACCTTCGCCAGAATCCGAATCCATTTTCATATCAGAAACCGACCAGGAGGCTTCGAAGAAAGCAAAGTTGGTCCAGCCGATGAAGATCCCAACTCTGAAGAAGCAACCGAACGCCCAAGGGGCTGCGGCCAGAACTAGGGTCTGCCGATTGCAGTCCAGGGGCTGCCGATTGCAGCAAAAAGAAGAAATCCAAGGCCCCTGGACTACCCCTGGACTGCAATCGGCAGCCCCACCCTAGGCCGTAGGAGGCCTCCTGGCTGCCCTGTGGCCCCACTCAGTGCCCTCTTTGGCCTATATTTAGCCCCCGTGACGGAAACACCTAATATCGATATGCTATTCCCGTTCTCCTCTCTGTACCGGCGCCGCCGCAGTTTCAAGATCGGGGCTACCATGAGAAGCTGCCCGGCACCCTGCCAGAAGGAGGAATCCCCTCCGGGAGACCATCCATCACCATGGACGCCTCCCGGATGTCTTGTGAGTAGTCCCCCTTGGACCATGGGTCCATGACCAGTAGCTATGTGATGTTCTCCTCCCCTCGTTGTGCTTCCACTTTCGAGACCTCGTGAGCTGCCTCACATGATCGAGGAACCTATGTAATTTTCTGTGTCGCTATGCTGAGTTTGCTGGAATCTGATGGATTAAGAGATTATGTTCAGATTGTGATGAGTAATATATTTGGTTCTCTTTTATATTTATGTTCTTTAGTAAATTCTTGCATGTTCTCCGTTGCCGTATTTTACTTTGGCCAAGTGATTTGTTGCAACTCCAAGAGGGAGCGTTATGCTTGATTGTGGGTTCATCCCCCTCATGTCTAGCTTGAGTGACAGAAACATGAGACTAGGGGATGTGCTGTTGCCACCAGGGATAAAACAACGGTTCTTGTACTTGCGGGTGCAAGGATTGTTTACTTTAAGCATAGTTCTTTTAATGCAGTTGTCTGTTGCTTTGAGTTTACACTTTGGGTGGGATTCGCAACTTAATACCAGCGAGATGTTCTGGATAGATATCTCAAGGTGGATGATTCATAGTAGATGCAGATGGATTTCGGTCTACTTACCTTGGCGTACTGCCCATTGCTTTTGAGCCTCTTCCTTTCTTTTGTAGCATAGTTAGCATTGCGGTGCGTTTATAATTCTGTCAATTGCTCAGCTATGATTTGTTTACCTCGCTAGCACTTTTATCGTCTTTTGGGAGAGAGACATCACTAGTGAACGTCATGGGACGCCGGTCCATATATTTCCACCATTGTTTACATCTTTAATTTACTTTCAGTTGCCACTATCATTATCTCTTGCGTTGATACTTTGTAAACAGCAAGGCCGGAGGAATTAACAACTCCTCTGTACTCATTGGGAGCAAAGTTATTTGTTGTGTGTGCAGGTCCAAGCAAAGTTAGCAACCTCGGCACCACTGTTCACTTTACCACCTTCTTGTCTCTCTGCGAGTCCTACGGGAGACAAACCATATCCTCCACATAGGGGAAATCTGCTGGTACGCTACATCTTACCTTCCACTTGGGGTAACCAACGAGAAGTGAGAGAACTATCTTCCTCACCGTATCAAGCAATTTCTGGCGCCATTGCCGGGGACTCCGAGTGATAAGATAGGGGAGTTGCCCACTACCTTTTACCTTTGCTTTTTAGTCTTGTTTGTTTACTTTCTAGTTTTTGCTTTTGCTTTTGTGTCTTTATGAAAAACCACAAAAATAGTTGCTACCTTTTGCCTTTGTATTGCTTTGCCTAGTGGTGCTATCCTCACCATGGGTGCTGAACCACCCAAATATGGTAGGATGGACTTGTTTCGCATGTTTCACTTGGATCATTTTCGATCAATTTGTGCTCGCGCTAAAAACCCAACCGACTTGGTTGAGGGAAAATCATTGGATGAGCATGCTCATTATACGCTGCACCGCCTATTTCAGAAAGGGAAACACTTATGGGATCAAATACATGTTTCTTATTTCTATGCTAAACTTTTGTGCTACAATTATGATTTGACTTGCTGTTCTAATATAGATCATAAACATCTCCCTTTCCAGTGTGAGTTCAATGAAAATGAGATCTTATCTTATTATGCTAAAGGTGTTTATGATTACTTTGATGTTGAAAAGATTGAAGAGTTTGTTGCTTTTAAAGGTGCTTATGAGATTGCTTCTTTGATTGAAAGGTATCACGATACTATTCACCAGTCCGAAAACTTTGCAGTTCTTGCTTATTGCTTCAAGAATTATACTTCCAATACTTATATTGAGGATTTTAAAAATAAAATGTTTGCTTCCCAAGAAGAGGCTAATGATTTCTTTGATGAGGAATTCCATGATTCCGAGGACTCACTTGATACATCCCTTTCTGAAGAATTTGATACTTGCTTCGTTGATGGCCATGATGCCAATATGGATGATGCTTACGGAGATGAACTTGCTATAGTTCCTCATTTTAAGTATGAAATTTTTTCTATTGCACCCACTCTTGATTGTCCTATTATCTTTTTGAAATCTCCAACTCATATTCCGGAGAAAATTGCTCTTATCAAGGCTCAATGTGATGGGTTGCATTTATCTTATAATCCTAAAGACCGTGCTAAAAACTATACACGTGTGCTTGTAGGTCATGAACAACATGATTTATGTGATAGTTATATTCTTGATGTCGTTCATGATACTACTGAAAATTATTTCGAGAGAGGGAAGTTTGGTTGTAGAAACTTCCATATTACTAAAACACCTCTCTTCATGTTGAAAGTTTTGAAGTTGTTCTTTTTCAACCTTCCTATTCATGTCACTTTGTGCTTCTTTGATTTATTCTTACAAGATGCCTATGCATAGGAAGTGGGTTAGGCTTAAATGTGTTTCATATTTGCTTCTTGATGCTCTCTTTTGCTTCAAAATTCTTATTCTTATGAGAAGCATCATTTATAATCTTTATGCCTAGCTTAAAGGCATAAAAGAAAGCTCTTGTTGGGAGGCAACCCAAGATTTTTTTACTTCTGTTATTAGTGGTCTTGATAATTGTTACTACTGTAGCAACATCATTGTATCTTCATTTTCAAGCCGTGTGCCAAGTATAGCCTCATATGACAAGGGAAGTGAAAGTTGTGACATGCTGTCCAGAAAACAGATTCTGTCCTCGTGACGGGAAAACTCATAGAAAATTACCAGTTCATCTTTTTGAGCTGAATTTTTTACACAGGGTGCTCTATACAATTACAGAACTTTCGTATGTTCTGACTTTTTTGATTTGAGTTGCAGAAGTATCCCTAAAAAATTCTTTACTACCTGCTGTTCTGTTTTTCACAGATTCTGCCACGTTTTATCTCTCTTTACTTTTTCAAACCTTAAGCTTGCTTTTTCTTTGCAAAAACAGTTTGGAAATCTTGATAAACATTAGATCTTCAAGAATATCTTAATTTCCAGTAAGGGAAAAATTATTTTAATAGGGTACTAACCTCTCTAATCAGCTTATGATGAGTTGTGTATGAAGGGAGTTTTCAAGTGTGCGATGGAAGATGATGAAAGAAGATCCTGGAGTGTCAAGCGCTCAAGCTTGGGGATGCCCCCATGCATCCCCAAAAAATATTCAAGATGACTCAAGCGTCTAAGCTTGGGTATGCCCCTGTGCATCCCCTTCTTCATCAACAATTATCAGTTCGTCCCTCGTTGCACTATATTTTTCTCACTTTATGCGTTATGTGCTATGCTTGGAGCATCTCGCTCTTTACTTTTCTTAGGTTTGTTTTTGCTTTGTTTGCTGTTCATAACAAGTTAGACCCCAGCTTTCTTTTGTGTGGGAGAGAAACACGTTCCTCTTTAATTAGAACTTCTCATAGGATTTGCATGCTTATTTTCTTAGCTGTGAGTTGTTAATTTTCTTTTCTTAGCTGCTGCCCTGTTTAGTTAAAGTGCTTTAGTTTTCTTCTAGAGCTTTTCTTCTGTCTTCGGTTGAATTTTCAATAGGTTGCACATTTATCTTGTTTAGAGAGTTTGCATGTTGCACTGAGCTTTGTGTCTTGACAAGAGAGTAGGTAGTTTAAGTTGCAATTCTCTTTGTAGTAGTAACTTGCAATAGTTTTGAGGTATTGATTAGAGTAATGTTTGAACTTATGGTGTCAAGAGATTTAGCCTATTAGTGATAGTGTCGTATTTTTGGCAATCTGTGTGATTTTTGAAAACCAAAACCCCTGTTGAGAACTCTAGCTACTTGATGGATCACTAACCTCTGGAGGGTTCAAATATTAGAGTATACTCACGTACCATGAGTCGAGGATGCGCAAGGATAATCAAACCCCCATACACTCCTCCTCGGGGTACTTGTCTCTTTGAGAAACTCCTGATTAGATTGAGAGTTATCGATATTAAGTGCATGAGTTCTTCAGACTAATGTGAGTATTCGAAAGTTTACACTTCCACCTACCCATATTTTGCTAGCCTCTCCTGTGCCGTGCATTGCCTCCTTCTCACTCCGAGAGTTGGCGTCCACCTTCGCCGGTACATCCAAACCCTTGGCATGATACACTCTGTCATCATAAACCTCCTTATATCCTTCCTCAAAGAAGCCACCATACCTACCTATCAAGGCATTTCCATAGCCTTTCCGAGATATATTTCCATGCAACATCCACCTTCTCATGGCTTGATCTTCATGTCATACATGCCACTTGCTTGATCGATGAGCCACATGCTAGTTGGGCCTTGCCCTAATCATTGCTACATGACGCGCTAGTAGCATTGCATATCCTTCTATCCTGGCAGAGGCATACATTTGCATCATGATAGTTACATTTTCTTTATGTGAGTACCCTTGTACAGTGTGAAAGATCTCCTATATTCTTGTAAAATATAGAGTGTTGCCCCTAAAGTGAGGAAAAGATCCCAAAGAGGACAAAATCAAAAGATCCCAAAGAGGACAAATGAGAGAAATAGAAAGAGCCATTGAAGCCACCAAAAAAATACAAAAAATAGAAAAAGAAAATAAAAAGAGAGAAGGGGGCACACTACTATTCCTTTTGAGAGATACACACTAGTACTTCATCCTCTATCCCTTGTGTTCCATAGAGATCATCATACATGCATATAGCTATGTGGGGACCCTTCACACTATAGAACTTGGCTTGTATATTCCAATGATGAGACTCCTCAAATGAGCTCTAGGTCTTCTTGAGCAAGCAAGTTGGATGCACCCCCACTAGTTACCATGGAGAGATTTTAGCTCACATGTGCATCCGTTGCATGGCAATCCCTACTCCTCACATCATATCTATCATATGGCATTCTCTCGCCTATGGTTGTCCTCATTGATGTGAGCCTTTCACACCTTTTTTGTCTTCCTCCTCCACCTTCTTTCTGTTTCGCCTTTTAGGTGTCAACTTTCTTGCTCACGCTCATCCATTGCATGAGTGCTCAAAATATCGAAAGGGAGTGGATCAGTTTGACTTGTACCTGGCTAGTGGTCTGGGGACGAGTCAAGATAAGAATCCAAAGGAGACTAAGTGTGAAACTTTAGTAGATAGTAGTTCTCAACAACTATTTTCTTTTTTTATCTCGTATTCCCATATCCCCCTTATTGCACGCAAACACCATTTGGAGACATTCGAGTCACGGACAGTGAGAGCTCTTGCACTC
This sequence comes from Bromus sterilis, assembly GCA_950022295.1. Lineage (NCBI taxonomy): Eukaryota > Viridiplantae > Streptophyta > Magnoliopsida > Poales > Poaceae > Bromus > Bromus sterilis. The sequence goes on along the minus strand of OX465601.1, from coordinate 178,522,446 downwards.
TTTGTTCTTTTGTTACTTGTGTCAATGCTAATATAGACTCTTGCTTGTTAAGACTTGAATTGAATTGCATGCTTTGATTGATTTACTTAAAAGTCCTTATATGGTTGTGTGGCATCTCGCCACAGAAATTATGCTTGTTATCATTTCCCTACTCAAGGACGAGCAGGAATTAAGCTTGGGGATGTTGATACGTCCCAAACGTATCTATAATTTCTGCTTGCTCCATGCATGATTTGTGTGACTTTGCCATGTTTTGCTTGAACTTTCATACACTTTTTATAATATTTGGACTAACCTATTAACTCAGTGCACTCAGTTCCTGTTTTCTGCTGTTTTTGTATTTCAGGTTTTCGTCCATTAAAAGTGCCAAATAAATCCTGGAAAAATTATATAAAAAATCACATGGCCCCACCCTAGGCCGCGCCAGGAGGCCTCCTGGCTGCCCTGTGGCCCCTATCGGTGCCCCCTTTGGCCTATATTTAGCCCCCGTGACGGAAACCCCTAATATCGATCTTCTATTCCCGATCTCCTCTCTGTAGCGCTGCCTCCGCCATTTCAAGATCGGGGCTGCCAGGAGAAGCTGCCCCGACACCCTGCCGGAAGGAGGAATCCCCTCCGGGAGAGCATCCATCACCATGGACGCCTCCCGGATGTCTTGTGAGTAGTCCCCCTTGGACCATGTGTAACAACCATGAGCAATAAATAGAAATCATCATGAGGTTGTACTTTGTCTGTTGACTTTGTAACTTGGCAAGACGCTAAAGATTATAATTTCATGTGATGATTTATTTTCCCAACAAGATTTGAGTTCATTTGATTTGCTTTCAAATTCAAACAAAGTGGTTCAAGAAGGGTGGTTGAGGATTTTTTCTTTGTTGCATCCATGCTCCCCTTGACCCCAAACTTGGCATAGCCAATTCCTTGCCCTTCCCAAGCTTTTTAAAAGCCTTGAAACATTTTTGTCAACTCCAAAAATGTGGGCCACAGTTCTATGTGGTTTGAATTTTAAAAAATGCCCCCACATTTTAGTTGCTCAAAAATTGGTCAAACCAATTTTAGAAATTGGCAAATATTCCAAGGTTCATTTACATATTTTTTGTGTGTTAAATAACCTTGTGAATATTCTTGAAAAACTTTAAAACCTTTTTTGTTTTTAAGTAAATGGAAAAGGTCAGCAGGGGTTGGATTCTTTTCATTTCCCTCTCCCTGTTGCAGGTCCAGCCCACCTGGGCCTTTCCCCTCTTCTCGGGCTAGAGCCCATCCGCGAAGGGGTACGCGGGAGCCAGCGCTAGCGTCCGATCCCCATCCAACGGCGCCCCTTCTTCTTATTTCCAGCGTGGACAGAGGTCCCCTCCCCCCTCCTCTCTCACGAGTGCGTCCAACCACGGTGGGTGGAGCCCTCTGGCCAGGGAAAGCGGGAGCTCCCTATTTGAGGCCACCGGAGGCGCCCCGGGGAACGTAGGGTTCCCCTTTTCCAATTTCCCCCCTTGGGTCGCCGCCGCCGCACTCAATTGCTTCGTTCGACCCCGCCACTTCCGCAGGAGCCCCGCCGCGGCCCCGCGACGTAGCACCCCCGCGGCGCAGTAGTTCTGCCTCGCCGTCGGCTGTCTGCTCCGGCGCCCCCTCCAAGGTGTCGAGGCCGTCCCCGAGCACCCCAAGGTGAGCCTCTGGTGCTCCCCTGCTCCCTCGATTCGTTCGCAGTAGGTAGCCCCCGTAGGTTTGCATTTCCGGCTGCCGTGTCGCGGGTCCCGGCCAGTCCGGTGATCACCGTGGACCTGGCATTACCGAGGTGTGTGCGGACGTGCCCGCTGCACGTCCAGAGCGCGGCTATGGCCTCAAAGGAGCGCCTTTGCGCGTGCTTTAGGTCCTAGCTCCCCGGTGTCTGAAATCGTGCGGTAGATAGTGGGGCCGCCGTGGAGTTCAGTAGTTCGGCGCGTCGCCGTCGGCAAACTAGGGCCTTGATCTGGAGTACAGATGCGTAGGTGGAGGTCCCAGCTTCGTGTAGAACACCGTAGCGCGGCCGGAGTTGGTCTGTGCGCACCACTAGGTTCGCCGGAAGGTCGTCAGGATTGCGCGGGCTCTGGATCTTCAGAGCAGGCTGTCGCCTCTCTGATCCCGTGAGGATTCCGGCGAGGTAGGAGGGAGTTGGTGACCATGGCGTGCACCGTTGTGCAGAGGAAGGTGCCCTCTCGAGTTTTCCCCGTGGTAGCTCGCGAGGAGGTGGCCGGAGTTCGTCGCGAGCCTCGCCGGAAGTTGTCGCCGCGGCGATTTCGGAAGGAAGGTGTCGCCTTTCTTCAGAGTTTTTGCGGTTTCAGTTCAGAGGGAAGATGCCACCTGGGCCTGGAGGAGAGAAGTGGCCTTGGCCCAAGTTCCAGTAGGCGCGACCTTTTTCTTTTTTTGTTGGTTTTTTTTTCTGTCTCAGCCGAGCTGGGCCGTGGAGTAGAGGAGGAGAGGTGGTCTCTGGCGCACGAGGCAGCCCATGTGGGCCAGTGTCTTTTCCTTTTTTCTTTTGTTTTTCTTTTTCAAATCTTTTCAAAAATTCAAGTTCAATTCTGAATTTGAATTTCTTGCTCACTGCCCCAAACATGTGATCAAATATATGAATTTGGGGTAGTTTTTCCCACTGATCACAGTGGTGATGTCCATTTTGCATTTTGCCCCTCTCTAATTTTTGTAGTAGTGGTAATTTTGCAAAGAAGCTCCTCACTTCTTTTGAATTTGCAAAGTGTTTTGTAAATTCAAAGTGTGACATGCCATATATGGTTTTGGGGTAGAAAAATGCAAGGATTCAAATGGTGATGTCCATTTGATGTTTTGTGGAACTCAATGGACATGGTGTGATCACCTAAACCATTTCAAAACCTTGCCTTCCTTGCTTTGCATTCTTTTCAACTTCATTGCATGTTGAGATCTTGTTCATCTGATCATTCAAGCTTTTCTCCATGTCGTCTTCAACTCTTTGCAACCTCAGATCATCCCCTAGCATATTGTCATATGCAAAGTGGCTGGATCCTTTTCTTCTGTTGTACCTTCCTGGTGTCAAATTCACCGACACTTTTCTCCGTCTCCGGAATCGATAGTTATTTCACGATGTTTATTAATGTTAATTGTTGTTATTGTTTCATGCCATGCCATGTTGCCATGCTACTTACACCAAAGTTAAGGCTATGACCAAAGCCATAAAAATTAAATAATTGCATATGCAGTTGTTGACGTGTCGTCAAGACCTCCATTTAAATTTGACTAGATAGGTTCACACCATGTCTATTAAGCTTGATCATCTCATCCATGCTTGAGCATTGTTGATCTCGGTGTTTACTCATGTATTTTTTCCTTGCTGGTACCTTACGTTAGCACCTGAGACTGCCGAGGAGACTTACGTGGAGCTTTCCGACACCGAGCCCGAGGACCCTGCTACGTCTGCTCCGTCGACCGATTACCCAGGCAAGGGGAAGGTTTATACCATTACTTGATACCTTTATGCCTACCTGCCTAGATGTAGTCTAGAACGATTGTTTGAACCTATCCACCTTGCTTATGCCACAATCAAAAACTAAACAGCCATGATCCCCACATCCTAGCAAAACCTTGTATTGCTAAGTTACCGCTGCTCAGCCGTTGCTTAGTATGAGTAGGAAAACTTGATGCTTACCCTATGCTATGGTTGGGATATCATGTTATTAAAGAAGTTGTTTGATATTTATTATTATGATGTTAATTATATTTGACGAATGATGAGAGGCTGGGCTGTTCCCGCCTGGTGCTTTGTTCCATTTGAGTCACCTAGGATCCGAGTTCCGGGTATTGGTTCTTTGTTTGAGCGTGCCTAATCGTGTGTGGGGTTCTATGGGCCCCCCTTGTCTTACCTACCTAGCTTCATACAATTCTAGTGGTGCCCGAGCTGATTTACTTTTGCAACATGTGTGTGCTGGTGGTACCCCAGTTGTTTACAAACCACCCCAGGCCAGGAGGACTTGTTCCATGGCTGGCCCACCTTGTCCGGCTGAGGACCCGGTGTCCCATGTGTGATTAACCGGGTATCCAAACCTGCGACAGACGATAGAGACCGATTCGAGAGCGCGGACGGATTTTGAGTTAAGTGTCGACTCACTGTGGGCCACTCGGAATTGTACGTTGTTAGTTAGAGGAACTCTAACATTCCGGAGTTTAAGGCGCTTACCTAGCCAAGTGGAAACCGGGCATACATGCGAAGCCTATGATGGGCAGTTGGTACACCCCTGCAGGGTTAAATCTTTTCGAAAAGCCGTGTCCACGGTTATGGACGACTCAGAGCCTACGTCTTGTTCATAGAATAACATCACATTGGATCATAATTAAAACTTGCCTACCGTGTGAGTGCCTTGTTTGCTTTTCTTCGTCCAGGGGGACCGAGAGAAGATCCAGGTTGTGTTATGTTTGACGTAAGTAGGTGAATAGCAGACTTATGACACGATGTCACGTGCATTCTTGGATCTTACCTCGACTCTAATAGAATGATAGCCACCATATATGCTAGTGTGGCCGCAACCTTTACTTTTACCTTGTCTTACCGTAGGAAGTTAGTTATCCTGTAATGATATAATCTCACCCCTAGTTTCCTTTTTGTGCTTTTACTGTTTTGTCTGATCGGCCGCTGCAGTTGACTACTACCTCGACCCGAGCACCGGACGATACTTCATAGAGGTGCCCCCGGAAGACGACGATGAGGATGACTTCGTTCAGTAGATCCTATAGTTGGGTTTTGACGTTCCGTGGGTGGACCTATTAATGTGCAGCCCTCTCTAGGGCCATTTGGATTTTGACCGTACTCGGTCGTGAATGTCTTCCGCTTGTTGCATGATGTACTATTGGGTCTATGGACCTCTGAAATGATGTAATAAATACCAGTGGCGATGTATGCCCTGGACTCTATATATTCATGTCTTAGTTTAAAGTTCATTGTTCTTATACCTTTTGTCGAGAACCCGGCAGTAACACGAGTGCGAGTGTCGTGAGTCGGCGGCCTTTTATGCGCTACTAACTTGAGCGGGACGCGAAAGAGACTAACTTGAGTTAGCACCGCATCGGGGGGCCTTACACCATGGGTCCATGACCAGTAGCTATGTGATGTTCTCCTCCCCTCTTTGTGCTTCCACTTTCGAGACCTCGTGAGCTGCCTCACATGATCGAGGCACCTATGTAATTTTCTGTGTTGCTATGCTGAGTTGGTGGGATATGATGGATTATGAGATTATGTTCAGATTGTGATGAGTAATATATTTGGTTCTCTTTCATATTTATGTTCTTTAGTAAATTCTTGCATGTTCTACGTTGCCGTATTTTACTTTGGCCAAGTGATTTGTTGCAACTCCAAGAGGGAGCGTTATGCTTGATTGTGGATTCAACCCCCTGATGTCTAGCTTGAGTGACAGAAACATGAGACTAGGGGATGTGCCGTTGCCACCAGGGATAAAACAACGGTGCTTGTACTTGCGGGTGCAAGGATTGTTTACTTTACGCATAGTTCTTTTAGTGCAGTTATCTGTTGCTTTGAGTTTACACTTTGGGTGGGATTCGCAACTTAATACCAGCAAGATGTTCTGGATAGATATCTCAAGGTGGATGATTCGTAGTAGATGCAGATGGATTTCGGTCTACTTACCTTGGCGTATTGCCCATTGCTTTTGAGCCTCTTCCTTTCTTTTGTAGCATAGTTAGCATTGCGGTGCGTTTATAATTCTGTCAATTGCCCAGCTGTGATATGTTTATCTCGCTAGCACTTTTATCGTCTTTTGGGAGAGAGACATCACTAGTGAACGTCATGGGACCCAGGTCCATATATTTCCACCATTGTTTACATCTTCAATTTACTTTCAGTCTTTACTTTCAGTTTCCACTATCATTATCTCTTGCGTTGATCCTTTGTAAACAGCAAGGACGGAGGAATTGACAACTCCTCTGTACTCGTTGGGAGCAAAGTTATTTGCTGTGTGTGCAGGTCCAGGCGAAGTTTTCAACTTCGGCGCCACTGTTCACTTTACCACCTTCTTGTATCTCTGCTAGTCCTACGGGAGACAAACCCTGTCCTCCACATAGGGGAAATATGCTGCTATGCTACATCTCACCTTCCACTTGTGGTAACCAACGAGAAGTGAGAGAACTATCTTCCTCACTGTATCAAGCAGTCACACCACAGCAGGCAGTGGTCATGGTGGTTGTCAGCGCCCCATCCTGGGCACAGCCAATCAGAGATTTTCTGGTCGATGGAACCCTCCCCCCATATGAAGTAGAAGCTAGGCAAATCCAGTGCCGATCTGGTGCATACACCATCATCAACAACGAGCTGATGCACAGAAGCGCAACTGGAGTTCTCTAGCGATGTGTAGAAGAGGACAGGGGATTGGAGCTGCTCAGGGACATTCATCAAGGTGAATGCGGTCACCATGCATTAGCAACAACAATCGTAGCCAAGGCTTTCCGCCATGGTTTTTATTGGAAAATGACACGAGCAGCAGCAGAGCATCTGGTGAAGCATTGCAACGGCTGTCAGCAATTCAGAGCTAAGAGTCACTTGCCGGCTTCAGCACTCAAAACAATCCCAATAACATGGCCATTTGTGGTTTGGGGGCTCAACATGGTTGGGCCTTTCAAGCGAGCCAGGGGCGGTTTGACCCACCTGCTAGGCGCAGTCGACAAATTCACCAAGTGGATTGAGGCACGTCCGATCAAGAAGCTGGATGGGCCGACGACAGTCAGATTCATCGCCGACATCGCAAGAAGATACGGAGTTCCCAACAGCATCATCACCGACAACGACACGAACTTTGCAAAGGGATCATTGGCTCGCATTGCATCCAAGTACGCCATTCGGCTCGATGTGGCATCCGTGGCACAACCCAAGTCAAATGGCCAAGCAGAAAGAGCAAACAGCCTCATCCTAGCGGGCATCAAACCCCGATTGGTTGAGCCGCTTGAAAGAGCACCCAGAGCATGGATTGAAGAACTTCCAGCAGTCTTGTGGAGCTTGAGAACCACACCAAACCGACCAACCGGATTCACTACATACTTACTCGTATATGGCTCAGAAGCAGTCATCCCAGCCGATATCGAGTTTGACTCACTGATACGTCCCAAACGTATCTATAATTTCTGCTTGCTCCATGCATGATTTGCGTGACTTTGCCATGTTTTGCTTGAACTTTCATACACTTTTTCTCATATTTGGACTAACCTATTAACTCAGTGCACCCAGTTGCCAGTTCCTATTGTCTGCTGTTTTTGTATTTCAGCTTTTCCGGCCATTAAAACTGCCAAATAAATCCCGGAAAAATTATATAAAAAACCAGCGACCCGGAAGCTTCCCGAATAACCAAAGATGGAAGGGGGTGGACCCACCAGGGCCCTAGGAGGGTCCCTGGCACGGCCCCACCCTAGGCCGCGCCAGGAGGCCTCCTGGCTGCCCTTTGGCCCCTCTCAGTGCCCCATTTGGCCTATATTTAGCCCCGTGACGGAAACCCCTAATATCAATCTGCTATTCCCGTTCTCCTCTCTGTACCGCGCCGCCGCCGTTTCAAGATCGGGGCTGCCAGGAGAAGCTGCCTCGGCACCATGCCGGAAGGAGGAATCCCCTCCGGGAGACCATCCATCACCATGGACGCCTCCCGGATGTCTTGTGAGTAGTCCCCCTTGGACCATGGGTCCATGAACAGTAGCTATGTGATGTTCTCCTCCCCTCTTTGTGCTTCCACTTTCGAGACCTCGTGAGCTGCCTCACATGATCGAGGCACCTATGTAATTTTCTGTGTTGCTATGCTGAGTTTGCTGGGATCTGATGGATTATGAGATTATGTTCAGATTGTGATGAGTAATAAATTTGGTTCTCTTTTATATTTTTTTTCTTTAGTTAATTCTTGCATGTTCTCCGTTGCCGTATTTTACTTTGGCCAAGTGATTTGTTGCAACTCCAAGAGGGAGCGTTATGCTTGATTGTGGGTTCAGCCCCCTTATGTCTAGCTTGAGTGACAGAAACATGAGACTAGGGGATGTGTTGTTGCCACCAGGGATAAAACAACGGTGCTTGTACTTGCGGGTGCAAGGATTGTTTACTTGACGCATAGTTCTTTTAATGAAGTTGTCTATTGCTTTGAGTTTACACTTTGGGTGGGATTCGCAACTTAATACCAGTGAGATGTTCTGGATAGATATCTCAAGGTGGATGATTCGTAGTAGACGCAGATGGATTTCGGTCTACTTACCTTGGCGTACTGCCCATTGCTTTTGAGCCTCTTCCTTTCTTTTGTAGCATACTTAGCATTGCGGTGCGTTTATAATTCTGTCAATTTCCCAGCTGTGATTTGTTTACCTCGCTAGCACTTTTATCGTCTTTTGGGAGAGAGACATCACTAGTGAACGTCATGGGACCCCGGTCCATATTTCCACCATTGTTTACATCTTCAATTTACTTTCAGTCTTCACTTTCAGTTGGCACTATCATTATCTCTTGCGTTGATCCGTTGTAAACGGCAAGGCCGCAAGAAATTGAAAACTCCTCTGTACTCGTTGGGAGCAAAGTTATTTGCTGTGTGTCCAGGTCCAGGCGAAGTTTGCAACCTCGGCGCCACTGTTCACTTTACCACCTTCCTGTATCTCTGCGAGTCCTACGGGAGACAAACTCTATACTTCACATTGGGGAAATCTGCTGCTATGCTACATCTCACCTTGCACTTGGGGTAACCAACGAGAAGTGAGAGAACTATTGTCGTCGATATGTGACGGCAGATGCCATGGGGATGGCTAAAGTGAGGGGAAGACACGAGGGAGGAAATGTCGATGGTGCCGGAATCGGGTTGGGCACAAGCACAGTGAAGACACCACGACGTACCCAGGTTCGGGGCTCTCAGAAGAGATAACACCCCTACTCCTGCTTGTCTCTTGTATATCAATGAAGGGACTACAATAACTGCTCTTCTATCTTCTCAGGGGAAGGAGTACGCCTCCGCCGTGGGCAAGGTCCTCTCCTGCTTCCCTGAGGAGTGACTACGGGCAATGAATGAACTAGAGGGGGAATGAGTTAATGAGATCTCAGGTGTGGTGTCCCTCGCGCAGGAGGGGGTACCCTGGCTCTTATAGTGTGAGTCCAGGGTACTATGGTAACTTCATCGCCGGATGGACCCATCCGTCATCCTCTAATCGGCCTGGGCCCACCGACTGGTCCTCTCCGGGTGACCCGGAGCCTACGAGTGGCGGCCCATGCTGCTACCTCGTAGAACCTAGGAATGAACAGTGGAGCTAGGGGGTGCGGTCTTGTCGGCCTGTCCGCGGAATCGGCGGGGTGGTCGACACCGTATCTCCAGCAAATCCTCGACACGACCTGGCCTTCCTGCCACCCAGATATCTCGGGATATGGCATTTATGACCTCGTAATCATACCCCCGACTGGGTGGTAGGTGGCTCCGATTGCGCCTGGACCGACTGGTGGTTCCTGGTGGGGTCGATTGCTCTGGGCAATCGGCCTTCTAGGAATCGGCCTCGGTCCAGCTGCGGACCAATCGGGTGATCATCTTTGGAGAAGGGTGGGCCGATTACGCCTGGGCCGACTGCTGGCACTTGGTATGGTCGATTGCCTTGGAGCAATCGGCCGTACCTCTGCCCGGCTCGGCCCAGCTGCAGCCCGATTGGTCCATCCTTGTCTTGAAAGCTTGCTTCCGGTTGGGTTAGCCTACCCGGGTACCAATCCCCCGACAGTAGCCCCTAAAGCTGTAAAGGTCCTACGGTCGCTTGACCGCGGGGCCTTTGCAGTTTTTCAATCTCTGCCTTGACGTTCTCTGACTGCTGTGGCCTCCTCGAGTGCGTCATTCCGAGTTCGTCGGCCGACTCGGAGATCACACTCGGTTGACCAAATTTCCATCCGATTGGATGTGGTTCTCTCTTAATTCATGTCTTCACTTTTTTCTAAGAAAGATCTCTTTTGCCGATTTCCCTCCAACGGTTACTTCCGATTCGCCCGCGACGTGATCAATGAGCTGGGACCCACGACCCACGCGCGACGTGACATTACTGCAGGGCCTGACCCCCACGTCACACGCCTCGCCTCTTGCGCCGGGATCCTTTGCTCTGGTCTGCCGGTTGGCCTCCCTGTGCCCTAAGCCACACCGGGCCACACAGCCACAGGGTCATCCCACTCTCCCCCCCGCCGCCCATATAAACCACCGGGGGGGGGGGCTTCGCCTCTTCCTTCTCCCAAACACTTCCTTCGACCCCTAACCTTCTCTCCTCTGCGCCCTTGCCGCTCCACGCGATTCTCCGCGCCGCCGGTGCCTGCGTCTCGCACCTGCTCCGGCCACGGGCTCGTGCTCTCCGCTGCTTCCGCCGCCACCGCAGCAGCTCTTCTCCGCAGCTCCCATGCTCCGCCTCCCTCTTTTCTCTCCTCCGTTCCTCGCCGGCGACAACCATGGCGCCTCGACGAGATGTGTCGCAGGCGAGCCGCGGATGCTGGAAAGGATCTCAGGCCACCGCCGCCGCCGTCGAGTCTCTCGTCCGCGCCCGGAAGATGTCCGCGGGAGTCGAATGGCGGATTCCCAGCAAGACCGAGGTCGTCCCCAGCGTGCGCACGGGCGAGAGGGTCGTGTTCCTCGCTCACTTCGAGCGTGGATTCGGCCTTCCCGCTAGCGCCTTTTTTCGCGAATTCCTCGATTTCCACCGACTGCAGCCTCACCACCTCGCTGCCAATTTCATCATGATCCTCTCCGGGTTCGTGACACTCTGTGAAGGGTACCTCGGCTGCCGTCCGAGTGTCCCTCTTTGGAAACGCTTCTTCAACCTCCGAGCTCACAACGCTCGGACGGGTGCTGTGGTGGCCTCCACCATCGAAGGTGGCAAGCCAACGTACCCGACTGACATGACCGACTGCGGCAGTTGCCTTGTCGCAGCCGGCAAGTCGAAGTACACGAGCCCCGAGATCGTCCAATCCTGCAAGAATTGGCAGACCTCGTTTTTCTACGTCAAGTCCCCTGACCAAGGCCCCGACCTCCTCAATCTGCCTGAGTTCTCTCTCGCCCGGCCGATTGAGAAACATCAGTGGTCGCTGAAGTACGGCGTCGGAGACTGCGACGTCGGTGCCCAGGCTGCCAGGGTCACCCAGCTGGAGCAAGAAGGACTCCTTCCCACCAACTTGGTAGCTGCGTGGCTTCACGCTCGGATTCTTCCCCTGCAGCGCCGAGTTCATCGCCTCTGCGACGTGTCGGGACCTCGAGATCCCACTCGGCTCTGCACGTGGCGGATGAAGACAAAAGACCTTTGCACCCGAGTGAAGGCCATCACCTCTAGCGCCTTGCCTGACCCCTTCCGCTTCGGGCTTGATTATCTCGTTCGCCAGCGGAAGCCGCCTGTGGTATGCTCCGATTACACGCTCTTCCGATTGCTTTCTTTTCCGATTGCTCTGACTGCTTATACCTCCTCAGCACTTTATTCAGTCCAACCTCATGGAGGACGGCCAGGAAACTGGCGTGTACGCCCCTGATCGCACGGAAGAGGATCCCACCGACCTCGAGTACAACGGCGAGACTCCTTCCGCCGAGTCCAGTGGGAATGATGAAGACGATGAGTCTTTCGGAGAGTCCTCCGACCCCATGGATGCTGATGATGATGACGCCGAGCGCGCCAACCCTCCGACGACCAACACTCAGCCGCCAGCTCAAGGGGGTACGCCTGACCCTTCCCTTGAGCAATTTTTGGCTGAGTGGAGTGATGATGATAGTGTCTCAAAGGGTAATGGTTCCGATGCAGCTCCTCGAGCCAGGCCTCCAAAAGTGCCGGCCAAGCGCACCTCGGCCGCCGGCTCCTCCTCTGGTGTGGCTTCTAGCCAAGTTGCCAAGGCCAAGCCGACTGCCAGCATGGGCAAACAAGTCCGAGAGGCGACAACTCGGAGGCCGACCGTCCAGGCGCCACTGAACGTCGCTCCACTTCGCTGCCGAATGCCCACGGGCGCACCCAGGACAATCGGGTATGCTCTTGCCTTTATGCCTCCTGCTTCACTATCTTTGCTTTTACTGATTCTTCTCCCTTTCTTCTTTCAGGGAGCCGATTGGGCTTGATGACGTTGACACCGACATTCCCATCTGTACCCAAACCGTCATCTCGCCCGCTGCCTCTGCTGCTGCCGTCCACAAGCGGCCGGTACCCGCTCATCGCTCCTCCAAAGATGCCGAGCGCGCTGCCAAGAAGGCCCGACTCGCGGCGATTTCGAAGACCTCTTCTTCCACTCTTGCCTCCCCAACTCTCCAGGATGCAGCGGACCGGGTGGCTCCTGGTGGTGGAGGAATGCAACCGGCTAACCCGATTGCTCCGTCTCCACCGCGCCGCTCCAACCCGGCTTCGCCTGCCGCGACTTCCCCTGCTGCGATGACCGCCTCTGATACGCCGGTGGTGACGACCCCATCGCCGATTTTGGTGTCGGCACCACCGGTTGCCTCCATCGTTCCGCCTGCCGTACTACCTGATCCACCGACTGTGACGATCCCGCCACCAATCGTTGCTACCACTTCTGCTCCGACTCGCCCGGTTGCGCTGCCGCCGCAATCGGGTGAGTCCGGTCCTTCACCAACATCCGTGCCGCCAGTCCTCACCACTACATCTTTCGCCATCGTTCCTACTTCAGCGCCACCGCCGATTTCCTCTCCCTCCGAGATTCTTATGCGCTCGGTGGATCACTTCCGAGCCGAGTATTCTCGCGCCCGTCATGTCGGCGCTGAGCCTGACGCTTCGCCTCGTCCTCGGGATCCCGTGACGAGCACTCTGAGCCGGGTGAATGAGTTCGCCGAAGCCCTTGCTCGGGACCTTCAACAGATGACCTCTCACCATTCGGTAAACTCTTTAACTTTTCCTTCTGTACCTCTGTTTTACTTCGACAATTTTTCTTCCGGTGGGTGCGCGCAAGCGCACCCAGTGGGTGTAGTCCCCGAGATTCGGGCCGATTGGTTACAATCGGTTCGGATCTTTAGCATTTTTTGCTTTATCGTTTGCCTTTCTCAATCGGTAGAATTTCTTCCGGTGGGTGCGCGCAAGCGCACCCACTGGGTGTAGTCCCCGAGATTCGGGCCGATTGGTTACAATCGGTTCGGATCTTTAGCATTTTTTGCTTTATCGTTTGCCTTCCTCAATCGGTAGACTTTCTTCCGGTGGGTGCGCGCAAGCGCACCCACTGGGTGTAGTCCCTGAGATTCGGGCCGATTGGTTACAATCGGTTCGGATCTTTAGCATTTTTTGCTTTATCGTTTGCCTTCCTCAATCGGTAGACTTTCTTCCGGTGGGTGCGCGCAAGCGCACCCACTGGGTGTAGTCCCCGAGATTCGGGCCGATTGGTCACAATCGGTTCGGATCTTTTTCACTTGTTGCTTTATGTCTGACTCCGTCTTGCTGTTCATCACAGGCTGTCATGGAAGAGAAAAGAGTTGTCTTCGAAAAACTCCTGGAAGCTTATACTGCCAGCCTTCGAACCCTCGCCCAGGCCCAGTTGCAGGTTAATAACCAATCGGCTGAAATCACTAAGCTAAGAGGTATCCTCTATCTCACCGCTGTCTCTTCTTCACTTGGCAACTGCTCTGGTATTGAAATCTTCGCACTCTCTTGTAGCTTCTATTCCTATGGTAAATGATCTTCAAGGCCGAATTGCAGAATTGGCTGCAGAACTTAGCCAACAAGGTCCAGCCCTTGATAAAGCCACCGGGGAGGTAACTCGGCTGCAGGGGGTAGAGAAGGATTTGAATCGGACTATTCAAAGCCTCCAATCTGAAATGGCTGCTTTTGAGAAGAAACATCTGGCCGACATCGCCGCAGTGACAGCTACTGGGGATGGGCTTCTTGCTGAACGGGATGCTGCCGTCGCCGCCCGAGTTGCTCTGCAATCTGAAAGGGATGAAGCAATTTCTGCCCGAGACTCCATTCGCCGAGATCATGACGAGCTTGTCGCCAAATTCGAAGAACTGGGGAAGCGCAGCTATGAGGAGACCACCCGAATGCGCCGCCGAGCCAAGGGCTTCTGCGATACATTAACCGAAATGGACCTCCTCCTTGGCCGTGAGTCTTCCTTGCTGCCGAGTGCACTTTACGGTTGCTTTCTTCTCTTATCTTATTACTCATGCCCTTCCTTCTTGATGCAGAAGCTTGGCCCGAATCTGAAGCGGCTGCTTATGCGGCTGTCGCCAAGTCCCGAGAGGATACCATCGCCGCTGGAGGGACCTGTGACCGTGCAGATAACGTCTGGACTCGGCACGAATATCTGATCGGCACCCAAGCCCGCATTCCTATTATCCAGGGAATTGCCTTATCCTTTAAGCTTGGAATTCTAAGGATTGCTGAAGCACTGTGGTCGCCGACTGAACTTAAGGCCAGATTGCAGAAGATGAAGAATGCTGCCGACTCCTCTGCCGAGACCCGTAAGGCAGACACTCAGGATGACGAGGATTCTGACCAAGGGGACACTCCGAATGCCACCACTGAGCAGACTCGGACTCTTCTTAAGGCTATCCCACGTCGGATCGACGTTCTGCTGAATTCGGCCGGAAGGACTGGTGCGGAGACCGCTCTTCAAACTGTGCTGTCTTGGTACCCTCAAGTGAAGCTCTCCCGATTGCACAGCCTTCGAGACAATGCCTCTGACCTTCTTGACAAAACCTACGCCGAAGTCAATCGGCTAGCCAGCACGATGGTGAATTGGTTTTGTCCCTACGAGTATATTCCGTATCTCGATCAGGGAGGGAACCCGCTCCCTGCCTTTACCATCTCTGGCCTGGCCGAGGAGCTCTCCGACAGCGGCTCATCCCAGACGTCTCCGAAGTCTAAACAGACAGGTGCTGCAACTTCTGAAGCTCAATCGGACCCGTCTGCGCCACCTTCTAGCTCAGTGCCTCCGACTGCTTAAGCTATGCTATCTTTAATTTGTATTCCGACTGTCCGCTTGTAAGACATATTTTTAATTCTGTCGACACCTACTGGGTGTGACTTGGATGTAATGACATTATTCAGCCTCGGGCCTATTACTTTTGATGCAATCCGATTTCTTGTTTGTCACTTTTGCATGTGCGATCGACTTTGCGTCTTTGTCGGTTTCCTTTATCGGCTACACTTGGGGATGTCTGCTGTGTCGACCTTGCTGGCGTTATGCGGTCCGCAATCGGATCAACAGTAGACATCCGGCCAAGGTTCGATAAGCTTTTTTTTTACACGACAAGATTTTTACCGCAAAGGATTCTGCAAAAGCAAGCACCGATTGCTCGCTACCAGATCCGATGTCCTGATTTGCAGCGCAACCGGTGACTCTGTCCTGTCGACTGCCCTTGGTGGCCTCTTTCGGATTGTTTCCCGGGAATTTGTACTACCGACTGCCTCAATCGCCACCCTCCTCGATGCCACAAACCTGCTAGCGATTTGTGCTCGAGCTAAGTGTTCGATTGAAGGCCAGCCTGCAGTCCCCGTGCCTCGATGGCTTATTTATTTGACTTCGCGGTCGGCCAGTCCCCGAGTGTGCTACGCACATCTCGGGTATGACTGATCGTTGCCGATTGAGGCTAGCTCTTCGAATGAAATTGTACAAAAGTACTCGAATGCTCATTTTCAGAGACACGATAACTTTTTACTGATTGTTTGCCGAATGGCTTACATAAATTTCGGCCGCTCAACTATAGAACGGACACAACAACTCGGCGTTCCACGGCCGCTCCGTCTCTACTCCTAACGTGTCCTTGTGCCGAGTGCCCTTGGTGCAGTCGATCAGATAATAGGAATTGTTCTTGAGCGCTCTGCTGACAACAAATGGCCCTTCCCAAGGTGAGGATAGCTTGTGCTGCCCCTCTGACTTATGGATTCGGCGTAGCACCATGTCTCCCTCTCGGAAAGCGAGAGGACGAATCTTCTTGTTGTGGTAGTGCCGCAACTTTTGCTGATAGACTGCTGACCTAGACAAGGCCAACAGACAAGCTTCTTCTTTGAGGTCGATGCCGTCTTCTCTTGCCAGTCTTGCTTCTTCTTCTGTGTACAGGGCGTGCCGAGGTGAATCAAACTCAATGTCGGAAGGGATGACTGCTTCTGAGCCATACACCAGGAAGAAAGGAGTGAATCCAGTCGACCTGTTTGGAGTGGTCCTCAAGCTGAACAGTACTGCTGGAAGTTCGTCAATCCATGCTCCGGGTGCCCTCTCAAGTGGCTCTACCAATCTGGGCCTGATACCCGATAGGATTAGTCCATTTGCCTTTTCGACTTGACCATTGGACTGTGGGTGTGCCACAGATGCTAGATCGAGCCGAATGCCTTGCTGAACCGCATATCGGGCCAGCGCCCCCTTTGCGAAGTTTGTGCCGTTGTCGGTGATGATGCTGTTAGGTACACCGTATCTGCATACGATGTCGGCCACAAACCGAACCGCAGTCGGCCCATCCAACTTTTTGATTGGTCTTTCTTCAATCCACTTGGTAAACTTGTCGACTGCCACTAGGAGATGTGTCATGCCACTCCGAGCTCTCTTGAATGGTCCGACCATGTCCAAACCCCAAACTGCAAACGGCCAAGCTATTGGGATGGTCTTCAGTGCCGATGCTGGCTGATGACTCTTTGCCTTGAATCGCTGACAACCCTTGCAGTGCTTCACCAGATTTTAAGCCGCTGCGAGTGCAGTTGGCCAGTAGAAACCATGTCGGAAAGCCTTGTTGGCGATTGCCTTTGCTGACGCGTGATGACCACATTCACCCTAATGGATGTCTGTGAGCAGCTCCAAGCCTCTGTCCTCTTCAACACACCTCTGGAGGACACCAGTTGCACTCTTGCGCATCAGCTCATTGTTGATTGTTGTATACGCCCAAGATCTGCGGCTGATCTGCCTGGACTCTGCTAAATCTGGTGTGAGGATCCCATCTGCTAAGAAATCTCTAATCGGTTGTGCCCATGACGGCGCGCTGACGACCGCCATTACGGCCGCATGCTGAGGTGGGACTTCCTCTTGGATCTCGGCCTCTTTACCACTGACCTCCTCGATCTCGGCCACTTGGACGTCTGCCATTTCGACCTCTACTTCTGAACTGCCGAATGCGGCGTCTGGCACGCATTCGGCAGCCCCTGGCGCTGACTTCTCGTCTGGAGATGGAGATTCATCATTGCACTCAGCAATTTCTGATGTCGTTGGCTCTTCGGAGGTTGTGCCTTCTAGTGCGGCCTCCGCTTTCTTCCCTTTGCTCTTCTTCTTCTCCTCTGCAGCCCCTGGCGCGCAATCGGCAGCCCCTGGTGCTGTTGCCGAGACACCCTGGGCGCTGGACTGCTTCTTCATGGTTGCAGGTTTGGCCGGTTGAACTTCTTTTGCCTTTCTGAGTGCTTCGAGATCGGTCTCCGAGATAAAAATGGACTCGGACTCTGGGGATGGAATGACAGATGGCTTCTTGATATGCTCCAGAGATACGCCTGGTGGGATTGATTGCCTTGTGGAACCTAGCTTGGACAATGCATCTGCTGCTTCGTTGTTTGCTCTCGGCACATGATGGAACTCGCAACCTTCAAAATATCCGCTGATCTGCTGCACTAGGAATCGATAGCTTGCCATGTTAGCATCTTTTGCATCCCAGGTGCCCGAGCACTGCTGTACCACCAGGTCGGAATCACCAAAGCACTCGATGTTTCGAATACCGATTTCCTTGGCAAGCTTGATACCATGCACAAGGGCTTCGTACTCGGCGACATTGTTTGATGCTGCGAAGTGAATCTGAAGCACGTACTGCAACTGATCTCCTCTTGGGGAAGTGAGTACCACCCCAGCCCCTAGGCCATTTTTCATCTTGGAGCCATCAAAGTGCATTCGCCAGCAGTCCGACATTGGGAGCTGTGGCATGTACTGAGTTTCATCCCAGTCCACCAGGAAATCGTCCAATGCTTGCGACTTGATTGCCGTCCTAGGTTCATACTGGATGCCGTGACTGGCGACTTCAATTGCCATTTTGCCACCCTTCCGGTTGCATCTCTGCTTCCCATGATGCCGACTAATGGAGCCGAACTGACAACTGTGATCAGGTGAGCTTGAAAGTATGGCTTCAATCTTTTGGCTGGCATGTACACTCCATAGCACATCTTCTAATAGTGAGGGTAGTTCTTCTTGGATGCCGAGAGTACTTCGCTGATGTAGTACACTGGGCGCTGGATTTGCTGTGCCTTGTCCTTCTCGGGCCGCTCCACCACCATGACTGCGCTGATCACCCGATTGGTTGCCGCAATGTATAACATCATTGGCTCCTTCTCAATCGGGGCAGCCAGGATTGGTGCCGTGGAGAGCATGCGCTTGAGTTCTCGGAATGCTTCGTTTGCTTGAGGGGTCCATGTGAACTTCTCGGTCTTCTTCATCAGCTGGTATAATGGGATTGCCTTTTCACCCAGCCGACTGAGGAATCGGCTGAGAGATGCGAGGCAACCGGTGAATTTCTGCACCTGCTTCAGGGTCTTGGGCTGCTCCATGCGCTCTATTGCAGCTATCTTTTCGGGGTTGCATTCGATTCCTCTCTCGGAAACGAGAAACCCCAACAGCTTGCCGGCTTGGACTCCAAACACACACTTCTCCGGGTTGAGCTTGATCTGATAAGTTCTCAAATTCGCGAATGTTTCTCTGAGATCATCTAGCAATGTGATCCCCTTCGCCGACTTCACCACCAAATCGTCCACGTATACATGGAGATTCCTGCCGAGTTGGGAATGTGTGCACCTCTGAATCGTGCGCTGATAAGTGGCTCCTCCATTCTTCAGAGCAAAAGGCATGGTGATATAACAATAGGCCCCAAAAGGGGTTATCAATGCAGTTTTGATCTGATCTTCCACAGCCAACTTGATCTGGTGATATCCAGCAGTAGCATCCAGAAAGGAAAACAGCTCGCAGCCGGCCGTAGAATCAATCACTTGATCAATACGGGGCAGAGCAAACGGATCTTTCCGGCATGCATTGTTCAGACAAGTATAGTCTATACACATACGCCAAGTCTTGTTCTTCTTCATGACGAGGACTGGATTCGCCAGCCACTCGGGGTAAAACACCTCCATGATGAAACCTGCCGCTTGCAGCTTCGCAATCTCTTCACCGATTGCCCTTCTCTTGTCCTCAGAAAAACGTCTCAGGGGTTGCTTGACCGGCTTCGAGCCTGGCCGAATGTGCAGCTTGTGCTCGGCGAGTTCTCTCGGAACACCAGGCATGTCTTGTGGAGACCATGCAAAGATGTCCCGATTCTCACGGAGGAACTCGACGAGCTCGCTTTCCTATTTATCGCTAAGTCTAGCTCCGACTACAACGAACTTGGTTGAGTCGGAGGGATCTAGAGCGATCTTCTTGCTGTCCTTGGCTGACTGAAAAGCCGATTCCTCATCTACTCTCTTTGCTGGGCCAACCGGAAGTGGATTCTTGCTTTGTGCTTGCGCCATTGCAATGACTTTGCCGAGCTGGCACTTCTCCGTCTCTACCACTAGGGATTCAGCCAAACTGCTGCCAGCGGATGTGCACTCGAGGGACTTCCTGAAGTCTCCGGTGACTGTGATGACACCGTTTGGCCCCGGGATCTTCATCTTCAGGTATGTCTGCTGTGCATTGATCATGAACTTGGAAAATGCTGGTAACCCCAATAGGGCATGGTAAGGACTGCTGAGGTCGGCCACCTCAAACCAAATCGGCTCTCTCCTGAAATTTTCTTCCGTGCCAAATATGACATCCAGCCGAATGCGACCCATGGGGGTGCAAGACAGTCCAGGAACAATCCCATGGAATGTCGTCCGACTGCGCTCCAGGTCCCCCTCTGTGAGCCCTAGCTTGAGCATTGTATCTCTGTACAGAATGTTGATTGTGCTTCCTCCATCAACTAGCACTCGAGAAAACTTGCATGAAAATCTTGGTCCTGCAACCAGAGCGTCCACCACCAGCGGATAATTGCCTGGATTCGGCAAAATGGTGCGATGATCTGCTCTGTCCCAGGATATCGGACATTCGGACCAGTGCACAAATTGGGGAATCGGCAGCATAGTGGCATTGACTTCTTGGGCTCGGGCTCTTCGACTACCCTTGTCTGTGGACTCGCTGGTAAAAATCATGTAAGCCGCATCCTGCTGCGGATACTGGTTCTGTTGCTGAGGTGGTCCTCTGTTCTGGGGTGGTGGTGGTGGTGGTAAAGCTTCTCCCTTTGCAATCCTTCTCACGAAGTCACACTGCCGAGTGGTGTGCGCAGACGGCCTCCCAGGCGTGCTGTGCAATTTGCATGGTGCGTCCAACATATCCTCGAATGTGTATTTGGGCTTCATCTGCCCTGGGGGTCTCACATTTGGTCTCATCTTCCGACTGCCTCCTGCAGCCGCTGGATCTTCCTCATTTTGAACAGCGGCCACCTGCCGACTGCCATACTGGGAATCAGGCTGCTCGTCCTTGCGCTTGCCGTTGTTCTGCTGGTTGTTGTTGTTGTTGTTGTTGCGATTGTTCTTTCTTCTTTCCTTCCGACTGAGGCCTTGGTTCCCTGTGTCCGACTGCGGAGCCCCTGGTGATTGGATCACACCTCCAACTCCGAGTTGGATAGGGCGCATCGCAGAATCGGACATAGCGAATGCATTTGCCACCTTCATAAGCTCAGCTAGCGACGTGAAGTCTTTGCGGAGCAGCTTGTGCTTCAACATTGAATCCGCCAGGCACCCATCAGTAAAATACTGAATGGCCTGGATCTCATGGACTCCTTCGCATGAATTCTTCAGCTTGATCCACCGAGATAGGTAATCTCGGAGGGGCTCGTCCTTTCCTTGCACACACAGAGCTAACTGCCGTGGGAGGTTGGGCCTCTCATACGTGCTTGTGAAGTTGTGAATGAATGCGGTCGTGAAATCCTCCCAGCAATTCACACTGTCCTTGGGCAAACTGTTCAACCACGTCCGCGCTGAGCCTTGCAGCATGAGAGGTGCGTAGCGGATTGCCTCCTGCAATGCGGACTGCCGTCAGGTAGTCGGACAACCAATCTTCCGGTTTCACCGAGCCATTGTACTTGGGAGTGTCTCTCGGTAATGTGAAGCCTTTCGGGAATCTCTCCGTCCGAATGCGGTGACCAAAACATGATGGGCCAGCTTCTCCTTCTTCATCTTCCTGAGCTTCCTTCTCCAGGAGCTCAATGCGATGCCTTGCGTCGTTCTGGCCGATTTGGCGAGGGCCAAGTCGGGTGCTGATTGCTGGTCTTGGCGCCGATTGCTGCGGCATGTCATGGCGCCTGCTGTTAACAGCTGGCTCTTCCATTCTTCTGCTTGCTGCTGGGGGTGGCCGATTGCTTCTGACCTTGCTGTCGTGCCGAGACGGTGCAGGTTGATGCCTGTTCTGGCGCGATGCATTCGGTCGCTGGCTAGCTCCCGCATTCGGCCTCACAGTTCCTCTTGATGCCTCTTGCTCAGCATTCTGATTGCCCATTGCCACAAGCCTCTGCTCTTTTGCGGCCGCTATCATCTCACGCATTCGGCGCGACTGTTCGCGCCGCTCATCTCCTTCCAATTCTTCCAGCTCGAGCGCTATCTGCTCGGCGGCTCTCAAATTCTTGTCCGGTGTGCTATATGTTGGCCTCTGGATGAATGCCGACTGCGCTGGCTGCTCCGGTTGCACCGGCCTTCTCGGACGCTCCGGCTGCTCAGCTCCTGATAGCTGCTGGTTGACTGCTCTTCCTAGGATTCTCAGGTCTTCCAGGACTGCGGGCTCAATCGGCCGGCGCGGTCCTGCATGAGCTGCGTTGTACTCCCTTGTGATGGCTCCTAGCCGACGCTCTTCTGCCAACACTTGCTCAGCCCTGCGAGCCAGAGCGAGCCGTGCTGTTTCCAGCTCGGTGTACACCTGCTCCGGATCACCATTCCGGTTCACAGGTGTGTATAACACATCCCGCAACGCACTGGTGCCGATTCGCTCTGCCGCATCAGCTACTTCCTTGGCCTTCCTTGCTACGCTTGCCGGATCACGGTTGGTCGACGAAGATGCTCCCGCCATCATGACCGCGGCGTGCAGTCGGCCCTCCTCTCGGCCAGGTGCTGCGATACAGCCCCTGGTCGAGAGCGGATCTGTAGCACACGAGAAGATGCGGATGTCTCTGGGATATGCCTCAGGGAAGCTGCCAATGAAGATACGATGACTTCCCACTTGCAGCGACACTCCGGGCGGCAAGGGTGCTCCAGCCCTGTACCGTGCCGAGTAGTCCACTACATAATCGATTGCCCCACGCCTCAGAATCAGGCCGGAGGCGTGGCTACCGCCGGATGCAGAGGAAAATCCCGTCCGGATCTTGACTCCAGTCGACGCCTCGGTCTGCCCCACGGTGGGCGCCAACTGTCGTTGATATGTGACGGCAGATGCCATGGGGATGGCTAAAGTGAGGGGAAGACACGAGGAGGAAATGTCGATGGTGCCGGAATCGGGTTGGGCACAAGCACAGTGAAGACACCACGACGTACCCAGGTTCGGGGCTCTCAGAAGAGATAACACCCCTACTCCTGCTTGTCTCTTGTATATCAATGAAGGGACTACAATAACTGTTGTTCTATCTTCTCAGGGGAAGGAGTACGCCGCCGCCGTGGGCAAGGTCCTCTCCTGCTTCCCTGAGGAGTGACTACGGGCAATGAATGAACTAGAGGGGGAATGAGTTAATGAGATCTCAGGTGTGGCGTCCCTCGCGCAGGAGGGGGTACCCTGGCTCTTATAGTGTGAGTCCAGGGTACTATGGTAACTTCATCGCCGGATGGACCCATCCGTCATCCTCTAATCGGCCTGGGCCCACCGACTGCTCCTCTCCGGGTGACCCGGAGCCTACGAGTGGCGGCCCATGCTGCTACCTCGTAGAACCTAGGAGTGAACAGTGGAGCTAGGGGGTGCGGTCTTGTCGGCCTGTCCGCGGAATCGGCGGGGAGGTCGACACCGTATCTCCAGCAAATCCTCGACACGACCTGGCCTTCCTGCCACCCAGATATCTCGGGATATGGCATTTATGACCTCGTAATCATACCCCCGACTGGGTGGTAGGTGGCTCCGATTGCGCCTGGACCGACTGGTGGTTCCTGGTGGGGTCGATTGCTCTGGGCAATCGGCCTTCTAGGAATCGGCCTCGGTCCAGCTGCGGACCAATCGGGTGATCATCTTTGGAGAAGGGTGGGCCGATTACGCCTGGGCCGATTGCTGGCACTTGGTATGGTCGATTGCCTTGGAGCAATCGGTCGTACCTCTGCCCGGCTCGGCCCAGCTGCAGCCCGATTGGTCCATCCTTGTCTTGAAAGCTTGCTTCCGCTTGGGTTAGCCTACCCGGGTACCAATCCCCCGACAACTATCTTCCTCACCGTATCAAAATATTTCTGGCGCCGTTGCCGGGGAATCCATTCTACAAGATAGGTGACGAGGATTAGCCCCGGCAAATCCCATGGTCAGGGACCCTCGGTTAGTCATAGAGAAGGCACAGGTTGGACGATACTTGTCGGCTAACAGGAGAAGCACTTCCTGCTCGATATTATTGCGTGAGGAGGCGATTACAGAGGAGGCCAAGCGAGTTCTCGCAAGACCAGGTGTGTAGATGTGTATTGGATTGATCTGGACGTCTCTCCTCCCAGCCTTTATATACTAGGCTAGGTCTCGGGGAGTCCATACTAGGTTACAAAGATAGTTTTCTAGTTCTAGTCTTGCCTTGTACGCCAAGTTATGTCTTCCATATTAGCCGCGGACTCCTACGTCGGTGCTTGGCCGGGCCAGTCGTGGGCCTGTCGTGGCTTTCTAGCGGGCCTTCTGTCTTCGTATACACCGAGTATCCTCATACGCAGGAGTCGTGGGGTCACCCCCTCGTCAGTAGCCCCCGAGTGCCTAGGGGACTCGAAGAGTCGCGCAGGGACTCGAATTTGTCAACGCTTTATTTTTAGTAGGCTCGACATCGCCGTGGGTCGCTGGTAGTTTTGAGCCGTGACAATATTTGTTTCGAGGGATTGCTAGGCTGAAAGGGCCCAAGGAGTCGACTGGTCGAGCCTTGGTGAATTGCGCTAGTGGAAAATACCGCAGTAGCCCAATCAAACTCACGTCCCTCGACATGAACTTGGAATGACCGGTGTCAAGCAAATTCATGCCGCTGCAGGTCTTATAGGATCCGCTCGGCTCTTTCTATCATGCGAGCGCATGGAAAAGGTCGGGAGTGAAATCGCTCTGCGGCAAGTCCCGGCCCGGCCGTTCTGCGCAGCGGGGTCTTACCTACACGCTAAGCTTGCATGGCATCTGGGTAGAGTGTGTCGTAGCCCAGGAATAATTGCTTTTGTAGAGGCACGGAGCCTGGTTAGCGATGCACCCACTTGGAATAAACAATCAAGCTGTTTAGTAGTCACTCGCGGAGTTTGTAATGAACTCAGGCGAGGAAAATAAGAAAGCACCCACTCGGACTTTTGTTGAGTGCGTGAGTAGATCATACTGTCGAGTACTTGTTGAGTCTTTTGCGAGTGATCACTCGAATGCTTTACTGTCTTTAGGGTGAGGGAGCACCCGAACTCTGAGAGTATTTTGTTTCTGCTGGTGCGAGGTATCACTCGAGCACATCTTTGCATTCTGCCTGGGTGAGGGAGCACCTGAACTCGAATAAAGGTACTCCCGATGGGAGTAAGAGATTTTTTCTCAGAAAATTTGGATAACAGGAAATAGGTAGCCTTTGGATTCTTTTGTTCTTTCCAATTTGTTTTTACCTTGATCCGTCCTGCTTGAGATGTCATGCTGGTATGAGTTGCCATGCTGTTTGGTGACCTATGATGATGCTTGCTTCTTTGATCCGTCGCGTCTTCTGGCCCGTCATAATGATGGTTTGGATGTCATGCTGCCTGGTGTTTGTTGGATTTCTAAGGCTTGTATGGGAAACAGGCGAGATTTGACGTGTCCTTTAAATAGTACTGACCGTGAGAAGGCATCTTGTCTTGGAATTCGTAACACCTGACCCGTTTAGTCTTTGATGTAATGATGGCGCCGCCTGGGCTTCTACGTGCTTTCCCCGGTTTGCCCTTGCATTGCGCTATAAATACCTCCTGTGGTTGCCTGTCTCTGGCATCCACTCTTCTCATCGCTCTCTTCTGCTTCTTCATCACATGGCTCCCAAGCGCGGTGGTGGTGGTAATGGGTGAGGTCGTGGCTGCCGTGGCCGTGGTGGCCGCACGCCTCGTTCTTCGCGCGGTGGAGGCCGTGGTGTTGCGTTGGCACCTTCTTATTCCTCCATGGAAGAGGGTTTTTGGCGCTATCATTTCCTTTTGCGTGTTCTTAGCCGGAACGCTGCTCAGATTCCTTTTCCATTCTCGTTTTCCTCCATTGCTTCTGAGTGTAATTTGAGGGGTTTCTGGCTCCTTCTTCACGGATGCGCTCGGTCTTCTTCTTGGGTGGAGTTGGAAGTTGACAATTCCGCCTTGATTTTCCTGGGGTCTGGCTGGAGGGCGTTTTCTCGCCGGTTGAATATGCGCGATGGAGATAATCTTTGCTGTCGTTTTGATGGCGAAGATACTCTTACTGTTCGTGCGTTTGATACCGGTGGCAATCGTCTGGATCCATACTAGGAGGAAACAAGCAGTGGTGATTCTGATGGGTCGAGTAGTGGTTCGCCTGCTTCTCCCGCCTCTTCATCTTCGGCTGATTCCTCGGCTGATGGTGTTTGCTCTTCTAGTTCTAAGGATGAGCTGGACGTCAAGCCAGTCGTCAAGCGGCTGCGTCTGTAGGCGAGGCACCTTGTAGAACTGGAGGACAGTGACCTGATTCTTGGCGGACCGAGCTGCTACTTTGTCTGTGGTGATGATCGTCAAGTTGTGGTACGAAAGTACCAATTATCCCAGCATGAACATACATGTAGAAGTCATAATTCCTTGGGATAATTGTAACCCGACTTGTATTTTCTCGGGTCCTTCTGTAGCGATAACTGTCTTTTGACTCCTTTGTAAAAACTGGGCTCAACTCTGTTGTAATGAAGTTTGTTCTCGACTCCTTTGTGATGAAATTGTCCTCGGCTCCTTTGTAATGAGATTGTCTTCGACTCCTTTGTAATGAAATTGTCCTCGACTCCTTTGTAGTGAAATTGTCTTTGAATTCTGTGTAATGATATTGTCTTCGACTCCTATGTAATGAACTTCGACTATTTAGTAATGAAACTGTCTATCGGGTGTGCGGCAGCGCTCCCGATGGGAGTAGCCCCCGAGGCTATGGTTAATTTGTAGAATCAAGCGTAGGCTGTGAGTTTATGTCTGATTGGGAAATTTCTTCTCATGGCTGTTTTTGATTTATTCCAAGTTTGGATCGGGTGCGCGCCAGCGCTCCCGATGGGAGTAGCCCCCGAGTCTTTAGGTGATCGCTTGCGATCAGGTGAAGACTAAATAATTTTTGTGTCTTTTGACGTGACTTTCTTTGTAGAAAAACTTTTTGGTCAATCGGCGGGAATCCGTTTCCCGATATTTGTAGATGGGGTCGCTTTTTTACGAAGATAGCGTCCCTCGGGGAGAGTTTATGCTCGAGCCCCCGAGTGCTTTTAGTTAGAAGTCGCATTATGGCGTCTCTCGGGGGGAGTTTATGCTCGAGCCCCCGAGTGCTTTGAAGTATAGTCGCATGAGCGAGGATAGCGTTTATCGGGGGGAGTTTATGCTCAAGTCCCCGAGTGCTTTGAAGTATAGTCGCATGAGCGAGGATAGCGTCTCTCTAGGGGAGTTTATGCTCAAGCCCCCGAGTGTTTTGAAGTATAGTCGCATGAGCGAGGATAGCGTCTCTCTGGGGGAGTTTATGCTCAAGCCCCCGAGTGCTTTGAAGTATAGTCGCATGAGCGAGGATAGCGTCTCTCGGGGGGAGTTTAGGCTCAAGCCCCCAAGTGCTTTGAAGTATAATCGCATGAGCGAGGATAGCGTCTCTCGGGGGGAGTTTATACTCAAGCCCCCGAGTGCTTTGAAGTAAGGTGTTTAGGCAACATGTTATTTCTCTGAGTGTTTACATGGGTTGCCGATCGGTGCTGCTGCCGACGTCTTTGACAATGCCTAGAGGACTATGGGTAGAACAGGCGTAGGTTCACTACGTTCCATGGATTTCCCACGTCCTCATTGGTCTTTGGGTTCTTCAACCTGTATGCGCCTCCTCCTATGACTTCCAAGATGATGAACGACCCTTCCCATTGCGGGGCAAGCTTGTGCACTTTTTCCTGTATTAGTTGTAACACGAGGTCTCCTTTGGTGAACGTTCTGGTTCGCAGGCGGCTGCTTTGATATGTGCGCATTTTGTCCTGGTAACCTTCAGATCTTGTGATGACTGTGTCCCGTTCTTCGTCTGATGTATCTTTCTCGTTCTGCAGTGCTTCTTCTACCTCTTCCTCTTCGTACCCTGAGATTCTGGGAGCTCCGAATTTTAAGTCGTGCGGCAGTACTGCTTCTGCCCCGTATACCAAGAAGAAAGGTGTATACTGGGTTGAGCTGTTTGGGGTGGTGCGGAGGCTCCATAATACCGCGGGAAGTTCCTCTACCTAGTTTCCTGCAGCTTATTCTAGTGGTGCTAGAAGTCGCTTCTTTATTCCTCCCCATAGTAGGCCGTTTGCTTTCTCCACTTGGCCGTTGGACTGCGGGTGTGCGACTGATGCGTAGTTGATTTTGATGCCCAACTCTTGGCAGAAGTTTTGGAATTTTGCTGCTGTGAAGTTTGTGCCATTGTCTGTGATGATGTTGTGTGGTACTCCGAATCTGAAGATGATTGACTTGATGAAGTTGATTGCCGTGAGGGCTGTTGAGCTGGTGATTGGTACTACTTCGATCCGTTTGGTGAACTTGTCGACTGCGACTAGTAGGTGTGTTCGTCCTCCTTTTTAGGATTTCTTGAGTGGGCCTACCATGTCGAGTCCCCATGTGGCGAATGGCCATGACAATGGTATGGTTTTGAGTTCCGATGCTGGGGCGTGCGGCCTGCTGGCGAACTTTTGGCAGGCGATGCAACACCGTACGATATCCTCTGCGTTTCTCATAGCGGTTGGCCAATAGAAGCCTGCTCGAAAAGCCTTGGCCATGAGTGCTCGGCTTCTCGCGTGGTGTACGCAGGTGCCTTCGTGGATCTCGAGTAGTAGTGCTTTGCCATCTTCTTCATCTATACACCTTTGGAGGACCTGAGAAATGCTGCGCTTATAGAGCTGTCTGTTGATTTCTGTGAATGCTTTGGATCATCGACTGATGTGTTGGGCTTCTGCAACATCTTGTGGTAGGGTGCCATCGATTAGGAATCGGAGGAAAGGTGTTGCCCATTATGGGCCTTTGAGTGCTGCCGACTCTTCGGGTTCGATTGCTTGGCTGCTTGTGCCGTCGGCTGTGTTCGTTGCTGCCACCTGTGCCGGTTCCTTTGTGTCATCTTCCTCTGCGACTACCTTAGTTTCCGTTGGCTTTGCTTTGATTGATCTCTGGTTGATGCTCTCGAGGAAAACGTCGGGTGGTACTGGTCCTTGAGTTGATCCGATGTTCGCAAGTTCGTCGGCATCTGTGTTATTTGCTCTGGGGATGTAGTCGAGTTCACAGCCGTCGAATCCTCCCTCTAGTGTGTTCTAGAGTTTCTGGTAGGCTGTCATGTTGTCTGCGAATGCGTTGCAGTCTCTCATCGCCTGTTGAACGACGAAGTTGGAGTCGCCATAGATCGAGAGGCGGGTGGCACCGCAAGTTTTGCCATGCACATGCCGTGAAGTAGTGCCTCGTATTCTGCTTCGTTTTTGGAGGCGTTGCTGAATTTGATCTGGAGGATGTATTTGATCTTCGTTCCTTTGGGGGAGACTAGTACGACGCCTGCTCTGGCTCCTTGCTGTCTTTTGGATCCGTCGAAATACATAGTCCATGAGTTGGATAGGTCTGGGGGACCTGGTGTTTGGACTTCTGCCCACTCGACCAGGAAGTCTGGGAGTACTTGGGCTTTGATTGCTATTGGGTGTTTGAATTGTAGGTCTCACGGGCTGAGATCCATGTTCCACTCAGCGACTCGACCGGTCGCTCCGGGATTGTTGAGGATGTCTGCGAGTGGTGCACTGCTCACGACTGTGATGGGGTGTTCATCGAAGTAGTGCGACACTTTCCTGGAGGTCATGATAATGGCGAGCAGGAGCTTCTGGTAGTGTGGGTACCGTTGTTGTTGCTTTGTGAGTAGCGTGCTAAGGTAGTAGATTGGTCTTTGTATGCTCTGGGTTTTGCCTTCTTCTGCGCGCTCGACGACGAGCACTGTGCTCATGACGCTGCTACATTCTGCTATGTAGAGGTACAACTTTTCCCTTTCTTTAGGCACCGCCAAGATTGGTGGGGTCGAGAGGGTCTTCTTTAGTTCTGCGAATGCATTGCTGGCTTCCTCGGTGCACTCGAATTTTTCTCCTTTTCTCAGCAGTTTGTAGAACGGTAAGGTCCTTTCGCCTAACCTCCTGATGAAACGGCTCAATGCTGCGAGTTTTCCTGTGAGCTTCTGTACTCCTCTGATGTTGGTTGGCCTTTGCATCTTGGCGATTGCTTGAACCTTTTCGTGGTTTGCTTCGATTCCTCGGGCAGAGACCATGTACCCGAGTAATTTTCCGGCTGGGACGCCGAACACACACTTTTTGGGGTTGAGCTTGATTATGTACTTGTTGACGGCCGCGAAAGTCTCGCAGAGGTCGTCGAGTAGCGTGTTTGCGCTGTAGGTTTTGATGACAATGTCGTCTACATAGACCTGGACGTTTCTGCCAATCTGGTCTCTCAACCATGCTTGCATCATCCGCTGGTATGTGGCCCCTGCATTTTTTTAAGCCAAAGGGCATTGTTTGTGTCACAACCCAAGGTTAGGTATGTGCTAGGATCAAGTGCTACCTTGCATCATGTGAAAAATTCAAAAGAAAAATCAAAATTGGGGAAAAGAAAAGCCCTGAGAAATTAAATCAAATGGCCAAATGAAAATCTTTTTCCAAAAATCATTTGAATGTTTGGAAAATTCCTATAAATGGTACTGATCATTTTAAAAATGGTTTGGGAGCAATCCCATGCTCATGGAATTTTCTAGTATTCTAACATTGGCTTTGGAAATTAAATAAAACCCTATTTGATTTGAAGTTCAAATTATTTGAATTTAAAAAATGCTCAAATTTTATAAGTGGCTAGCTCTCTATTTTATGAGGCCATATAAAAATTTTGTGGCATTTTATAAAATGCCTAGCTATTTTTATTAGCTAGGTCAAACATATTGCAGAAATAATAAACGAAAAGAGAAAGGCAGAGAGAGGAGAGCTACCTGTCGCCAGGGGCGAAGGCCCACTCCCCAGCCGGCCCAGCCCACCAGCCACCCATCTGTCGTCTTCCCCGCCGAAGCCAGAGCAGGCAGCTCGCGCCGTGGCGAGCATGCCCACGGCCGCCGAGCCACCTAGACCTCCCCTGGCTCCCTCCTTCCGCCACGCAACACCAGAAGCCCCTCGAGCTCGTCCTCCCCATCCACGGGTCGCCCCTGTTCCTCTTCCTCGCGGATCTCACGCAATCCCGAGCACAGCAAGCGGACGCCGGCGAGCTACTGCGTGGCCAACAGTCTCCTCACGGCGAACAAGCGTGTCCATGGAGCTCCTCGAGGTCGACTTCGTCTAGCTGCAGTCTCAATTCGAGCCGGGAGCTGGTGGGAGCGACGTCCCCTTCATCTTCTTCACCGCCGGCCGCCGCGACTCCGGCAGAAAATTCATCCTCCTCCAGCTCTTCCCCAACCCCGTCGAGCTCACCGTCGCGTGTGGGTGAGCCTCCTGCCTCGTTTGCCCCCTCTCATGGCTCCCCTCGTGCTCTCCATCGCGTTTTCGTCGTTGGCCAAGCCCAGCCGTCGCCATTGCCGTTGCCTCCGAGCTCTGGAGCACGCCAGTGACCCCCCAATGGGTCTACTGGACGCGCGGGAGCACAAGCTACGCAACGGCGCCCTCCCCTTGGCTGCCCGTTCCCCAAATCGCCGTCCTCGTCTTCACAGAGCCACGGTCGCCGCATCTCCTCGACGCCGGCGAGGCTCCGGCCACCCCCGAGCCTCCCCGTGGGCACTGGGTGACGCGGGTGACCTCAGGCGTCCCTCTGGTGGCCTCGGCGAGCTCCCCCGTGGCCATTTTCATATTCCGGCGAGGCGCCGCCGTGGCCAGAGCCACCGGCGTCAAGCCGGCGCCATTAGGGCCTTAATCTCTAAGCTAACCCCCCCTCAGCCTATGACAGGTGGGGCCCCAGCCCCT
Source organism: Bromus sterilis (assembly GCA_950022295.1). Classification (NCBI taxonomy): domain Eukaryota; kingdom Viridiplantae; phylum Streptophyta; class Magnoliopsida; order Poales; family Poaceae; genus Bromus; species Bromus sterilis. Next base: position 178,491,256 of record OX465601.1, on the reverse strand, counting down.
AATCCCTCTGCTTAATTAAGTTAACCACGGGGTTAACCCCACAGAGGCTGACCAGTGGGGCCCCTTGTCAGTTTGACTCGGGTCAAACCCTCTGACGCCAGCATGACACCGCAGTGACGCAATAAAGGTTTTTCCAGAGATTTAAATTATTACAGAAATTCCAGAAAATAGGGCAAACTTTGGAAATTCATAATTAATTCATCCTAACTCCAAATATAACATATAATATATGAAAAATGATCAGGAGAAAATTATCTTTCCAAATATGCAACTTTCAACTTTGTTGGAGTTGATTTTAAAATGGGATCAGTAGCATATGTCATTTGGTTTATTTGAATTTAATTCAAATTCAAATCATTTGATCTTGCAACTTGGACCATGGAATTATGCTACATTCCACCTACACTTCAGAAGCTTATCACACACATGATCATTTGGATTACAAAATACAAATGCTAGCAAATGCAACTTGGACCAATTAAAATACATTTGGAGTTTGAATTCGAATCCACTTTCAAATCAACTTCAATTAACTTGTTGCAAATGGAACCTAGATCACATCAATACAATTCACATCATTTGACAACATAATCATGTGCTTGAGCATTGCAACTTATTTATGCTTTGTTTATATTGTTTGCTCGGATAGAAGTGGATCCGGAGCTCGAGGCCACCCCCTTCGTTGAAGACCCCGTGACTGAACCTCGTCAGCAAGGCAAGCAAACCCCCATTGATCATGTCTATAAAATCCCACTTCCCTCTCATGTCTCGCTTATGCATTGTTTAGGATGATCACCATGATAACGTTTCTATCGCATAGTTGAAACCATATCCTTTGCATGACCTATCATCTTGTCACAGTAGTAAGCAAACCACAATCCTAGCAGATGTAGGAGTTGGTTGATATCATGTGGCCCCTGCAACTGTTACTGCTTATTGCATGCTTAGTGGTACAATGAGGTTGCTTATGATGTGAGTCGGGATGATAAACATGGTGTTGATGAAAGTGAAACGTGTTGGTGAATCTACCCTAATACAAGGTGAACGATGAGAGGTTGTGTAGGAGTACACAGTGGGTTGTCTCGTTGAACACCGCCCTAAGCCCGAGTTCTTGTATAGTGATCCAAGAAGAAGAGTACAACCACACATTGGGCTCACTGACCCCTCTCGACCTAGTACCTCACCCCGTTCGAAACCCAGAAGTCGCAGTAGTTCGGAGTTCTGGTAGGGCTGTGGCACGGTCTGCGAAGTGGATGAACGGTTTTTCAAGACCGGCTTGGGACCCTGCACACATCGTTTGAGGCTGTACTGGAACCTCGGCCGGACTTCCATACGGATCCCCCTCAGATGGGCGACTCTCTGGACTAGAACGGAGCTGTGGGCGAAGTGTCGTGGCAACATCCTCGCCGGTACCCGCTTGAAGGGTCCCACTCCCAGGCGGTAACTGATGAGTGTGTGTGTGTAGCGGTACACCCCTGCAGGGTTAACAAAACTATTCGAATAGCCGCGTCCGCGGTTAAGGACTTCTTGGAGAGTTGTGCTCGATTATTAGACAACTTGAACTGGATACTTTTAAAACTCGCAAGATATGCGTGAGTGCTATGGTGTGCTTCTCGTGGGGAAGTCGAGGAAGTAACCATAGTGGTGTAAATGGTTGAAGAGATGTAGTGGACTCGTGTACGCTTCTTATCTCAAGTCTGGTACTCGTAGTTCAGGACTAGCCAAGTCAAAGCTGGCACTTCTGCAAGTGAAACCCCACCTCCCTTTACCTTGATACATGTGCATGAGTAGTATAGCTCCTATGTAAGTCTTGCTGAGTACGACTTTGTACTCACGTTTGCTTAATCTATGTTTTAGATGAACCCACCGACCCCGATGGTGACTTCTAACCGAATCTCGAAGAATGAAGACTCAGACCAAGACCAAGCTAGTGTAGTCCCAGTCAGACGACTGGTTCCCTCGTGGAGGGCTTGTTTTTAGATAAGGCTTCTCTAAGCCACTTGTTAAACTTGTCTGTACTCAGACCTACTTGCTTCCGCTTGTCTGTTGTAATGTTGGATCACATGCTTGTGATCTCTGTGTGCACTCTGTAAGAGTTATTAATAAAGATGTATACTTTGTAGAGAATTGCAATGATACCTGCTGTTCATACAAGGCATGTGTGCTGCGTGTATGTTTATAACATGCATGTCTTTGTATGGGTTTTCGAGACCTTAGTTGTGATCTGGCTGGCGGTCTTTTATACACCAAGTGGCCCTTAGATGTGCGCAGCTTGGGGCATCGCGATGCGATTGTTCAAGACTCTGTCTCGTGCACATTTTGATGTATGATCGAGCCCGCCCTAGACCCCGACTAAGTGATCGGGCTGGAGTAAGTCTATGTAAGGGTTATAATACAATCGATAGTATGGTTGAGGCGACTTGTCTATGATTATGGGAGTTCACCACCCATATCATTTAGACTTGTGTGCGGACGATGAGGACCCATTTCAGTTGATCATCCGGCCTGGATGGGATGCCCCTCACGTTCGATGCTTTCCGAGAACGTTCTGTGCTTGGCCTTGTCTACTTAGACAAGTGGGTACGGTTCTCGGCTCTCCATATGATTGTGTTGTAGCGAGGCTTGCATACGCTAACCCCGGGTCCCGATAGTTTGATAGCAGAATACTCCGTAGGGGGGGATGAACGAGGTGTGCTCTTCGTCTTCTTCCTTCATCCTGATATGATTGTATCCTGAGTATGCGTCGAGGAAGGATAGGAGGTCGCATCCTGCTGTGGAGTCGATTATTGGATCGATTCTTGGCAGGGGGAAGTGGTCTTTTGGGCAGTGCTTGTTGATAGGACCATAGTCGACGCACATCCTCAGTACCTCGGTGTCCTTTTTAGGGACTAGGACTGGGTTTGCTATCCAGGTTGTTTTCTTCGTCTCTCAGATGAACTGTGCGTAGAGTAGTCGGTTGACTTCTTCTCCGATTGCTCTGCGCTTGGGTTCTGAGAATCGTCGCAGTGCCTGCTTTACTGTTTTGGTGTTTGGCTTGATGTGGAGCGCGTGTTCTGCAAATTCTCGTGGTATCCCGGGCATGTCGGCTGGGCACCAGGCGAAAATTTTCCACTCTTCATGAAGGAAGGTTATGAGGGCGGTTGCTTGCTCTTCTGGAAGGTGGGCATATACGCGAACCGTCTTCTCTGGGTATGTTGGGTGGACTTGGTGTGTGATTGTGTCACTGTCGATGCTGAAATCGCGGCCGAATTATTTTGTCTCGCTTCGGCTTGCCAGCGGAAATATGCTTTTGTCCGTCACCACGGCTATTTCTTTGAGCTGTTGTTGGGCTCCCAATGTGTCGGAGACTTTGTGGAAGTCGCGGTCGCACTGGTCCGATTTGGTGAAGCTTCCCTTGAATGTGATGATTCCTGCAGGTCCCGGCATCTTGAGCTTGAGATATGCATAGTGCGGGACTGCCATGAATTGTGCGAACGCTGGTCGCCCGAGTATGGCATGGTACTGCGACTGCCAGTCGAGCACTTCGAACTCGAGGACTTCCTTTGCGAAGTTGCACTTGCTACTGAAGATTACATCAAGCTCGATTGTTCCGATGGAGGAGGCCGCTTCACCCGGAACTACACCATGTATTGTTGTGCCTGACTTCTTCCAGACTGATCGTGGGATTAACATCTTGCGTAGGGTGTTGGCGAAGATTATGTTTAGAATGCTGCCTCCATCCATGAAGACTCTATCCATGTCGTAACCTCCGATCTGGGCTTCGAGGACCAGGGGTGCGTGCCCTGGCCTTGGGACTGCGGGTGGATGATCACTCTGAGAAAAGGTAATGCTGGTCTCGACGCCACACAGTTGGTAGATTTCTGTTATCTTTAGGCCTTCGGCTGCTTCGGCCTGCAGGGTGTAGGCGTCTTTCTTTGCTTTTGAGGGTCTTCCTTCTTGGATCATGCAGATTCGTCCATGGGACGTGGGGTATTGCCTTTCTGTTCTTGGTGCAGGTGACTGCGCGCTTCTTCGAGTGCGCTTGGCTTCGCGCTGCCTTTCCTCCTTGAGGCTGTTGGAGAGTTCGGTGAATAGGCGGCAATCTCCTAAGGTGTGGCTTGCTCTGAGGTGTCCCCAACTGTCCTCGAAACAGTGGATCGCGCAAGGTCCTTCCAGTTGCTCTTTGGCTGTGAGTTTACTGGAGCCGGCGTGCCTTCTTATCCTTGAGATTTGGAAGATCTGCGAGTGGTCTTCTGCTCGGCTGTGGAATCTTGGGTCAAGTTCTATCCCGTCGCTGAGTGATTGGCTCCGTATGAAGTTGGAGAATTCATCTGGCCTTCGATCTGGGTCGTAGTATTCTCCGGTCTGGGTTTCGGAATCGCTGTCTTGGCGCGTGGCGGGAGTCCGGGCGGCGGCGGGTCGTCGATTGGTGGGCGAGTCTTCCGTTACGCGCCGCGACTCTTCGAGTGGTGACCCCGAGTAGAGTCCTCGCGCTTGCCTTCTGGGTCGTCGAGTTTTTTTTCCGTCGGCGATGGATCTTACGGTCGTCGAGGTGCTGGACTTGATTCGGTTGCAGGATAAGTGATTTTGTCGGGGTGATGGAGATTCTTGCGGTGAACTTGAACTTCTCGAGTGGGCTAGATCTGGTTCTAGTCCGCGAGTCTTGATTTGCTGAGGGCGGGACCGCCGATATCGTGGTTCCAACCTGTGTAGTCCCCACGGTCGGTGCCAATTAACGGGGATCAGCCCCGGCAAATCCCATGGTCAGGGACCCTGGGTTAGTCATAGAGAAGGCACAGGTTGGACGATACTCGTCGTCTAACAGGAGAAGCACTTCCTGCTCGATAATATTGCATGAGGAGGCGATTACAGAGGAGCCCAAGCGAGTTCTCGCAAGACCAAGTGTGTAGATGTGTATTGGATTGATCTGGACGTCTCCCCTCCCAGCCTTTATATACTAGGCTAGGTCTCGGGGAGTCCGTACTAGGTTACAAAGATAGTTTCCTAGTTCTAGTATTTCCTTGTACGCAAGTTATGCCTTCCATATTAGTCGCGGACTCCTACGTCGGAGCTTGGTCGGGCCAGTCGTGGCTTCCTAGCGGGCCTTCTGCCTTCGTATACACCGAGTATCCTCATACGCATGAGTCGTGGGGTCACCCCCTAGTCAATAGGGGAGTTGCACACTATCTTTTATCTTTGCTTTTTAGTCTTGTTAGTTTACCTTTCAGTTTTTATCTTTGTGTCCTTTATCAAAAATTCAAAAAAATAGTATGTCTAGTTCCTTACTTGCCAATCAATGTCTGAATTCTTTGAAACCGGATCTTATTGGCATGGAGGATTCACCGAGGATCAACAAAAGTGGTACAAGGAACACCGCTTGTCTCAAAAGGGGATACACTTATGGAAACAAATACACCAGTTGTATGACTATGCTAGAAACTTGTGCTCAATATATAATATATCTTTCTGCAGGGATGAATCTTGTTGCTTTATGAGGCACAAACACCTTGCTTTCCAATGTGAGTACAATGATGATGAAACCTTATCTTCTTATGCTAAGAGAAAATATGATTTTTATGATGCAGAAGAAATAGAAGAACTTTTTGCTTATAAGGGTGCCTATGAGATTACTTCTCTTCTTAAAAATATTGATGATGCCCCTTACAAATTTGAGAGTCTTGCTATACTTAACTATTGTTTGGAAAATTACGATGCAAATTATTATATTACTGATCATCTTGAGAGAATCTCTCCCCCAAAGAAAGAGACTAATGATTTGCAGGACTCTATGGAAGAAGAAATTGCTGAACCTGAAAGCTCCTTGGATGAAAAAGAGGAGGAGAGTGACGAACAAAAGGAGGAAGAATGGAGCCATCCATGTCTACCTTCTAATGAGAGTAACTCTTTGACTCTTACCTTAAATGAGTGTTATGATCCTATGGATTCTTTTGAAATATCCATTTTTGATGAAGTTGATGCCTTCGATGCTTATGGCTGTGATGCCACTATGGATGATTCTTACGGAGATGAACTTTCTATAGTTCCTCATGTTAATCATGATTTTTTTTCTATTGCACCCACACTTGATTTTCCTATTATCCTTTTGAAATCTCCAACTCATATTCCGGAGAATTGTGCTCTTATCAAGGCTCAAGGTGATGGGTTGCATTTATCTTATAATCCTAAAGACCGTGTTGAAAACTATACACGTGTGCTTGTAGGTCATGAACAACATGATTTATGTGATAGTTATATTCTTGATGTTGTTCATGATACCACTGAAAATTATTTTGAGAGAGGGAAGTTTGGTTGTAGAAACTTCCATATTACTAAAACTCCTCTCTTCATGTTGAAATTTTGGAAGTTGTTCTTTTTCCACCTTCCTATGCATGTCACTTTGTGCTTCTCTGATTTATTTTCTTACAAGATGCCTATGCATAGGAAGTGGGTTAGGAATAAATGTGTTTCCTCTTTGCTTCTTGAAGCTCTCTTTTGCTTCAAAATTATTATTCTTATGAGAACCATCATTTATAATCTTCATGCCTAGCTTAAAGGCGTAAAAGAAAGCGCTTGTTGGGAGGCAACCCAAGATTTTTTTACTTCTGTTTTTAGTGGTCTTGATGATTGTTACTACTATAGACAAGGGAAGTGAAAGTTGTTACTACTAAAGCAACCCAACATCATTGTATCTTTATTTTTCAAGCTTTGTGCCAAGTATTGCCTCATATGACAAGGGAAGTGAAAGTTGTGACATGCTGTCCAGAAAACAGATTCTGTCCTCGTGACAGGAAAAATCATAGAAAATTAGAAGTTTATCTTTTTGAGCTGAATTTTTAACACAGCGTGCTCTATACAATCACGGAACTTTCGTGTGTTCTGAGTTTTTTCATTTGAGTTTCAGAAGTATCCCTAAAAAATTCTTTACTACCTGATGTTCTTTTTTTCACAGATTCTGCCATGTTTTCTCTGTCTTCACTTTTGCAAACCTTAAGCTTGCCTTTTCTTTGCGAATTTTTTTTTGAAATCTTGAGAAACAGTATATCTTCAAGAATATCTGTATTTACTGTAAGGGAAAAATTATTTTAATAGGGTACTAACCTCTCTAATCAGCTTATGATGAGTTGTGTATGAAGGGAGTTTTCAAGTGTGCGATGGAAGATGATGAAAGAAGATCCTGGGGTGTCAAGCGCTCAAGATTGGGGATGCCCCCATGTATCCCCAACAAATATTCAAGGATACTCAAGCGTCTAAGCTTGGGGATTCCCCCGTGCATCCCGTTCTTCATCAACAATTATCAGTTCGTCCCTCGTTGCACTATATTTTTATCACTTCATGCGGTATGTGCTATTGTTGGAGCGTCTCGCTCTTTACTTTTCTTAGGTTTGTTTTTGCTTTGTTTGATGTTCATAACAAGTTAGACCCCAGCTTTCTTTTTTGTGGGAGATAAACACGCTCCGCTTGAATTAGAACTCCTGATACGATTTGCATGCTTATTTTCTTAGCTGTGAGTTATTCTTTTTCTTTTCTTAGATGCTGCCCTGCTTAGTTGAGGTGCTTTAGTTTTCTTCTAGAGCTTTTATTTTTTCTTCGGTTGAATTTTCTATAGAATGCATGTTTATCTTGTTTAGAGAGTTTTCCTGTTGCACTAAGCTTTGTGTCTTGACTAGAGAGTAGGTAGTTGAAGTTGCTATTCTCTTTGTAGTAGTAACTTGCAATAGTTTTGATGTATTGATTAGAGTAATGTTTGAACTTATGGTGTATAGAACTTTAGCCTATTAGTGATAGATGTCGTATTTTGGGAAATCCGTGTGATTTTCGAAAACCACAACCCCTATTGAGAACTCTAGCTACTAGATAGATCACTAACCTCTGGAGGGTTCGAATATTAGAGTACACTCACGTACCATGAGTCGAGGATGCGCAAGGATAACCAAACCCCCATACACTCCTCCTCGGGGTACTTGTCTCTTTGAGAACCTCCTGATTAGATTGAGAGTTACTGATAATAAGTGCATGAGTTCTTTGGACTAATGTGAGTATTCGAAAGTTGACACTTCCACCTTCCCATATTTTTCTAGCCTCTCCTTTGCCGTGCATTGCCTCCTTCTCACTCCGAGAGTTGGCGTCCACCTTCGCCGGTACATCCAAACCCTTGGCATGATACGCTCTGTCATCATAAACCTCCTTATATCTTTCCTCAAAACAGCCACCAAACCTACCTATCAAGGCATTTCCATAGCCTTTCCGAGATACATTGCCATGCAACATCCACCTTCTCATGACTTGATCTTCATGTCAAACATGCTACTTGCTTGATCGATGAGGTGCATGCTTATTTTCAAATCTTTTCTTAGCTGCTGCCCTGTTTAGTTGAAGTGCTTTAGTTTTCTTCTAGATATTTTCTTCTGTCTTAGGTTGAATTTTCTATAGGTTGCACATTTATCTTGTTTAGAGAGTTTGCCTGTTGCACTGAGATTTATGTCTTGACTAGAGAGTAGGTAGTTTAAGTTGCTATTCTCTTTGTAGTAGTAACTTGCAATAGTTTTGAGGTATTAATTAGAGTAATGTTTGAACTTATGGTGTCAAGAGATTTAGCCTATTAGTGATAGATGTCGTATTTTGGGCAATCTGTGTGATTTTTGAAAACCAAAACCCCTGTTGAGACCTCTAGCTACTTGATGGATCACTAACCTCTGGAGGGTTCGAATATTAGAGTATACTCACATACAATGAGTCGAGGATGCGCAAGGATAATCAAACCCCCATACACTCCTCCTCAGGGTACTTGTCTCTTTGAGAACCTCCTGATTAGATTGAGAGTTACCGATATTAAGTGCATGAGTTCTTCGGACTAATGTGAGTATTCGAAAGTTTACACTTCCACCTTCCCATATTTTGCTAGCCTCTCCTGTGCCGTGCATTGCTCCTTCTCACTCCGAGAGTTGGCGTCCACCTTCGCCGGTACATCCAAACCCTTGGGATGATACACTTTATCATCATAAACCTCCTTATATCCTTCCTCAAAAGAAGCCACCATACCTACCTATGAAGGCATTTCCATAGCCTTTCCGGGATATATTTCCATGCAACATCCACCTTCTCATGACTTGATCTTCATGTCATACATGCCACTTGCTTGATCGATGAGCCACATGCTAGTTGGGCCTTGCCCTAATCATTGCTACATGACGCGTTAGTATCATTGAATATCCTGCTATCCTAGAAGAGGCATACATTTGCATCATGATAGTTACATTTTCTTTATGTGAGTACCCTTGTAAAGTGTGAAATATCTCCTATATTTTTGTAAAATATAGAGTGTTGCCCCTAAAGTGAGGAAAAGATCCCATAGAGAAAAAAAATCAAAAGATCCCACAAAGGACAAATGAGAGAAATAGAAAGAGCCATGAGGCCACCAAAAAATACAAAAAATAGAAAAAAGAGAAAAAGGAAATAAAAAGAGAGAAGGGGGCACACTACTATTCCTTTTGAGTGATCCACACTAGTACTTCATCCTCTATCCCTTTACTCCATAGAGATCATCATACATGCATATAACTACGTGGGGACCTTCACACTATAGAACTTGGCTTGTATATTCCAATGATGAGCCTCCTCAAATGAGCCCTAGGTCTTCTTGAGCAAGCAAGTTGGATGCACCCCCACTAGTTCCCTTGGAGAGCTTTTAGCTCACATGTGCATCCGTTGCATGGAAATCCCTACTCCTCACATCATATCTATCATATGGCCTTCTCTCACCTATGGTTGTCCTCATTGATGTGAGCCTTTCACACCTTTTTTTGTCTTCCTCCTCCACCTTCTTTCTGTTTCGCCTTTTAGGTGTCAACTTTCTTGCTCACGCTCATCCATTGCATGAGTGCTCAAAATATCGAAAGGGAGTGGATCAGTTTGACTTGTACCTAGCAAGTGGTCTGGGGACGAGTCAAGATAAGAATCCAAAGGAGACTAAGTGTGAAACTTTAGTAGATAGTAGTTCTCAACAACTATTTTCTTTTTTATCTCATATTCCCATATCCCCCTTCTTGCACGCAAACACCATTTGGAGTCATTCGAGTCACGGACAGCGAGAGCTCTTGCACCCTTTGTTCTTTTGTTACTTGTGTCAATGCTAATATGGACTCTTGCTTGTTAAGACTTGAATTGAATTGCATGATTTGATTGCTTTAGTTAAAAGTCCTTATATGGTTGTGTGGCATGTCGCCACAGAAATTATGCTTGTTATCATTTCCCTACTCGAGGACGAGCAGGAATTAAGCTTGGGGATGTTGATACGTCCCAAACGTATCTATAATTTCTGCTTGCTCCATGCATGATTTGTGTGACTTTGCCATGTTTTTCTTGAACTTTCATACACTTTATATCATATTTGGACTAACCTATTAAATCAGTGCACCCAGTTGCCAGTTCCTGTTTTCTGCTGTTTTTGTATTTCAGGTTTTCCGGCCATTAAAAGTGTCAACTAAATCCCGGAAAATTATATAAAAATCAGCGACCCGGAAGCTTCCCGAATAACCAAAGATGGAAGGGGGGGTGGACCTACCAGGGCCTCAAGAGGGTCCCTGGGGCGGCCCCACCCTAGGCCGCGCCAGGAGGCCTCCTGGCTTCCCTGTGGCCCCTCTCGGTGCCCCCTTTGGCCTATATTTAGCCCCTGTGACGGAAACCCCTAATATCGATCTGCTATTCCCGTTCTCCTCTCTATACCGCCGCCGCCGCCGTTTCAAGATCAGGGTTGCCAGGAGAAGCTGCCACGACACCCTGTCGGAAGGAGGAATCCCCTCCGGGAGACCATCCATCACCATGGACGCCTCCCGGATGTCTTTTGAGTAGCCCCCCTAGGACCATGGGTCCATGACCAGTAGCTATGTGATGTTCTCCTCCCCTCTTTGTGCTTCCACTTTCGAGACCTCTTGAACTGCCTCACATGATCGAGGCACCTATGTAATTTTCTGTGTTGCTATGCTGAGTTTGCTGGGATCTGATGGATTATGAGATTATGTTCAGATTGTGATGAGTAATATATTTGGTTCTCTTTTACATTTATGTTCTTTAGTTAATTCTTGCATGTTCTTCGTTGTCGTATTTTACTTTGGTCAAGTGATTCGTTGCAACTCCAAGAGGGAGCGTTATGCTTGATTGTGGGTTCAACCCCCTGATGTCTAGCTTGAGTGACAGAAACATGAGACTAGGGGATGTGCTGTTGCCACCAGAGATAAAACAACGGTGCTTGTACTTGCGGGTGCAAGGATTGTTTACTTTACGCATAGTTCTTTTAATGCAGTTGTCTGTTGCTTTGAGTTTACACTTTGGGTGGGATTCACAACTTAATACTAGCGAGATGTTCTGGATAGATATCTCAAGGTGGATGATTCGTAGTAGATCCAGATGGATTTCGGTCTACTTACCTTGGCATACTGCCCATTGCTTTTGAGCCTCTTCCTTTCTTTTGTAGCATAGTTAGCATTGCGGTGCGTTTATAATTCTGTCAATTTCCCAGCTGTGATTTGTTTACCTCGCTAGCACTTTTATCGTCTTTTGGGAGAGAGACATCACTAGTGAACGTCTTGGGACCCCGGTCCATATTTCCACCATTGTTTACATCTTCAACTTACTTTCAGTCTTTACTTTCAGTTGCCACTATCATTATCTCTTGTTTTGATCCTTTGTAAACGGCAAGGCCGGAGGAATTGACAACTCCTCTGTACTCGTTGGGAGCAAAGTTATTTGCTGTGTGTGCAGGTCCAGGCGAAGTTAGCAACCTCGGCGCCACTGTTCACTTTACCACCTTCTTGTATCTCTGCGAGTCCTACGGGAGACAAACCCTATCCTCCACATAGGGGAAATCTGCTGCTACGCTACATCTCACCTTCCACTTGGGGTAACCAACGAGAAGTGAGAGAACTATCTTCCTCACCGTATCATTCACCTCGGCACGCCTTATACACTGAAGCAGAAGCCAAGGAAGCTCGAGAAGACGACGTCGATATAAAAGAAGTAGCATCCCCGTTGGCCCTATTTAGGTCGGCAATTTACCAACAGAAGCTGTGGCACTACCACACCAAGAAGATTCGCCCCCTCGCTTTTCGTGAGGGCGATTTGGTGCTCTGCCGAATCCAGAAGTCGGACAGTCAGCACAAACTGTCCTCACCTTGGGAAGGTCCTTTCGTCATCAGCCGAGCGCTCAAGAACAATTCATACTACCTCATCGATTGCACCCAAGTCACTCGGCACAAGGACACTTCAGGAGTTGAAACGCAGCGTCCCTGGAACGCCGAGCTGTTATGCCCGTTTTACAGTTGAGTCGTACAAATGTATTCTTGCTATCTCGCAATCAATCAGTAAATCTGTCATGCATCTAAAGGATAGCATTCAATTGTCTTTATATGACTCTGTCGTTTTCGAGCTAGCCTCATTCGGCAACGCTTTGGCATTCCCGAGATGTGTGAAAACTCACTCGGGGACTGACTGACCATACGGTCACGAAGTATAAGGTCAGAAACCATGAGGACTGCAGGTTCAGAACCAAGATAGCGCTTGACGCGAGCACATATCACAAATTGGCTGTGGCATCGATGAAAGCGGCGGCTGGTCGGACCTGCGGCGTTATCTCGCGAACTCAAAAACACTCTAAAAAGAGAACTGCCGCCGACTGCGCCGTTCACCAATTGCGTCCCCGACCGGCGCACCGAGCAATCGACAGGGAACAATCAGTCGTTTACTCTATGCAGAATCCTTCTGCGCTGGTGCTCGAGTGGCTCAGTTCCATTGACCAAGCCCAGAGGGAGCACGATCCTTTGAGCCGACCACAGACCGCACGTCGGCTGTAGGCGAACATGGAATCGTGCCCCCAAGGGAAAATGGCAAAGGCAAAAGCGAAAAGGCAGAAAGCACGAAGTTGATCACATAAGAAATTCATGCAACAAGCAAACATAAGGCATATGATAAAAGGCCTAAGGCCGAATAGGTTCATTACATCAAACCACCCCCAGTGGGTGTCCTCGGAATCTTTCAAGTCTTACGAAAGTTTGCAGCAAAGGAAATAAAATAAACTAATCTGCGTTTGGAGCAGAAGAGATCGGAGCTGTCAGCGGCACGACTGAAGTAGTCGGAGCTGTCGGCGATGCGGTTGAGGCAGTCGGAGTAATTGATGGCGCCTGCGTAATGGCTGGAACTGTTTGCTCCGGCGCAGTCGGACCCTCTTGCGTAGCAGCAACCTCTGATTGCTCTGGCGCAGCCTAATCTTCCTTTGCCTTGGAGGAATCAACATCGGCTGTCTTGGCGCTAGTCCTTCCAGAGGTGGCTTTCAGCGAAGTATGAGAGGAGCTGCTGGCAGACAGGTCGTCATGGTACAGATGGCTGCTCGAGGAGCGAGCTGGCTGACTTCCCTGACCTCCTCTGGTGCGGCTGTCAGTAGAGGGGCTGTCGTCGGCCAGGGTGGCTATCAACAATGGAGCAATCGACATCCCAACATTATCAAGGATTGAAGTATAGTCAGTGTGGGGTAACCACCCAGCCATTATCGTCGTAAGGCGATCCACCTAGGAATGGGCTCTCTCAAGAAGATCCGACGCCCTGTCTCGCATGGTGTAAAGACGAGCTAAGGTCAGCTTGGGATACCAGCTCAACACAGTTTGGAGTGCCGTCTCCACACCAGTCCAAGATGCCGAATCAAGCAAATCCTTGACCCGACTGGGAGCAACCATGAGAAGAAGCATCACTTGGTCATTGGTAGCGTTGGGAGCATCTCCTTGCTCTGAATATTCTTCGTCGGACTCATAGGTGCCAACAGAAGATCCCTCACCATGGCGCAGGCGCGCGAGTGCTTGTTTCAGCTTGACAGGCCTCCAAAGCAGCTCGGCAAGCTTCTGGACGCCCAGTTGAAAGGCAAAGACACCGCCAGGAATCACGGGAATGGGAGCCTCGGTAGCAATGATAAATTCCCGAGGACTCCATCCCTCGGCATCGGTCCTCACCGGCCAGCCCTCTTCTGATCGGACTTGCCGTTCTTCAGCAACCGCATGCTAAGCAGCAGGTTCGGAGGCATGCCAGTGCTCTGCATCAAAAGGATAAACGTAAGAAGATCCAAAAGAGAATAAGTCGGAAAGAAAACCAAGACAAGAAGGATAGCTCACCAAAAACAAGGGAATCCATCTCACGCAGTCCCTCGAGATTAGCTCTAGCCTCGCGTCAAGCTTTAGTTAGCTCATCATTGTGGCGCAGCGTCATGGCCTCCAGCTTGGCCACGACATCATCTCTCTCTGATTGCAACGCGGCCCTAGCAGTCACCGCAGCATCGTGCTCTAAGCGCAGGGCTTCAGCAACCACAACTTGGGTCGAGATCACCTCGTCCAGCTCGGTTTTGTGACTGGCTTTCAGCGTGGTGATCTCTCCCCGCAGCCGCTCGACAGATCAAGATAGATCGGCCTCAACAGCTCGCAGGCTTTCAAGCTCCTGCCGAGCAGCAATGAGTTCTGGGCCTTGGCAGTCGAGCTGCTCCACCAGCTCAGCCACCCGGCCCTAAAGAGCAGTAACAGTGGTGAAGGATGCAGCAGCAGCTGCAAAATTGTTGCGAAGGAGAAGTCAGAATCAGAGGACAAAATCAATCGGTTGGTGGTCAGCAGGATTACCTGTCAGCTCGGCAACTTTGGCGGTCTGCTGGTTCACTTGGATCTAAGCAGAGGCGAGGAGTCGCAAGCTGGCGGAGTACGATTCGAGCAAGTTCTCAAAAACTTGGCGTTTTCTCTCGGAGGTACCCTGAATAAAATGAGTCAGTAAAAAAAAGCAGAAATCCAGAGAAGATCCGAGCTGATTACAAGAAATCGGCCCGAATCTCGGGGAATACACCCATCTGAGGGCAGATCCACCGATCAGAGGAAGGTACGAAGAAATATAAATCGAAAGAAGATCCGAGCTGACTACAAGTAGTCGGCTCGAATCTCGGGGACTACACCCAGTGGGTCCGCTTGCGCGCTGATACGTCCCAAACGTATCTATAATTTGTGCTTGCTCCATGCATGATTTGAGTGACTTTGCCATGTTTTGCTTGAACTTTCATACACTTTTTTTATCATATTTGGACTAACCTATTAACTCAGTGCACCCAGTTGCCAGTTCCGGTTTTCTGCTGTTTTTGTATTTCAGGTTTTCCGCCCATTAAAAGTGCCAAATAAATCCCGGAATTTTTTTATAAAAAATCAGAGACCCGGAAGCTTCCCGAATAACTAAAGTTGGAAGGGGGTGGACCCACCAGGGCCCCAGGAGGGTCCCTGACGCGGCATAGGGCTACGCCAGGAGGCCTCCTGGCTGCCCTGTGGCCCCTCTCGGTGCCCCCTTTGGCCTATATTTAGCCCCCGTGACGGAAACCCCTAAGAAGGATCTGCTATTCCAGTTCTCCTCTCTGTATCGCCGCCGTCGCCGTTTCAAGATCGGGGCTGCCAGGAAAAGCTTCCCCGGCACCCTGCCGGAAGGAGGAATCCCCTCCGGGAGACCATCCATCACCATGGACGCCTCCCGGATGTCTTGTGAGTAGTACCTCTTGGACCATGGGTCCATGACCAGTAGCTATGTGATGTTCTCCTCCCCTCTTTGTGTTTCCACTTTCGAGACCTCGTGAGCTGCCTCACATGATCGCAGCACCTTTGTAATTTTTGTGTTGCTACGCTGAGTTTTCTGGGATCTGATGGATTATGAGATTATGTTCAGATTGTGATGAGTAATATATTTGGTTCTATTTTATATTTATGTTCTTTAGTAAATTCTTGCATGTTCTCCGTTGCCGTATTTTACTTTGGCAAACTGATTTTTTGCAACTCCAAGAGGGAGCGTTATGCTTGATTGTGGGTTCAGCCCCCTGATGTCTAGCTTGAGCGACATAAACATGAGACTAGGGGATGTGCTGTTGCCACCAGGGATAAAACAACGGTGCTTGTATTTGCGGATGTAAGGATTGTTTACTTTACGCATAGTTCTTTTAATGCAGTTGTCTGTTGCTTTGAGTTTACACTTTGGGTGGGATTCGCAACTTAATACCAGCGAGATGTTCTGGATAGATATCTCAAGGTGGATGATTCGTAGTAGATGTAGATGGATTTCGGTCTACTTACCTTGGCGTACTGCCCATATCTTTTGAGCCTCTTCCTTTCTTTTGTAGCATAGTTAGCATTGCGGTGCGTTTATAATCCTGTCAATTTCCCAACTGTGATTTGTTCACCTCGCTAGCACTTTTATCGTCTTTTAGGAGAGAGACATCACTAGTTAACGTCATGGGACCCCGGTCCATATTTCCACCATTGTTTACATCTTCAATTTACTTTCAGTCTTTACTTTCAGTTGCCATTATTATTATTTCTTGCGTTGATCCTTTGTAAACAGCAAGGCCGGAGGAATTGACAACTCCTCTGTACTCGTTGGGAGCAAAGTTATTTTCTGTGTGGGCAGGTCCAGGCGAAGTTAGCAACCTCGGCGCCACTGTTCACTTTACCACCTTCTTGTATCTCTTGTAGTCCTATTGGAGACAAACCTTAGTATCTTCACCGAGGGAAATTTGCTGCTACGGTACATCTCACCTTCCACTTGGGGTAACCAACGAGAAGTGAGAGAACTATCTTCCTCACCGTAGCAAGCAAATTTCTGGCGCCGTTGCTGGGGACTCCAAGGTACAACAAGTAGACTGGTCTCGTCAACTCCCTAGCCAGAAAGAAATTTCTGGCGCCGTTGTTGAGGACTCCAGTCTACAAGATAGGGGAGTTGCACACTATCTTTTACCATTGCTTTTTAGTCTTGCTAGTTTATCTATCAGTTTTTACTTTTGTGTCCCTTATGAAAATACCAAAAATACCTGTTGCTACTATGGGTTCCAATGAAAACACCAAGTTGTGTGACTTCACTAGTGACAACAACAGTGACTTTATCTGCACTCCTACTACTCCACCTGCCACTTCAGCACCTTCTTATGAAATTAAACCTGCTTTGCTGAATCTTGTTATGAAAGATCAATTCTCATGTGATGGAGAGGATGCTACCTTGCACTTAAATAATTTTGTTGAGCTTTGTGATATGCAAAAGTGCAAGGAAGTAGATGGAGACATCGTCAAGCTGAACCTTTTTCCTTTCTCCTTGAGAGGAAGAGCCAAGGAGTGGCTGCAATCCTTACCTAAGAATAGCATTGATTCTTGGGACAAGTGTAAGGATGCTTTTATTGGGAAGTACTATCCCCCTGCTAGAATTATTCAGTTAAGAAGTAAAATTATGAATTTTAGGCAATTGGATAATGAACACGTTGCCCGAGCTTGGGATCGTACGAAATCTCTTGTTAAGAACTTCCCTACACATGGTTTGGCTACTTGAATGGTTATCCAGACTTTTTATGCAGGCTTAAACTTTACCTCGTGGAATCTGCTAGACTCGCCCGTGGGAGGAACGTTTATGTCAACCACACTTGGAGCTTCCACGAAGCTACTTGACGAGATGATGCTGAACTACTCTCAGTGGCACACCGAACGATCTCCAACTGGTAAGAAGGTAAATTCTGTCGAGGAGATCTCCTCTCTTAATGAAAAGGTTGACTTGATCATGTCTATACTTACCAAGCAAGCTCCAATTGATCCTCAGGATGTTCCTTTAAATTCCTTGGTTGCTCAAGAACAAGTAGATGTTAACTTTATCTCTAGAAACAACTTCAACAATAATGCTTATAGGAGTAATTTTGGTAGCAACAATCCTAGACCTTTCCCATCCAACAACTATGGGAACAACAACACTTACCCTAGCACAAAAAACTCCACTTCTGAACTAGAGAGTATGCTTAAAGACTTTATCACTACCCAAAAAGCCTTCAATAAGAGTGTAGAAGAGAAATTAGACAAATCAGATATCCTCTCTTCGAAGGTAGACAACATAGCCCATGATGTTGAGATGCTTAAGATTAGAACTTCTCCCCCCGAGGAGAGGCAAACCACTCCTATGAATGTTATCCAAGTTCAAATTAATGAAAACATTAGGATGTTGGGCAAAATTAAAGAGAGATAGGCTAGATAAAAGGAGCAAGAAGAAAGAGTTAAAATCCTTCCTACCTACAAAACCGTATCTACTATCCAAGTTTTTGAGGATGTTCAAACTATTAGCACCCATCACACCCCTAGTCCACCTGGACCTATCAATGGTGATGCTACCACCTCAACCATAGATGAAGAAACCTCTATGAACATAGAGGCTTTCAAACAAGTGAGCCTTAATGATATCACTACCTCCTTGATAGATAGTAGTGATCTAGACTTTGACAACTGCACCTTACCTGAAGTTATTGGTTTCCTACACAAGATGTCTAGAGACCCCCACAATAGCACACTTAATCTTTCCTTCACAGAACATATCCCCAATGCTATAATCAAAGTTAGGGAGGAGAATCTTAGACTAGAAGCCTCCATACCTAGGAAGCTAGAGGATGGTTGGGATCCTGTGATAAAAATAAAATTGAATAACTTCTCTTGCTTTGCTCTTTGTGATGTTGGAGCTAGTACCTCTGTTATGCCCAAAAGAATGTATGATATGCTTGAATTGAAACCTTTTGATCCTTGTTCTTTTGGTGTTCGTCTTGTCGATTCTTTCGTAAAGAAACATTTGGGGAAGATCGATGATGTTCTTATCATTGTCAATGACAATTATGTTCCCGTTGATTTTACTATTATGGACATCGAGTGTGAGCCTTCTTGTCCAATTACTTCGGGACGTCCTTTTCTTCGCACCGTTGGTGCTGTTATTGACATGAAAGAGGGGAATATCAAATTAAAATTCCCTCTCAAGAAAGGGATGGAACACTTCCCTCGGAAAAAGATTAAGTTGCCTTTTGAGTCCGTCACACGGGCTAGTTATTTTCTTCATAAAACTTGATCTTTTGCTTTATGCCTAGCTTAAAGGCGTAAAAGAAAGCGCTTGTTGGGAGGCAACCAAAAATGTTTTTACTTCTTTTTTAGTGGTCTTGATGATTGTTACTACTGTAGCAACATCATTGTATCTTTACTTTTCAAGCTTTGTGCCAAGTATTGCCTCATATGAAAAGGGAAGTGAAAGTTGTGACATGCTGTCTAGAAAACAGATTCTGTCCTCATGACGGGAAAAATCATAGAAAATTACCAGTTCATCTTTTTGAGCTGAATTTTTTACAAAGCATTCTCTATACAATCACGGAACTTTCATATGTTCTGAGTTTTTTTATTTGAGTTGCAGAAGTATCCCTAAAAAGTTCTTTACTACCTGTTGTTCTGATTTTCACAGATTCTGCCACGTTTTGTCTCTCTTTACTTTTGCAAACCTTAAGCTTGCTTTTTATTTGCAATTTTTTTGTGGCAATCTTGAGAAACAGTAGCTCTTAAAGAATATATTTATTTGCAGTAGATGAAAATTATTTTAATAGGGTACTAACCTCTCTAATCAGCATATGATGAGTTGTGTATGAAGGGAGTTTTCAAGTGTGCGATGGAAGATGATGAAAGAAGATCCTGGAGTGTCAAGCGCTCAAGCTTGGGGATGCCCCATGCATCCAGAATAAGTATTCAAGGATACTCAAGCGTCTAAGCTTGGGGATACCCCCGTGCATCCCCTTCTTCATCAACAATTATCAGTTCGTCCCTCATTGCACTATATTTTTATCACTTCATGCGTTATGTGATATGCTTGGAGCGTCTCGCTCTTTACTTTTCTTAGGTTTTTTTTGCTTTGTTTGCTCTGCTTGAACTAGAACTCCTCATAGGATTTTCATGCTTATTTTCTTAGCTGTGAGTTATTGTTTTTCTTTTCTTAGCTGCTGCCCTATTTAGTTGTAGTGCTTTAGTTTTTTTTCTAAAGCTTTTCTCTTGTCTTATGTTGAACTTTCTATAGGTTGCATGTTTATCTTGTTTAGAGAATTTGCCTGTTGCACTGAGTTTTGAGTCTTGACTAGAAAGTAGGTAGTTGAAGTTGCTATTCTTTTTGTAGTAGCAACTTGCAATAGTTTTGAGGTATTGATTAGAGTATTGTTTGAACTTATGGTGTCAAGAGCTTTAGCCTATTAGTGATAGATGTCGTATTTTGGGCTATCCGTGTGATTTTCGAAAACCAAAACTCCTGTTGAGAACTCTATCTACTAGATGGATCACTAACCTCTGGAGGGTTCGAATATTAGAGTATACTCACGTAACATGAGTCGAGGATGCGCAAGGATAACCAAAACCCCATACACTCCTCCTCGGGGTACTTGTCTCTTTGTGAACCTCCTGAGTAGATTGAGAGTTACCGATAATAAGTGCATGAGTTCTTCGGACTAATGTGAGTATTCGAAAGTTGACACTTCCACCTTCCCATATTTTTCTAGCCTCTGCTTTGCCGTGCATTGACTCCTTCTCACTCCGAGAGTTGGCGTCCACCTTTGCCAGTACATCTAAACCCTTGGCATGATACGCTCTATCATCATAAACCTCCTTATATCTTTCCTCAAAACAGCCACCATACCTACCTATCAAGGCATTTCCATAGACTTTCCGAGATACATTGCCATGCAACATCCACCTTCTCATGACTTGATCTTCATGTCATACATGCTACTTGCTTGATCGATGAGCCGCATGATAGTTGGGCCTTGACCTAATCATTGCTACTTGACGCATTAGTATCATTGCATATCCTGCTATCCTGGCAGAGGCATACATTTGCATCATGATAGTTACATTTTCCTTATGTGAGTACCCTTGTAAAGTGTGAAAGATCTCCTATATTCTTGTAAAATATAGAGTGTTGCCCCTAAAGTGAGGAAAAGATCCCAAAGAGGAAAAAAATCAAAAGATCCCACAAAGGACAAATGAGAGAAATAGAAAGAGACATTGAGGCCACCAAAAAAATACAAAAAAATAGAAAAAAGAGAAAAAGAGAGAGAAGGGGGCACACGACTATTCCTTTTGAGAGATCCACACTATTACTTCATCCTCTATCCCTTGTACTCCATAGAGATCATCATACATGCATATAGCTATGTGGGGACCCTTCACACTATAGAACTTGGCTTGTATATTCCAATGATGAGCCTCCTCAAATGAGCTCTAAGTCTTCTTGAGCAAGCAAGTTGGATGCACCCCCACTAGTTCCCTTGGAGAGCTTTTAGCTCACATGTGCATCCGTTGCATGGCAATCCCTACTCCTGACATCATATCTATCATATGGCCTTCTCTCGCCTATGATTGTCCTTATTGATGTGAGCCTTTCACACCTTTTTGTCTTCCTCCTCCACCTTCTTTCTGTTTCGCCTTTTAGGTGTCAACTTTCTTGCTCACGCTCATCCATTGCATGAGTGCTCAAAATATCGAAAGGGAGTGGATCGGTTTGACTTGTACCTGACTAGTGATTTGGGGACGAGTCAAGATAAGAATCCAAAGGATGCTAAGTGTGAATCTTTAGTAGATAGTAGTTCTCAACAACTATTTTTATCTCGTATTCCCATATCCCCCTTCTTGCACGCAAACACCATCTGGAGACATTTGAGTCACGGACAGCGAGAGCTCTTGCACCCTTTGTTCTTTTGTTACTTGTGTCAATGCTAATATAGACTCTTGCTTGTTAAGACTTGAATTGAATTGCATGCTTTGATTGCTTTAGTTAAAATTCCTTATATGGTTGTGTGGCATGTTGCCACAAAAATTATGCTTGTTATCATTTACCTACTCGCGGACGAGCAGGAATTAAGCTTGGGGCTATTAATACGTCCGAAACGTATCTATAATTTCTGCTTGCTCCATGCATGATTTGTGTGACTTTGCCATGTTTTGCTTGAACTTTCATACACTTTTATCATATTTGGACTAACCTATTAACTCAGTGCAACCAGTTGCTAGTTCCTATTTTCTGCTGTTTTTGTATTTCAGGTTTTCCGGCCATTAAAAGTGCCAAATAAATCCCGGAAAAATTATATAAAAAATCAGCGTCCTGGAAGCTTCCGGAAGTACTAAAGTTGGAAGGGGGTGGACCCACCAGGGCCCAAGGAGGGTCCCTTGCGCGGCCCGACACTAGGCCGCGCCAGGAGGCCTCCTGGCTGCCCTGTGGCCCCTCTCGGTGCCCCCTTTGGCCTATATTTAGCCCCCGTGACGGAAACCCCTAAGATAGATCTGCTATTCCCGTTCTCCTCTCTGTACCGCCGCCGTCGCCATTTCAAGATCGGGGCTGCCAGGAGAAGCTGCCTCGGCACCCTGCCGGAAGGAGGAATCCCCTCCGGGAGACCATCCATCACCATGGACGCCTCCCGGATGTCTTGTGAGTAGTCCCTCTTGGACCATGGGTCCATGACCAGTAGCTATGTGATGTTCTCCTTCCCTCTTTGTGCTTCCACTTTCGAGACCTCGTGAGCTGCCTTACATGAGCGAGGCACCTTTGTAATTTCTGTGTTGCTATGCTGAGTTTTCTGGGATCTGATGGGTTATGAGATTATGTTCAGATTGTGATGAGTAATATATTTTGTTCTCTTTTATATTTATGTTCTTTAGTAAATTCTTGCATGTTCTCCGTTGCCGTATTTTACTTTGGCCAAGTGATTTGTTGCAACTCCAAGAGGGAGCGTTATGCTTGATTGTGGGTTCAGCCCCCTGATGTCTAGCTTGAGTGACAGAAACATGAGACTAGGGGATGTGTTGTTGCCACCAGGGATAAAACAATGGTGCTTGTACTTGAAGATACAAGGATTGTTTACTTTACGCATAGTTCTTTTAATGCAGTTGTCTGTTGCTTTGAGTTTACACTTTCGGTGGGATTCGCAACTTAATACCAGCGAGATGTTCTGGATAGATATCTCAAGGTGGATGATTCATAGTAGATGCAGATGGATTTCGGTCTACTTACCTTGGCGTACCGTCCATTGTGTTTGAGCCTCTTCCTTTCTTTTGTAGCATAGTTAGCATTACGGTGCGTTTATAATGCTGTCAATTTCCCAGCTGTGGTTGGTCTACCTCGCTAGCACTTTTATCGTCTTTTGGGAGAGAGACATCACTAGTGAACGTCATGGGACCCCGGTCCATATTTCCACCATTGTTTACATCTTCAATTTACTTTCAGTCTTTACTTTCGGTTGCCATTATTATTATCTCTTGCAATGATCCTTTGTAAACAACAAGGACGGAGGAATTGACAACTCCTCTGTACTCGTTAGGATCAAAGTTATTTGCTGTGTGTGCAGGTCCAGGCAAAGTTAGCAACCTTGGCGCCACTGTTCACTTTACCACCTTCTTTTATCTCTTGGAGTCGTACTGGAGACAAACCTTGGTATCTTCACCGAGGGAAATTTGCTGCTACACTACATTTCACCTTTAACTTGGGGTAACAATGAGAAGTGAGAGAACTATCTTCCTCACCGTATCACACACCCGCACTAAAAGATGGAAACTTATAGTGTGATTGCGGTCAATGAGCTCGAGCTCCTGAAGCACGCCGGCGGAGAATTCCTTTAATCGGTCGTAGGCCGAATCCATAGTGCCATGAGAGGCCAGGGAAAAGCGACGCGAGTAGTCGGGCTCAGGGCTAGCAGGACCGGTGCGAGAATATTCCACTCGTAAGTGCTCCACCGTGTGCAGCTGTCGTTCAGGAGCAGCGGACGACATCGTCGCCGACGTCGGCCGAGGAATCAAAACTTTGGAAGCAGCAGCTGTCGAGGGCGACGCCGAAGTCGCCGGTGGGGCAGTAATGCTCGCAGTCGGCGCAGTTGTTGGAGGAAGAGACACCGTCACGATTGGCGGGGTAGTCGTGAAGACGGCGTGGTGGATCCGGTCGGACGACCGTGGCGGGGATGGAACAATCGGAGGATCTGGTTGTGGCCCCTCGCCATCGGTGGCTTCCAGGTCGACGATGTCCTTAGGAGCCACAGAAACTGTGGGCAGAGGCTTGCTTGGAAGCTTGCTCGGAGGCTTGACGAGGTCGGAACGGGCTTTCTTGGCTTTGCGCTTGGCCTCCTTCGCTGAAAGAGGAGCAATCGGCGGCCGTTTTCTGTTGCCCTCGGCATGGACGGAGGTGGCAGAGGCAATCGGGCCAGTGAATGCAGGAATCTCGCGGTCGATGTCATCCAGGTCAATAACAGCCCTGAGAAGAAAAAAGAGATAAGAAACACAGAGAAAAGAAGAATGTAAAGGACGAGTTGGAAGGACAGATCATTACCCAACATACATCGGAGCTCCTCGGGGCATCCGGAAGCGCAGGGGCGGAATGTCCAGAGGGGCATCCTGCAGAACTGGGCCGACCTTGGGCTTGACATCAGGAGCTTTCCTAGTCTGAGCCCGAGTGCGCCCAGTCTGAGGGGCCTTTCCCTTCGGAACAGTCACCGCAACCGTTGCATCTTTGCCGGCTGCGGCGCCAGAAGCCGAGCTCGGATCACGGGAGCATTTGGGCAACTCCTTCTTTGGCTCGGGATGTGAATCTGCACCGGAATCTCCAAAGTTTGAGGCGCTGTCATCATCGCTCCATTCATCTAGAAACCGTTCGAAAGAGGGATCGCGCATACCCCCTTGATCGGCCGTGCCGGCGTAGGCAGTGTTGTCCTCGGCGTCAGAGTCGGAAGCGGGGGAACCATCGTACTCAAGGTCCACTAGGTCCTCCTCGGAGCGATCAGGGGCGACGGAGCCGGCAACCTGGCCGTCTTGCATCACGGCAGATGCAATAAAGTACTAGAAGGAAATGCACAATATGTCAGGAAATCAAGCAAACAGCCGAGCAATCAGACAAAATAAAAAGCAATCGGAGCATACCTCTGGAGGGGGGCTCCCGTGGTGGAGGCATTTCAGGCCGACTTTTAAGGGATTCGGCGTCAGGGTGCTGGTGAGCGTTTTCACTCGGAGGCGCAGCTGCTTGCTGCTCAGTTTTTTTGTGCAGATCCGAGTTGGATCCCTCCAAGACGCCATGTCGCAGATCCGATGTACTCGGCGTTGGAGCGGGAGCACTCGGACCTGGAGCCATGTAGCCACTAGGTCGTAGGCCTTCAGGTCGTCCTTTCCCAATTGCTCGAGGCATCAATATCACAGTCGCCGACTCCGAGCTTGGTTGACCACTGGTACTTTTCAATCGGCGGGGCGAGCTGGAATTCGAGCAGATTGATGAGGTCGGGACCGTTGTCAGGAGATCGGACGTAGAAGAAAGTTGTTTGCCAGTCTTTGCAAGACTGGATGATGGCAGGAGACTCGTATCCCTGCTTGCTAGGGTAGAGGATGCAACCGCCGCAATCGGTCATGGCGGTCTCCTGAATCGGCGGCTTGTCTTCCCCCTCTGGATTCGGCAGAAGGTTTTCGGTCCGAGCCATGTGACCTCGGATGTGGAAAAGGCGCTTCCACAGCCCGATGCTCGGCCGGATGTCTAGGTAACCCTCGCAGAGAGTGACAAACCCCGACATCGCCATGATAAAGTTGGCGGCAAGGTGATGCGGTTGCAGTCGGTGGAAGTCGAGGAACTCCCTGAAGAACGTGCTCACCGGCTGCCCGAAGCCGCGCTCGAAGTGCGCGGCGTAGACCACACGCTCACCGATTCGTGGCTCTGGCACAATCTCCTAACCGGGAGCGCGCCATTGGATGCCGGCCGGCATCTTGCGCGAGTGGACAAGATGGCGGATCTCATCGCCGTTGACCGTGGAGCCCTTCCACCGGCCATAGCTGGCTGCGGATTTCTCGACCGCGGCGGCCATGGCGTCCTCCAGGACGGTGGTGAGCAAAAACCTAAGAGAAGGAGAGGGAGATGGCGGCAGCGATTGCTAGCAAGCGGAGGCGCGACGGCGGTGGAGCGTGCTAGCAGGTGGCAGAGAGTTTGTGCGGTGCGGCGGCGCCAGGAGCGCGCAGGACTGATCTCGCCGGAGCAGTAAAATCGCGGCGGCACGAGGAGGAGAGCAAGGGCGAGGAAGAAGAAGAAGTGGAAGTGATGAGTCCGAGGAGCCCCCCCCCCCCGTGACTTATATGGGCGGCGGGGGAGAGTGGGATCGTGGGTGCGGGTGGTGTGGCCCGATGTGGACGCGTGTATCAAGAGGTGGATCAGCGGTTTCAACGTAGAAGATCGTGGCGCATAAGGCGAGGCGTGCGCAGTAACGTCCCGTCGCGCGTGGGTCGTGGGGCCCGGGGCATTAACTGCACCCGGGGAATCAGAAGCGACGTGCAACGTGGGTTGGTTAGAATGTTGGTCAAAAGTAACCGTTGGAGAAGCAATCGGCCGCGCCCGATCTCAGCTCGGCGAAGTTTGCTAGAAGAAGTTTTTTCAAAAAAGCACAAAAGCAGTCAGCAAGGTCGTGGTTTAGATCGGAGCGAAGATTTCGAGGAAACACAGATCTGGTCGGCCGGGCGTTATCTCCGAGCTGAGGATTCAGCTCGGAATGGGGAACCCGATGAGGCCAAAACAGTCAAAGCACGGAGAACAAAAAAGAAAAACTGCAAATTCTCCGCAGTCAAGCAACCGCGGGACCTTTACAGCTTTAGCGTCTAGTGTCGGGGGAATGATACTCGGGTAGGGTCACCCAGACGAAAGCAATATTTCAAGACAAGGCTGGGGCCGATTGGGCTTCAGCTCGGCCGAGCTAGGCAGTCGCATGGCCGATTGCCCACAAGAAATCGACCGTGCCGAATGCGAGCAGTCAGCCCAGGCGCAATCGGCTCACCCTTTGAATCGACTCAAGAGTTGAACTTGTTCAGGTCGGAACTCCTGGTACAAGTTCATAAATGCATGATCCCAAGAGATCCGGGTGGCAGCAAGCCAAGTCACTTCGCCGATCTGTCAGAGGAGAGTTGTCACCCTTTCCGCTGAATCCGTGGAAAGGACGACAAGACCAGAGATCGTAGCTCCACTGTTCACTCATCATGACCTACAAGCTATAGTATGGGCAGCCGCTTGACAGGTCCGGATCATCCGAGGCGTTGCTTGTGGGCAATCCCCGAATGAAATGACCGAAGTACCCCGGGCTCATACTATAAGAATGCGGGGTACCCCTCCTGCGAGAGGGACGATCCATTGCATTTACTACCCACTGTAGTTCATACAGAGAAGCAGGAGAGAAACATGCCCACGACAGGTCTCTTCTTCCTCCGAAACAGCTCCAGGAGCATTGATTGTAGTTCGTGAGATCATTTATATCAAGCAGACAAGCAGGAGTAGGGGTGTTATCTCTCCAGAGAGCTCCGAACCTGGGTACATCGTGGTGTCCTTCACCGTGATCATTCCGGCACCATCGACATAGTTCTCCCTCGGGTCTTCCCCTCTCTTTAGCCATCCCTATGGCATCTGTTGTTACTAGGCGACGACATGTAGGGAAGCTCACAAGGTCTAATCCATGAAGAACAAAGAGGGGAGGAGAACATCACATAGCTACTGATCCTGGACCCATGGTTCAAGGTAGACTACTCACGGATCATCCAGGAAGCATCCATGGTGGAGGAGAAGCTCCCGGAGGTCAATCCTCCCTCCGGCAGGGTGCCGGGAAGAGGTCTGCTAGCGCTCCCGAACTTGGAAGAGCGTGATGACCCTCAACGTAGAGGGGTCTATTGCAGTGTTTCCGGTAAGTAAGGGTGTCGAACCCAACGAGGAGCAGAAGGTAATAGCAAGTGACTTTGGTAAGGAGATAACTGCAAGCACTGAAAGATAACTTTGTAGGGATTTTCTTAGTATAAGCAACAGGATAGTAAATACTGGCAGAGTAAAAGGAACTGGATAATAAAGAGTGGCCCAATCCTTTCTTAGCAAAGGAGAGGCCTAGCAACCGAACTTATAAAAGCTAAAGTATTCTTGAGGACACACGGGAGAGGTAGTCATGTGCTTTCGCCATATTCCGTATCGGTACTAAGTGCTGGGTTGATAAGTGTTTGGTGGGTGGATCTATGCTTGTGCACCCTCTAGACTAAGATGAATGCACTCTTATGATTAAACACCTTGCAAGCATCCGCAAATACAAGATAGTAATTAAGGCAAAATCCTAACCATAGCAATACGATCAGTGATCCATTGTTCCCTTGTGCAAAAGCGTGCAAACTGGGGTTCAGGTTTCTGTCACTCCGGCAACCCACCGTAAGCATTCTTTATACACAATGCATTACCCTAGGTCCTTGATAAGGTGAAGTGTTGAGTGTTCGACTCACACAACACCACTAGGAAAATAACAACACAACTTAAATATCAACCAACACATATTACTTCAACATCATATGACTACTAGCAACTAGACTTCTCCCATGTCCTCAAGAACTAAAGTAACTACTCACAAGACATAAAAGAGATCATGATCAGTGGAGATAAATAGATGATAAACAATCTGGACACAATAACATTTCTCCAACAAAACTCAATAGCATTCACCACAAAGTAGTAATCAACACCGATAGAGTAGAGGGGATAGATAGTACGGATTACAACATGAGTTGCAATTGTGAGACAAGATTGGACGGAGATGGAGATGGTGCTGATGATGGGGATGATGTTGATGATGATCTCGATGATGCCCGTGACGATGGGGACGATCTCCCCTTCCGGGAGGTGATCTCCCCGGCAGAATCTTCCCGCCAGAGATGGCTTTTCTTCTCTGTAAGTTTCCGCCACGGAGCGGCGGAACTCCGGAAACTCTCCTCTTTTTAGTTTTTTGGACGACGAGGGGTATACAGGACAGAGCGGGGAGCCGGAAGAGCTCTAGGGGGCCCAGGCGCCCTCCCGGCGCGGCCAGAGGTGGGGCCGCGCCAGGTGGCCGCCTGGACACCCTGTGGCCCCCCTCTGGTTTCTCTTTTGCGTGCCTTCGTTATCCTTCTGGAAAACAGCCTCCGTCGATTTTCAGGTAATTTGGAGGTGTTCTTCTTCAGCAACTCAGCGTCCACTTTTTACCGTTGAATCATACGTCTGCTGCTTCGGCACCGGAAAGTTGTAAACTGTGTAAAATAAGCCAAAACAACATAAGAATAGCATCATATCATGAAATATATCAATGAATAAGAAAGAATTACTATATAAAATAGTGATGCATTTTGGACGTATCAACTCCCCCAAGCTTAGACCTCGCTTGTCCCCAAGCGAATACTGAGCTCGGTAAACCTGTCCACAAGTTTAGAGAGTGAAGTGTCGATAAATAAAATACAGACAATAAGCATCAAGGTTTCTCCATCAAACTCAAGCATCCTCAACAGCAACCTCAACTCATAAGGCCCTCATGAGAAAGTAATAACAATTATAATCAAAAGTAGGGCTGAGTAAACTCATCAAATTATGGCAAACATAACCTTGGTCAAAGGACAACTAATTTTTTTTGAAGCTTTTGAAAGGGCAAGTTAATAGTCATGAAGTGCAAATGCTAACACAAAGGAAGATGCTCGCTAGGCAAAAGCTTTCGCAAACAACTTACTTATCAAAAGATAATGTCAACAAGGATATGGCATGGCAAAACTTAATGCAGCTCTATATGGATGAATTCTCATTAACATCAAATGTCTGCTCTCTTAGGGAAAAGAAGGAAGTAGGACAACTGACTCAACATAAAGGTGGAAGAAATCCTTGTTTTAAAGGCGAGCAGGGAAAACTCATGTGCTATCCTTAAATCAAACAGAATAAAAATAGATTTTGGGACGGTGCATAGTTTGATAACGAATGCTAATAGATAGCTCAATTACTTCTCAAGATGGACAAGTTTCGAGGAAGGGCTCCCAAGTGAGGACGATCACATCCCCTTAATCTCCTTTGTTTATCACTGCCAAAGTTTCTGATTTCTCATGGACCAGCGTGAAGGAGGGTTTGTTTGTTATATTATCTTTCGAGCTGGGCGCACCCATGCCAGTTCCTCCTCGTATTATGGGTTTGCAGATTAGACAAGCAATCCCGGGATAAAACTTGTCCAACTTGAGAAGATCATGAATTACCTACTACTTCCTCATGAGCTAAACAAGAGGCACAAAACAGAAGATTTTGAACATTTAAGGATAACACATAAATTCTATACTTATAGGAGTGGTAGGGGAATACCACGAATAGGAAGGTATGGTGGACTCACATGGAAGGTAAAGGTTTCAAGGTATGGATGCACAAGCAGAAATCTACTTGGCAAAGAGTTTGGCTAGCAAAGGCTTTGAGAGAACAGGCAATTGATGCTAATTTAGATGCAAAACATATAAGGCATAAACATTAAGGTAAGCATAACACATCAAGTTGTCTTCCTTGTCAACATAACACTTCAAGCATAATAACAAAAAGGTTTTGGCTATGTCGCTACTTGAGAAAACATGCATGTTGTCAAGACCAAAGCTATGTTTGCCAAAATGAAATAAAGTTTTCAAAGCCATACCTGATATAAGGTCAATACTCCCCATAAGAATCGTCATATGATGCCAATTGCGTGAAGATAATACCGAGTGCAGCGAAGGAACCAATAGACTTCTCATTAATATTCCATTAAAGACGACTCCACACTCACGGATACAATATCTCCACAGGCGGAGTGATAGACCTCAATGCAAACACCTATTTCATATAATAAACTCCCTAGACATGATACGACTCAACTTGACTCTAAAATACTATGATAAATATAAAGATACCGGGCACTCCCCCAAGCTTGGAACAAGCTGAGGGGATGCCATTACCCGAGGAGATTTACTCCTCATTCTTGTTCTTCTCAATAAGGTACTCCTTGATGAAGCGCTTCCATGGCAGCTCCTCTCCAGTCTCGAAGGACATTCCCGTCTTCAGGATCCTGCACTCAGCACCTAAACCCATGCACAGAAACTTTAGTTCATACTCACAGTTCTGGTTGTGCAGATCATAGATTTTTTCTTGGATCTGATAAACTTTCTCTTCTAGTGCGGACAAGCTTGACCACATCTCCTTCATCTCTTTCCTATGGGAAGCCTCGATCTTGTTCCTGATGTCGAAGTTGGCTTCAACACCACGCTCCACCATCTTCTTGAACTTGAAGACTTCATGTTCCATCTCCTTCAGCCACTCCTCGGTGCTCCCCTCCATGACTGGTCCCTTCAGATCTTCCTTGTGGAGAACACCGTCCTCCACACGAAGGACCTGGGGGTGCTTGTTCACCTCAGCGAGGTAAGGGTTGATGACGTTGACGACGAACTTGTCCTTGGGGGAACTTGGGGAAGCCATGGCACCTAGGTCTAGCTAAAAGATTTCCTGGCAGAAACAGATCTAAAAGAAAACACACGAAATCGCGAGATACGTTGCCGGAACGATCCGGGTGAATATATAGACCACAAGCCAGGTGCAAGTCAATTTGATCCACTCCCTTTCGATATTTTGAGCACTCATACAATGGATGAGCGTAAGCACGAGAGTTGACACTTAGGATGGCAAAGAGATAAATATGATGGAGGACAAAGACAAAAAGGGTGTGAAAAGGCTCACATCAATGAGGACAATCATATGCGGAAGTCAAATGATAGATATGATGTGAGGAGTAGGGATTGTCATGCAACGGATGCACATACGAGCTATGTAACATCCCAATTTTCTAAATTTGGATGTTAATAGATCATCATATGCATATCATGCTGGAGTTTTGCATTATTTGGATTTTTTGAATATTTTAAACATTTCTCAACTTAAGGCAATTTATTGGAGAGGATATAATATGACTTATCCCCATTTTAAATAAAGTTGAAAAGTTTTGAAAATATTTTTGGGTGTTTATAAACTGTGTCATAGGAATTATAAATGACTCAAATTTATTTTTGGGATTTTTATAATTTTTATACGGAGTTTATTGCATAAAAGGTATTTATGAAAATTGCATAATAGCAGAAATAGTAATTTCGGCAAAAACAATTATTTTTATTATTTTATTTTATTGCTGTGACATATTTAAAATTAATATTTTATTATTTAAAAATGTTCTCCGTAGTCGGTTGACCAAATAATTTTTTTTAAACGAGTTTTCGTTTTGGGCCTTCCAGCGGCCTAGTTTGTTATTTTGCTCTATGTGCGATTCGGCCCCGACTAGGACTCAATTTTTTTTGTGCTATATATAATTTTCGGATTTTTCGATTTTAATTTTTTCCAAACCCTAAAACTTCCCACCGCAGGACCCACGTCGAACTCG
Organism: Bromus sterilis; assembly: GCA_950022295.1. Classification (NCBI taxonomy): domain Eukaryota; kingdom Viridiplantae; phylum Streptophyta; class Magnoliopsida; order Poales; family Poaceae; genus Bromus; species Bromus sterilis. The sequence goes on along the minus strand of OX465601.1, from coordinate 178,459,212 downwards.
CCGCCGCCTCGCCGGGACGATGCTGCCGCCGACGAGGTAAGCAACGCCGCCGCCCCGCCTCCTCGCGCGCCGCCCCACGCCGCCCCCGCGCCACCGCCTCGCCCACGCCACCGCGCCGCGCCGCGCCGCCTCGCTGATACGTCTAAAACTTATCTATAATTTTTGCTTTCTCCATATTTCTTTTGTGTGATATTGCTATGATATTGATGCACTTCCATACACTTTTGATCATATTTGGACTAACCTATTAACTCTGTGCACCCCAGTGCCAGTTCCTGTTTTCTGCTGTTTTGTATTTCAGGTTTTCCCATTACTTAAAGTGCCAGAAAAATTCCGGGAAAAGTATAGGAAAAAAATCAGCGTATAGGAAGCTTCGGGAAGAGCCCAAGTGGGGCCAGAGGGGATCCAGGGGTGGCCCAGGCGGTAACCTGGCGCGGCCACCCCCTAGGCCGCGCCAGGGGGGCGCCTGGGGCCCCTGGTCCAGCTCTGGCTTCCCCCTTCGCCTATATATCCCTCTCGTCCCGAAACCCTCGAGGACAGAACCCTTTTTCGCGATCTCTCCTTTGTTCCGCCGCCGCCGCGCTTCCAAGATCGGGAGCACCAGGAGCCCTCTTCCCGGCACCCTGCCGGAGGGAGGAACCTCCTCCGGGAGCTTCTCCACCACCATGGATGCTTCCTGGATGAACCGTGAGTAGTCCACCTTGGACCATGGGTTCATGATCAGTAGCTATGTGATGTTCTCCTCCCCTCTTTGTTCTTCATGGTTTAGACCTCGTGAGCTTCCCTACATGATCGAGGCACATATGTAATCTTTCTGCTGTTGCTATGCTGAGTTTGCTGGGATCCGATGGATTATGAGACTATGTTCAGATTGTGTTTGAGTAATATATTTGATTCTCCTATTTTATATTTATGTTCTTGAGTAATTCTTGCATGTTCTCCGTTGCTGTTTATTGCTTAGGCCAGGTAGTAGGTAGTGACTCCAAGAGGGAGCGTTATGCATGATTGTGGGTTCATGCCCCCCGATGACTATCTCGAGTGACAGAAACATGAGTCTAGAGGATGTGTTGTTGCCACAAGGGAGAAAACAACGGTGCTTGTACTTGCGGGTGCAAGGATTGTTTACTTTACGCAAAGTTCTGTAATGCAGTTGTCTGTTGCTTTAAGTTTACACTTTGGGTGGGATTCGCAACTTAATACCAGCAATATGTTCGGGATAGATATCTCAAGGTGGATGATTAGTAGGTACATGCAGATGGATTTCAGTCTACTTGTCTTGGCGTACCGCCCATGCTTTTGAGCCTCTTCCTTTCTTTATAGCATAGTTAGCATTGGTTTGCGCATATAATCCTGTCAATTGCCCAGCTGTAATTTGTTTACCTTGCATGGCTATTTTATCGTCTTTTGGGAGAGATACATCACTAGTGAACATCATGGGACCCCGGTCCATATTTTCACCACTGTTTACACCCTCTATTTATTTTCTGCTTTATTTCCTTTTCCGTTGCTATCGTTATCATTGTTATCCCGTACGTTTGATCCTTTGTAAACAACAAAGCCGGAGGGATTGACAACCTCTCTGTACTCGTTGGGAGAAAAGTTATCTGTTGTGTGCGCAGGTCCACGTCAACCGCCTAATTGCTAGCGTCGTTGTCACCTTCCTGTCGTTGTCGGAGTCCTACTGGAGACAAACCTTGTTATCTTCACCGAGGGAAATTTGCTGTTGTCTACATCTCAACCTTCCACTTTGGGTAACGAACGAGGGGGCGTTAATGCGTACCATAAAAAGCAATTTCTGGTGCCGTTGCCGGGGACTCCACTCTTGGGCCGGTGAGCCGAGCACCCCCGTGGTCCGTTGAATCTCAATCCAACGACCACGATTAGATCGGGCAGTTTTTTAAATCGGTTTTTTAGGGTTAGGGTTTATTCTGGTTAACCGGCGGTTATCTAAACAGCGGACATTTGCCGGATTAGTCACCGGAGCGAACGTTGTTCGCTCCGTAGCCGAGGACCTGTTCGCGACAGAAAAGTTATTTTATTAGCGAATAGGCCTTTTTTCACAGATTTCACCCTAGAACAGTATTCGCTATATCTTTTAAACCGTAGCTCTGTTTTAGGTGATTATTTTTGCGTTGCGACTGTAGTGAAGTCTAGTTTAAAGTAGGATGCACTTTTCACTGTTACACTTTTCGAATTTGAATTTTGTACAGATTCAAGTTCAAACTTCCGGTGGCCGTATCTTTTGTACGGTGTATCCATTTTCGCCGATTCCAGTTGCGTTGGGATCGTGGTGACTAGTAGATATCGTTTAGCTACTGTTTAGTTGGTTTTCTTGCTGTTCATTTGGTTCTTTTACTGTTGCATTCTTTATGTGTTATATGTGTATTGAATGCAACCTTGTTTGATCGTGTAGACTGTCTAGAGTGCAACGCTTCGTTCTGTGAAGAGTGTGATCGTCAGGAACAGGATCAAGGCAAGTCATACTTTGACCATTTCACAACCTATATTTTTACTTATGCATGTAGCAAATATCACCCTATGCATGTGTAGAAATGCTACTATTACTAGTGCTGCAAACCTGGTAGGGTAGCCATATGATCTTATCATGTTTGCTTAGACAACCTAGCACGTGCTTGTTATATATTGCTATGCTTGTAGAAGGGGATTGGTTTGAGATTTCATTGAGCCGTGTAAGGATTTAATTACTTGACTAGCAAACCTTAATTAGAATACACCTCTGGACGGGCAGGGAGTGCTTCCTGGGGGCTCGTACCTTATCTAAGGCGATACCAGGTTGTACCCCTAATGGTTGTGTATGGTTTGGAGGGAAGGCATCATGGGGTCGTGCACCTTTTCTAAGGACTGCGCCCATGAGAGTGCACCCTAAGTGGGCGCCGTCCAGGCTCAAAAAGATCGGACAGACTTAGTGACTAGTAGCTTCCATGTGCGACCACTTGCTATATGGGCTCTGGCTTAGTCGAGTAAGTTGTAGGGAGCCTGGCCCTGGTAGCTAGATGATGTAGATATGATAGGTGTACCGACTACCAAAGGGTGGAGGTGACCTCTTCGGAAGACTTCGTCTCAATCTTCGGGTTGGGTCTAGTGGGTAAAGTGTACAAACCTCTACAGAGCGTACAAACTGATCATGATTAGCCGTGTCCCCGATTAAGGACAACTTTGAGCAACTAGGCATTACTGTTGTTGGATGCTATTGACAGATGAAACACCTTAATAAAACTTGAGTGGGAAAGACTTTAATAAAGGGTATGGGTTGGGACTGGTGTAGCTCAGTTCAACCTTATGTAGTAAGCTAAACTAAAATTTTGACTTAGGTAGATTGGGCAAAATCCGCTTTCTGCAAAATAAAACCATAAGCCTTCCTTTGACTTACCTTGCATGTAGAGATAGGTCTGTTATATCCTTTTTCATGTGACTTGTCGTACAAATCAGATGTACTGACCCATTATCGGGCTGTAACCTTTGATGTTGCAGGTTTTTTAGACGACCTGTAAGGTGCGTTTAGGGTCGCGGGTCTTCACTCAGCATGTCTCTTGTGGATGTTGATGGGACTCCTTGATGTTTTCCATCTGTCACGTTTTGCTGTTTGTTCTTAGGTCAGCTGTCGGTAGAGGACCGCTTTGTCGTCTACCCCGACAGAAAACAAACGGAAAAGCAGTTGGCACATGGCAAACTAAGGAATTCCTGTAGTGAAGCTAGCCTTGAGCTATGCAACTTGTTTATGTTATGAATTCTGGATCATACGATGTAATAATGATGCACTTGTACTTTGTTATACATCTACTACTGTGTGTGTGCTAGCGAGTCGATCTAGGGACTAGCACTTGAGCACAGAGACTCTAATTCTATGTGAATTGGGTCGTTACAGATGGTATCAGAGCAGTGTGTTGACTGTAGGACGTAACCCTAGAAAATGGATTAGAAAAGCCATAGAAATGAAAATCTTACTTTATACCACTCTGTCTTGTACTTACTTACCTTCTCTATCTCGTATTCATACCTATTCTAATCTTGCCTTTCCTCTCTTTGATTATAGATGACTACCTTGTCTTACCGCTCTATGGAATTTGGACCTGAGCTCAAGGGGATTTGCCATCACCTGAACATCTACGCGCCAGTCTTTCAGCCGAAGCTGGTGGAGATAAGGGGAGCTGACTCTTACTGGGAAGTTGAAGAATTTCTTCTCAGAAGCAAGCAGGAGGGAGAAAGGGTGATCACAGAGTTATTCGAGGTGCATGCCCCTGAGAAGGAGCAGTGTTTGCGCATAGCCGCTCACATTGCTCTTGGACGCCTCGTCAACCGGTATACCCGCAAGCTGAAGGGAACGGTGTATGAGAAGATGACCAAGATCCTTCCATCGGGGAACATATGGCCGAAGAAGTTCAAGATTGCGTATGGGATCATTTGTCCAGGTATAACTACCTACTTCATCCAGAGCCTAGATAAGCACATCCTCAACCTGGAGAAGGGAACCCAATCAGATCTCTACACCATCACTGAGTTGCAGCAGAAGAACCACAAGCTCAAGAGGGACACCAACAAGCTGAAGAATGAGAAGATGGAGATGCAAGAAGAGATCAAGAGGCTGAAGGAGAAGCTGGAGGACAACGGTGTTGAAGAGAAGGAAGAGGAACCAGAAGTGGAGACTTCGGGAGAGCAATATGAACCGAGTCCCAAGAGGCGCAACCGTAATAGTGGGCGCGAATACCATATGATGTTTAGCAAAGAGAGCGTTCAAAACTTCTTCATCGGAAATTAGTTTATCGACGTTATCGTGTTAGCGTATTTGGCCATGTCGACTTATTCGGTATGGCGATACTAGGTTGTTTGATATACTCTTATTTCGTGGTTGTGTTGAGGATCTTATATTAGTTATGCAATCTATTTTGAGACTATATGTGTGATTGTATTTGCTTATTGTTATGAGTGCTTTTGCTTGATGATATGTATGATTGATGATTGGTGATATTTGTGTGATGATTGTGTGGTATGATATGTTGTATATGTATATGTTTTGCCATGATCATAATAAGCATATGGGGTAGGATATATTTCCCTAGCTACTCTTTGTCTATAACTTACCTATTCTTGCCCAACAGATGCCGCCGAGACGTGACCCTACGGGAAATGGGAACAACAACAATGAAGTGCCAGCCTACATGCAACAGTTACTCCAAGGACAGGCCCAGCTAATCCAGTTGCTCACTCAGAACATGGGCAACAACAACAACAATGCGCCACCACCACCCCCACCTGTGGACACGCTTGCTAGGTTCCCGAGGTTGAATCCTCAGAGGTTCTCCAGCACTCCTAAACCAATTGTGGCGGATGACTGGCTTCGCTCAGTGAGCCGGAACATGGAGACAGTTGGGTGTACTGAAGCTGAGAGAGTGAGGTTTGCCTCACATTTTTGGAGGGTACTGCCGCAGCATGGTGGGACAATTATTTGGTGACTTATCCCATCGACACCATCACGTGGGCGAAGTTTCAGGCTGCCTTTCGCGCCGCACATGTCTCTGCAGGCACCATGGCTTTGAAGAAGAAGGATTTCCACAGCTTGCGCTAGGGAGGTCGCACAGTAGCGGAGTATGTATAGGAATTCAACAAGCTTGCCCTCTATGCTCTGAACGACGTCAATATTGATGCAGCTAGGCAAGATAAGTTCTTGGAGGGTCTCAACGATGAGTTGGGAGTTCATTTGACTGTGGCTACTTTCAATAATTGCCAAGGACTCATAGATAAGGCCATTGTGCTGGAGGGTAAACATCAGGCTATGGAGTACCGCAATAGGAAGTACAACAACAACAACAAGTACAACTTAGGGCCACATCAGAAGCGGCGTACTTCCTATAATGGGAATGGAGGACATTCACATGGACATAACCATCACGGTGGGAATGGACATACTCATCATGGTGGAAATGGACACAATCATAATGGAGGGAATGGCCACAACCACCACAATGGGCACAAGAATAGTAATGGCAATGGGAAAGGAAATGGCAATGGAGGGAATAACAGTCACAACTCCCAGACTGCGCGTGCGCCAAGAGACTTAAGTCAAGTTCAGCGTTTCAAGTGTAAGAATATGGGGCATTATGCAACCGATTTCTCGAAGAATAAGGTTTCTGGAGTCGTCAAGCCCAACCCCTTCAACAAGGGACATGTGAACCATGTTAACGTGGAGGAGGTCTATGATGAGCCTGATGCAGGGATTGGTAAGTTCCTTATCATTTCAGTACCCGCACTTGTTCTTTTTTATTCTGGTGCATCACATTCATTCATATCAAGGGTATTTGTGGATAAGCATGAGTTACCTACCATAGTTCTTAAGTCATCCATTCTTATAAGTTCCCCGGGAGCAGAGATGTCAGCTAGTTTGGGATGCTATCAGATAACCTTAGCCATAGGGAAGCATGATTTTCCTACGGATTTGATTATATTGAAGTCACAAGGTTTGGATGTTATATTGGGCATGGATTGGCTAGCCAAGTACCAAGGTGTTATTGATTGTGCCAGTCGGTCCATCACTCTCCGTACATCGACTGGGCAGAAGATCAGATATGTGTCCAAGTATAAGGATCAGCACGCTCAGGTGAATTCTCTTAAGGGGGGTAGCCTAGATGATGTGCGTGTTGTGAGGGATTATCCGGATGTGTTTCCAGCGGAGTTGTCAGGTATGCCACCGGATAGGGAGATTGAGTTTCTTATTGATTTAGTACCAGGCACTGGTCCTATTGCTAAGAGGCCATATAGGATGCCCGCTAATGAACTTGCAGAGTTGAAGGAGTAGATTAGAGAGTTGCAGGCAAAGGGATTCATTCGCCCAAGCTCATCACCTTGGGGATCTCCAGTGTTGTTTGTTGAGAAGAAGGATGGAACCCAGAGGATGTGTGTGGATTACTGTTCTCTGAATGATGTTACTATCAAGAACAAGTATCGTCTACCTGTGATTAATGATCTATTTGACCAGTTGGAGGGAGCTTGTGTGTTTTCTAAGATTGATCTTCGTTCTGGTTATCGTCAAGTGAAGATTCGGGAGAAGGATATTTTGAAGACTGCTTTTACTACAAGGTATGGATTGTATGAGTATACCGTTATATCATTTGGATTGACTAATGCTCCTGCATACTTCATGAATATGATGAATAAGGTGTTTATGGAGTTCTTGGATAAGTTTGTTGTGGTGTTCATTGATGATATATTGATGTATTCCAAGAATGAGCAAGAGCATGAAGCACATCTGCGTTTGGTATTGGAGAAGCTCAGGGAGCACAAGTTGGATGCCAAGTTCAGCAAGTGTGAGTTTTGGTTGAAGGAGGTAGGATTCCTTAGGCATGTTATGTCGGGAGATGGATTAGCTGTGGACCCATCCAAGGTTTCAACAGTTACAGAATGGGAGACACCCACGACAGTTGGCGACATTCACAATTTCTTGGGGCTTGCAGGATATTATAGGAGGTTCATTGAGAATTTCTCCAAGATTGCAAAACCAATGACTGAGCTGTTAAAGAAAGAGAATAAGTTTGATTGGAGCGAGGAATGTGAAACCATCTTTCAGGAGTTGAAGAAACGGTTAGTAACTGCACCAGTTTTATGTTTGCCTGATATACATAAAGATTTCCAAGTATTTTGTGATGCATCTCGTTGAGGACTTGGTTGTATTTTGATGCAAGGAGTTAAAGTTGTTTCTTATTCTTCACGTCAGCTTAAGAACCATGAGCAGAACTATCCTACACATGATTTGCAGTTAGCTGTAGGTGTTCGTGCATTGAAAACATGGAGGCAATATCTTGTTGGTAATCATTGTGATATATTTACTGATCATAAGAGTTTGAATTATATCTTTACTCAGAAGGAATTGAATCTCAGGCATAGTAGATGGCTAGAGCTTATTAATGATTATGATTTGAATGTGCAGTATCACCCTGGTAAGGCGAATGTTTTTGCTGATGCATTGAGCCGTAAGAGTCATATCAATGTTGCTGATGACCCACAACTATAAGGGATCTATTGCAGCATTTTCGATAAGTAAGAGTGTCGAACCCAACGAGGAGCGAAATGTATTGATAAGTGATTTTGGACAAGGAATAACTGCAAGCACGGAAAGATAACTTTTTAGGGGTTTTCGGTATAAGCAACAATAAGACAAAAGCAAGCAAAGTAAATGGTGTTGAGGAGCAGAAGGTGGCCCAATCCTTTTGAGCAAAGGATAATCCTGGCAAATGAACTTATAAAGACTAAAGCGTTCTTGAGGACACATGGAGAGGTAGTCATGCGCTTTCGCCATATTCCGCATTGATAACATGTTTTATGTTGATAAGTGTTGAGTGGGTGGATCTATGCTAGCACACCTTCTAGACTAAGATAAGTGCACTCTTATGATTAAACAAATTGCAAGCATCCGCAAATACAAGGTAGAAATTAAGGCAAAGCCTAACCACAGCAATACGATCAAGGATCCATTATTCCCTTGTGCAAAAGTGTGCAAACTAGGGTTCAGGTTTCTGTCACTCCGACAACCCACCGTAAGCATTATTTATACACAATGTATTACCCTAGGTCCTTAATAAGGCGAAGTGTTGAGTGTTCGACTCACACAACACCACTAGGAAAATAACAACACAACTTAAATATCAAACAACACATATTACTTCAACATCTTATGACTACTAACAACAAGACTTCTCCCATCTCCTCAAGAACTAAAGTAACTACTCACAAGACATAAAAGAGATCATGATCAGAGGTGATAAATAGGTGGTAAACAATCTGGTCATAAGGATATTTCTCCAACAAAACTCAATAGCATTCAGCACAAAGTAGTAATCAACACCGGTAGAGTAGAGAGGATAGATAGTACGAGTTAAACCGCAAGTTGCAATTGTGAGATGATATTGGATGAAGATGAAGATGGTGCTGATGTTGGGGATGATGTCGATGATGATCTCGATGATGCCCGTGACGATGGTGATGACGATGGCGATGATCTCCCCTTCCGGGAGGTGATCTCCTCGGAGGAATTTGCTCGCCGGATAGCCCTTTTATTCTCTGTAAGTTTCCGCCACGGAGCGGTGGAGGAACTCCGTAAAAACTCCTCTTTTTAGGGTTTCCGGATGACGAAGAGTATATAGGCCAGAGGGGGGGAGCCTGGGGTGGTCCCAGGGCTCCAGGCGCCCTCCCGGCGCGGCTAGGGTGGGGGCCGCGCCAGGTGGCCGCCTGGGCACCCTGTGGCCCCCTCTGGTCCCTCTTTTGCGTGTCTTCGTCAATCCTCCCAAAAACAACCTCCGTAGATTTTCAGGTAATTTGGAGGTGTTCTTCTTTAGCAACTCAACTCCCACTTTTTACCGCTGAATCCTGCGTCTGCTGCTTCGGCACCGGAAAGTTGCAAACTGTGTAAAACAAGCCAAAACAACATAAGAACATCATCGTAATGTGAAATATATCAATGAATAAGGACGAAATACGATATAAAATAGTGATGCATTTTGGACGTATCAACTCCCCCAAGCTTAGACCTCACTTTTCCCCAAGCGAAAACTGATCTCGATAAACCTGTCCACAAGTTTAGAGAGTGAAGTGTCGATAAATAGAATACGGACAAGAAGCATCATGATTTCTTCACCAAACTCAAACATCCTCAACAACAATCTTCAACTCATAGGGCCCTTATGAAAGAGTAATAACAATTATAATCAAGAGTAAGGCTAAGGAAACTCATCAAATCATGGCAAACATGTCCTTTGGTCAAAGAACAACTAATAGATTTTACTTCTGCTCTTTCTTTTTATATTTTGATGAGATCAATTGAAGCTTTTGAAAGAACATGCTGTTAGGCATGAAGTGAAAATGTTAACACAAAGGAAGATGTTTGTTTCACCCAGGCTTAACAAACAACTTACTTATCAAATGATAATGTCAACAAGGATGCGGTATGACAGATCTTAATGCAGCTTTATATGAATGAATCCTTGTCACATCAAGTGTCTGCTCTCTTTAAGAATATAAAGAAGTAAGAATAACTGACTCAACCTAAAACTAAAAGATAGGCCCTGCTCTAGGGAAGTAGGGAAAACTCATGTGCTATCCTTAAATCAAACAGAATGAAAACAAGTTTTGAGAGGTGCATGCTTTTTCACCGAATGCTAATAGATAACTCAATTACTTCTCAAATTGGACAAGTTTTGAGGAATGGCTCCCACACGGGGACGATCACATCCCCGCAATCTCCTTTGTTTATCACTGCCAAAGTTTTCCGATTTCTCATGAACAAAGCGTGAAGGAGGGTTTGTTTGTTGTATTATCTTTTATGAGTTGGGAGCACTCATGACAATTCCTCCTCGTATTAGGGGTTTGCAGATAGACATGCAATCCCGGGATAAAACTAGTCCAACTTAAGAAGATCATGAATTAACTACTACTTCCTCATGAGCTAAAACAGGTGCACAAAATAGAAGATTTTGAACATTTAAGGATAACTTATAAATTCTATACTTTAGGAGTGGTAGTGGAATACCACGAATAGGAAGGTATGGTGGACTCATATGGAAAATATTGGTTTCAAGGTATGGATGCACAAGAAGAATTCCGCTTAGTACCGAGGTTTGGCTAGCAAAGGCTTTGAGAGAATAGACAATTGATGATGACTTAGATGCAAAGCAATATAAAGCATAAAACATTAAAATAAGCATAGCACATCAAGTTGTCTTCCTTGTCAACATAACACTTCAAGCATAATAACATAAAGGTTTTGTCTATGTCGCTACTTTGAGAAAATCATGCTTGTTGTTATGACCAAATCTATGTTTTCCAAGATTAAATAAAGTTTTCAAAGCAATACCTGATATAAGGTCAATACTCCCCATAAGAATCATCATAAGGTCGATTGCGTGAAGAGAATACTGAGTGCAGCGAAGGAATCAATAGACTTCTCATTAATATTCCATCATAGACGACTCCACACTCACAGATACATAACTCTCCAAAAAGGAGTGATAGACCTCAATGCAAACACCTATTTTATAAGATAACTTCCCTAGACATGATACGACTCTACTTGACTCTAAAAGATAAAGATAAAGATACCGGGCAGTCCCCCAGCTTGGGACAAGCTAAGGGGATGCCATTACCCAAGGAGATTTCATTCCTCATTCTTGTTCATGTTGATCACGTATTCCTTGGCAAAGCGCTTCCATGGCAGCGGTTCTCCAGTCTCATATGAAGCTTCGGTCCCCAAGATCCTGCACTCAGCACCCAAACCCATGCGCAGAAACTTTAGTTCATACTCACAGTTCTGATTCTGCAGATCATAGATCTGCCCTTGAAGCTCGAACACTTTTTCTTCCAGCTCGTTTCTCTCCTGCATATGCAAATCGTTCTCGTGGTCCTCCATATATTGATGCAAAGGATTATTAGGAGGGATAGCAATGGAAGCAATATCTTCAATAATCTTATCATTACTAGGCAAATTAGTACCACGAGGCTACTTAGAGAACATAGAAAAGTTAAATTCATATGGCTCACCATTGAATTCAACAGAAACTTTACCTTTCTTGCAATCTATTATAGCTCCACAAGTTCTAAGAAAAGGTCTACCGAAAATAATAGGACAAAAATTATACCTTACTGAACCAAGTACTAGAAAGTCGGTAGGATATTTTAACTTTCCGCATAAGACTTCAACATCTCTCACAATTCCGATAGGAGAGATAGTTGCTCTGTTTGCAAGATGAATAGTAACATCAACTTCTTCAAGTTCACAAGGTGAAATCTCACCCATGATCTCTTGATAAAGTGAATACGGGATAGCACTAGCACTCGATCCCAAATCGCATAGCCCATAATAATTGTGATCTCCTATTTTAACAGATACTAATGGAGTACCTGAAATTGGGCCTCTATTCTTGCCTGTGACAAGGTTAGTGGAAACAACACAAAAATTTATATTGGAATCTAAAGAATCATTAGTACCAAGATCCTTAACCAATGCAACTTGAGTATCGACCTTGATCTGGTCCTCGGGCTCATCAATTCTTCTCTCACTTTTATTTAATATGCCTGTCACAAAAGAGTGCCCCCTTATCCTTGCGGGAAAAGGGGGCTTTTCATATATAACAGCAGGCAAAATAGGGTCAGCAACATGAATATCAATAGGTAATTCTTTGAAGGGTTTATGATGCTGATCCTTCTTCTTCCAAGAAGAGTCAACATGAGAGGCAAAGTCCTTACAAAAATCAATCATTAGATGGGAATCAAGACCAATCTTAGAGCAAAGGGTATTAAAATAATCAGTTTTCACATATCTCTCTATATAATCATGCTCATAATTTATAGTGGGTTCAATACCTTTATCTATTTCCCAATCTTCGGTATTCTTCTGGATCCTTTCAGCGAGATCCCATCTTTCTTCAACGCTTTTCGTCTGAAATACCCCACTAGAGGAGGTATCCAGCATCTCCTTATCCTGACAAGAAAGTCTAGCATAAAAAATTGTAAGTATAATTTCCTTGGGGAGCTCATGAATAGGACATTTGAGCATTAGGGATTTCGATCTCCCCCAAGCTTGAGCGAAGCTTTCTCCGTCACGAGACCTAAAGTTATAGATATAGTTTCTGTCTCGATGAATTTCATAAAGAGGATAAAACTTGGTATAAAAGAGAGACATAAGCTCTTGCCAATCAAGCAAATGTGAGTTATCAAAAAGCTTATACCAATCTGAATCTTTATCTATAAGCGATACGGAGAACAATTTCCTCATGAATACTCCATTGATACACCTGCAAGCTTAAATAGTGAACATAGTTGTGACAAATATAGCAAGTGTTCACTGGGATGTCTGTCTCCTGCATAACGATTAGCCAAAACACAATCGATAATACCAGCTGGTATTTTATAAGGCACAATTTCAGTAGGGGGAGGAACAACCACCACAGATGTGGGGCGTTTCCCGCAAGTGACGATCCAATAGCTAGGTTGTCCATATGGACAAAGAGCAGCAACAGCAAAATAAAAACAACAATATAAAAATTTCCTTACCAGCTTCACTTACCAATAGCGCTACGCCCCCGGCAACGGCGCCAGAAAATGGTACTTGATGACCCACAACCGTAAGGGATCTATTGCAGCGTTTTCGATAAGTAAGAGCGTCGAACCCAACGAGGCGCGAAAGGTATTGATAAGTGATTTTGGACAAGGAATAACTGCAAGCACTGAAAGATAACTTTTTAGGGGTTTTCGGTATAAGCAACAATAAGACAAAAGCAAGCAAAGTAAATGGTGCTGAGGAGCAGCAGGTGGCCCAATCCTTTTGGGAAAAGGATAAGCCTGGCAACTGAACTTATAAACACTAAAGCGTTCTTGAGGAAACATGGAGAGGTAGTCATGCGCTTTTGCCATATTTCGCATTGATAACATGTTTTGTGTTGATAAGTGTTGAGTGGGTGGATCTATGCTAGCACACTTTCTAGAGTAAGATAAGTGCACTCTTATGATTAAACAACTTGGAAGCATCCGCAAATACAAGGTAGAAATTAAGGCAAAGCCTAACCACAGCAATAGGATCAAGGATCCATTATTCCCTTGTGCAAAAGTGTGCAAACTAGGGTTCAGGTTTCTGTCACTCCGGCAACCCACCGTAAGCATTCTTTATACACAATGTATTCCCCGAGGTCCTTAATTTGGCGAAGTGTTGAGTGTTCGACTCACACAACACCACTAGGAAAATAACAACACAACTTAAATATCAAACAACACATATTACTTCAACATCTTATGACTACTAACAACAAGACTTCTCCCATGTCCTCAAGAACTAAAGTAACTACTCAGAAGACATACAAGAGATCATGATCAGAGGTGATAAATAGGTGGTAAATAATCTGGTCATAATTATATTTCTCCAACAAAACTCAATAGCATTCACCACAAAGTAGTAATCAACACCGGTAGAGTAGAGAGGATAGATAGTACGAGTTAAACCGCAAGTTCCAATTGTGAGATGAGACTGGAAGAAGATGGTGCTGATGTTGGGGATGATGTCGATGATGATCTCGATGATGCCCGTGACGATGGTGATGACGATGTCGATGATCTCCCCTTCCGGGAGGTGATCTCCTCGGCGGAATCTGCCCGCCGGAGAGCCCTTTTATTCTCTGTAAGTTTCCGCCATGGAGCGGCGGCGAAACTCCGTAAAAACTCCTCTTTTTAGGGTTTTCGGATGACGAAGAGTATATAGGACAGAGGGGGAGCCTGGGGTGGTCCCAGGGCTCCAGGCGCCCTTCCGGCGCGACCAGGGTGGGGGCCGCGCCAGGTGGCCGCCTGGGCACCCTGTGGCCCCCCTCTAGTCCCTCTTTTGCGTGTCTCCGTCAATCCTCCCAAAAACACCCTCCGTAGATTTTCAGGTAATTTGGAGGTGTTCTTCTTCAGCAACTCAGCGTCCACTTTTTACCGCTGAATCCCGCGTCTGCTGCTTCGGCACCGGAAAGTTGCATACTGTGTAAAACAAACCAAAACAACATAAGAACATCATCGAAATGTGAAATATATCAATGAATAAGGACGAATTACGATATAAAATAGTGATGCATTTTGGACGTATCAGTTGCTAATGTTGAGGATATGCCATTTGAGTTATGTGAGCAGTTCAAGAATCTCAGGTTGGAGATAGTTCCTTAGGGATATGTGGCAACATTGGAAGTGAAGCCAAATCTGTTGGAAAGAATCAAAGAAGCTCAGAAGGGTGATGCAGAGATTGATGAAATAAAGGAGAATATGATCAAAGGGAAGGCAGAGGGTTTCCGTGAGGATGAGCAAGGAGCCATTTGCACTACTAGGGAAATAGATATACATGGAAAACTTACTAGTGGCGCATATAAGAAGCCATGCGCCAACATCTATTAGGGGTGGGGCACTGGAAAATAATGCGCCACCGGGTGGCGCATTATTTTCCAGTGCGCCACCCCTAAGAGTGGGCCAGCCTGGATGAGCTTATACTTGGCGCATTTGGTATAATGTGCCACCCCTAAGAACCTTATAGGTGGCGCATTCCCAAAATGCGCTACCCCTAAGAGCTTAGGGGTGGCGCATTTTGTTAATGCGCCACCCATAAGAGCTTAGGGGTGGCGCATTTCAACAATGCACCACCACTGACTTGCTATATGCGCCACAAAATTCCTAGAGCTGCCCTTATCTACTCCACCCCACCTACCACCTCTCATTCACTCCACACAATTCTCAAACTAGATCCACTCTTCTCACCCTAGATCTATTCGGTTTTCTCCTTCTCCCCACCTCATTTCTTCCATTTATCCATCCATACTTGGCATTAAATCTATTTTATTTCATATTGAAGTAAGTGGACCTCCTCCCAAACTCTTTTCTTCCATTTATCACCCATATACTCGCCTTTATTAGCTTGGGGTTTTTTGTATATGTGAAGCTTGGGTTTGATTTATATGTGAAGCTTGTGTTGGTTTGATGTATATGTGAAGTGTATATGTGAAGCTTTTGGTGGTTTGATGTATATGTGAAGTGTATATGTGAAGCTTGTGGTGGTTTTGATGTATATGTGAAGTGTATATGTGAAGCTTGTGGTGGTTTGATGTATATGTGAAGCTTATGGTGGTTTGATGTATATGTGAATCTTGAGTGGCCAATGTTTTGCCGAAATGTCGATTCATTTCCGTTTCGGCAAATTTCTGGCGCACTCTCCGCATGCTCCCATCCATTATTAGGGAAGGTCATGCCGAATTTTTCCAGCAAAGACTGTGATATATAATTGTGTTGCTCTCTCTGTGCACGCAGGTGATCGACCATGGTCCACGAGATGCTGGGCGATATCACCGTGGCTAGGTGGATGCAATGTGCGATAAACGACATGCTAAGGAACAATAGGTCGGATATAAGATGTCCGTGTCGGAGATGCAAACTGCAGTGCGTGACCGAGCCTGATTCTGGAATATTGTAAAGACACCTGAAGCGTAATGGTTTGATGGATGGCTACACACGGTGGATAAGTCATGAAGATTGTGAGGAGGAGGACGTCAATGGTGGGGCACCAGTAAATGAGGAAGGGCAACATAACAACAGCGGCGGGCTAGAAGACGAAGAGCATCTCATACATGATCATGAAGAAGATGCCGAAGCGGATCATGTAGATCAAGATGCCGGACATGAAGATCAATATGTCAGACATGATCAAGATTCAAGTTGGGTGCGGGACCCTCATGTTCAAGAGCTGTTTGTCAAAGAGGCGTTGAACGCAAGAGGTGCAGCTAGAGAGAAAGCCAAGATGTCGCAACTCGAGAAAGACGCGGTTACGAAGTTGTATGAAGGATGCAACAACAGGGATACCCGATTGAATGTAACACTTTGGGCTATGGAGATGAAGGCAAAACACAAATGGACCGACGAAAGCTTCGATGATAACATGGCATTCTGGCATGATCGTCTTCCGAAGGGCAACACGTGTCCAACTAGTATCGCTGAGGCCAAGAAAGTCCTGTGCCCTCTCGATCTTCCGCACGTTAAATACCACGTCTACATAAATGATTGCTTGATCTATCGGGGTGAGGACGAAAAGAAAACCACATGCTCGGTGTGCGGTGTTAGTCGGTACAAGAGAGGGAAGAAAGTTCCTAGAAAAGTGGTATGGTACTTTCCGATCACTCCTTGTTTGCAGAGGTATTTCATAGATCCCGAGGAAGCAAAGCTCATGACCTGGCATGCAGATAGAAAGAATCTAAAAGAGGATGACCCGAACCCAGATCCGGAAAAGGAGGACATGCTGAGGCACCCTTCAGATGGTAGCCAATGGACTGTGTTGGACCTCGAATACCCAGATTTTGGGGAAGAACCAAGGAACCTCAGGATTGGTGTGAGCGCCGATGGAGTAAAGTCGTTTGGCGGCCAGAGCAGTACACACAGTACCTGGCCCGTGTTTGTATGCATATACAACCTTCCCCCCTGGAAGTGCATGAAGAAAAAGTACATAACAATGTGTATGCTAGTTCAAGGGCCGAAACAACCAGGTACGGACCTCAATCTATATCTGCAGCTAGTGAAAGAGGAGATAGAAACGTTATGGAAAGACGGAGTCAATACGTGGGTTGCCGCCGCAAAAGAATATTTCCCAATGAAAGCCGCGGTGATCACGACGGTGCACGACTATCTCGGATACGGATATTTCTCAGGGCAGGTGGTCCAAGGATTCTGTGCATGCGTTAGGTGCATGGATAATACAACGTACTGCCAGCTACCAAAAGATCCCGGATCTTCAAAAACCGTGTTCCAGGGGTCTCGGAGGTGGCTTCCCAAGAAACACGCCTGGAGAAAACAGTGACATCTATTCGATGGAAGCGAGGACCTCCGAGCACCCCCAGCTCAAAGGAGCGGCAAAGAAATCGACAACTTGCTGAAAACTTGGAAAGAGTGCCCCGCGCCGGGAAAGAAAAAAAAAAGAAGACTCAGCCGTTGATGAGGGTATGGAAAGCGAGGTCTGTTTTCTGGGATTTGGAATACTGGAGTCTCCTCCGCAGTCCTCATAGCCTTGATCTCATGCATATCACAAAGAACGTGTGCGGGAGCTTGTTTGGCACGCTGCTCAACATGCCGGAGAAGACCAATGACGGGCCAAAAGAAAGAAATGAATTGAAATTTATGGGCATCATGAGGGAACTTCACCCCCTAGTGACGACGATGATGAGCCGGAGGAGGAAGAGGATACGGAAATGCAAAACTCTCGGAAACAAAAAAGGGCGACCAAGAAGAAGACCGGTATTGATCACTGCCCCCCGGCATGCTTCACTCTGTGCGAGGAGGAGATCAAGCGGTTTATCCACTACCTCATAGGAGTAAAATTTCCGAACGGCTACGCGGGGAAGATAAGCACATACCTAGACGAGGCGAAGCAGCGTTTCAGCGGGATGAAATCTCACGACTGTACCGTGCTGATGACGCAAATTCTCCCGGTTGCGATCCGAGGGATAATGGACGAGCACGTCTGTAAAACGTTGTTTGGCCTTTGCAACTTTTTTGACGTCATCTCCCGGAAGTCGATTTGCGCTACGCAACTCAAAAGGCTACAGGAGGAGCTCGTGCTCATACTATGCGAGCTTGAGATCTATTTCTCGCCCGCGTTCTTTGACATTATGGTGCATCTGCTGATCCACGTCGTGGAGGATATCGTCCAACTCGGGCCTGCATTTCTGCGTAGCATGATGCCATTCGAAAGGATGAATGGACACATAAAAAAATACGTTCGTAACAGGTCCCGTCCAGATGCAAGCATAGCGAAGGGCGTTCTAACCGAAGAGTGCATCTCTTTTTGCACGAATTATCTCAACACCGAGAACCCTGTTGGTATGGCCGTCAACAAGCACTTTGGCAGGACCGATGGGTGTGGTCACCAAGATGGAAGCCGCGCAATGCATGTCAACTTTGACGGTCGAGACATCGACTTTGAAAGAGCAAGCCTAGTCACGCTACAACACATCCAGCTGGTCGATCCTTGGATAGTAAAGCACAAGGATGTAATCAGGAAGAAGTACAGTGACCAGGGCCTGCAGATAACGAACCGAGAACCACGGCTAATCAAAGAGCACAACTCCGGTTTCATGACTTGGTTCAGGGACGAACTTCGTGCTAATCCCCCGCGAAGGAACGCTTCCGAGGAAGAAAAGATGATATTCACCTTGTCACAGGATGCCGCACGCAACCTGATGACCTATCAAGCGTATGATATCAACGACTACACATTCTACACAGAGGAAAATGACAATAACTGCGATTACCAGAACTCAGGGGTAACGAGGATATTCTACACCGATGACGTCAAGGAAAGATTCTACGGAAGGATCGAGGATATATGGGAGCTCGACTACTATGGAGAGAAGGTGCCGATGTTCCGTGTGAGATGGGCCAAGAGCGTCATAAAAGAAGACCGGTACTTCACCACCATGGTTATACCCGAAGCCAAATCCAAGTCTACGGGCGGAAACGTCACCGCAAAAAATGAGCCATGGGTACTGGCTAGACAAGTGGACCAATGCTTCTTCATTACCGACCCATCAAAGCCGAGCCGCGTTGTAGTGAGGAGAGGCAAAAGAAACATCATCGGAATGGATGGAGTCGCCAACGAGCAATACTTTGACAAGTACGGCGACCCGAAGATGGAAGATGACTACGACGCTCAGGATACATACACCACAACCCTACCGAAGAAATGTCTCCCATTCAAGAGGAAAAGTGAAGGAGTCCCGGGCCTAAATTATTCAACCACGACAAAGAAGGGCAAGAAGAATATCATGAGGAAACGATAGCTAGATAGCTAGCTCCAAATTTAAGAAAAATATTTTGTAATTCATGATCACTTTGTGTATGCATGGATTTACTCTGTACTTTGTAATTGATGATCACATTCTTAGGTTTGGATCATATAGTTTTAAGTGTATGAACGTCGACGATACACAATTGTAGCATCATGCCTAACTCCTTAAAAAAGATGAAATGGACAGCTACACCTTGTAATTGACGATCACATTCTTATATTTCCAAATGCCGCTACACCTTGTGTTTGTGGATCTTGGTTCGGCGACGACACGGTTAATGCATGGTACGTGGATCGATAGGATGAGTACACACCGATGGTAAGGAGGTCCATGGCCTCGCTAAAAAACCCAGAAGAAATGAACCTGAAAACACACCGATGGGAAGAGAACCTGAAGCAAGCAACACACATCAAACACAATATTTGTTGTTACATACTTACAATATACTCCAAGAAGAAGAAATGGAAATATTCATTCATAATGTGACAAGGCATGTTTAATAAAAAAATAATTCAACAAAAATTAAAAAAAACGCTTAGGGGTGGCGCATATTGCCGCAATGCGCCACTAAGTGCTCTTATGCGCGGCGCATTTTGCTGAAATGCGCCACCAAAAGGTTTCTTATGCGCGGCACATTTCGCCAAAATGCGCCACGCATAAGAAACCTTATGCGTGGCGCATTTCAGCAAAATGCGTCACCCCTAAGCCTTAACCTCCATCCCCCCTCCCCTTGCCCGTTCCCACACCACTTCGATCCCCCCCCTAGCCCTAGCCGTTGCCGCCGGAGCCCCTCAACACCGGAGCACACCGGAGCCCCTCGACGCCACCACGGAGGGCACACCGGATCCCTCACCCCTGCCCCTTGACGCCACCGCGGAGGAGCCCACCGGAGACGTCACCCCTGCCCCTCGACGCCACCGCGGAGGAGCCCCCGACGGCCGTAGTCCCACCATAGCCGCCCCGCGCCATAGTCCATCGTTCGGCGACCCTCCCCGCCGTCCCGCTCGCCATTTCCAGGTACATCCCATACTCCCCCCCCTCTCCCCTCCATCTTTGCCTCGCGCTCGGCCCCGACCCTCTCGCCATTGCTGCTCGCCATGAAGCAAATCAGATTCACTAGTGTTTTGGTTAACTAGTACTAGGGAGGGTGCAATTGCATCAAGCAAAAAAATATTAACACATCAAAGAAATTATGTCAGCCAGTGCAAACATATATGCAAAAATATACTGCATCTTAGTTGATCTATACAAATCTCATCAACAAAACTAATTTTCTGATTTTTTATGCATATAGAACAAGCCATTTCTGGATGCATATAGAACAAGCCATTTTTTAAAATATAAAACCTCCTCTGATAAAAAAAAAATTTGCAGAAGTGATAGTAGTAGTTTTTAAATTTCTTCAAAAAATTTGATGGGTGTTATGCAAGTCAGTAATTCCTCTTTGTAGCAAGCTTAAAAAAATTCCTCGGTGATACTAGTTTCATCCTTTTGGAAAATGTTGAGGTGCTTGGACTTTTCAAGTCAGATTATGTCTTGGCAATTGCGTTCATGATTTGATATGCATATGCTAGTTGGATGTTATGGAAGCCCGTAGCTGTCTTCGCATATGCTAGTTGGTTGATGATTCATTTATAGGATGAAGCATATATAATTCATTCATGGTTGTTTAGGAACTGGAGTATGTAGTATAATGAGGTGAAATACTGAAATGGACAAACCAATAAATTTCACAAAATCTTTTGAGATGACATGAGATGAAAGAACTACTATGCATTTTTTTAAAATTTTGTAGCAAGTTTGTGGCATGAAAAACTTTGCAATAAAAAAAATTTATTTACTGTTGGAATATCTTCTGTTTTATCTCAGTATTTTTATCTACTTTTCTGGTTTGACTCTTATATGCTTTAGTAAAAATTAAAAAAGAGAGAGGAGAAAAACCAGTGTGTGTGTCCTACATCTTAAGTTCATGCTTATTAAATATTTTTTTAGCTTGCTGACATTGCTTAGCAAGCATAGCATATGTTCTTATTAAATATTTTGCTATCCTATATATATGTTGTGCAGGTACAAATCATTATCCCCTTTCTCCCAAAATGTTGATTAACTTCCGTTTCGGTTGAGAATGGGGCACTCTCATGTTAAGAAAAATAGCAAAGGTCATGCCGAATTTTTCCGTGAAATCGTGCATGACCTTTGCTATTTTTCTTAACATGAGAGTAGTTGCATTTATTTATTGTGATAATTAATTAAGTAGTTCCATTTCTTAATATTGTACTAGTGCAAACATGTCGACCGGAGCCGACGCCGGTCCTTCTTCTCAGCCGGGAAAAAAGGAAGCAATTTTGGGGATACTCCCAGGAGGAGGTCAAGGAGCCGAGAGAAGAGGAAGTACCTCCGGGCGAGGAGGAGTATGAGGAGGACATAGAGTCGGAGTCCGACTCATCGGATAATGACATGGAGGAGGAGGCCGGTAGGACAGACAACGAGAGGAACACCGGCGAGGATGATGGGACCGGTGGCTCTAACACAGATGGTATCCAGTCGAAGAACAGGAATCGGAAACCGACCAAGGTCGGCACCATCAGGCAAGAGTTTACTGTTGTGACCGCCGTCGGGATTCCTAAACAGCCCGAACGTTTTTCGGAAGGGTACGTTCTTCAAGTCGCGGCGATCCTCTGCAACACCGTGCCGATCACCGCGATTAACCTCAGGAGTCGTGAAAATATTCATTATTGTCAGCTTCTTATCAACAAGCTGCACGAACGATACAAGTTTCCGGAGCCGTACGATAACACCAAACTCAAAGGGAACAAAGTAAACACATGGGCCCTTAGGAAGATGAGCAAGGCCTTGTCCAGTTGGAAAACCCGGGTGAAGAGGGAAATTATTGAAAAGAACAAAACCTGGGAGGAGCTCAAGGAGAAAGAGGCGTTGATCGATGAAGCTACCTACAACCTTTTCAAGGCATATTGGTGACTCCGGCCACCAACACCGCGGCAGCGGCGGCGGTGGACGTGATGGTAACTCCTCTGGCCACGATCGAGCAACCGGGGCATAACAATAATGCACTCGGCGGCAGCGCAAATAGGGCGACTGACGCCATGGGAGGCAGCGCGCCCTCCGTCTCTTGCATGCCCTCCGTCATCGGCGGGGTCTCTTCATTGGCCCACCTCGACACCCTCAAGGTAACTATAAGCGTCTTCAACTCAAATGAGGACTTCATCTCCTTGCCTTTTTAGTGGAATCTCTCTGATGCCCTACATGCATATATCTCTTTCGCAGGAGGACACTCCATGCATTCTATTACAAGTCGTGGACCGCGAGTTGAAGGATATTTCCAAAGGTAAAATCATTCAACCACAAAATCGAATCATGCACAATATGCCGATGGCACCGGAGATGCATAGGGTTCAAATCTCTCTCGTGATTTCGGGCTACGAGAGAGTTGAACCTCCCATTCAACCCCCCGGATATGATGAGGATGAGCCGGCAGTCCTCAGTGACTGTTTCAACCAAATATGCCTATGGCCGAAGAGCCAAATGCGTTTAATGACGGGGGAAAGGGGCACCACACCTAGGAAAACACCGGTAGTCGTCGTGTCGGCGCCACATGATCCCATCGGCGCACAACAAGAAGACGATGATCTTGTTGATGATGATGATATCAACGCCGACCAGTTCCAACACTTCGTTCGAAGGTGATGACTTATTCATGCCTCCTGCTGAAGGATCCTATCAGCATGACGAGGAAGCTCGCGGTCCAGCTGATCCTACGGCGAAGCTTGCTTGCTCCACGCGTCTCTTCGCTGCTTCTCAGGAGATGTCTCCAGCAGCTTGCGCCTTCACCGAGCCTCAAGCACATGCCACAAGGAGATCTATTCTCAGCCCGTCCACACTCCATAAGGTGGCCACTGAGCAGATAAAGGCCGGTGACTGCTCGAAATCAGAAAAGAAGAAGGGACGGAAAAGAAAGAAGAGCATCACTTTGAGCAGCCAACCTTCGATGCCGATCCGGGCAAAGGACGGGCCACCAAGACCCAAGGATCTCTCGTTTGAAATCCATGTGGCGGGTAGGGCGATGCTACCTAGGACATGCTCGACCTTGCAACTTTGGATATGCAGAGTGTGCATCACAGTATTATGGCATTAGAGAAGATTCTTCTTCGAGAAGATAATCCCTCGTACCCGGTTTTCATCGCCAAGGTGCCACTCAACATGGGCTTCATCAACACTATCCCCGCGGATATGATAATCCTGCGGTTTTCGGAGATATTCAATTTGTACCATCTCAAGTGGATGGACCATAGCCTTATCCGTCTGTTCTCGCTCAGCCTTTATATGAGTATCAGGACAGATAAGACCCCGAGCGTCGCGATATTGGACCCCTTCTACATGCGTGAAAGCATCTTGATGGACGACGGGGACGCGGCTCTCGTGGCGGGGTACATCACATACTTCATGCTACAGAACGCCGGCAAGGATTCATTTCTTATGACCTACTCTCCCAAGTAAGTCATTCGCTCACCGCCGTAGCATATATGCTTTCTTAGCTTTCCATTGTCCTCTTCCAACATTCCTTTTGGATTGTTTTAATTATGCAGTGAGGATCAAGACTGCGTGCTCATCTGCTTTTCACCGCAACACTCGCATGCCGTGTATTTAGATTCGGGGAGTGTGAAGAAGAAAGATTATGTAACGACCCGATTCACTAAGAATCCAAGTCTCTGTGCATTCTGTGCTAGTCCCTCGATCAATAGCTAGCACACACAGTACATGATGTAATATCAAGAATAAACCACATGTCATATATATTACATCGAAGATCCAGTATTACAATATAGCATACCTGCATAGCTCAAGGATAGCTTACAAATAGAATACAACGGAAAAAAATAAAAGCTTCGTGGCGTCCATCAACTCCACCGATATAGTTGAGTATAGACATCGTAACCCTACATCGCATCACTTACTCGTCGTATAAAATCCTGCAACACCGAAGGCTACAGCCCGACAACGGGTCAGTACATCTGATTTGTACGGCAAGTCACACGAAAAAGGTTATAACAGATCTATCACTACATGCAAGGTAAATCAAAGGAAGGCTTATGGTTTTATTTTGCAGAAAGATGATTTTTCCTTAGTCTACCTAAATCAAATTCTAGTTTAACTTACTACCTAAGATTGAACTGGGCACACCAGTTCCAATCCACACCCTTTATTAAATCTTGCCCACTCAAGTTTTATTAAGGTGAGTCGTCTATCAAGATCCTCCAGTAACAGTAATGTCTAGTAGCTCAAGGATGTCCATAACCGGGGACACGGCTAATCATTATTAATTTTTTACTCTGCAGAGGTTAGTACACTTTCCCCGCTGGACTCAACCCGAAGATTGAGACGAAGTCTTTCAGAAGAGGTCACCTACACCCAACGGCAAGTCGGTACCACCTATCACATCTACATCTGCTAGGTTTGCACGGGAGAGGCTTCCTACATCGTACTCAACTAAGACAGAGCCCATATGGCCAGCGACTGTACATGGAAGCTCCTAGTCACCAAGTATGTCTGATCTTTTTGAGCCTGGACGGCGCCCACTTACGTTCAGAGGGTAGCACCATGACGTACTGTCAACCACCAAAAACCAACCATTAGGGGTACAACCTGGTCTCGCCCTTAGATAAGGCACGAGCCCCCAGGAAGCACTCCCTGCCCGTCCAGAGGTGTATTCTAATTAAAGGTTTGCTAGTCAAGTCATTAAATCCTCACATAGCTCAATGAAATCTCAAACCAATCCACGTCTACAAGCATAGCAAATATATAGCAAGCACGTGCTAGGTTGTCTAAGCAAACATGATAAGATCATGTGGCTACCCTACCAGGTTTGCAGCAACAATAATATAAAACTTCCTACACATGCATAGGGTGATATTTGCTACATGCATAAGTAAAAATATAGGTTGTGAAATGGTCAAAGTATGAATTTCCTTATACATTCGATGAAGTTCTTCTCTCTCGCGGTCCAGTCAACTCTACTCGTCACACTCCGAGAAAATCTATCGCAAACGAAGGAACTCGAATAAGAATTCACACCACAAGGCAAACAAAAGATCAACAAAACAAACACAAAAGGTTTTAGCAAAAAAACAAAAAGGCTTTGAAGTGAAAAGGTGTTGATGTGCTCGAAGGTGATCGGTGGAAGTGACCTCGAGAGAGTCAACAGATAGAGATTCATCGGTAAGGAATTTTGACTATGGTCATTTAAAAAATTAAAGCGAAAATCATGCCCACATGAAAAGTGTGTGAATCTTACCGATACATGTCTCAAGTGATCCGATATGAATAAAGAATCACGTGAAACAGAATACTACAACGCAGGTCATAGCAAGTGCAAAATTGAATTGAATTTGAATTCAAACAGATCAAGAAACATTTGAATTTTTGTGTACACATGCTATGAACAGAAAGTACTTAGAACGAGTGATCCAACGCAAAAAGAATCACTCGATTTGGAGCCACGGTTTAAAAGATACGGACTCCGAGATTTGAATTTGAATTTGAACTAGATTCAAATTCAAAAGTGTGCAAAGTTTGAAAAGTTGATTCCATGCTAAACTACAGAACAACACGAGCGCGTAGGAAAAAGTTTCACCTCGATCCGACGCACGGTGAAGGAGATATTGCGAACGCGAGAACGGGGTCTTTTCTGCAAAAAGGACCTATCCGCAATTAAACTTTCTCCAGAAAAAGCGATCGGGTCCCTGGCCTAGATCTGGCTGGAGTTTCTTCGGCGAACTTCGAGCTGCTCCGGCGAGGTGTGGCACGGGGTGGCCTGCGAGGGTGGCCAGGAGGCGGCGGCCTGCGAGCGGCAGCGGCGGCGCGGCTCAGCGGTCGGCGAGTGGCAGCGGCGGCGCGGCTCCACGGCGAGGCGGCCGGCGCGAGTGGCGGCAGTGGCGTGGGAGCCGGTGCGAGGTAGCGACGCGCGGAGGGCGGGGCGGCGCGGTCGGCGGCGCAGCGGTGCCAGCTCCGGCGGCTATCGAGGTCACAGCGGCGGCGGCCCGACGGGCGGGGTCCACGAGCGGTTCCCGCTAGGGTTTCCAAAGAAAAACCAAAAATCGAAAAACGAAAATTATATATAGCCAGAAAAAAAACAATCAATCCGAGTTGGGCTCTAATTGCGCTTGCGGGCGGAGACAAACAACTAGGCCGGGCTACGGATTTTTTTTTATTTAAAACCAGAACTTCCAATAATAAAATAAAAACAATCGCAAATCAGAAAAATATGAAATAAAGTTCTAAATTTATCAAATAATACAAAGAAGTTTATTTAATGAATACATTTTCCAAAAAGGAATATAAAAATAAAAACATTTTCTAAATACTTTATTTAAAATATAAAAATACTTTTCATAAATCAAATAAAATCCAATAAATTATTAAAAGTATTTTTATTTGGTCAAAAGCATTGACAAACCATTTCTAAATAATAAAATATAAATTTTAAAATTGTTACACCATGAAATAATTTGGTAAAATAAAAATATCCCATTGGAATACTTTTTCAACTCTTTGAAAAGATTTAATAATTCATTTCAATGAAATAAAAACTCTCTTAGCATTATAAAATCCCTAAAATAATTTTAGAGTTATTTATAATACTCATAAGAAATTTTCAAAACTTTAAAGTAATATTCTAAATATTTTTCAACTTTATTAAAAAGGGATAAGTCATTTTATATCCTCTCAAATGAATTTCCTTGAGTTGAAAAATGTTTTGAATACTCAGAAGAATTCCAATAATGATTTAAAACATTTTCCAACCTTTTAATATGTTGAAGGAGTCATATTACCTTCTTTCGTTTTGTTTTGTTGGTTTTGTTTTAAATAATAAATTCCAAAAACACAAATTATGAATATCAGGGAAATTCCTTTTATTCCCTCTTTTTTTAATACTTCAATAAATTCCAAAAGTTTTAAACCCAGAGAAAATCGAACACATCAAGCAAACAATCATCATCTATTTAACTTTTAACATTCCAAAATTCGGAGAATTTTTTGATGTTACAGATTACAAGTATATAATGAGAGTTTTGGATGATGCTCTCGCCGGCTACATAAAAGCCGGAGGCAAGATGGTGAAGCACAAGTTCAGGAAGAATCAGCTTGACGGGAACGTGTTCAGCCACATAACGCAATTCCCGTGCGTCAAGCGGCAGGCTGGAAGTGTGAGGGATGCGTACTACACCCTTCATCACATGAGGGCGATTGTACAGGAACAACGCAACCTTACGCTGCCAAGTCATCTCAGAGCGTGGGACGAAAGGAAGGCGGAAATCGCCGATGCAAATCTTAAGGAGGAGTTCTTTCACATCCAAGCGCAGATGGCGACTATCATCCGTCATGAAGTACAAATGAGGGGGTCGATCTTGCACTCCAACATTGCACCATCCAATGGGGAGATAGAAGTCCGCCTAAAGGCCTTGCGTGACACAAGGCCTTTCATGGCGAAAGAAGGATGCCGCCCATTCCCCGAGCCGAGTCAGAAGATGTGACCAATTTATGTTATATATGGCAGTCGTTTGATGAATGTGTGCCCTACATTTAATTTGGATGTACTCTTTGTGTAGGAGACGATGGTAGTGTCAAATACTCTTGGTGCTCTTTATGTATAAAGGTCACTTCATATGCATTTTTATGCATATGTGCATGCTCCTGGCCATTGATCGACTTGCTTTATGTTGTTGATAAGAATAGATGCTACATTGCGTTGTTGTCCTTTGCTATGAATTCATATGGATGCGACCTCTAAAATCGTTGTTTTCTGCAGGTTGAAGAGCAAACAAGAGATGATGAAGAAAGTAGCTTTCTGTTTTCAATAATTGTTGGGCTCATTGTAATATTGTGATGGATGTAATCTTGTGAATCTTGTGGGCCTCTAAACCTTAGACAATGATGGATGTAATCTCTTCTAAATCTTTGTAATAAGAATTATAATGCAATTCTTTTGTATCAGTAATTGTTGGGCTCATTGTAATATTGTCTTTTGAATTTATGTAATATGGTAAAAATATATGTAATGTTTGTAATTCTGTACTGTTTTATTCTTTTCTGTAATTCTTTTTTTTTTGTTTTCTGTAACAAATTTAGTGGCGCATTATGTCTGGATTTAGTGGCGCACTAGGAATGCGCCACCCCTAAGCACCCTTAGGCGTGGCGCATTTCGGAATGAGCCACCCCTAAGAGCTTATAGGTGGCGCATTCCGAGATGCGCCACACCTAACGGCCTTAGGGGTGGCGCATCCAGAATGCGCCACCTATAAGCCCTTATTAGTGGCTTGTAGTTAGTGGCGCATCCATAATGCGCCACTAAAAAGAAAAAGGACGCCACTATAAGGGTATTCCCTAGTAGTGTTGGTTTGAGAAGCGTATTTGTGTACCACAAGATGTAGATATTAGGAAGTTGATTCTTCAGGAGGCACATGATTCACGTTATTCTATTCATCCCGAAAATAACAAGATGTACTTGGACTTGAGGGAGAGATTTTGGTGGCCTAGCTTGAAGCGAGAGATAGCTCAGTATATTGCATTGTGTGATGTTTGCCAGAGAGTTAAAGCTGAACATCAGAAGCCAGCAGGATTGTTGCAGCCTTTGCCTATACCCGATTGGAAGTGGGATCAGATAGGTATGGAATTTATTACTGGTTTACCCAGGACTCAGTCAGGATATGATTCTATTTGGGTGATTGTTGCTTGTTTGACTAAGCTTGCTCACTTCATTCCAGTAAAGACAACTTATACAAGTGCTAAGCTAGCCAAGATTTATATGACCAGGATTGTTTGTCTGCATGGAGTTCCAAGTAAGGTAGTATCTGATAGAGGTACTCAGTTTACATCTAAGTTTTGGCGTCAGTTGCATGAGACATTGGGCACCAGGCTGGAATTCAGTACATCTTTTCATCCACAGACAGATGGGCAGACAGAGAGAGTGAATCAGATTCTCGAGGATATGTTGAGAGCTTGTGCGTTAGAATATGGGTCTAGTTGGGATGATAATCTACCATATGCTGAGTTCTCATACAACATCAATTACCAGGCTAGTCTGCAGATGGCACCATTTGAATTACTGTATGGCAGAAAGTGCAGGACACCGTTGATGTGGGATGAAGTGGGAGAACGTCAGTTGTTTGGACCAGACCTGATCAGAGATGCTGAGGAGAAGCTAAAGTTGATCCGTGATAAGCTGAAGATAGCACGGTCTAGGCAGAAGATTTATGCAGATGCTAAGCGTAAGGATGTAACCTATGAGGTTGGAGACCGTGCATATCTCAGAGTTTCACCAATTCGTGGAATCAAAAGGTTTGGAGTCAAGGGCAAGTTAGAATCACGTTTTGTGGGGCCTTACAAGATCTTGGAGCGCAGAGGAGAGGTAGCTTATCAGTTGGAGTTGCCAGAAGCTTTGTCAGGAGTTCATGATGTGTTTCACGTATCCCAACTGAAGAAGTGTCATGCACAGATGGCAGATATTCCATTGAGAGATACATTACCGCTTGAGGCAATTCAGTTCGAGAGTGACTTGACTTATGCGGAGAAACCTGTGAAGATTCTAGAGACTGCAGAAAGAGTTACCTGCACCAAGACAATCAAGCTATGCAAAGTTCAATGGAATCATCATACCGAGGAGGAAGCTACTCGGGAGCGAGAAGAAGATTTGAAGATAGATCATCCACACATATATGCTAGCCAGCCCGAATCTCGAGGACGAGATTCATCTTAAGGGGGGTAGGTTTCTAACATCCCAATTTTCTAAATTCGGATGTTAATAGATCATCATATGCATATCATGCTGGAGTTTTGCATTATTTGGATTTTCTGAATATTTTAAACATATCTCAACTTAAGGCAATTTATTGGAGAGGATATAATATGACTTATCCCCATTTTAAATAAAGTTAAAAAGTGTTGAAAATATTTTTGGGTGTTTATAAACCGTGTCATAGGAATTATAAATGACTCAAAATTATTTTTTGGGATTTTTATAATTTTTATACGGAGTTTATTGCATAAAAGGTATTTATGAAAATTGCATAACAGCTGAAATAGTAATTTTGGCAAAAACAATTTTTTTTTATTTTTTTTATTGCTGTGACATTTTTAAAATTCATATTTTAAAATTTAAAAATGTTCTTCGTAGTCGGTTGACCAAGTAAAAAAAACAAGTTTTTGTTTTGGGCCTTTCAGAGGCCTAGTCTGTTATTTTGCGCTACATGCGATTCTGGCCCGACTCGGACTCAGATTTTTTTTCTGGGCTATATATAATTTTCGGATTTTTCGATTTTGATTTTTTTTCCAAACCCTAAAACTTCCCACCGCGGGACCCGCGTCGAACTCGTCGCCGCCGACGACGACGAGGTAAGAAGCGTCGCCGCACCACATCCTCGCGCACCGCCGCTCGCCGCCCCACGCCGCCCCCGCGCCGCCACCTCGCCCGCGCTATCGCACCGCGCCCCGCCGGGTCGGCCGCCGTTACCCCGTCTGGCCGGTGAGCCGAGCGCCTCCGTGGTCCGTTCGATCTCAATCCAACGGCCACGATTAGATCGGGCAGTTTTCCAGATCGGTTTTTTTAGGGTTAGGGTTTATTCCGGTTAACCGGCGGTTATCTAAACAGCGGACGTTCGCCGGATTATTCACCGGAGCGAACGTCGTTCGCTCCGTAGCCGAGGACCTATTCGCGACAGAAAAGTTATTTTATTAGCAAATAGGCCCTTTTTCACAGATTTCACCCTAGAACGGTATTCGCCATATATTTTAAACCGTAGCTCCGTTTTAGGTGATTCTTTTTGCGTTGCGACCGTGGTTAAGTCTAGTTTCCAGTAGGATGCACTTTGCACTGTTACACTTTTCTAATTTGAATTTTGTACGGATTCAAGTTCAATCTTCCAGTGACTGTATCTTTTATACTGTGTATCCGTTTTCGCCGATTCCAATTGCGTTGTATCGTGGTGACTTGTAGATATCGTTTAGGTACTGTTTAGTTGGTTTTCTTGCTGTTCATTTGGTTATTTTACTGTTGCATTGTTTATGTGTTATATGTGTATTGAATGCAACCTTGTTTGATCGTGTAGACTGTCCAGACTGCAACACTTCGTTATGTGAAGAGTGTGATCGTCAGGAACAGGATCAAGGCAAGTCATACTTTGACCATTTCATAACCTATATTTTTACTTATGCATGTAGAAAATATCACCCTATGCATGTGTAGAAATGCTACTATTACTATTGCTGCAAACCTGGTAGGGTAGCCATATGATCTTATCATGTTTTCTTAGACAACCTAGCACGTGCTTGTTATGTATTGCTATGCTTGTAGACGGGGATTGGTTTGAGATTTCATTGAGCTGTGTCAGGATTTAATTACTTGACTAGCAAACCTTAATTAGAATACACCTCTGGACGGGCAGGGATTGCTTCCTGGGGGCTCGTACCTTATCTAAGGCGAGACCAGGTTGTACCCCTAATGGTTGTGTATAGTTTGGAGGGAAGGCATCATGGGGTCGTGCACCTTGTCTAAGGACTGCGCCCATGAGAGTGCACCCTAAGTAGGCGCCGTCTAGGCTCAAAAAGATCGAACAGACTTAGTGACTAGTAGCTGCCATGTACGACCAATGGCTATACGGGCTCTGGCTTAGTCGAGTAAGTTGTAGGGAGCCTAGCCCTGGTAGCTAGCTGATGTAAATATGATAGGTGTACCGGCTACCAAAGGGTGGAGGTGACCTCTTCTGAAGACTTCGTCTCAATCCTCGGGTTGGCTCCAGTGGGTAAAGTGTACAGACCTCTGCAAAGTGTACAAACTGATCATGATTAGCCGTGTCTCCAGTTAAGGAAAACTTTGAGAAACTAGGCATTACTGTTGTTGGATGGTCTTGACATATGAAACACCTTAATAAAACTTCAGTGGAAAAGACTTTAATAAAGGGTATGGGTTGGGAATGGTGTAGCTCAGTTCAACCTTATGTAGTAAGCTAAACTAAAATTTTGACTTAGGTAGATTGGGAAAAATCCGCTTTCTGCAAAATAAAACCATAAACCTTCCTTTGACTTACCTTACATGTAGCGATAGGTATGTTATATCCTTTTTCATGTGACTTGCCGTACAAATCAGATGTACTGACCCGTTGTCGGGCTGTAACCTTTGGTGTTGCAGGTTTTTCAGACGACCAGTAAGGTGCGTTTAGGGTCGCGGGTCTTCACTCAGCATGTCGCTTGTGGATGTTGATGGGACTCCTTGATATTTATTATTTGCTACTTCCACTATATTTATATTGAATAAGCTAGCCTTGAGCTATGAAACTTGTTTATGTTATGAATTCTAGATCATACGATGTAATAATGATGCACTTGTACTTTGTTATACATCTACTAATGTGTGTGCTAGCGAGTCGATCCAGGGACTAGCACTTGAGCACAGAGACTCCAATTCTATGTGAATTGGGTCGTTACAAGCTAATGAAAGCTATCCAATGGAACTAGTGGGGGTGCATCCAACTTGCTCTCTCAAGAAGACCTAAAGCTCGTTTGAGGAGGCTCATCATTGGAATGTACAAGCCAAGTTCTATAGTGTGAAGGTCCCCACATAGCTATATGCATATATGATCATCTCTATGGAGTACAAGGTATAAGAGGGAGTACGAGTGTGGATCTTTCAAAAGGAATAGTAGTGTTGCCCCCTTCTCTCTTTTTTTTCTTTTTTTTGTATTTTTTGGTGGCCTCAATGGCTCTTTCTATTTAACTATCATTTGTCCTCTTTGGGATCTTTTAATTTTGTCCTCTTTGGGATCTTTTCCTCACTTAAGGGCAACACTCTATTTTACCAGAAGTATAGAAGATCTTCACACTTTACAAGGTGCTCAACATAAAGAATATGTAGCTATCATGATGTATGCAAATGTATGCCACTGCCAATGTAGCAGGAACATGTATGGCATGAAGATCAAGTCATGAGAAGGTGGATGTTGCATGGCAATATATCTCGGAAAGGCTATGGAAATGCCTTGATAGGTAGGTATGGTGGTTGTTTTAAGGAAAGATATAAGGAGGTTTATGATGACATAGTATATCATGCCAAGGGTTTGGATGCACCGGCGAGGTGGATGCCAACTCTCAGAGTGAGAAGAGGGCAATGCACGGTACCGAAGAGGCTAGCAAATATGAGGAGGTGAAAGTGTCAACTTTCAATACTTACATTAGTCCGAAGAACTCATGCACTTATTATCGGTAACTCTCAATCTAATAAGGAGGTTCACAAAGATACAAGTACCCCGAGGAGGAGTGTATGGGTGTTTGTTTATCCTTGCGCATCCTCGACTCATGGTACATGAGTGTACTCTAATATCCGATCGCTCCAAAGATTAGTGATCCATCTAGTAGCTAGAGTTCTCAACTAGTTTTTGTAGTTTTTGAAAATAAATACGGATTTCCCAAAATACGACACCTATCACTAATAGTCTAGAGCTCTTGATACCAAAAGTTCAAACATTACTCACAACAATACCTCAAAACTATTGCATGTTACTACTATAATTAAATAGCAACCTCAATTACCTACTTCAAGACAAGACACAACTCAGTGCAACAACCAACTCTCTTAACAAGATAAGCATGAAAACTAAAGAGAGTTCCCGCAACAAACTAAACTAAAACTAAAGCTCTTGGAAAAGATAAACATGAAAACTAAGAGCTAAGCATGACAGCATCTATGAAAAGATAAAGAACACACAACAAAACAAAGATAAGCATGAAATCCTATGATGTGTTCTAGTTTGAAGTGGAGCGTGTTTCTCTCCCACACAAAGTAAGATGAGTTCTAACTTGTTATGAACAACAAACAAAGGTAAAGAAAACCAAAAAGGAAACCTAAGAGCGAGACGCTCCAAGCATAGCACATAACACATGAAGTGATAAAAATATAACGAGACGGAGGACAAACTGATGATTGTCGATGGATAAGGGGATGCATGGGGGCATCCCCAAGCTTAGACGATTGAGTATCCTTGAATATTTATTGGGGATGCATGGGGGCATCCCCAAGCATGAGTGTTTGACACTCCCGGATCTTCTTTCCTCATCTTCCCTCGCACACTTGAAAACTCCCTTCATACATCATAATAAGCTGATTAGAGAGGTTAGTACCCTTAATAAAATAATTTTCCTATACTGGAAATAAAGATATTCTTGAAGAGCTACTGTTTCTCAAGATTGCACAAGTTTTTTCAAAGAAAAAGCAAGCTTAAGGTTTGCAAAAGTGAGGAAAGGCAAAACGTGGAAGAATTTGTGAAAAACAGAACAACAGGTAGTAAATAATTTTTTCGGGGTACTTCTGCAACTCAAATAAAAAAACTTAGAACAGACGCTCGAAAGTCAATTGTATGGAGCATGCTGTCAAAAAAATTCAAATAAAAAAGATGATATGGTGATTTTAGGCTAATTTTTCCGTCCAAGGAGAGAATATGTTTTCTGGACAGCATGTCACAACTTTTGAACTTTCTTGTAATCGGAGGCTAAACTTGGCACAAAGCTTAATACAATGATGTTGCTACAGTAGTAACAATCATCAAGACCACTAAAAAAGAAGTAAAAACATCTTGGTTTGCCTCCCAACAAGCGCTTTCTTTTACGACTTTAAGCTAGGCATAAAGCAAAAGGAAGAATCACGTTGTATCAATCGAACCAACATCAAGATAATAAAAAAGCTCTTAAATTTTACAACTTGTTTTAAAAGGTCTTTCGAATAAAGGCCTAATGAAGATACTTCTAGGAATAAAACCAGAAGGCGTAAAATCAATTGGAGTTTCATTTATAAATTTGTCTAAGAGGGGTATTTCTTCCAAAATTTTCACGGTTTCAACTCCCTTGGCAATGAGTGGATTATTTTTAGGTCGGGGAACCTTAGGGACATAATTGAACTTAGGTTCCTTCCTTGCCGAAGTTTCTACCTTTTTTTGTTTGATAGAGGAGAAAGTATTTCCTAAAGTGTCAATGATTTCCTCAATCTTATCTATCCTAGAAGGATCCAAATCATGGGATTTGAGGGTCTCCAAAGTTTTAATAATTTTTTGCATGGAGCTATCGAGTCTATTCAAATTCCCTTGAATCTTGCGATCCAAATCATTTATCCTACTTATGATTGGTGTTTCTAACTCTATCTTTTCAAGTTTTTTCATAATGTGAACTAGAGTGATATCCTCTTGAATGCTAGCAACAGGGAGATTTCCAGCAAGATTTTCAATAACATTAAGAGACTCCTATATTGGGGCTTCCAGGAAATTCCCATTCATAGCAGTGTCTAGAACGAACCTATTCCAAGGAGTAATTTCAACATAAAAGTTTCGAAGCAGGATAGTAGTGGATTGCTTCTTGGTGGCTCTTTTCTGAGAATCGTTAATCCTATACCAAGCATCTTTCACACTTTCACCACTTTTTTGTTTAAAGGTGAGAACATCTGTCTCAACAAAGGCAAAGGGACCAGACATGATGACAACTACTGGCAAGGTAATTTTTTTGTAGTTTTCGATAAAGGACACTAAGATAAAAACTTAAAGGTAAACTAACAAGACTATAAATCTAAGGTAAAAGATAGTGTGCAACTCCCCTATCTTGAAGATTGGAGTCCCCGGCAACGGCGCCAGAAATTTGGCGGTTGACGGGACCAATATTTCGCCGCCTTGGATTCCCCGGCAACGGCGCCAGAAATTTTCTTGATACGCGAGAGATGATAATAGCTTCTCGCCCTTTGTTCGTTACCCCAAGTGGAAGGTGAGATGTAGCGTAGCGGCAAGTTTCCCTTGGCAAAGATACCAAGGTTGAGATCGAACCAATAGAACTCCAAGGTCGACAAGAAGGTGGCAAGGAAACAATGGCACCGTTTTTAACACAAAAGTTGCTTCCTTGACCTGGACTTGCACACAAAACAAGTAAATTTGCTCCCAACAAAGTACAGAGAGGTTGTCAATCTCTCCGGCCTTATTGTTTACAAAGGATCAAACGCAAGGGGTAAAGGATAATAGTGACTGCAACTAGAAAGTAAAAGCAGGAAGTAAATTGAGCGTGTAAACAGTGATGAGAATATGGACCAGGGTCCCATGATGTTCACTAGTGATGTCTCTCTCCCAAAAGACGATAAAACTGCTATGCGAGGTAAACAAATCACAGCTGGGCAATTGAAAGGATTAAAAATACACCGCAATGCTAACTATTCTACAAAGAAAGGAAGAGGCTCAAAAGCATGAGCGGTACGCCAAAATAAGTAGACCGAAATCCAACTGCATCTACTACTAATCATCCACCTTGAGATATCTATCCAGAACATCTCGCTGGTATTAAGTTGCGAGCCCCACCCAAAGTGTAAACCCAAAGCAACGGACAACTGCATTAAAAGAACTTTGCGTAAAGTAAACAACCCTTGCAACCTCGGTTACAAGCACCGTTGTTTTCCCCCTTGTGGCAACAACACATCCCCTAGACTCATATTTCTGTCACTCAAGCTAGTCATCAGGGGGCATGAGCCCACAATCAAGCACAACGCTCCCTTTTGGAGTCACTACCTACTACTTGGCCAAAGCAATAAACATCAACGGAGAACATGCAAGAATTAATCAAGAACAAAAGTATAAAAGATAAGAACTAAATATATTAATCAATCACAATCTGAACATAGTCTCATAATCCATCAGATCCCAGCAAACTCAACATAGCAACAACAGAAAGAATTATATATGTGCCTTGATCATGTAGGGCAGCTCACAAGGTCTAATCCATGAAGAAGAAAGAGGGGAGGAGAACATCACATAGCTACTGATCATGGACCCATGGTCCAAGGTACTCACGGATCATCCGGGAAGAGTCCATGGTGGAGGAGAAGCTCCCGGAGGTCAATCCTCCCTTCGGCAGGGTGCCTGGAAGAGGTCTGCTGGCGCTCCCGGTCTTGGAACCGCGGCAGCGGTGGAACAGAGGAAAGATCGCGAAAAAGGGTTTTGTCTTTCGAGATTTCTCGCGATGGAGAATATATAGGCGAAGGGGGGCAGCCAGGGGGCCCGACGACCCCCTGGCGCGGCCCCACCCTAGGGCGCGCCGGGAGGGCGCCTATGGCCCTGGTGGGTCCCCTCTGGCCCCTCCTGGGTGTTTCCCGAAGCTTCCGATACGCTGGTTTTTATTGTATTTATTCAGAATTTTTGGAGCATTTTTAATATGGGGGAAACCTGAAATAGAAAAACAGCGGAAAACAGGAACTGGCACTGGAGTGCACTGAGTTAATAGGTTAGTCCAAATATGATCAAAAGTGTATGAAAGTGTATATAAAACATAGCAATATCACACAAAACATGCATGGAGCAAGCAGAAATTATAGATACGTTTGGGACGTATCACTATCGTACAAACCTCTACGCTTGGAGGCCCAACATAGTCTACAAGAGTAGAAGCATGCGTACACTTCAAGCTATTTGTGGCGCCGTTGCGGGGAAGTAAGGTAAGGGTACTCACAGACTCGCAAGGAAGCTAATTCTTGCGGGGAGGTGAGTGCTTGAAGGTATATCTTTAGATCTTGCAATTAAATCTTTTCATTCCATGTTTTTATTTCCACTAGTTAGGCTTATGGAAGAAAACAAAAAATGAGAGAGCTTTGTAATCTTTATCTTGAGTTAGGACATGAACTGTTTGAAGAGAAAATTATATGAAGATGATATTTTTAGCCCCCCAAGTTTTGATGAGAAGGTTTGCTGTGATGACACTTTGCCTTCTATGTATGATGATTACAATGATGATAGTGATATTTTCAGTCCAACTACTATTGAGGAGGAAAATTATTATGATTATAATATGCCTCCTACCTATGATGATTATTGTGATGCCACTTATGCTATAAAGCACAATTTTTTGTATGTGGATCATGGTAAGAATGATTTATGTGATGGCTATGTTGTTGAGTTTTCTCCCACTATTATTTATAAGAAGGATTTTGCTTATGTGGAGAGAAATAAATTTTATATGCTTGTAGATCATGATAAGAATGCTTTATGTAATAGTTATATTGTTGAGTTTATTCATGATGCCGTTGAAAGTTATTATGAAAGAGTGAGATATGGTTTCACTTATTTCAGTAACATTAAGCTTCCTCTATTCACGTTGAAAGTTTTGAAATTGTACATGTTTTGCCTTCCTATGCTTATTGCTGTGTGCTTCAATAAATTATTTCATTTCAATATTCCTATGCATAGGAAACATGTTAGACTTAAATGTGGTTGATATTTGGTTCTCGATGTTCTCTTTTGTGCTTCAATTCTTATTCTTACGAGAGCATCATTAAAAATTTAGCCTATCTTTATGGCTATAAAGAAAGAGCTCTTGGGAGGCACCCAATGTTATCCTTACTTTCAGTTTTTCCTTTTTGTTTTTGTGTGTCTTGGTATTTGTTACTACTATACCAACACCAGTGTATCATTATTTTCAAGCTTTGTGCCAAGTTTTAGCCTATAATGATGAGGGAGACAAAAGTAGTGACATGTTGTCTAGAAAACAAATTATGTTTTCTTCATTGCAAAAATCTTTTAAAATCACCATATCATATTTTTGACCTGGTTTTTTTACACAACATGCTCTATACAATTGTTAAACTTTCATTAGTTTTAAGTTTTCTGGTTTAAGTTATAAAAGTGCCTCGAAATACTTATGTTTCATATATTCTTCTGTTTTCCCAAATTTCTGCCTTGCAATTGCATTTTCATTTTTTGGGCACGTTCTTCATGGTTTTTCGTTGCAAGAACCTTAAAAAAGTTGGGGAATGATACATCCAGAATGCATCACTATTTTATATAGTAATTATTTCTTATTCATTGATATATTTCATGTTATGATGTTGTTCTTATGTTGTTTTGGCTTATTTTACACAGTTTGCAACTTTCCGATGCCGAAGCAGCAGACGCAGGATTCAGCGGTAAAAAGTGGACACTGGGTTGTTGAAGAAGAATACCTACAAATTACCGAAAAATCGACAGAGGGTATTTTTCAGTAGAATAACGAAGATACGCCGAAGAGGGGCCAGAGGGGGGCCACAGGGTGCCCAGGCGGCCACCAGGTGCAGCCCCCACCCTAGCCGCGCCGGGAGGGCTCCTGGACCCCTGGGGCCACTCCCGGCTCCCCCCTTTGGCCTATATATCACACACATATCAACAACCCTAAAACAGAGAGAGTTTCCGGAGTTCCGCAGCTGCTCCGTGGCGGAAACCTACAGAGAAGAAAAGACATCTCCGGCGGGCAGATTCCGCCGGGGAGAACACCTCCCGGAAGGCGAGATCGTCACCATCGTCATCACCATCGTCACGGGCATCATCGAGATCATCATCAACATCATCCCCAACATCAGCACCATGTCCACCACCATCCAATCTCACCTCACAAGTTCAACTTGTGTTGTAATCCGTACTATATATCCTCTCTACTCTACCGGTGTTGATTACTACCGTGTGATGAATGCTATTGAGTTTTGTTGGAGAATTATCGTTGTGTCTAGATTGTTTATCATCTATTTATCCCCATTGATCATGATCTCTTTTATGTCTTGTGAGTAGTTACTTTAGTTCTTGAGGACATGGGAGAAGTCTAGTTGATAGTAGTCATATGATGTTGAAGTAGTATGTGTTGTTTCATATTTAAGTTGTGTTGTTATTTTCCTAGTGGTGTTGTGTGAGTCTAACACTCAACACTTCGCCCTATTAAGGACCTAGGGGGATACATTGTGTACAAAGAATGCTTACGGTGGGTTGCCGGAGTGACGGAAACCTGAACCCCAGTTCGCACTCTTTTGCATAAGGGAACAATGGATCATCGATCGTATTGCTATGGTTAGGCTTTTGCCTTAATTACTATCTTGTATTTGCGGATTGATACGTCTAAAACGTATCTATAATTTCTGCTTGCTCCATGCCTCTTTTGTGTGATATTGCTATGATATTGATGAACTTCCATACACTTTTGATCATATTTGGACTAACATTTTAACTCAGTGCACCCCAATGCCAGTTCCTGTTTTCTGCTGTTTTTCTACTTCAGGTTTCCCCCATATTAAAAGCGCTCCGAAAATTCGGGAAAAAACCAATAAAAATCAGCGTACAGGAAGCTTCCGGAATCACCGAGGGGGGCCAGAGGGGACCCACCAGGGCCCCAGGCGCCCTCCCGGCGCGCCCCAGGATGGGGTCACGCCAGGGGGCCACCTGGACCCCTGGTGGGCCCCCCTGGCTGCCCCCCTTCGCCTATTTATTCCCCGTGACGTGAAAACCCCGAAACGGGAACCCTTTTTCGCGATCTCTCCTCTGTTCCGCCGCCGCCGCACTTCCAAGATCGGGAGCACCAGAAGACCTCTTCCCGGCACCCTGCCGGAGGGAGGAATCACCTCCGGGAGCTTCTCCACCACCATGGATGCTTCCCGGATGAACCGTGAGTAGTCCACCTTGGACCATGGGTCTATGATCAGTAGCTATGTGATGTTCTCCTCCCCTCTTTTTTCTTCATGGATTAGACCTCGTGAGCTGCCCTACATGATCGAGGCACATATGTAATATTTTCTGCTATTGCTATGCTAAGTTTGCTGGGATCCGATGGATTATGAGATTATGTTCAGATTGTGTTTGAGTAATATATTTGATTCTCCTCTTTTATATTTATGTTCTTGAGAAATTCTTGCATGTTCTCCGTTGCTGTTTATTGCTTTGGCCAAGTAGTAGGTAGTGACTCCAAGAGGGAGTGTTATGCATGATTGTGGGTTCATGCCCCCCGATGACTAGCTTGAGTGACAGAAACATGAGTCTAGGGGATGTGTTGTTGCCACAAGGGGGAAAACAACGGTGCTTGTACTTGCGGGTGCAAAGATTATTTACTTTACGCAAAGTTCTTTAATGCAGTTGTCTGTTGCTTTGAGTTTACACTTTGGGTGGGATTTGCAACTTAATAACAGCGAGATGTTCTGGATAGATATCTCAAGGTGAATGATTAGTAGGTAGATGCAGATGGATTTCGGTCTACTTGTCTTGGCGTACCGCCCATGCTTTTGAGCCTCTTCCTTTCTTCATAGCATAATTAGCATTGGTTTGCGCACATAATCCTGTCAATTGCCCAGCTGTGATTTGTTTACCTCGCATAGCTATTTTATCGTCTTTTGGGAGAGAGACATCACTAGAGAACATCATAAGACCCCGGTCCATATTTCCTACACTGTTTACACTATCAATTTACTTTCAGTATTTGCTTTTCCGTAGCTATCACTATCATTATTACCCCGTGCGTTTTATCCTTTGTAAACAACAAGGCCGGAGGGATTGACAACCCCTTTGTATTCGTTGGGAGCAAAGTTATCTGTTGTGTGTGCAGGTCCACGCCTACCGCCAATCTCTGGCACCGTTGTCACCTTCTTGTCGTTGTCAGAGTCCTACTGGAGACAAACCATGGTATCTTCACCGAGGCAAATTTGCTACTGTCTACATATCAACCTTCCACTTTGGGTAACCAACGAGGGGTGTTAATTCGTACCATCAAAAGCCATTTCTGGCGCCGTTGCCGGGGACTTCACTCTTCAAGATAAGGGAGTTGCACACTATTTTTTATCTTTGCTTTTTAGTCTTGTTAGTTTACTTTTCAGTTTTTGCTTTTGTGTCCTTTATCAAAAATACCAAAAATACCTGTTACCTTGCTTGCTGATGCTATCTTTACCATGGGTGTTGAACCACCCAAATATGGTAGGATGGACATGTTTCACTTGGATCGCCTTCGATCAATGTGTGCTCGCGCTAAAAACCCAACCGACTTGGTTGAGGGAAAATCATTGGATGAGCATCCTCATTATACGCGGCACCGTCTATCTCAGAAAGGGAAACACTTATGGGACCAAATACAAACTTCTTATTGCTATGCTGAGTGTTTATGCCACATTTATGATTTTACTTGTTGTTCTAACATAGATCATAAACACCTTCCTTTCCAATGTGAGTTTAATGAAAATGAGATCTTATCTTCTTATGCGAAAGGTGTTTATGATTACTTTGATGTTGAAAAGATTGAAGAGTTTGTTGATTTTAAAGGTGCTTATGAGATCGCTTCTTTGATTGAAAAGTATCACGATACTATTTACAAATCTGAAAACTTTGCAGTTCTTGCTTATTGCTTCAAGAATTATACTTCCAATTCTTATATTGAGGATTTTAAAAATAAAATGTTTGCTGCCCTAGAAGAGGCTAATGATTTCTTTGATGAGGAATCCAATGATTCCGAGGACTCACTTGATACTTCCCTTTCTGATGAACGTAATACTTGCTTTGTTGATGGCCATGATGCCAATATGGATTACTCTTACGAAGATGAACTTGCTATAGTTCCTCATGCTAAGCATTAAATTTTTGCTATTTCACCCACACTTGATTGTCCTATTATCCTTTTGAAATCTCCAAATCAAATTCTGGAGAATTATGCTCTTATTAAGTCTCAGTGTGATGGGTTGCATTTATCTTATGTTCCTAAAGACCGTGTTGAAAACTATACACGTGTACTTGTAAGTCATGAACAACATGATTTATGTGATAGTTATATTCTTGATGTTGTTCATGATACTACTGAAAATTATTTTGAGAGAGGAAAGATTGGTTGTAGAAACTTTGTTACAAAAACACCTCTCTTCATGTTGAAAGTTTTGAAGTTGTTCTTCTTTTATCTTCCTATGCTTGTTATTTTGTGCTTTCACGATTTATTTTCTTACAAGTTTCCCAAGCATAGGAAGTGGGTTAGGCTTAAATTTGTTTCATATTTTCTTCTTGATGCTCTCTTTTGCTTCAAATCCTTATTTTTATGAGAGCAACTTTTATGATCTTCATGCCTAGCTAATGGCTTTAAAGAAGCGCTTTCGAGAGGAAGCCCGCAACGAATTTAGGATTTCCTTTTTGTTGTTCTTCTGTTTTTAGTGGTCTTGATGATTGTTACTACTGTAGCAACATCATTGTATCTTTACTTTTCAAGCTTTGTGCCTTTTATAGCCTCATATGACAAGGGAAGTGAAAGTTGTGACATGCTGTCCAGAAAACAGATTCTGTCCTCGTGACTAGAAAAATGACAGAAAAATCCCAGTTCATCTTTTTGAGCTGAATTTTTTACACAGCATGCTCTATACAATTACGAAACTTTCGTGTGTTCTGAGTTTTTTTTTATTTGAGTTGCAGAAGTATCCCTAAAAATTCTTTACTAACTGATGGTCTGTTTTTCACATATTCTGTCTTATTTTGCCTTTTCTTCATTTTGCAAACCTTCAGCTTGCTTTTTCTTTGCAAAAACTTTTTGGCAATCTTGAGAAACAGTAGCCCTTCAAGAATATCCTTATTTCCAGTAGAGAAAAATTATTTTATTATGGGTACTAAGCTCGCTAATCAGATTATGATGTGTTATGTATGAAGGGAGTTTTCAAGCGTGCGAGGGAAGATGATGAAAGAAGATTCAGGAGTGTCAAGCGCTCAAGGTTTGGGATTCCCCCATGCATCCCCAAGAAATATTCAAGGAGACTCAAGCGTCTAAGCTTGGGGATGCCCCCGTGCATCCCCTTCTCCATCAACAATTCTCAGTTCGTCTCTCGTTTCACTATATTTTTATCACTTCATGCGTTATGTGCTATGCTTGGAGCGTCTCGCTCTTAGGTTTTACTTTTAGTTTTCTTTAGATTTACTTGTTGTTCATAACAAGTTAGAACCCAACTTTCTTTGTGTGGGAGAGAAACACGCTCCACTTCCAAAATCTAGAACACAACATAGGACTTTTTCATGCTTATCTTTGTTGTGTGTGTGTTCTTTATCTTTTTCATAGCTACTGCCATGTTTAGCTCTTAGTTTTCATGCTTATATTTTTAAAGAGCTTTTGTTTAGTTTGTTGCTAGAACTCTCTTGAGTTTTCATGTTTATCTTGTTTAGAGAGTTTGCCTGTTGCACTGAGTTT
The DNA here is from genome assembly GCA_950022295.1 of Bromus sterilis. NCBI lineage: Eukaryota > Viridiplantae > Streptophyta > Magnoliopsida > Poales > Poaceae > Bromus > Bromus sterilis. The sequence continues at coordinate 178,414,861 of OX465601.1, read as the reverse complement.
TGTGTCTTGACTTGAAGTAGGTAATTGAGGTTGCTATTCAGTTGTAGTATTAACTTGCAATAGTTTTGAGGTATTGTTTTGAGTAATGTTTGGACTTTTGATGTCAAGAGCTTTAGCCTATTAGTGATAGATTTCGTATTTCGGGCAATCCGTGTTTATTTTCAAAACTTACAAAATTAGTTGAGAACTTTAGCTACTAGATGGATCACTACTCTTCTGAGGGGTCGAATATTAGAGTACACTCACGTACCATGAGTCGAGGAACCACTTTGGGATCTTTTCCTCCTCGGGGTAATTGTCTCTTTGTGAACCTCCTTATTAGATTAAGAGTTACCGATAATAAGTGCATGAGTTCTTCGGACTAATGTGAGTATTCGAAAGTTGACACTTCCACCTTCCCATATTTTTCTAGCCTCTCCTGTGTCGTGCATGGCTTTCTTCTCACTCGAAGAGTTGGCGTCCACCTTCGCCGGTACATCCAAACCCTTGGCACGATACGCTATGTCATCATAAACCTCCTTATATCCTTCCTCAAAACAACCACCATACCTACCTATCAAGGCATTTCCATAGCCTTTCCAAGATATATTGCCATGCAACATCCGTCTTCTCATGACTTGATCTTCATGTCATACATGCTACTTGCTTGATCGATGAGCCGCATGCTAGTTGGGCTTTGCCCTAATCATTGCTACATGACGTGCTAGTATCATTGCATATCCTGCTACACTGGCAGAGGCATACATTTGCATACATCATGATAGTTACATCTTCTTTGTGATTTGAGTACTTTTGTAAAGTTTGAAAGATCTTCTATACTCCTTCAAATATATAGAGTGTTGCCCCTAAAGTAAGGAAAAGATCCCAAAGTGGACAAATTAAAAGATCCCAAAGAGGACAAATTAAAAGATCCCAAAGAGGACAAATGAGAGAAATAGAAAGAGCCATTGAGGCCACCAAAAAAATACAAAAAATAGGAAAAAGAGAAAAAGAAAAATAAAAAGAGAAAAGGGGCACACTACTATTCCTTTTGAGAGATCCACACTCGTACTCCCTCTTATATCTTGTACTCCATAGAGATTATCATTCATGCATATAGCGATGTGGGGACCTTCACACTATAGAACTTAGCTTGTATATTTCAATGATGAGCCTCCTCAAATGAGCTCTAGGTCTTCTTGAGCAAGCAAGTTGGATGCACCCCCACTAGTTCCATTGGAGAGCTTACCTTAGCTCATATGTGCATCTGTTGCATGGCAATCCCTACTCCTCACATCATATCTATCATTTGGCTTTCTCTCGCCTATGATTGTCCTCATTGATGTGAGCCTTTCACACCCTTTTTGTCTTCCTCCTCCGCCATATTCTCTCTTTGCCATCCTAAGTGTCAACTTTCTTACTTACGCTCATCCATTGCATGAGTTCTCAAAATGTCGAAAAGGAGTGGATCATTTTGACTTGTACCTGGCTAGTGATCTGGAATGAGTCAAGATAAGATTCCAAAGAAGACCAAGTGTGAAACTTTATTAGATTAAGTTCTCAACACAAAAATACATTTTCTCGTATATCCCTATCCCTTTCTTGCACGCAAACACCATTTGGAGACATTCGAGTCACAGACAGCGAGAGCTCTTGCACCTCTATGTTCTTATGTTGCTTGTTTCAATACTAAATATAGACTCTTGCCTGTTATTACTTGAATTGAATTACATGCCTTGATTGCTTTACTTAAAAGTTCTTATATGGTTGTTAGCATGTCACCACAGAAATTATTCTTTTATCATTTACCTACTCGAGGACGAGCAGGAATTAAGCTTGGGGATGTTGATACATCTAAAACGTATCTATAATTTCTGCTTGCTCCATGCCTCTTTTGTGTGATATTGCTATGATATTGATGAACTTCCATAAACTTTTGATCATATTTGGAATAACCTATTAACTCGGTGCACCACAGTGCCAGTTCCTGTTTTCTGCTGTTTTTCTATTTCAGGTTTCCCCCATATTAAAAGTGCTCCAAAAATTCGGGAAAAATCCAATAAAATATCAGCGTACAAGAAGCTTCCGTAATCACCGAGGGGGGGCCAGAGGGAGGGGCCGCGCCAGGGGGCCGCCTGAACCCCTTGTGCCCCCCTGGCTGCCCCCCCCTTCGCCTATTTATTCCCCGTGACGTGAAAACCCTGAAACGGGAACCCTTTTTCGCGATATCTCCTTTGTTCCGCCGCCGCTGCGCTTACAAGATCGGGAGCACTAGAAGACCTCTTCCCGGCACCCTGCCGGAGGTAGGAATCACCTCCGGGAGCTTCTCCACCACCATGGATGCTTCCCAGATGAACCGTGAGTAGTCCACCTTGTACCATGGGTCTATGATCAGTAGCTATGTGATGTTCTCCTCCCCTCTTTGTTCTTCATGGATTAGACCTCGTGAGCTGCCCTACATGATCGAGGAACATATGTAATATTTTCTGTTGTTTCTATGCTGAGTTTGCTAGGATCCGATGGATTATAAGATTATGTTCAGATTGTGTTTGAGTAATATATTTGATTCTCCTCTTTTATATTTATGTTCTTGAGAAATTATTGCATGTTCTCCGTTGCTGTTTATTGCTTTGGCCAAGTAGTAGGTAGTGACTCCAAGAGGGAGCGTTATGCATGATTATGGGTTCATGCCCCCCGATGACTAGCTTGAGTGACAGAAACATGAGTCTAGGGGATGTGTTGTTGCCACAAGGGGGAAAACAACGGTGCTTGTACTTGCAGGTGCAAGGATTGTTTACTTTACGCAAAGTTCTTTAATGCAGTTGTCTACTGCTTTGAGTTTACACTTTGGGTGGGATTCACAACTTAATACCAACGAGATGTTCTGGATATATATCTCAAGGTGGATGATTAGTAGGTAGATGCAGATGGATTTCGGTCTACTTGTCTTGGCGTACCGCCCATGCTTTTGAGCCTCTTCCTTTCTTTATAGCATAATTAGCATTGGTTTGCGCACATAATCCTGTCAATTGCCCAGCTGTGATTTGTTTACCTCGCATAGCTATTTTATCGTCTTTTGGGAGAGATATATCACTAGTGAACATCATAGGACCCCGGTCCATATTTCCTACACTGTTTACACTATCAATTTACTTTCAGTATTTAGTTTTCCATAGTTATCACTATCATTATTATCCCGTGCGTTTTATCCTTTGTAAACAACAAGGCCGGAGGGATTGACAACCCCTTTGTACTCGTTGGGAGCAAAGTTATCTGTTTTGTGTGCAGGTCCACGCCTACCCCCAATCTCTGGCGCCGTTGTCACCTTCCTGTCATTGTCGGAGTCCTACTGGAGACAAACCTTGGTATCTTCACCGCGGGAAATTTGTTGTTGTCTACATATCAACCTTCCACTTTGGGTAACGAACGAGGGGGCATTAATGTGTACCATCACGAATGCTTGCAAGGTGTTTAATCATAAGAGTGCACTTATCTTAGTCTAGATGGTGCACTAGCATAGAGCCACCCACTCAACGGTTATCAACACGGCACATAGTACCGATACGGAATATGTCGAAAACACATGACTATTTCTCACGTGTGTCCTCAAGAAAACTTTAGCCTTTATAAGCTCAGTTGCTAGGCCTATTCTTTGCTCAAAAAGATCAGGCCACTTGTTACTCCTCATTGCTCTTTACTTTGCTTGCTTTTATCCTTTGTGTTGCTTATATCAAAAACCCCTAAAAAGTTATCTTTCAGTTCCTGCAGCTATTTCTTTACCAAAGTCACTTACCAATACCTTCTGCTCCTCGTTGTGTTCGACAATCTTATTTATCGAAAATGCTACAAACGATCCCCTACAGTTGAGGGGTCATCAAGTACTGTTTTCTGGCGCCGTTGCCGAGGAGCGTAGCGCTATTAGTAAGTGAAGCTGGTAAGGAAGTTTTTATATTTGTGTTTTTATTTTGCCGTTGCTGCTTTTGTCCTTATGGACACCTCTACTCTTGGATCGTTGTTTATGGGGAAACGCCCCACGACTGTGGTGGTCACTCCTACCCCTACTGAAATTGTGCCTTACAAAATACCGTCTGGTATTATCGATCATGTCTTAGCTAATCGTTATGCAGGAGATAGACATCCAGGTGAACACTTACTACATTTATCACAACTATGTTCATTATTTAAGCTTGCAGATGTTTCATTGGAGTTCGTCATGAAGAAATTATTCTCCGTATCACTTATAGGTAAAGCTTCAGATTGGTATAAGCTCCTTGATAACTCACATCTACTTAATTGGGAAGATCTTATGTCTCTCTTTTATACAAAGTTTTACCCTCTTCATGAAATTCATCGAGACAGGAATTATATCTTCAACTTTTGGTCTCGCGAGGAAGAGAGCATCGCTCAAGCTTGGGGGAGACTTAAATCCCTAATGTTCAAATGTCCTATTCATGAACTCCCCAAAGAAATTATAATTACAAATTTTTATGGCAGGATCTCTCGTCAGGATAAGGAGATGTTGGATGCATCCTCTAGCGGGGTATTCCAAACAAAAAGCATTGAAGAAAGGTGGGATCTCATCGATAGGATCCAGAAGAACACTGAAGACTGGGAAATCAATAAAGGTATTGAACCCGTTATAAAATATGAGCATGATTACATTGAGAGCTATGTGAAAACTGATTACTTTAATACCTTTTGTTCTAAGATTGGTCTTGATTCCCAGCTCATGATTGATTTTTGCAAGAACTTTGCCTCTCACATTGATTCTTCGAAAGAAGAAAAGGCTCAGTATCATAGACCTTTAAAGAATTACCTATTGATATAAATGTTGCTGACCCTATTCTGCCTGCAGTTTTCTATGAAAAGCCCCCTTTTCCTACAAGGATAAGGGGGCACTCTTTTGTGATAGGCATAGTGAGTAAAAGTGAAAGAATAACTGACGAACCTGAGGACCTGATCAAGGTCGGTCCTCAAGTTGCGGTAGTTAAAGATTTAGTCACTAATGATATTTCAGATTCCAAGATAAAATTTTGTGCCGTTTCAACTAACATTGTCACAGCCAAGAATAAGAGTCCAATTTCAGGTACACCAGTTGTATCTGTCAAGATAGGAGATCACGACTATTACGGGCTCTGCGATCTGGGATCCAGTGCTAGCGCTATTCCTTATTCACTCTATCAGGAGATCATGGTGATATTTCACCCTGTGAACTTGAAGAGATTGATGTTACTATTTATCTAGCAAACAAAGAAACTATCTCTCCCATCGAAATTGTGAGAGATGTTGAAGTCCTATGTGGAAAGGTAAAGTATCCTACCAACTTTCTTGTACTTGGTTTAGTGCAAGATAGTTTTTTCCCCATTATCTTTGGTAGAACTTTCCTCAATACTTGTGGTGTTGTTATAGACTGTAAGAAAGGTAAAGTCTCTGTTGAATTCAATGGTGAGCCATATGAATTTAACTTTTCTAAATTTCCAAGCAACCTCGTGGTACTGATTTACTTAGTGATGATAAAATGATTGAAAATATTGCTTCTATTGCTATTCCTCCTAATGATCCTTTGCGGCAATATATGGAAGACCACGAGAATGGTATGCATATGCAGGAAAGAAATGAGTTGGACGAAATATTCACAAGAAAAACTGCTATCTTGAAGCACAACCTTCCAGTTGAGCCTTTAGGAATCCTAGCACAACCAAAAGAAGACCCGGTGTTTGACCTCAAACCACTGCCCGATACGCTCAAGTATGCCTATTTAGATGAAAAGAAAGTATATCCTGTCATTATCAATGATAATCTTTCAGGATTTGAAGAAGAGCGATTATGGGAGACACTTCGCAGACACCGTGGTGCCTTGGGCTATACCCTTGATGACCTTAAGGGGATTAGTCCATCGATTTGCCAACACACTATCAATCTCAAGCCTGATGCTAAGCCAGTTGTTGATCATCAATGATGGCTGAACCCAAAGATGAAGGACGTGGTTAGGACGAAGATTCTCAAGCTTCTAGCCGCAGGTATCATCTATCCTATAGCTGATAGTAGGTGGGTAAGTCCAGTTCATTGTGTTCCTAAGAAAGGAGGTATGACTGTTGTTCCTAATGATAAAAATGAACTAATACCTCAAAGAGTTGTTTTTGGATATAGAATGTGTATTGATTACAGGAAAAGCGACCAGGAAGGATCACTACCCGCTGCCTTTTATTGATCAGATGCTAGAGAGGTTGTCTAAAAACACCCACTTTTGCTATCTTGATGGGTACTCTGGCTTCTCTCAAATTCATGTTGACACCGCCGATCAAGAGAAGACCACCTTCACGTGTCCCTACGGTACTTATGCTTACAGGCGTATGCCTTTTGGTTTATGCAATGCACCTGCTACTTTTCAGAGATGTATGTCTGCAATTTTTCATGGTTTCTGCGAGGAGATTGTGGAAGTCTTCATGGACGATTTCTCCGTCTATGGAACTTCCTTTGACCACTGTCTCCACAATCTTAATAAAATTTTGCAGAGATACGAGGACACGAACTTAGTTCTAAATTGATAAAAATGTCACTTCATGGTTAACGAAGGGATCGTGCTTGGTCACAAGATTTCCGAGAGGGGAATTGAACTGGACAAGGCGAAGATTGAAGCTATTGAAAGGATGCCCTATCCAAGGGACATTAAAGGTATTCGTAGTTTTCTCGGTCATGCTGGTTTCTATAGAAGATTTATCAAAAACTTTTCTAAGACCTCGAGACCCCTCACTAATCTTCTCCAGAAGGATGTTCCTTTTGTATTTGATGAAGATTGTAAGGAGGCTTTCGAAGTTCTTAAGAAAGCTTTGATAACCGCTCCTATAGTACAACCACCTAATTGGAAATTGCCCTTTGAAATTATGTGTGATGCTAGTGATTTTGTTGTTGGAGCTGTGTTAGGACAAAGGGTTGATAAGAAATTGAATGTTATACATTATGCTAGCAAGACCCTTGATAGTGCTCAAAAGAATTATGCTACTACAGAGAAGGAATTCTTAGCAGTAGTGTTTGCTTGTGGTAAGTTTAGACCTTATATTGTTGATTCAAAAGTTATTATTCATACTGACCATGATGCTCTGAAGTACCTTATGGCAAAGAAGGATGCCAAACCAAGACTCGTCAGGTGGGTACTCCTTCTTCAAGAATTTTATTTACAGATTGTTGATAGAAAAGGAGCAGACAATCCGGTGGCGGAAAATCTTTCAAGGATGGAAGATATACCGCATGACCCCATCCCAGTCAACGACAGCTTTCCAGACGAGCAACTTGTTGTTGTAAAAGTACAATCTCTCTCCGATCCTTGGTTTGCAGATTATGCTAATTTTATCGTTGCAAAGTATTTGCCTCCAGGTTTAACATTTCAGCAGAAGAAGAAGTTCTTCCATGATTTGAGGCACTACTTTTGGGATGACCCTCATCTTTTCAAAGAAGGTCCCGACGGGATCGTGAGAAGATGCATACCGGAAAATGAGCAGAAGGACATTCTCAAGCAATGTCATGATAGTCTCTATGGAGGACATCACGCCGGTGAGAGGACCGCACATAAGGTTCTCCAATCAGGTTTTTATTGGCCCACTCTCTTTAAAGATGCTAAAAGTTACGTTTTATCTTGTGATAAGTGTTAGAGAGTTGGTAATATTAGTAGGAGGAATGAGATGCCTATGAATTACTCACTAGTGATTGATCCTTTTGATTGCTGGGGTTTTGATTTTATGGGTCCTTTTCCTCCCTCAAACAAGTACACTCACATTTTAGTAGCCGTTGATTATGTTACAAAGTGGGTTGAAACAATCCCCACTGAGAGTGTTGATCATAAAACATCTTTGAAAATGCTCAAAGATGTAATTTTCCCTAGGTTTGACGTACCTAGGTATCTTATGACTGATGGAGGATCACACTTCACGCATGGAGCTTTTAGAAAATCTCTAGCCAAGTAGGATGTCAATCATAGAATTGCCTCACCGCACCATCCTCAAACTAGTGGGCAAGTTGAGCTCACCAATAAAGAGATCAAGTTGATCTTGCAAAAGACAGTTAACAGTTCTAGAAAGGACTGATCAAATAAGTTAGGAGATGCTCTGTGGGCGTACATAACTGCTTACAAAAACCCCATGGGCATGTCCCGTATAAGATGGTGATACGTCCCAAACGTATCTATAATTTCTGCTTGCTCCATGCATGTTTTCTGTGACTTTGCCATGTTTTGCTTGAACTTTCATACACTTTTTATCATATTTGGACTAACCTATTAACTCAGTGCACCCAGTTGCCGGTTCCTGTTTTTCTGTTGTTTTTGTATTTTAGGTTTTCCGGCCATTAAAAGTGCCCAATAAATTCCGGAAAAATTATATAAAAAATCTGCGTCACGGAAGCTTCCGGAATAACCAAGATATGGCAGGAGAGCCACCACCGGGGGCCCAGGAGGGTCCCTGGCGCGGCCCCACCCTAGGCCGCGCCAGGAGGCCTCCTGGCTTCCTGGTGGCCCCCCTGGGTGCCCCCTTCGCCTATATTTACCCTTCGTGACGGAAACCCCTAAGATTGATCTGCTATTCCCGTTCTCCTCTTTGTTCCGCCGCCACCGCCGTTTCAAGATAGGGGCTGCCAGGAGAAGCTGCCCTGGCACCCTGCCGGAAGGAGGAATCCCCTCCGGGAGACCATCCATCGTCATGGACGCCTCCCGAATGTGTCGTGAGTAGTCCCCCTTGGACCATGGGTCCGTGACCAGTAGCTATGTGATGTACTCCTCCCCTCTTTGTTCTTCCACTTTCGAGACCTCGTGAGCTGCCTCACACGATCGAGGCACTTTTGTAGTTTTCTATGTTGCTATGCAGAGTTTGCTAGGATCTGATGGATTATGAGATTATGTTCAGATTGTGATGAGTAATATATTTGGTTCTCTTTTATATTTGCGTTCTTTAGTAAATTCTTGCATGTTCTCCGTTGCCGTATTTTACTTTGGCCAAGTGATTTGTTGCAACTCCAAGAGGGAGCGTTATGCTTGATTGTGGGTTCAGCCCCTTGATGTCTAGCTTCAGTGACAGAAACATGAGACTAGGGGATGTGCTATTGCCACCAGGGACAAAACAACGGTGCTTGTACTTGCGGGTGCAAGGATAGTTTACTTTAAGCATGGTTCTTTTAATGCAGTTGTCTGTTGCTTTGAGTTTACACTTTGGTGGGATTCGCAACTTAATACCAGCGAGATGTTCTGGATAGATATCTCAAGGTGGATGATTCGTAGTAGATGCAGATGGATTTCGGTCTACTTACCTTGGCGTACTGCCCATTGCTTTTGAGCCACTTCCTTTCTTTTGTAGCATAGTTAGCATTGCGATGCGTTTATAATCCTGTCAATTGCCCAGCTGTGATTTGTTTACCTCGCTAGCACTTTTATAGTCTTTTGGGAGAGAGACATCACTAGTGAACATCACGGGACCCCGGTCCATATTCATATCATTGTTTACACTTTCAATATACTTTCAGTTCTTACTTTCAGTTGCCACTATTATTATCTCTTGCGTTGATCCTTTGTAAACAGCAAGGCCGGACGAATTGACAACTCCTTTGTACTCGTTGGCAGCAAAGTTATTTGATGTGTGTGCAGGTCCAGGAGAAGCAAGTGATTCTCAACCGGCGCATCACTTGTCGAACCACCTTCTTGTATCTCTTGGAGTCCTACTGGTTTGATACTCAACCTTAGCATCTTCGCTAAGGAAAATTCTGCTGCTACGCTACATCTCACCTTCCACTTGGGGTAACCAACGAGGAGCGAGAGAAGTATCTTCCTTGCTAGCATCAAGCAATTTTTGGCGCCGTTGTCGGGGACTCCAGCCTACAAGATAGGGGAGTTGCACACTATCTTTTATCTTTGCTTTTTAGTCTTGCTAGTATACCTCTCAGTTTTTGCTTTTGTGTCCCTTATCAAAAATACCAAAAATATCTGCTACTACTATGGGTTCCAATGAAAACACTAAGTTGTGTGACTTCACCAGTCACAACAACAGTGACTTTATCTGCACTCCTATTGCTCCACCTGCTACTTCAGCACCTTCTTCTAAAATTAAACCTGTTTTGCTTAATTTTGTTATGAAAGATCAATTCTGAGAGGATGTTGCCTTACACTTAAATAATTTTGTTGAGCTTTGTGATATGCAAAAGTACAAGGAAGTAGATGGAGACATCGTCAAGCTGAAGCTTTTTCCTTTCTCCTTGAGAGGAAGAGCCAAGGAGTGGCTGCAATCCTTATCTAAGAATATTATCGATTCTTGGGACAAGTGTAAGGATGATTTTATTGGGGAGTACTATCTCCTGCTAGAATTATCCAGTTAAGAAGTAACATTATGAATTTTAGGCAATTGGATAATGAACACGTTGCCCAAGCTTGGGAACGAATGAAATCTCTGGTTAAGAACTGCCCTACACATGGTTTGACTACTTGGATGGTTATCCAGACTTTTTATGCAGGCTTAAACTTTACCTCGCGGAATCTGCTAGACTCAGCCGCGGGAGGAAACTTTTATGTCAACCACACTTGGTGCTGCCACGAAGCTACTTGATGAGATGATGTTGAACTACTCTCAATGGCACACCGAACGATCTCCAACTGGTAAGAAGGTAAATTCTGTCGAGGAGATCTCCTCTCGTAATGAAAAGGTTGACTTAATCATGTCTCTACTTACCAAGCAAGCCTCTATTGATCCTCAGGATGTTCCTTTAAATTCCTTGGTTGCTCAAGAACAAGTAGATGTGAACTTTATCTCTAGAAACAACTTCAACAATAATGCTTATAGGAATAATTTTGGTAGCAACAATCCTAGACCTTTCCCATACAACAACTATGGGAACGGCAATAGCAACTCCTACAGCCAGAATTATAGGGAAAGAGGCCTACCCAGTTATGAGAAACTTGTAGAGATAGAAAAAGGCACCAAAAGCTATATTCACACACAGTTTGAGCAAAACAAGGCTTTTTCCAGACAATTAGATGAGCACTCTTCTATCCTGCAAAACATTAGCAAACAACTTGAGAGCTTGAACAGTGACATCTCTCCAGTCTCCAAACTAGACTCACTACCACTGAGACCTATGTCTCAAACATGTCTCACACCCAATCTACCTTGATAAACCAGATGGCAGCAAAACCCGAAGTTATCCCTAAGGAAGAAGAGAGAGTTAAGAGCCTTCCTACCTACCACACAGTAGCTACTATCCAAGTTGTTGAGGATGTCCAAACTGTTAGCACCTATCACACCCCTAGTCCCACTGGACCTATCAATGGTGATGCTACCAATAGATGAAAAAACCTCTATGAACATAGAGGCTTTCAAACAAGTGAGCCTAAACGATATCACTACCTCCTTGATAGATAGTAGTGATCTAGACTTTCACAACTGCACCTTACCTGAATTTATTGGTTTCCAACACAAAATGTCTAGAGACCCCCACACTAGCACACTCAATCTTGCCTTCACAGAGCATATCACCAATGCTCTAATCAAAGTTAGGGAGGAGAAGCTTAGACTAGAAGCCTCCATACCTAGTAAGCTAGAAGATGGTTGGGATCCTATGATAAAAATCAAATTGAATAACTTCTCTTGCTTTTCTCTTTGTGATGTTGGAGCTAGTACTTCCGTTATGCCCAAAAGAATGTATGGTATGCTTGAATAGAAACCTTTTGATCCTTGTTCTTTTGGTGTTCGTCTTGTCGATTCTTCCGTAAAGAAACCTTTGGGGAAGATCGACGATATTCTTATCATTGTGAATGACAATTATGTTCCCGTTGATTTTACTATTATGGACATCGAGTGTGAGCCTTCTTGTCCAATTATTTTGGGACGACCTTTTTTCGCACCGTGGGTGCTGTTATTCACATGAAAGAGGAGAATATCAAATTCCAATTCCCTCTCAAGAAAGGGATGGAACATTACCCTAGGAAAAAGATTAAGTTGCCTTTTGAGTCCGCCACACGGGCTAGTTATTTTCTTGATAAGATTGATCTTTTGTTTAAACCTAACTAACGGCTTTAAAGAAGCGCTTTCAGGAGGCAGCCTGCAACAAATTTAGGTTTTCCTTTTTGTTTTTCTTCTGTTCTTAGTGGTCTTGATGATTATTAATACTGTAGCAACATCATTGTATCTTTACTTTTCAAGCTTTGTGCCATTTATAGCCTCATATGACAAGGGAAGTGAAAGTTGTGACATGTTTTTCAGAAAACAGATTCTCTCCTCGTGACGGGAAAAATCCCAGTTCATCTTTTTCAGCTGAATTTTTTACACAGCTTGCTCTATACAATCACGGAACTTTTGTATGTTCTAAGTTTTTTTATTTGAGTTGAAGAAGTATCCCTAAAAAAATTCTTTACTACCTGTTTTTTTGTTTTTCACAGATTCTGCCACGTTTTTTCTCTCTTTACTTTTACAAACCTTAAGCTTGCTTTTTCTTTGCAAACACTTTTTGGCAATCTTGAGAAACAGTAGCTTTCAAGAATATGTTTATTTCAAGTCACTACAAGGATACCCCTTATAAAGCAACGCGAATTCTACAACATTTTGATTATACTTACTCCCTCCGACCCGGATTAATGTGTGTTGCCGTGTTTTTTTACAACCCCCCCCCCCCCGCCAGTTATAAACGATTTGAAATCGAGTCCTCGCTCCTTCCCCATCCTCGCGCCGACCGCACTCCCTAGGCGCCACGACAAGCCCCACGACGGCCACGCCGGCGTCCGCGCGCACTTCACCGTCACCGCTCCCGCCGCCGGCCGCTTCCCCTTGCCATCACGGCCTCTTCCCCTCTGCTGCTGTCGGGACGACCTCTGTTGCCGCCGGGACGACCTCTGCTGCCGCCGGGACTGCGCCGAGAAGTCGCGCCTTCTGCAGCCCCGACCGTGTCGTCGCCTCCCTAGTACGGGACGTTGGCCTCCCGTTGTGCCCGCGGAGGTGGCGCAGGAGCCACTCCGTGGTGGTGGCGAGGCCGCTCCGTGGCGGTGCGGGCACATCGGGCCTCACTGGAGGCACGACGACGCTGGCCGACGGTGCTGCCTCAGCGTGCCAGGATCTGTTGCTCCATCTGTTGCTGAAGCTCTGAATTTGTATGGTAGGCTACATTGCACTGAAAGCTGAAGCTCTGAATTTGTACTCCTTGGTCTGAATTTATACATCCTATGCTGCAATTCAAATCCACTGACCAGACCAATGAGTACACAAAGCCGGAGTACTAGAACTGAAAACCAAGTTGGGAAAATAATGCATGACTGTGTCTGATTGCTGTACTCCATGATGCACAGTATGTAAATACTCCTTGTGATGAGAGAGTATGATTGCTAGATTAATAGGAGTATGTACAGTACCATGATGCACCATGATGTACTGCAACTAAGTACGATTACCTCAACAAGCACCCATCATAGTTCTTTTGGCACCCTTCACACCAGTATCCTGATCCAATTGCTTCAGTTGAGATTCAGATGCACTCTGTAAATACTCCTTGTGATGTGAGACAGAAAAACTCTGTCAGAGTACATTGATCTCAAGCCACCAGCATTTGAAGCACCCATTCCAGCACCAACTGATGCCAAGGGAGTACCCTTGCCATCAGATTCATACCTTTTTAACAAAATGAGGTCATGATCTATCACAAAAATAGCCAGGGAAGCTAATCAAAAATAGTCTCAGGCAACTCTGGGTTGATCACAATTAGCAGTAACCATTTGGTAGGGTTAGTAGGATTAACAAGCTAGATTTTTGTTTTCCTGGTTAGCAGGGTCACATACTGGAGTAGATGAAAATAGGTGCAAATAGGTGTTGAATGGTTACTTATCTCACTTCAGATATAATTAACAAGCTTTCATATTTAAAAATGATTGCTGCTATATCAAGACTTTGTGCTATATCAAGACTTTGTAAATTAACAAGTTGTCTTTTGTATTTCTGCAGCTTGCCCAGTCGACCATAGAAGAAGATGGTACTTTTTGATATCAACTTAACTCCTCCACAAGAGCTTGATAATGAGGGGGAGGGTTCTGGATCTCAACTTCAGTCCACATACTTCAGATGAACAAGAATAAGCTACTCAGCCATGCCACATTCTAGAAGAAGAAGACCAAGAACAAGCTGCTCAGCCAAGCCACATTCTAGAAGAAGACCAAGAACAAGAACATGCTGCAGAGCCAGACCACATTCGAGAAGAAGAACAAGAACAAGAACAAGAAGAAGAACATGCTGTGCAGAGGCACCATAAAGATCAGCCGGAGGGTTATAAATTTGCAACATATATTCCACTGAAAGCACTAGGAAAAGATAGACCCGTGGTGAAGGCGGATAAATAAATTGTGCTCAACTTTTGGGAATATGTCTTAGATCTGTCGAGAAGACATGGAAGAAGGCCATAGAGCAAGAGGGCAGAAATGAAGTGCTTGATTTCTCAAATAAGCGGAAGGGAAGGTGCGGGAGAAAGCGGAGAGAGCTTAATGTCGATGAAAGGGTGCCTCAAGTTGCACTGAACAAAAGGGGTACATTGAGGGCGTTGGCAAGGTCCCTTGACATCCCTTTCTCAACACTTCAAAGGAGGTTGGCGTGGGGTGATTTAAGGCGACATACCAATAGCCTGAAATCACATCTAACTTTGGAAAACAGAATTAGAAGGCTCCTATATTGCATCTCAATGATTGACGAAATAACAATATTAAAAGCAAAGCTTTCATTCAAAAAGATGGAGAACACTATCCATATGGATGAAAAATGGTTTGATATGACTAAGCGAAACCGGACGTACTACCTAACACGAGAAGAACCAGATCCAGTTCGGACTATCCATAACAAAAACAACACTGGGAAGGTCATGTTCTTAACTATGGTTGCAAGACCAAGACATGATGCGCAAGGAAATGTGACATTTGACGGAAAGGTAGGCCTCTGGGCTTTTGTCACAAAAGATGCAGCCAAATACAACTCGAAGTATATGACAAAAGGCATGATGAAACAAAAGAACGTCAATGTTACTAGAGACATCATGAGGGAATATCTCTGTGAGAAGGTAATTCCATCAATTGTATAAGTGTGGCCTGGCGATGGAGATGTGGGTACAATATGAATACAACAAGAAAATGCAAGAACACATGTTCAGCCTGATGATCCTGTATTTCTGGCCGCCGTAAAAGCTTCAGGACTGGATATTAGGTTGACTTTCCAACCTCCTAACTCGCCGGATGTGAATGTTTTGGATCTTTGCTTCTTCAGCTCCATACAATCCTTGGCATTTGAGAGTGCACCTAACACTCTCAAAGAACTGATAGAATCTGTCGAACAAGCTTATGATGCATGTGACGTGAAGACACTTGCCAAAGTGTATGTAACCTTGCAGTCTGTCCTAGTGGAGATTGTGAAAGACCAAGGTGGAAACACATATAAGCTACCCCACATGGGCAAGAACAAGCTAATAAAAGAGGAAAAGCTTCCTAACACACTAGAGGTTGAGAGCAAACTATATGAAGAAACCTTAAAGCTAATAGCAGACCATGAGAAAAGACAAGTCGAGAAAGAGGAGGAGAAGATGAAGGAGAAACAAGCAAAGAAAGCAACAAAGAGAGAAGGAAGGTCCCAAGTAATCGTGGATGATGACACATTTATTGCGGGAAGAGAATATAGCACATGGTTGGAGGACCCATCAAGCATTGTCCGTCCGTGCCGTCGAGTCAAGAGTGTATGTCAATGTCTTATTGCTTGTAATTGTCTGTTCTAAATTGATGCATCTTACTGACACGTTTTATGTTTACTATTTACAGAAACTTGATCTCATCCGGGAAACACAAATAGGCTAATTTGAAGCTGCAATACTACCAAGAATAGAAGAAGAGAAGCCTGAGGAGAAGAAGAGGATCAAGAGGAGAAGAGGAGGAGAAGATGAAGGGCAATACAAGAAGCCAAAGAAGGCACAAAACAAACAACTAGTCATCCTAAATTAGCTAGCCTGTAATACTAAGCAAACAATTGTACGAAGTAAATTATAAACATGGAATATATTATGTTGTAAATTAAGACTGCAAAGGAGCATTTCATCTTATGGCATATAAGCATTTCATGGAGTAGCAGACATCACATGAATCTTCATGTACCTTCTACTGTTGTATCTTCATGCATTCACTGAGTAGCCTTCTATTGTTGTGGCCAAATGCATATATTTTTGCAGATTAAATCAAGCAACCCTAAAGCTCCACTGTTCTTCATGACTACAATCAGAATTCAGAAGTTTAGAACAAGAAGAATTTCTACTCAATGTTGTGGTACATACAGACACACAGTAAAGCAGCATGTCTAGAATTCTACTCAGCCAAGGAGTACTGCTCAGAGTACTGTCGGTGCCATCTGGCCAAACGCTTCCATCATGTCTAGAATTCTACTCAGCCAAGGAGTAGCACTTTTTTTGGCGTTGTGACTTCGATTGTTTGTTTCATTTGGACACTACACATGACCATTGTGATGCTCTGCTTTACAAGTTCTAAATAGGAATGTTTGGTTCTAGGCCTTGTCATGTCATAATTTTTTGGTAAAGTTATATCTAAGGTTAGTTCTTTAAAATGCAAACTCTAGCGACCAAAACAGAGTGTTGGGAGTACTATAGTGTGCAATGCAAACTCTATTCTTATGGCGTGAAATTAACCGTGATCAAAATTGTGATAACCTGAACATGAGGCATCGGTTGCATTTTCAGGGGAAGCTGGTGACAGGTTCATGATCGTCGTGTCGTAATTGTGCTCATCCTCTATGGGTTCCATCAGAACTGAAGTGCGTCACTCGACCAACCCATTCGGTTGTTATTCTTAAACTGCATGATTTTGTGATAACCGATTGTCTAACACCAATGCCATGCTCCTTCATCTTCACTCGCAGAGAGATGACATATTGTTGGGCAATGGAGTCATCGGCGTTCTCGCTGAGACTGTCATGTGGGAGAGGAGGGCACCGTTAACTCCTTCCCACTGCGCTCGCCTTGTGCTCGGAGGAAGCAGGAGCAAATCCGGCGTGAACTAAAATGACAACGCTGAGAAAAGCATCAGAAATTCAGAATCGCTCTCTGTATTCGTCAGAATTTAGGACATAAGCATATACAGTTACCAATCAACGCTATTCATCCGAGTAATAAACTGCAGGTTCAATTTTGCATCAACTAAACAGAAAAGAATGGACTGTGAGGAGTACTGTGTGGAGTAAATCCCCCAAATTTCTTCAGAGCAAGCATGAAGTTCAGAAGAAATGGTGGTGGCATTGACCTGTGTGGTAGCCATTGAATCCCTCCTCCTCCTCCTTGTCGCCACCTGGTACCTGCAGTGGCCCCCTCCATCCTCTCCCTCCTCCTCCTCGGCGCCGCGGCCGCGGGCTAGGGCCACGGCGATGAGGCCGCAGGGTGGACGATGAGGACGACGCTGACACCTCCAGCGGACGATGAGGACGAGGGGCGGACGATGAGGACGACGCCGACAGCCTCCAGTAGCCTCCAGCCTGACTCTGCCGGGCCGCTCCCCTTCGCCGCCGCAAAGAAACCATTTTTAGCCAGAGCTGCGCGGCGGGAGGGAGATGTGCTGCTGGGAGCTGCGCGTTCCTGCAAGGGAGGAGCGGCGAGGTGCCGAGGGCGAGGAGCGGAGGGCGAGGAGTGGAGGGCGAGGTGCCGAGGTCGTCACAGGGACGGAGCGGGCGACGTCAGAGCGGTGGGAGGACCTTTCTCTTCAGGTGAAAAGCTAGGGGGGTTTTTGAAAAAAAAATGGCACGAACAGTAATCCGAGTCGAGGGAGTAGAAAAATTCACAATAGATACGCCATAGAAGCGTTGAACCATATGCGTTGCAGATTTTCATCTCATAACATATGAAAAAATAGAAAAAAGGAGAGAGAGAGAGAAAGCGTGAAACAGAACCCCTGATTCTCCCATCTCTCCCAAACCGCCGCCACCCATCGCCTCGTCTCCCTCCTCCGCCCCACTTCGGCGCCGACCCTTTCCCTACCGATCCCCCACCTCGTAGATCCGGCGGTTGTCAGATCCACTGCATCCCCCACCCACCCATCCTCCTCGCGTCCCATCTCTCTCTCTCCCTTCGTACTCTTCCTCGCTGCGGCACCTGCGGCGGATGATTCAGGCAAGATCCGACGACTCTCGCCACCGCGAAGCATGGTACGAGGCCCGCTCGCACCGCGGTGCCCTCCCATCCAACCAGATGCGGTGTTGTAAGACCTGATCTCAATCGAGAGGACATACACAAAAGAACGGAGGAATTTCGATCCCAGAGGTAAGATTGGATTGATAATTGGGACGATACAAGTGACAGATACAGTGAGGAGGAACCCTAGCTAGGCTACGAGTAAATGGATATGATTCTTCCTACCAAGTCTCTCGCGAGCCAGCTACTTAATACAGTTTTGTTACCGCGCAGTAACTGTAGCGTTTAAGACAACAAAGTGAGAGTAAACAATGAGGGTAAAATGCCCGAGTCAATCTGGGCCGTTAATCTCTCCCGATGCACGCCTAGCCGTCCGATAACTGAACTCTTCCTTGTGTTGTCTGAATGTAGTAACAGTCTTCAGTCATCAGTGGAGGAGGTCCTGACAATGCCGCCGCCTTGAGAATCGACTTGTCCTCGAGTCAAAAAAGCTTGTGCCCTGGGAAGTTTGTGTTGAGTAAGGAAGCGTCCTCCCATGTGGCATCATCCGGTGCAAGACTTTCCCATTGAACTAAACATTGACCCACGGGCTGCTTGTTGCGCTGCACAATTCTGCGGTCTAGCACAGCCACTGGGTAAGTTTTCACATACCCATCCGGCGTTACCAGCGGCACATGAGGAAGGGGAACTGCTTTGTGACCCAGATGCTTCTTCAGTTGGCTCACATGGAAGACGGGATGGATGTCTGCAGAATCTGGGAGGTGTAATTTGTACGCTACTGTGCCAATTCGCTGGAGCACCTTGAATGGACCATAGAATTTGGACCTGAGCTTGAGGGAACCTCGTAGTCCAAAAGCTTTTTGTCGATAGGGTTGTACTTTCAAGTAAACCATGTTCCCGACCTCAAAATTTCTCTCTGTGCGTTTCATGTCAGCATAGAATTTCATTCTGCTTTGGGCCTGAATTAGGTTTTCTTTGAGCTTTTGTATCATTTGTTCCCTTGTCTCTAAGGTGAGTCTAGACTCAGGGGAGATAGAGCTGGGTAGCGAAAACTCACATATTTGAGGAGGTTTGTAACCATACAAGGCTTCAAATGGGGTGCACTTCAGAGCAGTGTGATAGGAGGTATTATACCAGAGCTCAGTCAAAGGTAACCACTTGAGCCAATGTTTTGGTTCTTGGAACAACATGCCCCTGAGGTAAGATTCCAAACACTGGTTCACTCTTTCTGTTTGACCATCTGTTTGAGGGTGATGAATAGTGCTAAACCTCAAATCCACTCCTAAACAGGCAAACAATTCTCTGCAGAGTTTGCTAGTAAAGATTCTGTCTCTGTCAGAGATGATCAACATGGGTATACCATGTAACTTGATAACATGATCCATCTGTGCTTGAAATACTGATTGTACTGAGTATGGGTGAGATAATGCAATGAAATGTGCATATTTTGTTAACCTGTCCACAACCACTAGGATAACTTCCTTCCCTTGCACTTTAGGCAATGCTTCAATGAAATCCATAGAAATGTGAGCCCAAGATATAGGAGCAACTTCAATGGGGTCTAGCAATCCAGGAGGATGGATGTGCTCAATTTTTGTAATCTGGCAGGTGGGGCAGTGAGCCACAAATTCCTCAACCATTTTCCTCATGTGAGGCCAGTAAAACACTTTCTTTAATCTGTGGTATGTAGATTTTACTCTAGAGTGCCCCCCATGGAAGAGGCATGGAAATCCTGCAAGAGATGTTGTCTGAACTGATTTGCAGCTCCCACATAAATCATGTTATTGTATTTAAGCACTCCATCAGTGAGGCTAAAAAGTGGAGTGTTAGGATCATCTTTTGCCACTCTAGCCAGCAGTTTAGAACTGTCCTGGTCTCCTTCATAGCTTTTCTTAATGTCCTCAATCCAAGCAGGAATCACTGTGGTGATAACATGGAGTGATTTGTTATCAGGAACATCTCTCATGGACAGGGCATCAACTACTACATTGTCCTTCCCCTTCTTGTATTCTATCTGGTAATCAAATTCCAGTAACATCACCAACAGCTTGTGTTGTATGCCATCAGTGAGTCGTTGAGTAGTCATATATTTTCGACTTTGTTGGTCTGTTTTGATGATCAGTGGGTTCCCCAAAAGGTAGTGTCTCCATTTATTTAAACTCTCCAGAATAGCCATAGCTTCCTTTTCATATACAGGTTGAGCAGAAGCCTTTGGGCCAAGGCTTTTACTGAAAAATGCAATCAGTTGGCCCTTTTGCATCAGGACTGCACCAATGCCAGATCCACACGCATCTGCTTCAATAGTAAAGGAATGTTGGAAGTCTGGAAGTGCTAGAACAGGACAAGTTGTCATAACTGTTTTCAGAGTTTGAAAAGCCATATCCTGGTCCGGTCCCCATAGAAAGGCATCTTTCCTGAGCAAATCATGTAAAGGTCTGCAAATAAGTCCACAAATTTTCAAAAACCGCCTGTAATATCCAGTGAGGCCTAAAAATCCTCGTAGTTTAGTGATAGTGGTGGGGGTTGACCAGTTTAAAACATCAACAATCTTTGCAGGGTCTGTGGCCACTCCTGCTGCCGAAATCGTGTGTCCCAGATAAGCTACAGTGGGTGTAGCAAACTGGCACTTAGAGAGCTTGACAGATAGTTTGTTCTTTTGAAGAATGTCAATTGTAAAAGCCACATGTTGCACATGTTCCTCTGCTGACTTACTGTAGATGAGTTTATCATCAAAGAACACCAAAAGAAATATTCGCAACCAAGGTCCTAGAATTGTGTTCATGCAGCACTGGAAAGTAGCTGGACCCCCAGCAACTCCAAAGGGCATGACCTTGTACTCATAGTGGCCCATGTGGGTCTTAAAAGCAGTTTTGTGTACATCTTCTTCGGCCATTCTGATTTGATGATATCCAGCTCATAAATCCAGTTTGCTAAAGATCATAGCCCCATGTAGTTTATCCAAAAGATCCTCTATGACAGGCATGGGAAGTTTGTTCTTGATAGTTAGGGCATTTAAAGCTCTGTAATCGATACATAGCCTCCAGGTTCCATCCTTTTTTCTGATCATCACTACGGGAGAAGAGAAAGGACTCATACTTGGTTGTATCTCTGCTCTCTTAATTAATTCCAAAATGATTTCCTCCATAGCAGCCTTTTGGTAATGAGGAACTCTGTATGGCCTGAGGTTGGGTGGGGTGGCCCCAGGCTTCAAAGGAATTCTGTGATCACAGTCTCTAGATGGGGGAAGTTCAGTGGGAGTAGTGAACACTTCCTGGAACTGTTCTACTACCGATCTCACAAGCTCGGGTATTTCCATAGTAGAGGTTTCTTCAGATTGCACAACCTGCAATTGTAGAAGAAAACCTTGGATATCATGTTGTAGCATTTTCTGCAGCTTCAGTGCTGAAATCAAGCACTGCTTTCCCTCCTTGGTGTGATCATGTAACAGAATTGAGTGCCCATTCTTAGTAATAACTAAGATGCGTTTGATGAGGTCTAGATATATTGGACTGTGTTGGTATATCCAGTCAGCTCCCAATATAATGTCATAACTGACTAGGGCAAGAACTTTAAACCTAGAGTGGAACTTTTTGTTTTGAATGCAGTATTGAAATTCAGGTACTATTTTGTCTGACAGTAGCTTTCCCCCTCCTGCAACTGAAATTGTTCTAGATGCAACAGGCTTTTGGATGCAGTTGCTGGACAGAGCAAAAGCTGTACTCATGAAGGTTTCTGAAGAGCCACTGTCCACCAATGCCAGGGCTTGTTTGCCAGCAATATTAATGATTAAGGAAAAGGTGCTAGGACCAGAGCAACCAGAAGCAGCATTTGCAGAGAGTTGCATAACTTTAGATTCAGTATTTTGATCAGGAGTGTTTGGAGCAGTGTGATAAGCTTGCTCAGGAGAAGGTTGTTCAGGGATTGCACACTGTTGCTCCTCTTCCTCTTCCTCTTGCAAGATGTGCATTGTTTTCCCAATTTTACATTTATGTTGTCTGGACCAGGGTTCTCTACAATCCCAGCAAGTTCTCATATCCCTAGGACCCTGAGGTAGAGGTTTTTCCTAGGAAGGCATGGGTATTTGCACAGGAGGAGGAGGTTGTTCGTAGTGACCAAAATTTGCACTTCTCTGTTTGTAGCTGGTGTATGCTTGGGCTTTCCTTGCAGCTGCTGCCCTTTCATAGTTTTTAGAGTACCAATAGGTCTCAATAATTCCTGCTGGTCTCTGTCCACACACATCATGTTTGATATCAGCTCTAAGGCCTCCAATGAAACAACTCAGTAGAAAACTCTCCTGCATAAATGGTTGATCCCTCTTGACCAAAGCCACACAATGTTCAAAATTATCAATGTATTGTGCAACAGTAGTGGTTTGTTGAATGTTTTCAGAAGTTCTACTGCCTCATGAACTGTAGCTTCAGAGAACCTGTCTGCAAGCATGTTGCACAGCTGTTGCCAAGTCACCATTTGCCAAGGAACATAAATATGCATCTTGATTGGTCTCATCGTAATCTTCCATGTTGATACAACTCAAGAATAATACAAATAATCAGATATGCATCTTGATTGGTCTCATGGTGAGCTTCCATGTTGATACAATTCAAGATTGTAAAATAATTAAATATGTACCTTGATTGGTCTCATGGTGATCTTCCATGTTGATATAATTCAAGAATGTAAAAATAATTAAATATCATCTTGATTGGTCTCATGGTGATCTTTCATGTTCATACAATTCAAGATTGTAAAAATAATTAAATATCATCTTGATTGGTCTCATGGTGTTCTTCCATGTTGATACAATTCAAGATTGTAAAATAATTAAATATGCATATTGATTGGTCTCATGGTGATCGATCTTCCATGTTGATACAATTCAAGATTGTAAAAATAATTAAATATCATCCTGATTGGTCTCATGGTGATCTTTCATGTTGATACAATTCAAGATTATAAAATAATTAAATATGCATTTTGATTGGTCTCATGGTGATCTTCCATGTTGATACAATTCAAGATTGTAAAAATAATTAAATATCATCTTGATTGGTCTCATGATGATCTTCCATGTTGATACAATTCAAGATTGTAAAAATAATTAAATATCATTTTGATTGGTCTCATAGTGATCTTCCATGTTGATACAATTTAAGATTGTAAAAATAATTAAATATCATCTTGATTGGTCTCATGGTGATCTTCCATGTTGATAAATTTAAGATTTGAAAATAATCAAATATGTATCTTGATTGGTCTCATGGTGATTTCCATGTTCATACAATTCAAGATTGTAAAATAATTAAATATGCATTTTGATTAGTCTCATGGTGATCCCCCATGTTGATACAATTCAAGATTGTAAAATAATCAAATACGCTTCTTGATTGGTCTCATGGTGATCTTCCATGTTGATACAATTCACGAATATAAAAGAACATGTGTGTTACCTTGACTGGTCACATGGTAATCTTCCATGTTGATACTCCCTTCGTCCCAAATTATAAGACGCATTTGCAGAAGGTGCTCGAAGCCCAGGAGCTCGAAGCCTAGGCGCTCCTTGGCCAGACGCCCAGGCAATCGCCGTGCACAGGCGCTCCTCGCCTAGGATCCAGTAGCTCAAAGCCAGGCGCTCCTCCTCGTCTCAGGCGCTGCTAATTGATTTATTCAAATTGGTGCTGCATGTCAATGAAAGAAAATGAGTTACTCAGTTGATTTGAACATGGATGATTGATCTACCGTAAATCAGTAAACATTTAAATCTAAAACGTTCAGTAACAAAAATGAAGCTACTGTTAAATTGAACTAATGCCAAATTTAATAAATTCAGTAACAGCAAAATTTGAATAGGGTTAGTGCTACTCCTCCCAACCTGGAACCTGAATTCTACAAATTCGTACAAGATCAGGATTACACGCCTGAATGCAGTTCATGTGCAGAAATTTAATTTGGTATTAATTGTTGGAACCTGAATTTTGTTTGCAAGTAAAATGGGCTAAATCAAACGGATTAGGATTGAGTTCGTCTTACTGTCTCCATAAGAAAAGCAGGATGCAATGCACAACATATTCCCATGATGCAATGCACAAAAGCTTAAGACCACTGCCGTTGTAACTTTCGGTCATTGTCGCATGCTCCGTGTACTCGATGTCTTTAAAGCTTGCACAAACCTTATAAATTCAGTTAAGTGTAACTGAATTTGTACTTATAAATCTACCACTGCATAAGCAAGGAGCACAAGCAAGCTAAAGATACGTTTAAGAAAACGACTATAAATTCAGTTAAGTACAGAGTATATGCAGAGGAGAGCAGTCTAAAATTTTAAATGAAGCTTTTAACTACAAATCCATCAAGCTATTAGGTGAATTTTGATTTAAACTACCTTATCCCAAATTTAAAACTACAGATCACTATGAGAATCCTCACAAAGAAACAACTTCACATTGAACTTCTGCTAACTGAAACCGAAGAGATGCATAAGGAAAAATGTACTCTGAACCTTAAGAATTTGCAGCTCAGATTTTGTACTCTGAACCTTAAAAAAGTATTCTGAAGTTAAACAGCAATCACAGAAATGACGGCCGACATTCACCTGGGAGAAGAGCTGCAGCGCGATGCCGACAATGGCGAGGACGCAGCCAGCAGCGTGGAGCGCGGGCGCGAGGAGCTCGACGAGGTCGAACCGGGAGAACCCGAGCTGCAGTCCACGCCGGCGAGGTGCGCCTACATGTCGTGCGCGTCCACGGCCGCCACAATCACCAGCGCCACGCCGGCCATGGTGAGCCCTGCATCCCTGGCGCCTACACAGGCGTTGGACCACGCGCACAAGACCGCGAGCCCCGCGGCCAGGAGCAGGGTCCCGAACATGTAAGCGCCGGCCCACCACCTTGCCGCCCACGGGGGGCCTCCCACCACCGCCACCCTCATCTTCCGCACATCGGGGAGCTTGGGGCGCGACGCCGCCGGGCGAGTCACGAGGAGCTGGACCTCCTACCCCCGTCGGCCGTGCGAGGAAGCGAGGAACGTGGTGAGCGACACCGCCGCGGACCAAGAGAGAGATGTGCAGTGGCTGGCTCGAGCTCAACGTGCGGAACGCTAGCTACTCCAATGATGCCGCCGTCGCGTCAGATATGCCGGAGTAAAAAGGGGATTTTTGGATTAAGGAAGAGATTCAGAGAAGGAATGGGTGAGCGAGGAGACGCGACGCCAAAGGAACCTGCTGATGAGAGGGAGGAGGCTGCCAGCGAGAGAGAGATGGCTGCCGGTGAGCTAGGGATTTGGCAGAGAGGGCGGCGACCGGAGCAAGGGAATTGGGAGGAGAGAGTGAGAGATTTGGGACAGGTGAATGGGAGGAGAGAGCGAGCGAGTTGAGGGGTATAATAGGATAACGAAAAATTTTCTCTACGCGAATCGTTTTGCATCTTATAATCTCGGACGTGTGAATCATCTTGATTGGTCTCATGGTTATTTGCCATGTTGATACAACTCAAGAATAAAATATAAAATGCATATTGATTTCGCCCCATAAAGGCATGTGCAATAGAAGCCAAGATATATGAGGTTTTCATGTAAATTGGCATTCCCAAATATCTGAGACACTATTGCTAGTCATGTGGACGTAAAGCAGAAGCTATACGTTTTGCATGTCATCTACCTTGCTAACCATTTTGACTAGTACATCTAACTTATAAAGCCCGAAGGGGCAGCGTTGAAGACAGAATCGCTCGTACACTCAAGATTATTCACCGAAAGCGAACGGTAGACACTGTTCCTTATTACTGTAGCGATAGATATCGAGATAACCCAAACATATGTATGTACGTTGAATCCCCTCCTTCCTCTCTTTCTCCGCTCACTCGCTTCCTCTTCCCTCGTTCCTTGCCGCCGCTTCCTGCGGCCCTCACCCGCGTCGTCGACTCCTCTCCTCTATTGGCTCCGCCATCCCCGTCCTCCCAGCTCTGCTGCGTGTTGGTGTATTCCTCCTCCGTCACCGAGGGATCTCCTCGATGGACGGTGGCCCTAGGGTTGCGAGGGAGAGAAATCCATGCCGCCGGAATCCTCCCGTGCCATCTCCAGGATCCGATCCAGGGCGGCCTCGTCGATCCGTACGCGGTGGCCCTAGGGTTGCGAGGGAGGGAAATCCATGCCGCCGGCCTCCTCCCGTGCCATCTCTAGGATCCGATCTAGGGTGGCCTCGTCGATCTGTACGAAGAGGCCTAGGTCATGGGGGACACCAACGCCCTTGACAACACCCAAGCCGCAAGCCCCTTCTTCATCTTCCTCCGTCCTCCCTCGGCCCCTTAGGTTTCCTTGCCTTTGACTGACCATCCCTTTCTTTTGTTAGGTCACCCGCGTTCTGCTCGGATGGGATTTGCCGCAACCTCCTGTTTGTGACGTGGTGCTGCCAAAGGTATCCTTCTCTTTGTCTTGGTTATAATTCTCTGCCATCTCCATATACATATGCTTGCAAGATTGCCTACTTTGTTTCTTCCCTAACAACATATGTATGTACGCTAATGGAAGTGAGATAAATTAAGATGGAGGTAAAGAGTGAGAGACAAACCACCAGGGAGAAAAAAAAGCTAGGAAGAAAATGCTATAGTACATAGGTTGTTAAATAAAATTGGTTGGTACTCTTGTTTCATTAATGGTACTGAGATTTGTTGTGATCATTCTGCTACCAGGTAGCTATACTCAACACAGATTAATTTTTGTGTGCATCAAATCATTTAAGTGCATGTTAATTTGCTCACAAAATTCCTGCTGCAGCTACATATTCCTTCGTACGATACGCACAGTACTGACCTTATTCTGAAATCTTATTCCTCGGTGTGAGCCTGCGGCTGAGTTCAGATTTTTATTGCTGGAAACGGACAGGTAAGGCTATAACCTAAGAAGCGCATGGTATGAATTTCATCAAAGACGGTCATATTCTAACTTATAAAGCCCGAAGGGGCAGCGCTGAAGCCAGAATCGCTCGTACACTCAAGATTATTCACCGAAAGAGACCGCTGGACACTGTTCCTTATTACTGTAGCGATAGATATCGAGATAACCCTGAACATATGTATGTACGCTGAATCCCCTCTTTCCTCTCTTTCTCCGCTCGCTCGCTTCCTCTTCCCTCGTTCCTCGCCGCCGCTTTCTGTGGCCCTCACCCACGCCGCCGACTCCTCTCCTCTATTGGCTCCGCCATCCCCGTCCTCCCAGCTCTGCTGCATGTTGGTGTATTCCTCCTCCGTCACCGAGGGATCTCCTCGATGGACGGCGGCCCTAGGGTTGCGAGGGAGAGAAATCCATGCCGCCGGAATCCATGTCGCGGCCTCCTCCCGTGCCATCTCCAGGATACGATCCAGGGTGGCCTCGTCGATCCGTACGCGGTGGCCCTAGGGTTGCGAGGGAGAGAAATCCATGCAACCGGCCTCCTCCCGTGCCATCTCCAGGATCCGATCCAGGGTGGCCTCGTCGATCCGTACGCAGAGGCCTAGGTCATGGGGGACACCAACGCCCTTGACAAAACCCAAGCCGCAAGCCCCTTCTTCATCTTCATCCGTCCTCCCTCGGCCCCTTAGGTTTCCTTGCCTTTGGCTGACCATCCCTTTCTTTTGCTAGGTCACCTGCGTTCTGCTCCGATGGGATTTGCTGCAACCTCCTGTTTGTGACGTGGTGCTGGCAAAGGTATCCTTCTCTTTGTCTTGGTTATAATTCTCTGCCATCTCCATATACATATGCTTGCAAGATTGCTTGCTTTGTTTCTTCCCAAGCAACATATGTATGTACGCTAATGGAAGTGAGATAAATTAAGATGGAGGTAAAGAGTGAGAGACAAACCACCAGGGAGAAAAAATAGCTAGGAAGAAAATGCTATAGTATATAGGTTGTTAAATAAAATTGGTTGGTACTCTTGTTTAATTAATAGTACTGAGATTTGTTGTGATCATTCTGCTACCAGGTAGCTATACTCAACACAGATTATTTTTTGTGTGCTTCAAATCATTTAAGTGCATGTTAATTTTCTCACAAAATTCCCGCTGCAGCTACATATTCCTTCGTACGATACGCACAGTATTGACCTAATTCTGAAATCTTATTCCTCGGTGTGAGCCTGCGGCTGAGTTCAGATTTTTATTGCTGGAAACGGACAGGTAATGCTATAACCTAAGAAGCGCATGGTATGAATTTCATCAAAGACGGTCATGTACTATTTTTCCTAGGTTCATTCAAATATCTAGAATTGACGTGCATATGTTTCTTGTGTGTGCACTGTGCACACAATGTTAGTTCTGTATCTCTTTGCTATGAATTTTCTAGCAGAGATTTTTTTTGTTTGTAGTGTGAACTATGGTGTATTTTTACTAGCAGAGAAGTTTTTCATGGAGTGAACTTTGATGTATTTTCGATATTTACTATTTAGGATGTCCAGATGCCAGCTTGTCTTCTTTACATTTTATTTTAGAGATGAGCTTGGGTTCTTTTTTAGGATACATTTATGGTATCATATGATCATCGAGTTCCAGCTGATTTCATTTTTTACATCAACATATACTATGTGACATAATATTTATTAAGAATGCCTTACAAATTGTGAGTAGATGGTTACTCTTGCCCTCTAGATTCTTCAGGAGTGAGCTGCTTGCTAAGATGATCCGTATTGTGCTTTTGTGGAAGTATATTACACTTCTGCTCTTGAGAGATTAAGCTGTTGTGGTTTTGCTTGGTAAATGAATGACATGCTAAATGTTGGTTGTTATTTCAGTGGTGGCAACCAATAATAGAAAGAAGTCCGTTGCTTAGATGGTTTGTTAAGTCATGGGTACAACAAGGAAATGGCCAGTTGATCGGGTGTTAAACATGCATGTGATGAATTGTCAGCTAATTAGCTGATGGGTCTGGACTTGAGGTCTAACAAAAAGTAGATGCCAGGTGTACTGTTTTTCTGGTTACTTGACCAACGTGTTAGAGACCATGGACTTTTTTGATGCTCGCAGTGTGTTTTTGGATTGTACTTGCAAAGTATACCCTGGTTGAGAGCCTAGGAGGGATCTTGCTGAACAAACATACCCGACTTCACGAATATCCGTACTTACCAATTAGCATGCTTGTGATCTTCACAATTAATGCAAGCGAAGCTCTTGGGCAACAAAATAATACATCCTAGTGATATAATTCATTCTTTACTATCAGAATAATGTGTGGAGATATTTATTCCATCAACACACATTTTCCTTTCCTGAGCAACACACACTTTTTAGACGATCTTGGAATATAATTGATTGTATCCGGATGTTGTTAATTTTTTATGGGATGTAGTTGACCTGTTCTTTCATTTTTTTAAAGAATATTTTATTTCTAATATTTAGTTTTCTTCCAGGAATAATGCTGATTTCACTCTTCTGTCAGATTAACGGTTTTCATTGACCTTTGTTGCACCCTTAATTCTAAGCTTTCCATTATTAGATATGTAATATGTGGCTGCTACTTAATTATAATTTTATGTGATCATGCAATTGCATTCATTTTTAGTTTTCTCCGGTGATGGGACTTTGGGTTTGGTCTGTAGTTTCCTTTTTCTTTGGGTCTTAATTTCACATTCGTTTTGTTTTCTTGTCTCCTTATTTTTTCATTTCTGTTTTGAAAATCACATGCCTACGAACAAAAACAGCCAAATGGGGCTCATTTACTTATTTATTCCCTTGGATTTGAGTAGGGAACAAGTTGTAGTGGCGGCGGCAAATCATAGGGGCAATAGGCGGCTCATCTGGTGGTGCGATGGACATAGACCATAGCCGGTGGGCAACGACTTCTGTATCTGGGCTATAGGTGCATACATTGTGTTTAGGATGTGATTTTATTCGTGGTTCGCTGGCACGGAAAATCGATGTTCGCCGGAGCGGAAACCGATCATCATCGGCACGGAAATCGAGGCGGCGGCGGCGCGGAAATCGAGGTTCACCAGCAGCACAGAAACCGAGGTTCATCGGCGGCACAGAAATCGAGGTTCATCGGCGGCATGGATCCTAAGGCTTGGGTTTTAGAAAAAGAAAAGAAAA
Organism: Bromus sterilis; assembly: GCA_950022295.1. Taxonomy (NCBI): domain Eukaryota; kingdom Viridiplantae; phylum Streptophyta; class Magnoliopsida; order Poales; family Poaceae; genus Bromus; species Bromus sterilis. The sequence goes on along the minus strand of OX465601.1, from coordinate 178,384,664 downwards.
TATTTTTTCCAGAATTCTTAAATAGGAAGAGGATTTTTTTTCTTTTTTTTTTAATCCGGCCCGGGGTCAAACTGCGCTACGCGGTGAAAAAAAAAGGTATGGGCCGACTGGAAGGCCCAAAACAAAGCTCGTTTTTCTAAAATTTTATTTTGGTCAACCGACTTAGCAGAACATTTTCAGAAAATAAAATATTAATTGTAAAAATGCCGAAGCAATAAAATAAAATAATAAAATAAATTATTTTTGCTGAAAATACTTTTCAGCTATTATGAAATTTTCATAAATCCTTTTATGAAATGAAAACCTTATGGGCATTATAAAAATCCTAAAAATAAATTTAGAGTTATTTATAATTCTCATAACCAATCCAAGAACACCAAAAATATATATTCTTTAACACTTTCAACTTCATTTTAAATAGGGATAAGTCATTTCATATCCTCTCCAATAAATTGCCTTCAGTTGAAAAATGTTTGGAATATCCAAAAAATCCCAAATAATTATTTAAAACATTTTCCAACTTTTTTAATATGTTGAAGGGGTCATATTACTCTCTCTCATTTTAATTCTTTGGATTTGATTTAAATAATAAATGTCAAAACACTAATAATGAATAATAGGGAAAGAACTCTTGTTCCCTCTTATTTTTCTATTCAGTTAAACTTTGAAAGTTTTTGAATCCCGGTGAAAATCAAACATATCAAGCAAAAATAATCATTATTATTTAATTTATTAACATTCCAAAATATGGAAAATTTTAGGATGTGACATGTGCATCTGTTCTGGTTTTTTTGATTTGAGTTGCAGAAGTACCCCAAAAAATTATTTACTACCTGCTGGTCTGTTTTTCACAGATTTTGCCCTGTTTTGCGTTTTCCCAGTTTTGCAAATCTTGCACTAGTTTTTTCTTTGCAAATTTTTTTGGAATCTTGAGAAATAGTAGCTCTTCAAGAATATCTTAATTTCCAGTAGAGACAAATTATTTTATTATGGGTAGTAAACTCTCTAATCAGCTTATGATGAGTTATGTATGAAGGGAGTTTTCAAGTGTGCGAGGGAAGATGATGAAAGAAGATACGGGAGTGTCAAACGCTCAAGCTTGGGGATGCCCCCGTGCAGCCCCTAGAAATATCCACGGAGACTCAAGCATCTAAGCTTGGGGGCATCCCCTTCTCCATCAACAATTATCAGATCGTCCTTCGTTCCAATATATTTTTATCACTTCATGCATTATGTGCTATGCTTGGAGCGTCTTGCTCTTTACTTTCTAGTTTTCTTTAGCCTTGCTTGCTGTTCATAACAAGTTAGAACCCAACTTTCTTTGTGTGGGAGAGAAACACGCTCCACTTTAACCTAGAACACATCATAGGATTTTTATGCTTAATTTTCTTTGTTGTGTGTGTTCTTTATATTTTCGTAGCTGCTGTCATGCTTAACTCTTAGCTTTCATGCTTGTCTTTTTAAGAGCTTTTTTTTAGTTTGTTGCTGGAAATCTCTTGAGTCTTCATGTATATTTTGTTTAGAGAGTTGGCCTGTTGCGCTGAGTTGTGTGTCTTGATTGAAAGTAGGTGATTGAGGTTGCTATTCAATTGTAGTAGTAACTTGCAATAGTTTTGAGGTATTGTTTTGAGTAATGTTTGAACTTTTGGTGTCAAGAGATTTAGCCTATTAGTGACAGATGTCGTATTTTGGGCAATCCATGTTTATTTTTGAAAAACTACAAAAAAACTAGTTGAGAACTCTAGCCACTAGATGGATCACTAATCTTTGGAGGGATCGGATATTAGAGCACACTCACGTACTATGAGTCGAGGATGCGCAAGAATAACCAAACCCCCATACACTCCTCCTCGGGGTACTTGTATCTTTGTGAACCTCCTGATTAGATTGAGAGTTATCGACAATAAGTGCATGAGTTCTTCGGACTAATGTAAGTATTCGAAAGTTGACACTTCCACCACCCATATTTTTCTAGCCTCTTCAGTACTATGCATTTCCCTTTTCTCACCCCGAGAGTTGGCGCATACTTCGCCGGTGCATCCAAACCATTGGCATGATACGCTCTGTCATCATAAACCTCCTTATATCCTTCCTCAAAACAACCACCATACCTGCCTATCAAGGCATTTCCATAGCCTTTCCGAGATACATTGTCATGCAACATCCACCTTCTCATGACTTGATCTTCATGTCATACATGCTTTCGCTTGATCGATGAGACGCATGATAGTTGGCCCTTGCCCTAATCATTGCTACATGACGCGCTAGTATGATTGCATATCCTGCTACATTGGCAGAGTCATACATTTGCATACATCATGATAACTTCACTTTCTTTATGCTGAGTACTTTTGTAAAGTGTGAAAGATCTTCTATACTTGTAATATATAGAGTGTTGCCCCTTGTCGGGACCCGGAATTTGCGTATGTAATTCCAGTAACAACTCAATCATATGGAGAGCCGAGAGTCGTACCCACTTGTCTATGCAGACAAGGCCAAGCGCATAACACTCTCGGAAAACTTCGTACGTGAGGGGCATCCCATCCAGGCCGGATGATCAACTGAGATGGGTCCTCATCGCCCGCTCAGATGTCTAAATGATTATGGGTGGTGAAATCACATACTCATAGACAAGTCGCCTCAACCATATTATCGATTGAATTATAACACTTACATAAACAGACTCCAGCCCGATCACTTAGTCGGGGTCTAGGGCGGGCTCGATCATACAACAAAGTGTGCACGTGATGCCCCAAGCTGCGTACATCTAAGGGCTACTTGGTGTATAAAAGACCGCCAGCCAGATCACAACTAAGGTCTCGAAAACCCATACTAAGACATGCATGTTATAATCATACACGCAGCACACATTTCTAGTATGAACAGCAGGTATCATCACATAACTCTACAAAGTACTTCTTTATTGACTTACACATAGAGCATACAAAGATCACATGACTGTGATCAACATTACATCATACAACGGAAGCAAATTAGGTCTGAGTACAGACAAGATTAACAAATGGCTTAGAGAAGCCTTGTTCAACAAACATGCCCTTCCACGAGGGACCAGACTGCTGTCTGGAAATATACTACAAAGGTCAACGTCGAGCTTCACGAAGGTGACTCCATCGGGTTCCGGGTTCTCATCTAAAACATAGAATAAGCAAACGTGAGTACAAAGTCGTACTCAGCAAGACTTACATCAGAACTACACTACTCATGCTCAAGTTTCAAGGTAAAGGAGGTGGGGTTCAACATGTAGAAGTGCCAGCTTTGACTTGGCTAGTCCTGTACTACGAGTACCAGACTTGAGGTAAGAAGCGTACACGAGTCCACTACCAAGTCTCCAAAAAATACACCACTATGGTTACATCCTCGACTTTCCCACGAGGAATCCCACCATAGCACTCACACTTATCTTGGCAAGTATTAGAGTATCCGTTGAAGTTGTCTAATAATCAAGCACACGTCTCCAAGTAGTCCATTACCGCGTACACGGCTATTCGAATAGTTTGTTAACCCTGCAGGGGTGTACTTCTTCACACGCGTGTCATCATTTACCTCCCAGGAATCGTCATCCTTCAAGCGGATGTCGGACAAGGATAATCACCAAGGCACTTACCTCACCTTACCTTCTCTAATCCAGGAGTCGACTATCTGAGTTGGTTACCGCTCGAGAGTCCGGCCGTTTCACGATACGGACCCAGACAATGCAGGCGACCGAGACGCCACCCTAGAAGATGGTTTTACTGCTTCACAGGTCCACCCACATATCTAAATGATGCAACCTCTCATTCATTCTTTTTCTATGCATATGCCAAATGGAAAGCCCGAACTAGTGTGACTCCGGGACTTGATCGGGGGTGAGTTAATAGGCCAAACGGGGTCCCCATAAAACCCTACATGTGGTAGTAATCTTTGTCTTGGATCACAACACAAGAAATCGGGGCCTAGGACAGTGTTCAACGATACAACCCACTGTGTACTCCTACACTGCCTCTCATCGTTCACCTTTGTTTAGGGTAGATTCACAAACACGTTAACACCAGCATTTTCATGATCATTCCATCCCGACTCACAACAAAGTAACCTCTTTGTAACACTAAGCAGCAATAAGCAGTAACAGTTGCAGGGGCCACATGATCAACATTCAACTCCTACATCTGCTAGGATTGTGGTTTGCTTAATACGGTGAAAAAATGATAGGTCATGCATCGGAATGGGTTCATCTATGCGGTAGGACGTATCATGGTGATCTCCTAAACATGCATAAGAGAGACTGAGAGGGAAATGGGTTTTTATAGACATGATTAATGGGGTTTTCTTGCCTTGCTGACGAGGGTCGTAGACGGTATCTTCAACGAAGGGGGTGATCTCGGGTTCCGGCTCCACCTCTATTCGAGCAAACAACACAAACATTGCAATCAATATAATGTACAATGCACAATCACATGATCAAGTTGTAGAACATGATGTATATGGTGCTGATGTGTTGGGCATTCCATTTAAATGAAGTGTATTGCATTTGAGTTGCAAATTCAAACTCCAAATTCAAATTCAAATTAAGCCATATGCACATTTGCTACTGTTTCCCCATTTTAAAATGGTCAAACATAGAAACAAGTTGCATATTCTTAATCCTTGCATTTTTTTGATAATTTTTCATACATTATTTGTCCAATTTGGAGTTAGTATGAATTTTCTTTGAATTTCTAAATTTTATAGTATTTTCTGCAATTTCTGATTTCTTTTAAATTAGAAAAAGCTTTATGGCGCTAGCATGAAATCGTGCTGACGCAGGGGGGCCTCTGACCATTGGGGTACACTGGTCAGTGGCACAGAGGTTAACCCCTTTGTATAATTAAACAGAGAGGGGGTTAAGGGGGTTGGGCCCACCTGTCTGTCTCTGTTAGGGGGGGGATTAGCTAATGGGTTTAGGGTTAATGGCGGGGCTCGCCGGCGGCGACCAAAAACCACGGCGAAGGATCGCCGGACTTGAGTTTTAGGGCACGGGGTGGCACGGGGCTAGCTCCAAACTAACGCGCGCGGTCTTCCGCGTCTGGTGCGCTAAGAAGGGGTCGTCGGGGAGCACTGGAGCGACGGTGGCGTCGTCCTTCGCGGCGGCCGTGGCTCAGCTCCGACGAGATCGGAGTCTAGGGCACGGGAGGGGTCGGAAGAAGAGGGGAAACGCGTGTGAGGTAAACCTTAGTGTGCTGGAGAGGTCGAGGACGCCGGAAGAAGTGAGACGACGACGTAATTCCGGCAATGGCGCACGGCGGCCGTTGGTAAGAACTCGACGCGGGTGGCTCATACAGAGGCTTTTGGCCTCCATTTCTTGCGCAGCTTGACGAAGGCGTCTGCTGTGGACCTTCTGGACAACACATTTCGCCGGGATATGCTCGATGGCCACGCGCTGCACGGCGGCGTGCTCCGGCTAGGCTTCGGGAGCCGTTGGATTCGCGGGGGAGAGAGACAAAGAGGAAGCCAGAGGAGGGAGTGTTGGAAATATGCCCTAGAGGCAATAATAAAATGTTATTATATATATATTTCCACGTTCGTAATTAATGTTTATATTTCTGTGCTATAATTGCAATGACCCTGACTATGAGATTCAGAAGAAAACTCATTTGCATGTGTGGAAATGTAAACACCAAGAGTTCCTGGTTTAGCCTCTAAGACCAGCTCATGTGCTAACTGATGATTATGTTTTCTTAATCATGGACATTGTTCTTGTAAACAAGGATGTCAGTAGCAATGGGAACATATTGTTAGCAGAACAATGATGTTGAACCGACCCCAGTATTGAATGGTATACTTAGAGATCACATCGTAACTACGTTATAAGTCATATCATGAAATGTTTTCATATACGTAATTCCTTAGACCATGAGAGTATCGAGTTGCTTCACACAGGAAGACATGCTTTGGTTCTTAGATGAATCCTCCCGTAAATGGGAAGTAGTAAAATAAGTTCTGGGTATGTCAGATGGTGTGGCTAGTGACTGTGATAGTTCAAGAATGGGATTTGCTCCTTCACGATGAAGAAGATATTCACTTCGGGCCCACTCGGTATGACGGTATCCATTATAGTCTGGCCAGACGCATTGTGATTCAGTCACGGGGATACCGGAATACGATAACGAGAAAAGGGACAAACGAGCAAAGAGGATAACGAGTGGCTTGTGTTCAAAAGTTTTTACACATGGGTGCGAAACTTCTCTCCTCTAACTTTGTCATATATCGCGAAGCAAAGGGAATGGTACATGACTAAACATAATGGTTCACTCGAAGTTTCTTCGTGTATGTGCGGGAGTCAACATGGGTGTCCATGGCTCCGCTGTTGATTATTGGCTATTGACAAAAGGCTGTTGACCTATGTCCGGAAGATGTTCTGAGTCATGTCCGCATTATACCGAACCTATTGGGTCACACACTTAACGAGCAGTAGTCTGTTAGAATACTAGTATGGTAGAAGGTTTAGTGGAAGCAAAGCAGAATAGTTCATACGGGTACCGGAAGTAGTTCCGGAGATTTATGGAATTGTTCATAAGGGCACCAGAAGTAGTTCTGGGTATTTAAGGTTATGTCCGGATCACTCTAGAGTAGTCCCAGGTGGTTCCGGAACATATGAGAATGGTACTGGGGAAGTCCTGGATCAACCGGAATAGTTTCCGGATAATCGTTGGGCGTCCCGACAACCTTCGCGGTCATCCGGTGGCTTAAACTGTAACTCGGATGGTCTTGGAAACTATCCGGATGGCTCCGGAATGTCCGAGAACGGTCTCGGAAGGTCCTGGAAGTGCTCCAGAAGTGTCCGGAATGTCCCGAAACGGTCCCGGTATGTCCCGGAAGGTCCTGGAAGCTTCTAGAAGGTCATGGAAGGTTCCAGAAGGTTCCGGGCAGTACCACCCACTCCCCTGCGCCCCTAGCCTTGGGGGGCAAGCCACCTAGGCTGCCCTGGACGGCCAAGGGGTGGGGGGCGCACCAAGGGGAAGGAATCCCCCTCCAGGTGGAAAGTCCAACTCTCCAATATGGCTGGTTTCCGGTGGGAAGGTTTGGGAGGTTTGGGAGTCCATGTTGGACTCCCCACCCCCCTTATTGCGCCCCAAGGGCCTCTTGGCCACCTATATAATGTGGGGGAGGGGTGGGGGGCGCAGCACAACTTGTCCCCAAGGCCTATGCGCCACCCTCCCTCCTCTAAACCCCGTTGCTCCACTTTTAGACCCCGGTTTAGACGCTGTTCTAGATCGGAATCCGTTAGGGTTTTCTCCCTCTAGTTTTCTCGGTGGCGTTCATCTCTGGACGGCGGAGCGCTGCGGGATTGCTTCTACGGGATGTGTGGATACTAATGGAGGGGTCGTACCTTCGACCCTTCTTCGAGGAGCTTGTTCATGGGACTTGTTCGTGGGATTGATCAAGGGACTGTTCGTGGGAGAACTTGCGAGATCTAATTCCACTACGTCCACGAGCTTCACCAACTCTACTTCCGCTACATCGGTTGGTGAGCCATGACCTAAAACCTTGTATGCAATCTTCTTGGATGATCTTGGGTTCTTGATTCGTAGGCCGAAATTTTTTGTTTTCTACTACGTTTCTCAACAGTGGTATCAGAGCGATCCTTGATTAGATGCATGTTTAGGTCTAGATCATATGTGTGATATGAGGCATTAATTTTCTTGTTGCTTCCCTGTCATGTGATTTTTTCTATGCTTGATGGCAAGTTGAGGTTTTCCTACAAGGATTGAGTTTTCCATCGATCCCTCTATGCTGCTTTCAGTATGCTGGTTGCCTTGATCGTGGTCTACATCAAACTCCTTGGATCTCATCTTAATCTCGCAATAGAAGATTTAACATGGAGAGGCTTGTGGATTTTATGAACTCAAATCCACACGGGGGTCACGCGTTTAACGAAGTTTGGCTTGTGGCATTAGTTGCTGCACGCACCCCGTATGTTAAACTAGCAACAAAAGAAGTATCGTGTTTTGTTTTATCTAGGGTTTCTCGTTTGCCTTGTAAACCTGCTTAACAACCACGATAAAAGTTGCAACAACCCGTGTAGATGGCGATCTAACTCGTTTTTGCAGAGTATGCATGTGATGTGGTATAGCCTTCAAGATTTGCAATGTGTTTGTATGAGATGCTATATGTTATGTAATATTTATTCGCGACCTGCGTGTCGTGGTACGGCATGATGACTGGAGTCATATGATTGTCACTTAATTATGGCCTGCGTGCCAGAACTGTTTATTAGCTCGAGGCAAAGCAATAGATAGATGCAAGGTGATGATCTACGATGCGGAGGTGGACCCCGACGCACATGCCGGAAGCCGTGGTGTTGGTCCCGGCACCAAGGACAAAGTTGGTGGACACGGTGACTTCAACCACGACGACGTGAAGATAATGAAGACTTCACGAAGCAAAGGGCTATATCATATCACATAATTTTATGAACTGCCTGTGATGTTTATCCCTTTGATGCACCCTTGTTTGATGCGCGGTAGTCGTATTTTATTAGGGTGATCTCTCGCAAAACAATATCAAGTTGATAGTGTTCTCCCAACTGTAGCACCGTCTATACTATGTTTCACACCGGAGCAGGTCATGTCACATGGGTGCACACGGTGTGACGCATAAAATACGGGTGTGTTAAAAGAACACACAACACATTACACTTGGTTATCTTGACGGTTTGGATAAAAGTTTGCTACCGGAACACGCCCATCGAAAGATGAACATGAATCACCTTTGGCGTGATTGGCAAGTTGGCCTACCGGTCCAGTCTAAGTCATCAGTGATGTCACATCAATGGAGGACGATTGGGTTGGATCTTGAATCACTCCAGCATCAATTACGAGAGATATTGATCTGAGTGGGAGCGCACTAAGTAATTAAATTGATTAATCAAAAGTGCAACTTAATTATGAACAAAGTCTTAGTATTTGCATTATCGTTGTAGAATAATGGCTCGCGTTACCACCTTCCAAATTGATTTTGATTAACTGTATTATCTGGTAAAAACTTTACGATTGGTACCGTATTGTGAGGACTATCCTCAATAGTGCCGAGAAGGACCATGTCCTATCGCAAATTTTTGATGCTCTCCCGCTGATGCTATGGATGATGTGACTTACGTCCATAATCCAAAATGCTAGAATTCCACCACAGCTAAGTGCATTGTCTTCACCACCATGAAACCCGAACTTTGAAGAGTTTGGGATAGTTATGTTATATTCATGGAACTGAAAAATAAGTTTTCAGTAGTAAGACAATTAATGTTGGATATAAGATATCTAGTACAATGTATGATTGTAAGCATTAGTGAAAATGTTCATTGTGCTCTAAACAAAACTGATAAGTGTGGGATCCAGAAGAACACCGATCATATGATTATGAGGATTAAGGGAAAGGAAGTTCCATGGAGTGTTAGTAAGACTTACACGCCGGAAAGTCCATGGCCTGCGCCACCCTTGATCATGTGTGATCTTTTGTGAGTAGGAGTGACATTGGAAATAGAACTATGATACATATAAAGGCAAAACGAAAGAAGACTGGAATAACCAGCTCAGAAATGAAAGTCATACGGAGTTATAGATGAATTCATTGCTGGTCAAAAGATGTAATTCTTGGGAATCATGATTAAGCGGTTAATCTTAATTCTTGTATATTGTGATTAAACTGTTGATCACTAGAATATCACTTCAATTGCATATTGTTGCAAGTCGATGCAAGAAATACTATGGCCTTTATGACTAGCTAATGATGAGTTTTGACACACTCAGGAACACGGTAAAAGGTTTACTATACCGTGTGTTGACTCTATGATTATCTTCATAATTCATTTTAGAGTTGAGTAAATTGTTACTACACTTTAGCCTTGTTTCAAAACATCATTTTGAATCATGTTTGTTGCAAGAGAGTTGTTCAAAACTATGAATAACGTAAAGGCCATACTACCATTATGAATAGGTTGTATGTTATGAATCTTGATAATAATGCTAAACATCCATAACACTGACGCTAAACGTCGCAAGACTAACAGAAATACCACATAGATGTGGCACTGCCGTTTATCACAAGTGACATAACATGCATGAAGAATTTCCATAAGTGATGGACTTTTGAGTCATATGATTATGAATCACTTGACGCTTGCATATATTGTCTAAAAGAAATGTGACTAAAACACCGTTGATAGGCCATACATGAACGGGCAACTAAACCATTGGTAATCATACATGATGATGTGTGTAGTCCAATAAGTGTAGTTGTGTGCAGTGGATTCCCTATCTTCACTCATAAGTTGAAGTAGATATGTGGATATCTATTCAATAGAGACATACGTCTGAAATCTTTGAAATGTTTAAGGAATTTTAGAGTGAAATAGAAATTCATTGTAACAAGAAAATAAAGCTTCTGCAAATTAGATTGTAGAAAGTAATATTTGAGTTACAAGTTTAGCGAACGTCTGATGAGTTGTGAAGAAGTGTCATAACTTGCGTCTCCCGGAACACCACTATGAGTAAAGTGTTCGAGAGATGTAATCAAGCCATGTATGACACAGTAAGATCAAATATGACGTTTATCAATTTTCCATTATACTTATTAAAGTTATGCGTTAGTGACTACGGCTTTTACACTGAAAAGAGCATCATCAAATCTGTTGAAATGACACCATATTAGATGTGGTATGGACTGTTAAAACCATGTTGTCTTTTCTTAAAATTTGGGTATATGAGGCATATTTTTGACATACTCAAAACCCCAAATCAGATAAGTGCTACTTTGTTAAGGTTATGCCAAAAGTTTTGGTATTCCTCTATCACTACACAAAAGCAAAACTGTTTGCTGTTAAGAACAATGTGTTTTGAAGAAAATGGTTTCTTGCAAAAGAGTGAGTGGGAGGACAGTGCAACTTGTTAAAGATTGTTGAATATTCAAATAAGTGCGCAGCTGAACCACACAGGTTAGACAAAACTCGTACAAACATTCATGATATGTAAGACGAGATATTATTGTTCGACAATGATAAACCTGTGATATACAAAGAAGCGTTGATGGGCCCTGACTCCGGGATTTGGCTAAATGCCAAATAATCCGAGATAGTATCCATGGAAGTAAGTCAAGTTTTGAACTTGGTAGACCCTCTGAAAGACTAAAAGTCTAGAGAATATATATATGGATCTATAATTGATTCGGATGAAATTGTTTTATCCATAAAGCTCAACTCGTTGGAAAAATTGTTTTCTAGCAAGTTCAAAGGTTGACTAAGGAGAAATAGTTTCGACCGTAGAGATGCTTTAGTCAGTTCGGGTTATATTAGCAATTACTACATATCTCATTTATAGGATATGGTAGAATGAACGTCAAAACAAAGTTCCTACACGGAAATATAACAAAGGACGTATATGTGATACGACCGGAATGTTTTGTCGATTCAAAGGATGCTAAAATAGATGCAAGCCTTGGATATCCAGTGATGGACTGAAGCTAGCATAATGGAGTTGGAATTTTTGTTGTGATGAAATTGCCAAAAGAGTTTTTTTTCATCAGGAATAACGAAGATGCTTGAATATTCAAGAAAGTAAGTGGGAGCTGAATAACATTTCTAAAACCTTATGTAGATGACATATTGTTGATTAAAAATGATATAAATTTCTTGACACGAATAAGGACTTCATTGGAAATGGTTTTCGGTTGAAGAACTTGGGCTAATATAGCATTAGTATTGAGCACAGTGATCTATGTAGATAGTAAGTGCCTGATCATGCTAAAGCCAACATTACATGTTGACATGATACTAAAGTAGTTTAGTATGAATACGCCAAGAAGGATGTTCTTGCCGAGGTCACGGTGAAAAGTTGTTTGCGGAAATCGGTGTTCATGAACACAGATAAGCAAAAACACGTGAATTGAATTCCACTCACCTGTGTGTTTGGATTAATCATGTACACCATAATATGTAAAACGACCAGATATGTCCAACGCTACAAAAGGTTGTGAGCAAGATACCAAAGTGATCAATATGTTGATCATTGGACAAACAGTGAAAAGTTAAACTTATGATAGATAAGATATGTTTCTCGGAAAAATGGAGATAATGAAGAGCTTGTTATAACAAGTTACACCAGCTGAATTTTGATGTAAACAGTTACACCAATTCAGTCTTCATACTTACTCCGATCGATTTTCGATTTTAATTGGGATTATGTGTTTCACACATAAGGGTGGCACAGTATGAAGGAACTGTGTTAAAGTTAGATACTGTGGCGAATTCTATAACAGAGGCTAAGTATATTGTTGCTTAAAGAAGTAACAAGGGAGGGTATTTTGAATCATCAGTTCATTTATGAACATGGTATGGTTTCCTAGATGCTTGAAGCTCATGGAACATTGATGAATGATTTCATGACTTATTCTAAGGAACCAAGGTCCTACCAAATGATTCAAACATATACAAAGCTAAACTGATAAAATTAGTGAATTTTATGATAGCGTGAAAACGCGAAGATATGCAAGATACAAACGGGCCTGAAACGTCAGATCCGAAGATGAGGTCTATACCACAAATGAGGCATTTATTACACCGGTATGCCATAGGTGTAAAGTGCTCAAGCACTGACAATATTATTGACTCTAGTGCAAGTGGGAGACTGTTGGAAATATGCCCTAGAGGCAATAATAAAATGTTATTATATATATATTTCCACGTTCGTAATTAATGTTTATATTTCTGTGCTATAATTGCAATGACCCTGACTGTGAGATTCAGAAGAAAACTCATTTGCATGTGAGGAAATGTAAACACCAAGAGTTCCTGGTTTATCCTCTAAGACCAGCTCATGTGCTAACTGATGATTATGTTTTCTTAATCATGGACATTGTTCTTGTAAACAAGGATGTCAGTAGCAATGGGAACATATTGTTAGCAGAACAATGATGTTGAACCGACCCCAGTATTGAATGATATACTTAGAGATCACATCGTAACTACGTTATAAGTCATATCATGAAATGTTTTCATATACGTAATTCCTTAGACCATGAGAGTATCGAGTTGCTTCACACAGGAAGACATGCTTTGGTTCTTAGATGAATCCTCCCGTAAATGGGAAGTAGTAAAATAAGTTCTGGGTATGTCAGATGGTGTGGCTAGTGACTGTGATAGTTCAAGAATGGGATTTGCTCCTTCACGATGAAGAAGATATTCACTTCGGGCCCACTCGGTATGACGGTATCCATTATAGTCTGGCCAGACGCATTGTGATTCATTCACGGGGATACCGGAATACGATAACGAGAAAAGGGACAAACGAGCAAAGAGGATAACGAGTGGCTTGTGTTCAAAAGTTGTTACACATGGGTGCCAAACTTCTCTCCTCTAACTTTGTCATATATCGCGAAGCAAAGGGAATGGTACATGACTAAACATAATGGTTCACTCGAAGTTTCTTCGTGTATGTGCGGGAGTCAACATGGGTGTCCATGGCTCCGCTGTTGATTATTGGCTATTGACAAAAGGCTGTTGACCTATGTCCGGAAGATGTTCTGAGTCATGTCCGCATTATACCGAACCTATTGGGTCACACACTTAACGAGCAGTAGTCTGTTAGAATACTAGTATGGTAGAAGGTTTAGTGGAAGCAAAGAAGAATAGTTCATACGGGTACCGGAAGTAGTTCCGGAGATTTATGGAATTGTTCATAAGGGCACCAGAAGTAGTTCTGGGTATTTAAGGTTATGTCCGGATCACTCTAGAGTAGTCCCAGGTGGTTCCGGAACATATGAGAATGGTACTGGGGAAGTCCTGGATCAACCGGAATAGTTTCCGGATAATCGCTGGGCGTCCCGACAACCTTCGCGGTCATCCGGTGGCTTAAACTGTAACTCGGATGGTCTTGGAAACTATCCGGATGGCTCCGGAACGTCCGAGAACGGTCTCGGAAGGTCCTGGAAGTGCTCCAGAAGTGTCCGGAATGTCCCGAAACGGTCCCGGTATGTCCCGGAAGGTCCTGGAAGCTTCTAGAAGGTCATGGAAGGTTCCAGAAGGTTCCGGGCAGTACCACCCACTCCCCTGCGCCCCTAGCCTTGGGGGGCAAGCCACCTAGGCTGCCCTGGCCGGCCAAGGGGTGGGGGGCGCACCAAGGGGAAGGAATCCCCCTCCAGGTGGAAAGTCCAACTCTCCAATATGGCAGGTTTCCGGTGGGAAGGTTTGGGAGGTTTGGGAGTCCAAGTTGGACTCCCCAGCCCCCTTATTGCGCCCCAAGGGCCTCTTGGCCACCTATATAATGTGGGGGAGGGGTGGGGGGCGCAGCACAACTTGTCCCCAAGGCCTATGCGCCACCCTCCCTCCTCTAAACCCCGTTGCTCCACTTTTAGACCCCGATTTAGACGCTGTTCTAGATCGGAATCCGTTAGGGTATTCTCCCTCTAGTTTTCTCGGTGGCGTTCATCTCTGGACGGCGGAGCGCTGCTGGATTGCTGCTACGGGATGTGTGGATACTAATGGAGGGGTCGTACCTTCGACCCTTCTTCGAGGAGCTTGTTCATGGGACTTGTTCGTGGGATTGATCAAGGGACTGTTCGTGGGAGAACTTGCGAGATCTAATTCCACTACGTCCACGAGCTTCACCAACTCTACTTCCGCTACATCGGTTGGTGAGCCATGACCTAAAACCTTGTATGCAATCTTCTTGGATGATCTTGGGTTCTTGATTCGTAGGCCGAATTTTTTTGTTTTCTACTACGTTTCCCAACAGGGAGAAAGACTGCGGGGCGTCGTGGCGTGCTCCGTGGCGCAAGAATAGGGGCTGGGAAGGGACAGAGGCGACGTGGCCCTCGATGGCGTCGGCATGGCAGCCACCGAGCTGCTTGTCGACGCGGCAGGGAAGACGACAAGAACGCTAGTGGGCTTGGGCCGGGGTGTTTCAAGTTAGGCCCGAGGCCTGTAGAGTTCGGCTAGGATTCCTTTTCTAATTTCTCTCTGAATAGTTTTCTGTTTTCTATTTTTTGCCTTTGGTTTTGCTCCAAATAAATAGCAAAGCATTTTGTAAAATCTTCAAAACTTTTATGTGGGCTTATAATATATATATTTATAGCCACTCACAAGATTTGGATATTTTTGAAATTGAAATAATTTGAATTTCAAATCAAATAGGGGTATTATTTAATTTCCAAACCCTGTTTGGAATTTTTGAGAAATCTTGGTGCATGTAGTGGGATCCACTTCACTTTATATGTGATCATGCATATTTATAAGACTTTTAAAAAATAATAGAGGAATTTTTGGAAGAAATTTTTGTCTGGCCATTTAATTAATTTGTCTAGGGTTTTTCTTTTCCCCATTTTTGAATTTCTTTTGAAATTTTCACATGATGCAAAGGGGCACTCAAACCCTAGAATTTACCCAAGTTGGGGTTCTGACAACTCGCCCCCACTCAAAAGAATCTCGTCCCGAGATTCAGAAGTCGTCGGGAGGAAGGTGGGGTACTCAGCATGGAGGCGCTCTTCTCTTTCCCATGTTGCTTCTTTCTCGGAGTGATGTGACCATTGCACTTTGAGAAACTTGATCTTCTGACGACGAGTGACACACTCTGCTGAATCAAGAATATGAACGGGGTACTCTCGATATGAAAGGTCATATTGGAGATCAAGCGTTTCATGGTCGACTTCGCGGATGGGGTCCTTGAAGCAATGCTTGAGTTGTGACACATGGAATACATCATGTACTCGGGAAAGGTGCGGGGGTAGTTCAAGTTGGTAGGCAACTTCTCCACGTTTGGCAAGAATGCGGAAAGGTCCAATGTAACGTGGGGCCAACTTGCCTTTGATACCGAATCGTTGGGTTCCCTTCAGAGGAGTAACCCGAAGGTAATCCTTCTCATTCAGATTGTAGCTTTCTTCCCTATGATGAAGATCATAGTAGCTTTTCTAACGAGATTGGGCGGCTTTCAATCGATCACGAACAATGCGAACTTTCTCTTCTGCTTCCATGATCACATACGGTCCAAAGAATTGTCTTTCACCGGTTTCTGATCAGTTTAGGGGTATTCGACATCTTCGTCCATAGAGGAGTTCAAAAGGAGCCATGTTCATACTAGATTGGAAACTGTTGTTATAAGAAAATTCAGCAAATGGAAGAGACTTCTCCCAATTCTTTCCGAAAGATATAACACAAGCTCTGAGCATGTCTTCAAGAATTTGGTTAACCCTTTCAACTTGACCGCTAGACTGAGGATGGAAAGCTGTACTAAAGGAGAGATGAGTTCCCATAGCATTCTGAAAGGTTCCCCAAAATCTAGAGGTAACAAAGCTACCACGATCAGAATTGATTTCCAAAGTAACACCGTGAAGAGACACAATTCTAGAGACATACAAGTCCGCTAACTGGCTCGCAGTTATGGACTCGCGAACGGGAAGGAAGTGAGCACCTTTGGAAAGTCTATCCACGACAACGAAGATGGCATCATTTCCTTTCTGGGTTTTTGGAAATCCAGTGATGAAATCCATACTGACTTTGTCCCACTTCCACCCGGGAATAGGCAATGGTTGAAGAGTACCAGCAGGTCTTTGGTGTTCGACCTTAATGCGACGACAAACATCACATTCAGCAATGAACTGAGCAATTTGTCGCTTCATCCTAGTCCACCAAAATCTCTGGCATAGATCTTGATACATTTTTGTGCTATCGGGATGAATCGAGAGGGGTGTGACCTGGGCTTCTTTAAGGATGAGTTGCCTTAGATCCCTATTCTTAGGTACTACCAAACGATTTTTAAAGAATATCGTTCCTTTGCTATATGTGGAGAAACATTTACCAACTCCGCTAGCAATGTTCTCCTTGATCTCTCGAATACCACTATCTTGTTTCTGGGCGGCTATGATTTGATCCTCAAGGGTTGGTTTCGCCACCAGGGTAGAAAGAAATCCATGAGGAACTATCTCAAGATTTAGCTTGCAAAATTCCTCATGAAGAAGTGGTTGATACTGTTGTAACATGAGGTTGTTACAATACGACTTACGACTTAGTGCATCAGCCATGACATTGGCTTTGCCTGGGGTGTAAGAAATTCCTAAGTCATAATATTTTATCAACTCTATCCAGCGTCTTTGCCTGAGATTAAGATCTGGTTGGGTGAATATATATTTGAGGCTTTGGTGGTCGGAATAGATCTCACAACGATTACCAAGGAGGTAATGTCGCCAAGTCTTCAGGGCATGAACTACAGCAGCGAGTTCAAGATCATGGGTAGGATAGTTCTCTTCATGTGGACGCAACTGGCGTGAAGCGTATGCTACCACATGTCGATCTTGCATAAGTATGCATCCTAACCCTTTCTGTGAAGCGTCACAATAGATCTCGAAATACTTTTTGGTGTCTGGAGGCGCAAGTACGGGTGCATAATTCAATCTTCTTTTTAGCTCTTGAAAGCTTTCCTCGCACTTGGGGGTCCATTCGAATTTCTTATCTTTATTGAGGAGTTCGGTTAGAGGCTTTGCAACTTTAGAAAAGTTCTCGACGTAGCGGCGGCAATAGCTTGCTAAGCCAAGAAAACTCATAACTTGCTTAACCGATTCAGGTGGAGTCCAGTCAAGGACGGCCTGAACTCTCTCGGGATTGACATCAATGCCTTTTGTAGAAATCAGGTGGCCTAAGTTGGTCACTTCTGGTAGCCAAAATTCACACTTGGAGAATTTAGCATACATGCGATGCTCTCGAAGTTTCATCAATACCAGCCTAAGATGTTCGGCATGTTCTTCTTTGTTCTTCGAGTAGATGAGAATGTCATTAAGATAAACTACAACAAATTTATCCAGGTACTCCATGAAGATCGAATTCATCATGCGCGAGAAAGTGGCGGGGGCATTGGTTAAACCAAAGGAAAAGACGGTGTACTCGTAAAGACCATAACGAGTAGTGAAAGCCTTTTTTGGTATGTCCTCGTTCCGTATTTTGATTTGATGATAACCTAATCTCAAATCCATCTTGGAGAAGACAGAGGATCCAGCAAGTTGATCATAAAGATCATTGATCCTGGGCAGTGGGTACTTGTTCTTTTCCGTCTCTAGATTTAGCGGGCGATAATCTACGCACATCCTTTCTGTTCCATCTTTCTTCGTCACGAACAGAACGGGGCAACCCCATGGAGATGAGCTAGGGCGGATGAAGACTTTTGCCAACAAAGCATCAAGTTGGGTTTTTAGCTCAGCTAACTTATGTGGGGCCATTCTATATGGGCGTCTGGAAATTGGGGTTGTGCCTGGTATAATATCCACTATGAATTCTACACATTTGTCGGGTGACATAGTTTAAGGCGTTGGGTTACCGGGTAGTTTTCCTAGAGGATGACCATGGTTTACTAGGGCAACAGATATGCCAGAGTAGCAAAGTACCCCAACACGATTGTTAGTGCGGTTCTTCTTGCTAGAAGACATCTAAAGTGGGAGGAAGAGCTGCAAATGAATCACTATAGGTTTCTAAAATAAAACCTACAACAAACTCTATGGACTTGTCGGGCATGCCACCTAACAAATCTTCTGGAAAGACACCCGAAATGGAGAGAAGGATTTTGCAAATGCATCAGATTATGAAGAAACCTGGAATGACTCGGACAGCATAACGGCTGTAATTGCAAAAGAAATGGAAATCCTCACAACATTTCAACAACACTTACATAAGAAGTTCAAAAATAGGAAGCACAACGACTCTAGACAACCGAACACAACTTTCCTACGGCTACGAAGAAGCAATCAACGAGATGTTCTGGTAAAGACAAAGATGAGCCTAGTCCTATCTTCCCGCAGAAAAGATGAGGGGGAATCAGAACTCAGATCGATGAGGATAAGGAGAAAAAAAGCCTTACGTTGTTGCCTTTATACCCAAGTAACTATATAACTATAGAATGCTAGACTCGACTTCGACCAAGGTTTGATAATCCTACAGACAGTCCTGCTCTGATACCAAGTCTGTCGAGACCCGGAATTTGCATATGTAATTCCAGTCACAACTCAATCATATGGAGAGCCGAGAGTCGTACCCACTTGTCTAAGAAGACAAGGCCAAGCACAGAACACTCTCGGAAAGCTTCGTACGTGAGGGGCATCCCATCCAGGCCAGATGATCAACTGAGATGTGTCCTCATCGCCTGCTCACATGTCTAAATGATCATGGGTGGTGAAATCTCATACTCATAGACAAGTCGCCTCAACCATATTATCGATTGAATTATAACACTTACATAAACAGACTCCAGCCCGATCACTTAGTCGGGGTCTAGGGCGGGCTCGATCATACAACAAAGTGTGCACGTGACAGAGTCACGAGCAATCGCATCGCGATGCCCCAAGCCACGCACATCTAAGGTCCACTTGGTGTATAAAAGACCGCCAGCCAGATCACAACTAAGGTCTCGAAAACCCATACTAAGACATGCATGTTATAATCATACACGAAGCACACATGTCTAGTATGAACAACATGTATCATCACATAACTCTACAGAGTACTTCTGTATTGACTTACACATAGAGTATACAAAGATCACATGTTTGTGATCAACATTACATCATACAACGGAAGAAAATTAGGTCTGAGTACAGACAAGATTAACAAATGGCTTAGAGAAGCCTTGTTCAACAAACATGCCCTTCCACGAGGGACCTGACTGCTGTCTGGAACTATACTACCAAGGCCAACATCGAGCTTCACGAAGGTGACTCCATCGGGGTCCGGGTTCTCATCTAAAACATAGAATAAGCAAACGTGAGTACAAAGTCGTACTCAGCAAGACTTACATCAGAACTACACTACTCATGCTCAAGTTTCAAGGTAAAGGAGGTGGGGTTCAACATGCAGAAGTGCCAGCTTTGACTTGGCTAGTCCTGTACTACGAGTACCAGACTTGAGGTAAGTGTAACACCCTCAGATCCAGTAACAGTAATCACTACAGTGATTCTACTGTTAGTGATCATTACTGTTGATGATCAAGCCATGATCACCTTTAATCATAGCTCTGTCAGATTCTCACCCTGATAAAATTTTCAGATTATAAGTTTGCTCCAAGAATGGTGGATGCATGTCCATCACCCTGATCTTGGTTAAGCCAAATCCCCCGGGTCATTTGATGATCCCAAGCCAATGATGATCATGAACCCAATGTTGTGGGGTTATCAAAATTATCATGGAATTTTAAATGGTAATGGAATAATAATCCAACCAAAAATGATGGAACCTATTTATGGAATGCCTAGCAATCATTAGGCCATGATTGAAATAACCATGGATATTCTATTAAAGTGTTTTAGAAAGTAATATGAAATAAAAACAATGGCTTGAAAAATATTAAAATTACCATGGAATTATAATAAACAAGTGAAAAATAAAGTTGATCCAAAATTTATGAAACCATTTTTATAAAATACCTAAAAATCAGTAGGCTTTATTAAAAGTGGAATGGGATTTTATTACCATGTTTAAAAATGTTAAACAAATAAAAACAGTGTCAAATCAGTGGCATTTAATCCATTTTAAATATAACAAAAATGCAAATGATTTTATATGAGTCCCAAACTCTTTATAACAGTATATTAAATTGCAAATGAAATTATGGAGCAAGTCTCATATGTAACAAAAACCATTTGTTGAACAAATAAAATAGAAACAAAAAAGAATAAATAAAAGATAAATAAAAGAAAATGGAAAACCCAATCTAACGCCTGTGGGCGCAGGCCCCCTGGCCCAGCCCACCCCAGCCCCCTGCTCTCTTTTCTCTCCCCCCACCCCAACCACCCTCACCTGCTCCCCCTCCCGTGGCAGCATGGCCATGGCCAGAGCGCCGAGCTGCTCCAGCCGCACCTGCCTCCTGTGTCGCTGCAGTAATTCGGAGGCCATAAAGATCTTCCCCACCGCAATTCGTGGATCGGGCACCCCATTTTTCCTCTCTCCCTCCCCACCCCGCTGTTCTTCCTCTCGCACCACGGCCGTTGCCGCCGTAGCCGCGCCGCCGGGATTCCCGTGGCCAACGGCCTCCCCGCCGACCGCGAGTTCGTCCAGAGGATGCAGCACCCTCCCCCTCGTCGACCGCATCTCCCAGACCCAGACGAGACGCGCTGCTGGCCGCAAATCGGCCCCGTCCTCGACCACGGCTGCGGCGCACCTCGCCGTCGGTGGCCTCGCCTGTACACGGCCCCGCGCCTCTGAATCGCATCCACGAGCTCCCCGGGTGAGCTGCAGCTCCGACTTCCCTCGCCGCGCTCGATTTTGCCCCGTAGAAGCCGTTTTCCTCGCACTGCCGCCCGAGCCGCCGGACGCCATGACTGTGGGCTCGAGCTCGGCGGCCCGCTGCGCGTCGCGCTTGCCTGCTGCTGTGCTCGCCCGGCGCGGCGGCGCCCTCCTGCGCTGGCTGGGCCACGCCCCCTCCCCGGCCAGCCTCGCCGTGCTTGGCCTCACCGGCGGGCACGGTTGACTTCAACCATGGGGTTAACCCCCCCCCCCCACTTAACCAACCCCATTCACTAACAGTGGGCCTGCCCCCCCTAATCCCCTCTGGTTAATTAAAACAAGCAAAAAACTGTTAGTTTACCCCCCACTGTCACTGACATGTGGGTCCCCCTCCCCTTTGATTTAGTTAAAATGTTTAATTAGCACATCTGTGAATGACAGATGGGTCCCATTAGATTATTAGTTTAATTTAAATGGATTATTAAAATGAGTCACTGACATGTGGGACCCCACTGTTATTTGAATTAATAAAATGGTTTTATTAACTGTGAGGCTGACCACTGGGACCCACTGGTCAGGTTTGACCAATCAACTCCACTGTTGTGGATAATGTTGGTTTATTAATAAAAGAAATTCAGAAATTCTTTTTAAATGATTTAACTTTGTATTTGAATATCTTTTAAACCGTAAGTCAGATTCAAAAACTTTATACATGAAAGTTGATCAGAAAAATATAATGAATACGGATACGCTATTCGTATGTCTACCACCCCCCTCTAACGTACCGAACATCGACATTCCCCCCTTTGGGCCGTCTGTCGATAATTCCCGGTACCGATAAAAGTTGTCCGGATGAAAAACTTTTGTATACGAAAGTTGTTCGGAATAGATCAACTAACCCGGATACACCACCCACACATGTGTCGGATGTCCCCGACACCTCCGGCATGATATCTCCCCCCTCCGGACACCTTGTCCGATAATCACCCGGAGCCGGTATTTCATCCCCGGATGAATTCCCGCTCCGAGCAACGTGCATCGTACTGCGTTAGAACCCCGTTTACAATTCATCTGTTATGTCTTGCATTTGTATTGCTATTATTGTTGTGTATTTATTGTTTCTTCCCCCCCTTAATCTTCGGTAGACTCCGCTGCTGCCATCAACTACACCGATGCTGAGTACGACTACTTCGTCGACGACCGTACCGCTACTGTCGAGCTGCCAGGCAAGCAGAGCCATTTTCTTCCCCAGATATCGCCTATCTTTCCGTAATTTTCTTGCACTAGGCATTGTTACTGCTGCTGCTACGATTACAATCCTATTCACTTGCATAGCCTGATTTTGTCGCCCCTTGATGTACCTTCCTTTAATCCTATGCCGCCTATTATTACTTATGCATTATTCAGAACTAAGCCCTGCGCATTGTTAGCTAGGATTAGATAGAGGGTCGTGATCACTCAGGGGAGTGAACGCGAGAACATATATTACAACTGCAACAGGTACAGATCAATGCAGACACCCTAGGGAACCTACAACGGCGAGACTCTGCCGAGTCGCTTCGAGTTTGGCTTACGAGTGGAATGGACTCGTATTTCACTCTCGTCGGCTCAGTAGCGTAGCATCACCGGGATGATACGAGGTTTACCTCTTTAGTTCATTCCGCTGATGTCTCTGTCAAACCTCTTAAGTGTGCCATCGAGGGTGATTCCTCCTGGTTTCACTTAATGGTAGGAACTCGAACCAACTGGTGTCCTTAAAGGTAAGAAGTCGGGCGACCCAACGGTGCCCGCGAGTGGTATTGCGACGGGACGACAGGGAGGGCACGACCAGTGTACCGGTGTGCTTGGCCCCTCTTCGTTGGCCGCGAGAGTTACCAAACTACGAAAGTCGAGCTCCTCCAGGAGCACACGCGAGACAAGGTAAGGAGACGGTTCACCTTGTTGGTAACCGCGGTGACTTGGTGGGACGACGGGGCAGGCACCGATGTACTGGTGGTCCTGGCTGCTGTCGTTGTCCGCGGGTCAGTTAAGTCGAGACAACGATAACGGTTGTCACGCAGGTTAATTAAAATGCTAAATGGTTCAGTGAATGTCTTGAGTTGGCTATATGCCATGTACGCACTACCTACCCGTGGGAATTACGAGGTATGGGCTCCTCTGCTTCGTAGTGTCGTCCGAGGACTCTTCAGACGTCAGCAGTACCGCGGCCTGCGCCGGGAAGTGGTGTTGTCTTATTTGCTCGCGCGGTGGTGTCTTATTTGTATTTGCTTTAACTTCACCGGCCAGCCACGCACCGTGCAGGAGTACGCTCGGGTTGGGGTCCAAGCCTCGGCGTACTTAGGATTTAGACCGGCGGATGGCCTCTCTGTTGAGTTTGAAAGATGGGCTATGAAGTGTCGGATAGCCTCGATGGAGCGTTCCCTAACAAGGTTCCCGCCACCCTGGAGATCCGTGCGTGTAGCGTAACACAAGTGCACCCCTGCAGGGAAGATTAATCTATTCGAATAGCCGTGTCCACGGTAACAGGACGCTTTATGCTGAAGCTGGATCTTACCACTAGAAACTATTACTATTAAACCGAATGGTTCCGGGTCTTCTTCCTCGCAGGGAGTCGAGGAGGGGAACTCGGAGGCATTATTGTTATTAATCATTACAACTTATATTATTCAATGTTGCAGCAACTTCTGCTTCATTGCTACTTTATTGCTTTATATAAACTGTTGGCTGATTCTTACCTCATGCTGCAAGACGTCGTCGGAAGATGCTAGTCTTTGTTAGGCCTAGCTTCTTACCCTTCCTCTGGATTTCTGTCTTCCAGTCCACTATATACAGCCTCTTCTTTCCGTTGATACAATGCATAATGCTTAGTAGCGGACGTAAGACTCGCGGGTATACTAGATACTCACCTGCTTTATTTCCTTTACTGTTTTGCCTGATCGGCTGCTGCAGTTGACGTTGGAGTCCAGGAGCAGGAGATCCCCGATGTCGACCACCGCAACGTGAAGACCCCCGATGCCTTCTACGACGTCGAGTTCCCCGTTGACCAGGAGTAGCCTGGAGGTTCCCAGGCAGGAGGCCTCGCCTTTTCAATCGTTGTTGATATTTGTGCTAGCCTTCTTAAGGCAACATTGTACCCTTTTGTCTGTACTTAGATACTATTGCTTCCGCTGACTTTGTGCTCTCGAGCTGTTCTATTCGAGCCCTCGTGGCCCCTGGCTTGTGTTATACAGCTTGTATTATTTTATTTGTAGAGTTGTGTTGTGATATCTCACCGTGAGTCCCTGATCTCGATCGTGTACCTTGCGTGTATGATTACTGTACACGGCTTGATTTTGGGGGCGTCACAGTAAGAAGCGTACACGAGTACACTACCAAGTCTCCAAACAATAAACCACTATGGTTACATCCTCGACTTTCCCACGAGGAAGCCCACCATAGCACTCACACTTATCTTTGCAAGTTTTAGAGTATCCGTTGAAGTTGTCTAATTGTAACACCCTCACTGTCATGAACAGTAATCACCTTGCTAATCAATGATTACTGTTGCTAATCAATTTTGATAATCACTGTTATTCAAACTGGCCTTGATCAAACTTTGCAACTTGTTATTTTTATATTCATGGTGGTTGGCATTAAAGCAATGTGACCATGGGCCTTGCTCATCATGGATCAAAACAAATCCAAGCCCCTTTGCATTTGAAATCAAAACTTAGCTCAAATGCCTTTTGGTTGAATATTAAAAACATTGTGGCAATAAATACTTTGTCCAAAAATTATGAATGCACTTTTGTAAAATCACTAATAATCACTGGCCCCTGCTAGTATGGTTGTGGTTATTTATTGTGCTATAAAATAAATCCAACAAAATAAAACAGTAGCGAAAAACCCCCTTTCATCAATAGAATAAATAAAAGAAATAATAAATGAATTTATTAATTCACCAAACTTATTGTGGCATGGGTACTTGGTGCACCTCTAATTTAGGGATAAGTAACAGAATTTACAAAATTGTAAAAATAGCCAAAAGAATTCCAAAATAAAATTAACAGAAAATAAAAAGAAACAAAATAAAAAGAAACCTAATCTACTGCACCCCCTATCCCATCCCCCCTCTTCCCCCTGGGCCAAACTAGCCCAGCAAGCCCAACCAGCCCACCCCCACTCGTTTTCCCCTACCTCCGTACAGGGGGGGAGCCAGGGGCAGGGCGTGGCAGCCATCCGGCCACCATGGCCGCGCCATGGCCCCGTGTCGGCCATCCCGAGCCTCCCCGGCGTGTATAGAAGACCCATGCCCCCTCCCTCGAACCCTAGCACCCCTACTCCTCTTCCTCCCTCGCGCCATTGTTCCCCCTCTCTCCGTCTCGCTCGTCGGTCGTGGACGTGGCCACGCCGCCGTCGTGCTCGCGGCGGCCCGCCCCCCCAGAGCGCCCCTCCGTGACCAGGAGGTAGCCCGTCGATGGAATCGTCTTCCTCGCGCCTCAATTCGGGCCGAGAAGCACGACAGGTCGCGAATCGGGCTGGTCCCTGACCACGGCCACCCTGCACCTTGTCGACGATTGTCTCGACCACACGCCACCACGCGCCTCCCCGAGCCATTCCCTGCACTCGTGGTGAGCTTCTATTCATTCTGCCCTTCGCCGTGCTCTTTTTCGTGCACCGGGTCACCATTCCCAACGGGCCAGTGCTCCGCCGCCGTGGACAACCGTCGTCGCTGGCGTCCTGGACCGTGTCGGCTCGCACCAGCTGCACCAATGGGCGCGGCTCATCACGTGGAACGCGTAGGAGAAACCGACGCCCAGTTTGACCCGCTGTGGTGAGAGCCCGCTCCTCGCCGGTGCCTCCCCTGGTTGCATGTCGTCGGTGAGGTCACGACTGGCTGTTCACCAGCGGGGTGACCCACTGACATGTGGGGTCCTCCCTAGTTTAATTAGTTTAACCCCGGTTAGTTTAGTTTCTAAATAAAATACCCCCCCTGAGACTTACCTGTGGGCCCTAAGACTTAAGTTAATCACTGGATTAAATAAATAGCTTAATTAACACTAGAGTGTATGACATGGGCCCCATTGAGTTATTAGTATAAATAAAATGGAATTATAAAAATGTGCCTATGACATGTGGGACCCCACTGTTATTTTAATTAATAAAATTGTTTTATTATAATGTGAGGCTGACCAGTGGGACCCACTGGTCAGTTGACCAGTCAACCTTACAGGTGGGTCCCCTCTGCCAGGTTTGACCAGGTCAAATGCACTGTTTTGGATAATGTTATTTTAATAATAAAATTAATTCAGAAAATGGTTTAAATTGTTTAAAACTTTGAATTTGAATATCATGTAAACCGTAAGTTAGATTCAAAAACTTTAGACGTCAAAATTGATTAGAAAAATATGAAGAATATGGATACGCTATCCGTATACCAACCACACCCCTCTAACATACCGAACATCGAACCGTCCCCCTCCGGACCGTTTGTCCGTTGATTTGTCCGGTACTGTTAAAGTATTCGGATGAATTTATTCTGAGCACGAAAGTTGTTCGGAATAGTAAGACCCATTTACCTTAAGTTCTATCATACTAAAAGAGCCATAGTTCTAAACATTGGTATGACGTTATCTACAATGATATTTGCTAAGACATGAAGATTAAGTTCATAATATGGAGTTCATGTTTCAAAAACAAGTCTGGAACTCCCACTCAGACAAACATCCCTCATAGTTTATTCTAAGTGATTATACGATCCTTGAAGAACATACCTCCCCCGTGTGACACGACCATCAGTATGTTATTCAAGGTAGGCCATCATGCCAATCACATCATCCATGTGACTCATGCTCGACCTTTCGGTCTCTTGTGTCCCGAGGCCATGTCTGCACATGCCAGGCTCGCCACAATAACCTTAGTGAGTATATGCCGCGTATGCAAGGCCATGTTTCTGGACATGCTAGGCTTGCTCCACCCATCTCTTGTGAACGTAAAAATGTTTGACACCCGTGTGACACGTGATGCCTCCATAATGAAGAACTTTCCAGATGGTGCTTCACTAAGGAAGGACACTTTGTTGGATTAGTGAGGGATCATCCTATTATGCTACCATCGTATATCTAACATATTAGCAAAACAGGATGCAACATTATAAATCATACATGCTATGATTCCCCCCCGACATGCAAATTAAAGTTGAAAACGCCTTTCTACTTTATCTTTTGCAAGTTTTACGTGGCTGCTAGGGGTTTCGAGAAAAGAACCGCTTTCTATCCTGCGAAAACAAGCCACAACACCAATCCCGCAATTGTCTCAATTACACCCCTGTCGGGGCCCTCCGTTGCAAACATCTTCGCATCGCTAATGCAGAGAGACAGACACCCCCCAGCCACTTTATATGGTACAAGCCATATGTCAAGCGTGGAACCAGTCTCGCGTAAACGCGTAAGGTCGGTCGGGGGCCGCTTCATCAAACATTGCCGAACGCTAAATGAGTACACGTGAGAGGGTAAAAATTGGATAATTGATGCCCACATACTAGATGTGTTCTATCCATACAATACATCTACGCATAGCCTTGCTCTGATACCACTGTTGGGGTTCGGGGCAGAAAACACAAATTTTTCATAACCTACGATACCCAATCCCAAGACCTATGCTATGCTGATGCAAGTAACGGACAGAAATAGATCACATACCAGTATGTAGTCCGTTAAGGGGGAAACGTTCCCGCATGAACGTGGTTGGTGTAATCGTACCGGCAACCCCCGATGCCGCGCAGATCCACGATGACTCCTGTAGCCACCCGATCCTTGTGGACCGATGACGGGATTACGTCCCCGTCGGAACATTGCTGATGAAGACCTCGCGATACGGCCACGACGACGAAGTAGCACCACAAGTGTAGTGCCTCGCGGGATTATACACATACAGTATACCCGACGTCCCTCCGGGCTCCGAACCAGTAGAGCAGCGGAAAGAAGATGGATTCGGATCCCGATTCCAGCAGCACGACGGCGTGCGTATAGTGGAGAAATCCCCAACCAAGTGTAGACTCCAAACAAGGGGAGTCCACTCGAGGAAGGAGAAAGGAGGGAGAGAGATGAGAATTTATCTCAAAATATGATGAATAAAAGGGCACCTCTACCCCTCCTTATATAGGCCAAGGAGGGGTGCCACCCCCCCTCCACTTCCGGGGTGGGACTAATCCCAAGGGAGGGGGGTGGCGCACCAAATAAAGGGGGTGGGCCCCTCTATGGCGCCATGGCCCATGGGGAGGACTCCCTCTCCCCCTAATGGTCCCTATGAGGCCCATATGCCTTTTAATTCATTTTTAATTATATTTAAATATTTAATTCAGATAATTAAATAATAAAACATTTAATTAAACATTATTAAATATATTTTGAACCTTTCAAAATACCCGGAACAACTTCCGGCCTTCATCGGAACAATTCCGGTCATCACCGGAACAATTCCGGTGTTCTCTCCAATTTCTCCGGTGATCCCGAATCAATCCTTACTGTGTCGAGTACCCTTAAGTGTAACACCGTACGGTCCGGGAAACAGCAGACATGATCGAGACAATTCTCATTGATCAATGACTAATCAATTGGACCTGGTTACAATCCTTGATAGCCCCTGCGCTTCCATTGAATGAACTTCAATCGCTGTTGGATCCGTTAACCGTGTGCCTGTTCCCTTTGTCCTATGGTACTTTGCTTGTCCGAGGTTTGATCATCGGTATCCAATATACCTAGTTCGTCCTCATTCTCAACAAACAAGTTTACTCGTTCCCGTGATATTACAACTCCGTGACCTAGTCACACGTTTGCAAACTTTATGATGCAATATCACCGAGTGGGCCCAGAGTACCTATCCGTCACACGGATGGACAAATCCCGCTTTGATCTATTTGCATACTCATCAACCATCTATTTCAGAATACCCAAAGTGCACCGTTATGGCCAGCATATTTCAGTCAGGCGGTGGGATACAAATCAAAGTCTCCTCATAGATGACAATTACGTATGATCATTACGGTCAAAGGATCTGGTCACTACGTTATAGTTATCGCAATGTCGAACTATGTGACTTGATCACATTGCAACACTTCTGGTGGGTGTATGTCCATCATATCATTATCCAATGATACAACTCCATTGTCAACAGACGCCATTGTCTCATGATCAGGAAACCTTGATCATCAATCGCCCAATGGACTAGTATACTAGGGTTTACTAGGGACCTGGTTGTTTGTATACCACACCTGTATTAATGTTTCCGCTTAATACAGTTCTAGCACGGTATCAAACGTATTATGAACTAATGGAATATGCTCGATAAAACATATTTTATTTGCCTCTAGGGCACATTCCCAATAGTCTCCCACTTGCACTAGAGTACAAATAATCTAGTTGCATTTTCTCTGGATCATAACTCCTTATTGATCATGCTTGCCCGTGGAAGAGGTTGTATCAACGGTCTGGGTACCCTTCAGAACCGTATGTCCTTTTGCAAATTATAATGTCACCTAATTTGACATTCCTTCATTATCCACTATAATGATGAGGTATATATATTTGCGGTGAAGTGAGACTTCGTTTGCTGTGTCATAGCAATGACATCCGGTGGGTCACGAAAACTTTCCCATAGTCATGGACACTTGAAACTCACTCAATCAGAAGTCGAACTTCTTAAGCCATAATATAACTCCTGCTACTTCTAAAGCAGCCACATCAATGTAGATTCAATCCTTAGTGCATTGTATGCAACTTTGATGTCTAACCATGTTTCTTTCAACTTAGGCATTCATTAGTATGATATCTCAATTTTCTAGGTTAGTGTCAAAACTTGAACCAACATAACATTTATGGTCAAGTCCACGATCCTTTACAAATTTGAGATGTATCCTCAGTTCTCTTCAGACATTGAAGGATAAACTTAACTCTTTGTTCAATGATTTACTCATAAATCATATCACAACATGTTCTTACTACCAAGAACTCGGGTCACATTACGTCGAGTACACAACTCTAGTTTTATATGAAAGAACCTATTACAAAGGCATAGAGGATCCAACACATCCATTTCTTTCATTAACCATTAACCATTGTTCTTGTACTGAGATTAACTCAACACTTCTCTTGGATATACAAGTAAGGACCACTTCTTGACTTGTCCCATTCTGAACTCCTTCAGAATCTTATCCAGGAAAGTATTATGACTCAATGTTATTAAACACATATCTATCTTAATAGATCTTCAATGCTTAATACTTATTCATCTTCATTTATGAAAGATTCAAATAATCATTAACACCAACTGCACCATTCATAATATGTTATCCATATATGAGAATGTTATCATGCTCCCACTCAAATATGTCATGCACATATTAAGTTATAGGATAACACTCATATTGCTCCCACTTAAATATGTCGGCCACATATAAGACAAGGATAACATCCACATGGCTCCCACTTAGATATGTCAGACACATATTAAGTTCAGGATACTAACCACATGGCTCCTACTCAAATATGTCATTTACATATAAGTCTAGGATAATACTCCCATAGCTCCCACTCAAAATATGTCGTCTACATATTAAGTTTTAGGAAACTATTCAGCTCCCACTCAGTTTCATGCAAATGCATGTTTCCTCGATATTTTGGTTAAGTCCAAAATCCTTTGATCATCCATCAAAATGAGAATTCAGTTTACGAGACACTAGTATCCATATGTTTTTCCAAAACCTTCTTGTTGTACCAATTACAACACTTCTTCAAATACAGGATTTGAGGAAGTCACGGTATTGATAACAATCCTGGATCAATCGTAGTGAATATCCCTTTGACTCAAGCATTGCTACACATTGTAGTCAACCCATTGAATTTGTCAGAAACAATCTTTGTGACAAACCAATCTTGACGTCCCTTTGATGTTCACATTTATTCCTCATAACTCTGAAGTTATTGTGAATATCAAGTAACCTCCTTACTTGATAAGATTCAAGCAATCTTAAATGTAACTCAACATAGGATTTCATGACTCATAGTCATATCTCGTACTTAGGTCCACCATCGCTTCTTTGTAGTTCGTAGGAATGTCTTGTTCCATTAACGTGACAAGTGAATCTTGAATATCATTTTGCACCAGGGGCAAATATATATTCTTGAATCCTACCTTTCTCAGTAAAAGCTCCCATCAGAAGATCATGATCATTATCATTAGTTTCTCCTCTTACTATAGAGCTTTGCTTCCAGAACATATTCCGTTGCACTACTCTGACATTTGGAGGCAAGGTCAATTACCTTGGTTGAACTTTCACTTTTATTCCATTACCACATTTATCAAGAACAATTCTTGACAAACACCAATCATAGCAATACAAGTTTTTCTCCTTTTTGGTTCTAGCTGTGGAAGATGTATCCATAGTTGTCTAAGGATACACTTACAAAGATAATTTATCTTACATAAATCAAGCTTCCTAGAAACCACAACACACCATGACATATATAGTGTTGGTTTCCACGAACTCAGATGGTTCCCTATGCTGAAGTGAGTGTTTGCATATTAAATTAATAACTCTAAACAATAATAATGTAACTTGGTAAGAGATAACTTAGACCATACACTTTTCGATAGAATATGATCACAATGTTCAGGCACGTCAATCATATTGAAGTGTCTCAAGACATTGCAATTTGTGGAACAACTTTCACACAAGTCTTTATGCCCAAGACTAACTCAAAACATTTTGTCACTTTTATCAAATCGTAGAGACTTGTCTTTCTTGTTAATTTAATATCCATCTTTACTCTGAAATCCCTTTTGATCATATCAAATATTTCAGACTCATGTTTCATTAGTGAATACAAATATTCATCTAAGTCCACATACGAAGTTCACGAAATAATGAAAATTCACCACATGCTGACATACGATACATCACAATGTATGATACTCAACAATCAGTACACAATCTGTTTTACCAGAATGCGAGGTTTTAGTCATCTCACCTCAAGAGGCATGGTTTGCTTGTGTCAAGAGATCAAGTATCTTAAGACATCATCATACCATTCATGACTTAAACTGTAGTGTCATTATTAAGCCTCGATATTTCTTGGCATTACAATATTTCTTATAAATGATCAAATAACTATCATCAATATAAGAATAACTCATTCATAATCGTAATGTGACCATAAGAGATATCATTCATAAAAGGAGAACAACTGACTTGTTTCTCACTAATATGAATAATTGTCTTCGCGAGATGCAAGACACACTAATAAAGTCCTCATTGAAACGATCATAAAATTTATTCATATATTAATCAATTGATAGATGTAGAGGGAGAGTGTTGTCGACCATCAACTATCTTGATTGCCGTCAGCACACATTGTCACCTCATCCCTTCCAAGACACTCTCAAGCAGTAAGTTCAAGCATCGAATACTTAATCAACCGCAATTAGTGTTTCGTGGGAAAGACATTTATAACTTGTATATCAAATATACCTTCTCTGTCAATGACCATTCCTGCATTGGTTCTACTCTTAAAGTTCTTGACTTTAACCATGACCTCATGATAGGTGAACGATTCTCCTTCATGACATAGTCCAGACATGGTCTTTGTAACTGGGAGGAAGCGGATGCAACTCCCCAGTTATCGCAAAGTAACCAGTCATTCAGTAGTCCAAGTTATACACAAGGTGTTCCATGTATCTTATACATTTTCCAAGTGACTTTCTCAGCAGGTTGTTCCTTCCACCATAGTTGAAAGAAACCCCATCCATATACTCATATTCCATTACTCTGATTTGTGACCAAGTGCTTTCAAGTTCACCTAGCACGTCATACGTGTTGGTTAACATGCATTCACAATTCAGATTCCATAGAATGAATTATGGTGTATTGGACAGTCATTCATAAGTGACGGTGAGTGCGATACTCATCATCATCTTTCTTGATTACGGAGTTGTCAGGTGTATCTCCTAGCAGTTCTTCGTATTATGTTTAGCAAGTCATTACTAACGAGTATGTCTCTAATGGTGTTGGTACACATCAATGAAGTAAGACCCATTTACCTTAAGTTCTATCATACTAAAAGAGCCATAGTTCTAAACATTGGTATGACGTTATCTACAATGATATTTGCTAAGACATGAAGATTAAGTTCATAATATGGAGTTCATGTTTCAAAAACAAGTCTGGAACTCCCACCCAGACAAACATCCCTCATAGTTTATTCTAAGTGATTACACGATCCTTGAAGAACATACCTCCCCCGTGTGACACGACCATCAGTATGTTGTTCAAGGTAGGCCATCATGCCAATCACATCATCCATGTGAATCATGCTCGACCTTTCGGTCTCTTGTGTCCCGAGTCCATGTCTGCACATGCCAGGCTCGCCACAATAACCTTAGTGAGTATATGCCGCGTATGCAAGGCCATGTTTCTAGACATGCTAGGCTTGCTCCACCCATCTCTTGTGAACGTAAAAATGTTTGACACCCGTGTGACACGTGATGCCTCCATAATGAAGAACTTTCCAGATGGTGCTTCACTAAGGAAGGACACTTTGTTGGATTAGTGAGGGATCATCCTGTGCCGCGCAGATCCACGATGACTCCTGTAGCCACCCGATCCTTGTGGAACGATGACGGGATTACGTCCCCGTCGGAACGTTGCTGATGAAGACCTCGCGATACGGCCACGACGACGAAGTAGCACCACAAGTGTAGTGCCTCGCGGGATTATACACATACAGTATACCCGACGTCCCTTCGGGCTCCGAACCAGTAGAGCAGCGGAAAGAAGATGGATTCGGATCCCGATTCCAGCAGCACGACGGCGTGCGTATAGTGGAGAAATCCCGAACCAAGTGTAGACTCCAAACAAGGGGAGTCCACTCGAGGAAGGAGAAAGGAGGGAGAGAGAGATGACAATTTATCTCAAAATATGATGAATAAAAGGGCACCTCTACCCCTCCTTATATAGGCCAAGGAGGGGTGCCACCCCCCCCTCCACTTCCGGGGTGGGACTAATCCCAAGGGAGGGGGGTGGCGCACCAAATAAAGGGGGTGGGCCCCTCTATGGCGCCATGGCCCATGGGGGAGGACTCCCTCTCCCCCTAATGGGCCCTATGAGGCCCATATGCCTTTTAATTCATTTTTAATTATATTTAAATATTTAATTCAGATAATTAAATAATAAAACATTTAATTAAACATTATTAAATATATTTTGAACCTTTCAAAATACCCGGAACAACTTCCGGCCTTCATCGGAACAATTCCGGTCATCACCGGAACAATTCCGGTGTTCTCTCCAATTTCTCCGGTGATCCCGAATCAATCCTTACTGCGTCGAGTACCCTTAAGTGTAACACCGTACGGTCCGGGAAACAGAAGACATGATCGAGACAATTCTCATTGATCAATGACTAATCAATTGGACCTGGTTACAATCCTTGATAGCCCCTGCGCTTCCATCGAATGAACTTCAATCGCTGTTGGATCCGTTAACCGTGTGCCTGTTCCCTTTGTCCTATGGTACTTTGCTTGTCCGAGGTTTGATCATCGGTATCCAATATACCTAGTTCGTCCTCGTTCTCAACAAACAAGTTTACTCGTTCCCGTGAAATTACAACTCCGTGACCTAGTCACACGTTTGCAAACTTTATGATGCAATATCACCGAGTGGGCCCAGAGTACCTATCCGTCACACGGATGGACAAATCCCGCTTTGATCTATTTGCATACTCATCAACCATCTATTTCGGAATACCCAAAGTGCACCGTTATGGCCAGCATATTTCAGTCAGGCGGTGGGATACAAATCAAAGTCTCCTCATAGATGACAATTACGTATGATCATTACGGTCAAAGGATCTGGTCACTACATTATAGTTATTGCAATGTTGAACTATGTGACTTGATCACATCGCAACACTTCTGGTGGGTGTATGTCCATCATATCATTATCCAATGATACGACTCCATTGTCAACAGACGCCATTGTCTCATGATCAGGAAACCTTGATCATCAATCGCCCAATGGACTAGTATACTAGGGTTTACTAGGGACCTGGTTGTTTGTATACCACACCTGTATTAATGTTTCCTCTTAATACAGTTCTAGCACGGTATCAAACGTATTATGAACTAATGGAATATGCTCGATAAAACATATTTTATTTGCCTCTAGGGCACATTCCCAACAATATCGCCTATCTTTTCCGTACTTTTCTTGAACTAGGCATTGTTACTGCTGCTGCTACGTTGCTTACCTATCAATTGCATAGCCTGTAATTGTCACCCTTGATGTACCTTCCTTTGTCCTATGCTGCCTTATAAATATATATATTCTATTCAGCAGTGAACCCTGCGCATTGTTAGCTAGGTTTAGAATAGCGGGCCGTGATCACTCTGGTGAGTGAACGCGGATTACAAATTATTATAACTGCAACAGGTACGGATCAATGCAGACGCCCTAGGGAACCTACAACGGCGAGACTCTGCCGAGTCGCTTCGATTTTGACTTACGAGTGGAAGGACTCGTATTTCACTCTCGTCGGCTCAGTAGCGTAGGATCACTGGGATGATACAAGGGTATTCCTCTTTAGTTCATTCCGCCGATGTCTCGGCACCACCGGGGTGATATGAGAATATTCCTCTTTAGTTCATTCCGCCGATGTCTCTGTCGAACCTCTTTAAGTATACCATCGAGGGTGATACCTCCTGGTTTCACTTAATGGTAGGCACTCGAATCAACTGGTGTCCTTAAAGTAAGGAGTCGGGTGACCCA
Organism: Bromus sterilis; assembly: GCA_950022295.1. Classification (NCBI taxonomy): domain Eukaryota; kingdom Viridiplantae; phylum Streptophyta; class Magnoliopsida; order Poales; family Poaceae; genus Bromus; species Bromus sterilis. Next base: position 178,348,644 of record OX465601.1, on the reverse strand, counting down.
ACGGTGCCCGCGCAGGGTATCTTAGCAGAACGATAGGTCAGGTGTATTCCACCGGTGTGCGGCGGGCCTGGTACTGTTCGTGGCCGAGAGGTATCCTGCTGTACGAAAGTCGAGCTCTTCAAAGAACAAACGCGAGACAAGGTAAGGAGACGGTTCACCTTGTTGGTAACCGCATGAGTTGGTGGGACGTCAGGGCAGGCACCAATGTTACTGGTGGTCTTGGCTGCTGTCGTTGTCCATGACTCAGCGCAGATAAGGGGCAACGATAACGGTTGTCCCGACAGATAATAATAAAATGCTAAATGGTTCGGTGGATGACTTGAGAGGCCCGTTGGTCTGTACGCACTACCTTCATGTGGGATAAGGAGTTTTGGGCTCCCCTGTGTCGTAGTTTGTCCGACAGCTCTTCAGACGTCAGCAGTATCGCGGTCTGATTGCCGGGAAGTGGTGTGTCTTCTTCGCTCGAGCGGTGCACCGTGCAGGAGCGTGCAAGGGTGAGGGACCTAGACCCCTTGGCGCATAGGATTTAGTCCGGCGGATAGCCTCTCTTTTGAGCCTAGGATGGGCTGCGTCGTGTCGGATAGCTTTGGTGGAGCGTTCCCTAACAAGGTGCCCGCCACCCTGGAGATCTGAGCGTGCAGGCTGAACAGTAGAGCAACCCTGCAGGGAGTTTAATCTATTCGGATAGCCGTGTCCACAGTAACAGGACGCTTTATGCTGAAGCTGGATCTTACCACTACAAACTACTACTATTAAACTGTATGGTTCCGGGTATTCTTCCTCGCAGGGAGTCGAGGAAGGGAACTCGGAGGCATTATTATTGTTAATTATTACAATGCTGCAGCAACTTCTGCTGCATTGTTACTTTATGCATTATATGAACTGTTGGCTATTCTCTTCTCATGCTGCAAGACTCGTCGGAAGATGCTAGTCTTCAATAGGCCTAGCTTCTTACCCTTATTCTGATTTCTACCTTGCAGTCCACTATGTACAACCTCCCCTTTCCATTTGATACAAATGCATAAATGCTTAGTAGAGGACGTAAGACTCGCGGGTATGCTAGATACTCACCTTTGCTTTATTCCCCCTTTTTGTTTTGCCTGATCGGCCGCTGCAGTCGACGTTGGATCCTTGGAGTCTAGGAACAGGAAATCCCCGTTGCCGACTACCGCAACGTGAAGATCCCCGATGCCTTCTACGATGTCGAGTTCCCCGTTGACCAGGAGTAGTTCGGAGGTTCCCAGGCAGGAGGCCTTGCCTTTTCGATCGAGTGTTGATTTTGTGCTAGCCTTCTTAAGGCAACCTTGTATTCTTGTGTCTGTACTCAGATACTATTGCTTCCGCTAACTTGTGCTCTCGAGTTGTTATATTCGAGCCCTAGTGGCCCCTGGCTTGTATTAAACAACTTGTATTATTTTATTTGTAGAGTTGTGTTGTGATATCTTACCGTGAGTCCCTGATCTCGATCGTGTACCTTGCTTGTATGATTACTGTACACGGTCCGATTTTTGGGGTGTCACACTAATAATCAAGCACAGGTCTCCAAGTAGTCCATTACCGCGGACACGGCTATTCGAATAGTTTGTTAACCCTGCAGGGGTGTACTTCTTCACACGCGTGTCATCACTTACCGCCCAGGAATCGTCATCCTTCAAGCGGATGTCGGACGAGGATAATCACCAAGGCACTTACCTCACCTTACCTTCTCTAATCCAGGAGTCGACTATCTGAGTTGGTTACCGCTCGAGAGTCCGGTTGGTTCACGATACGGACCCAGACAATGCAGGCGACCGAGACGCCACCCTAGAAGATGGTTTTACTGCCTCATAGGTCCACCCACATATCTAAATGATGCAACCTCTCATTCATTCTTTTTCTATGCATATGCCAAATGGAAAGCCCGAACTAGTGTGACCCTTGGACTTGATCGGGGGTGAGTTAATAGGCCAAACGGGGTCCCCATAAAACCCTACATGTGGTAGTAATCTTTGTCTTGGATCACAACACAAGAAATCGGGGCCTAGGGCAGTGTTCAACGAGACAACCCACTGTGTACTCCTACACTGCCTCTCATCGTTCACCTTTGTTTAGGGTAGATTCACCAACACGTTAACACCAGCATTCCCATGATCATTCCATCCCGACTGACAACAAAGTAACCTCTTTGTAACACTAAGCAGCAATAAGCAGTAACAGTTGCAGGGGCCACATGATCAACATTCAACTCCTACATATGCTAGGATTGTGGTTTGCTTAATACAATGACAAAATGATAGGTCATGCATCGGAATGGGTTCATCTATGCGGTAGAACGTATCATGGTGATCTCCTAAACATGCATAAGCGAGACTGAGAGGGAAATGGGTTTTTATAGACATGATCAATGGGGTTTGCTTGCCTTGCTGACGAGGGTCGTATACGGTATCTTCAACGAAGGGGGTGATCTCGGGTTCCGGCTCCACCTCTATTCGAGCAAACAACACAAACATTGCAATCAATATAATGTACAATGCACAATCACATGATCAAGTTGTAGAACATGATGTATATGGTGCTGATGTGTTGGGCATTCCACTTAAATGAAGTGTATTGCATTTGAGTTGCAAATTCAAACTCCAAATTCAAATTCAAATTAAGCCATATGCACATTTTCTACTATTTCCCCATTTTAAATAGTCAAACATAGAAACAATTTGCATATTCTTAATCCTTGCATTTTTCTGATAATTTTTCATATATTATTTGTCCAATTTGGAGTTAGTATGAATTTTCTATGAATTTCTAAAGTTTATAGTATTTTTTGCAATTTATGATTTCTTTTAAATTAGAAAAAGCTTTATGGCGCTAGCATGACATCATGCTGACACAGGTGGGCCTCTGACCACTGGGACCCACTGGTCAGTGGCACAGAGGTTAACCCCTCTGTTTAATTAAACGGAGAGGGGGTTAAGGGGGCTGGGCCCACCTGTCTGTCTCTGTTAGGGGGGGATTAGCTAGTGGGTTTAGGGTTAATGGCGGGGCTCGCCGGCGGCGACCAAAAACCCCGGCGGAGGCTCGCCGACTTGGGTTTTAGGGCACGGGGTGGCACGGGGCTAGCTCCAAACTGACGCACACGGTCTTTCACGTCTGGTGCGCTAAGAAGGGGTCGTCGGGGAGCACTGGAGCGACGACGGCGTCGTCCTTCGCGGCGGCCGTGGCTCAGCTCCGACGAGATCGACGTCTAGGGCACGGGAGGGGTCGGAAGAAGAGGGGAAACGCGTGCGAGGTGAACCTTAGTGTGCTGGAGAGGTCGAGGACACCGGAAGAAGCGAGACGACGGCGTAATTCCGGCAATGGCGCACGGCGGCCGTGGGGTAGAATTCGACGCGGGAGGCTCTTACAGAGGCTTCTGGCCTCGATTTGTTGCGCAGCTTGACGAAGGCGTCTGCTGCGGACCTTCTGGACAGCACAGTTCGCTGGGATATGCTCGATGGCTACGAGCTGCACGGTGGCGTGCTCCGGCTGGGCTTCGGGCGGCGCTGGATTCGCGGGGGAGAGAGACAAAGAGGAAGCCAGAGGAGGAGGAAAGACCGCGGGGCATCGTGGCGTGATCCGTGGCGAAGAATAGAGGCAGGGAAGGGACAGAGGCGACGTGGCCCTCGCCGGTGTCGGCATGGCAGCCACCGAGCTTCTTGTCGACGTGGCAGGGAAGACGACTTGAACGCTAGTGGGCTTGGGCCGGGGTGTTTCAAGTTGGGCCCGAGGCCTGTAGAGTTGGTCTAGGATTCCTTTTCTAATTTCTCTCGGAATAGTTTTCTGTTTTTTATTTTCTGCCTTTGGTTTTGCTCCAAATAAATAGCAAAGCATTTTGTAAAATCTTCAAAACTTTTATGTGGGCTTAGAATATATATATATAGCCGCTCACAAGTTTTGGATATTTTTGAAATTCAAATAATTTGATTTTCAAATCAAATAGGGGTATTATTTAATGTCCAAGCCCTGTTTGGAATTTTTGAGAAATCTTGGTGCATGCAGTGGGATCCACTTCACTTTATATGTGATCATGCATATTTATAAGACTTCTCAAAAATAACAGAGGAATGTTTGGAAGAAATTTTTGTCTGGCCATTTAATTAAATTCTCTAGGGCTTTTCTTTTCCCCATTTTTGAATTTCTTTTGAAATTTTCACATGATGCAAAAAGGCACTTACCCAAGTTGGGGTTCTGACACCCCTAAAGTGAGGAAAAGGTCCCAAAGAGGACAAATTAAAAGATCCCAATGAGGAAAAATGAGAGATAAATACAAAGATCCATTGAGGCCACAAAAAATAGAAAAAAGAGAAAAACGAGAAAAAGAAATAAAAAGAGAGAAGGGGGCACACTACTATTCCTTTTGAGAGATCCACACTCGTACTCCCTCTTATATCCTGTGATTTATACGTCCAAAACGTATCTATAATTTCTGCTTGCTCCATGCCTCTTTTGTGTGATATTGCTATGATATTGATGAACTTCCATACACTTTTGATCATATTTGGACTAACCTATTAACTCAGTGCACCCCAGTGCCAGTTCCTATTTTCTACTGTTTTTCAATTTCAGGTTTCCCCCATATAAAAAGTGCTCCAAAAATTCGGGACAAATTCCAATAAAAAATCAGCGTAGAAGAAGCTTCGGGAATCACCGAGGGGGGGGGGGGGTAAAGGGCACCTACCAGGGCCCCATACGCACTCCCGGCACGCCCTAGGGTGGGGCCGCGCCAAGGGGCCACTTGGACCCCTGGTGACCCCCCTGCCTGCCCCCCTTCGCCTATTTATTCCTCGTGACGAGAAACCCCCGTGACGGGAACCCTTTTTCGCGATCTCTCCTCTGTTCCACCGCCGCCGCGCTTCGAAGATCGGGAGCACCAGAAGACCTCTTCCCGACACCCTGCCCGAGGGAGGAATCACCTCCGGGAGCTTCTCCACCACCATGGATGCTTCCCGGATGAAACGTGAGTAGTCTACCTTGGACCATTGGTCTATGATCAGTAGCTATGTGATGTTCTCCTCCCCTCTTTGTTCTTCATGGATTAGACCTCGTGAGCTGCCCTACATGATTGAGGCACATATGTAATATTTCTGTTGTTGCTATGCTGAGTTTGCTGGGATCCGATGGATTATGAGATTATGTTCAGATTGTGTTTGAGTAATATATTTGATTCTCCTCTTTTATATTTATGTTCTTGAGTAATTCTTGCATGTTCTCCGTTGCTATTTATTGCTTTGGCCAAGTAGTAGGTAGTGACTCCAAGAGGGAGTGTTTATGCATGATTCTGGGTTCATGCCCCCCGATGACTAGCTTGAGTGACAGAAACATGAGTGTAGGGGATGTGCTGTTGCCACAAGCGGGAAAACAACGGTTCTTGTACTTGCGGGTGCAAGGATTGTTTACTTTACGCAAATTTCTTTAATGCGGTTGTCCGTTGCTTTGAGTCGGGTTGGTATCCAGAGTCGGTTTTTTCAAGATCGTAGGATCCTCCGGAGCTACCTTCTCTTTATAGACCGTCAAGTCCTCCTTGGCGCAGGCCGACTCAACATATTTAACATGCTGTTCCTCGCATTCAGTGGCCCATGATTGGCTTCCTTCCACCGTGATTGGTCCATTCGGAACTGACATCTTGAGCTTCAAATAGACATAGCAGGGACGAGCAATGAAGCGGGCGTAAGCCGGCCTACCCAGGATGGCATGATATGGGATTTCGAGTTTAACGACCTCGAAGGGTATGATTTCAGAAAGATAGTTCTTAGAATTCCCAAAGGCCGTTTCGAGGTATATCTTGCCTATTGGTCGGGCCGACTTGCTGGGAACGATTCCATGAAAAATTGTGTTGGAGGGTTGTAGCCGCTTGTGGGTTAGACCCATCCTGCGGAAAGGCTCATAGTTGAGGATGTTAATGCTACTCCCTCCATCCATGACTACCTTATGCAAAGTATATCCTCCAACTTGCAGTGCTACTACCAAGGCTAAGGCCCCCGTGTTATTCACCATTGGGGGGTGATCCTCCCTTGTCCAGGTTATTGGCTACTCAAATCAGTTGAGTCTGCCGACTCCTTCGCTACAGACAAATCTGCACGTTGTTGGAGTTTTCTATCCCTTCGGCAACTGCTGGTGGTGAAAATGTGATATGCTTCATGGTCATCCAGTTGCTTCGGGTTTGCTTGAAATCTAGCAAGTCCTGACTGCATCTGTATTCCGACTCCGACTCCTTGATATTGAGATCCTGAGCCGGCCCCCGTATTGCCTGATTGCAGATTTTTACTGTTATAGCTGGCTCCCTGGTGGCCATATATTTGTTGGTTGCTTTTATTGTAACCGTCTACTAAACCTGGGCCAGGAGGTCCTTCATGTCCTCCACCATTGCCTCCTCGCCATTGGAACTCCTGCATGATGTTGCAGTTCTCCCAGGAATGATTACCAAGGCGGCCGAGTCTGCTATGTCTTGGGCATGGTCCCTTGATGGAAGATTCGTAACTGTTCGGGTGAAAGCTCTCCCCCGTCTTGCGGTAGTTGCCTCCTTGCCTTTGTCTTTGGGAACCGCCATTGGTGTTGGCTACCAAGTCAGATGCATTATAGTCGAGACAACATTTGTTCTGACTTCCGCCATTCGGATGACCTTTGCCACTACCTTTATTTCCTTGGCCGGTCTTATATCCTCATCGCATTCGCTGTCTTTGGTCTTGTCAGACTCGGCATATTTGGTTACCGCGTCCATGAGCTCCAACATATCTCTGACCGTTCTCTTGATACGGCCGAGTTTGTGGATCAAAGGTTCAAATTTCCCAGTTCTTCTCCCGGACCGAAACGGTTTTTTGGGCTGTGATGCTGTCCGAGGAGTGAATTATTTCAGCTTCTCGTCGGGCCCAATGGTGGGGTGAATCTCCTTACTTCTGAACACAATGTTCCAGATCGACGATCGTGGTAGCACGCTGGCATGTACCTTGGAAATTCTTGATGAACTTCTCCTTCACCTCTGACCAGGAGCTGATGGAATTTCCAGGGAGGTTTTTGAGCCAGGTACCAGCCGGTCCTTCCAACATCATCGTGAGGTATCAAGCGCAGAATCCTTCACTAGCCTAGAGCATATCCATCGCTAGGTCATAGCTTTCGATCCATGCTGCGGGATCCATGTCTGTTGTATAGTTTGGGATTTTCCGAGGTCCTTTGAAATATGAAGGTACACAGGCATTCCTCAAATCCGAGACCAAGCAAAGATTTCCAACTGAACGGCTAACAAAACCTGACCCTACCTTCTGAAGTGGGGGCTGTATTGCCGGCTCAGGGACTCTGGATGCCGGCTGTGTAGTGAGTCGGATCGCCTGCTGTGGCTCGGGGTCCGGCTGCCCTCTTTGTTGACAGTGACTGCTGGAGGCGGTGGGGGCCGGGGATTCTGCTTGTCAGCTTTCGCTTGGGCGAGGGGTCTCATGTAAATGTGAGAATCCGTGTGAATATTGGGCTTGTTGAGCAACTGATGTTTTGAGCAACTCTCGTCGGGCCAGCGGAATCAAGGAAGATGTTCCAACTTGAGGCGGGCATGATTGTCATCATCAAGCTCAAGTGGATTATGCGCAAGACAAAGGTTTGGCTAGATAGGTGTCTAGTTTACCGGTCTCTTGGTAGTAGTTAGGAGACCGTGTTATAGGCTAGGCCAAGTCGTTCGTGGAGAGCTCAAACCTTTTGCATCCTTGGCGTCATCTTTATTGGTTCTTGTTTGGCTTTTCTCCGTGTGAGTTTTGGAGCTTGTGGTCTTCTTCATGACAAGCTCGTGTTCATCAAAAACGGATTTCATATGCGTCTTCTCGTATGTTTTTCGATGTGGGAGATTTGTCGGGTCGTCTCAGTTAGAGGTTTCACACCTCTATTTGTTTGACATTTCTCCCTTGCCACTTCTAAATATTTCCAGTCGTGATTAGGCAGCTCTGTTCGTTAGCTTTCCATCAAGCTTGAGTTTGACTTTATCAGAGTCGGAGTTCATTTGCAGAAGTTGTGGCAGTTTAGGGTTTTCCTGTTTCATTTGGAGTTCATTTGTTGTGTGGCCTGGGCTCCCTGGTTCTGCCAGGGCGGTAGTACCGCTCTTGGAGCGGTAGTACCGCGCCACGGTAGTACCGTGGGCGAGTACCGCACTCACTACCGTAAGTCCACTGGACTCTGCGGTAGTGGGGACGGCACTGGGCTTCGGTAGTACCGTGGGGCGGTAGTACCGCTCCCGGTGCGGTAGTACCGCACCACGGTAGTACCGCTCTCCGAGCGGTAGTACCGTGGTTGGTGGGATGCTAACGGGTTCCAACGGCTGGATTCGTGGGGGACTATAAAAGGGGGTCTTCTTCTTCCTTTGTCCCCACCGGTTTTGTGCAAGTTCTTCCCCCCATTGTTGACCTCTTTGAGCTTGCTTACTCTCTTCCCCTCCTATGATCCTTGCTCCTTTTTCAGGGAAAAGAGAGAGGAGATCTAGATCCATATTCTCCACCAAGCCATCTCTCCTCTAAGTGAGGGGAACCTAGTGGATCTAGATCTTGGAGTTCTTGGTGTTCTCCTTGTTCTTCCTCTCATATTCCTCCATAGCTTTTGTTTCTTTGGTGGGATTTGAGAGTTGGGGACTTGAGAACTTTGTGTGCTCTTGACATTGCATTTGGTGCATCGGTTTGAGTTCTCTCTGAGGATTCGTTGTAGTAAGTGAAGTTGAGAAGATAGCTACTCTTGAGTGCATTGGCACTCTAGAGCTTGTACCTCGTGGGTGCGTTGGCACCTAGAGGCTTGTAGTTGCAGAGCTCAATCATTTTGGTGGAAAGCTTCGAGACGCTACGGGAGCCTCCAATTCAGTTTTGGAGATAGCCCCGAGCATTTGTACGGGTTCGGTGACCGCCCCCAAGTGTCGCCATTTGTACGGGTTCGGTGACCGCCCTCAAGTGTCCTAATAGTGGAATCACGACATCTTGCATTGGTAAGAGCGTGAGGAGAAATAGGGTGGCCCTCGTTGGCTTCGTGTGAGCATTGTGCTCCTCACCCTCTCCAAACGGAGACGTACTTCTCGCAAGAGAAGGAACTTCGGTAACAAATCCTTGTCTCCATCGGCTCCACTTGCGGTTATCTCTACCCTTACTTTGAACAAGCTTATTACATTGTTTATCTTGTGCTTGCTCACATTATTGTGCATTGCTTGTCCCATAGGTTGTTCTTCTAGTCAACCTATTTACTTGTGCACCTACTTTGTGATAGCCATAGTGCTCTTGTCATATATCTTGCTATCACATAGTTGTTTATCTTGCTTAGTGTAAGTTGTTGGTGCACATAGTTGAGCCTAGCTTATTTAGGTTTCCTGCTTGGAAAATTAAACGTTAAGTTTTATTCCGCATTTGTTCAAGCCGAAACCGTAATTATTTTAAACGCCTATTCACCCCCCTCTGGGCGACATCCACGTCCTTTCAACGTGGCTGCTAGTGCTTTCAAGATAGAACCGTTTCTATGCCTACAAACATACAACCACAACAACTCAACAATTGTCTCTATTACACCCCTGTCGGGGCCCTCCGTTGCAAATGTCTTCGCAAAGCTAATTTTAGAGAGACAGACACCCCAAAGTCACTTATATGGTACACGCCATATGTCAAGCGTGGATCCAGTCTCGCGTAAACGCGTAAGGTCGGTCGGGGCCGCTTCATGAGGACATTGCCGCAATGCTAAACGAGTACACGTGGGAGGGTAACAATTGGAGAATTGATGCCACATACTAGATGTGTTCTATCCTTACAATACATCTACGCATAGCCTTGCTCATGATACCACTATTGGGGTTCGGGGCAGAAAACAAAATTTTTCATAACCTACAATACCCAATCCCAAGACATTTGCTATGCTGATGCAAGTAACGGATGGAATAAGTCACATACAAGTATGTACTCCGTTAAGTGATGGTACGAATTAACGCCCCCTCGTTGGTTACCCAAAGTGGAAGGTTGATATGTAGACAGCAGCAAATTTCCCTCGGTGAAGATACCAAGGTTTGTCTCCAGTAGGACTCCGACAACGACAAGAAGGTGACAACGGCGCCAGAGATTTGCTGTTGTCGTGGCCCTGCACACACAACAGATAACTTTGCTCCCAACGAGTACAAAGGGGTTGTCAATCCCTTCGGTCTTGTTGTTTACAAAGGATAAAACGCACGGGATAATAATGATAGTGATAGCTACGGAAAAGTAAATACTGAAAGTAAATTGATAGTGTAAACAGTGTAGGAAATATGGACTGGGATCCTATGATGTTCACTAGTGATGTCTCTTTCCCAAAAGACGATAAAATAGCTATGCGAGGTATTCAAATCACAGCTGTGCAATTGACATGATTATGTGCGCAAACCAATGCTAATTATGCTATAAAGAAAGGAAGAGGCTCAAAAGCATGGGAGGTACGCCAAGACAAGTAGACCGAAATCCATCTGCATCTACCTACTAATCATCCACCTTGAGATATCTATCCAGAACATCTCGCTGGTATTAAGTTGCGAATCCCACCCAAAGTGTAAACTCAAAGCAACGGACAACTGCATTAAAGAACTTTGCTTAAAGTAAACAATCCTTGCTCCCGCAAGTACAAGCACCTTGTTTTTCCCCCTTGTGGCAACAACACATACCCTACACTCATGTTTCTGTCACTCAAGCTAGTCATCGGGGGGCATGAACCCACAATCATGCATAACGCTCCCTCTTGGAGTCACTACCTACTACTTGGCCAAAGCAATAAACAGCAATGGAGAACATGCAAGAATTACTCAAGAACATAAATATAAAAGAGGAGAATCAAATATATTACTCAAACACAATCTGAACATAATCACATAATCCAATCGGATCCCAACAAACTCAACATAGCAACAACACAAATATTACATATGTGCCTCGATCATGTAGGGCACCTCACGAGGTCTAATCCATGAAGAACAAAGAGGGGAGGAGAACATCACATAGCTACTGATCATAGACCCATGGTCCAAGGTGGACTACTCACGATTCATCCGGGAAGCATCCATGGTGGTGGAGAAGCTCCCGGAGGTGATTCCTCCCTCCGGCAGGGTGCCGGGAAGAGGTCTTCTGGTGCTCCCGATCTTGGAAGCGCGGTGGCAGCAGAACAGAGGAGAGATCGCGAAAAAGGGTTCCCGTCACGGGGGTTTCACGTCACGAGGATTAAATAGGCGAAGGGTGGCAGCCAGGGGGGCCACCAGGGGTCCAGGCGGCCCCCTGGCGCAACCCCACCCTGGGGCGCGCCGGGAGGGCGCCTGGGGCCCTGGTGGGTCCCCTCTGCCCCCCTCGGTGATTCCGGAAGCTTCCTGTACGCTGATTTTTTATTGGATTTTCCCGAATTTTTGGAGCACTTTTAATATGGGGGAAACCTGAAATAGAAAAACAGCAAAAAACAGGAACTGACACAGGGGTGCACTGAGTTAATAGGTTAGTCCAAATATGATCAAAAGTGTATGGAAGTTCATAAATATCATAGCAATATCACACAAAAGAGGCATGGAGCAAGAAAAAATTATAGATATGTTTTGGACGTATCAACATCCCCAAGCTTAATTCCTGCTCGTCCTGGAGTAGGTAAATGATAAAAGCATAATTTCTGTGGTGACATGCTAAAAACCATATATGAACTTGTAAGTAAAGCAATCAAGGCATGTAATTCAATTCAAGTCATAACAGGCAAGAGTCTATATTTAGTATTGAAACAAGCAACATAAGAACATAAATGTGCATGAGCTCTCGCTGTCCGTGACTCGAATGTCTCCAAATGGTGTTTGCATGCAAGAAAGGGGATAGGGATATACGAGAAAAAGTATTTTTGTGTTGAGAACTTAATCTACTAAAGTTTCACACTTGGTCTTCTTTGGAATCTTCTTGACTCATCCCCAGACCACTAGCCAGGTACAAGTCAAAATGATCCACTCCTTTTTGATATTTTGAGCGCTCATGCAATGGATGAGCGTAAGCAAGAAAGTTGACACTTAGGATGGCAAAGAGAGAATATGGTGGAGGAGGAAGACAAAAAGGTGTGAAAGTATCACATCAATGAGGACAATAATAGGCGATAGAAATCCAAATGATAGATATGATGTGAGGAGTAGGGATTGCCATGCAACAGATGCACATATGAGCTAAGGTAAGCTCTCCAATGGAACTAGTGGGGGTGCATCCAACTTGCTTGCTCAAGAAGATCTAGAGCTCATTTGAGGAGGCTCATCATTGGAATATACAAGCCATATTCTATAGTGTGAAGGTCCCCACATAGCTATATGCATGAATGATAATCTCTATGGAGTACAAGATATAAGAGGGAGTACGAGTGTGGATCTCTCAAAAGGAATAGTAGTGTGCCCCCTTCTCTCTTTTTATTTTATTTTTATCTTTTACCTATTTTTATGTATTTTTTGGTGGCCTCAATGGCTCTTTCTATTCCTCTCATTTGTCCTCTTTGGGATCTTTTAATTTGTCCTCTTTGTGATCTTTCAATTTGTCCACTTTGGGATCTTTTCCTCACTTTAGGGGCAACACTCTATATATTACAAGGAGTATAGAAGATCTTTCACACTTTATAAAAGTACTCAAATCATAAAGAAGATGTTACTATCATGATGTATGCAAATGTATGCCTCTGCCAGTGTAGCAGGATATACAATGATACTAGCGCGTCATGTAGCAATGATTAGGGCAAAGCACAACTAGCATGCGGCTCATCGGTCAAGAAAGTAGCATGTATGACATGAAGATCAAGTCATGAGAAGATGGATGTTGCATGGCAATATATCTCGGAAAGGCTATGGAAATGCCTTGATAGGTAGGTATGGTGGCCGTTTTGAGGAAGGATATAAGGAGGTTTATGATGACAGAGAATATCGTGCCAAGGGTTTGGATGTACCGGCGAAGGTGGACGCCAACTCTCGGAGTGAGAAGGAGGCAATGCACGGTACAGGAGAGGCTAGAAAAATATGGGTAGGTAGAAGTGTCAACTTTCGGATACTCACATTACTCATGCACTTATTATCGGTAACTCTCAATCTAATAAGGAGGTTTCACAAAGAGACAAGTAACCCGGGGAGGAGTGTATGGGGGTTTGGTTATCCTTGCGCATCCTCGACTCATGGTACGTGAGTGTACTCTAATATTCGACCCCTCAGAAGAGTAGTGATCCATCTAGTAGCGAAAGTTCTCAACTAAATTTGTAAGTTTTGAAAATAAACAAGGATTGCCCAAAATACGACATCTATCACTAATAGGCTAAAGCTCTTGACACCAAAAGTCCAAACATTACTCAAAACAATACCTCAAAACTATTGCAAGTTACTACTGCAAAAGAATATCAACCTCAATTACCTACTTCAAGTCAAGACACAAAACTCAGTGCAACAGGCAAACTCTCTAAACAAGATAAACATGAAAACTCAAGAGAGTTCCAGAAACAAAATAAACAAAATCTCTTTGAAAAGATAAGCATGAAAACTAAGAGAAAAACATGATAGTAGCTATGAAAAAGATAAAGAACACACACAACAAAGATGAGCATGAAAAGTCCTATGTTGTGTTCTAGATTTTGAAAGTGGAGCGTGTTTCTCTCCCACACAAAGAAAGCTGGGTGCTAACTTTTATGAACAGCAAGCAAAGCTAAATAAAACTAAAAATAAAACCTAAGAGCGAGACGCTCCAAGCATAACACATAACGCATGAAGTGATAAAAATATAGTGAAACGAGAGAGGAACTGATAATTGTTGATGGAGAAGGGGATGCATGGGGGCATCCCCAAGCTTAGACGCTTGAGTATCCTTGAATATTTATTGGGGATGCATGGGGGCATCCCCAAGCTTGAGCGCTTGACACTCCTGAATCTTCTTTCATCATCTTCCCTCGCACGCTTGAAATCTCCCTTCATACATAACTCATCATAATCTGATTAGCGACATTAGTACCCATAATAAAATAATTTTTCCTCTACTGGAAATAAGGATACTCTTGAAGAGCTACTGTTTCTCAAGATTGCCAAAAAGTTTTTGCAAAGAAAAAGCAAGCTCAAGGTTTGCAAAATGAAGAAAAGGCAAAACAGGACAGAATCTGTGAAAAACAGACGAGCAGGTAGTAAATAATTTTTTTAGGGGTACTTATGCAACTCAAATAAAAAAACTCAGAACATACAAAAGTTCCGTGATTGTAGAGAGCACGCTGTGTAAAAAATTCAGCTCACAAAGATGAACTGGAAATATTCTGTGTTTTTCCCGTCACGAGGACATAATCTGTTTTCTGGACAACATGTCACAACTTTCACTTCCCTTGTCATATGAGGCTATAATTGGCACAAAGCTTGAAAAGTAAAGATACAATGATGTTGATACAGTAGTAACAATCACCAAGACCATTAAAAACAGAAGAAAAACAAAAAGGAAAAACTAAATTCGTTGCGGGCTGCCTCTCGAAAGCGCTTCTTTAAAGCCATTAGCTAGGCATACAGTTATAAACGATGCTCTCATAAGAATAAGGACTTGAAGCAACAGAGAGCATCAAGAAGAAAATATGAAACACATTTAAGCCTAACCCACTTCCTATGCATAGGCATCTTATAAGAAAATAAATCAAAGAAGCACAAAGTGACAACCATAGGAAGGTGGAACAAGAGCAACTTTAAAAATTTCATTAAAAAGAGAGGTGTTTTTGTAACATGAAAGATTTTAGAACCAAGCTTTCCTCTCTCAAAGTAATTTTCAGTAGTATCAAGAACAACATCAAGAATATAACTATCACATAAATCATGTTGTTCATGACCTGCAAGCACACGTGTATAGTTTTCAACATGGTCTTTAGGATCATAAGATAAATGCAACCCGTCACATTGACGTTTAATAAGGACAAAACTCTCCGGAATATTTGGAGATTTCAAAAGGATAATAGGAAAATCAAGTGTGGGTGCAATAGCAACAATTTCATGCTTAACATGAGGAACTATAGAAAGTTCATCTCCGTAAGCATCATCCATAGTGGCATCATGGCCATAAGCATAGAGGGCATCAACTTCATCAAATAGGGATATTTCAAAAGAATCCATAGGATCATAACACTCATATAATGTAAGATTCAAAGAGTTACTCTCATTAGAAGGTACACATGGATGGCTCCATTCTTCCTCCTTTTGTTCGTCACTCTCCTCCTCTTTTTCATCCAAGGATCTTTCGGTTTCATCAATTTCTTCTTTCATAGACTCCTGCAAAACATTAGTCTCGTCCTTTGGGGGAGAGATTCTCTCAAGATTATCAGTAATATAATAATTTGCATCATAATTTTCCAAACAATTGTTAAGTATAGCAAGACTCTCAGATTTTTCAGGGGCATCATTAATATTTCTAAGAAGAGAAGTTATTTCATAGGCACCCTTATAAGCAACAAATTCTTCTATTGGCTCTGCATCATAAAAATCATAGTTTTCCTTAGCATAAGACGCTAAGGTTTCATCATCATTGTACTCACATTGGAAAGAAAGGTGTTTGTTCCTCATAAAGCAACAAGATTCATCCCTGCAGAAAGATATATTATATATTGAGCACAAGTTTCTAGCATACTCATACAACTGGTGTATTTGTTTCCATAAGTGTATCCCCTTTTGAGACAAGCGGTGTTCCTTGTACAACTTTTGTTGATCCTCGGTGAATCCTCCATGCCAATAAGATCTGGTTTCAAAGAATTCAGACATTGATTGGCAAGTAAGGAACTAGACATACTATTTTTTTTGGATTTTTGATAAATAACACTAAAGAAAAAACTGAAAGGTAAACTAACAAGACTAAAAAGCAAAGATAAAAGATAGTGTGCAACTCCCCTATCCTGAAGAGTGGAGTCCCCGGCAACGGCACCAGAAATTTCTTTTTATGGTACGCATTAATGCCCCCTCGTTCGTTACCCAAAGTGGAAGGTTGATATGTAGACAGCAGCAAATTTCCCTCGGTGAAGATAACAAGATTTGTCTCCAGTAGGACTCCGACAACGACAAGAAGGTGACAACGGCGCCTGAGATTGGTAGTTGTCGTGGCCCTGCACACACAACCTATAACTTTGCTCGCAACGAGTACAAAGGGGTTGTCAATCCCTCCGGCCTTGTTGTTTACAAAGGATAAAACGCACGGGATAATAATGATAGTGATAGCTACGGAAAAGTAAATACTGAAAGTAAATTAATAGTGTAAACAGTGTAGGAAATATGGACCGGGGTCCTATGATGTTCACTAGTGATGTCTCTCTCCCAAAAGACGATAGAATAGCTATGCGAGGTAAACAAATCACAACTGGGCAATTGACATGATTATGTGCGCAAACCAATGCTAATTATGCTATAAAGAAAGGAAGAGGCTCAAAAGCATGGGCGGTACGCCAAGACAAGTAGACCGAAATCCATATGCATCTACCTACTAATCATCCACCTTGAGATATCTATCCAGAACATCTCGCTGGTATTAATTTGCGAATCCCACTCAAAGTGTAAACTCAAAGCAACAGACAACTGCATTAAAGAACTTTCCGTAAAGTAAACAATCCTTGCACCGACAAGTACTAGCACCATTGTTTTCCCCCTTGTGGCAACAACACATCCCCTAGACTCATGTTTCTGTCACTCAAGCTAGTCATCGGGGGCATGAACCCACAATCATGCATAACGCTCCCTCTTGGAGTCACTACTTACTACTTGGCCAAAGAAATAAACAGCAACGGAGAACATGCAAGAATTACTCAAGAACATAAATATAAAAGAGGAGAATGAAATATATTACTCAAACACAATCTGAACATAATCTCATAATCCATCGGATCCCAGCAAACTCAACATAGCAACAACAGAAATATTACATATGTGCCTCGATCATGTAGGGAACCTCACGAGGTCTAATCCATGAAGAACAAAGAGAGGAGGAGAACATCACATAGCTACTGATCATAGACCCATGGTCCAAGGTGGACTACTCACGGTTCATCCGTGAAGCATCCATGGTAGTGGAGAAGCTCCCGGAGGTGATTCCTCCCTCCGGCAGGGTGCCGGGAAGAGGTCTTCTGGTGCTCCCAATGTTGGAAGCGCGGCGGCAGCGGAACAAAGGAGAGATCGCGAAAAAGGGTTCCCGTCACGGGGGTTTCACGTCACGAGGATTAAATAGGCGAAGGGGGGAAGCCAGGGGGGCCACCAGGGGTCCAGGCACCCCCCTGGCGCGGCCCCACCCTAGGGCGCGCCGGGAGGGCGCCTGGGGCCCTGGTGGGTCCCCTCTGCCCCCCCCCTCGGTGATTCCGGAAGCTTCTTGTACGCTGATTTTTTATTGAATTTTTCCCGAAATTTTGGAGCACTTTTAATATGGGGGAAACCTGACATAGAAAAACAGCAGAAAACATGAACTGGCACTGGGGTGCACTGAGTTAATAGGTTAGTCCAAATATGATCAAAAGTGTATGGAAGTTAATCAATATAATAGCAATATCACACAAAAGAGGCATGGAGCAAGCAGAAATTATAGATACGTTTTGGACGTATCATTAAGCGGGAAACGTTCCCGCGTGAACGTGGCTGGTGTAGTTGTACCGGCAATCCCCCTTGCCGTGCAGCTCCATGATGACTCCGATAGCCACCCGGTCCTTGAGACCGATGATGGGATTACGTCCCCGTCGGAACGTTGTCGGTGAATACGCCGTGATACGCTCACGACGAAGAAGTAGTGCGACAAGTGTAGCGCCTCGTGGGATTACACACATATGGTGTACCCGACGTCCCTCCGGGCTCTGAACCATAAGATCAGCAGAAATAAGATGGATTCGGATCCCGATTCCAGCAGCACGACGGCGTGCGTATGGTGGACAAATCCCCAACCCAGTACAGACTCCAAACAAGGGGAGTCCGCTCATAGGAGGGATAGAGGAGGAAGAGAGATGAGAAACTTGTCTCAAATTGGATTAAGGAAAAAAAGGCACCCTACCCCTCCTTATATAGGCCAAGGTGGGGGGCAACTGTGTCGGGACCCAGAATATGCGTATGTAATTCCAGTCACAACCCAATCACATGGAGAGCCGAGAGCCGCACCCACTTGTCTAAGCAGACAAGGCCAAGCACAGAACACTCTCGGAAAGCATCGTACGTGAGGGGCATCCCATCCAGGCCGGATGATCAACTGAGATGGGTCCTCATCGCCCGCTCACAAGTCTAAATGATTATGGGTGGTGAAATCCCATACTCATAGAGAAGTCGCCTCAACCATGTTATCGATTGAATCATAACCCTTACATAAACAAACTCCAGCCCGATCACTTAGTCGGGGTCTAGGGCGGGCTCGATCATACAACAAAGTGTGCACGTGACAGAGTCACGAGCAATCACATCGCGATGCCCCAAGCTGCGCACATCTAAGGGCCACTTTGTGTATAAAAGACCTCCAGCCAGATCACAACTAAGGTCTCGAAAACCCATACTAAGACATGCATGTTATAATCATACACGCAGCACACATGTCTAGTATGAACAGCTGGTATCATCACATAACTCTACAGAGTACTTCTGTAGTGACTTACACATAGAGTATACAAAGATCACATGTCTGTGATCAACATTACATCATACAACGGAAGCAAATTAGGCCTGAGTACAGACAAGATTAACAAATGGCTTAGAGAAGCCTTGTAAACATACATGCCCTCCCACGAGGGACCATACTGTTGTCTGGGACTATACTAGCTTAGTCAACGTCGATCTTTAGGAAGGTGACTCCATCGGGGTCTGGGTTTCCATCTAAAACATAGAATAAGCAAACGTGAGTACAAATTCGTACTCAGCAAGACTTACATCAGAACTACACTACTCATGCTCAAGTTTCAAGGTAAAGGGAGGTGGGTTTTCATCATGCAGAAGTGCCAGCTTTGACTTGGCTAGTCCTGTACTACGAGTACCAGACTTGAGGTAAGAAGTGTACACGAGTCCACTACCATATCTCCAACCAATACACCACTATGGATACTTCCTTGACTTCCCCACGAGGAAGCACACCATAGCACTCACGCTTATCTTGCGAGTTTTAGTGTATCCATTCAAGTTGTCTAATAATCAGGCACAACTTTCCAAGTAGTCCATGACCGCCGACGCGGCTATTCGAATAGTTTTGTTAACCCTGCAGGGGTGTACCGCTACACACACATGACCATCAGTTACCGCCAGGTCTCGGCACCATTCAAGGGGTGTCGGCGAGGATGTTCACCACAACACTTCGCCCACAGCTCCGTTCTAGTCCAAGGAGTGAACTGTCTGAGTTCCAAACCCAACTGGAGTTCCGGCCGAGCTTCCAGCCAGGACTCAAACCATGTAGGAACAACTGACAAGCCCACCTCGACGGATGGTTCTCCGCTTGACAAGCCATGTTCCACAAGCCCTACCATGAATGCTACATTTCATTTCCTTTATCTTTCTATCCATATGCCGAAAGGAAAACCTGAACTAGGTGTGACTCCTAGACTTGGATCGGGGTGAGTTACTAGGTCGAGAGGGGTCAGTGAGCCCAATGTGTTGTTGTACTCTTCGTCTCGGATTACCATACAATAACTCGGGCTTAAGGCGGTGTTCAACGAGACAACCCACTTTGTACTCCTACACAGCCTCTCATCGTTCACCTTGTATTAGAGTGGATTCACCAACACAGTTTCACTTTCATCAACACCATGTTCACTATCATCCCGACTCACATCAAAAGCAACCTCATTGTAACACTAAGCATGCAATAAGCTGTAACAGTTGCAGGGGCCTCATGATATCAATCAACTCCTATGTCAGCTAGGATTGTGGTTTGCTTACTACTGTGACAAGATGATAGGTCATGCATCGGATATGGGTTCAACTATGCGGTAGAATCGATACAAGGTGATCTCCTAAACATGCATAAGCGAGACTGAGAGGGAATTGGGATTTTATAGACATGATCAATGGGGTTTGCTTGCCTTGCTGACGATACACGGGTCTTAACGGTGGTCTTCTTCTTCGGGGGTGATCACCGTCTCGGAGGCACTGTTACGGGCACAATCATCAACAAGAGGGGGGCAACATTGAAAGTAGAATGCACAAGCACATGTTAAGGTTGTGACATGAAGTATATAGCACTGATGTGTTGAAGATTCAAGTTAATTAAAGTGTATTGCAATTGAATTGCAAATTAAAACTTCAAATTCAAATTCAATTTAAGCCATATGCATGTTTGCTACTGTCCACCCATTTTAAAATGGTCAAACATGAAAACAAATTGCATATTATTAATCCTTGCATTTTTCTGATAATTTTTCATATATTATATGTTTAATTTGGAGTTAAAATGAATATTCTATGAATTTTCAAAGTTTAATTGAATTTCTGGATTTTTCTGAAATATATTTAATCTGGACAGGGGCTTTATTGCGTCAGCATGACCTCATGCGGACGTGGGGAGGCTTCTGACCAGTGGGGTCCGCTTCTCAGCCTCAGGGGGTTAGACCCGTGGTTAATTAAATTAACCAGAATGTTAAGGGGGCAGGCCCACTTGTCATAGGGTGTGGGGGTGATTAGCTGGGTTCATTAATCCCTAATGGTTGGGCTCGCCGGTGGCGGTACTGTTCACGCCGGAGACTCGCCGGGATCGCGATTTAGGCCACGAGAAAAGAAGCTGGAGGCACGGGCGTGTAGCCCGCGGCGTTGCGCAACGAAGGGAGCAAGAGGGGGTCAAAGGCTTGGCCTCGGGCCACGGCTACGTCGACGACGCGGCGGCCGGGGTCTCTGACCTTGACGAGCGCGGCGAAAACGGCCACGGGAGGACGAACGGGGAGGGGGATCGAAGCGGAGTCTCACCCCGGTGACGATGGTGAGCTCGGAGACGTCGGGGAGGAGCTGTAGAGGGCTCAATTCGTCCCCGGAGTTGTGGTGGCCGACGGTGAAGGATTCGAGGCTCACGTCGTCGGGCTTGCTCCTTTGCTCAAATTGACAGGGGCAATCGACGAAGCCGACGTCTGCAGCGCTCCTGGACAGCTTTGCGCGGCGAGGCGAGCGCGGTGGCCGTGGTGGCGCGTGACGGCGGCGACGAGACGCGCTCGGGATCTTGCGAGAGAGAGAGGGCTGAGGTCTAGAGAGAGGGGAAAGAAAGAAGGGGGCGTCTAGGCATGCGGTGCCGAAGAGATTGGGCAGGAGAAGCAGCTCGGTGGCCAGGGAAGAAGGAGGTGGCGCCGTGCTCGGCATGCCCTCCACGGTACTGCCTCCTGGCGCCGGGAAGAAGACAGCCTTGCCCCTGGTGGGCTGGGCTGGTTTCTGTGGCAGATGGGCCAGTTGGCCAGGAAGGTAAGTGGGGCTTGCCCCTTTATTCTTTTCCTTTTTTTTGTCTTTTTGTTTTGCTCTGGTAAATAAATAGTAGAGCATTTTATAAAATCTTCAAAACTTTTATGTGGGCTTATAAAATATGTAGCTAGCCACTCACAAGTTTTAGAGATTTTTGAAATTAAAATAATTTGAATTTCAAATCAAATAATTTGAATTTCAAATCAAATAGGGTATTTAATTAATTTCCAAGCCCTGTTTGGAATATTTGAAAAATCTTGGTGCATGCAGTGGGACCCACTTCACTTTATATGTGATCATGCATATTTATTAGACTTTTCAAAAATACAAAAGGAATTTTTGGAAGAAATTTTTGTCTGGCCATTTAATTAAATTCTTTAGGGCTTTTCTTTTCCCCATTTTTTAATTTCTTTTGAAATTTTTGCATGATGAAAAAGAGCACTTGAATCCTAGCACATACCTAAACTTGGGTTGTGACAACTCGCCCCCACTGAAAATAATCTTGTCCCGAGATTGAGAAGTCGTCGGGAGGAAGGAGGGGTACTCGGCACGGAGGCGGTCTTCTCTTTCCCAGGTTGCTTCTTTCTCGGAGTGGTGTGACCATTGCACTTTCAGAAACCTGATCTTCTGACGACGAGTGACACGCTCTGCTGAATCAAGAATACGAACGGGGTACTCTCGATAAGAAAGGTCATCTTGGAGATCAAGCGTTTCATGGTCGACTTCGCGGATGGGGTCCTTGAAGCAACGCCTGAGTTGTGACACATGGAATACATCATGTATTCGGGAAAGGTGCGGGGGTAGTTCATGTTGGTAGGCAACTTCTCCACGTTTAGCAAAAATGCGGAAAGGTCCGATGTAACATGGGGCCAACTTGCCTTTGATACCGAAGCGTTGGGTTCCCTTCAGAGGAGTAACCTGGAGGTAAGACTTCTCATCCAGATTGTAGCTTTCTTTCCTATGATGACTATCATAGTAGCTTTTCTGACGAGACTAGGCGGCTTTCAATCGATCACGAACAATGCGAACTTGCTCTTCTGCTTCCTTGATCATATCCGGTCCAAAGAATTGTCTTTCACCGGTTTCTGACCAGTTTAGGGGTGTTCGACATCGTCGTCCATAGAGGAGTTCAAAAGGAGCCATGTTCAGACTAGATTGGAAACTATTGTTATAAGCAAATTCGGTGAATGGAAGAGATTTCTCCCAATTCTTTCCGAATGAGATAACACAAGCTCTGAGCATGTCTTCCAAGATTTGATTAACCCTTTCAACTTGACCGCTAGACTGAGGATGGAAAGCTGTACTAATGGATAGATGAGTTCCTATAGCATTCTGAAAGCTTCCCCAGAATCTAGAGGTGAAAAGGCTACCACGATCAGAATTGATTTCCAAAGGAACACCGTGAAGAGACACATCTAGAGACGTACAAGTCTGCCAACTGACTAGCAGTTATAGACTCGCGTACTGGAAGGAAGTGAGCAACTTTTGAAATTCGGTAAATGACAACGAAGATGGCATCATTTCCTTTCTGGGTTTTTGAAAATCCGGTGATGAAGTCCATACCGACTTTGTCCCATTTCCACTCGGGAATAGGCAAAGGTTGAAGTGTACCAGCAGGTCTTTGGTGTTCTGCCTTAATGCGACGACAAACATCACATTCGGCAACATATCGAGCAATGTCTCTCTTCATCCTAGTCCACCAAAATATCTGGCGTAGATCTCGGTACATTTTTGTGCTACCGGGATGAATCGAGAGGGGTGTGTCATGGGCTTCTTTGAGGATGAGTGGACTTAGGTCCCTATTCTTAGGTACTACCAAACGATTTTCAAAGAATACCGTTCCTTTACTATCTGTGGAGAAACATGTAGCAACTCCGCTAGCAATGTTCTCCTTGATCCGGCGAACACCTCGTGCACGCCTTTGGGCAACTATGATTTGATCCTCAAGTGTTGGTTTCACCACCAAGTTGAAAAGAGATCCACGAGGAACAATCTCGAGGTTGAGCTTTCGAAATTCCTCATGAAGAAGTGGTTGATATTGTAGTAACATGAGGTTGTTACAATACGACTTACGACTTAGTGCATCAGCCATGACATTGGCTTTGCCTGGGGTGTAAGAAATTCCTAAGTCATAATCTTTTATCAACTCAATCCAGCGTATTTTCCTGAGATTAAGATCTGGCTGGGTGAATATGTATTTGAGGCTTTGGTGGTCGGAATAGATCTCACAACGATTACCAAGGAGGTAATGTCGCCTAGTTGTCAGGGCATGAACTACGACAGCGAGTTCAAGATCATGGGTAGGATAGTTCTCTTCGTATGGACGCAACTGGCGTGAAGCATAAGCTACCACATGTCTATCTTGCATAAGTATGCATCCTACCCCTTGCCGTGAAGCGTCACAAAAGATCGCGAAATCCTTTTTGGTGTCTGGAGGCGCAAGTACGGGTGCAGAAGTCAATCTTCTTTTTAGCTCTTGAAAGCTTTCCTCGCACTTGGGAGTCCATTCGAATTTCTTATCCTTCTTGAGGAGTTCAGTCAGAGGCTTTTGCAACTTTGGAGAAGTTCTCAACGAAGTGGCGACAATAGCTTGCTAGGCCAAGAAAACTCCTAACTTGCTTAACCGATTCAGGTGGAGTCCAGTCAAGGATGGCCTGAACTCTCTCGGGATTGAAAGCAATGCCTTTTTCAGAAATCACATGGCCTAAGTAGGTCACTTCTGGTAGCCAAAATTCGCACTTAGAGAACTTGGCATAAAGGCAATGCTCTCGAAGTTTCATCAATACCAGCCTAAGATTTTCGGCATGTTCTTCTTCATTCTTCGAGTAGATGAGAATGTCATCAAGGTAAACTACGACGAACTTGTCCAAATACTCCATGAAGATCGAGTTCATCATGCGTGAAAAAGTAGCAGGGGCATTGGTTAAACCGAAGGACATGACGGTGTACTCGTAAAGACCATAACGAGTAGTGAAAGCTGTCTTGGGAATGTCCTCGTTTCTGATCTTGATTTGATGATAGCCTAATCTCAAATCCATCTTGGAGAAGACAGAGGATCCGGCAAGTTGATCATAAAGATCATTGATCCTGGGCAGTGGGTACTTGTTCTTTATCGTCGCTAGATTTAGCGGGCGAAAATCTACGCACATCCTTTCTGTTCCATCTTTCTTCGTTACGAACAGAACGGGGCAACCCCATGGCGATGAGCTAGGGCGGATGAAGCCTTTTGCCATCAAAGCTTCAAGTTGGATT
Source organism: Bromus sterilis (assembly GCA_950022295.1). Classification (NCBI taxonomy): domain Eukaryota; kingdom Viridiplantae; phylum Streptophyta; class Magnoliopsida; order Poales; family Poaceae; genus Bromus; species Bromus sterilis. Next base: position 178,324,040 of record OX465601.1, on the reverse strand, counting down.
TTTAGCTCAGCTAACTCACGTGGGGCCATTTTGTATGGGCGTCTGGAAATTGGGGCGGTTCCTGGGGCAAGATCTACAATGAATTCTACACATCTGTCAGGAGGCATTCCTGGCAGTTCTTCAGGAAAGACATCCGGGAAGTCAAGAACCACCGGAATATCTTCAAGGTCAGGAAGGGGAAGCACATTCAAAGTATGTATCTGGATTCTAGAACTGGGTGAGGTGTAGTCAATTGCTTGGCCCGAAGGATTGGTAAGTTTAACCGACTTGGCTTTACAATCAAGGAAAGAATTCTATCTTGATAACCAATCCATTCCTAGGATGACATCAATGTCTGAAGACTTGAGGGCTATAAGAGAGGCAAGGAATACTAAACCCTCAATTGGAATTTGATTACCATGGCTTACCCTATTAGTTTTCCACTTTGAACCAGGAGTTTGAATGATCGTTGGAGAAAACATTTCTTCAAAGGCGAACTCATGACGAAGTGCATAACTCTCCGACATGAATGAATGAGAAGCTCCTGGATCGAAAAGAACGGAGGCGGGAACATGATTGACTGGGAGCGTACCAAGGATGACGTCAGAATTATCAATAGCTTCCTCAACTGAAATTTGGTTCACACAACCAGCAACAGTGGCTAAGGACTTTGCTTGCAAGGAGCTGGAGGTTGATTTCTGTGAAGACTTAGCTTTGGAAGACTGGGGTGGAGTGGCATCATGTCTTGGATGAGGATCAACTTTCACCGACAAGGAACATTTCCGTGCAATGTGGCCAGGCTGACCACACTTGTAGCAAACTCTGGTGTCAGGGGGTGGAGCAAGGAGGGCAGGCTCACTACCATAACTGTTGGGATTAATGTTTGGTGGAGGAGGTTGAGGCACCATGTAGGGTGGCCTTCCAATAAGGTGTGAAGGAATGGCACTAGTTGGAATCCAAATCCGGCATTTCTGAGGGGCCGAACATGAAGATGGAGCAAACTCACGAGCATGCTTGCGAGACTCTTCGAACACCTCATTGCCATACTCAGCTCTGAAGGATCTATTTACTAAATCCTCAAAGTTGACAAACTCATGAAGATTGAGATCATGACGAATAACAGGGCTAAGTCCCTTGCGGAACCTTGCTTGCTTCCTGGCATCAGTGGATATCTCCTCTTGGGCATAACGAGAATGATGGTTGAACTCGGTCATATACTCGTGGATGGACCTATCTCCCTGAGTTAGATTTCAAAACTCTTCCTTCTTTCTTTCCATCATCTCATCCAGAATGTGGTACCCTCGGAAGGCATCACGAAATTGCTGCCAAGTCACTACGTGACCATCAGGTTGCATTGCAACATAGTTCTCCCACCATTCACCAGCAGCACCTTCCAGGAAGTATACCGCAAACATCACACGATCATTGGGAGCAAAATGCGCCGTCTCAAGCTTACGCTCGATGGAACGGAGCCGATCATCAGCTTCAAGGGGCTCAGAAGAACATCGGAATATCGGTGGCTTGAGGAGAATGAAGTCCTGAATGCTGATAACCACATTGCATTGACGAGCGGTATTCGGCTCAATGAGCTCCAGAAGGCATGTTTGATCACGTCGATTCTTCTTAGCTTCCATCATAATTTCTGCCGCAGAAGGCGGTGGTGGAGGTTCATCATCATTTCGATTCCGATCACGGTCTCGATTCCGAAGAACAGCACTACGAGTTCCACCTGACATCCTGTGTGATAAAAATCAACAATTAGAACAGGTTGTATGATGGAATCAAAGATAAGAGGACATGATTTAGGCGGAAAAGATTTTAATGCAGAGGCAAAGATTCCAAGAAACACGGAAAAAATCGGGCAGCATAACGGCTACACCGGGATGGAAAATGAAACCACCTTGAGGAGGTTGGACAGAACATCTTCAAGGAACTCAATGGAACGATGAGTCTAGACGACCACAACAGTCCTACGGCTAAAAAGAAGCAATCAAAGAGATGTTCTAGTAAGACATAAAAGAGCCTAGTCCTATCATCCCGTAGAAAAGATAAGGGTGACCCAGAACTCAGATCGATGAGGGTAAGGAGTAAGAGAAGCCTTACGTTGTTCCCTTATACCCAGAGTAACTATATAACTATAGAAGGCTAGACTTGACTTCGACCAAGGGTTGAATAATCCTACAGACAGTCCTTCTCTGATACCAAGTCTGTCGGGACCCGGAATATGCGTATGTAATTCCAGTCACAACCCAATCACATGGAGAGCCGAGAGCCGTACCCACTTGTCTAAGCAGACAAGGCCAAGCACAGAACACTCTCGGAAAGCATCGTACGTGAGGGGCATCCCATCCAGGCCGGATGATCCACTAAGATGGGTCCTCATCGCCCGCTCACAAGTCTAAATGATTATGGGTGGTGAAATCCCATACTCATAGACTAGTCGCCTCAACCATGTTATCGATTGAATCATAACCCTTACATAAACAAACTCCAGCCCGATCACTTAGTCGGGGTCTAGGGCGGGCTCGATCATACAACAAAGTGTGCACGTGACAGAGTCACGAGCAATCGCATCGCGATGCCCCAAGCTGCACACATCTAAGGGCCACTTGGTGTATAAAAGACCGCCAGTGAGATCACAACTAAGGTCTCGAAAACCCATACTAAGACATGCATGTTATAATCATACACGCAGCACACATGTCTAGTATGAACAGCAGGTATCATCACATAACTCTACAGAGTACTTATGTATTGACTTACACATAGAGTATACAAAGATCACATGTCTGTGATCAACATTACATCATACAATGGAAGAAAATTAGGTCTAAGTACAGACAAGATTAACAAATGGCTTAGAGAAGCCTTGTAAACATACATGCCCTCCCACGAGGGACCAGACTGCTGTCTGGGACTATACTAGCTTAGTCAACGTCGAGCTTCAGGAAGGTGACTCCATCGGGGTCTGGGTTTCCATCTAAAACATAGAATAAGCAAACGTGAGTACAAAGTCGTACTCAGAAAGACTTACATCAGAACTACACTACTCATGCTCAAGTTTCAAGGTAAAGGGAGGTGGGGTTTCATCATGCAGAAGTGCCAGCTTTGACTTGGCTAGTCCTGTACTACGAGTACCAGACTTGAGGTAAGAAGCGTACACGAGTACACTACCAAGTCTCCAACCAATACACCACTATGTATACTTCCTCGACTTCCCCACGAGGAAGCACACCATAGCACTCACGCTTATCTTGCGAGTTTTAGAGTATCCATTCAAGTTGTCTAATAATCAGGCACAACTTTCCAAGTAGTCCATGAACGCGGACGCGGCTATTCGAATAGTTTTGTTAACCCTGCAGGGGTGTACCTCTACACACACATGACCATCAGTTACCGCCAGGTCTCGGCACCATTCAAGGGGTGTCGGCGAGGATGTTCACCACAACACTTCGCCCACAGCTCCGTTCTAGTACAAGGAGTCAACTGTCTGAGTTCCAAACCCAACTAGAGTTCCGGCCGAGCTTCCAGCCATGCCTCAAACCATGTAGGCACAACTGACAAGCCCACCTCGACGGATGGTTCTCCGCTTGACAAGCCATGTTCCACAAGCCCTAACATGAATGCCACATTTCATTTCCTTTATCTTTCTATGCATATGCTGAAAGAAAAACCCGAACTAGGTGTGACTCCTGGACTTGGATCGGGGTGAGTTACTAGGTCGAGACACTACTGGAATTCGCCTGTTTGCCGTCTGCCCTGGCGGACGGCAAACACCTGTATGGCCGACGGCAAAGACCTTTGTCGTCTGCCCCCGCACGGCAAAGCACCCGTCAGCTATTTCACCGGAAAAGAGGTGCTTTCCCGTCTGCTGGAAATCGATGGACGGCAAAGGTCTTTGCCGTCTGCTAGACATGGAAACAGACGGCAACACAGCTTGACGGCGAAGCTTTGTCAGCCGGCTCCGTCAGGCCGTTAACGGCGGGGTTGCCGTCTACTAAAAGACGGCAAAGAACGGTGACGTCATCGGGTAAGTTAATGACGTCACCCCCCCGTCATATGTTTGCCGTCCAGCAGCAGACGGCAAAGTCTTCTACTTTGCCGTCTGTCTTACCCGGGGGCAGACGGCATAATGACCATATGGTCACCCAGCCGTTGCCAGATTGCAAAGCTGGCGCCACGTGTCCGCTTTGCCAACTGCAAGCAGATGGCAAAGGCCTTTGCCGACAGCTTGCAGACGGCAAAGAGGCTGTATAGCCTCTGTTTTTTCTGTTTCCCTTTAAGTCCCTGTATTTTGACAAATATATATATATATAATCTCAATATATAGTATCCAACAAACATTATAGTGACCAACAAACGATATATAGTCTCCAACAAGGTTTGCATACAAGATTCACATGTGAACAAGGTTCCAACAAGCATTTCATAGTTTCACATATATACATGGCAAATACAAAGCACATAGTAACCAAAACAGTTTATGTAACTAAACTACAAGTCCAAATGCAGCACTCCATCATAGCATGACTCCCCTTGAAGCAAATCTGCAAAATGAAGCTAAGAAAGTTATAAGAAGAATAAGGAGAAGAAGAAGAAGAAGGAGAAGAGCAGAAAAAGAAGAAGAAGAAGAAAGAGAAGAAGAAACTCTTCTTCTTCTCTTCTTCTTATTCTTCTTCTCTTCTTCTTCTCTTTCTTCTTCTTCTTCTTATTGAGGAAATAAAGAAGCATAAGCAATTGTAATCAAATTGAGATAACTTTAGCATATTTTGAGGAAATGAAGCTAACTTAGCATTTTTTGAGCCAATTAAGCTAACTTTAGCAATTTTGATCAAATGAAGCCAACTTTATCATATTTTCAGTAAATTAAGCTCACTTTAGGAATTTTTTAGGTAATTAAGCTAACTTTACCATTTTTGAGAAATTTAAGCTAACTTTAGCAATTTTGATCAAATGAAGCCAACTTTTTCATATTTTCAGTAAATTATGCTCACTTTAGCATTTTTTGAGGTAATTAAGCTAACTTTACCATTTTTTGAGCCAATTAAGCTAACTTAGCATTTTTTTAGGGAATCAAACTAACTTTACCATTTTGTGAGCAAATCAAGCTAACTAAGCATTAATAAAGCAAAATAGAAGACAACTTACCGGAGTGGAGACCTCAAGGATGAGGTGGATGAGAAGCACTGGGCGGGTTGGCCGAGCTTGACGGGGGAGAAGGGTCGTGGGAAGCAGCACGAGAGTTATGCTGCATGAAAAGATCAATTGCAATGATGCTTGTTAGCACGACGACACGTAATGGTATTGATGATCATTGAAAGAAAACTCACCGTCCCCACAGGAGAACCGATCCGCATCGGTGGAGCGGGTTGACCAGTCTTCTCGCACATACTCTGTTACATGCATTTCCACGAGTCAATCATATTAGTTACTAATATAAACAAACATTATTACATGCATTTTTTGGGTAAATATGAAAAGGTGACTTACCACGAAGAGCTCGTACAAGGCGCTTTTCGACGCAGCGTGGCGTGCCTCGGCCTCCTCAATAGCCTTCGCCGTCCTCTCCTCGGCCAGACGCTCTCTCTCTGTTGCCTTCTCCTCCGCCAATCGCTCCTTCTCCTCGAGTAGCCGCTGGGTATTTTGTCGCTCTCTCTCAAGAGCTTCCTGCAACCCCACTCCTGTAGTTAGCACTTTAATATTCGATGAGAGAACAAAAGAATGGAAGAGTCCTTATGGCTAACCTCGATAGCGAGATCGACTGGCCGCGGACGAGGCCTTATAGCAGGAGAAGAGCTCGTTTGGCGCGCCTTGATCTCAGGAAGAGTCTTATCGCACCTGATCAACTTATCTCCAATGGCCATGGCGCCATGGCGCCTTCCGCCACCAGAGATCATCACCAGCTCCGGCTCAATAGGCTTCCCAAGCGGGTTATAAGCCTCCCCGTGCTTCTCCTTCGCCACCTCAGTATAAGCCTTGAGCTTACTGTAGGCGGCAATGTTGGTGAAAGTCGAAGGAGTGGCGAGATCAGACTTTGAGAGCGCCTTTGCCTTCTTGTACGACGCTGTATGGGCCATGCCATACATGTCGAACAACTGAGGCACCTCCGTTTTATTATGCTCCGCCTAGAAGAAAAAGCAAAGCACGATATTAGTAAGTTGTGGGTGCCAAAAAGACAAAGAAAAGTAGAATTTGCATGAAAATTGAAGCAAAGCACATACCCATTTATTCCCGTAACCAGCTAAGTTGCGGCTTCCTTGATGGTGTGGCACACCAACCATTTGGGCGCGCCGCTCCTTGGCATTGTTGTGGACGGCCAACCAGGCATCTGAGCACCAGTGGTCCACAATGGCCTCCCAACAATCCATCTTGTCCGCACACCATCTCGGTGGCGCCTAAGTTAGTAAACAAGGAAACTAATAAGTAGCCTAGATAGGAATCAAATGAAGAAAACTATTCAAGACTTAAGAAGGGTTACCTTCATGTACTAGGCCTTGGTCAGAAACTTCTTGCGGCAGTCCTTCTTGCTACGCTTGCGCCCTTGCTTGGCGTAGTAGTCACGGACCGCCTGCACTCGCATCTCGTGCCTTGTGTTCTGCAAGAGGCGCGTGGCCTCTGCAACTAACACGTCCTCCGCCTCCTGCTCCTTGGACTCATCGACCTTGTAGTAGACCTGCAATAGCACGAGACAACACTGATGAGTGCACCAACTAGCTATTGTCAAGATTTTATTGTGTGAAACAGAAATTACCCAAAAGCCGTTGATCACCATGTTGGCTCTGGTGTGGCATTCGACCCCGTTGATGGTCGTATCCGGCGGGGCCGGGGCAGCACAATAGTGCTCCCATTTGAGTCCAGGCTGCGGAACCTCATCAGGTCCGGGCAATTGAACCAGCCCCGGGAAGTTCTCCCTGACGAGCACACCAAGGATGGAGTTGGGATTGCGGACACCATTGCCGTATATCCAACCCCTGCGGTATAAAAAGACAAAGCCATCAGATAGACATAAGTATAGAAGGTACCGGAAGAGAGTATAAGTGCACTTACGTCTCTCCATCAGGCGTAATCAACCACTTATGGGCGGGAGTCACCGGCACGGACGGGAGCCGTGTACCCCCACGCTGGTACACGGTGGTACCCTCAGCTACCTCCTCCTCATCCGTAGTGTCCAGCTCGGCACCAGCCTCCCTCTTAGGCGTGTGCTGCTCCGGCTGGTCCGGCCAGGGACTCCAGGTCGTGCGGGTGGACGTAGCCTCCTCCTCCACCTCAGGCTGGTCCACCCTGCAGTGCTCTGGTGAATCAGCCGGAGGTGGCGGCGAGGAAGCAGCAGAAGGTGTTCGTCTCCCTTTCCCGCGACTACCACCTTCTTTGCCTCTCCCAGTCTTCTTTCGACCTCCTCTCCCCCTGGGCGGCTCATCAGTAGAAGGAGGAGGCGAGGAAATACTCTCGAGAAAAGACCTCCGTAGAGCCAGAGGTGGGAGCGCATGACCCCGACCCCTCCCTCGCGAGCCTGAGGTCTCGCCCTCCATATCTGTCACGAACCTGCCAAGAATTAAAATAAAATAATTAGTACAATGAGAAAAAGAATTAATAATACAACAATAATTACTGCAATAATGAGAATATATATATGTAATTAAAGTTGAGATGCATACAACTAACAATAGTCGGGATCATCGGTCTCTTCTCCGCGATCAATTGAAGGATCATCATCGCTATCACGCGTGTCGTCGATAATGATGGCCTCATCAGGTTCAACAACACCAACATTTGGAAGGCCTTTATGTAAACGGTCAAGCATTGACAGGTCATCTGGAGCAGTAACCTCTTCTTCTTCAGGCTCTTCAACATCGTCGTTAGCGGGTTCACTCTCATCATCGTTATCGGGTTCACTCTCATTGTCTTCTTCCATGTTCTGGGGTTGCGTAGAGCGGTTTCGGAAACGTTTTTTTATCACGCGTGTTTCTTGGAAGAATTCTCCTTCATATGTCTCTGGGTCAATGTGGGGTACATAATCCTCTTCATTGGGGGGAGGTGGTCTAATATGTGGTGGCACATCATAAACGACATCCCAACCTTTCAGGTTTTCAACCGTTTGGCAGGGGTAGGATAGATAGAAAACCTGGGTGGCCTGTTGAGCCGTAATATAGACATCGGGGACATTTAAATGGGTGTCTTGTCGAATTTCAACTAGACCTACATGTTCATGAGTCCGTCTAGTCCTCGACGGGAGAAACCAATGACTTATGAAGACAATGACGTTGGGAGGATTCTCACCATGGAATAGAAGTTCGTATATTGCTTCAACTCTTCCATAATACTCAATACCTCTGTCGCCGACAGCAGAGACACCCGAATTTGTACTTTTTCGATCGGCCATTTTTCGCTCTTTATCAACGGTATGAAAGCGATACCCGTTGATGTCGTATTTCTCAAATACACGGACCTTATTGTCAAAACCATTAGCGACTTGTCTCAATTCGGCGTCCATAGGCTCCTCATTTGCCTATAAGTTTAATAGGAAAGGATTGGTATATTAGTGAAAAATAGGCCGAGACAACACTGATGAAACCCTATATATGAATGATAGTTACCGTTCGTTTGAACCAAGAGATGAAACCAGGATTGCCGTCTCCTTGATTGGCAAGAAGCTCATACTCTGCGATGGAATCACTTTCAATAACCACTCCATTCGAGAATTTGGATACGTATCGACTGTATCAATTCATGGGAATTAATAAGAAACAAGAATTATTAGAAGTTGCGAAACAATGTACGTACGAGCACTTACTCGATATACGGTCGCACTTCTGTTAGGTTGGTGAAGATATACAGTGTAAGAGTCCACCATTCGTCGATATCCAAAATCTTATTTCTCGAAGCACCAACAGGTCCGAGCTTCCCTTTGAATAGGCTGAGGTTGGATTGACGCCGTTGGGGGTCGCCAGTATTGTACCGAGGCTTTGGATTATGCAAATGGCGATTTTTGGCTTCATAATGTGCTGTCACGAAGTTTGCCGCCTCCTCGGTAATGAAAGCCTCGGCCATCGATGCTTCAATTCTACGTTTATTTTTACATTTTTCTCGAAGCGTCTTCTGCATTCTCTCCGTTGAATAGCACCAATGATTTTGCACAGGGCCCTTGCCTCGGTCGGGAGATGCAATATCAAATGCTGCATCAGATTAAAAAAACCCGGTGGAAAGATCTTCTCTAACTTGCAGAGCAACTCCGGCGCCATATCTTCCATGTCTTCTAGCACGCCATCGGATAGTTCTTTAGCACAAAGAACACGAAAGAAATAGCTCAGTTCTGCCAGTACTAGCCACTCTTCCTCGGGGATATAGCCGCGCAACATCACCGTCATTACCCGCTCAAGCCATATGTGCCAATCATGACTCTTCAGCCCAAATATTTTATGTTTTTCAGGACTCGCTCCCCTCCTCAGATTCGCTGCATACCCATCGGGGAACATCAAACTGTTTTGCACCCACAAGAGAATTTCCCTGATATGCCCCCTTTCAAGATTGAACCAGGCCCTTGGCTTGGACCAATTCTTCTTTCCTTTCGGCTGTCGCATGTTCTGTGAGGGTCTATCACATAGAGTCTCCTGGTCGACTCTAGCTTTAGGATTATCCTTTGACTTCCCATCTATGCCGAAAAATTTACCAAACAGGGCCTCGCCGATATTTTTTTCAGTGTGCATCACGTCAATATTGTGTGGAAGTTCGAGGTCTTGGAAGTAGGGGAGATCCCAGAAGCATGTCTTGTGAGTCCAGGCGTGTCCCGAATTATATCCCTTAAAATACCCGGGACGTTCTGGATCAGGCTCGAGAGAGTTCAACTGTGCCAAGACATGTTCGCCCGTCATCGTAGGTGCTGCCAGGTTTTTGACAACTTTGCCTTTGATGAAGTTCTTCTTGTCTTTTCTAAAAGGATGCTTAGGAGGCAGAAACTGTCTATGCAAGTCGAAGCAGGAATACTTGCCACCCGCCTTCAGCCAATGAAACTGAAGAGCAGCCTTGCATGTTGGGCACCCGAACTTTCCATGAACACAGAAGCCAGCGAAAAGCGCATACGCCGGCAAGTCATGCATCGAGTACTGGTACCAAACATGCATTTTGAAGGTCTTTTTGCTAGCTGCATCGTATGTCTTGAACCCTTCGTCCCAAGCTTGTTGCAATTCCTCCTTAAGAGGCTGCATGTACACATCCATATTCTTCCCCGGATATTTGGGCCCTGGTATTATCAACGTCAGGAAAATGTTCTTCCTTTTCATAATCTCTGAGGGGGGGGGGAGATTGAGTGGCATGACAAATACAGGCCAACAACTGTATGGGGCTGCCATCAGACCGAAAGGATTGAACCCATCTGTGCCGACGGTGATTTGGCAATGCCTTCGCTCCTTAGCTTTTTCCGAATGTTTTTCATCAAAGTGCTTCCATGCTGAACCATCCGATGGGTGAGTCAACATCGGCTTCCCATCTGCATCAAATTCTGTTCTCTTCCCATGTTTGTGCCATGTCATCTGTCTGGCTGTCTCTTCCATCATGTAAAGGCGTTGAATTCTTGGTATCACTGGAAGATACCTAAGAACATTTATGGGTATTTTGGTCTGCGTCTTCTCACCTTGACCATTGTCTACCACAACATACCTGGATGACTTGCATTTGGGACAATAGTCTTCGTCCGCATACTCTTTCCTAAATAAAGCACATCCATTTTCACAAGCATGTATCTGCTCATAGGGCATCTTAAGTACCTTGAGGATTTTATCCGATTGGTACAGGTTTGCAGGCATAACATGATCTTTTGGTAGAAACCGCCCAATTAGGGTCGTGATCGCATTGTAAAAATCTGTGCCCAAGTTGAATTGTGCCTTCAAAGCCATCAACTGTGCGATGGCATCGAGCTGACAAAGCTCAGTGTGAGCGTGCAGCGGACGTTTCGAAGACTCCAACATATCATAGAAGGCCTTCGCAGATTCCTCCATCTCATCGTCCTCATCCCGCGCATCGTCAAAGTCCTGCACCATGTCTTCGATCCCGGTTCCGTACTCATCCGTGCGCTGACGGACCACCTCCTCTCTCCGTCGTCCGCCAGACTCGCCATGGAAGGTCCACACCGTATAACCAGGCTTATAACCCCACTTCTGCAAGTGTTTACCCATATCCACCTCTGTCACCTGTTTATAATTGTCGCACCTAACACAGGGGCACCAGGTTTTTCCCTGCCCATTTGCAAACGCCGCTCTCAGAAACTCCTTGGTTTTCATTGCCCATTCATTGGTGATCTCTTTCTGATTAGGGCGACCAGTGTACATCCACGCACGATCATCGCTCATCTTGTTGCTACAGCTAGCTACTAAACAACAAATATACCATTTTATTACGTCCACTTTTTATTGCTTTTATCATACATAGCTACGGCATATGCAATTAACCTACACACTAATAGGTAAAGATAGGTCCTAATCCCACCCGAGTATGTGTAGATTGGGTCGGTTTCCCATGCTTTGGTCCCGATCCGACGCGGTATTTCGGCAGCACCTCCCCGCTGTTCTCCTAATACACGTCTCGACAACAAGCCGAGAGGTTGTGTATCTGGAGAACAACATGGAGGCGCTGACGAAATACCGCGTCGGATCGGGACCAAAGCATGGAAAACCGACCCAATCTACACACACTCGGGCTGTCCATGGATAACGTTGGACAATTCGAAAGAATCACTATTATAAATATGCAAATGAATGCATATTTATAACTGTAACCCTTTCGAACGGGAGACGCATACTGGTTACGCGACTTTACATATGAATATACTAAATGTACCTAGTTAGCTATTGTAAGGCCAGAATTGAGCAAAGGAAAGGGGGGGAGAGGATAAGAATTGTTTTGCTCACCCTCGAACTCAAGGAGGTCGTCGAGTGGAGGGGCGGAGGTTGTCGAACACCGGACCCACACAATAGGGAAAGACCTGCACTTTAAAATGAACCCAATCAAGAAGCAGACTCGATATACCGGTAATTACATCTATATTTTTTTCTTTTGTTTTTCCTATTATTTACATTTATTTCATTTATATTTTTTCTCCTCCTCCTCCTTCTTCACCCCAACTTCTTATTCTTCTTCTCCTTCTTCTTCTTCTTCACCTTCTTCTTCTTATCCTCCTCCTCCTCCTTCTTTTCTTCTTATTCTTCTCCTCCTCCTCCTCCTTCTCCTTCTTCTTCTTATTTTATTTCCTATATCTTTTTTCTTTTCTTCTTTTCTTATTCTACGTTTACCCCTAATTTTTCTCCTCTTCTTTTTTTATTTCTTCTTCTTCTTCACCTTCTCCTTATTCTTCTTCTTCTTCTTCTTCTTCTTCTTCTTCTCCTCCTCCTCCTTCTTCTTTTTCCCTTTTCTTCTACTTCTCTTTATATCCTTTTCTTCTTTCTTTTATTTTTTCCTTTTCTTTTCTTTCTTTATGTAATCTTTTTTCTTTGTCCTTTTCTTTCTTTGTTTTGTTTTCTTTCTTTATTCAACTTTCTTTCTCTGTCCTTTTCATTTGTTTCTTACTAATTGCTAACTAAAACTAACTATACATAAAACCTATACTAACTAGAACTAATAAAACATGGGCTTAATACTAATAATCTAACCCCCAACTTCTTATTCTTCTTCTCTTCTTCTTTTTCTTTCTCCTATTCTTCTTCTTCTTCTTTCTTCTCCTCTTCTTCTTATTCTTCTTTCTCCTATTCTTCTTCTTCTACTACTTCTTCTAATTATTTTTTCTCCTCTTCTTCTTTTTCTTTCTCTTCTATTTCTCCTCTTGTTCTTCTCTTCTTATTCTTCTTCTTCTTCCTTCTCCTTTTCTAATTATTTTTATTTTCTAATTCTTTACCTTCTTCTAACAAAATTTAAACAAAAAAACTAACTACAACTAATAAGTAAAACTAAATAAAACTAACTAACTACAATATACTAACTAATACAATACTAAAATTTACTAATCTAAAATCTATTAAAAACAGTAGCAATTAAAAACTAACTAACTTATATTAAAAACAGTAGCAATTCTAACTAAAACTAAATACAACTAACTAAAACAGAAAAAGTCTCTAAAATCTAAAATTCTAACTAAAACTAACTAACCTAACTACAACTAACTAACTAAAACTAACTACAACTAACTACAAATTAACTAAAACAGAAAAAAAAAGAGAGGGGGAGGGGGCTCACCTGCCGGTGTGGGGGACGACGGCGGTGGGGACGACGGCAGCGGGCAGGTGCGGGGGCTGGGGAGGGCGCAGCGGCGGCGTGGGGAGGGCAGGGCGGGCGGTGGAGATCCGGCGAGAGAGGGCGGGCTGGGGCGGGTGGTGGAGGGGCCGCGGCGACGGTGGGAAAGGCAGGGCGGTCCTCACCGGCGGCGGCGTGGGGAGGGCAGGGCACACCGGCGGCGGTGCGGGGCAGGGTGGGCGTGGGGCGGCGGCGGCGGCGACGAGGGAGAAAGATGGAGGCGTGGGAGAGAGAGAGGAAGGTGCGTGGGGGCAGGCCGTGCCCTGTTAACGGTACCACGGCTTTGCCGTCTGTTCCCAGACGACAAAGGCAATTCTGCCGTCTGTGGACAGACGGCAAAGCCCCTGCCGTTAACCACCACTCGGAACGCGGTCTGGGCGGACCCACTGCAGACTATGCCGTCTGTAGACTGACGGCACAGGCGGCTTTGCCGTCTGCCTGCGCAAACCAGACGGCATACTACCAGTTTTCCATATGTCAGATGTTTGCCGTCTGCATTTAGGGTAGCACACGGCAACTAATCTCTTTGCCGTCCGCCCCGATGGAATACAGACGGCAAACACGCTGACACATGGCAAACTGATGAATTCCAGTAGTGAGAGGGGTCAGTGAGCCCAATGTGTGGTTGTTCTCTTCATCTCGGATTACCATACAAGAACTCGGGCTTAAGGCGGTGTTCAACGAGACAACCCACTTTGTACTCCTACACAGCCTCTCATCGTTCACCTTGTATTAGAGTGGATTCACCAACACAGTTTCACTTTCATCAACACCATGTTCACTATCATCTCGACTCACATCAAAAGCCACCTCATTGTAACACTAAGCATGCAATAAGCTGTAACAGTTGTAGGGGACTCATGATATCAATCAACTTCTATGTCAGCTAGGATTGTGGTTTGCTTACTATTGTGACAAGATGATAGGTCATGCGTCGGATATGGGTTCAACTATGCGGTAGAATCGATACAAGGTGATCTCCTAAACATGCATAAGCGAGACTGAGAGGGAATTGGGATTTTATAGACATGGTCAATGGGGTTTTCTTTCCTTGCTGACGATACATGGGTCTTAACGGTGGTCTTCTACTTCAGGGGTGATCACCGTCTCGGAGGCACTGTTACCGGCACAATCATCAACAAGAGGGGGGAAACATTGAAAGTAGAATGCACAAGCACATGTTAAGGTTGTGACATGATGTATATAGCACTGATGTGTTGAAGATTCAAGTTAATTGAAGTGTATTGCAATTGAATTGCAAATTCAAACTTCAAATTCAAATTCAATTTAAGCCATATGCATGTTTGCTACTGTTCACCCATTTTAAAATGGTCAAACATGAAAACAAATTGCATATTATTAATCCTTGCATTTTTTCTGATAATTTTTCATATATTATATGTTTAATTTGGAGCTAAAATGAATATTCTATGAATTTTCAAAGTTTAATTGAATTTTTGGATTTTTCTGAAATATATTTAATCTGGACATGGGCTTTATTGCGTCAGCATGACCTCATGCTGACGTGGGAAGGCCTCTGACCAATGGGGTCCGCTTGTCAGCCTCAGGGGGTTAAACCCGTGGTTAATTAAATTAACTAGAATGTTAAGGGGGCAGGGCCCACCTGTCATAGGGTGTCGGGGTGATTAGCTGGGTTCATTAAGCCCTAATGGTTGGGCTTGCCGGCGACGGTACTGTTCACGCCGGAGACTCGCCGGGATCGCGATTTAGGCCACGGGAAAGGAAGATGGAGGCACGGGCGTGTACCCCGCGGCGTTGCGCAGCGAAGGGAGCAGGCAGGGGTCAAAGGCGTGGCCTCGGGCCACAGCTACGTCGACGACGCGGCGGCTGGGGTCTCTGACCTTGTCGAGCGCGGCGAAAACGGCCACGGGAGGACGAACGGGGAGGGGGATCGAAGCGGAGGCTCACCCCGGTGACAATGGTGAGCTCGGCGACGTCGGGGAGGAGCTGTAGAGGGCTCGATTCGTCACCGTAGTCGTGGTGGCCGGCGGTGAAGGACTCGAGGCTCGCGTCGTCGGGCTTGCTCCTTTTCTCAAAATGATAGGGGGAATCGACGAAGCCGATGTCTGCAGTGCTCCTGGACAGCTTTGCGCGGCGAGGCGAGCACGGTGGCCGCGGTGGCGCGTGACGGCGGCGACGAGACACGCTCGGGATCTTGCAAGAGAGAGAGGGATGAGGTCCAGAGAGAGGGCAAATAACCAGAGGGGGCGTCCAGGCGTGCGGTGCCGAAGAGATAGGGAAGGGGAAGCAGCTCGGTGGCTAGGGAAGCAGGAGGTGGCGCCGTGCTCGGCATGCCCTCCACGGCACTGCCTCCTAGCGTCGGGAAGAAGACAGCCTTGCCCCTGGTGGGCTGGGCTGACTTCTGTGGCAGATGGGCCAGGTGGCCAGGAAGGTACGTGGGGCTAGCCCATTTATTCTTTTCCTTTTTTTGTCTTTTTGTTTTGCTCTGGTAAATAAATAGTAGAGAATTTTATAAAATCTTCAAAACTTTTATGTGGGCTTATAAAATATGTAGCTAGCCACTCACAAGTTTTAGACATTTTTGAAATTCAAATAATTTCAATTTCAAATCAAATAGGGTATTTAATTAATTTCCAAGCCGTGTTTGGAATATTTGAAAAATCTTGGTGCATGCAGTGGGACCCACTTCACTTTATATGTGATCATGCATATTTACAAGACTTTTCAAAAATACCAGAGGAATTTTTGGAAGCAGTTTTTGTCTGGCCATTTAATTATATTCTTTAGGGCTTTTCTTTTCCCCATTTTTAATTTTCTTTTGAAATTTTTGCATGATGCAAAAGAGCACTTGAATCCTAGCACATACCTAAACTTGGGTTGTGACAAACTGATACGTCCCAAACGTATCTATAATTTCTGCTTGCTCCATGCATGTTTTGTGTGACTTTGCCATGTTTTGCTTTAACTTTCATACACTTTTGAGCATATTTGGACTAATCTATTAACCCAGTGCACCCAGCTGCCAGTTGCTGTTTTCTGCTGTTTTTGTATTTCAGGTTTTCCGGCCATTAAAAGTGCTCCAAAAAATCCGGAAAAATTAGATAAAAAATCAGCGACCCGTAAGCTTCCGGAATCACCAATGCAACAGAGGGGGCCACCACAGGGACTCCAGAAGGGTCCCTAGCGCGGCCCCACCTTAGGCCACGCCAGGGGGCCTCCTAGCTGCCCTGTGGGTCCTCTCGACACCCCCCTCCGCCTATATTTAGCCCTCAGGGTGGAAACCCCTAATATCGATCTCTTTTCCATGAACTCGCCTCTGTACCGCCGCCGCCGCCGTTTCAATATCGGGGCTGCCTGGAGAAGCTGCCCCGGCTCCCTGCCGGGAGGAGTAACCCCCTCCGGGAAACCATCCATGGCCATGCACGCCTCCCGGATGTACCGTGAGTAGTCCCCCTTGGACCGTGGGTCCGTGACCAGTAGCTATGTGATGTACCTCTCCCCTCTTGGTGCTTCCACTTTCGAGGCCTCGTGAGCTGCCTCACATGATCAAGGCACTTTTGTAATTTATGCTGTTGCTATGCTGAGTTTGCTGGGATCTGATGGATTATGTGACTATGTTCAAATTGTGATGAGTAATATATTTGGTTCTTCTCTTTTATATTTTGTTCTTGAGTAAATTCTTGCATATTCTCCGTTGCAGTATTTTACTTTGGCCAAGTAGTTTGCTGCAAATCCAAGAGGGAGCATTATGCTTGATTGTGGGTTCAGCCCCTTAATGTCTAGCTTGAGTGACAGAAACATGAGACTAGGGGATGTGCTCTTGCCACCTGGGATAAAACAACGGTGCTTGTACCCGCGGGTGCAAGGATTGTTTACTTTACGCAAATTTCTTTTAATGCAGTTGTATGTTGCTTTGAGTTTACACTTTGGGTGGGATTCACAACTTAATACCAGCGAGATGTTCTGGATAGATATCTCAAGGTGGATGATTCATAGTAGATGCAGTTGGATTTCGGTCTACTTACCTTGGCGTACTGCCCATTGCTTTTGAGCCCTTCCTTTCTTTGCAGCATAGTTAGCATTGTGGTTCCTTCATAATTCTGTCAATTGCCCAGCTGTGATTTGTTTACCTTGCTAGCACTTTTATCGTCTTTTGGGAGAGAGACATCACTAGTGAAAATCACGGGACCCCGGTCCATCTTCACATCATTGTTTACACCCTTAGTTTACTTTCAGTCTTTACTTTCAGTTGCCACTATTATTATCTCTTGCGTTGATCCTTTGTAAACAGCAAGGCCGGAGGAATTGACAACTCCTCTGTACTCGTTGGGAGCAAATTTATTTGTATCTGTGTGCAGGTCCAGGTGAAGTTAGCAACCTCGGCGCCATTGTTCACTTTACCACCTTCTTTTATCCTTCGGAGTCCTACGGGAGACAAACCTTGGTATCTTTGCCAAGGGAAAACTTGCCGCTGCACTATATCTCACCCTGCGCTTGGGGTAACCAACGAGGCTTGGAGAGTATTAACACTCTCTTGCCATCAGCAAGTTTTCTGGTGCCATTGCCGAGGACTCTAGTCTACAAGATAGGGGAGTTGCACACTATCTTTTATCTTTAGTTTTTAGTCTTGTTAGTTTACCTTTCAGTTTTTACTTTTGTGTCCCTTATCAAAAATACCAAAAATATCTGTTACCTTGTCAGTAGTTACCACCATGGCTGGTCATTTTGCCTTTGGTGAGGCAGAAGTACTTACCTTTACTCAAAGAGGTGGTGAAAGTTTGAAAGATGCTTGGTATTGAATTAATGATTCTCAAAAAAGAGCCACCAAGAAGGAATGCACTACTATCTTGCTTAGAAATTTTTATGTTGGGATCACTTCTTGGAATAGGTTTCTTTTAGTCACTGCTATCAATGGGAACTTCATAGAGGCCCCAGTTTGGGAAGCCTTTAATGTTATTGAAAATCTTGTTGGAAGTCTCCCAGTTGTTAGTATTAAGGAGGACATTACTTTAGCTCACATTATGAGAAAACTTGAAAAAATAGAGCTAGAGATGCCAAGTATCGATAGGGTGAATGAGTTGGATCGTAAGATTCAAGGGAATTTGAATAGGCTAGATAACTCCATGCAGAAAATTGTCAAAACTTTGGAGACTATTAAATCCCTTGATGAGAAGTCTTCTAGGATAGAAAATATTGAGGAAGTTATTGAAACTCTAGGAACTACTTTTTCCTCAATCAAAACCAAAAAGGATAAAACTCCGGCAAAGAAGGAACCTAAGTTCGATTACGTCCCCAGGTTCCTCGAGCTAAAGCAAACACACCCATTGCCAAGAGAGTTGAAACGGTGAAAACTTTGGAGGAGACACCTATCTTTAACTTTAATGAAACTCCAATTGATTTCCCTCCTTTTGATTTTATTCCAAGAAGCATTTTCATCCGTCCATTATTTGAGAAACCTATTAAGACTAGTTGTACTATTGAAGAGCTTTTTGATGATCGTGATGATGGTTCAATGGATACAACTTGATCTTCCGCTTTAAGCCTAGCTAATGGCTCTAAAGAAGCGCTTTCGGGAGGCAGCCCGCAACGAATTTAGGTTTTTCTTTTTGCTTTTCTTCTGTTCTTAGTGGTCTTGATGATTGTTACTACTATAGCAACATCATTGTATCTTTATTTTTCAAGCTTTGTGCCAAGCTTAGCATCATACGACAAGGGAAGTGAAAGTTGTGACATGCTGTCTAGAAAACAGATTATGTCCTCGTGACTAGAAAAATCATAGAAAAATCCCAGTTCGTCTTTTTGAGCTGATTTTTACACAACATGCTCTATACAATTATAGAACTTTCGTATGTTCTGAGTTTTTTGATTTGAGTTGCAGAAGTACCCCTAAAAAATCGTTGTTACCTGTTGGTCTGTTTTTCACAGATTCTGTCGTGTTTTGCCTTTTCTTCGTTTTGGAAACCTTAAGCTTGCTTTTTATTTGCAATTTTTTTTGGCAATCTTGAGAAACAGTAGCTCTTCAAGGTTATCCTTATTTCCAGTTGAGAATTTTTTTACTTTAGTAGGGCACTAACCTCTCTAATCAGTCTACAATGAGTTATGTATGCAGGGAGTTTTCAAGTGCGCGATGGAAGATGATGAAAGAAGATCTTGGAGTGTCAAACGCTCAAGCTTGGGGATGCCCATGTGCACCCCCAATAAATATTCAAGGAGACTCAAGCGTCTAAGCTTGGGGATGCCCCCGTGCATCCCCCTCTTCATCAAAAATTATCAGTTCATCCCTCGTTGCACTATATTTTTATCACTTCATGCGTTATGTGCTATTCTTGGAGCGTCTCGCTCATAGGTTTTATTTTTAGTTTTCTTTTGCTTTGTTTGCTGTAGTAACAAGTTAGACCCCATCTTACTCTTTTGTGTGGGAGAGATACACGCTCCGCTTGAACTAGAACTCCTCATAGGATTTGCATGCTTATTCTTTTAGCTGTGAGTTGTTCTTTTTCTTTTCTTAGCTGCTGCTCTGTTTAGTTGTAGTGCTTTAGTTTTTCTAGAGATTTTATTTTGTTTTAGGTTGAACTTTCTATAGGTTGCATGTTTTATCTTGTTAGAGAGTTTTCCTGTTGCACTGAGTTTTGCGTCTTGACTAGAAGTAGGTAGTTGAAGTTGTTGTTCTCTTTGTAGTAGTAACTTGCAATAGTTTTGAGGTATTGACTAGAGTAATTTTTGAACTTTTGGTGTCAAGAGCTCGAGCCTATTAGTGATAGATGTCGTATTTTTGGCAATTCGTGTGTTTTTAGAAAACCAAAAACCCCTGTTGAGAATTCTAGCTACTAGATGGATCACTAACCTCTGGAGGGTTCGAATATTAGAGTACACTCACGTACCATGAGTCGAGGATGCGCAAGGATAACCTAACCCCCATACACTCCTCCTCGGGGTACTTGTCTCTTTGTGAACCTCCTGATTAGATTGAGAGTTACCGATAATAAGTGCATGAGTTCTTCGTACTAATGTGAATATTCGAAAGTTGACACTTCCACCCACCTATACTTTTTCTAGCCTCTTCGGTACCGTGCATTGCCCTTTCTCACCTTGAGAGTTGGCGCATACTTCGCCGGTGCATCCAAACCCTTGGCACGATACACTCTGTCATCATAAGCCTCCTTATATCTTTCCTCAAAACAGCCATCATACCTACCTACAAGGCATTTCCACAGCCTTTCCGAGATACATTGCCATGCAACATCCACCTTCTCATGACTTGATCCTCATGTCATACATGCTACTTGCTTGATCCATGAGCCGCATGCTAGTTGGGCCTTGCCCTAATCATTGCTACATGACGCGCTAGTATCATTGCATATCCTGCTATCCTGGCAGAGGCATACATTTGCATCATGATAGTTATATCTTCTTTATGTGAGTACCTTTGTAAAGTGTGAAAGATCTCCTATATTCTTGTAAAATATAGAGTGTTGCCCCTAAAGTGAGGAAAAGATCCCAAAGAGGACAAAATAAAAAGATACCAAAGAGGACAAATGAGAGTTAAATAGAAAGAGCCATTGAGGCCACCAAAAAAATACAAAAAATAGAAAAAAGAGAAAAATAAAAAGAAAAAGAGAGAAGGGGGCACACTACTATTCCTTTTGAGAGATCCACACTAGTACTTCATCCTCTATCCCTTGTACTCCATAGAGATCATCATCATGCATATAGCTATGTGGGGACCTTCACATTATGGAACTTGGCTTGTATATTCCAATGATGAGCCTCCTCAAACAAGCTCTAGGTCTTCTTGAGCAAGCAAGTTAGATGCGCCCCCACTAGTTTCCTTGGAGAGCTTTTAGCTCACATGTGCATCCGTTGCATGCCAATCCATACTCCTCACATCATATTTATCATATGGCCTTCTCTCGCCCATGATTGTCCTCATTGATGTGAGCCTTTCACACCTTTTTTGTCTTCCTCCTCCACCTTCTTTCTGTTTCGCCTTTTAGGTGTCAACTTTCTTGCTCACGCTCATCCATTGCATGAGTGCTCAAAATATCGAAAGGGAGTGGATCAAATTGACTTGTACCTGGCTAGTGGTCTGGGGATGAGTCAAGATAAGAATCCAAAGGAGACTAAGTGTGAAACTTTAGTAGATAGTGGTCTGAGGCGAGCAGGAATTAAGCTTGGGGATGTTGATACGTCCCAAACGTATCTATAATTTTTGCTTGCTCCATGCATGTTTTGTGTGACTTTGCCATGTTTTGCTTGAACTTTCATACACTTTTGAGCATATTTGGACTAATCTATTAACCTAGTGCACCCAGCTGCCAGTTGCTGTTTTCTGCTGTTTTTGTATTTCAGGTTTTCCGGCCATTAAAAGTGCTCCAAAAATTCCGGAAAAATCAGATAAAAAATCAGCGACCCGGAAGCTTCCGGAATCACCAAGGCAGCGGAGGGGGGGAACCAAAGAGACTCCAGAAGGGTCCCTGGCGCGGCCCCACCCTAGGCCGCGCCAGGGGGCCTCGTGGCTGCCCTGTGGGTCCCCTCGACACCCCCCTCTGCCTATATTTATCCCTCGGGGTGGAAACCCCTAATATCGATCTCTTTTCCGGGAACTCGCCTCTGTACCGCCGCCGCCACCATTTCAAGATCGGGGCTGCATGGAGAAGCTGCCCCGGCACCCTGCCGGGAGGAAGAACCCCCTCCGGGAGACCATCCATAGCCATGGACGCCTCTCGGATGTACCGTGAGTAGTCCCCCTTGGACCATGGGTCCGTGACCAGTAGCTATGTGATGTACCTCTCCCCTCTTTGTGCTTCCACTTTTGAGACATCGTGAGCTACCTCACATGATCGAGGCACTTTTGTAATTTCTGCTGTTGCTATGCTGAGTTTGCTGGGATTTGATGGATTATGAGACTATGTTCAGATTGTGATGATTAATATATTTGGTTCTTCTCTTTTATATTTTGTTCTTGAGTAAATTCTTGCCTGTTCTCCGTTGCAGTATTTTACTTTGGCCAAGTAGTTTGTTGCAACTCCAAGAGGGAGCGTTATACTTGATTGTGGGTTCATCCCCTTGATGTCTAGCTTGAGTGACAGAAACATGAGACTAGGGGATGTGCTGTGGCCACCAGGTATAAAACAACGGTGCTTGTACCCGCGGGTGCAAGGATTGTTTACTTTACGCAAAGTTCTTTTAGTGCAGTTGTCTGTTGCTTTGAGTTTACACTTTGGATGGGATTCACAACTTAATGCCAGCAAGATGTTCTGGATAGATATCTCAAGGTGGATGATTCGTAGTAGATGCAGTTGGATTTTGGTCTACTTACCTTGGCGTACTGCCCATTTCTTTTGAGCCCTTCCTTTCTTCGCAGCATAGTTAGCATTGCGGCGCCTTCATAATTCTGTCAATTGTCAAGCTGTGATTTGTTTACCTCGCTAGCACTTTTATCGTCTTTTGGGAGAGAGACATCACTAGTGAAAATCACGGGTCCCCGGTCCATCTTCACATTATTGTTTACACCCTTAGTTTACTTTCAGTTGCCACTATTATTATCTCTTGCGTTGATCCTTTGTAAAAAGCAAGGCCGGAGGAATTGACAACTCCTCTGTACTCGTTGGGAGCAAAGTTATTTCTATTTGTGTGAAGGTCATGGTGAAGCTAGCAACCTCGGCGCCATTGTTCACTTTACCACCTTCTCGTATCCTTCGGAGTCCTACGGGAGACAAACCTTGGTATCTTTGCCAAGGGAAATCTTGCCGCTACACTATATCTCACCCTGCGCTTGGGGTAACCAACGAGGCTTGAAGAGTATTAACACTCTCTTGCCATCAGCAACCTCCCCTCAACTTCCCATGTGGGACTAATCCCAAGGGGAGGGGGGCAAATGCGCCCTAGGGGGGCATGGGCCCCTCCCTTGTCGCCATGGGCCAAGGGGGGAGGCTCCCTCCTCCCCTAATGGGCCTCTTTAGGCCCATATGCCTTTTTCTTCTATTTTTCTTCTATTTTAATATTTAATTCAGATAATTAAATAATAAAACATATTTAAACATTATTAAATAACATTTTGAACCTTTCAAAATTCCCAGAACAATTTATGGCCTCCATCGGAAACAATTCCGGTGTTCTTTTTTATTTCTCCGGTGATCCCGAATCAATCCTTAATGCGGCGAATACCCTAGTGTGACACCCTACGTGTAACACCCTCAGTGTCATGCAACAGTAATCACTTTGATTAATGACAAGTCACTGTGATTGAAAATCCATAATCACCCTTTGTCATGCGTTGTTGAAAATCCATCTCAAATAAAATTTTATAACCAAAGTTGGAAATTAAACTTGAACCAAAATTTATGAAACCACTTTTATTAAATGCTTAAAAGTCAGTAGGTCATGCTAAAAGAACAATGGGAATTTTATATGCCCTTTACCTATTTGAAACAATTCAACTCAGTAAAAAAACTACCATATTTAATCCTTTTAAATATAACAAAAACTCCAAATGATTTTCTTATGCCACCAAACTTTTTGTGGGACTCTACGAATGTGCAACACTAATAATTGGACTAGTCTCATATTTTACTAAAATATAAAAGCTACTAAAATAATTACAAACATAAAAGAAAGTAATAGGATAAAACAGAAAGATAGCAAAAATGGGAAAGGGCTATAAGCCGCCTAGCGAAAAGCCCACCCAAGCAGCCTAGCCCATTTCCCTCCCCCCAGCCTTTTCCTTTTATTTCTTCTCCCTCCTGCTCATCCCGTGCGTGTCAACCATCCATGGACATGGCGTCGCCGTGTTGGCCATCCCCGGACTCCCCTAGAGTATAAGGCCGCGCCCCCTGTCCTGGACGAACCCTAGGCCGCCCAATCCCCCTCCATTGGAACCCTAAATCGACAGGGACTCTCTACTTTTCTTCCCCCCACTCTCCCTCGACGGTTCCCAGCCGCAGCCGAGACCGCCGTCGCCGAGTCGCTGTACATCCGTGGCCAGCGGCCACGCCGGGCTGTACCACCGCGCCCAAGCTCCTCCCCGGCCTCCTCCTCGTCTCCCCGTGAAGCCATCTGTCGTCGGGACGCCTCGCCCCACCGAAATCGAAGCTAATTCCCCACCACGGCCGCCGACTTCCGCCGCAAAATTCGTCGACGCCGGCGCTTCCCCGGCCACCGCAACTCCTCCTCGAGCATCCCAGTGAGCGTCCGCTCCTTCCCAAGCCTCTCCACACTCGATTTGACCCATGGGCTATCCGCTGTGGCCTCCGTGCCCGCGCCCGGTCTGCCGCTGTGCCGCGATGGCCGGAGCACGCCCAGACCGCGCACTGTCTCGCCACGGCCGCGCACTCTGCTTTTTTGGCCATGCACCGCGCCGCCCTGTGCTGCACCCGAGCCCCACCTTGTCTCACTTGCCGGCTGACCTTGCCGTGCCCCTGTTGGCCGTCGCCGGTGTGCCCGCGTTGTCGGCCGTGGGCCAAACCACCGGTTAATACCCTGTTAACCTTGTTTAGTTAATTAAAGCAGATAGATAAAACTTAAGAGAATGACTAATGGGCCCCAGGCCATTACATTAAAATTATCTGAGATATTTAACTCTATGAGGCTCACAGCCTGGCCCACTGTCAGATTAATAAATAAATGAATTTAGTTTAGTGTTAGAGAATGACATGTGGGCCCTCTGTTCTGTTAATTAAAATTTAAATGAATGTAAATGTCAGTGTCAATGACATGTGGGCCACCCCTCCTGTTTTATTATTTAAAATATAGTTAAAAGCTTTTTATTAAATGTGAGGCTGACATGTGGGACCCACTGGTCAGTAGGTCCCACTTGATAGGTTTGACCAGTCAAATGCACTGTTGTGGATAATGCTAATTTAAATAATAAAGAAATCCTAGAAAATGATTTAAATTGAATAAAACTTTGAAATTGAATATCTTTTAAACCGTAACTCCAATGCAAATAATTTATATATCAAAGTTGATCAGAAAAATATAACGGATACGAATACGCTATCCATATACCAATCACCCCCCTCTAACACAACGAACACGAGACATTCCCCCTCCGGTTGCACTGTCCGGTAATCGACCGGAGCAGGTAAAACTTTCCGGATGAAATTGTTCTGGACATGAAAGTTGTTCAGAATGAATGAACGAGCACGGATACGCTAACCACATGTCTGTCAGATGTCTCTAACACTGCAGACATGGAACCTTCCCCTCCGGATCATCTGTCCGGTAATCATCCGGTACTGATGAGTCACCCCCGGATAAATTCCGGCTCCGCCAAAAATACTTAGCACTATGTTAGAACATCGTGTACAATGTATTGCCATGTATTGAATTTGTATTGCTATTATTGTTTTGTATTTACTATTTCTTCCCACCTTTATTCTCCGATAGACCCCGTTGTTGTCGCTGCCAACATCGTTGCCGAGTACGACTACTTCGTCGACAATCTTACCGCTACTACCGAGCTTCCAGGAAAGCAGAGCCATTCTCTTCCCCAGATATCGCCTATCTTTTCCGTACATTTCTTGCACTAGGCATTGTTACTCCTGCTGCTACGTTACAATCCTATTCAATTGCATAGCCTGTTTTTGTCGCCCCTTGATGTACCTTCCTTTATCCAATGCTGCCTATATATATATTATATTAAGTAGTGAGCTGATGACGGCTTCTCGCCCTTCGTTGGTAGGCCCCAAGTGGAAGGCGTGATGCGGTACAGCAGCGAGTTTTCCCTCAGTAAAGATACCAAGGTTTGTCTCCAGTAGGACTCCAGAGATGAGAAGTAGGTGTCAGCGGCGCACCTGACGCGGACCTGCACACAGACACAGATAACTTTGCTCGCAAAGAAGTTCAGAGAGATTGTCAATCTCTCCGGTCTTGTTGTTCACAAATGATAAAACGCAAGGGGATAATGATAGCAACTTGAAAGTAAATGCAGAAAAGTAAATAAAGCTTGGAAACAATAATGAGGATATGGACCGGGATACGTGATGTTCGCTAGTGATGTCTCTCTCCCAAAAGACGATAAAAATGCTATGCGAGGTAAAAAAATTACACAGAGGCAATTGACAGGATTATGAACGCACCGCAATGCTAACTATGCTACAAAAGAAAGGAAGAGGTTCAAAAGCACGGGCAGTACGCCAAAGTAAGTAGACCGAAATCCATCTGTATCTACTACTAATCATCCACCTTGAGATATCTATCCAGAACATCTCGCTGGTATTAAGTTGCGAGCCCCACCCAAAGTGTAAACCCAAAGCAATAGACAACTGCATTAAAAAGAACTTTGCGTAAAGTAAACAATCCTTGTAACCGCGGTTACAAGCACCGGTGTTTTACCCCTTGTGGCAACAACACATCCCCTAGACTCATGTTTCTGTCACTCAAGCATGTCATCGGGGAGGCATGAACCCACAATCTAGCACAACGCTCCCTCTTGGAGTAACTACCTACTACTTGGCCAAAGAAATAAACAGCAACGGAGAGCATGCAAGAATTACTTAGGAAAAAAAATATAAGAGATAAAAACCAAATATATTACTCTATCACAATCTGAACATAATTTCATAATCAATCAGATCCGATCAAACTCAACATAGCAATAGCAGAAATATTACAAATGTGCCTCGATCATGTAGGGCAGCTCACGAGGTCTAAACAATGATGATCAAAGCGGGGAGGAGAACATCACATAGCTACTGATCACGGACCCATGGTCCAAGGAAAAATACTCACGAGACATCCGGGGAGCATCCATGGTGGAGAGGAGACTCCCGGAGGTCAATCCTCCTTCCGGCAGGGTGCCGGGAAGAGGTCTTCTGGTGCTCCCGATCTTGGAAGCGCGGCGGCGGCGGAACAGAGGCGAGTTCGCAGAATAGGGTTCTTGTTCTGGAGTTTTCCCATGACGGGGGATAAATAGGCGAAGGGGGCAGCCAGAGGTGGACCAAGGGCCCCAGGCGCCCCCCTGGCGCGGCCAGGGGTGGGGCCGCGCCGGGTGGCCGCCTGGGCCCCCCTGGCCCCCCTCTGGCCCCTCCCGGGCTTTTCTCGAAGCTTCCGTCACGCTGATTTTTTATCTGAATTTTCTCGAATTTTTCATATGGGGGAAAACTGAAATAGAAAAACAACAGAAAATAGGAACTGGCACTGGGGTGCACTGAGTTAGTGGGTTAGTCCAAATATGATTAAAAAATGTATGAAAGTGTATCTAGACCATAGAAATATCACACAAAACATGCATGGAGCAAGCAGAAATTATCGATACATTTTGGACGTATCAACATCCCCAAGCTTAATTCCTGCTCGTCCTCGAGTAGGTAAATGATAACAAGCATAATTTCTGTGGTGACATGCTAGCAACCATAAAAGAACTTTGAAAAGTAAAGCAATCAAGGTCAGAGATTCAATTCAAGTCATAACAAGCAAGAGTCTATATTAGCATTGAAACAAGTAACAAAAGAACAAAAGGTGCAAGAGCTCTTGCTGTCCGTGACTCGAATGTCTCCAAATGGTGTTTGCGTGCAAGAAAGGAGGATAGGGAATACGAGAAAAAGATTTTTTTGTTGAGAACTCAATCTACTAAAGTTTCACACTTGGTCCTCTTTGGAATCTTATCTTGACTCGTCCCCAGACCACTAGCCAGGTACAAGCCAATTTGATCCACTCCTTTTCGATATTTTGAGCACTCATGCAATGGATGAGCGTAAGCATGAGAGCTGACAATTAGGATGGAAAAGAGAGAAATATGGTGGAGGAGGAAGACAAAAAGGATGAGAAAGGCTCACATCAATGAGGACAATCATAGGCAAGAGATGCCAAATGATAGATATGATGTGAGGAGTAGGGATTGCCATGCAACGGGTGCACATAAGCGCTAGGAAGCTCTCCAAACTATATGCAAAAAGATCGTCTCTATGGAGTACAAGGATATAAGGGAGTACTAGTGTGGATCTCTCAAAAGGAATAGTAGTGTTGCCCCTTTCTCTCTTTTTATTTCTTTTTTCTCTTTTTTCTTTTTTTCTGTATTTTTTTGTGGCCTCAATGGCTGTTTCTATTTAACTCTCATTTGTCCTCTTTGGGATCTTTTAGTGTGTCCACTTTGGGATCTTTTCCTCACTTAAGGGCAACACTCTATTTTACAAGAAGGTAAAGGAGATCTTTCACACCTTACAAGGTACTCAAAACATAAAGAAGATGTAAGTATCATGATGTATGCAATGTATGTCGCTGCCAGTGTAGCAGGAACATGTATGGCATGAAAATCATGTCATGAAGAGGTGGAAGTTGCATGGCAATGTAACTTGGAAAAGCTATGGAAATGCCTTGATAGGTAGGTATGGTGGCTGTTTTGAGGAAGGATAAAGGGAGCCTTATGATGACAAAGCGTATCATGCCAAGGGTTTGGATGTACCGGAGAAGGTGGACACCAACTCTCGGAGTGAGAAGAAGGCAATGCACGGCACGGGAAAGGTTAGCAAAATATGGGAAGGTGGAAGTGTCAACTCTCAATACTTACATTAGTCCGAAGAACTCATGCACTTATTATCGGCAACTCCCAATCTAATGAGGAGGTTCACAAAGAGACAAGTACCCCGAGGAGGCGTGTATGGGGGTTTGGTTATCCTTGCACATCCTCGACTCATGGTACGTGAGTGTTCTCTGATATTCGACCCATCAGAAGAGTAGTGATCCATCTAGTAGCGAGAGTTCTCAACTAGTTTTGTAGGTTTTGAAAATAAACACGGATTGCCCAAAATACGACACCTATCACTAATAGGCAAGAGCTCTTGACACCAAAAGTCCAAACATTACTCACAACAATGCCTCAAAACTATTGCAAGCTACTACTAAAATTAAATAGCAACCTCAATTACCTAGTTTCAAGACAAGACACAACTCAGTGCAACAACCAACTCTCTTAACAAGATAAACATGAAAACTAAAAAGAGTTCCAGCAAAAAACTAAACAAAAGTCAAGGCTCTTGCTAAATACAAACTAAGACTAAAACTAAACATGGCAGTAGCTATGAAAAGATAAAGAACGCACAACAGCAAAAAGATAGGCAGGAAAAATCCTATGATGTGTTCTAGATTTTTGAAGTGGAGCGTGTTTCTCTCCCACACAAAGTAAGAAAGGACCTAACTTGTTATGAACAGAAAGAAAAGCTAAAGAAAACAAAAAACAAAACCTAAGAGCGAGACGCTCCAAGCATAGCACATAACACATGAAGTGATAAAAATATAGTGAGACGAAGGACGAACTGATGATTGTTGATGGAGAAGGGGATGCACGGGGGCATCCCCAAGCTTAGACGGTTGAGTCTCCTTGAATATTTATTGGGGATGCATGGGGGCATACCCAAGCTTGAGCGCTTGACACTCCTGGATCTTCTTTCATCATCTTCCAACGCACACTTGAAAACTCCCTTCATACATAACTCATCATAAGCTGATTAGAGAGGTTAGTACCCTTAATAAATAATTTTCCTCCACTGGATATAAAGATATTCTTGAAGAACTACTGTTTCTCAAGAGTGCCAAAAAGTGTTTGAAAAGAAAAAGCAAGCTTAAGGTTTGCAAAAGTAAGGAGAGACAAAACGTGGCAGAATCTGTGAAAAACAGAACAGCAGATAGTAAAGATTTTTTAGGAGCACTTCTGCAACTCAAATAAAAAAACTCAGAACATACGGAAGTTTCGTAATTGTATAGATCATACTGTGTAAAAATTTCAGCTCAAAAAGATGAACTGGGATTTTTCTGGAATATTTCTGGTCACGAGGACAGAATCTGTTTTCTGGACAGCATGTCACAACTTTTACTTCCCTTGCCGTAAGAGGCTATAACTTGGCACAAAGCTGAAAAATAAAGATACAATGATGTTGCTACTGAAGTAAGAAACATCAAGACACAACAAAAGCAAAAATAAACACCTAAATTCGTAGCGGGCTGCCTCCCGAAAGCGCTTTCTTTTATGCCTTTTAGCTAGGCATGAAGATTATAGAAGATGCTCTCACAAGAATAAGAATTTTGAAGAAAAAGAGAGCATCAAGAAGCAAATGTGAAACACATTTAAGCCTAACCCACTTCATATGCATCGGCATCTTGTAAGAAAATAAATCAAAGAAGCACAAAGTGACATGCATAGGAAGGTAGAACAAGAACAACTTCAAAACTGTCAACATGAAGAGAGGTGTTTTTGTAACATGGAAGTTTCTACAACCAAACTTTCCTCTCTCAAAGTAATTTTCAGTAGCATCATGAACAACATCAAGAATATAACTATCACATAAATCATGTTGTTCATGACCTACAAGCACACGTGTATTGTTTTCAACACGGTTTTTAGGATGATAAGATAGATGCAACCCATCACATTGAGCTTTTATAAGAGGAAAATTCTCCGGAGTTGGAGGTTTTAAAAGGATAATAGGACACTCAAGTGTGGGTGCGATAGCAAAAATTTCATGCTTAACATGAGGAACTATAGAAATTTCATCTCCGTAAGCATCATCCCTAGTGGCATCTTGGCCATAAGCATAGAAGGCATCAACTTCATCAAAAAGGGATATTTCAAAAGAATCCATAGGATCATAATACTCATATAAGGTAATATTCAAAGAGTTACTCTCATTAGAAGGTAGAAATGTATGGCTCCATTCTTCCTCCTTTTGTTAGTCACTCTCCTCCTCTTTTTCATCCAAGGAGTTTTCAGGTTCATAAATTTCTTCTTCCATAGAGTCCTGCAAATCATTAGTCTCTTCCTTTGGGGGAGAGATTCTCTCAAGATGATCAGTAATGTAATAGTTTGCATCGTAATTTTCCAAACAATAGTTAAGTATAACAAGACTCTCAGATTTGTAAGGGGCATCATCAATATTTTTAAGAAGAGAAATAATTTCATAGGCACCCTTATAAGCAACAAATTCTTCTATTGCCTCTGCATCATAAAAATCATAGTTTCTCTTAGCATAAGAAGCTAAGGTTTCATCATCATTGTACTCACATTGGAAAGCAAGGTGTTTGTGCCTCATAAAGCAACAAGATTCATCCCTGCAGAAAGATATATTATATATTGAGCACAAGTTTCTAGAATACTCATACAACTGATGTATTTGTTTCCATAAGTGTATCCCCTTTTGAGACAAGCGGTGTTCCTTGTACCACTTTTGTTGATCCTCGGTGAATCCTCGATGCCAATAAGATCTGGTTTCAAAGAAGTCAGACATTGATTGGCAAGTAAGGAACTAGATATAATATTTTTTTTTGATTTTTGATAAAGGACACGAAGATAAAAACTGAAAGGTAAACTAACAAGACTAAAAAACAAAGGTAAAGGGCAGTGTGCAACTCCCCTATCTTAGCACTCGGAGTCCCCGGCAACGGCGCCAGAAATTACACTTGATGACGGCTTCTCGCCCTTCGTTGGTAGGCCCCAAGTGGAAGGCGTGATGCGATACAGCAGCGAGTTTTCCCTCAGTAAAGATACCAAGGTTTGTCTCCAGTAGGACTCCAGAGATGATAAGTAGGTGTCAGCGGCGCACCTGACGCGGACCTGCACACAGACACAGATAACTTTGCTCCCAACGAAGTTCAGAGAGGTTGTCAATCTCTCCGGTCTTGTTGTTCACAAATGATAAAACGCAAGGGGATAATGATAGCAACTTGAAAGTAAATGCAGAAAAGTAAATAAAGCTTGGAAACAATAATGAGGATATGGACCGGGATACGTGATGTTCGCTAGTGATGTCTCTCTCCCAAAAGACGATGAAAATGCTATGCGAGGTAAACAAATTACAGAAAGGAAATTGACAGGATTATGAACGCACCGCAATGCTAACTATGCTACAAAAGAAAGGAAGAGGTTCAAAAGCACGGGCAATACGCCAAACTAAGAAGACCGAAATCCATCTGCATCTACTACTAATCATCCACCTTGAGATATCTATCCAGAACATCTCGCTGGTATTAAGTTGCGAGCCCCACCCAAAGTGTAAACCCAAAGCAACAGACAACTGCATTAAAAAGAACTTTGCGTAAAGTAAACAATCCTTGTAACCGCGTTTACAAGCACCGTTGTTTTCCCCCTTGTGGCAACAGCACATCCCCTAGACTCATGTTTCTGTCACTCAAGCATGTCATCGGGGAGGCATGAACCCACAATCTAGCACAACGCTCCCTCTTGGAGTCACTACCTACTACTTGGCCAAAGCAATCAACAGCAACAGAGAGCATGAAAATATAAGAGATAAAAACCAAATATATTACTCTATCACAATCTGAACATAATCTCATAATCCATCAGATCCGATCAAACTCAACATAGCAATAGCATAAATATTACAAAAGTGCTTCGATCATGTAGGGAAGCTCACGAGGTCTAAACAATGAAGATCAAAGAGGGGAGGAGAACATCACATAGCTACTGATCACGGACCCATGGTCCAAGGAAAACTACTCACGAGACATCCGGGGAGCATCCATGGTGGAGAGGAGACTCTCGGAGGTCAATCCTCCCTCCGGCAGGGTGTCGGGAAGAGGTCTTCTGGTGCTCCCGATCTTGGAAGCGCGGCGGCGGCGGAACAGAGGCAAGTTCGCGGAATAGGGTTCTTGTTCTGGAGTTTTCCTGTGACGGGGGATAAATAGGCGAAGGGGGGCAGCCAAAGGTGGACCAGGGGCCCCAGGCGCCCCCCCTGGCGCGGCCAGGGGTGGGGCCGCGCCGGGTGGCCGCCTGGGCCCCCCTTGGCCCCCTTCTGGCCCCTCCCGAGCTTTTCTCGAAGCTTCCGTCACGCTGATTTTTTATCTGAATTTTCCCGAATTTTTCTGGCACTTTTTATATGGGGGAAAACTTAAATAGAAAAATAGCAGAAAATAGGAACTGGCACTGGGGTACACTGAGTTAGTGGGTTAGTCCAAATATGATCAAAAAATGTATAAAGTGTATCTAGATCATAGCAATATCACACAAAACATGCATGGAGCAAGCAGAAATTATCGATACGTTTTGGACGTATCATGAGCCCTGCACATTGTTAGCTAGGATTAGATAGCGGGCCGTGGTCACTCAGGGGAGTGAACGAGAATACAACATATTACAACTGCACAGGTACGGTACAATGCAGACACCGTCTAAGGCCCCCTAGCTCGGCTCTGCCGAGCCACCATCAAGTGTGAGCTATCGAGGAGTAATCCTCGTACTCCACTCGTTGCTGACTCTGTATAGCCGCTCTAGGTACCTGAGCAACAGTTGTCCTTCCGGTAAGAAGTCGAGCGACCCAACGGTTCCCGCGAGTGGTATTGCGATGGGACGACAGGGAGGGTACGACCAGTGTACCGGTGTGCTTGGCCCCTGATCGTTGGCCGCGAGTGTCGGGGATCAACCCCGGAAAATCCCATGGTCAGGGACCCTGGGTTAGTCATGAGAGGCACAGGTTGGACGATAGCTTGTCGGCAAACAGGAAGGCACGCTCCTGCTCGATATTATTGATGGGGGAGATGCGATTACAGTGGATGCGAAGGCTGGAGCGCTCAAGGATAGGGTTACAGATGATATTGGTTGCCCTTTGGCGTCACCCCTCCTAGCCCTTATATACCGGGCTAGGTCTCGGGGAGTTCATCTACGTTTACAGGTAAGCTTTCCTAACCCTAGCTTGCTCCGTACGACAGGTTTTCGCACCTTCCTTGTGAGTCGCAGACTCCTACGTCGATGCCAATTAGTGGGACGATGTTGTATCTTCACGGGCCTTCTGTCTTCAGGGACACCAGGTAGGCTTATCCGTAGGAGTCGTGGGGTCACCCCCTCGTCAGTAGCCCCCGAGTGCTTGGGGGACTCGAAGAGTAGCTTAGGGACTCGAGTACATCCATTTGTCAATTATTTGTATGCGCGGTACAACCGCGGGTCGCTGGCAGTCTGGTGGCCATGACAAAACCTGTTTCGAGGGATGTTAAGCTGAAAGGGCCCAAGGAGTCGACTGGTCGAGCCTTGGTGAATTGCACTAGGGAAAATACCGCAGTAGCCCAATCAAACCCACGTCCCTCGACGTGAGCTTGGAACACTTGTGTCGAGCAAAAGTCCTACCGCTTCAGGTTTACGGTGTTCATTTGCCGCCAGTAATGTGCATAGCCTAAGGCGCGTCCGCCCGGCTTTTTCTATCATGCGCAGCGCATGGGAAAGGTTGGGAGTGAAATCGCTCTTCGGGAAGTCCCAGCCCGGCCGAACTTCGCAGCGGGGTCTTACCTACACGCTAATCTTGCGTGGCATCTGGGCACAGTGTATCGTGTTCCAGGAATGTGTGTTTTTGAGGCGCTGAGCCTTATAGCATTGCACCCGCTTGGAAAAAAACATCAAGCGAGTTGTTCACTCATTCACCCGTGGAGCTTGTTTCGAGTGCTCAGACGGGGAGTTCTTCGCGAGTAGTCACTCGAATGCCATTTCGGCTCTTGAGGTGAGGGAGCACCTGGGACTCTTTGCGCCGTATGATCTTGGTGAATGCATGTTTGTCTTGTGTCGGGTTGAGGAAGCACCCGAGACTCTCGTGAGTGCGAGTGGTCACTCGAGCACATTGCTGACCTTTGGGTGAGGGGAGCACCCGGGACTCTCGTGAGTGCGAGTGGTCACTCAAGCACATTGCTGACCTTTGGGTGAGGGAGCACCCGGGACTCTTATGATGTACTATCCCGATGGGAGTAAGATGTTTTTCTTCATCGGGAAAAAGATCTGAAAGATAGCATCTCAGAGCCTTGCTGGCGTACTCAGTACATCTTGCTGTGATATGACGTTGGCGTGGTCCTCTAGAGTTTTTGACCACTGTAGCTTGCCGAAGGAGATGACTTGGCGCTGTCCCGCCGAAATTTTCGCGTCGCGCGATCATGGTCCTCTTTTTGCGCGCGTAGTGGGCGGTGTTGTTACTGCGCCGGTTGGATTTTCCATACTTTTCGTCTGTTTATGGGATCATGCCACGTGTGCTGGGCGATAAGGTTGGACGGTGGCCCTTCTTGCTAGGCTCTTGAGTTAAATACCTTGAGGCTAGGTAAATTGTAGATTTTACCCAGCCATTGCCTTCCTCCTCTTTCTTTGTTTCCTTCTTGTTCTTGAGCCTTCATCTTTTCTCCTCTGCGAGCTGCTGCGGGATCTATGACCAAGCGCCCCCGTACTGCTGTAGAGTCTGCCAAGATGTCCGACAAGTGGGAGCGGTCCACGTTCGGGGTCGGGGAT
This sequence comes from Bromus sterilis, assembly GCA_950022295.1. Lineage (NCBI taxonomy): Eukaryota > Viridiplantae > Streptophyta > Magnoliopsida > Poales > Poaceae > Bromus > Bromus sterilis. The sequence continues at coordinate 178,288,600 of OX465601.1, read as the reverse complement.
CTGGATGCGCTGGTTGCTGACGGTGTGGTGGTAGAGGGTGATGTGCGTCTCCCTGGTGATGAGTCAATTCCGGCGCCGGCGGCGGAAGAGCGGGTATGCTTCCAGGCTTTCTTCCACCGCGGGTTTGCTCTTCCGCTTCATCCTTTCGTCCGCGGCTTGTTGTATTCCTATCGGCTCCAGTTGCATGACCTGACTCCCAACGGGATTTTGCACATTGCGTGTTTCATCACTCTTTGTGTGGCCTTCCTGGGGATTTACCCCCATTGGGGACTTTGGAGGCGCCTTTTTAGTATAAAAAGGACAAACTCTGAGTACGCCATGGGTCGGGTGGGTATCTCCATTGGGGATAAACATTCGTATTTTGACTTGGAGAAGATCGATTCCGTTAGCGGCTGGCGAAAAGGCTGGTTTTATCTGAAGGATCGCTGCGTTGTTGGTTAGCAATTTGGCCTTTCTTCTTTCAATCCGGGAAGGTGGGTGGTCAGACAACCTTCGTGGTCCCATTCTTTGACCGAGGTGGAGTCGTCCGAGCTGAATCAGTTTTTGGAGAGGATTGCTGTGTTGAAGGATAACTTGACTGGTGGTCAGCTCATCTCTGTTTTTGTGGGGAGGCGAGTTCAACCGTTGCAGCATCGAACTCGCCCTATGTGGCAGTACGAGGGACTCGGTGATTCGACGAGATGCTCGCCTGAAGAGCTTGAACCTGACGCCCTGCTGGCTCGTATCCAACATGTGACCAAGTGCTCGAGTATTTCTGAAATGCGCCTTGTCCTTCCGTATGCTTCTGATCAATCTCCGCCGCCGGTTGGTGTCCGTGTTCATTCGTTTGTTTGGACAAGTACCTAGTTTTGCTTTGCTGTTGACATTGCTTGCCTTGCAGGGGCATGCTCCGGCGCCGTGTAATCCTCCGCAGCCGGAGGACGACAATATTCTTGAAGAACCTGGTGCTTCCGTAGCTGATGATGCTGTGCCAACTGTTGATGCTGAAAAATTTTGCTGGTGGAAAATGGAGATAGTGAAGATTCCAGTCCCTTTCGCGTGAAGCGGTCACGCCCCTTGAACGCTGAAGATCATGATGCATTGGGTGATGTTGTCCTGCCAGCTGCTCCGTTTGATGGGCCTTCCCCTTCGGCTGCTACTCCGGCCGGTGCTACGAAGAGGGTCAGGCTTGGGAGGCTGGGGCGCCCTCATGCTGTGCGTGTCGGGTAAGAAACTGCTGGATTTTTTCCCGTTCTTTTCCTTGTTCCTGCGTCTGATAATTCTTATCTTGTAGTGCTGCGCCTGCTCCGGCTGCTTCGTGCACCAGCGCAGCTACTACTGACTTGAAGTCGACGGGCTCTGGGGCGGCAGCCAAGCATCTTGAGGACTTCTCGGCTGCTGCTGCTCAATCTGGGCCGACGGCGACTCCTGCCGTTCCGACTGCGGTTGTAGTTCCTAGTGCGCCCTCTTCTGAGGCGCCTGGTGCTATTGCTCCTGAGTCCAAGTCAACTGAGCTTGGTCCTCCGTACTTTGGTCGGCTTGATCTGGCGATTGAAGACAAGGCTCGTGTTTTCGACCACGTCTCCAAGCTGGTGAGTTGATTCGTGCCTGTGTGACGTTATCATTGGGGGCACGGCAGTGCTCCCGATGGTAGTAGCCCTCGAGGCTAGAAGTAACTGCTTGCAGTTGCTTGTATTCTTGTCTTTCCTTATCATCTGATTGTCTGGATTTTGCAGCCTGTTTTCCAACACTGTGAGCGTTTGATGATTGATGCTGAGCATTGGCAACGGGCCCATGATTCTGCCCAGGATGCTTTGTCTGCTATGGATGGTGAATTTTCATTCTTGCGTTGCTGAGCTTTGGCCGCTGCGTCTTTTGTTCTGAGTACTGTCTTGCCTTGCAGACCGTCGCCAGGCTGCCGAGAAGCAAGCCGAGAAGGCGGGGAGGACGGTTTCCATTCTTAAGGCTACCTTGGCTTCCAAGGAGGCGGAGTTGCATGGTCAACACGAGTTGCTGGTTCGCCTTCGTCCGGCTGAGGACGCGCGTGCGCGGGTGGAAGCAGTAGAGGGAAAACGTCTTCGCGCCTTGGCGGACTCGCTTGTGTGTAAGTTTGGCATTCAACCATTGGTCTTGCCGTTCCTACTGTCTTCCCGTGATGACGTTTCTTTTCTTGGTGCAGCTGCTATAGGTGCGAAGCCGATGGAGGCTGCTGCGTCAGGGTCTGGAATTCTCCAAGGTGCTGTAGATGATGTTGCAGATGTTGTTGCAGTGGTCGGGGACGTCTGCACCCGGGCTTCCGATCTTGTGGGTCTTGCGCACGAGCACCTTATGCCGGAGGGTTCAAAGTTGCCTGATGGCCTGAACGCTCGGGTGGCTGCATTCGGCCCGGATGGGAAGCGTATGGTGGAGATGGTTGCGGAGAGCGTGGTGAGTGGTTCTTCCACGGCCCTTGTCGTCCTTATGGGGCATGGGATTTCCATTGATGATTCCTTGGTTGAGACCATCCCGGACTATTCTGATGAGCAGGACGACCGAGCCGATAAACTGGCTCGTCGCCTGCAACAGGTTATAGATGCTCAGGATCCCCTTGTCGTAGGTGAGGGGGAGGCACAACAGTGTTTCGTCGCTTTGAAACTTTGTCTATAATTCGTGACTCCGTTGTGATGGTTGATCTTTTGGTACCTTAATCTGAGTAACTGCTTGGCTGTTTCCTGTTGCTGCCTTTTGATGTCTTTTTTTTGTTCATTCTTTGGTAGGCCACTCCGGGTGTTCTTCGTCCTTGGAATTTGCTGAAGGATGATGCTCGTGAGGGTTCCTAGGAGTCCGTTTGCTTGCGACTGAAGGACGCTGAGCGGGAGATTGTTCGACTAAAAGGATCCGTAGCCGTTCAGCGTACTCGGTGTGAGCGTGCCGAGGCCGTGGTTGAGAACCTTGCTTCGTGGGTGGTGAAGTTGTCCGACCTCCTGCGGGGTGAGTTTCGCCTCTGCTTGGTTGCTTGATTCCGTTTAGGAGGTTTTGCTGTCTCTGTCTTGATCGTGGTTTTTGACTTTCGAAGTGCTGGCAGGGTGATCTCGGGATGAAGAGAGGGCCGTTCAGTCGGAGATTTCACGGCTTGATGATCCCATAGTGCAGGCAAGCAATCCCTTTTGGGCGGATGGGGCTCGTGCTCGAGCGTTTGCTTTGCTTCGTCTCCTAGTTGAGCGGGTGCCGGATGCTCTCAAATACTGCCAGCGGCTATTGGGTGGTATCCATGCTGAGTTCTATCCGTTGGAGGTGGTTCCTTCGTCCCTTGATAGGCTCTGTCGCGTATTTTCTCAGCCTGCCGAGTTACGTTGAGTGATGGATCATCAGATTCGTGCTGGAGCCCGAGCTGCTTTGGGTTTGGTCCATAGTCATTGGCCGGGGGTGTATTTTTCTCAGGTGGTGGCGGGTCCTCCGGGCGGTAGGGATCATCCGATGAATGAGCACTACATGGCTGTAGATAAACCTGCGCGCCAGGTTTTGAGGCGAGTTTGCGAAGAGAACGACCGCCATCTGGGTGCACTTATTAAGGCGAAGTTGGAGCCTAAAGATTAGGTGCTTCCCTTCGTTGTATATTCTTCTTCTTGGTTGTATGTTGTCTTGGTTGTGTCGCGGGGGGTCGTCTGCGTTGTAGTTGCGGGGGACGTTTCAGAGGGTTGCCGCGGCAAGCCCCCGAGTGTAAAAGTTTTTGTGTGTCATGGTTGCGAAGAGCGTCTCGGGGGGTGGTAGTTTCGACGAGCCCCCGAGTGCCAAGTTGATGTGCCGCGATTGCGGAGGACGCCTCGGGGGGTGGCTGCTTCGGCGAGCCCCCGAGTGTCAAATTAATGTGCCGCGATTGCGGAGGACACCTCGTGGGGTGGCTGCTTTGGCGAGCTCCCGAGTGCCAAGTTGATGTGCCGCGATTGCGGAGGACGCCTCGGGGGGTGGATGCTTTGGCGAGCCCCCGAGTTCCAAGTTGATGTGCCACGATTGCGGAGGACGCCTCGGGGGTGGCTGCTTCGGCGAGCCCCCAAGTGCCAAGTTGATGTGCCGCGATTGCGGAGGACGCCTTGGGGGATGGCTGCTTCGGCGAGCCCCCGAGTGCCAAGTTAATGTGTCGCGATTGTGGAGGACGCCTCGGCGGGTGGCTGCTTCGGCGAGCCCCCGAGTGCCAACAGATTTTGGGGAAAACTATTTATGTAATACTTTTCCTGCTGTCTCTTACAAAGAGTAGGGGGGGTTCTGTTGAAGACATATCCCTTTTTCTTAGAACGATGATGTAGTGGCCTTAAAGGCCTGGTAGCTTTGTCCCCGAGTGCCTGGGTTCTTCGGGCGATGTTCCTTTCCTTCTATGGGAGCGCTACTTCTGCAAGTCCCGTGGTCCTGCTGCCTTGGTGGGCTACGAAGGCTTCTGCTATCTTGCGGAATTTCTTGTCGCAGTGGTCGGATCTGACAAAACTTCCGCTGATTGTGATGACCCCGTGTGGGCCTGACATCTTCAACTTGAGGTAGGCGTAATGGGGTACGGCCATGAAGCGAGCGAAAGCTGGTCGCCCGAGGATTGCGTGGTATTGCGACTTCCAGTCGACCACTTCGAAGTCCAGCGTTTCCTTGCGGAAGTTTGTCGCGTTCCCGAAGACTACCTCCAGGCTTATCCTTATGAGGGGGTAGACTTCTTTTCTTGGTACGATCCCGTGGAAGGTTGTGCCTGAGGACTTGAGTGCGTTGTTTTGGATGAGCATGTCGTCGAGTGTTCGGGTGAAGATGATGTTGATCGCACTGCCACCATCCATGAATACTCGCGACATGTTGTAATTTCCAATTCTGGCCTCGAGTACTAGCGCGGCGTGCCCTGGTTGGGGAACGACTGCCGGGTGGTCGTCCCGGGAGAAGGCGGTTTCTGTCTCCGATCCGCACAGGTATTCTGGGATGGCCGGCTGTGCGGAGGTTGCCTGGAAGACTTGTCTGGTGACTTGTTTCTGCTGCCTGTTGGAAGGCCTGCCTTCTTGTATCATGTAGATCCTCCCGTGGGCTTCTGGGTATTGGTCTTCCTCTTCTGGTGATCTTTGCCGTTCCTGGATGGCGGCCACCTGTCTTGTTGGCAGAGGGGGGGGGCTGGTGGCGCATTGTGGGCGACTTTCCCGACTGCTATGCTTGCGAGTGGTCGTACTGTTGCGGCCGCGGAGCGGCTTTTCTCCTCGGCCAAATCATTGAAGCTTCTGCATTCCTGAGGGTGTGGGACGATCTGAGCTCTCCTCGCTCGTTTCTGAATCCGTGTATAGAACACGGTCCGTCGAGTTGTTCTTTGGCAGAGCGGAATGCGCGAGTGCCGTCGCGTGCCTGCCTTGTCCTCCATTCTCGTTTCTGAGCCTAGGGCTCGTCTTCTGGGTTGTCTCGTCGTTGTGGTCTGTTGTCATCGCGGTGTCTGCCGTTCCGATCGTCCGAGAAACCGGCGGCGACCATGTCAGGTCCTCTGTCGTCGTAGAAGTTCCGTCTGGGTCGCTTCCTTCTTCTGTCGGCTCCTCTATCTCCGTTGTAGTCGTAGTCGTACTCTGATCATGCAGTGTGGGTTTCTGTTTCATTACGAACAGAATCTTCTCCGTCCGCCCAGCTGTTGGCTAGTTCTAACAGCCGTGCGAGTTTTCGGACTTTCATCTGTCCGAGCTTCTCCTTGAATTCAACGCGCTGAAGTCCTCGCCTGAACGCGTCGATCGCACTTTCGTCCGAGATGTCTTCCGCTGAATTCTTGAGTATCGTCCATCGCTGGATGAATGCTTGCAGGGTCTCCCTCGTTCCTTGTTTGCATGCCCGCAGTTCCTCGAGTGAGGCTGGTCGCTTGTATGTGGATTTGAAGTTTTCTATGAAGGCTCCTCGGAACTGGCTCCAGGAGCTGATGGATCCGCGCCGGAGATTCTTTAGCCAATGTCGAGCGGAGCTCTCAAGCATGAGCTGTACGTACTGCATTGCCGTGACGTTGGTTCCTCTCTGAAACTTGACTTCTGTTAGGTAGTCGTCGAGCCATGCCTCCGGCTCCTCGAGTCCGTTGTACTTTAGTGTCTTGGAGTTCAGTTTGAACCCGTTTGGCATTCGTGTCTCACGTATGGCACGTGTGTAGCATAATGCTCCACATGGCTCGATTTCCTCGTCGGAAGCCTCTTCGTCTGATTACTCCTCGCGTGCTGCGCGTCTTCGCCTGCTACGATTGACTCTGTTCTGTGTGATATCGTCTCGCGCATCTCGTCGGGTGCTGCGGCGCCTGTTGTTGTCGTCGCTGTCGTGCTTCTTATTCCTGTTGGAGCGTCTGCGCCTGTCGTCTTCTGGTGAACTGGGGTCCCTGTCCGGTGTCTGCTCGCGAGTCTGTCGTTTTGTGCTGGATTTATTAAGCATCGAGGCATCGATCGTGTCCTTCATTATCTGCAAAGAAATGGACGTGTAGCGATCCGTCTTGCCCTTTCTTCTTTTTTGGGCACGGGACAGGTAGTCCTGGGCACTCATGAGTGCTTCTGCCAGAGTGAGGGGCTCTTCTTCGTCGTCGTCTTCCTCTAATCTGAAGTCGTCTTCGAGTTTCCGCACCACTCTCGCCCTTTCTTTCCTCCGCAGATTGTTGAGTTTCGATCTGTTGCGGGTGGGGGAGTCGCGGCCTGGTGAGTCACTTCTGGGAGGTTGTCTGCGACTTCTTTTCTTTTCGAGTTCCGCCTTTTCTTGCTTCTCCATGGCTAGGCGCCAATGTCTCGTCTGCTGGGTTAGCTCGCCCGCTAGCTTGTTGTATGCCCTTAGCTCTTCCCTTGAGGCATCTGGTGGTAGTAGCCTTCCGCGGGCGACTGCTTCCTTTACCATTGCCATTGATTCCTTGGACAAGTATATTTTTTCTTTGGGTGGTTCGTCAGCCGCTGCAACCAAGGTTTGCTGCGTGCTGCGCGATGGCTGGCTGCTTTGGCCGGGTGCTTGCTGCTTGGCGGTTGACTGCTTTTTTGATTGCTGGGTCCTTGTTCCACCGGGACTTTCCTTGGTATGGACCCCGGTTCTCCTAGTTGTACGACCATCTGACTGGTGTTGCCGGGACCTGCCGCCCTACTGGTGGTTGGGGTGTCTTGACGAGTGCCCGGGTCGTCGACTCGTCCGTTGTTACCTGACGCTGGTGCGCCAACTTCTGCCATGAACACCTGCGATGGTGTCCTTGACGCCTCCTTGCTGATACGTGTGATGGTGCTTCTCCATGTTGGGGCTCCACTCGAGCGGTCGTGAGTGGCGTGGAGCGTTGAGTTGGGTGGGTAGCTACGGCTGCCAGATAGGTTGGCCGTGCGGGCGGTGTCTGCCCCGGTCACTGCTGCACGTGTTGCCGTGGGTGCGCGGGTGCCGTCGGTGAGGCGGAGAGTCCCCCAATGGTTGATGTAGATCTGATACGTTCCGAAGATCAGATTGATGCCGGAGTGTAGATCGGTAAAGACTGGCTGGAGGGCCGGGAGGTGGGCCGTGAATCCGAGGGACTCAAACAGATCAGATCTTGCCGGAGCCGTCGAGTCGATGAGTGCTGATGATGATGAGGCCGCCGAGATCGCGTTCCCAACCTGCGTGGTTCCCACAGACGGCGCCAATTGACGGGGATCAACCCCGGAAAATCCCATGGTCAGGGACCCTGGGTTAGTCATGAGAGGCACAGGTTGGATGATAGCTCGTCGGCAAACAGGAAGGCACGCTCCTGCTCGATATTATTGATGGGGGAGATGCGATTACAGTGGATTCCAAGGCTGGAGCGCTCAAGGCTAGGGTTACAGATGATATTGGTTGCCCTTTGGCGTCGCCCCTCCTAGACCTTATATACTGGGCTAGGTCTCGGGGAGTTCATCTACGTTTAAAGGTAAGCTTTCCTAACCCTAGCTTGCTCCGTACGGCAGGTTTTCGCACCTTCCTTGTGAGTCGCAGACTCCTACATCGGTGCCAATTAGCGGGCCGAGGCTGTATCTTCACGGGCCTTCTTTCTTCAGGGACACCAGGTAGGCTTATCCGTAGGAGTCGTGGGGTCACCCCCTCGTCAGCGAGAGTTACCAAACTATGAAAGTCGAGCTCCTCCAAGAGCACACGCGAGATAAGGTAAGGAGTCGGTTCACCTTGTTGGTAACCGCAGAGACTTCATGGGACGACAGGGCAGGCACTGATGTACTGGTGGTCCTGACTGCTGTCGTTGTCCGCGGGTCAGTTTAGTCGAGGCAACGAGAACGGTTGTCCCGCAAGTTAATAAAATGACTAATGGTTCGACTGATGACTTGAGTAGCCTTTTGGCTTGTACGCACTGCCTACACGTGTGGGATAATAAATTATGGGCTCCTCTGCTTCATAGTCTCGTCCGAGGACTCTTCAGACGTCAGCAGTACCGCGGCCTGCGCCGGGAAGTGGTGTTGTCTTATTTGCTCGCGCGGTGGTGTCTTATTTGGTTTGAGTTTGCTTCACCGGCCAGCCACGCACCGTGAAGGAGTACGTCAGGGTTGGGGTCCAATGCCCTGCGTACTTAGGATTTAGACCAGCGGATGACCTCTCTGTTGAGTTTCAAAGATGGGCTCTGGAGTGTCGGATAGCCTCGCTGGAGCATTCCCTAGCAAGGTTCCCTCCACCCTGGAGATCCGTGCGTTGTAGTGTAACAGAAGTGCACCCCTGCAGGGAAGATTAATCTATTCGAATAGCCGTGTCCACGGTAACATGACGCTCTATGCTGAAGGTGGATCTTACCACTACAAACTATTATTATTAAATTGTATGGTTCCGGGTTTTCTTCCTCGCTGGGATGTCGCGGAGGTGATCTCAGAGGCATTGTTCATTATTACAACTTACTATTATACAATGTTGCATCAACTTCTGCTGTATTGTTACTTTATGCTTTAACTGTTGGCTATTATCTCCTCATGCTGCAAGACTCGTCGGAAGATGCTAGTCTTCGATAGGCCTAGCTTCTTACCATTATTCTGATTTCTACCTTGCAGTCCACTATATATAGCCTCCCCTTTCCATTTGATACAATGCCTAATTGCTTAGTAGCAGATGTAAGACTCGCGGGTATGCTAGATACTCACCTTTGATTTATTTTCCCCCTTTTCATTTTGCGTGTTCGGCCGCTGCAGTCGACGTTGGAGCCCAGGAGTAGGAGTACCCCGGAGGTGACTACTACGACGTCGAGTTCCCCGTCGACCAGGAGTAGTTCGATGGATCCCAGGAAGGAGGCCTCGCCTTTTCGATCTGTGTCTCTGATGTCATTTGTGCTAGCCTTCTTAAGGTGTAGCGACCAGATCCGAAGGGACCAAGTCTCTGTGCTTAATGTGCTAGTCCCTGGATCAGTTTGCTAGCACACACAGTACTCGATGAAATAACAGAAGTAAAACATGTCTTTATTACATCGAATGAAGTAAATATTACAATAATAACATGGCTTAAGGCCATCTAATCAAATACTTGCGGAAGCTATAATAGTAGTAGTAGCGAGTCCATCCGACTCCACGGCAAAAGTTGAGTATAAGACAGCGACCTATTCGCACCTTACTCCTCGTCGGAACAATCTGCAACATGAATAAGTTACAGCCCCAAAAGGGGTCAGTACTTTGATCGTACGGCAAGCCATATCACAGAAAGAAGTAAAAGCCCTGTAGTACATGCAATTTGGCTGGTGGAGCTTCTACATTTATTTTTGCAAAAAGCTAATTTTTCCCTATAGAATAATAATAGCTAAGTTCTACACTAGCATACGATTGAGATGGGAAACCCCACTCAATCTATCCCAAAGTGATTAACCCAATAAATTAATTAAAGATGATGAGACAAATCAATATTTCCACAACTAGTTGCTCAAATTGTCCATAACCGGGGATACGGCTAATCGATTAGTTTTACACTCTGCAGAGGTTTGTGCACTTTTCCCCACAAGACTCGATCGCCTCCTTTGTAGTTCGTCACACTGCACGATGTATGACAACTGGAAGATCGAGACATGGTCTTTCAGAAGAGTTTCCCTTACTCCGGTAGCACCCATCCCACCTATTCACATCTACTTTCGTAGCGCTACCTAGTAAGAGTCCCTACAACTGATCAACCAAGCCAGAGCCCATAGTAGCTTGTGGCTGCACACGTAAGCTTCTAGGTATGTCAATACAATCAGTCCCTTTGAGCCTGGGTGGCTTTCCGCAGTCATCACTGGCCTCCCCAGGATGCTCGCAACCATCCCACCCAGGTAGTTCATTAACTTTATCTTGGTCCTAATTACTACATTATCACTCATACCTCATAATGATTCACTTCCCAATCCACGTCTACTTAGCATAGCAATATTCTAACATACGATGGTGACAATGATGTAAGGATCAGACCTACCTCAATGAACTACTGGGTGTAATAGCATAGCATAACCTATCATGCAATCTAAAGAAGAAGAACTAATGCATTGAAAAAATAGGTAAGAGGGAGTATGGTCAAAGATATGACTTGCCTTGCTGTTGATTGCAGAACCCTAAAGATTGGTGGTACTCTGCTTCGCACTCCGGACAATCTATCGTGAGCAAACAAAGATACACACAATCAATACACAACCAAAAGCAAAACAATGTTCAAGAACTCCAAAATAAAATCCGAATAAAAGATTTTTCAAAACAGATCAAGATTGATTTTTAAAAGTGGGTTGCAAAGTGTCTAAAATATAGGGTTTAGCTAGGGTTTTAGTTTGCAAAAAGAATTAATCAAATCCGAGTTGTAAAACAAAAGTTACGATCAACTAAAGTTGAAAATAGAATCTGATCAGATCTGAATATTTTCGAAAATAACAAAACAAACTTTATGGTTGAACTGAAAAGAGGGCTTCGAAAGAAAACTGCGGGCTTTGGAATCACGCAAAACGGATCTACGAGTAAAAAGATATTACAAAAACAGTTTTGCATAGGATCTAGGAAATTTTTTGATCGAACGGAAAAAAATAATTTACTCAAAACTTGGATCTACAGTACACAATATTTAGAGGGTTTCAAAACAACGATTTGGCCGCTTGTTTCATCTAAAACGGAGCAACGGATAAAAAGCTACGGCGTTTTTACTAACCGCAACGTGTAGATTAGACGCGACGAAGATGACAACTCCGGCGATCTTCGGCGTCAACGAGGACGTCTAGGGTGTAGGGCTTGATTAGAAGATCACAACGGTGGTGGTGATGATCTCCAACGTCGTCCGTACGGGCGTGGCAACGCGGTGAACCGAGCGCGCTCCCATGAACTCCCGCGGTACGCGTACAATTTGGGGATCAATCTTGCGCAAGAAAAGAAGAGGGAAAAAGATGTCAATTAGAAGCACAACGAAGAGAAGAGTCGGTCTGCAGAATTTGGGGTCAAGGGGAGGCTCACCGGTGACGAAATTCGTCCAACACTAGAGCTCCGTTGGACCTAGATCTACCTCGAAATTAGCTCGATTTGGAACGGTGTGCTGCGAAATTTTTGTGGGGAATCGGTGGAGGGGGTCATGAGGTATGTAAGGGACAAGATTTCGTGGGCAGGGGGCAATCGGAGTGGAGTCCCAAACGAAGACGGTCGCCGGCGTTGCGCGTTACAGAGTCCGTTGCTGACTCTGCGTTCGCGTTGGAGAAGAAACCAGCACAGGCACGCACGTGCCTGGCTGGTTTCGGCCGCTCGACCTGGTTCGACCGCTGGTGGCCTGGCTGGCCCGGCTGGCTAGCTCGGCCGGCCGGCCGGCCTGCTCAGTTTTTTTTTTTTTTTTTTTGCGAATTTCTTCTTTTAAAAAAAAAAACAAGTGTAGGGGTATTTTTAATATAATAAAATAGCCCAAAAAAAACACTTTATTTTTTTAAAAATAATAAAAATACGTAAAACGTAAGTACATTTATATAAATGTATACGTACTTTTCTTTAAACTTCAAAGAGTTTTATAAAATAAAACACAAGTCGGAAAAATACGAAATAAAATTTCTAAAATCTTAGAAAAACATAAATAATATTTTCAATAAGTTATTTATACAAAATAAAATACTAAAGAAAAAATTTATTTAATAAATTCAAATAAACTCTCAAATAAGATCCAAAATGCACAAAAAAAAATGATATGCATATGCTCTCTAGTAACTCATCCAAAAAAATAAATTTGGGATGTTACAAAACCTACCCCCCTTAAGGTGAATCTCGCCCTCGAGATTCGGGTTGGTCAGCAAAAAGGTGTGGGTGATCCTGCTTGAGATCCTCTTCTCGCTCCCAAGTAGCTTCTTCCTCGGTGTGGTGACTCCATTGAACTTTGCAAAACTTAATAACCTTGGTACGAGTGACTCTGTCTGCCGTATCGAGAATCTTCACAGGCTTCTCCTCATATGTCAAGTCACCTTCCAGCTGAATTGCCTCCAATGGCACGGTGTCTCTCAGAGGAATATTTGCCATCTCTGCATAACACTTCTTCAACTGGGACACATGAAACACATCGTGAACTCCAGACAAACCTTCGGGCAATTCTAACTTGTAAGCAACCTCTCCTTTGCGTTCCAAGACTTTATATGGCCCCACAAATCGTGGTGCTAACTTTACTTTAACTCCAAATCTCTTAATGCCACGAAGCGGAGACACTCGAAGGTATGCTCTATCTCCCACTAAATACGTTACTTCCTTTCGTTTAGCATCGGCATAACTTTTCTGTCTAGACTGAGCTATCTTCAGCCTATCACGGATTAACTTGACCTTCTCTTCTGAATCCTTGATCAAATCTGGTCCGAATAGCTTGCGGTCTCCAACTTCATCCCACATTAACGGTGTTCTACACCTTCTTCCATACAACGCTTCAAACGGGGCCATCTTTAAACTGGCTTGATAACTGTTGTTGTACGAGAACTCCGCATAAGGCAAATTATCATCCCAACTGGATCCATAATCCAATGCACAAGCTCTCAACATGTCCTCCAGAATTTGATTCACTCTCTCAGTCTGACCATCTGTCTGGGGATGAAAAGCTGTGCTAAACTCCAGCCTAGTTCCCAAGGTTTCATGTAACTGATGCCAAAACTTTGAGGTAAACTGCGTGCCTCTATCTGATACAATCGTCTTCGGAACTCCATGCAGACATACGATCCTGGTCATGTATATCTTAGCCAACTTAGCACTAGTATAGGTGGTTTTCACCGGGATGAAGTGAGCCACTTTGGTCAAACGGTCAACCACTACCCAAATAGAGTCATAACCTGACCGTGTCCTGGGTAATCCTGTGATAAAATCCATACCAAGTTTGTCCCATTTCCAATCAGGTATCGGCAAAGGTTGAAGTAATCCGGCCGGTTTCTGATGCTCCGCCTTCACTCTCTGACATACATCACATATAGCCACATACTCAGCAATATCCTTTTTCAACCCTGTCCACCAAAAACTTTCCTTCAAGTCCAAATACATCTTGGTGTTTCCCGGGTGTATTGAGTAAGGAGAATCATGAGCTTCCTGGAGAATCAACTTCCTGATCTCCGGGTCATTGGGCACGTAAATACGCTTCTCAAACCATAATGTTCCGTACTCATCTTCATGAAATCCTTCTGCTTTTCCTTTCTCCATTTTCTCCTTGATCTCTACAATACCCTTGTCCAACTTCTGAGCTTCTCGGATCTTTCCCAATAACGTGGACTGAATTTCTAGTGTGGCGACATATCCTCGTGGAACAATCTCCATACGAAGATCTCTGAGATCGTCACACAACTCCTGAGGTAAACTTCCAGCTATAAGGGTATTGACATAACTTTTCCGACTCAGGGCATCTGCCACTACATTGGCCTTTCCTGGGTGGTAATGCAATCTCATATCATAATCCTTGATAAGCTCCAACCACCTCCTCTGCCTGAGGTTCAACTCCTTTTGCGTAAAAATATACTTTAAACTCTTATGATCCGTGTATACGTCACACTTGTTCCCAATAAGAAAATGCCTCCAAGTCTTGAGTGCGTGTACTACGGCTGCTAATTCCAAATCATGTGTGGCATAGTTCAACTCATGAGGTCGAAGCTGACACGAGGTGTAACATACAACCTTTCCATCTTGCATGAGAACGCCTCCGAGTCCTTGCCGCGAGGCATCACAATACACTTGAAAATCCTTGCGCACATCGGGCAAAATCAGCACTGGGGCTGTAACCAAACGCTTCTTCAATTCCTGAAAACTGGCTTCACATTCCTCCGTCCAGACGAACTTGGTGTCCTTCTTCAACAATTCCGTCATAGGTTTGGCAATCTTGGAGAAACTCTCGATGAATCTCCTGTAATAACCCGCAAGTCCAAGAAAACTACGGATTTCACCAACGGATGTGGGCGCCTGCCATTCTGTAACTGCTTCAACCTTGGATGGGTCCACTGCGATTCCTTCGCCTGACACAACATGTCCAAGAAATCCCACTTCCTTCAACCAAAACTCACACTTACTAAACTTGGCAGAAAGTTGATGTTCCCTAAGTTTCTCCAAGACTAAGCGTAGGTGTTCTTCATGCTCCTCTTCATTCTTGGAATAAATCAAAATATCATCAATGAACACCACAACAAATTTGTCCAAAAACTCCATGAAGACCTTGTTCATCATGTTCATAAAGTATGCAGGGGCATTGGTTAGACCGAAAGACATGACTGTGTACTCATAGAGTCCATATCTCGTGGTGAAAGCGGTCTTGGGTATATCCTTCTCACGGATCTTCAACTGGTGATATCCCGATCGGAGATCGATCTTGGAAAACACACTAGCTCCTTCCAACTGGTCAAACAAATCATTGATCATCGGTAGTGGATACTTGTTCTTGATAGTCACCTTGTTCAACGAGCGATAATCCACGACCATCCTTAGAGATCCATCCTTCTTCTCCACTAAAAGCACTGGGGCTCCCCAAGGTGATGAACTCGGGATAATATACCCTTTCTCCAATAACTCTTTAATTTGCTTCTTAATTTCCTCTAAGTCATTTGCGGGCATTCTATACGGCCTTTTGGATATAGGTCCGGTGCCTGGCAATAACTCGATCAAAAACTCGATATCCCGGTCCGGTGGCATTCCGGGCAATTCCTCCGGGAATACGTCAGGGTACTCCTTGACTATCGGCACTTCCTCCAGGCTAACCCCCTTAAGAGAATATACCTGGGTCCTTCTAAACTTGTGCTTGGTCACATACTTGATCTTCTTCCCCTCGGGTGTGGTGAGAGAGATTGATCTTCCCTCACAGTCAATGTTGCCTTTATACTTCGACATCCAATCCATACCTAGGATTACATCCAAACCTTGGGACTTCAAAATTATCAGGTCTTTGCGGAAATCATGATTGCCAATGGCGAGGCTCAACTGGGGACAACCTAAACCTGCCATCATCTCGGCTCCCGGGGAACTTACTAAAATTGGTACACTAAGGGTCTTGGTAGAAAATCCATACTTATCCACAACTACCCTTGATATGAATGAATGTGATGCACCGGTGTCAAAAAGAACTAGTACTGGTCGAGAGTTTAGCAAAAACTTACCAAACACTGCATCGGGTTGTTCATAGGCTTCCTCCACGTTGACATGGTTCACTTGTCCCTTAGCAAAAGGGTTAGGCTTCTTATTTCCAGAACTCCCATTGCCATTCTTCAGCTCAGGACATTCATTGGAGTAATGCCCTTTGTTGTTGCATTTGAAACAGGTGATGTGACTTAGGTCCTTCTTCATGGGCGTAGATGGGTTGGACCGTTGCTGATTTCCATTTCCTCCATTGCCATTCCTCTGGTTTCCATGGTTGTGTCCATTGCCTCCATGCTGAGAATGACCTCCATGATTATGATGGTTGTGCCCTCCAAATTTATTGGGTCCTGTTCCACCATATCCTGAGAATGGTGCGGAACGGGGCTTCTGTTGAGTGCCAGATTGATACTTGCCCTGTCCGTACTTCCTCTTGCGATTCTCCATTATCTGATGCTTGCCTTCAAGAATGATAGCCTTATCCACCATCTCCTGGTAGTTAGCAAAGGTTGCCACCGTCAACTGAACTCCAAGCTCATCATTTAGTCCCTCCAGAAATTTCTCCTGCTTGGCAGCATCTGTGGCCACATCTCCTGGAGCATAACGGGACAGCTTGTTGAATTCCTCCACATACTCTGCCACTGAACGGCCTCCCTGGCGTAAGTTGCGAAACTCCCTCTTCTTGAGACTCATAGCTCCAGCTGAAACATGAGCAGTGCGGAACGCCTGCTGGAACTGGTCCCAAGTCACATTCGCCATGGGGTATGTGGTGGTGTAATTATCCCACCATGCGGCTACAGGTCCATCTAGCTGGTGCGAGGCAAATCTCACTTTCTCCTCATCAGTGCATCCAGCGGTTGCTAGCTTCCTTCCCATATTGCGGAGCCAGTCATCTGCAACAATCGGCTCTGGGCTGCTAGAGAACAAAGGTGGGTTCAACCTTAGGAAACGGGTGAGGCTGTCTCCCAAAGGTGGTGGCGGTGGTGGGGCATTGTTGTTGTTGTTCATGTTCTGCATCAAAAGCTGCATCATCTTATTCTGGGTCTGAAGCAACTGCTCTAAGCCGGGTGGAATTCCATTCCCTGGTCCACTAGCAGAAGGGGCACGTCTTGGTGGCATCTGTCGGGTTAGAATAGATGAGGTTATAGGGAGAAAATAGGCCTAAGGGGGATAACACTACCCATATGCAACATGATAGCAAGAAATTTCAATCAATCACTCATTCAAATCAAGATTCACACAATTAACTAAGATAGGCCATGTCACAAGAGTCGACATGGTAACTCTAAGAAAACTCTCAGATCGAAACTCTAAACGTTTAACTAAAAGAAAAAGAAAAAAAAATCTATAATGGTGGTCTATGACTAGTTTGAGTCGGAAGAAGAATCGATCATTAAGACATCATTTGCATTTTCCTCTTCCTCTGACTGGTAATCCTCATCTTGGCTGACGAGGCATCCATCGGAGTGATCCTCCTGAATGTTTTCTCCTTGGTCAAGTTGTTCTTCTGCTTCCTCCAGCATGAGCTTCAACTCTTCATTCCTTTCTTGTAGTGTGTCGATTTGCTCCTCATACACTTCACGAACTCTCTTAGCTTCCTCCTCCAAACCCTCAATAACGTCCATGAAATGAAGCATTTCTTCCTCCACACGTTGAACATATTCCCCCAAGTCTTGAATGTGGGATGCCATTGATGTATCCTCAACAGTGCGTACTAATTCTCCAGTATGATCTTGGCGTCCATACATCTCGAAGCGGGTTCCTTGAAGATCTGCGTGGTACTCTTGTCGAATGCGTCCTAAGGTCATCAATGCGGCACGACTTCTTCCCACGCTCCAGTTTGGTGCTTTCACCGAGAAGTTAATTGGCTTGATTTTCCTTCCAAAGGTGCGTCCTGGAATGTGAACTTGGACCTTCCAGCTCTTTGCTCCTGGTCCTGTAGTCATGAGTGTCCCGGTGAAACTAGGCAAGGCGATCTTCAAAAACTTCACGATCTCCATCAGGCTTTGTCCAAAAGGTGTGGTCTCATCAGGCTGAGCGAACTTGGTGATCGGCATCTATATTTGTAAGGAGAGAAGAGATTAGAAGTGAATAGGAAAGAGTATGAGAATCATTAGAACTGTAGAGGGTTTTTAAAATAAAGTTTTCATCCTATGGCTTTTCCATTCCTAAGGTCACGTCCTACAGTCAACATGTGCTCTGATACCATCTTGTAGCGACCAGATCCGAAGGGACCAAGTCTCTGTGCTTAATGTGCTAGTCCCTGGATCAGTTTGCTAGCACACACAGTACTCGATGAAATAACAGAAGTAAAACATGTCTTTATTACATCGAATGAAGTAAATATTACAATAATAACATGGCTTAAGGCCATCTAATCAAATACTTGCGGAAGCTATAATAGTAGTAGTAGCGAGTCCATCCGACTGCACGGCAAAAGTTGAGTATAAGACAGCGACCTATTCGCACCTTACTCCTCGTCGGAACAATCTACAACATGAATAAGTTACAGCCCCAAAAGGGGTCAGTACTTTGATCGTACGGCAAGCCATATCACAGAAAGAAGTAAAAGCCCTGTAGTACATGCAATTTGGCTGGTGGAGCTTCTACATTTATTTTTGCAAAAAGCTAATTTTTCCCTATAGAATAATAATAGCTAAGTTCTACACTAGCATACGATTGAGATGGGAAACCCCACTCAATCTATCCCAAAGTGATTAACCCAATAAATTAATTAAAGATGATGAGACAAATCAATATTTCCACAACTAGTTGCTCAAATTGTCCATAACCGGGGACACGGCTAATCGATTAGTTTTACACTCTGCAGAGGTTTGTGCACTTTTCCCCACAAGACTCGATCGCCTCCTTTGTAGTTCGTCACACTGCACGATGTATGACAACTGGAAGATCGAGACATGGTCTTTCAGAAGAGTTTCCCTTACTTCGGTAGCACCCATCCCACCTATTCACATCTACTTTCGTAGCGCTACCTAGTAAGAGTCCCTACAACTGATCAACCAAGCCAGAGCCCATAGTAGCTTGTGGTTGCACACGTAAGCTTCTAGGTATGTCAATACAATCAGTCCCTTTGAGCCTGGGTGGCTTTCCGCAGTCATCACTGGCCTCCCCAGGATGCTCGCAACCATCCCACCCAGGTAGTTCATTAACTTTATCTTGGTCCTAATTACTACATTATCACTCATACCTCATAATGATTCACTTCCCAATCCACGTCTACTTAGCATAGCAATATTTTAACATACGATGGTGACAATGATGTAAGGATCAGACCTACCTCAATGAACTACTGGGTGTAATAGCATAGCATAACCTATCATGCAATCTAAAGAAGAAGAACTAATGCATTGAAAACATAGGTAATAGGGAGTATGGTCAAAGATATGACTTGCCTTGCTGTTGATTGCAGAACCCTAAAGATTGGTGGTACTCTGCTTCGCACTCCGGACAATCTATCGTGAGCAAACAAAGATACACACAATCAATACACAACCAAAAGCAAAACAATGTTCAAGAACTCCAAAATAAAATCCGAATAAAAGATTTTTCAAAACAGATCAAGATTGATTTTTAAAAGTGGGTTGCAAAGTGTCTAAAATATAGGGTTTAGCTAGGGTTTTAGTTTGCAAAAAGAATTAATCAAATCCGAGTTGTAAAACAAAAGTTACGATCAACTAAAGTTGAAAATAGAATCTGATCAGATCTGAATATTTTCGAAAATAACAAAACAAACTTTATGGTTGAACTGAAAAGAGGGCTTCGAAAGAAAACCGTGGGCTTTGGAATCACGCAAAACGGATCTACGAGTAAAAAGATATTACAAAAACAGTTTTGCATATGATCTAGGAAATTTTTTGATCGAACGGAAAAAAATAATTTACTCAAAACTTGGATCTACAGTACACAATATTTAGAGGGTTTCAAAACAACGATTTGGCCGCTTGTTTCATCTAAAACGGAGCAACGGATAAAAAGCTACGGCGTTTTTACTAACCGCGACGTGTAGATTAGACGCGACGAAGATGACAACTCCGGCGATCTTCGGCGTCAACGAGGACGTCTAGGGTGTAGGGCTTGATTAGAAGATCACAACGGTGGTGGTGATGATCTCCAACGTCGTCCGTACGGGAGTGGCAACGCGGTGAACCGAGCGCGCTCCGATGAACTCCCGCGGTACGCGTACAATTTGGGGATCAATCTTGCGCAAGAAAAGAAGAGGGAAAAAGATGTCAATTAGAAGCACAACGAAGAGAAGAGTCGGTCTGCAGAATTTGGGGTCAAGGGGAGGCTCACCGGTGACAAAATTCGTCCAACACTAGAGCTCCGTTGGACCTAGATCTACCTCGAAATTAGCTCGATTTGGAACGGTGTGCTGCGAAATTTTTGTGGGGAATCGGTGGAGGGGGTCATGAGGTATTTAAGGGACAAGATTTCGTGGGCAGGGGGCAATCGGAGTGGAGTCCCAAACGAAGACGGTCGCCGGCGTTGCGCGTTACAGAGTCCGTTGCTGACTCTGCGTTCGCGTTGGAGAAGAAACCAGCACAGGCACGCACGTGCCTGGCTGGCTTCGGCCGCTGGCCGCTCGGCCACTCGGCCTGGTTCGGCCGCTGGTGGCCTGGCTGGCTAGCTCGGACGGCCGGCTGGCCCGTTCAGTTTTTTTTTTTTGCGAATTTCTTCTTTTTAAAAAAAAAAAAACAAGTGTAGGGGTATTTTTAATATAATAAAATAGCCCAAAAAAACACTTTATTTTTTTAAAAATAATAAAAATACGTAAAACGTAAGTACATTTATATAAATGCATACGTACTTTTCTTTAAACTTCAAAGAGTTTTATAAAATAAAACACAAGTCGGAAAAATACGAAATAAAATTTCTAAAATCTTAGAAAAACATAAATAATATTTTCAATAAGTTATTTATACAAAATAAAATACTAAAAAAAAATTTATTTAATAAATTCAAATAAACTCTCAAATAAGATCCAAAATGCACAAAAAAAAATGATATGCATATGCTCTCTAGTAACTCATCCAAAAAAATAAATTTGGGATGTTACATAAGGCAAAACTTGACTAACTATGTCTCTACTCAGATATTATGGCTTGTATAACTTATGTATTCGGATCCTCGTGTTCCCTGGTATTGTAACATATAAGTTTATCCTTTTGTGTTTAGTGTTGTGCTGTGATATTCTCACTTTGGCACCCTAATCTCAGCCGTGTACCCTGCCTGTATGATTACTGTACACGGATTGATTTTGGGGGCGTCACAAGTTGGTATCAGAGCCGACTGCCTGTAGGAAACCCCTTCCAACTCCTTGGTCGAAGTCGACTCTAGTCTTTGCAAAACTACTTTACTAACCGTGTCGTTTGGCTTATCGACCCATGTCGCAAATTGGGTGGAATTAGGATCTTTTTCTCCGCACCTTTAATCTGGGACTCTGCTCTCTCATCCTTTCGGGTTAAATATTTTTCTAACTCTAACTTTAGGTTCTCGCACCTCTGTCCTTCCGAAGAGCCCTTCACCCAAGATGATCGCTTGCTTTACCTGAAGATTCCGAAGATTACTCTTCGATAAATTCCCGAGAACCTACGTGTTCATCGCCTTTGCAATCCCCTGCCACCAATAAGTCCGTATGGATAATTGCATCCACCTCCCGATCTGGAAATCACAATTCCCTTGTATTTAAGCATCGAATTATTCCGATGCTTCTATCACTCGATGCCTTTGCATTCTTTCTCCTTCTGGTTGAGTGCCGATACTCACATCAGATTCTTTTCGAACGACCCGACCTTTGGTGGATTATTATCCGACTAATATTACTTGGTTTCTTCCATGTGTCAATTAGATTCATCGTGTGAAATACCATCCCTGCCCCTCGATGATTTGTGTTATCATCGACAACCTCCCTTGGCTCCCTGCCAATACAACTTGGTCGTGTATGTCGTGCTCTGCTTTCCCTTGGAAAAGATATATACCAGATACTTGTGTATCATCACAGTTTCCCTACCATTGGTCTGTTTAACCTTTCTTGTGGTATGACTTATCTAAGAAGTGAAATTCCCCTACTTGTGTAAACACCTCGGTGTACAACCTCTTCAGTAACACTTTGTTGCCATCACTACTTGAAAAAAGGTCTTTAATGGCGCACTGGATTTTGACATTAAAGGCGCACTTTAGGTGCGCCATTACTAGCACGCCATTAGTAAGTGATAGTAATGGTGCACATCAGGCGCACATCAGGTGCGCCATTACTATCCTGTATACTAATGGCGCACCAGAAGTGCGCCATTACTAAGGCCAGTAATGCGCCACTGATGTTACTGGTCCCACCACATGTGTGTCTTGTGCTCTGGGTTACTAATTGCGCACTTTCAGGAAGTGCGCCATTGTTGTGTTTCTCCACATGCGCCACAGAGGCACACTATATGCGCCATTACTATGAATATTAGGTTTTCTTTTTTATTTTGCGTTTTTTTATTTGCACAGGTTACAAACAGATATAAACAGTAGATTTATAAACAACACAGATATAAACAACAAATTTATTGAATACAATAGAAGATTAGTCTCCTATTACAAGTCATCATATTATTCTCCGAATTGAAAATACCGAACAAAGTTCGAACATTACAAGTCTCGAGTAGCGAGTTTTATCACATTACAAGTCGATATATCTAAACTACCATGACATTGAAGAAGAGGGTGGCGGTAACGATGACCATCATCGTGACCAAAGTGATCTTCATCCGGTTCCTCCTCCACTCCCTCCTCTCCCCCGCTAGATAGCACGCGTATCTAGCTTCCGCCTCCGCCCTTGTGGGTACCCTTTGTAACTGTTACCGCTAAAACGGTGAACCTGTCTCCGATAATCCTACTAATCGTCGTAGACTCCGGGAATCCTACCAATGTACACGACATACGACGGCATCTGCTTTATGCACTGGAAAAACAAAACATTAAGAGCAACTTACAGATAATATTTAAGAAGTACATACGTATACAACAAAATTAAGGACCAAAGGAAGAGAAAAGCAACACACATTAATAGCACACGGTTCATGGACCTAGTAATAAATAACATCGATTACATATAAGTTGAATGATGACTGTTTAAACTAAGGAGACATATGTACATACAAGTTCATAAAAGTTTATACAACACACACGAGCTCTCGTCGACAGTCCAGAACTACATAGCTAGGCGCACGGGCATCAAGACTTTTGACTCCGCTCACGGGCCGGAGCGTGGGTCAAGCCGCCGTCTTTCGTGATGGTCATCAATGAGCGATCGCCGTCAGCCTGCAATCTTAGCATTGTATCTATTTCACGGTTGGACAGTTGATTGTTGAGGTAGAACTCCCCCGTGTTACGAAGGACATCTTCAGAGATGATTCCTGCCAACTCCGACTGGATGCGAAATAATTCTTGTCTGAGGTCGGCGTCTTGGATTTCCGACAAGCGTTCGGCCCAGTGCTTGAGATGAGCTGGCAGCGTAAGCTGCTGCTGGTCCCGTACGAACGCCCGCATGTGATGGATGGCGTAGTAGGCATCCTTCTGACCGCCAGGCGGCTGCTTGACGCAGGCGAACTTTGTTACGTGAGTGAACACATGCGCGCCGTACCTAACAACTTCCTTCTTGAAGGTGCCTCCAGATTTGGAGTAGCGCGAGAGAGCCTCATCTAGAACTTTCTTGATATTTGTGTATTCTTTGTTCGACTCACGGTCCGGGTCCAAATACGTGGCCATGGACCATTTCGGGCTTAGAGCGATGAGTGTGCACTTTGTTTCATCACTGCACACAACACGGATGTTAGGAGGAAAAGAACGATCGAAATCTAAGAAACCTAATGTATGTTACGGGGACGTGAGGGGATGAATTACTCGGGAAAGTAAGGCAGGAGGAAGTTGTCCTTATCCTTGTTCGTCAGAATGACGCCTTCGAGGTAATAACTAGCGAGTCGCCGGTCCCCGGAGCTGCACAAGAGATTGGCACGCATGTAGAAGGGGTCGACTATAACGATGTCCGGGGTCTTGTCTCTAATGATCCACATCTCCATTCTAAGCGCAAATAGCCGAACGAATTTGTAGTGCAGCGGAAAAAGGTGAAACATAGCGAAGATGTCATCAAACCGCAGGAAGATCACACGTCCGATGTCGCAAGCAACAAAGCCCTTTCCCTCTAGCACCTTGGCGGTGAAAACCGTGTATGACGTATCATTCTCTCTGAGATGCCGCGTCTCTGTATTCAGAACAATGTCGTGCAGACTCTTCATAGCACCGGTTGCAGCATCGAGCATTGCAGCAGATAGCATCGGCCTACGAGCCCCATGCACCCTCGACATGATTCCGTCGGGTCTTGGTGGCCCGTCTTGAGCACGGATCATCGGTGCCGGCTGGCTCATAGTAGTGGGACCCTTCCTCCTTCTTGTTCGTCCCTTCTTCTTCGGCTTCTCATGTAATGGGACCTTTACCTTCTCGGAGACCGCCTTCTTGAGTGTGTTGGGGCTGATAACATTTCGCACCTCGGCCGTCTCAGCCTCGGTGAAGGCGGCAGCTGGAGGCGTCTCCTGAGAACTGAACAGTCGACGCTTATTGTTGGAATTCATCTCTGCGCTACGAGATGGGTGGGAGGAGTCTTTTGCACCAAGGTTGGGTTCTTGAGAAGCAGGCGGGAAAAGGTCGTCCATGTCGCACCCACCGTGTTCCTCGTAGAAGTCATCGACACGGGCAAGTAGTGTGTTGGTGTTGGTGTTGCTCCGATCTTGTGCCACATCGATGTCCGTGGGGTGGTGGACCGGATCAGCCGACGGCGTTGCAGCGGTCTTGGCATGGCTTGGCGCCGCACGACTGGCGGTGGGGTGGAGTAGTTCCCCACCCCCAAACGAATCTGGTACTTTGGCCAAAGCAAGCTCCTGTTCAAGCAACCGTGGAGGTCCATCACATCTTCGTCCTCAGATCCAGGGGGTGGATAGGGAGGTAACAATTCGCCGTAGCCTATACATGTGGAATCAGTTGAACCTTATACACGTTGGTTGGCATCAGATTACCATGGAACACGCGGATGCCCGGTTGAACGATTCTTCCCACGGAAACATCGACCAAATCCTCGTCCACGAAGTGCAGGAGAGTGCATGGAACGTTGATGGTGCCCTGCGAAAACATGTAGGGCGTCAAGGCCATGCCCAGTCAAAGGCAAAAGGAGATGAAGTCATCGGCCGAGGCTTAGTTATCGTGATGGCGTCGAGCTCGGCTAACGTCGATGGACCTCCAACGGCGGGCGGGCATGTGAAGGAGGGGGCGCTTGCTCCTGAGGTGTCGGGCGTTGGTGTTTTACGCTCCAATACTTGCGCTGCCGTCGGGGTCACAAACGCATCCGCTGTCAGGGACACCGTCGCGGCCGCAGCCGGGGGCACCGTCCTGGCCGCCGCCGGCGTCACAAACGCATCCGCCGCCGGGGACACCAAGGGGGCCGCCGCCGCTGCCGTCGCGTTGTGAGAGTTACTGCCCATGAAGCTGGGAATCGGGGGCAACCCCTCTTGAACGCTCGCAAGCCAGTCTCGCATGAACACAAACAAGGAAGGCATCATGTTGTTGAGCGCATGTCCAACTTGTTCTTCCACAATGCGTGGAATCTGCTCCATTTTTTCCTGGAGTTGTGCCTCCGAGCCGGTAGTGCTTTTCTCCTTTCGCCTAGTGTTATAGTAGTCTGACCATTTTGTGGAGCAGCCTTTGCCGGACACACGACCAGCTGACGACATCTTACTAAGCTTATCCTTTTTCTTGAGCGGGGAACTTATATCGGTTGTGCAGCTTCGTGAGGAGGAGGTTGCGCAAATTCGCTCGGTTAGGATGCCTTAATTTCTCGGTGTTGATCGAGACGGTACCCCGAAGAATGCACCCGAGTTGTCCGGCGTACCCACCGACTAATTCTTTGGGCGCCGTTGGAAGCCCATTTTTGTCCACTTCGGTAAATTCCTCCTTGACGGTGCCTAGCTTGCTCGGGCGCCTCTCCTTTTTTTGCCTCTTCGGTTGGCTTCCATCTGTGGGTTGGCTGCCATCATTAGTGGCGGGATCGTCCTCCGCGGCACGACAATCATCCCCGCTAGCGCTTGTGTACTCGGGATCGGTAGAGTCATCCCCGATGCCCTCGTAGCGGGGTTGAGGTTGTGGATCATCGTCCATGCTCATCTCCCAATATTGCTTCTGATGGTGCGAACCGGAGGCCTCATCGTTGTCGGCCATCTACACCCACTAAATAGAGTAAGAAAAAATTCTACTAGAGTGATTGTATGATATCAGGGTAGCTAGTATATCTATTCCTCTCACATTTAGAGGAAAACTAGAAAAGGAAAATATATTGTAGGATTTTATGATCTACACCCACTGAATGTTGAGTTCTTATTCTAGACACGACATTTGACTATATTTTTTGTTGTTCTCAGATAGATTTCACTTCTTTGGGCCATCTAGAGGTGCATCTCTATTGTTCATTGTTTTTGTGATAGCTTACCAACTATACATTTTGGTCTAGAGGTGCATGTTTGTTCCCAATGACTGTCTTAGCACAACTAACTACAATTATTTCACTAGTTTCATAACAAAATAAGTTTACCTTTATAATGTGTAGTAACTATACACAAAAACCAAATGTTGAGCTATAATTTCTACACTACATGTGTTATGGACCGATTCATTTACAACTTTGGTGTTCACCTTTCTTTTGGTAGTTACTAGAGTCCTGACCATGAATCAATAACGATGTATCTGAAGCTTATAGTTTTAGTCCTTTGCACACTCTTGTTGTTTGTATAAGAAGTTCTTGATGTTTCTATTATGACGTGTGTAGCTTTCATCCTGCCATTGATCAAATCTGCAAGTGCCTAACACTATATGCTACTGTGGAATTGTTGAGCTATGTAGTTTTTAGTACTGCACGCGTTCAGAGATCATGGACAAGTGGTGCTACTGAACACATATATATTAAGAATCAATAGCACATGCATACTGTCATAATGATTTTTTTAATCAAACACAATATTACGGGTTGGAAAATTACATGCAAAGCACCTTCTAGGTCAAGAAAATTAACAAAGGTCATGCACGAATTCACGGAAAAATTCGGCATGACCTTTGCTAATTTTCTTGAGCTAGGACCCCATTCTCAACCGAAACGGAAATTAATCGACATTTCGGGAGAATGGGGTCATTATTTGTACCTGCAATAAAAGGCCTACATATAGGCACAACAGATACTAACAAATTCACTAAAAACTATAGAAGTCCACATTATTTGTACCAATCTAAAAACAACGCCCACATGATACTAACAGATTCACTAAAAACTACCTAATAATGTGATAGGCAAAACAAGTCCAAAACTCAAGCTTAGATTTCAAAGTTTACCTTTAATAGACTATTACAGTCCAAGGGTCTGAAGCTTTGGAAAATGGAGTGATATTCCTATATGGAAGGACACTCAAATCAGTGCACACTAAATCAGCTAACATGGCACAGTGGACTTTGATAACAAATATTAGTGTACATAGAAAAACATGTTTTTCTTTGTAGATAGCAATTCATACTCTGATATTTGACATATCAAACAAATGAAGTAAAAATAGACTGAGATGACAACACTAATATATACACTGGTCTCAAAAGTTTATGTAATACTTCATAATTATCATGTAAGTAAGCTACAGAGAGAGTGAATTTTTGCTATTACATAATAACTTCATCTATGTAGTAGCTCATTTCTGTTAAAAAAGTTACTATCTAGGCTAAAAAGTATTGTGAATGCCGGAGTTAAGTAAACACTTTATGTTTGTCAAATAGGAAAAGATCCAAAATAAAGTCTTTTTTAAACTATTTTAGAGGTTTGCCTTCCACACAAAAGAAATCGAGCTTTTAAATCCAGCCACAGGACACAGCAGCAGCAACAGTTTTCTTTAGGAAAAGTTTGTACCTGCTGGTTGATCTCCTTGTTTTAGTAAAGCATGAAAATTCGGTCAAAGACAAAGCTTAGTGTAGTACTGTACGTACATAAGTTGACTGGTCAGGCACTAATTAAGGCGCTGAAGGAAACTGGGTTATCAGCACAAGTACAAGACAGAGGGAACCCCTCATCACTTCATTACTTGCTTATATATGCCACTAGTGGGAGTTCTCGACAGGTGAAACCTGCATGCGCCATTGCGGCATGTTGGTGCCCATTTATCAGCCCAAGGAAATATCGACTACAACAAACCCAAGCAAGAAGAAAAAGTGAGAAACGATGAGACAGAAAGCCGCACAATGAAAATCATGGGAACACTACATTGCAAGAAAAGGAAAAATTACAATACAGACCAAGCACCATGGACACATAAATAACCAATGTTCACAACAATAATAAGAAAGAACAAGTAGCATGGACACATAAAATTACTAAGTAGTTGATCCGTTCTTTTTTGAATATGGGAGAGGAGTTAGGGGAGGGGGGTGTGGGTCTATCGTGAATGCCGAGAATGTTTTATTAGTCAACAAGGTTAAGCATTACATCTAATTTATGTATAACACGGATGTACACAGTAACTTCAGTATACAAATAAAATTGCCTACAATCCTAATAATCACTTTCATCATGCTTCTGATTCAAGAAAAACCCTAAAGGAAACTTTTGGAGCTCCTATGTTTCAAAAAAGGAGGACAGTAACAAGTAATAGTCACTCGAACCGCAGGCACATCAGTAACAAGAGCACGCTGGAAACAGGAGAGAGGAGGAAGGAGTGGTGGCTACCTTCCTATGGAGTGGTTGCCGGCGTTGCTCGTGGGAGGGGGGGTCCTGGACCGGCGGCGGAGACGGGATCTGCTACAGAGGAGGGGCCGCACGGTGAGAGAGATGGAGGGAGGGAGAGAGAGAGGGAGGGAGGGAGGGGGAGGCTTACTGAAGAGGAGGGGGGTCACCGAAGACGAGGCCGCCGATCTGGTCGGAGGTGGGAGAAGACGGGGCAGCGGCGCTTTCAGGCGGGTCCGCGTCGGGGGAGGGGGCAGGAGGGAGAGGGAGGCCACCGGAGCGGTCGCCGGAGAAGTCGGGAGGGGGTCGCCGGAGACGGGGAGGGGGAGGGGGTGGTCGCGGGAGATGTGGGGAGTGCGGCGGCAATATCGATTTAGGTTTAGGTTTTTGTGGCGTGGGATCGAGATGTGGTGGTGTACTAGGTCGGTATGAGGAGGGCGATAGCAATGGCGCACTTTGAAGACGTGCGCCATAAAGGTGCGGATAGCAATGACACACTTTTGAATGGTGCGCCATTAACATTAGTAGGTGTAGGTTAAAAATATTGCGTGTGTTGTTGTGACAGAACCACTAATATAGCCTAACAGGTTTTCCATTGATACAAGAAACAAACCACCTAGGTTCGATTCTAGGCAACCCCATTTTTTGCACCTTTTAAATTTTTTTATTTTAACCTTAAGGTAAACATCCAAACACATTAAAATAAACACATGGAAATTTAATACTCCCTCCATTCCTAAATATAGGACGTGAAAAGTGATAATATAAAATAATATAATATTTAAAAGATCTCTAAAAATATTTTTAATTAGACCACTGCAACAATCTCCTTTACTCAGTCACAATAGAATCATTTACATGCTCATAAATGACATGGTTGAAATCAAGTGACATGAAATAACAGTCATCAAAGATTGAGCTTGGCACTGACACACACACAATCTTATTAGCTATCATATTTTCACAATCTTTTTGCCCTTCTTTTTCGCGTTTGCATAATTTAGCCCCGGAACCCCTTGATTTCTTCTCTTGAACGGGCGACCGCATTTAGGTAGGGTGGTCCTGCTTCTTCTTGTTTTGTATGCTACTGCATCATCGTCGTCGTCATCTTCAATCTTCGGGTCGCAGTACTTGTCGAAGTCTTGCTCGTTGGCGGCTCCATCTATTCTGATGATGTTCCTTTTGCCTCTCCGCACGACAACACAGCTGGGCTTTGACAGGTCGGTAATGAAGAAGCATTGGTCCACTTGGCTAGCCAGTACCCATGGCTCATTTTGCGCGGTGACGTTTGCGCCCGCGGTCTTGGATTTGGCTTCGGGTATAACCATGGTGGTGAAATACCGGCTTTCTTTTACGATGCTCTTAGCTCACCTGACGCGGAACATCGGCACCTTCTCTCCAGCGTAGATGAGCTCCCAGATCTCCTCGATCCTTCCGTAGTATCTTTTCTTCACGTTACTGGTGTAGGCTTCCATCGTTACCCCGGAGTTCTGATAATTGCTCTTCATGTCCTTTTCCTAGGTGTAGAATGTATAGCCATTGATATCGTACGCATGATATGTCATCAGGTTGTGCTCGGCGCCCTGTGACAAGGCAAATACGAGTTTTTCTTCCTCGGAAGAGTCCTCATGTAAAGGGTACGATAGAAGCTTGTCCTTGAACCAACGCGTGAAGCATGAGTTGTGCTCTTTGATTACATCTCCGTCCATCCACTGTTGGCCGCGGTCATTGTACATCTTCTCAATTGAGGTTTTGTGCTCTACCACCCAAGGATCGACCAAGTCAATGTGTTGCAGCACGACTAGGTTTGCTCTTTCAAAGTCGGCGAGTTGATCCTGGAAGTCGACATGCATTTCGCGGCGACCCTCGCGGTGACCACATCCAGCGAGCCTGCCGAGGTGCCTGTTGACGGGCAGACCAACGGGGTTATCGATGCCTAGATAATTCATGCAAAAGGAGATGCACTCTTCGGTCAGAAAGCCCTGGGCTATGCTTCCATCTGGACTTGCCCTGTTGCGAACGTATCCTTTGACCACACCATTCATCCTTTCGAACGGCATCATGCTGTGCAGGAACGTCGGCCCGAGTTGGATGATATCATCCACGATATGAACAAGGAGATGCACCATGACATCGAAGAATGTAGGAGGGAAGTATATCTCGAGCTCGCATAGTATCACCATGATCTCTTCTTGTAGCCTTCTGAGTTGCCTCACGCCAACCGACTTCCGAGAGATGACAACGAAAAAGTTGCATAGGCAGAATAGCGTTTCACGGACATGGTCGTCCATGATCCCGGGCATTCCATCCGGAAGTAGCTACGTCATCAGCATGTGACAGTCGTGAGACTTCATCCCGCTGAACCTCTACTTTGCTGAGTCTAGGTATCTGCTGATCTTCCCAGCGAAACCGTAAGGAAGTTTTATTCCTAGGAGGCAGTTGATAAACTGCTGGATCTCCTTCTGACTTAGAGTGAAGCACGCGGGGGGGGGGGGGGGGCAGTAATAATGTTCGCTCTTCTTCTTGGCCTTTTTTCCTTTGCGACGACTTTCCGTGTCCTCCGGTGGCTCATCATCATCATCGTCGTCGTCATTATCATCATCATCATTATTAGGGCGGTTTGCGTGAAGCTCCTCCCTGATGCCCATTGATAGCAAGTATGCCCTTGCTTTCGGCCCATCTTTGGTCTTTTCTGGCATGTTGAGCAGGGTAGCAAGGAGAATCTCGCACACATTCTTCGTGATATGCATGACATCACGACTTTATGGCACACCAAGGATGTTCCAGTACGGCAAGTCCCAAAAAACAGACCCCATTTTCCATACCTTCAACAGCGGCTCTGGCGCCTTTCGCTTAGAATTGATCTTTCCTGGCGGTGGGCACTCTTTCCAATTTTTCAACAGGATGTCTATCTCGGTGATGCTCCTCCTATGTGGGGACTTTCGGGGTTCGGCTGTTCCATCGAACAGATCCTTGCGTTTTATCAATGGGTCATTGTGAGGAAGCCATCTTTGATATCCCATGAACACGGTTTTTGAAGACCCGAGATCCTTAGGTAGCTGGTGATACATTGTGTCGTCCATGCACCTAGCGCATCCACAGTGTCCGTGGACCACCTTCCCCGCGACATATCCTAAACCGAGATAGTCGTGCACCGTCGTGAGCAGTGCGGCTTTCATAGTGAAATATGTTTCTTCTACAGTGTCCCACGTATTGACTGGCGTTCTCCATAGTGTATCTAGCTCCTCTTTTAGGAGCCCCAGATACAGATTGAGGTCGTTTCCTGGTTGTTTCGTCCCTTCAATTAGCACACTCATGTGCATGTACTTCCTCTTCATGCACTCCCAGGGGGGGATGTTGTACATGCCCACAAACACTGGCCAGGTGCTATGTGTGCTGCTCTGGTTGCCGAAAGGATTGAATCCATCGGTGCTCGCGACCAACACTATGTTCCTTGGATCCTTCCCAAATTCCTCCTCGAAGTTCAACGCCTCCCACTGGGTCCCATCAGAAGGGTGACTCAATATCCTGTCTTTTTCTAGATCATTTTTTTAGCTTCTTCCTTTTGCTGCCTCCTTTCCGCATGCCAGCGCATGAGCTTAGCTTGCTTAGGGTCCGCGAAATAATGCTGCAGACGAGGAATGATCGGAAAGTACCACACCGTTTTTTGAGGATCTTTCTTCTTCTTCTTGTATCGACTGGCGCCGCACTTCGGACATACGGTAGACTCCGTGTACTCATGTCGATAAATGATGCAATCGTTAACGCATACATGGTATCTAACATGCGGTAAATCCAGAGGACACACGATTTTCTTCGCCTCATTGAAACTGGTCGGGCACGTGTTCCCCTTGGGAAGGTGGTCTTTCCAGAATGACATGTTTTCGTCGAAGCATGTGTCGGTCATTTTATGTTTTACTTTCATCTCCAGATCCATGAGCGCTACTTTCAGGCGGGTATCCTCGGTATTTCATCCTTCATACAATGGAGTAAGTGCGTCCATCTCAAGTTGATTCAGCTTGGCTTTCTCTCGGGCGGCAGCTCTTGCGTTATTACTCGCCTGGTTCAGAAGCAACTCTTGAAGATGAGGGTCCTACACCCAGTCCATCAACGATGGTCCATCATCACAGTCTTCTCCGGCATCTTCATCTTCATGATGATCATTCCCTTCATCTTCATCTTCCTCATGATCATGTCCGGCATCTTCTACATGATGATTGTGTCCTGCATCGTGATCATGTGCGGGAGATTCTTTGTCTTCTCGCCCGCCATCGGCGCTATTTCTGCTTACTGTTGCCCAGCCACCCTGGACGAATTCATAATCTTCTTCATCACCTTGCCACCGATAGCCATCCATGAAACCACGCGTGAGCAGGTGCCCCTTTATGGTTTTTGAATCCGGGTCCAAAAGGCACTTCAGCTTGCATCTTCGACACGGACATCTTATCTCCGTCTCGTTCTTTTGAATCATCTCGGCCTTCGCGGAGCTCAAAAACCTATCCACGATGCCTCCGGTCATCTTGGGAACCATGGTCGCCTGCGGGGCATAGAGCAAAATGATATTTTAGAACCAAAAAAAATTGGCATGACCTTGCCTAATTATTAGGACAAAAAAGAATGCAAAGTGTGCCAAATTTTCGCCTAAACGGAAATGAATCAACATTCCGGCAAAATATTGGCCACTATCGCATATGTGAGGTACCTGCAAACACACATGTACATACATATCCCATGATCATCACACATCCATTATCACAACACACATACATATATACCCCATGATCATCACATCACACCACACATATACACCGACAAAAAGTGTGTCCCACATGCAACAATGCTTTGTGGAACCTTTTGGTGGAAGGATATCCTCAAACTAAATGACCTATATAGACCAGTGACCTCTGTCATGATCAATGTTGGGGATTCTGCACTTTTTTGGTCAGATGGGTGGTGCATCAATGGCTCATGTAGACCTCTGCGAGATAGGTTGCCTCATCTTTCCTCTTTTGTAAGAGATGACAAGCTATCTGTTAATGATTTTCTGAGCTTGGAGGATGAAGAGACTCTGTTTCACTTGCCACTCACACAACAAGCTGCTGATGAATACTTCTGTCTTAAGGACTGGATTCTTGATCTTCAGAGAGATCCTCAAGCTGCTGATTCTTGGCAATGGCCTGGTAAATATGGTTATACTGCCAAAGGTTTCTAAAATCTTATGCATTCTCACATGCCATCTGATCAACCTTGTGCCTGGATATGGAAGAGTAAGTGCACCATGAAGATAAAAGTTTTTGGCCGGCTCCTGATGTTTGACAGATTAAACACTAAAGATCTCCTTGTTAGGAGACATTGGAGACCAACCACTGAGGAAAATTCTTGTGTGATGTGTCACTCACATGCCCTTGAAGATAGACTGCATCTGTTCTTATCTTGCAACTTTAGTTGCAGAGTTTGGAACTATCTACAAATTTCATGGGGGGCCAATGGATCCTTGCATTCCTGTTTACAACAGGCCAAAGATTCATTTGGCCAGTCTTTCTTCATGGAAGTCATGCTTAGTGCCTCTTGGTGTATCTGGATAGTGAGAAACGGGAAAACCTTCAGGAATGAGGGACCTTCTTTTCATTCCTGGAGAAGGCACTTTGTGCATGATATCACCCTGCTTTCACATAGATTGCAGGGAGATCCTAAAAACAGACTGATTTCTTGGATCAATTCACTGCAATAGTATAGGTAGGTTTATATTTCCTTTATTTTCTTGTTCTGTTTTACTACTTCCTTGTACTATTCTTTGAGAACTTTTGGTTCTCCCATACAATAAAATACTGGGGAGCTCATGCTTCACAGTCTCAAAATTAAAAAAAAAGTGTGTTCGAGACAGAACAAACTAGATCTACACAACAATAAAGAGAGATACCTTACTTACCAATGAAAAAGGAGATACAACTACTTATTTTTGGTAGATCTATGGTGAAAATAAGGTGACGAGAAGGAAGGAACCGAGAGAAGCTTGTTGGAGGTGGGGAAAGTGAGTGTGGTGTGCTGCAAAAATATCTAGCTGCTCCCAGAGTTAGCAATGGCGCACCTCAGCAAATATGCGCCATTACTAACTCTGGGACAGGTGGTCCCAGCTGGCCAGAGGGGGGACCAGGATAGCAATGGCGCACATCCAAGAAGTGAGCCATTAGAGTTATACACTTAGTAATGGCGCACTTCTGCGAAGTGCGCTATTTCTACGTCATCAGGCCTGGGCCCACCCCTCCCCTAACTTAGCAATGGCGCACTTCACAGAAGTGCGCCATTAGCAGCCCTCGAGCCTTATGGCGCACTTCCAAATAGTGCGCCATTGCTAAGTCAGGGGAGGGCGGCTTATCCAGGAGTGACTGGGCGGTGGCGCACCTTCTGGTACATGCGCCATTAGTAACAGGGGAACTAATGGCGCACCAGGACATGGTGCGCCATTAGTGTCCATATTATCTATAGCTATTTTTCCAGTAGTGCATTGTTGATGACAATTCGGTAACCACCGGGACGAAACTTTGCCAATTGGTCCGCCTCGTATTAACCAGCAGGAAATGGTTCTCAATGTCCACTGCCCTTGGTACCGACGTTGTTGCCAATATAGCTGACAAGCTGTTCTCTGACCACCTTGCATCGTGATCGCATAATATGCCACCACACTTACTATTCTTGTTCCACCATGATTGTTGTTCCACAGGATCGAAACCTGACTCTTTTGTACATCCCCATTTCCAAGGTTATTTCTTGTGATTGACCTCGTATGCAATTCATGAGCCACCTACCTTGTGATATTAAGTCCAATATCAGACTCAATTCTTATGCCTGATGCTTTGGACCCTTTTTCATCATCTTTCATCGGCATCGAATGCATGCTTATCCGTTGAAATTTCTCACACCTTATTTTTTTACTCTCCATGGATTTCCCTGAGTTTAAACTCGGAAATATACTTTGTGCCCCATTCCCTTGGACAACCCCGGTTGATTAACCTTGTGTCGAATCGACCCCCTAAGTGTCCCCTCCTAGCCTATCCGTAGGTGCAATGAAGCCCCGATGGAAGGATGAACATGTTGAGATGCACTGATGCAGAGAAATGAAGACGTCAACAAGAAGGATAAACTTATTCGAGAAGTGACAACAAGACCAAGAAGATTCGTTAGATTGAGAAACCACAACCTTACCCCTTGCAATACCTTTTAATTCTCGGGACTAGAATTCTTGTACTGGGAGAGATTTGTAACACCCTCAGTGTCATGCAACAGTAATCACTTTGATTAATGCCAAGTCACTGTGATTGAAAAGCCATAATCACCCTTCATCATGCCTTGTTGAAAATCCATCTCAAATAAAATTTTATACCCAAAGTTGGAAATTAAACTTGAACCAAAATTTATGAAACCACTTTTATTAAATGCTTACAAGTCAGTAGGTCATGCTAAAACAACAATGGGAATTTTATATGCCCTTTACCTATTTGAAACAATTCAACTCTGTAACAAAACCAACATATTTAGTCCTTTAAAATATACCAAAAACCCCAAATGATTTTCTTATTCCACCAAACTTTTTGTGGGACTCTACAAATGTGCAACACTAATAATTGGACTAGTCTCATATTTTACTAAAATATAAAAGCTACTAAAATAATTACAAACATAAAATAAAGTAATAGGATAAAACAGAAAGATAGCAAAAACGGGAAAGGGCTATAAGCCGCCTAGGGCAAAGCCCACCCAAGCAGCCCAGCCCACTTCCCTCCCCCCAGCCTTTTCCTTTTCTCTCTTCTCCCTCCTGCTCATCCCGTGCGTCTCGGTTCCCAGCCGCGGCCGAGACCGCCGTTGCCGCGTTGCTGCACAGCCATGGCTAGCGGCCACGCCGGGCTTCTCCACCGCGCCCAAGCTCCTCCCCGGCCTCCTCCTCGTCTCCTCCACGGCCGCCGACTTCCGCCGCAAAATTCCTCGACGCCGGCGCTTCCCCGGCCACCGCAATTCCTCCTCGAGCATCCCAGTGAGCGCCCGCTCCTTCCCAAGCCTCTTCACACTCGATTTGACCCATGGGCTGTCCGCCATGGCCGCGGGGCCCGCGCACGGTCCGCCGCTGTGCCGCCATGGCCGGAGCGCGCCCGGGCCGCGCACTCTGCTCTTTTGGCCATGCACCGGGCCGCCCCGTGCTGCACCCGAGCCCCGCCTTGTCTCACTTGCCGGGTGACCTCGCCGTGCCCCTGTTGGCCGTCGCCGGTGTGTCCGCATTGTCGACCGTGGGATAAACCACCGGTTAATCCCCTATTAACCTTGTTTAGTTAATTAAAGCAGTTAGATAAAACTTAAGAGAATGACTAATGGGCCATAGGCCATTACATTAAAATTATCTGAGATATTTAACTCTGTGAGGCTGACAGCCTGGCCCCACTGTCAGTTTAATAATAAATGAATTTAGTTTAGTGTCAGAGAATGACATGTGGGCCTTCTGTTCTGTTAATTAAAATTTAAATGAATGTAAATGTCAGTGTCAATGACATGTGGGCCATCCCTCCTGTTTTATTATTTAAAATGTAGTTAAAAGGTTTTTTTAAATGTGAGGCTGACATGTGGGACCCACTGCTCAGCAGGTCCCACTTGACAGGTTTGACTCGTCAAATGCACTGTTGTGGATAATGCTAATTTAAATAATAAAGAAATCCTCGAAAATGATTTAAATTGAATAAAACTTTGAAATTGTATATCTTTTAAACCGTAACTCCGATGCAAATAATTTATATATCAAAGTTGATCAGAAAAATACAACGGATACGAATACGCTGTCCATATACCAATCACCTCCCTCTAACACAACGAACACGAGACATTCCCCCTCCGGTTGCACTGTCCGGTAATCGACCGGAGCAGGTAAAACTTTCCGGATGAAATTGTTTTGGACATGAAAGTTGTTCATAATGAATTAACGAGCACGGATACGCTAACCACATGTGTCAGATGTCTCTAACACTGCAGACATGGAACCTTCCCCTCCGGATCATCTGTCCGGTAATCACCCTGTATTGATGAGTCACCTACGAATAAATTCCGGCTCCGCCAAAAATACTTAGCACTATGTTAGAACATCGTGTACAACGTATTGCCATGTATTGCATTTGTATTGTATTGCTATTTTTGTTTTGTATTTACTGTTTCGTCCCCCCTTTATTCTCCGATAGACCCCGTTGCTGTCGCTGACGACATCGTTGCCGAGTACGACTACTTCGTCGACGATCGTACCGCTACTACCGAGCTTCCAGGCAAGCAGGGCCATTCTCTTCCCCAGATATCGCCTATCTTTTCCGTACATTTCCTTCACTAGGCATTGTTACTGCTGCTGCTACGTTACTATCCTATTCAATTGCATAGCCTGTTTTTGTCGCCCCTTGATGTACCTTCCTTTATCCTATGCTGCCTATATATATATTATATTCAGCAGTGAGCCCGTCGCATTGTTAGTTAGGATTATATAGCGGGCCGTGGTCACTAAGGGGAGTGAACGCGGATACAACTTATTACAACTGCACATGTACGGTACAATGAAGACACCGCCTAAGGCCCCCTAGCTCGGCTCTGCCGAGCCACCATCAAGTGTGAGCTATCGAGGCGTAATCCTCGTACTCATCTCGTTGCTGACTCTATATAGACGCTCTAGGTACCTGAGAAACGACTGTCCTTCAGGTAAGAAGTCGGGCGACCCAATGGTGCCCGCGAGTTGTATTGCGATGGGACGATAGGGAGGGTACGACCAGTGTACCAGTGTGCTTGGACCCTGATCGTTGGCCGCGAGAGTTACCAAACTACGAAAGTCTAGCTCCTCCAAGAGCACACGCGAGATAAGGTAAGGAGTCGGTTCACCTTGTTGGTAACCGCAGAGACTTGGTGGGACGACAGGGAAGGCACCGATGTACTGGTGGTCCTGACTGCTGTCGTTGTCCGCGGGTCAGTTAAGGCGAGGCAACGAGAACGGTTGTCCCGCAAGTTAATAAAATGACTAATGGTTCGGCTGATGACATGAGTAGCCTTTTGGCTTGTACGCGCTTCCTACACGTGGGATAATGAGTTATGGGCTCCTCTGCTTCATAGTCTCGTCCGAGGACTCTTCAGACGTCAGCAGTACCGCGGCCTGCGCCGGGAAGTGGTGTTGTCTTATTTGCTCGCGTGGTGGTGTATTATTTGGTTTGATTTTGCTTCACTAGCCAGCCACGCACCGTGCATGAGTACATAAGGGTTGGGGTCCAAGGCCCTGCGTACTTAGGATTTAGACCGGCGGATGACCTCTCTGTTGAGTTTAAAAGATGGGCTGTGGAGTGTCGGATAGCCTCGGTGGAGCGTTCCCTAACAAGGTTCCCGCCACCCTGGAGATCCGTGCGTTGTAGTGTAACAGAAGTGCACCCCTACAGGGAAGATTAATCTATTCGAATAGCCGTGTCCACGGTAACAGGACGCTTTATGCTGAAGCTGGATCTTACCACTACAAACTATTATTATTAAACTGTATGGTTCCGGGTTTTATTCCTCGCTGGGATGTCGAGGAGGTGATCTCGGAGGCATTGTTAATTATTACAACTTACTATTATACAATGCTGCAGCAACTTCTGCTGCATTGTTACTTTATGCTTTATTTGAACTGTTGGCTATTCTCTCCTCATGCTGCAAGACTCGTCGGAAGATGCTAGTCTTCGATAGGCCTAGCTTCTTACCCTTATTCTGATTTCTACCTTGCACTCCACTATATATAGCCTCCCCTTTCCATTTGATAGAATGCAAAATTTCTTAGTAGCGGACGTAAGACTCGCGGGTATGCTAGATACTCACCATTTCTTTATTTCCACCCTTTTCGTTTTGCCTGATCGGCCGCTGCAGTCGGCGTTGGAGCCCAGGAGCAGGAGTACCCCGGAGGTGACTACTACGACGTCGAGTTCTCCGTCGACCTGGAGTAGTTCGGTGGATCCCAGGTAGGAGGTCTCGCCTTTTCGATCTGTGTCTCTGATGTCATTTGTTCTAGCCTTCTTAAGGCAAAACTTGACTAACTATGTTTGTACTAAGATATTATGGATTTTATAACTTATGTATTCGGATCCTTGTGATCCCTGGTATTGTAACATATTGGTTTATCCTTTTGTGTTTAGTGTTGTTCTGTGATATTCTCACCGTGGCACCCTAATCTCAGCCGTGTACCCTGCCTGTATGATTACTGTACATGGATTGATTTTGGGGGCGTCACACTACGGTCCGGGAAACAACATACATGATCAAGACACTCTCTTGATCAATGACCATCGATCAGACCTGGTTACAATCCTAGATGGCCCCTGCGCTTCCATCGAATGAAACTTCATTGCTGTTGGATCCGTTTAACGTTGAGCATTATTCCTTTGTCCTATGGTAGTTTGCTTGTCCGAGTTTTGATAGTCGGTATCCAATATACCTAGTTCATCCTCGTTACCGACAAACATGTTTACTCGTTCCCGTGATATTACAACCCTCGTGACCTAGTCACATGATTGCAATATTTATGATGTAATATCACCGAGTGGGCCCAGAGTACCTATCCGTCACTCGGATGGACAAATCCCGCTTTGATCTATTTGCATACTCATTAACGTATCTATTCAGAATACCCAAAGTGCAAGTTTATGGACATCATATTTCAGTCAGGCGGTGGGTTACAAATCAAACATCCTTATAGATAGTAACTACGTATGATCATTACAGTCAAAGGATCTGGTCACTATGTTGTAGTTATCGCAATGTTGAACTTATGTGACTCGAGCACATTGCAAAACTTCTTGTGGGCGTGTGTCCATCATATCATTCTCCCAACGATACGACTGCATTGCCAACAACTTAATTTCTCATGATCAGGAAACCTTGATCATCAATTTCCCAATTGACTAGTATACTAGAGTTAACTAGGGACCTGGTTGTTTTATACCACACGTGTATTAATGTTTCCTCTTAATACAATTATAGCACAGTATAAACCGTATTATGAACTTATGGAATATGTTAATAAACATATTTTATTTGCCTCTAGGGCACATTCCCAACATTCGAAACCAACACCTTCCTTCCTAGGATTCATGTGAAGGACAACCTTCTTCATGATATCACAAAGGTGCTGGTGTCCCTAGACACTTTTGAACAATCCTTTTTCAAACAAATCTTTCGACCTGAGGAGTTCCTTGCTAACAACAGAGTTTTCCTCATCTGAGGCATTAGTATCATCAATAACCATAGGTGTTTTTCCTTTAGACTCTGTTTTGCTTCATTCCAAACAAGTTAAACATGGCGAATCGGAATTAAGTATTTCTTCCGGACCTTGTTGAGCCATGAGAGAGAGGTTAACATTTTCCCGCTCTTCATGAGCCTCTTTCAGTTTCTCGAGAGCCATTTTCCTCTGAAGAAATTCATAGGTGAGCTTCTCATAGTCTACTGAAAGAAGATCATGCCGAGAGGACAGTTCCTCAAACTTTTCCTTTATAGGTGCATGCTCATTAGTAAAAGTTTGACCTTTTTCTATCTCATCGATCAACATGGCTTCTGATTTCTTAATAGTTTTGCTTAGCGATTATAATTCACGTTGTTGGATGGAAGCTATTTTAGCAAGTTTAGCATAGCTTATTTTCGAGTCACTCTCATAGGATGAACAATTAGAAGTATCATAGGAAACTTTGGATGAAAATACCTTTGCCTTGGCCATGAAGCAATATGCAGGAGTTTCATCTTCACTACTGTTGTTGGTGAAGAATGAGCTCGAAGAACCAGCTGAAGCAAATGCCAATCCAGCAACACCATCAGACTCGGATCCAGACCCAGACCTTGAGCATGATTCTACTTCAGACCCAGAGGCTTCTTCTTTGTAGTTCATTTCTTTACCCAGATAGGCCTTGGCACGGTGAGAGTTGCTTCTGTTGGAAATATGCCCTAGAGGCAATAATAAAATGTTATTATATATATATTTCCACGTTCGTAATTAATGTTTATATTTTTGTGCTATAATTGCAATGACCCTGACTATGAGATTCAGAAGAAAACTCATTTGCATGTGTGGAAATGTAAACACCAAGAGTTCCTCGTTTAGCCTCTAAGACCAGCTCATGTGCTAACTGATGATTACGTTTTCTTAATCATGGACATTGTTCTTGTAACAAGGATGTCAGTAGAAATGGGAACATATTGTTAGCAGAACAATGATGTTGAACCGACCCCAGTATTGAATGATATACTTAGAGATCACATCGTAACTACGTTATAAGTCATATCATGAAATGTTTTCATATACGTAATTCCTTAGACCATGAGAGTATCGACTTGCTTCACACAGGAAGACATGCTTTGGTTCTTAGATGAATCCTCCCGTAAATGGGAAGTAGTAAAATAAGTTCTGGGTATGTCAGATGGTGTGGCTAGTGACTGTGATAGTTCAAGAATGGGATTTGCTCCTTCACGATGAAGAAGATATTCACTTCGGGCCCACTCGGTATGACGGTATCCATTATAGTCTGGCCAGACGCATTGTGATTCAGTCACGGGGATACCGGAATACGATAACGAGAAAATGGACGAACTAGCAAAGAGGATAACGAGTGGCTTGTGTTCAAGAAGTTGTTACACATGGGTGCCAAACTTCTCTCCTCTAACTTTGTCATATATCGCGAAGCAAAGGGAATGGTACATGACTAAACATAATGGTTCACTTGAAGTTTCTTCGTGTATGTGCGGGAGTCAACATGGGTGTCCATGGCTCCGCTGTTGATTATTGGCTATTGACAAAAGGCTGTTGACATATGTCCGGAAGATGTTCTGAGTCATGTCCGCATTATACCGAACCTATTGGGTCACACACTTAACGAGCAGTAGTCTGTTAGAATACTAGTATGCTAGAAGGTTTAGTGGAAGCAAAGCAGAATAGTTCATACGGGTACCGGAAGTAGTTCCGGAGATTTATGAAATAGTTCATAAGGGCACCAAAAGTAGTTTTGGGTATTTAAGGATATGTCCGGATCACTCTGGAGTAGTCCCAGGTGGTTCCGGAACATATGAAAATGGTAATGGGAAAGTTTACGATCAACCGGAATAGTTTCGGTGATCGGTGGACAACTTAAACAATATGTTGTGTTCACCGGACATAATAAACTTTGCCCGGATGGCTCCGAAACCCATTTATATGGCTCCGGAACATTCGTTAGAGGTTCCGGAAGGTATTGGAAGTGCTCCAAAAGTGTCCGGAATGTCCCGAAATAGTCCCGGTAGGTCCCGGAAGGTCCTGGAAGCTTCTAGAAGTTTCCGGAAGGTTCCGGGCAGTACCACCCACTGCCCTGCGCCCCTGGCCTTGGGGGGCAAGCCACCTAGGCTGCCCTGGCCGGCCAGGTGGTGGGGGCGCACCAAAAAGGGGTGGGAGATCCTCCAG
This sequence comes from Bromus sterilis, assembly GCA_950022295.1. Taxonomy (NCBI): domain Eukaryota; kingdom Viridiplantae; phylum Streptophyta; class Magnoliopsida; order Poales; family Poaceae; genus Bromus; species Bromus sterilis. Next base: position 178,245,900 of record OX465601.1, on the reverse strand, counting down.
GTGGGATTTCCAAATACCATTATGGAAGGTTTCCAGTGGGAAGGTATGTGTAGGTTTGGAAGGCTTGGGAGTCCAAGTTGCTCCCAAACCTCCTTGAGCTGCGCCCTAGGCCCCTTGGCCACCTATATAAGGTGAGCCAAGGGTGGGGGAAGAGACAGACAACTTTTCCCCAAGGTCTATGCGCCACCCTCCCTCCTCTAAACCCCGTTGCTCCACTTTTAGACCCCGGTTTAGACGCTGTTCTAGATCGGAATCCGTTAGGGTTTTCTCCCTCTAGTTTTCTCGGTGGCATTCATCTCTGGACGGCAGAGCGCTGCTGGATTGCTGCTACGGGATGTGTGGATACTAATGGAGGGGTCGTACCTTCGACCCTTCTTCGAGGAGCTTGTTCATGGGACTTGTCCGTGGGACTAGATCGCGGGACTTGTTCGTGGGATTGATCAAGGGACTGTTCGTGGGAGAACTTGCGAGATCTAATTCCACTACGTCCACAAGCTTCACCAACTCTACTTCCGCTACATCGGTTGGTGAGCCATGACCTAAAACCTTGTATGCAATCTTCTTGGATGATCTTGGGTTCTTGATTCGTAGGCCGAATTTTTTTGTTTTCTACTACGTTTCCCAACAGTGGTATCAGAGCGATCCTTGATTAGATGCATGTTTAGGTAGATCATATGTTGATATGAGGCATTGATTTTCTTGTTTGCTTCCCTATCATGTGATCTTTTCTTTGCTCGACAGCATGATGTGATTTTGCTACAAGGTTTGAGTTTTGCCATGATCCCTCTATGCTGCTCTTAGTATGCTGGTTGCCTTGATCATGGACTACATCAAATTCCTTGGATCTCATCCTAGTATTGCTATAGAAATTTTTACATGAACGGGCTTGTGGATTTTATGAACTCAAATCCACACGGGGGTCACACGTTTAACGAAGTTTGGCTTGTGGCATTAGTTGCTACACGCACCCCGTATGTTAAACTAGCAACAAAAGAAGTATCGTGTTTTTGTTTTGTCTAGGGTTTCTCGTTTGCCTTGTAAACCTGCTTAACAACCACGATAAAAGTTGCAACAACCTGTGTAGATGGCGATCTAACTCGTTTTTGCAGAGTATGCATGTGATGTGGTATAGCCTTCAAGATTTGCAATGTGTTTGTATGAGATGCTATATTATGTAATATTTATTCGCGACCTGCGTGTCGTGGTACGGCATGATGACTGGAGTCATATGATTGTCACTTAATTATGGCCTGCGTGCCAGAACTGTTTATTAGCTCGAGGCAAAGCAATAGATAGATGCAAGGTGATGATCTACAATGCGGAGGTGGACCCCGACGCACATGCCGGAAGCCGTGGTGATGTTCCCGGCGCCAAGGACAAAGTTGGTGGACACGGTGACTTCAACCACGACGACGTGAAGACAATGAAGAATTCACGAAGCAAAGGGCTATACTATATCACATAATTTTATGAACTGCCTGTGATGTTTATCCCTTTGATGCACCCTTGTTTGATGCGCGGTAGTCGTGTTTTATTAGGGTGATCTCTCGCAAAACAATATCAAGTTGATAGTGTTCTTCCAACTGTAGCACCGTCTATACTATGTTTCACACCGGAGCAGGTCATGTCACATGGGTGCACACGGTGTGACGCATAAAAGGTGGGTGTGTTAAAAGAACACACAGCGCATTACACTTGGTTGTCTTGACAGTTTGGATAAAAGTTTGCTACCGGAACACGCCCATCGAAAGATGAACAAGAATCACCTTTGGCGTGATTGGCAAGTTGGCCTACCGGTCCAGTCTAAGTCATCAGTGATGTCACATCAATGGCAGACGATTGGGTTGGATCTTGAATCACTCCAGCATCAATTACGAGAGATATTGATCTGAGTGGGAGCACACTTAGTAATTAAATTGATTAATCACAAGTGCAACTTAATTATGAACAAAGTCTTAGTATTTGCATTATCGTTGTAAAATAATGGCTCGCGTTACCACCTTGCCAATTTTTTTTGATTAACTGTTTTATCTGGTAAAAACTTTACGATTGGTACCGTATTGTGAGGACTATCCTCAATAGTGTCGAGAAGGAGCTTATCCTATCGCAAATTTTTGATGCTCTCCCGCTGATGCTATGGATGATGTGACTTATGTCCATAATCCAAAATGCTAGAATTCCACGACAGCTAAGTGCATTGTCTTCACCACCATGAAACCCGAACTTCGAAAAGTTTGGGATAGTTATGTTATATTCATGGAACTGAAAAATAAGTTTTCAGTAGTAAGACAATTAATGTTGGATATAAGATATCTAGTACAATGTATGATTGTAAGCATTAGTGAAAATGTTCATTGTGCTCTAAAAAAAACTGATAAGTGTGGGATCCAGAAGAACAATGATCATATGATGATGAGGATTAAGGGAAAGGAAGTTCCATAGGGTGTTAGTAAGACTTACACGCCAGAAAGTCCATGGCCTGCGCCACCCTTGATCATGTGTGATCTTCTGTGAGTAGGAGTGACATTGGAAATAGAACTATGATACGTATAAAGGCAAAACGAAAGAAGACAGGAATAACCAGCTCAGAAATGAAAGTCATACGGAGTTATAGATGAATTCATTGCTGGTCAAGAGATGTAATTCTTGGGAATCATGATTAAGCAGTTAATTGTGGATTCTGTATATTGTGATTAAACTGTTGATCACCGGAATATCACATCGATTGCATATTGTTGCAACTCGATGCAAGAAATACTATGGCCTTTATGACTAGCTAATGATGAGTTTTGACACGCTCGGGAACACGGTAAAAGGTTTGCTATACCGTCTGTTGACTCTATGATTATCTTCATAATTCATTTTAGAGTTGAGTAAATTGTTACTACACTTTAGCCTTGTTGCAAAACATCATTTTGAATCATGTTTGTTGCAAGAGAGTTGTTCAAAGCTATGAATAACGTAAAGGCCATACTTCCATTATGAATAGGTTGTATGTTATGAATCTTGATAATAATACTAAACATCCATAACACTGACGCTAAACGTCGCAAGACTGACAGAAATACCACATAGATGTGGCACTGCCGTTTATCACAAGTGACATAACATGCATGAAGAATTTCCATAAGTGATGGACTTTCGAGTCATATGATTATGAATCACTTGACGCTTGCGATCTTTGTCTCGAAGTAATGTGACTAAAACACCGTTAATAGGCCATACATGAACGGGCAACTAAACCATTGGTAATCATACATGATGATGTGTGTAGTCCAATAAGTGTAGTTGTGTGCAGTGGATTCCCTATCTTCACTCATGAGTTGAAGTAGATATGTGGATATCTGTTCAATAGAGACATACGTTTGAAATCTTTGAAATGTTCAAGGAATTTTAGAGTGAAATAGAAATTCCTTGTAACAAGAAAATAAAGCTTCTGCAAATTAGATTGTAGAAAGTAATATTTGAGTTACAAGTTTAGCGAACGTCTGATGAGTTGTGAAGAAGTATCATAACTTGCGTCCACTATGAGTAAAGTGTTCGAGAGATGTAATCAAGCCATGTATGACACGGTAAGATCAAATATGACGTTTATCAATTTGCCATTATACTTATTAAAGTTATGCGTTAGTGACTACGGCTTTTACACTGAATAGAGCATCATCAAATCTGTTGAAATGACACCATATTAGATGTGGTATGGACTGTTAAAACCATGTTGTCTTTTCTTAAAATTTGGGTATATGAGGCATATGTTTGACATACTCAAAACCCCAAATCAGATAAGTGCTACTTTGTTAAGGTTATGCCAAAAGTTTTGGTATTCCTCTATCACTACACAAAAGAAAAACTGTTTGCTGTTAAGAACAATGTGTTTTGAAGAAAAATAGTTTCTTACAAAAGAGTGAGTGGGAGGACAGTGCAACTTGTCAAAGATTGTTGAATCTTCAGAGGAGTGCGCAGCTGAACCACACGGGTTAGACAAAACTCGTACAAACATTCATGATATGTAAAACGAGATATTGTTGTTCGACAATGATAAACCTGTGATATACAAAGAAGCGTTGATGGGCCCTGACTCCGGGATTTGGCTAAATGCCAAATAATCCGAGATAGTATCCATGGAAGTAAGTCAAGTTTTGAACTTGGTAGACCCTCCGAAAGACTAAAATCTGAAGAATATATATATGTGGATCTATAATTGATTCGGATGAAATTGTTTTATCCATAAAGCTCAACTCGTTGGAAAATTGTTTTCTAGCAAGTTCAAAGGTTGACTACGGCGAAGTAGTTTCGACCGTAGAGATGCTTTAGTCAGTTCGGGTTATATTAGCAATTACTACATATCTCATTTATAGGATATGGTAGAATGAACGTCAAAACAAAGTTCCTACACGGAAATATAACAAAGGACGTATACGTGATACGACCGGAATGTTTTGTCGATTCAAAGGATGCTAAAATAGATGCAAGCCTTGGATATCCAGTGATGGACTGGAGCTAGCATAATGGAGTTGGAATTTTCGTTGTGATGAAATTGCCAAAAGAGTTTGTTTTCATCAGGAATAACGAAGATGCTTGAATATTCAAGAAAGTAAGTGGGAGCTGAATAATATTTCTAAAACCTTATGTAGATGACATATTGTTGATTAGAAATGATATAAATTTCTTGACACAAATAAGGACTTCATTGGAAATAGTTTTCAGTTGAAGAACTTGGGCTGATATAGCATTAGTATTGAGCATAGTGATCTATGACGATAGTAAGTGCCTGATCATGCTAAAGCCAACACTACATATTGACATGATACTAAAGTAGTTTAGTATGAAATGCCAAGAAACATGTTCTTGCCGAGGTCACGGTGAAAAGTTGTTTGCGGAAATCAGTGTTCATGAACACAGATAAGCAAAACACATGAATTGAATTCCACTCACATGTGTGTTTGGATTAATCATGTACACCATAATATGTAAAACGACCAGATATGTCCAGTGCTCCAAAAGGTTGTGAGCAAGATACCAAAGTGATCAACATGTTGATCATTGGACAAACAGTGAAAAGTTAAACTTATGATAGATAAGATATGTTTCTCGGAAAATGGAGATAATGAAGAGCTCGTTGTAACAAGTTACACCAGCTGAATTTTGATGTAAACAGTTACACCAATTCAGTCTTCATACTTACTCCGATCGATTTTCGATTTTAATTGGGATTATGTGTTTCACACATAAGGGTGGCACAGTATGAAGGAACTGTGTTAAAGTTAGATACTGTGGCGAATTCTATAACAGAGGCTAAGTATATTGTTGCTTAAAGAAGTAACAAGGGAGGGTATTTTGAATCATCAGTTCATTTATGAACATGGTATGGTTTCCTAGATGCTTGAAGCTCATGGAACATTGATGAATGATTTCATGACTTATTCTAAGGAACCAAGGTCCTACCAAATGATTCAAACATATACAAACCAAAACTGATAAAATTAGTGAATTTTATGATAGCGTGAAAACGAGAAGATATGCAAGATACAAACAGGCCTGAAACGTCAGATCCGAAGATGAGGTCTATACCACAAATGAAGCATTTCTTAAACCGGTATGCCATAGGTGTAAAGTGCTCAAGCACTGACAATATTATTGACTCTAGTGCAAGTGGGAGACTGTTGGAAATATGCCCTAGAGGCAATAATAAAATGTTATTATATATATATTTTCACGTTCATAATTAATGTTTATATTTCTGTGCTATAATTGCAATGACCCTGACTGTGAGATTCAGAAGAAAACTCATTTGCATGTGTGGAAAGGTAAACACCAAGAGTTCCTGGTTTAGCCTCTAAGACCAGCTCATGTGCTAACTGATGATTACGTTTTCTTAATCATGGACATTGTTCTTGTAACAAGGATGTCAGTAGCAATGGGAACATATTGTTAGCAGAACAATGATGTTGAACCGACCCCAGTATTGAATGATATACTTAGAGATCGCATCGTAACTACGTTATAAGTCATATCATGAAATGTTTTCATATACGTAATTCCTTAGACCATGAGAGTATCGAGTTGCTTCACACAGGAAGACATGCTTTGGTTCTTAGATGAATCCTCCCGTAAATGGGAAGTAGTAAAATAATGGGTATGTCAGATGGTGTGGCTAGTGACTGTGATAGTTCAAGAATGGGATTTGCTCCTTCACGATGAAGAAGATATTCACTTCGGGCCCACTCGGTATGACGGTATCCATTATAGTCTGGCCAGACGCATTGTGATTCAGTCACGGGGATACCGGAATACGATAACGAGAAAATGGACGAACTAGCAAAGAGGATAACGAGTGGCTTGTGTTCAAGAAGTTTTTACACATGGGTGCCAAACTTCTCTCCTCTAACTTTGTCATATATCGCGAAGCAAAGGGAATAGTACATGACTAAACATAATGGTTCACTCGAAGTTTCTTCGTGTATGTGCGGGAGTCAACATGGGTGTCCATGGCTCCGCTGTTGATTATTGGCTATTGACAAAAGGCTGTTGACCTATGTCCGGAAGATGTTCTGAGTCATGTCCGCATTATACCGAACCTATTGGGTCACACACTTAACGAGCAGTAGTCTGTTAGAATACTAGTATGGTAGAAGGTTTAGTGGAAGCAAAGCAGAATAGTTCATACGGGTACCGGAAGTAGTTCCGGAGATTTATGAAATAGTTCATAAGGGCACCAAAAGTAGTTTTGGGTATTTAAGGATATGTCCGGATCACTCTGGAGTAGTCCCAGGTGGTTCCGGAACATATGAAAATGGTAATGGGAAAGTTTACGATCAACCGGAATAGTTTCGGTGATCGGTGGACAACTTAAACAATATGTTGTGTTCACCGGACATAATAACCTTTGCCCGGATGGCTCCGTAACCCATTTAGATGGCTCCGGAACATTCGTTAGAGGTTCCGAAAGGTATTGGAAGTGCTCCAAAAGTGTCCGGAATGTCCCGAAACAGTCCCGGTAGGTCCTGGAAGCTTCTAGAAGGTTCCGGAAGGTTCCGGGCATTACCACCCACTGCCCTGCGCCCCTGGCCTTGGGGGGCAAGCCACCTAGGCTGCCCTAGCCGGCCAGGTGGTGGGGGCGCACCAAAAAGGGGTGGGAGATCCTCCAGGTGGGATTTCCAAATACCATTATGGAAGGTTTCCGGTGGGAAGGTATGTGTAGGTTTGGAAGGCTTGGGAGTCCAAGTTGCTCCCAAACCTCCTTGAGCTGCGCCCTAGGCCCCTTGGCCACCTATATAAGGTGAGCCAAGGGTGGGGGAAGAGACAGACAACTTGTCCCCAAGGTCTATCCGCCACCCTCCCTCCTCTAAACCCCGTTGCTCCACTTTTAGACCCCGGTTTAGACGCTGTTCTAGATCGGAATCCGTTAGGGTTTTCTCCCTCTAGTTTTCTCGGTGGCGTTCATCTCTGGACGGCGGAGCGCTGCTGGATTGCTACTACGGGATGTGTGGATACTAATGGAGGGGTCGTACCTTCGACCCTTCTTCGAGGAGCTTGTTCATGGGACTTGTCCGTGGGACTAGATCGCGGGACTTGTTCGTGAGATTGATCAAGGGACTGTTCGTGGGAGAACTTGCGAGATCTAATTCCACTACGTCCACAAGCTTCACCAACTCTACTTCCGCTACATCGGTTGGTGAGACATGACCTAAAACCTTGTATGCAATCTTCTTGGATGATCTTGGGTTCTTGATTCGTAGGCCGAAATTTTTTGTTTTCTACTACGTTTCCCAACAGCTTCGCCGGGACGAGTGTGTCTTCGACGAAGAACTCTCACGCTTCTTGTGATACTTCTTCTTCTTGTCATCATCTGTATCTTTCTTCTTATCTCTTCGAGAACTAGAATCATGTCTCTTTGACTCGTAGGTTTTGGAGGATTTTTGGTACTTTCTTGAGGAATCTCTGAGCGAGTGTTTTGATTTTTTTTCATCTTCCCACAATGGAAGTCAGCAATGTAGTGACCTAGTTTCTTGCATTTGTAGTAGCAATTGTCCGTTGATGGAGATCTTCTTAAGGACGAGCGGTGAGAGGAATTGCTTGAGTGCCTTGACGAGTAATTCTTCTTAGGTGATGAGAAACCTTTCCTCTGGAAGTGATTGAAACGCTTCATGATCAGTGAAAAATCCTTCCCAATGTTATCAAGATCATCATATTCATCACCAGAAGCAGAACTGGCTTCAGGAGAAAAGTGACGTGAAGCTTTTTCCTTAAGAGCATATGATCTTCTTCGGGATCCATTCACATCTTGTTTATCTTCTTCTTCCATCTCAAAGGTAGTGAGTCTCTCAAGAATATCAGCAGCGACAAGGTTTCTGAAGTCATACCTCTCCTTGATCATCAACACAATGTGATCGAAGGAATCCTCAAGAGAGCGAAGCAAAGTTCTAACCACAATATGACTAGTGATATATTCAATACCGAGGGAGATCAACTCATTTTAGAGAGCATTGGATCTGCTGTATATGAAGGTAACCTTTTCTCCCTCGTGTCGCTTGAATCGATAGAATTTTCTTTGGAGTGTGTCAACTCTAGCATCTTTCTGAGTAGAAACACCTTCACCAATCTTCTCAAGATAATCCCAAACACCTTTGGCAGAGGCGATATTCTTCACTTCATGATAATTTTCTGGAGTCAAATGATTCGTGATGAATACCCAGACTTCAGAATCAAGAGCCATATTATTCGTATCATTAATAGTGAGAGCATTCTTGTCCTTGATTTGAACTCCATGCTTGACAATTTCCCAGGAAGCTGAATTGATGGCAACGATGTTTCTTTTCGTCTTGTCTTTCCAGTAAGGATAGTCCTTCCCATTGTAAACAGGAATAGGTTCGCCAGAGCGGACAGCTGCAAAATACATACTTGGCAACACTCCAAGATGTTAATCCAAAACACGTCGAGCGTAGGGAGTGCCTATCTCTGATACCAATTGAAAGACCAAAGGATGTGATCAGAAGGGGAGGGTATAACAGCCCAGTTTTCACAAAAATTAAAAAATTTGTTTTCGGTGAGAATTGTTTGATTGTCTGATTTGTTTGCGGTGTTTGCATCCCCGATTTATCGATCGGCAATTATTTTCCCCCCTCTTATCTCGTATTGGACGGAGACCGACCCTTTCCACCCTGACACTCGACCTTTGCGACACCGGGTTTCACCCGATCACCGTCGCGATAACCGCACGAGACCAGCCGCAGCCAACGGAACAAAAAACCACGTTTAATAATTAAACGAGTTATTTTTATAGCGCACCGGAAAGTGTTCTCGGAACGGTTCCAACGCGAGGTGAACGCCGTCGGCTCGATGCGCTGATCGCGCAGTTTGAAGCTTTACCCGAATTGGTGGTCCTGCCGACCCCCGGCGGTCAGAAACGTGAGCACCACGCGCGCGAGAGAAAAACCGGGGATGTTTTTGCATACTGCCATCCACCTGGGCTATATAAAGACCACCACACTCCCACCTCTATCTAGGGTTTACCTGGCCACAAAATTGCAGCCACCCCCCTCACCATAGCCCCAATTTTCGCATTTTACCCAATTTTCGCCCTAATTCTAGCCCCATGCGATCTGGACCGTTGGATCGGCCGATCCAATGGCCCAAATCCACCCAGCCACCCACCTCCTCTCTCCCTCTCTCTTCTTCTTCACCCTCCTCTCCCCTAACTCTATTCTCTCTCATCTCCCTGTGCAGGAGTACCTCGGCGCCGGCGCCATGGGAGCTCGGCTAGGGAGCTCGCCGGCCGGCCACTGCCTCCTCCCGAGCCGGCAGCCGACGGGATCCGGTCGGAGCCGCCAGATCCGACGCCCTCCACGCCCCCTACACCGCGGCCGCCCTAGCCCTCACCGGCGACGAGCTGGGACGCCGCCGGCCACCAGCCGCTCGGCCTCCTCCTCCAGCCGCTGCAGTAGCCAGCCAGGCCAGGTGGGCCCCTCCACAGCCAGCCCAAGTCCAAGCCGGCCCGCCAGGCGCCCCAAGGCCCAGCCGTCCAGCCAGCCGCCAGATGGGCCTCGGCCCATGGTGAGTGGCCTGGGCCCGAACCCCTTTTTTTTTCTCAGTGTTATCTTTTTCCAGTTTTTGCTAAGTCTGAGTTATTGTGCTGCTGATTCATTTTTGCGATGATAATTGGGATAAAACCGTTGCCCGTATGAACGTGCCCCCAAAATGAAAGTTGCTTAGTTTCATGTGCACTTCAATTCATCTTTTGTGAGAATTTTCATTTGAGGTCATCTTGATTGTGTAATTGTGTGCTAAACAGGGCATCAGATCGTTAATTGCAACTGCTGCTGTTAAACTGTCTGAAAACTGTTGCTTGATTGAAACTTCGGGCGACGGTTGCTTCGCAACCGTACGTCGGAATTGAGTGATTCCTTTTGCGTTGCGTTAAGCATTGTTTCTACTTCAGTTTCATGCATTCACATGCCATAATATCTTGCTGCATCATGATTGTATCTTGCTCCAAAGTAGCTACCATGCTGTTAGTGTGCTGCTGTTTATATTTTGTTGCAACTTCGGTCGACGAGTGTGTCGCGACCGTTTATCGGAATTGAGTGATTCCAATTGCATATTGTTAAGCATCATGTCTACTTCCGTTACATGTATTGCATCTTCATGTTAGCATTCCTGGTCATATAGATTTTTAGCTCCAAAGTTGCTATGCTGCTGTTTTTGACAGCCACCTCTGTTTTTCTCCAAGTCTGTAACGTTCTGATGCCATGTTGCATGCTTAATATCTTTTGATCCATGATGCCTATTTGCATGATTCTTTTTGCCATGCCTTCCCTGTCATGTCTACTTTAGTTCCATATCATTTGTGAGCATGTTTGCATTCATTATCATGTTTATGCATTGCTCTAAAGTGTGCTTCCGGATGTTGGCAGATTGGGCCCGTAACTTGTTTTGCTTATATCTTTTTAACCGTAACTCCGTTTGGGGTGTTCTTTATATGTAACTTGATTAGTTTTTCGTGTACTTTGTGTTTATGCTATTGTTTGCTGTTGTTAACCAACCTAAAATATGGTTTAGGACAGAACAGTACCAAATGTTGTAATCATCGTGTGGCACTTAGTGTTATGCCATGTTTAGGTTGTGCCTCACTTAAATTGACTAGCATAGATAGTTTACTTTGTTATTCACCTCTTGACATGTTTGTGTGCTATGCCATGATTGCTTGAGTTGCCATGTTAACAACCTTTGTTGATCACCTGTAGCTAAGCAACTTGAACCACCGTAAATGTGCGGTATCGTCGTGTGTGACGAGTACTCCACTTAACCTATTAGTAACCGCTCTCAACGGTAGGTGCGATGTCTCGTGTTTCCTTCTTATTGATGATTTCTCGTGTTTTCCCCGTAGTAATAGATGCTTGTTCGTTGATTGCTTTCCAGTGTTTATCGTCTTGTGTGCTTCCGCGGGTACCTTCGGAGACGATGCGAGCTTGTGATCCAATACACCTTTGGAACCCGACTTATCAACAGGCAAGGACTATGCATTACTTATGATCCATTCTATTTCAACCAGCAGTTTGCAAGCTAGTCTAGGTTAGGTTGGATGTTTGATCCTACCACATGTTTACAACCTCTTTCAAACCGATACAGCCATGTCCCCTCCCAGCAAACCATGTACTGCTATGTTACTATCGCTCGTTGCTCAGCCCCTGCTTAGTATGCATGCTTAGGATGCTACGATGTTACCCTGTTACTCCTTGGTTTGGGATATCACATTATTATTATTATTGTTGTTGATGATATGATTATTATAATGTTGACTATATTCGACGAAGGATGGAAGGTCTAGGCTATCCCGCCCCGACGCTTTGTTCCATTCGAGTCACCTAGGACCCGAGTTCCGGGTATTGGTTTTAAGACTAAGCGTGCCTAACCGCGTGTGGGATTTTATGGGGTCCCCTTTTCTTACCTACCTAGCTTCAAACATTTATAGTGGTGGCCCAAGCTGATTTATCATTTGAAACCGTGTGTGTGCTGGTCAGCTGCCAGTAGTTTTTAAACCAACCTGGACCAGTGAGGACTTTGTTTCCCTGTTGGTCCACCTTTGACCGGCGAGGGCCCGAGGCCACACGTGAGGCATCTCGGTAACCCAAACCCTGTTGAGACGGAAGATTCCGATCCGAGAGCGTGGCCAGCTTTTGGATTGGGTGTCGACTCCCCGGGGGCCACCCGGATTTGTTCGTTGTTAGTTAAAGGGACCTGTCGTTTCGAATCTCTTGGAACTAAATCATAAAATGGTTTCCTGTGATGGGTAGCAACTGAGAGAGATGGGCGTGCGTGCGGAGCCTTGTAATGGGCAGTTGGTACACCCCTGCAGGGTTAAATCTTTTCGAGAAGCCGTGTCCACGGTTATGGACGACTTGAGAGCTACTCCTTGTTCATAGACAACAACAGCTGAGATAATCTTAATATAATTTGATCAATGTGTGTGTGCCTTAACTGTTTCTTCTTCGTCGGGATGCGAAGAGGAGGACAAGCATAGGATAGGTGTTATGTTTGCGTAATTAGGTGGATAGCAGACTTGTTGGAGGCGATTCCTCATCGAATGCTTTGCTTCTTATCATACTCTCTAGATCGTTAGCCACTTCATAAATGCTAGTGCGGCAACAAACTCACCAGTTACCCCTTCCTTACCGTAAACTACTAGTTGTCCTAGAATGACGAGTGATGAAGTCCTTGCTGGGTCAGTTGACCACTACAGTTGGACGCTGAGTACTTCTGTACTCATGATACTACCCCCAAACTCTTTTCAGGGTTCTTGATCGACAACATGTATGGTGATCGACGTTTCACGTGGAGACTCGATGACGACTAGTTAGGCGGATCCCGGCGGAGGGCCTGGACCCGTGTGGTTATGGGGATCGATGTTTTCTCTTTGCCAGTAGGCATTTGACTGTAGTCTGTACTCAGACATGTATCTTCCGCTAATGTATTGTATCAAGGCAATTGTATGCCGATTGTATGAGATATTGTATCCTTGTATCTGTAATGCTGTGATATCATGTTGAAATCCGGGATATATGACTTCGTCATATGTCGCGGTGGGACCGATATGTGCTTCGTCCTCGGGTTCGGGCGGAAACGTCTGAATCTGAAACAGTACCGCATATCGGGACTTACAGAGGGGGTGAATGATCACTTCAAATTTTCAGAAGAAACTTCAAAGTAAAGTAGAAGTTACATCTAGGGAAGAACAATCAAACACGAAACAGGGAAGAAAATCTAACTTGGAAGGGAAACTTAGCGAAGCATACAATAGGGAAGCATAACATGGAAGCAACAATACAAAATGTAAGTACTGGAAGTAAAATTAACTCTTGACTCGACGATGTTTGTTCGACCAGTTCATGCTTTGCAAAGCGCTTCGTATGGTTGGAGAGACTTGTTATTGAACACATGAGCTAACCTCTCTCTATCCGTTGCTCCACTACACCAATCTCCTTGAGCTTGGCCAGTTTTGACCCGGGGTAGATTATCAAGGAAATCCCCGAAACCTTTGACAAACTTGAACATCGAGACGACAATTACTGTTCGCTCTGTAAATACGACTGTCTAACCTTCTAGAAGGATTACAGTCCTCCAAGATAAAAAAGGCTAGCAAACTTCCACTCAAGTCATAGTGAATCAACTCAGATCAATCAGACTTTGGCTTCGGTGGATGGGTTTTTGTTTTGCTTCGGTGGCGTTCTTGGGGTGCTCTCTTCAATCTCTCTCTTAGGGAATAATCTTAGAGCAGGCAACCGCAAATGACGGCGGGGGCGGCGGATTTGTAGGTGGCGATCCCAAGGTGCGAAATGACTAATGTGACCCGATGTGACAGCTTGACACGTGTCCACAACGGTCGGATTTGTCATCAATGCACGACTTTACTTGTGGGTCAAGTAAAGCTAACTCATGGTCTGAGTTCTGCTTCGGAAGCGAAAGAACGAAGTCTTTGCTACTGAAGTGTAACTTAGTGCACATGAGATTTCTTTGCTCAGGCTTCTCACTTGGTTTAGTTTCGATATGAGCATTTTCACAATAACATCAGTTTCCACTTGATAAACCCCTCTTGATAGTACGGTTTTCCTATGACTCAAGAAATATAAAAATAACTACACAAAAAACAACTAAGTCTTGCGTCGTCTTCTTCATTTCCTTCGATGAGTTCTGATTCAGGGAACCATAACGTTTTAGGGGTCATCTTCCGTGATAAAACTTCACTCAATGGGTTAAGCTTTGATAACTTTTAAATCTTCCATGAAGCTTTATCACCTGACTTGTCGTTCAGGAACCTAATCAACTGTTTACACTCGAAAACATTGTTAGTTCCTCTACTGTCTTGTCCAATAATATTCAAAACACATGGGGGTAAAACTTTGCACTTTACTTCTAGCGATATCTTAACCTTCCACTTGGGGTAACCAACGAGGGGCGAGAAGCCATCAGCCGCCCCTCCCTACTACTCGCGCCTCTTCGGTTCACCGCTGACCCTATTCTGGTAAGATCCCAGCCGCCCTCGTCATGCTCATGCTCTTACTCCTCCATCGATCATGTATGGCCCGAACACCAAATCATGTTTAGTTTGATTGGATTGCATCATTAATTTCAAGTAACTGAACTCGTACACTGTTAAATGATATCATGCATTATGATCCACATGCTGTAGTTACTTACATGGACTGTCCATGTCGTGAATCTGTTTGATTGTATGTTTTTATGGGTTGGTTCTATTATTTATTTTATATGACTGAGCCTGTTATCATTGATTGCCTCTACATTTATGTTTCACTTCATTGATGGGGCAACTGAGATACCACTCTATTATGTTTAGATCATGAGCATTGTAATCTTCCAGTAAATTTCAATTGCATATTCTTTCTGATCTTTCACGAGTCTGTAGGATCGCTTTGTGCATTATCCTTGTAGAATTGTTCTAATGCTTGATATATTATCCTTGTAATTACCTAATCATTATATACTCTATGAGATTTACAACCGAGGTATGCACTTGGTCTAAATGTCCTATACCCCCTTAACATACAAGTGAAGGAAAAATGTGAGTGTTTGGGTTCTAATATTCACATATTTCTTGTAGCTCATTTTGCCATAGGTTTCGATCCACTCTTCGACCCATTTTGCATCCGGGGAAATGAGGTGACCATGACCATGAACCAAGTCAAGAAACTTAGAAAGATTATTAGGATAAATAAACTAGCCACGAAAGAGACCAAACTCTTTGTCTGCACAATGAAGAAGTCTTCAGTCAGCTATAGGATGGTAGTAATTTACCTCCCTACCATATTTCCTTACACATGCACACAATTTCAATGCTGAGAAACGATATTTATGCCTATCTTTGTATTCAGTTTTTTCTGAAGCAGTTCACCGATGATTACCTCTCAACCCAGCTGTATGGTCGAGAGGCAAGAAAGGTATTTTTACAACACCCACGCTAGTATATTGAATTCTTCCTGAAGAGGTCGAAGGATGCACGAGCAATCATGAACAGGCACTGGGCTAAAGTTGCACATGCATTCAACTTTCTCGAAAGGTAAATTTTTGCATTCCGCTTCGACAGCTTCCCAGATGCGATTTATCTGTCTATCTACCGACTATGATGTTGTACTTTGCAAAGGTTTTTATACAATAGACTTGGTGTTTCTGCATTGCGGCCTGGTGTACTATCTGCTGGTTGTTACCATAGATTTCGTGTTTCTGTATTGCGTCCTACTGTACTAGCTGCTGGTTGTATCGTGATTTCAGTAATTATGAAAATCTCGGTGACCATTACAAGCATATGAAATATACTATGTTATATATATGAATGTAGTTTATACCACCAATTAAAAAATGTCCTAAAATATTTCAGATAAATACAATGCTAATTAAGCTGCTACTGATTAGTTTATGCCACACGGTTCTGCATATAATTTCGTCACCGGTAGCTATGTAAATCACACACATTCTATAAGAAATGAGCGTTGGGGATTTATTTCTAATTCCACACTATATTTTGTGCACAACCATTTGTAATGTTCAACATACAACACACACAGTTCGACCGAAAAGAACATTTGAGATTTCATTCTTAAACCACATGAGCATTTGTGCACAAATGTTTTGTGTAGGTGTGAACAACACAAACATGTACTATATGCAAACTGTATGGAATAGCTTCGGGTATCCCATGTAGTTCCTGACACACGAGCGTTTGGGATAGTATAACTCAACACAAATGTTTGATTTATCATGTGTGTCCACGCGAGCTAGTCCATAGGAAATGGCCTTTAACTATCGTGTGGAATAGACCCCCTATCGCAATCGAACACAAGGAGACGGTTCCGATTCCCATAGGCGATAGGGGTAAAAACCCGTTTGGATAGCTACGTCCTGCACTAGTGTAGGGACCAGGTTAATAGGTTAGTCCCAAATATATTGTAAAATGACATGAAAGTGCCTCAAAACACAGATCAAAGTAACACAAATAAGCATGTAACAAGAAAAAATTATAGACAAGTTTGGGGCGTATCAACGATGTGGCATTGTCCTGCCGCGAACTTCTGGGCGGCCATCCTTCCGGCGGCCTCGACCTCCCGGTGCCGCAGATATCCTTCCACCTTCTCCACTCCAACAACAGGCCGCATTTTTCTATCCTATCACCTCTGTTACCGCTGCCGCGCGCTCGGATCCTCGCATCTGGTAGTTCTTTCTGGGACTCCTTCTCCGACCTGTAGGAAGACATGGCGTGAGAGAGATGGCGGGGTTGTGCTAGCCAATCAATCTGCAAGGCCATCCACGGCGGCTGATACGTCCCAAGCGTATCTATAATTTCTACTTGCTCCATGCATGTTTTGTGTGATATTGCTATGATCTAGATACACTTTCATACACTTTTGATCATATTTGGACTAACTTATTAACTCAGTGCACCCCAGTGTCAGTTCCTGTTTTCTGCTATTTTTCTATTTCAGGTTTCCCCCATATTAAAAGTGCTCCAAAAATTCTGGAAAAATCCAATAAAAAATCATCTTACCGGAAGCTTCCGAAAACACCAAAGTGGGGCCAGAGGGCCACCACCAGGTGCCCAGACGCCCTCCCGGCGGGCACTAGGGTGGGGCCGCGCCAGGGGGCCGCCTGGACCCCTGGTGGCCCCCTTTCGCTTATATATTCTCCGTGACGGGATTCTTCTGAAGACAAAACCCTTTTTCGTGATCTCGCCTCTGTTCCACCGCCGCCGCACTTCCAAGATCAGGAGAGCCAGTAGACCTCTTCCTGGCACCCTGCCGGAAGGAGGATTGACCTGAGCCTCTCCACCACCATGGATGCTTCCCGGATGATCTATGAGTAGTTTACCTTGGACATTTGTGTCCGTGATCATTAGCTATGTGATGTTCTCCTCCCCTCTTTGTTCTTCATGGATTAGACCTTGTGAGCTTCCCTACATGATCATGGCACATATGTAATTCTTTCTGCTGTTGCTATGCTGACTTTGCTGGGCTCTGATGGATTATGAGACTATGTTCAGTTTGTGATAGAGTAATATATTTGGTTCTTATCTTTTTTTTTCTTGAGTAATTCTTTCATGTTCTTCGTTGCTGTTTATTGCTTTGACCAAGTAGTAGGTATTGACTCCAAGAGGGAATGTTATGCTCGATTGTGGGTTCATGCCCCCTGATGACTAGCTTGAGTGACAGAAACATGAGTCTAGGGGATGTGCTGTTTCCACAAGGGGGGAACAACGGTTCTTGTAACCGCGGTGGCAAGGATTGTTTACTTTACGCAAAGTTATTTTAATGCAGTTGTATGTCGCGTTGGGTTTACACTTTGGGTGGGGCTCGCAACTTAATACCAGCGAGATGTTCTGGATAGATATCTCAAGGTGTATGATTAGTAGTATATGCAGTTGGATTACGGTCTACTTATTTTGGCGTACCGCCCATGCTTTTGAGCCTCTTCCTTTCTTTGTAGGATTATGTGCGCAAACCAATGCTAATTATTCTATAAAGAAAGGAAGAGTCTCAAAAGCACGGGCGGTACGCCAAGACAAGTAGACCGAAATCCATCTGTATCTACCTACTAATAATCCACCTTGAGATATCTATCCATAACATCTTGCTGGTATTAAGTTGCGAATCCCACCGAAAGTGTAAACTCAAAGCAATGGACAATTGCATTAAAGAACATTGCGTAAAGTAAACAATCCTTGCACCCGCAAGTACAAGCACCATTGTTTTCCCCCTTGTGGCAACATCACATACCCTAGACTCATGTTTCTGTCATTCAAGCTAGTCATCGGGGGGTATGAACCCACAATCATGCATAACGCTCCCTCTTGGAGTCACTACCTACTACTTGGCCAAAGCAATAAACAACAAAGGAGAACATGAAAGAATTACTCAAGAACATAAATGTAAAAGAGGAGAATCGAATGTATTACTCAAACACAATCTGAACATAATCTAATAATCCATCATATCCCAGCAAACTCAACATAGCAACAACTGAAATATGACATGTGCCTCGATCATGTGGGGCAGCTCACGAGGTCGAATCCATGAAGAACAAAGAGAGGAGGAGAATATCACATAGCTATTGATCATAGCCCCATGGTCCAAGGTGGACTACTCACGGTTCATCTGGGAAGCATCCATGGTGGTGGAGAAGCTCCCGGAGGTGATTCCTCCCTCCGGCAGGGTGCCGGGAAGAGGTCTTCTGGTGCTCCCGATCTTGGAAGCTTGGTGGCGGCGGAACAGAGGAGAGATCGCGAAAAAGGGTTCCCGTCACGGGGGTTTCACGTCATGAGGATTAAATAGGCGAAGGGGGGAAGCCAGGGGGCCACCAGGGGTCCAGGGGGCCCCCTGGCGCGGCCCCACCCTAGGGCGCACCGGGAGGGTGCCTGGGGCCCTGGAGGGTCCCCTCTGGGCCCCCCTAGGTTATTCTGGACGCTTCCTGTACGCTGATTTTTTATTGGATTTTCCCGAATTTTTGGAGCACTTTTAATATGGGGGAAACCTGAAATAGAAAAACAGCAGAAAACAGGAACTAGCACTGGGGTGCACTGAGTTAATAGGTTAGTCCAAATATGATCAAAAGTGTATGGAAGTTCATCAATATCATAGCAATATCACACAAAAGTGGCATGGAGCAAGCAGAAATTATAGATACGTTTTGGACGTATCAGCCTACTAATGCTATCTTTACCATGGGTGTTGAACCACCCAAATATGGTAGGATGGATATTTTTCACTTGGGTTGTCTTCGATCAATTTGTGCTTGCGCTAAAAACCCAACCGACTTGGTTGAGGGAAAATCATTGGATGAGCATGCTCATTATACGCGGCACCGCTTATCTCAGAAAGGGAAACACTTATGGGACCAAATACAAACTTCTTATTGCTATGCTGAGTGTTTATACCACATTTATGATTTTACTTGCTTATCTAATATAGATCATAAACACCTTCCTTTCCAATGTGAGTTCAATGAAAATGAGATCCTATCTTCTTATGCTAAAGGTGTTTATGATTACTTTGATGTTGAAAAGATTGAATAGTTTGTTGCTTTTAAGGGTGCTTTTGAGATCGCTTCTTTGATTGAAAAGAATTACGATACTATTCACAAATCTGAAAACTTTGAAGTACTTTCTTATTACTTTGAGTATTATGTTTGCAATGATTATATTGAGGATTTAAAAAAAATGTTTGCTGCCCAAGAAGAGGCTAATGATTGCTATGATGAGGAATCCTATGATTCCGAGGACTCACTTGGTACATCCCTTTCCGATGATCTTAATACTTGCTTTGTTGATAGCCATGATATCAATATGAATTATTCTTGCGAAGATGAACTTGATATAGTTCCTTATGTTAAGCATGAAATTGGTGCTATTGCACGCAAAATTGATTGTCCTATTATCCTTTTGAAATCTCCAAACCATATTCCGGAGAATTTTGCTCTTATTAAGGCTAATAGTGATGGGTTGCATTTATCTTATGATCCTAAAAAACGTGTTGAAAACAATACACGTGTGCTTCTAGGTGATGAACAACATGCTTTATGTGATAATTATATTCTTTATGTTGTTCCTGATGCTACTGAAAATTACTTTGAGAGAGGAAAGTTTGGGTGTAGAAACTTCCATGTTACAAAAACACTCTCTTTTTGTTGATAGTTTGGAAGTTGTTTTTGTTCCACCTTCCTATGCTTGTCACTTTGTGCTTCTTTCATTTATATTATTATAAGATGCCTATGCATAGGAAGTGGGTTAGGCTTAAATGTGTTTCATATTTTCTTCGTGATGCTCTCTTTGGCTTCAAATCCTTATTCTTGTGAGAGCATCTTTTATAATCCTTGTGCCTAGATTAAAGGCATAAAAGAAAGCGCATGTTGGGAGGCAACGTAAGATGTTTTTACTTCTATTTTTAGTGGTCTTGATTATTGTTACTATTGTAGCAACATCATTGTATCTTTATTTTCAAGCTTTGTGCCAAGTTTAGCCTCCGATTGCAAGAAATTTCAAAAGTTGTGACATGCTGTCCAGGAAACAGATTTTGTCCTTCGACGGAAAATTAGCCTAAACTCACCAAATCATCTTTTTGATCTGAATTGTTTTGACAGCGTGCTCCTTACAATTGACTTTCGAGCGTCTGTTCTAAGTTTTTTGATTTGATTTGCCGAAGTACCCTGAAAAAATTATTTACTACCTGCTGTTCTGTTTTTCACAAATTCTGCCACGTTTTGCCTTTCCTTACTTTTGAAACCTTAAGCTTGCTTTTTCTTTGCAAAACCTTTTTGGCTATTGATACGAGAGAGAGGATTGCTTCTCTCCCTTCGTTGGTTACCCCAAGTGGAAGGTAAGATGCAGCGTAGCAGCAAGTTTCCCTCGGTGAAGATACCGAGGTTGAGTATCGCCCAATAGGGCTCCGGCGATGATAAGTAGGTGTCAGCAGCGCACCTGACGTGGACCTGCACACAACACATTTAACTTTGCGCCCAACGAAGTTCAGAGAGGTTATCAATCTCTCCGGTCTTGTTCTTTACATAGGATAATGATAACGATAGCAACTGAAAGTAAAAAGCAAGAAAGTAAATGAGCGTGTAAACAGTGATGAGAATATGGACCGGGGTCCCGTGATGTTCACTAGTGATGTCTCTCTCCCAAAAGACGATAAGACTGCTATGCGAGATAAACAAATTACAGACGGGAAATTGACAGGATTATAAACGCACCGCAATGCTAACTATGCTACAAAAGAAAGGAAGAGGCTCAAAAGCATGGGCAGTACGCCAAAATAAGTAGACCGGAATCCATCTGAATCTACTACTAATAATCCACCTTGAGATATCTATCCAGAAAATCTCGCTGGTATTAAGTTGCGGGCCCCACCCAAAGTGTAAACCCAAAGCAACAGACAACTGCATTAAAAAGAACTTTGCGTAAAGTAAACAATCCTTGTAACCGCGGTTACAAGTACCGTTGTTTTCCCCCTTGTGGCCACAACACATCCCATAGACTCATGTTTCTGTCACTCAAGCGTGTCATCAGGGGGCATGTACCCACAATCGATCATAGCGTTCCCTCTTGAAGTCACTACCTACCACTTGGCCAAAGCAATAAATAGCAACGGAGAACATGCAAGAATTACTTCGAAACAAAAATAAAAAAAGATAAGAACCAATTATATTACTCTATCACAATCTGAACATAATCTCATAATCCATCAGATCCCATCAAACTCAGCATAGAAAAAGAAGATAGATTTACATAAGTGCCTCGATCATGTAGGGCAGCTCATGAGGTCTAAACCAGGAAGAACAAAGAGGGGAGGAGAACATCACATAGCTATTGATCACGGACCCATGGTCCAAGGTAGATTACTCACGGCACATCCGGGAAGCGTCCATGGTGGAGGAGAAGCTCCTGGAGGTTGATCCTCCCTCCGGCAGAGTGCCGGGAAGGGTCCTGACGGTGCTCCCGTTCTTGGAAGCGCGGCGACGGCGGACCACATGATAATTTGTGAAATAGGGTTCTGTCTTCGGAGTTTCCCCATGATGGATAAGAAATAGGCAAAGGGGGGCATCCAGGGGGGCCACCAGGGGCCCAGGCGCCCCCTGGCGCGGCCAGGCCCCTGGCCGCGCCAGGTGGCCGCCTGGGTGCCTGGTGGTGGCCCCCTGGCCTTCCTTCGGCCTTCTGGAGCCTACCGACACGCTGATTTTTTATCTGATTTTCCCAGATTTTTGGAGCATTTTTTATATGGGAATAAACTGAAATAGGAAAAGAACAGAAAATAGGAACTGGCACTGCGGTGCACTGAGTTAGTAGGTTAGTCCAAATATGATAAAAAATGTATGAAAGTGTATCTATATCATAGCAATATCACACAAAACATGCATGGAGCGAGCAGAAATTATCGATACATTTGATACGTATTAGCAATCTTGACTTCAAGAATATCTTTATTTCCAGTAGAGGAAAATTATTTTGTTAAGGCTACTAACCTCTCTAATTAGCTTATGATGAGTTATGTATGAAGGAGTTTTCAAGTCTGCGAGGGAAGATGATGAAAGAAGATCCGGGAGTGTCAAACGCTCAAGCTTGGGGATGACCCCATGAATCCCCAATAAATATTCAAGGAGATTCAAGCGTCTAAGCTTGGGGATTCCCCTGTGCATCCTCTTCTCCATCAATAATCATCAGTTCGTCCTCCGTCTCACTATATTTTTATAACTTCATGCGTTATGTGCTATGCTTGGAGTGTCTCGCTCTTAGGTTTCCTTTTTAGTTTTCTTTAGCTTTGTTTGCTGTTCATAACAAGTGAGAACCCAGCTTACTTTGTGTGTGTGAGAAACATGCTCCACTTCGAACTAGAACACATCATAGGATTCTCATGCTTATATTTTTTCTGTTGTGCGTTCTTTATCTTTTCTTAGTTGCTGCCATGTTTAGCTCTTAGTTTTCATGTTTATCTGTTTCAAGAGCCCTAGATTTTGTTCAGTTTATTGCTGGAACTCTCTTTAGTTTTTATGTTTATCTTGTTAAGAGAGTTGGTTGTTGCACTGAGTTGTGTCTTGTCTTGAAGTAGGTAATTGAGGTTGCTATTCAATTGTAGTAGTAACTTGAAATAGTTTTGAGGTATTGTTGTGAGTAATATTTGACCTTTTGGTGTCAAGAGCTCTAGCATATTAGTGATAGGTGTCGTATTTTGGGCAATCCGTGTTTATTTTCAAAAACTACAAAAACTAGTTCAGAACTCTAGCTACTAGATGGATCACTAATCTTTGGAGGGATCGGATATTAGAGTACACTCACGTACCATGAGTTGAGGATGCGCAAGGATAACCAAACCCCCATACTCTCCTCCTCAGGGTAGTTGTCTCTTTGTGAACCTCCTTATTAGATTGAGATTTACCGAAAATAAGTGCATGAGTTCTTCAGACTAATGTAAGTACTGAAAGTTGACACTTCCACATCCTCATATTTGCTAGCCTCTTCGGTACCGTGCATTGCCCTGTTCTCACTCCGAGAGTTGGCGTCCACCTCGCCGGTGCATCCAAACCCTTGGCATGATACACTCTGTCATCATAAACCTCCTTATATCTTCCTCAAAACAACCACCATACCTACCTATCAAGGCATTTCCATAGCCTTTCTGAGATATAATTTCATGCAAAATTCACCTTCTCATGACTTGGTCTTCATGTCATACATGTTCCTGCTACACTGGTAGAGGCATACATTTGCATACATCATTATAGCTACATTTTATTTATGTTGAGTACCTTGTAAAGTGTGAAGATCTTATATACTTCTTGTAAAATAGAGTGTTTCCCTTAAGTGAGGAAAAGATCCCAAAGAGGACAAATTAAAAGATCCCAAAGAGGACAAATGAGAGTTAAATAGAAAGAGCCATTGAGGCCACCAAAAAAATAGAAAAAAATAGAAAAAAGAGAAAGAGAAATAAAAAGAGAGAAGGGCGCAACAGTACTATTTCTTCTGAAAGATCCACACTCATACTCCCTCTATATCTTGTACTCCATAGAGATGATCATTTATGCATATAGTTATGTGGGTACCTTCACACTATAGACCTTGGCTTGCATATGCCAAGGATGAGATTCCTCAAACAAACTCTAGGTCTTCTTGAGCGAGAAAGTTGGATGTAATCCCACTAGTTCCATTGGAGAGCTTTTATTAGCTCATAAGTCCATCTGTTGCATGGCAATCCCTACTCCTCGCATCATATCTATCATTTGGCCTTCTCTCACCTATGATTGTCCTCATTGATGTGAGCCTTTCACACCCTTTTTGTATTCCTCCTCCACCTTATCTCTCTTTGCCATCATAAGTGTCAACTCTCGTTCTTACGCTCATCCATTGCATGAGTGCTCAAAATATCGAACGGGAGTGGATCAAATTGACTTGTACCTGGCTAGTGGTCTGGGGACGAGTCAAGATAAGATTCCAAAGAAGATTAAGTGTGAAACTTTAGTAGATTGAGTTCTCAACAAAAATATGTTTTTTTCTCGTATTCCCATCTCTCCCTTCTTGCACGCAAACACCATATGGAGACATTCGAGTCACAGACAGGAAGAGCTCTTGCACCTTTATGTTCTTATGTTGCTTCTTTCAATGCTAAGATAGACTCTTGTTTGTTATGACTTGAATTTAACTACATACCTTGATTGCTTTACTTTCAGAGTTCTTATATGGTTGTTAGCATGTCACCACAGAAATTATGCTTGTTATCATTTACCTACTCGAGGATGAGCAGAAATTAAGCTTGGGGATGTTGATACGTCCCAAACGTATCTATAATTTCTGCTTGCTCCATGCATGTTTTGTGTGATATTGCTATGATCTAGATGCACTTTCATACACTTTTTATAATATTTGACTAACCTATTAACCCAGTGAACCCCAGGGCAAGTTCCTGTTTTCTGCTGTTTTCTATTTCAGGTTTCCCCCATATTAAAAGTGCTCCAAAAATTCTGGAAAAATCCAATGAAAATCAGCGTACTGGAAGCTTCCGTAAACACCAAAGTGGGACCAGAGAGCCACCACCAGGTGCCTAGGCGCCCTCCTGGTGCGCCCTAGGGTGGGACCGTGCCAGGGGCCGCCTGGACCCCTGGCTGCCCCCCTTTGCCTATATATTCTCCGTGACGGGAGTCTTCCGAAGACAACACCCTTTTTCGCGATCTCGCCTCTGTTCCTCTGCCGTCGCGCTTCCAAGATCGGGAGCGCCAGCAGACCTCTTACCGGCACCCTACCAAAGGGAGGATGACCCTTGTTATTATCTTTTATATTTTTGTTCTTGAGTAATTCTTGCATGTTCTCCGTTGTTGTTTATTGCTTTGGCCAAGTAGTAGGTAGTGATTCCAAGAGGGAACGTTATGCTCGATTGTGGGTTCATGCCCCCTGATGACTGGCTTGAGTGACAAAAACATGAGTCTAGGGGATGTGCTGTTGCCACAAGGAGGAAAACATCGGTTCTTTTAACTGTGGTTGGAAGGATTGTTTACTTTACGCAAAGTTCTTTTAATGAAGTTGTCTGTTGCTTTGGGTTTACACTTTGGGTGGGGCTCGCAACTTAATACCAGCGAGACGTTCTGGATAGATATCTCATGGTGGATGATTAGTAGTAGATGCAGTTGGATTTCAGTCTACTTATTTTGACGTACCGCCCATGCTTTCGAGCCTTTTCCTTTCTTTGTAGCATAGTTAGCATCGCGGTGCGTTTTTAATCCCGTGAATTGCCAGCCATGATTTTTTTACCTCGCATAGCAGTTTTATCGTCTTTTGGGAGAGAGACATCACTAGTGAACATCACGGGACCCCGGTCCATATTCTCATCACTATTTACACGCTCAACTTATTTCCTGCTTTTACTTTCTAGTTGCTATCCCTATTATCCTTTATCCCTTGCGTTTGATCCTTTGTAAACAACAAGGCCGGAGAGATTGACACCCTCTCTGAACTTTGTTGGGAGCAAAGTTATTTGTGTTTGTGTACAGGTCCACGTCAACCGCCTAATTTCTAGTGCCGTTGTCACCTATTTGTCGCTTTCGGAGTCCTACGGGAGACAAACCCTATCCTCTACATAGGGGAAATTTGTTGCTATCCTACATCTCACCTTCCACTTGGTGTAACTAATGAAGGGCGAGAAGCCATTATCATCTCTAGCACATCAGCGACCACTATTGGGGCGCGTGTAGAGGTGAGGAGGCTAGTGGTGGGGCACATTGGAGGCTTGGCGACGGATTGGATAAGGCGTCTGTGTTTGGCCGTGCACTCCTTCTACGTCGAGGGTGATAGCGATGACTCTCTTGCCGGTGCTCGCCTTGGTTGAGGGTTTTAGGCCTTCTCTTTTGCGGGAGAAATGGAAGAAGGGGTTGGCATGAAAGGACAGAGGATTTGGAGAAGGGATTGGATTGCGTGGGGAAGTGGAGGCCTCTCGGCGGCGAAGGACTTGGCCCTCTCCCTCTCGATGTGCGCCCTCCCTGAAGGTGGACGCGGGATCTTGGGCGTGGTACCATGCTCTAAAGAGGGAATTGAGGGAGAAATGGGTATGTAACTGCACTTGGAGCACATGCCCTTCGTCGGTGGTAGCGCAGGGTAATTAAGAGTGGCCAAACACAGTTGATGGAAAAAAAAATCCTAGGAGACCAGGTCACGTACGCATGGATGTGATACCCAGCCGAATAAGTGATACGTGGCATCCACAATCTCAAAATATTCCAATCCCGCTTGCATCAATTCTATATTCCAGTAGCTAATTCCCAATTCCAACACAAAAGTACTTCATCATGCCCTAATAGGTATGTATGATTAGGGTTTTATTATTCTCGCTTGAGGCAATGGTGGCCACACCGAAGGGCTTCGACAGCGGCGACCAAACAACACCATGCAGCGACTGTTGGGAAACGTAGTAGAATACAAAAATTTTCGGCCTACGAATCAAGAACCCAAGATCATCCAAGAAGATTGCATACAAGGTTTTAGGTCATGGCTCACCAACCGATGTAGCGGAAGTAGAGTTGGTGAAGCGCGTGGACGTAGTGGAATTAGATCTCGCAAGTTCTCCCACGAACAGTCCCTTGATCAATCCCACGAACAAGTCCCGCGATCTAGTCCCACAGACAAGTCCCATGAACAAGCTCCTCGAAGAAGGGTCAAAGGTACAACCCCTCCATTAGTATCCACACATCCCGTAGCAGCAATCCAGCAGCGCTCCGCCGTCCAGAGATGAACGCCACCGAGAAAACTAGAGGGAGAAAACCCTAACGGATTCCGATCTAGAACAACGTCTAAACCGGGGTCTAAAAGTGGAGCAACGGGGTTTAGAGGAGGGAGGGTGGCGCATAGGCCTTGGGGATTGATTGTGTGTTTCTCCCCCTCCCCCTGGCTCACCTTATATAGGTGGCCAGGAGGTCTAGGGCGCAGCCCAAGGAGGATTGGGAGTCCAACTTGGACTCCCAAGCCTTCCAAACCTTCCCACACCTTCCCACCGGAAACCTGCCATAATGGGTTTTGGTATTCCCACCTGGAGGGGGATTCCTTCCCCTTGGTGCGCCCCCCACCCCTTGGCCGGCCAGCGCAGCCTAGGTGGCTTGCCCCCCAAGGCTAGGGGCGCAAGGGAGTGGGTGGTACTGCCCGGAACCTTCCGGAACCTTCCATGACCTTCTAGAAGCTTCCAGGACCTTCCGGGACATATCGGGACCGTTTCGGGACATTCCGGACACTTCTGGAGCACTTCCAAGACCTTCCGGGACCGTTCTCGGACGTTCCGGAGCCATCCGGATAGTTTACAAAACCATCCGAGTTACAATTTAAGCCACCCGATGACCGCGAAGGTTGTCAGGACGCCCAGCGATTATCCAGAAACTATTCCGGTTGATCCAGGACTTCCCCAGTACCATTCTCATATTATTCGGAACCACCTGGGACTACTCCAGAGTGATCCGGACATATCCTTAAATACCCAGAACTACTTCTGGTGCCCTTATGAAAAATTCCATAAATCTCCGGAACTACTTCCGGTACCCGTATGAACTAATCTGCATTGCTTCCACTAAACCTTCTACCATACTAGTATTCTAACAGACTACTGCTCGTTAAGTGTGTGACCCAATAGGTTCGGTATAATGCGGACATGACTCAGAACATCTTCCGGACATAGGTCAACAGCCTTTTGTCAATAGCCAATAATCAACAGCGGAGCCATGGACACCCATGTTGACTCCCGCACATACACGAAGAAACTTCGAGTGAACCATTATGTTTATTCATGTACCATTCCCTTTGCTTCGTGATATATGACAAAGTTAGAGGAGAGATGTTTTGCACCCATGTGTAACAACTTCTTAATCACAAGCCACTCGTTATCCTCTTTGCTCGTTTGTCCATTTTCTCGTTATCGTATTCCGGTATCCCCGTGACTGAATCACAATGCGTCTGGCCAGACTATAATGGATACCGTCATACCGAGTGGGCCCGAAGTGAATATCTTCTTCATCGTGAAGGAGCAAATCCCATTCTTGAACTATCACAGTCACTAGCCACACCATCTGACATACCCAGAACTTATTTTACTACTTCCCATTTACGGGAGGATTCATCTAAGAACCAAAGCATGTCTTCCTGTGTGAAGCAACTCGATACTCTCATGGTCTAGGGAATTACGTATATGAAAACATTTCATGATATGACTTATAACGTAGTTACGATGTGATCTCTAAGTATATCATTCAATACTGGGGTCGGTTCAACATCATTGTTCTGCTAACAATATGTTCCCATTGCTACTGACATCCTTGTTACAAGAACAATGTCCATGATTAAGAAAACGTAATCATCAGTTAGCACATGAGCTGGTCTTAGAGGCTAAACCAGGAACTCTTGGTGTTTACATTTCCACACATGCAAATGAGTTTTCTTCTGAATCTCACAGTCAGGGTCATTGCAATTATAGCACAGAAATATAAACATTAATTATGAACGTGGAAATATATATAATAATATTTTATTATTGCCTCTAGGGCATATTTCCAACAGTCTCCCACTGGCACTAGAGTCAATAATATTGTCAGTGCTTGAGCACTTTACACCTATGGCATACCGGTGTAAGAAATGCTTCATTTGTGGTATAGACCTCATCTTCGGATCTGACGTTTCAGGCCCGTTTGTATCTTGCATATCTTCGCGTTTTCACGCTATCATAAAATTCACTAATTTTATCAGTTTAGGTTTGTATATGTTTAAATCATTTGGTAGGACCTTGGTTCCTTAGAATAAGTCATGAAATCATTCATCAATGTTCCATGAGCTTCAAGCATCTAGGAAACCATACCATGTTCATAAATGAACTGATGATTCAAAATACCCTCCCTTGTTACTTCTTTAAGCAACAATATACTTAGCCTCTGTTATAGAATTCGCCACAGTATCTAACTTTAACACAGTTCCTTCATACTGTGCCACCCTTATGTGTGAAACACATAATCCCAATTAAAATCGAAAATCGATCGGAGTAAGTATGAAGACTGAATTGGTGTAACTGTTTACATCAAAATTCAGCTGGTGTAACTTGTTACAACGATCTCTTCATTATCTCCATTTTTCCGAGAAACATATCTTATCTATCATAAGTTTAACTTTTCACTGCTTGTCCAATGATCAACATATTGATCACTTTGGTATCTTGCTCACAACCTTTTGTAGCGTTGGACATATCTGGTCGTTTTACATATTATGGTGTACATGATTAATCCAAACACACAGGTGAGTGGAATTCAATTCATGTGTTTTGCTTATCAATGTTCATGAACACCGATTTCCGCAAACAACTTTTCACCGTGACCTCGGCAAGAACATCCTTCCTGGCGTTTTCATACTAAACTACTTTAGTATCATGTCAATATGAAGTGTTGGCTTTAGCATGATCAGGCACTTACTATCTTCATAGATCACTGCGCTCAATACTAATGCTATATTAGCCCAAGTACTTCAGCTGAAAACTATTTTCAATAAAGTCCTTATTTGTGTCAAGAAATTTATATCATTTCTAATCAACAATATGTCATATACATAAGGTTTTAGAAATATTATTCAGCTCCCACTTACTTTCTTGAATATTCAAGCATCTTCGTTATTCCTGATGAAAACAAACTCTTTTGGCAATTTCATCACAACGAAAATTCCAACTCCATTATGCTAGCTTCAGTCCATCACTGGATATCCAAGGCTTGCATCTATTTTAGCATCCTTTGAATCGACAAAACATTCCGGTCGTATCACATATACGTCCTTTGTTATATTTCCGTGTAGGAACTTTGTTTTGACGTTCATTCTACCATATCCTATAAATGAGATATGTAGTAATTGCTAATATAACCCGAAATGACTAAAGCATTTCTACGGTCGACACTATTTCGCCGTAGTCAACCTTTGAACTTGCTAGAAAGCAATTTTCCAACGAGTTGAGCTTTATGGATAATACAATTTCATCCGAATCAATTATAGATCCATATATATATTCTTCAGACTTTTAGTCTTTCCGAGGGTCTACCAAGTTCAAAACTTGACTTACTTCCATGGATACTATCTCGGATTATTTGGCATTTAGCCAAATCCCGGAGTCAGGGCCCATCAACGCTTCTTTGTATATCACAGGTTTATCATTGTCGAACAACAATATCTCGTTTTACATATCATGAATGTTTGTACGATTTTTGTCTAACATGTGTGGTTCAGCTGCGCACTTCTCTGAAGATTCAACAATCTTTAACAAGTTGCACTGTCCTCCCACTCACTATTTTGCAAGAAACTATTTTTCTTCAAAACACATTGTTCTTAACAGCAAACAATTTTGCTTTTGTGTAGTGATAGAGGAATACCAAAACTTTTGGCATAACCTTAACAAAGTAGCACTTATCTGGTTTGGGGTTTTGAGTATGTCAAACATATGCCTCATATACCCAAATTTTAAGAAAAGACAACATGGTTTTAACAGTCCATACCACATCTAATATGGTGTCATTTCAACAGATTTGATGATGCCCTTTTCAGTGTAAAAGCCGTAGTCACTAACGCATAACTTTAATAAGTATAATGGCAAATTGATAAACGTCATATTTGATCTTTACCGTGTCATACATGGCTTGATTACATCTCTCGAACACTTTACTCATAGTGATGTTCCGGGAGACGCAAGTTATGACACTTCATCACAACTCATCAGACGTTCGCTAAACTTGTAACTCAAATATTACTTTCTACAATCTAATTTGCAAAAGCTTTATTTTCTTGTTACAACGAATTTCTATTTCACTCTAAAATTCCTTGAACATTTCAAAGATTTTAGACGTATGTCTCTATTGAACAGATATACACATATCTACTTCAACTCATGAGTGAAGATAGGAATCCACTGCACACAACTACACTTATTGGACTACACACATCATCATGTATGATTACCAATGGTTTAGTTGCCCGTTCATGTATGGCCTATTAACGGTGTTTTAGTCACATTACTTCGAGACAAAGATCGCAAGCGTCAAGTGATTCATAATCATATGACTCGAAAGTCCATCACTTATGGAAATTCTTCATGCATGTTATGTCACTTGTGATAAAGGGCAGTGCCACATCTATGTGGTATTTCTGTCAGTCTTGCGACGTTTAGCGTCAGTGTTATGGATGTTTAGTATTATTATCAAGATTCATAACATACACCCTATTCATAATGGAAGTATGGCCTTTACGTTATTCATAGCTTTGAACAACTCTCTTGCAACAAACATGATTCAAAATAATGTTTTGCAACAAGGCTAAAGTGTAGTAACAATTTACTCAACTCTAAAATGAATTATGAAGATAATCATAGAGTCAACACACGGTATAGTAAACCTTTTACCGTGTTCCCGAGCGTGTCAAAACTCATCATTAGCTAGTCATAAAGGCCATAGTATTTCTTGCATCGAGTTGCAACAATATGCAATCGATGTGATATTCCGGTGATCAACAGTTTAATCACAATATACAGAACCCACAATTAACTGCTTAATCATGATTCCCAAGAATTACATCTCTTGACCAGCAATGAATTCATCTATAACTCCGTATGACTTTCATTTCTGAGCTGGTTATTCCAGTCTTCTTTCGTTTTGCCTTTATACGTATCATAGTTCTATTTCCAATGTCACTCCTACTCACAGAAGATCATACATGATCAAGGGTGGCGCATGCCATGGACTTTCCGGCGTGTAAGTCTTACTAACACCCTATGGAACTTCCTTTCCCTTAATCCTCATGATCATATGATCAGTGTTCTTCTGGATCCCACACTTATCAGTTTTGTTTAGAGCACAATGAACATTTTCACTAATGCTTACAATCATACATTGTACTAGATATCTTATATCCAACATTAATTGTCTTACTACTGAAAACTTATTTTTCAGTTCCATGAATATAACATAACTATCTCAAACTTTTCGAAGTTCGGGTTTCATGGTGGTGAAGACAATGCACTTAGCTGTGGTGGAATTCTAGCATTTTGGATTATGGACGTAAGTCACATCATCCATAGCATCAGCGGGAGAGCATCAAAAATTTGCGATAGGACATGGTCCTTCTCGGCACTATTGAGGATAGTCCTCACAATACGGTACCAATCATAAAGTTTTTACCAGATAATACAGTTAATCAAAATCAATTGGGAAGGTGGTAACGCGAGCCATTATTCTACAACGATAATGCAAATACTAAGACTTTGTTCATAATTAAGTTGCACTTGTGATTAATCAATTTAATTACTAAGTGCGCTCCCACTCAGATCAATATCTCTCGTAATTGATGCTGGAGTGATTCAAGATCCGACCCAATCGTCCGCCATTGATGTGACATCACTGATGACTTAGACTGGACCGGTAGGCCAACTTGCCAATCAGGCCAAAGGTGATTCTTGTTCATCTTTCGATGGGCGTGTTCCGGTAGCAAACTTTTATCCAAACCGTCAAGACAACCAAGTGTAATGTGCTGTGTGTTCTTTTAACACACCCGCCTTTTATGCGTCACACCGTGTGCACCCATGTGACATGACCTGCTCCGGTGTGAAACATAGTATAAACGGTGCTACAGTTGGAAGAACACTATCAACTTGATATTGTTTTGCGAGAGATCACCCTAATAAAATACGACTACCGCGCATCAAACAAGGGTGCATCAAAGGGATAAACATCACAGGCAGTTCATAAAATTATGTGATATAGTATAGCCCTTTGCTTCGTGAAGTCTTCGTTGTCTTCACGGCGTCGTGGTTGAAGTCACCGTGTCCACCAACTTTGTCCTTGGCGCCGGAACCATCACCACGGCTTCCGGCATGTGCGTCGGGGTCCACCTCCGCATCGTAGATCATCACCTTGCATCTATCTATTGCTTTGCCTCGAGCTAATAAACAGTTCTGGCACGCAGGCCATAATTAAGTGACAATCATATGACTCCAGTCATCATGCCGTACCACGACACGCAGGTCGCGAATAAATATTACATAACATATAGCATCTCATACAAACACATTGCAAATCTTGAAGGCTATACCACATCACATGCATACTCTGCAAAAACAAGTTAGATCGCCATCTACACGGGTTGTTGCAACTTTTATCGTGGTTGTTAAGCAGGTTTACAAGGCAAACAAGAAACCCTAGAAAAACAAAACACGATACTTCTTTTGTTGCTAGTTTAACATACGGGGTGCGTGCAGCAACTAATGCCACAAGCCAAACTTCGTTAAACGCGTGACCCCCGTGTGGATTTGAGTTCATAAAATCCACAAGCCCGTTCATGTAAAATTTTCTATAGCAAGACTAGGATGAGATCCAAGGAATTTGATGTAGTCCATGATCAAGGCAACCAGCATACTAAGAGCATCATAGAGGGATCATGGCAAAACTCAAACCTTGTAGCAAAGTCACATCATGCCGTCGAGCAAAGAAAAGATCACATGATAGGGAAGCAAACAAGAAAATCAATGCCTCATATCAACATATGATCTACCTAAACATGCATCTAATCAAGGATCACTCTGATACCACTGTTGGGAAACGTAGTAGAATACAAAAAATTTCGGCCTACGAATCAAGAACCCAAGATCATCCAAGAAGATTGCATACAAGGTTTTAGGTCATGGCTCACCAACCGATGTAGCGGAAGTAGAGTTGGTGAAGCTCGTGGACGTAGTGGAATTAGATCTCGCAAGTTCTCCCACGAACAGTCCCTTGATCAATCCCACGAACAAGTCCCGCGATCTAGTCCCACGGACAAGTCCCATGAACAGGCTCCTCGAAGAAGGGTCGAAGGTACAACCCCTCCATTAGTATCCACACATCCCGTAGCAGAAATCCAGCAGCGCTCCGCCGTCCAGAGATGAACGCCACCGAGAAAACTAGAGGGAGAAAACCCTAACGGATTCCGATCTAGAACAGCGTCTAAACCGGGGTCTAAAAGTGGAGCAACGGGGTTTAGAGGAGGGAGGGTGGCGCATAGGCCTTGGGGATTGATTGTGTGTTTCTCCCCCTCCCCCTGGCTCACCTTATATAGGTGGCCAGGAGGTCTAGGGCGCAGCCCAAGGAGGATTGGGAGTCCAACTTGGACTCCCAAGCCTTCCAAACCTTCCCACACCTTCCCACCGGAAACCTGCCATAATGGGTTTTGGTATTCCCACCTGGAGGGGGATTCCTTCCCCTTGGTGCGCCCCCACCCCTTGGCCGGCCAGGGCAGCCTAGGTGGCTTGCCCCCCAAGGCTAGGGGCGCAGGGGAGTGGGTGGTACTACCCGGAACCTTCCGGAACCTTCCATGACCTTCTAGAAGCTTCCAGGACCTTCCGGGACATATCGGGACCGTTTCGGGACATTCCGGACACTTCTGGAGCACTTCCAAGACCTTCCGGGACCGTTCTCGGACGTTCTGGAGCCATCCGGATAGTTTACAAAACCATCCGAGTTACAATTTAAGCCACCCGATGACCGCGAAGGTTGTCAGGACGCCCAGCGATTATCCAGAAACTATTCCGGTTGATCCAGGACTTCCCCAGTACCATTCTCATATGATTCGGAACCACCTGGGACTACTCCAGAGTGATCCGGACATATCCTTAAATACCCAGAACTACTTCTGGTGCCCTTATGAACAATTCCATAAATCTCCGGAACTACTTCCGGTACCCGTATGAACTATTCTGCTTTGCTTCCACTAAACCTTCTACCATACTAGTATTCTAACAGACTACTGCTCGTTAAGTGTGTGACCCAATAGGTTCGGTATAATGCGGACATGACTCAGAACATCTTCCGGACATAGGTCAACAGCCTTTTGTCAATAGCCAATAATCAACAGCGGAGCCATGGACACCCATGTTGACTCCCGCACATACACGAAGAAACTTCGAGTGAACCATTATGTTTATTCATGTACCATTCCCTTTGCTTCGTGATATATGACAAAGTTAGAGGAGAGATGTTTGGCACCCATGTGTAACAACTTCTTGATCACAAGCCACTCGTTATCCTCTTTGCTCGTTTGTCCATTTTCTCGTTATCGTATTCCGGTATCCCCGTGACTGAATCACAATGCGTCTGGCCAGGCTATAATGGATACCGTCATACCGAGTGGGCCCGAAGTGAATATCTTCTTCATCGTGAAGGAGCAAATCCCATTCTTGAACTATCACAGTCACTAGCCACACCATCTGACATACCCAGAACTTATTTTACTACTTCCCATTTACGGGAGGATTCATCTAAGAACCAAAGCATGTCTTCCTGTGTGAAGAAACTCGATACTCTCATGGTCTAAGGAATTACGTATATGAAAACATTTCATGATATGACTTATAACGTAGTTACGATGTGATCTCTAAGTATATCATTCAATACTGGGGTCGGTTCAACATCATTGTTCTGCTAACAATATGTTCCCATTGCTACTGACATCCTTGTTACAAGAACAATGTCCATGATTAAGAAAACGTAATCATCAGTTAGCACATGAGATAGTCTTAGAGGCTAAACCAGGAACTCTTGGTGTTTACATTTCCACACATGCAAATGAGTTTTCTTCTGAATCTCACAGTCAGGGTCATTGCAATTATAGCATAGAAATATAAACATTAATTATGAACGTGGAAATATATATATAATAACATTTTATTATTGCCTCTAGGGCATATTTCCAACAGCGACTACCTCTCCTTTGTGATGTGGCCGAAGGAGCTCAGCGTTGCTGGCCATTCGGAAGGCCACACCGTGGACCCGGTGGACAACATGTTCATGACGACAGAAAAAAATTCATCATGGCAGTACATTTATTTCATACATAAATTCATCATGAAGTATGTATGTGTACATATTGATTTTTCATGAGAAGTAGTACAGGAACAAAAATACAATAAGCAGGTTAGCAAAGGAATTGCACAAGAAATGGTTGCATGCAGCGGGGATAGGAAATCGTTGATGAGTGACATGGAGCATCTTGATGCATCTGGGCGTTGTTGTCAACAAGGAGTTGGTACAAGCAGTCAGGCCAACAAAACACACGATGTCTTGGCGTGCAGATGACATGATCTTGAAGTCTGGCCAGCCATCAATCATGCGGTTAGGCCTCCATGGACGACATCAATCATGGGGTGAGGCCGCCATGGATGAGCAACCCGTCTCACCAGAACGGCGGTGATGAGCTTTGGAGCAAGAAAATGCAATGGAAAGGAGTAGTATGGCTGCCATCTTGACGCGCGATCATCGTTGATAGGGAGTTGGCCCGCGAACATGCCTTCGGATTGTGGATTGACGGTAAGTGGTATTGGGATTCTTTGACATTGTAGCCTCTACGTTTCACTCACCCGGTTGGGTCTCACGTCCACGCCTATCATACCTGATTCCATAGGATTTTCTTCCGTGGCTTGGTGCTAAACATTGAAGCAATATGAATCGTAGGATTTAAGTCTCTATACAGTTGAGGAGTAAAGGGCGCGTTTGGTTGTCATCTGTCCAGGAGGCTGCATAGCATGCGCTACCGAGTTGGGCCTGGTTGATGGTATACCGGCTAAAAACCAACATATATCCCAAGTTTGGTTATCAGCATTGACCTTGTCCTGCATTAGTGCATCAGCTTCGACATGTTGTTTGGTTGCGCGCATTGGCTGGGTACATGCAACTACACATTATTTGGTTGCACACGTGTTGTGTGGTGTGCTAACCTTGTACCCTACATGGTGAGCTTACCTACACCGAGGACAGAGCACACCAGCACCACAACACTACAATGGCGATGAACTAGATGAAGATGATGAAGTTCTTCAGCCCAAACTCACGATCCAGCTTGTCGCTGATGCTGTTGGGGAACTGGGCAGAAAACAATATTTTTTCATGACCTACGCGTCCCAAACCCAAGACCTATGCTATGGTGATGCAAGTAATGGAGGGAATTAGTCACATACTAGTATGTAGTCCGTTAAGAGGGAAACGTTCCCGCGTGAACGTGGTTGATGTAGTCGTACCGGCAATCCCCGATGCCGCGCAGATCCACAATGACTCCTGAGGCCACCCGGTCCTTGAAGACCGATGACAGGATTACGTCCCCGTCGGAACGTTGTCGGTGAAGATGTCGCGACATGGCCTCAACGATGAAGGAGCACCACAAGTGTAGTGTAACAGCCTAGTTTTTGCAAAAATTAAAAAATTTATTTTCGGCGTGTATTGTTTGATTGCTTGATTTGTTTGCGGTGTTTGCATCCCCGATTTATCGATCGGCGATTATTTCCCCCCCTCTTATCTTGTACTGGACGGAGACCGGCCCTTTGCACCTTGACACTCGACCTTTGCGACACCGGGTTTCACCCGATCACCGTCGCGAAAACCGCACGAGACCAGCCGCAGCCAACGGAACGAAAAACCCCGTTTAATAATTAAATGGGATATTTTTATAGCGCGCCGGAAAGTGTTCTCGGAACGGTTCCAGCGCGAGGTGAATGCCTCCGGCTCGATGCACTGTTCGCGCAGTTCGAAGTTTTACCCGAATCGGAGGTACTGCGGACCGCCGGCGGTCAGAAACGTGAGCACCGTGCGCGCGAGCTAAAAACAGATGATGTTTTTGCAAACTGCCAGCCACCCATGCTATATAAAGACCACCACACTTCCACCCATTTCTAGGGTTTCCCTAGCCACAAATTGCAGCCACCCTCTCCACTTTGCCCAGTTTTGCCTCCCAGATCCTCAAATCCCGAAATTTGGCTTCCCATGCGATCTGGACCGTCGGATCGGGCGATCCAACGGCCCAGGGAGCTCCCTAGCCTCTCCTCTCCTCCACCGAGCCGCCTCCATGCCGTGGAGCAACCGCAGCCAGCCCGCACCCGAGCGCCTCCCGTGGAACCACCGAGCCGCCGCGCCGCCTCCGCTGCTCCGGTGAGCTCCACCTCGGCGCCTCTCCTCCTTCCCTCTCTTCCCTCTCTCTTCTCCTCCCTCTCTTCTAACTCTCCCTCTCTTCTCTCCGCAGGACGAAGCCGCCGGCCGCCGCCTCTGGTTCAAGCCGCGCCATGGCTTGAGGCAGGCAAGCCCGAGCTCTGCCGCCGCGGCGCCGGAGAGCAAGACGCCGGCCCCCGCCTCCAGCGCCGCCCCCTGCACTGGATCCCCGCGACCCCGCCGCCTTGCCTCCCCACGCCAGGACCGGTGCCGCTCGCCGCCGGCAGGCGAGCTGCCGCCGCTCGCAGCAACATGGCTCGGGAGAGCTCGGCCTCCCCTCCAGCGGCCAGGTGGGCCACGACCCACTCCAGGCCACCGCAGCCCCAGCCCAAGGCCAGGCCAGCCGGCCAGATGGGCCTCGGCCCATGAGGTCTTCCCCTTTTATTTTTTTTCCCTAGCCCTCTTTAATTTCTTCTAAGTCCTATTATTTTTGCTGCTGATTCAACTCTGCACTGCAATTTCCTGTTAATCCGTAGCTCCGATGGCGTTGCCCCCAAAACGAAAGTTGCTCAGAATTGTGTGTACTTTAATTCATCTTTTGTGAGCTTTCTGTTTTGAGCTCAGCTTGATTGTGTAATTGTGTGCTGAACAGGGCATCAGACCGTTAAACTTCTACTTTTCCTGTTATGTGCTGTTGTTATTATTTTGTTGCAACTTTGCATGATGATTGTAACAAATCCATGAGGCCTATTGCATTGATTCCTTTTGCGTTGCGTTAAGAAATGTTTCTACTTCAGTTTCATGCATTCACATGCCATATTTGCTTGCTGCATCATGTTTATATCTTGCTCCAAAGTAGCTATCCTGATGTTATTGTGCTTCTATTGCTAAAACTGTTATTTTGTTGCAACTTCGGTCGACGAGTGTGTCGCGACCGTTTATCGGAATTGAGTGATTCCAGTTGCATATTGTTAAGCATCATGTCTACTTTCATCCCATGTATTGCTATGTCATGTTTCTGCACTTTTTCATATAGATTTACCCCTGTTTATACAGCTTGTG
This sequence comes from Bromus sterilis, assembly GCA_950022295.1. Classification (NCBI taxonomy): domain Eukaryota; kingdom Viridiplantae; phylum Streptophyta; class Magnoliopsida; order Poales; family Poaceae; genus Bromus; species Bromus sterilis. The sequence goes on along the minus strand of OX465601.1, from coordinate 178,206,363 downwards.
TGCATAACTTGTTTTGCTTATATCTTTTTAACCGTAACTCCGTTTGGAGTGTTCTTTATATGTAACTTGATTAGTTTTTCGTCTACTTTGTGTTTATGCTATTGTTTGCTGTTGTTAACCAACCTAAAATATGGTTTAGGGCATAACAGTACCAAATCCTTTAATCATCGTGCGGCACTTAGTGTTATGCCATGTTTAGGTTGTGCCTCACTTAAATTGACTAGCATAGATAGTTTACTTTGTGCTTCACCTCTTGACTTGTTTGTGTGCTATGCCATGCTTGCTTTAGTTGCCATGTTAATAACCGTTGTTTGGTCACCTGTAGCTAAGCAACTTGAACCACCGTAAACGTGCGGTATCGTCGTGTGTGACGAGTACTTCACTTAAATTGTTAGTAACCGCCCTCGACGGTAGGTGCGATGTCTCGTGTTGCTTCTTGTTGATGCTTGCTCGTGTTTGATCCGTAGTAATAGTGGTGCACCATTGATTGCTTTCCAGTGTTTACTTCTTGTGTGCTCCCGCGGGTACCTCTCGGAGACGATGCGAGCTTGCCATCGACTACACCTTCGGAACCCGACTTATCAACAGGCAAGGACTATAAAATACTTATGATCCATTCTATTTCAACCAGCGGTTTGCATGCTAGTCTAGGTTAGGTTCGATGTTTGATCCTACCACATGTTTACAACCTCTTTTAAACCGATACAGCCATGTCCCCTCCCAGCAAACCTTGTACTGCTATGTTACTATTGCTCGTTGCTCAGCCCCTGCTTAGTATGCATGCTTAGGATGCTAAGATGTTACCCTGTTACTCCTGGGTTTGGGATATCACATTATTATATTGTTGTTGATGATATGATTATTATAATGTTGACTATATTCGACGAAGGATGGAAGGTCTAGGCTATCCCGCCCCGACGCTTTGTTCCATTCGAGTCACCTAGGATCCGAGTTCCGGGTATTGGTTTTAAGACTGAGCGTGCCTAACCGCGTGTGGGATTTTATGGGGTCCCCTTTTCTTACCTATCTAGCTTCAAACATTTCTAGTGGTGGCCCAAGCTGATTTACTATTTGAAAACATGCATATATATCTTGTCGGGTCGCTCCTAGCAGATATCTTTTAAAATAACCCGGGCCAGCGGAGACATAGCTCCTCTGTTGGTCCACACCTGGTGAGCTAGAGGCCTTCCCACATGTGAGGGGATCAGTTACCTCGACCTTAGCCATACGGAAGAGTCCGATCCGAGAGCGTGGCTAGCTTTTGGATTGGGTGTCGACTCCCCGGGGGCCACCCGGATTTGTTCGTTGTTAGCTAGAGGGACTTGTCGTTTCGGATCTCTTGGAACTAAATCATAAAATGGTTGCCTGTGATGGGTAGCAACTGAGAGTGATGGACGTGCATGCGGAGCCTCGTAATGGGCAGTTGGTACACCCCTGCAGGGTTAAATCTTTTCGAGAAGCCGTGTCCACGGTTATGGACGACTTGAGACCTACTCCTTGTTCATAGACAACAACAACTGAGATAATCTTAATATAACTTGATCAACGTGTGTGTGCCTTGACTTCTTCTTCTTCGTTGGGATGCGAAGAGGAGGACAAGGATAGGATAGGTGTTATGCTTGCGTAGTAGTTGATAGCAAGACTTGTTGGAGACGATTCCTCATCGAATGCTTGGCTTCTTACCTTACTCTCTAGATCGTTAGCCACTTCATAAATGCTAGTGCGGCAGCAACCTCACCACTTACCCCTTCCTTACCGTAAACTACTAGTTGTCCTAGAATGACGAGTGATGAAGTCCTTGCTGGGTCAGATGACCACTATAGTTGGATGCTGAGTACCTCTGTACTCATGATACTACCCCCAAACTCTTTTCAGGGTTCTGTTCGACGACAGGTATGGTGATCGACATTTCACGTGGAGACTCGACGACGACTAGTTAGACGGATCCCGGCGGAGGGCCTGGACCCGTGTGGTTACGGGGTCGATGTTTTTATCTTTGCCAGTAGGCATTTGCTTGTAGTCTGTACCAAGACATATATCTTCCGCTGTTGTATTGTTTTGAGGCAGTTGTCTGACGATTGTATGAGGTGTTGTATCCTGTATCTGTAATGTTGTGATATCATGTTGAAATCCGGGGCATATGGCTTTGTCATATGTCGCGGTGGGACCGATATGTGCTTCGTCCCCGGATCTGGGTGGAAACACTTAGATCTGGAACAGTATCGCATATCGGGCCGTACAACTTGGTATCAGAGCCTTACCGACCGTAGGATCCCTTCTCTGGCCGAAGTCGAGTCTAGACAAAAACTATTTTGTAGTTACTAAGGTAGTTATCGGAGAGTAGGATCTTTTTACTCCTTACCCTTGCTCTAGTCAGGACAAGTGCCGTAAGTGTTTTATTCTCGCCTTACCCCTTTCAAAACTCTAGGATCTCGAGTGTGTGGAGTATCGGAACCGTTACAATGCCTTGCTTGCAGCGTATTGTCTCGATTCCGATCTCAGGTTGGGAAATCATGTAGTACCTTTAGTTCTTCCAACTCTGGTTTACATCTGGGTCATCCATTGCCATCCATCCTTTTGCCCGGTGTTTTCACGACTTGCGTCGAAAATCACTATCCCTTGACCAGGTTTTCACGATCGTTCTTCCTCTTGTCACTGACGTTTTCATTATTCCGACGATGTCGTCTCTCTGTGGAAATTTATCTCGACAGAAGTTCGACGTCGACATGGAGCAGAGTCCCTTGTTGGTGGTGTTGAAGATCGTCGACTCTCTTTTCTCCCCCCCCCTCTCCCCCGGATCGTCCTGGATCTCGGGACGAGATCCCTTGTTGGTGGTGTTGTATTGTAACAGCCAAGTTTTCGCAAAAATTAAAAAATTTATTTTCGGCGTGTATTGTTTGATTGCTTGATTTGTTTGCGGTGTTTGCATCCCCGATTTATCGATCGGCGATTATTTCTCCCCCTCTTATCTCGTACCGGACGGAGACCGACCCTTGCCACCTTGACACTCGACCTTTGCGACACCGGGTTTCACTCGATCACCGTCGCGAAAACCGCACGAGACCAGCCGCAGCCAACGGAACGAAAAACCCCGTTTAATAATTAAACGGGATATTTTTATAGCGCGCCAGAAAGTGTTCTCGGAACGGTTCCACCGCGAGGTGAATGCCTCCGGCTCGATGCACTGTTCGCGCAGTTCGAAGTTTTACCCGAATTGGAGGTACTGCGGACCGCCGGCGGTCAGAAACGTGAGCACTGTGCGCGCGAGCTAAAAACAGATGATGTTTTTGCAAACTTCCAGCCACCCATGCTATATAAAGACCACCACACTTCCACCCCTTTCTAGGGTTTCCCTAGCCACAAATTGCAGCCACCCCCTCCACTTTGCCCAGTTTTGCCTCCCAGATCCCCAAATCCCGAAATTTGGCTTCCCATGCGATCTGGACCGTCGGCTCGGGCGATCCAACGGCCCAGGGAGCTCCCTAGCCTCTCCTCTCCTCCACAAAGCCGCCTCCATGCCGTGGAGCAACCTCAGCCAGCCCGCACCCGAGCGCCTCCCGTGGAACCACCGAGCCGCCGCGCAGCCTCCGCTGCTCCGGTGAGCTCCACCTCGGCGCCTCTCCTCCTTCCCTCTCTTCCCTCTCTCTTCTCCTCCCTCTCTTCTAACTCTCCCTCTCTTCTCTCCGCAGGACGAAGACGCCGGCCGCCGCCTCTGGTTCAAGCCGCGCCATGGCTTGAGGCTAGCAAGCCCGAGCTCTGCCGCCGCGCCGCCAGAGAGCAAGACGCCGGCCCCCGCCTCCAGCGCCGCCCCCTGCACCGGATCCCCGCGACCCCGCCGCCTTCCCTCCCCACGCCAGGACCGGTGCCGCTCGCCGCCGGCAGGCGAGCTGCCGCCGCTCGCAGCAGGACGGCTCGGGAGAGCTCGGCCTCCCCTCCAGCGGCCAGGTGGGCCACGGCCCACTCCAGGCCACCGCAGCCCCAGCCCAAGGCCAGGCCAGCCGGCCAGATGGGCCTCGGCCCATGAGGTCTTACCCTTTTATTTTTTTCCCTAGCCCTCTATAATTTCTGCTAAGTCCTATTATTTTTGCTGCTGATTCAACTGTGCACTGTAATTTCCCGTTAAGCCGTAGCTCCGATGACGTTTCCCCCAAAACGAAAGTTGCTCAGAATTGTGTGTACTTTAATTCATCAATTGTGAGCTTTCTGTTTTGAGCTCATGTTGATTGTGTAATTGTGTGCTGAACAGGGCATCAGGCCGTTAAACTTCTACTTTTCCTGTTATGTGCTGTTGTTATTATTTTGTTGCAACTTTTCATGATGATTGTAACAAATCCATGAGGCCTATTGCATTGATTCCTTTTGCGTTGCGTTAAGCAATGTTTATACTTCAGTTTCATGCCTTCACATGCCATATTTGCTTGCTGCATCATGCTTATATCTTGCTCCAAAGTAGCTATCCTGATGTTATTGTGCTTCTATGGCTGAAACTGTTATTTTGTTGCAACTTCGGTCGACGAGTGTGTCGCGACCGTTTATCGGAATTGAGTGATTCCAGTTGCATTTTGTTAAGCATCATGTCTACTTTCATCCCATGTATTGCTATGTCATGTTGCTGCACTTTTGCATATAGATTTACCCCTGTTTATACAGCTTGTGTGCATAACTTGTTTTGCTTATATCTTTTTAACCGTAACTCCGTTTGGAGTGTTCTTTATATGTAACTTGATTAGGTTTTCGTGTACTTTGTGTTTATGCTATTGTTTGCTGTTGTTAACCAACCTAAAATATGGTATAGGGAAGAACAGTAAAAAATCCTTTAATCATCGTGCGGCACTTAGTGTTATGCCATGTTTAGGTTGTGCCTCACTTAAATTGACTAGCATAGATAGTTTACTTTGTGCTTCACCTCTTGACTTGTTTGTGTGCTATGCCATGCTTGCTTGAGTTGCCATGTTAATAACCGTTGTTTGGTCACCTGTAGCTAAGCAACTTGAACCACCGTAAACGTGCGGTATCGTCGTGTGTGACGAGTACTTCACTTAAATTGTTAGTAACCGCTCTCGACGGTAGGTGCGATGTCTCGTGTTGCTTCTTGTTGATGCTTGCTCGTGTTTGCTCCGTAGTAATAGTGGTGCACCGTTGATTGCTTTCCAGTGTTTACTTCTTGTGTGCTCCCGCGGGTACCTCTCGGAGACGATGCGAGCTTGCGATCGACTACACCTTCGGAACCCGACTTATCAACAGGCAAGGACTATACATTACTTATGATCCATTCTATTTCAACCAGCGGTTTGCATGCTAGTCTAGGTTAGGTTCGATGTTTGATCCTACCACATGTTTACAGCCTCTTTTAAACCGATACATCCATGTCCCCTCCCAGCAAACCTTGTACTGCTATGTTACTATTGCTCGTTGCTCAGCCCCTGCTTAGTATGCATGCTTAGGATGCTACGATGTTACCCTGTTACTCCTGGGTTTGGGATATCACATTATTATATTGTTGTTGATGATATGATTATTATAACGTTGACTATATTCGAGGAAGGATGGAAGGTCTAGGCTATTCCGCCCCGACGCTGTGTTCCATTCGAGTCACCTAGGATCCGAGTTCCGGGTATTGGTTTTAAGACTGAGCGTGCCTAACCGCGTGTGGGATTTTATGGGGTCCCCTTTTCTTACCTATCTAGCTTCAAACATTTCTAGTGGTGGCCCAAGCTGATTTACCATTTGAAAACATGCATATATATCTTGTCGGGTCGCTCCTAGCAGATATCTTTTAAAATAACCCGGGCCAGCGGAGACATAGCTCCTCTGTTGGTCCACACCTGGTGAGCTAGAGGCCTGCCCACATGTGAGGGGATCAGTTACCTCAAACTTAGCCATACGGAAGAGTCCGATCCGAGAGCGTGGCTAGCTTTTGGATTGGGTGTCGACTCCCCGGGGACCACCCGGATTTGTTCGTTGTTAGCTAGAGGGACTTGTCGTTTCGGATCTCTTGGAACTAAATCATAAAATGGTTACCTGTGATGGGTAGCAACTGAGAGTGATGGACGTGCATGCGGAGCCTCGTAATGGGCAGTTGGTACACCCCTACAGGGTTAAATCTTTTCGAGAAGCCATGTCCACGGTTATGGACGACTTGAGACCTACTCCTTGTTCATAGACAACAACAACTAAGATAATCTTAATATAACTTGATCAACGTGTGTGTGCCTTGACTGCTTCTTCTTCGTTGGGATGCGAAGAGGAGGACAAGGATAGGATAGGTGTTATGCTTGCGTAGTAGTTGATAGCAAGAATTGTTGGAGACGATTCCTCATCGAATGCTTGGCTTCTTACCTTACTCTCTAGATCGTTAGCCACTTCATAAATACTAGTGCGGCAGCAACCTCACCACTTACCCCTTCCTTACCGTAAACTACTAGTTGTCCTAGAATGACGAGTGATGAAGTCCTTGCTGGGTCAGATGACCACTACAGTTGGATGCTGAGTACCTCTGTACTCATGATACTACCCCCAAACTCTTTTCAGGGTTCTGTTCGACGACAGGTATGGTGATCGACGTTTCACGTGGAGACTCGACGACGACTAGTTAGACGGATCCCGGCGGAGGGCCTGGACCCGTGTGGTTACGGGATCGATGTTTTTATCTTTGCCAGTAGGCATTTGCTTGTAGTCTGTACCCAGACATATATCTTCCGCTGTTGTATTGTTTTGAGGCAGTTGTATGCCGATTGTATGAGATGTTGTATCCTGTATCTGTAATGTTGTGATATCATGTTGGAAATCCGGGGCATATGGCTTTGTCATATGTCGCGGTGGGACCGATATGTACTTCGTCCCTGGATCTGGGTGGAAACACTTAGATCTGGAACAGTACCGCATATCGGGCCTTACATGTAGCGCCTCGCGGGATTACACGCATACGGTGTACCCGACGTTCCCTCCGGGCTCCGAACCAGAAGAGCAGCGGAAAGAAGATGGATTTGGATCCCGATTCCAGCAGCACGACGGCGTGCGTATGGTGGAGAAACCCTAACCAAGTGTAGACTCCAAACAAGGGGAGTCCACTCGAGGAGGGAGAAAGAGAGAGAAGAGAGATCTGAGAAACTTGTCTCAAACCAAATTGTGTGTAGAAAAAAGGCACCCCATCCCTCCTTATATAGGCCAAGGAGGGGTGCCACCCTCCCTCCCCTTCCCATGTGTGTCGGGACCCGGGTTAGCGTATGCAAGTCCCGCTACGACATATTCATATGGAGAGCCGAGAACCGTAACCACTTGTCTAAGCAGACAAGGCCAAGCACATAACGTTCTCGGAAAGCATCGTACGTGAGGGGCATCCCATCCAGGCCGGATGATCAACTGAGATGGGTCCTCATCGTCCGCACACAAGTCTAATGATATGGGTGATGAACTCCCATATTCAAAGACAAGTCGCCTCAACCATACTATCGACTATCTCATAACCCTTACATAGACTTACTCCAGCCCGATCACTTAGTCGGGGTCTAGGGCGGGCTCGATCATACATCAAAGTGTGCACGAGACAGAGTCTCGAACAATCGCATCGCGATGCCCCAAGCTGCGCACATCTAAGGGCCACTTGGTGTATAAAAGACCGCCCGCCAGATCACAACTAAGGTCTCGAAAACCCATACAAAGACATGCATGTTATAAACATACACGCAGCACACATGCCTTGTATGAACAGTAGGTATCATTGCAATTCTCTACAAAGTATACATCTTTATTAAAATAAATCTTACAGAGTGCCAACAGAGATCACAAGCATGTGATCCAACATTACAACAGACAAGCGGAAGAAAAGTAGGTCTGAGTACAGACAAGTTTAACAAATGGCTTAGAGAAGCCTTATCTAAAAACAAGCCCTCCACGAGGGAACCAGTCGTCTAACTGGGATTACACTAGCTTGGTCTTGATCTGAGTCTTCATTCTTCAAGCTTCGGGTAAAAGTCACCATCGGGGTCGGTGGGTTCATCTAAAACATAGATTAAGCAAACGTGAGTAGAAAATCGTACTCAGCAAGACTTACATAGGAGCTATACTACTCATGCATATGTATCAAGGTAAAGGGAGGTGGGGTTTCATTTGCAGAAGTGCCAGCTTTGACTTGGCTAATCCTGAACTACGAGTACCAGACTTGAGGTAATAAGCGTACACGAGTCCACTACATCTCTTCAACCAATTACACCACTATGGTTACTTCCTCGACCTCCCCACGAGAAGCACACCATAGCACTCACGCTTATCTTGCGAGTTTTAGAAGTATCTAGTTCAAGTTGTCTAATAATCGAGCACAGCTCTCCAAGTAGTCCCTTACCGCGGACACGGCTATTCGAATAGTTTTGTTAACCCTGCAGGGGTGTACTGCTACACACATGAAACTATCAGTTACCGCCTTTGTACTCGACACCGTTCAAGAGGTGCCGGCGAGGATAATTCCCACAACTTTTACCTCACAGCCAACTCAAATTCAATGGAGACGCCTATCTGGGCTGGAATCCACATCGTGAACCCGGCCGGTTTACCGATGTGGTCCCAGAAGATGTGTGCAGGGTCCCAAACCGGTCTAAATAGCCGTTCTTCCACTTCGCAGACCATGCCACAGACCTACCAGAACTCCGAACTAATGCGACTCATTGAACTGAGAAGGGGTGAGTTAGTAGGTTGAGCGGGGGTCCATGTGCCCAACATGTGGTAGTACTCTTCGTCTTGGATCACCACACAAGAACTCGGGCTTAGGGCGGTGTTCAACGAGACAACCCACTGTGTACTCCTACACAGCCTCTCATCGTTCACCTTGTATTAGGGTAGATTCACCAACACATTTCACTTTCATCAACATCATGTTTATCATCATCCCGACTCACATCATAAGAAACCTCAATGTACCACTAAGCATGCAATAAGTAGTAACAGTTGCAGGGGCCACATGATATCAACCAACTCCTACATCTGCTAGGATTGTGGTTTGCTTACTACTGTGACAAGATGATAGGTCATGCAAAGGATATGGGTTCAAGTATGCGGTAGAAACGTTATCATGGTGATCATCCTAAACAATGCATAAGCGAGACATGAGAGGGAAGTGGGATTTTATAGACATGATCAATGGGGGTTTGCTTGCCTTGCTGACGAGGTTTCGATAACGGTGTCTTCAACGAAGGGGGAAGCCTCCTGCTCCGGTTCCACTTCTACTCGACAAACAACAAACAAGGAAGCAATATAAATACAATGCACAAACACATGGTTGAAGGTTGAAACTTGATGTATATGCTTTGATGTGTGAAGCAATTCCATTTAAATGGAGTATATTGCAAATTGAATTGCAAATTCAAACTCCAATTTGAATTCAAACTTAGTCAAGTTATATGTGACATGGTTTGATCAATTTGAATCATCTTCAATGTGTATGATCTGCCTCTGAAGTGTGGTTGAAATGTAGCATAATTCCATGGTCCAAGTTGCCAAAGCATTTGATTGGAATTTGAATTAATTTCAAATAAACCAAATGACATATGCTACTGGTCCCATTTTAAAATCAACTCCAAAATAGTTGACACTTGCATGTTTGGAAAGATAATTTTCTCCTGATCATTTTTCATATATTATTTGTCCAATTTGGGCTTAATATGAATTTTCTATGAATTTCCAAAGTTTGGGGTATTTTCTGGAATTTCTGGAATTTCTTTAATTCTTTTAATCTCTGGAAATTCATTATTGCGTCATGACTACATCATCATGACATCAGGGGCTTGACTCTGGTCAAACTGACCTGTGGGGTCACGCTGTCAGCCTCTCTGGGATAAATCCCTGTTAATTAAATTAACACAGAGATTAGAAGGGCCCCTGGGCCCACCTGTAAGTGACTCTGGGGTGGTTAATTAGTGCTAATCGCCCGACCACGTCATCTCGCCAGCTGCTCAACGCCGGCGACCATCCAGCACGACGGAGCTCCTCGGGACGGCGGTGCGGGGCATGATTCGCAGCGCCAGAGGCACTGGAGTGCAGCCCGTGCACTCGCGCTTCACGTGGAAGCCACGGCGCGGCCAGGGGGTGACGGAGGCGACGGCGGGGACCTCCTCGGCGGCAACCGGAGCACGGCGGCAACGCGAATGGCGCTACCGTGCAAGGAAAGGGGCAAGAGGTAGGGCGCTGCACTCCTGGTGGCTCCGGGAACTCAATGGGCACCATCACGAGGGAAAAGGTGCACAGGAGCGACCTCACCGTCGGCCATGGCGGCAACGGAGCTCGGCTCCCGTGGTGGCGCAGGACACAGGGCGAGAGGGGGCTAGCTAGGTGAGGGGAAAAGCTCACCGAGATGCGGGGAGTGCGGTGGTGCAAAGGTTGGAGGCGGGGAGGGCTCAACGGCGACGGAATTAGGCGAGGATCTTCACGGTGGCCGGAGGCGACTTGGTGACGATGGCGGAGTCTCCGGGGCTCCCTGGCTCGATTCACCGCACGGGAAGACGAAGACGACGGCTGCGGTTCCTCTGGACAGCTCGAGGCGTCGCGGGGCCACGCGGTTGCAGCGGCCGCTCCGGCGCAAGCTTCGGGTGGTCATCGTCGACGTCGAAAACGGGCGAGAGAGAGGGAGGAAGAACTGCGCTCGTGGGGGAGAAGGTGCAGGGGACGTCGAGAAGCCTCCAGGCGCGAAGAGGTGGCGGAGGGAAGCTGCTGCGTGGCTGCTGCTCGTCGGCGGCGTCGGTGGAGTGCTGCATGCATTCCACCGAGCAGCTTTGGGGCGTGGGGAGGAAGACGCCAAGCGGGGAGGCTGGGCTGGGCCGGCCAGGTGTGCTGCGGGGAGCTAGTTGGGCTGGTTCCAGGTAAGTCCTTTTTCCCTTTTCTCTTCTGTTTTCTTTTCTGACATTTGTTCTGTTTAGCTAAATAAAATAGCTAAACATTTTATTAAATGCTGAAATTTTTTATATGGCCTCATAATAAAATAGACTAGCCACTTATAAAGTTTCAACATTTTTAAAATTCAAATAATTTGAATCTTAACTCAAATAGGGTTATTTTATTAATTCCAAGGCACTGTTTGAATATTAGAAAATCCCATGAGCATGGGATTGGTCCCAAACCATTTTTAAAATGATCAACACCATTTATAGGAATTTTCCAAATGTTCAAATGATTTTTGGAAAAAGATTTTTATCTGGCCATTTGATTTAATTTCTCAGGGCTTTTCTTTTCCCCAATTTTGATTTTCTTTTTGAATTTTTGGCATGATGCAAAGTAGCACTTGATCCTAGCACATACCTAACTTGGGGTTGTGACAACTCGCCCCCACTCAAAAGAATCTCGTCCCGAGATTCAGAAGTCTGCGGGAGGAAGGAGGGGTACTCGGCACTGAGACGGTCTTCTCTTTCCCACGTGGCTTCTTTCTCGGAGTGGTGAGACCACTGAATTTTCAGAAACTTGATCTTCTTTCGGCGAGTGACACGCTCTGCTGAATCAAGAATACGAACAGGGTATTCTCGATAAGAAAGGTCATCTTGTAGATCAAGCGTTTCATGGTCGACTTCGTGGATGGGGTCCTTGAAGCAACGCCTGAGTTGTGACACATGGAATACATCATGTACTCGGAAAAGGTGCGGGGGTAGTTCAAGTTGGTAGGCAACTTCTCCACATTTATCAAGAATTCGGAAAGGTCCGATGTAACATGGGGCCAACTTGCCTTTGATACCGAATCGTTGGGTTCCCTTCAGAGGAGTAACCCGGAGGTAAGCCTTCTCATCCAGATTGCAGCTTTCCTTTCTATGATGACGATCATAGTAGCTTTTCTGACGAGACTGGGCTGCTTTCAATTGATCACGAACAATGGAAACTTGCTCTTCTGCTTCCTTGATCATAGCCACTTATAAAGTTTCAACATTTTTAAAATTCAAATAATTTGAATCTTAACTCAAATAGGGTTATTTTATTAATTCCAAGGCACTGTTTGAATATTAGAAAATTCCATGAGCATGATTTTTAAAATGATCAGCACCATTTGTAGGAATTTTCCAAATGTTCAAATGATTTTTGGACAAAGATTTTTATCTGGCCATTTGATTTAATTTCTCAGGGCTTTTCTTTTCCCCAATTTTGATTTTCTTTTTGAATTTTTGGCATGATGTAAATTAGCACTTGATCCTAGCACATACCTAACTTGGGGTTGTGACAATGTGGGAATAAACCCTAGGGATGGGGGGTTTGGTGCGGCTAGGGGAGGTGGTCTCCCTCCCTTGGCGCCTTGGCCCAAGGGGGAGCTCCCTCCTTCCCCTAATTGGCCTCTTTAGGACCATATGCCTTTTAATTCATTTTTAATTATATTTAATCATATTTTAATATTTAAGTCTGTTAATTAAATAATAAAACATATTTAAACATTATTAAACATTATTTTGAACCTTTCAAAATATCCAGAACAACTTCCGGCACCTCCCGGAACAATTCCGGTGTTCTCTCTTATTTCACCGATGATCCCGAATCAATCCTTATTGCGTCGAATACCCTTAAGCGTGACACCCTACGGTTCATGAAACAACAGATATGATTAGACACTCTCTGACCAATGACCATCATGTGGGATCTGGTTACAATCCTTGATGAGCCCCTGCGCTTCCATCGAATTAACTTCATCGTTTGAACCGTTAACGTTGAGTCCTGATCCCTTTGCCATACGGTACTTTGTTTGATCGTCGGTATCCAATATACCTAGTTCATTCTCGTTACCGACAAACATGTTTACTCGTTCCCGTGATATTACAACCCCGTGACCTAGTCACATGATTGCGCAATCTTTATGATGTAATATCACCGAGTGGGCCCAGAGTACATATCCGTCACTCGGATGGAAAAATCCCGTTTTGATCTATTTGCATACTCATCAACATATCTACTTCGGAATACCCAAGATACACCTTTATGGTTACCATGTTTCAGTGTAACGGTTAATGCACTCAAAGCATCCTGGTAGATAGAAATTATGTATGATCATCACGGTCTTAAGGATCGGGTCACTACGTTTATAGTTATCGCAATGTAGAACTATGTGACTGGATCACATTGCACAACTTCTGGTGGGTGTGTGTCCATCATGTCATTCTCCCAATGACATGACCCCATTGTCAATAGACTGTTCACATCTCATGATCAGGAAACCTTGATCATCAATTGCCCAATGGACTAGTTTACTAGAGTTAACTAGGGACCTGGTTGTTTGTATACCACACGTGTATTAATGTTTCCGCTTAATACAGTTATAGCACAGTATAAAACTTATTATGAACTAATGGAATACGCCAATAAACATATTTTATTTGCCTCTAGGGCACATTCCCAACAGTCTCCCACTTGCACTAGAGTACAAATAATCTAGTTGCATTTTTCTGTGGATCATAACTCCATATCATGTATATGGTTATAGATCATGCTTGCTTGTGGAAAAGGTTGTATCAACAGTTTGGGTACCATTCAGATCCGTATGTCTTTTGCAAATCATTAATGCCACCTAGTTTGAAATTACTTCATTATCCATTATAATGATGAGGTATATATATATATATTCGGCGATAGAGTGAGACTTCGTTTGTTTGTGTTTCAGCAATGACATACGGTGGGTCACGCAGACTTTCCCATAGTCATGCACACTGAAACTCACTCAGTCAGAAGTCGAACTTCTTAAGACAGAATATAACTCTTGCCACTACTAAAGTAGCCATATCATTGTAGATTTAATCCTTAGTGCATTGTATGCAACTTTGATGTCTAACCATGTTTCTTTCAACTTAGGCATTTATTAGTATGATATCTCAATTTTCCAGGTTAGTGTCAGAACTTGAACCAACATAACATTTATGGTCAAGTCCACTATCCTTTACAAATTAGAGATGTATCCTCAATTCTCCCCAGATACTGAAGGATAAACTTAACTCTTTGTTCAATGATTTACTCATAAATCATATCACAAGATGTTCTTCTTACTAAGAACTTGGGTCACATTACGTCGAGTACAAAACTTTGGTTTTTATATGAAAGAACCTATGACAGAGGCATAGAGGATGTAGCACATCCATTTCTTTCATTTAACCATCATTTAACCATTGTTCTTGTACTGAGATTAACTCGATACTTCTCTTGGATATACAAGTAAGAACTACCTTCTTGACTTGTCCCATTCTGAACTTCTTCAGAATCTTATCCAGGAAAGTATTCCGACTCAATGATATTAAACGCATTAATCTATCTTAATAGATTTTCAATGCTTAACATCATTCATGAAAGATTTTCAATAATCATTAATACCAACTACATCATTCACCATATGTTATATATGAGAATGTTGTCACGCTCCCACTCAAATATGTCAGCCACATATAAGACAAGGATAACATCCACATAGCTCCCACTCAAATATTTCACCCACATATTAAGTTCAGGATAATACTCCCATAGCTCCCACTCAAAATATGTCGTCCACATATTAGGTTTAGGATACTATTCAGCTCCCACTCAGTTTCATGCAAATGCATGTTTCCTCGATATTTTGTCTAAGTCCAAAATCCTTTGATCATCCATCAAATCGAGAATTCCGGTTACGAGACACTAGCATCCATATGTTTTCCAAAACCTTCTCGTTGTACCAATTACAACCCTTCTTCAAATGCAGGATTTGAGGAAATCACGGTATTGATAACAATTTGGATCAATCGTAGTGATAATCCTATTGACTCAAGCATCGCTACTATTTTAGTCAACCGTTTGAATTTGTCAGAAACATCCTTCATGACGAATCGATCTTGATGTCTTCCTTTGATGTTCACATTTATTCCTTATAACCTTGAAGTTATTGAGAATATCAAGTAACCTCTTTACTCGATAAGATTCATGTAATCTTAAATGTAACTCAATATAGGATTCCATGACTCATAGTCATTTCTCGTACTTAGGTCCACCATCGCTTCTGCGTAGTTCGTAGGTATGTCTTGTTCCATTAACTTGACAAATGAATCATTAATGTTACTTTGCACAAGGGAAAATATGTATTCTTGAATCCTACTTTTTTCAATAAAAGTTTCAACCGAAACACCATGATCATTATCATCATTTTCTCCTCTAATTGTAGAGCTTTGGTTTCGGAACACATTCCGTTGCGCTACTCTGACATCTGGAGGCAAGGTCAATTACCTTGTTTGAACTTTCACTTTCTTCCATTAACACATTCATCAAGAACACTTCTTGACAAACACCAAACTTAGCAACACAAGTTTTGCTCTTTGGTCCTAGTTGCGGAAGATGCATCCATAGTTGACTAAGGATACACTACAAAGATAATTTACCACATAAATTATTTTCCTAGAAACCATGACACACCATAAGTTATATAGTGTTGGTTTCCACGATCTCAGATGGTTCCCTATACTGAAGTGAGTGTTTGCTTATTAAGTTAATAACTCTAAACAATAATAACGTAACTCGGTAAGAGATAACTTATATCATACACTATACAATAGATTATGATTATAATGTTCATGCACATCAACAATATTGAAGTGTTCCAAGCATTGTAATTTGTGGAACAACTTTCACACAAGTCCGTATGCCGAAGGCTAACTCAAAACATTTGTCTCTTTGATCAAATCGTAGAGACTTGTTTTTCTCGTTAATTTAGTACCCGTCTTCATTCTGAAATCCCTTTGATCACATCAAACTATCACAGACTCATGTTTCATTAGTGAATACACATATTCATCTAAGTCCACATCTGAAGTTTACAAAATAATGAAATTCACTACATGCTGAAATATGATACATTACTATGTATGATATGCAACAGTCATCGCAAACTCTGTTTTACCAGAATGCAAGGTTTCAGTCATCTCACCTAAAGAGGCATGGTTTGCATGTGTCAAGAGATCAAGTATCTCAAGACTTCATCAAACCAATCATGACTTAAACGGCAGTGTCATTACTAAGTTTGGATAATTCTTTGCATTACAATATTTCTTATAAATGATCAAACTACTACCATCAATATATGAATAACTCATTCATAACCGTAATGTGACCATAAAAGATATCATTCATAAAAGGAGAACAACTGACTTGTTTCTCACTAATATGAATAATTGTCTTCGCGAGATGCAAGACACATTAATAAGGTTCACACTCAAACGATCATAAATTTATTCATATACTAATCAAATGATAGATGTAGAGGGAGAGTGTTGTCGACCATCAACTATCTTGATTACCGCCAGCACACATTGTCACCTCATCCCTTCCAAGCCATTCTTTAAGCAGTGAGTTCAAGCATCGAATACTTAATCAACCACAATCAGTGTTTTGTGGGGAAAGACATTTATAACCCGTGTATCAAATATACTTTTTCCGTCAATGACTATTCCTGCATTGTTTCAACCTTTAAAGTTCACAACTTTAACCATGAAATCATGACAGGTGAATGATTCTCCTTCATGACATAGTCTAGACGCGGTCTTTGTAGCTGGGAGGAAGCAAATGCAACTCCCCAGTTATCGCAAAGTAACCAGTCATTCTGTAGTCATGGTTGTACACAAGGTGTTGATGTATCTTATACATTTTCCAAGTGACTTTCTCAGCAGGTTGTTCCTTCCACCATGGTTGAAAGAAACCCCGTCCATATACTCATATTGCATTACTCTGATTTGTGACTTAGTTCTTTTAAGATCACCTAGCACGTCATACGTGTTGGTGTCTTAATCATGCATTCAAAATTCAGATTCCATAGAATGAAGTATGGTGTATCGGACAGTCATTGAAAGAGACGATGAATACTATACTCATCATCATCTTCCTCAATTACGGAGTTATCAGGTGTATCTCCTAGCAGTTTTCGTATTATGTTTTAACAAGTCATTAGTAATGAGTATGTCTCTAACGGTGTTGGTAGACATCAATGAAGTAAGACCCATTTTCCTTAAGTTCTACATCACACTAAAGAGCCATGGTTATAAACATTGGTTATGACATTATTTACAATGATATTTGCTAAGACATGAAGATTAAGTTCATAATAGGAGTTCATGTTTTAAACAATTCTAGAACTCCCACTCAGACAAACATCCCTCATAGTTTATTCTAAGTGATTACACAATCCTTGAGAACTATACCTCCCCCGTGTGACACGACCATCAGTATATTCTCAAGGTAGGCCATCATGCCAATCACATCATCCATGTGAATCATGGTCGATCTTTCGATCACTGTGTCCCGAGGCCATATCTGCATATGCCAGGCTCGCCACAATAATCTTAGTGATTATATGCCGCGTATGCAAGGCCATGTTTCTGGACATGCTAGGCTTGCTCCACCCATCTCATTTGAACGCTAATATGTTTGACACCTGTGTGACACGCGATGCCTCCATAATGGAGATCTTTCCAGATGGTGCTTTGTAACACCCCGGGTGTCACGCTACAGTGATCACCTTAACAAATTCCAAGTCATCATGATTATGAAAATAATCATCATCCTTGATCAAGTCAAGTTTAAATTCAAACTCGTTTGGAAATTCGAAACAATGTGGGAAAATAAAGTTGTTCCAAAAATTGTGCAACCATTTTTCTAAAATGGCAAATAATCAGTGGATCATGTCCATGTGGATTTGGGAATTTATTAAGCTATTAATTAAACCTAACAATTCAAACAATAGCTTAAACAACCCATTTTAATCATTTAGTATTTAATTAAAATCCTAAATGAATTTATTTAATGCCCACACTTTTTGTGGCCCTGGTGTAAAGTACCACAATAATTAGGAACAAGTTTCTTACTTGGCAAAAATTATTTGAAAGCAAAATAAATTAAAACGGTAAAGAAAATTAACATAAAAGAAAAAGAAACAAAATAAAAAGAAACCTAATCTATTGCATCCCCCAGCCTATCCCCCCTATTTCCCCTGGGCCAAACAAGCCTAGCAAGCCCACCCCGGCCGCCTCACCCCTCCCCTCCCCTGTTCACGCTCGGTGGCTTCCATCCATGGCGCCACGACCACCGACGACGCCGTGTCGGCCATCGAGCGGCTCCCCGGCGACCTTAAGAGGGCCGCCCCCTCACCCTAACCCTAGTTTCCCCCGTGCCCATTCCCTTGTCCCCCCCCCCCACGCGCCCACCCTGGTTTCCCTCCGCTCGAGTTCGAGTTCGCCGTGCGCCTCTCCGCCGTCACCTGTGCGCCGTCGCGGCCACTAGCCACCGCGAGCTGAACTGAGCTGTCCGGGAGGTTCCCCGGGCACGACATCATCTCCACGCGCGTTGAATCGGGCCAGGACGCTGCCAAGACGACACCATCGTCGACATTTACCTCCGGCCACCGCGGGACTCCGGCGACGAATTCCCTCGCCTCCGGTACTCCCCCGAGCCCGCTGCCTCCTCCCCTGCAACCACAGTGAGCCGCCGTGTTTTTCCCCTTCCCAACGCCCGTTTTGATGCCGTAGCTCGTTGTTTCCACTACACCGTGCTCCGGCCACCGCCGTGATGGCCATGGCCGTGCTCCCCGTGTCGCTCAGCTCGCGTCAGCGGCACCATTGTGCTCCCGATGTGCCCTAGACCCCGATTTTCCAGGTTGCGTTTTCAAAAATCCCATCAGGACCGCGTTCCCGTCGTCGCCCGAAAGGCAGCCGCCGCAGACCTCGTCGCCGTCATGGTTTCCGGCCACCCCCGGCACCGCCACCACCACCATTCGCCTCGTCGTCGTCCCCTGGTTCGAATGGACCCAGCCCTGCTCCAAGCCGTGGCCGGAATCGCGCGCGGACTCGACCTCGTCGGCATACTATCGCCGGCGAGTCGCCGGTGAGCTCCCTGAGCCACGGCCATGTGGGCCACGTTCGTCAAACTCTTGATTAACACTAAACCCCACCCCCCTGACACTGACTTGTGGGTCCAGTGCCCCTAACCATCCTACTAATTAAACAGAAATAGAAATAAGCCCTAGGCCTATGACATGTGGGCCCATCCCAATTAATCGCCTGATTAACTTAATAAAAAAATTAACTAAATCTGTATCTATGACATGTGGGGCCCAGCCTATTAGATAATAAAATTGCTTAATAAGTATTTGTTTAAATTATAATGTCCCTATGACATGTGGGACCCCCACTGTTATTAGGTTAAATTAACTTAATTTATTAAACGTGTGGCTGACCAGTGGGACCCACTGGTCAGTATATTTAATATTGAATATTAATTGAATTAAGTAAATAATAAATAGAAAATGATTGAAATGATAAAAAATGAATTAAACTTGTTAAATTAATATCTTTTAATCCGTACACCGGATCAAAAAACTTTTTACATCAAAATTGATCAGAAAAATACAACGAGTAAGAATACGCTATCCGTATGTCTACCACACCCCCTAACGCACCGAACATCGATACCCCCCTCTCGGGCCGTCTGTCGGTAATTCCCGGTACCGATAAATATTGTCCGGCTGAAAAACTTTCGTATATGAAAGTTGCTCAGAACGGATCACTGCATACAGATACGATACCCATATCCTCACCACACCCCTCTAACATACCGATCATCGAACTGTCCCCCCCTCCGGTGGCACTGTACGATAGATTGCCCGATAACCGTTAAACTGTCCGGTACTGTTGGAGTGCCCGGATGAATTTATTTCGAACACGAAAGTTGTTCGGAATAGATCAACTAACCCGGATACACAACCCACACGTGTGTCGGATGTCCACGACACCCCCGGCTTGATCTTTTCCCCTCCGAACACCCTGTCCGGTGATCACCCGGAGCTGGTATTTCATCCACGGATGAATTCCCGCTCCGAGCATCGAGTATTATACCACGTTAGATCATCAATAGCTCTTCATATGTCATGTCATGTATTGTTTTCTATGCTTGCTTTATATTTACTGTTTCTCCCCCCCCCCTTAATCTCCGGTAGACCCCGCTGCTGCCGTCGACTACAGCGCTGCTGAGTACGACTACTTCGTCGACGACCGTACCTCTACCGTCCAGCTTCCAGGCAAGCAGAGCCATTCTCTTCCCCAGATATCGCCTACCTTTCTGTACATTTCTTGCACTAGGCATTGTTACTGCTGCTGCTACGTTACAATCCTATTCAATTGGATAGCCTGATTTTGTCGCCCCTTGTTGTACCTTCCTTATCCTATGCTGCCTGCTATATCTATATATTATATTCAGCAGTGAGCCCTGCGCATTGTTATCTAGGATTAGATAGCAGGCCGTGGCCACTCAGGGGAGTGACGCGGATACAAGGCATATACAACTTCAACAGGTACGGATCAATGCAGACGCCCTAGGGAACCTACAACGGCGAGACTTTGCCGAGTCGCTTCGAGTTTGACTTACGAGTGGACGAACTCGTATTTCACTATCGTCGGATCACTAGCGTAGCATCACCGGGATTATACGAGGTTTACCTCTTTAGTTCATTCCGCTGATGTCTCTGTAAAACCTCTTTAAGTGTGCCATCGAGGGTGATACCTCCTGGTTTCACTTAATGGTAGGCACTCGAACCAACTGGTGTCCTTAAAGGTAAGAGTCGGGCGACCCAACGGTGCCCGCGAGCGGTATATTGTCGGGAGCGACAGGAAGGGTACGACCGACTGTCAGAACCCCAACTAGGGTAAGTGCTAGGGTTGCTTGTGCCCTTTGCATCATGCAAAATTTTCAAAATAAATTCAAAAATGGGGAAAAGAAAAGCCCTAAAGAATTTATTTCAAATGGCCAGACAAAATTTGCTTCCAAAAATTCCTCTGGTATTTTTGAAAAGTCTTATAAATATGCATGATCACATATAAAGTGAAGTGGGTCCCACTGCATGCACCAAGATTTTTCAAATATTCCAACCAGGGCTTGGAAATTAAATTAAACTCCAATTTGAATTTAAATTCAAATTGTTTGAATTTCAAAAGTCACCAAAACTTGTGAGTGGCTAGTGGCTTGAACCCTAAGCCCACATAAAAGTTTTGGGGATTTTAAAAAATGCTTTGCTATTTTTACTAGCAAGCCAAAACAAATTACAGAAAGAAAAACAGAAGAAAGCAGAGAAGAAAAGAATAAAAGAAAACCCAGCCCACCCCCTCTGGCCTTGGGCCCAACTCAACGCACCACGGCCCAGGCCCACCCCCAGCACCTTGTCGTCTTGACCGGCGTCGGCAAGCACCTCGGTCGCGAGCTCGCCGCCGCGCAAGCCACCGAGGCACCCCCAGGCCACCCGGGGCCTCATCTGCGCGCCACGGAACGCCCACGTCGCCCCGTTCCTCTTTCCCCCTCTCGCCCTCTCCTCTCACGCCCTCTGCGCATTTTCCCCAATCACCCGAGCGCCACCGCAGTTCGACGTCCCCCGAGAACACGCGGCCACCGCCGACGACAAGCCTCGCCGTGCTGTCCATCCTGATCTTCATCCTTGTTTTCGTCTCTGCGCAAAGAATCGAGATCTGATTCGACCCGAGGCCAACGTACGCTTCACCGAGACCTCGCCGGAGCCGCCGCGCGATTTCTCCGATTTCGTCCACCACAGAGCCTCTCCGACCCCGCCACCGCCTCCGTTGTAATCACGGTGAGCTTATGGTTCACCCTAGATATCGCACGGCCTACCCCTTTCACTCTATCGCTGTCCGCCATGAGAGCAGAGGAACCCCCGCCGCCATGAACGTCGTCGCTGGAGCTCTAGTGCTTCTATGCCTCTCCCATGGTGTCCTTCGTCCTCCTGGTGATCCTAGGGTTCAAAAAAGGTAGCGCAGCTCCAAGCTTGCCCCTTGAAACGAGCTCCTCGCCGAGCCCGTGCTACGGCCGCCACCCGAGCACGTCGTCGACAAGCTTCCGGCGACTTCAGAGCCTCCCCGTGCGTGCGGGATGAACTACGCGTGCACGGGCTCCATTTTGGTGGCCTTGGCGTGCCAAATGGTGGCCTGTGCCAGCGTTATGCGCAGCGCCGCCGCACACTGTTGCCACCGGCGAGCCCAACCATTAGGGCTTAATGAACCCAGCTAATCACCCTGGGGTCTATGACAAGTGGGCCCTAGACCCCCCTAAACCCCTCTGTTAGTTAAACTAACAGGGATTAACCCCCACTATGACTTACGGGTGGGCCCCTGTTGTCAGCCCCCCTGTGACATCACCCCCACATCAGCATGATGCAATAAATCAAATTCCAGAAAATTAGAAATGAATTTAAGAATTACAGAAAATCCAGAAAAATAGCCAAACTTCAATAAAACATAGAAAATTCATATGAACTCAAAATTGGACAATTAATATATGAAAAATTATCAGAAAAATGCAAGGATTAAGAATATGCAATTTGTTTTCATGTTTGACCATTTTAAAATGGGGCAACAGTAGCAAGTTTGCATATGGCTTAATTTGAATTCAAATTTTATGTTTGAATTTGCATTCCAAATGCAATATACTTCAATTAAATTGAATTTGCCACAAACCAGTACCATATACATCATGTACAACCTTATCATGTGCTTGTGCATTTACTTTCGATGTTGCCCCCCTTTGTTGATGATTGCCTCCGATGACAGACGTTCCGAGACGGTGATGACCCCCGAAGAAGAAGACCACCATTAAGACCCGTGTATCGTTAGCAAGGCAAGAAAAACCCATTGATCATGTCTATAAAATCCCAATTTCC
Organism: Bromus sterilis; assembly: GCA_950022295.1. Lineage (NCBI taxonomy): Eukaryota > Viridiplantae > Streptophyta > Magnoliopsida > Poales > Poaceae > Bromus > Bromus sterilis. Next base: position 178,183,691 of record OX465601.1, on the reverse strand, counting down.
CTCTCAGTCTCGCTTATGCATGTTTAGGAGATCACCTTGTATCGATTCTACCGCATAGTTGAACCCATATCCGATGCATGACCTATCATCTTGTCACAGTAGTAAGCAACCACAATCCTAGCTGACATAGGAGTTGATTGATATCATGTGGCCCCTACAACTGTTACTGCTTATTGCATGCTTAGTGGTACAATGAGGTTGCTTTTGATGTGAGTTGGGATGATGGTGAACATGGTGTTGATGAAAGTGAAACTGTGTCGGTGAATCCACCCTAATACAAGGTGAACGATGAGAGCCTGTGTAGGAGTACACAGTGGATTGTCTCGTTGAACACCGCATTAAGCCCGAGTTCTTGTATGGTAATCCGAGACAAAGAGTACAACCACACATTGGGCTCACTGACCCCTCTCGACGTAGTAACTCACCCCGATCCAAATCCAGGAGTCACACCTAGTTCGGGATTTCCATTCGGCATATGCATAGAAAGATAAAGGAAATGAAATGTGGCATTCATGGTAGGGCTTGTGGAACATGGCTTGTCAAGCGGAGAACCATCCGTCTAGGTGGGCTTGTCAGTTATGACTACATGGTTTGAGTCATGGCTGGAAGCTCGGCCGGAACTCCAGTTAGGTTTGGAACTCAGACAGTGGACTCCTTGGAGTAGAACGGAGCTATGGGCGAAGTGCCGTGGTGAACATCCTCGCTGTCACCTCTTGAACGGTGGCGAGACTTGGCGGTAACCGATGGTCATGTGTGTGTAGTTTACACCCTTGCAAGGTTAACAAAACTATTCGAATAGCCGCGTCCGCGGTCATGGACTAGGAAAACTGTGCTTGATTATTAGACAACTTGAATGGATACTTCTCAAACTCTCAAGATAAGCGTGAGTGCTATGGTGTGCTTCCTCGTGGGGAAGTCGAGGAAGTAACCATAGTGGTGTATTGGTTGGAGACTTGGTAGTGGACTCGTGTACGCTTCTTACCTCAAGTCTGGTACTCGTAGTAGAGGACTAGCCAAGTCAAAGCTGGCACTTCTGCATGTTGAAACCCCACCTCCCTTTACCTTGATCCTTGAGCATGAGTAGTGTAGTTCTGATGTAAGTCTTGCTGAGTACGACTTTGTACTCAGGTTTTCTTATTCTATGTTTTAGATGAGAACCCGGACCCCGATGGAGACACAGACCTGAAGCTCGACGTTGACTAAGTTAGCATAGTCCCAGACAGCAGTCTGGTCCCTCGTGGAAGGGCATGTTTGTTGTACAAGGCTTCTCTAAGCCATTTGTTAAACTTGTCTGTACTCAGACCTAATTTTCTTCCGTCGTATGATGCAATGTTGATCACAGACATGTGATCTTTGTATACTATATGTGTAAGTCAATAAAGAAGTACTTTGCAGAGTTATGTAATGATACCTGCTGTTCATACTAGGCATGTGTGCTGCGTGTATGTTTATAACATGCATGTGTTAGTATGGGTTTTCGAGACCATAGTTGTGATCTGGCTGGCGGTCTTTTGCACACCAAGTACCCCTTAGATGTGCGCAGCTTGGGGCATCGCGATGCGATTGCTCATGACTCTGTCACGTGCACAATTTGTTGTATGATCGAGCCCGCCCTAGACCCCGACTAAGTGATCGGGCTGGAGTTTGTTTATGTAACGTTATGATTCAGTCGATAACATGGTTGAGGCGACTTGTCTATGAGTATGGGATTTCACCACCCATAATCATTTAGACTTGTGAGCGGGCGATGAGGACCCATCCCAGTTGATCATCCGGCCTGGATGGAATGCCCCTCACGTACGATGCTTTCCGAGAGTGTTCTGTGCTTGGCCTTGTCTGCTTATACAAGTGGGTACGGCTCTCGGCTCTCCATGTGATTGAGTTGTGACTGGAATTACATACGCATACCCCGGGTGTCGACAGACTTGGTATCAGAGCAGGACTGTCTGTAGGCTTATCAAACCCTTGGTCAAAGTCGAGTCTAGCATTCTATAGTTATATAGTTACTTGGGTATAAAGGGAACAACGTAAGGCTTGTTTTTCTCCTTACCCTCATCGATCTGAGTTCTGAGTCACCCTTATCTTTTCTACGGGATGATAGTACTAGGCTCATCTATGTCTTACTAGAACATCTCGGTGAGTGCTTCCTTGTAGCCATAGGACAGTTGTGGTTGTCCAGAGTCTTCGTGTCTTTGAGTTCCTTGAAGAAGTTCTGTCCCATCTTCTCGAGGTTTTCTTGTTTTCCATCCCGGTGTAGCCGTTATGCTGCCCGATTTTTTCCACGTTTCTTGGAATCTTTGCCTTTGCATTACAATCTTTTCCTCCTAGTCATGTCCTCTTATCTTTGTTTCCATCGTAAAACCTGTTCTGATTGTTGATTTTAGCACATAGGATGTCAGGTGGAACACGTAGTGCTGTTCTTCGGAATCGAGACCGTGATCGGAATCGAAACGATGATGAACCTCCACCACCGCCTTCTGCGGCGGAAATCATGATGGAAGCTGAGAAGAATCGACGTGATCAAACACGCCTTCTGGAGCTCATCGAGAAGAATACCTCACGTCATTGCAATGCGGTTGTGAGCATTCAGGACTTCATCCTCCTCAAGCCACCGGTATTCCTATGTTCTTCTGAGCCCATTGAAGCTGATGATTGGCTCCGTTCCATCGAGCGTAAGCTTGAGACGGCGCGTGTTGCTCCCAATGATCGTGTGATGTTTGCGGTATACTTCTTGGAAGGTGCTGCTGTTGAATGGTGGGAGAACTATGTTGCAATGCAACCTGATGGTCACGTAGTGACTTGGCAGAAATTCCGTGATGCCTTCCGAGGGTACCACATTCTTGATGAGATGATGGAAAGAAAGAAGGAAGAGTTTTGCAATCTTACTCAGGGAGATAGATCCATCCACGAGTATATGACCGAGTTCAACCATCTTGCTCGTTATTCCCAAGAGGAGATATCCACTGATGACAGGAAGCAAGCAAGGTTCCGCAAGGGACTTAGCCCTGTTATTCATCATGATCTCAATCTTCATGAGTTTGTCAACTTTGAGGATTTAGTCAATAGATTCTTCAGAGCTGAGTATGGAAATTAGGTGTTCGAAGAGTCTCGCAAGCATTCTTGTGAGTTTGCTCCATCTTCTAGTTTGGCCCCTCAGAAACGCCGGATATGGATTCCAACTAGTGCCATTCCTTCACACCTTTTTGCAAGGCCATCCTATATGGTGTCTCAACCTCCTCCACTAAACACGAATTCCATTAGTTATGGTAGTGAACCTGCCATCCTTGCTCCACCCCCTGACACCAGAGTTTGCTACAAGTGTGGTCATCCTGGCCACATCGCGCGGAAATGTTCCTTGTCGGTGAAAGTTGATCCTCGTCCAATACATGATGCCACCCCACCCAAGTCTTCCAAAGCTAAGTCTTCACAGAAATCCACCTCCACCTCTTTGAAAGCAAAGTCCTTAGCCACTGTTGGTGGTTGTGTGAACCAAATCTCAGTTGAGGAAGCTATTGATACTTCTGACGTCATCCTTGGCACACTCCCGGTCAATCATGTTCCCGCCTCCGTTCTTTTCGATCCAGGAGCTTCTCATTCATTCATGTCGGAGAGTTATGCACTTCGTCATGAGTTCCCCTTTGAAGAAATGTTTTCTCCAATGATCATTCAAACTCCTGGTTCAAAGTGGAAAACTAATAGAGTAAGCCATGGCAATCAAATTGCAATTGAGGGTTTAGTATTCCTTGCTTCACTCATAGACCTCAAGTCTTCAGACATTGATGCCATCCTAGGAATGGATTGGTTATCAAGACAACACGCTTTTCTTGATTGTAAAGCCAAATCAGTTAAACTTACCCATCCTTCAGGCCAGACCATTGAATACACATCGCCTAGCTCTAGAATCCAGATGCATACTTTGAATGTGCTTCCCCTTCCAGACCTTGAAGATATTCCGGTGGTTCGTGACTTCCTGGATGTCTTTCCCGAAGAACTGTCGGGTATGCCACCCGACAGATGTGTAGAATTCATTGTAGATCTTGCCCCAGGAACCCCCCCAATTTCTAGACACCCATACAAAATGGCCCCACGTGAGTTAGCTGAGCTTAAAATCCAACTTGAAGCTTTGTTGGCAAAAGGCTTCATCCGCCCTAGCTCATCGCCATGGGGTTGCCCCGTTATGTTCATAACAAAGAAAGATGGAACAGAAAGGATGAGCGTAGATTATCGCCAGCTAAATCTAGCGACGCTAAAGAACAAGTACCCACTGCCCAGGATCAATGATCTTTATGATCAACTTGCAGGATCCTCTGTCTTCTCCAAGATGGATTTGAGATTAGGCTATCATCAAATCAAGATCCGAAACGAGGACGTTCCCAAGACAGCTTTCACTACTCGTTATGGTCTTTACGAGTTCACCGTCATGTCCTTCGGTCTAACCAATGCCCCCGCCACTTTTTTCACGCATGATGAACTCGATCTTCATGGAGTATTTGGACAAGTTCGTCGTGGTTTACCTCGATGACATCCTTATATACTCGAAGAACGAAGAAGAACATGCCGAGCATCTAAGGCTGGTATTGATGAAACTTAGAGAGCATCGCCTGTATGCTAAATTCTCCAAGTGTGAATTTTGGCTACCAGAAGTGACCTATTTAGGCCACGTGATTTCTGCAAAAGGCATTGCTATCAATCCCGCGAGAGTTCAGGCCGTCCTTGACTGGACTCCACCTGAATCGGTTAAGCAAGTTAAGAGTTTTCTTGGCTTAGCAAGCTATTGTCGCCGCTTTGTCGAGAACTTCTCCAAAGATGCAAAGCCCCTGACTGAACCCTCAAGAAAGATAAGAAATTCGAATGGACCCCCAAGTGCGAGGAAAGCTTTCAAGAGCTAAAAAGAAAATTGAGTTTTGCACCCGTACTTGCGCCTCCAGACACCAAGAAGGATTTCGAGATCTTTTGTGATGCTTCACGGGAAGGGTTAGGATGCATAATTATGCAAGATAGACATGTGGTAGCTTATGCTTCACGCCAGTTGCGTCCACATGAAGAGAACTATCCTACCCATGATCTTGAACTTGCTGCCGTAGTTCATGCCCTGACAACTTGACGACGTTACCTCCTTGGTAATCGTTGTGAGATTTATTCCGACCACCAAAGCCTCAAATACATTTTCACCCAGCCAGATCTTAATCTCAGGCAAAGACGCTGGATTGAGTTGATAAAAGATTACGACATAGGAATTTCTTACACCCCAGGCAAAGCCAATGTCATGGCTGATGCACTAAGTCGTAAGTTGTATTGTAACAACCTCATGTTACAACAATATCAACCACTTCTTCATGAGGAATTTCGAAAGCTCAATCTCGACATTGTTCCTCGTGGATATGTTTTCAACTTGGTGGCGAAACCAACCCTTGAGGATCAGATGATAGTTGCCCAAAGGCATGCACGAGGTGTTCGCCGGATCAAGGAGAACATTGCTAGCGGAGTTGCTAAATGTTTCTCCACAGATAGTAAAGGAACGGTATTCTTTGAAAATCGTTTGGTAGTACCTAAGAATAGGGACATACGGCAACTCATCCTCAAAGAAGCCCATGACACACCCCTCTCCATTCATCCCGGTAGCACAAAAATGTACCGAGATCTACGCCAGAGATTTTGGTGGACTAGGATGAAGAGAGACATTGCTCGATTTGTTGCCGAATGTGATGTTTGTCGTCGCGTTAAGGCAGAACACCAAAGAGCTGCTGGTACACTTCAACCTTTTCCTATTCCCGAGTGGAAATGGGACAAAGTCGGTATGGACTTCATCACCGGCTTTCCAAAAACCCAGAAAGGAAACGATGCCATCTTCGTTGTCATTGATAGGCTTTCCAAAGTTGCTCACTTCCTTCCCGTTCGCGAGTCTATAACTGCTAGTCAGTTGGCTGACTTGTACGTCTCTAGAATTGTGTCTCGTCACGGTGTTCCTTTGGTAATCAATTCTGATCGTGGTAGCCTTTTCACCTCTAGATTTTGGGGAAGCTTTCAGAATGCTATGGGAACTCATCTCTCCTTTAGTACAGCTTTCCATCCTCAGTCTAATGGTCAAGTTGAAAGGGTTAATCAAATCTTGGAAGACATGCTCAGAGCTTGTGTTATCTCATTCGGAAAAAATTGGGAGAAGTCTCTTCCATTTGCCGAATTTTCTTATAACAACAGTTTCCAATCTAGTCTGAACATGGCTCCTTTTGAACTCCTCTATGGACGACGATGTCGAACACCCTTGAACTGGTCAGAAACCGGTGAAAGACAATTCTTTGGACCGGATATGATCAAGGAAGCAGAAGAGCAAGTTCACATTGTTCGTGATCGATTGAAAGCCGCACAGTCTCGTCAGAAAAGCTACTATGATCGTCATCATAGGCAAGAAAGCTACAATCTGGATGAGAAGGCTTCCTTCCGGGTTACTCCTCTGAAGGGAACGCAACAATTCGGTATCAAAGGCAAGTTGGCCCCACGTTACATCAGTCCTTTCCGCATTCTCGCGAAACGTGGAGAAATTGCCAACCAACTTGAACTACCCCCGCACCTTTCCCAAGTACATGATGTATTCCATGTGTCACAACTCAGGCGTTGCTTCAAGGACCCCATCCGCGAAGTCGACCATGAAACGCTTGATCTCCAAGATGACCTTTCTTATCGAGAGTACCCTGTTCATATTCTTGATTCAGCTGAGCGTGTCACTCGTCGTCAGCGGATCAGGTTTCTAAAAGTGTAGTGGTCGCATCACTCCGAGAAAGAAGCAACATGGGAAAGAGAAGACCGCCTCCGTGCCGAGTACCCCACCTTCCTCCCGACGACTTCTGAATCTCGGGACGAGATTCTTTTGAGTGGGGGCGAGTTGTCAGAACCCCAACTAGGGTAAGTGCTAGGGTTGCTTGTGCCCTTTGCATCATGCAAAATTTTCAAAAGAAATTCAAAATGGGGAAAAGAAAAGCCCTAAAGAATTTATTTGAAATGGCCAGACAAAAATTGCTTCCAAAAATTCCTCTGGTATTTTTGAAAAGTCTTATAAATATGCATGATCACATATAAAGTGAAGTGGGTCCCACTGCATGCACCAAGATTTTTCAAATATTCCAACCAGGGCTTGGAAATTAAATTAAACTCCCAGTTGAATTTAAATTCAAATTGTTTGAATTTCAAAAGTCACCAAAACATATGAGTGGCTAGTGGCTTGAACCCTAAGCCCACATAAAAGTTTTGGGGATTTAAAAAAATGCTTTGCTATATTTACTAGCAAGCCAAAACAAATTACAGAAAGAAAAACAGAAGAAAGCAGAGAAGAAAAGAATAAAAGAAAACCCAGCCCACCCCCTCTGGCCTTGGGCCCTAATCAACGCACCACGACCCAGGCCCACCCCCAGCACCTTGTCGTCTTGCTCGGCGTCGGCAAGCACCTCGGTGGAGAGCTCGCCGCCGCGCAAGCCACCAAGGCACCCCCAGGCCACCCGGGGCCTCATCTGCGCGCCACGCAGCGCCCACGTCGCCCCGTTCCTCTTTCCCCCTCTTGCCCTCTCCTCTCACGCCCTCTGCGCGTTTTCCCCAATCACATGAGCGCCGCCGCAGTTCGACGCCGCCGAGAACACGCGGCCACCGCCGACGACAAGCCTCGCCGTGCTATCCATCCTGATCGTCATCTGCGCAAAGAATGGAGAGCTGATTCGACCCGAGGCCAACGTACGCTTCACCGAGACCTCGACGGAGCCGCCGCGCAATTTCTCCGTATCCGGCCACCACAGAGCCTCTCCGACCCCGCCACCGTTTCCGTTGTAATCACGGTGAGCTTCTGGTTCACCCTAGATATCGCACGGCCTACCCCTTTCACTCTATCGCTGTCCTCCATGAGAGCAGAGGAACCCCCGCCGCCATGAACGTCGTCGCTGGAGCTCCAATGCTTCTATGCCTCTCCCATGGTGTCCTTCGTCCTCCTGGTGATCCCAGGGTTCGAAAAAGGTAGCGCAGCTCCAAGCTTGCCCCTTGAAGCGAGCTCCTCGCCGAGCCCGTGCTACGGCCGCCGCCCGAGCACATTGTCGACAAGCTTCCGGCGACTTCCGAGCCTCCCCGTGCGTGCGGGATGAACTGCGCGTGCACGGGCTCCATTTTGGTGGCCTTGGCGTGCCAAATGGTGGCTTGTGCCGCCGTTTTGCGTAGCGCCGCCGCACACTGTTGCCACCGGCGACATGCCGTCGGCGATCCCAACCATTAGGGCTTAATGAACCCAGCTAATCACCCTGGGGTCTATGACAAGTGGGCCCTAGACCCCCCTAAACCCCTCTGTTAGTTAAACTAACAGGGATTAACCCCCACTGTGACTTACAGGTGGGCCCCTGTTGTCAGCCCCCCTATGACATCACCCCCACATCAGCATGATGCAATAAATCAAATTCTAGAAAATTAGAAATGAATTTAAGAATTACAAAAAATCCAGAAAAATAGCCAAACTTCAATAAATCATAGAAAATCCGTATGACCTCCAAATTGGACAAATAATATATGAAAAATTATCAGAAAAATGCAAGGATTAAGAATATGCAAAAAAATTTCATGTTTGACCATTTTAAAATGGGGCAACAGTAGCAAGTTTGCATATGGCTTAATTTGAATTCAAATTTTAAGTTTGAATTTGCATTCCAAATGCAATATACTTCAATTAAATTGAATTTGCCACAAACCAGTACCATATACATCATGTACAACCTTATCATGTGCTTGTGCATTTACTTTCGATGTTGCCCCCCTTTGTTGATGATTGCCTCCGATGACAGACGTTCCGAGACGGTGATCACCACCGAAGAAGAAGACCACCGTTAAGACCCGTGTATCGTCAACAAGGCAAACAAAACCCATTGATCATGTCTATAAAATCCCAATTTCACTCTCAGTCTCACTTATGCATGTTTAGGAGATCACCTTGTATCGATTCTACCATATAGTTGAACCCATATCCGATGCATGACCTGTCATCTTGTCACGGTAGTAAGCAAACCACAATCCTAGCTGACATAGGAGTTGATTGATATCATGTGGCCCCTGCAACTGTTACTGCTTATTGCATGCTTAGTGGTACAATGAGGTTGCTTTTGATGTGAGTCGGGATGACGGTGAACATGGTGTTGATGAAAGTGAAACTGTGTCGGTGAATCCACCCTAATACAAGGTGAACGATGAGAGGCTGTGTAGGAGTACACAGTGGGTTGTCTCGTTGAACACCGCCTTAAGCCCGAGTTCTTGTATGGTAATCCGAGACAAAGAGTACAACCACACATTGGGCTCACTGAACCCTCTCGACCTAGTAACTCACCCCGATCCAAGTCCAGGAGTCACACCTAGTTCGGGATTTCCATTCGGCATATGCATAGAAAGATAAAGGAAATGAAATGTGGCATTCATGGTAGGGCTTGTGGAAAATGGCTTGTCAAGCGGAGAACCATCCGTCGAGGTGGGCATGTCAATTATGCCTACATGGTTTGAGTCCTGGCTGGAAGCTCGGCCGGAACTCCAGTTAGGTTTGGAACTCACAGAGTTGACTCCTTGGACAAGAACGGAGTTGTGGGCGAAGTGTCGTGGTGAACATCCTCGCTGTCACCTCTTGAACGGTGGCGAGACTTGGCGGTAACCGATGGTCATGTGTGTGTAGTTTACACCCTTGCAAGGTTAACAAAACTATTCGAATAGCCGCGTCCGCGGTCATGGACTACTTGGAAAACTCTGCTTGATTATTAGACAACTTGAATGGATACTTCTAAAACTCGCAAGATAAGCGTGAGTGCTATGGTGTGCTTCCTCGTGGGGAAGTCGAGGAAGTAACCATAGTGGTGTATTGGTTGGAGACCTTGTAGTGGACTCGTGTACGCTTCTTACCTCAAGTCTGGTACTCGTAGTACAGGACTAGCCAAGTCAAAGCTGGCACTTCTGCATGTTGAAACCCCACCTCCCTTTACCTTGATACTTGAGCATGAGTAGTGTAGTTCTGATGTAAGTCTTGCTGAGTACGAATTTTTACTCACGTTTTCTGACTCTATGTTTTAGATGAGAACCTGGACCCCGATGGAGACACCGATCTGAAGCTCGACGTTGACTAAGTTAGCATAGTCCCAGACAGCAGTCTGGTCCCTCGTGGAAGGGCATGTTTGTTGTACAAGGCTTCTCTAAGCCATTTGTTAAATTTTTCTGTACTCGGACCTAATTTTCTTCCGTTGCATGATGTAATGTTGATCACAGACATGTACGTTGTATACTATATGTGTAAGTCAATAAAGAAGTACTTTGTAGAGTTATGTGATGATACCTGCTGTTCATACTAGGCATGTGTCCTGCGTGTATGTTTATAACAGGCATGTCTTAGTATGGGTTTTCGAGACTTTAGTTGTGATCTGGCTGGCGGTCTTTTATACACCAAGTAGCCCTTAGATGTGCGCAGCTTGGGGCATCGCGATGCGATTGCTCGTGACTCTGTCACGTGCACACTTTGTTGTATGATCGAGCCCGCCCTAGACCCCAACTAAGTGATCGGGCTGGAGTTTTTTTATGTAAGGGTTATGATTCAGTCGATAACATGGTTTAGGCGACTTGTCTATGAGTATGGGATTTCACCACCCATAATCATTTACACTTGTGAGCGGGCGATGAGGACCCATCCCAGTTGATCATCCGGCCTGGATGGAATGCCCCTCACGTACGATGCTTTCCGAGAGTGTTCTGTGCTTGGCCTTGTGTTCTTAGACAAGTGGGTACGGCTCTCGGCTCTCCATGTGATTGAGTTGTGACTGGAATTACATACGCATACCCCGGGTGTCAGAACCCTAATTTAGGTTTGTGCTTTTCCAAGCTTGCATTTTTGCATCTTGAAAAAAATTGCAAAAGAAAAGGAATTGGGGAAAAGAAAGGCCCTAAATGAATTAAATAAAACGGCTAGAAATAAATCTTTTTCCAAAATTCTTTTGGATGTGTTGAAAAATCCTAAAAATGAGTGTGATCATTTTAAAAGTGATTTGGGATTAATTCCATGCTCATAGATTTTTCAGAAAGTCCAAAAGGGTCTTGGAAATTAAATCAAATGCCTATTTGAATTGGAATTCAAATAATTTGAATTTCAAAAATTCCCAAAACTTGGGGTTGACTTCTATATAGTCACATAGGTTTTATAAAAATAATTGGGAGTTTTTAGAAATGCCCTAGCTATTTATTTTAAAGGGCAAAACAAATAACAGAAAAGAAAATAAAAAGAAGAACAAAGGAAAAGGGCTTACCTTCGCCTAGGCGTCGGCCCACCTGGCCCGGCCCATCTCCTGCCCCTGTCGTCTTCCTCCTCGCCTGTAGGAGCGCTGGCCGAGCCGTGCGCTGCGGGCATGGCCGCCACCTTCTGCTCCCGGCCACGCAGGCCCTCCCCTCCTCTATCCCTCTCGCATGGAGACGTCTGGAAGGCCCTAGGCCACTTCCCTCCCCTCGCGACCTCTCTCCTCTCCTCTGCCGCCATTCCCGAGCCGCAGCCAGAGCACGCCGCCGTAGCCTGCGCGGACACCGTGCCCCACTCGCTACCTAGAGCTGTCCAGTAGCTCCGCCGGCATCAACTTTATCGCCCCACGTGCGGAATCGATCCCGGAGGCCCCAAAGACGACGCCCTCTTCTCCGATTTGCCGCCGGCCACCGAGGACGCCATCGTCAAATTCTCCACGGCCAGCTCATCCCCGACCTCCCCGTAGACGCCTTCACGTTCCGGTGAGCTCCGCGCTTCGAATCCCCCTATCCGTTGCTCTCCTCGCCCCCTCGACGCCGTTTCCCTCTGCACCAGAGCCCGGCCGCCGCTTCCCTTCGTCTTAGCCATGGCCAGGGGCCCCCTCGAGGTCCCCGGCGTGCTCCGGGAGATGCGCACGAGCGCGAGGCACGCTCCCGCACCTCCAGATCCCCTCCCCGTGCCCCCTAGCTGACTCCGGCGAGAGCGCCGCCGTGGCTAGGCCACCGGCGTCTAGCCGCCGGTCGGTTAGCCCCTAACCGAGCTCCTAATCCCTCCCCTCTCTTTATGACAGTGGGCCCAGCCCCTTAATTAAACTGGGTTTAATTTAAACATAGGGATAATAACCCCCTCTCTCACTGACAGCCAGGACCCACTGGTCAGCCCCCCCCCTTGCGTCATGATGACGTCTTAATGACGCAATAAATAAAAAACGTTTTAAAAAGATTTAAAGAAATCCAGAAATTCCAGAAAATAAGCAAAACTTTGAAATTGAATATTTTTTAAACTATAACTCCAAATTCAAAGTGTAATATATGAAAAATGTTTAGGAGAAAATCCTCTATCCAAATTTCCAACTTTCAGCTATGTTGGAGTTGATCTTAAAAAGGGATCAGTAGCTTTTGCTATTTGATTTAATTGGAATTATTTCAAATTCAATTCGAAAGCTATTCCAACTTCAACCATTGAAATGCACCACACTTCACTTGTACTTCAGAAGCATTTCGCACCTATGATCACTTGGTTTACAAAGTACCAACATTAGCAAATGCAAGTTGAACTAAATTGAAAAACATTTGGAGTTTGAATTTGAATTTGCTTTTCAAATCAACTTCAATTAACATGTTGCAAATTAAACTTAAGTCACATCAGCATATTGCCATGCTTTGTTTTACATATTGATTGTGAATTTTACTATCTTGATTGTGCTTTACTTCCATTGCTTCGGTGATTGCTTCTTCTCGGTAGAGTTGATCTCGGAGACGATTTCAACCTCACGTCAGAAGAGTGTTACATCGTGATCGTCAGCAAGGCAAGCACCCCCTCTTTGATCCTGTCGATAAAATCCCAGTTCCCTCTCATTCTCGCAAATGCATGTTTAGGATGTCACCATGATACGTTCTACCGCTAGTTCAACCTATTCCTTTGCATGACCTATCTTTTTGTCACAGTAGTAAGCAAACCACAATCCTAGCAGATGTAGGAGTTGGTTGATATCATGTGGCCCCTGGAACTATTACAACTTATTGCATGCTTAGAGTTGTTACCTGAGGCTACTTTGATGTGAGTCGGGATGGTAGTGATCATGTGAATGATGGTGGTAACGTGTTGGTGAATCTACCCTAAACAAAGGTGAACGATGAGAGGCTGTGTAGGAGTACACAGTGGGTTGTCTCGTCGAACACTGCCTTAAGCCCGAGTTCTTGTGTTGTTATCCAAGACTAAGAGTACGACCACACATTGGGCTCACTGACCCCTCTCGGCCTAGTACCTCACCCCGGACCTGTCCAGGAGTCGCAAGTAGTTCGCCCTTTAACGATCTCAAGATGGTGGAACCAAGGTAAGTGGTTGGCGTAGGTTGTGGGCACGTTGAATCAAGTGATCATGATCGAGTTGAGCTTGATGGCGGTCACACAACATTTGAGTCCGCATCGGAACAATCGGCCGGATTCTGATCATGGTCCCAACTCAAATAGGCGACTCCCTAGGACTAGAGATGGTGCCGTGAGTGAAGTGTCGTGGCAACATCCTCGCCGGTACTCACTTGAAGGGTCCATCCCCAGGCGTTAACTGATGAGGCGTGTGTGTAGCAGTACACCCCTGCAGGGTTAACGAACTATTCGAATAGCCGTGTCCGCGGTTATGGACTACTTGGAGACCTTTACTCTATCATAGATAACTTGAACCGGATACTTATAAAACTTGCCAAGATAAGTGTGAGTGCTATGGTGTGCTTCCTCGTGGGGAAGTCGAGGAAGTATGCATAGTGGTGTATTGGTTGGAGACTGTTACTTGGACTCGTGTACGTTCTTACCTCTCTCTGGTATTTGTAGTACAGGACTAGCCAAGTCAAAGCTGGCACTTCTGCAAGTGAAACGCCACCTCCCTTTGCCTTGATACATGTGCATGAGTAGTATAGTTCCTATGTAAGTCTTGTTGAGTACGACTTTGTACTCACTTTTGCTTATTCTATGTTTTAGAGACGAGACCACTGACCCTGATGGTAGCCTCTACCTCGAGCTCGACGTGGACCAAGTCGTATAGTTCCAGGCAGCAGCCTGTGCCCTTTGGAGGGTCGTTGTACTTTTCTTTCAGGCTTCTTAAGCCATTTGTTAAACTTTTCTTTACTAAGACATAATTTGCTTCCGTTGTTGCTTGATGTAATGTTGGATCATAATCATGTGATCTCTGCTTGTAATAAAACTACTATGTCTGCTCTGTTTAGCAGAAGTTATAAAGACTGAGTTTGTAGAGTTCATGTTGTGATTACCTGTTGTTTACACTGGACATGTATGCTGCGTGTATGATTATAACATGCATGTCTTAGTGTGGGGTTCGATAGCTTAGTTTTGTTCTTGACGGCGGTCTTTTATACACCAAGTGGCCCTTAGATGTGCGCAACTTGGGGCATCGCGATGCGATTGCTCGTGACTCTGTCACGTGGCACACTTTTTTGTATGATTGAGCCCGCCCGAGATCCCGACTAAGTGATCGGACTGGAGTAAGTCTATTTAAGGGTTATGATTAAATCGATAACATGGTTGAGGCGACCCTTCTATGAGTATGGGATTCACCACCCATAAGCATTTAGACTTTTGAGCGGACGATGAGGACCCATCTCAGTTGATCATCCGGCCTGGATGGGATGCCCCTCACGTTCGATGCTTACCGAGAGTGATCTGTGCTTGGCCTTGTCTGCTTAGACAAGTGGGTACGGCTCTCGGCTCTCCATGTGATTGCATTGTGACCGGAATTACATACGCTAACCCCGGGTCCCGACAGACTTGGTATCAGAGCAGGACTGCCTGTAGGATTATCAAACCATTGGCCGATGTCGAGTCTAGCATTCTATAGTTATATAGCTACTTTGGGTATAAGGGAACAACGTAAGGCTTCTTTTTTTTCCTTACCCTCATCGATCTGAGTTCTGAGCCATCCTCATCTTATTCTACGGGAATATAGGACTAGGCTCATCTATGTCTTTACTAGGACATCTCGTTGATTGCTTCTTTGTAGCTGTAGGAGTGTTGTGGTCATTCTGATCCATCATTCCATAGTGTTTCTGTGGAAGTGATGTCCGTCATCCTGTAGGTTGTCTCCATTTCCATCTCGGTACAGCCGTTATGCTGTCAGTTTGTGGCTTTGATGCTATTGCATTATAGTCTTCTATCTTAACATAGAATTGTGTCCTAAATCCTATTCTGATTGTTGATTCTTATCACACAGAATGTCAGGTGCAAATCAAGGTGTTGACCCCAGTTCCGGTAACATAGACGGTGAAGAACCTCCACCACCAACCTCAACGGCAGAAATCATGATGGAGGCTGAGCAGAATCGTCGTGATCAGACACGTCTTCTCGAGCGTATTGAGAGGAACACTTCTCGTCAGCATCATACTATTGTTACCATCCAGGACTTCATTCTCCTCAACCCGCCAGTTTTCCGATGTTCTTCTGAGCCCCTTGATGCCGATGATTGGCTTCGTTCCCTCGAGCGTAAGCTTGAGACAGCCCATGTTGCTCCAGGTGATCGTGTGCTATTTGCGGCATACTTTCTGGAAGGTGCTGCTCTTCAGTGGTGGGAGAACTTCGTGGCAATGCAACCAGTTGGCAAGAGTTCTGTGATGACTTCCGAGGATATCATATTCCGGATCAGCTGATGGAGCGCAAGAGAGAAGAATTTTGCAATCTGACCCAAGGAAAGATGACTGTTCATGAGTATAGGACTGAGTTTACTCGTCTAGCACGTTATGCCCAAGAAGAAGTATCCACCGATGCCAAGAAACAAGCAAGGTTCCGCAAGGGACTTAACCCTGTCCTTCGTCATGACCTGAACCTTCACGAGTTCGTCAACTTCAGGGACTTGGTCGACAAATCCTTCAAGGCCGAGTATGGAAATGAGTTGTATGAAGAGTCTCGCAAGCGTGATCGTGAGTTTTCACAATCTTCTGGCCCAGTTTCTCGGAAACGATGTCTATGGATTCCCTTCAGTGACGTCAGTCATGCTGTAAGTGCTTCTAGACCCCCAACCACCATATATCGTCCACCTCAACCCAATCTTCCTCCTTGGAATTTTGTTGGACAATCAAGTGCTCAAGTTCCTTTCATTCCATGTGGTGTTTGTTTCCAATGTGGACAATCAGGCCACAATGTTCGAGAGTGTCCCCAAAATCATGTAGCCACCACACCTAAACCATAGCAAACCTTTCGTCGTGGTAAGCCACTACCCAAGACTTCCAATGTCAAGCCTCCTGCCTATGAATATGGTTATGTGAATCACGTATCCATTCTAGATTCCCACAAGTCAACCGATGTTGTACTCGGAACCCTTCCTGTCAATTCCACCCTAGCTTCGGTTCTGTTTGACCCAGGAGCATCTCACTCATTCATATCCCAGGACTTTGCACTGTCACATGACATCTCTTTTTCGATGTTGTCCATCCCCTTAGTTGTGCAAGCCCCTGGATCTAGATGGCACACCACCATGGTGAGTCATGAAAATGAAGTTACTATTGAGGGTTTAGTATTCCTTGCCTCACTTATAGCCCTCAAGTCTTCAGACATTGATGTCATCCTAGGAATGGATTGGTTATCAAGACAGAATGTTGTGCTTGATTGTAAAGCCAAGTCAGTTAAACTAACCCATCCATCAGGCCATACAATCAAGTACACCTCACCAAGCTCTAAAACCTAGGTGCATTCTTTAAATGTTCTTCCTCTTCCAGACCTTGAAGATATTCCGGTGGTTCGTGACTTCTTGGATGTCTTTCCAGAAGAGCTGCCAGGCATACCACCTGACAGATCTGTAGAGTTTGTGGTAGATCTTATTCCAGGAACCGCCCCAATATCCAGACGCCCATATAGAATGTCCCCACGTGAGTTAGCTGAGCTCAAAATCCAACTTGAAGCTTCGTTGGCAAAAGGCTTCATCCGCCCTATCTCATCGCCATGGGGTTGCCCCGTTCTGTTCGTAACAAAGAAAGATGGAACAGAAAGGATGTGCGGAGACTATCGCCCGCTAAATCTAGCGACGATAAAGAACAAGTACCCACTGCCCAGGATCAATGATCTTTATGATCAACTTGCTGGATCCTCTGTCTTCTCCAAGATGGATTTGAGATTAGGCTATCATCAAATCAAAATCAGAAACAAGGACATTCCCAAAACAGCTTTCACTACTCGTTATGGTCTTTACGAGTACACCGTTATGTCCTTCGGTTTAACCAATTCCCCCGCCAAATTCTCACGTTTGATGAATTCGATCTTCATGGAGTACTTAGATAAATTTGTTGTAGTTTATCTTGATGACATTCTCATCTACTCGAAGAACGAAGAAGATCACGCAGAAAATCTTAGGCTGGTATTGATGAAACTTAGAGAGCATCGCCTTTATGCCAAATTCTCAAAGTGTGAATTCTGGCTACCAGAAGTGACCTACTTAGGCCACGTGATTTCTGCAAAAGGCATTCCTGTCAATCCCGAGAGAGTTCAGGCCGTCCTTGACTGGACTCCACCTGAATCGGTTAAGCAAGTTAGGAGTTTTCTTGGCCTAGAAAGTTATTGTCGCCGCTTCGTCGAGAACTTTTCTAAAGTTGCAAAGCCTCTTACTGAACTCCTCAAGAAAGAGAAGAAATTCGAATGGACTCCCAAGTGCGAGGAAAGCTTTCAAGAGCTAAAAAGAAGACTGACTTCTGCACCCGTACTTGCACCTCCAGACACCAAAAAGGATTTCGAGATCTATTGTGATGCCTCACGGCAAGGGTTAGGATGCATACTTCTGCAAGATCGACATGTGGTAGTTTATGCTTCACGCCAGTTGCGTCCACATGAAGAGAACTATCCTACCCATGATCTTGAACTTGCTGCCGTAGTTCATGCCCTGACAACTTTGCGACATTACCTCCTTGGTAATCGTTGTGAGATCTATTCCGACCACCAAAGCCTCAAATACATTTTGACCCAGCCATATCTTAATCTCAGGCAAAGATGCTGGATTGAGTTGATAAAATATTATGACTTAGGAATTTCTTACACCCCAGGCAAAGCCAATGTCATGGCTGATGCACTAAGTCGTAAGTCGTATTGTAACAACCTCATGTTACAACAGTATCAACCACTTCTTCATGAGGACTTTCGAAAGCTCAATCTCGAGATTGTTCCTCGTGGATCTCTTTTCAACTTGATGGCGAAACCAACCCTTGAGGATAAAATCACAGTTGCCCAAAGGCGTGCACGAGGTGTTCTCCGGATCAAGGAGAACATTTCTAGCGGAGTTGCTAAATGTTTCTCCACAGATAGTAAGGGAACAGTATTCTTTGAAAATCGTTTGGTATTACATAAGAATAGGGAACTAAGGCAACTCATCCTCAAAGAAGCCCATGATACACCCCTCTCCATTCATCCCGGTAGCACAAAAATGTACCGAGATCTACGCCAGAGATTTTGGTGGACTAGGATGAAGAGAGAAATTGCTCAGTTCATCAAAGACCTTCTGGTACTCTTAGACCCTTGCCTATCCTCGAGTGGAAGTGGGATAAAGTCAGTATGGACTTCATCACTGGCTTTCCAAAAACCCAGAAAGGAAATGATGCCATCTTCATTGTCATAGATAGACTTTCCAAAGTTGCTCACTTCCTTCCCGTTCGCGAGTCTATAACTGCTAGCCAGTTAGCGGACTTGTATGTCTCCCGAATCGTGTCACTTCATGGTGTTCCTTTGGAAATCAATTCAGACCGTGGTAGTCTTTTCACTTCTCGATTTTGGGAAAGTTTCCAGAATGCTATGGGAACCCACCTCTCCTTTAGCACCGATTTTCACCCGCAGTCCAGTGGTCAAGTAGAAAGGGTAAATCAAATTCTCGAAGACATGCTCAGAGCTGGTGTTATCTCTTTCGGAAAGAAATGGGAGAATTCTCTTCCTTTTGCCGAATTTGCGTATAACAATAGTTTTCAATCTAGTTTGGGCATGGCTCCTTTTGAATTTCTCTATGGACGGAAATGTCGAACACCCCTAAACTGGTCAGAAACCGGTGAAAGATAATTCTTTGGACCGGATTTGATTCAGGATGCAGAAGAGCAGGTTCGCATTGTTCGTGAGAAGTTGAAAACAGCCTAGTCTCGTCAGAAAAGCTATTATGATCGTCATCATAGGGAAGAAAGCTATAATCTGGATGAGAAGGCTTACCTTCGGGTTACTCCTCTGAAGGGTACCCATCGCTTCGGTATCAAAGGCAAGTTGGCCCCACGTTATATCGGTCCCTTTCGCATTCTCGCTAAACGTGGAGAAGTTGCCTACCAATTGGAACTACCCCCTCACCTCTCCCAGGTTCATGATGTCTTCCACGTCTCTCAACTCAGGCGTTGCTTCAAGGACCCCATCCGCGAAGTAGACCATGAAACGCTTGATCTCCAAGATAACCTTTCATATCGAGAGTACCCTGTTTGTATTCTTGATGAAGCCGAGCGTAGCACCAGACGTCAGAAGAAAAGATTCTTCAAAGTGCAGTGGTCACATCATTCAAAGAAAGAAGCCACCTGGGAACGAGAGGATCGTCTACAAGCCGAGTACCCCTCCTTCCTCCCGCAGACTTCTGAATCTCGGGACGAGATTCTGTTGAGTGGGGGCGAGTTGTCAGAACCCTAATTTAGGTTTGTGCTTTTCCAAGCTTGCATTTTTGCATCTTGAAAAAAATTGCAAAAGAAAAGGAATTGGGGAAAGGAAAAGCCCTAAATGAATTAAATAAAAAGGCTAGAAATAAATCTTTTTCCAAAATTCTTTTGGATGTGTTGAAAAATCCTAAAAATGAGTGTGATCATTTTAAAAGTGATTTGGGATTAATCCCATGATCATAGATTTTTCAGAAAGTCCAAAAGGGTCTTGGAAATTAAATCAAATGCCTATTTGAATTGGAATTCAAATAATTTCAATTTCAAAAATTCCCAAAACTTGGGGTTGACTTCTATATAGTCACATAGGTTTTATAAAAATAATTGGGAGTTTTTACAAATGCCCTAGCTATTTATTTTAAAGGGAAAAACAAATAACAGAAAAGAAAAATAAAAGAAGAACAAAGGAAAAGGGATTACCTTCGCCTAGGCGTCGGCCCACCTGGCCCGGCCCATCTCCTGCCCCTGTCGTCTTCCTCCTCGCCAGTTGGAGCGTTGGCCGAGCCGTGCGCTGCGGGCATGGCCGCCACCTCCTTCTCCCGGCCACGCAGTCCCTCCCCTCCTCTATCTCTCTCGCCTGGAGACGTCAGGAAGGCCCTAGGCCACTTCCCTCCCCTCGCGACCTCTCTCCTCTCCTCTGCCGCCATTCCCGAGCCGCAGCCGGAGCACGCCGTTGTAGCCTTCGCGGCCACCGTGCCTGTCACAACCCCAAGTTAGGTATGTGCTAGGGTAATCTTAGACCTTTGCATCATGATAAAATTGTCAAAAGAAATTGAAATGAGAGAGAACACCCCCAGGTCAATTAATTCAAAAGGCCAGATAAAAAGTTTCTCCAAAAATTCCTTTTGCATTTTTGAAAAGTCTTATAAATGAGTGTGATCACATATCAAGTGATGTGGGACCCACCCCATGCTCATAAATTTTTCAAATATTCAAACAGGAGCATGGAATTAAATTTAAACCCCCATTTGAATTAAATTTCAAATGATTTGATTTTGAAAAAGTGCCAAACTTTATAAGTGGCTAGTCTAATATAATATGAGGCCATATAAAAAGTTTCAACACTTTTAAAAATGCCTAGCTATTTATTTGCTAAGCTAAACAAAATTGCAGAAAAGAAAAGCAGAAAAAAAGAATAAAAGAAAGCAACACAAACCTCCCAGGCCTCGGGCCCAACTAGACGCACCCGGCCCAAGCCCACTAACCCCGTGTCGTCTTCCTCCCTGCAGGCCGAAGCAGCTCGCTGTCGAGCATGCCCCGGCCGGCGACCGCCACCTCGATGCACTGGCCTCCAGGTGCCCCCTCGAGCCTCCTAGACGTGCCACGACGATGCTGGAGACGTCTTCCACCTTTCCCCCCTCCTCCAGAGCTTCTCCCCGTCTCTCCCTCGCCATTTTCGTCGCCACCCGAGCGCACCGGAGCGCGCCACCGCGAGCATGCGCGGCCAGAGAGCTCCTTGAACCCAGCGGACGTGTCCAACGCACTCCTCGACGTCGTCTTCATCCCCGTGCCAGAGGAATCGGCCCCAGGAGCCCGGAGCACGCCATCCCCTTCGTCTTCTCCTCGCCGGAACCGCAAGCTTCTGCCGCCGATTTCGTCACCGTCTCGCTCCCTCCGGCCCCGTCGAGCTCGTCAACGCATTCAGGGTGAGCGTGCGATCATTTTCCCCCTCCCCGTTGCTCTCCTTGTGCCCTGGACGACGAGCTCGTCGATCCAGTGGCTCCGGCCGCCGCCACCGTTGAAGACCTCGTCTCCATGGAGCCTCCCAGTGACCCCCGCGTGCTCTGCGTGATGCGCACGAGCACAGGGCACGCACTGGTGCCCTTTGTGGCTTCCCCCGTGGACGTTTGGGCCATCCCGGCGTGCCTCCGCCGTGTGCAGAGGTCGCCGCCGGCGAGGTGCCGACGTGGCTGTCATTAGGGGCTAAGCCCCCCTGTTAATTGACCCCAGGTCAATGACAGGTGGGGCCCCCAACCCCCCCTAACCCCTCTATTAATTTAAACAGAGGGGATTAAAACCATGTGACACTGACAAGCCGGACCCACCTGTCATCCCCCCCCACGCCAGCATGACGTCAGCCTGGCGCAATAAGTCAATTAAATTGATTAAATTAATTACAGAAAATCCAGAAAATAGCCAAATCTTTGGAAATTCATAATTAATTCATTTTAACTCCAAATTGGACAAATAATATGTCTAAAATTATCAGAAAAATACAAGGATTATGAATATGCAATTTTTTTTCATGTTTGACCATTTTAAAACGGGTGAACAGTAGAAAACATGCATATAGATCCTTTTCAAATTCAAATTTGGAGTGAATTTGCAAATGACTTTGCAACACACTTCTTTTGAATGGATTCATCCACACATCAGAAGCTTATCTCAAATATACCACATCACTTCATGATCAAACTTTACAAGTGAACTTTCATGCATTTAAATGCATTTGAAAATCATCGATAAATAAAATGGAGTTTGAATTTGCATTTCAAATGCAATATAATCCTTTTAAATGGAATGCTCAACACATCTGTACCTTGAACATCACCATTACAATCTTATTCATGTGATTGTGCATTGTACATTATGTTGATCCTATGATTGTCATGTTGCTGATAGAAGTGGAGCCGAAATCCGAGATCACCCCCTTCGTTGAAGACCCCGTGACTGAACCTCGTCAGCTAGGCAAGCAAACCCCCATTGATCATGTCGATAAAATCCCACTTCCCTCTCATGTCTCGCTTATGCATTGTTTAGGATGATCACCATGATAACGTTTCTATCGCATAGTTGAACCCATATCCTTTGCATGACCTATCATCTTGTCACAGTAGTAAGCAAACCACAATCCTAGCAGATGTAGGAGTTGGTTGATATCATGTGGCCCCTGCAACTGTTACTTCTTATTGCATGCTTAGTGATACAATGAGGTTGCTTTTGATGTGAGTCGGGATGATGGTAAACATGGTGTTGATGAAAGTGAAATGTGTTGGTGAATCTACCCTAATACAAGGTGAACGATGAGAGGTTGTGTAGGAGTACACAGTGGGTTGTCTCGTTGAACACCGCCCTAAGCCCGAGTTCTTGTGTGGTGATCCAAGACGAATAGTACTACCACATGTTGGGCACATGGACCCCCGCTCAACCTACTAACTCACCCCTTCTCAGTTCAATGAGTCGCATTAGTTCGGAGTTCTGGTAGGTCTGTGGCACGTTCTGCGAAGTGGAAGAACGGCTATTCAGACCGGCTTGGGACCCTGCACACATCTTCTGGGACCACATCGGTAAACCGGCCGGGTTCACGATGTGGATTCCAGCCCAGATAGGCGTCTCCATTGAATTTGAGTTGGCTGTGAGGTAAAAGTTGTGGGAATTATCCTCGTCGGCACCTCTTGAACGGTGTCGAGTACAAAGGCGGTAACTGATAGTTTCATGTGTGTAGCAGTACACCCCTGCAGGGTTAACAAAACTATTCGAATAGCCGCGTCCGCGGTAAGGGACTAGTTGGAGAGCTATGCTCGATTATTAGACAACTTGAACTGGATACTTCTAAAACACACCAAGATAAGCGTGAGTGCTATGGTGTGCTTCTCGTGGGGAAGTCGAGGAAGTAACCATAGTGGTGTAATTGGTTGAAGAGATGTAGTGGACTCGTGTACGCTTCTTACCTCAAGTCTGGTACTCGTAGTTCAGAACTAGCCAAGTCAAAGCTGGCACTTCTGCAAGTGAAACCCCACCTCCCTTTACCTTGATACATGTGCATGAGTAGTATAGTTCCTACGTAAGTCTTGCTGAGTACGATTTTGTACTCACGTTTGCTTAATCTGTGTTTTAGATGAACCCACCGACCCCGATGGTGGCTTCAACCCGAAGCTCGAAGATTGAAGACTCAGACCAAGACCAAGCTAGTGTAGTCCCAGTCAGACGACTGGTTCCCTCGTGGAGGGCTTGTTTTTAGATAAGGCTTATCTAAGCCATTTGTTAAACTTTTCTGTACTCAGACCTACTTTGCTTCCGTTTGTCTGTTGTAATGTTGGATCACATTCTTGTGATCGATGTGTGCACTCTGTAAGAGTTATTAATAAAGATGTATACATTGTAGAGACTTTCAATGATACCTGTTGTTCATACTAGACATGTATGCTGCGTGTATGTTTATAACATGCATGTCTTAGTATGGGTTTTCGAGACCTTAGTTGTGATCTGGCTGGCGGTCTTTTATACATCAAGTGGCCCTTAGATGTGCGCAGCTTGGGGCATCGCGATGCGATTGCTCGAGACTCTGTCTCGTGCACACTTTGATGTATGATCGAGCCCGCCCTAGACCCCGACTAAGTGATCGGGCTGGAGTAATACTATGTAAGGGTTATAATACAATTGATAGTATGGTTGAGGAGACTTGTCTATGAGTATGGGAGTATACCACCCATATCATTTAGACTTGTGTGCGGACGATGAGGACCCATTTCAGTTGATCATCCGGCCTGGATGGGATGCCCCTCACGTTCGATGCTTTCCGAGAACGTTCTGTGCTTGGCCTTGTCTGCTTAGACAAGTGGGTACGGTTCTCGGCTCTCCATATGATTGTGTTGTAGCGAGGCTTACATACGCTAACCCCGGGTCCCGACAGACTTGGTATCAGAGCAGGACTGACTGTAGGATTATCAGCCTTGGCCGAAGTCGAGTCTAGCCTTCTATAGTTATATAGTTACTCTGGGTATATAAGGGAACAACGTAAGGCTTGTTTTTCTCCTTACCCTCATCGTTCTGAGTTCTGAGTCACCCTCATCTTATTCCACGGGAAGATGGGACTAGGCTCACCTCTGTCTTACTAGAACATCTCGTTGATTGCCTCCTTATAGCCGTAGGATTGTTGTGGATGTCCAGAGTCTTCGTGTTTTGTGTTCCTTGAAGAAGTTCTGTCCAATTTCTTCGAGGTTGTTTCATTTTCCATCCCGGTGTAGCCGTTATACTGCCGGATTTGTTCCGTGTTTCTTTGAATCATTGCCTTCGCATTATTATCTTTCCACCTAAATCATGTCCTTTTATCTTTGCCTCCATCGTACAACCTGTTCTTATTGTTGATTTTATCACACATGATGTCAGGTGGAACTCGTAGTGCTGTTCTTCAGAATCGAGACCGTGATCGGAATCGAAATGATGATGAATCTCCACCACCGCCTTCTGCGGCAGAAATCATGATGGAAGCTGAGTAGAATAGACATGATCAAACACGCCTTCTAGAGCTCATCGAGCAGAATACCTCACGTCATTGCAATGTGGTTGTGAGCATTCAGGATTTCATCCTCCTCAAGCCACCGGTATTCCGATGTTCTTCTGAGCCCCTTGAAGCTGATGATTGGCTCCGTTCCATCGAGCGTAAGCTTGATACAACACATGTTGCTCCCGATGACCGAGTTGTTTTCGCGGTATACTTATTGGAAGGTGCTGCTCTTCAATGGTGGGAGAACTATGTTGCAATGCAGCCAGATGGTCACGTAGTGACTTGGCAAGAGTTCTGTGTTGCCTTTCGAGGGTACCACATTCTGTCTGAGTTGATGGAGCGCAAGAAGGAAGAGTTCTGTAATCTGAATCAAGGAGAGATGTCCATTCATGAGTATGTGAGGGAATTCAACCGTCTTGCTCGTTATGCCCAAGATGAGATCACCACCGATGCCAGAAAGCAGGAAAGGTTCCGTAAGGGACTTAGCCCCATCCTTCGTCATGATCTCAACCTCCTTGAGTTTGCCACCTTTGAGGATTTAGTCAACAGATCCTTCAGAGCTGAGCATGGCAATGAAGTTTTCGAGAAGTCTCGCAAGCATGCTCTTGAGCTTGCCCCTTCTTCTAGTTCACGCCCTCAGCAGCGCATGATCTGGATTCCTAACAGTTTGTTTCCCCAAAACAACCCACTGAGGCCATCCCTTGTGTCGCCTCGCCCACCAGCTCCACCAAACAACCCAGCTCCCCGCACTATCTTTGGAGCCTGCTTTAGATGTGGCCAGCCTGGTCACTATTCTCGTGAGTGCCCCGTCAGTCAGAATGCTCACCCCATGCAAAAGGTGTCGGGACCCGGGGTTAGCGTATGTAATTCCGGTCATAATACAATCACATGGAGAGCCAAGAGCCGTACCCACTTGCCTAAGCAGACAAGGCCAAGCACAGATCACTCTCGGTAAGCATCGAACGTGAGGGGCATCCCATTCAGGCCGGATGATCAACTGAGATTTGTCCTCATCGTCCGCACACAAGTCTAATGATATGGGTGGTGAATCCCATATTCACAGACAAGTCGCCTCAACCATGTTATCGATTGAATCATAACCCTTACATAGACTTACTCCAGCCCGATCACTTAGTCGGGATCTCGGGCGGGCTCGATCATACAACAAAGTGTGCCATGTGACAGAGTCACGAGCAATCGCATCGCGATGCCCCAAGCTGCGCACATCTAAGGGCCACTTGGTGTATAAAAGACCGCCGGCAAGAACACAACTAAGCTATCGAACCCCACACTAAGACATGCATGTTATAATCATACACGCAACATACATGTCCAGTGTAAACAGCAGGTAATCACAACATGAACTCTACAAACTCATAGTCTTTATAACTTCTGCTAAACAGAGAAGACATAGTAGTTGTATTACAAGCAGAGATCACATGAATGTGATCCAACATTACATCAAACATCAACGGAAGCAAATTATGTCTTAGTAAAGAAAAGTTTAACAAATGGCTTAAGAAGCCTGAAAGAAAAGTACAACGACCCTCCAAAGGGCACAGGCTGCTGCCTGGAACTATACGACATTGGTCCACGTCGAGCTCGAGGTAGAGGCCACCATCAGGGTCAGTGGTCTCGTCTCTAAAACATAGAATAAGCAAACGTGAGTACAACGTCGTACTCAGCAAGACTTACATAGGAACTATACTACTCATGCACATGTATCAAGGTAAAGGGAGGTGGGGTTTCACTTGCAGAAGTGCCAGCTTTGACTTAGCTAATCCTGAACTACGAGTACCAGAGAGAGGTAAGAACGTACACGAGTCCAAGTAACAGTCTCCAACCAATACTCTACTATGGTGCCTTCCTCGACTTCCCCACGAGGAAGCACGCCATAGCACTCACACTTATCTTGGTGTATTTTAGAAGTATCCGGTTCAAGTTATCTATGATCAAGTAAAGGTCTCCAAGTAGTCCATAACCGCGGACACGGCTATTCGAATAGTTCATTAACCCTGCAGGGGTGTACTGCTACACACACGCCTCATCATTTACCGCCTGGGGATGGACCCTTCAAGTGAGTACCGGCGAGGATGCTGCCACGACACTTCACTCACGGCACCATCTCTAGTCCTAGGGAGTCGCCTATTTGAGTTGGGACCACAATCGGAATCCGGCCGATTGTTCCGATGCGGACTCAAACGTTGTGTGACCGCCATCAAGCTCAACTCGATCATGATCACTTGATTCAACGTGCCCACAACCTACGCCAACCACTTACCTTGATTCTACCTGCTTGATATCGTTAAGAGGCGAACTACTTGCGACTCCTGGACTGGTCCGGGGTGAGGTACTAGGCCGAGAGGGGTCAGTGAGCCCAATGTGTGGTCGTACTCTTGGTCTTGGATAACAACACAAGAACTCGGGCCTAAGGCAGTGTTCAACGAGACAACCCATTGTGTACTCCTACATAGCCTCTCATCGTTCACCTTTGTTTAGGGTAGATTCACCAACACGTTACCACCATTATTCACATGATCACTACCATCCCGACTCACATCAAAGTAGCCTCAGGTAACAACTCTAAGCATGCAATAAGCTGTAACAGTTGCAGGGGCCACATGATATCAACCAACTCCTACATCTGCTAGGATTGTGGTTTTCTTACTACTGTGACAAAATGATAGGTCATGCAAAGGAATGGGTTCAACTAGCGGTAGAACGTATCATGATGACATCCTAAACATGCATTTGCGAGAATGAGAGGGAACTGGGATTTTATAGACATGATCAAAGGGGGGCTGATTGCCTTGCTGACGATCACGAGGTAATAATCATGGTGGTGTGCCATCTGGATCCAGGGGCTTGCACAACTAAGGGGGTGGATAACATCGAAAAAGAGATGTCATGTGTCAGTGCAAAGTCCTGGGATATGAATGAGTGAGATGCTCCTGGTTCAAAAAGAACCGAAGCTGGGGTGGAATTGACAGGAATGGTTCCGAGTACAACATCGGTGACTTGTGGGAATCTAGAATGGATACATGATTTACATAACCATGTTCATAAACAGGAAGCTTGACATTGGAAATCTTGGGTAGTGGCTTGCCACGACGAAAGTTTTGCTTTGGTTTAGGTGTGGCGGCTACATGATTTTGGGGACACTCTCGAACATTGTGGCATGATTGTCCACATTGGAAACAAACACCACGTGGAATGAAAGGAACTTGAGCACTTGATTGTCCAACAAAATTCCAAGGAGGAAGATTGGGTTGAGGTGGACGATATATGGTGGTTGGGGGTCTAGAAGCACTTACAGCACGACTGACGTCACTGAAGGGAATCCAAACACGGCGTTTCCGAGAAACTGGGCCAGAAGAATGGGAAAACTCACGATCACGCTTGCGAGACTCTTCATACAACTCATTTCCATACTCGGCCTTGAAGGATTTGTCGACCAAGTCCCTGAAGTTGACGAACTCGTGAAGATTCAGGTCATGACGAAGGATGGGGCTAAGTCCCTTGCGGAACCTTTCTTGTTTCTTGGCGTCGGTGGATACTTCTTCTCGTGCATAACGTGCTAGACGAGTGAACTCAGTCCTATACTCATGAACTGTCATCTTTCCTTGGGTCAGATTGAAAAATTCTTCTCTCTTGCGCTCCATTTGCTGATCTAGAATATGATATCCTCGGAATTCATCACAGAACTCTTGCCAAGTCACCACGTGACCAACTGGTTGCATTGCCACGAAGTTTTCCCACCACTGAAGAGCAGCACCTTCCAGAAAATATGCCGCGAATAGCACACGATCACCTGGAGCAACATGGGCTGTCTCAAGCTTACGCTCGAGGGAACGAAGCCAATCATCGGCATCAAGCGGCTCGGAAGGACATCGGAATACTGGCGGGTTAAGGAGAATGAAGTCCTGGATGGTAACAACACTATGATGCTGACGAGAAGTGTTCTGCTCAATACGCTCGAGAAGACATGTCTGATCACGGCGATTCTGTTCAGCCTCCAACATGATTTCTGCCGTTGAGGGTGGTGGTGGAGGTTCTTCATCGTCCACGTAACTAGAACTGGGATCAACACCTTGATTTGCACCTGACATTCTGTGTGATAAGAATCAACAATCAGAATAGGATTTAGGACACAATTCTATGCTAAGATAGAAGACTATAATGCAATAGCATCAAAGCCACAAACGAACAGCATAACGGCTGTACCGGGATGGAAATTGAGACAACCTACAGAATAACGGACATTACTTCCACAGAAACACTATGGAATGATGGTTCAGAAAGACCACAACACTCCTACAGCTACAAAGAAGCAATCAACGAGATGTCCTAGTAAAGACATAGATGAGCCTAGTCCTATCTTCCCGTAGAATAAGATGAGGGTGACTCAGAACTCAGATCGATGAGGATAAGGAGAAAAAAGAAGTCTTACGTTGTTCCCTTATACCCAAAGTAACTATATAACTATAGAATGCTAGACTCGACATCGGCCAATGGTTTGATAATCCTACAGGAAGTCCTTCTCTGATACCAAGTCTGTCGGGACCCGGGGTTAGCGTATGTAATTCCGGTCATAATACAATCACATGGAGAGCCGAGAGCCGTACCCACTTGTCTAAGCAGACAAGGCCAAGCACAGAGCACTCTCGGTAAGCATCGAACGTGAGGGGCATCCCATTCAGACCGGATGATCAACTGAGATGGGTCCTCATCGTCCGCACACAAGTCTAATGATATGGGTGGTGAATCCCATATTCACAGACAAGTCGCCTCAACCATGTTATCGATTGAATCATAACCCTTACATAGACTTACTCCAGCCCGATCACTTAGTCGGGATCTCGGGCGGGCTCGATCATACATCAAAGTGTGCCACGTGACAGAGTCACGAGCAATCGCATCGCGATGCCCCAAGCTGCGCACATCTAAGGGCCACTTGGTGTATAAAAGACCGCCGGCAAGAACACAACTAAGCTATCGAACCCCACACTAAGACATGCATGTTATAATCATACACACAGCATACATGTCAAGTTTAAACAGCAGGTAATCACAACATGAACTCTACAAACTCATAGTCTTTATAACTTCTGCTAAACAGAGCAGACATAGTAGTTGTATTACAAGCAGAGATCACATGAATGTGATCCATCATTACATCAAACATCAACGGAAACAAATTATGTCTTAGTAAAGACAAATTTAACAAATGGCTTAAGAAGCCTGAGAGAAAAGTACAACGACCCTCCAAAGGGCATAGGCTGCTGCCTGGAACTATACGACATTGGTCCACATCGAGCTCGAGGTAGAGGCCACCATCAGGGTAAGTGGTCTCGTCTCTAAAACATAGAATAAGCAAACGTGAGTACAAAGTCGTACTCAGCAAGACTTACATAGGAACTATACTACTCATGCACATGTATCAAGGTAAAGGGAGGTGGGGTTTCACTTGCAGAAGTGCCAGCTTTGACTTGGTTGAACTCGTCTCCGAGATCAACTCTACCGAGAAGATGCAATCACTGAAGCACTGGAAGTAAAGCACAATCAAAATAATACAATGCACATTCAAGATGTAAAACAAAGCATGGCAGTGTGCTGATGTGACCTATGTTTGAATTGCCACATTTTAATTGAAGTTGATTTGAAAAGTAAATTCAAATTCAAACTCCAAATGTTATTCAAATTTTGTCAACTTGCATTTGCTATTATTTGTTCATTTGAAACCAAATGATTATATGTGTGAAATGCTTCTAAAGTACAAGTGATGTGTGGTGCATTTCAATGTTTGAAATTGGAATAGTAATTGATTTGAATTTGAAATAATTCCAATTAAATCAAATAGCAAAAGCTACTGATCCCTTTTTAAGATCAACTCCAAAATAGCTGAAAGTTGGATATTTGGATAGAGGATTTTCTCCTGATCATTTTTCATATATTATATGTTGAATTTGGAGTTAAAATGAATTTTCTATGATTTTCAAAGTTTCAGCCATTTTCTGGAATTTACTGAATTAAATTAAATTATTTAATCTTTACTGCGTCATCACTAGGTCATGCTGACGCCAGGGTTAACCAGTCAACTGATAGGTCGGCCCCACCTGTCAGCCTCACTGGGGTTAATTAAATCTGTTTAAATTTAACACGGATTAATTAGGGGCCCTGGGCCCAGTGGGAGTGAGAGAGAGAGAGATTAGAGGGGGGGTTTAGCCCCTAACTAAACTAACCGCCCGGCGGCTAACCGGCGGCAGCCACAGGACGCGGCGGCGCTCGTCGGACTTGGGCTGCAGTCCACGGGGAGGGGAACGGAGGGCACCAGCGCGTAGCCCGCGCTCTTCTGCTTCGCTTGGTGCAAGCTGGGGTTCACGGGAAGCTCTCGGGCCGCGCCGGCGTCGAAGCCCGCGGCGGCCGTGTTCTGTCCGCGGCGAAGAACGGTGACGAGGGGCCGGGGAGGAAGAATAAGAGCACCAGCGTGTTGTTCTCGTCGTCGTGCGTCTGCTGGTGCTAGGCGGGCTTCAAGGGGGCACTCGGGTCCACGGCTACGTCGACGGGAGGCGGCGGCCGGAGCCACTGGCCATGGTGAACGGCGACAGAGGGGTCGGGAGGAAGCGCGGATGGGGGGGAAATGGAGCTGGGAGTTCACCAGAGATGATGGAGAGGACGAAGGGGGCGGGGGAAGTAGCACGGCGGCGAATTTGACTTGGAGGTCGTCGGCGGCCGGCGGCAACTCGAAGACACGGGCGACGTCCTTGGGGCCTCCGGGCTCGAATTGATGCAGCGGCTTGA
The DNA here is from genome assembly GCA_950022295.1 of Bromus sterilis. NCBI lineage: Eukaryota > Viridiplantae > Streptophyta > Magnoliopsida > Poales > Poaceae > Bromus > Bromus sterilis. The sequence continues at coordinate 178,152,005 of OX465601.1, read as the reverse complement.
CGAAGGCGACGGCCGTGGTGCGTCTGGACACGGTTGCACGGCGAATGGGGCACGGTGGCCGCGCGGACCACGTCGGCGTGCTCCGGCTAGGGCTCGGGTCTTGCGACATTCGCTGAGGGAGAGAGAGAAGAAGGCCAGCGCAAGGGGGGGAAAGGAACTGGGAGCTTCCCAGGCGTCTCCAGCGCGAAGGAGAAGAGGAGGGGGAAGCAGGAGGTGGCGAGGAGGGGGAGGCATGCACGCCACGCAGTGCACGGCGCGGGCTGCGCTCCTTCTCTCAAGAGGAGGAAGACGACAGGGAGGGGGCTGGGCTGGGCCAGGTGGGCCTTCGCCCGTGGGCGCAAGGTAAGGTTTCTGTCTTTCTTTTCTTATTTTTCTTTTCTTTTCTTTGTTTTGCCCATTTAAAAAAAATAGCTAGGGCATTTATAAAAATCCCCAAACATTTTTATAAAACCTAGGTGACTATATAGAAGTCAACCCCAAGTTTTGGGAATTTTTGAAACTCAAATTATTTGAATTCCAATTCAAATAGACAAATGATTTAATTTCCAAGCGACTATTTGAATTATTGAAAAATCTATGAGCATGGGATTAATCCCAAATCACTTTTAAAATGATCAGACTCATTTTTAGGATTTTTCATTACATCCAAAAGAATTTTGGAAAAAGATTTATTTCTGGCCTTTTTATAAAATTCACTTAGGGCTTTTCTTTTCCCCAATTCCTTTTCTTTTGCAATTTTTTTCAAGATGCAAAAAAAATGCAAGCTAGGTTAAACACAAACCTACTTTGGGGTTCTGACAAAAGGAAACCCCACTGTTCGTGCCAAAACACCCCCGAAGGTTCCCACCTCTAAGCCTTTCACTTCCACAAATCTTGGACGTGTGAACAAAATCTCTGTTGAGGAAACTGATAGTACTTCTGACGTCATTCTTGGTACGCTCCCAGTCAATTTTGTTCCCACTTCTGTTCTTTTCGACCCAGGATCATCTCACTCATTCATGTCGGAGAGTTATGCACTTCGGCATGATGTATCCTTTGAAGAAATGTTCACCCCTATGAGCATTCAAACTCCTAGTTCCAAGTGGCAAACTAATAGAGTAAGCCATGGTAATCAAATTGCAATTGAGGGTTTAGTATTCCTTGCTTCACTCATAGCCCTCAAGTCTTCAGACATTGATGTCATCCTTGGTATGGATTGGTTATCAAGACAACATGCTTTTCTTGATTGTAAAGCCAAGCCAGTTAGAATTACACATCCTTCAGGCCAGACAATAGTTTACTCCTCACCAAGAACAAGAACCCAGGTGCATTCTTTGAATGTGCTTCCCCTTCCCGACCTCGAAGATGTTCCGGTGGTTCGTGACTTCCCGGATGCCTTTCCTGAAGAGCTGCAGGGAATGCAACCCGACAGATGTGTAGAGTTCATAGTGGATCTTGCCCCAGGAACCGCACCAATTTCCAGACGCCCATACAAAATGGCCCCACGTGAGCTAGCTGAGCTTAAAACCCAACTTGAAGCTTTGTTGGAAAAAGGCTTCATCCGCCCTAGCTCATCGCCATGGGGTTTCCCCGTTCTGTTCGTAACAAAGAAAGATGGAACAGAAAGGATGTGCGTAGACTATCGCCCGCTAAATCTAGCGACGATAAAGAACAAGTACCCACTGCCCAGGATCAATGATCTTTATGATCAACTTGCAGGATCCTCTGTCTTCTCCAAGATGGATTTGAGATTAGGGTATCATCCAATCAAAATCCGAAACGAGGACATTCCCAAAACGGCTTTTACTACTCGTTATGGTCTTTACGAGTACACCGTCATGTCCTTTGGTTTAACCAATGCCCCCGCCACTTTCTCACGCATGATAAATTCGATCTTCATGGAGTACTTAGATAAATTTGTTGTGGTTTATCTTGATGACATTCTCATCTACTCGAAGAACGAAGAAGAACATGCCGAACACCTAAGGCTGGTATTGATGAAACTAGAGAGCATCGCCTGTATGCTAAATTCTCCAAGTGTGAATTTTGGCTACCTGAAGTGACCTACTTAGGCCACGTGATTTCTGCAAAAGGCATTGCTGTGAATCCCGAGAGAGTTCAGGCCGTCCTTGACTGGACTCCACCTGAATCGGTTAAGCAAGTTAGGAGTTTTCTTGGCCTAGCCAGCTATTGCCGCCGCTTCGTCGAGAACTTTTCTAAAGTTGCAAAGCCTCTTAATGAACTCCTCAAGAAAGATAAGAAATTCCTATGGACTCCCAAGTGAGAGGAAAGCTTTCAAGAGCTAAAAAGAAGATTGACTTCTGCACCCGTACTTGCACCTGCAGACACCAAAAAGGATTTCGAGATCTTTTGTGACGCCTCACGGCAAGGGTTAGGATGCATACTTATGCAAGATAGACATGTGGTAGCTTATGCTTCACGCCAGTTGCGGCCACATGAAGAGAACTATCCTACCCATGACCTTGAACTCGTTGTCGTAGTTCATGCCCTGACAACTTGGCGACATTACCTCCTTGGTAATCGTTGTGAGATCTATTCCGACCACCAAAGCCTCAAATACATTTTCACCCAGCCAGATCTTAATCTCAGGCAAAGACGCTGGATTGAGTTGATAAAAGATTACGACGTAGGAATTTCTTACACCCCCGGCAAAGCCAATGTCATGGCTGATGCACTAAGTCGTAAGTCGTATTGTAACAACCTCATGTTACAACAGTATCAACCACTTCTTCATGAGGAATTTCGAAAGCTTAATCTCGAGATTGTTCCTCGTGGATCTCTTTTCAACTTGGTGGCGAAACCAACCCTTGAGGATAAAATCATAGCCGCCCAGAAACGTGATAGTGGTATTCGAGAGATCAAGAAGAACATTGCTAGCGGAGTTGCTAAATGTTTCTCCATAAATGATCAAGGTGTTGTTTTCTTTGGCACTCGATTGGTTGTACCACGAAAACACAATCTTAGGAGGCTAATCCTCAAAGAAGCTCATGACACTCCCCTCTCAATTCATCCTGGTAGCACAAAGATGTACCGAGACCTACGCCAGAGATTTTGGTGGACTAGGATGAAGAGAGAAATTGCTAAGTTCATTGCCGAATGTGATGTTTGTCGTCGCATTAAGGCCGAACATCAAAGACCTGCTAGCACACTTCAACCTTTGCCTATTCCAGAGTGGAAATGGGACCAATTCGGTATGGACTTCATCACCGGCATTCCAAAAACCCAGAAAGGAAACGATGCCATCTTCGTTGTCATAGATAGGCTTTCCAAAGTTGCTCACTTCCTTCCCGTTCGCGAGTCTATAACTGCTAGTCAGTTAGCGGACTTGTACGTCTCTAGAATTGTATCCCTTCACGGTGTTCCTTTGGAAATCAATTCTGATCGTGGTAGCCTTTTCACCTCTAGATTTTGGGGAAGCTTCCAACATGCTATGGGAACTCATCTCTCCTTTAGTACGGCTTTCCATCCTCAGTCTAGCGGTCAAGTCGAAAGGGTTAACCAAATTCTTGAAGACATGCTCAGAGCTTGTGTTATCTCATTCGGAAAGAATTGGGAGAAGTCTCTTCCATTTGCCGAATTTGCTTATAACAATAGTTTTCAATCTAGTCTGAACATGGCTCCTTTTGAACTCCTGTATGGACGACGATGTCGAACACCACTAAACTGGTCAGAAACCGGTGAAAGACAATTCTTTGGACCAGATATGATCAAGGAAGCAGAAGAGCAAGTTCGCATTGTTCGTGATCAATTGAAAGCAGCCCAGATCGTCAGAAAAGCTACTATGATCGTCATCATAGGCAACAGAGCTACAATCTTGATGAGAAGGCTTACCTTCGGGTTACTCCTCTGAAGGGAACCCAAAGATTCGGTATCAAAGGCAAGTTGTCCCCACGTTACATCGGACCTTTCCGCATTCTTGCTAAACGTGGAGAAGTTGCCTACCAACTTGAACTACCCCCGCACCTTTCCCGAGTACATGATGTATTCCATGTGTCACAACTCAGGCGTTGCTTCAAGGACCCCATCCGCGAAGTCGACCATGAAACACTTGATCTACAAGATGACCTTTCTTATTGAGAATACCCTGTTCGTGTTCTTGATTCAGCAGAGCGTGTCACTCGCCGAAAGAAGATCAAGTTTCTGAAAGTTCAGTGGTCACACCACTCCGAGAAAGAAGCCACGTGGGAAAGAGAAGACCGTCTCAGTGCCGAGTACCCCTCCTTCCTCCCGCAGACTTCTGAATCTCGGGACGTGATTCTTTTGAGTGGGGGCGAGTTTTCACAACCCCAAGTTACGTATGTGCTAGGGTAATCTTAGACCTTTGCATCATGATAAAATTTTCAAAAGAAATTGAAATGGGAGAGAACACCCCCCAGGTGAATTAATTCAAAAGGCCAGATAAAAAGTTTCTCCAAAAATTCCTTTTGCATTTTTGAAAAGTCTTATAAATGAGTGTGATCACATATCAAGTGATGTGGGACCCACCCCATGCTCATAGATTTTTCAAATATTCAAACAGGAGCATGGAATTAAATTTAAACCCCCATTTGAATTAAATTTCAAATGATTTGATTTTTAAAAAGTGCCAAACTTTATAAGTGGCTAGTCTAATATAATATGAGGCCATATAAAAAGTTTCAACACTTTTAAAAATGCCTAGCTATTTATTTGCTAAGCTAGACAAAATTGCAGAAAAGAAAACCAGAAAAAAAAGAATAAAAGAAAGCAACACAAACCTCACTGGCCTCAGGCCCAAATAGACGCACCCGGCCCAAGCCCACTAACCCCGTGTCGTCTTCCTCCCCGTAGGCCAAAGCAGCTCGCTGTCGAGCATGCCCCGGCCGGCGACCGCCACCGCGATGCACTGGCCACCAGGTGCCCCCTCGAGGCTCCTAGACGTGCCACGACGATGCTGGAGACGTCTTCCACCTTTCCCCCTCCTCCAGAGCTTCTCCCCGTCTCTCCCTCGCCATTTTCGTCGCCACCCGAGCGCACCGGAGCGCGCCACCGCGAGCATGCGCGGCCAGAGAGCTCCTTGAACCGAGCGGACGTGTCCAACGCACTCCTCGGCGTCGTCTTCTTCCCCGTGCCAGAGGAATCAGCCCCATGAGCCCGGAGCACGCCATCCCCTTCGTCTTCTCCTCGCCGGAACCGCAAGCTTCCGCCGCCGATTTCGTAACCGTCTCGCTCCCTCCGGCCCCGTCGAGCTCGTCAACGCGTTCAGGGTGAGCGTGCGATCGTTTTCCCCCTCCCCGTTGCTCTCCTCGTGCCCTGGACGACGAGCTCATCGATCCAGTGGCTCCGGCCTCCGCCACCGTTGAAGACGTCGTCGCCATGGAGCCTCCCAGTGACCCCCGCGTGCTCTGCGTGATGCGCACGAGCACAGGGCACGCACTGGTGCCCTTTGTGGCTTCCCCCGTGGCCGTTTGGGCCATCCCGGCGCGCCTCCGCCGTGTGCAGAGGTCGCCGCCGGCGAGGTGCCGACATGGCTATCATTAGGGGCTAAGCCCCCCTGTTAATTGACCCCAGGTCAATGACAGGTGGGGCCCCCAACCCCCCCTAACCCCTCTGTTAATTTAAACAGAGGGGATTAAAACCATGTGACACTGACAAGCCGGACCCACCTGTCAGCCCCCCCCACACGCCAGCATGACGTCAGCCTGGCGCAATAAGTTAATTAAATTGATTAAATTAATTACAGAAAATCCAGAAAATAGCCAAATCTTTGGAAATTCATAATTAATTCATTTTAACTCCAAATTGGACAAATAATATGTCTAAAATTATCAGAAAAATACAAGGATTATGAATATGCAATTTTTTTTCATGTTTGACCATTTTAAAATGGGTGAACAGTAGCAAACATGCATATGGATCCTTTTCAAATTCATATTTGGAGTGAATTTGCAAATGACTTTGCAACACACTTCTTTTGAATGGATTCATCCACACATCAGAAGCTTATCTCAAATATACCACATCACTTCATGAACAAACTTTTCAAGTGAACTGTCATGCATTTAAATGCATTTGAAAATCATCGATAAATCAAATGGAGTTTGAATTTGCATTTCAAATGCAATATACTCCTTTTAAATGGAATGCTCAACACATCAATACCTTGAACATCACCATTACAATCTTATTCATGTGATTGTGCATTGTACATTATGTTGATCCTATGATTGTCATGTTGCTGATAGAAGTGGAGCCGAAATCCGAGATCACCCCCTTCGTTGAAGACCCCGTGACTCAACCTCGTCAGCAAGGCAAGCAAACCCCCATTGATCATGTCGATAAAATCCCACTTCCCTCTCATGTCTCGCTTATGCATTGTTTAGGATGATCACCATGATAACGATTACTGCTTATTGCATGCTTAGTGATATAATGAGGTTGCTTTTGATGTGAGTCGGGATGATGGTAAACATGGTGTTGATGAAAGTGAAATGTGTTGGTGAATCTACCCTAATACAAGGTGAACGATGAGAGGCTGTGTAGGAGTACACAGTGGGTTGTCTCGTTGAACACCGCCCTAAGCCCGAGTTCTTGTGTGGTGATCCAAGACGAAGAGTACTACCACATGTTGGGCACATGGACCCCCGCTCAACCTACTAACTCACCCCTTCTCATTTCAATGAGTCGCATTAGTTCGGAGTTCTGGTAGGTCTGTGGCACAGTCTGTGAAGTGGAAGAACGGTTATTCAGACCGTCTTGGGACCCTGCACACATCTTCTGGGACCACATCGTTAAACCGGCCGGGTTCATGATGTGGATTCCAGCCCAGATAGGCGTCTCCATTGAATTTGAGTTGGCTGTGAGGTAAAAGTTGTGGGAATTATCCTCGCCGGCACCTCTTGAACGGTGTCGAGTACAAAGGCGGTAACTGATAGTTTCATGTGTGTAGCAGTACACCCCTGCAGGGTTAACAAAACTATTCGAATAGCCGCGTCCGCGGTAAGGGAATACTTGGAGAGTTGTGCTCGATTATTAGACAACTTGAACTGGATACTTCTAAAACACACCAAGATAAGCGTGAGTGCTATGGTGTGCTTCTCGTGGGGAAGTCGAGGAAGTAACCATAGTGGTTTAATTGGTTGAAGAGATGTAGTGGACTCGTGTACGCTTCTTACCTCAAGTCTGGTACTCGTAGTTCAGGACTAGCCAAGTCAAAGCTGGCACTTCTGCAAGTGAAACCCCACCTCCCTTTACCTTGATACATGTGCATGAGTAGTATAGTTCCTACGTAAGTCTTGCTGAGTACGATTTTGTACTCACGTTTGCTTAATCTATGTTTTAGATGAACCCATCGACCCCGATGGTGGCTTCTACCCGAAGCTCGAAGATTGAAGACTCAGACCAAGACCAAGATAGTGTAGTCCCAGTCAGACGACTGGTTCCCTCGTGGAGGGCTTGTTTTTAGAGAAGGCTTATCTAAGCCTTTTGTTAAACTTGTCTGTACTCAGACCTACTTTGCTTCCGTTTGTCTGTTGTAATGTTGGATCACATGCTTGTGATCTCTGTGTGCACTCTGTAAGAGTTATTAATAAAGATGTATACATTGTAGAGAATTGCAATGATACCTGCTGTTCATACTAGACACGTATGCTGCGTGTATGTTTATAACATGCATGTCTTAGTATGGGTTTTTGAGACCTTGGTTGTGATCTGGCTGGCGGTCTTTTATACACCAAGTGGCCCTTAGATGTGGCAGGTTGGGGCATCGCGATGCGATTGCTCGAGACTCCGTCTCGTGCACACTTTGATGTATGGTCGAGCCCGCCCTAGACCCCGACTAAGTGATCGGGCTGGAGTAAGTCTATGTAAGGGTTATAATACAATCGATAGTATGGTTGAGGCGACTTGTCTATGAGTATGGGAGTTCACCACCCATATCATTTAGACTTGCGTGCGGACGATGAGGACCCATTTCAGTTGATCATCCGGCCTGGATGGGATGCCCCTCACGTTCAATGCTTTCCGAGAACGTTCTGTGCTTGGCCTTGTCTGCTTAGACAAGTGGGTACGGTTCTCGGCTCTCCATATGATTGTGTTGTAGCGAGGCTTGCATACGCTAACCCCGGGTCCCGACAGTGCCCCACTCGCCACCTAGCACTGTCCAGTAGCTCCGCCGGCATCAACATCATCGCCCCACGCGCAGAATCGAGCCCGGAGGCCCCAGAGACGACGCCCTCTTCTCTGATTTGCCGCCGGCCACCGAGGACGCCATCGTCAAATTCTCCACGGCCAGCTCATCCCCGACCTCCCCGTCGACGCCTTCACGTTCCGGTGAGCTCCGCGCTTCGAATCCCCCTATCCGTTGCTCTCCCCGACGCCTCGACGCCGTTTCCCTCTGCACCAGAGCCTCGCCGCCGCTTCGCTTCGTCGTAGCCATGGCCAGGGGCCTCCTCGAGGTCCCCGGCGTGCTCCAGGAGATGCGCACGAGCACGAGGCACGCTCCCGCACCTCCAGATCCCCTCCCCGTGCCCCCTAGCTGACTCCGGTGAGAGCGCCGCCGTGGCTAGGCCACCGGCGTCTAGCCGCCGGTCTGTTATCCCCTAACCCAGCTCCTAATCCCTCCCCTCTCTCTATGACAGTGGGCCCAGCCCCTTAATTAAACTAGGTTTAATTTAAACATAGGGATAATAACCCCCTCTCTCACTGACAGCCAGGACCCACTGGTCAGCCCCCCCCCCCCCTTGCGTCATGATGACGTCTTAATGACGCAATAAACAGAAAAACGTTTTAAAAAGATTTAAAGAAATCGAGAAATTCCAGAAAATAAGCAAAACTTTGAAATTGAATATCTTTTAAACTATAACTCCAAATTCAAAGTGTAATATATGAAAAATGATCAGGAGAAAATCCTCTATCCAAATTTCCAACTTTCAGATATGTTGGAGTTGATCTTAAAAAGGGATCAGTAGCTTTTGCTATTTGATTTAATTGGAATTATTTCAAATTCAATTCAAAAGCTAGTCCAACTTCAACCATTGAAATGCATCGCACTTCACTTGTACTTCAGAAGCATTTCGCACATATGATCACTTGGTTTACAAAGTACCAACATTAGCAAATGCAAGTTGAACTAAATTGAATAACATTTGGAGTTTGAATTTGAATTTGCTTTTCAAATCAACTTCAATTAACATGTTGCAAATTAAACCTAAGTCACATCAGCATATTGACATGCTTTGTTTTACATATTGATTGTGAGTTGTACTATCTTGATTGTGCTTTAATTCTAGTGCTTCGTTGATTGCTTCTTCTCGGTAGAGTTGATCTCGGAGACGAGTTCAACCTCACGTCAGAAGAGTGTTACATCGTGATCGTCAGCAAGGCAAGCACCCCCTCTTTGATCATGTCGATAAAATCCCAGTTCCCTCTCATTCTCGCAAATGCATGTTTAGGATTTCACCATGATACGTTCTACCGCTAGTTCAACCTATTCCTTTGCATGACCTATCTTTTTGTCACAGTAGTAAGCAAACCACAATCCTAGCAGATGTAGGAGTTGGTTGATATCATGTGGCCCCTTGAACTGTTACAACTTATTGCATGCTTAGAGTTGTTACCTGAGGCTACTTTGATGTGAGTCGGGATGGTACTGATCTTGTGAATGATGGTGGTAACGTGTTGGTGAATCTACCCTAAACAAAGGTGAACGATGAGAGGTTGTGTAGGAGTACACAGTGGGTTGTCTCGTCGAACACTGCCTTAAGCCCGAGTTCTTGTGTTGTTATCCAAGACTAAGAGCACGACCACACATTGGGCTCACTGACCCCTCTCGGCCTAGTACCTCACCCCGGACCTGTCCAGGAGTCGCAAGTAGTTCGCCCTTTAACGATCTCAAGCAGGTGGAACCAAGGTAAGTGGTTGGCGTAGGTTGTGGGCACGTTGAATCAAGTGATCATGATCGAGTTGAGCTTGATGGCGGTCACACAACGTTTGAGTACGCATCGGAACAATCTGCCGGATTCCGATCGTGGTCCCAACTCAAATAGGCGACTCCCTAGGACTAGAGATGGTGCCGTGAGTGAAGTGTGGTGGCAACATCCTCGCCGGTACTCACTTGAAGGGTCCATCCCCAGACGGTAACTGATGAGGCGTGTGTGTAGCAGTACACCCCTGCAGGATTAATGAACTATTCGAAAATACGTGTCCGCGGTTATGGACTACTTGGAGACCTTTACTTGATCATAGATAACTTGAACCGGATACTTATAAAACTTGCCAAGATAAGTGTGAGTGCTATGGTGTGCTTCCTCGTGGGGAAGTCAAGGAAGTATCCATAGTGGTGTATTGGTTGGAGACTGTTACATGGACTCGTGTACGTTCTTACCTCTCTCTGGTATTCGTAGTACAGGACTAGCCAAATCAAAGCTGGCACTTCTACAAGTGAAACCCCACCTCCCTTTGCCTTGATACATGTGCATGAGTAGTATAGTTCCTATATAAGTCTTGTTGAGTATGACTTTGTACTCACGTTTGCTTATTCTATGTTTTAGAGACGAGACCACTGACCCTGATGGTGGCCTCTACCTCGAGCTCGACGTGGACCAAGTCGTATAGTTCCAGGCAGCAGCCTGTGCCCTTTGGAGGGTCGTTGTACTTTTCTTTCAGGCTTCTTAAGCCATTTGTTAACCTTGTCTTTACTAAGACATAATTTGCTTCCGTTGTTGTTTGATGTAATGTTGGATCACAATAATGTGATCTCTGCTTGTAATACAACTACTATGTCTGCTCTGTTTAGAAGAAGTTATAAAGACTGAGTTTGTAGAGTTCATATTGTGATTACCTGCTGTTTACACTGGACATGTATGCTGCGTGTATGATTATAACATGCATGTCTTAGTGTGGGGTTCGATAGCTTAGTTGTGTTCTTGCCGGCGGTCTTTTATACACCAAGTGGCCCTTAGATGTGCGCAGCTTGGGGCATCGCGATGCGATTGCTCGTGACTCTGTCACGTGGCACACTTTGTTGTATGATTGAGCCCGCCCGAGATCCCGACTAAGTGATCGGGCTGGAGTAAGTCTATGTAAGGGTTATGATTCAATCGATAACATGGTTGAGGCGACTTGTCTATGAGTATGGGATTCACCACCCATAAGCATTTAGACTTGTGAGCGGACGATGATGACCCATCTCAATTGATCATCCGGCCTGGATGGGATGCCCCTCACGTTCGATGCTTACCGAGAGTGATCTGTGCTTGGCCTTGTCTTCTTAGACAAGTGGGTACGGCTCTCGGCTCTCCATGTGATTGCATTGTGACCGGAATTACATACGCTAACCCCGGGTCCCGACACCGGGTCCCGACACCGACGTTACTGGCGTTCTTGGCCCTTGCTCGTATCTCGTGAGAGTTACCAAACTACGAAAAGTCGAGCTCTACCAAAAGCACACGCGAGACAAGGTAAGGAGACGGTTCACCTTGTTGGTAACCGCAGAGACTTGGTGGGACGATAGGGCAGACACCGATGTACTGGTGGTCCTGATTGCTGTCGTTGACCGCGGGTCAGTTAAGTCGAGGCAACGATAACGGTTGTCACGCGGCTTAATTAAAATGCTAAATGGTTCGGCGGATGACTTGAGAGGCCGCAAAGGCTTGTACGCACTACCTTCACGTGGGATAAGGAGTTATGGGCTCCCCTGCGTCATAGTTTGTCCGAAAGCTCTTCAGACGTCAGCAGTACCGCGCCCTACGCCGGGAAGTTGTGTCTTCTTCGCTCGAGCGGTGTGTATTTGGATTTGCTTTTGCTTCACCGGCCAGCCACGCACCGTGCAGGAGCGTGCAAGGGTGAAGGTCCTAGACCCCTTGGCGCATAGGATATAGTCCGGCGGATGGCCTCTCTGTTGAGTCTAGGATGGGCCGCGTCATGTTGGATAGTCTCGGTGGGGCGTTCGATAACAAGGTTCACGCCACCCTGGAGGTCCGAGCGTGCAGGCTGAACAGTAGTGCACCCCTGCAGGGAGTTTAATCTATTCGAATAGCCGTTTCCACGGTAACAGGACGCTTTATGCTGAAGCTGGATCTTACCACTACAAACTATTACTATTAAATTGTATGGTTCCGGGTTTTCTTCCTCACAAGGAAGTCGAGGAGGGGAACTCGGAGGCATTATTATTATTAATTATTACAACTTACTATTATAGAATGTTGCAGCAACTTCTGCTTCATTGTTACTTTATTGCTTTATATAAACTGTTGGTTGTTTCTCTTCTCATGCTGCAAGACATCGTCAGAAGATGCTAGTCTTCGATAGGCCTAGCTTCTTACCCTTATTCTGATTTCTATCTTGCAGTCCACTATATACAGCCTCCCCTTTCCATTGATACAAATGCAGAATGCTTAGTAGCGGACGTAATACTCGCGGGTATGCTAGATACTCACTATTGCTTTTCCCCTTTTTGTTTTTTTTTCCTGATCGGCCGCTGCAGTCGACGTTGGAGCCTTGGAGCCCGGGAGCAGGAGATCCCCGATGCCGACCACCGCAACATGAAGCTCCCCGATGCCTTCTACGACGTCGAGTTCCCCTTTGACCAGGAGTAGTTTGGAGGTTCCCAGGCAGGAGGCCTCGCCTTTTCGATCTGTTGTTATTTGTGCTAGCCTTCTTAAGGAAACCTTGTATTCTTGTGTCTGTACTCAGATACTATTGCTTCCGCTTAACTTTGTGCTTTCGAGCTGTTTTATTCGAGCCCTCGTGGCCCCTGGCTTGTATTAAACAGCTTGTATTATTTAATTTGTAGAGTTGTATTGTGATATCTCATCGTGAGTCCCTAATCTCGGTCGTGTACCTTGCGTGTATGATTACTGTACACGGTCTAATTGTGGGGGCGTCACATGCTTCACTAAGGAAGGACACTTTGTTGGATTAGTGAGGGATCATCCTATAATGCTACCGTCGTATATCTAATACAAGCAAAACAGGATGCTATAGTATAAATCATACTAACTATGATGCCCCCCTGCAAATTAAAGTTTAGACGCCTATACTTTATCTTTTGCTAGTTTTACGTGGCTGATAGGGCTTTTGAGATAGAACCGTTTCTATGCCTACGAACATACAACCACAACACCAATCCCGCAATTGTCTCTATTACACCCCTGTCGGGGCCCTCCGTTGCAAACGTCTTCGCATCGCTAATGTTAGAGAGACAGACACCCCCCAGCCACTTATATGGTACAAGCCATATGTCAAGCGTGGAACCAGTCTCGCGTAAACGCGTAAGGTTGGTCGGGGCCGCTTCATCAGGACATTGCCGCAATGCCAAACGAGTACACGTGAGAGGGTAATAATTGGAGAATTGATGCCCACATACTAGATGTGTTCTATCCGTACAATACATCTACGCATAGCCTTGCTCTGATACCACTGTTGGGGAACTGGGCAGAAAACAATAATTTTTCAGGACCTACGCATCCCGAACCCAAGACCTATGCTATGGAGATGCAAGTAACGGAGGGAATTGGTCACATACCAGTATGTAGTCCGTTAAGCGGGAAACGTTCCCGCGTGAACGTGGTTGATGTAGTCGTACCGGCAAACCCCGATGCCGCGTAGATCCACGATGACTCCTGAGGCCACCCGGTCCTTGAAGACCGATGACGGGATTACGTCCCTGTCGGAACGTTGTAGGTGAAGACGTCGCGACACGGCCTCAACGATGAAGGAGCACCACAAGTGTAGCACCTCGCGGGATTACACGCATACGGTGTACCCGACGTTCCCTCCGGGCTCCGAACCAGAAGAGCAGCGGAAAGAAGATGGATTCGGATCCCGATTCCAGCAGCACGACGGCGTGCATATGGTGGAGAAACCCCAACCAAGTGTAGACTCCAAACAAGGGGAGTCCACTCGAGGAGGGAGAAAGAGAGAGAAGAGAGATCTGAGAAACTTGTCTCAAATCAAATTGTGTGTAGAAAAAAGGCACCCCCACCCCTCCTTATATAAGCCAAGGAGGGGTTCCACCCTCCCTCCCCTTCCCATGTGGGACTAAACCCTAGGGAGGGGGGGTTTGGTGCGGCTAGGGGAGGTGGGCTCCCTCCCTTGGCGCCTTGGCCCAAGGGGGAGCTCCCTCCTTCCCCTAATGGGCCTCTTTAGGACCATATGCCTTTTAATTCATTTTAATTATATTTAATCATATTTTAATATTTAATTCTGTTAATTAAAAAATAAAACATATTTAAACATTATGAAACATTATTTTGAACCTTTCAAAATATCCAGAACAACTTCCGGCACCTCCCGGAACAATTCTGGTGTTCTCTTTTATTTCACCGATGATCCCGAATCAATCCTTATTGCGTCGAATACCCTTAAGCGTGAAACCCTACGGTTCGGGAAACAACAGACATGATAGACACTCTCTGACCAATGACCATCATGTGGGATCTGGTTACAATCCTTGATGAGCCCCTGCGCTTCCATCGAATTAACTTCATCATTTGAACCGTTAACGTTGAGTCCTGATCCCTTTGTCATACGGTTCTTTTTTTGTCCGAGGTTTGATCGTCGGTATCCAATATACCTAGTTCATTCTCGTTACCGACAAACATGTTTACTCGTTCCCGTGATATTACAACCCCGTGACCTAGTCACATGATTACGTAATCTTTATGATGTAATATCACCGAGTGGGCCCAGAGTACCTATCCGTCACTCGGATGGACAAATCCCATTTTGATCTATTTGCATACTCATCAACATATCTACTTCGGAATACCCAAGATACACCTTTATGGATACCATGTTTCAGTGTAACGGTTAATGCACTCAAAGCATCCTGGTAGATAGCAATTATGTATGATCATCACGGTCTTAAGGATCGGGTCACTACATTTATAGTTATCGCAATGTTGAACTATGTGACTGGATCACATTGCAACACTTCTGGTGGGTGTGTGTCCATCATGTCATTCTCCCAATGCCATGACCCCATTGTCAATAGACTGTTCACATCTTATGATCAGGCTACCTTGATCATCAATTGCCCAATGGACTAGTTTACTAGAGTTAACTAGGGACATGGTTGTGTGTATACCACACGTGTATTAATGTTTCTTCTTAATACAGTTATAGCACAGTATAAAACTTATTATGAACTAATGGAATACGCCAATAAACATATTTTATTTGCCTCTAGGGCACATTCCCAACAGATGCATGCTTGTTTCAGCCCGGCCTTGGAGTAAGCATCTTTTTCTTCCTGCCTTGTCTTAAACCTCGACACGTGTGCATTGCATGCTTCCTATGAACTGTAAACCCTTAGAACAGTACCATGAAACACCACTGACGAGGGGATACCCCCACGACTCCTTCATGTGAGAGTACCTGGTGCGTGTCAAGACCGGAGGCCTGCTAGAAGCTTCAAGAGGCTCAACTGTTGGAGCACGTGGTACGCTACGCTAGCGCTAAATTAAAATTTCCTACCGCGCACAACCAAGATCTTGCCGCTGGAGGAGAACTACGTGATGAGGGATTACCGCTACATGCGCAGTCACGACAGCGGAAGGAGAGTTGGCGATGCACGTCGACGGCTGCTCCTCGAATCCCTTGAACCGATCCCTCGTACCTATCCCACGAACGGAGTCCCACGATCCTATCCCCGAACAATTCATCCAAGCACCGCAGGTGCGGCACCTCCAAGGGATGTGCACGTACAAGGAGGAGCGTCGGGAAGCGGACTTCTAGGTCCTGCGACTCGTCCTATGTAACAGCCCAGGAGCAATTCTTGTAATCATCATGTAATTTTGCTTTGTCATATGAGTTCCAAACTTGACATTGTGCTAGATGTTGCAAATTCATGTGATGTTTTAAAATTCCACAAGTTTTTAGGTTCACTTAAATTGCTTTTGAATTCAAACAAGTTGGTTCAAGAGAGGTGTTTGGAGATTTTTCATTGTTGCACATGTGTTCCCCTTGACCCCAAAGTTAGCATAACCCAATACTTCCCTTTCCCAAGATTTTCCAAATGCTCACTTTGAATTTTATCCCTCAGCTGATTCAAGTTGTAGTTCAACTTGAAATCAAATTCAAAAAGAGCTCAAAAGTTTGCTTGCTCCAAATTGGTTCAAACCAATTTTTGAAAATCCATAATATTGCAAGGATTATTTATCCTATTTTGGGGTAATTTAATCTCTTGAAAACCTCTCTAGAAAATTCCCCAAGTGCCTCTGTTTTTAATAAATGGAAAACGCCAGAGGGTTTTCTTTTTTTTTCAATTCCGGGACGCAGCCCAACCCACCTGGGCCTCTTCCTCCTCTTGGGCTCCAGACCTGCTTCAAACCGGTACGCGGGGTGCAACGTCGCGCGTTGATCTCCAATCGAACGGCTCCCGTGCATCTCCTTTACACCGTGGCCGGGGTCCCCTCCCGCTCCTCTCTCACACCGGCGAGCCGCGTCGACGTCGAGGTGGCCGACGTGGCTGGGGAGCCTCTCCCTTTAAAGCAAGGTCGCCTCCGGCTCCGGGAACCCTAGGCGCATCGTTCCCCCCGTTCAATTTTCCTCCTCCGCCACTTCTTCTTGCTCCCCAAGCCCGTTCATTTTTGCCATGAACTCCGGTGAGAAGCTCGAATTCGTCGCCTCCTCTCCTCGGCTTCGAGTGAGCGCTTAGGCACGTCTTCCCCTCGCCATGTCTTATCGTCTTCGCCCCGCAGGTCCACGCTAGGAGGTGCAGGTCGCCCGCGAAGCGTCAACGTCCGCCGCGGCCATCTTCTTCCCCATCCCCGGCCTGTTCGTCTACTTCCTCTACGGCACGGACGAGGTCGTCTCCGAGCACCCCTAGGTGAGCAGCGTGAGCCCCTCCTCCCTCTAGTGACCATAGAGTTCGTAGTTGCTGTTGTCTGTTTCCTGTCACCGCCAGCGAGACGCCGGTGAGCCGTGCGTGGCTGCCGAGATGCTCGGCATGGTCGGGACGTGCTTCGGTGCGCTACATGCGCATCCAGAGCGTGCGTTTTGCAACACAATAGCCGTGGCCGCAATATGCCCGCGCGCTCATTTTCTGAAGTTGGGCGTCAGTGAAGTCCTCCGCCGTGTTCTTCCGATGAGAAAAGGCTTCTCCTTTGATAGGCCAGAGCCCGATCCGGACACCCAAGTGTTGGTGGAGTTCCCCTTCTTCGTTTTTACATCGCCGGTGAGTCGCCGGAGACCTGTACGCGAGGCCATGATCACCTGAACCTCTTCCCATGCGCCTTTCGCTGTCTCGTTTAGCATGTCGCCGCCGAGCTGTTCCCGGCAAGTTAGAGGAACAACCGTGGGTTTCCAGCCCCAGTGCTAAGTGCATGCGCATTATTGGTAGTCTTGGCAAGGGGAGGAGCCACGCCGGTGAGCTTTTGGAGGACGGTAGCCAAAGCTACGATCGCCGGAAATCACGGGCGCGCAACGTCTGAATTTGGACGTTAGTGTCGAAAAGTTCAGAGGACCCGTTGCATAGCTTATGTCAGTTGCTTAGGTCTCGGTAGCGCAGTGGTTGCTTCCGAGGTTTGCACTCGGGGCGGCGTGGGTTCGATCCCCACCCGAGGCAAGCCCTCGTTTTTCCTTTTTTTTTTCTTAGAGAGGCTGACCGCTGGGGCCTTTTGGCCAGTGGCTCTCGCCACCGTGGGCTGGCTGGTCCAACAGTTGGGCCAGTGGCACCCGAGACTGGCCCAAGTGGAATGTCCTCTGTTTTTTTGTGTTCTTTCCTTTTTCTTTTTAATTCAAATCCAATTCCTTTTGGATTTTGAATTTTGTTTGTTTTCAATTCTTTAGGGCACATGTCTTATATCAAATTGGGGTAGAAAAATCTGCTGAACAACATGGTCACCTCTGTTTTTATGTTTGAGCAACATAAAAAATTGTGAACAATGTGGAGGGAAGTTGTACCCAAATGTGACCTTACCATGTTTGATTTTCCCCCTTGTCATCTTTTGATCTTGTTTGGGTCCCACAAGTTGGCACACCCATGCATCCTTTCGATGCTTCATCTTGCCACATGATCAACCATCTTGCACTCCCATGTGGCCATTTCCTTTGATACTTCCGTTGGTGTCAATTTTATCGTCACTTCTCCGTCTTCGGAATCGATAGATTTATTTCACGATGCTTATTATTGTTAACTTGTTGTTGTTGATTCATCCCATGTCATGTTGCCATGTCACTTACACCAAAGTTAAGGCTATGACCAAAGCCATAAATTAATAATAATTGCATATGGAGTTTTTTGACGTGTCGTCAACACCTTCATTTAAATTTGACTAGATAGGGCCACACCATGTCTATTAAACTTGATGATCTCAACCATGATTGAGAATTTTGGTCTCGATGTTTACTTGTGTGCTCTTCCTTGCCGGTACCTTACGTTAGCACCTGAGACTGCCGGGAGACTTCCGTGGAGTTTTCCGACACCGAGCCCGAGGACCCTGCTACGTCTGCTCTGTCGACTGATTACCCAGTCAAGGGGGTTTATATATCATTCTTTATAGCTTTCAGCTCGCTTGCCTAGCTGTATTTGGAATGGTTGCTGGATCCTACCACCATATACTTTTGCCTCTCAGTTAAACCCAAACAGCCGTGCCCCCACATCCTAGCAAAACCTTATTTGGCTATGTACCTAGTTTTTTTAACCATTGCTTAGTATGTGTAGGACCTTAACCTGCTGCTTGGTGGATTATCATGATATTATTAGAAAATTGGTTGATATTTATTATTATGATGTTAACTTATATTTCATGAAGGATGGGAGAACGGGTTGTTCCCTCCAGGTGTTTTGTTCCATTCGAGTCACCTAGGTCCCGAGTTCCGGGTATTGTGTTTCTTGACGAGCGTACCTAATCGTGTGTGGGATTATATGGGGTCTCCTTGTCTTACCTACCTAGCTTGAAACAGTTCTAGTGGTGGCCTGAGCTAATTTACTATTTGCAAACGTGTGTGTGCTTGGTTGGTACCCCAGCAGTTTTCTAAACAACCCGGGCCAGCGGAGACATGGTTTCTCTTGTTGGTCCACACCAGGTGGCTAGGGGGTTCCCCACATGGTTTGGGCAACTAACCCGACCTCATCCAGACGGTAGAGGCCGATTCGAGAGCGCGGCCGACTTTTGAGTTGGATGTCGACTCACCAGGGGCCATCCGGAATTGTGCGATGTTAGTTAGAGGGACTCCGACGTTCCGGAGTTTTAGGTGTTTACCCAGCCAAGAGGAAACCGGGCGTACATGTGAAGCCTATGATGGGAAGTTGGTAGACCCCTGCAGGGTTAAATCTTTTCGAGAAGCCGTGTCCGCAGTCATGGACGACTTGAGACCTACTCCTTGTTCATAGAATAACATCAACTTAATCATGCTTTAAAAGTTGCCAACGTGTGAGTTGCCTTGATTGCTCTTCTTCGTCCGGGGCGACAAAGAGGGGACAAGGTTGTCTTATGTTTTGCGTAAGTAGGTGGATAGAGACCTATTGATGCGATCATCAACGAGTTCTTGGATCTTCCCTTACTCTAATAAACCGTTAGCCACTCATATATGCTAGCGCGGCTGCAACCTCAACCACTACCTTTCCTTACCGTGAGAAGTTAGTTATACCGCATTGATATATTCTCACCTCTTTCTTTTCTTTTCCCATTTATGTTTTTCCTGGTCGGCCACTGCAGTTGATTACTACCTCGACTCGAGCACCGGACGATACTTCGTGGAGGTGGCACCGGAGGAGGACGATGAGGAGGACTTCGCCCAGTAGATCCTATAGTTGGGTTTCCGACGTTCTGTGGGTGGACTTGTTTATGTACAACCCTCTATAGGGCCATTTGGATCTTGACCTTACCCGTCCGTGTGTGTCTTCCGCATGATGTTATGATGTATTGTTGGATCTTATGATCTCTGAGATGATGTAATAATACCATTGGAGAGTGTATAACCTAGACTTATATATTTTATGTCTTAGTTGTTCATGCTTCATTTACCTGTTGTCGAGAATCCGATAGCGATACGAGTGCGAATATCGTGCGTCGGTGGCCACTTATGCGCTTCTATCTCAGGTCGGATGCGAAAACGACTAACTCGAGATAGTACCGCATCGGGGGCGTTACAACTTGGTATCAGAGCAAGACTGACTGTAGGACCCCTTACTGGCCGAAGTCGAGTCTAGAAACTATTTTGTAGTTATTAGGGCAAAATCGGAGAGTAGGAACTCTTTCTTTTTCTTCTTACCCTACCCTCCCACCCCTTTTTCTGTGAGGAAGTGAAACGCTATTTTCTCTCTGCAACTTATCCTTTCAAAGCAAATCTAAGTTCTCGTTTACATGGGGCTCCGTTTCCTCTATAATTTTTTACTAGCGACGAGAAGGGTTGACGTACGTTGAGAACATTGAGCCGCCACTTGGGGTTGACAGCTCCACCTCGCTTACGGCTTACCTCAGGTGAAACTCCTATACAGGGATGGTTGGCATCCTCCGGATGTGGTTCCTCCAATATAGGAGACCGCTTCGGCGGGCCGCTCAGGGCTGATGTCTCAACGTTCAGGTCTTCAACCACTCGTATATATTGTTGTGTGCTCGCTAGCAGATTATTATCTTGGATTCAGATGATCTCGGTTTGGGGATTCAAGTAGCACCTAGCTTTCGGACTTTCCGGGTTAAACTTCGGCTTCCTCATACCTCGCGAGGAAGTTTTGTTGTCAATGTTGCTTTATCTTCTGGTTTCATCAAAATTTCTTCCATGTTCTCATAAGTGTTCCTGTATACAGGATGCCGAGAGGGACCATGACGCCGCAGGAGAACCCTATCCTTGGGGAGGCTGTGGCCGCAGTGGCTCAGGGCAAAGCTACGATCTTGCAGATGCTCCAGAACCAGACTGCCAAGAGGAATGATCGACCAAAGCACACGACCTTGCAGCAGTTCCTTGCTATCAACCCCCCCCAGGTTCTCAGAGGCTTGAGACCCGCTGGAAGCGGATGACTGGATAGCAGAGATCAAGAAGCACTTCAACGCAAAGACCGTCAGGCCAGTCGACTACGTCACCTTCGCCTCCTTCCAACTTCAGGGTGCAGCAGCCAGCTGGTACGATACCTACAAGGCCAACAAAGGCGATGTTGTGATCACGTGGGAGGACTTCGTCATAGACTTCAGAGCAGCGCATATTCCGAGTGTCTTGATGGACAGGAAGCGAGCGGAGTTCCTGTCTCTTAGATAGGGTGAAAGGTCAGTCTAGGAGTACAACCTGGCCTTCGTCAGGCTCGCGAGGTTCGCTCCTGAGGAGGTCTCCACAGAGGCCGAGCGGATTGCCAGGTTCCGCGGGGGTCTCAGCACAGAGATCAAGTATGCGCTCACCAAGTGCAACCC
The DNA here is from genome assembly GCA_950022295.1 of Bromus sterilis. Taxonomy (NCBI): domain Eukaryota; kingdom Viridiplantae; phylum Streptophyta; class Magnoliopsida; order Poales; family Poaceae; genus Bromus; species Bromus sterilis. The sequence goes on along the minus strand of OX465601.1, from coordinate 178,130,697 downwards.
TACATTGTTCTCAGAGTTCATGGATTCAACTATCCGCCAGGAGTCAGCTAGAGCAGAGTGGGACGGAGACAGAAAGCGCCAGAGGGAGTACACCTCCGCAGCGATGGTCCACAAGAAGGAAAAGACTTGGGTCACAGAGGCACCACCACAGAGGCAGAAGTTCCAGCCGAGGGGGGCACTTGACCGCACTTTTGCCCGCCCTCTCGTCCTAGTTCAGCAGATCCCTCGCTCTACACCACCACACGCGAGGTCACCCAGGCCGCAGCCCCAGCCCAGTTCGGGCATGATCTGCTACAAGTGTGGAGAGCCGGGGCAAACTTCTCCCAAGTCCACCGATCCGCTCTTTGCTCGGCTCCCACCGCCCCCACCTCGCTCTACTCCGAGCACTGCGATGGTGAGGGCACATCCATATGCAGTTCGAGTGAACAACGTGATGATGACGGATGCTCAACAGTCTTCACAGATTGTGATTGGTAGGTTGCTTATTAATTTTGTTCCTGCGACCGTGTTGTTAGATTCCGGAGCTTCCCACTCTTTTGTTTCTCAGAGACTCTCTCACGATAAGGTTCTCACCTTGGAGGACTTGCCCAAGGTCCTACCTATTGTTTCACCCGGTTCCAAGTTCACTTCTTCTATCCGTTCTCCGTTTTTGAGGATCACTATTCAGGGTTGCCATTTCCCAACCTCGCTCATCTTTTTGCCTAGTTCTGATATCGATGTCATCTTGGGCATGGATTGGCTTGTGCAGCACAAGGCCAATATGGATTGTCCGACCAGATCCGTGAAGTTGCCACATGATTCAGGCGTAGAAATCTTGTTCCCCGAGGAGGAGTGTATGGGGGTTTGGTTATCCTTGCGCATCCTCGACCCATGGTACGTGGGGGTACTCTACATATTCCAACCCCGCAGAGATTAGTGATCCTTTTAGTAGCTAGAGTTCTCAACTACTTTTTTTAGTTTTAAAAAATGAGGCACGGTTAGCCAAGATGCGACACCTATCACTAATGCGTGCAAGCTCAATTGCATAAACATTCATCATTACTCAATCAATACCTCAAAACTATTGCAAGATATCCTAAGCTAGACCTAGTGATCTAGATTACCTATACACCACATATAAAACATACCATGAGACATATAAACCAATGCAACAGAAATAACTCTCTAAACAAATATAAGTGAAGCACGAGAGTTCTATACTTTCTACAAAAGAAATTAAATGCTTTTAAACAAGATCTAAGTGGAGAACAAGAGCTAGCAAAACAGGCAGTAGATAAATTTAACACTCAATAGATATAAGTGAAGCTCTAGAGTGTTCTATGATAAAGTGGAGCGTGTATCTCTCCCAATCAAGCATGGTAGGGTCCAACATTGTAATGAACAGCAAAAAAAACAAAACAAAACTAAAAGCAAATATACAGTTGCTCCAAGAACAGCACCAAGCAATAAAAATATAGTGTGGAGAAGGACGAACTGATGATTGTTGATGAAGAAGGGGATGCACGGGGGCATCCCCAAGCTTAGACGCTTGAGTTTCCTTGAATATTTTGTGGGGGTGCCGGGGGCATCCCCAAGCTTAAGATTTTGGAACTCCTAAATCTTCTTTCATCATCTCCCTTCGCACACTTGAAAACTTCCTTCAGACAAAACTTCTCATAAACTTATTAGAGCGGTTAGTACACTAATAGATAATCTGCCAAAACAGGACAGACTGTAAATATTGATTTTTCAGGTGCACTTATGCTACTCAAATAAGAAAACTCAAAACATATGAAAGTTTCAGAATTGTATAAAGCATGCTGTGGAAATAATTCAGCTCAAAAATATGAACTGGTGATTTGTTTTCATTTTTTCCGTGAAGCAGACAGAATCTGTTGTTTGGACAGCATGTCACAACTTTTGCTTCCCTTATCATAAGAAGCTAGAACTTGGCACAAAACTTGCAAATAAAGATACAATGTTGTTGCTACAGTAGTAACAACATCCAAGACAAAACAAAATAAAAAGAAACCTAATTCGTTTTGGGCGGCCTCCCAGAAGCGCTTCTTTAAAGACATTAGCTAGGCATGAGTGTAACTATGCTCACAAAAGAATAAAAAGTTGAAGAACAAAAGAGAGCATCAACGGAGAAAATATAAATCACATTTAAGTCTAACATGCTTCCTATGAATGGGCATCCTGTAAGAAAATAAATAACTGAAGCACAAAGTATCAAGCATAGGAAGGTAAAACAAGAGCACCTTCAAGATTTTCAACATGGAGAGAGGTGTTTTCCTAACATGAAAATCTCTACAACCAAATTTTCCTCTCTCATAATAATTTTCAGTAGGATCATGAACAAACTCAACAATATAACCATCACTCAAAGCATGCTTGTCATGATCTACTAGCACATAATCATATAAACTCTCTAAGCATAACTCCTCATTATCCAGTACATTCATAGTAGGCAAAAATAGAGGGTTATCATAAGACTTATCAAAATAGCATGGGATATCCAAAATAACAGTAGAAAAATCATCCTTGCAAGTCTCATTCATAGAGGCATCATGTCCACAAGCATCAATTTCATCAAAAAGGGATATTTCAAAAGATTCAATAGGATCATAGCAATCAATATATCATTCAGCCTCCTTAGGTAAGCATGGAGGGCAATCATATAAAGTAAGATTAAAAGAGTTACTCTCATTAGTTGGTAGAGATGGGTAGCTACTCCATTCTTCCTCCTTTTTTTCGTCACTCTCCCCCTCTTTTTCATCCAATGAGCTTTCAGTTTCAACAATTTCTTCTGTAGAGTCCTGCAAAGCATTAGTCTCTTTCTCTCGTGGAGAGAAACTTTTGAGATAGTTAGTAATATAAGAATTATTAAAATTCTCAAAGAAATATTTAAATATATCAAGACTCTCAAATTTGTAAGGGGCATCTTCAATATTTTCAAAAAAGGAAGCAATTTCATAGGCACCCTTAAAAACAACAAATTCTTCTATTTTTGCTACATCAACGAAATCATAATGTCCCCTAGTATAAGATACCAAGGTTTCATTATCATTACACCAACATTGGAAGGGAAGGTGTTTAAAGGGCAAGCAGCAACAAGATTCATCACAACAATAAGATATATCATAATCAGAGCATAAGTTTCTAGCATATCTATTAACTTGAGATATAATTTTCCATATAAGTTTTCATTTTTCAGACAAGCGGTATTCCTTATAATATTTTTGTTGATCCTCCGTGAATCCACCTTGACAATAAGATCTAGTTTCAAAGAATTTGTGACGCCCCCAAAATCAGATCGTGTATAGTAATCATACACGCAAGGTACACGATCGAGATCAGGGACTCACGGTGAGATATCACAACACAACTCTACAAATAAAATAAAACAAGCTGTTTAATACAAGCCAGGGGCCATGAGGGCTCGAATACAACATCTGGAGAGCACAAAGTCAGCGGAAGCAATAGTATCGAGTACAGACACAAGGATACAAGGTTGCCTTAAGAAGGCTAGCACAAAAATCAACACTCGATCGAAAAGGCAAGGCCTCCTACCTGGGAACCTCCAAACTACTCCTGGTCAAAGGGGAACTCGACGTCGTAGTAGGCATCGGGGGTCTTCATGTTGTGGTGGTCGGCATCGGGGATCTCCTGCTCCTGGACTCCAAGGCTCCAACGTCGACTGCAGCGGCCGATCAGGAAAAAAAATAAAAGGGGAAAATAAAGCAAGTGAGTATCGAGCATACCCGCGAGTCTTACGTCCGCTACTAAGCATTATGCATTGTATCAACGGAAAGAAGAGGCTGTATATAGTGGACTGCAAGATAGAAATCAGAATAAGGGTAAGAAGCTAGGCCTAACGAAGACTAGCATCTTCCAACGAGTCTTGCAGCATGAGGAGAGAATAGCCAACAGTTTATATAAAGCACAAAGTAACAATGCAGCAAAAGTTGTTGCAGCATTGTATAATAATAAGTTGTAATAATTAGCAATGCCTCCGAGTTCATCTCCTCGACATCATCACGAGGAAGAAAACCCGGAACCATACATTTTAATAATAATAGTTTGTAGTGGTATGATCCAGCTTCAGCATAAAGTGTCCTGTTACCGTGGACACGGCTATTCGAATAGATCAATCTTCCCTGCAGGGGTGCACTTGTGCTACACTACACGCACGGATCGCCAGGGTGGCGGGAACCTTGTTAGGGAATGCTCCATCGAGGCTATCCGACACTCCGTAGCCCATCTTTCAAACTCAACAGAGAGGCCATCCGCCGGTCTAAATCCTAAGTACGCCGGGCCTTGGACCCCAACCCGAACGTACTCCTGCACGGTGCGTGGCTGGCCGGTGAAGTTGAAGCAAATCCAAATAAGACACCACCGCGCGAGAAAATAAGACAACACCACTTCCCGGCGCAGGCCGCGGTACTGCTGACATCTGAAGAGTCCTCGGACGACACTACGAAGCAGAGGAGCCCATAACTCATAATTCCCACGGGTAGGTAGTGCGTACATGGCATATAGCCAACTCTAGACATCCACTGAACCATTAGTTATTTTAATTAACCTGCGTGACAACCGTTATCGTTGCCTCGACTTAACTGACCCGCGGACAACGTCAGCAGCCAGGACCACCAGTACATCGGTGCCTCCCCTGTCGTCCCACCAAGTCTCTGCGGTTACCAACAAGGTGAACCGTCTCCTTACCTTGTCTCGCGTGTGCTCCTGGAGGAGCTCGACTTTCGTGGTTTGGTAACTCTCGCGGCCAACGATCAGGGGCCAAGCACACCGGTACACTGGTTGTACCCTCCCTGTCGTCCCGTCGCAATACCTCTCGCGGGCACCGTTGGATCGCCCGACTTCTTACCTTTAAGGACACCAGTTGGTTCGAGTCCCTACCATTAAGTGAAACCAGGAGGAATCACCCTCGATGGTACACTTGAGCTGGCTCGACTGAGACATTAGCGGAATGAACTAAAGAGGTAAACCTCATATCATCCCGGTGATGCTACGCTACTGAGCCGACGAGAGTGAAATACGAGTCCATTCCACTCGTCAGCCAAACTCGAAGCGACTCGACAGAGTCTCGCCGTTGTAGGTTCCCTAGGGCGTCTGCATTGATCCGTACCTATTGCAGTTGTAATATATCGTACCCGCGATCACTCCCAAAGTGATCACGACCCTCTATTCTAAACCTAGCTAACAATGCGCAGGGTTTACTGCTGAATAATGCATAAGTAATAATAGGCAGCATAGGATTAAAGGAAGGTACATCAAGGGGCGACAAAAACAGGCTATGCAATTGAATAGGATTGTAACGTAGCAGCAGCAGTAACAATGCCTAGTGCAAGAAATGTACGGAAAGATAGGCGATATCTGGGGAAGAGAATGGCTCTGCTTGCCTGTAAGCTCGACGGTAGGGGTACAGTCGTCGACGAAGTAGTCGATCACAGGGGCATCGGCAGCAGACGTCGAGACTATCGAACAATAAGAGAGGGGGAAGAAACAATAAATACACAGAAATAATAGCAATACGAATGTAAGACATAGAAGATACAAAGCAACGGGGCTCTAACGCAGTGCGGTGCAATATGCTCAGAGCGGGAATTCATCCGGGGATGAACAGCCAGCTCCGGGTGATTACCGGACAGGGTGTCCGAAGGGGGAAGGGATCATGCCGGAGGTGTCGTGGACATCGGACAAACATACGGAGGGTGTATCCGTGTTAGTTGATCCATTCCGAACAACTTTCGTATAGAAAAGTTTTACATCCGGGAAACGTATATCGGTACCGGGAATTATCGACAGAAGACCCGAAGGGGGGAATGTCGATGTTCGGTACGTTAGAGGGGGGTGGTAGACATACGAATAGCGTATTTGTATTTGTTATATTTTTCTTATCAATTTTCATGTATAAAATATTTTCATTGGAGCTACGGTTTAAAAGATATTGATTTTTTAAAGTTTAAATCAATTAAATGAAATTTTGGAATTTCTTTTAATATTTAAATCAACATTATCCACAACAGTGGCATTGACTGGTCAAACTGACAGCAGGGACCCACATGTCATCCACAATCTATTATCCAATTTCTTTTAAATAACTAAATCTTACAGTGGGGCCAAGCTGTCATAAACAGTGACACTTAAGATTTGTTTTATTTATTTAAAAGGCCTAGGGCCCACAAGTCATAGAGCCATGGGTTATCCCCATCTATTTAACCAACTGTTTAACTGGGGTAAGGTGGGCCCATTCGTCAGTGGCCTGGGGGGATTATTAGCGCTAATGGGGGGGTTAGTCCACGACTTCCTAGAGAGCACGCCGGCGGCGCGGCTCCGGCACGGCGGCGAAGTCTCGACGAGGGGGGAGGGGCTTCGTCGAGGCGTGTGAGAGGGAGTGAGGGCAGGCGCCGCACACGCACACAGAGGAGCGCACGGGAGCGACCAAGACTGTGGCGAGAACGACGGCTCCGGCCGTGGCCATGACGAGCACGGGAACGGCGAGCAGTGGAGGGTGCGGCGCGCAGGGTAGTGGCGCGATGCGGCGGGCGGAGGAATCAAACGGGGGCGACGTCGCCCATCCAATGGTGATCGCGGAGGACACAGAGGAGGTCCGCAGCGGCGGCTACGGTGAGCAACCGTGGCGGCCAGAGCTCACATGTGCGGGGAACGACCACACAAAGCACAAAAATGAGCGCGGCCAAATGGGGAAGGAGCGTATGCTCACCAGGAGCTCAAAGGTGTCAGCGTCGAGCTCAGGGGAGCAACGAGGATGGCGAATCACGACGGAGTTCACCGGTGGCCGTGTGCGAAGTCGGTGATGTATGCGTCGCCTACACGGCCTCCGGGCTCGGTTGCTTGCAGGGGGCGATGAAGACGAGGCAGACGATTCTCCTAGACATGTCGGTCGGGCCGGAGATGGGCGTTGGCCATGAGCACGGCGACGACACGTCCACGGCGCGAGCTCGGGCGGGGTGGGTAAGGCGCTGGGGAGAGGAAAAGATCTGGGGGTGCACTAAAGCATCCACGGGGGCGACCTTATCTCCATGGGGAGCAGGTGGAGGAGGGGAGGGAGCAGGTGAGGGGGGGGGGCGAGGCAGTGGCCGTCGCGCCACTGTCGCAGGGGTGGGGGCAGGAACGGGGGAGGAAGGGGAGAGAGAGAGAGTGGAGGGCTGGGCCTGGGTGGGCCTCGCCCTGGGCGTATGTTAGGGTTATTTCCTTTTTTTTTGCTTTTCTGTTAATCATTTCCTTTACTTTCTTATTTTATTTGGCTGGCATTTGATTTTTGTAAAACATGGAATAAACCCTAATATTATTGTTACAAGTTATAATGATGCCACCAAAAAGTTTGGTAGAAAAATAAAATCATTTAGACCTCTAAATTATTTAATATGAAGTAAAAGCTATTACTTTGCTACTGGTTTGTTTGTTTGTATTATTTGAATATTTGAATAAAATACCAATTGTATTTTAATATACCCTAATGATATTTGGACATTTTATAATATGGTTTGCAAAATTTTTGGTTTCACAATTTCTAGAGCATTTAAAATTCCTACTTGTTTATTAAATTTACCATGGGCATTTAACAATTTTCAAGCTATTATTTTTATTTCATAATACTCCTAAAACACTTTAATAAAATATCCATTACTATATTAACATGGCCCTCCGATGTGTAGGAAATTCTATTAATAGGTTTCACAACTTTGGTTTGATCTATGATTTCCATTTCCATATTAATTTCCAAAACAATTTCGATAACCCCACCACCTTGGGTTCATAATTTCCACTGACCTGTGATTCTTGTTGAGACTAGGAGTTTACTTGGTTTAGTAAACGGCAAGATGATTTAACAATCACCCACAACTTCTTGGAGAAATATTATAATCCACAAGTAATTGAAAATTTAATCAGGGTTGGAAATTGACAGAGCTTTGATCAAAGGTGATCATTGCTTGATCATCAACAGTAATGATCACTAACAGTGGAATCACTGTAGTGATTACTGTTACTGATTCCGAGGGTGTTACAAAATTTAACCATTGTAAGCAAGCAGAGTAATAAGATACAGTGTACTTATCAAGTGAATTTATAAGTAGAGCTATGGTGCCCGGCAACGGCGCCAGAAAACAGCCTTGATAACCCACAACTGCAGGGGATCAAGATAGTCTTCGCGGGTAGGGATAACCCTAATTTATTGATTCGACACAAGGGGAGCCAAAGAATACTTATAAGCCTTAGCAGTTGAGTTGTCAATTCAACCACACCTGAAAAAGCACTAGACAATATATTTAGTAGCAACGGTGTGTTGACGGGTGTAGTCTTAGAGACTTCCCCAATCACCAACACCACAAAGTAGTAACAAAGTATTAGCAGCAGTGATGAGAGCAATAGTAACAACGAAGGAAATAAAGATGAAAGATTGACCGGTGTTCAAGGTTTCACTAGTGGTAACTCTCCAAGCGAAAAGAAAGGTGTTGGGTGAACGAATTACAGTTGGGAAATCGACAAAATTGCACAAACTCTAGCCAAACAAACTAGAGCAATCCTAGTCTAAGAACCAAACGTAGGCATGTGTTTCGTATGTAGTTGTACGTTCTTGCAATAAGAACTTGCACAACATCTAATGTCCTACCGTCCCGCTACGAACGGGGCCAAAGGGAACCTACGGAGATTAAGGCACTTCTGTCAAAGAGCACCGGAACAAAGCATTAACACTCTATGAACACATGTGATCCTCAAATTATAGCCCATCCCCTTTGGTGTCCCAAGCTGTCACCATTGGGATCGCCGGTTCCGGACTATAATAGGTGCATACAACCGTAGATAAGATCTAGAACAACAATTATAATCATGCAACCATAACGTGCTCCGATCTGAAATCATGCAACTCGTGCACTAGTAAAAAGCATTAGGAACAACAAAATTGCAGCAACAATAATTCATAAACCTCTTTGAACTGAACAAGGTAACAATTCATCGGATCCCAACAAACACAACACACTTTAAATCATATGGATCTCAATCATGTGGGGCAGCTCATGAGAACTTTGTATTTGAAGATCAAGGGGGAGAAGATACCAACAAGCTACTTCCAAGAACCCGTAGTCCAAGGAGGAACTACTCACGATCCATCATGGGTTGAAGAAGAGTTGATGAAGATGGCCCCGGGGGCCAAGGCCCTCTCCGGCAGGGTGCCGGAGTAGGATCCTGGTGACCCCCGAAGCTAGGTTTCGATGGTGTAGGAGATCGGGAGCGCTTCTGGAGAAAAGGGTTCGATATCTCGGGTTTTTGCGTCACGGGAGATTTTATAGGCAAAGGGGGAGTCCGAGGTGGTTCCCAGGTCGCCCAGGCGGCCACCCCTCGCGGGTGGGCCCTGGCTGCGCCGGGAGGGCGCCTTCGGGTTTGGGTCCACCTCCTGGCTCCGTCCTCCGGCTGGAGGACTCTTCCGATGTAGATATTTTTTGGGAATTTTTTGAGCAACTTCATTTTTGGACTTTTTCTGCATTGCAAAGACAAAACAGACATAAACTAGCACTGGGCTCTATATTAGTAGGTTAGTCCAATAAATGATTCAAAAGCATGGCAAAAAGATGTAGCAATGACACAAAAATGGCATGGAACGAGCAAAAATTATAGATACGTTTGAGACGTATCACTCACGCCAGTTGAAGACGAGTGAGAGGAATTATCTCACACGCGACTTGGAGCTTGCAGCAGTTGTGCACGCCTTGATCACTTGGCTACACCTCCTCTTAGGGAGGAAGGTGGATGTGTTCACCGACCACAAGAGTCTGAAGTACTTGTTCACTCAGCCAAATCTGAACTTGAGGCAAAGAAGATGGCTTGAAACCATTACTGGTTGATATTCAGTACACGCCTGGGAAGGCGAATATCATAGCTGACGCGCTGAGCCGCAAGGGCGATTGCAATAATATCCAGGTGTAGAAGATCCACCCTGATTTTTGTTAGTCCTTTCGCAGGATCAATCTCGAGCTAGTTCCAGCAGGCTACCTTGCCAACCTTGTGGTAGAGCCCACTATCCATGAGAAGATCCGTGAAGCTCAGTATGGCAGCTCAATGATACAAAAGATCAAACAGGGTATTGCTGCCTTAGTTCCCAAGTACGGTTGGTTTTCAGTGCATAATGATGGCACCCTATTCTTTGAGGAGAGAGTTGTTGTTCCCAAGGAGGGAGATCTCAGAGAGGTCATCTTGAAGGACGCCCATGATTCCAAGCTATCGATTCACCCTGGCAGCACAAAGATGTATCAAGATCTCAAGGAAAGCTTTTGGTGGACTTGTATGAAGCGGGATGTTGCCCGTTTTGTCTCTCAGTGTGATGTGTGCAGGAGAGTGAAGGCACAACACCAGATGCCTGTAGGGTTGCTTCATCCACTTGAGATTACAGAGTGGAAATGGGATCACATAGAGATGGATTTCATCACAGGTTTTCCTTTGTCGCAGAAGAAGAACAATGCCATCTTTGTCGTCATTGCCAATCTTTCCACAGTTGCCCACTTCTTTCCAGTGAAGGGCTCCATTTAAGCAGCTCAGTTGGAGGATTTGTATACCGCAAGAGTTGTATCTTTGCATGGCATTCCAAAGAAGATCAGTTCTGATAGAGGCAGTCTTTTCACCTCCAAGTTCTGGCAGGCCTTTCAAAAGGCGATTGGTACGACAGTGTTGTTCAGTACCACTTATCACCCTCAGACAAGTAGGCAGGTCAAGCGCGTGAACCAAATCCTCGAGGACATGCTTCGAGCATGTGTTATCTCCTTTGGCATGAAATGGGAGGAATGCTTGCCGTATGCTGAGTTTTCTTACAACAACAGCTATCAAGCAAGTCTGCAGGCAACACCTTTTGAGGTCTTGTAAGGCCGGAAGTGCAGGACACCTCTGAACTGGTCAGAAAAAGGAGAAAGGTAGTTGTTCGGTCCAGATGTGATCCAAGAGGAAGAGGATAAAGTGAAGATTGTCCGAGAACACCTCAAGGAAGCACAGTCAAGGCAGAAGGCCTACTATGACAAGAGGCACCAAGGTGTAGCTTTTCAGATTGATGATTGGGCGTACCTGAGAGTGACTCCGTTGAGGGCAACTCACCGCTTTGGTATCAAAGGAAAGCTCGCTCAAGATTTGTCAGACCTTTCGCATCCTTGAGACTAGAGGATGTAAGTCCCGATATGCGGGACTGTTCCAGATCAAGATGTTTCCATCCAGATCCGGGGACGAAGCACATATCGGTCCCACCATGACATATGATAATGTCATATGCCCCAGATTTCCAACATGATATCACAACATTACAGATACAAGGATACAACATCTCATACAATCGTCAGACAACTGCCTTAATACAATACAACAAAGGAAGATACATGTCTGGGTACAGACTACAATCAAATGCCTACTGGCAAAGAGAAAAACATCGACCCCCCATAACCACACGGGTCCAGGCCCTCCGCCGAGATCCGCCTAACTACTCGTCGTCGAGTATCCACGTGAAACGTCGATCACCATACCTGTTGTCGATCGAGAACCCTAAAAAGAGTTTGGGGGTAGTATCATGAGTACAGAAGTACTCAGCATCCAACTATAGTGGTCAACTGACCCAGCAAGGACTTCATCACTCGTCATTCTAGGACAACTAGTAGTTTACGGTAAGGATGGGGTAAGTGGTGAGGTTGTGCCGCACTAGCATTTATGAAATGGCTAACGATATAGAGAGTAAGATAAGAAGCCAAGCATTCGATGAGGAATCGCCTCCAACAAGTCTTGCTATCAACTACTTACGCAAACGAAACACCTATCCTATCCTTGTTCTCCTCTTCGCATCCCGACGAAGAAGAAGAAGTCAAGGCACACACACGTTGATCAAGTTATATTAAGATTATCTCAGTTGTTGTTGTCTATGAACAAGGAGTAGGTCTCAAGTCGTCCATACCCGTGGACACCGCTTCTCGAAAAGATTTAATCCTGCAGAGGTGTACCAACAGCCCATTACAAGGCTCCGCACGCACGCCCATCTCTCTCAGTTGCTACCCATCACAGGCAACCATTTTATGATTTAGTTCCAAGATATCCGAAACGACAGGTCCCTCTAGCTAACAACGAACAAATCCGGGTGTCCCCCGGGGAGTCGACGTCCAATCCAAAAGCCGGTCGCGCCCTCGGATCGGTCTCTTACGTCTCAACAGGGTTTGGATTACCGGGACACCTCACGTGAGGTCCCGGGCCCTCGCCGGCCAAGGGTGGACCAACAAGGAAACAAAGTCCTCACTAGTCCGGGTTGTTTTAAAGGATATCTACTAGGAACAACCCAACAGATATATCTGCATGGTTTACAAATGGTAAATCAGCTTGGGCCACCACTAGAAATGTTTGAAGCTAGGTAGGTAAGAAAAGGGAACCCCATAAAATCCCACACGCGGTTAGGCCCGCTCAGTCTTAAAACCAATACCCAGAACTTGGGTCCTAGGTGACTCGAATGGAACAAAGCGTCGGGGCGGGATAGCCCAAACGAAGGAGTAATAGGATAACATCATAGCATCCTAAGCATGTATAATAAGCAGGGGCTGAGCAACGAGCAATAGTAACATAGCCGTACATGGTTTGCTGGGAGGGGACATGGCTGTATCGGTTTGAAAGAGGCTGTAAACATGTGGTAGGATCAAACATCGAACATATCCTAGACTAGCATGCAAACTGCTGGTTGAAATAGAATGGATCATAAGTAATGTATAGTCCTTGCCTGTTCATAAGTCGGATTCTGAAGGTGCAGTTGATCGCAAGCTCGCATCGACTCCGAGAGGTACCCGCGGAAGCACACAAGACGATAAACACTGGAAAGCAATCAACGAGCAAGCATCTATTACTACGAAGCAAACACGAGCAAGCATCAACAAGAAGGCAACACGAGACATCACACCAACCGTCGAGAGCGGCTACTAACAAGTTAAGTGGAGTACTCGTCACACACGACGATACCGCACGTTTACAAGGGTTCAAGTTGTTTAGCTACACAACGCGAGCAAAGATTGTTAAAATGGCATATCACTCAAGCATGGCATATCAAACAAACATGAAAAAAGGTGAAGCATAAGGAAACTATCTATGCTAGTCAATTTAAGTGAGGCACAACCTAAACATGGAATTCACTAAGTACCCCATGACAATTTAAGCATTTGTTACTGTTCTTCCTGAAATCATATTTTAGGTTGGTTAAGAACAGCAAACCATAGCATAAACACAAAGTACACGAAAAACTAATCAAGTTACATATAATGAACACTCCAAACGGTGTTACGGTTAAAAGATACAAGCAAAACAAGTTTCAAACAAAATCTGCCAATCTCAGGAAGCACTCTTTAGAGCAATGCATAAACAGGATAATGAGTGCAAACATGCTCACAAATGATATGCAACTAAAGTAGACATGGCAGGGAAGGCATGGCAAAAGGAATCATGCAAAAATACATCATGGATCACTAGTTATAAGCAACAAAAAAAGCTATAAAACATTACTGGTCTAGGACTTAGTGAAAATCAGGAAAAACATGGCAGAAATTGTTATTTTCATGCTGTATAAACAGGGTTAAAGCTATATGCAAAAGTCCAGCAACATGAAATAGAAATACATGGGTATGCAGTAGACATGATGATGAGCAGGTACCAACAAGAATCATGGTCATAGGCATAACAGATCAAAAGATATTAAGCATGCAACATGGCATCGGAAAGTTACAGAGAAAAACAGAGGTGGCTGTCAAAAACAGTGGCATAACAACTTTGGAGCTAAACAACTATATGACCATCAAGCATATCATGACAAGTGATTACATAGAACTGAAGTAGACATGATGCTTAACAGTATGCAAAAAGAATCAATGCAATAGGCCTCATGGATGTGTCACAATCATCAATCAAACTTGCAATAAAATAACAACAGAAGCACACTAACAGAAAATAACAACAGTTAACAGTCTGATGCCCACTTCAACAGTGATTAACAACATAATGATGGCCTCAAATCAGAATGATCACAAAAGATGAACTGAAGTACACACAATACTAAACAATTTTCCTTTTGGGCGCAACGTGATCCAGGCTACGGATTACTCGCAAATCTCATCGTTAAAACGTAACAGGAGCAATTATACACAGGACTTAGAAAAAATTACAGGACGCGGGAAGGAAAAAAAATAAGGCACGGGCCTCGCTTGGGCCGGCCCATCTGGCGGCTGCTCGAGGCGGCTCAGTGTTGGGCTGGAGGGGGCAGTCGGGCCGCGGCTGCAGACCGGCCCAGGTCGGCTGCCCGATCCAGATCGAGGCCAAGGTCGAGCCGGCGGCTGGCGGCGGCCACCGGCGGGGCTCGCCGGCGAGGGAGGCAGAGCAGCGCGAGGAGGCGGGCGAGCATGGTCGGGGCCGGCCGGATCCAGAGCAGGGGAGGCGAGGGAAGACGCGGCGGTCAGTGCTGGGCTGGCGGCTAGGAGCTCGGGCGAGCTCCTCGCCGTCCATGGCGATGCAGCGGTGACGGCCTGCGGGACAAGGAAGGAGGAGGTGAGAAGGGAACCAGAGGAGAGGAAGAGGGGCGTGGGGAGGACGACGGCCTCACTGGCGTGGCGGCGCGGTCTCCGGCGACCGAAGTGGAGGCGGCGGCGCTCCACGGGCACTCCACGGGCGGGAGGTAGGAGGAGAGAGAGGTGGAGGAAGGGGGATCTCCCTGGGCCGTCGGATCACGAGATATGACGGTCCAGGATTGATCTGGATAGGATTTGGGAGAAAATTAGACAAAAATGCGAAATTGGGGGCATTGTGAGGGGGTTGGCTGCAATTTTGGCTTAGGAGGAACCCTAAGTGGGGGTGGGAGAGTGGTGGTCTTTATATAGCCCAGGTGGCTGGCAGTTTGCAAAAACATCCCCGGTTTTTCTCTTGCGCGTGCGGTGTTTACGTTTCTGACCGCCGAGGGTCCGCAGGACCTCCGATTCGGGTAAAGCTTCGAACTCCACGATCAGCGCATCGAGCCGGTGGCGTTCACCTCGCGCTGGAACCTTTCCGAGAACACTTTCCAGCGCGCTATAAAAATATCCCGTTTACTTATTAAACGGGGTTTTTCGTTCCGTTGGTTGCGGCTGGTCTCGTCCGGTTTTCGCAATGGTGATCGGGTGAAACCCGGTGCTGCAAAGGTCGAGTGTCAGGGTGGCAAGGGCCGGTCTCCGTCCGATATGAGATAAGAGGGGGGAAAATAATCGCCGATCGATAAATCGGGGATGCAAACACCGCAAACAAATCAGACAATCAAACCCAGGAGCAGTTCTTGTAATCATCATGTAATTTTTATTTTTTATATGACTTCCAAACTTAACATGGTGCTAGATGTTGCAAATTCATGTGATGATTTAAAATTCCACAAGGTTTTGGGTTCACTTAAATTGCTTTTGAATTCAAACAAGTTGGTTCAAGAGAGGTGTTTGGAGACTTTTCATTGTTGCACATGTGCTCCCCTTGACCCTAAAGCTGGCATAGCCCAATACTTCCCTTTCCCAAGCTTTTCCAAATGATCACTTTGAATTTTAGCCCTCTAGTGATTCAAGTTGTAGTTCAACTTGAATTCAAATTGAAAAAGACCTCAAAAGTTTGCTTGCTCCAAATTGGTTCAAACCAATTTTGGAAAATCTAGAATATTGCAAGGATTATTTATCCTATTTTTGGGTAATTTATCTCTGGAAAAACTCTCTAGAAAATTCCTCAAGTTCCTCTGTTTTTAATAAATGGAAACGGCCAGAGGATTTTCTTTCTTTTCAATCCCGGGACACAGCCCAGCCCACCTGGGCCTCTTCCTCCTCTTGGGCTCCAGTCCAGCTTCGAACCGGTAACGCGGGGTGCAACGTCGGGCGTTGATCTCCAATCGAACGTCTCCCGCGCGTCGCCTTTACACTGTGGATGGGGTCCCCTCCCGTTCCTCTCTCACACCGGCGATCCGCGTCGACGTCGAGGTGGCCGACGTGGCTGGGGAGCCTCCACCTATAAAGCCAGGCCGCCTCCGGCTCCGGGAACCCTAGGCGCATCGTTCCCCCCATCAATTTTCCTCCGCCGCCACTTCTTCTTGCTCCCCAAGCCCATTGGTTTCTGCCATGAACTCCGGTGAGAAGCTCGAATTTGTCTCCGGCTCGTCTCGGCTTCGAGTGAGCGCTTAGGCACGTCTTCCCCTCGCCATGTCTCATCGTCTTCGCCCCGCAGGTCCGCGCTAGGAGGTGCAGGTCGCCCGCGAAGCGTTGACGTCCGCCGGGGCCATCTTCTTCCCCGTCCCCGGCCTGTTCGTCTACTTCCTCTACGGGACGGACGAGGTCGTCTCCGAGCACCCCTAGGTGAGCAGCGTGAGCCCCGCCTCCCTCTAGTCGCCTTAGAGTTCGTAGTTGCCGTTGTCGGTTTCCTGTCGCCGCCAGCGAGACGCCGGTGAGCCATGCGTGGCTGCCGAGATGCTCGGCATGGTCGGGACGTGCTTTGGTGCGCTACGTGCGCATCCAGAGTGTGCGTTTGGAAGCACAATAGCCGTGGCCGCAATCTGCCCGCGCGCTCGTTTTCTGAAGTTGGGCGTCAGTGAAGTCCTCCGCCATGTTCTTCCAATGAGAAAAGGCTTCTCCTTTGATAGGCCAGATCCCGATCCGGGCAACCAAGTGTTGGTGGAGTTCCCATTCTTCGTTTGTACGTCGCCGACGAGTCGCCGGATACCTATACGCGAGGCCACGGTCACCTGAACCTCTGCCCGTGCGCCTGTCACTGTCTCTTTTGGCATGTCGCAACTTAGATGTTCCCGACAGGTTAGAGGAACAACCGTGGGTTTCCAGCCCCAGTGCTAGGTGCGTGCGCGTTCTTGGTAGTCGTGGAAAGAGGAGGAGCCACGCCGGTGAGCTTCCGGAGGCCGGTAGCCAAAGCTACGATCGCCGGAAACCACGGCCGCGCAGCGTCTGAATTTGGCCGTCAGTGTCCAAAAGTTCAGAGGACCCGTTGCATAGCTTATGTGAGTTGCTAGCGGTGATGTTTCAAAGAGGTCTCGGTAGCACAGTGGTTGGGTCGGAGGTTTGCACTCGGGGCGGCGTGGGTTTGATCCCTAGCTGAGGCAAGCCCCCGTTTTCCCTTTTTTTCTTTTCTTATAGAGGATGACCGCTGGGGCCTTTTGGCCAGTGGCTCACGCCACAGTGGGCTGGCTGATCCAGCAGTTGGGCCAGTGGCACCCGAGAATGGCCCAAGTGGCATGTCCTCTTTTTTGTGTTCTTTCCTTTTTGTTTTTAATTCAAATCCAATTCCTTTTGGATTTTGAATTCTGTTTGTTTTCAATTCTTTAGGGCACATGTCTTATATCAAATTTGGGTAGAAAATCTGCTGAACAATATGGTCACCTCTGTTTTTATGTTTGAGCAACATAAAAATTGTGAACAATGTGGAGGGAAGTTGTACCCACATGTGACCTTGCCATGTTTGATTTTGCCCCCTAGTCATCCTTTGATCTTTTTTGGGTCCCACAAGTTGGCAAACCCATGCATCCTTTCCATGCTTCATCTTGCCACATGATCAACCATCTTGCAATCCCATGTGGCCATTTCCCTTGATACTTCCGTTGGTGTCAATTTCATCGACACTTCTCCGTCTCCGGAATCGATAGATTTATTTAACGATGCCGATTATTGTTAAATTGTTGTTGTTGATTCATGCCATGTCATGTTGCCATGTCACTGTAAGGCCCGATATGCGGTACTGTTCCAGAGCTAGATGTTTCCACCAGGATCCGGGGACGAAGCACATATCAGTCCCACCGGGACATATGACAAAGCCATATGCCCCGGATTTCCAACATGATATCAAAACATTACAGATACAACAACGGAAGATACATGTCTGGGTACAGACTACAAGCAAATGCCTAGTGGCAAAGAGAAAAACATCGATCCCATAACAGCACGGGTCCAGGCCCTCCGTTGGGATCCGCCTAACTAGTCGTCGTCGAGTCTCCACGTGAAACATTGATCACCATACCTGTTGTCGATCAAGAACCCTGAAAAGAGTTTGGGGTAGTATCATGAGTACAGAGGTACTCAGCATCCAACTGTAGTGGTCATCTGACCCAGCAAGGACTTCATCACTCGTCATTCTAGGACAACTAGTAGTTTACGGTAAGGAAGGGGTAAGTGGTGAGGTTGCTGCCGCACTAGCATTTATGAAGTGGCTAACGATCTAGAGAGTAAGGTAAGAAGCCAAGAATTCGATGAGGAATCGCCTCCAACAAGTCTTGCTATCAACTACTTACGCAATCATAACACCTATCCTATCCTTGTCCTCCTCTTCGCATCCCAACGAAGAAGAAGCAGTCAAGGAACACACACACACACGTGGATCAAGTTGTATTAAGATTATCTCAGTTATTGTTGTCTATGAACAAGGAGTAGGTCTCAAGTCGTCCATAACCGTGGACACGGCTTCTCGAAAAGATTTAACCCTGCAGGGGTGTACCAACTGCCCATTACGAGGCTCCGCACGCACGCCCATCTCTCTCAGTTGCTACCCATCACAGGCAACCATTTTATGATTTAGTCCAAGAGATCCGAAACAACAAGTCCCTCTAGCTAACAACGAACAAATCCGGGTGGCCCCTGGTGAGACGACATCCAGCTCAGGAGCCAGCCGCTCTCTCGATCTGGTCTCTACCGTATGACTCCATGTTTGGATTACTGGTTAATCATACATGGGACACCGGGTCCTCAGCCGGTCATGATGGGCCAGCAAGGGAACTATGTCCTCACTGGTCCGGGTTGTTTTTAAAACTACTGGAGTACGACCAGCACACACACGGTTTCAAATGGTAAAATCAGCTTGGGCCACCACTAGAAATGCTTGAAGCTAGGTAGGTAAGAAAAGGGGACCCCATAAAATCCCACACGCGGTTAGGCACACTCAGTCTTAAAACCAATACCCTGAACTCGGATCCTAGGTGACTCAAATAGAACAAAGCGTCGGGGCGGGATAGCCTAGACCTTCCATCCTTCGTCGAATATAGTCAACATTATAATAATCATATCATCAACAACAATATAATAATGTGATATCCCAAACCCAGGAGTAATAGGGTAACATCGTAGCATCCTAAGCATGCATACTAAGCAGGGGCTGAGCAACGAGCAATAGTAACATAGCAGTACAAGGTTTGCTGGGAAGGGACATTGCTGTATAGATTTGAAAGAGGCTGTAAAAATGTGGTAGGATCAAACATCGAACCTAACCTAGACTAGCATGCAAACCGCTGGTTGAAATAGAATGGATCATAAGTAATTTATAGTCCTTGCCTGTTGATAAGTCGGGTTCCGAAGGTGTAGTTGATCGCAAGCTCGCATCGTCTCCGAAGGTACCCGCAGAAGCACACAAGAGGATAAACACTAGAAAGCAATCAACGAGCAAGCATCTATTACTACGAGGCAACACAATATCAAGAAGACAACACAAGGCACGGCAACGCGATACGGATCTATCGTCGAGAACGGTTACTAACAGTTTAAGTGGGGTATCGGTCACACACGACGAATACCGCACGTTTACGGTGGTTCAAGTTGCTTAGGTACAGGTGATCAACCAACGGTTATTAACATGGCAACTCAAGCAAGCATGGCATAGCACACCAACATGGCAAGAGGTGAAGCACGAAGTAAACTATCTATGCTAGTCAATTTAAGTGAGGCACAACCTAAACATGGCATAACACTAAGTGCCGCACGATGATTAAAAGATTTGGTACTGTTCTACCCTAAACCATATTTTAGGTTGGTTAAAAACAAAAAACAATAGAATTAACACAAAGTACATGAAAAACTAATCAAGTTACATATAAAGAACACCCCAAACGGAGTTACGGTTAAAAGATATAAGCAAGACAAGCTATGCACACATGCTGTATAAACAGGGGTAAATCTATATGCAAAAGTGCAGCAACATGACATAGCAATACATGGGATGAAAGTAGACATGATGCTTAAAAATATGCAATTGGAACCACCCAATTCCGATAAAAGGTCGCGACACACTCGTCGACCGAAGTTGCAACAAAATAACAGTTTCAGCAACAGCAACACAATAACAGCAGGGTAGCTACTTTGGAGCAAGATATAATCATGATGCAGCAAGAAATTATGGCATGTGAATGCATAGAACTGAAGTAGAAACAATGCTTAACAGGATGCAAAAGGAATCAATCAATTCCGATGAACGGCTGCGAAGCAATCGTCACCCGAAGTTGCAATAAAAAAATAACAGCAGCACTTAACAGGAAAAAGTAGCAGTTTAACGGCCTGATGCCCGCTTTAGCACACAATTACACAATCAAGATGACCTCAAATGCGAAAACTTTCTACATACGAATGCTAGAGAACGCAAAACTGAGCAACTTTCGTTTTGGGGGCACGTTCATCGGAGCTACGATTTAACGAGAAATCGCAGCGCAAAAACGGACCAGCAACAGTTATTTCCATACTTAGCAGAAATTTTCAGAGGTAAAAGAAAAAAAACAGACGGAATAAAAAATAAAAAAAGGGGTGCTGGGCGGCCTGGGCTCACCATGGGCCGAGGCCCACCTGGCCGAAGTGGCGCGCGGGCCGCTGGCTCGGGCTGGAGGCCTGGCTGGGCCGTGGCCCACATGGCCGTGGCGGTTGGTGGAGGCTGCTCGGCCGGCTCCCCTCGTGCCCGATACCGACGGGACTGGTAGCGGCGGCTAGGCGCAGGCCGGCCTCCGGCGAGAGGGAGGGAGGCGCCGGCATGGCCGGACTTGGGCGCGGCGGGGCCGGAAACAAACGCGGGGAAGGGCGCCTGGCGCTGGAGGGCGACGGTGAGGAGCTTGGGCTGCCGGCCATGGCGCGGCGGCGCCTCGCGTCTTCGGCGGCGGACCTGCGAAAAGGGGAGCGGGGTGGTGAGAGTAGGAGGAGGAAGGAGGGAAGGGAGGCGCGGAAGACCTGGGTGGCCGGCGGCGGCTGCTGCCCTCGGGCATGGAGGTGGCACTGGAGAGGAGAGAGGAGGAGAGAGAAAGAGGATGGTGGGAGGTGACGTGGACGATCCTAGGCCGTTGGATCCGAGGATCTGACGGTCCAGGATCATTTGGGCGAATCTCATATCTGGAATTTAGGGTTTGCTACGAAAATGGGGGATTTTTCCAGATCTGGGGGGCTAGTGGCTGCCTAGGTTCTTAGGGAAAACCCTAAGTGGGGTGGTGGTCTAAATATAGCCCCGGTGGCTGGCAGATTGCAAAAACATCCCCGGGTTTTCTCTCGCGCGCCCGGTGCTCACGTTTCTGACCGCCGGGGGTCTGCAGTACCTCCGATTCGGGTAAAACTTCAAACTGCGCGATCAGCGCGTCGAGCCGGCGGCGTTCACCTCGTGCTGGAACCGTTCCGAGAACACTTTCCGACGCTCTATAAAAATATCCCGTTTACTTATTAAACGGGGTTTTTCGTTCCGTTGGCTGTGGCTGGTCTCGTGCGGTTTTCGCGACGGTGATCGGGTGAAACCCGGTGTCGCAAAGGTCGAGTGTCAGGGTGGCAAGGGTCGGTCTCCGTCTGGTACGAGATAAGAAGGGAAAAAAATAATCGCCGATTGATAACTCGGGGATGCAAACACCGCTAACAAATCAGACAATCAAACAATTCACACCGAAAACAAAAATTTTAAGGCTAGTTTTAATTTAACGCCAAAGTTAAGGCTATGACCAAAGCCATAAAATATTAATAATTGCATATGCAGTTTGTTGACGTGTCGTCAACACCTTCATTTAAATTTGACTAGATAGGATCACACCATGTCTATTAAACTTGATCATCTCATCGATGCTTGAGCATTTTTGTCTCAATGTTTACTTGTGTGCTTTTCCTTGTTGTTACCTTACGTTAGCACCTGAGACTGCCGAGGAGACTTTCATGGAGTTTTCCGACACCTAGCCTGAGGATCCTGCTACGTCTGCTCCGTCGACTGATTACCCAGGCAAGGGGGTTTATATATCATTCTTTCTAGCTTGCCTAGATGTATTTAGAACGGTTGCTTGATCCTACCACCATATACTTTTGCCTCTCAGTTAAACCCAACCAGCCGTGCCCCCACATCCTAGCAAAACCTTGTTTGGCTATGTACCTAGCTTGCTTAACTATTGCTTAGTATGTGTAGGCCCTTAACCTGCTGCTTGGTGGATTATCATGCTATTATCAGAAATTGGTTGATATTTATTATTATGATGTTAAATTATATTTGACGAAGGATGGGAAACCGGGCTGTTCCCGCCAGGTGTTTTGTTCAATTCGAGTCACCTAGGTCCCGAGTTCCGGGTATTGTGTTTCTTGACGAGCGTTCCTAATCGTGTGTGGGATTCTATGGGGTCCCTTTGTCTTACTTACCTAGCTTCAAATAGTTCTAGTGGTGGCCCGAGCTTATTTACTATTTGCAAACGTGTGTGTGCTTCGTTGGTACCCCAGCAATTTTTGAAACAACCCGGGCCAGCGGCGACATGGTTTGTCTTGTTGGTCCACAACAGGGAGCTAGGGCTTTCCCACATGGTTTGTGCAACTAACCCGAGCTCATCCGGACAGTAGAGGCCGATTCGAGAGCGCGACCGGCTTTTGAGTTGGATGTCGACTTACCGGGGGCCACCCGGAATTGTACGATGTTAGTTAGAGGGACTCTAACGTTCCGGAGTTTCAGGCGTTTACCCAGCCAAGCGGAAACCGGGCGTACATGCGAAGCCTATGATAGGAAGTTGGTACACCCCTGCGGGGTTAAATCTTTTCAAAAAGCCGTGTCCGCGGCTATGGACGACTTGAGACCTACTCCTTGTTCATAGACTAACATCAACTTAATCATGCTTTAAAAGTTGCCAACTTGTGAGTTGCCTTGATTGCTCTTCTTCGTCTGGGGCGACAAAGAGGGGACAAGGTTGTGTTATGTTTTCCATAAGTAGGTGGATAGAGACCTATTGATGCGATCATCCACGAGATCTTGGATATTCCCTTACTCTAATAGATCGTTAGCCACTCATATATGCTAGCGCGACTGCAACCTCAACCACTACCTTTCCTTACGGTGAGAAGTTAGTTATACCGCATTGATATATTCTCACCTCTTTCTTTTCTTTTACCTTTTATGCTTTGCCTGATCGGCCGCTGCAGTTGATTAGTACCTCGACCCGACCACCAGACGCTACTTCGTGGAGGTGCCACCGAAGGAGGACGATGAGGAGGACTTCGCCCAGTAGATCCTATAGTTGGGTTTCCGACGTTCCTTGGGAGGACTTGTTTATGTGCAGCACTCTCTAGGGCCATTTGGATCTTGACCGTACCCGGTCGTGTGTGTCTTCCGCATGATGTTATGATGTATTGTTGGATCTTATGATCTCTGAGATGATGTAATAATACCAGTGGCGAGTGTATGCCCTGGACTTATATATTTTATGTCTTAGTTGTTCATGCTTCATTTACCTGTTGTCGAGAATCCGATAGCGATACGAGTGTGACTATCGTGCATCGGTGGCCACTTATGCGCATCTATCTCAGGTCAGACGTGAAAGCGACTAACTCGAGATAGTACCGCATCGGGGGCGTTATAGCCTGGAGGTTGAGTGACGGCTAGGGTTGTGGTCTGACCTGTACCCCTTCGGTGTTTGCCCGAGCCCTTAAATAGATGCACGTGGAATGGCCTCCACATTTGAGGAAATTCAGACCCTCCATCCATATTCCATTCGGATCACATCCGAATGGGCTCCTTTCCCCTTAAGCATGCGACCCTATAGGTTCACGTACACATGCACACATCCCGGATCACATCCGGTTTGATCGTCGGTAGCGGTTCCTAGCAGAACGTGTCGGCTCCCATATATGCGTAAAGTCATAAGACGAACCATTACAAAGTGTCATATGCAACATTCCTTTTTGCCTCACAATATATGTTGTCAAGATCAAGGCGAGTACTTGTCACCCTTGTGATAGCTTCACCTCTCTTCTCAAAACCGTGATACAGATTCCTAAACCGGGTTAACACTTAACCCATGTCACACGACCATGCTTTGTGAATCTTATCACTCGAGAGGTGTTGGATATATGCTCAAGGGACAAATAATATGTGATTATTCCAATATATATCTAAACAAGTTCATAACCAGTTTCATACTGTGCTAGAACCATATTAGTGAAACAATGATACATGTGTGGTATAGAAACAACCAACGTTCCTCGTTATCCCCTTTCTCAATAACTAGTTCATGGTCAACTAATGATCGTGGTTTCATGATCATGGACAATCAAATCAATTGACTATGAGGTCACCTCATTAGATGAATGACGTGATGAACATTACACAACATAAGCATTGCAACATGATCAAATTATAAAAGTTATGTGTTGTAACATGTGAGATTACATCCAGAAAGATGCGCAACATATGACTAGGTCACGTGGATGAATATCATG
Organism: Bromus sterilis; assembly: GCA_950022295.1. Classification (NCBI taxonomy): domain Eukaryota; kingdom Viridiplantae; phylum Streptophyta; class Magnoliopsida; order Poales; family Poaceae; genus Bromus; species Bromus sterilis. The sequence continues at coordinate 178,106,215 of OX465601.1, read as the reverse complement.
GCACGAGTGAAATACGATTTGTCGGTAACGAGGTAAAACTAGACATGGGATGTCGTTGATTGAATCTCGGACTAATCTAGTATCTATGACAAAGGGAATGGAATACAACGTGACGTTGAATCGGTTTAATATCCGGAATGCACAGGGGTCATTATGGGCTACCAGGTCCCGCTGATGATCATTGACCGCAGCCTCATCTCGGTCATGACTGGAGTGTTCTCAGGCCATAGGGTAACACACTTAAGGGCTCGATGAATATCGTAGACCTTCTCGGAACTATCAAAGTTATCAAAGAATAAGGGAAGACATACCGAAAATGTTCCGTGTTGGTCCGAAGGATGTTCGGAGTGAGCCAGAAGGTGTTCCGGATCACGGGGAGATGAAATAATGTGTTTTATTTATTAATTAAATGAACTAATAATTAATAACATTTTATTTATAATTAAAAGTGCAATGGGCCTACTCTGTGAAAGAAGCCCATTAGGGGAAATAAAAAGGGAAAAGGGAAAAAAGAAAAAGAGAGAGAGGAGGGGAGGCGCCATGGGCCTAGGGCCCATGAGGGGTGCGCCCCCTCCTCCCTTGGCCGACCAACTTCCCCTAGCAAGGGACTTTAGTCCCACATTGCTAGGGGAGAGGGATTGACTCCCTCCCCTCCTCCTATATATAGATAGGTAGGGTGCACTTATTCAATACACAATAATTCATAGGGAATTTATTAGATTCCCAAATTGAGATCGGATTTCTCCGGTCTTCTCCCTCCCTCGTCTCTTCCACAGTGGGCTCCCCTTATTAGGAGCCTGTAGTGGGATTGAGACTTCTTCACCAAACGTACGCCGTCGTTCTTCCGAAACTACGATTCCGGAGGTCTACTTCCACCACCTTCGCTAGATCGGCGAACGGAGGTTGTCATCGAGTTCCGTACATGTGCGAGTAGTACGAGGTTCTACACGTGTGGCACTTCCACCCGACAGGGTGCTAACACATCCAGGGGGCTGTGATCTACGTTCAGCTTCATCAACCACGTTTGAGGGAACGTTTCTCGCGCAACGGTCTCCACCCCGAGGTATGTTTCCGCAAGTCTCTCCGTTATAGTAATACATATAGTTAGATCTTGGGTTATGGGCAACGCTAGTTAGAAAAATTATTGTTTTCTACCGAGGAACCCCAACAGGGGTATCATGAGCTAGGTCTATACTTAGTATTACTGTACGTATAGAACACATCGGGGATGTGGACGTTGATTCTATGATTGTAACCCTCTCACGTGCACTTGTTCATATATGTGGCATTGTTTGATGAAGCAGCCCCCGACCGACCTTACGCGTACGCTTACGCGACACTGGTTCCACGCTTGACATATGGCTTGCACCGTATAAAGTGGCTCTAGTGGGTGTATGTCTCTCTTACTTTAGCGGATATGGCATTTTCAACGGAGGGCCCCGTATGGGGTGCAATAGAGACAATCATCTAATCAGCGTTGTGGTTGACTCGTAGGCTAAAACAGTTTATATATGAAATACCTAGCAGCCACGTAAACCATGAAATATACAAGATAGAAGCGTCTAGCATTATATTGCTATTGGGGGCTATTGTTTGTTTGATCTTGATGTAGTGATAGCTTTGCTATGTGTTACTAGAAAGTAGTAAACATTCATCATGATAAAACAAACTCAAAATGGAGACACTGTAGACTTAGCGCCACCATGATCAAATATCTAAAAACTTGTTAGTATAGGATACACGACGGTAGCATGAAATAAGATAATCCCATAACAAATACCAAACACAAGTATTCTACCAAAGTGTGCACCACCTGGAAGGATCTCTCTTATGGCCGACATACCAAACATCGGGTGTCTCACATAATAAATAACGTTCACATGAGGTTGGGTTTGGCAAGCCTAGCATATGCAGATATGGCCAAGCTAAGAGGCAATAACACTGAGGTCAATTTTGCGAGCCTAGCATATGCAGCTATGGCCTCGGAATACTAGAGATCGAAAGATCGAGCATGATTCACATGCATGATCTGATCGCACAAGTATTTGTCTGCCTTTGAAACGAATCCGTCGGCCATGTGATATGCAAGGGAGGATAGTGAATCTGGATCATGTAATCACTAAAACCTCTTAGGAATGATTGTTTTAGTGTGAGATCATTTATAATGTGATTATTATGAACTCATTGTTGTGAACTAGTCTTAATTGTTTTTCCTTGAAATTATGTTTGTAGAAAATTAATGAACTTGATCAGCTTAAATTGTTATCTTTCATGGAGGGTGAGAAACTTAGGGCCAGTTCTTTTGGAGGATTCTCCCAGAAGCTTCCCTCCCCCCATCTTCTCAGAGATGCCGCCTCAAAAAGTTAGGGAGGCTTCCGGAATGCCCCGTGTTATGCCATTTCGGAAGCCTCCCTAACTTTTTGGGGCGGCTTTTCAGAAAATCTTGGGGGAGGGCAGCTTTTGGGAGAAGCCGCCAAAAGAACTGGCCCTTAGAGTAGATGGGTCAAACTTTGTTGGTTGGTACTTACGCCTTAGAACTTCGCTCAAGAGAGCAAACGTCTTGTTCACAATAGAAGTGCATATGGAAGACCATCCAGATAAAGATGTTGACGAAATATTTGATTACTGTACTCATCGACGAAAGTACTCCGTAGTTAAGAATGTCATGAGATATAGCATGTCAGAAGATTTGAGCATTCAGTTTTAGGAAACTGGCTCTTATGACATGATAGACACGTTGAATTAAATGTTCATACGCCAGTTTAGAGTGGCCAGACTTGAGTTAGAAAAAAGGTTTCTATCTACAAAGATGGAAGAGCGTACTTGCCTGAGTGATCACTTAGAAAAGATGCGTGGGATGTATCTGAACCTAGTGGATGAATTCGAATATTGGACAACAAACGAATCTACCACAGAGGAGTTTGCGATAAAAACGATGTGCATTCTCTTCTGCCAATATCGAGACTATGTTCATGGCTATGTGATGTTTACACACGCTTCTATTCTTGTAGACTATGTTGGGCCTCCAAGCGCAGAGGTTTGTAGGACATCATCAATTTCCCTCAAGTGGATGACCTAAGGTTTATCGAACTCAGGGAACTAAAGGTGGAAGATGGTCTCTCTCAAGCAACCCTACAATTAAGATACAAGAAGTCTCTTGTGTCCCCAACACACCTAAAACAACTAGGAGTTGTATAGGTGCACTAGTTCGGCGAAGAGATGGTAAAATATGAGTGATAGGTGTGGCAAAGCAAGGTAATATAAATCTTTCATAAAAAGTGCAGGAAGCAAACATGTTGCAAAAGTGAGCACAAACGGTGTAACAATGGTGGAAACAAGGCCTAGGCTTCATACTTTCACTAGTGGCAACTCCCAACAACATTAACATAGTCTAATCACATGATATTTACCATAAAACATTCAATGGAGACGCACTCGGAGGTCATTCCTTTGTGGTCAAGAGAGGACGAGAATTATGTAGGGATAAAAAAGCACACCTCAGAGTTCGTAGTTCTCAATCTATGGATTTCCCAATGTCACCGCGGCCATCCAAAGAGAGTACCACAATCACCACAACATATCTCAAGGATAGTCAAAGACAAGCACCAAGAGACTCTCAATCATCAATCAACACACAAAAGAGGAAATCACTCATGAAAATATTCTTCTAACCCACGCCCAATAGACCGCTGTCACCATGGTCTCGGGGATTATACTAGATAAGATCAAGTGAGTACATCAATCCAATACATAGAGGAAGGGGAAATATCATGGGATCACCCTAGATTAAGATATCCTATGATCACAACGAAGATCACATCATGGGAAAGAGAGAAGAACACATAGCTACTGGTAGAAACCTTAGCCCCGAGGGAGAACTACTCCCGCTTCATGGAGGGAGGAAGCAACGTCGATGGAGATGAATCTGGGGGCACTTCCCCGTCCTGGCAGGGTGCCGGCACAGGAATTCTGGTCCCCCGAAGCTTGTCGGCGATGGCGGCGGAGATCGGAATCGCTTCTAGAAAAATTACTTCAATATTAGGGATTTCCTCTGCGGGGGCTAAATATAGGCCAAAGGAGGGGGCCATGGGGGCCACAGGGCAGCCAGTAGGGCAGGTGGCGCGGCCTAGGGTGGACCCGCGCCGGGCACCCTCCTGTGCCCCTGGTGGTGGCCCTTCTGCCATGTCTTGGTTATTTTGGAAGCTTCTGGGACGCTAATTTTTTATATAATTTTTCCGGAATTTTTGGAGCACTTTTAATGCACTACTGGAAACAGGAGTATTGCCGTCAGCTTAGTGCTTTGCCATCAACTTCTTGTCGGGGCTGACGGCATAGCATACTATGCCGTCAGCCAGGTGGAAAGCTAACGACAAAGATTTGGTTGTAGGAAAAATGGAGCTATGCCGTCAGCCCTTTCAACGACGTCAGCTGGCTGATCGCAAACTTATAGAAAGCTGGCGGCAAAGGATTGCCGACGGCCTCCCATGGGCCACGTGTCCCTGACTTGCACGAGTTAACGGCGACCGGCTTTGCCGTCAGTCAGCTGACGGCAAAGGATAACGGCCAACTTAGCCGTCAGCCGGCTGACGGCTAAGCAGGGCCTTATCCCGAGCCCGCGGCCAGCCCTAACCCCCATCCTCTCTCACTCACCCCGCGCGCACCTCTCCCCTACCACGAGCGCCGCCGTCAGCACCACCGCCCCCACTGTCCCGGCCCTCCTCCCACGTTGTGCTTCCCTCGTCGCCGCCGGTGAGCGGCCGCGCCACCCTCCCCTTTCCTTCTCTCCTCTCTCTATCCTCCCCATCTCCTCACGCGCCGCCTCCTCTCTGCAGGTGAACTCCCCCGACGCCCCCTGCTGGTCCTCATCGACGACGCCGGCGCCCCTCTTCTCCCCGTCGACGACAGTGGCCCCAAGTCCCCGTCGACGACACCCCTGCTCCTCGTCGACGCCGTCGCCACCCCTGGTCCCGTCGACCTCGCCGCCCCTGCTCCTGTCGACCTCGCCGCCCCCTACTCCTCTCCTCGCCGGCGCCACCACCACCTCAACGCCGGCCTCCTTCCGGTGATCATTTTGTACAAATTATTTCCTGCAACTAGCTTATATAATTTAGTTAGCTTAGTTGTTAGGTTTTAGTTAGATTAGGAAAACTATTAGTTGTTAGGGCTTGTTTGATTCAAAGGAAAAAATAGCTAGCTAATAGTTGCTAGTGTTTATATTAGTTACATTTTAGTTGGCTTAGTGAACTAGTTCTTTTCTGCAAGTAGCTTACCATATATTTTAGTTATCTTACTTGTTAGATTTTAGTTAGATTAGGAAAACTATTATTTGTTAGTTGTTATATTAGCTAGCTAATGAAAATAGAGAAAAATATGAAAGAAACTATTTGTGAAGAAAGAAGAGAGAAGTAGAGAAAAGAGAAGAGAAAAAAAGAAATTAGGAATAGAAAGAAGAGAGAAGTAGAGAAAATATGAAGAGAATGAGAGAAATTAGGAAGAGAAAAGAAATGAGGAGTAGTGGAAAGAAGAAAAGAAGTAGAATTGAAATAACATATTTGAAAAGGAAGGAAAAATAAAATGAAAGGAATGGAAAAGAGATAAAGAAAGATAGAAAAAACAATTAGTATTTTATTTTCTGGTTAAGATTTTATAGAATCCTAGCTAACTTTGTGTTTGGTTATGCCCTTTGCTCCGTGGTTTATGGCCCGGCTTTGGTTCAGCCCACCTCTTTCCCATATCGAGTTAAAATTTAGATGTAAGGTTCCATTGCGTAACCCATATGTGTCTTCCGTTCGAAAGATTCCATTTATAAATATGCATTCATTTGCATTTTTATAATTGGATTCTTTCGAATTGTCCAACGTTATCCATGGACAGCCCGAGTATGTGTAGATTGGATTCATTTCCCCATATGCTCTCCTCCTGATCAGACGCAGGATTTCTTCAGCGCCACCTTGTTGTTCTCCGGGTACACATCCTCTCGGTTTATGCCGAGACGTGTATCAGGAGAACAGCGGGGAGGTGCTGTCAAAATTTTGCGTCGGATCGGGAGGAGAGCATGGGGAAATGAATCCAATCTTCACATACTCGGGTGGGATTAGGACCTATCTTTACCTATTAGCTAGTAGGTGCATATGTCGTATCACCGTAATTAATTATATGCCTTCTTGTGTTAATTTGTACTAGCTAGCTAGCTAGCTAGAATGAATAATCGTGCGTGGATGTAAAGCGGTCACCCTAGTCAGAAAGATATTACTGAGGAATGGTTGACCAAGACCGAGGAGTTCCTAGAGGTTGCATTTAGTGCTGGCCAACCAAGAACATGGTGCCCCTGCACTAGATGTAAGAATTATTCACAACAGACAAAGGATGTAATGGGGAAACACCTGCAAATGCGTGGTTTCATGCCTGATTATACATTTTAGTCATTTCATGGCAAGTCAGCCCAATGTAAAAGACATGAGGTAGTGCGTCAGCGCATCGAGGATTGTGGTACAGGGATAGAATACATGATTAATGACTACAATGATGCTCGTCATGAGGACGAAGAACCAGAGGAAACTTCCAAGGCCTTTTATGCCATGCTGGAGTCTTCAAAACTTCCACTACATGCGCACACCACGCTTTGTCAACTAGATTCCATCGCACAAACAATGGCTCTTAAGGCCCAATTCAACTTGGGAAGAGAGTGCTATGATGCAATGATGACCTTATTCGGGCGCTTTCTATCCGACGGTCATATTATGCCTGCAAACCTATACCACTCAGACAAAATACTCGGTGCACTGAAGATGCCCATCAAGCGGATACATGCTTGTGAGAAAGGATGCGTCTTATTTAGGCATGAGTATGCGGATGATAATTATTATCCACGCTGCAAGTCCTCCAGGTATATTGTCGTAGACAACAGTCTTGGTGAGAAGACACGGAGCAAAATACCCGTAAACATTCTTCGTTACCTACCGATCTTACCAAGACTTCAACGGCTTTACATGCTTGAAGAAACAGAAAAACAGATGACATGGCACAGAGATAGAATTAGACGTGCTACAGATGAATACGGGAATTTGATGTTGACCCACCCCTCTGATGGTGAAGCGTGGAAGATGTTCAATGAAATACATAAAGAAGGTAAAGCCAAAGACCCAAAGAACGTGGCACTCGCCATTAGTCTCGATGGGTTCAGTCATTTCGGTATGATGGCAACCCAGTATAGTTGTTGGCCCATATTCATCATGCCCCTCAATCTGCCCCCTGGAGTACTTATGCAAAGAAAGCACATCTTCTTGACGTTGATAGTTCCGGGGCCCAACTATCCTGGCAAAAATATGAATGTGTACTTGCAACCGTTGATGGATGACTTGAAAGAAGCCTGGGATAATGGGATCTGGACATACGACGCAGCTAGCAAAACAAACTTCCGAATGCATGCTTGGTTGATGTACTCCATGCATGACCTACCCACCTTTGCACTTTTCGTTGCATGGTGTGTGCACGGAAGGTTCCCATGCCCGCAATGCAAGGCTGCTCTTAAGTTTCATTGGCTGCCGGAGGGTCGCAAGTATTCTTGCTTCGACTTGCATAGACAATACCTTCCTCTGGACCATGATTTCAGAAAAGACAAGAAGAATTTCACCAAAGGTAAATTTTTCGAGCACGAGGCACCACCTATGATGATGGGCGCACAAATTCTTGATCAGTTGAACTCACTAGAGCCTGATCCGAACCGGCCAGGGTATTTCTTGGGATATAATACTGAACACGCCTGGACCCACAAGCCATGCTTCTGGGATCTCCCATATTTCAAAGACCTTGCTCTTCCACACAACATTGATGTGATGCACACTGAAAAAATATGCGTGAGGCCCTTTTTGGTACATTGTTCGGCACTGATAAGGGGAAAGATAATGTTAAGGCTAGAGTCGATCAGGAGAGTCTGTGTAATAGGAAGTCACTGAACATGCGACAACCGAAAGGGAAGAAGAATTTGGAGAAGCCAAATGCCTGGTTCAATCTTAAAAGAGAACACATGAGGGAAATCCTCATGTGGGTGAAAAAATGTTGATGCTCCCCGATGGCTATGCAGCGAATCTAGCAAGGGGAGCAAGTCTTGAAAAGTTGAAAATTCTTTGGGCTGAAGAGTCACGATTGGCACATATGGCTTGAGCGGATAATGCCGGTGATGTTGCGTGGCTACATGCCGAAGATGAATGGCTAGTACTGGCAGAGCTGAGCTATTTCTTCCGTGTTCTTTGCGCTAAAGAACTATCGCCTATTGTGATAGAAGAGATGGAAAAACTGGCGCCGGAGTTGATAGTCAAGTTAGAGAAGATCTTTCCACCGGGTTTCTTTAATCCGATGCAGCATATGATTTTGCATCTACCGATGGAGGCAAGATTGGGTGGCCCTGTGCAAAACCGTTGGTGCTATTCAACTGAGAGAATGCAGAAAACGCTTCGAGGAAAATGTAAAAATAAACGGAGAATTGAAGCATGAATGGCTGAGGCATTCATTGTCGAGGAAGCGGCAAACTTCGTGACAGCACACTATGTTGCCACTAATCACAGTTTGCACAATCCAAAGCCTCGGTACAATACTGGCGACCCCGACCCCGAGCGACGTGAATCCAAGTTCAAACTCTTTAAAGGGAGCCTCGCACCTTGTGGGGTTATGAACACAAAGGCGTTGACCTTCGAGGAATGGGGCATCATTACATTGTATATCTTGACCAACATGACAGAAGTGCGGCCGTCCATCGAGTAAGTGCTCGGTACATATTAATTGGTCCACAACTTCTTGGCGAGTTTTGTGTCTAACTTCTCTTTATTATTTGATACAGTCGATTCGTCGCGCAATTCTCGAATGGAGTGGCGATCGAAAAAGACTCCATCGAAGAGATTAATCTTCTTGATAAGTGGGGAGGCGGAAATCCCGGTTTCATCTCTAGGTTTGCACAAACATTACTTCTTATATAATATATAGGCCATTTTCATTTCTTCGTCGTCTCAGTTCAGACTAATACAACAAGCCTTTCCATTTCAACTTGTAGGCTAATTCGGAGTCGATGGACTCTGAATTGAGACAAATTGAAAATGGTTTTGACTTTAAGGTCCATACATACGAAAAATACAACATCAATGGGTATCTCTTTCGTACTGGTAGGAAAGAGAAAACTATGCCCGATCGGAAAACAACGAATTCCGGTATGTCCGCAATAGATGGAGGTGTCGAGTATTATGGAATAGTTGAAGAAATATACAAACTGCTATATTATGGTGAAAATCCTCCGAACGCTGTTGTCTTCAAATGTAATTGGTTCGATCCGAAGGACACTAGACGAACTCATGATCATGTTGGGCTAGTTGAAATTAAACAGAAGAACCGTTTCATTATTGTCGATGTTTATATTGTGGCTCAACAGGCCACACAAGTTTTCTATCTTCCATGGGCCTGCCAAAGTCTAAAGAATCTCAAAGATTGGTATGTCGTGTACGACGTGCCGCCACATGGTAAACTACCTGCCCCCAATGAAGAGGATTATGAACCTCACATAGACCCAGACACATATGAAGGAGAATTCTTCCAAGAAACACGTGTGGCCAAAAAACATTTCGGAAACACCTATGTTTGGTCAGAACATGGAAGTAGAGAATGACAATGCAGAGGAAGAGGAAGAAGTGGAAGACGAAGAGGTTACCGATGATGACGAGGAGGAAGAGGAAGAAGTGGAACACAAAGAGGTTACCGATGCATATGACCTATCATTGCTTGACCGGTTACAAAAAGGCTGTCGAAATGTGTTTGCCGCTGAACCTAATCCCGGAGAAGAGACCATTCATGACGACATGCGTGATAATGACGATGATGTTTTTATTGATCCTGGAGAAGATACAGATGATCCCAACTGTCATTAGTTGTATGCATCCCAACTTTCTTTTGTTTTTTGTATATATGAATTTGTATTATTTATTTCCTTACTATAATAATTCATCTTTATATGCATATGTTTGTGTTTTTGTATATGAATTTGTATTATTTATTTCCTTACTATACTAATTCATCTTTACTCTGTAACAGGTGTTGACACATGGCGAGCCGTATGGTGAATGACCCACCGGTGGATTCTCGGCCACCTCTCCCTCTACAGAGAGAGTTGCTGGCGGATATTGTAGCAGACAACTCGCCGTCGGCGCGTGCTGAGCAGCCTCGTGGGAGAGGTCGGGGAAAAGGGCAAAAGAGACCTAAACCCGTTGGTCGAGGAGGTGGTCGAGGAGGTGGTCGCTCTAAAGCGATCAGGGCAGCTGATAGAAGCGACTCACCACCACCCGTAGCCGAGTCACCCACTCACAGGACAGTCTCACTGGTGGAGGAGCCACCGCTTCAAGAGCCACCAGTGCAGTCGGCGGCGTCGGAGCAGCACACACCGGTGCAGTCAGTGGCGCCGGAGCAGCAGGCACCGGTGCAGTCGGCGGCGCCGGAGCAGCGGCCACCAGTGTAGTCGGCGACGCCAGAGGAGCGAGCATCGGTACAGTCAGAGGCAAAGGAGGCATCGAGGCAGTCGGCAGAGCCTCGTTGGGATGATCCTTGGGATGAGCGTGCTCGCACTGATGATGATGATGATGATGCTGAGGATAGCAATGATGATAGTGATGACGGGGCTGAGGGGGGTGAGGGGGTGAGGGGAGCTCCTTTTCCAAGAAGCTGGTGTACCAGCGTGGTATGACACGACTTCCATCACGACGGACCCTGCGCAGAGGTCGTTGATTGCGCCAGATGGGGAGAAGTAAGTTGATGAATTTTTTGTGTTCCTTCTATATATCATACATGTACATATGTTCCAACAACAACTAATGTCTTTGTGTTCTCATTTTGCAGGGGGTGGACTTACCCGAAAGGTGTCCGGAATCCGAACTGCCTCCTTGGTGCCGTGCTTAAGGAGCACTTCCCCGGGCTAGTGCAGTTCCCTATTGAGGGTAGGGTTCCTGAGCCTGGCCTCACTTGGCCGCACTACAAAGCCGCGCCGACCCCGCCAGATGAACGCATCAACAATGTTGAATGCCGTACCAGAGCCGATATGGTGGTGGCTACTTTTTGGGTAAGTATTCTAAGAATTGAAATCATTTATTAGCGTTGGAATCATTTCACTCATCTAAGCATGTGTTCGATGCAATTTCAGTGTTACTATAGGTTTGAGGAGGGGATGGAGCCGGCGGCCCAGAAAAATCTCGAGAAGGAGATAGTGAGGCTACTCACGAACACGAGGCACGAGATGCGTGTTCAGTGTATTCGAGATTGGTACGCCAAGAAGGGCATGAAGAAGGCGAAGAAGAAGTGCAGAAAAGTTTTCCTTGAGAAGGAACAATACTTGGAGGTAAATTACTAACTAATTCAAATTCCTACACTTATAAATAAGGCCTAGTTAGCTCCAACTTTTGCTTTATAAGCTTATAAAGCTCAAACTTGGCTTTATAAGCTTATAAAGGTCAAACTTGGCTCTATAAGCTTGTAAAACTCAAAAATGATAATAATAGCTTAGTTGCATAAAACTTGACTTGTACTTGGCTTATAAAAGTTATTCAGTGCCTTTATAAGCTTAATAATTCATAGGCACCCCTGAGATGGTGTGCAAATAAGATGGATTGCTTTGAGGTGATAGTGGACAAATGGCTCAGTGATGCCTGGCTGTCCACCCACAAAAGCGCCAAGGATAGGCGTGCAAAAATGGTAGGTGTGGCACACCACCAAGGAAATCTCAAAGTCAACGAGTACGCCAAAAGATGGTATGTGCCTTGTTTTCAGTTTATGTCCTTTCATTATTAATCAATTGATTTGTTTCATGTTTTTTCTTGTACTGATTAGATACTTTGCTTTTCATTGTAGGTGAAACATCATAATCAGCCTGTGCCTAGGGAATTTCGCTCATTTTCCATGTCCCATAAGGGAAAGTACAAAACGGTGAAGGAATATTCCGAGAGCGACGGTGTTGAGGCGTACACCAGCGTTGCATCCTACCACAAGATGGTGGCCTATTCTGAGGTGGCGAAAGAGCTACGCGGTCCTTAGTTTGACCCGAGCGCGGAGGAGATGGACCCGGAGGCCTTGATGATTTTTGGTGGCGGTAAGCATCATGGCAGCACCTCCATGTGCAATGGCTTCGTACATTGCCTGGAGACTCTACCTAAGATCAAGGCGAGGCAAACGAGCTCCGCGCCTGCTGTACGACCTCGCCCGCGGCCAATTGACATTGCTATCCAGGTATAACTTTGTCTCAATTTTCCTTCCATTATTTCGATTGCGTAGCGATGATGACATTAATTGCTATATTCCTGAGTGTTTGCAGGACGCCATTCAGAGGGAGAGACAGGCGACACAAGAGATGTTGTCGGAGCATCTTGCGGAGAGGGACCGACTGGCAGAGGAGAGAACCCAGAGGATACTCGAGGAGGAGTGTAGCGACCCAATTCACACAGAATTGAAGTCTCTGTGCTCAAGTGCCAGTCCCTGGATCGAACTCGCTGGCACACACAGTATCATAGATGTATATCAAAGTACAAGTGCATCATTATTACAACGTATGATCCAGAGTAAACAAATAACAAGTTGCATAGCTCAAGGCTAGCTTATTCAATATAAATATAGCGGAAGAAAAACCAAATAACGTGGAGTCCCATCAACAGCCACAAGCGAACATGCTGAGTGTAGACTCGCAACCCCTAACGCACCTTACTGATCGTCTGAAAAACCTGCAACACTGAAGGTTACAGCCCGACAACGGGTCAGTACATCTGATTTGTACGGCAAGTGACACGAAAAAGTTTATATAAAGGACCTACAACTACATGCAAGGTAAGTCAAAGGAAAGGCTTGTGGTTTAGTTTTGCAGAAAGCCAATTTTCTCCTAAACTAAACTAGTCAAAATTTTAAGTTGAACTTACTACTAAAGATTGAACTGGGCACACCAGTCTCAATCCACACCCTTTATTAAAATCTTGCCCACTCAAATTATTATGGTGATTCATATGTCAAGATCCTCCAGTAACAGTAATGTCTAGTAGCTCAAGGATGTCCATAACCGGGGACACAGCTAATCATGATTAGTTTATACTCTGCAGAGGTTAGTACACTTTCCCCGCTGGACTCAACCCGAAGATTGAGACGAAGTCTTTCAGAAGAGGTCACCTACCCCCAACGGCAAGCCGGTACCACCTATCACATCTACACCTGCTAGCATTGCACGGGAGAGGCTTCCTACATCATACTCAACTAAGCCAGAGCCCATATGGCCAGCGGCTGTACATGTAAGCTTCTGGTCACCAAGTATGTCTGATCTTTTTGAGCCTGGACGGCGCCCACTGCGTCAGAGGGTACTCGCCATGACGTATTCTCGACCACCAAACCAACCATTAGGGGTACAACCTGGTCTCGACCTTAGATAAGGAACGAGCCCCCAGGAAGCACTCCCTGCCCGTCCAGAGGTGATTTCTATTTATTAAACAGTTGCTACACAAGTTATTAAATAGCTCACATGCACTCCATGAATTGCACCACCCAAACCACGTCTACAAAGCATAGCAATAAAGTAACAACACGGCTAGGTTGATCTATGGTAGACAAGTCAAGACATGTGGCTATCCTAACTGGTTTTGCAACAATAGTAAAATAAACTACCTATCATGCAATAGGGTGATATTTCTTAACATAATGCATATAGAAAATATAGGTATGAGTATTGTCAAAGCATCACTTTCCTTCTTGCTGATCCTGACGGTCACAATCCTCACAAAACGAGGCGGCACACTCCGGACAATCTATACGAGCAAACATAGCACCAATCAATCATATATTCAATACAATTATGCTCAAACAATAATAAACATTAAAATAACAGTAGAAAAACTTTCCTAACAGTAGCTAAACTTAAAGTACTTGTCAAATAAAAACCAACGCAAAAAGAAACGGCGCAAACGGGCGCACCGGTAAAAAGTTACGGCTGCCGGAAGTTCAAATTTGGGTCAGCTTGGAATCCAAATTTGAATACTCCAAACTTCTGTAAAACTAGGTCTACTGTCTAGAAAATTTCCACACGGTCGCAACGCAACTGGAATCACCCGATTCCGAGCTACGGTTAAAAAGTAATCGCGAAAACGGTTTCGGATGAAAAACGGGGGTACCGGGGGGTTCTACTGTAAAAACGACCCGTACATAAATATATTTTTTTACGAAAAACACGATTGTGTCCCCTAGCGGTTTGGATCCAGATCTGGAAAAAAAAATCGAAACGTTTTTTTTTCTAATTTTTTTCTTCTAGCTTCTTCTTCCACGGGCAGCACGCACGGGCACGGGACAGCCATGGAGCCATGGCTCGGTTGTGAGCTCCGGCTCCGGCCCACAGCGGCCATGAGCGGCCGGCGGGGGCGGCCAGCGCCGGTGGGCGGCGGCCGGGCGCGGCACGGCGCGGCAGCCGGGCGGACGGGCGGCCGTGGCGCGGGGCGCACGGGCCAGGCGGCGGCCAAGGCCGTGGCGGCGCGGCTCGGCCAGCCGGCGAGCGGCGGCGGCGGCCAGTGGGGCGGCGGCGCGGCGGGCTAGGGCAGCGGGGTGCTCCGACGAGGCGGGGACGGCGGCACACAGCGGCGGCTCGCGAAGATTACATCGAAAAAACGCAAAAAAACGCACTCCGGAGATGCTCCGGCGAAAAATCCGGCGATGCTCCGGTGAACTCCGGCGATGACGTCGGCGGCGGCGGGTCCCGCGGATTAGATTAGTCTAACCCTAAAAACGCTGAGCGAAAATAAATTTATCCCTAATCGGGGCTATTTATAGCCAGCCCCTAATCCTCTTTTTTTTTAAATCCAAGATAAATACAAAATCGGTCTGCGGGAAAAAAAAAAGAGCAGGCCCGTTAGGCCCAAAACAATATTAGAAAAAACACGGAAATTTATTTTAAAATTCTGTCTTCGCCAATATTTTTAAAATAATAAAATTGAATTTTTGGCTTGACCAAAATAATAAAATAAAATAAAAACTTTTCAACTTATTTTTAAATATTTTTAAATACTTTTCTGGCATTTTAAAAATACCGAAAACTCCGAAAATTGATTTAAAAACTTTTCCAGAGCATAAAAAAATTCCAAAAATAATTTTAGAAAATATTTATAACTCCAAATTAAAATTAAAAAGTCTCCCAAAAATCTTTTAAACTATTTTCCAACAAATTAAAAATGGGGATAAGTCCTTTTATATCCTCTCCAGCGAACTGCCATGTGTTGAAAAATGTTTAAAAAATATTTTAAAACTCCAGAAATATGCGGGAGCAGTATGAGATGCATATGGTGATCTATTAACATCCGAATTTAGAAAATTGGGATGTTACAAGGAGAGGGCACGCAATAATGCCCAGACGAAGGCCATGTACGACCTCTTCTCGGTAAGTTTTTACTTCTGCGTATATATCTGTCAAGAATGCATATGCATATGTTTGGTTCACTTGCTAATATGCTTCAGTCCTCACAAAACTAACTCGCAGAGTATGTGGGAGAAGCAAGGTCTTACCCCTCCACCGATGCCGACGCCTATCGTTTCTCCTCCCGGAACGGTAAGTTTCTTTCAATGATCAATATAGCCCGGTCTTATACCATCAAGTTTCATCATGCTTACCACATTGCAACTCATCCTTTGCTGCAACGTAATTCCGGAGCTGCATCTCACAACCCATAAGAATCTCCTAGTGAATCCCCGAGCAACCCACGTGGCGGCGCTTCTCAGCCTTGAGGTGGCCTCCGGTAAGTTACATAAAGCTCATCAATGACTTTATAAGCTCATAAAGCTCAATAATGGTTTTAATAGCTTAGTTACATAAATATTGACTTATACTTGTCTTATAAAAGCTAAAAAATGACTATATAAGCTTATAAAGCTTATACTTGGCTTTATAAGCTTGTAAACCTAAAAAATGGCATATACTTGTCTTATAATAGCTTCTCAATGACTTCATAAACTCATAAAGCTAAAAAATTATATTAATAGCTTAGTTCGATGAAAATTGAGTTATACTTGGCTTATAAAAGCTCAATACTGACTTTATAAGCTTATAAAGCTCAAACTTGGCTTTATAAGCTTGTAAAGCTCAAATTTGATTTTATAAGCTTATTAAGTTCAACACTGACTTATACTTGTCTTATAAAAGCTCAATAATGAATTTACTAGCTTAAGTGGCTTATAATCCTTAAAAATGATTTATACTTCGCATATAAAGCTCAAAAATGAATTAATGACTTAGTTAGATCTAAAATGAGATATATTTAGCTCTTAAGGTCTAAGAAGAAGAAGTATAGTAGAATAAGGAGAGGAGGAAAACAAAAGAAAGATCTCCTTATTCTTACTTTTTCTCTTCTTTCTTTTTCTCCATCTTCTTCCTATTCTTCTCCTTATCCTTCTCCTTGTTCTTCTTTTCTTATAAAGGCCAAAACTGACATACCTCTAGCTAGTTTCAAATATAAACTTCATTTTAGATTTATTCTTTTCCGTAACTAACATGATTATGTTCTCATTTTGCAGATTTTGGCTATATGCATGGATGGATTCTACCTTTGGAGTGTGTTGTAGATATAGGATGTTGAACTTGAAGTATTTGTCATATGGATGAATGTTGAACTTGTAGACTTTGTAGATTTTTTTGATGCACTTGTAGATATTATATGGTTGATGCACTTGTGATGGTTGTTAATTATATGGTTGATGCAGTTGTGTTGGTTGTTATATGATGTTGTTGTGATGTTATATGCTACTGTCAGAACCCTAAATTAGGTTTGTGTTTAACCTAGCTTTCGTTTTTGCATCATGAAAAAAATTTCAAAAGAAAAAGAAATGGGGAAGCAAAAAGCCTCAAAATAATTTTTAATAAAAGGCCAGACAAAAATCTTTTTCCAAAAATGCTTTGAAATTTTTGTAAAATCTCATAAATGGGCATGATCACATTTCAAGTGAAGTGGGTCCCACTCCATGCTCATCGATTTTTCTAAAAGTCCAAAATGCCCTTGGAAATTAAATAAATATTGTATTTGCAATTGGAATTTAATAAATACAATTCCAATTATTCTGAAACTTTGTGAGGGGATTTATATATGTCCCACTAGCTCACATTAAAGTTTTTATAATTTTATATAATGTTTTGGTTTAAAAATCGAAAAAAAACAAACAGAACAGAAAAGATAAAAGGAGAAAACAGAAGGAGGGAGACTTACCACTTACCTGGCCCATGTGGCCCAGTCTGGCTTCTGGCGCAGCCCAGCCCACAGGGGAGGGCAGGGTCGTGTTCTACCCGAGGCCAGGCAGGCAGCTCGCCGCCGTGGCGAGCATGCCCACGCCGTGCCACGTCCTACTTGCCCCCTGGCCTCCTTTTCCTCCCCGTGGACGCCTGGAGACGTCCAGGGTCTTCTTCCCCTCTCCCAGTTCTTCTTCCTCCTCTGTCTCGCCAGTTCTGCGCGCACCCGAGACGCTTACCTCGCCGCCGACGTGATTCGACACGGCCACAGGTCTCCCCAAGCTGCAACACCTTGTCCAGAAGATTCGCCAAGATCTTCTTCGTTGAGCCGCCGCCCCAATTTGAGCAGAGGAGCCACTCCTGCGACGCCAGCCTCCAGTCCTCGCCGCCGGCTGCCGTGGAGCTCGAGCTCAAATTTGCTGCCTCCGGTCATCCTCCGGCTGCCCCGAGTTCACCTTCGCCTTCACCGTGAGCTCCCGCTCATTTTCCCCCTCCAAGCTCCCCTCCTCGTGCTCCCTGTCGCCATTCTCCTTGTATAGAGGCCACGGCCGCCGCCGGGCTTGACCCCTCCGTCGCCCCCGTGCCCGTCTTGGTGCACAAATGGCACCAATGGGTGAGGGTGGACCAGGGCTACACCCCAGTGCCCCTGGTCTTGTCTCCTGTTCCCTCCCGCCAACTCCGGCGAGTTCACCGGCGAGCCACCGTCCAGCCCGAGCCTAACCCCCCTCCCCTCTCTCTCTGACTAATGGGCCCAAGGCCATTAACCCTAATGACCGAGCTAACTAACCCCCCTGACCCACTGACTTGTGGGGCCAGCCCCCTAAACTAATTTTAGTTAGTTAATTAACTCTCTGGTTAACCCAGAGAGGCTGACAAGAGGGCCCCACTGACAGGTTTGACTGGTCAGCCCCCTAACGTCATGCTGATGCCAGCATGACGCAGTAAATCTTAAATCATTTATTAACTCGGAAAATACAGAAAATTGGCTAAACTTTGAATATTAATATCTTTTAAACCATAACTCCAAATGAAAGGATTTATATATGAAAAATGATCAGAAGAAAATACTCTATCCAAATATCAAATTTTCAACCATGTTTGAATTGTTTATATTGAGGAACCAGTAGACTTTTGCTATATGGATCATTTGGTTTAAATCAAATAAATTACTTATGCCATTCCAACTTTAACCATTGCAATGCAATACACCTCACATGTACTTAAGAAGCACAACAAACCCATGAACATCTTCATATCATGCCATATTGCTTGAGCATTGTAATTTATCGAATGTACATTACTTTTAGTGCTTCGGTGTTTGCATATTCTCGGTAGATTTGATCTCGGAGACGAGTTCAACCTCACGTCAAAAGACTAGTACATCGTGATCGTCAGCAAGGAAAGCACCCCCTCTTTGATCATGTAGATAAAATCCTAGTTCCCTCTTATTCTCGCTTATGCATGTTTAGGATGTCACCATGATACGTTCTACCGCTAGTTGAACCCATTCCTTTGCATGACCTATCATTTTGTCACAGTAGTAAGAAAACCACAATCCTAGCAGATCTAGTAGTTGTTTGATATCATGTCGGGACCCGGGGTTAGCGTATGTAATTCCAGTCACGATACAATCACATGGAGAGCCGAGAACCGTACCCACTTGTCTAAGCAGACAAGGCCAAGCACAGAACGTTCTCCATAAGCATCGAACGTGAGGGACATCCCATTCAGGCCGGATGATCAACTGAGATGGGTCCTCAACGTCCGCTCACAAGTCTAAATGCTTATGGGTGGTGAATCCCATACTCATAGACAAGTCGCCTCAACCATGTTATCGATTTGATCCTAACTCTTACATAGACTTACTCCATCCCGATCACTTAGTCGGGGTCTAGGGCGGGCTCGATCATACATCAAAGTGTGCACGTGACAGAGTCACGAGCAATCGCATCGCGATGCCCCAAGCTGCGCACATCTAAGGGCCACTTGGTGTATAAAAGACCGCCAGCTAGATCAAAACTAAGTTCTCGAAAACCCATACTAAGACATGCATGTTATAATCATACAGGCAGCACACATGCCTAGTATGAACAGCAGGTATCATCACATAACTCTACAAGTACTCTTTATTGATATACATATAGAGCATACAAAGATCACATGTCTATGATCAACATTACATCATACAACGGAAGAAAATTAGGTCTGAGTACAGACAAGTTTAACAAATGGCTTAGAGAAGCCTTGTATAACAAACATGCCCTTCCACGAGGGGCCAGACTGCTGTCTGGGATTATACTACCAAGGTCAACATCGAGCTTCACGAAGGTGACTCCATCGGGGTCCGGTTCTTATCTAAAACATAGGATAAGCAAACGTGAGTACAAAGTCGTACTCAGCAAGACTTACATCAGATCTATACTACTCATGCTCAAGTATCAAGGTAAAGGAGGTGGGGTTCAACATGCAGAAGTGCCAGCTTTGACTTGGCTATTCCTGTACTACGAGTACTAGACTTGAGGTAAGAAGCGTACACGAGTCCACTACATCTCCAACCAATACACCACTATGGTTACTTCCTCGACTTCCCCACGAAGAAGCACACCATAGCACTCACGCTTATCTTGCGAATTTTATAAATATCCATTCAAGTTGTCTATGATCAAGTAGAGGTTTCCAAGTAGTCCATAACCGTGGACACGGCTATTCGAATAGTTCATTAACCCTGCAGGGGTGTACATCTTCACACGCGTGTCATCACTTATCGCCTCATTCTTGTCATCCTTCAAGCGGATATCGGACGTGGATGAAACCAAGGCACTACCCTCACATCACCTTCTCTAATCCAGGAGCCGACTACCTGAGTTTGTCACCGCTCGAGAGTCCGGCCGGTTCCACGAAACGGACTCAGATAATGTAAGGGACCGAGACGCCACCTTTGACAGATGGTTTCACTGCCTCACAGGTCCACCACATATCTATACATAAATCAAATGGAAAGCCCGAATCTAGTGTGACTCCTGGACTGGATCGGGTACGTAAAGAGGCCAAACGGGGCTCCCATAAACCCTACATGTGGTCATACTCTTTATCTTGGATCACAAAACAGGAACTCGGGGGCCTAGGGCAATGTTCAACGAGACAACCCACTGTGTACTCCTACACAGCCTCTCATCGTTCACCTTTGCTTAGGGTGGATTCACCAACACGTTCCACTTTCATCAACACCACTGTGTTCATTCCATCCCGACTCACAATCATAACATCCTCATTGTATCACTAAGAAGCAAAAGCAGTAACAGTTGTAAGGGCCACATGCTCATCATTCAACTCCTATATCTGCTAGGATTGTGGTTTGCTTAATACGGTGACAGAATGATAGGTCATGCATCGGAATGGGTTCAACTATGCGAAAGAACGTGTCTCGGGGATCTCCTAAACATGCATAAGCGAGACTGAGAGGGAATTGGGATTTTATAGATATGATCAATGGGGTTTGCTTGCCTTGCTGACGAGGTTCGATATCGGTGTCTTCAACGAAGGGGGTGGCCTCCGATTCTAGTTGCACGTCTATCGAGCAAACAATCAAACAAGGTATAAATTTAATTGCAATGCATCAAACACATGATCAATATTGTAATGGTGATGTTCTTGGTCACAAAGTGGTTACAATTCCATTTAAAAGAAGTCAAATGCAAAGTCATTTGCAAATGTGCTTCAAATTTGAATTTGAATTAGAACGATATGGAGGTTTTGCACTGTTCACCCAATTTTAATTGGTCAAACATGAAAACAGAACCCATATTCATAATCCTTGGATTTTTCTGATATTTTTAGACATATTATTTGCTATATTTGGAGTTCATATGAATTAGTTATGAATTTCCCAAGTTTAATTCATTTTCTGGATTTTTCTGTAATTATTTTAAATCTTTTCTATTTCTGGAATTTGATTTATTGCGCCAGCATTGTGTCAAGCTGACGTCAGGGCTGCTGACTGGTCAACCTGACGTGTGGGACCCGCAGGTCAGTGAGACTGGCTTAAAACCCGTTTAATTAGATTTAACAGGGGGTTAAGGGGGGGGGCTGGCCCACATGTCACTGGGCGTGGGTTAGATTAGGGGGGGTCATTAGTGCTAACTAATCCAGCCACGCCGGCGGTTAGCCGCCGGTGGCTACAGTGCGCGGCGGCGCTCGCGAGGACGGTGATCCCGGCCACCAAATGGCACGGGATTTGCTCCAGGATGCGTCTCGCGCTCACGCGCGTCTAGGGGTGCAGGAGGGGGACCTCTAGGAGGCATGTGGCCACGGCGGCGACGACTTTGCGCGGCGGCCGGCCACTGACCACGGTGTGGACGACGTGCAGTGCACGGGGATGAGCTCATGGAGAGGGGTCCGAAAGAGGAGCTCACCCTGAGCATGGAGCGGAACTCGGGGAAGCCGGGGAGAGCGAGGTGATGGCGAATTCCACGCCGGAATCTATGGCGGCCGGCGGCGTATTGATGACGATGGCGTCGTCTGTTGGGGCTATACTTCGAATTGGATCCACGGCTTGAAGGAGTCGAAGATGGCAGATCTGATGGACAGCTCGGCGTCGCTTGGGAGGGCCGTTGGCCACGGTTGCTCACAGCGCTGCGCCCCGGCGAGTTCTCTGACGGCGGCGAAAACGCGAGAGGGAGAGCAGGGAAGAGAGCGGAGAGGGGGGAGGAATGGAGGAGGCGTCCAGGGGAGGCTTCTGGACGCGCAGATGGCGTCGAGGAAGCTGCTGCGTGGCGCCGACGGCCACGGCGGCCACGGCATGCCGGGCACGCAGCTGTGTGCTCGTGCCCGGGAAGACGGCAACGCCAGGTGGGCTTGGGCCGTGGGGGAGCTAGTTGGACCTGCGGCCTGGCCGGATGGGCCTGCTTTACCTTTCTAATTTTCTTTGTTTTGTTTCTGTTTTTCCTTTTCTGTAATTGGTTTTGCCCCAAAATAAATAGCAGAGCAATTTTGTAAAATGCCCAAACATTTTTATAAATCCTAGGTGACCAGTAGCAAGTCACTTGTAGAGTTTGAGCATTTTTTAAATTCAATATATTTTGAATTTCAATTCAAATAGGGTTATTTTAATTTCCAAAGCCACTGTTTGAATATTAGAAAATTCCATGTGCATGGGATTGATCCTAAATCACTTTTAAAATGATCAGCAACATTTCTAGGAATTTTCCAATCATTCAAAAGATTTTTGGAAAAAGATTTTTATCTGGCCATTTCAAATAAATTCTCAGGGCTTTCTGCTTCCCCATTTTTGAATTTCCTTTTGAAATTTTTAAGATGCAAAGGGACAAGCAAACCCTAGCACTTACCTTAGTTGGGGTTCTGACAACTCGCCCCCACTCAAAAGAATCTCGTCCCGAGATTCAGAAGTCGTCGGGAGGAAGGTGGGGTACTCGGCACGGAGGCGGTCTTCTCTTTCCCATGTTGCTTCTTTCTCGGAGTGATGTGACCATTGAACTTTAAGGAACCTGATCTTCTGACGGCGAGTGACACGCTCTGCTGAATCAAGAATACGAACAGGGTATTCTCGATAAGAAAGGTCATCTTGGAGATCAAGCGTTTCATGGTCGACTTCGCGGATGGGGTCCTTGAAGCAACGCCTGAGTTGTGACACATGGAATACATCATGTACTCGGGAAAGGTGAGGGGGTAGTTCAAGTTGGTAGGCAACCTCTCCACGTTTAGCGAGAATGCGGAAAGGTCCGATGTAACGTGGGGCCAACTTGCCTTTGATACCGAATCTTTGGGTTCCCTTCAGAGGAGTAACCCGGAGGTAAGCCTTCTCATCAATATTGTAGCTCTCCTCCCTATGATGACGATCATAGTAGCTCTTTTGACGAGACTGAGCGGCTTTCAAACGATCACGAACAATGCGAACTTGCTCTTCTGCTTCCTTGATCATATCCGGTCCAAAGAGTTGTCTTTCACCGGTTTTTGACCAGTTAAGGGGTGTTCGACATCGTCGTCCGTAGAGGAATTCAAAGGGAGCCATGTTCAGACTAGATTGATAGCTATTGTTATAAGCAAATTCGGCGAATGGAAGAGATTTCTCCCAATTCTTTCCGAATGAGATAACACAAGATCTGAGCATGTCTTCCAAAATTTGATTAACCCTTTCAACTTGACCGCTAGACTGAGGATGGAAAGCTGTACTAAAGGATAGATGAGTTCCCATAGAATTTTGAAAACTTTCCCAAAATCTAGAGGTGAAAAGGCTACCACGATCAGAATTGATCACCAAAGGAACACCATGAAGAGATACGATTCTAGAGACATACAAGTCCGCTAACTGGCTAGCAGTTATAGACTCGCGAACAGGAAGAAAGTGAGCAACTTTGGAAAGTCGATCAATGACAATGAAGATGGCATCATTTCCTTTCTGGGTTTTTGGAAAGCCGGTGATGAAGTCCATACCGACCTTGTCCCATTTCCACTCGGGAATAGACAATGGCTGAAGAGTACCAGCAGGTCTTTGGTGTTCTGCCTTAATGCGACGACAAACATCACATTTGGCAACAAATTGTGCAATGTCTCTCTTCATCCGGGTCCACCAAAATCTCTGGCGTAGATCTCGGTACATTTTTGTGCTACCGGGATGAATTGAGAGGGGAGTGTCATGAGCTTCCTTAAGGATCAGCTGCTTTAAGTCTTCATTCTCAGGAACTACTAAACGATTTTCAAAGAATATAGTTCCTTGATCATTTGCAGAGAAACACTTAGCAACTCCGCTAGCAATGTTCTGCTTGATCTCTTGAATACTACTATCTTGTTTCTGGGAGGCTATGATTTGATCCTCAAGGGTTGGTTTCGCCACCAAGTTGAAAAGAGATCCACGAGGAACAATCTCGAGATTGAGCTTTCGAAATTCCTCATGAAGAAGTGGTTGATATTGTTGTAACATGAGGTTGTTACAATACGACTTACGACTTAGTGCATTAGCCATGACATTGGCCTTGCCTGGGGTGTAAGAAATTCCTAAGTCATAATCTTTTATCAACTCTATCCAGCGTCTTTGCCTGAGATTAAGATCTGGCTGGGTGAAAATGTATTTGAGGCTTTGGTGATCGGAATATATCTCACAACGATTACCAAGGAGGTAATGTCGCCATGTCTTCAGGGCATGAACTACGGCAGCGAGTTCAAGATCATGGGTTGGATAGTTCTCTTCATGTGGCCGCAACTGGCGTGAAGAATAAGCTACCACATGTCGGTCTTGCATAAGTATGCATCCTAACCCTTGCCGTGAAGCATCACAATAGATCTCGAAATCCCTTTTGGTGTCTGGAGGTGCAAGCACGGGGGCAGAAGTCAATCTTCTTTTTAGCTCTTGAAAGCTTTCCTCGCACTTGGGAGTCCATTGGAATTTCTTATCTTTGTTGAGGAGTTCAGTAAGAGGCTTTGCAACTTTAGAAAAGTTCTCGACGAAGCGGCGGCAATAGCTTGCTAGGCCAAGAAAACTTCTAACTTTCTTAACCGATTCAGGTGGAGTCCAGTCAAGGACGGCCTGAACTCTCTCGGGATTGACTGCAACACCTTTCGCAGAAATCACGTGGCCTAAGTAGGTCACTTCTGGTAGCCAAAATTCACACTTGGAGAACTTGGCATAAAGGCGGTGCTCTCTAAGTTTCATCAATACCAGCCTTAGGTGTTGGGCATGATCTTCTTCGTTCTTCGAGTAGATGAGAATATCATCTAGATAAACCACAACAAATTTATCCAGGTACTCCATGAAGATCGTATTCATCAAGCGTGAGAAAGTGGCTGGGGCATTGGTTAAACCAAAGGACATGACGGTATACTCGTAAAGACCATAACGAGTGGTGAAAGCCGTTTTGGGTATGTCCTCGTTTCGGATTTTGATCTGATGATAGCCTAATCTCAGATCCATCTTGGAGAAGACAGAGGATCCTGCAAGTTGATCATAAAGATCATTGATCCTGGGCAGTGGGTATTTGTTCTTTATCGTCGCTAAATTTAGCGGGCGATAGTCTACACACATCCTTTCTGTTCCATCTTTCTTCGTTACGAACAGAACGGGGCAACCCCATGGCGATGAGGTAGGGCGGATGAAGCCTTTTGCCAACGAAGCATCAAGTTGGGTTTTTAGCTCAGCTAACTCATGTGGGGCCATTCTATATGGACGTCTGGAAATTGGGGCTGTGCCTGGTATAAGGTCCACTATGAACTCTACACACCTGTCGGGTGGCATTCCCGGCAGTTCTTCAGGAAAGACATCCGGGAAGTCACGAACCACCGGAACATCTTCAAGGTCTGGAAGTGGAAGCACATTCAAAGTATGCATCTGGATTCTAGAGCTGGGTGATGTATAGTCAATGGTCTGGCCTGAAGGATGGGTGAGTTTGACTGATTTGGTTTTACAATCAAGGAAAGCATTTTGCCTTGATAACCAATCCATTCCTAGGATGACATCAATGTTCGAAGACTTGAGGGCTATAAGTGAAGCAAGGAATACTAAACCCTCAATTGCAATTTGATTGCCATGGCTTACTCTATTAGTTTGCCACTTTGAACCAGGAGTTTGAATGATCATTGGAGAAAAAATTTCTTCAAAAGGGAATTCATGACGAAGTGCATAACTCTCCGACATGAATGAATGAGACGCTCCTGGATCGAAAAGAACGGAGGCGGGGACATGATTGACTGGGAGTGTGCCAAGGATGACGTCAGAAGCCTCAGTGGTTTCCTCAATCGAGATTTGGTTCACACAACCACTACTTGTGGCTGAAAGCTTTGCTGGGATGGTTTTGGTGGTTGCTGTCTTTGGAGGCTTGGGTCGAGAATGACGTAGTGCCATTAGGACCTGAGGGCATTGACGATAGTAATGGCCTGGAAGACCACACTTAAAGCATACCCTATCTGAAATGCTGGGAGTGGGATTGCTTGGGTGCACACCATCATTCCGGGGTGTAATAATGTGTTGGGGTGGATGGAATATATTGGATGTTGGTCTCTGCAGAAAGTTTTGAGGTATGGCTCTGGTTGGAATCCAAATTCGGCGTTTCTGAGGGGCTAAACTTAAAGAAGAAGCAAACTCAAGAGCATGCTTGCGGGACTCCTCGAAAATTTCATTGCCATGCTCAGCTCTGAAGGATCTGTTGACTAAATCCTCAAAGGTGGCAAATTCGATGAGGTTGAGATCATGACGAAGGATGGGGCTAAGTCCTTTATGGAACCTTGCCTGCTTTCTGGCATCGGTGGTGATCTCATCTTGGGCATACCGGGCAAGACGGTTGAACTCCCGCACATACTCATGGATGGACATCCCTCCTTGAGTCAGATTGCAGAACTCTTCCTTCTTACGCTCCATTAACTCATCCAGAATGTGGTACCCTCGAAAGGCAACACAGAACTCCTGCCAAGTCACTACGTGACTAACTGGCTGCATAGCAACATAGTTCTCCCACCATTGAAGAGCAGCACCTTCCAAGAAGTATACCGCGAAAACAACTCGGTCATCGGGAGCAACATGTGCAGTATCAAGCTTACGCTCGATGGAACGGAGCCAATCATCAGCTTCAAGGGGCTCAGAAGAACATCAGAATACCGGTGGCTTGAGGAGGATGAAGTCCTGAATGCTCACAACCACATTGCGATGATGGGCGGTATTCTGCTCGATGAGCTCCAGAAGACGTGTTCGATCACGTTGATTCTTCTCAGCTTCCATCATGATTTCCGCCGCAGAAGGCGGTGGTAGAGGTTCATCATCATTTCGATTCCGAACACGGTCTCGATTCCGGCGAACAGCACTACGAGTTCCACCTGACATCCTGTGTGATAAAAATCAACAATCAGAACAGGTTGAATGATGGATTCAAGGATAACAAGACATGATGAAGGCAGAAAGAATTTTAATGCGAAGGCAATGATCCACAGAAACTCGGAATAAATCCGGCAGCATAACGGCTACACCGGGATGGAAATTGAAACAACCTCGAAGAGATTGGACAGAACTTCCTCAAGGAACTCAAAAACTCGATGAGTCTGGACGACCACAACAATCCTAAGGCTACAAGGAAGCACTCAACGAGATGTTCTAATAAGACATAGATGAGCCTAGTGCTATCATCCCGTAGAAAAGATAAGGGTGACCCAGAACTCGGATCGATGAGGGTAAGGAGAAAAAGAAGCCTTACGTTGTTCCCTTATACCCAGAGTAACTATATAACTATAGAATGCTAGACTCGACTTCGACCAAGGGTTACTAATCCTAAAGACAGTCCTGCTCTGATACCAAGTCTGTCGGGACCCGGGGTTAGCGTATGTAATTCCAGTCACGATACAATCACATGGAGAGCCGAGAACCGTACCCACTTGTCTAAGCAGACAAGGCCAAGCACAGAACGTTCTCGATAAGCATCGAACGTGAGGGACATCCCATTCAGGCTGGATGATCAACTGAGATGGGTCCTCAACGTCCGCTCACAAGTCTAAATGCTTATGGGTGGTGAATCCCATACTCATAGACAAGTCGCCTCAACCATGTTATCGATTTGATCCTAACTCTTACATAGACTTACTCCAGCCCGATCACTTAGTCGGGGTCTAGGGCGGGCTCGATCATACATCAAAGTGTGCACGTGATAGAGTCACGAGCAATCTCATCGCGATGCCCCAAGCTGCGCACATCTAAGGGCCACTTGGTGTATAAAAGACCGCCAGCTAGATCAAAACTAAGTTCTCGAAAACCCATACTAAGACATGCATGTTATAATCATACAGGCAGCACACATGCCTAGTATGAACAGC
The DNA here is from genome assembly GCA_950022295.1 of Bromus sterilis. Lineage (NCBI taxonomy): Eukaryota > Viridiplantae > Streptophyta > Magnoliopsida > Poales > Poaceae > Bromus > Bromus sterilis. Next base: position 178,078,155 of record OX465601.1, on the reverse strand, counting down.
AGGTATCATCACATAACTCTACAAGTACTCTTTATTGATATACATATAGAGCATACAAAGATCACATGTCTATGATCAACATTACATCATACAACGGAAGAAAATTAGGTCTGAGTACAGACAAGTTTAACAAATGGCTTAGAGAAGCCTTGTATAACAAACATGCCCTTCCACGAGGGGCCAGACTGCTGTCTGGGATTATACTACCAAGGTCAACATCGAGCTTCACGAAGGTGACTCCATCGGGGTCCGGTTCTTAGCTAAAACATAGAATAAGAAAACGTGAGTACAAATTCGTACTCAGCAAGACTTACATCAGATCTATACTACTCATGCTCAAGTATCAAGGTAAAGGAGGTGGGGTTCAACATGCAGAAGTGCCAGCTTTGACTTGGCTATTCCTGTACTACGAGTACCAGACTTGAGGTATGAAGCGTACACGAGTCCACTACATCTCCAACCAATACACCACTATGGTTACTTCCTCGACTTCCCCACGAAGAAGCACACCATAGCACTCACGCTTATCTTGCGAATTTTATAAATATCCATTCAAGTTGTCTATGATCAAGTAGAGGTTTCCAAGTAGTCCATAACCGCGGACACGGCTATTCGAATAGTTCATTAACCCTGCAGGGGTGTACATCTTCACACGCGTGTCATCACTTATCGCCTCATTCTTGTCATCCTTCAAGCGGATGTCGGACGTGGATGAAACCAAGGCACTACCCTCACATCACCTTCTCTAATCCAGGAGCCGACTACCTGAGTTTGTCACCGCTCGAGAGTCCGGCCGGTTCCACGAAACGGACGTAGATAATTTAAGGGACCGAGACGCCACCTTTGACAGATGGTTTCACTGCCTCACAGGTCCACCACATATCTATACATAAATCAAATGGAAAGCCCAAATCTAGTGTGACTCCTGGACTGGATCGGGTACGTAAAGAGGCCAAACGGGGCTCCCATAAACCCTACATGTGGTCATACTCTTTATCTTGGATCACAAAACAGGAACTCGGGGGCCTAGGGCAGTGTTCAACGAGACAACCCACTGTGTACTCCTACACAGCCTCTCATCGTTCACCTTTGCTTAGGGTGGATTCACCAACACGTTCCACTTTCATCAACACCACTGTGTTCATTCCATCCCGACTCACAATCATAACATCCTCATTGTATCACTAAGCAGCAAAAGAAGTAACAGTTGTAAGGGCCACATGCTCATCATTCAACTCCTATATCTGCTAGGATTGTGGTTTGCTTAATACGGTGACAGAATGATAGGTCATGCATCGGAATGGGTTCAACTATGCGAAAGAACGTGTCTCGGGGATCTCCTAAACATGCATAAGCGAGACTGAGAGGGAATTGGGATTTTATAGATATGATCAATGGGGTTTGCTTGCCTTGCTGACGAGGTTCGATATCGGTGTCTTCAACGAAGGGGGTGGCCTCCGATTCCAGTTGCACGTCTATTGAGCAAACAATCAAACAAGGTATAAATTTAATTACAATGCATCAAACACATGATCAATATTGTAATGGTGATGTTCTTGGTCACAAAGTGGTTACAATTCCATTTAAAAGAAGTCAAATGCAAAGTCATTTGCAAATGTGCTTCAAATTTGAATTTGAATTAAAACCATATGGATGTTTTGCACTGTTCACCCAATTTTAATTGGTCAACCATGAAAACAGAACCCATATTCATAATCCTTGGATTTTTCTGATATTTTTAGACATATTATTTGCTATATTTGGAGTTCATATGAATTAGTTATGAATTTCCCAAGTTTAATTCATTTTCTGGATTTTTCTGTAATTATTTTAAATCTTTTCTATTTCTGGAATTTGATTTATTGCGCCAGCATTGTGTCAAGCTGACGTCAGAGCTGCTGACTGGTCAACCTGACGTGTGGGACCCGCAGGTCAGTGAGACTGGCTTAAAACCCGTTTAATTAGATTTAACAGGGGGTTAAGGGGGGGGGGGGGCTGGCCCACATGTCACTGGGCGTGGGTTAGATTAGGGGGGGTCATTAGTGCTAACTAATCCAGCCACGCCGGCGGTTAGCCGCCGGTGGCTACAGTGCGCGGCGGCGATCGCGGGGACGGTGATCCCGGCCACCAAATGGCACGGGATTTGCTCCAGGATGTGTCTCGCGCTCGCGCGCGTCTAGGGGTGCAGGAGGGGGACCTCTAGGAGGCATGTGGCCACGGCGGCGACGACTTTGCGCGGCGGCCGGCCACTGACCACGGTGAGGACGACGTGCAGTGCACGGGGATGAGCTCATGGAGAGGGGTCCGAAAGAGGAGCTCACCCTGAGCATGGAGCGGAACTCGGGGAAGCCGGGGAGAGCGAGGTGATGGCGAATTCCACGCCGGAATCTATTGCGGCCGGCGGCGTATTGATGACGATGGCGTCGTCTGTTGGGGCTATACTTCGAATTGGATCCACGGCTTGAAGGAGTCGAAGATGGCGGATCTGATGGACAGCTCGGCGTCGCTTGGGAGGGCCGTTGGCCACGGTTGCTCACAGCGCTGCGCCCCAGCGAGTTCTCTGACGGCGGCGAAAACGCGAGAGGGAGAGGAGGGAAGAGAGCGGAGAGGGGGGAGGAATGGAGGAGGCGTCCAGGGGAGGCTTCTGGACGCGCAGATGGCGTCGAGGAAGCTGCTGCGTGGCGCCGACGGCCACGGCGGCCACGGCATGCCGGGCACGCAGCTGTGTGCTCGTGCCCGGGAAGACGACAACGCCAGGTGGGCTTGGGCCGTGGGGGGGCTAGTTGGACCTGCAGCCTGGCCGGATGGGCCTGCTTTACCTTTCTAATTTTCTTTGTTTTGTTTCTGTTTTTCCTTTTCTGTCATTGGTTTTGCCCCAAAATAAATAGCAGAGCAATTTTGTAAAATGCCCAAACATTTTTATAAATCCTAGGTGACCAGTAGCAAGTCACTTGTAGAGTTTGAGAATTTTTGAAATTCAATATATTTTGAATTTCAATTCAAATAGGGTTATTTTAATTTCCAAAGCCACTGTTTGAATATTAGAAAATTCCATGTGCATGGGATTGATCCTAAATCACTTTTAAAATGATCAGCAACATTTCTAGGAATTTTCCAATCATTCAAAAGATTTTTGGAAAAAGATTTTTATCTGGCCATTTCAAATAAATTCTTAGGGCTTTCTGCTTCCCCATTTTTGAATTTCCTTTTGAAATTTTTAAGATGCAAAGGGACAAGCAAACCCTAGCACTTACCTTAGTTGGGGTTCTGACATATCATGTGGCCCCTACAACTGTTACAGCTTATTGCATGCTTAGAGTTTACAATAAGGCTACTTTGTTGTGAGTCGGGATGGTAGTGATCATGTCAATGATGGTGGTAACGTGTTGGTGAATTTGACCTAAACAAGGTGAACGATGAGAGGTTGTGTAGGAGTACACAATGAGTTGTCTCGTTGAACACTTCCTTAAGCCCGAGTTCTTGTGTTGTTATCCAAGACTAAGAGTACGACCACACATTGGGCTCACTGACCCCTCTCGGCCTAGTACCTCACCCCGGACCAAGTCCAGGAGTCGCAAGTAGTTCGAGCTTTAAACGATCTCAAGTAGGTACACCAAGGTAAGTGGTGGACGTAAGTTGTGGGAACGTTGAATAAAGTGATCATGATCGAGTTGAGCTTGATGGCGGTCACACAACTTTTGAGTCTGCATCAGAAAAATCGGTCGGATTCCGATCGTGGACCCAACTCAAATAGGCGACTCCCTAGGACTAGAGATGGTGCTGTGAGTGAAGTGTCGTGGCAACATGCTCGAGGGTACTCGCTTGAAGGGTCCACTGCAGGGTTAATGAACTATCCGAATAGCCGTGTCCGCAGTTATGGACTACTTGGAGACCTTTACTTGATCATAGACAACTTGAACGGTTACTCTAAAATTGCCAAGATAAGCGTGAGTGCTATGGTTTGTTTTCTCGTGGGGAAGTCGAGGAAGTATCCGTAGTGGTGTATTGGTTGGAGACTTGATACTTGGACTCGTGTACGCTCCTTACCTCTTTCTGGTAATCATAGTACATGACTAGCCAAGTCAAAGCTGGCACTTCTGCATTGAAACCCCACCTCCCTTTGCCTTGATACTTAAGCATGAGTAGTATAGATCTGATGTAAGTCTTGCTGAGTACGTCTTTGTACTCACATTTGCTTATTTTATGTTTTAGAGACGAGACCACAGACCCTGATGGTGGCCTCTACCTCGAGCTCGACGTGGACCAGGTCGTATATTTCCAGACAGCAGCATGTGCCCTCTGGAGGGTCGTTGTATTTTCTTTCAGGCTTCTTAAGCCATTTGTTAAACTTGTCTTTACTAAGACATAATTTGCTTCCGTTGATGTTTGATGTAATGTTGGATCACATTCATGTGATCTCTGCTTGTAATACAACTACTATGTCTGCTCTGTTTAGCAGAAGTTATAAAGACTATGAGTTTGTAGAGTTCATGTTGTGATTACCTGTTGTTTACACTGGACATGTATGCTGCGTGTATGATTATAATGTGCATGTCTTAGTGTGGGGTTCTATAGCTTAGTTGTCATCTTGCCGACGGTCTTTTATACAGCAAGTGCCCCTTAGATGTGCGCAGCTTGGGGCATCGTGATGCGATTGCTCGTGACTCTGTCACGTGGCACACTTTGTTGTATGATTGAGCCCGCCCGAGACCTCGACTAAGTGATCGGGCTGGAGTCAGTTTATGTAAGTGTTATAATTCAATCGATAATATGGTTGAGGCGACTTGTCTATGAGTATGGGATTTCACCACCCATAATCATTTAGACTTGTGAGCGGGCGATGAGGACCCATCTCAGTTGATCATTCGGCCTGGATGGGATGCCCCTCACGTACAATGCTTTTCGAGAGTGTTCTGTGCTTGGCCTTGTCTGCTTAGACAAGTGGGTACGGCTCTCGTCTCTCCATATGATTGAGTTGTGACTGGAATTACATACGCAAACCCCGAGTCCCGACAGACTTGGTATCAGAGCAGGACTGTGTGTAGGATTATCAAACCCTTGGCCGATGTCGAGTCTAGCATTCTTTAGTTATATAGTTACTTTGGGTATATGGGAAAAATGTAAGACTTCTTTTTTCTCCATACCCTCATCGATCTGAGTTCTGAGTCACCCTCATCTTGTTCTATGGGAAGATAGGACTAGGCTCATCTATGTCTTTACTAGGACATCTTGTTGATTGCTTCTTTGTAGCTGTATGAGTGTTGTGGTCTTCCAAAGTCATCATTCCATAGTGCTTCTTTGGATGTGATGTTTGTCATCTTGTTGGTTGTCTCATTTTTCATCCCGACACAGCCGTTATGTTGTACGACTGTGACTTCAATGTCGTTGCATTATAGTCTTGTTGTATTAGCTTAGAAGTGTATCATCAATCCTATTCTGATTGTTGATTCTTATCACAGAAAATGTCAGGTGGAAATCGTTGTGTTGATTTCAGTCTTGGTAATAGAGATGATGAAGATCCTCCACCACCGCCTTCTGCAGAGGAAATCATGATGGAGGCTGAGCAGAATCGTCGTGATCAGACACGCCTTCTAGAGCGTATTTAGCAGAACACTTCTCGTCAGCATCATAGTGTTGTTACCATCCAGGACTTCATTCTCCTCAACCCGCCAGTATTCCGATGTTCTTCTGAGCCCCTTGATGCCGATGATTGGCTTCGTTCCCTCGAACGTAAGCTTGAGACAGCCCATGTTGCTCCTGGTGATCGTGTGCTATTCGCGACATACTTTCTGGAAGGTGATGCTCTTCAGTGGAGGGAGAATTTTGTAGCAATGCAGCCCATAGGTCACGTGGTGACTTGGCAGGAGTTCTGTGATGAATTTCGAGAGTATCATATTCCGGATCAGCTGATGGAGCGCAAGAGAGAACAATTTTGCAATCTGACCCAAGGAAAGATGTCTGTTCATGAGTATAGGACTGAGTTCACTCGTCTAGCACGTTATGCCCAAGAAGAAGTATCCACCGATGCCAAGAAGCAAGAAAGGTTCCGCAAGGGACTTAGCCCCATCCTTCGTCATGACCTGAATCTTCACGAGTTCATCAACTTCCAGGATTTAGTCAACAAATCCTTCAAGGCCGAGTATGGAAACGAGTTTTACGAAGAGTCTCGTAAGCGTGATCGTGAGTTTGCACAATCTTCTGGCCCAGTTTCTCGAAAACGATGTGTATGGATTCCCTTCAGTAATGTTAGTCATGATGTAAGTGCTTCTAGACCATCAACCACCATATATCGTCCACCTCAACCCAATCTTCCTCCTTGGAATTTTGTTGGACAATCAAGTGCTCAAGTTCCTTTCATTCCACGTGGTGTTTTTTTCCAATGTGGACAAACAGGCCACAATGTTTGAGAGTGTCCCAACAATTATGTAGCCACTACTTCTAACCCCAAGCAAGCCTTTCGTCGTGGTAAGCCACCACCCAAAACTTCCAATGTCAAGCCTCCTGCCTATGAATATGGTTATGTGAATCCTTCCTGTCAATTCCACGCCAGCTTCGGTTCTCTTTGACCCAGGAGCATCTCATTCGTTCATATCCCAGGATTTTGCAATGTCGCATGACATCTCATTTTCAATGTTATCCACACCCTTAGTTGTGCAAGCCCCTGGATCTAGATGGCACACTACCATGGTGAGTCATGAAAATGAAGTTGCAATTGAGGGTTTAGTATTCCTTGCTTCACTTATACCCCTCAAGTCTTCAAACATTGATGTCATCCTAGGAATGGATTGGTTATCAAGACAGAATGCTGTCCTTGATTGTAAAGCCAAGTCAGTTAAACTCACCCATCCTTCAGGCCAGAAAATCGTTTACACCTCACCAAGCTCTAGAACCCAGTTGCATTCTTTGAATGTGCTTCCCCTTCCTGACATTGAAGATATTCCGGTGGTTCGTGACTTCCTGGATGTCTTTCCAGAAGAGCTGCCAGGGATACCACCTGACAGATCTGTAGAGTTTGTGGTAGATCTTATCCCAGGAACCGCCCCAATATCCAGACGCCCATATAGGATGGCCCCACGTGAGTTAGCTGAGCTCAAAGTCCAACTGGAAGCTTCGTTGGCAAAAGGCTTCATCCGCCCTAGCACATCGCCATGGGGTTACCCTGTTCTGTTCGTAACGAAGAAAGATGGAACAGAAAGGATGTGCGTAGACTATCGCCCGCTAAATCTAGCGACGATAAAGAACAAGTAACCACTTCCCAGGATCAATGATCTTTATGATCAACTTGCTGGATCCTCTGTCTTCTCCAAGATGGATTTGAGATTAGGCTATCATCAAATCAAAATCAGAAACGAGGACATTCCCAAAACGGCTTTCACTACTCGTTATGGTCTTTATGAGTACACCGTTATGTCCTTTGGTTTAACCAATGCCCCTGCCACATTCTCGCGCTTGATGAATTCGATCTTCATGGAGTACTTAGATAAATTTGTTGTAGTTTATCTTGATGACATTCTCATCTACTCGAAGAACAAAGAAGAGCACGCATAACATCTTAGGTTGGTATTGATGAAACTTCGAGAGCATCGCCTGTATGCTAAATTCTCCAAGTGTTAATGTTGGCGACCAGAAGTGACCTATTTAGGCCACGTGATTTCTGCAAAAGGCATTGCTGTCAATCCCGAGAGAGTCCAGGCCGTCCTTGAGTGGACTCCACCTTAATCGGTTAAGCAAGTTAGGAGTTTTCTTGGCTTAGCAAGCTATTGTCGCCGCTTCATTGAGAACTTCTCCAAAGTTGCAAAGCCTCTAACTGAACTCCTCAAGAAAGATAGGAAATTCCAATGGACCCCCAAGTGCGAGGAAAGCTTTCAAGAGCTAAAAAGAAGATTGACTTTTGCACCCGTACTTGCGCCTCCAGACACCAAAAAGGATTTCGAGATCTATTGTGATGCTTCACGGCAAGGGTTAGGATGCATACTTATGCAAGATAGACATGTGGTAGCTTATGCTTCACGCCAGTTGCGTCCACATGGAGAGAACTATCCTACCCATGATCTTGAACTCGCTGCCGTAGTTCATGCCTTGACAACTTGGCGACATTACCTCCTTGGTAATCGTTGTGAGATCTATTCCGACTACCAAAGCCTCAAATACATATTCACCCATCCAGATCTTAATCTCAGGCAAAGACGCTGGATTGAGTTGATAAAAGATTATGACTTAGGAATTTCTTATACCCCAGGCAAAGCCAATGTCATGGCTGATGCACTAAGTCGTAAGTCGTATCGTAACAACCTCATGTTACAACAGTATCAACCACTTCTCTATGAGGGACTACGAAAGCTTAATCTTGAGATTGTTCCTTATGGATTCCTTTCCACCTTGGTAGTGAAACCAACTCTTGAGGATCAAATCAAAGCTGCAGAGAAACTTGCTCGAGGTATCCGATACATCAAAGAATACATTGCTAGTGGCAAGGCTAAATGTTTTACCCTAGAAAATGAAGGTGTTGTATACTTCGAGAACAGGATAGTAGTACCGAAGAATAAGAACCTTAGAGAGCTGATCCTTAAAGAAGCCCATGAATCTCCCCTCTCGATTCATCCCGGTGGTACAGAAATGTATCAAGATGTACGCCAAAGATTTTGGTGGACAAGGATGAAGAGAGAAATTGCTCAGCTCATTGCTGAATGTGATGTTTGTCGTCACGTTAAGGCAGAACATCAAAGACCTGCTGGTACTCTTAGACCTTTGCTTATCCCCGAGTGGAAATGGGATAAAGTCTGTATGGACTTCATCACTGGCTTTCCAAAAACCCAGAAAGGAAATTATGCCATCTTCGTTGTCATTGACAGACTTTCCAAAGTTTCTCACTTCCTTCCCGTTCGCGAGTCTATAATTGCTAGCCAGTTAGCGGACTTGTATGTCTCCCGAATCGTGTCACTTCACGGTGTTCCATTGGAAATCAATTCAGACCGTGGTAGTCTTTTCACTTCTCGATTTTGGGAAAGTTTTCAGAAAGCTATGGGAACCCACCTCTCCTTTAGCACCTCTTATCACCCGCAGTCCAGTGGTCAAGTAGAAAGGGTCAATCAAATTCTCGAAGACATGCTCAGAGCTTGTGTTATCTCTTTCGGAAAGAAATGGGAGAATTCTCTTCCTTTTGCTGAATTTGCGTATAACAATAGCTTCCAGTCTAGTTTGGGCATGGCTCCTTTTGAATTTCTCTATGGACGGAAATGTCGAACACCCCTAAACTGGTCAGAAACCGGTGAAAGACAATTCTTTGGACCGGATATGATTCAGGATGCAGAAGTGCACGTTTGCATTATTCGTGAGAGATTGAAAACAACCTAGTCTCGTCAGAAAAGCTATTATGATCGTCATCATAGTGAAGAAAGCTATAATCTGGATGAGAGGGCTTACCTTCGGGTTACTCCTCTGAAGGGTACCCATCGCTTCGGTATCAAAGGCAAGTTGGCTCCATGTTACATTGGTCCCTTTCGCATTCTCGCTAAACTTGGAGAAGTTGCCTACCAATTGGAACTACCCCCTCACCTCTCCCAGGTTCATGATGTCTTCTACATCTCTCAACTCAGGCGTTGCTTCAAGGACCCCATCCGCGAAGTAGACCACAAAACGCTTGATCTCCAAGATAAACTTTCATATCGAGAGTACCCTATTCGTATTCTTGATGAAGCCGAGCGTAGAACCAGACGTCAGAAGATCAGATTCCTCAAAGTGCGGTGGTCACATCATTCAGAGAAATAAGCCACCTGGGAACGAGAGGATCGTCTACGAGCTGAGTACCGCACCTTCCTCCCGACGACTTCTGAATCTCGGGACGAGATTCTTTAGAGTGGGGGCGAGTTGTCAGAACCCTAAATTAGGTTTGTGTTTAACCTACCTTGCATTTTTGCATCATGAAAAATTTTCCAAAAGAAAAAGAAATGGGGAAGCAAAAAGCCTCAAAATAATTTTTAATAAAAGGCCAGACAAAAATCTTTTTCCAAAAATGCTTTGAACTTTTTGAAAAATCTCATAAATGGGCATGATCACATTTCAAGTGAAGTGGGTCCCACTCCACGCTCATTGATTTCTCTAAAAGTCCAAAATGCCCTTGGAAATTAAATAAATATTGTATTTGCAATTGGAATTTAATAAATACAATTCCAATAATTCTGAAACTTTCTGAGGGGATTTATATATGTCCCACTAGCTCACATTAAAGTTTTTAGAATTTTATATAATGTTTTGGTTTAAAAATCAAAACAAAACAAACAGAACAGAAAAGATAAAAGGAGAAAACAGAAGGAGGGAGACTTACCACTTACTTGGCCCATGTGGCCCAGTTTGGCTTCTTGCGCAGCCCAGCCCACAGGGGAGGGCAGGGTCGTCTTCTACCCGAGGCCAGGCAGGCAGCTCGCCGACGTGGCGAGCATGCCCACGCCGTGCCACGTCCTGCTTGGCCCCTGGCCTCCTTTTCCTCCCCGTGGACGCCTGGAGACGTCCAAGGTCTTCTTCCCCTCTCCCAGTTCTTCTTCCTCCTCTGTCTCTCCAGTTCTGCGCGCACCCGAGACGCTTACCTCACCGCTGACGTGAGCCGACACGGCCACAGGCCTCCCCAAGCTGCAACACCTTGTCCAGAAGCTTCGCCAAGATCTTGTTCGTTGAGCCGCCGCCCCAATTTGAGCAGAGGAGCCACTCTAGCGACGCCAGCCTCGAGTCCTCGCCGCCGGCCGCCGTGGAGCTCGAGCTCAAATTTGCCTCCTCCGGTCATCCTCCGGCTGCCCCGAGTTCACCTTCGCCTTCATAGTGAGCTCCCGCTCATTTTCCCCTTCCTAGCTCCCCTCCTCGTGCTCCCTGTCGTTGTTCGCCTTGTACAGAGGCCACGGCTGCCGCTGGGCTTGACCCCTCCGTCGCTCCTGTGCCCGTCTTGGTTCACAGATGGCACCAATGGGTGAGGGTGGACCAGGGCTACACCCCAGTGCCCCTGGTCTTCTCTCCCGTGCCCTCCAGCCAACTCCGGCGAGTTCACCGGCGAGTCGCCGGCCAGCCCGAGCCTAACCCCCCTCCCCTCTCTCTCTGACTAGTGGGCCCAAGGCCATTAACCCTAATGACCTAGCTAACTACTCCCTAACCCACTGACTTGTGGGGCCAGCCCCCCTAAACTAATTTTAGTTAGTTAATTAACTCTCTGGTTACCCTAGAGAGGCTGACAAGAGGGCCCCACTAACAGGGTTGACTGGTCAGCCCCCTGACGTCATGCTGATGCCAGCATGACGCAGTAAATCTCAAATCATTTATTAACTCAGAAAATACAAAAAATTGGCTAAACTTTGAATATTAATATCTTTTAAACCATAACTCCAAATGAAAAGATTTATATATGAAAAATGATCAGAAGAAAATACTCTATCCAAATATCAAACTTTAAACCATGTTTGAATTGTTTATATTGAGGAACCAGTATCATTTTGCTATATGGATCATCTGGTTTAAATCAAATAAATTACTTATGCCATTCCAACTTTAACCATTGCAATCCAATACACCTCACATGGACTTAAGAAGCACAACAAACCCATGAACATCTTCATATCATGCCATATTGCTTGAGCATTGTAATTTATCGAATGTACATTACTTTCAGTGCTTCGGTGTTTGCATCTTCTCGGTAGAGTTGATCTCGGAGACGAGTTCAACCTCACGTCAGAAGACTAGTACATCGTGATCGTCAGCAAGGAAAGAACCCCATCTTTGATCATATCGATAAAATCCCAGTTCCCTCTCATTCTCTCTTATGCATGTTTAGGATGTCACCATGATACGTTCTACCGCTAGTTGAACCCATTCCTTTGCATGACCTATCATTTTATCATAGTAGTAAGCAAACCACAATCCTAGAAAATCTAGGAGTTGTTTGATACCATGTGGCCCCTGCAATTGTTACAGCTTATTGCATGCTTAGAGTTTACAATGAGGCTACTTTGTTGTGAGTCGGGATGGTAGTGATCATGTGAATGATGGTGGTAACGTGTTGGTGAATTTGACCTAAACAAGGTGAACGATGAGAGGCTGTGTAGGAGTACACTATGGGTTTTCTCGTTGAACACTGCCTTAAGCCCGAGTTCTTGTGTTGTTATCCAAGACTAAGAGTACGACCACACATTGGGCTCACTGACCCCTCTCGGCCTAGTACCTCACCCCGGACCAAGTCCAGGAGTCGCAAGTAGTTCGAGCTTTAACGATCTCAAGCAGGTACATCAAGGTAAGTGGTGGACGTAGGTTGTGGGCACGTTGAATCAAGTGATCATGATCGAGTTGAGCTTAATGGCGGTCACACAACGTTTGAGTCTGCATCGGAAAACTTGGCCGGATTCCGATCGTGGTCCCAACTCAAATAGGCGAGTCCCTAGGACTAGAGATGGTGCTGTGAGTGAAGTGTCGTGGCAACATCCTCGCCGGTACTCGCTTGAAGGGTCCACTCCAGACGGTAACTGATGCGCGTGTGTGTGTAGCAGTACAACCCTGCAGGGTTAATGAACTATTCGAATAGCCGTGTCCGCGGTTATGGACTACTTGGAGACCTTTACTCTATCATAGAAAACTTGAACGGTTACTCTAAAATTGCCAAGATAAGAGTGAGTGCTATGGTTTGTTTTCTCGTGGGGAAGTCGAGGAAGTATCCATAGTGGTGTATTGGTTGGAGACTTGATACTTGGACTCGTGTACGCTCCTTACCTCTTTCTGGTAATCGTAGTACAAGACTAGCAAAGTCAAAGCTGGCACTTAGTCATTGAAACCCCACCTCCCTTTGCCTTGATACTTGAGCATGAGTAGTATTGATCTGATGTAAGTCTTGCTGAGTACGTCTTTGTACTCACGTTTGCTTATTTTATGTTTTAGAGACGAGAACACTGACCCTAATGGTGGCCTCTACCTCGAGCTCGACGTGGACCAGGTCGTATAGTTCCAGACAGCAGCCTGTGCCCTCTGGAGGGTCGTTGTATTTTCTTTCAAGCTTCTTAAGCGATTTTTTAAACTTGTCTTTACTAAGACATAATTTGCTTTTGTTGATGTTTGATGTAATGTTGGATCACAGTCATGTGATCTCTGCTTGTAATACAACTACTATGTCTGCTCTGTTTAGCAGAAGTTATAAAGACTATGAGTTTGTAGAGTTCATGTTGTGATTACCTGCTGTTTACACTGGACATGTATGTTGCGTGTATGATTATAACGTGCATGTCTTAGTGTGGGGTTCGATAGCTTAGTTGTGATCTTGTCGACGGTCTTTTATACACCAAGTGGCCCTTAGATGTGCGCATCTTGGGGCATCGTGATGCGATTACTCGTGACTCTGTCACGTGGCACACTTTGTTGTATGATTGAGCCCGCCCGAGACCCCGACTAAGTGATCGGGCTGGAGTCTGTTTATGTAAGTGTTATAATTCAATCGATAATATGGTTGAGGCGACTTGTCTATGAGTATGGGATTTCACCACCCATAATCATTTAGACTTGTGAGCGGGCGATGAGGACCCATCTCAGTTGATCATCCGGCCTGGATGGGATGCCCCTCACGTACGATGCTTTTCTAGAGGGTTTTGTGCTTGGCCTTTTCTGCTTAGACAATTGGGTACGGCTCTCGGCTCTCCATATGATTGAGTTGTGACTGGAATTACATACGCAAAACCCGGGTCCCGACAGCTACTGGATATTATATATGTTTATTATTTTACAAATGCAGGGAATATAGCCAATAGAAACAGAAAAGGAAAATACAGGGTACTTTGCCGTCAGCTGGCTGACGGCAAAGACGTTGCCGTCGACAAGCTGACGACAAAGTGGACACGTGGCAGCAGCCTGTGCAATCTGGGTTGTGGCAATGACCATTTGGTCAAGGCTTTGCCGTCATCCTACGGGTGGCTGACGGCCAAGAGTGGGCTGACTGCCGTCAGCCCATTCTAAGATTACGACATATCTCGTGCAGACACGCGGGCCCGTAGCCAGTTTCTAAGCCGTCAGCCAGTGGGAAGCTGACGGCAAAGTACTAACATGTGGACCCAGGATAGGGATTTGCCGTCAGCCAGGATTTTAGGTGATGGCAAAGCACACCGTTAACTCAGCCCACGGTGTTAAGGCAAAGGCTGGCCGTACGAGCTGCTATGCCGTCAGCCGTCGCAAAAAGACTGACGGCAACGTCTTTGCCGTCTGTCAATTCCAAGCTGACGGCAAAGCATCTCACTGCCGACTGAGGAGCTGACAAAAATTATGTCATCCGGGAGCTGACGGCAAAGCCTTTGCCTTCTGCTTTCCATGTGTTTGCTGGCTGACGGCAAAACTCCTTTTAATTGTAGTGATGGCCGAAAAACCTGAAATACAAAAACAACAGAAAACAGGAACTGGCAACTGGGTGCACTGAGTTAATAGCTTAGTCCAAATATGATCAAAAGTGTATGAAAGTTCAAGCAAAACATGGCAAAGTCACACAAATCATGCATGGAGCAAGCAGAAATTATAGATACGTTTGGGACGTATCAACATCCCCAAGCTTAAGTCTTTCTCGTCCTCGAGTAGGGAAATGATAACAAGCATAATTTCTGTGGCGACATGCCACACAACCATATAAGGACTTTTTAAGTAAAGCAATCAAAGGATGTAATTCAATTCAAGTCTTAACAAGAAAGAGTATATATTAGCATTGACACAAGCAACAAAAGAACAAAGGGTGCAAGAGCTCTTGCTGTCCGAGACTCGAATGTCTCCAAATGGTGTTTGCGTGCAAGAAGAGGGATATGGGAATACGAGATAAAAGTATATTGGTTGAGAACTCAATCTACTAAAGTTTCACACTTGGTATTCTTTGGAATCTTATCTTGACTCGTCCCCAGACCACTAGCCAGGTACAAGTCAATTTGATCCACTCCTTTTCAATATTTTGAGCACTCATGCAATGGATGAGCGTAAGCACGAAATTTGACCCTTAGGATGACAAAGAGAGAAATATGGTGGAGGAGGAAGACAAAAAGGATGAGAAAGGCTCACATCAATGAGGACAATCATAGGCGAGAAGGCCAAATGATAGATATGATGTGAGGAGTAGGGATTGCCATGCAACGGATGCACATATGAGCTGAAAAGCTCTCAAATGGAACTAGTGGGGGTGCATCTAACTTGCTAGCTCATGAAGACCTAGAGCTCTTTTGAGGAGGCTCATGCTTGGAATATGCAAGCCAAGTTCTATAGTGTGAAGGTCCCCACATAGTTATATGCATGAATGATCATCTCTATGGAGTACAAGGATAAGAGGGAGTACTAGTGTGGATCTTTCAAAAGGATAGTAGTGTTGCCCCTTTCTATCTTTTTATTTCTTTTTCACTTTTTTGTATTCTTTTGTATTTTTTGGTGGCCTCAGTGGATCTTTCTATTTAACTCTCATTTGTCCTCTTTGGGATCTTTTGATTTGTCCACTTTGGGATCTTTTCCTCACTTAAGGGCAACACTCTAATTTACAAGAGGGTATAGAAGATCTTTCACACTTTACAAGGTACTCAAAACATAAAGAAGATGTATCTATCATGATGTATGCAATGTATGTCGCTGCCAGTGTAGCAGGAACATGTATGACATGAAGATCAAGTCATGAAGAGGTGGAAGTTGCATGTCAATATATCTCGGAAAGGCTATGGAAATGCCTTGATAGGTAGGTATGGTGGCTGTTTTGAGGAAAGAAATAGGGAGGTTTATGATGACAAAGCGTATCATGCCAAGGTTTTGGATGTATCGGCGAAGGTGGACGCCAACTCTCGGAGTGAGAAGAAGGCAATGCACGACACGGGAGAGGCTAGAAAATATGAGGAGGTGGAAGTGTCAACTTTCAATACTTACATTAGTCCGAAGAACTCATGCACTTATTATCGGTAACTCTCAATCTAATAAGGAGGTTCACAAAAAGGCAAGTACAGCGAGGAGGAGTGTATGGGGGGTTTGGTTATCCTTGCGCATCCTCGAATCATGGTACGTGAGTGTACTCTTATATCCGACCCCTCAGAAGAGTAATGATCCATCTAGTAGCTAGAGTTCTCAACTAGTTTTGTAGGTTTTGAAAATAAACACGGATTGCCCAAAATACGACACCTATCACTAATAGGCTAGAGCTCTTGACACATAAAGTTCAAACATTACTCACATCAATACCTCAAAACTATTGCAAGTTACTACTAAAATTAAATAGCAACCTCAATTACCTACTCTCAAGACAAGACATAACTCAGTGCAACAACCAACTCTCTTAACAAGATAAGAATGAAAACTAAAGAGAGTTCCGGAAACAAACTAAACAAAAGCCAAGGTTCTTGCTAAAGACAAACTAAAACTAAAACTAAACATGGCAGTAGCTACGAAAAGATAAAGAACACACAACAGCAAAAATATAGGCATGAAGAATCCTACTATGTTTTCAAGATTTTGATAGTGGAGCGTGTTTCTCTCCCACACAAAATGCTAAATGGATCGGCGGATGTCTTGAGTAGCCTTTTGGCTTGTACGCACTACCTACACGTGGGACGAGGAGTGTGGGCTCCCCTGCATCGTAGTCTCGTTCGAGGGTCTTCAGACGTCAGCAGTATCGCGGGCTGATTGCCGGGAAGTGGTGTTGTCTTCTCTTGCTCGAGCGGTGTATTTGTGTTTGCTTTGATTTTGCTTCACCGGCCAGTCACGCACTGTGCAGGAGTACGTTCGGGTTAGGGTCCAAATCCCGGCGTACATAGGATATAGTCCGGCGGATGACCTCTCTGTTGATTGCCGAAGGATGGGCTACTTTGTGTCGGATAGCTTTGGTGGAGCGTTCCCTAACAAGGTTCCCGCCACCCTGGAGATCCGAGCGTCGTAGAGTCACGCCAGTGCACCCCTGCAGGGAAGATTAATCTATTCGAATAGCCGTGTCCACGGTAACAGGACGCTTTATGCTGAAGCTGGATCTTACCACTAGAAACTATTACTATTAAACTGTATGGTTCCGGGTCTTCTTCCTCGCAGGGAGTCGAGGAAGGGAACGCGGAGGCATTATTATTACTATTAATCATTACAACTTATATTATACAATGTTGCAGCAACTTCTGCTTCGTTGTTACTTTATGCTTTATATGAACTGTTGGCTGATTCTTACCTCATGCTGCAAGACATCGTCGGAAGATGCTAGTCTTCGATAGGCCTAGCTTCTTACCCTTGCTCTGGATTTCTTTCTTTCAGTCCACTATATACAGCCTCTTCTTTCCGTTGATACAATGCATAATGCTTAGTAGCGGACGTAAGACTCGCGGGTATGCTAGATACTCACCTTTGCTTTATTTCCCCCTTTATGTTTAGCCTGATCGGCCGCTGCAGTCGACGTTGGAACCCAGGAGCAGGAGTACCCCGAAGGCGGATACTACTACGTCGAGACCCCCGCTAACCAGGACCAGGAGTAGTTTCGGAGGCTCCCAGGCAGGAGGCCTTGCCTTTTCGATTTGTATCTCTGATGTTATTTTTGCTAGCCTTCTTAAGGCAAAACTTGACTAACTATGTCTGTACTCAGATA
Source organism: Bromus sterilis (assembly GCA_950022295.1). Classification (NCBI taxonomy): domain Eukaryota; kingdom Viridiplantae; phylum Streptophyta; class Magnoliopsida; order Poales; family Poaceae; genus Bromus; species Bromus sterilis. The sequence continues at coordinate 178,060,574 of OX465601.1, read as the reverse complement.
TTATGGTTTGTATAACTTATGTATTCGGGTCCGAGTGACCCCCCTTTATTGTAACATATTGGTTTATCCTTTTGTGTTTAGTGTTGTGCTGTGATATTCTCACCGTGGCACCCTAATCTCAGCCGTCTACCCTGCGTGTATGATTACTGTACACGGATTGATTTTGGGGGCGTCACAAAGGGGGGCGTCGAGGGGACCCACCAGGCAGCCAGAAGGCCTCCTGGCGCGGCCTAGGGTGGGGCCGCGCCAGGGACCCTCCTGGCCTCCTGGTGGTGGCCCCCCTTCCCTCTCTTGGTGATTCCGGAATCTTCTGTTGCGCTGATTTTTTATATATTTTTCTTGGAATTTTTGGCCGGAAAACCTGAAATACAAAAACAACAGAAAACAGAAACTGGCAACTGGGTGCACTGAGTTATTAGGTTAGTGCAAATAGGTTGAAAAGTGTATGAAAGTTCAAGCAAAGCATGGCAAAGTCACACAAAACATGCATGGAACAAGCAGAAATTATAGATACGTTTGGGACGTATCAACATCCCCAAGCTTAATTCCTGCTCGTCCTCGAGTAGGTAAATGATAACAAGCATAATTTCTGTGGTGACATGCGACACAACCATAAAAGGACTTTTAAGTAGAGCAACAAAAGCATGAAATTCAATTCAAGTCTTAACAAGCAAGAGTCTATATTAGCATTGACACAAGCAAAAAAAGAACAAAAGGTGCAAGAGCTCTCGGTGTCGGTGACTCGAATGTCAACAAATGGTGTTGGCGTGCAAGCAAGAGATAGGGAAATACGAGAGAAAAAATAAGGTTGTTGAGAACAACTATCTACTAAAGTTTCACACTTGGTCTCCTTTGGATTCTTATCTGGACTCGTCCCCAGACCACTAGCCAGGTACAAGTCAAACTGATCCACTCCCTTTCGATATTTTGAGCACTCATGCAATGGATGATCGTGAGTGATATGTCCAAAACATATCTATAATTTCTGCTTGCTCCATGCATGTTTTGTGTGATATTTCTATGATCTAGATACACTTTCATACACTTTTGATCATATTTGGACTAACCTATTAACTCAGTGCACCACAGTGCCAGTTCCTGTTTTCTGTTGTTTTTCTATTTCAGTTTTCCCCCATATAAAAAGTTCTCCAAAAATTCGGGAAAAATCAGATAAAAAATTAGAGCAGAAGAACCTTCCAGATGAACCTAGGTGGGGCCAGAGGGCCACCACCAGGGGCCCAGTCGCCCTGGTGGCGCAGCACCAGGGGGGCGCCTGGACCCCTGGTGGCCCCCTGTCTTCCCCCCTTCGCCTATATATTCTCGGTGACGAGAAACCCTCGGAAGAAGAACCATTTTTCGCGATCTCTCCTCTGTTCCTCCGCCGCCGCGCTTCCGAGATCGGGAGCACCAGCAGACCTCTTCCCGGCACCCTGCCGGAGGGAGGGCCGACCTCCGGGAGTCTCCTCTCCACCATGGATGCTTCCCGGACGTGCCATGAGTAGTTTCCTTTGGACCATGGGTCCGTGATTAGTAGCTATGTGATGTTCTTCTCCCCTCCTTGTTCTTCATGGTTTAGACCTCATGAGCTGCCCTACATGATCGAGGCACTTTTGTAATCTTTCTGCTGTTGCTATGCTGAGTTTGATGGGATCTGATGGATTATGAGATTATGTTCAGATTGTGATTGAGTAATATATTTGCTTCTTATCTCTTATATTTTTGTTCTTAAGTAATTCTTGCATGTTCTCCGTTGTTGTTTATTGCTTTGGCCAAGTAGTAGGTAGTAACCCCAAGAGGGAACGTTATGCTCGATTGTGGGTTCATGCCCCCTGATGACACGCTTGAGTGACAGAAACATGAGTCTAGGGGATGTGTTGTTGCCACAAGGGGGAAACAACGGTGCTTGTAACCGCGGTTGCAAGGATTGTTAACTTTACGCAAAGTGCTTTTTAATGCAGTTGTCTGTTGCTTTGGGTTTACACTTTGGGTGGGGCTCGCAACATAATACCAGCGAGATGTTCTGGATAGATATCTCAAGGTGGATGATTAGTAGTAGATGCAGTTGGATTTCGGTCTACTTATTTTGGCGTTCTACCCATGCTTTTGAGCCTCTTCCTTTATTTTGTAGCATAGTTAGCATTGCGGTGCGTTCATAATCCTGTCAATTGCCCTTCTGTAATTTGTTCACCTCGTATAGTAGTTTTATCGTCTTTTGGGGGAGAGACATCACTAGTGAACATCACGTATCCCGGTCCATATCTTCATCACTGTTTCCATGCTCATTTACTTTTCAGCTTTTACTTTCAGTTGCTATCATTATCCCTTGTGTTTGGTCCTTTGTGAACAACAAGACCGGAGAGATTGACAACCTCTCTGAACTTCGTTGGGAACAAAGTTATTTGTGTTTGTGTGCAGGTCCGCGTTAGTTGCGCCGCTGACACCTACTTATCATCTCCGGAGTCCTACTGGAGAAAAACCTTGGTATCTTTACTGAGGGAAATTTTCTGCCGTGATACATCACACCTTCCACTTGGGGTTTACAACCGAAGGGCGAGAAATCACTATCATCACCTCGCACATCAAGCAAGATTTCTGGCGCCGTTGCCGGGGACTCCGAGTGCTAAGATAGGGGAGTTGTACACTACCCTTTACCTTTGTTTTTTAATCTTGTTAGTTTACCTTTCAGTTTTTATCTTTGTGTCCTTTATCAAAATACCAAAAATACCTACTAATGCTATCTTCACCATGGGTGTGGAACCACCCAAATATGGTAGGATGGACATGTTTCACTTGGATCGTCTTCGATCAATTTGTGCTCGCGCTAAAAACCCAACCGACTTGGTTGAGGGAAAATCATTGGATGAGCATGCTCATTATACACGGCACCGCCTAACTCAGAAAGGGAAACACTTATGGGATCAAATACAAGTTTCTTATTGCTATGCTGAGTGTTTATGCCACATTTATTATTTTACTTGTTGCTCTAATATAGAGCGTAAACACCTTCCTTTCCAATGTGAGTTTAATGAAAATGAGATCCTATCTTCTTATGCCAAAGGTGTTTATGATTACTTTGATGTTGAAAAGATTGAAGAGTTTGTTTCTTTTAAAGGTGCTTATGAGATTGCTTCGTTGATTGAAAAGTATTACGATACTATTCACAAGTCTGAAAACTTTGATGTTCTTGCTTATTTCTTTGAGAATTATACTTCCAATGCTTATATTGATGATTTTAAAAATAGAATGCTTGCTGCCCGAGAAGAGGCTAATGATTGCTGTGATGAGGAGTCCTATGATTCCGAGGACTCACTTGATACATCCCTTTCTAAAGATCTTGATACTTGCTTTGTTGTTGGCCATGATGCCACTATGGATGATGCTTACAAAGATGAATTTGCTATAGTTCCTTATGTGAAGCATGAAATTGTTGCTATTGCACCCACACTTGATTGCCCAATTATTCTTTTGAAATCTCCAACTATTCCGGAGAATTTTGCTCTTATTAAGGCTCAATGTGATGGGTTGCATCTATGTTATCATCCTAAAGACCGTGTTGAAAACTATACACGTGTGATTGTAGGTCATGAACAACATGATTTATGTGATAGTTATATTCTTGATGTTGTTCATGATACTACTGAAAATTATTTTGAGAGAGGGAAGTTTGGTTGTAGAAACTTCCATATTACTAAAACTCCTCTCTTTATGTTGAAAGTTTTGAAGATGTTCTTGTTCCACCTTCGTATGTTGGTTTCTTTGTGCTTCTTTTGATTTTTTCATACAAGATCCCTATGCATAGGAAGTGGGTTAGGCTTAAATTTGTTTCATATTTTCTTCTTGATGCTCTCTTTTGATTCAAAATTCTTATTCTTGTGAGAGCATCTTCTATAATCCTTTTTCCTAGCTAATGGCTTTAAAGAAGCGCTTTCGGGAGGCAGCCCGCAACGAATTTAGGTTTTTCTTTTTTATTTTGTTCTGTTCTTAGTGGTCTTGATGATTGTTACTACTGTAGCAATATCATTGTATCTTTATTTTTCAGCTTTGTGCCAAGTTATAGCCTCTTATGATAAGGGAAGCAAAAGTTGTGACATGTTGTCCAGAAAACAGATTCTGTCCCTTGACAGAAAAATTAGAATAAAATCACCAGATCATCTTTTTGATCTGAATTGTTTTGACAGCATGCTCTATACAATTGTGAAACTTTCGTATGTTCTGAGTTTTTTTATTTGAGTTGCAGAAGTGCCCCGAAAAAATTCTCTACTACCTACTGTTCTGTTTTTCACAGATTCTGCCACGTTTTGCCTCTCTTCACTTTTGCAAACCTTAAGCTTGCTTTTTCTTTGCAAAAACTATTTGGCACTCTTGAGAAACAGTAGCTCTTCAAGAATATCTTTATATCCAGTGGGGGAAAATTATTTTATTAAGGGTACTAACCTCTCTAATCAGCTTATGATGAGTTATGTATGAAGGGAGTTTTCAAGTGTGCGATGGAAGATGATGAAAGAAGATCCAGGAGTGCCAAGCGCTCAAGCTTGGGGATACCCCCATGCATCCCCAATAAATATTCAAGGAGACTCAAGCGTCTAAGCTTGGGGATGCCCCCGTGCATCCCCTTCTCCATCAACAATCATCAATTCATCCTTCGTCTCACTATATTTTTATCACTTCATGCGTTATGTGCTATGCTTGGAGCGTCTCTCTCTTAGGTTTAATTTTTAGTTTTCTTTAGTTTTGCTTGCTGGTCATAACAAGTTAGACCCCATCTTGCTTTGTGTGGGAGAGAAACACGCTCCACTCTAATCTAGAACACATCATAGGATTTTTCCTGCTTATCTTTTTGCTGTTGTGTCTTCTTTATCTTTTCGTAGCTGCTGCCATGTTTAGTTTTAGTCTTAGTTTGTCTTTAGCAAGATCCTTGGCTTTGTTTAGTTTGTTGCTGGAACCCTCTTTAGTTTTCATGTTTATCTTGTTAAGAGAGTTGGTTGTTGCACTGAGTTGTGTTTTGTCTTGGAAGTAGGTAATTGAGGTTGCTATTTAATTCTAGTAGTAACTTGCAATAGTTTTGAGGTATTGATGTGAGTAATGTCTGAACTTTTGGTGTCAAGAGCTCTAGCCTATTAGTGATAGGTGTCGTATTTTGGGCAATCCGTGTGTATTTTCAAAACCTACAAAAACTAGTTGAGAACTCTAAACTACTAGATGGATCACTAATCTTTGGAGGGATCGAATATTAGAGTACACTCACGTACCATGAGTCGAGGATGCGCAAGGATAACCAAACCCCCATACACTCCTCCTCGGGGTACTTGTCTCTTTGTGAACCTCCTTATTAGATTGAGAGTTACCGATAATAAGTTCATGAGTTCTTCGGACTAATGTAAGTATTGAAAGTTGACACTTCCACCTTCCCATATTTTGCTAGCCTCTCCCGTGCCGTGCATTTCCTTCTTCTCACTCCGAGAGTTGGTGTCCACCTTCGCCGGTACATCCAAACCCTTGGCACGATACGCTCTGTCATCATAAGCCTCTTTATATCTTTCCTCAAAACAGCCACCATACCTACCTATCAAGGCATTTCCATAGCCTTTCCGAGATATATTGCCATGCAACATCCACCTCTTCATGACTTGATCTTACTGTCATACATGTTCCTGCTACACTGGCAACGACATACATTGCATACATCATGATAGCTACATCTTCTTTATGATTTCGAGTACCTTGTAAAGTGTGAAAGATCTCCTTTACCTTCTTGTAAAATAGAGTGTTGCCCTTAAGTGAGGAAAAGATCCCAAAGAGGACAAATGAGAGTTAAATAGAAAGAGCCATTGAGGCCACAAAAAAATACAAAAAAATAGAAAAAAGATAAAAAAGAAATAAAAAGAGAGAAAGGGGCAACACTACTATCCTTTTGAGAGATCCAAACTAGTACTCCCTTTATATCCTTGTACTCCTTAGAGATGATCATTTATGCATATAGCTATGTGGGGACCTTCACACTATAGAACTTGGCTTGCATATTCCAAGGATGAGCCTCCTCAAATGAGCTCTAGGTCTTCATGAGCGAGCAAGTTAGATTCACCCCCACTAGTTCCATTGGAGAGCTTCCTATCTCATATGTGCATCCGTTGCATGGCAATCCCTACTCCTGACATCATATCTATCATTTGGCATCTCTTGCCTATGATTGTCCTCATTGATGTGAGCCTTTCTCATTCTTTTTTGTCTTCCTCCTCATCCTCCGTACTTCTCTCTTTGCCATCCTAAGTGTTAACTCTTGTGCTTACGCTCATCCATTGCATGAGTGCTCAAAATATTGAAAAAGGAGTGGATCAAATTGACTTGTACCTGGCTAGTGGTCTGGGGATGAGTCAAGATAAGATTCCAGAAAAAGACCAAGTGTGAAACTTTAGTAGATTGAGTTCTCAACAAATAAATTTTTTTCTCGTATTCCCTATCCCCCTTCTTGCACGCAAACACCATTTGGAGACATTCGAGTCACGGACAGCGAGAGCTCTTGCACCTAATGTTCTTTTGTTACTTGTTTCAATGCTAATATAGACTCTTGCATGTTATGACTTGAATTGAATCTCTAACCTTGATTGCTTTACTTTTCAAAGTTCTTATATGGTTGCTAGCATGTCACCACAGAAATTATGCTGTTATCATTTACCTACTCGAGGATGAGCAGGAATTAAGCTTGGGGATGCTGATACGTCCAAAAAGTATCTATAATTTCTGCTTGCTCCATGCATGTGTTTGTGTGATATTGCTATGATCTAGATACACTTTCATACACTTTTGATCATATTTGGACTAACCTATTAACTCAGTGCACCATAGTGCCAGTTCCTGTTTTCTTCTGTTTTTCTATTTCAGTTTTCCCCCATATAAAAAGTGCTCCAAAAATTCGGGAAAAATCAGATAAAAAATCAGCGCAGAAGAAGCTTCCAGATGAACATAGGTGGGGCCAGAGGGCCACCACCAGGGGCCCAGGCGCCCTGGTGGCGCGCCCTAGGGGATGGCCGCGCCAGGGGGGCGCCTGGACCCCTGGTGGCCCCCCTGGCTGCCCCCCTTCGCCTATATATTCTCCGTGACGAGAAACCCTCGAAAGAAGAACCCTTTTTCACGATCTCGCCTCTGTTCCGCCGCCGCCGCGCTTCCGAGATCGGGAGCACCGGCAAACCTCTTCCCGGCACCCTGCCGGAGGGAGGGCCGACCTCCGGGAGTCTCCTCTCCACCATGTATGCTTCTCGGATGTGCCGTGAGTAGTTTCCTTTGGACCATGGGTCCGTGATCAGTAGCTATGTGATGTTCGCCTCCCCTCTTTGTTCTTCATGGTTTAGACCTCGTGAGCTGCCCTACATGATCGATGCACTGTTGTAATGTTTCTGCTGTTGCTATGCTGAGTTTGATGGGATCTGATGGATTATGAGATTTTGTTCAGATTGTGATTGAGTAATATATTTGCTTCTTATCTCTTATATTTTTGTTCTTAAGTAATTCTTGCATGTTCTCCGTTGCTGTTTATTGCTTTGGCCAAGTAGTAGGTAGTAACCCCAAGAGGGAACGTTATGCTCGATTGTGGGTTCATGCCCCCTGATGACACGCTTGAGTGACAGAAACTTGAGTCTAGGGGATGTGTTGTTGCCACAAGGGGGAAAACAACGGTGCTTGTAACCGCGGTTGCAAGGATTGTTTACTTTATGCAAAGTGCTTTTTAATGCAGTTGTCTATTGCTTTGGGTTTACACTTTGGGTGGGGCTCGCAACTTAATACCAGCGAGATGTTCTGGATAGATATCTCAAGGTGGATGATTAGTAGTAGATGCAGTTGGATTTCGGTCTACTTATTTTGGCGTTCTGCCCATGCTTTTGAGCCTCTTCCTTTCTTTTGTAGCATAGTTAGCATTGCGATGCGTTCATAATCCTGTCAATTGCCCTTCTGTAATTTGTTCACCTCGCATAGCAGTTTTATCGTCTTTTGGGAGAGAGACATCACTAGTGAACATCACGTATCCTGGTCCATATCTTCATCACTGTTTCCACGCTCATTTACTTTTCTGCTTTTACTTTCAGTTGCTATCATTATCCCTTGTGTTTGATCCTTTGTGAACAACAAGAACGGAGAGATTGACAACCTCTCTGAACTTCGTTGCGAACAAAGTTATTTGTGTCTGTGTGCAGGTCCACGTCAGTTGCGTCGCTGACACCTACTTATCATCTCCGGAGTACTACTGGAGACAAACCTTGGTATCTTTACTGAGGGAAATTTGCTGCTGTGCTACATCACACCTTCCACTTGGGGTTTACCAACGAAGGGCGAGAAATCACTATCATCACCTCGCACATCAGTGAGCAAGAAAGTTGACACCTAAAAGGCGAAACAGAAAGACGGTGGAGGAGGAATACAAAAAGGTGTGAAATGCTCACATCAATGAGGACAATCATAGACGAGAGAAGGCCATATGATAGATATGATGTGAGGAGTAGGGATTGCCATACAACGGATGCACATGTGAGCTAAAAGCTCTCCAAGGGAACTATTGGGGGTGCATCTAATTTGCTTTCTCAAGAAGACCTAGAGCTCGTTTGAGGAGGCTTATCATTGTAATATACAAGCCAAGTTCTATAGTGTGAAGGGTCCCCACATAGCTATATGCATGATGATGATCTCTATGGAGTACAAGTGATAGGAGATGAAGTACTAGTGTGGATCTCTCAAAAGGAATAGTAGTATGCCCCCTTCTCTTTTTTTCTTTTTCTCTTTTTTTTGGTGGCCTCAATGGCTCTTTCTATTTAACTCTCATTTGTCCTCTTTGGGATCTTTTGATTTTTTCCTCTTTGGGATATTTTCCTCACTTTAGGGGCAATACTCTATATTTTACAAGAATGTAGGAGATCTTTCACACTTTACAAAGGTACTCACATAAAGAAAATGTAACTATCATGATGCAAATGTATGACATGAAGATCAAGTCATGAGAAGGTGGATGGGAATGTATCTCGGAAAGGCTATGGAAATGCCTTGTAGGTAGGTATGGTGGCTGTTTTGAGGAAAGATATAAGGAGGCTTATGATGACAGAGCGTATCGTGCCAAGGATTTGGATGCACCGGCGAAGTAGGCTCCAACTCTCGAGGTGAGAAAGGGCAATGCACGGTACCGAAGAGGCTAGAAAAACTATAGGTGGGTGGAAGTGTCAACTTTCAAATACTCACATTAGTCCGAAGAACTCATGCACTTATTATCGGTAACTCTCAATCTAATCAGGAGGTTCAAAAAGAGACAGGAACCCCGAGGAGGAGTGTATGGGGGTTTGGTTATCCTTGCGCATCCTCGACTAATGGTACGTGAGTGTACTCTAATATTCGAACCCTCCAAAGGTTAGTGATCCATCTAGTAGCTAGAGTTCTCAACAGGGGGTTTTGGTTTTCAAAAAACACACGGATTTCCCAAAATACGACATCTATCACTAATAGTCAAGAGCTCTTGACACCATAAGTTCAAACATTACTCTAGTCAATACCTCAAAACTATTGCAAGTTACTACTACAAAGAGAACATCAACTTTAACTACCTACTTTCTGTCAAGACACAGAACTCAGTGCAACTGGCAAACTCTCTAACAAGATAAAACATGCAACCTATAGAAAGTTCAACCTAAGACAAAATAAAATCTATAGAAAAACTAAAGCACTACAACTAAACATAACATCAGCTAAGAAAAGAAAAAGAACAGCTCACAGCTAAAAGAATAAGCATGCAAATCCTATGAGGAGTTCTAGTTCAAGTGGAGCGTGTTTCTCTCCCACACAAAAGAGTAATTTGGGGTCTAACTTGTTACTACAGAAAACAATGCAAAAGAAAACTAAAAACAAAACCTAAGAGCGAGACGCTCCAAGAATAGCACATAACGCATGAAGTGATAAAAATATAGTGCAACGAGAGACGAACTGATAATTGTTGATGAAGAAGGGGATGCACGGGGGCATCCCCAAGCTTAGACGCTTGAGTCTCCTTGAATATTTATTGGGGGTGCACATGGGCATCCCCAAGCTTGAGCGTTTGACACTCCTGAATCTTCTTTCATCATCCTCCATCGCGCACTTGAAAACTCCCTTCATACATAACTCATTGTAGGCTGATTAGAGAGGTTAGTACCCTAATAAAATAATTTTCCTCTACTGCAAATAAAGATTTCCAGGAAGAGCTACTGTTTCCCAAGATTGCCAAAAGGTTTTTGCAAATAAAAAGCAAGCTTAAGGTTTGCAAAAGTGAAGAGAGACAAAACGTGGCAGAATCTGTGAAAAACAGAACAGCAGATATAAACGAATTTTTTAGGGATACTTCTGCCACTCAAATCAAAAAACTCAGAACATACGGAAGTTTCATAATTGTATAGAGCACGCTGTGTAAACAATTCAGCTCAAAAAGATGAACTGGGATTTTTCTCTGATTTTTCTAGTAACGAGGACAGAATCTGTTTTCTGGACAGCATGTCACAACTTTTACTTCCCTTGCCGTATGAGGCTAAACTTGGCACAAAGCTTGAAAAGTAAAGATACAATGATGTTGCTACAGTAGTAAAAATAATCAAGACCACTAAGAACAGAAGAAAAGCAAAAAGAAAAACCTAAATTCGTTGCGGGCTGCCTCCCGAAAGCTCTTCTTTAGAGCCATTAGCTAGGCTTAAAGATTATAGAAGATGCTCTCACAAGAATAAGAATTTTGAAGCAAAAGAGAGCATCAAGAAGCAAATATGAAACACATTTAAGCCTAACCCAATTCCTATGCATAGGCATCTCGTAAGAAAATAAATCAAAGAAGCACAAAGTGACATTCATAGGAAGGTGGAACAAGAACAACTTCGAAAGTTTCAGTTTAGAGAGAGGTGTTTTTGTCACATGGAAGTTTTTATAACCAAACTTTCCTCTCTCAAAGTAATTTTCAGTAGTATCAGGAACAACATAAAATAATATAACTATCATATAAATCATATTTTTCATGACCTACAAGCACACGTGTATTGTTTTCAACACGGTTTTTAGGATCATAAGATAAATGCAACCCATCACATTGAGCTTCGATAAGAGGAAAATTCTTCGGAGTTGGAGATTTTAAAAGGATAATAGGACACTCAAGTGTGGGTGCGATAGCAAAAATTTCATGCTTAACATCAGGAACTATAGAAAGTTCATCTCCGTAAGCATCATCCATAGTGGCATCACGGCCATAAGCATAGAAGGCATCAACTTCATCAAAAAGGGATATTTCAAAAGAATCCATAGGATCATAATACTCATATAAGGTAAGATTCAAAGAGTTACTCTCATTAGAAGGTAGAAATGGATGGATCCACTCTTCCTCCTTTTTTTCGTCACTCTCCTCCTCTTTTTCATCCAAGGAGCTTTTGGTTTCATCAATTTCTTCTTTCATAGAGTCCTGCAAAACATTAGTCTCTTCCTTTGGGGGAGAGATTCTCTCAAGATGATCAGTAATATAATAATTTGCATCGTAATTTTCCAAACAATAGTTAAGTATAGCAAGACTCTCAGATTTGTAAGTGGCATCATTAATATTTTTAAGAAGAGAAGTAATTTCATAGGCACCCTTATAAGCAACAAATTCTTCTATTTCCTCTGCATCATAAAAATCATAGTTTCTCTTAACATCAGAAGCTAAGGTTTCATCATCATTGTACTCACATTGGAAAGCAAGGTGTTTGTGCCTCATAAAGCAACAAGATTCATCCCTGCAGAAAGATATATTATATATTGAGCACAAGTTTCTAGCATACTCATATAACTGATGTATTTGTTTCCATAAGTGTATCCCATTTTGAGACAAGCGGCGTTCCTTGTACCACTTTTGTTGATCCTCAGTGAATCCTCCATGCCAATAAGATCTAGTTTCAAAGAAGTCCGACATTGATTGGAAAGTAAGGAACTAGACATAATATTTTTTTGGATTTTTGATAAAGGACGCAAAAGTAAAAACTGAAAGGTAAACTAACAAGACTAAAAAGCAAAGGTAAAAGATAATGTGCAACTCCCCTATCTTGTAGACTTGAGTCCCCGGCAACGGCGCCTGAAAACTTGCTGATGGCAAGAGAGTGTTAATACTCTTCAAGCCCTCGTTGATTACCCCAAGTGCAAGGTGAGATATAGTGCAGCGGCAAGTTTTCCCTTGGCAAAGATACCAAGGTTTGTCTCCCGTAGGACTCCGAAAGATACAAGAACGTGGTAAAGTGAACAATGGCGCCGAGGTTGCTAGCTTCACCTGGACCTGCACACAGATACAAATAACTTTGCTCCCAACGAGTACAGAGGAGTTGTCAATTCCTCCGGCCTTGATGTTTACAAAGGATCAACACAAGAGATAATAATAGTGGCAACTGAAAGTAAAGACTGAAAGTAATAAGGGTGTAAACAGTGATATGAAGATGGACTAGGGTCCCGTGATTTTCACTAGTGATGTCTCTCTCCCAAAAGATGATACCGCAACGGAGAACATGCAAGAATTTACTCAAGAAAAAAATATAAAAGAGAAGAACCAAATATATTTCTCATCACAATCTGAACATAGTCTAATAATCCATCAGATCCCAACAAACTCAGCATAGCAACAGCAGAAATTACATAGATGCCTCGATCATGTGAGGAAGCTTACGAGGACTCAAAAGTGGAAGCACAAAAGGGGGAGAGATAGATCACATAGCTACTGGTCACGGACCCATGGTCCAAGGGAAACTACTCACGGTACATACAGGAGGTGTCCATGGCTATGGAGTGTCTCCCGGAGGGGGTAGCTTCTCCCGGCAGGGTGCCGAAGCAGCTTCTCCAGGCAGCCCAGATCTAGAAACGGCGGCGGAGGCGGAACAGAGGCGAGATCACGAAAGAGGAGTCCGTATTAGGGGTTTCCACCCCGAGGGGTAAATATAGGAGAAGGGGGCGTCGAGGGGACCCACCAGGCAGCCAGGAGGCCTCCTGACGCGGCCTAGGTTGGGGCCGCGCCAGGGACCCTCCTGGCCTCCTGGTGGTGGCCCCCGTTCCCTCTCTTGGTGATTCCGGAAGCTTCTGTTGCGCTGATTTTTTTTATATTTTTCCCGGAATTTTTGGAGCACTTTTAATGTCCGGAAAACCTGAAATACAAAAACAGCAGAAAACAGAAACTGGCAACTGGGTGCACTGAGTTAGTAGGTTAGTCCAAATAGGTTCAAAAGTGTATGAAAGTTCAAGAAAAACATGGCAAAGTCACACAAAACATGCATGGAACAAGCATAAATTATAGATACGTTTGGGACGTATCACTGGCGCAGGCCAAAACTAATGTGGATCGCTATGAAGCCATTGGCAAGGATCTAAAGGAAATGATGGACATGAACCTGAATCTTGCAAGGAGGAATGTATTGCTTGAACAGGAGGTAGAGCTGGAAAGGACGCTCTGCTGCTGCGCCAGGAAGCCCTCCTGCAGAAGAAGACCAGCCTTGACGCTGAGATGTCGAAGGCTTAGGGAGGCAGGAACGCATGATTTTTTCTTTTATTTTTATTTTTTAGCATGCTTTTTGCAGAAGAATTTAATTTTTGTTTTTAGGATGCCAAACAATATCACATTTTATCTCTTGAATAATTATTTTCGTGTTTTGTTTTGCGGACAAGTTTTGTATGAACCGGTTCACCTGTGTTTTTTACACTACATTTGTTTCATCCCTCGGAACTTTAAATTTTGTAATGTTATTTTAGTCTTTTTTATTGTGCTAGCACATCAGAAACTGAACTGAGAGAGTTGTTATTGAACTTACAAATATTTGTTGCCGCATATTTTTACATATTTTTTTTGGTTGCTATCACACGTGAACTGTGTGCACTGTGGCGATTGAACTTACAGATGTTTTTCGTTGGCCTACTATTTTGTTTTATTTTCTTACCTTCTAGAAATGATTGTATTTTTACGCTGTTAGCACATCTGGACTGAGAGGATGTGTATTAATTGAATTGATTGTATTGTGGCGATTGAACTTAGAGAGGTTTTGTGGCCTTAGCGATTTTATTAGTGTACTTTTCTTTGGTATCAGTTCTGAACCTTTTAGAGTAATTGTAAAAAAATTATAGGTCCCCTATTAATTAGTGTTTTTATATCGATACCACACCTGTACTGTGAATTATTGTAGTGATTGAAGTTGAAATTTTTTGTTTAGTTTATGAAGACTCGCATCTTGTATAAAATTTTATTTTTGGGTCACATGGATAATGTTTAATATTATTAAGGTAGCACATCTAAACTTGGATTTAATATTCTTTTTCATTTATGAAAATATTTTTTATAGGAGTTGTTACATTAGAGCGTCAACAGCTTAGGCTTCTTGGCATAGTTGAACTTTTGTCATACTAGCTTCGGGTAAGCGAAGTCCAGGCGGTCATCGTCGCGTTTTCGATGATGGATGTTGAGACGATTTCATTAAATGAAAAACATAACCGTCCTCGACGTCATAGTTGAACTTACAGATTTAAGTGTTTTTAATTGTTAGACAAAAAAACCCGCGTCATGAGGTTGGGTGGAACACATTTTTCTTGGGTCATTGAAATTTTTGTAGGCGGACTATTTTAATTGTTTCTTTTTGGATGGCACCATATGTTTTTTAGTTGTACTTATTGAATCTATGATGCAGTTGTTTTATTTTATTGTATTATCTGTATATTTTTTTTGTTTTTTAATCCCATTAAATGTGTGAGTAACTCTTGAATGATGTGCATATTTAATAAAAACGTTTTAAATTTAATGTGGTGGGAGTCGGTTGGGTTTCCCCCTTTATATTTCATTTAATATAAGTAACCTTTCGTTCTAATATGTGGAAGAGGAATCTTCACGCCTTTATTGCCTCCTCCCCGATATTTTCGCTCTCTGTTTCTCTACTCTGTCGGAAGCAGTAGTCGCCGGTGCGAAGCTCGCTTGCAGATGCGAATCATCCCGTTTTGGAGGATGGATTCCTATCCCTTTTAATCGATTCCTTTTTGGTGTCCGTTCAATTTCGTCCCTTACCCCGTCCCATTGGGGTTCCTCGGTTGCAGTTTTCTCGTGGTGGGCGGCGGCGCCGTCGTGCTGAATCGGCGTTGATTTCTTCCATTTTTTTTCTGCCAAGAGGTGAGATTTGAGTCGCTACTTTATTTTTTTGTTCGCTCCCTTTCCAATCGCGTTCCTGAAACCCCTACGGTTTTTGTCCCTGTTGCAGGTTTCTGGATCGTGGAAAGTTAGGCGGCGCACCAGGTCTGGATGGCTAGACCGGGGAACAGTAAAGACAACAGCGAAGGCACAAGTTTTTACTATGTTTTCTGCTTTAGTAGTCGATTTTTATGGAACTATGAATCACATTTTTTGTGTGAAATGCAAATGTCATGCTTTTTTCTAGATGTACTGATTTGTTGTTGTTACACGAACTGAGGCGATATAACTCACTGCTGATATGTGGAATAGTTGAAATGCAAACGACATGTTTTTTTCTAGCTGTACTAATTTGATGTTGCTATATGAAATGAGACGATATAACTTACTTCTGATATGTGGAATAGTTTTCCTTTTTTCGTTGATAATCATCTTGTTGTAGATGTTCAAGGAGTACCTGTTTCTCCTAAATCTGAGAAATCAGATCGACTACAACATCTTGCCAATGTTGCCAGCTATTTTCTTTGTTGGTTTTTTTCCCATCATGTGCTTTAAAATGTTTCTTTTGTGTATTATGTTTTTTCAATTTTTTGTTTGGGCATCTGTTATTACTGTTCTTGTTCAGTATCTTTTGCTTACTGTAACTAGTAATATGTTATTTTTGCTATGTAGCGAATGATATAATCAAGGAAGTTGTCACAGATATTAACTCAGCGCGTCTTGATGATTGCGATGGCAGCCCGCAATTGTCTGTTACTCAGTCACAATCAGTTGATGGTACTGAACTAGTTACGCAGGTTGAGGATGTTCTGTTGCAGGTATGGATGGATGTAGAAAGGAGAAAGAAGAAATTGAATGATTTTGAGAGGAAGGATTTAAGCCGGCGCAAAAGGGTTGCTGGTGTTATGGGTGCCGGTATCGAGCACCTTGATATGATTCCTGAGCATTCAAAAGGCGGTGATGACCATGCATCGGTTGAAAACGCTGCTGATGGTGTAAAGTGTCCGGCTGCAGCAAAGTTGAATCTAATGAAGACTAGGTTGACTCAACTCTATTCTCGTTATCGAACGTCTGTGAAAAAAGTTAAGAGGCTAAGGTCAGATTGTGATGTTTCATTTAAACAGAGGAGCTCTCCACGGTTGCAAGCCGGTCGCAATACATCCGTTGATGAAACAGATAGGCGTAGCCCTCGTGGTGAACCTACTGCAGAGAATGTTGTTGTTGATTGTGCTGGTGGAAGCAAAGTGGACGGTTCTTTTGTTCGTCGCAGCCCACGTTGTTTGACTCAAATGCCGATGTATGATGTGGAAGTTAATAAGAAGCGGAAAATCCCACCTTCCAAGGTCAACAAAGGTGTGAAGAAATGTCGGCGTTTGTCAGTCAAAGAACTTGTTTCCGACCCAGACGAGCTCCATGT
This sequence comes from Bromus sterilis, assembly GCA_950022295.1. Classification (NCBI taxonomy): domain Eukaryota; kingdom Viridiplantae; phylum Streptophyta; class Magnoliopsida; order Poales; family Poaceae; genus Bromus; species Bromus sterilis. The sequence goes on along the minus strand of OX465601.1, from coordinate 178,043,997 downwards.
CGATTCTGAAGATGATTTTGTCAAGGTATATTATTTTGTCTTCTTGGAGATTTCCTTTTTTTTGGTACTGCATTGATGTTGTTTGCTCCTATGAATTGACAGGTTTGTCTTTGTGAAGGTTGTTTTGTATCTATATTTATTTATAATTATTAACTTTCTTTTTCTTAGATGTCCTTATGTAGCTACTATAGTTGTACTGAGTACCCTTTTTTTGTTTTGTCAGCAATTAAACGCGGCATAATTTAGTGAAGAGTTACTTATTTATATGAATGTTGCCCTTAGTACTGATGTGTGTATTTGTATTGTATTGATAGGATTTATTTTCTTTTTATGTTTTGATATTTTGTCTTTTTTAGTATATTTTGTAAGGAGCACTATTTTTAATCACTTTTTTTTGTAGTTGAACTTATGAAAGAAATAATTTTTGAAGCTTATAGCTTAACCATTTTTTATTGTGTGTTTATAGCCTGTTAGCGTGAGGATCCCGGTGAAAGTTACAAGAGGAAGGAAGAAGAAAGCCTGCGCTATCCTTGATGTTGATACTCAGCGCCTGAATATTACATTGCGTTTTTCTTTCAAAGAAGTTAACGTATGCGCCAAATTGTTGAAGCCACGCCATGTAGCGAGAGTTCGTTCGGCTTGTTTATGTTCTATCTTTGATTGGAAAGTGAAAACTAATATTTCTCGGCCTCTGATGGGTGTTTTGTATCTGAAGATTGATCCTGAGACGATGACTCTTGACATGGGCTAGTCAAATAAGAGGCTACGAATCACTAGTGATGGCATGCATCTTCTTTTTGGTTTCCCTAGAGGCAGTCGTACTCCGCCAAGGCCATCAGAGGATGGTTATGATGATGTTGTTATGAGGTTAAAATCAGAGCTAGGCATTAGCAGGAGCAGTGATATCAAGACAAGGGATTTGAACACTGCGCTTATGCAACTCGTTGATGACAAAGAAAAAGATGATCTCGCTATCCGTGTGTTCTTCATCATTGTGTTTATGAAAGTTGTTTAGCCTGGAACTGCCACTCGGGTTTCAAGGGAGGCTGCAATGTTTGAGAATCTTGTCATTGAGGACATGGCTGACATGGACTACTGCCAGCTTATGGCGGACGAGCTTAGGACAGCTATTGTGAGGTACCAAGGCGGAATAACTTTAGATAAGGCAATTACAGGTTGCTCTATTGCGCCTGTACTGATGTATCTGGACTGCCTCATCCGTGGAAAAGCTACGGAGGTTGATCTGCGGACGCCTCGTATATGTTTCATGAACCAGGAGAAGCTCTTAGAGCTCATGGAAGTAGACCTGATAACAAGAGGCAATGCTGACCCGAGGACCTGGTTTTTCGGGAAGATTCCGGTGAGATTTCTGTTATACTTGCGTACTTTGTTGTTATGTTATTTGTATCATTATTTCTTACATGTTTTTATCTTTTCTTGATGTCAGTGGAAAACTCAGGCTGAAGTGGTTTTTTTCGTGTTTATAAACGCCCTATCCTGGAGATGTCGGAGGATACTTCCAAGACTGATAATTTCCATGATATTGGTATAGATGGTTGCCGCACTGAGCGTGTATCTGTTCCCGAACGCGCATCCCTGAAAGGCACCCCTGTGCAGAGTTCTGGTCTTGGTCTCGATGTCGCAATTTCTGATTTGGAACGCATTGGGGATATGTTAAGTAATGTGCGTTCAGAGTTGGATGTTTCTCCAACAATAGTAGAGCGTCTGATCCATATTGCTGGTAATCTCCCAAAGGGTTATTTTTTTAATGCTGAAGCTTCGAAGGATTATGTTGAGCTTGAGTGTAATTCTATCAGTGATATCCGTGAGAATGTTGGACACCTTCTGAAGAGCTTGGTTCGTCTGACAAAAAGTGTCAAGTTGTTCAAGTCTATGCAAGACTCTCGCTGCAAGGAGTACGAGGAAAATGGTGAGTTTATTTTGAAGCAGATGGAAGACAATGATGCTGGTGCTAACCTTAATGATGCTGATGTTGAGGCTGCCACTGCTGGGGTTGATACAAATGATGATAAAAATGAAGCTGGTGTGAACGGTTCTGTTGTTAAGGTTACAAATTTTCTAACTTCCCCCTTTTTTACCAACTAGACCTGATAGCATTTTTGTATCTTAATTTGCATCTATAGTGGCTAGATTAACTATTTTGGTTATGTACTTGTTGAACTTACAAGTTCAACAAGTAAGTTTAAGGGGGGGTTGGGGGGGACCCCCCATTAGTTTTTTATTGAAAATATTTTTAACAATGCTCCTATTATATCCGAACTAATAGGTTTCGTTGTTAAGCTGATAAATTTCTTATCATTTTTCTTCCTAACTTGATTTGATAGCATATGTGTATCTGAACTTTTCATATATATATGCATGGTCCAACCGCTCGTTTATTTTTTAATATTTTTGCAGGATGGAGTTGATGGAGTTGATGTAGGTGTTCGCGAAAACAGGAATGATGCTGGGGTGGATTGCCCTGTTTCTAATGATAGATTTAATGTCGGGGTGGACGGTCCTGTTTTTGAGGTAATACACTTTTATCCTTTTTTATTTTTCGTGCTCGCTGCTGAACTTAGGCTAATATTGTGATTGAACTTTTGTAGTGTCTTTTATGTTAACATTTTCTCGCTTTTTTCTGCTCTAGGATCCTTCTGTTGATACCGGTGCTAAGCCTGCCTCAACCGCCGATGTTGCTGTAAATGCAAGTCATGGAGTTGATGAACATGCTTTTGAGGTTATTGCATAATAATCAATAGTAGAACTTGCTGCACTTGGTGTTTGTACTGTTATTGCGAGAGTGATCGAACTTATGTAAATTTGTTGTTTTTATACAGTCTGCCTCTGAACTAGATGTGACGCAAACTGTTGTATATGCAAGTTGCAGAGTTGATGATCAGACTTCTAAGGTTCGCGTATAACAATCACTAGTTTAACTTGCTGGATACAGCGTTCGCACTTTTTTAAGTGTGTCATTTTTTGAAACAGGTCGTTGCTGATTGTGAGGCGGTGCCAGGTTGCGCAGTAGATTCCAGTGTCATGATCGATCGCGAGAATGCAGCTGACCCGGATGATTTAGATGGAAACATAGCTGGTGGCAAATCGCCTAGCGGTGCTAGTGACAAGATTGTAAATGATTTTGTTGGCGTTGATATGGCTCAAGTTCTCGAGTATAGCTGTTCACCGGTAGTCGAGGTTATTCCTAGTGCCGACCCAGTGTTATCCATTTCGTCAGGTCCGTGCACGCAGGATGTGCCATCGCCGAAAGATGTGCCATCGCCGCAGGTTGTTGTAACATCGCAGGAAGTGCCATCGTCACAGGATTTGGAGTTATCATCAACAGTTACCAAGACTGTTGATAAATTTTACTTTGCTGTTACAAGGCTGTGTGTGAATCGCAAGAAACGGTTAGTTCAGATATTCATGTGTTTTTTAAATGATTTTTTCATCCAGTTACATCTTTTTTTCATACCATTTTATTTGTTTTTCATAGCAAGCAAACAATGTTTCAAAACGTGGAGTGCGACGCAACCATTGGTGATGTAGTGTCTTCATTTAGTGGACGTGGCATGCTCAACTCCAATGTTGCTGATGTTTGTCTTTACGCTCTGCGTATGAAGGACAGAGGCACAGAGACCCTTATTGTTCTGAGATGGCTAATGGTTAATGTTACGCGCTATTCTCAATCAGTTTTAGTCCTTCCATTTTTTTTGTTCTTTCCATGTTTTATAAGTGTGTAATTTGTGACATAGTGTTTTAACCACTTTTGGCTTTTTTGTTGGTAGACCAAGATCCTTTGTGCGATGTTTGACCCTAAAGTGATGTGTTGGTTTGCAAGGACAGGGCCTGATAGCATTGATGGTTTCTACTTCGTATGTTTCTAAGTCTTTTTGTTTTTTTTGGGCGCACAGAACTGATGTTTCTTAGCATACTTGAACTTACGTTTCTTAGCATTTTTAATAACTAGTTATTCTTTTTTTAGAATGTTTTTGAACTGATGTATTTAATAACTTGAACTTACGTTTCTTGCGTTGTGTTTTATTTGTCAGATATACTTCCCAATATTCGACCCTCCTTTGCTTTCTCTTGGATATAAACCTATACCCGGCGAAGATGTTGGCCATTGGGTCCTGATTATTCTCAATTTGAAGTTCCGCCGCTTCGAGTTTCTCGACTCATACCGTGATGAAAACGATTCTTATGTGATTACTTTCGCAAAAATCATGACTGATAACATCAATGAAGTGTGGCGGCAATCTTGTGTTCAAATGTCAAGACCACTTAATCCTCTTTCTATTGACGATTTCTCTTTCGAGTTTTTTTGTGTGCGAAAGCAACAAAACACGTGAGTTTTTGCTGTTTACTATTTACTTTTCGCTGTTTTTTTAGTTCTTCTCTAATTTCTAGCGTTTCCCCTTGTGTTTTTGTCTATATATTACTACTTTAACATGCCCTTTTTTGCTTTGTTTTTGTTTCGCCGCAGGATTGATTGTGGTTTCTTTATTCTACAAAATTGAAACTCGTGTCATTGCAGGGATGATTGAGTGATAGAAATCCTAGATTAGTCGTATGAAGACATTCCTGTCATTAGAAAAACTCTTTTGTATTCATTAGCGACCAGCGGTCTTTTTGAGGTTGACTTTCAGGGCATGTTTGGTATGGAGCCATGTACGTATAGTGATTTGTATTCAAAAATTAGCTTCTTTTACTTTTATCCGAACCATCACACATTGTATTGTTGAACTTACCTTATCACATTTTATTTATATTTTTGTCGCATGTCCTAAGCTTAAGCTAGGGGAGGGGGATTATAGAATTTTTGGCACACAGTTTCAGGAGCTTGAACGCCAAGTTACCGATTTGAGCCAAGTATCATTCTCTGGGAATACAAGGTCTGGTGTTAAGAAGGGTCGTGTGGAAACTATTAAGAATGAAGCTAAAGCTGTTATCAGGAATCCAGTTACACCAAAGGAACCTGTCACTCAACTTATCGATAGCAGTTCAGATGAAGATTTCTCCAAGATTGCTCGACCCATGGGTAGAGTCACCAGGAGCGGTGCTGCTAAAGTTGTTTCTCCGCTTGCTCAAGGAGGGAGCCGCAAGGGTGGTGCTTGCAGGAAGGCTCCTGCAGTTGATCCAGTGAACATTACAAGCACAGAGCGTCCAGCAAATTCTCCCATTAAGTTATGTTCCCCTGTCCAGGAGTTGGTACTGTACAAATTCCCTCATCTGGAGAAGGCCAGGAAGTTGTACAATCTCATTACAAGTGAAGAAGGGGCCGTGAAGTACCGCGAGTAAGTTCTCTGGTAGTTAGTCTTTTTGTCTACGATGTATGGTGTTTTGTTTTTTCACCTAGAACCGTCGCCGGTGTTACCGCTCAACTGATGTGATATACTTTTGATTTTTTAAATTTCTTCTTTTCCGGTGTCTAATTTTTGGTGCCTAACTGCAGCACAATTTTTGCATTGATATTGCAACCGTTCGAAGCTGATTCTCCATTTACTGGCGCTCGAATTATTGAATATTTTGGTCATGGCCAGCAGATGGAAGCGGATTTAATGGAATTCCTTATCCACGAATGGAAAGACGACCCTGAAAGAAACCACAATTTTATATCTGGAGAAAGGATTGTGCTGAGTCCGTACTTTATTTCGGTAAGGAATGAAAGAATTTCTTTTGTTATTTTGTTTTTGGTCTTCACTGAGGATGCATGTTGCTTTGAACTGACATTTATGCAGCCTTTTTTTATCCAACAATGTGTATTTTTATTTTTATAAACTATACTTTCTAACATGCACTTTTGTACCTACTATATTTTGTACTGAAGTGTTTTGGTCACTTTTTTTATTGAATATTTATGTTTTCTCTCTCACAAATCACACTTGATTGCACATTCTTCGATTTTAAGGCATTCGACGTGGATATGGCAGTTAGGGAAGCCAGGAGGGTACTCAGAGCTGGGGAAGATTTACTCACTGCTATGCTTGTGAGTTTGCGAGTTCCCTCGGGTTTTTCTTGATGCGCTCGATGAGGTCTTTTTCTTATATTTTTAACCAGTTGTTGTGTGTGTATTTTCTCTGCGGTTTTCTAGGTGATTATGACAATTTTCAAAATGATTGGTACCTCAGCTAGTGGCACTACTATAGCGCACTACACATTGTTAATTCTCAATCGGTTGCGCAATCGCATTGAGACTATGGATTCATTGACGTACCCTAGGAATTGTGAGCCATCACGCAACAAATACCACAAGGACACTCCCAAGATAGTGAGTAGATTCTAGAGTTTTTGTAGATAAATCCTATATGCTCTTACATTTTTTCGTTGGCATTCTTAAAAGGCTTTTTCTCACATTCTTGTTTTTTCTATATGTATTTTTTGTAGATAAAGCGATTTGTCCAAGTGTGCGAGGGTCTTTATGGTAAAGAGCAGTACAAAGCCAGCAAGCAGTCTAATTGGGCCACAATTGCTGCTAGGCCTAGGTACGTTCCAGTTCCAAAGCAAGGGCCGAATGAGTGTGGGCATTTTGCTCTGAAATTCGCAGAAGTTTACAATGGTGAAGATATTGCAGAGGATATTGATGGCTTCTCGCCCCCTTCGTTGGTTACCCCAAGTGGAAGGTTGAGATGTAGTGCAGCAGAAGATTTCCCTCGGTGAAGATACCAAGGTTTGTCTCCAGCAGGACTCCAGAGAAGATAAGTAGGTGCCAGCGGCGCAACTGACGCGGACCAGCACACAGACACAGATAACTTTGTTCCCAACGAAGTTCAAAGAGGTTGTCAATCTCTCCGGTCTTGTTGTTCACAAGGATAACAAGCAAGGGATAATGATAGCAAGTAGAAGAAGTAAAGTAAATAAAGCGTGGAAACGGTAATGAGGATATGGACCGGGATACGTGATGTTCGCTATTGATGTCTCTCTCCCAAAATACGGTAAAATTGCTATGCGAGGTAAAAAATTTACAGAAAGGCAATTGACAGGATTATAAACGCACCGCAACGCTAACTATGCTATAAAAGAAAGGACGAGGTTCAAAAGCACGGGCAGTACGCCAAAATAAGTAGACCGAAATCCATCTGCATCTACTACTAATCATCCACCCTGAGATATCTATCCAGAACATCTCGCTGGTATTAAGTTGCGAGCCCCACCCAAAGTGTAAACCGAAAGCAACAGACAACTGCATTAAAAAGCACTTTGCGTAAAATAAACAATCCTTGTGACCGCGGTCACAAGCACCGTTGTTTTCCCCCTTGTGGCAACAACACATCCCATAGACTCATGTTTCTGTCACTCAAGCGTGTCATCGGGGGGCATGAACCCACAATCTAGCACAACGTTTCCTCTTGGAGTCACTACCTACTACTTGGCCAAAGCAATAAACAGCAATGGAGAACATGAAAGAATTACTTACGAACAAAAATATTAGAGATAAGAACCAAATATATTACTCAATCACAATCCGAACATAATCTCATAATCCATCAGATCCTATCAAACTCAACATAGCAATAGCAGAAATATTACAAAGGTGCCTCGATCATGTAGGGCAGCTCACGAGGTCTAAACAATGAAGATCAAAGAGGGGAGGAGAACATCACATAGCTACTCATCACGGACCCATGGTCCAAGGAAAACTACTCACAAGACATCCGGGGAGCATCCATGGTGGAGAGGAGACTCCCGGAGGCCAATCCTCCCTTCGGAAGGGTGCCGGGAAGAGGTCTTCTGGTGCTCCCGATCTCGGAAGCGCGGCGGCGGCGGAACAGAGGCGAGTTCGCGGAATAGGACTCTTCTTCTGGAGTTTTCCCGTGACGGAGAATAAATAGGCGAAGGGGGGCGGCCAGAGGTGGACCAGGGGCCCCAGGCGCCCCCCTGGCGCGGCCAGGGGTGGGGCCGCGCCGGGTGGCCGCCTGGGCCCCCTGGCTCCCCTCTGGCCCCTCCTGGGCTCTTCTCGAAGCTTCCGTCACGCTGATCTTTTATCTGAATTTTCCTGAATTTTTCTGGCACTTTTTATATGGGGGAAAACTGAAATAGAAAAACAGCAGAAAACAGGAACTGGCACTGGGGTGCACTGAGTTAATAGGTTAGTCCAAATATGATCAAAAATGTATGAAAATATATCTAGATCATAGAAATATCACACAAAACATGCATGGAGCAAGCAGAAATTATAGATACGTTTTGGACGAATCAACATCCCCAAGCGTAATTCCTGCTCGTCCTCGAGTAGGTAAATGATAACAAGCATAATTTCTGTGGTGACATGCTAGCAACCATAAAAGAACTTTGAAAATTAAAGCAATCAAGGTTAGAGATTCAATTCAAGTTATAACATGCAAGACTCTATATTAGCATTGAAACAAGTAACAAAAGAACATTAGGTGCAAGAGCTCTCGCTGTCCGTGACTCGAATGTCTCCAAATGGTGTTTGCGTGCAAGAAAGGGATAGGGAATACAAGAAAAAAGTATTTTTGTTGAGAACTCAATCTACTAAACTTTCACACTTGGTCTTCTTTGGAATCTTATCTTGACTCGTCCCCAGACCACTAGCCAGGTACAAGTCAATTTGATCAACTCCTTTTCGATATTTTGAGCACTCATGCAATGGATGAGCGTAAGCACGAGAGTTGACACTTAGGATGGTAAAGAGAGAAGTACGGAGGAGGAAGATAAAGAGGATAAGAAAGGCTCACATCAATGAGGACAATCATAGGAAAGAGAGGCCAAATGATAGATACGATGTGAGGAGTAGGGATTGCCATGCAACGGATGCACATACGAGCTAAGAAGCTCTCCAAACTATATGCATGAAGATCATCTCTATGGAGTACAAGGATGTAAAGGGAGTACTAGTGTGGATCTCTCAAAAAGGATAGTAGTGTTGCCCCTTTCTCTCTTTTTATTTCTTTCTCTTTTTTCTATTTTTTTGTATTTTTTGTGGCATCAATGGCTCTTTTTATTTAACTCTCATTTGTCCTCTTTGGGATCTTTTAATGTGTCCACTTTGGGATCTTTTCCTCTCTTAAGGGCAACACTCTATTTTAAAAGAAGATAAAGGAAATCTTTCACACTTTACAAGGTACTCAAAATCATAAATAAAATGTAACTAACATGAAGTATGCAAGATATGTCGCTGCCAGTGTAGCAGGAACATGTATGACATGAAGATAAAGTCATGAAGAGGTGGAAGTTGCATGGCAATGTAACTCGGAAAGGCTATGGAAATGCCTTGATAGGTAGGTATGGTGGCTGTTTTCAGGAAAGATATAAGGAGGCTTATGATGACAGAGCGTATCATGCCAAGGGTTTGGATGTACCGGCGAAGGTGGACACCAACTCTCGGAGTGAGAAGAAGGCAATGCACGGCACAGGAGAGGCTAGCAAAATATGGGAAGGTGGAAGTGTCAACTCTCAATACCTACATTAGTCCGAAGAACTCATGCACTTATTATCGGTAACTCTCAATCTAATGAGGAGGTTCACAAAGAGACAAGTACCCCGAGGAGGAGTGTATGGGGGTTTGGTTATCCTTGCGCATCCTGGACTCATGGTACGTGAGTGTACTCTATTATTCGACCCCTCAGAAGAGTACTGATCCATCTAGTAGCTAGAGTTCTCAACTAGTTTTGTAGGTTTTGAAAATAAACACAGATTGCCCAAAATACGACACCTATCACTAATAGGCAAGAGCTCTTGACACCAAAAGTTCAAACATTACTCACAACAATACCTCAAAACTATTGCAAGCTACTACTAAAATTAAATAGCAACCTCAATTACCTACTTTCAAGACAAGACACAACTCAGTGCAACAACCAACTCTCTTTAACAAGATAAACATGAAAACTAAAAAGAGTTACAGCAAGAAACTAAACAAAAGCCAAGGCTCTTGCTAAAGACAAACTAAGACTAAAACTAAACAAGGCAGTAGCTATGAAAAGATAAAGAACACACAACAGCAAAAAGATAGGCAGGAAAAATCCAATGATGTGTTCTAAATTTTGAAAGTGGAGCGTGTTTCTCTCCCACGCAAAGTAATAAAGGATCTAACTTGTTATGAACAGAAAGAAAAGCTAAAGAAAACTAAAAACAAAACCTAAGAGCGAGACGCTCCAAGCATAGCACATAACGCATGAAGTGATAAAAATATAGTGAGACGAAGGACGAACTGATGATTGTTGATGGAGAAGAGGATGCACGGGGGCAACCCCAAGCTTAGACGCTTGAGTCTCCTTGAATATTTATTGGGGATGCACGGGGGCATCCCCAAGCTTGAGCGCTTGACACTCCTGGATCTTCTTTCATCATCTTCCAACGCACACTTGAAAACTCCCTTCATACCTAACTCATCATAAGCTAATTAGAGAGGTTAGTACCCTTAATAAAATAATTTTTCCCACTGGATATAAATATATTCTTGAATATCTACTGTTTCTCAAGAGTGCAAAAAAGTTTTTTCAAAGAAAAAGCAAGCTTAAGGTTTACAAAAGTTAGGAGAGACAAAACGTGGCAGAATCTGTGAAAAACAGAACAGCAGAAAGTAAAGAATTTTTTAGGGGCACTTATGCAACTCAAATCAAAAAACTCAGAACATACGGAAGTTTCGTAATTGTCTAGAGCATACTGTGTAAAAATTTCAGCTCAATATGATGAACTGGGAATTTTATGGAATTTTTCTGGTCACGAGGACAGAATCTGTTTTCTGGACAGCATGTCACAACTTTTACTTCCCTTGCCGTAAGAGGCTATAACTTGGCACAAAGCTGAAAAATAAAGATACAATGATGTTGCTACAGAAGTAACAATCATCAAGACACAACAAAAGCAAATAGAAAAACCTAAATTCGTTACGGGCTGCCTCCCGAAAGCGCTTCTTTAGAGCCATTAGCTAGGCTTAAAGATTATGAAAGATGCTCACAAGAGAATAAGAATTGAAGCAAAAGAGAGCATCAAGAAGCAAATGTTAAACACATTTAAGCCTAACCCACTTCCTATGCATAGGCATCTTGTAAGAAAATAAATCAAAGAAGCACAAAGTGACATGTATAGGAAGGTAGAACAAGAACAACTTCAAAACTTTCAACATGAAGAGAGGTGTTTTTGTAACATGGAAGATTCTACAACCAAACTTTCCTCTATCAAAGTAATTTTCAGTAGCATCATGAACAACATCAAGAATATAACTATCACATAAATCATGTTGTTCATGACCTACAAGCACACGTGTATTGTTTTCAACACGGTTTTTAGGATGATAAGATAGATGCAACCCATCACATTGAGGCTTGATAAGAGCATAGTTCTCCGGAATATGAATTGGAGATTTCAAAAGGATAATAGGACAATCAAGTGTGGGTGCAATAGAAACAATTTCATGCTTAACATAAGGAACTATAGAGAGTTCATTTTTTTCAGAATGATCCATAGTGGCATCTTGGCCATCAACAAAGCAAGTATCAAAATTTTCAGAAAGGGATATTTCAAGTGAGTCCTCGGAATCATGGGATTCCTCCTCAAGGCAATCATTGGCCTCTTCTTGGGAAGAAAACATTTTATTTTTAAAATCCTCAATATAAGAATTGGAAGTATAATTCTCGAAGCAATGAGCAAGAACTGCAAAGTTTTCAGACTTGAAAATAGTATCGTGATACTTTTCAATCAAAGAAGCAATCTCATAGGCACCTTTAAAAGCAACAAACTCTTCAATCTTTTCAACATCAAAGTAATCATAAACACCTTTAGCATAAGAAGATAAAATCTCATTTTCATTAAACTCACATTGGAAAGGGAGGTGTTTATGATCTATATTAGAACAGCAAGTAAAATCATAAATGTGGCACAAAAGTTTAGCATGGCAATAAGAAACATGTATTTGATCCCATAAGTGTTTCCCTTTCTGAGATAGGCGGTGCCGCGTATAATGAGCATGCTCATCCAATGATTTTCCCTCAACCAAGTCGGATGGGTTTTTAGCGCGAGCAAAAATTGATCGAAGACGATCCAAGTGAAACATGTCCATCCTACCATATTGGGTGTTTCATCACCCATGGTGAGGATAGCATAAATAGGCAAAGCAAGACAAACGCAAAAGGTAGCAACTATTTTTGTGGTTTTTCATAAAGGACACTGAGATAAAAACTGAAAGGTAAACTAATAAGACTAAAAAAACAAAGTTAAAGGGTACTGTGCAACTCCCCTATCTTAGCACTCGGAGTCCCCAGCAACGGCGCCAGAAAACTTTGCTTGATGGCTTCTCGCCCCCTTCGTTGGTTACCCCAAGTGGAAGGTTGAGATGTAGTGCAGCAGCAGTTTTCCCTCGGTGAAGATACCAAGGTTTGTCTCCAGCAGGACTCCAGAGATGATAAGTAGGTGCCAGCGTCGCAACTGACGCGGACCTGCACACAGACACAGATAACTTTGTTCCCAACGAAGTTCAGAGAGGTTGTCAATCTCTCCGGTCTTGTTGTTCACAAGGATAAAAAGCAAGGGATAATGATAGCAAGTAAAAGCAGTAAAGTAAATAAAGGGTGGAAACGGTAATGAGGATATGGACCGGGATACGTGATGTTCGCTAGTGATGTCTCTCTCCCAAAAGACGATAAAATTGCTATGCAAGGTAAAAAAATTACAGAAAGGCAATTGACAGGATTATAAACGCACCGCAATGCTAACTATGCTACAAAAGAAAGGACGAGGTTCAAAAGCACGGGCAGTACGCCAAAATAAGTAGATCGAAATCCATCTGCATCTACTACTAATAATCCACCTTGAGATATCTATCCAGAACATCTCGCTGGTATTAATTTGCGAGCCCCACCCAAAGTGTAAACCCAAAGCAACAGACAACTACATTAAAAAGCAATTTGCGTAAAGTAAACAATCCTTGTGACCGCGGTCACAAGCCCCGTTGTTTTCCCCCTTGTGGCAACAGCACATCCCCTAGACTCTTGTTTCTGTCACTCAAGCGTGTCATCGGGGGGCATGAACCCACAATCTAGCACAACATTCCCTCTTGGAGTCACTACCTACTACTTGACCAAAGCAATAAACAGCAACGGAGAACATGCAAGAATTACTTAGGAACAAAAATATAAGAGATAAGAACCAAATATATTACTCAATCACAATCTGAACATAATCTCATAATCCATCAGATCCTATCAAACTCAACATAGCAATAGCAGAAATATTACAAAGGTGCCTCGATCATGTAGGGCAGCTCACGAGGTCTAAACAATGAAGATCAAAGAGGGGAGGAGAACATCACATAGCTACTGATCACGGAACCATGGTCCAAGGAAAACTACTCACGAGACATCCGGGGAGCATCCCTGGTGGAGAGGAGACTCCCGGAGGCCAATCCTCCCTCCGGAAGGGTGCCGGGAAGAGGTCTTCTGGTGCTCCCGATCTCGGAAGCGCGGCGGCGGCGGAACAGAGGCGAGTTCGCGGAATAGGGTTCTTCTTCTGGAGTTTTCCCGTGACGGAGAATAAATAGGCGAAGGGGGGCAGCCAGAGGTGGACCAGGGGCCCCAGGTTCCCCCTGGCGCGGCCAGTGGTGGGGCCGCGCCGGGTGGCCGCCTGGGCCCCCCTTGCTCCCCTCTGGCCCCTCCCGGGCTCTTCTCGAAGCTTCCGTCACGCTGATTTTTTATCTGAATTTTCCTAAAATTTTCTGGCACTTTTTATATGGGGGAAAACTAAAATAGAAAAACAGCAGAAAATAGGAACTGGCACTGGGGTGCACTGAGTTAATAGGTTAGTCCAAATATGATCAAAAATGTATGAAAATGTATCTAGATCATAGCAATATCACACAAAACATGAATGGAGCAAGCAGAAAGTATAGATACGTTTTGGACGTATCAGATATCCACAATGAAGATGTGAGTTTTCTATTTTCAGCGAAGGAAGTAACATTGTGCTTAAGGGTTCTCGGCTTATATTGATTCCTTTTATTTTTTGCAGCCTCGGATTGTTGACTGGAAGGCACAGAACCTGTATAGTATTGTGTTCAACAAGAAGAACGAGATTGATCTGTCGGAGCTCCCTGAGGAGGTTCAAGCACTAGGTCCTGATGCATAGTCGCAAGGTCGGAGGAGAGTCTCCTGAGATACGCAGTTTTTGTTTTGAACTGAATGTTGTCTGTCCACCAAAACTATGTTTGTTCAAAATTTTGCCGAGATGTGTAGTGTGTTTTTGAACTGAATTTTTTTGTAATAAGTTCGCGAGACGCGTAGTATGTTTTTGAAGTTGACTGGATAACAGTATGTTTTTTGTACACCATGATTTTATTCTGGCCTTTTTCGGATGGGGAACTGGTACGGTCATGACCCACAACCATAAGGGATCTATTGCAGCGTTTTTGATAAGTAAGAGGGTCGAACCCAACGAGGAGCGAAAGGTATTGATAAGTGATTTTGGACAAGGAATAACTGCAAGCACTGAAAGATAAACTTTTAGCGGTTTTCGGTATAAGCAACAATAAGACAAAAGCAAGCAAAGTAAATGGTGCTGAGGTGAAGCAGGTGGCCCAATCCCTTTTGAGTAAAGGATAAGCCTGGCAACTGAACTTATAAAGACTAAAGCGTTCTTGAGGACACATGGAGAGGTAGTCATGTGCTTTCGCCATATTCTGCATTGATAACATGTTTTGTGTTGATAAGTGTTGAGTGGGTGAATCTATGATAGCACACCTTCTAGACTAAGATAAGTGCACTCTTATGATTAAACAACTTGCAAGCATCCGCAAATAAAATATAGAAATTAATGCAAAGCCTAACCACAGCAATAATATCAAGGATCCATTATTCCCTTGTGCAAAAGTGTGCAAACTGGGGTTCAGGTTTCTGTCACTCCGGCAACCCACCGTAAGCATTCTTTATACACAATGTATTCCCCTAGGTCCTTACTAAGGCGAAGTGTTGAGTGTTCGACTCACACAACACCACTAGGAAAATAACAAGACAACTTAAATATCAAACAACACAAATTACTTCGACATCATATGACTACTAACAACAAGACTTCTCCCATGTCCTCAAGAACTAAAGTAACTACTCACAAGACATAAAAGAGATCATGATCAGAGGTGATAAATAGGTGGTAAACAATCTGGTCATAATGATACTTCTCCAACAAAACTCAATAGCATTCACCACAAAGTAGTAATCAACACCGATAGAGTAGAGAGGATAGATAGTACGAGTTACAACGCAAGTTGCAATTTTGAGATGAGATTGGATGAAGATGAAGATGGTGATGATGCCGGGGATGATGTCGATGATGATATCGATGATGCCCGTGGCAATGGTGATGACGATGGCGATGATCTCCAAAGAGTCGTATGTCTTGTAATGATTGTTGGGGTTCCTCCACTCTCTCTGTATGTCAATGTACCTATCTGGCCTGATCGTTATGCCGACCAGTTCCAGCATGCGCTTGTCTGTTGCAATTAAAAATCCCACGTACGTGAAATGACCTGTTTCGAGTAACTTCGGTAGGCGATGTGGCCTGCAGAAAAAGACATGAAGTACCGCTGAATCCTGCGTTTGCTACTTCGGCACCGGAAAGTTGCAAACTGTGTAAAACAAGCCAAAACAACATAAGAACATCATCGTAATGTGAAATATATCAATGAATAAGGACGAATTATGATATAAAATAGTGATGCATTTTGGACGTACCAACTCCCCCAAGCTTAGATCTCGCTTGTCCTCAAGCGAAAACTGGGCTCGATAAACCTGTCCACAAGTTTAGAGAGTGAAGTGTCGATAAATAGAATACGGACAAGAAGCATCATGATTTCTTCACCAAACTCAAACATCCTCAACAACAATCTTCAACTCTTAAGGCCCTTATGAAAGAGTAATAACAATTGTAATCAAGAGTAGGGCTAAGGAAACTCATCAAATCATGGCAAACATGTCCTTTGGTCAAAGAACAACTAATAGCTTTTATTTTGCTCTTTCTTTTTATACTTTGATGAGATCAATTGAATCTTTTGAAAGAACATGCTGTTAGGCACGAAGTGAAAATGTTAACACAAAGGAAGATGTTTGCTTCAGCCAGGCTTAACAAACAACTTACTTATCAAATGATAATGTCAACAAGAATGCGGTATGACAGATATTAATGCATCTTTACATGAATTAATCCTTGTCACATCAAGTGTCTGCTCTCTTCAAGAATAGAAAGAAGTAGGAAAAACTGACTCAACCTAAAACTAAAAGATAGGCCCTGCTCTAGGGAAGTAGGGAAAACTCAAGTGCTATCCTTAAATCAAACAGAATGAAAACATGTTTTGAGAGGTGCATGATTTTTCAACGAATGCTAATAGATAACTCAATTACTACTCAGATTGGACAAGTTTCGAGGAACGGCTCCCACACGGGGACGATCACATCCCTGCAATCTCCTTTGTTTATCACTGCCAAAGTTTTCTGATTTCTCATGAACAAAGCATGAAGGAGGGTTTGTTTGTTGTATTATCTTTTGTGAGCTGGGCGCACTCATGCCAATTCCTCCTCGTATTAGGGGTTTGCAGATAGACATGCAATCCCGGGATAAAACTTGTCTAACTTAAGAAGATCATGAATTAACTACTACTTCCTCATGAGCTAAAACAGGGGAACAAAATAGAAGTTTTTGAACATTTAAGGTTAACACATAAATTCTATACTTTAGGAGTGGTAGTGGAATACCACGAATAGGAATGTAGTGTAATTCTATACTTTAAGGACAACCTGCTAATGCGAAATAAAAATGATACCGATGAGCACACATCTACTTCAGTTGTACTGCATAGCACCACCGGGGCCATATATTTCGTCCAGAGAGTACCCCACTGCCCGCAGGGCCCAGTCGTCCTGGCTCCTCTTCATCCCTCGCTAGATAATGGAGACGAGCCTCCATGATTCATAGGTGGTGTACGCATCTATGGTTGCATAGTGTACGAGGTGTGCGAGGAGTGGTGGAGTAGCCCACCTTATGTGGTCCTCTTCTCTGTTGTTCTTGCTCTTCATGGTCTTGTAGTATGGATCAATCACCATGGAGGAAACATCCGCCAAAGAGTCGTATGGCTTGTAATGATTGTTGGGGTTCCTCCACTCTCTCTGTATGTCAATGTACCTGTCTGGCCTGATCGATATGTCGACCAGTTCCAGCATGCGCTTGTCTGTTGCAATTGAAAATTCCATGTACGTGAAATGACATGTGTCGAGGAAGTTCAGTAGGCGCTGTGGCCTGCAGAAAAAGACATGAAGTAAAAATGAAAGATTTGAATCAAAATTTTCGGAGTTGAAATAAGCAGATCTATCCTTATAAAATAAGTAGAAGCACGCTCTGAAATCTAAACACGTGAACGCACGGATAATCCCTTACAAAATAAAGTAAAGACTGTATTCTCTTATTTTAAACACAGATGTAAGAATAGCTCTGAGCGATGAGCAGTGATAGAACTGAAAGAAGAGCACACATTGAACTGACAAACAGAGCACACATAGAACTTGCTGCACTCCCCAACAGTAGGATGGTTTTAATTTTCTTTCAGATTGAACAGAGATACAAGATGTTAGTTGTTTCTTAGGGTTTGGGGGGAATCATAGAACTGACAGAAAATATATAGACTCAACAGGATGCTAGTTGTACTTAGGGTTGGGGAATCATAGAACTGACTGAAAAATACATAGACGCTCTGATTCAGAAATAAAAATTTTATTTATGTATGAATGTAAACTACTAGGATACAAGATGCTAGTTGTACTTAGGGCTTGGGAATCATTGAACTGACTGAAAATATATAGACTCAACAGGATGCTAGTTGTACTTAGGGCTAGGGAATCATTTAACTGACTGAAAATAAGCGAATGCTCTGATTCAAAAACACAAATCTAATCTAGCAAATCCCAAATGACTATTGTTCTTGAATCCAATCTTGAAAAAATAGGAAACGCCAAGCTCACTAACAGATATGCTATCTAAATAAAATTCACAGGTGAGGATGTTTCATACCTAGCAGCGGCGGCGCTGATGTGGTACACCAGTACCTCATTGTCCTCGCGGAGTTGGAGGACAGACGCCCTCTAATAGAGGTTGGGATGCTTGGTGACGTCGACGTCTGGGGTGAACTCAACGTCGACTCCGACGAATCTCTCTTCACTTCTCTTGCCGCAAAGCATCATAAACAGCTTGGCCAGCATCTTGTCCGCCTCTTCCGCCTCACTCGTGCACACGACGTGGAGCTTGTGTCTGCCGTGGGTCTCGACTCGGAATTACTCACTGGTGTACTTGTGCGGGTGCTCCATGGCGCTCTCTACAACCGGCTAGAGAGGAAATGGAGGAGAATATGGTGGCCGCGGTGGTTCTGTGCATGTTTGGGGTGGGGATGGGGCGCTACTTGAAGGGTGTGCTGGCGTTGGGGCAATTGTTGGTTATCCTTGCGGTGGTGGAAAGGATTGTGGAACTGATCAGGCGAAGTGGGGGAGGTGGTGGAGATGGTTTTGATGGATAACTACTGAGTTGCGAGGAGTCGGTCCTGTTTCTACGGGGGAAGTGGAACTGAGTAGTCACGTCAAGGAGCACTGACTAGGGTGCCCCACTTATCGGACTTTTTTTTAATGTAACCAGTAAATACCGATCAGTATTTATTGTACCCTTTTTTTATTCTTTTGTGTTTCCTCACTTTTTGGCGCAATTTGTTTTATTGGTAATGTAGTTGTTGAACTTACAAGTTTTTTTGCATGTACAGTATAATTTTTTTGGGTTCGTTTTTAAAACTCATTTTTTAATAGCAGATATATTACATTTTTTAACACTTGTACTGAAGCCGTTATTCTAGCAGAATTGATCTTGTTTCCCAGCATCTGAACTTACTATGTTCAGATATATTACATTTTTTAACACTTGTACTGAAGCCGTTATTCTAGCAGAACTGATCTTGTTCTCAGCACCTGAACTTACTATGTGAAATAACACACTAGTACTGACAACAGTGTCATGTTGAACAAAGATTTTTGTGGTCATGTTTGAACAAGATTCGTGTACGATGATGATGTTCAATCCATAAATCCATCATACATACGCAGTTGTTTTTTCAGCAACTTGAATAATATCCTAATTATACAAACACAATCAAAAAGAGCATGACAACAGTTTTGATAAAGCTTGATGAACTAGCCAGTTCGTAGCCTTTTGCTTCGTCTTGTTGGTTGTTGTTGTCGTTGCTTTGTTTTCACCTTGCCTTTCACTTGTTTGCTTTGTTTTCACCTTGCCTTTCACTTTTTTGCTTCACTTTCAGTTTCATCCTCGGAAACGTCATCTTCAATGTCATCTTCCATGTCCTCCTGCTCTGATTGTGTATTATCGTCCTCAAACTCTTCTTCGTCATCTCCATCTCCCCACCGTTGTTTTCTTGCTGACTTTGTGTTTGTCTTCTGCTTCTGTGCCTTATTCTTGTTGCTGCTAGTAAGATCAGTGTGTGTCGGGCATGTGCGTGCATTGTGGTCTGTAACAAGGCCGCAAATGCCACATGCCCTTACGCCTTTAGGTTTTCCGTTCTCGTCGAATTCAACTCTTCGCACAGGAGGGGCGCCTTGTTTGCTGCCGCTTGCGCTGCTTCTGTTTTCTTCTTACGCCCTTTGTTTGCTGAGTATATCGGCGGTTTTATCACCTTGCGCTGCTCATCTTTGTTGAATGAGCCATCTCCACGCTGATTTGCAGAGTTATGATGATTTGCATGCGCTTCAGCGTCGCCTGCCTCTTGTCCGCACTCATCATTTTCGGGTAAAGTTCCAATGTGTTTCCTCTCAGCCAATGATGTGGCGATATCAAGCTCTATATTATTTGTTTCATCTCCCCCGTCATCTCCTGCTTTAATAGAGTGCATGGCATCCAACTCATGCTCCAGGTTTTGCATGACATGCTTAGCCCTTGCTGTTTTTTCTGCACTTCTCAAGCTTTTTCTGTGGACCCGCATATTTAGCTGGAGCATTGCGCTTTCCATGCAGTATTCGGAGGCATCATCTATCATCACCGACCGCAGGTCTCTTCTATTGAAATTGGGATCTGTAACAGCATGCTTTTGTGTACCTCCTGAGTATGTATTTTTCCGGGATGACATCAACTTTCTGCGTCTGTAGCATACACATGATATGCAAGCAGAAGAGGCCTGCATTTTTTGTGGTAACAAAGAGATTTTTAATAGATGCCGTTTTCTCCAGTTTGGAACAAATATACAAGATGCTAGTTCTACTTTTCGTGGAGGAATTATAGAACTTGGAGGCTGAGCAAACACAGGACTGACACACATCACTGAGCAAGCGACCAAGTTGAACTTATGATTTAGTAATTACAGAACTGACAGAAAAGGGATTATTTTTTGAACAAGAATGACAGAAAGAACTGATAGCAAAAAGGCTGGTTGTTGTGTCAATTTTTTTCTTTCTCACCTGTGTGTTCCCAAAGCTTGCACTCGCATTCGTATGTTTCACCATCAGGGTCTGCAACCACATGGAATTTCTGTCGTGACCACGCAAATTCTTTCTTTGGATTGTTGTAGTAAACCAGGTGCTTTGCTCGATGTTCTGTCTCTTTTACCCTGAAGAGGGTGCTGATTTTAATCCTCTCCCAGAGTTCGCTGTAAACACTGCGAGTGCACACCTCGGCCATTTGTGTCTCAAAACCATACAGTGTAAGCGTGTTGGCCTTTTTCTGCGCAAGTAAAGATTGGTTAACACTAGTCAACATTGGTTAGTATGAAAACCATTTGGTTTACGAGGTTTGGGGAAAAATTCATACTCGACAAAGCATTGTTGCCTCTTTTTCTGTTTGTGCTCCCGCCTGCATTAATCTGTTTATTCCTTTTACAAATGTGTGGAGGTTTTTCTTCTTATTCACATAGTTTCTCTTGAGCGAGTGGTTAATGATTTCGCTGCGTTGTGTTGATGTCATTCTTGCACAGAATACCACCTTGAAGTAAGCAGATATCCATTTTTCCCTGTCGTTCCACATTGACACCAATGTAGCGTCGTCATGAAGACCAAATGTGTCCATTAGCCATTTCAAGGTAGCTTCAAACTCAGTCGGCATGAGTGGCCAGTTCACGATTGCTCTGAACTGATCTTTGAAGCCTTCATGGTTCTTGTACAGGTACGCAAGGTGATCCTTGAACTTCTTCGTAATGTGCCAGCGGCACAGCCTGTGAAGGGTATTTAGGAAGACAACTGGTATCACTCTTGCCATGGCGGGGCACTGGTCTGGTGATTAAATATATGAGCAAGAGGTTAGGCATGCAAGTATTTTTTTGCAAAACAGCGGGCAGCAGACACGAGGCAAAACATGGAGAGGGTGGTGGTTTCACCTGTGAGAATGCATGTTGGAGCCTTCCCTCTCATGCACCTTAGAAATGTCCTAAAAATCCACTTAAATGACTCAGCCTCCTCATCCCTTATCAACGCAAAAGAAATCAATGTTGTTTGCATGTTTCTGTTGGTGCCGACAAACACCCCAAGTGGCATGTGGTACTTGTTGGTCTTATATGTTGTATCAAAGGTGACAATGTCACCAAAGTCTTAATATGACCCGCGGCAGCTCGCGTGTGCCCAGAATATGTTCTTCACCCTATCAGATTCGTCCAGCTGGATGTCGCAGAAGAATTCATTGTTTATCGCTTTTATTTCCCTGAAGAAGTTTATTATCTTTAGTATATCATCAACATCATCCATTCTTGTGTTCCTCTCTTTCCTTCACAGTAGAATGTTGTTTAATTGTCTGGTCAGACTTTTTCAGTAGGTGCAATGCATAGTTTGAACATAGATATAAGAGGATAGTTGTACTTAGCATCTGAAGAAATGTAAAATTGACAAGTAGGGAAAACATTGAAATGACAGCATGTTGTTGCATTTGTATAGAGCTGATACAGATATAAAGAAGATAGTTGTACTTGGAAATAGGTACACATAGAACTGACAGGCATAACAAACAGATAATTGACTCCGAATTACCGAGAAGTAGAACGGTTTGAATTTATTTTTTTGGCCAAATTTTAGCAGTAGATGATGTTCTAAACAGTAGATACAAGAGGGTAGTTGTACTTAGTATTGAGGAATTACAGAACTGACCGCAATACATAATTTTTTGCACAACTGAAATGGAAGTGAATACGAAAGGAAAACCATGGAAACGAAATTAAAACGCTTTGATTGTTGTTCCAGACTTACACGGTTATTATGTCTCGTGCTGTCATGCACATCAACACACTTCCTAGATCATCTCCATTTAGAATATTCATTATCTACGACTGTCTCATGCCTTTGAATTGCAGGAACTTGACGTACTCGAGAATCGTGCTGTAAAAAGTCTTGTGTGAGTGCAAAAACCGAAGAATGTCCGTTCCGAGTGTCAGTCAGTGGTTGTGCTCCCACACTATGTCTTTGATTACAAAATATCCATACCATTCCCTTTTTACCCTGATCATTGCTTTGCAACCAGTTCTACTAGAGGTCTCGTTCTTTTGTCTATTAGCTTCTGAAACAGTTGGTTTATGTTTCCCCTGGCACGTGCAATAGAAATATGCTCTATTCGCATCAGCAGGTCCAACCCTGATGCCAAAGCCGGCATGCATGGCGTACACGTTGTAAAAATCCTGACCATTTTTAGTGTTTCAAAGCGCATCTCTAGTTTTGGCAGCACATATGATTGTGTGTCTGGAGGATGCATAGGACATGGAAGAGAATTATTTTTTGTAGGGACGTGAAATTGATAGAACCGACTGACAGCAGTAACACAAAACTGACTGGCAGCAGGAAATTATAACTGACATGCAATACAAAGCAGTAGATGGTTTCGAAAGACAAAAAAACTTACGTCTGTGTATGATCTCGCCGCTTCTGTTGTTTGCTTCTCACCAGGATAAATAGGTCCTGGTGGCATCACCATCGACATGTGCAGTAGTGGATCTCGCGGTTGCAACAAAGATGATGAAGCCCTGCTTTTGTTCTGATTGCTTGCTGGAGGATTGCTTGCTTGAGGGTTGGGCGGAGCAGACCTACCAGCAGGAGTCTTTTGTGTGCTTGCGCGTTTGCCCGTTGAAACTTCTTTTGGAGTACGGATTATGTTTGCTGACGGAACAAATGGTGGTATTGTTCCTTCTCTTTCTGCAATATTATCATCCGGAAAGAAAACCCTCAAAGGTTGAGGACATTGCAGCTCTCTATGCAGACCAGAAGGTTAAAATCCTCCACCTCCGGCGGCTTGCGGTGTTTCATACGCCAATCCTGGCGCTGATTCTAATCTGCAGGTGGTGCTGAAATATCCACTTGGTATCACCGGAGTTATCCAACCAGGGGGAGCTTGGTAACCGTCTGGAGTGGAAAAACCAGCACCGCCGCGCCTCTGCCTCTGTTGCGTCTGCATGATATGAAAAAATCGAGCAAACCGTGAGGCCATGTAAAAGTAGAACCGATGTGACATTTTTCTATGAAAACAGATAATTTGAACTGACTGGTCATGTAAAAGTAGAACTGATGCATACTCACGGAGTTTTTAACTGAAGCATGTACAATATATGAACTGAACCATAAACAGGTGATGTACTGACATGAAATCTTGTTGTTTTTTTAATTCAGTCGAACTGATGGATGTAGCAGCTATGAACTTACACACTAACCTCTAATGCGATGTACGCACACGAACTAATTAAATCTTTTTTCGACAGTCAAACTGACCCAGGAACACGCAATGTACTGAGGTGAATTAATTAACTCTTGTTCAAATTTTCACTCAAAGTAGGATTAGTTCAAATTATTCCCCAACTCAAAGCTCATCAGTTCAAAGACAATCACCTGAACGCGGCCGGATTGTTCTTCATCTACCATGTCCTGTTGTCTTCTCTGTCTAATCGGGATCATTTTCAGAGTTGGAGGAGCCATCAGGCTTAAATCAGCAGCGGCGCACAGATGCAGGTAGGCAGAGGTGGGCGGCGACGCGGTTTCGGCGGTGGCAACGGGACCCGGCTGCGGCAGCCGGAGGCACAGGATACGGCGGTTGGAGCCAGAAGCACGTGATCTTACTGCGGGAGCCAGAAGCACGGGATCCGGCGGCGGCACTCCTGCTCGTGCTCGGCGGTGCGCGGGCAGCGACTGGTGATGCGAGGTGTCGGCCCGTCACGGCGTCGCGGGCTCCCTCGCTCCGGCTATCGCCGTCACTCGCTCGCCCACGGCGGCGCCTCCGGCGGAAGAAACCAAGTAGAGGGGAAGCCCGCCGACGGGTGTTCGAGGTGGAGACGAGATGGTGGTGGGCGGGGGGTTTGTTTTTTCTTCGTGGGCTGGTCGGGGACGTACCGGTTCAAACCGGTGGAGGTTGTAAGAATCGGTCCATTATAGGGGGCCATGTAACAGAATATTATTATGCTACAGGTAATAGAATATTCCGGTCCTATATATGTATATATATATATAAACATGCATTGATATGTGTACATAGAGAACCGTGTCATATATATGTATGCATTGTTATATATGTATAGAGAATAAGGCAGATAAAGCACAAGATTACAATATCTTCCTTTATATGAAGTACGAACACACTACACGTTGAAATCTATAATGATAGATTAAGATACGTCTAATGAACCAGAGAAAAGTTGGAATAATATTCTAGACAAGAAACAAGTTCTTGTAGCTAGGAGTTATATAATTGATGAAATATCCAAATATCGCAAGCAATGTTTTAATGGAAGAATAGGGATGTATCATGTCTCTAGACATGTGATCTCATATGATTGATGACATAATGATTCTACCATAAAACATGCATTGTGAATCAAACAACAAAATGTCTCAAAAGTTCTTAAAATAAGAACGGATTCCGATGTGTTTTATGAGTAAAACAGAGAATATGAATAAAGCCCATGCATTTAGTATATGAGGAATACTGAGGACAATACTCTAAATTATGGAAGGGATAGTAGACTTGAATGTAATACTAGATTAGAATTTCAAGCCATATTATGGATCTATATAAATTAGAGACATCACCAAAGAATTGAAAGAAATGTGAGCGTGGAATTCACGAATAAAAAACTCTACAAAACATAAAACTACTTAAGGAAGTAAAGAATGGATAAATTTTAGCGTAAGAAGTTTATACTTTTGGCCGAATGTATTTCCCAGTATACATGACCATGGATAGACTTCTGAAGATTGAACCTCTAACAACCCAATTCACACAGAATTGGAGTCTCTGTGCTCAAGTTCTAGTCCCTGGACCGAACTCTCTAGCACACACAGTAATAGATGTATAACAAAGTACAAGTGCATCATTATTACATCGTATGATCCAGAATTCATAAAATAAACAAGTTGCATAGCTCAAGGCTATCTTATTCAATATAAATATAGTAGAAGTAGCAAATAGTAAATATCAAGGAGTCCCATCAACATCCACAAGCGACATGCTGAGTGAAGACCCGCGACCCTAAACGCACCTTACTGGTCATCTGAAAACCTGAAACGCCGAAGGTTACAGCCCGACAACGGGTCAGTACATCTGATTTGTACGTCAAGTCACACAAAATGGATATAACAGACCTATCGCTACATGCAAGGTATTTCAAAGGAAGGCTTATGGTTTTATTTTGCAGAAAGCTGATTTTTCCTTAGTCTACCTAAATCAAATTTTAGTTTGTCTTACTACTTAAGGTTGAACTGGGCTACTCCAGTTCCAACCCAAACCCCTTTATTAAATCTTTCCCACTCAAATTTTATTAAGGTGATTCATCTGTCAAGATCCTCCAGTAACAGTAATGTCTAGTAGCTCAAGGTTGTCCATAACCAGGGACACGACTAATCATGATTAGTTTGTACGCTCTGCAGAGATTTGTACACTTTACCCACTGGAATCAACCCGAAGATTGAGACGAAGTCTTTCAGAAGAGGTCACCTACACCAAACGACAAGCCGGTACACCTACCACATCTACATCTCCTAGCTTTGCACGGGAGAGGCTTCCTACAACGTACTCAACTAAGCTAGAGCCCATATGACCAGCGACTGTACATTTAATCTCCTAGTCACCATGTATGTCTGATCTTTTTGAGCCTAGACGGCGCCCACTTACGTTCAGAGGGTAGATACCATGACGTTCTTTATACCACCAATACCAACCATTAGGGCTACAACCTGGTCTCGCCTTAGATAAGGTACGAGCCCCTAGGAAGCACTCCATGCCCGTCCAGAGGTGTATTCTAATTAAGGTTTGCTAGTCAAGTAATTAAATCCTTACACGGCTCAATGAAATTTCAAACCAATCCCCGTCTACAAGCATAGCAATATATAACAAGCACATGCTATGTTGTCTAAGGAAACAGGATAAGATCATATGGCTACCCTACCAGGTTTGCAGCAATAGTAATAGAGTAAAGTAGCTCCTACACATGCATAGGGTGATATTTGCTACATGCATAAGTAAAAATATAGGTTGTAAAATGGTCAAAATATGACTTGCCTTGATCCTGTTCCTGACGATCACACTCTTCACAGAACGAAGCGTTGCACTCCGGACAGTCTACACGATCAAACAATGTAGCATTCAATACACATTCAACACATAAAGATCATAACAGTAAAAGAGCCAAATGAACTGCAAGAAAACCAACTAAATAGTAGCTAAACGATATCTACATGTCACCACGATGCCAACGCAACTGGAATCGACGAAAACAGATACACCGTATAAAAGATACGGTCACCGGAAGTTTGAATTTGAATCTTTACAAAATTCAAATTCGAAAAGTGTAATAGTGCAAAGTGAATCCTACAGTAAACTAGACTTCATTACGGTCTCAACACAAAAAGAATCACCTCAAAAGGAGCTACTGTTTAAAAGATATAGCCAATACCGTTCTAGGGTGTAATCTGTGAAAAAGGGCCTATTCATGAATAAAATAAAATTTCTGTCGCGACTAGGTACCTAGCTACGGAGCGAACGACGTCCACTCCGGTGAACAGTCCGGCGAACGTTCGTTGAATAGCGAACCAGCTGTTAACCGAAACCCTAACCCTAAAACCGAACAAAAACCGAAATAAACCAGATCTGGATTTGCTCGATCTAAACTAGGCCAATGGATTGAGATCCAAGGGCCGACGGTGGCGGCCCAGCTCACCGGCCGGCGGGGCGGCAGCGGCCGGCGCGCGACGGCGTGGAGATGGCCGGCCCGGCGAGTCGGCGGCGCGCGGCTCACTGTTGCGCGGCGAGCGGCGGCGGTGGTGGCTGACGGAGGGTTTCGGCGGCGGCGAGTCCCGCGAAGGAAAATTTAGGGTTTGAAAAAAATAAAAAGAGAAAATCGGATTTTTATATATAGACCGAAATAAAAATAAATTAAATCTGAATCCGGCCCGAGTCAGACTTCGCAGCAGGCGAAAAAAACCAGACTGGGCCACTAGAAGGCCCAAAGCGAAACTCGTTTTTTTTTATTTTGTCAACTAACTACGGAAAAAAAATTTAAATAATAAAATAATAATTTTAAAAGTGTCACAACAATAAAATAAAATAATAAAAATAATTTTTTTTGCCGAAATTACTATTTCAGCTATTATGCAATTTTCATAAATAACTTTTATGCAATAAACTCCGTATATAAATATAAAAATCCAAAAAAAAAATTTGAGTCATTTATAATTTCTATGACACAGTTTATAAACACCCAAAAATATTTTCAACACTTTTCAACCTTTCTTTAAA
The DNA here is from genome assembly GCA_950022295.1 of Bromus sterilis. Classification (NCBI taxonomy): domain Eukaryota; kingdom Viridiplantae; phylum Streptophyta; class Magnoliopsida; order Poales; family Poaceae; genus Bromus; species Bromus sterilis. The sequence continues at coordinate 178,016,259 of OX465601.1, read as the reverse complement.
ATGGGGATAAGTCATGTTATATCATCTCCAATAAATTGACTTAAGTCGAAAAATGTTTAAAATATTCAAAAAATAGAAATAATGCAAAAATCCAGCATGACATGCATATGATGATCTATGAACATCCTAATTTAGAAAATTGGGATGTTACAAACCTACCCCCCTGAAGATGAATCTCGTCCTCGAGATTCGGGCATGCTAGCAAAGAGGTGTAGATGATCTTGCTTCAAATCCTCTTCTCGCTCCCAAGTAGCTTCTTCCTCGGTATGATGATCCCACTGAACTTTGCATAGCTTGATTGTCTTGGTGCGGGTAACTCTCTCTGCAGTCTCCAGAATCTTCACATGTTTCTCTTCATAAGTCAAGTCACTCTCCAACTGAATTGCCTCAAGTGGTACTGTGTCTCTCACAGGAATATCTGCCATCTCTGCATAACACTTCTTCAGTTGGGATACGTGAAACACATCATGAACTCCTGACAAAGCTACTGGCAACTCCAACTGATAAGATACCTCTCCTCTGCGCTCCAAGATCTTGTAAGGCCCAACAAAACGTGGTGCTAACTTTCCCTTGATTCCAAACCTCTTGATTCCACGAATTGGTGAAACTCTGAGATATGCACGGTCCCCAACCTCATAGGTTACATCCTTACGCTTAGCATCTGCATAACTCTTCTGCCTGGACTGTGCTATCTTCAGCCTATCACGGATCAACTTGACCTTCCCCTCAGCATCTCTGATCAGTTCTGGTCCAAACAACTGACGTTATCCCACTTCATCCCACATCAACGGTGTTCTGCACTTTCTGCCATACAGTAACTCAAATGGTGCCATATGCAGACTAGCCTGGTAACTGTCGTTGTATGAGAACTCAGCATATGGTAGATTATCATCCCAACTAGATCCATAGTCTAATGCACAAGCTCTCAACATATCCTCCAGAATCTGATTTACTCTCTCTGTCTGCCCATCTGTCTATGGATGAAAATTTGTACTGAATTACAGCCTGGTGCCCAAGGTCTCATGCAACTGACGCCAAAACTTAGATGTAAATTGAGTACCTCTATCAGATACTACCTTACTTGGAACTCCATGCAGATAAACAATCCTGGTCATATAAATCTTGGCTAGTTTAGCACTTGTATAAGTTGTCTTTACCGGAATGAAGTGAGCAACCTTAGTCAAACGATCAACAATCACCCAAATAGAATCATATCCTGACCGAGTCCTGGGTAAACCAGTAATAAAGTACATACCTATCTGATCCCACTTCCAGTCAGAATAGGAAAAGGCTGCAACAATCCTCCTGGCTTCTGATGTCCAGCTTTGACTCTCTAGCAAACATCACACAATGCAATATACTGAGCTATCTCTCGCTTCAGGCTAGGCCACCAAAATCTCTCCCTCAAGTCCAAGTACATCTTGGTATTCCCGGGATGGATAGAATAAGGTGAATCATGTGCCTCCTGAAGAATCAACTTCCAGATATCTGCATCTTGCGGTACGCAAATGCACTTCTCAAACCAAATGGCTCCATGCTCATCCTCACGGAAACCCTCTCCTTTTCCTTTGGTCATATTCTCTTTTATTTCATCAATCTCTGCATCACCCTTCTGAGCTTCTCTGATTCTTTCCAACGTCGCCACATATCCCTTAGGAACTATCTCCAACCTGAGATTCTTGAACTGCTCACATTACTCAAGTGGCATATCCTCAACATTAGCAACATTGATATGACTCTTACGGCTCAACGCATCAGCAACAACATTCACCTTACCAGGATGATACTGCACATTCAAATCATAATCCTTAATAAGCTCTAGCCATCTACTCTGCCTGAGATTCAACTCCTTCTGCGTAAAGATATACTTCAAACTCTTATGATAAGTAAATATATCACAATGATTACCAACAAGATATTTCCTCCATGTTTTCAAAGCATGAACAACCGCAGCTAACTCCAGATCATGTGTGGGATAGTTCTTCTCATGGTTCTTAAGCTGACGTGAAGCATAAGAAACAACTTTACCTCCTTGCATCAAAACACAACCAAGTCCTCGACGAGATGCATCACAATATACTTGGAAATCTTTATGTATATCATGTAAACATAAGACTGGTGCGGTTACTAACCGTTTCTTCCTCTCCTGAAAGCTGGTTTCACAATCATCGCTCCAATCAAACTTATTCTCTTTCTTTAACAGCTCAGTCATTGGTTTTGCAATCCTGGATAAATTCTCAATGAACCTCCTATAATATCCTACAAGCCCCAAGAAACTTCGAATGTCTCCAACTGTCTTGGGTGTCTCCCATTCTGTAAATGTTGAAACCTTGGATGGGTCCACAGATACTCCTTCTCCTGACACAACATGTCCAAGGAATCCTACCTCCTTCAACCAAAACTCACACTTGCTGAACTTGGCATACAACATGTGCTCCCTGAGCTTCTCCAATACCAAACGCATGTGTGCTTCATGCTCTTGCTCATTCTTGGAATACACCAATATATCATCAACGAACACCACAACGAACTTATCCAAGAACTCCATAAACACCTTATTCATCATATTCATGCAGTATGCAAGAGCATTAGTCAATCCAAATGACATAACGGTATACTCATACAATCCATACCTTGTAGTAAACGCAGTCTTCGGAATATCCTTATCCCGAATCTTCAATTGATGATAGCCAGAACGAAGATCAATCTTAGAGAACACACAAGCTCCCTCCAACTGGTCAAATAGATCATTAATCACAGGTAGGGGATACTTGTTCTTGATTGTAACATCATTCAGAGAACGGTAATCAACACACAACCTCAAGGTTCCATCCTTCTTCTCAACGAAAACACTGGAGCTCCCCAAGGTGACGAGCTTGGGCGAATGAATCCCTTTGCCTGCAACTCTCTAATCTTCTCCTTCAACTCTGCAATTTCATTAACGGGCATCCTATACGGCCTCTTCATAAGGAACTTACCAATCACTGCATCATGCTCACCATAGACTTCCTCCACATTGACATGTGATACGTCTCAAACGTATTGATAATTTCTGCTCACTCCATGCATGTTTTGTGTGATATTGCTATGATCTAGGTACACTTTCATACACTTTTGATCATATTTGGACTAACCTACTAACTTAGTGCACCCCAGTGCCAAATCCAGTTTTCTGCTGTTTTTCTATTTCAGTTTTTCCCCATATAAAAAATGCTCCAAAAATCCGGGAAAATCAGATAAAAAATCAGCGTGTCGGAAGACTCCAGAAGACTGAATGAGGTCCAGGGGGCCACCACAAGGCACCCAGGCGGCCACCGGGAGCTTCTCCTCCATTGTGACGCCCCCAAAATCAGACTGTGTACGGTAATCATACACGCAAGGTACATGGTCGAGATTAGGGACTCACGGTAAGATATCACAACACAACTCTACTAATAAAATAATACAAGCTGTTGAATACAAGCCAGGGGCCACGAGGGCTCAAATACAACAGCTCGAAAGCACAAAGTTAGTGGAAGCAATAGTATCTGGGTACAGACACAATAATACAAGGTTGCCTTAAGAAGGCTAGCACAAATAACAACAGATCGAAAAGGCGAGGCCTCCTGCCTGGGAACCTCCCAACTACTCCTGGTCGAAGGGGGGACTCGACGTCGTAGAAGGCATCGGGGATCTTCATGTGTAGGTGGTCGGCATCGGGGATCTTCATTTTGGGGTGGTCCGCATCGGGGATCTCCTGCTCCTGGACTACAAGGCTCCAACGTCGACTGCAGCGGCCGATCAGGAAAAACAAAAAGGGGGAAATAAAGCAAAGGTGAATATCTAGCATACCCGCAAGTCTTACGTCCGCTACTGAGCATTATGCATTGTATCAATGGAAAGGGGAGGCTGTATATATAGTGGACTGCAAGATAGAAATCAGAATAAGGGTAAGAAGCTAGGCCTATCGAAGACTAGCATCTTCTGACGAGTCTTGAACCATGAGAAGAGAATAAGCCAACAGTTTATATAAAGCAATAAAGTAACAATGAAGCAGAAGTTGCTGCAGCATTGTATAATAGTAAGTTGTAATAATTAATAATAATATATGCCTCCGAGTTCCCCTCCTCGACTCCCCTGCGAGGAAGAAAACCCGGAACCAACAGATTAATAGTAGTAGTTTGTACTGGTAAGGTCCAGCTTCATCATAAAGCGTCCTGTTACCGTGGACACGGCTATTCGAATAGATTAAACTCCCTGCAGGGGTGCACTACTGTTCAGCCTGCACGCTCGGATCTCTAGGGTGGCGTACACCTTGTTAGGGAATGCCCCACCGAGGCTATCCGACACATCGCAGCCCATCCTAGGCTCAACAGAGAGGCCATCCGCCGGACTATATCCTATGCGCCAAGGGGTCTAGGTCCCTCACCCTTGCACGCTCCTGCACGGTACGAGACTGGCCGGTGAAGCAAAAGCAAATCCAAGTGAAACGAAAGTTGTGACATGCTGTCCAGAAAACAGATTCTGTCTTCGTGACGGGAAAAATCGGATCAACTCACCAGTTCATCTTTTTTTTCTGAATTTTTTACAGGGCATTATCTATACAATCTCGGAACTTTCATAAGTTCTGAGGTTTTTTTATTTGAGTTGCAGAAGTACCCCTAAAAAAATTCTTTACTACCTGTTGTTCTGTTTTTCACAGATTCTGCCATGTTTTATCTCTCCTTACTTTTGCAAACCTTAAGCTTGCTTTTTCTTTGCAAAAACCTTTTGGAAATCTTGAGAAACAGTAGCTCTTCAATAATATCTTTATATCCAGTGGGGAAAAATATTTTATTAAGGGGACTAACCTCTCTAATCAGCTTATGATGAGTTATGTATGAAGGGAGTTTTCAAGTGTGCGATGGAAGATGATGAAAGAAGATCCAGGAGTGTCAAGCGCTCAAGCTTGGGTATGCCCCCATGCATCCCCAATAAATATTCAAGGAGACTCAAGTTTCTAAGCTTGGGGATGCCCCCGTGCATCCCCTTCTTCATCAACAATCATCAGTTCGTCCTTGGTCTCACTATATTTTTATCACTTCATGCGTTATGTGCTATGCTTGGAGCGTCCTGCTCTTAGATTTTAATTTTAGTTTTCTTTAACTTTGCTTGCTGTTCATAGAAGTTAGACCCCGTATTACTTTGTGTGGGAGAGAAACACACTCCACTTTCAAAATGTAGAACACATCATATGATTTTTTCATGCCTATCTTTTTACTGTTGTGTGTTCTTTATCTTTTCGTTGCTACTGCCATGTTTAGTTTTAGTTTTAGTTTGTCTTTAGCAAGAGCCTTGGCTTTTGTTTAGTTTGTTGCGGGAACTCTCTTTAGTTTTCATGTTTATCTTATTAAGAGAGTTTCTTGTTGCACTGAGTTGTGTCTTGTCTTGAAAGTAGGTAATTGAGGTTGCTATTTCACTACTAGGAAACTCCTTATAGATAGGAATGGATTCTGTGGCGCACCAAAAAGTGCGTGCTCCACAAAAATATTTTTGTGGCATATGGTGCACAGTGGGCCACAGAAATATAGACATTTCTGTGGCGCATGGAGTCTATGTGCGCCACTGAAATCCATATTTTTGTGGCGCATGGAGACTAGGTGCGCCACAGAAATTTGTGCGAGGCCCACCACGTGCAAAAGTGGTCGACTTTCTGTGGCGCATGTGTCCCCATGCGCCACAGAAACATAGAATTCGGTGGCGCATCTGACAGGTGTGCGCCAAAGAAATTTCAAAATTTGAAATTTTTTGGACATAATTCTGTGGCGCATATGTAGGTGGTGCGCCACAGAATTGTGTGGCAGGATTCGAATATTCCTTCTCCTCCCTCCTCCTCCACTTCTCCTCTCCTCCACTACCCCTTATCCCCTTCTCCTCCCTCCTCCTCCTCTCCTCCACCTCCCCTTCTCCTCCCTCCCTCCTCCTCCTCCACCTCCGGCCATGGCCTCTTCCTCTACCCACCGGTGACCTCCTCCTCCTCCACCTCCGGCCATGGACACCTCCACCACCTACGGCGACCTCCTCCACCCACCGGCGACCTCCTTCTCCTCCTCCTCCACCCACCAGAGACCTCCTCATTCACCCACCGACGACCTCCTCCTCCTCCTCCTGCACCTCCGACCATGGCCTCCTCCACCACCTACGGCGACCTCCTCCTCCACCACCACCTCCGGAGACGTCCTCCGGTGAGCCCCTCCTCCTCCCACACCAACGTCGACCCCCTCCTCCTCCACCACCACCTCCGGTGGCCTCAGCCTCCTCCACCATCTCCGGCGGCCCCCCTCCTCCACCCCACATCCTCCAGCAACCCCCACCTCCGGCGGCTGCGGCCAGATCTAGATCTGGCCCAGTTTTTTTTTTGAAATTTGAATTTTTTTTTTCTATGGCGCATGTGGCCTAGGTGCGCCACAGAAACATTTCTATGGCGCATGTGGGCTAGGTGCGCAACAGAAATATTTCTGTGGCGCACGGCTACATGCGGCACAGAAAACAAATTTTAGTGGCGAGCTTTCTGTGGTGCACCCACATATGCGCCACAGAAAGTGAAAATAGGTGTGCCATAGATAGCTAGTTTCCTAGTAGTGTTTAATTTTAGTAGTAACTTGCAATAGTTTTGAGGTATTGATGTGAATAATGTTTTAACTTTTGGTGTCCATCCAAAATGACGGAGAGATATACTCTGGGCCGTCTCGGTGATATCACATTGACACCTCTTGCAAGCACGTGACTAGGTCACAAGAATGTCATATCACAGAACGAGTCAAAGAGTACTTGTTGTCGGAAACGAGATCGAACAAGGTATGGTTGATACCGATGATCGGATCTCGGACAAGTAAAATATCGCGAGACAAAGGGAATTAGTTACGACGTTGATGGTTCACATGATCACAAGATTCATCGTTGAATATATAGGAGTCATCAAGGATCTCCAGATCCCGCTGTTTCGGGTAAGGAATATTGAAGAATGTTTTGGACAGCACCGAAATTGTTTCGGGTAATATTGAAATAGTTCAAGGGGTTTTTGTCGGATGGTTGTTAATAGAATTAACAAATGATTTGAGGTGCAATGTGCAAATGTTTGTTAATAGGATTAACAAATATTAAATAAAGAAATAGAAATGTTTTATTTATTTATTAAAGAAAACCTTTGGATTTTCCAAGTGGACAATTAAGGGAGCATGGGTGGGTGTGAGTGTGGCTTCCACTCACATCAAGAGGGGAAGAGGTGGAGGCACCATGAGTTGCCCCCCCCCACTTCGGCTGCCCACTCCTCCCCTATAAAAGGAGGGTGAGGGCTTCCCCTCCCATGGACTTTCCTCACCTCCCTTCCTCTCCACCCGCTGCTCCATACCATGGTCTTCCGCTTGGAGAAGCCCTGACCGTGGGATTCTTCACCGCATCACGTTGTTGTGCTGCTGGATTTCCGGGGATCCTCTACTTCCGCTGCCCCGCTGGATTGAGGGAACGGAGGTCGTCATCAAGCTGTACGTGTGACCAAGCACGGAGACGCTCAGCGTACAACATCGCGATCTTGAGATCGGCAAGTGAACCACTACATCATCCACGAGATTTGATCTCGTAATGTTTTAAGTCTTCGAGGGTGAGTTCTTCTATGACATCCTACTCGTTGCTTACATCTCCTAGATTAGATCTTGGCTTGTTGGTTTTTTATGCGTAGGAAAAAAATTTGTTTTCCTTGCTATGAACCCTACAGTGGTATCAGAGCCTCGTCTATGCGTAGATGGTTTGTACGAGTAGAACACATATGGATATGGGCGTTGATGATCATGGTTTTGCCTCCTTTTGTATTTTGGATCCTAGTGGCATAGTGGGATGAAGCGGCCCAGACTAACCTTACATGTCCGCGTACATGAGACTTGTTCCACGACTGACATGCAACTTGTATTGCATAAGTGGCTGGCGGGTGTCTGTCTCTCTCACTATAGTTAGGACCTAATCTACAACGGGTTGTTAAAAATATGTTTTATCAACGTTGTGGTTTATGTTCGTAGGTATGAACGGTTCTATCTTCCTAAGCCCAAGCCACGTAAAATATGCAAAAATAAATTAGAGACGTCTAACTTGTTTTTGCAGGGCATGTGTCGGGACCCGGGGTTAGCGTATGCAAGCCTCGATACAACACAATCATATGGAGAGCCGAGAATCGTACCCACTTGTCTAAGCAGACAAGGCCAAGCACAGAACGTTCTCGGAAAGAATCGAACATGAGGGGCATCCCATCCAGGCCGGATGATCAACTGAAATGGGTCCTCATCGTCCGCACACAAGTCTAAATGATATGGGTGATGAACTCCCATACTCATAGACAAGTCGCCTCAACCATACTATCGATTGTATTATAACCCTTACATAGAATTACTCCAGCCCGATCACTTAGTCGGGGTCTAGGGCGGGCTCGATCATACATCAAAGTGTGCACGAGACAGAGTCTCGAACAATCGCATCGCGATGCCCCAAGCTGCGTACATCTAAGGGCCACTTGGTGTATTAAAGACCGCCAGCCAGATCACAACTAAGGTCTCGAAAACCCATACAAAGGCATGCATGTTATAAACATACACGCAGCACACATTCCTTGTATGAACAGCAGGTATCAGTGCAATTCTCTACAAAGTATACATCTTTATTAATAATTCTTACAGAGTGCACACAGAGATCACAAGCATGTGATCCAACATTACAACAAACAAGCGGAAGCAAAGTAGGTCTGAGTACAAACAAGTTTAACAAAGGGCTTAGAGAAGCCTTATCTAAAAACAAGCCCTCCACGAGGGAACCAGTCGTCTGACTGGGACTACACTAGCTTGGTCTTGGTCTGAGTCTTCATTCTTCAAGCTTCGGGTAAAAAAAATCACCATCGGGGTCGGTGGGTTCATCTAAAACATAGATTAAGCAAACGTGAGTACAAAATCGTACTCAGCAAGACTTACATAGGAGCTATACTACTCATGCATATGTATCAAGGTAAAGGGAGGTGGGGTTTCACTTGCAGAAGTGCCAGCTTTGACTTGGCTAGTCCTGAACTACGAGTACAAGACTTGAGGTAAGAAGCGTACACGAGTCCACTACATCTCTTCAACCAATTACACCACTATGGTTACTTCCTCGACTTCCCCACGAGAAGCACACCATAGCACTCACGCTTATCTTGGTGTATTTTAGAAGTATCCAGTTAAAGTTGTCTAATAATCGAGCACAGCTCTCCAAGCAGTCCATAACCGTGGACGCGGCTATTCGAATAGTTTTGTTAACCCTGCAGGGGTGTACCGCTACACACACACACTCATCAGTTACCGCCTGGGAGGGGGACCCTTCAAGCGGGTACCGGCGAGGATGTTGCCACGACACTTCGCCCACAGCTCCGTTCTAGTCCAGAGAGTCGCCTATCTGAGGGGGATCCGTATGGAAGTCCGGCCGAGGTTCCAGTACAGCCTCAAACGATGTGTGCAGGGTCCCAAGCCGGTCTTGAAAAGCCGTTCATCCACTTCGCAGACCGTGCCACAGCCCTACCAGAACTCCGAACTACTGCGACTTCTGGGTTTCGAACGGGGTGAGGTACTAGGTCGAGAGGGGTCAGTGAGCCCAATGTGTGGTTGTACTCTTCTTCTTGGATCACCACACAAGAACTCGGGCTTAGGGCGGTGTTCAACGAGACAACCCACTGTGTACTCCTACACAGCCTCTCATCGTTCACCTTGTATTAGGGTAGATTCACCAACACGTTTCACTTTCATCAACACCATGTTTATCATCATCCCGACTCACATCATAAGCAACCTCATTGTACCGCTAAGCATGCAATAAGCAGTAACAGTTGCAGGGGCCACATGATATCAACCAACTCCTACATCTGCTAGGATTGTGGTTTGCCTACTACTGTGACAAGATGATAGGTCATGCAAAGGATATGGGTTCAACTATGCGGTAGAAACGTTATCATGATGATCATCCTAAACAATGCATAAGCGAGACATGAGAGGGAAGTGGGATTTTATCGACATGATCAATGGGGGTTTGCTTGCCTTGCTGACGAGGTTTCGATAACGGAGTCTTCAACGAAGGGGGTGATCTCGAGCTTCGGATCCACTTCTATCAGCAACATGACAATCATAGGATCAATATAATGTACAATGCACAATCACATGAATAATATTGCAATGGTGATGTTCAAGGTACTGATGTGTTGAGCATTCCATTTAAAAGGAGTATATTGCAAATTGAATTGCAAATTCAAACTCCAATTTGAATTCAAACTTGATAAAGTTACATGTGACATTGTTTGATCATATTGAACCTTTTGTAAAAGTGTATGATATGCCTCTGAAGTGTGGTTGAAATGTAGTATAATTCCAAGGTCCAAGTTGCAATATCATTCGATTTGAATTTGAATTAATTTCAAATAAATCAAATGACATATGCTACTGGTCGCATTTTAAAATCAACTCAAGCAAAGTTGAAAGTTGCATATTTGGAAGAAGAAGTAGTCGACGGAGCCGGTGACGGAACGTGGACGGAGTATTGAACGGCAACGAGCAGCGGATCCGGCGAGCTCTCGGTGACGATTCCGAAGACTAGAAGGGCTCCGGGATCTTGATTCCTTGTAGGGAGACGTAGTCGAGGGTGGCGAAGCTGATGGACAAGTTCTTCTGGTCCCTAGCACACGTTGGCCGCGTCTTCCACGGTGGCGAGTTCCGGCGAGTCCTCGGACGACGACGAATTCGGGCGAGGGAGACGGGGAGGGAGTTTGTGGCGAGGGGGAATGGAGCGAGGCGGCTGCGAGGAGTCTCCAGACGCGAAGAGGTGGCGAGGGGGAAGCAGGAGGTGGCCAGGGGGCTCGTCGGCGTCCACGGCATGGTCGCCACGCAGCTCCCTGCGTGCTGGCCGGGGAAGACGACAAGGAAGAGGAGGTGGGCTGGGCCGGCTGGGGATGAGTTGGGCTTCTTTGAAGGTAAGCCCTTCTTTCTTTTTCTCTCTGTTTTCTTTTCTGCTATTTGTTTTGCTGTGCTAAAATAATTAGCTAGGCATTTTATTAAATGCTGAAAAATTTTATGTGGCCTCATAATAATATTGACTAGCCACTTATAAAGTTTCAACATTTTTAAAATTCAAATAATTTGAATCTTAAATCAAATAGGGGTATTTGATTAATTCCAAGGCACTGTTTGAATATTTGAAAAATCTATGAGCATGGGGTGGGTCCCACATCACTTGATATGTGATCACACTCATTTATAAGACTTTTCAAAAATCTAACATGAATTTTTGGAGAAGATTTTTATCTGGCCTTTTGAATTAATTCATCTGGGGGGTGTTCCTTATCCCATTTGGATTTTGAAGTTGAATTTCCTTTGAGATTTTGACATGATGCAAGGTTACTTTGATCCTAGCACATTACCTAACAGAGGGTTCTGACAGCATGTGATGTGATATGGTCAATGTTACAAATTTGATGTATGAGATGATCCATTTTGTAAGTTATTGACATACCGGCAGGAGCCATATGGTTGTCTTATTATTTATGGCCTGCGTGCTGTATATCATATCCATGTGATATGTTAAAATTTGATGGACAATCGAGATGGAGGTGCCATGGACCTTGGTGCCACGCCGGTGGGATGATGAAGATCATACCATGATGCACAAGATGGAGATCAAGTGCAAGAAGGACCATATCATATCACATTATCCATGCATGTGATGTTAATCCTTTTATGCATCTTATTTTTCTTAGACCGCGACGGTAGCATTATAAGATGATCCCTCTCAACTAATATCAAGATAATAATGTGTTCTTCCTTAGTATGCACCATTAAGAAAGTTCGTCGTTTCGAGACACCACGTGATGATCGGGTGTGATAGACTCTACGTTCGCATAGACCGGGTGTTTTCAAGCCTAGAATGTACAGACATGGCCTTGAAACACACGCAATACAATGGTTCTACTTGGCGAGCCTAGCATGTACAGACATGGCCTCGGAACACGAACCGAAAGGTAAAGCATAAGTCATATGGATGATATGATGAACATGTCGATGTTCGCCTTTGCAGCTACATCATCTCACGTGATGATCGGTTTTGGTGTAGTGAATTTGGTTTGTGTAATCACCAAAACGACTAAGAGGGATGTTGTTTTTGAGTGGGAGTTCATGGGATAATTTTTTGAATTAACTTGAAATTAATTTATCATTAACTTAGTCTAAATAGTCTTTGCAAATATGTTGTAGATCATGGCTGCACCTACCTTCAATTTCAATATGTTCATGGAGAAAGAAAAGCTAGCGAATAATGGTAGCAACTTTACCAACTGGGCACTTAACCTGAAGATTATCCTCACCGCTTTCAAGAAGCTCTATGTGCTTGATGCACCGCTAGGTGACCAGCCCGCTGATGATGCTTCTGATGAAGATAAAAATGTTTATCTGACTCAAAAAGAAGACCACAATATAGTTCATTGCGGCATCCTATATGGATTAGAACTAGAGCTGCGAAAACGTTTCGAGAACAGCACTGCTTATGCTACAATGGGAGAATTGAAAATGATTTTCGATACCCATGCTGCAGTTGAGAGTTATGATGCTTCAGAAAAGTTCTTTAGCTGCATGATGGAAGAGAACAGCTCCGTCAGTGAGCACGTACTCAAAATGTCTGCGTACGCTGATAAGCTCGTAGCCATGGGAATAACGATTCCCAATGAGCTAGGGATACATCGTGTTCTTCAATCTCTGCCACCTAGTTACAAGAACTTTGTGATGAACTATAATATGCAAGGCATGAAGAAGTCTCTTCCTGAGCTTCTCTCGATGCTTAAAACTGCTGAAGTGGAGATCAAGAAAGAGCATCAAGTGTTGATGATCAATAAGACCACTAGTTTCAAGAAAGGCAAGAAAGGCAAGCCAAAGGGCAACTTCAAGAAGGTTGGAAAGTCTGTTTCTACACCTGAGAAGAAAACCAAGAATGGTCCTAAGCCTGAGACTGAGTGCTTCTATTGCAAGGGCACTGGCCACTGGAAGCGAAACTGCCCCAAATATCTGGCAGATAAGAAGGCCGGCAAAGTGAACAAAGGTATATGTGATATACATGTTATTGATGTGTACCTTACTAGTACTCGCAGTAGCGCCTGGGTATTTGATACTGGTTCGGTTGCTCACATATGTAACTCGAAACAGGAACTGCAGAATAAGCGACCACTAGCAAAGGATGAGGTGACGATGCGCGTCGGCAATGGATCAAGAGTTGATGTGATCGCCGTCGGCACGCTACCTCTTCGTTTACCATCTGGATTAGTTATAAACCTGAATAAATGTTATCTGGTGCCTGCGTTGAGCATGAACATCATTTCTGGATCTTGCTTAATGCAGAGTGGTTATTCCTTTAAGTCCAAGAACAATGGTTGTTCGATTTATATGAATAATATCTTTTATGGTCACACACCTGAGAAGAATGGTTTATTTCTTTTGAATCTTGATAGTATTGATACACATATTCATAGTGTGAATGCCAAAAGAATCAAGTTAAATGATGATATTGCTACTTACATGTGGCATTGCCGCTTAGGTCATATTGGTGTTAAACGCATGAAGAAGCTCCATTCTGATGGACTCTTAGAATCACTTGATTATGAATCATTTGAAACGTGTGAACCATGCCTTATGGGCAAGATGACTAGAACCCCGTTTTCAGGTTCTATGGAACGGGCGACAAACTTACTGGAAATCATACATACTGATGTGTGTGGACCAATGAGTGTATCGGCACGCGGTGGATATCGTTATTTTGTCACTTTCACAGATGATTTGAGTAGATATGGATATATTTACTTAATGAAACATAAATCTGAGATGTTTGAAAAGTTCAAAGAATTTCAGTGTGAAGTTGAAAATCATCGTAACAGAAAGATTAAATTTCTACGATCTGATCGTGGAGGTGAATATTTAAGTTACGAGTTTGGCATGCATATGAAACAATGTGGAATAGTTTCACAACTCACACCTGCCGGAACACCACAGCATAATGGTGTTTCCGAACGTCGTAATCGTACTTTATTGGATATGGTTCGATCTATGATGTCTCTTATAGATTTTCCACTGTCATTTTGGGATTATGCACTAGAGACCGTTGCATTCACTTTAAATAGGGCACCATCTAAATCCGTTGAAACGACACCGTATGAATTATGGTTTGGAAACAAACCTAAGCTGTCATTTCTAAAAGTTTGGGGCTGCGATGTTTATGTGAAGAAGCTTCAACCTGATAAACTCGAACCCAAAGCGGAAAAATGCATCTTCATAGGATACCCTAAGGAAACAATAGGGTACACCTTCTATCACAGATCCGAAGGCAAGATTTTCGTTGCCAAGAATGGATCCTTTTTAGAGAAGGAGTTTCTCTCGAAAGGTGTGAATAGTAGGAAGGTAGAACTCGATGAGGTTATTGAACCTTCTATTCTTGGAATGGCGAGTAGCGCAGCACTGGAAGTTGTTCTAGTGCCGACTCCGTCAGTTGAAGAGGGAACTAATGATCAAGATCATGAAATTCCAGAAGAGGAAACTACCGTGCTTCGCAGGTCAACTAGGGAACGTACAGCTCCTGAACTGTATGGGAATCCCTTCTTAAACTTCATGGTAGATGGAAGTGATGACCCTGCGACGTATGATGAAGCAATGATGAGCCCAGATTCCAACAAATGGCTTGAAGCCATGAAATCCGAAATGGGATTCATGTACAAAAACAAAGTTTGGACTTTGGTGGACTTACCCGATGACCGTAAGGCCGTTGAGAACAAATGGATTTTTAAAAAGAAAACTGATGCTGATGGTAATGTGACCGTCTATAAAGCTCGACTTGTCGCAAAAGGTTTTCGACAAATTCAAGGAGTTGACTAGTAGCGATGCTAAAGTCAGTTAGGATTATGTTAGCAATTGCTGCATTTTTCAATTATGAAATCTGGCAGATGGATGTCAAAACGGCATTCCTGAATGGTGACATTGAGGAAGAGTTGTATATGATGCAACCCAAAGGTTTTGTTGATCCTAAGGATGCTGACAAGGTATGCAAGCTTCAACGTTCCATTTATGGTTTGAAGCAAGCATCCCGGAGTTGGAACCTCCGTTTTGATAAGGTGATCAAAGAGTTTGGATTTGATCAAACGTACGGAGAAGCTTGTATCTACAAGAAAGTGAGTGGGAGCTCTGTAGCATTTCTAGTACTGTATGTGGATGACATATTGTTGATTGGAAATGATATAGAATTGTTAAAAGGTGTAAAAGGTTATTTGAACAGTAATTTTTTGATGAAAGACCTCGGTGAATCAGCTTATATATTAGGCATCAAAATCTACAGGGATAGATAAAGACGCTTAATTGGACTTTCACAAAGTACATACATTGACAAGATTTTGAAGAAGTTCAGAATGGATAAAAGTAAGAAAGCGTTCTTACCAATGTTGCAAGGCAGGACGTTGAGTAAGACTCAATGTCTAGTTACAACAGAAGATAGAGAGGAAATGAATAAGATTCCCTATGCTTCAGCCATAAGTTCTGTCATGTATGTTATGCTATGTACAAGACCAGATGTGGCACATGCTGTTAGTTTGACTAGCAGGTACCAATCCGATCCAGGTTTGGAACACTGGGCGGCGGTCAAGAATATCCTTAAGTACTTGAGAAGAACTAAGGATATGTTTCTCGTGTATGGCGGTGAAGAAGAGCTCGTCGCAAGAGGTTACGTCGATGCTAGCTTTGTCACTGATCCGGATGACTCTAAGTCACAATCCGGATACGTATTTATTATTAATGGAGGAGCAGTAAGCTGGAGGAGTTCCAAGCAATCTGTGGTAGCGGGATCATCAACAGAAGCGGAATATGTTGTTGCCTCAGAGGCAACACATGAAGCAGTTTGGATGAAGGAGTTCATATCCGAACTAGGTGCGGTTCCGAGTGCTTGGGGTCCAATGGTTATCTATTGTGACAATAATGGTTCCATTGTCAATGCTAAGGAACCAAGGTCTCACAAGAATTCCAAGCATATCAAGTGCCGTTTTCACTCCATCTGTGATTATGTCAAGGATGGGGATGTGAAGATTTGCAAAGTACACACAGATCTGAATGTGGCAGATCTGTTGACTAAAACTCTCCCAAAGGCAAAACATGATAAACACCAGAACTCCATGGGTGTTAGATTCATTACTATGTAATATAGATTATTGCCCCTAGTGCAAGTGGGAGACTGAAGGGAATATGCCCGAGAGGCAATAATAAAGTGTTTATTATATTATTCCTTGTTTATGATAAACATTTATTTCTCATGCTAGAATTGTATTAACCGGAAACGTTGATACATGTGTGTTTAATAAACAAACAATGGTTCCTAGTAAAGCCTCTCTTTTAACTAGCTCGTCGATTAACAGATGATCAAGGTTTCCTGATCATGAACATTGGATGTTGTTAATAACGGGATCATATCATTAGGAGAATGATGTGATGAATATATACCCAAACTAAGTATAACAATACGATCAAGTCATTTAGTTTATATTGTTATATCTTGCATTCGAAGTAATCTTGTTCCTTAGACCATGAGATCATGGTAATCACTAATACCGAAAGAATACTTTAATGACATCAAACGTCACACCGTAACAGGGTGACTATAAAGGTGGTGTTAGGTATTCGGAAAGTATTAGTTGAGGCTCATGGATCAAGAATGGGATTTGCCCATCCAAAATGACGGAGAGATATACTCTGGGCCCTCTCGGTGAGATCACATTGACACCGCTCGCAAGCATGTGACTAGGTCACAAGAATGTCATATCACAGAACGAGTAAAAGAGTACTTGTCGGAAACGAGATCGAACAAGGTATGGTTGATACCAATGATCGGATCTCGGACAAGTAAAATATCGCGAGACAAAGGGAATTAGTTACCACGTTGATGGTTCACACGATCACAAGATTCATCGTTGAATATATAGGAGTCATCACGGATCTCCAGATCCCGCTGTTGATTATTGATCGGAGAGGTGTCTCAATCATGTCTGTATTATTCGCGAACCATAGGGTGACACACTTAAGGTTTGATAATGCATTTTGAGAGGATAAGGAATATTGAAGAATGTTTTGGACAGCACCAAAATTGTTTCGGGTAAAATTGAAATAGTTCAAGGGGTTTTTGTCGGATGGTTGTTAATAGAATTAACAAATGATTCGAGGTGCAATGTGCAAATGTTTGTTAATAGGATTAACAAATATTAAATAAACAAAATAGAAATGTTTTATTTATTTATTAAAGAAAACCTTTGGATTTTCCAAGTGGACAATTAAGGGAGCATGGGTGGGTGTGAGTGTGGCTTCCACTCACATCAAGAGGGGAAGAGGTGGAGGCACCATGAGTTGGCCACCCCCCCTCTTGGGCTGCCCACTCCTCCCCTAGAAAAGGAGGGTGAGGGCTTCCCCTCCCATGGACTTGCCTCACCTCCCTTCATCTCCACCCGCTGCTCCATACCATGGTCTTCCGCTTGGCGAAGCCCTGACCGTGGGATTTTTCACCGCATCACGTTGTTGTGCTGCTGGATTTCCGGGGATCCTCTACTTCCGCTGCCCCGCTGGATTGAGGGAACGGAGGTCGTCATCAAGCTGTATGTGTGACCAAGCACGGAGACGCTCAGCGTACATCATCGCGATCTTGAGATCGGCAAGTGAACCACTACATCATCCACGAGATTTTATCTCGTAACGTTTTAAGTCTTCGAGGGTGAGTTCTTCTATGACATCCTACTCGTTGCTTACATCTCCTAGATTAGATCTTGGCTTGTTGGTTGTTTATGCGTAGGAATTTTTTTTCCTTGCTACGAACCCTACAGATACGTCTCAAACGTATCGATAATTTCTGCTCGCTCCATGCATGTTTTGTGTGATATTGCTATGATCTAGATACACTTTCATACACTTTTGATCATATTTGGATTAACCTACTAACTCAGTGCACCCCAGTGCCAGTTCCTGTTTTCTGCTTTTTTCTATTTCAGTTTTTCCCCATATAAAAAATGCTCCAAAAATCCGGAAAAAATAAGATAACAAATCAGCGTGTCGGAAGACTCCAGAAGCCCGAAGGAGGGCCAGGGGGCCACCACCAGGCACCCAGGAGGCCACCTGGCGCGGCCAGGGGCCTGGCCGCGGCAGGGGGGCACTTGGGCCCCTGGCTGCCCCTCTTCGCCTATTTATTCTCTGTCATGGGGAAACTCCAAAGACAGAACCCTATTTCACAAATTCTCATTTGTTCCTCCGCCGCCTGATACATCTCAAACGTATCTACTTTTCCAAACACTTTTGCTATTGTTTTGGCTTCATTCTTGCATGATTTGGACGAAACTAACCCGGACTGACGCTGTTTTCAGCAGAGCTGCCAGTGCTGTTTTATATTGTGTAGGTTTCTGGATATTTAGGTACGCTGGAAAAATCCACAAAAATCAAATAAAAAAACAGCGGCCCCGAAGCTTCGATGATGCCAAAGGGGGGCCACAGAGCATCCAGGGGGCACCCAGAAGGGTGTGTGGCGCGGCCCAGCCCCTAGTCGCGCCACCTGCCCTTCTGGGTGGGATCCACACCCCCTGGTGCCCTACCTTTGCCCTATTTATTCCCTCGGCGAGGAGACTCCAAAAAAGAAGTTGATTTTCCGATCTACGTCGCGGAGCCGCATCCACCCTCTGTTCTTCTCCGGGAGAACCGATCTGGAGGCTGCTTTGTCCTCCGGTGAGGGGAAATCATCGCCATCGTCGTCATCATCGCCTCTCCATCACCCCTCCATGACTTCTACTGTCATGTGTGAGTAATTCCCTGCTGTAGGCAAAGGGGATGGTAGGGATTGGATGAGTTAGATCATGTAATAGTTTATCAGATTGTTGGGGGCATGTTGCCTATCATCTACTTGGTGTTTATCATCTCTGTTACAACTTGTTGCTCTTAATGCTTGTCACTTTGGGCCCGAGTGCCATGATTTCAGATCTGATCACCCTTTGTTTTATTGAGTTTTTTGGTGTTCTTGATCCTATCTATGAGTTGTATGAACCTATTATAGTCCGGAACCGGCGATCCCAATGGTAACAGCTTGGGACACCAAAGGGGATGGACTATAATTTGAGGATTCCGTGTATCCATGAAGTGTTAATGCTTTGTTCCGGTGCTCTTTGACAGGAGTACCTTAATATCCCTAAGTTCCTTTTGGCCACGTTCGTAGCGGGAGGGTAGGACAAAAGATGTTGTGCAAAGTTCTTATTGCAAGCACGTACAACTACCTTCGGATACATGCCTGATGTTTGATATTTTCCTAGATGATCCTTTCTTTTCTGTGAGCCTTGCCCGTGTAAGAATCTATTACATGTTTGATCTCATCCAAGCAGCGCCCAACCATCCATCTCCCTAGCCTACAGTGTTTCAATCCTGCTGGTTACTAGTTATTTACTTTTGTTGTTTTACTTTTGTTGTTTCATCACCACTATTATCATCACCACTACCACTTCCATACTACCGTTGCTACTAATACCTTTGTGCAAGAAAGTGTTTATTTCAGGTGCGGTTTAATCGACAACTCAATTCTCAAAGCCTGTACATATTCTTTGGCTCCCCAAGTGTCGAATAAATAAATTGGGTTATCTTGCCCGCGAAGACTATCTCGATGCCCTACATTTGAGGGTTATCAAGTACTATTTTCTGGCGCCGTTGCCGGGGAGTATAGCTTTATTTACAGGTCAACTTGAAGTATCCTCTGGCAATATGTCAAACACTTTTGATGATGCTTCTACTACCTTTGATACTACTGGTTCACTTGGTTCTTTTATTGAAGACCAGATTGCTGCTGCTGCCCGATTCTGGGGAGTTGAAATTCCTGTTACCAAAACCCCTATTGGAAAAATTCATGATCTTACTGGCCTTAAGGAGAAACTCCTTGAGGACGATTATATTATACTTGATGATGATTTATGCAGGAAGCTTAATGAATGTGTTGATTCCGACCCATCCGCTATAAAGAAGTTGCTTGCAAAGCACTCCTTGAAGAACAAGTTTACTCCTGGTCCTACTTTTGCTACGTCTCCTATATTCATCACTGATCCTGATTATGATTTCTCTGTTGACCTTTCACTTATATCCACAGTTGAAGCTGATCCATTTTATGGCAGAGAAAATGATGATGCTATCGAGCACCTGACCAAACTCACTGAGTTGGGTAGCCTGTTTACCCCTGATGAACGGATTCGGAACTTTTATGTTACCAAGCTTCTTCCTTTTTCTTTGAAAGGAGATTCTAGAGCATTGTATGATGCACTACCATGTGGTTTCATTCAAAGTCCTCAAGACATGGCTATATCTTTCGTTGATAAGTATTTTCCTGCTCATATGCAACATGCTGCTTTACAAAGAATTTGTAACTTTAAACAGTTGCAGGATGAGCATCTCCCTAAAGCTTGAGGGAGGTTTTGCAGTTTGCTCAAGGCTAGACCGGGACATGAGATCCGTAGGAATGAATTACTTGATATATTTTATGCTGGTCTAACCGATGAATCTAGATCCTATCTAGATAGTTGTGTTGGTTGTGTTTTCACGGAAAGAACACCGGACAATGCGGAAGAATTGATGGGCAAGATTGCCAAGAACCACGAAGATTGGTCCGTCCCTGAACCACCTCCACCACTAAAGAAGAGGGGCATGCTTGTCCTAAGACCCGAAGATATGCAAGAAGCAAAGAAGTCTATAAAATAGAAAGGTATTAAAGATAAAGACGTGAAGAATCTTCCTCCAATTGAAAAGCTCTGTGACCCTACCACTCACCCACCTATGGTAGAGGTACACTCTCTTTTAGATTTCAATGCAAGTGACATCCCTAAAGGTAAGCCTCCTGATCAAGGTTTAGATGGGCTTGATAATTTTATTATGAAGCAAAGTCACTTCAATGAGAAGATACAAGGTCGGTTGCATGATAATACTCTTTCTATCATAAGTTTGCTTGATGTTCTAGGAGGAAGAATTAATGATGTTAAATTCCTTGTGAAGCATTTTCATATGGTTCAAACTAAGCTTGAACAAATTTCTAATGTGCAAAAAGATTTTCTTGCTAACAATGCCAAACAAGACAATTTACAGGCCTATGGTATAAAGACCCGGGGTGGAACACACACCCAGGACCCTCTCTATCCAGAGGGGCATCCGAAGAGGATTGAGCAAGATTCTCAAGTGCAGGAAGAATAGATTGTTAGCTCTCCAAAGAAGAATAAAAAGAAAAAGAAACACAAGGAAGCTGAAAATTCCAATGATCCTATAAAAGAAGAAGAACATGCTGTTGATCCAAACAACATATCTACCTCCTATGCTGAGACTAAAGACGGTGCTGAACCTGAAAAAGATGCTGAAAAGAATGATGCACCAGAGGTTCGAGAAGAAGAAGCACCTGATAATTGCAAGAAGTACACTAGAGAAGACTTCATCACAAGAAGACATGGGAAGGAACGAGAACCATGGGTACATAAATCCATGCCCTTTCCAACTAAGTCTGTCAAAACCAAAGAAGAAGAGCACTACAACAAGTTTTGTGAGTGGATGAAACCTCTTTTTCTTCAGATTCCTTTGACTGATGCTACTAAGTTACATCCTTACTCCAAATATATGAAAGATATTGTTACTAATAAAAGAAAAGTTCCTAATGAGGCAATATCTACTATGCTTGCTGATACGTCCCAAACGTATCTATAATTTATGCTTGCTCCATGCATGATTTGTGTGACTTTGCCATATTTTGCTTGAACTTTCATACACTTTTGATCATATTTGGACTAAACTATTAACTCAGTGCACCCAGTTGCCAGTTCCTGTTTTATGCTGTTTTTATATTTCAGGTTTTTGCAATAATTAAAGTGCCCAATAAATCCTAGAAAAATTATATAAAAATCAGCGCTCCGGAAGCTTACGAAATAAGCAAGACATGGCAGGAGGGCCACCACCAGGGGCCCAGGAGGGTGCCCGGCACGGGTCCCCCTAGGCCGCGCCATGGACCCTCCTGGCTGCCCTGTGACCCCCTTGGCCCCCTCCTCGGGCCTATATTTAGCCCCCGCGGAGGAAATCCCTAATATCGAAGTACTTTTTCCAGAAGCGATTCCGATCTCCGCCGCCATCGCCGACAATCTTCGGTGGACCAGAATTCCTGTGCCAGCACCCTTCCGGGACGGGGAAGTGCCCCCAGATTCATCTCCATCAACGTTGCTTCCTCCCTCCATGATGCGGGAGTAGTCCCTCCTCGGGGCTGAGGTTTCTACCAGTAGCTATGTGTTCTTGTCTCTCTCCCATGATGTGATCTTCGTTGTGATTATAGGCTATGTTAATCTAGGGTGATCCCATGATATTTACCCTTCCTCTATGTATTGGATTGATGTACTCACTTGATCTTATCTAGTATAATCCCCGAGACCATGGTGACAACGGTCTATTGGACATGGGTTAGAATAATATTATCACGAGTGATTTCCTCTTTTGTGAATTGATTGAAGATTGAGAGTCTCTTGGTGCTTGTCTTTGACTATCCATGAGATATGTTGTGGTGATTGTGGTACTCTCTTTGGATGGCCGCGGTGATATTGGGAAATCCATAGATGAGAACTACGAACTCTCATGTTTGCTTTTGTAGCCCTACATAATTCTAGTCCTCTCTTGATCCCAAAGGAATGAACTCCGAGTACATCTCCAATGCATGTTTTAGTGGAAATATCATGTGATTGGACTATGTTAATGTTGTTGAGAGTTTCCACTAGTGAAAGTATGAAGCCTAGGCCTTGTTTCCACCATTGCAATACCCTTTGTGTTCACGTTTACCACTTGTTTACTTGCTGCACTTTTTATTACAGATTTATATTACTTTGCTTTGCCACACCTATCACCCATATTTTACCATCTCTTCGCGGAAATAGTGCACCTATACAACTCCTAGTTGTATTAGGTGTGTTGGGGACACAAGAGACTTCTTGTATCTTAATTGTAGGGGTGCTTGAGAGATACCATCTTAAACCTCTACTTCCCTGAGTTCGATAAACCTTAGGTCATCCACTTGAGGGAAATTTCTGCTGTCCTACACACCTCTGCGCTTGGAGGCCCAACATAGTCTACAAGAATAGAAGCATGTGTAGACATCAAGCTATTTCTGGCACCGTTGCCGGGGAGGTAAGGTTTGAAGGTATATCTTTAGATCTTGCAATTAAATCTTTCCATTTCTTGTTTTATTTTCACTAGTTATGCTTATGGAAAACTGAACTCTTAGTTCGCTGTTTTGGGAAGGCCGCTTTACCACACACATGGTAGAGAAGTCTCCTCCACCTACTGAATGTATCCCGTTCAAAATACCACTTGGGATAGTTGAAATAATTATTAATGATTGTTATGATGGGACGGTCAATCCTAGTATTCATTTGTTGAAACTTAAAGAACTTTGTGAGTTATTTAAGATTTCAGGTTTGACAAGAAGTGAAGTCATGAAGAAATTGTTTGCCTTGTCACTGAAAGGAAAAGCATTGGAATGGTGTAGGCTACTAGACGATTCTCACCTACGGGATTGGGAAGAGATCCAGTCTCTCTTTTACTCCAAGTTTTAACCTCTTCATGAAGTTCATGAGAATAGGAATTATATTTATAATTTCTATCCTCACGATGGAGAGAGCATAGCTCAAGCTTGGGGGAGACTGAAAACTTTAATGCTAAAATTTCCTAACCATGGGCTCCCGAAAGATATAATTATTACTAATTTTTATGCAAGGCTCTCTCGACGGGATAGAGACTTGCTCGATGCTTCCTCTATGGGTTCTTTCACAAACGAAAAGATTGATACTAAATGGGAACTCCTTGAAAGAATTCAATGCAATACTGAAGATTGGGAGATCGACAAAGGTAAAGAGTCAGATATAAATTATGAGTATGATTGCATTAAGTCCATTGTTGAAACTGCAAGTTTTAATAAGTTTAGTGCTAAGTTTGGGCTTGATTCTCAACTCCTTGTTGATTGCCTCAAATCTTTTGCTTCACATATTAATATGCCCAAGGAGAATTGGATCAAGCATCATGAACCTTTTAAAGATATTTGCAAAGAAAATGAAATTGTTCATGATGATTGCAACATGCATGATCCAATACCTGAAAATGAAGTTTTGTATAAGCATGTTAATTTTTGTGGAGTGGATAGACCTTGTGAAAGGCCTATGATTGAAGAAGAGAAGTATTGTAAGCAACATAAGCATGAAAGAACAATCACTTGGGTCAAAGATTTAAATGAAATTGCTAGAGAATTGTGTGACCTTTATCCTTTTACTTGTGAACTTTGTTGTATAGAGGGTCACTTCAATTTTCAATGCATGAACTTTCAAAGCATAACTGTTAATCAATTGTGTGATAACATGATCACTTCTGATCTTTATGATGAACTTATTTTATTTTTGATGTGTGAAGAGTTATTGGAAAAGACTTCTTGGCTAGATGTTAATTCCTTAGAAATTAGCAACACTATGCAAAATTTCCATCTCTATTGTGTTTTTAATTGCCATGAAAATGATTACATAAGTAAGATTAGAAAGGAGGGAACTTTACCAAAGTATAAAAATGTCTCTTATATCTCTACTAATAAAAAGGAGAGTTTCTCCCAAGTTTCCCCTATTGTTTCTAACGATAAACCAGGATATGTGGAGAAACATCATCTCCAACCTCTCCCTCCTAAGGTGAAGAAGAAGAAAAAGAAGAGGAGGAAGAGGAGCGAGAAGGAACAAGAATGGGTATCAACCTGGCCTGAGCATATCCCTCGCATCAATTTTTATCCTAACGGACAAAAAAAATTGGAGGACGGTGAGCTTAATTGCATTCATTATTATCCTGATGTTAAGTCCATAGGCACTATTGAAGATGATTTTGATTATGATATGCATGTTACTTTTTGTGATTGGGAAAATGATGATAATGCTACTTATGATCTTGAATATCTTTTTGGTACCAACTCTGAGAGTAATCATATGGAAAGCTCTAAACTTGGGGATGATAGGATTGCAAATCCTTTACCCATTGGTGATGTGGTAATTGATAATTCTTTTGCTAGTAAGAATAAAGACATCATGTTTACAAATATAGTTGCTAACAATGATAATGCTCTTCTCTACTATGATGATGTTATAACTCCTATCTATAGTGATTATAAAGGTACCTATGACATAAGGAGAAATTATCCTTATGAAACTTGTCATAATCATGGAGGGAATTACTCCCTTGTTGAACACCATCTTCCTAATACACAATTAATCTATAGTTTTCAAGTTGTTTATGATAGTCCTACTCCCACTATTACCAATGAGAAAGATTATGTTTATGTGGAGAGTAAGAGTACCCGTTTGCATGTGGATCATGGTAACAATGCTTTATGTGATACTTATATTGTTGAGTTTATTCATGATCCTACTGGAAATTATTATGAGAAGGTAACATATTCTTATAGATATTTCAATAATATCAAGTTCCTTCTCTTTATGTTGAAGGTTTTGAAGTTGCACTTATTTTGCCTTCCTATGCTAATATCTTTATGCTTCAATGAGTTATTTCTCTACAAGATCCCTTTGCATAGGAAGCATGTTAGACTTAAATGTGTTTGATATTTTCTTCTCGATGCTCTCTTTTGTTCTTCAACTCTTACTCCTAAGAGAGCATCACTAAAATCTTAAGCCTATCTTTATGGCTATAAAGAAAGAGCTCTAGGGAGACAACCCTTGTTATCTTTACTTTGAGTTTTTACTTTCATTTTTAGTGGTCTTGATGATTTTTACTACTATAGCAACATAATTGTATCTTTATTTTCAAGCTTTGTGCCAAGTTGTAGCCTTATATGACAAGGGAAGTGAAAGTTGTGACATGCTGTCCAGAAAACAGATTCTGTCCTCGTGACGGGAAAAATGAGATTAAATCACCAGTTCATCTTTTTGAGCTTAATTTTTTACACAGCGTGATCTATACAATCACGGAACTTTCGTATGTTCTGAATTTTTTTATTTGAGTTGCAGAAGTACCCCTAAAAAATTCATTACTACCCGTTGTTCTGTTTTTCACAGATTCTGCCACGTTTTGTCTCTCCTTACTTTTGCAAACCTTAAGCTTGATTTTTATTTTCAAAAACCTTTTTGGAAATATTTAGAAACAGTATCTCTTCAAGAATATCTTTATATCCAGTGGGGAAACATTATTTTATTAAGGGTACTAAGCTCTCTAATCAGCTTATGATGAGTTATGTATGAAGGGAGTTTTCAAGTATGCGATGGAAGATGATGAAAGAAGATTCGGGAGTGCATCCCCAATAAATATTCAAGGAGACTCAAGCGTCTAAGCTTGGGGATGCCCCCGTGCATCCCCTTCTCCATCAACCATCATCAGTTTGTCCTTCGTCTCACTATATTTTTATCACTTCATGTGTTATGTGCTATGCTTGGAGCGTCTCGCTCTTAGGTTTTATTTTTTGTTTTCTTTAGCTTTGCTTGCTGGTCATAACAAGTTAGACCCAATCTTACTTTGTGTGGGAGAGAAACACGCTCCACTTTCTAAATCTAGAACGGATCATAGGTCTAGCGACCCGGTTCCGAGGGGACCAAGTCTCTGTGCTTAACATGCTAGTCCCTGGATCGGTTTGCTAGCACACACAGTACTCGATGAAATAACAGAAGTAAACATGTCTTTATTACATTGAAAGAAGTAAATATTACAATAATACTATGGCTTAAGGCCATCTAATCAAATACTTGAGGAATCTATAATAGTAGTAGTAGCGAGTCCATCCGACTCCACGTCAAAAGTTGAGTATAAGACAGCGACCTATTCGCACCTTACTTCTCGTCAGAACAATCTGCAACATAAGTAAGTTACAACCCAAAAAGTGGTCAGTACTTGGAGCGTACGGCAAATCATATCCCAGAAAGAAGGAAAATTTCCTACAATACATGCAATTTGGCTGGTGGAGCTTCTACATTTATTTTTGCAAAAAAACTAATTTTCCCTATAGAATAATAATAGCTAAGTTCTACAATAGCATACGATTGAGATGGGAACCCGCACTCAATCTATCCCAAAGTGATTAAACAAATAAATAAATTAAAGATGATGAGACAAATCAATATTTCCACAACTTGTTGCTCAAATTGTCCATAACCGGGGACACGGCTAATCGATTAGTTTTATACTCTGCAGAGGTTTGTGCACTTTTCCCCACAAGACTCGATCGTCTCCTTTGTAGTTTGTCACAATGCATGGTGTATGACAACCGGAAGATCGAGACATGGTCTTTCAGAAGAGTTTCCCTTACTCCGGTAGCACCCATCCCACCTACTCACAACTACTTTCGTAGCGCTACCTAGTAAGAGTCCCTACAACTGATCAACCAAGCCAGAGCCCATAGTAGCTTGTGGCTGCACACGTAAGCTTCTAGGTATGTGAATACAAACAGTCCCTTTGAGCCTGGGTGGCTTTCCGCAGTCATCACTGGCCACCCCCAGGATACTCGCAACCATCCCACCCAGATAGTTCATTAACTTTATCTTGGTCCTAATTACTACATTATCACTCATACCTCATAATGATTCACTTCCCAATCCACGTCTACTTAGCATAGCAATATCCTATTATACGATGGTGACAATGATGTAAGGATCAAACCTACCTCAATGAACTACTGGGTGTAACAGCATAGCATAACCTATCATGCAATCTAAAGAAGAAGAACTAATTCATTGAAAACATAGGTAATAGGGAATATGGTCATAGATATGACCTGCCTTGATGTTGATTGCAGAACTCTAAAGATTGGTGGTACTCTGCTTCGCACTCCGGACAATCTATCGTGAGCAAACAAAGATACACACAATCAATACACAACCAAAAGCAAAACAATGTTCAAGAACTCCAAAATAAAACCAAATAGAAGATTTTGCAATACAGATCAAGATTGATTTTAAAAGTGGGTCGCAAAGTGTCTACAATATAGGGTTTAGCTAGGGTTTTTAGTTTGAAAAAAGAATCAATCAAATCCGAGTTGTAAAACAAAAGATACGATCAACTAAAGTTGAAAATAGAATCTGATCAGATCTGAATATTTTCGAAAATACCAAAACAAACTTTATGGTTGAACTGAATAGAGGGCTTCGAAATAAAACCGTGGGCTTTGGAATCACACAAAACGAATCTATGAGTAAAAAGATATTACTAGAACAGTTTTGCATAGGATTATATTTTTTTTATCAAACGGAAAAAACAATTTTCTCAGAACTTGGATCTAGAGTACACAATATTTAGAGGGTTTCAAAACAACGATTTTGCCACTGGTTACGTCTAAAACGGAGCAACGGATAAAAAGTTACGGCGTTTTTACCAACGGCGACGTGTAGATTTGACGCGATGAAGACGACAGTTCCGGCGATCTTCGGCGTCAACGAGGACGTCTAGGATGTAGGGCTTGATTAGGAGATCACAACGGTGGTGGTGATGATCTCCAACGTCGTTCGTACGGGCGTGGCAACGCGGTGAACCGAGCGCGCTCTGATGAACTCTCGCGGTGCGCGTACAATTTGGGGATCAATCTTGCGCAAGAATAGAAGAGGGAAAAGATGTCAATTAGCTGCACAACGAAGAGAGGAGTCGGCCTGCAGAATTTGGGGTCAAGGGGAGGCTCCCCGGTGACAAAATTCGTCCAACAATGGAGCTTCGTTGGACCTAGATCTACCTCGAAATTAGCTCAATTTGGAACGGTTTGCTGCGAAATTTTATGGGGAATCGGTGTAGGAGATCATGGAATATTTATGGGACAAGATTTCGTGGGCAGGGGGCAACCGGAGTGGAGTCCCAAGCGGAGACGGTCGCCAGCGTTGCGCCCGAGTCCGTTCTGAACACTGACCTCGTGTTCCTGCTGGAGAAGGAAGAGAGGAGCGCACGTGCTCCTGGTTCGCTGGCCGCTGCGTGCGTCCGCGCGCGCCTAGGCTGGCTGGGGCGGCCCGTCTCGTTTTTTTTTCGCGAACTTAAAAAAAAATATGTATAGAGATATTTTTAATACAATAAAAATAACCCTAAAAAAAATAACATCTTATATGTTAAAATAATAAAAACTAGCTATGCGACCCGCACAATTGCACGGCTAGATATGTGTTTCCATATGAAACTATTTTACCATTTTTCCAATATACTTGGTTTTTTCAAAATACATATGTAAATATTTTCTTTATGTAACTACACTTGGATAACACCCTTTCATAAGTAATTTTCCTTCTAAAATCAAAAAATATTTTGTCTTAACTACACTTGGATAACACATTTTCATAAGTATTTCTTCTTATAATCTTTTTTTTATTTTCCTTAAATGACAGTTAATTTATGCATCTATGAGTATGTTGTACCATAAATGAATTCGTCACATATCTTTAACATCACCGTAAATTGGTGTTTGTACCAAGACCAAGCTTGTAAATTCAAAATACCTGTACATATAGGCGTACCTTCAAAATGTTAAGATAATTTGTCTCTAGCTTTTGAGATTTTCCAGGACTATACCCTCATTACAAAGTATTTTGATTAACATTTCATTGCTCTAAGGATGAATATACATAATTTGATTTTGATGTCGATCAATATTTCTTGCAATAGGGCCAGATCAACCAATTTCGCAAGGAGATGAAAGACGTATATTTCATTACTTTATTATTTTAAGAAGGAACGAAAACAATACCTAAGGACTTACTACAACTAATAGCTAGATCGCTAGCACTTCATATTTCTTCAATCGTATTTTGATCAACATTTCATTGCTCTAGTGATGAATATACATAATTTAATTTTGATGTCGATCAATATTTCTTGCAATAGGGCCAGATCAACCAATTTCGCAAGGAGATGAAAGATGTATATTTCATTACTTTAGTTTTTAAGAAGGAACGACTACGATACCTAAGGACTTACTACAAGTAATAGCTAGCTCGCTAGCACTTCATATTTCTTCAATCTTTTCTATTGATATAATACCACTATATTTAAACATATTTTATTCAATATATTCAAATAAAAAAATCAAGATTTATATTCATAAAATCTCAATTCAGGATTTTACGAATGAAAAACGCAATGTCATCTAATCATATATAAAAGATGTAGATTGACATGCTTAGGACCCGCATGGCTGACACCATCAAACGTAGTATGCCTTAGTTTAGGATCCGCATGGATATCAGGTGTATTAAGTATGCCTTAGTTTTGTTAGTTATGATTTTGATGCATCAATCTGTTCAATGATTTTCTATGTGAACAATGATTTATTGCCTTTGTGTACATAATCTAAATATTTACCTCTATATCTCGATTAATACAATTAGCGCCCACCATTATAAAAGAAAGCACATATTGTCTATGCTGACTCATGCATTTGTGTGGATAAAATTGTTACGTTTTTATTCATGGTAGTTGATATGTTTGAACATAATTGTTTGTTCATAACATTGACCAGTTGTGTTCACATGGATTTTGTTGCATGATTTTACAAATGACAGTATTACCAAAAAAACGATGATAAAGTATACTATGTTGTACTTAACCGATCTAGATTTATATATACTAAAACTTTATTTTGGGTTTATCAATGTATGGACTATGTATATATTTCATAAAATTTGTTTTTTTTCATTCCTAAGTTCATACATCAATAGAGTAATAATACTTTATCCACCCAAAAAGATTTTATATAATATTTTTATTACAAATTTATCTATTAGGGATTTCACCGGAGTTAGAAAATTACTATGCTCATTTTATTTTGTTATTATTATGTTTCTTTTATTGAACATATAGTTGTACTCTTTACCTCCGTTGCAGGTATTTTTTTTATTTTCGAATCAAGTTTTATATGAACTTATTTCCATAGTGTCTATTATAAATTTATAAGACAATTCAAATTTATCTATTTATGTACACTTGGTTCATTCTAAAACAAATGTTCAATTTATTATTATTATTACTATTATTATTAAGTTCGTGTACTAAACTTAGATATACCATCTGTTCATCTAGTAGGAGGTATTTATGATTAGGTGAATATGTGTGAACATTTTAATTTAATATTTTCCATATCACTTTTCTTTTGCTGCACCAATTTTGTTCGACATAAGCTTTTTTTTAAGAACAGCCTTATTTGATCTTATGAAATCAGAACTGGGCGCATAAGTGTCAATTTAAAAGCTGGTGAAAGAATCTAGTATTAGTCATGATGGCAGTATATTAATGCATCACTAAAATCCATCAGTACATCAGATTTTTTTAGAGTGTTCCAAGTCCGCATGTTATACTCTCTTGGCAAGAGTACGGACCAAAGGCCCAAAAAAAATGACTACGGGCCGAAGGACGATAGCAGCAGGTTGGTCAATACGGTTTTATTTATTTCTGTTAGTAATTTGAGTAAAAATTGGATTTACTTAAAAAAATTCACGTGACGGTATTTGTAAGCCAGTAGAACTCCTTCCTCTTCACGTCACTTTGATTTGCACTTTTCCGATTAAGCATAGATGTACGTGGTGGACTTTTTCTTTCCTATTAAAGATAGATGTACATGACATATTTTGATGTACGTGACAGATTTTGATGTGTCCAAAGTAATACATGTACATAATATTTGTATGTAACGTTTATATCATGTAATCTCTACCGTTGATTGCTAAAATTAACGGCCGAGGTAATTTAATCTATGTGGAAAAATCGTAATGGCTTGTTTTTTTTATTTTAATTATATAATAGATACGATAAAACGTAATTACGTTTATATATATATATATACGTACTTTTCTTAAACTTTAAAGAGTTTTATAAAATAAAATATAAGTCGAAAAAATACGAAATAAATTTCTAAAATCATAGAAAAACATAAATAATATTTTCAATAAGTTATTTATACAAAATAAAATAATAAAGAAAAACTTCATTCAATAAATTCAAATAAACTCTCAAATAAGATCCAAAAATGCACACACAAAAATAATATGCATATGCTCTCTAGTAAAACATCCAAAATAGTAAATTTGGGATGTTACAAAACCTACCCCCCTTCAGGTGAATCTCGCCCTCGAGATTCGGGTTGGTCAGCAAAAAGGTGTGGGTGATCCTGCTTGAGATCCTCTTTTCGCTCCCAAGTAGCTTCTTCCTCGGTGTGCTGACTCCATTGAACTGTGCAAAATTTAATAACCTTGGTACGAGTGACTCTGTCTGCCGTATCGAGAATCTTCACAGGCTTCTCCTCATATGTCAAATCACCCTCCAGCTGAATTGCCTCCAATGGCACGGTGTCTCTCAGCGGAATATTTGCCATCTCTGCATGACACTTCTTCAACTGGGACACATGAAACACATCGTGAACTCCAGACAAACCTTCTGGCAATTCTAACTTGTAAGCAACCTCTCCTTTGCGTTCCAAGACTTTATATGGCCCCACAAATCGTGGTGATAACTTTCCTTTAACTCCAAATCTCTTAATACCTCGAAGCGGAGACACTCGAAGGTATGCTCTATCTCCCACTTCATACGTTACTTCCTTTCGTTTAGCATCGGCATAACTTTTCTATCTAGACTGAGCTATCTTCAGCCTATCACGGATCAACTTGACCTTCTCTTCCGAATCCTTGATCAAGTCTGGTCCGAATAGCTTGCGGTCTCCAACTTCATCCCACATCAACGGTGTTCTACACTATAACAGCCCCGTTTTCACAAAAATTAAAATTTTTGTTTTCAGTGTGAATTGTTTGATTGTCTGATTTGTTTGCGGTGTTTGCATCCCCGATTTATCGATCGGCGATTATTTTTCCCCCTCTTATCTCGTACCGGACGGAGAACGACCCTTTGCGACAACGGGTTTCGCCCGATCACCGTCGCGAGACCACACGAGACCAGCCGCAACCAACGAAACGAAAAACCCCATTTAATAATTAAACGGGATATTTTTATAGCGCGCCGGAAAGTGTTCTCGGAACGGTTCCAGCGCTAGGTGAACGCCTCCGGCTCGACGCACTGATCGCGCAGTTCGAAGTTTTACCCGAATCGGAGGTACTGCGGACCCCCGGCGGTCAGAAACGTGAGCACCGCACGCGCGAGAGAAAAACCGGGGATGTTTTTGCAAACTGCCAGCCACCGGGGCTATACAAAGACCACCACACTCCCACCCCTTTCTAGGGTTTCCCCTAGAAAAAATTGCAGCCACCCCCTCACAATAGCCCCATTTTTCGCAATCTGCCCATTTTTGCCCAAATTTTAGCCTCCCTGCGATCTGGACCGTTGGATCGGCCGATCCAACGGCCCAGATCTGGCCAGCCTCCCACCTACCTCTCTCTCTCCTCCAAGCCGCCTTCGCAGCCGCCTCCCGTGGTGGACGCCATGGCCGCCGCCGCGCGCTGCCTCTGGCCAGCCGCCGGCCGGCGAGCCAGCAGGGCCGCCGCCCAGGTCCACGCACCCCGCGCGCCTCCCTCCTCTTCCGTCTCCCTCTTCCCTCTCTTCCTTTTCTCTCATCTCCCTCTCTGCTCACAGAAAGAAGGCGCCATGGCCGGCCGAGCGGGAGCTCGAGCCCTTGCTGCCCCGCCCGGATCCGAAGACCGCCGCCGCCTTGCCCTCCTCGTCCGCCGCCCGGCCGTCCCGGCCTCCCGCATCGACGCGCCGCCGCGAGGGCCACCGCCGGCGCCGCCGCGAGGGAACGTCCAGGGACGAGCGTCCCGTCGCCCTGCTGCTCGCTTCGCCCGTAGTGGGCCGGCCAGCCCGGTGCCCCAGCACCGCGGCCCACGCAGCAGCCGGCCCAGGCGCCTCCAAGGCCCAGGCCAATCTTCTCCTCTCTCCAGCCCAGATGGGCCGTGGCCCATGGGTGATCTGCCCCTCTTTTTTTCCTTTTTTATTTCTTTTTTTTCTATTGGGCCTAGTAGATTCGGCCCGTTTAGTTTTTTCTCTGCTGCTAGGTTTTTTTTATTTAATTGCAGATTGTATTTTGCGATGCCCGTAACTTTTTAACCGTAGCTCCGATTGCGATGCGTGTGTAGTTTAATAAAATGTTGCTTGTTGCCATGTTTGACTTTGTTTACATGCTCTTTACCTGCTAATTACACTGCCTGCCACTGTAAACTGTTATTGCAATAACTTTTTAACCGTTGCTCTGTTTAAAATATTCTTTATATGTAACTTGACTAGAATTGCATGTAGATTGTGTTTAAGATGCTCTTGCTTGCTAATAAAAATAATAAAATATTGTTTAGGGAAAAACAATACCAAATGCAATATTTATCGTGGGGTCAGTAATAGTTGGCATGTATAGGTTTCACCCCACTTAAATTGACTAGTTTAGGTAGTTTATTTGTGCTTCACCTCTTGTAATGTTTGTGTGCTATGCCATGCTTGAGTGAGTTGCCATGTTAACAACCTTTTGCTCACCTTGTGTAGCTAAACAACCTGAACCACCGTAAACGTGCGGTATCGTCGTGTGTGACCGATACCCCACTTAAACTGTTAGTAACCGCTCTCGACGGTAGGTGCGATGTCTCGTGTTGCCTTCTTATTGATGCTTGCTTGTGCTTGCCTCGTAGTAATAGATGCTTGCTCGTTGATTGCTTTCCAGTGTTTACCGTCTTGTGTGCTTCGCGGGTACCTCTCGGAGACGACGTGAGTTTGCGATCAACTACACCGTCGGAACCCGACTTATCAACAGGCAAGGACTATACATTACTTATGATCCATTCTATTTCAACCAGCGGTTTGCATGCTAGTCTAGGATAGGTTCGATGTTTGATCCTACCACATGTTTACAGCCTCTTTCAAACCGATACAGCCATGTACCCTCCCAGCAAACCTTGTACTGCTATGTTACTATTGCTCGTTGCTCAGCCCCTGCTTAGTATGCATGCTTAGGATGCTACGATGTTACCCTGTTACTCCTTGGTTTGGGATATCACATTATTATTATTGTTATTGATGATATGATTATTATAATGTTGACTATATTCGACAAAGGATGGAAGGTCTAGGCTATCCCGCCCCGACGCTTTGTTCCATTCGAGTCACCTAGGATCCGAATTCCAGGTATTGGTTTTAAGACTGAGTGTGCCTAACCGCGTGTGGGATTTTATGGGGTCCCCTTTTCTTACCTATCTAGCTTCAAACATTTCTAGTGGTGGTCCAAGCTGATTTACCATTTGAAACCCCCTGTGTGTGCTTGGTGGATCCCCTCGCAATCTTTTAACTACCCGGACCAGCGGAGACATGGTTTCCCTGTTGGTCCACCTTTGACCGGCGAGGGCCCGAGGCCTCACGTGAGGCGTCTCGGTAACCCAAACCCTGTTGAGACGGAAGAGTCCGATCCGAGAGCGTGGCCAGCTTTTGGATTGGGTGTCGACTCCCCGGGGGCCACCCGGATTTGTTCGTTGTTAGTTAGAGGGACCTGTCGTTTTGGATCTCTTGGAACTAAATCATAAAATGGTTGCCTGTGATGGGTAGCAACTGAGAGAGATGGACGTGCGTGCGGAGCCTCGTAATGGGCAGTTGGTACACCCCTGTAGGGTTAAATCTTTTCGAGAAGCCGTGTCCACGGTTATGGACGACTTGATACCTACTCCTTGTTCATAGACAACAACAACTGAGATAATCTTAATATAACTTGATCAACGTGTGTGTGCCTTGATTGCTTCTTCTTCGTCGGGATGCGAAGAGGAGGACAAGGATAGGATAGGTGTTATGTTTGCGTAGTAGGTGGATAGCAGACTTGTCGGAGGCGATTCCTCATCGATTGCTTGGCTTCTTATCTTACTCTCTAGATTGTTAGCCACTTCATAAGTGCTAGTGCGGCAGCAACCTCACCACTTACCCCTTCCTTACCGTAAACTACTAGTTTTCCTAGAATGACGAGTGATGAAGTCCTTGCTGGGTCAGATGACCACTACAGTTGGATGCTGAGTACCTCTGTACTCATGATACTACCCCCAAACTCTTTTCAGGGTTCTGATCAACAACAGGTACGGTGATCGACGTTTCACGTGGAGACTCGACGATGACTAGATAGGCGGATCCCGGCGGAGGGCCTGGACCGGTGTGGTTATGGGATCGATGTTTTTCTCTTTGCCAGTAGGCATTTGATTGTAGTCTGTACTCAGACATATATCTTCCGCTGTCGTATTGTATTTAAGGCAGTTGTATGCCGATTGTATGAGATGTTGTATCCTTGCATCTGTAATGTTGTGATATCATGTTGGAAATCCGGGGCATATGGCTATGTCATATGTCGCGGTGGGACCGATATGTGCTTTGTCCCCGGATCTGGATGGAAACATCTAGATCTGGAATAGTACCACATATCGGGCCTTACATACACCTTCTTCCATACAACGCTTCAAACGGGGCCATCTTTAAACTGGCTTGATAACAATTGTTGTATGAGAACTCCGCATAAGGCAAATTATCATCCCAACTGGATCCATAATCCAATGCACAAGCTCTCAACATGTCCTCTAGAATTTGATTCACTCTCTCAGTCTGACCATCTGTCTGTGGATGAAAAGTTGTGCTAAACTCCAGCCTAGTTCCCAAGGTTTCATGTAACTGATGCCAAAACTTTGAGGTAAACTGCGTCCCTCTATCTGATACAATCTTCTTCGGAACTCAATGCAGACATACGATCCTGGTCTTGTATATCTTAGCCAACTTAGCACTAGTATAGGTGGTTTTTTACTGGGATGAAGTGAGCCACCTTGTTCAAACGGTCAACTACTACCCAAATAGAGTCATAGCCTGATCGTGTCCGGGGTAATCCTGTGATGAAATCCATACCAAGTTTATCCCATTTCCAATCAGGTATCGGCAAAGGTTGAAGTAATCCGGCCGGTTTCTGATGTTCCGCCTTCACTCTCTGACATACATCACATATAGCCACATACTCAGCAATATCCTTGTTCATCCCGGTCCACCAAAAGCTTTCCTTCAAGTCCAAATACATCTTGGTGTTTCCCGGGTGTATTGAGTAAGGCGAATCATGAGCTTCTTGGACAATTAACTTCCTGATCTCCGGGTCATTGGGCACAAAAATATGCTTCTCAAACCATAATGTTCCGTACTCATCTTCATGAAATCCTTCTGCTTTTCCTTTCTCCATTCTCTCGTTGATCTCTGCAATACCCTTGTCCAACTTCTGAGCTTCTCGGATCTTTCCCAATAACGTGGACTGAATTTCTAGTGTGGCGACATATCTTCGTGGAACAATCTCCATGCGAAGATCTCTGAGATCGTCACACAACTCCTGAGGTAAACCTCCTGCTATAAGGGTATTGACATAACTTTTCTGACTCAGGGCATCTGCCACTACATTGGCTTTTCCTGGGTGGTAATGCAATCTCATATCATAATCCTTGATAAGCTCCAACCACCTCCTCTTCCTGAGGTTCAACTCCTTTTGCGAAAAATATGCTTTAAGCTCTTATGATCCGTGTATACGTCACACTTGTTCCCAATAAGAAAATGCCTCCAAGTCTTGAGTGTGTGTACTACGGCTGCTAACTCCAAATCATGTGTGGCATAGTTCAACTCATGAGGTCGAAGCTGACGCGAGGTGTAACATACAACCTTTCCATCTTGCATGAGAACGCCTTCGAGTCCTTTCCGCGAGGCATCAAAATACACTTGAAAATCCTTGCGCACATCGGGAAAAATCAGCACTGGGGCTGTAACTAAACGCTTCTTCAATTCCTGAAAACTGGTTTCACATTCCTCCGTCCAGACGAACTTGGTGTCCTTCTTCAACAATTCCGTCATGGGTTTGGAAATCCTGGAGAAACTCTCAATGAATCTCCGGTAATAACCCGCAAGTCCAAGAAAACTACGGATTTCACCAACGGATGTGGGCGCCTGCCATTCTGTGACTGCTTCAACCTTGGAGGGGTCCACTGCGATTCCTTCGCCTGACACAACATGTCCAAGAAATCCCGCTTCCTTCAACCAAAACTCACACTTACTAAACTTGGCATAAAGTTGATGTTCCCTAAGTTTCTCCAAGACTAAGCGTAGGTGTTCTTCATGCTCCTCTTCATTCTTGGAATAAATCAAAATATCATCAATGAACACCACAACAAATTTTTCCAAAAACTCCATGAATACCTTGTTCATCATGTTCATAAAATATGCAGGGGCATTGGTTAGACCGAAAGACATAACTGTGTACTCATAGAGTCCATATCTCGTGGTGAAAGAGGTCTTGGGTATATCCTTCTCATAGATCTTCAACTGGTGATATCCCGATCGAAGATCGATCTTGGAAAACAGACTAGCTCCTTCCAACTGGTCAAACAAATCATTGATCATCGGTAGTGGATACTTGTTCTTGATAGTCACCTCGTTCAACGAGCGATAATCCACGACCATCCTTAGAGATCCATCCTTCTTCTCCACTAAAAGCATTGGGGCTCCCCAAGGTTTTGAACTCGGGCGTATATACCCTTTCTCCAATAACTCCTTAATTTTCTTCTTAATTTCCTCTAAGTCATTTGCGGGCATTCTATACGGCCTTTTGGATATAGGTCCGGTGCCTGGCAATAACTCGATCAAAAACTCGATATCCCGGTCCGGTGGCATTCCGGGAAACTCCTCCGGGAATACGTCAGGGTACTCCTTGACTATCGGCACTTCCTCCAGGATAACCCCTTAAGAGAATATACTTGGGTCCTTCTAAACTTGTGCTTTGTCACATACTTGATCCTCTTCCCCTCGGGTGTGGTGAGAGAGATTGATCTTTCCTCACAGTCAATGTTGCCTTTATACTTCGACATCCAATCCATACCTAGGATTACATCCAAACCTCGGGACTTCAAAATTATCAGGTATGTGGGGAAATCATGATTTCCAATGGCGAGGCTCAACTAGGGACAACCTAAACCTGCCATCATCTCGGCTCCCGGGGAACTTACTAAAATTTGCACACTAAGGGTCTTGGTAGAAAATCCATACTTATCCACAACTACCCTTGATATGAATGAATGTGATGCACCAGTGTCAAAAAGAACTAGTACTGGTCGAGAGTTTAGCAAAAACATACCAAACACTGCCTCGGGTTGTTCATAGGCTTCCTCCACGTTGACATGGTTCACTTGTCCCTTAGCAAAAGGGTTAGGCTTCTTATTTCCAGAACTCCCATTGCCATTGCCATTCTTCAGCTCAGGACATTCATTGGAGTAATGCCCTTTGTTGTTGCATTTGAAGCAGGTGATGTGACTTAGGTCCTTCATGGGCGTAGATGGGTTGGAACGCTGCTGATTCCCATTTCCTCCATTGCCATTCCTCTGGTTTCCATGGTTGTGTCCATTGCCTCCATGTTGAGAATGACCTCCATAATTATGATGGTTGTGCCCTCCAAACTTATTGGGTCATGTTCCCCCATATCCTGAGAATTGTGCGGAACGGGGCTTCTGTTGAGTTCCAGGTTGATACTTGCCTTGTCTGTACTTCCTCTTGCGATTCTCCATTATCTGATGCTTCCCTTCAAGAACAATAGCCTTATCCACCATCTCCTGGTAGTTAGCAAAGGTTGCCACCATCAACTGAACTCCAAGCTCATCATTTAATCCCTCCAGAAATTTCTCCTGCTTGGCAGCATCTGTGGACACATCTCCTGGAGCATAACGGGACATCTTTTTGAATTCCTCCACATATTCTGCCACTGAACGACCTCCCTGGCGTAAGTTGCGAAACTCCCTCTTCTTGAGACTCATAGCTCCAGCTGAAACATGAGCAGTGCGGAACGCTTGCTGGAACTGGTCCCAAGTCACATTCGCCATGGGGTATGTGGTGGTGTAATTATCCCACCATGCGGCTGCAGGTCCATATAGCTGGTGCGAGGCAAATCGCACTTTCTCCTCATCAGTGCATCCAGCGGTTGCTAGCTTCCTTCCCATATTTCGGAGCCAGTCATCTGCAAAAATCGGCTACGGGCTGCTAGAGAACAAAGGTGGGTTCAGCCTTAGGAAACGGGTCAGGCTGTCCCCCAAAGGTGGTGGTGGTGGTGGGGCATTATTGTTGTTGTTGTTATTGTTGTTCATGTTCTGCATCAAAAGCTGCATCATCTGATTCTGTGTCTGAAGCAATTGCTCTAAGCCGGGTGGAATTCCATTCCCTGATCCACTAGCAGAAGGGGCACGTCTTGGCGGCATCTGTTGGGTTAGAATAGATGAGGTTATAGAGAGAAAATAGGCCTAAGGGGAATAACACTACCCATATGCAACATGATAGCAATAAATTTCAATCGATCACTCATTCAAATCAAGGTTCACACAATTAACTAAGATAGGCCATGTCACAAGAGTCGACATGGTAACTCTAAGAAAAGTCACAGATCGAAACTCTAATCGTTTAACTAAAAGAAAAAATTTCTATAATGGTGGTCCATGACTAGTTTGAGTCGGAAGAAGAATCGATCATCAAGACATCATTTCCATGTTCCTCTTCCTCTGACTGGTAATCCTCATCTTGGCTGACGAGGCATCCATCGGAGTCATCCTCCTAAATGTTCTCTCCTTGGTCAAGTTGTTCTTCTGCTTCCTCCAGCATGAGCTTCAACTCTTCATTCCTTTCTTGTAGTGCGTCGATTTGCTCCTCATACTCTTCACGGACTCTCTTAGCTTCCTCCTCCAAACCCTCAATAATGTCCATGCAATGAACCATTTCTTCCTCCACGCATTGAACATGTTCCCCCAAGTCTTGAATGTGGGATGCCATTGATGTATCCTCAACAGTGCGTACTAATTCTCTAGTATGATCTCGGCGTCCATACATCTGGAAGCGGGTTCCTTGAAGATCTGCGTGGTACTCCTGTCGAATACGGCCTAAGGTCATCATTGCGGCACGACTTATTCCCACGCTCTAGTTTGGTGCTTTCACCGAGAAGTTAATTGGCTTGATTTTCCTTCCAAAGGTGCGTCCTGGAATGTGAACTTGGACCTTCCGACACTTTGCTCCTGGTCCTGTAGTCATGAGTGTCCCGGTGAAACTAGGCAAGGCAATCTTCAAAAACTTCACGATCTCCATCAGGCTTTTTCCAAAAGGTGTGGTCTCATCAGGCTGAGCGAACTTGGTGATTGGCATCTATATTTGTAAGGAGAGAAGAGATTACAAGTGAATAGGAAAGATTATGAGAAGCATTAGAACTGTAGAGTGTTTTAAAATAAAGTTTTCATCCTAGGGCTTTTCCATTCCTATGGTCACGTCCTACAGTCAACATGTGCTCTGATACCATCTTGTAGCGACCCGGTTCCGAAGGGACCAAGTCTCTGTGCTTAACGTGCTAGTCCCTGGATCGGTTTGCTAGCACACACAGTACTCGATGAAATAACAGAAGTAAACATGTCTTTATTACATCAAAAGAAGTAAATATTACAATAATACTATGGCTTAAGGCCATCTAATCAAATACTTGCGGAAGCTATAATAGTAGTAGTAGCGAGTCCATCCGACTCCACGGCAAAAGTTGAGTATAAGACAACGACCTATTCACACCTTACTCCTCGTCAGAACAATCTGCAACATAAGTAAGTTACAGCCCCAAAAGGGGTCAGTACTTGGATCGTACGGCAAATCATATCCTAGAAAGAAGTAAAATTTCCTTCAATACATGCAATTTGGCTGGTGGAGCTTCTACATTTATTTTTGCAAAAAAACTAATTTTCCCTATAGAATAATAATAGCTAAGTTCTACAATAGCATACGATTGAGATGGGAACCCCCACTCAATCTATCCCAAAGTGATTAAACCAATAAATTAATTAAAGATGATGAGACAAATCAATATTTCCACAACTAGTTGCTCAAATTTTCCATAACCGGGGACACGGCTAATCGATTAGTTTTATACTCTGCAGAGGTTTGTGCACTTTTCCCCACAAGACTCGATCGCCTCCTTTGTAGTTTGTCACACTGCATGGTGTATGACAACCGGAAGATCGAGACATGGTCTTTCAGAAGAGTTTCCCTTACTCCGGTAGCACCCATCCCACCTACTCACAACTACTTTCGTAGCGCTACCTAGTAAGAGTCCCTACAACTGATCAACCAAGCCAGAGCCCATAGTAGCTTGTGACTGCACACGTAAGCCTCTAGGTATGTCAATACAAACAGTCCCTTTGAGCCTGGGTGGCTTTCCGCAGTCATCACTGGCCACCCACAGGATACTCGCAACCATCCCACCCAGGTAGTTCATTAACTTTATCTTGGTCCTAATTACTACATTATCACTCATACCTCATAATGATTCACTTCCCAATCCACGTCTACTTAGCATAGCAATATCCTATTATACGATGGTGACAATGATGTAAGGATCAGACCTAACTCAATGAAC
Organism: Bromus sterilis; assembly: GCA_950022295.1. NCBI lineage: Eukaryota > Viridiplantae > Streptophyta > Magnoliopsida > Poales > Poaceae > Bromus > Bromus sterilis. Next base: position 177,973,815 of record OX465601.1, on the reverse strand, counting down.
TACTGGGTGTAATAGCATAGCATAGCATAACCTATCATGCAATCTAAAGAAGAAGAACTAATGCATTGAAAACATAGGTAATAGGGAATATGGTCAAAGATATGACTTGCCTTGCTGTTGATTGCAGAACTCTAAAGATTGGTGGTACTCTGCTTCGCACTCCGGACAATCTATCGTGAGCAAACAAAGATACACACAATCAATACACAACCAAAAGCAAAACAATGTTCAAGAACTCCAAAATAAAACCAAATAGAAGATTTTGAAAAACAGATCAAGATTGATTTTAAAAGTGGGTTGCAAAGTGTCTAGAATATAGGGTTTAGCTAGGGTTTTTAGTTTGCAAAAAGAATCAATCAAATCCGAGTTGTAAAACAAAAGATACGATCCACTAAAGTTGAAAATAGAATCTGATCAGATCTGAATATTTTCGAAAATACCAAAACAAACTTTATGGTTGAACTGAATAGAGGGCTTCGAAAGAAAACCGTGGGCTTTGGAATCACGCAAAACGGATCTACGAGTAAAAAGATATTACTAGAACAGTTTTGCATAGGATTATATTTTTTTTATCAAACGGAAAAAAACAATTTTCTCAAAACTTGGATCTACAGTACACAATATTTAGAGGGTTTCAAAACCACGATTTTGCCACTGGTTACGTCTAAAACGGAGCAACGGATAAAACGTTACGGCGTTTTTACCAAACGCGACGTGTAGATTTGAAGCGACGAAGATGACAATTCCGACGATCTTCGGCGTCAACGAGGACGTCTAGGATGTAGGCTTGATTAGGGGATCACAACGGTGGTGGTGATGATCTCCAACGTCGTCCGTACGGGGTGGCAACGCGGTGAACCGAGCGCGCTTCGATGAACTCCCGCGGTGCGCGTACAATTTGGGGATCAATCTTGTGCAAGAATAGAAGAGGGAAAAGATGTCAATTAGATGCACAACGAAAAGAGGAGTCGGCCTGCAGAATTTGGTGTCAAGGGGAGGCTCACCGGTGACGAAATTCGTCTAACAATGGAGCTTCGTTGGACCTAGATCTACCTTGAAATTAGCTTGATTTGGAATGGTTTGCTGAGAAATTTTGTAGGGAATCGGTGGAGGGGGTCATATGGGGTATTTATGGGATAAGATTTCGTGGGCAGGGGGCAACCGGAGTGGAGTCCCAAGCGGAGACGGTCACCGGCGTTGCGCCCGAGTCCGTTTTGGACTCTGGCCTCGTGTTCGTGCTGGAGAAGGAAGAGAGGAGCGCAGGAGCTCCTGGCTCGCTGGCCGCTGCGTGCTTCAGCGCGCGCCTAGGCCTGGCTGGGCGGCCCGTCCCGTTTTTTTTCGCGAACATTAGAAAAAAAAAATGTATAGAGGTATTTTTAATATAATAAAATTAGCCCTAAAAAAATAACATCTTATATTTTTAAAATAATAAAAATACGTAAAACGTAATGATGTTTATATATATATATACGTACTTTTTTTTAAACTTCAAAGAGTTTTATAAAATAAAATATAAGTCGGAAAAATACGAAATAAATTTCTAAAATCTTAGAAAAACATAAATAATATTTTCAATAAGTTATTTATACAAAATAAAATAATAAAGAAAAACTTCCTTCAATAAATTCAAATAAACTCTCAAATAAGATCCAAAAATGCACACACAAAATAATATGCATATGCTCTCTACTAAAACATCCAAAATAGTAAATTTGGGATGTTACAATAGGATTTTTCATGCCTATCTTTTTGTTGTTGTGTGTTTTTTATCTTTTCATAGCTACTGCCATGTTTAGTTTTAATCTTAGGTTTACTTTAGCAAAAGTCTTGGATTTTGTTTGGTTTATTGTTGGAACTCTCTTTAGTTTTCATGTTTATCTTGTTAAGAGAGTTGGTTGTTGCATAGAGTTATGTCTTGTCTTGAAAGTAGGTAATTGATGTTGCTATTTAATTCTAGTAGTAACTTGCAATAGTTTTGAGGTATCGATGTGAGTAATGTTTGAACTTTTTGTGTCAAGAGCTCTAGCCTATTAGTGATAGGTGTAGTATTTTGGGAAATCCGTGTGTATTTTCAAAACCTACAAAACTAGTTGAGAACTATAGCTACTAGATGGATCACTAATCTTTGGAGGGATCGAATATTAGAGTACACTCACGTACCATGAGTCGAGGATGCGCAAGGATAACCAAACCCCCATACACTCCTGCTCGGGGTACTTGTCTCTTTGTGAACCTCCTTATTAGATTGAGAGTTACCAATAATAAGTGCATGAGTTCTTCGGATGAATGTAAGTATTGAAAGTTGACACTTCCACCTCCTCATATTTGCTAGCCTCTTCCGTGCCGTGCATTGCTTTCTTCTCACTCCGAGAGTTGGCGTCCACCTTCGCCAGTACATCCAAACCCTTGGCATGATACGCTTTGTCATCATAAATCTGCTTATATCTTTCCTCAAAAAAGCCACCATACCTACCTATTAAGGTATCTCCATAGCCTTTCCGAGATATATTGCCATGCAACTTCCACCTCTTCATGACTTGATCTTCATGTCTTACATGTTCCTGCTACACTGGCAGAGGCATACATTTGCATACATCATGATAGCTACATCTTCTTTATGATTTGAGTACCTTGTAAAGTGTGAAAGATCTTCTATACCCTCTTGTAAATTAGAGTGTTGCTCTTAAGTGAGGAAAATATCCCAAGTGGACAAATTAAAAGATCCCAAAGAGGACAAATGAGAGTTAAATAGAAAGATCCATCGAGGCCACCAAAAAAATACAAAAAAATAGAAAAAAAGAGAAAAAGAAAATAAAAAGAGAGAAAGGGGGAACACTATTATCCTTTTGAAAGATCCACACTAGTACTCCCTCTTATCCTTGTACTCCATAGAGATGATCATTCATGCATATAGCTATGTGGGGACCTTTACACTATAGAACTTTGCTTGCATATTCCAAGGATGAGCCTCCTCAAAAGAGATCTAGGTCTTCATGAGCGAGCAAGTTAGATGCACCCCCACTAGTTCCATTGGAGAGCTTTTTCAGCTCATATGTGCATCCGTTGCATGGCAATCCCTACTCCTCACATCATATTTATCATTTGGCCTTCTCGCCTATGATTGTCCTCATTGATGTGAGACTTTCTCATCTTTTTTGTCTCCCTCCTCCACCATATTTCTCTCTTTGCCATCCTAAGTGTCAACTTTCAAGCTTACGCTCATCCATTGCATGAGTGCTCAAAATATCGAAAAGGATTGGATCAAATTGACTTGTACCTGGCTAGTGGTCTGGGGACGAGTCAAGATAAGATTCCAAAGAAGACCAAGTGTGAAACTTTAGTAGATTGAGTTCTCAACAAATATTTTTTTTCTCTCGTATTCCCATATCCCCCTTCTTGCACGCAAACACCATTTGGAGACATTCGAGTCACGGACAACGAGAGCTCTTGCACCTAATGTTCTTATGTTGCTTGTTTCAATATCAATATAGACTCTTGCTTGTTATGACTTGAATTGAATCACATATCTTGATTGCTTTACTTTTCAAAGTTCTTATATGGTTGCTAGCATGTCACCACAGAAATTATGCTTGTTATCATTTACCTACTCGAGGACGAGCAGGAATTAAGCTTGGGGATGTTGATACGTCCAAAACGTATCTATAATTTCTGCTTGCTCCATGCATGTTTTGTGTGATATTGCTATGATCTAGATACACTTTCATACACTTTTGATCATATTTGGACTAACATATTAACTCAGTGCACCCCAGTGCCAGTTCCTGTTTTCTGCTGTTTTTCTATTTCAGGTTTTTGCAATAATTAAAGTGCCCAATAAATCCGATAAAAATTATATAAAAAATCAGCGCTCCGGAAACTTGCGAAATAAGCAAGACATGGCGGAGGGCCACCACCAGAGGCCCAGGAGGGTGCCCGGCGCGGGTCCCCCCTAGGCCGCGCCATGGACCCTCCTGGCTGCCCTGTGGCCCCCCTGGCCCCCTCCTTGGGCCTATATTTAGCCCCCGCGGAGGAAATCCCTAATATCGAAGTACTTTTTTCCAGAAGCGATTCCGATATCCACCGCCATCACCGACAATCTTCGGGGGACCAGAATTCCTGTGTCGGCACCCTGCCGGGACGGGGAAGTGCCCCCGGATTCATCTGCATCAACGTTGCTTCCTCCCTCCATGATGCGGGAGTAGTCCCTCCTCGGGGCTGAGGTTTCTACCAGTAGCTATGTGTTCTTCTCTCTCTCCCATGATGTGATCTTCGTTGTGATCATAGGCTATGTTAATCTAGGGTGATCACATGATATTTACCCTTCCTCTATGTATTGGATTGATGTACTCACTTGATTTTATCTAGTATAATCCCCGAGACCATGGTGACAACGGTCTATTGGACATGGGTTAGAAGAATATTATCACGAGTGATTTCCTCTTTTGTGAATTGATTGAAGATTGAGAGTCTCTTGGTGCTTGTCTTTGACTATCCTTGAGATATGTTGTGGTGATTGTGGTACTCTCTTTGGATGGCCGCGGTGACATTGGGAAATCCATAGATGAGAACTACGAACTCTGAGGTGTGCTTTTCTAGCCCTACATAATTCTCGTCCTCTCTTTATCCCAAAGGAATGAACTCCGAGTACGTCTCCAATGCATGTTTTAGTGGAAATATCATGTGATTAGACTATGTTAATGTTGTTGAGAGTTGCCACTAGTGAAAGTATGAATCCTAGGCCTTGTTTCCACCATTGCAATACCGTTTGTGCTCACGTTTACCACTTGTTTGCTTGCCGCACTTTTTATTACAGATTTATATAACTTTGCTTTTCCACACCTATCACCCATATTTTACCATCTCTTCACCGAACTAGTGCACCTATACAACTCGTAGTTGTATTAGGTGTGTTGGGGAGACAAGAGACTTCTTGTATCTTAATTGCAGGGTTGCTTGAGAGAGACCATCTTCAACCTCTACTTCCATGAGTTTGATAAACCTTAGGGCATCCACTTGAGGGAAATTTCTGCTGTCCTACAAACCTCTGCGCTTGGAGGCCCAACATAGTCTACAAGAATAGAAGCGTGTGTAGAGATCACTTGCTAACTACTCTTTCAGTGGAAAGATTCCTGAGAAGCTCGGTGATCTAGGTATACCCACCATTCGTTGCTCCATAAAGAATAATTATGTTAGAACTGCTTTATGTGATCTTGGTGCAAGAGTGAGTGTTATGCCCTTTGCTCTCTACAAAAGGCTTTGTTTGGAGAAACTAATTCCTACAGATATATCCCTTCAGATAGCTGATAAGTCAACGGCCGTCCCAATCGGTATTTGTAAGGATGTTCCTGTTGAAGTTGTCAATTGCTTAATACTTACTGATTTTGTTGTGCTTGACATGCCCGAGGATGGGAGCATGTCCATTATTCTTGGTAGACCTTTTCTTAACACCGCATGTGCAATTATTGATTGCAATAAAGGGAAGGTTACCTTCAATGTTAATGACAAAGAACACACGGTGTATTTTCCAAAGAAGATCGACAAAAGGCATGGCCTTAACTCTATTGAGAATATCGAGACCGTGAAGATTGGAGAATGGGATTGTCCACTACATGTATACCACAAATACAAAACAATTATGGTGGGGACAATTTCCATCAAAGTGAGAATGCAATGATCACTTCATAAGAGGCGAGACTTTCTGCTCTTAATATCACCGGTTTGTTGGTAAGACTTGATCAACCTTGCTAATTAGCATGTATTATATAGGTAAAAAGCTGAGCTTGTTATGTTTTCATTTCATTTAGCTTTTATTCTCCTTGCCGTACCTAAGTTTTTGTTTTTAAAGCTTCACTTGTTCTAACTTTTTCCCCAAGTTCACGAAAGTTTTTGCAGTTTTTGAACTTTGAAAAATTCTCCACAGTGAAGTTGTCCGGAAAATTCAAAATAAAAATTTCTAGGTAAAAAGGCATCGGGGGGCACCTGAGGCTGACCAGGGGGATCCACCCCTGGCCGCGTCACACACCCTCCTGGGGCCCACAGGCACCCCCTGATGGCATCTCTTCTTCCACTCTCTCTCTCTTTCTCCCCAAAAACTCGTGTTCCTGCTCTGGTTTCGTGTTCTTGCACTTCTTGAGCACGGAACTTCGATCTCCCTCTACAGTCACTCATTTGAGCTGAAATTTGGAAAAAATACTCCTTGGTATGTGACTCCCTCACCCCTCCAATTAGTTTTCTTGTTGGTGGCTTCATTAGTGAGTATTTAGTAGTTCTTGGTGCTGCTTAGTTGAGCTTAAATGTATGTGTAGAAATTTATTTTCCAAGTTTGTTTGCTAGTTTGAGCCTTGGTAAAGTAAGTAGAATGTTTTGCTCAAACTAGTTTTGCTTAAACCTCCATTTTTGTAATTTGTCAAAAATTTTAGAAATTGATAGGCTAGGAAGATGGCTTGGGAAGAAGAAACCCAAGCGCTCTAGCCGTGTTACGCGGTCCACAGCTTTACCTTCGGCTACGAGGGTGAGCAACAACGAAGAAATCGTACCCTTGGAGCTGTTGGAGTCATCACCCTCAAAGGCCATGGCATTTCCATGCAGAGATTTCATGGCGGATGCCGGCATATAGGAGGAGTTCGACGCCCTGTGTGCCAGAGCAGGTTTGACACGGCTTGTGAAGAGTCGTGTGCCACATTATGAGACGCTCACTGCTATCTTTATTAACAGTTTTAAATTCTATCCTGAAAGTGATGTTGTTGTATTTCAGATTTATGAAAGGTTATTAACCATGCCTATGAGTACCTTTTGTGAAGCTTTAGGTTTTCCCGACAGAGGAGAGAAGAGGAGGAATAATTCTCAAACTGCTGCACTCAAGACCATCCTCGAATCGTTTTGCAACACTGAAGTGAGTGACACTAACCGTTAGAAGATCTCCAATATTGTGTTCCCTCATCTCAGCTATTCCGCGTATTATATTGCTAGAGGGGTGTTGGCTCGAGACAACACGAGAAGCACTTCTTCGCCTGATACTGCTATCATGGCGAACACCCTCTCAGCGAATCACGAGTATCATGTGGGCACGCTGATTGCTAGACGCCTTGCTACTAATAGCAACAAGGGGATCTCTTTGGTGGCGTCTATGCCACACTTCTTTTGCAGTTTCTCCAAGGAGAACCGCACCCAGATGATACATTTTTTCCTTTTGTTAGTCTTGATTTAGTTGCCATGAAGAGGCTCTTCTTTGTTACCAAGGCATGAGGGCGATGTGGAACACATCATCCGTCTACCTGCACCACTTGTGTTTGATTTTTCTCGCAGGAACAGATACCGCTTTTCAGATACCCAGTTTGATGAGATCATGGGGAGATACCAGTTTCCTGACCCCATGGAGGGGGTTGTGCCAGATGAGGAGGAGCGCGTGGTGTATCCACCCGTCCAGGAGGAGACCGTCGCCCCATGGGACGGAGGGTCTTCCTCTCGTTGGGAGGCGGGACCTTCCTCTTCTACATGGGAGGCCCCCATGTCTTCAGTGTACGCACCCGAAGGCGCCTACGACCCATGGGCATACCATTTGTAACACTCTCACTGTCAGTGAACAGTAATCACCATTACTGTTTATCACTACTGTTCAAAAAAATTTCTTTAATCAAATGGTTCAGTTCAAATTCAAATTCCCCTTCGATATTGTTGAATGCAATGTGATCATGTACCTTGGTCCTGGTGGAATGAAAACAACTCCAAGCTCAATTCAATTGCCTTTGGATTGAAATCAAATCAAATCTCAAAATGCCATTGGTACAATAATAAAAACAAACTGGAATATAAACTTGGTCCAAAAATTGTGAAACTACTTTTATAAAATCACAAATATTCAGTGGACCACATCCATATGGTTTTGGGGATTTATTAAGCAACAAAATAAATCCAACAATTCAAACAGTAGCCAAACCAGGGGGATTTAATGCCTTTTTAATAAAACAAAAATGCAAAAGAGTTTATAAAAGTCTAATTCTTTTTGTGGCAATTCTTTATGGTGCTGCAATATTATTGGAGCAAGTTTCACATGTGGCAAAAATCATTTCAAAGCAAAACAAAAATTCCAAACATAAAAGAAAAGCAGAAAAGAATTAAAATGAAATAAGAGCAAGAGGCCCATCCCCCTCTTCCCCCTGGGCCAAACCAGCCCACCCCCAGGCCCAGCCCACCCGGCGCCCTCCTCCTTCCTCCTGTTCATGGGGGGGGGGTCGTGGAGAGCATCCCCCGGCTGAGCCACGCCATTTCCGCCGTGTCGGTCATCGACGCCGTCCTGGGGAGGATAAGGTCCCCTGTGCCCCCCCGACCCCTGGAAACCCTAGCCGCCACTCCATTTTCCCCCGCGTGCTCTTCCCTCCCCTCCCGCGCGAACCCGGGCGCAGCCGTGGACACACCGCCGTGGTGCTCGCGACCACTGACCACCCCAGAGCCCGCCTCCGCGTCCAGGAGCTCCGGCGTACTCCGCCGCTTCGAACCCCCCGTTAATTCGAGCCCGGAGCCTCCACACGACGCGAATCGCGAGCTTCTTCCTCCTCCAGCCGCCAGCGCCATTGACGCCGTGGAGCTCCCGCCCGACCACCTCCGGCCACGAGACCACTCCCCTTCGCTTCCTGGTGAGCGCCGCTTTGTTTCCCCTCTCGCCGGGCCGTGCTTCGCGCGTTAGAGCGCCGGCTCCGCATAGCCAGTGCCCCGCCGTCGCCGTGCTCTTCATTGCCGACGAGCCCGACCCCCCCCCCCCTGCAGCATACCCGGCCCCAACCAACCCGCAGCGAACCCCCGGGTCGATTCCCCCCCTCCTGCTGGACTTGTGTTCGCCAGGGCTGGCCGGCAGCCTCGCCTCCGTGCCACGGCCACCTCCGGCGTGCCATGTTGTGGCCTCGTGCCACTGTCCGATGGACCCTCCCCGTCAGGGGGATAGTTAACCACTAACCCCATCCCCTCTGACACTTACATGTGGGGCCCGGTCCCCTAATCTCCGGTAGACCCCGCTGCTACCGCCGACTACACTGCTGCCGGGTACGACTATTTCGTCGACGACCCTGCCCCTACCGTCGAGCTTCCAGGCAAGCAGAGCCATTCTCTTCCCCAGATATCGCCTACCTTTCCGTACTTTCTTGCACTAGGCATTGTTACTGCTGCGGCTACGATTACAGTCCTATTCAATTGCATAGCCTGCTTTTGTCGCCCCTTGTTGTACTTTTCCTTTATCCTATGTTGCCTGTTATACTTATGCATCATTCAGCAGTGAACCCTGCGCATTGTTAGCTAGGGTTAGATAGCGGGCCGTGATTCACTCACGGGGGTGAACACGGATACAATATATACAACTGCACAGGTACGGAACAAAGCAGACACCGCCAAAGGCCCCTATCTGGGTTATGCCTAGTCACCTCAAGTGTGAGATATCAAGGAGTAATCCTTGTACTCCACCCGAGGCTGACTTTGTCTTGCCGCCATAGGGTCCTGAACATCGGTTGTCCTTAAGGTAAGAAGTCGGGCGACCCAACGGTGCCCGCGAGAGGTATATTGTCGGGAACGACAGGGAGGGTACGACCGACGTTACTGGCGTGCTTGGCCCCTGCTCGTATCTCACGAGAGTTACCAAACCACGAAAGTCGAGCTCTACCAAGAGCACACGCGAGACAAGGTAAGGAGACGGTTCACCTTGTTGGTAACCGCAGTGACTTGGTGGGATGACAGGGTAGGCACCGATGTACTGGTGGTCCTGACTGCTGTCTTTGACCGCGGGTCGGTTAACTCGAGGCAACGATAACGGTTGTCACGCAGGTTAATTAAAATGCTAAATGGTTCGGCGGATGTCTTAAGTAGCCTTTTGGCTTGTACGCACTACCTACACGTGGGATAAGGAGTGTGGGCTCCCCTACATCGTAGTCTCGTTCGAGGGTCTTCAGACGTCAGCAGTACCGCGGGCTGATTGCAGGGAAGTGGTGTTGTCTTCTCTTGCTCGAGTGGTGTATTTGTATTTGCTTTGATTTTGCTTCACCGGCCAGTCACGCACTGTGCAGGAGTACGTTCGGGTTATTGTCCAAAGCCCGGCGTACATAGGATATAGTCCGGCGGATGACCTCTCTGTTGATTGTCGAAGGATGGGCTACTTTGTGTCGGATAGCTTTGGTGGAGCGTTCCCTAATAAGGTTCCCGCTACCCTGGAGATCCGAGCGTCGTAGAGTCATGCCAGTGCACCCCTGCAGGGAAGATTAATCTATTCGAATAGCCGTGTCCACGGTAACAGGACGCTTTATGCTGAAGCTGGATCTTACCACTAGAAACTATTACTATTAAACTGTATGGTTCCGGGTCTTCTTCCTCGCAGGGAGTCGAGGAAGGGAACTCGGAGGCATTATTATTATTGTTAATCATTACAACTTATATTATACAATGTTGCAGCAACTTCTGCTTCGTTGTTACTTTATTGCTTTATATAAACTGTTGGCTGATCCTTACCTCATGCTGCAAGAGATCGTCGGAAGATGCTAGTCTTCGATAGGCCTAGCTTCATATCCTTATTCTGAATTCTATCTTGCAGTCCACTATATACAGCCTCTTCTTTCCGTTGATACAATGCATAATGCTTAGTAGCGGACGTAAGACTCGGGGGTATACTAGATACTCATCTGCTTTATTTCCTTTACTGTTTTGCCTGATCGGCCGCTGCAGTCGACGTTGGAGCCCAGGAGCAGGAGTACCCCAGAGGCGGATACTAATACGTCGAGACCCCCGCTGAACAGGACCAGGAGTAGTTTCGGAGGCTCTCAGGCAGGAGGCCTTGCCTTTTCGATCTGTATCTCTGATGTTATTTGTGCTAGCCTTCTTAAGCCAAAACTTGACTAACTATGTCTGTACTCAGATATTATGGTTTGTATAACTTATGTATTCGGGTCCGAGCGAACCCCCCCTTTAATGTAACATATTGGTTTATCCTTTTGTGTTTAGTGTTGTGCTGTGATATTCTCCCCGTGGCACCCTAATCTCAGTCGTGTACCCTGCGTGTATGATTATTGTACACAGATTGATTTTAGGGGCGTCACAAGTTGGTATCAGAGCCGACTGCCTGTAGGAAGCCACCCCACCACTACCTGGTCGAAGTTGAGTCTAGACTTTGAAAAACTATTTTGCTAACTCAATATTTGGTTTACGGGCCCACATCGATGTCACTACGTGTGATATTTATGGTATTAGGATCCTTTTCTCCTTACCTATGCTCTGGGAATCTGCTCTCTTATCCTTGCTGGTAAGTTTTACAAACGCTGACATTAGGATCACGTTCTCTTGATTCCACCCGGCGTTTTTGGTGCTTCCCCCATTGATTGAGTCGTGTCGCAGGAGTCTTACCCCAGATCCCGGACCGCAGATCCCATTCTCATTCTGGGCAGGCCACGCGTTCTCTGGCATCAACTCCTGTGGCCAACAGTTTTCTTGCGGCGTGATTGACATAGTGGAATCTATGTCGCGTCGTGTAATCCTTACCGCGGTCTGCGCGCCGCCTAGTGTGTCCTTTTTCCTTAATTTCTACGATGTTACGTTTCCCGATTTTCGATTGAATCTATGTGTGGTTGTGTATGTCTTATATGACTACTCCTATATATCCGCGCCTCCTCTTTGTTGTTGCTTTACCTCTTACTCGTTTCCGGCATCTCGTTAAAAATGTTCATCGCTGAAATACCCCTGTTAAATTCTAGCAGGATGGCTGGTCGGGGTGGTCGTGGTCGTGGTCGTGGTGCCAACGATCCACCTCCGCCGCCGGACTACATGGCCGCGATGATGCAGCAGTTTCAGATGAACCAAGTGTTTATGCAAGGAGTCATAGATCAGCTCCAGAATCAGAACCAGAACCAGAACCAGCACCAGCATCAGCCGCCTGTGGTTACTCTGCGGGATTTCATGCGTCTCAATCCCCCTCTCTTCCACCAGCCTGAACAGCCGCTGGATGCTGATGATTGGCTTCGTGACATCACTCGACAGCTGGAGTTCGCTAATGTGAGCGCTGCTGATTACGTCAACTTTGCGTCCTATTTCCTGCGTGGTCCCGCTGCTCAGTGGTGGGACACTTACAAGGGCTCGCTAGTTGAAGGGACTGTCGTCACCTGGAATGACTTCAAGGCTACCTTCCGTGCTCGTTATGTCCCCCAGGCGATTATGAACCGTATGAAGGCCGAGTTCCGCAACCTCGTTCAGGGCAACAAAACTGTCGAGGCATATCAGAGGGAATTCCTCCGCCTCTCCCGCTATGCTGCAAGTGACCTCCCCAATGATGCAAGTAGGCAAGAGAAGTTCCGTGATGGACTCAACGCAGATCTCCAGCTTGCACTGGCTTTGCACGTCTTCCCCGACTTCGCCACCATGGTGAATCAGACTATCACCCTTGAGACCGCTCAGCTGAAGTTCGGTGGTTCGGCGAAGCGCCCCCGTGATGCTGGCTCATCTTCGGGCACAGCACAGAAGCAACGCGTTTGGCTTCCACACAGTGTGTTTCGTCCAAATGCCCCTGCACCAAGGCCGTCGTATGTTGCACCTCGTCTGCCTCCGCCCCCGCCGAGACAGCCGAAGACTGAGACTGCACCCCTCCGTCCTCAGGATGGCCTGTGCTTCAAGTGCCATCAGCCAGGTCACTTTTCCAGAGACTGCCCCCAGCGACAGAGTCAACTGGTAGTTCACCCTGCTGGCCGTGGCAACAACAGGACCCCCAACTATAACACTGGGTCTTCTTCTCACACTCGCGGACATGCTTACAACATTAATGTCGAAGAAGCTCAGGAGCAACCTGCTACCGTGATGGGTACCCTTCTTGTTAATTCAATACCTGCTGCTGTTTTATTTGATACAGGAGCATCACATTCATTCTTGTCGGAAGCATTTTCATTGTCGCATAACTTCATGGTAGAAAAGATGGATCCACCGATGGTTGTCCGCACTCCGATAGGTCATTTCCACACCTCCAAGATAGTGCCCAAAACCATCGTCGAAATTGAAGGAATTGAGTTCCTTGCTTCCCCCATCCTCCTGAAGTCTTCCACTATAGACCTCATTCTGGGCATGGATTGGTTGAAAGTCCACGATGCCGCACTTTATTGTGGCACCAGTTCTGTCCAACTTTTTCACCCCCCCGGCGAGATTGTTAACCACACCACCCGGATTACCCGTGATGCTGAAACGCATATCTATATGATGAATGCTCTGAATGTCTCACCTCTCGACGGGATTGAGAACGTTCCAGTCGTTCGTGATTTTCCCGACGTCTTCCCAGAAGAACTCCCGGGAATACCCCTGATCCGAGAAGATGAATTTGTCATCGACTTGAAACCCGGCACCGTCCCTATTGCCAAGCGTCCCTATAAGATGCCACCTCACCACCTCCTTGAGCTGAAGAAGGAGATCGACGAAGCACTTCACAAAGGATTCATTCTCCCAAGTTCCTCTTCTTGGGGAGCACCTTCGCTCTTTGTCAAGAAGAGCGATGGAACAAATCGTTTGGTCCAAGATTACCGACCCATCAACCAAGCCACCATCCAGAACAAATATCCGCTTCCCCGGATCAACGATCTGTATGATCAACTTGCTGGATCCACGGTGTTTTCGAAACTCCACTTGAGGTTGGGTTACTATCAGATCCGAGTCCGTGAAGAGGACATTCCGAAGACCGCTTTATTACTCGCTATGGTTCATACGAGTACACTGTCCTGTCCTTTGGCTTGACGAATGCTCCAGCCACTTTCTCCCGATTGATGAACTATATATTCATGGAATACCTCGACAAGTTTGTCGTGGTTTATCTGGATGATATCTTAATATACTCCAAGAATAAAGTGGAGCATGCTGAACATCTTCGCCTTATACTGGAAAAGCTTCGAGAACACAAACTCTACGCTAAGTACTCTAAGTATGAGTTCTGGCTTCCTGAAGTGACCTACCTTGGTCACGTGATTTCCAAGGATGGCATTGCCGTCAACCCAGAACGTATCGAGGCTATTCTTGACTGGACTCCTCCCAAGACTGTCAAGCAAGTCAGGAGTTTCCTCGGACTCGCCAGGTATTTCCGCCGTTTCGTCGAGAACTTCTCCAAGATTGCCAGGCCTCTGACTAACCTGCTTCACAAAGGCGTCAAGTTTGAGTGGACAGATAAATGTCAGGAAAGTTTCCAAGCCCTCAAGGACAAGCTCACTTCTCCCCCATAGCTTGCTCCGCCTGATACTCAGAAGGACTTCGTGATATATTGTGACGGATCTCGTCAAGGATTAGGCTGTGTTCTAATGCAAGAGCGCAAAGTGATTGCTTATGGCTCTCGTCAATTGCGTGCTCACGAAGATAAGTATCCAACACATGATCTTGAATTGGCAGCGGTCATTTATGCGTTGAAGCTGTGGCGACATTACCTCGTCGGTAATCGTTGTGAGATCTACACCGACCACCAAATCCTGAAGTACCTATTTACTCAACCAGACCTGAATCTCCGCCAGCAGAGATGGCTCGAGACAATAGCCGACTACAACATGGGAATTTCTTACACCCCTGGCAAAGCTAATGTGGTGGCCGATGCTTTAAGCCGTAAAGCTTACTGTAGTGAACTGGAAGTTCAAGTACAACAACCACTTCTGTATGAAGATTTTCAAAAGTTAAACCTCGAGATTGTTCCTCAAGGTTATGCAAATAACCTGGTTATCGAACCGGATCTCGTCAAATCCGTCAAGGGTATACAGTTTTATGATGATTTCGTACACAGGATTAAGCGCGATATCGCCAATGGGAGACCCTCACCCTTCACCGTTGATAGCAAAGGTGCGGCGTTCTACCAGAACCGTTTAGTGGTTACTCACAGCAAGGGCAGGCATGAGAACCTGGATATGACCCCAAAGGTCATGAGAGCGGCTCACGATACCCCGTTGTCCATTCATCCTGGAAGCACCAAGATGTACCAAGACATTCGTCAGCAATTCTGGTGGTCTAACATGAAGCAAGACATTTCCCGATATGTTTCTGAATGTGACGTTTGCCGTCGTCTCAAGGCAGAACATCAAAGACCTGCTGGAACTCTACAACCACTCTCTATTCCTGAATGGAAGTGGGACAAGATCGAGATGGACTTCGTCACTGGTTTTCCCAGATCGCAGAAAGGCCACGATGCTATCTTTGTCGTCATCGACCGCTTCTCCAAGGTTGCCCACTTTCTTCCAGTCAAGGAGACGATCTCTGCTAGTCAGTTAGCAGACTTGTATGTTTCGAGAATTGTGTCCTTCCATGGCATTCCGTTGGAGATTAGTTCAGACCGTGGCAGTATTTTCACCTCAAGATTTTGGGATAGTTTCCAAGAAGCTATGGGCACGCATCTGAATTTCAGCACCGCCTATCACCCTCAGTCGCAAGGACAAGTCGAACGAGTTAATCAAGTGCTTGAAGATATGCTTCGAGCTTGTGTCATCTCATTTGGTAAGAAATGGGAGGAATCCCTTCCATTTGCTGAATGCTCTTACAACAATAGCTATCAGGCTAGTATGAAGATGGCACCCGTTGAAGTTCTCTATGGACGTAAGTGTCGAACCCCTCTGAATTGGTCAGAGACCGGAGAACGAACTCTCATTGGTCCGGACATTATTCAGCATGCCGAAGATCAGGTTCGCGTTATCCGTGAACACCTGAAAGCTGCTCAGTCCCGTCAGAAGAGAAACTATGATCGCAAGCATAAGGAGATGGTCTATCAACCTGGCGAATATGCTTACCTCCGTGTCACCCCGATGCGGGGCACTCATCATTTCGGAATCAAAGGCAAGTTAGCTCCTCGCTACATTGGCCCGTTCCGTATTCTTTCCCGGAGTGGACCAGTGGCATACCGATTGGAATTGCCGCCGAACCTCTCTCAAGTCCACGATGTATTCCACGTGTCGCAACTCCGACGCTGCTTCAAAGACCCTATTCGCGAAGTGGAACATCATATGATCGAGCTGCAACAGGACTTGACTTATCAAGAACATCCGAGCCGCATTCTCGATCAGTCTGAATGCAAAACCCGCAACAAGACAACCAAGTTCCTCAAAGTTCAGTGGTCGAATCATTCTGAAGATGAAGCCACTTGGGAACGCGAAGATCGTCTTCGTGAAGAATACCCCGATCTTTTCACCTCTACCGCCTAAATTCTCGGGTCGAGAATTCCTGTAGTGGGGGAGATTTGTAACACTCTCACTGTCAGTGAACAGTAATCACCATTACTGTTTATCACTACTGTTCAAATTTTTTGCTTTAATCAAATGGTTCAGTTCAAATTCAAATTCCCCTTCGATATTGTTGAATGCAATGTGATCATGTACCTTGGTCCTGCTGGAATGAAAACAACTCCAAGCTCAATTCAATTGCCTTTGGATTGAAATCAAATCAAATCTCAAAATGCCTTTGGTACAATAATAAAAACAAAGTGGAATATAAACTTGGTCCAAAAATTGTGAAACTACTTTTATAAAATCACAAATATTCAGTGGACCACATCCATATGGTTTTGGGGATTTATTAAGCAACAAAATAAATCCAACAATTCAAACAGTAGCCAAACCAGGGGGATTTAATGCCTTTTTAATAAAACAAAAATGCAAAAGAGTTTATAAAAGTCTAATTCTTTTTATCGCACTTCTTTATGGTGCTGCAATATTATTGGAGCAAGTTTCACATGTGGCAAAAATCATTTCAAAGCAAAACAAAAATTCCAAACATAAAAGAAAAGCAGAAAAGAATTAAAATGAAATAAGAGCAAGAGGCCCATCCCCCTCTTCCCCATGGGCCAAACCAGCCCACCCCCAGGCCCAGCCCACCCGGCGCCCTCCTCCTTCCTCCTGTTCATGGGGGGGGGGTCGTAGAGAGCATCCCCCGGCTGAGCCACGCCATGGCCGCCGTGTCGGTCATCGACGCCGTCCTGGGGAGGATAAGGTCCCCCGTGCCCCCCCGACCCCTGGAAACCCTAGCCGCCACTGCATTTTTCCCCGCGTGCTCTTCCCTCCCCTCCCGCGTGAACCCGGGCGCAACCGTGGCCACACCGCCGTGGTACTCGCGACCACTGACCACCCCAGAGCCCGCCTCCGCGTCCAGGAGCTCCGGCGTACTCCGCCGCTTCGAATCCCCCGTTAATTCGAGCCCGGAGCCTCCACATGACGCGAATCGCGAGATTCTTCCTCCTCCATCCGCCAGCGCCATTGACGCCGTGGAGCTCCCGCCCGACCACCTCCGGCCACGAGACCACTCCCCTTCGCTTCCTGGTGAGCGCCGCTTTGTTTCCCCTCTCGCCGGGCCGTGCTTCGCGCGTTAGAGCGCCGGCTCCGCATAGCCAGTGCCCCGCCGTCGCCGTGCTCTTCATTGCCGACGAGCCCGACCCCCCCCCCCCTGCAGCATACCCGGCCCCAACCAACCCGCAGCGAACCCCCGGGTCGATTCCCCCCCTCCTGCTAGACTTGTGTTCGCCGGGGCTGGCCGGCAGCCTCGCCGCCGTGCCATGGTTGTGGCCTCGTGCCACTGTCCGATGGACCCTCCCCGTCAGGGGGATAGTTAACCACTAACCCCATCCCCTCTGACACTTACATGTGGGGCCCGGTCCCCTAATTAACCTGTTAGTTAAAATCATAAAACAATAACCCTCTGGTTGACTTACATGTGGGCCCAGCCCATTTAATCATTTACTAAATTGATTTAATTGGATTAATAAGTCAATGACATGTGGGTCCCCCCACTGAATAATTAGATTTAATTAATTTATTTGTTAACTGTGTCACTGACCAGTGGGTCCCACTGGTCAGGTTTGACCAGTCAACACTGTTCTGGATAATGTTACTAAAATAATAAAAGAAATTATTAAAAAGGATTTTTAATGTTTTAAAATTGATTAAACTTATAAAATCAATATCTTTTAATCCGTACATCGGATCGAAAAACTTTATACATGAAAATTGATCAGAAAAATACAACGAATAAGAATACGCTATCCGTATGTCTACCTCACCCCCCTAACAAACCGATCATCGACATTCCCCCCTCCGAGCTGTCTGTCGATAATTTCCGGTACCGATAAAACTTGCCCGGATCAAAATACTTTGTACACGAAAGTTGTCCGAAATGGTTCAACTAACACGGATACACCCCCTTATGTTTGTCGGGTGTCCACGACACCTCCGGCTTGATCCTTCCCCCTCCGGACACCCTCTCCGGTAATCACCCGGAGCCGGTAGTTCATCCCCGGATGGATTCCCGCTCCGAGCATCGTGCATTGCACTGTGATAGAACACCGTTAACTTTTCCTCTGTCATGTCATGCATATGTTTGTATATTCTTGCTGTGTATTTACTGTTTCCTCCCCCCCTTAATCTCCGGTAGACCCCGCTGCTACCGCCGACTACACTGCTGCCGGGTACGACTACTTCGTCGACGACCCTGCCCCTACCGTCGAGCTTCCAGGCAAGCAGAGCCATTCTCTTCCCCAGATATCGCCTACCTTTCCGTACTTTCTTGCACTAGGCATTGTTACTGCTGCGGCTACGATTAAAGTCCTATTCAATTGCATAGCCTGCTTTTGTCGCCCCTTGTTGTACTTTTCCTTTATCCTATGCTGCCTGTTATACTTATGCATCATTCAGCAGTGAACCCTGCGCATTGTTAGCTAGGGTTAGATAGCGGGCCGTGATTCACTCAGGGGGGTGAACACGGATACAATATATACAACTGCACAGGTACGGAACAAAGCAGACACCGCCAAAGGCCCCTATCTGGGTTATGCCTAGTCACCTCAAGTGTGATCTATCAAGGAGTAATCCTTGTACTCCACCCGAGGCTGACTTTGTCTTGCCGCCATAGGGTCCTGAACATCGATTGTCCTTAAGGTAAGAAGTCGGGCGACCCAACGGTGCCCGCGAGAGGTATATTGTCGGGAACGACAGGGAGGGCACGACCGACGTTACTCGCGTGCTTGGCCCCTGCTCGTATCTCGCGAGAGTTACCAAACCACGAAAGTCGAGCTCTACCAAGAGCACACACGAGACAAGGTAAGGAGACGGTTCACCTTGTTGGTAACCGCAGTGACTTGGTGGGACGACAGGGCAGGCACCGATGTACTGGTGGTCCTGACTGCTGTCGTTGACCGCGGGTCGGTTAAGTCGAGGCAACGATAACGGTTGTCACGCAGGTTAATTAAAATGCTAAATGGTTCGGCGGATGTCTTGAGTAGCCTTTTGGCTTGTACGCACTACCTACACGTGGGATAAGGAGTGTGGGCTCCCCTGCATCGTAATCTCGTTC
Organism: Bromus sterilis; assembly: GCA_950022295.1. Taxonomy (NCBI): domain Eukaryota; kingdom Viridiplantae; phylum Streptophyta; class Magnoliopsida; order Poales; family Poaceae; genus Bromus; species Bromus sterilis. The sequence continues at coordinate 177,954,516 of OX465601.1, read as the reverse complement.
GAGGGTCTTCAGACGTCAGCAGTACCGCGGGTTGATTGCCGCGAAGTGGTGTTGTCTTCTCTTGCTCGAGCGGTGTATTTGTATTTGCTTTGATTTTGCTTCACCGGCCAGACACGCACCTTGCAGGATTACGTTCGGGTTAGGGTCCAAAGCCCGGCGTACATAGGATATAGTCCGACGGATGACCTCTCTGTTGATTGCCGAAGGATGGGCTACTTTGTGTCGGATAGCTTTCGTGGAGCCTTCCCTAATAAGGTTCCCGCCACCCTGGAGATCCGAGCGTCGTAGAGTCACGCCAGTGCACCCCTGCAGGGAAGATTAATCTATTCGAATAGCCGTGTCCACGGTAACAGGACGCTTTATGCTGAAGCTGGATCTTACCACTAGAAACTATTACTATTAAACTGTATGGTTCCGGGTCTTCTTCCTCGCAGGGAGTCGAGGAAGGGAACTCGGAGGCATTATTATTATTGTTAATCATTACAACTTGTATTATACAATGTTGCAGCAACTTCTGCTTCGTTGTTACTTTATTGCTTTATATAAACTGTTGGCTGATCCTTACCTCATGCTGCAAGACATCGTCGGAAGATGCTAGTCTTCGATAGGCCTAGCTTCTTATCCTTATTCTGAATTCTATCTTGCAGTCCACTATATACAGCCTCTTCTTTCCGTTGATACAATGCATAATGCTTAGTAGCGGACGTAAGACTCGCGGGTATACTAGATACTCACCTGCTTTATTTCCTTTACTGTTTTTCCTGATCGGCCGCTGCAGTCGACGTTGGAGCCCAGGAGCAGGAGTACCCCGCAGGCGGATACTACTATGTCGAGACCCCCGCTGACCAGGACCAGGAGTAGTTTCGGAGGCTCCCAGGCAGGAGGCCTTGCCTTTTCGATCTGTATCTCTGATGTTATTTGTGCTAGCCTTCTTAAGGCAAAACTTGACTAACTATGTCTGTACTCAGATATTATGGTTTGTATAACTTATGTATTCGGGTCCGAGCGACCCCCCCCCCTTTAATGTAACATATTGGTTTATCCTTTTGTGTTTAGTGTTGTGCTGTGATATTCTCACCGTGGCACCCTAATCTCAGTCGTGTACCCTGCGTGTATGATTACTGTACACGGATTGATTTTAGGGGCGTCACACCATTACTGCCCCGGAGAAGGAGGCTCCTCGGGACCGCAGTTGACGAGCCCAACTTAGGCCAAAAGCCTAAGCTTGGGGGAGTACGTACTCTCCTCCCCTTCCATTGTATCTTCCTTTTTTTCGCTTTGATCTTTTTGAAGTCTTTGCCTGTTCTTCTTTATTCCTTTAGTTTGCAAAAACCCAAAAAGATTTCTCCTTTCTTTTGCTTTCGTTAACCCTTGAAAAACCCAAAGAAATGTTTCCTTTTCTCTTTAGTTTGCTTTGTTTCAGAGTTCAGCTTGAGTCCGGATGATTATATTTTCCTACGTTCGATTGTGCAAGTGAAAAGGCAGTAATGACGAAGATCGACTGAAGGGATGCAACAAGGAAAGCCGGTATGAACTCTTTTTGTTTCTACTTTTGTACATATGCCTGTACTTATGATTAGAGACTAGCTTGTAGCGACATAGTGCTATGTTTACAATGCTTTCTTTGTGGTTAGTCTCAAATAGCTAGAGTTCATAATGTGTTGCTTGAAATGAGTGACATGCATTGCATTGTTCATGGTTTGGCATATTGAAGTGGTATTTCCCTTCGGAGAATTCTTGGATTGACTTGGCACATGTTCACACATGTTTATGACTTATATGTCTATCATGCCTTGATGACCTTTTTATTTCAGAATAGTTATATCAATTTCATGCCCGAGTCAACGTTACTTTGTCGCTCTGCATGATTATGACAATTATTTCTCTCTAGTTGGTCGCTTCCCAGTCTTTTTCTAGCCTTCGCTCGCACTAAGCGGAATTCTGCTTGTGTATCCAAATTCCTTTTCAAATCAGTTATTCCATTTGAGTCCACCATACCTACCTATATGTGGTATTTACCGGCCACTCCTAACTTAGACTTTCTTGTGCCATCTCAAAATTTATTCAAAAGCTTCCCTTTTGCAACCGTACAAGCTCATGGTGCGGTAAGGGAAAATCAGTATCTAACATGCCAAAAATATTTTGACGGAAGTTTGAACTAGTCAATTAAAAAAAATAAGAGTTACACCTCCCCCATATTTGATGATGGAATGAAATGGACCAAATGCTGCTTATGATAGATGGAACGATACCCTCCTTCCATACTTGAGGCAAAATAAAAGGTTTCGTAGACCATCAGAGGATTTATGGATAAGGGAACATGTGTAAGCAAAAGACATTAATATGGTTGGCATGGGAGATATTGAGAGACCTTTACCGTTCACCGTTGACTGGAAAGTTGCACTTCTCAAAAGAGTTTTATCTCTGTTTTCAAAACCAAGAGATCTGGCACACGTTTAGTCTTTGCTTCCTTTCACGGGTTTTCAATCTTGCCATAAAAGATCCATGGTTCGAGAGTCTCACCTTCTTTCTTCAAAGCACCAACTATTGAGAGCATAATTGTCATTCTTAGTGTAACATGCATTGTCCCAAAGTACTACATTGTCTTATGCATGCTTGTTATATTGCAAGTCTGAAATTCTTAGTTCTAGTCTCCTTTAAAACTCTGGAGGAGTTTCTGCATTTATGTTTTGCTTCACTCATGGAGGCTAGCGAGATACCACTCTAGTATGTTCATGTTATGTGCATTGTGATGTTGAATTGATTTTCAGTAGCATATTATTTACTTTTGTTTGTTTGTGACTGATCAGATGAAAGAAGGATTGCTTCGTGCATTGTCTTTGTAGCATGGTGTCAAAACTTGCTAAACTCTTTCGTAGTACATGCTTATATACATCTAATGAAGCAAAAAGAGTTTTTCAAAGTTTTCTTTGTCGCGTCCAGTTCATTGAACTGAATTGCTTGAGGACAAGCAATAGCTAAGCTTGGGGGTTTGTATACGTCTCAAACGTATCTACTTTTCCAAACACTTTTGCTATTGTTTTGGCTTCATTCTTGCATGATTTGGACGAAACTAATCCGGACTGACGCTGTTTTCAGCAGAGCTGCCAGTGCTATTTTATATTGTGCAGGTTTTTGGATATTTTGGTACGCTGGAAAAATCCACAAAAATCAAATAAAAAATGAGCATTCCCGATGCTTCGATGATGCCAAAGGGGGCCACAAAGCAGCCAGGGGGCACCCAGAAGGGTGTGTGGCGCGGTCCAGCCCCTGGCTGCGCCACCTGCCCACCTGGGTGGGTCCCACACACCCTGGTGCCCTACCTTGGCCCTATTTATTCCCTCGGCGAGGAAACTCCAGAAAAGAAGTCTCTTTTCTGATCTACGTCGTGGAGCCGCCGCCACCCTCTTTTATTCTCCGGGAGAGCTAATCTGGAGGTTGCTTTGGCTCCGGTGAGGGGAAATCATCGACATCGTCATCATCATCGCCTCTCCATAACCCCTCCATGAATTCTCCTCTCATGTGTGAGTAATTCCCTGCTGTAGGCAAAGGGGATGGTAGGGATTGTATGAGTTAGATCATGTAATAGTTTATCAGGTTGTTGGGGGCATGTTTCCTATCATCTACTTGGTGTTTATCATCTTAGTTACAACTTGTTACTCTTAAAGCTTGTCACTTCGGGCCCGAGTGCCATGATTTCAGATCTGATCACCCTTTGTTTTCTTGAGTTTGTTGGTGTTCTTGATCCTATCTATGAGTTGTATGCACCTATTATTGTTCGGAACCGGCGATCCCAATGGTGACAGCTTGGGACACCAAAGAGGATGGACTATAATTTGAGGATTTCGTGTATCCATGAAGTGTTAGTGCTTTGTTCCGGTGCTCTTTGACAGGAGTACCTTAATCTCCCTAAGTTCCTTTTGGCCCCGTTCGTAGCGGGAGGGTAGGACAAAAGATGTTGTACAAATTTCTTATTTCAAGCACGTACAACTACCTTGGGATACATTCTTGATGTTTGATATTGCCTAGATGATCTTTTCTTTTCTGTGAGACTTGCCCGTGTTAGAATCTATTACATGTTTGATCTCATCCAAGCAGCGCCCAACCATCCTTATCCCTAGCCTACAGTGTTTCAATCCTGCTGGTTACTAGTTGTTTAGTTTTGTTGTTTTACTTTTGCTATTTCGTCACCACTATTATCATCACCACTATATGACGCCCCCAAAATTAATCCGTGTACAGTAATCATACACGCAGGGTACACGGCTAATATTAGGGTACCACGGTGAGAATATCACAACTCAACACTAAACACAAAAGGATAAACCAATATGTTACAAGATAAGGGGGGTCACACGGACCCGAATACATAAGTCATACAAGCCATAATATCTGAGTACAGACATAGTTAGTCAAGTTTTGCCTTAAGAAGGCTAGCACAAATAACATCAGAGATACAGATCGAAAAGGCATCGCCTCCTGCCTGGGAGCCTCCGAAACTACTCCTGGTCCTAGGTCAAAGGGGGGCTCGACGTAGTAGTAGGCGCCTTCGGGGTACTCCTGCTCCTGAGCTCCAACGTCGACTGCAGCGGCCGATCAGGAAAAACATAAAGGGGGAAATAAAGCAAGGGTGAGTATCTAGTATACCCGCGAGTCTTACGTCCGCTACTAAGCATTTGTGCATTTGTATCAAATGGAAAGGGGAAGTTGTATATAGTGGACTGCAAGGTAGAAATCAGAATAGGGGTAAGAAGCTAGGCATATCAAAGACTAGCATCTTCTGACGAGTCTTGAAGCACAAGATGAGAACATCCAACAATTTATATAAAGCATAAAGTAACAATGAAGCAGAAGTTGCTGCAGCATTGTATAATAGTAAGTTGTAATGATTAATAATAATAATCCCTCCGAGTTCCCCTCCTCGACTTCCCTGCGAGGAAGAAAACACAGAACCATATAGTTTAATATTAGCAGTTTGTAGTGGTAAGATCCAGCTTCAGCATAAAGCGTCCTGTTATCGTGGACACGGCTATTCGAATAGATTAAACTCCCTGCAGGGGTGCACTACTGTTCAGCCTGCACACTCAGATCTCCAGGGTGGCGGGAACCTTGTTAGGGAACGCTCCACCAAAGCTACCCGACATGGCGCAGCCCATCCTAGGCTCAGCAGAGAGACCATCCGCCGGACTATATCCTATGCGCTCAGGGGTCTAGGTCCCTCACCCTTCCGCGCTCCTGAACAGTACGAGACTGGCCGGTGAAGCAAAAGCAAATCCAAACACACCTTATGTAGCAAAGAAGACAACACCGCTTCCCGGCTATCAGCCCGTGGTACTGCTGACGTCTGAAGAGCTTTCGGACAAACCACGACGTAGGGGAGCCCATAACTCCTTATCACACGTGAAGGTAGTGCGTATAGACCAAAGGGCCTCTCAAGTCATCCACCGAACCATTTAGCATTTTATATTATCTCGTAGAAAACCGTTATCGTTGTCTAACTAACAACACAACGGACAACGAACAACAACAAGGTCCACCAGTAACATCGGGGCCTGCCCTGTCGTCCCGTCAAAGCGCGTGGTTACCAACAAGGTGAACTGTCTCCTTACCTTGTCTCGCTTGTGCCCTTGGTAGAGCTCGACTTTTTTGTGGTTTGGTAACTCTCGTGAGATACGAGCAGGGGCCAAGCACGCCAGTAACGTCAGTCGTACCCTCCCTATCGCTCCCGACAATATACCGCTCGCGGGCACCGTTGGGTCGCCCGACTCTTACCTTTAAGGACACCAGTTGGTTCGAGTGCCTACCATTAAGTGAAACCAGGAGGTATCACCCTCGATGGCACACTTATAGAGGTTTGACAGAGACATCAGCGGAATGAATTAAAGAGGTAAACCTCGTATCATCCCGGTGATGCTACGCTACTGAGCTGTCGAGAGTGAAATACAAGTCCATTCCACTCGTAAGTCAAACTCGAAGCGACTCGGTAGAGTCTCGCCGTTGTAGGTTCCCTAGGGTGTCTGCATTGATCCATACCTGTGGAAGTTATAATATTTTGTAATCTGCGTTCACTCACCCGAGTGATCACGGCCTGTTGTCTAATCCTAGCTAACAATGCGCAGGGCTCACTGCTGAATAATGCATAATTATAATAGGCAGCATAGGATAAAGGAAGGTACATCAAGGGGCGACAAAAATAGGCTATGCAATTGAATAGGATTGTAATCGTAGCAGCAGCAGTAACAATGCCTAGTGCAAGAAAGTACAGGAAAGATAGGTGATATCTGGGGAAGAGAATGGCTCTGCTTGCCTGGTAGCTCGACGGTAGGGGTGGGGTCGTCGACGAAGTAGTCGTACCCGGCAGCAGTGTAGTCAGCGGTAGCAGCGGGGTCTACCGGAGATAAAGGGGGAGAAACAGTAAATACAAAGCAAGCATAACAAAAAGATGCATGACAAGTCATATGCAATGTTAACGGTGATCTAACGCAGTGCAATGCACGTTGCTCGGAGCGGGAATTCATCCGGGGATGAAAAGCCGGCTCCGGGTGATTATCGACAGACGGCCTAGAGGGGGGGATGTCGATGTTCGTTGTGTTAGAGGGGTGTGGTGGGTATACAGATAGCATATTCGTATTCTTTATATTTTTGGATCAATTTTGATGTATAAAGTTTTTGAATCCGACTTACGGTTTAAAAGATATTCAGTTTTAAAGTTTAAATCATTTTCTGAATTTATTTTATTAAATAAATAAACATTATCCACAACAATGGAGTTGACTGATCAAACCTGACGAGTGGGTCCCACTGGTTATCCTCACATGTTTTATAAATCATTCAATTTAATTAGATTTTTTACTGGACCCACATGTCATAGTCTGGTTAATTCAAAAATTGTTTTTATTAATAAAATGAAGTGGGGCCCAGGTGTCAATGACAGAGTTTAATTAAGCCATTTAATTAAGATAAAGGGGCACGGAGCCCACATGTCATAGTCACAATGGGGGTTATCTCTCTGGTTTATTTAAAATGGAGGGGGATTAACAGGGGCTGGCCCACCTGTCATACATACATCTCAGCTAACATTTTCTATTAATTAATAGGCAATTAGGGGGGCAGGCCCCACTAGTCATAGACTGAGAGGAGGGCTTAGATTAACAGGGTATTAACCCCTGGTTCAAATCGCGTTTGCCCGCCGGCGAACAAGAGGCACGGCGGTTGCCCGTCGGAGTCGTGCTCCGGTGACCACGGGCGCGGCGGAGGGTACCAGGAGGCGGCTCCCGCACGTGCGCATCCACTAAGGCTATTACCGCGGGACGGGTCCACATGTAACGCCGGCGGCGGCGACAATTTGTGGCGGCCAGAGCATGGAACCGCGGGGGACGGCGACAAATGGCACAAAACAGAGCGCGGGAAGGAGGGAAAGAAGCGGGGGCTCACAGTGGAGCTCGGGGTGGTCTCAGGGAAGCCGGAGGTGGTTGGGGTGGAGCTCCGCGGCGTCAATGGCGCGGTGACCGCGGTGGAGGAACGATGGTAATGGCGAGGCTCCAGGGGACGCCGGCTTTGATTGGGGGCGCGGGAAGGAGTCAGGCGTGCGCGAGCTCTTGGATAAGACGGCCGGGTCGGAGGTACCGGTGGTCGCGTCGGATGCGGTGGCGTGGCCACGGCCGCGCTCGGGTTCGCGCGGTGCAGTGCGGCAGAGGGAGAGATATGCGAGGGGGCGAGATCCAGGGGGCGAGGTTAGGGTTCTCGCCGGGGGGCTCGGCCGCGTCTTGTAGGCCGCTGGGGAGCCACCGGATGCGCGGCACGGCGTCGGCTGGCCGGCATGGCACCGGTGGATGGCGTCCACGGAGGGTGGGGTGAACAGGGAAGGGAGATGACTGAGGGTGGGATAGGTGGGCTTGGCCCAGTGGGTGGGGGGAAAGGATGGGCCAGGTGGGTAGCTGAAAGTGCAATATATCGACCAGAGGGGGGGGTGAATGGGAGATTTTTAACTATCTCGAGGAATTTCTAGTTCCTCAGGACTAAGGCAATACGAAATTGAGGAAGTTGAAACCTGAGGAAGAACACACGAAGTACAGTAGCAATGACGTGTATGGAAAAACAACCTATTGCACAACTACGGTAAGATTGAGGCACGAACTGAGGAATCAGTGCAAAGTGAACTCAGAGAGTAAAGTATCAGGATAAGTCATCAGTGCATTAACATAGTAACTGAGGTTGAAGAAATAGCACCGGGGCACTAAAGACGAAGGCTTGATGAACCAGTTCAAGTTTCTGTGACAACTCTACGTCTGGTTGGAGAGGCTGAGATTGAACTCAGAAGACATAGTCTTCACCTTATTCTCCTTGAACTAGAGTCCTCAGACTGCGTCCAATAACTCAGGTGAGTCTTCAAGGTAGACTCCTGAAACCTTCACAGACTCAGTCACTCCGGGAAGTCACAATTGCATCTTGACTTCCTCAGACTGAAGACTTCTACACCGGCTGGAAGATCACATTCTTCAAGAGTAAAAAGCTTCGGATCACTTGAACCGACTTCCTCATAAATGCTCAACTACTCAGGCTGGTGGTTTTCCTCACTTAGGTTCTTCGGTGTCCTCAGAGGTGGGTTGCTCTCAAATGACAAGTGACAGTTTTTCTCTCGGAGCAGCCAACCCACTAATGGGGCTAGGGTGGCTATTTATAGCCACGGAGCAACCCGAGGTGAAAGGACATAAATGCCCATGCACGCAATTACTCTCGTGCCCTCGGATATGACCGTTGCTAGACCAGTTCTAGCCTCTCACCACGCAACACGTCGCTCGGTCAAACTATTCTCTCTCCTCACAATCTTCAGAAGAATCGCACTGGCGATCTCCAGACTCCTCAACCGAAGTGAGTTACCTCAGTGTCCTGAAGAACAATGTCTCAGACACCCGAGGACTGAACTTCTACTGCAGGAGATTTCCTCAGGGTTTTCTTTAGGATTTCTAATTGAGAACTTCCTCAGAAATACAGAACTCATTTTCCTCAACCCCTCCAACAGTGTGGTGTTTCCCTACGACTCAAGAAGTGTAAAAAGTCTTAGCGAAGACTACGCTTCAACTTCGTCTTCATCGCGAACGTCCTCAGGATCGTCCTCAGCTTCAGCTTCAATCGAATGCTTCAGGATCCTGATTCCTCAGGATTCTGCACAACTTCATTCTTCAGGAAACACACTGATTTCTCCAATGTTCCTCAACATTTTGGGGGGTCAACAACGGTGGTTAAACACCTCATCAGGGACTGTTCTCCTGTGTATACTCACAAACACATCAGTCCCTTAACCGTTTTGTCATCAAACTCCAAAACCTCAAGGGGAGAGCACTTGATGCACTTACAATCTCCCCCTTTTTTGTGATTTGATGACAATCAGGTTAAGCTTCAACGGGATAAAATTATGAGTTTGAAGAATAAAAACTTTGAAGAACATTTTTATCATTGAGCTGGATATAATGAAGCTCCCCCTGAGGATATGCATATAAGTTGAAGAATGTTTAATATCTAAATAATTTTGAGGTATATGAGGAGCTCCCCCTATATCCAGGCCTTTTTTGAAGCAGTGCATGTTATGAAGTGTTTGAGGAATTTAAACAACGCACTGAGAAAAAGTGTTTGCAGAGACAATCACATGCATATATGATAAACTTGAAGAAATATCATGAGGTAACTGAGGAATAGTATCAGGCAAACACCAAAATAACAGAGACAATCACATGCATATATGATAAACTTGAAGAAATAGCATGAGGTAACCGACGAATAGTATCAGGCAAACACCAAAATAACAGTTTACAACTCGTTAAAAAAAATCTGAAGATCGAGAGTTGTAACTGAAGAACCCCATAACTAAGACCAGCTTGAAGACTAACAGATTTCTCCCCCTTTGTCATAAAATGAACAAAAATGGAAAAACTGAAGCTAACGCCCCTTTGAAGATGCTTCAAGGCTGAGGTGAGTCACGCCTGAGGCAAGCCGTTGAAGTGTGAGGGAAGGCAGCAGTGTCTTCAGCTTCTCCAGCAGTCATTTCTTGGTTCGAAGAATAAGAGTCCATGGCCGGAGGAGGAGTTGTGCAGCGTCTGAATTCCCTCGGGGGTCTGATGGCAGGAATCTGAGGCTTTTGAAGACCCAGTTTTGCAATGTCTGCGGGGGTGATTACTTCTCTCATCAAGGCATCGAGATGTCGATATGTATGATGAGCATACTGATGCACTTTCTTCACAGAAGAATGCGTCTGAGCCATGTAGCTGAGGATTTCAGAAAACTGACGCTTCACCCAATCATGATTTCGGTCAACCTTTTGATGAAGACTAATCAGAAGCTCTCGGTCTGTCATCACTCGAGCCTGAGTCGTGTCCTCAGTAGAGGCATGAGTTCTAGTTTCATCAGTAGTGCGAGACTGAGGATGACGAATGTTTCCACCGAGGGAATTGGTCGGGAGAACTTCTTCATAGAATAGGCCTTTGCCCTTAGCATTAGAAGCAAGCGTATGCTGAAGCACTTCGACAGGCGGCAGATAGGTCCTATGATTCGGGTGATCAGGTTGGAAATCAATGCCAGTCTTGACTCGGATGAGCTTCATGATCCATGGCGCGTAAGGCTTCAGTATATGAGAATTCTATGCTGCATCCACCAGAGTTCTAAAGAAGAAGTCAGGAACGTTGATTGAACCATACATGCAGAGGTTGTGGAGGATGGTATTCATGATGCCAATGACCTCTTCAGCAGTGGATTCATAGCCCTTAATGGGATAGAAGGACTTCGCCAGAATCCGATACATCGTGCTTGGCAGATACAGAAGCTCAGAAACTGGAAACATTGTGCGAGCTGGGGCTTCAGGTGCCTGAGGCTTCATAAAAATGTTCATCAGGTCATCTGGAAGAATTGGAGACCCATAGGAGCAAGCAGTTGAGGAAGTGCACTGAGGCAACTCAAGAATGGCAATTTCTTTAGGAACAGTGATGGTGTAGTGATGATGCTCAGTCATCCACTCGAGGACCCAGGTGGTGATATCCAGAGGATCTCCTGAAACATACAAAGTTGCATAAAATTGAAGCACAAGCTCTTCGTTCCAGTGGATGCATTTGGAGCAGAACTGAAGTAGCTTGGCATGATGCAGATCCTGAAGCACACTGTTGAAGCAGGGAATGGCTTCCATATCCATTAGAGGAATATGCTTGTGAGGAAACAGTTTGTTTTGCATATATAGAACTGAAGCATAATAGTTCTTCTGAGTAGATGTCCAGAACCTTAGCAGCTTTCGAGGCGGAGCAGAATGATAAGGATTTTGAATCCCCTCTTGGAAGAAACTCATGGCATTGAAGAAATCAGAAGCATCGAAGCTTGGGGTAGCACCAGCTTCAAGGTCACGAAAGAATGGTTGCTTCTGCTTCGGACACAAGGACCAAGCTTGAACTTGGCCTTGAGGTGGTGGAGGCGCTTGATGCACTTCAATCTGGAGAGAGGCTTGGGGCGAAGGTGGAGCCGCAGCAGAGGCTTCGGGTACAGACGTGTTGAGGTCCTTGGGAAGACGAGGTGATGTGGCCTGTTTATCTTCAGATCCATCCTTTGAAGCTTCAGGATGAGCATTGGTACTGTTTTCTGCTTTAGGCTCCACAGCACGAGCTTCAGTATCCATGGGTTAAGATTCAGGAACCACAGGATCAGCTTCAACATTCTGAGTGTCTGGGGCAGGAGAAGAAGCTTCAGGAGCAGCAGTAGTACGGGCACTAATGGCCTCTGGTTCAGTTTCTTCAGTGCCAGGGGAGACAGAGGCATCCACAGAGGCTTCAGAGTGTTGAGACGTGCCAGATAAAACAACTGTAACTGAGGGAGAATGAGGTTCCAGAGAGAACACGGTGTGAGAGGGCGAGTTGAAGTGTTCCAGCTCATAAGCTTCATCAACCACCCGAGGGGTGCCCATGTCACCAATATCCACATCTTCATCCATTTCTTCAGCTTCAGGGAGGACTGGAGGAATGGTAGATAGAGGCGTTGAAATGATTGGGGTGGCAAGCGCTGAAGTAGGTGTCTTGGACGGTGGAGTGAACACAACCAGCCTGCGCTCAGTATTTTCCTGAGGAATGGAAGCAGCAGGAGGTGTTGCAGATGCTTCAGGTTCTCTTGAAGTAGGAGGAGCAGAAGAAATGGGCCTAGCATCGATGGGCTCTTCAGTTTGCGCTTCAATAGAAGGCTTCTTGGCAGCTGGGGGAGTACTGGGTGGATTAGTCTTAGACCTGCGCTTGAGGCTTTGGGCATGTCCCTCAGTCCGGTCACCCTGAGGTGCTGAAGCAGCAGGAGTCACTAAGGCCTGAGGTTGTTTAAGCTTCATCAAGTTAGCCATTTTCTTAGACATCCGCTCCTTGGATTTGCCGATGTAGGCACGGTTGGCGGCATATTCAGTGTTGAGGCGTTGAACTTCACACTGATGCTCTATGAACTCCTGAGGAGTAATAGCAGTAACAGGTTTCTTTTTAAAGTCACTGAGGACTTTCTTCAGTTGAGCCTTCAATTGTTTCTGAAGATCAAGTTGATGAATCTCATTGATTAGGAACTGTTGAACATAGAACTTGATGTCTTTCGGTATGTCCAAATCATCAAGAGGAGTATCAGGCTTGACAGACCAGATTTCAATGTACTCCAAGATCTTCTTGGGATCAAGGAGAAGCGGGATTTCAGAACCCGTTGCTTCAGCTTTGCGTCTGGCTGCAGTACGCACATATTCAATCTTCTGTTCTTCAGTGGCAAAGAAGCCGGCCAAATCTTCAAATTCATCTTCATCATCAGAACTCAGTGTATCATGATGAATGGCGCCACGCATAGCAGTTTTCTTGGGTGAGGGTCGTGGGCCGCGTTGAAGAACTGTTTTGGTCTTCAGCTGAGGCTGAGGCATTGTGGTTGAGGGCTCAGGAGCACTTCCAGATTCATCAGTTCGAATCCTTGAGGCAGGGGCAGCACCGTCTGTGCGTTGGCATGAGGCACCAGAAGCATGAGGCTGTGTTGAGGAATTCTGTGAGGGCTTGATTCCAGGTGCCTTTCTGCGATGCTGAGGAGGAGGTTTTGGCCTGGGTTGAGGCTGAGCCTGAGGTGGAATCTGCACTGAGGCAGTCAAGTCACGGACCAGAGTCTTTACTCGGCTAGCACTGCGCTTGAGGTATTGTTGATAGGCATCAGGAAAGTCATCAGGAGTTTGCACAGTTGTGGGATCAGGAGTGACTCCAGGTGCAGGAGGAGGTCGGGCCTTGATACCCAAGGTCTTCAGCGACGGGTTGACAGCAAACATTTCCTCATGCTGAGGATTAACCCATTGGTATGCAACCCATCGCTTGGCCCATTCCCTCGTGATCTTCTGGACCCTTTTCTTATGATCACCCGCGGTTTCACGTTCGGGAGTCTTCAGCTTCTCATAGAGCTCAGGAGGTAAGTCTTTAGTGGTATCAGTGAGCTTACGCCGAGGAGCCATTTTCTTCAGCAGCGGAGACTGAGGAATTGTACGTTCGAGCTGAGCTGCAAATGAAGTGAGACTATGAGAACCATACGATTCCTCAGCAGACATGTACCTGTGACAGAATTAAGTTGCGAGGGAAGTGGGGTACGGTTATATGCATTCATGAGGAATAGGCTGAGGAAAATAATGAGACATAGGTATAGGTCTCAGAAAGCTAACAATATTGTTGAGGATTGGAGGATTCGTGAGGACACAACAATACTGAGGAATAAGCATCTGAGGAATAAGCGTACCAGGACTGAGGCGAATGCTGAGGAACCACGAGTCAGTCTTCTCCGGCGACGGCGAACTCCGGCGGCGTTACCACGAGAGCTTGAGGAGCTCAAGGGCGGCGGCGCGAGAGGGAGAGAAGAGGTGGGGGGAAAATGACCGTGGGGTAGAGGGCTATTTATAGAGGGGTTAAAGCTGAGGGGTTGCGAAATTTGTGGACCAGATTTCCCCTGATGGTTGGGATCCTCAGTGGTTATTATAATGGTGGATAAGCACGACGTGCGGTAAAATCGCAACAGTTAAAGAACGTAACTGATAATCCTCAATTTTCGGAAACCTGAGGACAAAGGTTGAGGATGAAGACAAATGGTCTCAGGCTGAGGAATAAATGATTTCCGGACTAACGCATATGAGATAGAAATAATAGATAAGTGAGCACAGAAGGACGGGTCCGATCACGTTCACCTAGATGAAGAAGAAAATGCTGAAGAACAATAACTATAGTTGAACGCTGTTGAGGACAAACACGGTAATCATCAGCAATGAAGACTTCAACTGAGGAAACTGAGGAACAACAGATCCTGAGGAATTTGGGCGGTGGCGCTACCCACCTTATAGGGAATGAGACACTTGATACCATACACTTTTCGTATGGATCTTGAGTCAATTCCACATTAATTTCTTCACACTTAGCAAGGTAGTTCCTCATGATTTGAGGAGTACGACGCATTGTGTGTTGTACATCAGGATTCTTCAATATTGTTTAAGCGTTAGGATGTGTGTCCATTCACTGGACGTTTGAGGAATCTAAGATATTTATCTCACACCTCAGAGTGCTAAATTGCTTCTCATCCAAAGGCTTAGTGAATATGTCAGCAAGTTGGTATTCAATCTTCACGTGGCTGATGACTATGTTTTCCTTCAATACATGATCCCGAAGAAAGTGATACCGGACCTCAATGTGCTTCGTCCTCGAGTGCTGTACTGGGTTCAAAGAGATCTTGATGGCGCTCTCATTGTCACATAGTAGTGGTACTTTCTTCAGGTTGATGTCGTAGTCCTTCAGAGTTTGCTTCATCCAAAGAAGCTATGAGCAGCTAGCACCAGCAACAATGTATTCAGCTTCAGCAGTGGAGAGGGAGACGCAGTTCTGCTTCTTCGATGACCAGCACACCAGAGAGCGTCCGAGGAAATGACATGTTCCTGAGGTAGACTTCCGATCCACTCGATCTCCAGCATAATCTGAGTCTGAGTACCCAACGAGATCCAGCTGTGTGCCTTTTGGATACCATAAGCCTAGCGACGGGGTGTGAGCCAAATATCGAAGAATTCGTTTCACCGCTTGGTGATGCGATTCCTTAGGTGCCGCTTGGAATCGGGCACACATGCAAACGCTCAACATTATATCAGGCCTAGATGCACATAGATATAGCAGAGAACCTATCATGGAACGGTATACCTTTTGATCGTAGTCCTTGCCATTTTCATCAGGGCCTAGTTGCCCATTTGTAGGCATCGGGGTCTTGATACCCTTACAGTCTTGCATCCCGAATTTCTTCAGGCACTCCTTGAGGTACTTCTCCTGAGAGATAAAGATGTCATTGCGTTGTTGACGAATTTGTATCCCTAAGAAGAACTTCAGTTCACCCATCATGGACATCTGGTACTATTCACTCATCAAGAATGCAAATTCTTCACTGTATTTCTTGTTAGTGCATCCAAATATGATGTCATCAACATAGATTTGACATATGAATAATGCATCATCATATCGTTTTGTGAAAAGAGTTGGATCTAGGGAACCAGATTTGAAGCCCTTGCTGATGAGGAAGTCCCTTATGTGTCATACCAAGCCCGAGGGGCTTGCTTCAGTCCATAGAGGTCTTTCTTCAATCTGTACACCATATCAGGTTTCTTTGCGTCTTCAAAGCCTGGGGGTTGAGCAACATATACTTCTTCCTCGATATTACCATTGAGGAAAGCACTTTTCACATCCATTTGATATAACTTGATATTATGATGGTTAGCGAATGCAAGCATAATACGAATAGACTCAATTCTAGCAACAGGAGCGAAGGTTTCACCGAAGTTGATTCCCTCAACTTGTGTATATCCTTGTGCTACGAGATGAGCTTTGTTTCTGATGACTTGTCCATCTTCATCGAGTTTGTTGCGGTAGATCCACTTCGTGCCGATGACATTGTGTACTCGAGGATCAGGACGTTTAACTAATTCCCAAACATCATTCAGTTTGAACTGAAGAAGTTCATCTTGCATCGCCTGAATCCATTCCTCTTCTTGGAATGCCTCGGTGACTTTGGTGGGCTCTGAAATTGATACAAACGAGAAATTCCCACAAAAGTTAGCTATACGATTAGCTCTTGCACGAGTGAGAGGACCTGGTAGATTGACGTCGGCGAGGATTCTGTCCACTTTAACTTCATTCGCCACGCGAGGAAGACGAGGAAGATGATCTTGAGGCGCATCTTCGTCACTGCTATCAGATTCATTTGCATCTGCTTTAGGAGCTTCAGGGGTATCAGGAGCCTCAGGATCAGGATCGTCATCAGGATTATTTGCATCAGGATTTGGGTGTTCTTCAGGAGCAGGAGCTATGTGTGTTTCTTCAGGATGATCCACATGAATGATATCACCAGCACCCATCTTCTTGATTTGTTCCTCAGGTGGAGCTTCATCTAAATCATGTGGCAGGTGCTCTCTTTGGGAGCCGTCAGATTCATCAAACCGCACGTCTACTGTTTCAACAATTTTATGATGATTTGTGTTGAAGACTCTGTAGGTGTGCGATTCGAGGCCATAGCCAATCATGAAGCCTTCATAGGCTTTAGGCTCAAATTTAGATTGATGATGAGGCTCACGGATCCAACAAGGTGCGCCGAAGACCTTGAAGTAACTTACATTGGGTTTCTTACCAACCATTAGCTCGTATTAAGTTTTCTTGAGGAACTTATGAAGATACACCCGATTGACGATGTGGTAGGCAGTGTTGATTGCTTCAGCCCACCATATGAGAGGCGTGTTGTATTCAGCAAGCATCGTTCGAGCCATCTCGATGAGGGTTCTGTTTTTCCTTTCAACGACTCCATTTTGTTGAGGAGTGTATGAAGCCGAGAACTCATGAGTGATGCCCATCTCATCGAGGAATTCCTGTACTGTCAGAACCCCAACTAGGGTAAGTGCTAGGTTTGTTTGTGCTTTGCATCATGAAAAATTCAAAAGGAAATTCAAAATTGGGGAAAAGAAAAGCCCTGAGAATTTAAATAAATAGCCAGAGAAAAATCTTTTTCCAAAAATCTTTTGAACATTTGGAAAATTCCTATAAATGATGCTGATCATTTTAAAAGTGGTTTGGGATCAATCCCATGCACATGGAATTTTCTAATATTCAAACAGTGGCTTTGGAAATTAAAATAACCCTATTTGAATTGAAATTCAAAGTATATTGAATTTCAAAAATGCTCAAATTCTATAAGTGACTTGCTACTGGTCACCTAGGATTTAAAAAAATGTTTGGGCATTTTACAAAATTGCTCTGCTATTTGATTTGGGGCAAAACAAATAAACAGAAAAGGAAAAACAGAGAAGAAATAAAAAGGGGAACACCCTGGCCATTCGGCCCAACTCTTCCCCCCCGAGCCCACCAGCCTGGCCCAGCCCGCAGCCTCCTCTGTCGTCTTCCCCACCGACGGCAAGCAGCTCGGTGGCGAGCGCCGTGGACGCCACCGAGGCCCCTGGAGCCTCCTCTTCTTCCCCCAGGACGCCACGCAGTCGCCCAGAAGCTGCCCGCACCTTCCCCTCTCTCTCTAGCTCATCTCCTTTCCTCTCTCGCCGGATTCCGCGATTAGCCGAGAGCCCGCCGGAGCACCACCGTGGAGGATCGTGGCCACCCTCCTCCTCAGCCGCTGCCACCTTGTCCAGGATGAAGCCCGGCATCGACTTCGTCTAGCCACGCCCTCAATCGAAGCCCGGGGGCCACGAGCTCGACTCCAGCTTCAGGAACTCCCCGCCGGCCGCCGGGGGCGCCATCTTCGAATTCGTCGCCTGTGCTGCTCCAATGGCTTCCCCGAGCTCTTCCTCGTGATCAGGGTGAGCTGGAGCTTCATTCCCCTCCCTCCTCGTTTTTTTCTGTGGCCGGGTTCAAGTTCACGGCGAGGACAGTAGCCGGCCGCCGCACCTCGTCGTCTCCGGCGTCGTTTCAGCCCTCCCCGAGACCCCCTGGTGGCACAGCGTGATGCGGACGAGCACGGGGCTTCTTCTCGTGCAAGCGGCGCCCGATTTGGTGGCCAAAATCGTCACCCAGTACCGCGCCGCCGTGCTCGACGTCGCCGGCGTTGAGCCACCGGCGAGTTGGATTAGGTTAACCCTAATCACCCAGCTATACCCCCCCTAGGTCAATGACAAGTGGGCCCCAGGCCACCCCTAACCCACTGTTAGTTAAACTAACAGAGGGGATTAACCCCCTGAGGCTGACAGCAGGGACCCATTGGTCAGCCCCCCCCCTTGACGTCATCCCCACGCAATGCTGACGCAGTAAAGAAATTCCAAAATTAGAATTGAATTAAAATAATTCATAAAAATCCAGAAAATGAATTAAACTTGGGAAATTCATAACTAATTCATATAAACTCCAAATATAACAAATAATATGTCTAAAAATATCAGAAAAATCCAAGGATTATGAATATGGGATCTGTTTTCATGTTTGACCAATTAAAATTGGGTGAACAGTGCAAAACATCCATATGGCTTTAATTCAAATTCAAATTTGAAGCACATTTGCAAATGACTTTGCATTTGACTTCTTTTAAATGGAATTGTAACCACATTGTGACCAAGAACATCACCTTTTCAATATTGATCATGTTTTTGATGCATTGCAAATAAATTTATACCATTGTTTGATTGTTTGCTCGATAGACGTGCAACTGGAACCGGAGGCCACCCCCTTCGTTGAAGACTCCAATATCGAACCTCGTCAGCAAGGCAAGCAAACACCATTGATCATGTCTATAAAATCCCAATTCCCTCTCAGTCTCGCTTATGCATGTTTAGGAGATCACTTGTATCGATTCTACCGCATAGTTGAACCCATATCCGATGCATGACCTATCATCTTGTCACAGTAGTAAGCAAACCACAATCCTAGCTGACATAGGAGTTGTATGATATCATGAAGCCCCTGCAACTGTTACAGCTTATTGCATGCTTAGTGTTACATGAGGTTGCTTTTGATGTGAGTCGGGATGATGGTGAACATGGTGTTGATGAAAGTGAAACTGTGTCGGTGAATCCACCCTAATACAAGGTGAACGATGAGAGGCTGTGTAGGAGTACACAGTGGGTTGTCTCGTTGAACACTGCCTTAGGCATCGAGTTCTTGTATGGTAATCCAAGACAAAGAGTACAACACAACATTGAGCTCACTGACCCCTCTCGGCCTAGTACCTTGATCCGTGTCGACGTCCAGGAGTCACATTAGTTCGGGCTTTCCATTTGACATGTGCATAGAAAAAGAACAAAGGAAGTGGTTGTATCATCCTAGATATGTGGGTGCACCTGTGAGGCAGGAAAACCATCTGCTAAAGGTGGCGTCTCGGTCACCTACATTGTCTGAGTCCGTTTCGTTGATCCAGCCGGGCTCTCAAGCGGTAGCAACTCAGGTAGTCGACTCCTGGAATAGACCGGTTGTGAGCGAAGTGTCGTGGTGAACATCCTCGCTGTCACCTCTTGAACGGTGGCGAGACTCGGCGGTAACCGATGGTCATGTGTGTGTAGTTTACACCCTTGCAAGGTTAACAAAACTATTCGAATAGCCGCGTCCGCGGTTAAGGACTACTTGGAACCCGTACCTGATTATTAGACAACTTGAACTGGATACTTCTAAAATACACCAAGATAAGTGTGAGTGCTATGGTGTGCCTCCTCGTGGGGAAGTCGAGGAAGTAACCATAGTGGTGGATTGGTTGGAGATGTAGTGGACTCGTGTACTCTTCTTACCTCAAAGTCTGGTACTCGTAGTTCAGGATTAGCCAAGTCAAAGCTGGCACTTCTGCATGTTGAACCCCACCTCCCTTTACCTTGATACTTGGGCATGAGTAGTATAGATCTGATGTAAGTCTTGCTGAGTACGACTTTGTACTCACGTTTGCTTATTCTATGTTTTAGATAAGAACCGGACCCCGATGGAGTCACCTTCGTGAAGCTCGACGTTGGCTAAGTTAGCCTAGTCCCAGACAGCAGTCTGGTCCCTCGTGGAAGGGCATGTTTGTTTACAAGGCTTCTCTAAGCCATTTGTTAAACTTGTCTGTACTCAGACCTAATTTGCTTCCGTTGTATGATGTAATGTTGATCACAGACATGTGATCTTTGTATACTCTATGTGTATATCTATAAAGAGTACTTTGTAGAGTTATGTGATGATACCTGCTGTTCCTACTAGGCATGTGTGCTGCGTGTATGTTTATAACATGCATGTCTTAGTATGGGTTTTTCGAGACCTTAGTTGTGATCTGGCTGGCGGTCTTTTATACACCAAGTGGCCCTTAGATGTGCGCAGCTTGGGGCATCGCGATGCGATTGCTCGTGACTCCGTCACGTGCACACTTTGTTGTATGATCGAGCCCGCCCTAGACCCCGACTAAGTGATCGGGCTGGAGTAAGTTTATGTAAGAGTTAGGATCCAATCGATAACATGGTTGAGGCGACTTGTCTATGAGTATGGGATTCACCACCCATAAGCATTTAGACTTGTGAGCGGACGTTGAGGACCCATCTCAGTTGATCATCCGGCCTGAATGGGATGCCCCTCACGTTCGATGCTTACCGAGAACGTTCTGTGCTTGGCCTTGTCTGCTTAGACAAGTGGGTATGGTTCTCGGCTCTCCATGTGATTGTATCATGACTGGAATTACATATGCTAACCCCGGGTCCCGACAGACTTGGTATCAGAGCAGGACTGTCTGTAGGATTAGCAGCCCTTGGTCGAAGTCGAGTCTAGCATTCTATAGTTATATAGTTACTTGGGTATATAAGGGAACAACGTAAGGCTTCTTTTTACTCCTTACCCTCATCGATCTGAGTTCTGGGTCACCCTTATCTTTTCTACGGGATGATAGGACTAGGCTCATCTATGTCTGACTAGAACATCTCGCTGAGTGCTTCCTTGTAGCCGTAGGACAGTCGTGGTCGTCCAGAGTCTTCATATTTTGAGTTCCTTGAGGAAGTTTTGTCCAATCTCCTCGAGGTTGTCTTGTTTTCCATCCCGGTGTAGCCGTTATGCTGCCGGATTTATCCCGTATTTCTGTGGATCCTTGCCTTCGCATTATAATCTTTTCCGCCTTCATCATGTCTTGTTATCCTTGAATCCATCATTCAACCTGTTCTGATTGTTGAATTTTTATCACACAGGATGTCAGGTGGAACTCGTAGTGCTGTTCTTCGGAATCGAGACCGTGTTCGGAATCGAAATGATGATGAACCTCTACCATCGCCTTCTGCGGCGGAAATCATGATGGAAGCTGAGAAGAATCAACGTGATCAAACACGTCTTCTGGAGCTCATAGAGCAGTACACCTCACGTCATTGTAATGTGGTTGTGAGCATTCAGGACTTCATCCTCCTCAAGCCACCGGTATTCCGATGTTCTTCTGAGCCCCTTGAAGCTGATGATTGGCTCCGTTCCATCGAGCGTAAGCTTGATACTGCACATGTTGCTCCCGATGATCGATTTATTTTTGCGGTATACTTCTTGGAAGGTGCTGCTCTTCAATGGTGGGAGAACCATGTTGCTATGCAGCCAGATGTTCACCTAGTGACTTGGCAGGAGTTCTGTGTTGCCTTTCTAGGGTACCACATTCTGGATGAGTTGATGGAGCGCAAGAAGGAAGAGTTCTGCAATCTCACTCAAGGAAAGATGTCCATGCATGAGTATGTGAGAGAATTCAACCGTCTTGCACGGTATGCCCAAAATGAGATCACAACCGATGCCAGAAAGCAGGCAAGGTTCCGTAAGGGACTTAGCCCCATCCTTCGTCATGATCTCAACCTCATCGAATTTGCCACCTTTGAGGATTTAGTCAACAGATCCTTCAGAGCTGAACATGGCAATGAAATTTTCGAGGAGTCCCGTAAGCATGCTCTTGAGCTTGCTCCTTCTTCAAGTTCAGCCCCTCAGAAACGCCGAATTTGGATTCCAACCAGAGCCATACCTCAAAACTTTCTGCAGAGACCAACCTCCAATATATGCCATCCAACCCAACACATTATTCCACCCCGGAATGATGGTGTGCAACCAAGTAATCCCACTCCCAACAATCCAGACAGGGTATGCTTTAAGTGTGGTCTTCCAGGCCATTACTATCGTCAATGCCCTCAGGTCTTGATGGCACCACGTCATTCTCGACCTAAGCCTCCAAAGAAAGTAACCACCAAAACCATCCCAGCAAAGCTTCCAGTCCCAAGTAGTGGATATGTGAACCAAATCTCAGTTGAGGAAACCACTGTTGCTTCTGATGTCATTCTTGGCACACTTCCAGTCAGAACCCCAACTAGGGTAAGTGCTAGGTTTTTTTGTGCTTTGCATCATGAAAAATTCAAAAGGAAATTCAAAATTGGGGAAAAGAAAAGCCCTGAGAATTTAAATAAATAGCCAGAGAAAAATCTTTTTCCAAAAATCATTTGAACATTTGGAAAATTCCTATAAATGATGCTGATCATTTTAAAAGTGGTTTGGGATCAATCCCATGCACATGGAATTTTCTAATATTCAAACAGTGGCTTTGGAAATTAAAATAACCCTATTTGAATTGAAATTCAAAGTATATTGAATTTCAAAAATGCTCAAATTCTATAAGTGACTTGCTACTGGTCACCTAGGATTTATAAAAATGTTTGGGCATTTTACAAAATTGCTCTGCTATTTGATTTGGGGCAAAACAAATAAAAAGAAAAGGAAAAACAGAGACGAAATAAAAAGGGGAACACCCTGGCCATTCGGCCCAACTCTTCCCCCCCCGAGCCCACCAGCCTGGCCCAGCCCGCAGCCTCCTCTGTCGTCTTCCCCACCGACGGCAAGCAGCTCGGTGGCGAGCGCCGTGGACGCCCCAAGGCCCCTGGAGCCTCCTCTTCTTCCCCCAGGACGCCACGCAATCGCCCAGAAGCTGCCCGCACCTTCCCCTCTCTCTCTAGCTCATCTCCTTTCCTCTCTCGCCGGATTCCGGGATTAGCCGAGAGCCCGCCGGAGCACCACCGTGGAGGACCGTGGCCACCCAGGTAGTCGACTCCTGGAATAGACCGGTTGTGAGCGAAGTGTCGTGGTGAACATCCTCGCTGTCACCTCTTGAACGGTGGAGAGACTCGCGGTAACCGATGGTCATGTGTGTGTAGTTTACACCCTTGCAAGGTTAACAAAACTATTCGAATATCCGCGTCCGCGGTTAAGGACTACTTGGAACCTGTACCTGATTATTAGACAACTTGAACTGGATACTTCTAAAATACACCAAGATAAGTGTGAGTGCTATGGTGTGCCTCCTCGTGGGGAAGTCGAGGAAGTAACCATAGTGGTGTATTGGTTGGAGATGTAGTGGACTCGTGTACGCTTCTTACCTCAAAGTCTGGTACTCGTAGTTCAGGATTAGCCAAGTCAAAGCTGGCACTTCTGCATGTTGAACCCCACCTCCCTTTACCTTGATACTTGAGCATGAGTAGTATAGATATGATGTAAGTCTTGCTGAGTACGACTTTGTACTCACGTTTGCTTATTCTATGTTTTAGATAAGAACCGGACCCCGATGGAGTCACCTTCGTGAAGCTCGACGTTGGCTAAGTTAGCATAGTCTCAGACAACAGTCTGGTCCCTCGTGGAAGGGCATGTTTGTTTACAAGGCTTCTCTAAGCCATTTGTTAAACTTGTCTGTACTCAGACCTAATTTGCTTCCGTTGTATGATGTAATGTTGATCACAGACATGTGATCTTTGTATACTCTATGTGTATATCTATAAAGATTACTTTGTAGAGTTATGTGATGATACCTGCTGTTCCTACTAGGCATGTGTGCTGCGTGTATGTTTATAACATGCATGTCTTAGTATGGGTTTTTCGAGACCTTAGTTGTGATCTGGCTGGCGGTCTTTTATACACCAAGTGGCCCTTAGATGTGCGCAGCTTGGGGCATCGCGATGCGATTGCTCGTGACTCCGTCACGTGCACACTTTGTTGTATGATCGAGCCCGCCCTAGACCCCGACTAAGTGATCGGGCTGGAGTAAGTTTATGTAAGAGTTAGGATCCAATCGATAACATGGTTGAGGCGACTTGTCTATGAGTATGGGATTCACCACCCATAAGCATTTAGACTTGTGAGCGGACGTTGAGGACCCATCTCAGTTGATCATCCGGCCTGAATGGGATGCCCCTCACGTTCGATGCTTACCGAGAACGTTCTGTTCTTGGCCTTGTCTGCTTAGACAAGTGGGTACGGTTCTCGGCTCTCCATGTGATTGTATCATGACTGGAATTACATATGCTAACCCCGGGTCCCGACATGTACGCCAGAGTTCTTGAATTCGGTGCCGTTGTCGCTTCGAATGTGCTTGATCTTTAGGTTGTAGTTGTTCATGATGCGCTTGGCGAAGCATTTGAAGACAGCTTGGGTTTCTGACTTAAAAGTGAGGAAATGCACCCAAGTGTAACGTGAGAAGTCATCAACAATAACTAGACCATAGCAATTTCCTCCGAAGCTTGAGTACTTAGGAGGACCGAAGAGGTCCATATGAAGAAGCTCAAGAGGACGAGTAGTAGTCATGATGGTCTTGGCAGGATGCTTGGCCTTGGTCATCTTTCCATCTTCGCAAGCACCACACAGCCGGTCCTTTGTGAATCTGATTTCCTCAATCCCGAGGACATGTTTCTTCAGTACCAGCTTCTGGAGATTCCTCATTCCAGCGTGTCCGAGTCTTCGATGCCATAGCCAGCACTCAGAGGCTCGAGCCATGAGGCATGTAGCGACCTGAGGACCTTCAGAGAAATCTACGATATACAGATCACCTTTCCTAACTCCACTGAAGAGAATGGAGTTATCGCTAACCATATAGACAGCACAACCATATTTTCCAAAGAGAACAACGAGCTCAAGATCACATAGCATAGATACATACATCAAGTTGTATCCAAGGGATTCAACAAGCATGACTTTATCAATGTGTTGGTCTCGAGAGATAGCAACTCGGCCAAGACCCAATACCTTACTTTTACCTTTATCGGCGAAGGTGATGGTTTTATTTGAAGAAGGACTCAGAGATGATTCCATAAGAAGGCTTCTGTCACCAGTCATGTGATTTGTGCATCCACTATCCATCACCCATTCAGTCTTTCCCTGCAACGGAATTAGTATCTCATACAGCAAGTTATGAGCCAGTCTCAGTTTTAGGATTTTATGGTTCCTCAGAATTAATTCCTCAGGACGTTCCTCAGGATTGATTCTATTAAACCAAACAATATAAATATCCTTCAAATGACTCAAATGATGTTGTCCTGGGCATATGATCTGCAAGATTTATGATTGCCTCAGGACATGTCCCTGCAAAGATGATCAGTTCTTCTTTACCACCCACATCTTAATGGGTGGTTTTGAAGTATATGAGGACTGATGAGAGCGATGAGACCTAATGGGACGTGAGATGGTGGTATCAGGATAAATAAATGAGTAAGAATTCTTATGAGGGGCTTCCCTGTGAACAAAATGGTTAGCTGATACATGATGATAACCATTTCCATTTGAGGTATCATCCTCAGATGATACCCTCAGCTCATTTGCATCTGCATTCACAGGAAGGTTAGTGATGAGGTCCTTCTGAACCCAGATCTGCTTGACTGGAGGACCGTTCCTGCAGTTAGTTCCGATGTATCTGGCGAATACCTCACCATTAACATCCTTAAACAGTTTATAGTTTGAGTCAAATGACTCAATCACCACATCTGAGGAAACAGCATCATAACCAGATAAAGTATAGGGATCAGGAGGAGTCATCTTTGCCCGAACCCAAGTGGTCTCTGGATATTGTTCAGGTTTCCAGTAAGACCCATCAGGGTTGAGTTTCCGAGTGAATGCGACTGCTTATTTTCTCGGGTTCCTTTTGAGGATCTGTTTCTTGAGGATGCCACAAAGAATCTGATGTCCTTTCAGACTCTTGAACATGACGGTTTCCAGTAGACTCTTCAACCTAGCATTTTCTTCAATAATGTTTATGGTATCCTCAGATGAGGGGTTAGATACCACAAAAGCAATAGAAATACCAGAGTCTGACGACATTGAAGAACTAGGCATAGAGGTAATACGGTCATGTTCAATGCATTTTAAACAGGGAGGATTAAATCCTTCTTGTGGCATGATGATCTATTGGGAGAGGAGTGAATCATTTTATTTCCTCAGATCGTCATGAGACATCCTCACGCATTCAATTTCTTGCTTCCAAATGAGGAATTCATGAGCCAGCTTCTCATGATCGGTGAGGAGTGCCTCATGACGACTGAACAAGTCATCAAACTTTGACTAAAGAATTTTTGATTCATCAGTCAATTTTTGAGTATTCATCATTTCCTCAACCAACATATCATCACTCTTGTTTAGTGAGATCTGGATCTTTTCAAGTGCACGTTGTTGCTTAGATGCATGTTTAGCAAGTTTTGCATAGTTTTCATCAGGTTCTTCATCAGAGGGGTCATCTGATGATGAGTAAGTAGATACCTTGGAGGACTTGGCCATGAAGCAGAAGGCAGGGGTTGTGTCTTCAGCTTCATCATCAACATGTGATGGATCAGATTCCTCAGTGCTGAAGATTGACTTGGATACAAGAGACGTGGAAAGAGCCAAACCGGCCACACCCTTAGATTCTTCAGATTCTTCTTCCTCAGCATCAGGGTTAGAACCAGATTCTTCAGAGTCCAATTCATTGCCGAGATATGCGCGAGCCTTGCGGGAATTGCTATTCCTGTATCCAGCGGACTTTGAGGATCTTGAGGATTTCTTCTTTGTCTTTTCATCAGAACTGTCATCTTTCCCTTTCTTCTTCTTCTTCTTCTTCTTCAGTCTATCTTCCTTTTCCCATAGAGGACACTCAGCGATGTAATGCCCAGGTTTCTTGCACTTGTGGCAGACTCTCTTTCTTGTTTCAATAGAGTCATCATCTTTGCTTTTTCTTGAGGAAGATCTTGAGGAATTTCCGAAGCGATTCTTCTTCGTGAATCTTTGGAACTTTCTGGTGAGGAGAGCAAGCTCCCGGCTGAGGGTTTCAGGATCATCAGTATCAGCCTCAGACTCTTCATCAGAGGACACTCTTAGTGCTCTAGCTTTTAGCGCGCAGACCTTAGGCGTGGAGCTGTACAAATCTCGTTTTTCAGAGAGCTTCAGTTCATGAGCATTGAGGCGCTCGAGAATGTCAGCTGGATCCAGAGTCTTGAAGTCACGTCTTTCTTGAATCATCAGCGATAGGAACTCAAATGAGTCATCCAGTGACCTCAGTAGTTTCTTCACCACCTCATGATCTGTGATATCAGCGGCACCCAGTGCTTGAAGTTCATTGGATATGTCAGTGAGTCTGTCAAAGGTTTGTTGCACGTGCTCGTTGTCCAGCCTCTTGAACCTGTTGAAGAGACTGCGGAGTGTATCAACTCGTGAGTCTCGTTGAGCAGAGACTCCTTCATTGATTTTTGGCAGTCTTGTCCATATCTTCTTTGCAGTATCCAGACCACTGATACGGTTGAACTGAGCCTTGTTGAGATGACCACCAATGATGCTTCGAGCTTTTGCATCAAGCTGCCAGTTCTTCTTGGCAACTTAAGGAGCAGTCATCACATTTGCTTCAGGAATGCCTTGATCAACAATATCCCACAGATCCTTGTCAACGGCTTCAAGATGCATCCTTATCTTGTTCTTCCAGTATGGATAGTCTGTCCTGTTAAAGATGGGGAAGCTTGAGGCAACGCTCATTGTACCAGAGGTCAACATAACTAAAACTCCAGGTGGTTAAACCGAATCACACAGAACAGGGGAGTACCTTGCTCTGATACCAATTGAAAGTGCAATATATCGACCAGAGGGGGGTGAATGGGAGATTTTTAAATATCTCGAGGAATTTCTAGTTCCTCGGGACTGAGGCAATACGAAATTGAGGAAGTTGAAACCTGAGGAAGAACACACGAAGTACAGTAGCAATGACGTGTATGGAAAAACAACCTATTGCACAGCTACGGTAAGATTGAGGCACGAACTGAGGAATCAGTGGAAAGTGAACTCAGAAAGTAAAGTATCAGGATAAATCATCAGTGCATAAACATAGTAACTGAGGTTGAAGAAATAGCATCGGGGCACTGAAGACGAAGACTTGATGAACCAGTTCAAGTTGCTGTGACAACTCTACGTCTGGTTGGAGAGGCTGAGATTGAACTGAGAAGACATAGTCTTCACCTTATTATCCTTGAACTAGAGTCCTCAGACTCCGTCCAATAACTCAGGTGAGTCTTCAAGGTAGACTCCCAAAACCTTCACAGACTCAGTCACTCCGGGAAGTCACAATTGCATCTTGACTTCCTCAGACTGAAGACTTCTACACCGGCTGGAAGATCACAGTCTTCAAGAGTAAAAAGCTGCGTATCACTTGAACCGACTTCCTCATAAATGCTCAACTACTCAGGCTAGTGGTTTTCCTCACTTAGGTTCTTCAGTGTCCTCAGAGGTGGGTTGCTCTCAAATCACAAGTGTCAGTTTTTCTCTCGGAGAAGTCAACCCACTAATGGGGCTGGGGGTGGCTATTTATAGCCGTGGATCAACCCGAGGTGAAAGGACATAAATGCCCATGCACGCAATTACTCTCGTGCCCTCGGATATGACCGTTGCTAGACCAGTTCTAGCCTCTCACCACGCAACACGTGGCTCGGTCAAACTATTCTCTCTCCTCCCAATCTTCAGAAGAATCGCACTGGCGATCTCTAGACTCCTCAACCGAAGTTAGTTACCTCAGTGTCCTCAAGAACAACGTCTCAGACACCCGAGGACTGAACTTCTACTGCGGGAGATTTCCTCAGGGTTTTCTTCAGGATTTCTAATTGAGCACTTCCTCAGAAATACATAACTCATTTTCCTCAACCCCTCCAACAGTGCGGTGTTTCCCTACGACTCAAGAAGTGTAAAAAGTCTTAGCGAAGACTACGCTTCAACTTCGTATTCATCGCAAACGTCCTCAGGATCGTCCTCAGCTTTAGCTTCAACCGAATGCTTCAGCATCCTGATTCCTCGGCATTTTGCACAACTTCATTCTTCAGGAAACACACCGATTTCTCCGATGTTCCTCAACATTTTGGGGGGTCAACAACGGTGGTTAAACACCTCATCCGGGACTGTTCTCCTGTGTATACTCACAAACACATCAGTCCCTTAACCGTTTTTTCATCAAACTCCAAAACCTCAAGGGGAGAGCACTTGATGCACTTACAGTAGCTTAGGTCTTCTCTTTCTGTTACTTTTGTATTTCTTTTATTCTTTTCTGTCTTAATTTCTTTTATATTTTCCTTTTGCGTTTTTACAATTTTGCACAATATGAAAAGTAGTCCACAATTAAGGTTGCACTATTGGCCAGTGCCACAAAAAGTCTTGTGATTTTATAAAATCATCTAGCATTTTATTTAAATGATAAATGATTGAAGTGGCCATTGGAGCTACTGTTTTTATTTGTTTCATTTCTTTTATACCTTAATAAAAATCCCAAGACCACATGGAAGTGATCCACTAAATATTTGGGATTTAACAAAAATGGTTGTACAATTTTAGGTTAAACTTTTATTTGCCACTAGTTTTTAAATATTAATTCAAAGGGCTTTTGAAATGAACTGACTCATGATGACCAAGGTATAGGTTGGAACTTTGGTTTTTATACCAACCCTCATTACATTGATTGTGATTTTGAATGTGACCAAAGAAGGTTTGATCAAGGCAAGTTTAAGTGACAGTGATCAGCAACAGTAATCCTTAATTAGCAAGTGATTACTGTTCATGACAGTGAGAGTGTTACACACTACCACTTCCATTGTGCAAGCAAGTGTTTATTTCAGGTGCGGTTGAATTGACAACTCAATTTTCAAAGCCTGTACGTATTCTTTGGCTCCCCAAGTGTCGAATCAATAAATTGGGTTACCTTGCCCGCGAAGACGACCCCCTACAGTTGAGGGTTATCAAGTACTGTTTTCTGGCGTCGTTGCCAGGGAGCATAGCTTTATTTACAGGTCTACTTGAAGTATCCTACCTGCTGCACGTTATCCACTTTGGGTAAGAAATGAGACCCCAAGGTTCCGATCTTACCATCCCGTACAAGACGAGGTACCACTCTTAGCACTAGTGCTAAACTTGATTCACCTTCATTTATGTGTAAGTTTGATTCACCTCAGTTACATGCTACTTCTGATGAGTCTGGCAATATGTTAGAAAATTTTGATGATGCTTCTACTACCTTTGAGACTACTGGTTCACTTGGTTCTTTTATTGAAGAACAGATTGCTGCTGCTGCCCGATTCTCGGGAGTTGAAATTCCTGTTACCAAAACCCCTATTGGAAAAACTCATGATCTTACTGGCCTTAAGGAGAAACTCCTTGAGGATGATTATATTATACTTGATGATGATTTATGCAGGGAGCTTAATGAATGTGCTGATTCCGACCCTGCCGCTATAAAGAAGTTGCTTGAAAAGCACTCCTTGAAGAACAAGTTTACTCCTGATCCTACTTTTGCTGATCCTGATTATGATTTCTCTGTTGACCTTTCACTTATATCCACAGTTCAAGCTGATCCCTTTTATGGCAGAGAAAATGATGATGCTATCGAGCACCTGACCAAACTCACTGAGTTGGGTAGCCTTTTTACCCCGATGAAAGGATACGGGACTTTTATGTGACCAAGCTTCTTCCTTTTTCTTTGAAAGGAGATGCTAGAGCATGGTATGATGCACTACCATGTGGTTCCATTCAAAGTCCTCAAGACATGGCTATATCTTTCGTTGAAAAGTATTTTCCTGCTCATATGCCACATGCTACTTTACAAAGAATTTATAACTTTAAATAGTTGCAGGATGAGCATCTCCCTAAAGCTTGGGGGAGGTTTTGCAGTTTTCTCAAGGCTAGACCGGGACATGAGATCCCTAAGAATGAATTACTTGATATATTTTATGCTGGTCTAACAGATGAATCTAGATCCTATCTAGATAGTTTTGCTGGTTGTGTTTTCAGGGAAAGAACACCGGACGATGTGGAAGAATTGATGGGCAAGATTGCCAAGAACCACGAAGATTGGTCCGTCCCTAAACCACCTCCACCACTAAAGAAGAGGGGCATGCTTGTCCTAAGCCCCGAAGATATGCAAGAAGCAAAGAAGTCTATAAAAGAGAAATGTATTAAAGCTAATTCTTGCATGTTCTCCGTTGCTATTTATTGCTTTGGCCAAGTGGTAGGTAGTGACTCCAAGAGGGAACGTTATGCTCGATTGTGGGTACATGCCCCCTGATGACACGCTTGAGTGACAAAAACATGAGTCTAGGGGATGTGTTGTGGCCACAAGGGGGAAAACAATGATGTTTGTAACCGCGGTTACAAGGATTGTTTACTTTACGAAAATTTCTTTTTAATGCAGTTGTCTGTTGCTTTGGGTTTACACTTTGGGTGGGGCTCGCAACTTAATACTAGCGAGATGTTCTGGATAGATATCTCAAGGTGCATGATTAGTAGTAGATGCAGATGGATTTCAGTCTACTTATTTTGGCGTACTACCCATGCTCTTGAGCTTCTTCTTTTCTTTTGTAGCATAGTTAACATTGCGGTTCGTTTATAATCCTGTCAATTGCCCTTCTGTAATTTATTTACCTCGCATAGTAGTCTTATCGTCTTTTGGGAGAGATACATCACTAGTGAACATCACGGACCCCGCTCCATATTCTCATCACTGTTTACACGCTCATTTACTTTCTTTATTTTTACTTTTATTTGCTATCATTATCATTATCCTGTGTTTTTTATCCTTTTTAAACAACAAGACCGCAGAGATTGACAACCTCTCTGAACTTCATTGGGAGCAAAGTTAATTCTGTTATGTGCAGGTCCGCGTCAGGTGCGCCGCTGACACCTACTTATCATCGCCGGAGTCCTACTAGTCGATACTCAACCTCGGTATCTTCACCGAGGGAAACTTTCTTCTACGCTGCATCTTACCTTCCACTTGGGGTAACCAACAAAGGGCGAGAAGCAATCCTCTCTCGCGTATCAATATGGTTCACATGCCCCTTGTTGAAAGGATTGGGCTTGATAACTCCAGAATTCCCATTGTTGTCCTTTTTTTTCTGGGCACATGTTGGAGCAATGTCCCATGTTCCTGCACTTGTAGCACTGAACTTGACTAAGGTCCTTCTGAGCATTCACCACTTGACGGTTCTGGTTGTAGTTCCCTCCATTTCCATTTCCATTTCCTTTCCCATTGCCATTGCCATTCTTGTGCCCATTGTGATGATTGTGGCCATTATGGTTGTGGCCATTCCCTCCATTATGATTGTGTCCATTTCCACCATGATGATTGTGTCCATTTCCACCATGATGATTATGTCCATGAGTATGTCCTCCATTCCCATTATAGGAAGTACGCTGCTTCTGCTGTGGCCCTGAGTTGTACTTGTTTTTGTTGTTGGTGTACTTCCTCTTGCAGTACTCCATAGCCTGATGCTTTCCCTCCAGCACAATAGCTTTATCAATGATCTCCTGGAAATTGTTGAAAGTAGCCACAGTCAACTGAACTCCCAACTAATCGTTGAGACCCTCCAAGAACTTCTCCTGCCTGGCTGCATCAGTATTGACATCATTGGGAGCATAGCGGGCAAGCTTGTCGAACTCCTCCACATACTCCGCTACTGTGCGACCTCCCTAGCGCAAGCTGCAGAACACCTTCTTCTTCAAGGCCATGGTGCCTGCAGAGACATGTGCGGCGCAAAAGGAAGCCTGAAACTGCGCCCAAGTGATGGTGTCAATGGGATAAGTCGCCAAATAGTTGTCCCACCATGCTGCGGCAGGACCCTCCAACAAATGTGAGGCAAACCTCACTCTCTCAGCCTCAGTACAACCAACGGTCTCCATGTTCCGGCTCACTGAGCGAATCCAGTCATCCGCCACAATTGGTTCAGGGGTGCTGGAGATCCTCTGAGGATTCAACCTCAAGAACCTAGCAAGCATGTCCACAGGTGGTGGCGGTGGTGGTGGTGGCGCATGGTTATTGTTGTTGCCCATGTTCTGAGTGAGAAACTGGATCAACTAGGCTTGTCCCTGTAGCAACTGATGCATGTATGCTGGCACTTCATTGTTGTTGTTCCCATTGCCGGTAGGATCAGGTCTCGGCGGCATCTGTTGGGCAAGAATAGATAAGTTATAGACAGAATGTAGCTAGGGAAATATATCCTACCCCATATGCTTATTATGATCAAGGCAATACATATACATATACAGCATATCATACCACACAATCATCACACAAATATCACCAATCATCAATCATCAATATCATCAAGAAAAAGCACTCATATCAATAAGCAAATACAATCACACCATATAGTTTTAAGATAGATTTTCACAACTAATATAAGATCCTCAATACAACCACGAAATAAAAGTATCTCAAACAACCTAGTATCGCCATACTGAATAAGTCGACATGGTCAAATACGCTAACACGATAACGTCGATAAGCTAATTGCCGGTGAAGAAGTTCCGAACGTTGTCTTTTCTAAACAGCATACATATTCACGCCCACTCGTACGGTTGCGCCTCTTGGGACTCGGTTCATCTTCTTCTCCCGAGGTCTCCACTTCTGGTTCCTCTTCCTTCATTTCAACACCGTTGGCCTTCAGCTTCTTGATCTCTTCTTGCATCTCCATCTTCTCATTCTTCATCTTGTTGTTGTCCCTCTTGAGCTTGTGGTTCTTCTGCTGCAACTCGGTGATGGTGTAGAGATCTGATTGCGTGCTTTTCTCCAGGTTGAGGATGTGCTTCTCCAGGCTCTGGATGAAGTAGGTAGTAGTACCTGGCCAAATGGTCCCAGGCACAATCTTGAACTTCTTCGCCCATAAGTTCCCAGATAAAAGGATCTGGGTCATCTTCTCGTACACCGTACCCTTCAGCTTGCGGCTGTACCGGTTGACGAGGCGTCCAAGAGCCATGTGATGATACGGTGAGGAAGATAGTTCTCTCACTTCTCGTTGGTTACCCCAAGTGGAAGTTGAGATGCAGTGTAGCAGCAGATTTCCCCTATGTAGAGGATAGGGTTTGTCTCCCGTAGGACTCGCAGAGATACAAGAAGGTGGTAAAGTGAACAGTGGCGCCGACGTTGCTAACTTCGCCTAGACCTGCACACACAGCAAATAACTTTTCTCCCAACGAGTACAGAGGAGTTGTCAATTCTCCGGCCTTCCTGTTTACAAAGGATCAACACAAGAGATAATGATAGTGGCAACTGAAAGTAAAGACTGAAAGTAAATTGAGGATTTAAACAATGGTGGAAATATGGACCAGGGTCCCATGATGTTCACTAGGGATGTCTCTCTCCCAAAAGACGATAAAAGTGCTAGCGAGGTAAACAGATCAGAGGTGGGAAATTGAAAGAATTATAAATGCACCGCAATGCTAACTATGCTACAAAAGGAAGGAAGAGGCTCAAAAGAAATGGGCAGTACGCCAAGGTAAGTAGACCGAAATCCATCTGCATCTACTATGAATCATCCACCTTGAGATATCTATCCAGAACATCTCGCTGGTATTAACTGGTGAATCCCACCCAAAGTGTAAACTCAAAGCAACAGACAACTGCATTAAAAGAACTATGCGTAAAGTAAACAATCCTTGCACCCGCAAGTACAAGCACCGTTTTTCTTATCCCTGGTGGCAACAACACATCCCCTAGTCTCATGTTTCTGTCACTCAAGCTAGACATCAGGGGGCTGAACCCACAATCAAGCATAACGCTCCCTCTTGGAGTTGCAACAAATCACTTGGCCAAAGTAAAATACGGCAATGGAGAACATGCAAGCATTTACTAAAGAACATAAATATAAAAGAGAACCAAATATATTACTCATCACAATCTGAACAAAATCTCATAATCCATCAGATCCCAGCAAACTCAGCATAGCAACACAGAAAATTACATAGGTGTCTCGATCAGCTGAGGCAGCTCAAGAGGTCTCAAAAGTGGAAGCACAAAGAGGGGAGGAGAACATCACATAGCTACTGGTCATGGACCCATGGTCCAAGAGGGACTACTCACAAGACATCCGGGAGGCGTCCATGGTGATGGGGTGTCTCCCGGAGGGGATTCCTCCTTTCGGCAGGGTGCTGGGGAAGCTTCTCCTAGCAGTCGCGATCTTGAAACGGCGGCGGCGGCGGTACAGAGAGGAGAACGGGAATAGCAGATCGATATTAGGGGTTTCCGTCACGGGGGCTAAATATAGGCCAAAGGGGGCACCGAGAGGGGCCATAGGGCAGCCAAGAGGCCTCCTGGCGTGGCCTAGGGTGGGGCCGCGCCAGGGACCCTCCTGGGGCCCTGGTGGGTCCACCCCCTTCCATCTTTGGTTATTCGGGAAGCTTCTGGGTCGCTGATTTTTTATATAATTTTTCCGGGATTTATTTGGCACTTTTAATGGCCGGAAAACTTGAAATACAAAAACAGGAGAAAACAGGAACTGGCAACTGGGTGCACTGAGTTAATAGGTTAGTCCAAATAGGATAAAAAGTGTATGAAATTTCAAGAAAAACATGGCAAAGTCAAACAAATCATGCATGGAGCAAGCAGAAATTATATATACGTTTGGGACGTATCAGTGAGCAGCTATGTGCAAACACTGCTCCTTATCAAGGGCATGCACTTCAAATGTCTCAGTGATCACCCTTCCTTCCTCCGTCTTGCTTCCGAGAAGAAATGCTTCCACTTCCCAGTAAGAATCAACTCCCCTTATCTCCACTAGCTTCGGCTAAGACTCGCGCGTAGATGTTCAGGCGATTGGAAATCCCCTTGAGATCAGGTCCAAACGCCATAGAGCGATAAGACAAGGTAGTCATCTATAATCAAAGAGAGGAAAGGCAAGATTAGAACAAGTATGAATACGAGATAGAAAAGATAAGTAAGTACAAGACAGAGTGGTGCAAAGTAAGATTTTCATTTCTATGGCTTTTCTAATCGATTTCTAGAGTCGCGTCCTATAGTCAACACACTGCTCTGATACCATCTGTAATGACCCAATTCACACAGAATTGGAGTCTCTGTGCTCAAGTGCTAGTCCCTGGATCGAACTCGCTAGCACACACAGTAATAGATGTATAACAAAGTACAAGTGCATCATTATTACATCATATGATCCAGAATTCATAAAATAAACAAGTTGCATAGCTCAAGGCTAGCTTATTCAATATAAATATAGCGGAAGTATCAAATAGTAAATATCAAGGAGTCCCATCAACATCCACAAGCGACATGCTGAGTGAAGACCTGCGACCCTAAACGCACCTTACTTGTCGTCTGAAAACCTGCAACACCGAAGGTTACAGCCCGACAACGGGTCAGTACATCTGATTTGTACGGAAACTCACACGAAAAGGATATAACAGACATATCGCTACATGAAAGGTAAGTCAAAGGAAGGCTTATGGTTTTATTTTGCAGAAAGCTGATTTTTCCTTAGTCTACCTAAATCAAATTTTAGTTTGTCTTACTACTTAAGGTTGAACAGGGCTACTCCAGTTCCAACCCAAACCCCTTTATTAAATCTTTCCCACTCAAGTTTTATTAAGGTGATTCATCTGTCAAGATCCTCCAGTAACAGTAATGTCTAGTAGCTCAAGGTTGTCCATAACTGGGGACACGGCTAATCCTGATTACTTTACCCACTGGACTCAACCCGAAGATTGATACGAAGTCTTTCAGAAGAGGTCACCTACACCCAACGGCAAGCCGGTACACCTATCATATCTACATCTGCTAGCTTTGCACGGGAGAGGCTTCCTACAACGTACTCAACTAAGCTAGAGCCCATATGGCCAGCGGTTGTACATGGAAGCTCCTAGTCACCAAGTATGTCTAATCTTTTTGAGCTTGGACGGCGCCCACTTACGTTCAGAGGGTAGATACCATGACGTTCTTTATACCACCAATACCAACCATTAGGGTTACAACCTGGTCTCTCCTTAGATAAGGTATGAGCCCCTAGGAAGCACTCCATGCCCGTCCAGAGGTGTTTTCTAATTAAGGTTTTCTAGTCAAGTAATTAAATCCTTACACAGCTCAATGAAATCTCAAACCAATCCCCGTATACAAGCATAGCAATATATAACAAGCACGTGCTAGGTTGTCTAAGCAAACAGGATAAGATCATATGGTTACCCTACCAGGTTTGCAGCAATAGTAATATAGTAAAGTAGCTCCTACACATGCATAGAGTGATATTTTCTACATGCATATGTAAAAATATAGGTTGTGAAATGGTCAAAGTATGACTTGCCTTGATCCTATTCGTGATGATCACACTCTTCACAGAATGAAGCGTTGCACTCCGGACAGTCTACACAATCAAACAATGTAGCATCCAATACACATTCAACACATAAACATCATAACAGTAAAAGAGCCAAATGAACAGCAAGAAAACCAACTAAATAGTAGCTAAACAATATCTACATGTCACCACGATCCCAACGCAACTGGAATCGACGAAAACGGATACACCGTATAAAAGATACGGTCACCGAAAGTTTGAACTTGATTTTGTACAAAAGTCAAATTCGAAAAGTGTAATAGTGCAAAGTGCATCCTACTTTAAACTATACTTCACTACGGTTGCAACGCAAAAAGAATCACCTAAAACGGAGCTACCGTTCTAGGGTGTAATCTGTGAAAAAGGGTCTATTTACGAATAAAATAAAATTTCTGTCGCGACTAGGTACCTGGCTACGGAGCGAACGACGTCCACTCCAGTGAACAGTCCGGCGAACGTTCGTCTAATCCGAACCGGCGGTTAACCAGAACCCTAACCCTAAAACCGAAAAAATGGAATAAACCAGATCTAGATCTCTCGATTTAAACTAGGCCATTGGATTGAGATCCAACGGTTGACGGTGGAGGCCCGCTCACTGGACGGCGGGGCGGCGATGGCCGGCCCGGTGAGGCGGGGCGGCCCAGCGCGGTGGCGGCGGCGGGGCGCGGCTCACCGTGGCGCGGCGAGGGGCGGCGGTGGTGGCCGACGGCGGCATTCCGCGACAGAGTTGGGGTGAACGGGACGGCGACAGCGGTCCGACGAGAATCCGAGGCGGCGGCGGAGGGTTTCGGCGGCGGCGGGTCCCGCGAAGGAAAATTTAGGGTTTGGAAAAACTAAAAAGAGAAAATCATATTTTTATATATAGACCAAAATAATAAAGAAATTAAATCCGAATCCGGCCCGAGTCAGACTTCGCAGCAGGCGAAAAAAACAGACTGGGCCACTAGAAGGCCTAAAGCGAAACTCGTTTTTTAAAACTTTATTTGGTCAGCCAACTACGCAGAACATTTTTAAATATTAAAATAATAATTTTTTAAGTGTCACAGCAATAAAATAAAATAAAATAATAAAAATAATTGTTTTTGTCGAAATTACTATTTCAGCTATTATGCAATTTTCATAAATAACTTTTATGAAATAAACTCCGTAAAAAATTATAAAAATCCCAAAAAAAAAATTGA
Organism: Bromus sterilis; assembly: GCA_950022295.1. Classification (NCBI taxonomy): domain Eukaryota; kingdom Viridiplantae; phylum Streptophyta; class Magnoliopsida; order Poales; family Poaceae; genus Bromus; species Bromus sterilis. The sequence goes on along the minus strand of OX465601.1, from coordinate 177,915,984 downwards.
GTCATTTATAATTTCTATGACACAGTTTATAAACACCCAAAAATATTTTCAACACTTTTCAACCTTTCTTTAAAATGGGGATAAGTCATGTTATATCCTCTCCAATAAATTGCCTTAAGTCGAAAAATGTTTAAAATATTCAGAAAATCAAAATAATCCAAAACTCCAGCATGACATGCATATGATGATATATTAACATCCGAATTTAGAAAATTTGGATGTTACGGAACCAAATATCATTAGAGAATACTGTGAAATAATAGTCTCACTCTCCCGCAAAAACTCATATCCAAACATTATATGATAATGAGTTGTATATCAAACTAGTTGACCTATACATATTGCAAAGGAAACATACGTATCTGAATTAGTACAGATCATTGACGAAACCTCTTCCATGAGCAAGCATGATCAATAAACACTTATATGATATGATGATTATGATCGATAAAATGCAGCTAGATTATTTGCACTCTAGTGCAAGTGGGAGACTATTGGATATATACTCAAGAGGCAAACAATATGTGATTATTCTAAACAAGTTCATAACCAGTTTCATACTGTGCTAGAACTGTATTAGTGAAACAATGATACAAGTGTGTGATAGAAACAACCAACGTTCCTAGTTAGCCTCTTTCTCAATAACTAGTTCATGGTCAACTGATGATCGTGGTTGCGCGATCATGGACTGTCAAGTCAATTGACTATGAGGTCACCTCATTAGATGAATGGTGAGATGAACATTACCCAACGTAAACATTGCAACATGATCAAAAGAATCATAAAAAATATGTGTTCTAATTACAGAACGTAGTGGAGCGTTCCTTAGACCGTGAGATCACGCATAATTGCTATCTCCTCGGATACTTTGGCCTACATCCACCACCTCACTAAAATATGGTGGCCATAAAGGTGTATCTTGGGTATTCCGTTGAGATATGTTGAGGAGTGTTGATTCAAGAGCAGGATTTTTCAATCCATGTAATGGATAGATACTCAGGGCCCACTCGGTGAGATTACATCCATAAAGCTGTGCAACATGTGACTAGGTCACGGGGATGAATATCACAGAATGAGTGAAATAAGATTTGTCGGTAACGAGGTTGAACTAGACATGGGATGCCGTTGATCGAATCTCGGACTAATCTAGTATCGATGACAAAGGGAAGGTAATACGACGTGATGGTTCAATCGGTTTAATATCCGGAATGCACAGGGGTCATTATGGGCGTCCAGGTCTCGCTGATGATCATTGACCGCAACCTCATCTCGGTCATGACTAGAGTGTTCTCGGACCGTAGGGTAACACACTTAAGCCTCGATGGATATCGGAGACCTTCTCGGAACTATCGGAGTTACCGGAGAATAAGGGAAGACATACCGGAAATGTTCCGTGCTGGTCCGAAGGATGTTCAGAGTGAGCCGGAAGGTGTTCTAGATCACGTGAGATGAAATAATATGTTTTATTTATTAATTAAATGAATTAATAATTAATATCATTTTATTTATAATTAAAAAGTGCAATGGGCCTACTTTGTGAAAGAAGCCCATTAGGGGACATAAAAAGGGAAAAGGAAAAAGAGAGAGGGAGGCGTCATGGGCCCTAGGGCCCATGAGGGGTGCGCCCCCTCCTCCCTTGGTCGGCCACCTTCCCCTAGCAAGGGACTGTAGTCCCACATTGCTAGGGGAGATGGGTTGACTCCCTCCCCTCCTCCTATATATAGATAGGTAGGATGCACTAATTTAATACACAATAATTCTTAGGGAAATTATTAGACTCCCAAATTGAGATCGGTTTTCTCCGGTCTTCTCCCCTCCCTCCTCTCTTCCAAGGTGGGCTTGTTGAGGAACGGGGCAGAAAACAATAATTTTTCTTAACCTACGACTTCCAAACTCAAGACCTATGGCGATGTAAGTAACGGAAGGAAATAGGTCACATACCATTATGTAGTCTGATAAGCATGAAACGTTCCCGCGTGAATGTGATTGATGTAGTCATACCGGCAATCCCCGATGTCGTGAAGATCCACGATGACTCTAGAAGCCACCCGGTCCTTGTAGACCGATGATAGGATTGCGTCCCCGTCGGAACGTTGTTGGTGAAGACGTCGCGATACGGCCACGACGATGAAGGAGCACCACAAGTGTAGCGCCTCGTGGGATTACAAACATACAGTGTACCCGACGTCATCTCCAGGATCCGAACCAGGCGAGCAGCGGAAAGAAGAGGGATTCGGATCCTGATTCCAGCACGATGATGTACGTATGGTGGAGAAATCCCCAACCAAGTGCAGACTCCAAACAAGGGGAGTCCACTCGAGGAAGGAGAAATAAGGAAAAGAGAGATTAGAGAAACTTGTCTCAAATCAAAAGTTATGAAGAAAAAGGGAACCCTACCCCTCCTTATATAGTCCAAGGAGGGGTGCACACCTCCCTCAACTTCCCATGTGTTACTAAACCAAAGGTAAGGGGAGAGTGCGCCATAAGGGGGGTGGGCCCCTCCCTTGGCGCCATGGGCCAAGGGGGAGGCTCCCACTTCCCCTAATGGGCCTGTTTATCCCCATATGCCTTTTCTTCTATTTTTAATTATATTTAATATTTAATTCTGTTAATTAAATAGTAAATCATATTTAAAGATTATTAAGTAATATTTTGAACCTTTCAAAATACCCAGAACCATTTCTGGCCTCCACCGGAACAATCTGGTGTTCTCTCTTATTTCTCCGGTGATCCCGAATCAATCCTTATTGCGTCGAATACCCCTTAAGTGTCACACCATACGGTCCGGAAACAGCAAACATGAATAGACACTCTCTGACCAATGACTAATCAATTGGACCTGGTTACAATCCATGGTAGCCCCTGCGCTTCCATCGAATGAACTTCATCGCTGTTGGATCCGTTAACGTTGAGACCTGTTCCCTTTGTCCTATGGTACTTGATGGCACTGAAGTAGTGCTCCTCGTTGATTACCCCAAGTGTAAGGTAGAGATGTAGATAACGTCTAATTTCCCTTACACGAGGACTGTAAGGTTTATCGAATCCAGGAGGACTCCAAGGATCGACAAGTAGGTGTCAACGGTGCCAGAGATTACTTGATGACGCGAGAGTTGACGTGGACCTGCACACAGAAACAAATAACTTTGCTCCCAACGAGTACAGAGGGGTTTTCAATCCGTCCGGCCTTGTCGTTTACAAAGGGTCAAACGCAAAAGGATAGTGATAGTGATAATTGCAAAGGAAAGTAAAAAATAGTAAATAAAAGTGAAGGTGTAAACAGTGGTGGAAATATGGACCAGGGTCCCATGATGTTCACTAGTGATGTCTCTCTCCCAAAAGACGATAAACAGCTAAGCTGGGTGAACAAATTACAGCTGGGCAATTGACAGAATTATAAACGCACCGCAAGGCTAATTATGCTACTTGAAAGTAATAAGCTCAAAAGTATGGGCAGTATGCCAAGACAAGTAGACCGAAATCCATCTGCATCTACTCACTAATCATCCACCTTCTGATATCTATCCAGAACATCTCGCTAGTATTAAGTTGGGAGCCCCACACAAAGTGTAAACTCAAAGCAACAGACAATTGCATTAAAAATCTATGCGTAAGGTACACAATCCTTGCCCCGTGGTTACAAGCACCGTTTTTTCTCCCTGGTGGCAACAACACATCCCCTAGACTCATGTTTCTGTCACTCAAGCTAGACATCGATGGCATGAACCCACAATCATGCATAACTCTCCCTCTTGGAGTTACTATCTACTACTTGGCCAAAGAAATAAAAAGCAATGGAGAACATGCAAGAATTACTCAAGAACAATATATAAAAGGTAAACCAAATATATAACTCATGACGATCTGAACATAATCTCATAACCATCGGATCACAGAAAACACAGCATAGCAACATCAGGAAATATACATAGGTGCCTTGATCATGTAGGGAGCTCACAAGGTCTAAACATTGAATAACAAGGATGGAGAGAAGACATCACATAGCTACTGGTCATGGACCCATGGTCCAAGGGAGACTACTCACGGCACATACGGGAAGCGTCCATGATGGTGGAGAAGCTCCTGGAAGTCAATCCTCCCTCCGACAGGATGTCGGGAAGAGGTCTTCCGGTGCTCCCGATCTTGGAAGCGCGGCGGCGGCGGAACAGAGATCTATTTCGCGATGCGGGATTATCCTCGAGGGTTTCCTGGACGAGGGGTAAAAATAAGCCGAAGGGGGCACCAGGGGTGGGACCCACCTCCCACGCGCTCTGGTGGCGCGGCCAGGGAGGGGGCCGCACCACCTCACCGCCTGGGTGGGCCCTGGCCCCCTTTTGGCAATTCATCGGTCGTTCCGGAAGCTTTCTTGACGTTAATTTTATTCTGATTTTTTGTAATTGTTGGAGCATTTTAAATTGGGGAAAATCACTACAACTAAAGACATCAGCAGACAGGAACTGGCACCGGGTGCACTGACTTAGTAGGTTAGTCCAAATATATGTAAAATGATATAAAAGTGTAGAAAAACATGTAGCAGTGTCACATAAAAGTGCATGGAACAAGCATAAATTATAGATACGTTTGGGACATATCAACATCCCCAAGCTTAATTCCTGCTCATCCTCAAGTAGGTAAATGATAACACATATAATTTATGTGATGACATGCTGACACACATATAAGAACTTCAAAGTAAAGCAAGTAAGATGTGCAATTCAAGTCGAGATAATAACAAGCAAGAGTCTTAGTATTAATTCTAGCAAAGTATAAACATAAAGGTGCAAGAGCTCTCGCTGTCTGTGAGTTGAATGTCTCCAAATGGTGTTTGCGTGCAAGCAATGGGAGATGGGATTAAAGAATAAAAATACATATTATTTAATTGATAACTCAATCTACTAAAGTTTCACACTTGGTCTCCTTCGGGATCTTATTTTGACTCATCCGGAGACCACTAGTCAGGTACAAGTCAAACTGATCCTCTCCCTTTCTACTTTGAGCACTTATACAATGGATTAGCGCGAGCAAGATACATTGACACTTAGGATGGCAAAGAGAGAAATGATGGGGAAGGAAGACAAAAAGGTGTGAAAGGCTCACATCAATGAGGACAATCATAGGCAAGAGAAGGCCAAATGATAGATATGATGTGAGGAGTAGGGATTTCCATGAAGCGGATGCACATATGAGCTAAGGTAAGCTCTCCAATGGAACTAGTGGGGGGTGCATCCAACTTGATTGCTCATGAAGACCTAGAGCTCATTTGAGGAGGCTCATCCTTGGAATATGCAAGCCAAGTTGTATAGTGTAAGGGTCCCCAAATAGTTATGCATGAATGATAATCTCTATGGAGTACAAATATAGCAATGGATTACGAGTTTGGATCTTTCAAAAGGAATAATAGTGTTGCCCCTTCTCTCTTTTTATTTCCTTGTTCTCTTTTTCTATTTTTTGTATTTTAGTGGCCTCTTTGGCTCTTTCTATTTATCTCTCATTTGTCCTCTTCGGGCTCTTTTAATTTGCCCTCTTTGGGATCTTTTCCTCACTTAAGGGCAACACTCTATATTTTACAAGAATATAGAAGATCTTCACACTTTACAAGAAGTACTCAAACATAAAGAAAGACAAAAACTATCATGATGTATACAAATGTATGCCTCTGCCAGTGTAGCAGGATATGCAATGATACTAGCGCGTCATGTAGCAATAATAAGGTCAAAGCCCAACTAGAATGCAGCTCCTGGATCAAGAAAAAGCATGTATGACATGAAGATCAAGCCATGAGACTGTGGATGTTGCATGAAAATGTATCTCGGAAAGGCTATGGAAATGCCTTGATAGGTAGGTATGATGGTTGTTTTGAGGAAGATATAAGGAGGTTTATGATGACAGAGCATATCGTGCCAAGGGTTTGGATGCACAGGCAAAGTATGCGCCAAATATCAAGTGAGAAAGGGCAATGCATGGTGCCGAAGAGGCTAGAAAAATATGGGAACGTGGAAGTGCCAACAATCGAATACTCGCATTATTCTGAAGAACTCATGCACTTATTATCTGTAACTCTCTATCTAATCGGGAGGTTCGCAAAGAGACGAGTACCCCGAGTAGGAGTGTGGGGATATGGTTATCCTTGCGCATCCTCGACCCATGGACGTGAGGGTACTCTATATATTCCAACCCTTCCAAAGGTTAGTGATCCATCTAGTAGCTAGAGTTCTCAACTAATTTTTGTAGGTTTTGAAAATAAGCACAGATTTCCCAAAATACGACACCTATAACTAATAGGCTCAATATCTTGGCATCCTAATGTCCAAACATTACTCTAATCAATACCTCAAAACTATTGCATGTTACTACTACACTTGTAATATCAACCTTAATTACCTACTCATGCAAGACACACAACTCAGTGCAACAAGCCAACTCTCTAAAACAAGATAAACATGAAGACTCAAGAGAGTTCCTAGAACAACCTAAGCAAAAGATCTTAAAAATATAAACATGAAAACTAAGAGCTAAGCATGACAACAACTATGAAAAGATATATAACACAAACAAAAAGAAAGATAAGCATGTAAGCCTATGTTGTGTTCTACGGTGGAATGGAGCGTGTTTCTCTCCCAAAAAATGAAGGCTAGGATCCAACTTGCTATGAACAGCAAACCAAACTAAAACAAAGTAAAAAAGAAAGAGCGGGACGCTCCAACTTTAGCACATAACATATGAAGTGATAAAAATATAGCATGTAGAAGGACGAACTGATGATTGTTGATGGTGAAGGGGATACACGGGGGCATCCCCAAGATTAGATGCTTGAGTCTCCTTGGATATATCTTGGGGGTGCATGGGGGCATCCCCAAGCTTGAGCGTTTGACACTCCCAAATCTTCTTTCATCATCTTCCTTCGCATACTTGAAAACTCCCTTCATACAAAACACGTCATAAGCTGATTAGAGTGGTTAGTACCCATGATAAACTAATTTTTATCCACTGGAAATAAAGATATTCTTGAAGAGCTACTGTTTCTCAAGATTGACAAAAAAAATTTGCAAAGAAAAATCAAGCTTAAGGTTTGCAAAATGAAGAAAACGCAAAACGTGGCAGAATCTCTGAAAAACAGACCAGCAGGTGGTAAATAATTTTTTTGGGGTACTTCTGCAAATCAAATAAAAAAACTCAGAAAAGATGCACGAAAGCCATTTGTATGGAGCACGCTGTAAAAAAAACAGATAAAATTATGATCTGGTGATTTATAGACAATTTTTCCGTCAAGGGGACAGAACCTGTTTTTTGGGACATCATGTCACAACTTTTGAACTTTCTTGCAATCGGAGGATAAACCTTGGCACAAAGGTCGAAAATAAAGATACAATGATGTTTCTACAGTAGTAACAAGCATCAAGACCACTAAAACTGAAATTAAAAACATCTTGGGTTCCCTCCCAACAAGCGCTTTCTTTTATGCCTTTTAGCTAGGCATGATTCAAGAAAATTAAGTTTTATCAATATCAAAAGAATAGCTTGTCCGTGTAACGGACCCATAAGGTAACTTGATCTTATTTCGAGGGAAGTGTTTCATTCCCTTTTTGAGGGGAACTGAAATATAATGGTCCCCTCTTTCATGTCAATGATAGCAATAACGGTGCTAAGAAAAGGACGTCCCAAAATAATTGTACATTGGGGATCACACTCAATGTCCATAACAATAAAATCAACAAGAACATAATTATCATTAACAATAATAAGAACATCATCAATCCTTCCTAAAGGTTTATTTACGGAAGAATCAACAAGACGAACACTAAAAGAACAAGTATCAAAAGGTTTCGAATTAAGCATATCATACATTCTTTTGGGCATAACGGAGGCACTAGCTCCAACATCACATAAGGCATAGCAAGAGAAGTTATTCAATTAATTTTTGACTATAGGATCCCAACCATCTTCTAGCTTCCTAGGGATGGAAGTCTCAAGCTTGAGCTTCTCCTCCCTAGCTTTGATAAGAGAATTGGTAATATGCTCGGTAAAGGCAATGTTAAGTGTGATAGTGTGGGGGTCTTTAGCCATTCTTTGCAAAAGGTGATAACTTCTGAGAGACTACAATTATCATTATCAATTTCATCGCTATTAAGTAAAATTGTAGTGTCATCCTCTATGTTTGATTTGCTTTCTATTATAAGGGTTTGGACGTCTTCCCAAGTTTGGGGACGTGTGGGAGCAACTTCAAACAAAGGCTCATATTTCTTTCCTGGAAGACCATGCCATGGGCATAATTCTCCGTCATAACTAACATAATTACAAGGTCTATTACTTTTATAGATCCCTACAGTGGTAATTGGAGCAATGGAAGAGCTGGTGTACTCTCCCCACTTAGTGTTTTCAGTGGAACCCATAATAGGGAAGCAAGCAAGAAGAAGATAATTTTATTTGTGATTTTTGATAGAGGACACTAAGATAAAATTGATAAGATAAACTAACAAGACTAAAAAGCAAAGAAAAAAGATAGTGTGCAACTCCCCTATCTTGAAGAGTGGAGTCCCCGGCAACGGCGCCAGAAATTAGCTTGATGGAACTGAAGTAGTGCTCCTCGTTGGTTACCCCAAGTGGAAGGTAGAGATGTAGATAGCGGCTAATTTCACTTACACGAGGACTGTAAGGTTTATCCAATCCAGAAGGACTCCAAGGATCGACAAGTAGCTGTCAACGGCGCCAGAGATTACTTGATGACGCGAGAGTTGACGTGGACCTGGACACAGAAACAAATAACTTTTCTCCCAACGAGTATAGAGGGGTTGTCAATCCCTCCGGCCTTGTCATTTACAAAGGGTCAAACGCAAAAGGATAGTGATAGTGATAATTTCAACGGAAAGTACAAACAGTAAATAAAAGTGAAGGTGTAAACAGTGGTGGAAATATGGACCGGGGTCCCATGATGTTCACTAGTGATGTCTCTGTCCCAAAAGACGGTAAACAGCTAAGGTGGGTGAACAAATTACAGTTGGGCAATTGACATAATTATAAACGCACTGCAATGCTAATTATGCTACTTGAAAGTAAGAGGCTCAAAAACATGGGTAGTACGCCAAGACAAGTAGACAGAAATCCATCTGCATCTATTCACTAATCATCCACCTTGAGATATCTATCCAGAACATCTCGCTAATATTAAGTTGTGAGCCCCACCCAAAGTGTAAACTGAGAGCAACAGACAATTGCATTAACAATCTATGCGTAAGGTAAAAAATCCTTGCAACCGCGGTTACAAGCACCGTTGTTTTCTCCCTGGTGGCAAAAACACATCCCCTAGTCTCATGTTTCTGTCACTCAAGCTAGACATCGCGGTACATGAACCCACAATCATGCATAACGCTCCCTCTTGGAGTTACTATCTACTACTTGGCCAAAGCAATAAAAAACAATGGAGAAAATGCAAGAATTACTCAAGAAGTAAATATAAAAGATAAACCAAATATATAACTCATGACGATCTGAACATAATCGCATAATCCATCGGATCTCAGCAAACACAACATATCAACAACAATAATTATACATAGATGCATTGATCATGTAGGGAAGCTCACAAGGTCTAAACATTGATGAACAAGGATGAAGAGAAGACATAACATAGCTATTGGTCATGTACCCATGGTCCAAGGAGACTACTCACGGCACACCCCGAAAGCGTCCATGGTGGTGGAGAAGCTCCCGGAAGTCAATACTGTCTCCAGTAGGGTGCCGGGAAGAGGTCTTCTGGTGCTCCCGACCTTGGAAGCGCGGCGGCGGAAAAAAGAGGTATTTCGTGATGCGAGATTCTCCTTGAGAGTTTCCTAGACGAGAGGTAAAAATAGGCCGAAGGGGGCACCAGGGGTGGGACCCACCTCCCATGCGCCCTGGTGGCGCGGCCAGGGAGGGGTCCGCGGCACCTGGCCGCCTGGGTGGGCCCTAGCCCCCCTCCGGCATTTCTTCGGCGGTTCCGGAAGCATCCTTGACGCAGATTTTTATTCTGATTTTTCTAGAATTTTTAGAACATTTTAAATTGGGGAAAATCACTGCAACTAAAGACATCAGTAGATAGGAACTGGCACTTGGTGCACTGAGTTAGTAGGTTAGTCCAAATATGTGTAAAATGATATATAAGTGTAGCAAAACATGTAGTAATGTCACATAAAAGTGCTTCGTTTGTCCAAGGTTTGATCGTCGGTATACAATATACCTAGTTCATCTTTGTTACCAACAAACATGTTTACTCGTTCCCGTGATATTACAACCCCGCGACCTAGTCACACATTTCCAACTTTATGATGCAACATCACCGAGTGGGACTAGAGTACCTATCCGTCACTCGGATGGGCAAATCCCACTTTGATATATTTGCATACTCATTAATATATCTATTTCGGAATACTCAAAGTACACCTTTATGGCTAGCATATTTCAGTCAGACGGTGGATGCAAATCAAAGCATCCTAACAGATAGCAATTACGTATGATAATTCCGGTCAAATGATCTGGTCACTACATTATAGTTATCGCAATGTTGAACTTATGTGACTCGATCACATTGCAACACTTCTGGTGGGTGGATGTTCATCATATCATTCCCTCAATGATACGACCCCATTGTCAATAGGCGGTTCGTACCTCATGATCAGTAAACCTTGATCATCCAATTTTCCAATTGACTAGTACACTAGAGTTAACTAGGGACCTGGTTGTTTTATACCACACATGCATTAAGGTTTCCGCTTAATACAATTATAGCACAGTATAATACTTATCATGAACTAATTAAATATGCTAATAAACATATTTTATTTGTCTCTAGGACACATTCCCAACAGTCGCCCACTTGCACTAGAGTACAAATAATCTAGTTGCATTTTTCTATGGATCATAACTCCATATCATGTCTATGGTTATTGATCATGCTTGCTTTGTGGAAAATGTTGTATCAACGGTCTGTACCATTCAAATTCGTATGTATTTTGCAAATCGTCAATGTCACCTAGTTTGACATTTAGTTCATTATCCATTATAATGATGTAACACCCCAGATTTCTATCAAATCCGACGATGCTATCATGCTAGCATATTTCTTTAAATTCTAGGAAATTTTCAGAATTTCGACAGAGCTTCCTTTGTTTTATGGACACCCACAACATGCAATTTATAAAATGATCAATGAATAGCATGAATATTTATCTCATATACAAAGAAACTTCAGAAGACAACTAGATATGTATGATTTCTATGATGGTTCACTAAGCATCGTTTATAAATATGTGATCAAATGATGTGATAAATGTTCTACACCCATCTCCCATGCATATGTCATTTACTTTGTACCTGAAAACCAAATGAAATTGCAAGAGTTAGTACAGAAATACTCAGCAAGTACAATTAGAACCATAGGAACAATCACGTATAATTAATCACAAAGAAATACTGATAACTCGTTGTCAACATGAAGACTAAAAACGAATATCTGAATATGTCGTCCGGACTAGTCAATGAGCTAACAGTACTCACCGATCTCATATCGGAATAGCCACTCGAGGCAGTACTCACCGGACCGACTCGAAAAACGTAGCCATCGGACTAGCCCACAAACAAACAGTTCTCACCGAACATCATCGGATTAGACGTTTGTGAACAGTTTCTTACCGATTTAGCTATGAAAATAAGAACATCCGAAGTCTCTGAACATGTAGAGAGAACTGAAACGAAGGAACCGATAAATCAGAATTGAACCAAACCAAATACAAAAAACTCAAAAGAGAACCAACAATCACACAACCACGCAACGGGCAATCATGTAGGAGCAATGGTCGGCATGCACTTGCCTCTAGTTCAGTAGAGTAGAACCATGCACCGGCTCAATTTCCGGATTGAGCAACACCAAAACCTGGAGAAATATCTCCTTCTTAGAACAATGACAATGCTTACTGTGCAGAATAATCTACTAGACATACTCTTACATTCAAATTTTAGTTCCAAGTATTGATCATTTCAACCGTGGATGTAGTTTTTCTAGAACAGTTTATTGAGTGTAAACTAAAAGAAACAGGAAAACATCTACATGATATACATACAATTTATGCTGGATGCTAGCTTTAGGGATTAAATTGTATCTTGTAGCAACCATCTCCAAGCTAACAAGTTGGTTAACCCGACTACTCACTTTGTTGTAAGAAAAACTTTACTAGTTATTCTATCCAACGACACACCTGGTTGTGTTATTGGCGTATATTGTAGTAGTACAAATCTTGAGCTGAAATTAGGTGAACTAGATAATAATTCAGCTTCATCATTAATACTAGCTTCCAGCTTTGCTCTGTTAAAGTGGCCACACAAGGAAGGATCAGATCCAGAATGATGTTATACGGGAGAGAGTTGGGATGGCACCAATTGAACAGAAGCTTGTCCAACATAGTCTGAGATGGTTTGGGCATATCCAGCGTAGGCCTTCTGAAGCGTCTGTGCATATCGGGCGGTTAAGGCGTGCTGATAATGTCAAGAGAGGTCAGAAGAGGCCAAACTTGACTTGGGAGGAGTCTGTGAAAAGAGACCTGAAGGACTGGGCTATCAACAAAGATCTAGCTCTGGACAGGGGTGCGTGAAAGTTAGTTATCCACGTGCCAAAACCGTGATTTGGTTACGATATCTTTTTGTTTCAGCTCTAGCCTACCCCAACTTCTTTGAGACTGACAGACTTTGTTGTTGTTGTTGTTGTTAGAACAAATATTGAATAGAACTCAGTTTTGTGATTTATTATCTCCCTGCCATTTTATGATTTATGACACTACTCCGGAAGGTTCAGAAAGACAACAAAATGAACCACACTAAATGGGAAAACATGATCATGTACGCACAAGAGTTAGCAAAATGAAAGGTAATACCCCAGTAAACTAGATGCCAGGTTCTAAACCAAAATTATCAGTAGATTGTTTTTAGCAACGGAACAGAGATACTCATGTATAGGCTGATCCAATCAGACATGCATCCAGTACATGCAACGTGATTAGGAAACCAGATGCGTGCTAGCAATTTAGTAGAGGAGATGCACATCCATCAGGTTGGATGGAACAGAACGCATTATAAAATTTAGGAACATTAGAGTTTTCATTAAAATGGACTTCGTTTGATAGTATCATTTTTATTTTTTTTACAATAAACTCTTGCTTTGCCCAATAGAAACACTGCTTAAAGGAGTTAGAACTTATTTTTTAAATTAATTTCTCGTTTAAATTTGGAAAATTCTTTCAATACAACGAAAAAAACAAAAAGGTTTCTATTTGATGATGAAATTAAAATGGATAAATATCTTACACCAAGGAACGCACATCCCAGTACAAATCTGGGACGCCATATTTTCTGAACTAAACCCACTAATAGTACTTTCAATCTATTAACCACGTCATTAGATATTCATGTATCAAGTGTACTAGGAGTACTAGGCATCTAGCTTGGTTGGAAGAAAGGATGAACCAGCGATTAGGGCAGACGCACTACAGCGACCAACAAGAACATGAGCAAAGCTTTTGTACCTGGAGAGAGGTCGCCGGCGGAAACAACAGCGAGGACAGCTGCGGCGGCAGCGAGCTCGACCAAGGTGCTCAACGCCGACTAGGCAGTCACCAACAATGGGCCGTCAGCCCGTCACGGAAGCCTGCGGCAGCGGCAGCGAAAAAGAAAACTAGGGATCGGCTGTACCAGGGGTTAGAGCATACCTTCGGTCCCAAGCCGGTTTTCGGCCCTATTTTAGCCCTGTTTCAAGGTTAGTCCGACGAAATTTCGGCTTGTCCGATTTGCTTTCCAGCCGCACACCCATGGTCCGTTTTCTAGTCGTATTCGAAACGGCGAAACTTGGACACAATCACGCGAATTGAACGAACTTCATAGAAATTGAACGAAATTTAGGCGGATTCATAAATAGTTCGGCGTTTTTTACATAAACATTAAAATAGGAAAAAAAACATCTATTGCATTCCGAGAATGCGGTAAATCGCGGCGTTGTAGTCGTCGTCGTAGCCGCCGTCGTCGTCGTCGCTCGGCGGCTCGGACTTCGGGGCTTTGCTGCACCTCTGGCCGCCGGGCGCAGGCCTCTCCTCCTCATCCGGAGCGGCGCCTCGTCCTCCTCGTCGTTGTCGCGGACGACGACAGTTGGCGGCGGGATGCACGCCGCCGCCACTCGGCCTGATGCCGCTTCCTGCCTTCGTCGCCGCCTTGTTGTTGCTCCCCTCCGCCACCGCCCGGCACTGCTGCTCCAGCTCCTGCCGGTCATAGTCCGCCTTCGTCCAAGCGAGGGCGTAGTCGTCGGCGGCGGCCATCGCGTCGTGCTCCGAATTGACGTAGGCCGGCGGCTCGGGCTCGGGCTCGACCTCCTTCTTCGGCTGCCGGAGGCGGGAGAGGAAGCTGCCTCGGCGTAGAGGAGTCCGCGCCGGAGCAGACGCGACGGAGCGGCCCTCGTTTATAACGAGGCCGTCGGAGTGTGTGCGCCGTCCGAGCGACGTCACCTCCTCCTGCTTGACGGCGGCAAAGACGGAGAGGGGTCGCCTTTTATAGCCGCGGGCGTGGACGCGCGGTGGGCTGCCGCGAGCTACACGCGGCGCCTCGATGTCATTACTGCGCCGCCCGTGGTCGATTGGACTGCTCGGCCGGCTGCATTGATTCCCTGATAAGTTTGACTGGCGGCGGCAGGAAATTGATTTGGCGCGGGAAGGCCGAGGCGAAGCGATGAGGACGACGGCGCTTTGTGCCGCTTTCATTTTCGCGTGCTTTCCTTTCATCCGGCGCCCTCAGGATACCCCAGAGCGCTGGGGCGGCTTGGGATCGCCAGATCCAATTTCGGCCCAATCCGGTAAAATTTGGGCCGTTGGGGGCGCGGCTGGGCAATTTTTTTCATCTGGCGCAACATATCGCCGCCTTGGGGGCCTGCTTGGAGGTGCGGCTGGAGATGCTCTTAGGTCTAGATAAAAGGGATTTTATCTCCTTTTTTTAATATTTATCCGATTCAGTTATTGCATTTTTGTATTGTTTATTTTCGGAATAAATCGAAGGCTAGAATTGATCGGCTCACCAAGTACGGATATGAACTCCGTTTCAGACAATTTTATACTCTTTTTGGATCTACTCGACGAAACCGACACAACCACGGTCTCAAATTCTCCATTCATTGTATGTCTCAAAAATTCAAACTTCGATCAACCCTGGGGCGCGCCGGGAGGGCGCCTGGGACCCTGGTGGGTCCCCTCTGGCCCCCATCGGTTATTCTGGAAGCTTCCCGTAAGCTGATTTTTTATTGGACTTTTCCCGAATTTTTGGAGCACTTTTTATATGGGGCAAACCTGAAATAGGAAAACAACAGAAAACAGGAGCTGGCACTGGGGTGCACTGAGTTAATAGGTTAGTCCAAATATGATCAAAAGTGTATGGAAGTTCATGAATATCATAGCAATATCACACAAAAGAGGCATGGAGCAAGCATAAATTATAGATACGTTTTGGACGTATCAACATCCCCAAGCTTAATTCCTGCTCGTCCTCGAGTAGGTAAATGATAAAAGCATAATTTCTGTGGTGACATGCTAATAACCATATAAGAACTTTGTATGTAAAGCAATCAAGGCATGTAATTCAATTCAAGTCATAACAGGCAAGAGTCTATATTTAGCATTGAATCAAGCAACATAAGAACATAAAGGTGCAAGAGCTCTCGCTGTCCATGACTCGAATGTCTCGAAATGGTGTTTGCGTGCAAGAAAGGGGATAGGGATATACGAGAGAAAAGTATTTTTGTGTTGAGAACTCAATCTACTAAAATTTCACACTTGGTCTTCTTTGGAATCTTATCTTGACTCATCCCTAGACCACTAGCCAGGTACAAGTCAAAATGATCCACTCCTTTTCGACATTTTGAGCACTCATGCAATGGATGAGCGTAAGCAAGAAAGTTGACACTTAGGATGGCAAAGAGAGAATATGGTGGAGGAGGAAGACAAAAAGGTGTGAAAGACTCACATCAATGAGGACGATCATAGGCGAGAGAAAGCCAAATGATAGATATGATGTGAGGAGTAGGGATTGTCATGCAACGGATGCACATATGAGCTAAGAGATCTCTAATGGAACTAGTGGGGGTGCATCCAACTTGCTTGCTCAAGAAGACCTAGAGCTCATTTGAGGAGGCTCATCATTGGAATATACAAGCCAAGTTCTATAGTGTGAAGGTCCCCACATAGCTATATGCATGAATGATAATCTCTATGGAGTACAAGATATAAGAGGGAGTACGAGTGTGGATCTCTCAAAAGGAATAGTAGTGTGCCCCCTTCTCTCTTTTTATTTATTTTTCTCTTTTTTCTATTTTTTTCTATTTTTTGGTGGCCTCAATGGCTCTTCCTATTTCTCTCACTTGTCCTCTTTGGGATCTTTTAATTTGTCCACTTTGGGATCTTTTCCTCTCTTTAGGGGCAACACTCTATATATTACAAGAAGTATAGAAGATCTTTCACACTTTACAAAGTACTCAAATCATAAAGAAGATGTAACTATCATGATGTATGAAAATGTATGCCTCTGCTAGTGTAGCAGGATATGCAATGATACTAGCGCGTCATGTAGCAATGATTAGGGCAAGGCCCAACTAGCATGCGGCTCATCGATCAAGCAAGTAGCATGTATGACATGAAGATCAAGTCATGAGAAGATGGATGTTGCATGGCAATATATCTCGAAAAGGCTATGGAAATGCCTTGATAGGTAGGTATGCTGGCTGTTTTGAGGAAGGATATAAGGAGGTTTATGATGACAGAGCGTATCGTGCCAAGGGTTTGAATGCACCGGCGAAGGTGGACGCCAACTCTCGGAGTGAGAAGAAAGCAATGCACAACACAGGAGAGGCTAGAAAAATATGGGAAGGTGGAAGTGTCAACTTTCGAATACTTACATTAGTCCGAAGAACTCATGCAATTATTATCGGTAACTCTCAATCTAATAAGCAGGTTCACAAAGAGAAAAGTACCCCGAGGAGGAGTGTATGGGGGTTTGTTTATCCTTGCGCATCCTCGACTCATGGTACGTGAGTGTACTCTAATATTTGACCCCTCGGAAGAGTAGTGATCCATCTAGTAGCTAAAGTTCTCAACTAATTTTGTAAGTTTTGAAAATAAACACGGATTGCCCAAAATACGACATCTATCACTAATAGGCTATAGCTCTTGACACCAAAAGTCCAAACATTACTCAAAACAACACCTCAAAACTATTGCAAGTTACTACTACAAAAGAATAGCAACCTCAATTACCTACTTCAAGTCAAGACACAAAACTCAGTGCAACAGGAAAATTCTCTAAACAAGATAAACATGAAAACTCTAGAGAGTTCCAGCAACAAACTAAATAAAAGATCTTTGAAAAGATAAACATGAAAGCTAAGAGCAAAACATGACAGTAGCTATGAAAAGGATAAAGAACAAACATAGCAAAGATAAG
The DNA here is from genome assembly GCA_950022295.1 of Bromus sterilis. NCBI lineage: Eukaryota > Viridiplantae > Streptophyta > Magnoliopsida > Poales > Poaceae > Bromus > Bromus sterilis. The sequence goes on along the minus strand of OX465601.1, from coordinate 177,898,494 downwards.
CATGAAAAGTCCTTTGTTGTGTTCTAAATTTTGGAAGTGGAGCATGTTTCTCTTCCACACAAAGAAAGCTGGGTTCTAACTTGTTATGAACAGCAAGCAAAGCTAAAAAAACTAAAAACAAAACCTAACAGCAAGACGCTCCAAGAATAGAACATAATGCATGAAGTGATAAAAATATAGTGAAACGAGAGACGAACTGATAATTGTTGATGGAGAAGGGGATGCACGGGGGCATCCCCAAGCGTAGACGCTTGAGTCTCCTTGAATATTTCTTGGGGATGCATGGGGGATCCCCAAGCTTGAGCGCTTGAAACTTATTAATCTTCTTTCATCATCTTCCCTCGCACACTTGAAAACTCCCTTCATACATAACTCATCATAATCTGATTAGCGAGGTTAGTACCCATAATAAAAAATATTTTTCTCTACTGGAAATAAGGATATTCTTGAAGAGCTACTGTTTGTCAAGATTGCAAAAAAGTTTTTGCAAAGAAAAAGCAAGCTTAAGGTTTGCAAAACGAAGAAAAGGCAAAACAGGACAGAATCTGTGAAAAACAGACCAGCAGGTAGTAAAGAATTTTTTAGGGATACTTCTGCAACTCAAATAAAAAAACTCAGAACATACGAAAGTTCCGTGATTGTATAAAGCACGCTGTGTAAAAATTTGAGCTCAAAAATATGAACTGGTATTTTTCTATGATTTTCCGCCACGAGGACATAATCTGTTTTCTGGACATCATGTCACAACTTTCACTTCCCTTGTCATATGAGGCTATAAATGGCACAAAGCTTGAAAAGTAAAGATACAATGATGTTGCTACAGTAGTAAAAAACATCAAGACCACTAAAAACAGAAGTAAAAACATCTTGGGTTGCCTCCCAACAAGCGCTTTCTTTTACGCCTTTAAGCTAGGCATAAAGATTATAAAAGATGCTCTCATAAGAATAATGACTTGAAGCAACAGAGAGCATCAAGAAGAAAATATGAAACACATTTAAGCCTAACCCACTTCCTATGCATAGGAATCTTATAAGAAAATAAATCAAATAAGCACAAAGTGACAAGCATAGGAAGGTGGAACAAGAGCAACTTTAAAAATTTCATCAAAAAGAGAGGTGTTTTTGTAAATGAAAGATTTTAGAACCAAGCTTTCCTCTCTCAAAGTAATTTTCAGTAGTATCATGAACAACATGAAGAATATAAATATCACATAAATCATGTTGTTCATGACCTGCAAGCACACGTGTATAGTTTCAACACGGTCTTTAGGATCATAAGACAAATGCAACCCGTCACATTGACGTTTAATAAGGACAAAACTCTCCGGAATATTTGGAGATTTCAAAAGGATAATAGGAAAATCAAGTGTGGGTGCAATAGCAACAATTTCATGCTTAACATGAGGAACTATAGAAAGTTCATCTCCGTAAGCATCATCCATAGTGGCATCATGGCCATAAGCATAGAAGGCATCAACTTCATCAAAAGGGGATATTTCAAAAGAATCCATAGGATCATAACACTCAGATAAGGTAAGATTCAAAGAGTTACTCTCATTAGAATGTAGACATGGATGGCTCCATTATTCCTCCTTTTGTTCGTCACTCTCCTCCTCTTTTTCATCAAAGGAGCTTTCGGTTTCATCAATTTCTTCTTTCATAGAGTCCTGCAAAACATTAGTCTCTTCCTTTGGGGGAGAGATTCTCTCAAGATGATCAGTAATATAATAATTTGCATCATAATTTTCCAAACAATAGTTAAGCATAGCAAGACTCTCAGATTTGTAAGGGGCATCATTAATATTTCTAAGAAGAGAAGTAATTTCATAGGCACCCTTATAAGCAACAAATTCTTCTATTAGATCTGCATCATAAAAAAATCATAGTTTCACTTAGCATAAGAAGCTAAGGTTTCATCATCATTGTACTCACATAGGAAAGAAAGGTGTTTGTGCCTCATAAAGCAACAAGATTCATCCCTGCAGAAAGATATATTATATATTGAGCACAAGTTTCTAGCATACTCACACAACTGCTGTATTTGTTTCCATAAGTGTATCCCCTTTGAGACAAGCGGTGTTCCTTGTACCACTTTTGTTGATCCTCGGTGAATCCTCCATGCCAATAAGATCTGGTTTCAAAGAAGTCAGACATTCATTGGCAAGTAAGAAACTAGACATACTATTTTTTGGATTTTTTTATAAAGGACACTAAAGCAAAAACTGAAAGGTAAACTAACAAGACTAAAAAGCAAAGATAAAAGATAATGTGCAACTCCCCTATCCTGAAGAGTGGAGTCCCCGACAACGGCGCCAGAAATTGCTTGATACACGAGATAACTTCTCGCCCCTCGTTGGTTACCCCAATTGGAAGGTTGAGATGTAGATAGCGGCAATTTCCCTTAGCGAAGATGCTAAGGTTGAGTGTCGGACCAGTAGGACTCCAACAGATACAAGTAGGTGGCAAGGAAACAATGGCACCGTTGTAGACAAAAGTTGCTTCCTTGACCTAGACCTGCACACACAACAGATAGCTTTGCTTCCCAACGAGTACAGAGGAGTTGTCAATTCCTCCGGCCTTGTTGTTTACAAAGGATAAAACGCATGGGATAATAGTGATAGTGATAGCTACAGAAAAGTAAATACTGAAAGTAAATTGAAGGTGTAAACAATATTGGAAATATGGACCGGGGTCCTATGATGTTCACTAGTGATGTCTCTCTCCCAAAAGACGATAAAATATCCATGCGAGGTAAAAAAATCACAGCTGGGCAATTGACAGGATTATGTGCGCAAACCAATGCTAATTACGCTATAGAGAAAGGAAGAGGCTCAAAAGCATGGGCGGTACGCCAATACAAGTAGACCGAAATCCATCTGCATCTACCTACTAATCATCCACCTTGAGAAATCTATCCAGAACATCTCGATGGTATTAAGTTGCGAATCCCACCCAAAGTGTAAAATCAAAGCAACGGACAACTGCATTAAAGAACTTTGCGTAATGTAAACAATCCTTGCACCCACAAGTACAAGCACCGTTGTTTTCCCCCTTGTGGAAACAACACATCCCCTAGACTCATGTTTCTGTCACTCAAGCTAGTCATCGAGGGGCATGAACCCACAATCATGCATAACGCTCCCTCTTGGAGTCACTACCTACTACTTCACCAAAGCAATAAACAACAACAGAGAACATGCAAGAATTACTTAAGAACATAAATATAAAAGAGGAGAATCAAATATATTACTCCAACATAATCTGAACATAATCTCATAATCCATCGGATCCCAAAAAAATCAGCATAGCAACAGCAGAAATATTACATAAGTGCCTCGATCATGTAGGGCAGCTCACGAGGTCTAATCCATGAAGAACAAAGAGGGGAGGAGAACATCACATAGGTATTGATCATAGACCCATGGTCCAAGGTGGACTACTCACGGTTCATCCGGGAAGCATCCATGGTGGTGGAGAAGCTCCCGGAGGTGATTCCTCCCTCCGGCAGGGTGCCGGGAAGAGGTCTTCTGGTGCTCCCGATCTTGGAAGCGCGGCGGCGGCGGAACAGAGGAGAGATCGTCACGGGGGTTTCTCGTCACGAGGAATAAATATGCGAAGGGGGCAGCCAGGGGGGCCACCAGGGCTCCAGGTGGCCCCCTGGCGCGGCCCCACCCTGGGGCGCACCGGGAGGGCGCCTGGGACCCTGGTGGGTCCCCTCTGGCCCCCTCTCGGTGATTCTGGAAGCTTCCCGTACGCTGATTTTTTATTGGATTTTTACCGAATTTTTGGAGCACTTTTTATATGGGGGAAACCTGAAATAGAAAAACAGCAGAAAACAGGAGCTGGCACTAGGGTGCACTAAGTTAATAGGTTAGTCCAAATATATCAAAAGTGTATGGAAGTTCATCAATATCATATCAATATCACACAAAAGAGGCATGGAGCAAGAAGAAATTATAGATACGTTTTGGACGTATCAGTTACATATAAGACTAGGATGATACTCCCATAGCTCCCACTCAAAATACGTCGTCGATATATCAAGTTTAGGAAACTATTCAGCTCCCACTCAGTTTTATGCGAGTGCATGTTTCCTCGATATTTTAGCTATGTCCAAAATCCTTTGATCATCCATCAAAACGAGAATTCAGGTTACGAGACACTAGTATCCATACGTTTCCCAAATCCTTCTTGTTGTACGAATTACAACACTTCTTCAAATGAGGTATTTAAGGAAGTCACGGTATTGATTACAATTTGGATCAATTGTAGTGAATATTCCGTTGACTCAAGCATCGCTACACATTGTAGTCAACCTTTTGAACTTGTCAGAAACATTCTTTGTGACAAATCGATCTTGACGTCTTCTTTGACATTCACATTTATTCATTATAACCATGAAGTTATTGAGAATATAAGTAACCTTCTTACTCGATAAGATTCAAGTAATCTGAAATGTAACTCAATATAGGATTTCATGACTCATAGTCATATCTCATACTTAGGTCCACCATCGCTTCTTCGTAGTTCATAGGTATGTATTGTTCTATTAACTTGACCTGTGAATGATGAATATCATTTTGCACAAGGGCAAATATGCATTCTTTAATCCTACTTTGTTTAATAAAAGCTTTAACCGAAACATCATGATCATTATCATCGGTTTCTCCTCTAACTATAGAGATTTTCTTTTGGAACATATTCCATTGCGCTGCTCTGACATCTGGAGGCAAGGTCAATTACCTCGGTTGAACTTTCACTTTTCTTCCATTAGTCCATTTATCAAGAACATTTCTTGACAAACACCAAACATGGCAACACAAGTTTTGCTCCTTTGGTTTTAGTTGGTTTTAGTTCACTACAAAGATAATTTATCATATAAACTAGGCTTCCTAGAAACCACAACACACCATAACTTATATAGTGTTGGTTTCCATGAACTCAGATGGTTCCCTATACTGAAGTGAGGGTTTGCATATTAAATTAATAACTCTAAACAATAATGACGTAACTCGATAAGAGATAACTTAGACCATACACTATTGAATAGGTTACAATTATAATGTTCAGGCACATCAAAAATATTGAAGTGTCTCAAAACATCGTAATTTGTGGAACAACTTTCACAAGTCTGTATGCCCAAGACTAACTCAAAACATTTGTCACTTTAATCAGATCATAGAGACTTGTCTTTCTTGTTAATTTAATATCCGTATTTATCCTGAATCCCTTTTGATCACATCAAATTATTTCAGACTCGTGTTTCATTAGTGAATACACATATTCATCTAAGTCCACATATGAGGTTTACGAAATAATGAAATTCTCTACATGTTGATATACGATACATCACTATGTATGATATACAAAAATCGGTGCAAACTCTATTTTACCAGAATGCGAGGTTTTAGTCATCTCACCTAAAGAGGAATGGTTTGCATGTGTGAAGAGATCAAGTATCTCAAGACTTCATCATACCATTCATGACTTAAATGGTAGTTTCATTATTAAGTTTGGGAAATTCTTGGCATTACAATATTTCTTAGAAATGATCAAACTACTATAATCAATATAAGAATAACTCATTCAGAACCGTAATGTGACCATAAAAGATATCATTCATAAAAGGAGAACAACTGACTTGTTTCTCACTAATATGAATAATTGTCTTCGCGAGATGCAAGACACACTAATAAAGTTCACATTCAAACCATCATAGATTTATTCATATAGTTAATCAAATGATAGATATAGAGGGAGAGGGTTTTTGACCATCAACTATCTTGATTTTCGTAAGCAAACATTGTCACATCTTCCCTTCCAAGCCACTCTCAAGTAGTAAGTTCAAGCATCGAATACTTAATCAACCACAATTAGTGTTTTGTGGGGAAAGACACTTATAACCCGTATAGCAAATATACTTTCTCCGTCAATGACTATTCCTGCATTTGTTCTACCATTACAGTTCACAACTTTAAACAAGACCTCATGACAGGTGAATGATTCTCCTTCATGACATGGTCTAGACACAGTCTTTTGTAGCTGGGAGGAAGCGGATGCCACTTCCCAGTTATCGCAAAGTAACCATTCATTCAGTAGTCCAAGTTGTACACAAGGTGTTCATGTATCTTATACAGTTTCCAAGTGAATTTCTCAGCAGGTTTTTCCTTCCACCATAGTTGTAAGAAACCCCGTCCATATACTCATATTTCATTATTCTGATTTGCGACAAAGTGTTTCAAGTTCATCTACCACGTCATACGTGTTGATGTCATTTAACACGCAATTGCAATTCAGATTCCATAAATGAATTATGGTGTATTGACAGTCATTCATAAGTGACGGTGAGTACGATACTCATCATCATCTTCCTTAATTACGGAGTTGTCAGGTGTATCTCCTAGCAGTTCTCGTATTACTTTTAGTAAGTCATTACTAATGAGTATGTCTCTAACGGTGTTGGTAATAATCAATGAAGTAAGACCCATCTACCTTAAGTTCTTCATTACACTCAAAGAGCCATAGTTATAAACATTCTGGGTATGACATTATCTACAATGATATTTGCTAAGACATGAAGATTAAGTTCATAATATGTGGAGTTCAATTTTAATTAATTCTAAAACTCCCACTTAGTAAAACATCTCTTTAATTTACTAAGCGATTACACATTCCTAGAACCTCATACCTCCCCCGATCGTCACGACCATCAGTATGTGGATAATGTAGGCCATCATGCCAATCACATCAGTTATGTGACTCGTGCTCAATATTTCGATCTTCTATGTTCCAGGCCCACATCTACATACTTCGAGCTTTCCATTCTGACCTTAATGTTAGCCGCTTAGCAACGCCATATCTGCATATGCTAGGCTTGCCAAACGCAACCTCATGCAAACGCCGTTTATTATGTGTGACACCCAATATATGGTGTGTCGGCCCATAAGGGAGATCCTTCCAGGTGGTGCCCATTAAGGGAGAACACAATGTTGGTATTGTGAGAGATTGTCGTATTATGCTACCGTCGTTATATCTAGCATATTAGAAAAACATGATGTAAAACAATAAATCATACATGCTTTGATTCCCCCGACATGAAAATAAAAGTTAAAACACCTTCTACTTTATCTTTTGCAAGTTTTACGTGGTTGCTAGGGGTTTCCAGAAAATAACCGTTTTCTATCCTATGAAAACAAGCCACAACACCAATCCCGCAATTGTCTCTATTACACCCCTGTCGGGGCCCTCCGTTGCAAACGTCTTTGCATCGCTGATGGTAGAGAGACAGACACCCCAGCCACTTATATGGTCAACGCCATATGTCAAGCGTGGAACCAGTCTCGCGTAAACGCGTAAGGTCAGTCGGGGCCGCTTCACTAGGACACTGCCACAATGCTAAACGATTACACGTGATAGGGTAACAATTGGAGAATTGATGCCCACATACTAGATGTGTTCTATCCGTACAATACATCTACGCATAGCGTTGCTTTGATACCACTGTTGGGGAACGGGGCAAAAACAATAATGGATGGAAATAGGTCACATACTAGTATGTAGTCCGTTTAGCGGGAAACGTTCTCGCGTGAACGTGGTTGATGTAGTCGTACCGTCAATCCCCGATGCCGCTCAGATCCACGATGACTCCAGAAGCCACTCGGTCCTTGTAGACCGATGATGGGATTACGTCCATGTCGGAACATTGTCGATGAAGACATCACGATACAACCACGACGATGAAGGAGCACCACAAGTGTACTGCCTCGTGGGATTACACACATACAATGTACCCGACGTTTCCTCCAGGCTCAGAACCAAGAGCAGCAGAAAGAAGATGGATTCAGATCCCGATTCCAGCAGCACGACGACGTGCGTATGGTGGAGAAATCCCCAACCAAGTGTAAACTTTAAACAAGAGGAGTCCACTCGAGGAAGGAGAAAGGAGGAAAAGAGAGATTAGAGAAACTTGTCTCAAATTAAAAGTTATGAAGAAAAAAGGCACCCTACCCCTCCTTATATAGGCCAAGGAGGGGGTGCACACTTCCCTCAACTTCCTATTTGGTACTAAACCAAAGGGAAGGGGGGAGTGCGCCATAAGGGGGGTGGGGCCCCTCCCTTGGCGCCATGGGCCAAGGGGGAGGCTCCCTCCTCCTCTAATGGTCCTCTTTAGGCCCATATGCATTTTCTTCTATTTTTAATTATATTTAATTATATTTTAATACTTAATTCTGTTAACTAAATAATAAAACATTATTAAATAATATTTTGAACCTTTCAAAATAATCGGAACCATTTCTGCCCTCCACCGGAACAATTACGGTGTTCTCTCTTATTTCTCCAGTGATCCCGAATCAATCCTTATTGCGTCGAATACTCCTTAAGTGTGACACCCTACGGTCCGGGAAACAGCAGAAATGATCAGACACTCTCTGACCAATGACTAATCAACTAGACCTGGTTACAATCCTTGATAGCCCCTGCGCTTCCATCGAATTAACTTCATCGTTGTTGGATCCGTTAATGTTGACCCATGTTCCCTTTGTCCTACGATAATTTGTTTGTACAGGGTTTGATCGTAGGTATACAATATACCTAGTTCATCCTTGTTACCAACAAACATGTTTACTCGTTCCCGTGATATTACAACCCCGTGACCTAGTCACAGGATTGCAAACTTTATGGTGCAATATCACCGAGTGGGCCCAGAGTACCTATCTGTCACTGATACGCGAGAGAGGATTGCTTCTCGCCCTTCGTTGGTTACAACAAGTGGAAGGTAAGATGCAGCGTAGCAGCAAGTTTCCCTCGGTGAAGATACCGAGGTTGAGTATCGACCAGTAGGACTCCGGCGATGATAAGTAGGTGTCAGCGGCGCACCTGGCTCGGACCTGCACACAACACAATTAACTTTGCTCCCAACGAAGTTCAGAGAGGTTTTCAATCTCTCCGGTCTTGTTGTATACAAAGGATCAAAAACACAGGATAATGATAGTGATAGCAACTGAAAGTAAAAAAAGAAAGAAAGTAAATGAGCGTGTAAACAGCGTGCTGAGAGTATGGACTGGGGTCCCGTGATGTTCACTAGTGATGTCTCTCTCCCAAAAGACGATAAGAGTGCTATGCGAGGTAAAAAAACTACAGAAGGGCAATTGACAGGATTATAAACACACCGCAATGCTAACTATGCTACAAAAGAAAGGAAAAGGCTCAACAGCACAGGAAGTACGCAAAAATAAGTAGACCAAGATCCATCTGCATCTACTACTAATCATCCACCTTGAGATATCTATCCAGAACATCTCGCTGATATTAATTTGCGAGCCCCACCCAAAGTATAAACCCAAAGCAACAGACAACTTCATTAAAAAGAAATTTGTGTAAAGTAAACAATCCTTGTAACCGCGGTTACAAGCATCATTGTGTTTCCCCCTTGCGGCCACATCACATCCCCTAGACTCATGTTTCTATCACTCAAGCGTGTCATCAGGGGGCATGTACCCACAATCGAGCATAACGTTCCCTCTTGGAGTCACTACCTACCACTTGGCCAAAGCAATAAATAGCAACGGAGAACATGCAAGAATTACTTCGGAACAAAAATGCAAAAGATAAGAACCAATTATATTACTCGATCACAATATGAACATATTCTCATAATCCATCAGATCCCATCAAACTCAGCATAGCAAAAGCAGAAAGAATTACATATGAGCCTCGATCATGTAGGGAAGCTCACGAGGTCTAAACCTAAGAACAAAGAGGGGAGGAGAACATCACATAGCTACTGATCGCGGACCCATGGTACAAGGTAGACTACTCACGGCACATCCGGGAAGCGTCCATGGTCGAGGAGAAGCTCCCGGAGGTCGATCCTCCCTCCGGCAGGGTGCCGGGAAGGGTCCTGATGGTGCTCCCGATCTTGGAAGCGCGGCGGCGGCGGAACAGAGGAGAATTTGCGAAATAGGGTTCTGTCCTCGGAGATTTCCCGTGATAAAGAATAAATAGGTGAAGGGGGGCAGCCAGGGGGGCCACCAGGGGACCAGGAGTCCCCCTGGCACGACCAGGCCCATGGCTGCGCCAGGTGGCCTCCTGGGTGCCTGGTGGTGGCCTCCTGGCCCTCCTTCGGGCTTCTAGAGTCTTCCGACACGCTGATTTTTATCTGATTTTTCCCGGATTTTTGGAGCATTTTTTATATGGGAAAAAACTGAAATAGAAAAATAGCAGAAAACAGGAACTGGCACTGGGGTGCACTGAGTTAGTAGGTTAGTCCAAATATGATAAAAAAGTGTATGAAAGTGTATCTAGATCATAGCAATATCACACAAAACATGGATGGAGCGAGCAGAAATTTTCGATACATTTGAGACGTATCAACATCCCCAAGCTTAATTCCTGCTCGTCCTCGAGTAGGTAAATGATAACAGGCATAATTTCTGTGGTGACATGTTAGCAACCATATAAGGACTTTGAAAAGTAAAGCAATTAAGGTATGTAATTCAATTCAAGTCATAACATGGAAGAGTCTATATTAGCATTGAAACAAGCAACGAAAGAACATTAGGTGCAAGATCTCTCTCTGTCCGTGACTCGAATGTGTCCAAATGGTGTCTGCGTGCAAGAAGGGGGATAGGGAATACGAGAGAAAAAGTATGTTAGTTGAGAACTCAATCTACTAAAGTTTCACACTTGGTCTTCTTTGGAATCTTATCTTGACTCGTCCCCAGACCACTAGCCAGGTACTCCCTCTGTTCCAAAATAACTGTCTCAACTTTGTACTAGAGCTAGTACAAAGTTGTACTAAGGTCACGACAGTTATTTTGGAACGGGGGGAGTACAAGTCAATTTAATCCACTCCCTTTCGATATTTTGAGCACTCATGCAATGGATGAGCTTAAGCACGAGAGTTGACTCTTAGGATGGCAAAGAGAGAATATGGTGGAGGAGAAGTCAAAAAGGTGAGAAAGGCTCACGTCAATGAGGACAATCATAGGCGAGAAGGCCAAATGATAGATATGATGTGAGGAGTAGGGATTGCCATGCAACGGATGTACATATGAGCTGAAAAGCTCTCTAATGGAACTAGTGGAGGTGCATCTAACTTGCTTGATCATGAAGACCTAGAGCTATTTTGAGGAGGCTCATCCTTGGAATATGCAAGCCAAGTTCTATAGTGTGAAGGTCCCCACATAGCTATATGCATGATCATCTCTATGGAAGGATAAGAGGGAGTACTAGTGTGGATCTTTCAAAAGGATAGTAGTGTTGCCCCTTTCTCTCTTTTTATTTTCTTTATTTTTCTCTTTTTTCTATGTTTTTGTATTTTTTGGTGGCCTCAATGGCTCTTTCTATTTAACTCTCATTTGTCCTCTTTGGGATCTTTTGTTTTGTCCACTTTGGGATATTTTTCTCAATTAAGGGCAACACTGTCGGGACCCGGGGTTAGCGTATGCAAGCCCCTCGCTACAACACAATCATATGGAGAGCCGAGAACCGTACCCACTTGTCTAAGCAGACAAGGCCAAGCACAGAACGTTCTCGGAAAGCATCGAACGAGAGGGGCATGCCATCCAGGCCGGATGATCAACTGAAATAGGTCCACATCGTCCGCACACAAGTCTAAATGATATGGGTGATGAACTCCCATACTCATAGACAAGTCGCCTCAACCATACTATCGATTGTATTATAACCCTTACATAGACTTACTCCAGCCCGATCACTTAGTCGGGGTCTAGGGCGGGCTCGATCATACATCAAAGTGTGCCCGAGACAGAGTCTCGAACAATCGCATCGCGATGCCCCAAGCTGCGCACATCTAAGGTCCACTTGGTGTATAAAAGACCGCCAGCCAGATCACAACTAAGGTCTCGAAAACCCATACTAAGACATGCATGTTATAAACATACACGCAGCACACATGCCTTGTATGAACAGCAGGTATCATTGCAATTCTCTACTAAGTATACATCTTTATTAAATAACTCTTACAGAGTGCACACAGAGATCACAAGCATGTGATCCAACATTACAACAGACAAGCGGAAGCAAGTAGGTCTGAGTACAGACAAGTTTAACAAATGGCTTAGAGAAGCCTTATCTAAAAACAAGCCCTCCACGAGGGAACCAGTCGTCTGACGGGGACTACACTAGCTTGCTCTTGGTCTGAGTCTTCAATCTTCGAGCTTCGGTAGAATCCACCATCGGGGTCGGTGGGTTCATCTAAAACATAGATTAAGAAAACGTGAGTACAAAATCGTACTCAGCAAGACTTACATAGGAGCTATACTACTCATGCATATGTATCAAGGTAAAGGGAGGTGGGGTTTCACTTGCGGAAGTGCCAGCTTTGACTTGGCTAGTCCTGAACTACGAGTACCAGACTTGAGGTAAGAAGCGTACACGAGTCCACTACATCTCTTCAACCAATTACACCACTATGGTTACTTCCTCGACTTCCCCACGAGAAGCACACCATAGCACTCACGCTTATCTTGCGAGTTTTAGAAGTATCCAGTTCAAGTTGTCTAATAATCGAGCACAGCTCTCCAAGAAGTCCTTAACCGCGGACGCGGCTATTCGAATAGTTTTGTTAACCCTGCAGGGGTGTACCGCTACACACACGTGTCATCAGTTACCGCCTTTTGCATGTCACCGTTCAAGAGGTGACAGCGAGGATGCCACCACAACACTTCTCCCACAGCTCCGTTCTAGTCCAGAGAGTCGCCTATCTGAGGGGGATCCGTATGGAAGTCCGGCCGAGGTTCCATTACAACCTCAAACGATGTGTGCAGGGTCCCAAGCCGGTCTTGAAAAGCCGTTCATCCACTTCGCAGACCGTGCCACAGCCCTACCAGAACTCCGAACTACTGCGACTCTTAGGGTTCGAACGGGGTGAGGTACTAGGATGAGAGGGGTCAGTGAGCCCAATGTGTGGTTGTACTCTTCTTCTTGGATCACTACACAACAACTCGGGCTTAGGGCGGTGTTCAACGAGACAACCCACTGTGTACTCCTACACAGCCTCTCATCGTTCACCTTGTATTAGGGTAGATTCACCAACACGTTTCACTTTCATCAACACCATGTTTATCATCATCCCGACTCACATCATAAGCAACCTCATTGTACCACTAAGCATGCAATAAGCAGTAACAGTTGCAGGGGCTACAAGATATCAACCAACTCCTATATCTGCTAGGATTGTGGTTTGCTTACTACTGTGACAAGATGATAGGTCATGCAAAGGATATGGGTTCAACTATGCGGTAGAAACGTTATCATGGTGATCATCCTAAACAATGCATAAGCGAGACATGAGAGGGAAGTGGGATTTTATAGACATGATCAATGGGGGTTTGCTTGCCTTGCTGACGAGGTTTCGATAACGGTGTCTTCAACGAAGGGGGTGATCTCGAGTTCCGGCTCCACTTCTATCAGCAACATGACAATCATAGGATCAACATAATGTACAATGCACAATCACATGAATAATATTGAAATGGTGATGTTCATGGTACTGATGTGTTGAGCATTCCATTTAAAAGGAGTATATTGCATTTGAAATGCAAATTCAAACTCCATTTGATTTATCGATGAATTTTCAAATGCATTTGAATGCATGAAAGTTCGTTTGAAAAGTTTGATCATGAAGTGATGTTGTATATTTGAAGTAATGTCTCTGATGTGTGGATGAATCCATTGGAATTAAGGGTGTTGCAAAATCATTTGTAAAATCACCCCAAATTTGAATTTGAAAAGGATCCATATGCATGTTTGCTACTGTTCACCCATTTTAAAATGGTCAAACATGAAAACAAATTGCATATTCTTAATCCTTGTATTTTTTTGATAATTTTAGACATATTATTTGCTATATTTGGAGTTAGGATTAATTAATTATGAATTTCCAAAGTTTATTGCATTTTCTAGAATTTCTCTGATTATTTTTAATTCTTTTTGATTTATTGCGTCAGCAGGGGGGCTGACCAGTCAAACTGACTAGGGGGCCCCACCTGTCAGCCACAGTGGGGGTTAACCCGTTTTAATTAAAACTTAATTTGGTTTAGAGGGGGCTGGCCCCACCTGTCAGTGGCCCAAGGCCTAACTAAACAGGGGTTAGCCCCCTAATTAACCCAGCCTACCGGCGGTTAGCCGCCGGCGGCACTGGACACGGCGGAGGGGCTCGCCGGAGTCGTTTCCGGCCACGGTAGGGCACGGGATTAGCACGGGCATGTGCCCCGTGCTCACCCGCATCCAAAGCTGTAGGCCAGGGCACCCGAGGAGGCTCGAGGCCACGGCGGCGACGAATCCCGCGGCGGCCGGAGTGCTGGCCTCGACGAGAACGGCGGCTAAGGCACGGGGAGATGAACGGAGGGGGTCCGGACGCGGAGCAGCTCACCAGGAGTTCGAAGGGGAGCACGGCGAGGTCGGGGAGGTGCTGTTCGGTGAGGAATCCCTCGCCGGAGTTTCTGCGGCCGGCGAGAAGAAATTGATGCGGGCGTCGCTTCGGGTGGGACTTGGTTCGAATCACTGGCGCAGATCGACGAAGTCGACAACGGGGAGCTTCCCGGACACGGTGGCTCGCCGGGAGGGGCACGGTGGCCACGTCGGAGCACGACGACGGGCTCGGGGGCGCTCGGGCTCTCACGGGTTTCGCACGGGAGGGAGAGGAGGAGGTCCAGGCGAGGGGGAAATGGAAGGGGATGAACACGGGGGTCTCCACGACGCTAGAAGGCGGCCGGGGAGCAGCCAGGCAGCTGCCTGGCAGCCATGCCGCGGCCGGCGGCGAGCAGCCTGGCCTGGTGGAGAAGACGACCCTGCCCCTTTGGGCTGGGCCGCCTCTGCTGGGCCAGGTGGGCCAAGTAAGTGGCTTTCAGCCTTATTCTTTTTCTTTCTTTTTCTGCTTTCTGTTTTATTTGTTTTTCTCTGGAAAAAAATACGAAAGCATTTTTAAAAATCCCCAAATTTTTTATCTTGGACCTATGTGACATAAAACTAGTCACTCCCAAGATTTGAAGATTTTTGGAATTCAAATTATTTGAATCCAATTCAAATAGCATTTAAATTTAATTTCCAAGCCTCTGTTTGAATTTTTGAAAAATCCATGAGCATGGGATTGATCCCAAACCATTTTTAAAATGATCATCATCATTTATAGGAATTTTCCAAACATTCAAATGATTTTTGGAAAAAAGATTTTTATCTGGCCATTTGATTTAATTTCTTAGGGCTTTTCTCTTCCCCATTTTTGAATTTCTTTTTGAATTTTTGGCATGAATGCAAGGTACCTCTGATCCTAGCACATACCTAACTTGGGGTTGTGACAAACACTCTATTTTACAAGAGAGTATAGAAGATCTTTCACACTTTACATTGTACTCAAATCATAAAGAAGATGTAGCTATCATGATGTATGCAATGTATGCCGCTGCCAGTGTAGCAGGAACATGTATGACATGAAGATCAAGTCATGAAGAGGTGGAAGTTTCATGGTAATATATCTCGGAAAGGCTATAGAAATGCCTTGATAGGTAGGTATGGTGGCTGTTTTGAGGAAGGATATAAGGAGGTTTATGATGACAGAGCGTATCATGCCAATGGTTTGGATGTACCGGCGAAGGTGGACGCCAACTCTCGGAGTGAGAAGGAGGCAAGGCACCGCATAGGAGAGGCTAGAAAATATGAGGAGTTGGAAGTGTCAACTTTCAATACTTACATTAGTCTGAAGAACTCATGCACTTATTATCGGTAACTCTCAATCTAATGAGGAGGTTCAAAAAGAGACAAGTACCTCGAGGAGGAGTGTATGAGGGTTTGGTTATCCTTGCTTATCCTCGACTCATGGTACATGAGTGTACTCTAATATCCGACCCCTCAGAAGAGTAGTGATGCATCTAGTAGCTAGAGTTCTCAACTAGTTTTTTAGGTTTTTGAAAATAAACAGGGATTGCCCAAAATACAACACGTATCATTAATAGGCTAGAGCTCTTGACACCAAAAGTTCAAATATTACTCACATCAATACCTCAAAACTATTGGAAGTTACTACTAAAATTAAATAGCAACCTCAATTACCTACTTTCAAGACACGACACAACTCAGTGCAACAACCAACTCTCTTAACAAGATAAACATGAAAACTAAAGAGAATTCCAGCAAGAAACTAAAAAAAGCCAAGGCTCTTGCTGAAGACAAACTAAAATTTAAAACTAAACATGGCAGTTGCTACGAAAAGATAAAGAACACACAACAACCAAAAGATAGGCATGAAGAATCCTATGATGTGTTCTAGATTTTGAAAGTGGAGCGTGTTTCTCTCCCAAACAAAGAAAGGCGGGATCTAACTTGTTATTAACAGAAAGCAAAGCTAAAGAAAACCAAAAAAACCTAAGAGTGAGACACTCCAAGCATAGCACATAACGCATGAAGTGATAAAAATATAGTGAGACAAAGGACGAACTGATGATTGTTCATGGAGAAGGGGATGCTCGGGGGCATCCCCAAGCTTAGACGCTTGAGTCTCCTTGAATATTTATCGGGGATGCATGGGGGCATCCCCAAGCTTGATCGCTTGACAACCCCGAATCTTCTTTCATCATCTTCCATCGCACACTTGAAAACTCCCTTCATACACAACTCATCATATGCTGATTAGAGAGGTTAGTTCCCTTAATAAATAATTTTTTCCCCACTCGATATAAAGATATTCTTGAAGAGATACTGTTTCTCAAGATTTCCAAAAGGTTTTTGCAAAGAAAAATCAAGCTTAAGGTTTGCAAAAGTTAGGAGAGACAAAACGTGGCAGAATCTATGAAAAACAGAACAGTAGGTGGTAAAGAATTTTTTTAGGGGAACTTCTGCAACTCAAATCAAAAAACTCAGAACATACGAAAGTTCCATGATTTTTATAGAGCACTCTGTGTAAAAAAACCAGCTCAAAAATATGAACTGGTGATTTATTCTGATTTTTCCCGTAACGAGGACAGAATCTGTTTTCTGTGCAGCATGTCACAACTTTCACTTCCCTTGTCATATGAGGCTATACCTTGGCACAAAGCTTGAAAATAAAGATACAATGATGTTACTACAGTTGTAACAATCATCAAGACCACTAAAAATAGAAGTAAAAAACATCTTGGGTTGCCTCCCAACAAGCGCTTTCTTTTACGCCTTTAAGCTAGGCATAAGGAAAAAGAAGAATCAAGTTTTATCAAGAGAAAGAGAATAGCTTGCCCGTGTAACGGACTCAAAAGGTAACTTGACTTTCCTTCTAGGGAAGTGTTCCATCCCCTTTTTGAGAGGGAATTGAAATTTTATATTCCCCTCTTTCATGTCAATAACAGCACCAACGGTGTGAAGAAAAGGACGTCCTAAAATAATTGGACATAAAGGTTCACACTCTATATCCATAATGATTAAATCAACGGGAACATAGTTTTCATTGACAATGATAAGAACATCATCGATCTTCCCCAAAGGTTTATTTACGGAAGAGTCGACAAGGCGAACATCAAAAGAACATTAATCAAAAGGTTTCAATTCAAACATATCATACATTCTTTTGGGCATAACGGAGGTACTAGCTCCAACGTCACATAAATCATAGAAAGAGAAGTTATTTAATTTAATTTTGATCATGGGGTCCCAACCATCATCTAGCTTCCTAGGTACGGAGGCTTCTATCCTAAGCTCTCCTCTCTAGCTTTGATAAGAGAATTTGTGATATGCTCCGTGAAGGCAAGATTAAGTGTGCTAGTATGGGGTCTCTAGACATTTTGTGCAATAAGCTGATAACTTCTGAGAGGGTGCAACTGTCAAAATCAATATCACTACTATCAAAGGTGGTAGTAGTGTCATCTAAGCTCACTTGTTTGAAACCCTCTATGTTCATAGGAGTTTCTTCTTCTACGGTTGAGGTATTAGCATCACCATTAATAGGTCCGATGGGACCAGGAGTGCATTGGGGGCGAATAGTTTCAGTGTCCTCAACAATTTGGATAGTGGCAACAGTGTGGTGTGTAGGAAGGCTCTTAATTCTATCCTCTTCCTCTTTTTCTCTAGCCCATGTTTCTTTAAGTTTAGCCATCATCCTAATATTTTCATTGATTTGTAATTGGATAGCATTAATAGGAGTGGCCTTACTCTCCTCAAGGGGAGAGGTTCTAATTTTTAACATCTCAACATCAAGGGCTAAGCTGTCTACCTTCAAACAAAGATTATCTAATTTAGCTAGCTTGTCTTCCACATTCTTGTTGAAGGCTTTTTGGGTAGTGATAAAGTCTCTAAGCATATTTTCTAGTTCAGAAGTGGGGTTCTTGTTGCTAGGGTAGGTGTTGTTGTTCCCATAAGTGGATGGAAATGGTCTAGGATTACTAGCAAAGTTGCCCCTATAAGAATTATTATTAAAGTTGTTTCTAGCAATGAAGTTCACATCTACTTGTTCGTGAGCAACCAAAGAATTTAAAGGAACATCATGAGGATCAATTGAGGATTGCTAGGTAAGTAGAGACATAATAAAATCAACTTTATCATTGAGAGAGGTAATTTCCTCGACAAAATTTACCTTCCTACCTATTGGAGCGCGTTCGGTGTGCCATTGGGAATAACTGGTCATCATCTCATCGAGAAGTTTTGTGGCAGCACCAAGTGTAGTTGACATAAAGGTTCCTCCCGCGGCCGAATCTAACCGGTTCCGCGAGGTAAAGTTCAAGCCTACATAAAAAGTCTGGATAACCATCGAGGTAGTCAAACCATGTGTCGGGAATTTCTTAACAAGAGATTTCATACGTTCCCAAGATTGGGCAATGTGTACATTATCCAATTGCCTAAAATTCATAATGTTACTCCTCAATTGGATATTTTTAGCAGGTGGGTAGTACTTCCCAATAAAAGCATCTTTCCACTTATCCCAAGAATCTATGCTATTCCTAGGCAAAGATTGAAACTAGAATTTAGCTCCGTCCCTCAAAGAGAAAGGAAAAAGCCTGAGCTTAACAACATCACCTTATACTTCTTTATACTATTGCATATCACATAATTCAACAAAATTATTGAAATGTAAAGCAGCAGCATCTCTAGCACCCGAGAATTGATCTCTCATAACAAGGTTTGGTAAAGCAGGTTTAATTTCATAAGATGTAGCTGAAGTGGCAGGTGTCGCAATAGGAGTGCAGATAAAGTCTTTGTTGTTGTGACTGGTGAAGTCACACAACTTTCTGTTTTCAGAGGAACCCATAGTAGCAGCAGGTGTGGCAGATTTTTTTGTAATTTTTGATATAAGACACAAAGACAAAAACAGAAAGGTAAACTAACAAGACTAAAAAGTAAAGGTAAAAGGTAGTGGGCAACTCCCCTATCTTATCACTCGGAGTCCTCGGCAACGGCGCCAGAAATTCGCGTGATGCGCGAGAGAGGATTGCTTCTCGCCCTTTGTTGGTTACCCCAAGTGGAAGGTAAGATGCATCGTAGCAGCAAGTTTCCCTCGATGAAGATACCGAGGTTGAGTATCGACCAGTAGGACTCCGGCGATGATAAGTAGGTGTCAGCGGCGCACCTAACGCGGACCTGCACACAATACAATTAAATTTGCTCCCAACGAAGTTCAGAGAGGTTGTCAATCTCTCCGGTCTTGTTGTTTACAAAGGATAAAAAACACAGGATAATGATAATGATAGCAACTGAAAGTAAAAAAGCAAGAAAGTAAATGATCGTGTAAACAGCGTGCTAAGAGTATGGACCGGGGTCCCGTGATGTTCACTAGTGATGTCTCTCTCCCAAAAGACGAGATGACTACTATGCGAGGTAAACAAATTACAGAAGGGCAATTGACAGGATTATAAATGCACCGCAATACTAACTATGCTACAAAAGAATGGAAGAGGCTCAAAAGCATAGGAAAATGCCAAAATAAGTAGACCGAAATCCATCTGCATCTACTACTAATCATCCACCTTGAGATATCTATCCAGAACATCTCGCTGGTATTAAGTTGCGAGCCCCGCCCAAAGTGTAAACCCAAAGCAACAGACAACTGCATTAAAAAGAACTTTGCGTAAAGTAACCAATCCTTGTAACCGCGGTTACAAGCACCGTTGCTCTCCCCCTGGCGGCCACAACACATCCCCTAGACTCATGTTTCTGTCACTCAAGCGTGTCATCAGGGGGCATGTACCCACAATCGAGCATAACATTCCCTCTTGGAGTCACTACCTACCACTTGGCCAAAGCAATAAATAGCAACAAAGAACATGAAAGAATTACTTAGGAACAAAAATACAACATATAAGAACCAATTATATTACTCTATCACAATCTGAACATAATCTCAAAATCCATCAAATCCCATCAAACTCAGCATATAAAAAGCAAAAAGAATTACATATGTGCCTCGATCATGTATGGCAGCTCACGATGTCTAAACCATGAAGAACAAAGAGGGGAGGAGAACATCACATAGCTAATGATCACGGACCCATGGTCCAAGGTAGACTACTCACGACACATCCGGGAAGCGTCCCTGGTGGAGGAGAAGCTCCCGAAGGTCGATCCTCCCTCCGACAGGGTGCCGGGAAGGGTCCTGACGGTGCTCCCGATCTTGGAAGCGCGGCGGCGGCGGAGCAGAGGAGAATTTGTGGAATAGGGTTCTGTCCTTGGAGTTTCCCCACGGCGGAGAATAAATAGGCGAAGGGGGACAGCCAGGGGGCCCACCAGGGGCCCAGGCGCCAGGTTGCCGCCTGGGTGCCAGGTGGTGGCCCCCTGGCCCACCTTCGGGCTTCTGGAGTCTTCCGACACGCTGATTTCTTATCTGATTTTTCCCAGATTATTGGAGCATTTTTTATATGGGGAAAAACTGAAATAGAAAAACAACATAAAACGGGAACTGCACTGGGGTGCACTGAGTTAGTAGGTTAGTCCGAATATGATCAAAAGTGTATGAAAGTGTATCTAGATCATAGCAATATCACACAAAACATGCATGGAGCGAGCAGAAATTATCGATACGTTTGAGACGTATCAGTCACTCGGATGGACAAATCCCGCTTTGATCTATTTGCATACTCATCAACATTGTACACCTTTATGGCCAGCATATTTTAGTCAGGCGGTGGATGCAAATCAAAGCATCCTAATAGATAGCAATTACGTATGATCATTAAGGTCAAAGGATCTGGGCACTACGTTATAGTTATCGCAATGTTGAACTTATGTGACTCGATCACATTGCAACACTTCTGGTGGGTGTGTGTCCATCATATCATTCTCGCAATGATACGACCCCATTGTCAATAGGCGGTTCGTACCTCATGATCAAGAAACCTTGATCATCGAATTTTCCAATGGACTAGTATATTATAGTTAACTAGGGACCTGGTTGTTTTATACCCCACGTGCATTGAGGTTTCCGCTTAATACAATTATAGCACAGTATACACATGCATTAAGGTGTAAATATAGGCCGAAGGGGGCACCAGGGGGTGGCCCCTCCCCCCAGGCACCCTGGTGGCGCGACTAGGGGTGGGGCCGCGCCACCTGGCCGCCTAGGAGGGGGTGGTCCCCCTCCGGCTCTCATTCAGGCTTTGTGAAGCTTCTGTTTCGCTGATTTTTTAACTATTTTTGTTGAAATTTTTGGAACTCTGTAAATATGGGTAAAAACCTGCAATTCACAGACATCAGCACACAGAAACTGGCACTGGGTGCACTGAGTTAGTAGGTTAGTCCAAATATGTGTAAAAAAGTATGGAAGTGTAGAAAAACACATAGCAATGTGATGGCGTGGAAGTGGATAATGGCTTCTCTCCCTACGTTGGTTAGCCCAAGTGGAAGGTGAGATGTAGGATAGCAGCAAATTTCCCTTGGCAAAGATACCAAGGTTGAGTATCGAACCAATAGGACTACAAAAGTGATAAGTAGGTGGCAAGGAAACAATGGCACCGTTTTAGACAAAAGTTGTTTCCTTGACCTGGACCTGCACACGACACAAATAACTTTGCTCCCAATGAAGTTCAGAGAGGTTGTCAATCTCTCTAGCCTTGTTGTTTACAAAGGATCAAACGCAAGGGATAATGATAATGATAGCAGATAGAAAGTAAAAGCAGGAAACTAATTGATCGTGTAAGCAGTGATGAGGATATGGACCGGGTCCCGTGATGTTCACTAGTGATGCTCTCTCCCAAAAGACGATAAAACTGCTATGCGAGGTAAACAAATCACAGCTGGGCAATTGACAGGATTAAAAACGCACCGCAATGCTAACTATGCTACAAAGAAAGGCCGAGCCTCAAAAACATGGGCGGTACGCCAAAATAAGTAGACCGAAATCCACCTGCATCTACTACTAATCATCCACCTTGAGATATCTATCCAGAACATCTCGCTGGTATTAAGTTGCAAGCCCCACCCAAAGTGTAATCCCAATGCAACAGACAACTGCATTAAAATAACTTTGTGTAAAGTAAACAATACTTGCAACCGCGGTTAAAAGCACCGTTATTTTCACCCTTGTGGAAACCACACATCCCCTAGACTCATGTTTCTTTCACTCAAACTAGTCATCAGGGGGCATGAACCCACAATCGAGCATAACGTTCCCTCTTGGAGTCACTACCTACTACTTGGCCAAAGCAATAAAAAGAAACGGAGAACATGCAAGAATTACTCAAGAACATAAATATAAAAGATAAGAACCAAATATATTACTCAATCACAAATTGAACATAGTCTAATAATCCATCAGATCCTAGCAAACTCACCATAGAAACAACAGAAAATTACATATGTGCCTCAATCATGTAGGACAGCTCACGAGGTCTAATCGATGAAGAACAAAGAAGGGAGGAGAACATCACATAGCTACTGATCACAGATCCATGGTCCAAGGTAGACTACTCACGGATCTTCCGGGAAGCATCCATGGTGGAGGAGAGGCTCCCGGAGGTCAATCCTCCCTCCGGCAGGGTGCTGGGACAAGGTCTGTTGGCGCTCCCGATCTTGGAAGTGCGGCGGCGCGGAACAGAGGCGAGATCGCGAAAAATGGTTATGTCTTCGGAAGAATCCCATCACGGAGAATAAATAGAAGAAGAGGGGCAGCCATGGGGGCCACCAGGTGTCCACGCGCCCCCTTGGCGCGGCCAAGCCCTAGGGCGCGCCACCAGGGCGCCTGGACCCCTGGTGGTTGCCCTCTGGCCCCACCCCGGTGATTCCGAAAGGTTCTTCTGCGTTGATTTTTTATCTGATTTTTTGCCGAATTTTTGGAGCACTTTTAATATGGGGGCAACCTGAAATAGAAAAATAGCACAAAACAGGAACTGACACTGTGGTGCACTGAGTTAATAAGTTAGTCCAAATATGATCAAAAGTGTATGAAAGTGTATCTAGATCATAGCAATATAACATAAAACATGCATGGAGCAAGCAGAAATTATAGATACGTTTGGGACATATCAAAATGTCACCTAAAAGAGCATGGAACAAGCAAAATTTTTTTTGATACGTTTGGGATGTATCATTAGGGGGCAGCGACTGCAGCAAGTTGATTAGAGTGGTTAGTACCCATAATAAAATAAAATTTCTCCACTGGAAATAAAGATTTTCGTGAATATCTACTATTTCTCATGATTGCAAAAAAGTTTTTGCAAACAAAAAGCAAGCTTAAGATTTTCAAAACAATGAAAACGCAAAAATTGGCTGAAATTGTGAAAAACAGACCAGCGGGTAGTAAAGAAATGTTTTGGGGTACTTCTGCAACTCAAATCAAAAAAGTCAGAACATACGCTAGAAAGCTAATTTTATAGAGAATACATTCAAAACAATTCATATCAAAAAGATGATCCGGTGATTTATCGTGAATTTTTCCATGAAGAAGACAAAATATGTTTCTGGACAACATTTCAAACATTTGAACTTTCTTGCAATTGGAGGATAAAACTTGACACAAATCTTGAAAATAAAGATACAATGATGTTGCTACAGTAGTAAAAAGCATCAAGACCACTAAAACTTAAAATAAACATTTTATGTTGCCTCCCAATAAAAGCTTTCTTTTATGCCTTTTAGCTAGGCATGATGCAAGAAGAGGAATAAAAAATCACAAAGTCATCAGAATCATAAAAACCTTCAAATGGTTCCTCAAGAAGTTCTTCCTTATTTCTCCTAGATAAAGGGTACGTACCTTTCTCCTTCCTACATAGGCGTATTTGTCCTTTACCTATATCAATGAAGCCTTTCATGGCTTGGAGGAAGTCCCTTTCAAGCACTATGTTTCCTTGGTTTGGCTCCATGATGAAAAAGTCAACCATTGCACCACTTTTGAAGAACCTAACCTGGACATTTTTTACCTTTCCTTGAATCTTAGAAACATCTCCATTTGAATTTTCATGATAGGATGAAAGATTGGTCATGTTTGAAAGGTTTAGAGGATCATAAATAAATTTTGTCATTGTAGAAACCATGGATCCAATATCACAATAAGCAAGGATGTCTTGGTTAGAGATGCCTATTCTAACAAAGGGTTCCCAATCATTATCCATTTCAAAAATCTCTCTACCACTGGGCTTAGGTTTCTCTTCTTTTCTTAAGTTTAAAGCATCTATTCTTTTTTCAAATGTAGCAACTCTATCTATAATAGTGTCAAATCCATGATCGTAAACAAAGTAACTTGATAGACCATGCATAATATCAAGAGCTCTAGCTTCATCACACTCTAAGAAATATCCTTCAGCTATAATATCAAGAGAGTGTTTGCACCATCTAAAAAGCCCAGGTAAAATTTCTAAGCACATTTTTATAGGTATCCAAGGCATAATTTTTTGTGTGCTTCAGAAATTCTATCCCAAGCCTTCTTCATATATTCTCCATTGTGGAAACAACACATCACCTAAACTCATGTTTCTGTCACTCAAGTGTGTCATCAGGGGGCATGGACCCACAATCGAGCATAACGTTCCCTCTTGGAGTCACTACCTACTACTTGGCCAAATCAATAAACAACAACAGAGAACATGCAAGAATTACTCAAGAACAAAAATATAAAAGATAAGAACCAAATATATTACTCAATCACAAACTGAACATAGTCTCATAAATCATTAGATCCCAGCAAACTCAGTATAGCAACAACAAAAAATTACATATGTGCCTCGATCATGTAGGGAAGCTCACGAGGTCTAATCCATGAAGAACAAATAGGGTTGGAGAACATCACATAGCTACTAATCACGGAACCATGGTCCAAGGTAGACTACTCACGGATTATCCGGGAAGCGTCCATGGTGGAGGAGAGTCTCCCGGAGGTCAATCCTCCATCCGGTAGGGTGCCGAGAAGAGGTCTGATGGCGCTCCCGATCTTGGAAGTACGGCGGCGCCGAAACAGAGGTGAGATCGCGAAAAAGCGTTCTGTCTACCAAAGAATCCCGTCACGGAGAATAAATAGGCGAAGGGGGCAGCCAGGGGGCCACCAGGTGTCCAGGCGCCCCCCTGGCGCAGCCAAGCCCTAGGGCGCGCCACCAGGGCGCCTGGACCCCAAGTGGTGGCCCTCTGGCCCCACCCAGGTGATTCCGGAAGGCTCTTCTACGCTGATTTTTTATCTGATTTTTCCCGAGTTTTTGGAGCACTTTTAATACGGGAGAAACCTGAAATAGAAAAACAGCAGAACACAGGAACTAGCATTGTGGTGCACTGAGTTAATTAGTTAGTCCAAATATGATCAAAAGTGTATGAAAGTTTATCTAGACCATATCAATATCACAAAAAACATGCATCGGGCAAGCAGAAATTACAGATACGTTTGGGACGTATCAACATCCCCAAGCTTAATTCCTGCTCGTCCTTGAGTAGGTAAATGATAACAATCATAATTTCTATGGTGACATGCTAACAAACATATAAGAACTTTGAAAGTACATCAATCAAGGTATGTAATTCAATTCAAGTCATAACAAGCAAGAGTTTATATTAGCATTGAAACGAGCAACATAAGAACATAAAGGTGCAAGAGCTCTTGCTGTCCGTGACTCGAATGTCTCCAGATGGTGTTTGCATGCAAGAAGGGGGAGATGGGAATACGAGAAAAAAAATATTAGTTGAGAACTCAATCTACTAAAGTTTCACACTTAGTCTTATTTGGAATCTTATCTTGACTCGTCCCCAGACCACTAGCCAGGTACAAGTCAATTTGATCCACTCCTTTTCGATATTTTGAGCACTCATGCAATGGATGAGCGTAAGCACGAGAGTTGACACTTAGGATGGCAAAGAGAGAAATATGGTGGAGGAGGAAGACAAAAAGCGTGTGAAAGGCTCACATCAATGAGGACAATCATGGGCGAGAGAAAGAAAAATGATAGATATGATGTGAGGAGTACGGATTGCCATGCAACGGGTGCACATATTAGCTAAGAAAAGCTCTCTAATTGAACTAGTGGGGGTGCATCCAACTTGCTCGCTCATGAAGACCTAGAGCTCGTTTGACAAGGCTCATCCTTGGAATATGCAAGCCAAGTTCTATAGTGTGAAGGTCCCCACATAGCTATATGCATAAATGATCATCTCTATGGAGCACAGGGTATAAGAGGGAGTACGAGTGTGGATCTTTCAAAAGGAATAGTAGTGTTGCCCATTTTCTCTATTTTTATTTATTTTTCTCTTTTTTCTATTTTTTTGTATTTTTTTGGTGGCCTCAATGGCTCTTTCTATTTAACTCTCATTTGTCCTCTTTGGGATATTTTAAATTTGTCCACTTTGGGATCTTTTCCTCACTTAAGGGAAACACTCTATTTTACAAGAGGGTAGAGAAGATCTTCACACTTTACAAGGTACTCAACATAAAGAAGATGTAGCTATCATGATGTATGCAAATGTATGCCTCTGCCAGTGTAGTAGGAACATGTATGACATGAAGATCAAGTCATGAAGAGGTGGATGTTGCATGGCAGTATATCTCGGAAAGGCTATGGAATTGCCTTGATAGGTAGGCATGGTGGCTGTTTTGAGGAAATATATAAGGAGGTTTATGATGACAGAGTGTATTATGCCAAGGTGATACGCGAGAAAGGATAATTGCTTCTCGCCCTTCGTTGGTTACCCCAAGTGGAAGGTGAGATGTAGGATAGCAGGAAATTTCCCCTATGTAGAGGATAGGGTTTGTCTCCCGTAGGACTCTGGCGATGATAAGTAGGTGGTTCAGCAAGTGACACGCCGTTTATGATAATCACTTGCTTCTCCTGGACCTGCACACGACACAAATAACTTCGGTCCCAACGAAGTTCAGAGAGGTTGTCAATCTCTCCGGTCTTGTTGTCTACAAAGGATAAAAAACACATGATAATTATAATGATAACAACTGAAAGTAAATGCTGAAAAGGAAATAAGCTTGTAAACAATGCTGAGAATATGGACCGGGGTCCAGTGATGTTCACTAGTGATGTCTCTCTCCCAAAAGACGATAAAACTGCTATGCGAGGTAAACAAATTACAGAAGGGCAATTGACAGCATTATAAATGCACCGCAATGCTAACTATGCTACAAAAGAAAGGAAGAGGCTCATAAGCATGGGCAGTACACCAAAATAAGTAGACCGAAATCCATCTGCATCTACTACTAATCATCCACCTTGAGATGTCTATCCAGAACATCTCATTGGTATTAAGTTGCGAGCCCACCCAAAGTGTAAACGCAAAGAAATAGACAACTGCATTAAAAAGAACTTTGTGTAAAGTAAACAATCCTTGCAACCGCGGCTACAAGCACCGTTGTTTTCCCCCTTGTGGCCACAACACATCCCCTAGACTCATGTTTCTGTCACTCAAGCGTGTCATCAGGGGGCATGTACCCACAATTGAGCATAACGTTCCCTCTTGGAGTCACTACCTACTACTTGGCCAAAGCAATAAACAACAACGGAGAACATGCAAGAATTACTTAGGAACAAAAATATAAGAGATAAAAACCAAAAATGTTACTCTATCACAATCTGAACATAATCTCATAATCCATCAGATCCCATCAAACTCAGCATAGCAATAGCAGAAGAATTACATATGTGCCTCGATCATGTAGGGCAGCTCACGAGGTCTAAACCGTGAAGAACAAAGAGGGGAGGAGAACATCACATAGTTACTGATCACGGACCCATGGACCAAGGTATACTACTCACGGCACATCCGGGAAGCGTCCATGGTGGAGGAGAAGCTCCCGGAGGTCGATCCTCCTCCGGCAGGGTGCCGGGAAGGGTCCTGATGGTGCTCCCAATCTTGGAAGCGCGGCAACGGCGGAACAGAGGCAAGTTTGAGAAATAGGGTTCTGTCTCCGGAGTTTTCCCGTGACGGAGATTAAATAGGCAAAGGGGGGCAGCCAGGGGGCCACCAGGGGTCCAGGCGTCCCGTGGCGCGGCCAGGCCCCTGGTCGCACCAGGTGGCCGCCTGGGCACCTGGTTGTGGCCCCCTGGTCCTCCTTCGGGGCTCTCGAAGCTTCCGACACGCTGGTTTTTTATCTGATTTTTCCCGGATTTTTGGAGCACTTTTTATATGGGAAAAACTGAAATAGAAAAACAGCAAAAAACAGGAACTGACACTAGGATGCACTGAGTTAGTAGGTTAGTCCAAATATGATCAAAAGTGTATGAAAGTGTATCTAGATCATAGCAATATCACAAAAAACATGCATGGATTGAGCAGAAATTATCGATACGTTTAGGACGTATCAACATCCCCAAGCTTAATTCCTGCTCGTCCTCGAGTAGGTAAATGATAATAAACATAATTTCTGTGGTGACATGCTAGCAACCATATAAGAACTTTGAAAAGTAAAGCAATCAAGGTATGTTATTAAATTCAAGTCATAACATGCAAGAGTCTATATTAGCATTGAAACAAGCAACGAAAGAACATTAGGTGCAAGAGCTCTCGCTGTTCGTGACTCGAATGTCTACAAATGGTGTTTGCGTGCAAGAAGGGGGATAGGGAATACGAGAAAAAGGTATTTTTGTTGAGAACTCAATCTACTGAAGTTTCATACTTGGTCTTCTTTGGAATCTTATCTTGACTCTTCCCCAGACCACTAGCCAGGTACAATTCAATTTCATCCACTCCTTTTTGATATTTTGAGCACTCAAGCAATGGATGAGCGTAAGCACGAGAGTTGACACTTACGATGGCAAAGAGAGAATATGGTGGAGGAAGACAAAAGGGATGAGAAAGGCTCACATCAATGAGGACAATCATAGGCGAGAAGGCCAAATGATAGATATGATGTGAGGAGTAGGGATTGCCATGCAACAGATGCACATATGAGCTGAAAAGCTCACCAATGGAACTAGTGGGGGTGCATCCAACTTGCTCGCTCATGAAGACCTAGAGCTCTTTTGAGGAGGCTCATCCTTGGAATATGCAAGCCAAGTTCTATAGTGTGAAGGTCCCCACATATCTATATGCATGATCATCTCTATGGAGTACAAGGATAAGATGGAGTACTAGTGTGGATCTTTCAAAAGGATAGTAGTGTTGCCCCTTTCTCTCTTTTTATTTTCTTTTTCTCTTTTTCTATTTTTTTTGTATTTTTTGGTGGCCTCAATGGATCTTTCTATTTAACTCTCATTTGACCTCTTTGGGATCTTTTATTTTGTCCACTTTGGGATCTTTTACTCACTTAAGGGCAACACTCTAATTTACAAGAGGGTATAGCAGATCTTTCACACTTTACAAGGTACTCAAATCATATTGAAGATGTACCTATCATGATGTATGCAACGTATGCTTCTGCTAGTGTAGCAGGAACATGTATGACATGAAGATAAAGTCATGAAGAGGTTTTTGTTGCATGGCAATATATCTCGGAAAGGCTATGGAAATGCCTTGATAGGTAGGTATGGTGGCTGT
This sequence comes from Bromus sterilis, assembly GCA_950022295.1. Classification (NCBI taxonomy): domain Eukaryota; kingdom Viridiplantae; phylum Streptophyta; class Magnoliopsida; order Poales; family Poaceae; genus Bromus; species Bromus sterilis. Next base: position 177,868,626 of record OX465601.1, on the reverse strand, counting down.
TTTGAGGAAAGATATATGGAGGTTTATGATGACAGAGCGTATCATGCCAAGGGTTTGTATGTACTGGAGAAGGTGGACGCCAACTCTCGAAGTGAGAAGAAGGTAATGCACGACATGGGAGAGGCTAGGAAATATGAGGAGGTGGAAGTGTCAACTTTCAATACTTACATTAGTCCGAAGAACTCATGCACTTATTATCGGTAACTCTCAATCTAATGAGGAGGTTCACAAAGAGACAAGTACGCCGAGGAGGAGTGTATGGGGGTTTGGTTATCCTTGCGCATCCTCGACTCATGGTACGTGAGTGTACTCTAATATTCAATCCCTCCGAAGATTAGCAATCCATCTATTAGCTAGAGTTCTCAACTAGTTTTCTAGGTTTTGAAAATAAACACAAATTTCCCAAAATACGACACCTATCACTAATAGGATAGAACTCTTGACACAAAAAGTTCAAACATTACTCACATCAATACCTCAAAACTATTGTAAGTTACTACTAAAATTAAATTGCAATCTCAATTACCTACTCTCAAAACAAGACACAACTCAGTGCAACAACCAACTCTCTTAACAAGATAACCATGAAAACTAAAGAGAGTTCCAGCAACAAACTAAACAAAATCCAAGGCTCTTGCTGTAAGGCCCGATATGCGGTACTGTTCCAGGTCTGGATGTTTCCATCCAGATCCGTGGACGAGGCACATATCGGTCCAACCGCGACATATGGCAATGTCATATGCCCCGGATTTCCAACGTGATATCACTACATTACAGCTACAAGGATACAATATCTCATACAATAGGCATACAACTTCCTTTATACATTACATCAGCGGAAGATACATGTCTGAGTACAGACTACAATCAAATGCCTAGTGGCAAAAAGAAAATCATCGAGCCCCATAACCACACGGGTCCAGGCCCTCCACCGGGATCTGCCTAACTAGTCGTCGTCGAGTCTCCACGTGAAACGTCGATCACCAAACCTGTTGTCGACCAAGAACCCTGAAAAGAGTTTTGGGGTAGTATCATGAGAGCAGAAGTACTCAGCATCCAACTATAGTGGTCAACTAACCCAGCAAGGACTTCATCACTCGTCATTCTAGGATAACTAGTAGTTTACGGTAAGGATGGGGTAAGTGCTGAGGTTGTTGCCGCACTAGCATTTATGAACTGGTTAACGTTCTAGAGAGTAAGATAAGAAGCCAAGACTTTGATGAGGAATCACCTCCAAGAAGTCTGCAATCCACCTACTTACGCAAGCATAACACCTACCATATCCTTGTCCTCCTCTTTTATCACCCGATGAAGAAGAAGCAGTCAAGGCACACACACGTTGATCAAGTTATTAAGATTATCTCAAATGTTGTTGTCTATGAACAAGGAGTAGGTCTCAAGTCGTCCATATCCGTGGACACGGCTTCTCGAAAAGATTTAACCCTGCAGGGGTGTACCAACTGCCCATAACAAAGCTCTGCACGCACGCCCATCTCTCTTAGTCGGGCCCGTTAAAGACACTCATTGAAGAGTTGTTCCGAGAGATCCGGTACGACAGGTCCCTCTAACTAGCAACGCACAAATCCGAGTGGCCCCCGGTGAGTCGACATCACACTCAAAAGCCGAACGCGCTCTCGAATCAGTCTCTACCGTCTGGATGAGGCCGGGATGGCTAACCCTCGCCCAGGCAGGCACCCCTAGCTCCCTGAGGTGGACCAACAGGATATACCATCCCACTGGCCCTGTTTGTTTGAAATCTGCGAGGCCGGTCAACTCGCACAAAAACAGTTTACAAATGGTAAAATCAGCTTGGGCCACCACTAGAAATGTTTGGATCTAGATAGGTAAGACAAGGGGACCCAATAGCATCCCACACGCGGTTAGGCACGCTTGCCAAGAGACACAATACCTGGAACTCGGGACCTAAGTGACTCGAATGGAACAAAGCATCGGGGCGGGATAGCCTAGACCTTCCATCCTTCGTCGAGTATAGTCAACTTTATAATAATCATATCATCCACAACAATATAATAATGTGATAGCCCAATCCAAGGAGTAACAGAGTAACATCGTAGCATCCTAAGCATGCATACTAAGCAGGGGTTGAGCAACGAGCAATAGTAACATAGCAGTACATGGTTTGCTGGGAGGGGACATGGTTGTATCTGTTTAAAAGAGGTTGTAAACATGTGGTAGGATCAAACATCGAACCTAACCTAGACTATCATGCAAACCGCTGGTTATAATAGAATGGATCATATGTAATGTATAGTCCTTGCCTGTTGATAAGTCGGATTCTGAAGGTTTAGTCGATCGTAAGCTCACATCATCTCCGAGAGGTACCCGCGGAAGCACACAATAAGGAAACACTGCAAAAGGCAATCGATGAGCAAGCATATATTACTATGAAGCAATCACGAGCAAGCATCAACAAGAAGGCAACACTAGACAACGCACTACGGTATCGCATCATAGGATTTTTCACGCTCGACTTTCAAAATTTAGAACACATCATAGGATTTTTCCTGCCTATCTTTTTGCTTTTGTGTGTTCTTTATCTTTTCATAGCTACTGCCATGTTTAGTTTTAGTCTTAGTTTGTCTTTAGCAAGAGCATTGGCTTTTGTTTAGTTTGTTGCTGGAACTCTTTTTAGTTTTCATGTTTATATTGTTAAGAGAGTTGGTTGTTGCACTGAGTTGTGTCTTGTCTAGAAAGTAGGTAATTGAGGTTGCTATTTAATTTTAGTAGTAGCTTGCAATAGTTTTGAGGCATTGTTGTGAGTAATGTTTGGACTTTTGGTGTCAAGAGCTCTTGCCTATTAGCGATAGGTGTCGTATTTTGGGCAATCCGTGTTTATTTTCAAAACCTACAAAACTAGTTGAGAACTCTAGCTACTAGATGGATGACTACACTTCTGAGGGGTCGAATATCAGAGAACACTCACGTACCATGAGTCGAGGATGCGCAAGGATAACCAAACCCCCATACACTCCTCCTCGGGGTACTTGTCTCTTTGTGAACCTCCTCATTAGATTGAGAGTTGCCGATAATAAGTGCATGAGTTCTTCGGACTAATGTAAGTATTGAGAGTTGACACTTCCACCTTCCCATATTTTGCTAGCCTTTCCCGTGCCGTGCATTGCCTTCTTCTCACTCCGAGAGTTGGTGTCCACCTTCGCCGGTACATCCAAACCCTTGGCATGATACACTCTGTCATCATAAGCCTCCCTTTATCCTTCCTCAAAACAGCCACCATACCTACCTATCAAGGAATTTCCATAGCATTTCCGAGTTACATTGCCATGCAAGTTCCACCTCTTCTTGAATTGATCTTCATGTCATACATGTTCCTGCTACACTGGCAGCGACATACATTGCATACATCATGATAGTTACATCTTCTTTATGTTTTGAGTACCTTGTAAAGTGTGAAAGATCTCCTTTACCTTCTTGTAAAATAGAGTGTTGCCCTTAAATGAGGAAAAGATCCCAAAGTGGACACATTAAAAGATCCCAAAGAGGAAAAAAGAGAGTTACATAGAAAGAGCCATTGAGGCCACAAAAAAATACAAAAAAATAGAAAAAAGAGAAAAAGAAATAAAAAGAGAGAAAGGGGCAACACTACTATCCTTTTGAGAGATCCACACTAGTACTCCTTTTATATCCTTGTACTCCATACAGATGATCCCTTTTTGCATATAGTTTGGAGAGCTTCCTAGCTCGTATGTGCACCCGTTGCATGGCAATCCCTACTCCTCACATCATATCTATCATTTGGCATCTCTTGCCTATGATTGTCCTCATTGATGTGAGCCTTTATTATCCTTTTTGTCTTCCTCCTCCACCCTATTTCTCTCTTTGCCATCCTAAGTGTCAACTCTTGTGCTTACGCTCATCCATTGCATGAGTGCTCAAAATATCGAAAAGGAGTGGATCAAATTGACTTGTACCTGGCTAGTGGTCTGGGGATGAGTCAAGATAAGATTCCAAAGAGGACCAAGTGTGAAACTTTAGTAGATTGAGTTCTCAACAAAAAAAATACTTTTTCTCGTATTCCCTATCCTCCTTTCTTGCACTCAAACACCATTTGGAGACATTCGAGTCACGGACAGCAAGAGCTCTTGCACCTTTTGTTCTTTTGTTACTTGTTGCAATGCTAATATAGACTCTTGCCTGTTATGACTTGAATGGAATCTTTGACCTTGATTGCTTTACTTTTCAAAGTTCTTTTATGGTTGCTAGCATGTCACCACAGAAATTATGCTTGTTATCATTTACCTACTCGAGGACGAGCAGGAATTAAGCTTGGGGATGTTGATACGTCAAAAATGTATCGATAATTTCTGCTTGCTCCATGCATGTTTTGTGTGATGTTGCTATGATCTAGATACACTTTCATACATTTTTGATCATATTTGGACTAACCTATTAACTCAGTGCACCCCAGTGCCAGTTCCTGTTTTCTGCTGTTTTTCTATTTCTGTTTTACCCCATATAAAAAGTGCCAGAAAAATTCGGGAAAATTCAGATAAAAAAATCAGCGTGACGGAAGCTTCGAGAAAAGCCCGGGAGGGGCCAGAGGGTGGCCAGGGGGGCCCAGGCGGCCACCCGGCGCGGCCCCACCCCTGGCCACGCCAGGGGGGGCGCCTGGGGCCCCTGGTCCACCTCTGGATGCCCCCCTTCGCCTATTTATCCCCCGTCACAGGAAAACTCCAGAACAAGAACCCTATTCCGCAAACTCGCCTCTATTCTGCCGCCGCCGCGCTTCCAAGATCGGGAGCACCAGAAGACCTCTTCCCGGCACCCTGCCGGAGGGAGGATTGACCTCCGGGAGTCTCCTCTCCACCATGGATGCTCCCCGGATGTCTCGTGAGTAGTTTTCCTTGGACCATGCGTCCGTGATCAGTAGCTATGTGATGTTCTCCTCCCTTCTTTGATCTTCATTGTTTAGACCTCGTGAGATGCCCTACATGATCGAGGAACTTTTGTAATATTTCTGCTATTGCTATGTTGAGTTTGATCGGATCTGATGGATTATGAGATTATGTTCAGATTGTGATAGAGTAATATATTTGGTTTTTATCTCTTGTATTTTTGTTCCTAAGTAATTCTTGCATGCTCTCCGTTGTTGTTTATTGCTTTGGCCAAGTAGTAGGTAGTGACTCCAAGAGGGAGCATTGTGCTAGATTGTGGGTTCATGCCTCCCCGATGACATGCTTGAGTGACAGAAACATGAGTCTAGGGGATGTGTTGTTGCCACAAGGGGGAAAACAACGGTTCTTGTAACCGCGGTTACAAGGATTGTTTACTTTACGCAAAGTTCTTTTTAATGCAGTTGTCTGTTGCTTTGGGTTTACACTTTGGATGGGGCTCGCAACTTAATACCAGCGAGATGTTCTGGATAGATATATCAAGGTGGATGATTAGTAGTAGATGCATATGGATTTCGGTCTACTTACTTTGGCGTACAGCCCGTGCTTTTGAACCTCTTCCTTTCTTTTGTAGCATAGTTAGCATTGCGGTGCGTTCATAATCCTGTCAATTGCCTTTCTGTAATTTGTTTACCTCGCATAGCATTTTTATCGTCTTTTGGGAGAGAGACATCACTAGCAAACATCACGTATCCCGGTCCATATCCTCATTATTGTTTCCAAGCTTTATTTACTTTTCTGTATTTACTTTCAAGTTGCTATCATTATCCCCTTGCATTTTATCATTTGTGAACAACAAGACCGCAGAGATTGACAACCTCTATGAACTTCGTTGGGAGAAAAGTTATCTGTGTCTGTGTGTAGGTCCGCGTCAGGTGCGCCGCTGACACCTACTTATCATCTCTGGAGTCCTACTGCAGAAAAACCTTGGTATCTTTACTGAGGGAAAATTCGCTGTTGTACCGCATCACGCCTTCCACTTGGGGCCTACCAACGCAGGGCGAGAAGCCGTCATCACTTCTCGCCCTTCGTTGGTTACCCCAAGTTGAAGGTGATATGTAGGATAGCAGCAAGTTTCCCTTGGAAAAGATACCAAGGTTGAGTATCGAACCAGTAGGACTCCGAAAGTGATAAGTAGGTGGCAAGGAAACAATGGCACTGTTTTAGACAAAAGTTGCTTCCTTGACCTGGACCTGTACACGACACAAATAACTTTTCTCCCAACGAAGTTCAGAGAGGTTGTCAATCTCTCCAGCCTTGTTGTTTACAAAGGATCAAATGCAAGGGATAATGATAATGATAGTAGGTAGAAAGTAAAAGAAGGAAATAAATTGACCGTGTAAACAGTGATGAGGATATGGACCGGGGTGTTCACTAGTGATGTCTCTCTCCCAAAAGACGATAAAACTGCTATGCGAGGTAAACAAATCACGACTGGGAAATTGACAGGAATAAAAACGCACCGCAATGCTAACTATGCTACAAAGAAAGTACGAGTCTCAAAAACATGGGCGATACGCCAAAATAAGTAGACCGAAATCCACCTGCATCTACTACTAATCATCCACCTTTAGATATCTATCCAGAACATCTCGCTGGTATTAAGTTGTGAGCCACACCAAAAGTGTAAACCCAAAGCAACAGACAACTGCATTAAAAGAACTTTGCGTAAAGTAAACAATCCTTGCAACCGCAGTTACAAGCACCGTTGTTTTCCCCCTTGTGGCAACATCACATCCCCTAGACACATGTTTCTGTGACTCAAGCTAGTCATCCGGGGGCATGAACCCACAATCGAGCATAACGTTCCCTCTTGGAGTCACTACCTACTACTTGGCAAAAGCAATAAACAGAAACAGAGAACATGCAAGAATTACTCAAGAACAAAAATACAAAAGATAAGAACCAAATATATTACTCAATCACAAAATGAACATATTTTCATAATCCATCAGATCCCAGCAAACTCAGCATAGCAACAGCAGAAAATTACATATGTGCCTCGATCATGTAGGGCAGCTCACGAGGTCTAATCCATGAAGAACAAAGAGGGGAGGAGAACATCACATAGCTACTAATCACGGACCCATGGTCCAAGGTAGACTACTCACGGATCATCCGGGAAGCGTCCATGGTGGAGGAGAGGCTCCCGGAGGCCAATCCTCCCTCCGGCAGGGTGCTGGGAAGAGTCTGTTGGCGCTCCTGATCTTGAAAGCGTGGCGGCGGCGGAACAGAGGCGAGATCGCGAAAAAGGGTTCTGTCTTCGGAAGAATCCCATCAAGGAGAATAAATAGGCGAAGAGGGGCAGCCAGGGGGGCCACCAGGTGTCCAGGCGCCCCCTTGGCGCGGCCAAGCCCTGGGGCGCGCCACCAGAGCACCTGGACCCCTGGTAGTGGCCCTCTGGCCCCACCTAGGGGATTCCAGAAGATTCTTCTCCACTGATTTTTTATCTGATTTTTCCCAAAATTTTGGAGCACTTTTAATATGGGGGAAACCTGAAATAGAAAAAACAGCAGAAAACAAGAACTGGCACTGTGGTGCACTGAGTTAATAAGTTAGTCCAAATATGATCAAAAGTGTATGAAAGTGTATCTAGATCATAGGAATATCACGCAAAACATGCTTGGAGCAAGCAGAAATTATAGATACGTTTGGGACGTATCACAACGTCACCTAAAAGAACATGGAACAAGAAAAAAAATTAGATACGTTTGGGATGTATCACTAGGGGGCAGCGACTACAGCAAGCTGATTAGAGTGGTTAGTACCCATAATAAAATAAATCTTCTCCACTGGAAATAAAGATTTTCATGAAGATCTACTATTTCTCATGATTGCAAAAAAGTTTTTTCAAACAAAAATCAAGCTTAAGATTTGCAAAACGATGAAAACGCAAAACGTGGCTGAATTTGTGAAAAACAAACCAACAGGTAGTAAATAAATGTTTTGGGGTACTTCTGTAACTCAAATCAAAAAACTCAGAACAGACGCTAGAAAGCTAATTGTATAGAGAATATTGTCAAAGAAATTCTGATCAAAAAGATGATCTGGTGATTTATCGTGGATTTTTCCATCAAGCAGACAGAATATGTTCCTGGACAACATTTCACAACTTTTGAACTTTCTTGCAATCGGAGGCTAAAACTTGGCACAAATCTTGAAAATAAAGATACAATGATGTTGCTACAGTAGTAAAAAGCATCAAGACCACTAAAACTGAAAATAAACATTTTGGGTTGCCTCCCAATAAGAGCTTCCTTTTATGCCTTTTAGCTAGGCATGATGCAAAAAGAGGAATAAAAAACCACAAAGTCATCAAAATCATAAAAACCTTCAAATGGTTCCTCAAGAAGTTCTTCCTTATTTCTCCTAGGTAAAGGGTACGTACCTTTCGCCTTCCTACGTAGGCATATTTGTCCTTTACATATATCAATGAAGCCTTTCATGGATCGGAGGAAGTCCCTTCCAAGCACTATGTTTCCTTGGTTTGGCTCCATGATGAAAAAGTCAACCATTGCACTACTTTTGAAGAACCTAACCTGGACATTTTTACCTTTCCTTGAATCTTAGAAACATCTCCATTAGCATGTTCATGATAGGATGAAATATTGATCATGTTTGAAAGGTTTAGAGGATCATAAATTTTTTTTGGCATTGTAGAAACCATGGATCCAATATCACAATAAGCAAGAAAGTCTTGGTTAGAGATGCCTATTCTAACAAAGGGTTCCCAATCATTATCTATTTCAAAAATCTCTTTACCACTGGGCTTAGGTTTCTCTTCTTTTCTTAAGTCTAAAGCATCTATTCCTTTTTAATAGTAGCAAGTCTATCTATAATAGTGTCAAATCCATGATCATAAACAAAGTAACTAGAAAGACCATGTATAATATCAAGAGCTCTAGCTTCATCACACTCTAAGAAATCTCCTTCAGATATAATATCAAGAGATTATTTGCACCATCTAAAAAGACCGTGGTAAAATTCTAAGAACATTTTTTATATGTATCCAAAGCATAATTTTTTTGTGTGCTTCAAAAATTCTATCCCAAGCCTTCATATTTTCTCCATTCTTTTGGTGGAAATCTAAGACCTCAGATTCCCTCAAAGCACCATATCCATACATGCTTAACTAAACAGAAGGAACAACTAGAAACAAAGTAACTAATTTTTGTGTGGTTTTTGGTATAAGACTCTAAAGAAAAAACTAGAAAGTAAACTAACAAGACAAAAAATCAAAGGTAAAAGATAGTGTGAAACTCCCCTATCTTACAGATTGGAATCCCGGCAACGGCGCCAGAAATTTGCTTGATGACGCGAGAGAGTATCTTCTTCTTGCCCCTCGTTGGGTACCCCAAGTGGAAGGTGAGATGTAGCGTAGCAGCAAATTTCCCTCGATGAAGATACCAAGGTTTAATCGACCAGTAGGACTCCAAGGATCGATAAGAAGGTGGTCAAATGAGCAAGGTGCTGTTTGAGATAAATTACTCACTTGACCTGGACCTACACATGAAACAAGTAACTTTGCTACCAATGAGTATAAAGAGGTTGTCAATCTCTCTGGCCTTGTCGTTTACAAAGGATCAAACAAACGGCGGTAATAGTGATGGTGATTGCAACTGAAAGAAAATAAAGCAGTAAATATTTGAGGTGTAATCAGTGGTGGAAATATGGACCGGGGTCCCATGATGTTCACTAGGGATGTCTCTCTCCCAAAAGACGATAAAATAGCTAAGCTAGGTGAAAAAATACAGATGGGCAATTGCTAGAATTATAAATGCACCGTAATGCTAATTATGCTGCAAAGAAAGATAGGCTCAAAAGTATGGGCAGCACGCCAAGAAAAGTAGACCGTAATCCAACTGCATCTACTCACTAATCATCCACCTTGAGATATCTATCCAGAACATCACACTGCTATTAACTTGTGAGCCCCACCCAAAGTGTAAACCCAAAGCAACAGACAACTGCATTAACAAAATTTGTGTAAGGCAAACAATCCTTACAACCTCGGTTACAAGCACCGTTGTTTTCTCCCTGGTGGCAACAACACATCCCCTAGTCTCATGTTTCTGTCACTCAAGCTAGACATCGGGGGGCATGAACCCACAATGAAGCATAACGCTCCCTCTTGGAGTTACTATCTACTACTTGGCCAAAGAAATAAAAAGTAACGGAGAACATGCAAGAATTACTCAAGAACAAAATATAAAAGGAGAACCAAATATATAACTCATCACAACATGAACATAATCTCATAATCCATCGGATCCCAACAAACACATCATAGCAACAGCAGGAAAATTACATAGATGATTTGATCATCTAGGGTAGCTCACAAGGGCTAAGAATTGAAGCATAAGATTGGAGAGAATACATCACAAAGCTACTGGTCATGGACCCATGGTCCAAGGGGGACTACTCGCGGCACATCCTGGAAGGCTGATGGTGGTAGAGAAACTCTCGGAGGTCAATCCTCCCTCCGGCAGGGTGTCGGGAAGAGGTCTTCTAGTGCTCCCAATCTTGGAAGCGAGGCGGCGGCGAAATAGAGGTGAAAATCACGATGAGGGGTTCCTCCCGAGGGTTTTCGTGATGCGGTGTAAATATAGGCCGAAGGGGGAACCAGGGGGTGACCCTCCCCCCAGGTGCCCTGGTGGCGCGGCCCCACCCCCTAGCCTCCTAGGAGGGCGGTGGGCCCCCTCTGGCTCTCCTTCGGGCTCTGTGAAGCTTCTGTTGCGCAGATTTTTTATATATTTTTGTCGGAATTGTTGGAGCTATGTAAATATGGGTAAAAACCTGCAATTCACAGACATCAGCAGACAGAAACTGGCACTGGGTGCACTGAGTTAGTAGTTTAGTCCAAATATGTGTAAAAAGGTATGAAAGTGTAGCAAAACACATAGCAATGTCACCTAAAAGAGCATGGAACAAGCAGAAATTATAGATACATTTGAGATGTATCACTAGGGGGTAGCGACTGCAGGACCCTATCAACAGCAAGTTCATCCAAAATCTGATATTCCAGAGCATTCAAGCGTTGAACGTAGGCAGAAATTTTGACCACGTGCTCACTAACACTGCTATGCTCAACCATCTTTGTCGAGAGCAAGGCTTCAGAAGCCTCGTATCGTTCAGCCCTGGCTTGTGGTGCAAAGACGGCCTTGAGTTCGGTGATTATCTCATAAGAACCCATCCTCTCAAAGTGTTTATGCAGCTCAGCCTCCATGGAGTAAAGTGTAACACCCCGGGTGTCACGCTACAGTAATCACAATTACTGTTTCCAATCATGCCTTGATCATCTTTGGATCAACACAAACTCTAAATGCCTTTTTTTGGTGAATATTAAAAATATGTGACAAATAAAACTTTGTCCAAAAATGGCGAAGCCAATTTTATTAAATATCAAATAATCACTGGACCTTGCCAGTGTGGTTGTGGGTATTTATCAAGCTATGGAAAATTGCAAACAAATCATACGGTGGCAAAACGACAACTTTTACTTCATATTAAATAGTTCAAAAATCTAAATGATTTTATTAATGGCTCAAACTTTATTTGGCAGTGTTAGTCATTGAAAAACTTTTGTAGGTGTTGATTGCATATTTTTATAAATTAATTTGCTAGTCAAAATAAAATACGACGGAAATTAAAAGGAACAAAAAAACAAAAAAACAGAATGAAATTTGAAAACCTCTATTACTCGCCCTCGGCGCAGCCCAACTGGGCCCAACCGCACCTCTCCTCCCTCCTTCACTGCTCCCCTCATTGCGTGGCTTCTATCCGCGTCGGCCATGGCTGCGGCCATGCCGTGGCGTGCATCCGCCGGCTGACCGACGGGGATAAGGACCCCGCCCGACCCCTCCTCCCCTCTGGAACCCTAGATCGACGCCCCCCCCCCCGCTCGTCCCCTCCCTCCCTCGCCTCTCTCTCTCTCCCCGTGACCACCCGAGCCCGCCATGGCCGCCCCTCCATGGCCGCTGTGACCACCAAGCCCCCGGCGTGGAAGAGCTTGTCCAGGAGGTTCCCCACATACGTCTTCTTCACCAGTGGCGAGGAATCGGACCAGGGCGCCGCGCAAGCCGTGAATCAAACCAGTTCCTCCCGCCGGGCCGCCGCCGTCCTCCCCAAAGAATTCGTCGCCGCCGGCGCTGCTCCGAGCTTGCTGCCGTGCCCTACTGAACCCCCGTGAGCCTCCCCTTCGATTCCCACTCTCTTCCCGCGCGAGCCTCCACTGTAGGTCCTCCCCGCCGTGGTTCCGGCCGCCGGTGTGCGGGCAGAGCCGCGTCCTCGCCGCGAGACCGCGCCCTGGCGGCTCCCCTCCGCGCGCGCTCATGCGTAAACCGCAGACCAGCCGCGCCTTGGCTCCCTCCTGCACCCCTGGCCGCCCTGGCCGAATGTCGCCGGCGGCAAGCCGTGCCAGACATGGCCGGCGTGCCCTCTAGCCAGGGGCTAACCCCCCCATTAGTGTTAACGACCCCCTCCCTCACTGACTGTGAGTCCAAGGCCATTAGTGCTATATAATTAGAAACTGTTAGCTAAAATGGCTCACTGACATGTGGGTCCAAACCATTAAGATAACCCCCTAGATTAATTAGATTAGCTAATTATGTCTATGTGTCTTTGACACCTAGGTCCCACTGTCAGGTTTTTAATTAAAATGAACTAATATTAAAACCTGAGTATGACATGTGTACCCCACTAGCTAGTTAGTTAAAATAAATGATTATGTTAAAATGTGAGGCTGACAGGTGGGACCCCCTCGTCAGCTTGACCAGTCAAAGGCCTCAGCCTATGACAGGGTGGCCCCACATGTCAGCACTATTCTGGATAATGTTTTGGATAATGTTGTGTTTAATAAATAAAAGAAATTCCAGAAATGCTTTTAAATTGATTTAAACTTTGAAATTCAATATCTTTGAAACTGTAATTCAGATTCAAAAACTTTATACATCAAAATTGATCCGAAAAATATAACGAATACGAATACGCTATCCGTATGTCTACCCCACCCCCGTAACACACCGATCATCGACATTCCCCCCTCCGGGCTGTTTGTCGATAATTCCCGGTGCCGGTAAAAAAAACCTGCCGGATGAATTTATTCCGAACACGAAAGTTGTCCGGAATGGTTCAACTAACACGGATACACCCCCTTGTCCTTTTAGGATGTCCACGACACCTCCGGCATGATACCTTCCCCCTCCGGTCGCCCTGTCAGGTAATAACCCGGAGCCGGTAGTGCATCCCCGGATGAATTCCCGCTCCGAGCAATAAGCCTTGTACTGCATTAGAACATCATTAACTTTGTGTTTGGCATGTATTGTATTTGTATTGGTATTATTGTTGTGTATTTATTGTTTCTCCCCCCTCTCTTATTGTCCGGTAGTCATGACGACCGCTGCCGATGGCCCTGTGATCGACTACTTCGTCGACGACCCTACCCCTACCGTCGAGCTTCCAGGAAAGCAGAGCCATTCTCTTCCCCAGATATCGCCTACCTTTCCGTACTTTCTTGCACTAGGCATTGTTACTGCTGTTGCTACGTTACAATCCTATTCAATTGCATAGCCTGATTTTGTCGCCCCTTGATGTACCTTCCTTATCCTATGCTGCCTATTATAATTATGCATTATTCAGCAGTGAGCCCTACGCATTGTTAGCTAGGGTTAGATAGCAGGCCGTGGCCACTCAGGGGAGTGGCGCGGATACAAAATATATACAACTACAACAGGTACGGATCAATGCAGACGCCCTAGGGAACCTACAACGGCGAGACTATGCCGAGTCGCCTCGAGTTTGACTTACGAGGGGACTGACTCGTAATTCACTCTCGTCGGCTCAGTAGCGTAGCATCACTGGGACGATACGAGGGTATTCCTCTTTAGTTCATTCCACTGGTGTCTTGGCACCACCGGGGTGATACGAGAATATTCCTCTTTAGTTCATTCCGCTGATGTCTCTGTCGAACCTCGTTAAGTGTGCCATCGAGGGTGATTCCTCCTGGTTTCACTTAATGGTAGGCACTTGAATCAACTGGTGTCCTTAAAGGTAAGATTCGGGCGACCCAACGGTGCCCGCGAGCGGTATATTGTCGGGAGAGACAGGGAGGGTAGGACCGACGTTACTGGCGTGATTGGCCCCTGCTCGTATCTCGCGAGAGTTACCAAACTATGAAAAGTCGAGCTCTACCAAGAGCACACGCGAGACAAGGTAAGGAGACGGTTCACCTTGTTGGTAACCGCAGTGACTTGGTGGGACGACAGGGCAGGCACCGATGTACTGGTGGTCCTGACTGCTGTCGTTGACCGCGGGTTGGTTAAGTCGAGGCAACGATAACGGTTGTCACGAAGGTTAATTAAAATGCTAAATGGTTCGGCGGATGACTTGAGAGGCCCGTTGGTCTGTACGCACTACCTTCACGTGGGATAAGGAGTTATGGGCACCCCTGCGTCGTAGTTTGTCCGCAAGCTCTTCAGACGTCAGCAGTACCGCGGCCTGCGCCGGGAAGTGGTGTCTTCTTCGTCCGGACGATGTGTTTTTGGGTTTTCTTTTGCTTCACCGGCCAGCCACGCACCGTGCAGGAGAGTGCAAGGGTGAGGGTCCTAGAACCCTTGGCGCATAGGATATAGTCCGGCGGATGGCCTCTCTGTTGATCCTAGGATGGGATGCGTCGTGTCGGATAGCCTCGGTGGGGCGTTCCCTAACAAGGTTCATGCCACCCTGGAGATCCGAGCGTGCAGGCTGAACAGTAGTGCACCCCTGCAGGAGTTTAATCTATTCGAATAGCCGTGTCCACGGTAACAGGACGCTTTATGCTGAAGCTGGATCTTACCACTAGAAACTATTACTATTAAATTGTATGGTTCCGGGTCTTCTTCCTCGCAGGGAGTCGAGGAAGGGAACTCGGAGGCATTATTATTATTAATAATTACAACTTATATTATAAAATGTTGCAGCAACTTCTGCTTCTTTGTTACTTTATGCTTTATATGAACTGTTAGCTGTTTCTCTTCTCATGCTGCAAGACACGTCAGAAGATGCTAGTCTTCGATAGGCCTAGCTTCTTACCCTTATTCTGATTTCTACCTTGCAGTCCACGATATACAGCCTCCCCTTTCCATTTGATACAAATTCATAATGCTTAGTAGCGGACGTAAGACTCGTGGGTATACTAGATACTCAACTTTGCTTTATTTCCCCCTTTATGTTTTGCCTGATCGGCCGCTGCAGTCGACGTTGGAGCCCAGGAGCAGGAGTCCCCGATGCCGGCTACCGCAACGTGAAGATCCCCGATGCCTTCTACGATGTCGAGTTCCCCGTTGACCAGGAGTAGTTTGGAGGTTCCCAGGCAGGAGGCCTCGCCTTTTCGATCTGTTGTTATTTGTGCTAGCCTTCTTTAGGAAACCTTGTATTCTTGTGTCTGTACTCAGATACTTTTGCTTCCGCTAACTTTGTGCTCTCGAGCTGTTGTATTCGAGCCCTCGTGGCCCCTGGCTTGTATTAAACAGCTTGAATTATTTTTATTTGTAGAGTTGTGTTGTGATATCTCACCGTGGCACCCTGATCTCGATCGTGTACCTTGCGTGTATGATTACTGTACACGGTCTGATTTTGGGGGCGTCACATAAAGCATGCCACTCTAGACAAGGTTATAATCATCCGACTTGGAGAGGTAGACGTTCTTCTCATCCTTACTAGCGTCGGTTGGTGGTGCGTCACCTAACGCGACCTCTATTATGTATGCCATCTTGAGGGGAACGAGAAGAATCCTCAGAGTCCGGAACCAGTTGGTGAAGTTTGACCCATCGATTTTCAGTTTGTCTTTCTCTAGGAATGAACCTAAGTTGAACGAGGGACGCGGTGCAGCCATCTATGATGGTTATTTGTAAAAACATATATTTAGACTTTGTTCATAATTTGGAGTTCAATTAACATTAATTTTAAAACTCCCACTTAGTTAAACATCCCTCAAAATTTACTAAGTGATTACATAATCCTACTTTAATGATCATCCTCGAATATCACAACGGTCGGCGACAATTGTACCTATGTAGGACATCATGCCAATCACATCTGTTGTGTGACTCATGCTTAACCTTTCGGTCATCCGTGTTCAAGACCATATCTACATATGTCGAGCCTACCATTCTGACCTTAGTGTATGGTTGTTCAGCAAGGCCATATCTTCATATGGTAGGCTTGTCGAACCCAACCTCATGTGAATGCTAAGGTATGTGTGACACCCGATCATCACGACGTGCCTATCATAAAGAGATCCTTCCAGGTGGTTTCCCACTAAGGGAGAACACAATGCTGGTATTGTGAGAGATTATCCTATTATGCTACCGTCGTCATATCTAGCATATTATCAAAACATGAAGTAAAACTATAAAGCATACATCCCATGATCCCCCTTCATGCAAATTAAAGTTAAACGCCTTCTACTTTATCTGTGGAAAATTTTATGTGGCTGCTAGGGGGTTTTGAGAGAGAATTGTTTCTATCCTGCGAAAAACATGCCACAACACCAATCTCGCAATTGTCTCTATTACACCCCTGTCGGGGCCCTCCGTTGCAAACGTCTTTGTGTCGCTAATGTTACCGAGACATACACCCCAAACCACTTATATGGTACAAGGTATATGTCAAGCGTGGAACCAGTCTCGCGTAAACGCGTAAGGTCGGCCGGGGCCGCTTCATCAGGACATTGCCGCAACGATAAACGAGTACACGTGGGAGGGTAAGAATTGAAGAATTGATGCTCACATCCTATATGTGTTCTATTCGTACAATACATATACGCATAGCCTTGCTCTAATACCACTGTTGGGGAACGGGGTAGAAAAAAAATTCATACCTATGAAACCCGAACTGTAACATCTCAAAATTCTCCGAATTTTGGAATGTTAATAAAATTAAATAGATAATGATTGTTTGATTGAGGTGTTTGATTTTATCTAGGATTTAAAACTTTTGGGGTTTATTGAATATTAAAAAGAGAGGGAATAAAAGGACGTTCCCTAATATTCATAATTGATGTTTTGGAATTTATTATTTTAAAACAAAACCAACAAAACAAAATGAGAGAAGGTAATATGACTCTTTCAACATATTAAAATGTTGGAAAATGTTTTAAATCATTATTAGAATTTTTCTGAACATTCAAAACATTTTTCAACTAAAGGAAATTCATTTGAGAGGATATAAAATGACTTATCCCCTTTTTAATAAAGTTGTAAAGTATTTAGAATATTACTTTAAAGTTTTTAAAGTTTATTTTAAGTATTATAAATAACTCTAAAATTATTTTAGGGATTTTATAATGCTAAGAGAGTTTTTATTTAATTGAAAGGATTTATTAAATATTTTAAAAGAGTTGAAAAAGTATTCCAATGGGATGTTTTATTTTACCTAGTTATTTATTGAAGTAAATAATTTTAAAATTTATATTTTATTATTTAGAAATGGTTTGTTAATGCTTTTGATCAAATAAAAATATTTTCAATAATATATTGGATTTTATTTGATTTATGAAAAGTATTTTATATTTAAATAAAGTATTTAGAAAATGTTTTTATTTTTATTTTACTTTTTGGAAAATGTATTCATTGCATAAATTTCTTTGTATTCTTTGATGAATTTAGAATTTTATTTCGTATTTTTCGGAGTTACGGTTGATTTTAATTTATTGTTTGAAGTTTCGGTTTTTAAAATAAAAAGGAAATCCATAGAGGCCGGCCCAGAAGTTGTTTCCGCTCACGACCGCTTTGGAGCCCAAGTCGGATCTATTTTTGTTTTATTTATTTATTTATTATTTTCTCTGCTTATAAAAAGAAATCCAGAAAAATTCTTTTCCTCTTTTCTTTTCATCAAAAAAAAAGAAAAAAGAAAATCTAGCACTGCGGGACCCGCGGGCCGCCGCCGCCGGGCCCCGTCCGCGCCGCCGCGCCGGGCAGCTCGCCGGAGTGCCACGGCCGCCGCCACTAGTGCGCCTCCACGCCGGGAGCCGCGCCGGCCGAACCCGCCGCCCGCCCTCCCCGGCCCACGCTGTCGCCCTCCCCGGCCCACGCTGCCGCCCGCCGCGGAGCCGCGCCGCCGGAGCCGCTCGCCGGCAACCCACGGCCGCACCGCCGCGCGCCCACGGTCATGCCGATCCAGCCGACACCTCGGCCACCGCCGGGCCACCCCGTGTCGCGCCCCCCTTCGTCTCCCCACCGGCCGGAGCCGCCACCCTTCGCCGGAGCACGTGCTGCCCTTCGCCGGATTTCGCCGGAGCAAATTTCGGCCAGATCTGAAACCAAGGACCCGATCGCTTTTTGCAAAAATGTTTATTCGCGAACAAGTCCTTGTTGGCAGAAAACCCCCGGCACCGTAATCGCAATATCTTCTACACCGTAAGTCGGCTCGAGGTGAAACTTTTTGCTATGCGCTCGTGTTGTTCTATACTTTAGCATGGTATAAATTTTTGCACACTTTGCACACTTTTGAATTTGAAGTTATTTCAAATTCAAATTCAAATTCCGGAGGCCATATCTTTTATACCGTTGATCCAAATCGAGTGATTCATTTTGCGTTGGGTCACTCGTGTCATGTACCTTCTGTTTATATCATGTGTACACAAAAATTCACAAGTTTATTGATCTGTTTAAATTCAAATTCAATCCAATGTAGCACTTTCTATGACCTGCGTTGTAGTATTCCGTTTCACGTGATTATTTTTGCATATCGGATCATTTGAGACATGTTATCGGTAAGGTTCACACACTTTTCATGTGGGCATGATATTCACCTTGAATTCATAAATGTCCATGATCACAATTCCTTACCGATGAATCTTTATCCGTTGACTCTCTCGAGTTCACGTTCCGCCGATCACTTTCGAGCACATCGACACCTTTGCACTTCTAACCTTTTTGTTTTGTTGCTAAAACCTTTGTGATTGTTGTCTTGATCTTTTGTTTGTGTTGTTGGTGTGATTACTTATTGAGTTCCTTCGTTGCGATAGATTTTCGGAGTGTGACGAATAGAGTTGACTGGAACGTGAGACTGAAGATCTTCATCGAATGTATAAGGAAAGTGATGCTTTGACCATACTCATACCTATATTTTCTATATGCATTATGTTAAGAAATATCACCCTATTGCATGATAGGTAGTTTATTTTTGTAAGTGCATCAAGTGCCCTCCCCTTGAGGTTTTGGAGTTTGATGACAAAACGGTTAAGGGACTGATGTGTTTGTGAGTGTACACAGGAGAACAGTCCCGGATGAGGTGTTTAACCACCAATGTTGACCCCCCAAAATGTTGAGGAACATTGGAGAAATCGGTGCGGTTCCTGAAGAATGAAGTTGCGCGAAATCCTGAGGAATCAAGATCCTGAAGCGTTCGGTTGAAGCTGAAGCTAAGGACGATCCCGAGGACGTTCGCGCTGAAGACAAAGTTGAAGCGTAGTCTTCGCTAAGACTTTTTATACTTCTTGAGTCATAGGAAAACACCGCACTATTGGAGGGGTTGAAGAAAACAAGTTCCGATGTTCTGAGGAAGTGCTCAATTAGGAATCCTGAAGAAAAACCCTGAAGAAATCTCCTGCAGTAGAAGTTCAGTTCCTCGGGTGTCTGAGACGTTGTTCTTCAGGACACTGAGGAATCTGTCTTCGGTTGAGGAGTCTGGAGACTGCGAGTGCAGTTCTCCTGAAGAGAGAGATATCTCATGCAGTAGAAGTCCAGTCCTCATGTGTCTGAGACGTTGTTCTTCAGGACACTGAGGTAACTAACTTCGGTTGAGGAGTCTGGAGAGAGAATACTTTGACCGTGCCACGTGTTACGTGGTGAGAGGCTAGAACTGGTCTAGCAACGGTCATTTCCGAGGGCATGAGAGTAATTGCATGCATGGGCATTTATGTCCTTTCACCTCGGGTTGCTCCGCGGCTATAAATAGCCACCCCCAGCCCCATTTGTGGGTTGGCTGCTCCGAGAGAAAAACTGACACTTGTCATCTGAGAGAAGCCCACCTCTAAGGAAACTGAAGAACCTATGTGAGGAAAAACCACCAGCCTGAGTAGTTGAGCATTTCTGAGGAAGTCGGTTCGAGTGATCCAAAGCTTTTTACTCTTGAAGACTGTGATCTTCCAGCCGGTGTAGAAGTCTTCAGTTTGAGGAAGTCAAGATGCAATTGTGACTTCCCGGAGTGACTGAGTCTGTGAAGGTTTCGGGAGTCTACCTTGAAGACTCACCTGAGTTATTGGACGGAGTCTAAGGACTTTAGTTCAAGGAGAACAAGGTGAAGACTATGTCTTCTGAGTTGAATCTCAGCCTCTCCAACCAGACGTAGAGTTGTCATAGCAACTTGAACTGGTCTACCAAACCAATGTCTTCAATCTCTGGTGCTATCTCTTCAACCTATTAAGCTTCAGTATTTGATATGATATGCTTCAACTCTCCCTCTGCTCTTTGTCTTCATACTATGCATCTGAAGCACTTCTGCTTATCTGAATTGATTTATTTCTGTTGCATTATGATGAGCTGCCCTAATGATTACATTCTGTGAAGTTTTATTTCTTCATGATGTTGGTTACTTCTTCAGCTTCATGATTTTCTTCAGCTTCATGATTGCTTCAGTCCTGAAGAAAACCAAAATCTGGTAGTAAAATTGAAAATCTCCCATTCACCCCCCTCTGGTCGATATATTGCACTTTCAATTGGTATCAGAGCAAGGTACTCCCTTGTTCTGTGGGAGTCGGTTTAACCACCTGGAGTTTTAGTTATGTCGACCTCAGGTACAATGAGCGTTGCCTCAAACTGCCCCATCTTCGACGGGACAGACTATCCATATTGGAAGAAGAAGATGAGGATGCATCTTGAAGCCATTGACAAGGATCTGTGGGATATTGTTTATCAAGGCATTCCTGAAGCAAATCTGATTACTGCTCCTGAAGTTTTCAAGAGGAACTGGCAGCTTGATGCAAAAGCTCGAAGCATCATTGGTGGTCATCTGAACAAGGCTCAGTTCAACCGTACCAGTGGTCTGGATACTGCAAAGAAGATATGGACAAGACTGTCTAAAGTCAATGAAGGAGTCTCTGCTCAACGAGACTCTCGGGTTGATACACTCTGCAGTCTCTTCAACAGGTTCAAGAGGCTGGACAATGAGCACGTGCAACAAACCTTTGACAGACTCACTGACATATCCAATGAACTTCAAGCACTGGGTGCCGCTGATATCACAGATCATGAAGTTGTGAAGAAACTACTGAAGTCACTGGATGACTCATTTGAGTTCCTATCACTGATGATTCAAGAAAGGCCTGACTTCAAGACTCTGGATCCAGCGGACATTCTCGAGCGCCTCAATGCTCATGAACTGAAGCTCTCTGAAAAACGAGATTTATACAGCTCCACGCCTAAGGTCCGCGCGCTAAAAGCTAGAGCACGAAGAGTGTCCTCTGATGAAGAGTATGAGGCTGATACTGATGATCCTGAAACCCTCAGCCGTGAACTTGATCTCATCACCAGAAAGTTTCAAAGATTCACGAAGAAGAATCGCTTCGGAAATTCCTCAAGATCGTCCTCAAGAAAAAGCAAAGATGATGACTCTGTCGAAGCAAGAAAGAGAGTCTGCCACAAGTGCAAGAAACTTGGGCATTACATCGCTGAGTGTCCTCTGTGGGAAAAGGAAGCTAGACTGAAGAAGAAGAAGAAAGGGAAAGATGACAGTTCTGATGAAACGACTAAGAAGAAATCCTCAAGATCCTCAAAGCCTGCTGGATACAGGAATAGCAGTTCCCGTAAGGCTCGCGCATATCTCGGAAAAGAATTGGACTCGGAAGAATCTGGTTCCAACCCTGATGCTGAGGAAGAAGAATCTAAAGAATCTGAGGGTGTGGACGGTCTGGCTCTTGCCATGACGCTTGTCTCAAAGTCAATCTTCAGCACTGAGGAATCTAGTCTATCACATGTTGATGATGAAGCTGAAGACACAACCCCTTCCTTCTGCTTCATGGCCAAGTCCTCCAAGGTATCTTCTTACTCATCATCAGATGATCCCTCTGATGAAGAACCTGATGAAAACTATGCTAAACTTGCTAAACTTGCATCTAAGCAACAACATGCACTTGAAAAGATTCAGATCTCACTAAACAAGAGTGATGATATGTTGGTTGAGGAAATGACGAAGACTCAAAAGTTGACTGATGAATCAAAAATTCTTCAGTCAAAGTTTGATGACTTGTTCAATCGTCATGAGGCACTCCTTACCGATCATGAAAAGCTGGCTCATGAGTTCCTCATGAGGAAACAAGAACTTGAACGCGTAAGGATGTCTCATGACGATCTGAGGAAAGAAAATGATTCACTCCTCTCCCAAAAGATCATCATGCCACAAGAAGGATTTAATCCTCCCTGTTTAAAATGCATTGAACATGATCGTATCATCTCTATGCCTAGTTCCTCAATGTCTTCAGACTGTTATTTATATTGCTTCTGTGGTATCTAACCCCTCATCTGAGGATACCATAGACATTGCTGAAGAAAATGCTAGGTTGAAGAGTCTACTGGAAACCGGCATGTTCAAGAGTCTGAAAGGACATCAGACCCTTTGTGACATCCTCAAGAAACATATCCTCAACAGGAACCCGAGGAAAGAAGGTGTCGCATTCACTCGGAAACTCAACCCTGATGGGTCTTACTGGAAACCTGAACAATATCCAGAGACCACTTGGGTTCGGGCAAAGACGCCTCCTCCTGATCCCTATACTTTATCTGGTTATGATACTGTTTCTTCAGTTGTGATGAATGAGTCCTTTGACTCAAACTATAAACTGTTTAAGAATTGTAATGGTGAGGTATTCGCCAGATACATCGGAACTAACTGCAGGAACGGTCCTCCAGTCAAGCAGATCTGGGTTCAGAAGGACCTCATCACTAACCTTCTTGTGAATGCAGATGCAAATGAGTTGAGGATGTCCTCAGTGGACAATTCTTCAAAAAGTCATGAATATGAGCATGTTTCATCTAATCACTTTGTTCACAGGGAAGCTCAGAACAAGAATGCTTACTCCTATGATTATCCTGATACCTCACCCGTGAGCCAATACTCTCCTCGTCGTTCCTCAAATGCTTCAAAACCACCCGTGCGAATGTGGGTGGTTAAGAAGAACTAATCTCTTCTATAGGAACGCGTCCTGAGGCAAACTAACCATATTGCAGATCCTATGCCCAGGACGAAAATTATGTGTCAGCTCAAGAATATCGTTATACTGAAATCCTGAGGCTTAAAATCATGAGGAATACAGTCTTGAAGAATTCACGAATTCTTCAAACTGATGCTGGCTCATAACTTGTTGTGTGAGATACTAACTCTTCTGTAGGAAAATTCTTCGGGGAGAACTGAATGGATTATGGATAGTGGATGCACGAATCATATGACTGGTGACATAAATCTTCTCATGGAATCTTCTGTGAGTCCTTCACCGAAGAAATCAATTGCATTCACTAACCATCATAATCACAAGCTATATCAAATGGATGTAAAAAGTGCATTCCTCAATGGTAATGTCGAGGAAGAAGTATATGTTGCTCAACCTCCAGGTTTTGAAGATGCAAAGAAGCCTGATATGGTGTACAGATTGAAGAAAGCTCTGTATGGACTGAAGCAAGCCCCATGGGCTTGGTATGACACATTGTGTGACTTCCTCATTAGCAAAGGCTTCAAATTCGTCAGCAACGCAATGGCACCTTCATCTCTCAAGAAAAGTACCTCAAGGAATGCCTCAGGAAACTCAGGATGCAAGACTGCAAAGGTATCAAGACCCCGATGCCTACAAACGGATGCCTCGGTCCTGATGAAAATGGCAAGGACTACGATCAGAAGGTATACCGCTCCATGACTGGTTCTCTGCTATACTTATGTGCTTCAAGACCTGACTCCTGATGCACAACACACGATGCGTCGTACTTCTCAACTCATGAGGAACTACCTTGCTAAGTGTGAAGAAATTAACGTGGAATTGACTCAAGATCCATACGACAATTGTATGGTATCAAGTGTCTCATTCCCTATAAGGTGGGTAGCGCCACCGCCCAAACACCTCAGGATTGGGTGTTCCTCAACTTCCTCAGGATGTGTTGTTACTCAGCTTCCTCAGGATTCGAAGTCTTCATTTCTGATGATTACCGTGTTTGTCCTCAACAGTGTTCACCTATAGTTATTGATCTTCAGCTTTTTGCTTCTTCATCTAGGTGAACGTGATCGGACCCGTCCCTCTGTGCTCACTTATCTAATCTGTCTATCTCATATGCGTTCATCCGGAAATCATGTATTCCTCAGGCTGAGACCATTAGTCTTCATCATCAGCCTGAGACCATTTGTCTTCATCCTCAGCCTTTGTCCTCAAGTTCCTCAAATCACGGATTTTCTATTGCAACTGTCTTCAATTTGTTGCGATTTTACCGCACGTCGTTCTTATCCACCATTAAGATATCCACTGAGGATACCAACAATCAGGGGCAATCTGGTCCACAAATTTTTCAAACCCTCAGCTTTCACCCCTCTATAAATAGCCCTCTACCCCCTCCTCCGGTCATTTACCCCCAACGCTTCTCTCTCTCTCGCGCCGCCACCCTTGAGCTCCTCAAGCTCGAGCGCTAATGTCGCCGGAGTTCGCCGTCGCCAGGGACGAAGACTCATTGTTCCTCAGCATTCGCCTCAAGTCTGGTATGCTTATTCCTCAGTGGTTTATTCCTCAGCATATTACTCCTCAGTACTGTTGTGTCCACAAGCCAGTTCATCTTCAATTGTACTGCTAGCTTTCTGAGACCTGTACCTATGCCTCATTCCTTTGTTTTTCCTCAGCCTATTCCTCATGAACGCATATAACCGTACCCCACTTCCCTCGCAACTTAATTCTGTCACACGTACATGTCTGCTGAGGAATCGTATGGTTCTCATAGTCTCACTTCATTTGCAGCTCAGCTCAAACGTACAATTCCTCAGTCTCCACCGCTGAAGCAAATGGCTCCTCGACGTAAGCACACTGATACCGCAAAAGACTTGCCCCCGAAACTATATGAGAAGCTGAAGACTCCCGAACGAGAAACCGCTGATGAACGTAAGAAACAGGTATAGAAGATCACGAGGGAATGGGTCAAGCGTTGGGTGGCCTATCAATGGCTTAATCCTCAACATGAGGAAATGTTTGCAGTTAATCCGCCACTGAAGACCTTGGGTATCAAGGCTCGACTTCCACCAGCTCCTGGAGTCATTCGTGATCCCACAACAATGCACACTCCTGAAGACTTTCCTGCGGCATATGAGCAGTACCTCAAGCGCACTCGCAGCCGTGTCAAAAATCTGGTCCGTGACTTGACTGCTTCAATACAGATTCCGCCTCAGGATCAGTCTCAACCGAGACAACAACCTCCACCTCAGCACCGCAAAAAGGCTCCTGGCATGAAACCCTCCCAGAAGTCCTCAGCTAAACCTCAAGTTATTGGTTCCTCATGTCAACGCACAGATGGTGCTGCCCCCTCATCAAGTATTCGCACTGATGAATCAGGTCATGCTCCTGAGGCATCAACCACAATGCCTCAGCCTCAGCTGAAGACCAAAACTGTTCTTCAACGCGGCCCTCGCCCCTCACCAAAGAAAAATGCTATGCGTGGCGTCATTCATCATACTCCTCAATCCTCTGATGATGAAGATGAATTTGAGGATTTGGCCACCTTCGTCGCCACTGAAGCTGATAAGATTGAATACGTGCGTACTGCGGCCAGACGCAAAGCTGAAGCAACGGATTCAGAAATCCCGCTTCTCCTTGATCCCAAGAAGATCTTGGAGTACATTGAAATTTGGTCTGTTAAGCCTGACACTCCGCTTGATGATTTGGACATCCTGAAAGACATCAAATTCTATGTTCAACAATTCCTCATAAACGAGATTCATCAACGAGATCTTCAGAAACAGTTGAAGGCCAAACTGAAGAAAGTCCTCAGTGACTTCAAAAAGAAACCTATCACTGATGTTACTCCTTAGGAGTTTATAGAGCATCAATGTGAAGTTCAACGCCTCAACATTGAGTTCGCTCCCAACCGTACTTATATTGGCAAATCCAAAGAACGGATCTCTCAACAGATGGCAAAGTTGATGAAGCTTCGACAGCCTGCTTCCTCAGTACCCACTGATGCCACTGCTAAAAGCCTCAAGCGCCTGCCTGAAGCCCAACCCTCAACTCCACCTGCTGCGAAGAAGCCTACTATTGAAGAACCCATTGATGCTACACCACTTTCCTCAGCTCCTCCGACCAAACAGGCCGCTGATACCACTGTTCATATTACTGCTGCCTTAACTCCACCTCAAAATCCTCAGCGCAGCTTAATCGTCTTCACTCCACCCCCTGCTGCAACACCCATTGTTCCAACTCCACCGTTCCCACCGCCACCAACTATCACTGAAGTTGAAGACATGGACGTCGACATTATGGATGATGGAACTCCTCGTGTCCATGATGATGACTATGGGCTGACAAACTCACCCACTCATACCGTCTTCTCACCTGAGCCTCACTCCGACACCGTAACCGAGGTGCTTCCTTACACTTCTCTGCAGTCTGAAGACTCTATTGGTGCATCGTCCTCAGCGTCTGATGCTGATGACCCTGAAGCCTCCAGTGCTCCAACAAATTCTGCTGCTAATATTGATGCTGCAGCAAACACTACCACTGATACTGATGCAACTGACACTACAACTGTTGATCCTCAGCCAGACCCACCTGCTGCTAAAACTGAAGCTGAAGCCGAACAAAGCACAAATGCCCCTCCTGAAGCAGAAAATAGTACAAATGCTAAAGCCTCAAAGGATGGCTCTGAAGACAAACAGGCCACATCACCTCGTCTCCCCAAGGACTTCAACACATCTGTGCCTGACGCATCTGCAGCGACTCCGCCTCAACCTCAAGCCACTCTTCAGATTGAAGTGCCTCAAGCGCCTTCCCCACCGAAAGGCCCAGTTCAAGCTCGGTCCTTGTGTCCGAAGCAGAAGCGACCATTCTTCCGTGACCTTGAAGCTGATGATACTCCAAGCTTTGATGCTACTGATTTCTTCAACGCCATGAGTTTCTTTCAAGAGGGGATTCAAAATCCATATCACTCTGCTCCGCCTCGAAAGATGCTGAGTTTCTGGACTGCCACTCAGAAGAACTATTATGCTTCAGTGCTCTACAAGCAAAACAAACTGTTTCCTCACAAGCACATTCCTTTGATGGAAATGGAAGCCCTTCCCTGCTTCAACAATGTGCGTCAGGATCTGCATCATGCCAAGCTGCTTCAGTTCTGCTCTGAATGCATACACTGGAATGAAGAGCTTGTGCTTCAGTTTTATGCAACGTTGTACGTGTCAGGCGATCCTCTGGATATCAACACCTGGGTCCTCGAGTGGATGACTGAGCATCATCACTATACCATCACTGTTCCTGAAGCAATTGAAATTCTTGAGTTGCCTCAGTGCACTTCCCCAGCTGCTTGCTCCTATGGGGCTCAAATTCTTCGAGATGACCTGATGAACATGCTCATGAAGCCTCAGGCCCCTGAAGCCCCTGCTCGCACAAAGTTTCCTGTCTCTGAGCTTCTATATCTGCCAAGTACATTGTATCGGATTCTGGCGAAGACCTTTTGCCCCATTAAAGGCTATGAATCCACTGCTGAAGAAGTCATTGGCATCAGGAAGAACATACTTCAAAACCTCTGCATGTCTGGGCCAATCAACGTTCCTGACTTCTTCTTCAGAACTCTAGTTGATGCTGCTCAGAATCCTCATATCCTAAAGAAATACCCGCCATGGATCATGAAGCTCATCCGCGCCAAGACTGGTCTTGATTTCCAACCGGATCACCCGAATCACAGGACCTATCTACCGCCTGTCGAAGTGCTTCAGCATATGATTGCCTCAAACGATAAGGGCAAAGGCATCTTCTATGAAGAAGTTCTCCCGACCAATTCCCTCAGTGGAAACATTCATCATCCTCAGTCTCGTACAACTGATGAAACCAGAACTCATGCCTCAACTGAGGATACAACTCAGGCTCGAGTGATGACTGACCGAGAGCTTCTGATTAGTCTTCATCAGAAAGTTGATCGTAATCATGATTGGGTGAAGCGTCAGTTTACTGCAATCCTCAGCTACATGGCTCAGACGCATTCTTCTGTGAAGAAAGTGCATCAGTATTCTCATCATACATATCAACATCTTGATGCCCTGATACGAGAAGTAATCACCACTGAAGACCTTGCAAAGTTGGCGCTTCAACAGGCTCCGATTCCTGCAATCAGACCCCCAAGGCAATTCCGACGCTGCACAACTCCTCCTCCTTCCATGGATTCTTATTCTTCAAACCAGGAGATGACTGCGGAAGAAGCTGAAGACACCGCTGCCTGCCCTCACACTGCAACGGATTGCCTCAGGCGTGACTCACCTCAGCCTTGAAGCAACTTCAAAGGGGCGTTAGCTTCAGTTTTTCCCTTTTTGTTCATTTTATGACAAAGGGGGAGAAATCTGTTAGTCTTCAAGCGGGTTTTAGTTATGGGGTTCTTCAGTTACAACTCTCGTTCTTCAGATTTTTTTTGTAACGAGTTGTAAACTGTAATTTTGGTGTTTGCCTGATACTATTCCTCAGTTACCTCATGCTATTTCCTCAAGTTTATCATATATGCATGTGATTGTCTCTGCAAACATCTCTCTAAGTGCGTTGTTTAATTTCCTCAAACACGTCATAACATGCACTGCTTCAGAAATGCCTGGATATAGGGGGAGCTCCTCATATACCTCAAAATGCTTTAGATATTAAACATTCTTCAACTTATATGCATATCCTCAGGGGGAGCTTCATTATATCCAGCTTAATGATACAAATATTCTTCAAAGTTTTTATTCTTCAAACTCATAATTTTATCCCCGTTGAAGCTTAACCTGATTGTCATCAAATCACCAAAAAGGGGGAGATTGTAAGTGCATCAAGTGCCCTCCCCTTGAGGTTTTGGAGTTTGATGACAAAACGGTTAAGGGACTGATGTGTTTGTGAGTATACATAGGAGAACAGTCCCGGATGAGGTGTTTAACCACCAATGTTGACCCCCCAAAATGTTGAGGAACATTGGAGAAATCGGTGCGGTTCCTGAAGAATGAAGTTGCGCGAAATCCTGAGGAATCAGGATCCTGAAGCGTTCGGTTGAAGCTGAAGCTGAGGACGATCCTGAGGACGTTCGCGCTGAAGACAAAGTTGAAGCGTAGTCTTTGCTAAGACTTTTTATACTTCTTGAGTCATAGGAAAACACCGCACTATTGGAGGGGTTGAAGAAAACAAGTTCCGAAGTTCTGAGGAAGTGCTCAATTAGGAATCCTGAAGAAAAACCCTGAAGAAATCTCCTGCAGTAGAAGTTCAGTTCCTCGGGTGTCTGAGACGTTGTTCCTCAGGACACTGAGGAATCTGTCTTCGGTTGAGGAGTCTGGAGACTGCGAGTGCAGTTCTCCTGAAGAGAGAGATATCTCCTGCAGTAGAAGTTCAGTCCTCATGTGTCTGAGACGTTGTTTTTCAGGACACTGAGGTAACTAACTTCGGTTGAGGAGTCTGGAGAGAGAATACTTTGACCGTGCCACGTGTTATGTGGTGAGAGGCTAGAACTGGTCTAGCAACGGTCATTTCCGAGGGCATGAGAGTAATTGCATGCATGGGCATTTATGTCCATTCACCTCGGGTTGCTCCGCGGCTATAAATAGCCACCCCCAGCCCCATTTTTGGGTTGGCTGCTCCGAGAGAAAAACTGACACTTGTCATCTGAGAGAAACCCACCTCTGAGGAAACTGAAGAACCTATGTGAGGAAAAACCACCAGCCTGAGTAGGTGAGCATTTCTGAGGAAGTCGGTTCGAGTGATCCGAAGCTTTTTACTCTTGAAGACTGTGATCTTCCAGCCGGTGTAGAAGTCTTCAGTCTGAGGAAGTCAAGATGCACTTGTGACTTCCCGGAGTGAATGAGTCTGTGAAGGTTTCGGGAGTCTACCTTGAAGACTCACCTGAGTTATTGGACGGAGTCTGAGGACTTTAGTTCAAGGAGAACAAGGTGAAGACTATGTCTTCTGAGTTGAATCTCAGCCTCTCCAACCAGACGTAGAGTTGTCACAGCAACTTGAACTGGTCTACCAAACCAATGTCTTCAATCTCTGGTGCTATCTCTTCAACCTCTTAAGCTTCAGTATTTGATATGATATGCTTCAGCTCTCCCTCTACTCTTTGTCTTCATACTATGCATCTGAAGCACTTCTGCTTATCTGAATTGATTTATTTCTGTTGCATTATGATGAGCTGCCCTAATGATTACATTCTGTGAAGTTTTATTTCTTCATGATTTTGGTTACTTCTTCAGCTTCATGATTTTCTTCAGCTTCATGATTGCTTCAGTCCTGAAGAAAAACAAAATCTGGTAGTAAAATTGAAAATCTCCCATTCACCCCCCCTCTGGTCGATATATTGCACTTTCAATTTTACTGTTGCTGCAAAACCAGTTAGGATAGCCACATGTCTTGACTTGTCTGCCGTAGATCAACCTAGCCGTGTTGTTGCTTTATTGCTATGCTTTGTAGACGTGGTTTGGGTTGTGTAAATTCATGGAGTGCATGTGAGCTATTTAATAATTTGTGTAGCAACTTTATCATAAATAAAAATCATCTCTTGACGGGCAGGGAGTGCTTCCTGGGGGCTCGTGCCTTATCTAAGGGCGAGACCAGGTTGTACCCCTAATGGTTGGTTTGGTGGTTGACAGTACGTCATGGTGCTACCCTCTGAACGTAGGTGGGCGCCGTCCAGGCTCAAAAAGATCAGACATACTTGGTGACTTGGAGCTTCCATGTACAGCCGCTGGCCATATGGGCTCTGGCTTAGTTGAGTATGATGTAGGAAGCCTCTCTCGTGCAAAGCTAGCAGATGTAGATGTGATAGGTGGTACCGGCTTGCCGTTGGGTGTAGGTGACCTCTTCTGAAAGACTTCGTCTCAATCTTTGGGTTGAGTCCAGCGGGGAAAGTGTACTAACCTCTGCAGAGTAAAAACTAATCATGATTAGCCATGTCCCCGGTTATGGAAATCCTTGAGCTACTAGACATTAGTGTTACTGGAGGATCTTGACATATGAATCACCTTAATAATTTGAGTGGGCAAGATTAAATAAAGGGTGTGGTGTTGGAACTGGTGTGCCCAGTTCGTTCTTAAGTAGTAAGTTCAACTTAAAACTTTGACTAGTTTAGTTCAGGAGAAAATTGGCTTTCTGCAAAACAAAACCATAAGCCTTTCCTTTGACTTACCTTGCATGTAGTTGTAGGTCCTTTATATAAACTTTTCCGTGTCACTTGCCGTACAAATCAGATGTACTGACCCGTTGTCGGGCTGTAACCTTCGGTATTGCAGGTTTTTCAGACGATCAGTAAGGTGCGTTTAGGGGTTGCGAGTCTACACTCAGCATGTTCGCATGTGGCTGTTGATGGACTCCACGTTATTTACTTTTGCTTCCGCTATATTTATATTGAATAAGCTAGCATTGAGCTATGCAACTTGTTATTTATTTTACTCTGGATTATACATTGTAATAATGAAGCACTTGTACTTTGATATACATCTATAATACTGTGTGTGCCAGCGAGTTCGATCCAGGGACTGGCACTTGAGCATAGAGTCTTCAATTCTGTGTGAATTGGGTCGTTACAGATGGTATTAGAGAAGTGTGTTGACTGTAGGTCGTGACCCCAGAAAATGGATAGAAAAAGCCATAGGAACAAAAATATTTTATCACTCGTTGATTATTTACTCTCTGGACTAGTATTTCTCATCTATTATTCATCTTCTAAAACTTCTCATCTTGTTTTACTGTAAATACCCTTCTGAGTTGCTTACCCCTGAAGACAAGTCATTTGAGAAGAACATCATCAACCTCGTGGATCAATTGAAGTGATGACCACAAGAACTAGAAGGAGTAACTTATGGTGATCAATAAGTTATGGCACTACGAGAGGAATCTTTAAGATCAGCTTAGCTAAGAAGGATGAAGCCTAGCATTAGACCACCAATTTTAGGTGAAGTTAGTTAAACGAATTGTGTGTAGTATGATGAGATCGTATGTCTTGCACATATGACCTTACTCTACGTGTTGTTTGTGTGTTTTGACTTTTGTGACTGTACTGTTTGTGGTTATGTGTTGCTGTTGAACGTAGGTGTTTTGCCTCTTTTTGTTTGAGTGCATATGTTTGGTGTTATCTTTAGTTGTTGTCTTGTCGCTGTTATAGTTTTGCCCTAACCCTTGTCGTATGGGCTTAATAGATGGAGTATGAAGTAGGACTCGCCTTTTCTGGGGCGATGTCGAGACTGAAGGTGGAGCAATGGATTCGTAGTATGGAGGAGCACATGAAGATAAACAAGGTTGGAAGTGAGGACAGGGTCCCCTATGCTGTTAAGTACTTGGTAGAAGAGGCTGCTACTTGGTGGAGAATGCATCAAGCGATTGACGAATCACAAAGGAAGATTACTTGGAAGGAATTTACAAAGATTTTGTTGGGATCCCGCCTTGTCACCCCGACGCAAAGGACGGTAAACCTTAAGAGGCCTCGTGCCTGCAAAATTTGCGGGGAAGTAGGACACTCCTATGAAGGACACCAAGATGGATGTCCCCATTGTGAAGAAATTCACTCGAGTGAAGAATGCCCCACTTCACAAGTCACGTGTTTCGTGTGTGAAGGAAATAATCATTACCCGGTTCAGTGTCAATTTTTCATCATGACACAACAAGTATCTCAGCATCAAAAAGAAGGAATGGAGAAAATTATCCAAGAATTCAGGGAAGCACCCGTGAAGAAGAAAAATAAGGACATTAGCCACATTCAGTGTTTCCGGTGCAGGAACATGGGACATTACGCCAACATGTGTCCAGAATTAAAGGAAGCACTCATGAGGAAGAAGATAAAGGACCTTAGCCAAATTGAGTGCTATCGGTGCAGTAACATGGGACACTACCATGATATGTGTCCCGAATTGAAGAGAAAGAAGAAGATGTGAACATGGGAGCAAAGACATCGACATATTGAAGCTTATGTTTTGCAATTGGAGAATAGAATATTCGTGGTGTGCACTAGTGTATGGTGGTACCTTTTAATGTTAGCTGGAGATGTGTATCGATGCATGTTTGCTATGGATTGACTAGATGTTTTTATGTCGTGATTGTTTTGTTATGTTTTGTCTTATACCCTGTGGCCTTGATATGTATTTGATTGAGGTGATGTGTTGTCCTTTGTGTTTCTTCTATGCGAGTAGAATAAGTTTACATTTCATTAGACCCCTTATCTAATTAGTATGCTTCGAGACTGAAGAAGACACAACCAAAAGAAGAATTACTTGACAAATGACTCAACGATGCGAAGATTGTTTCGACATTGCAAAACTAAAGCTACCGTCATTGAAGACCTGAAGACTTGAAGACCTGAAGACTTGACGACCTGGAGATTCAAAGTTTCTACCGTTAGATCGTTTCTCTGAGCTGTCATTTCTTATTTTACCGACAGCTACACATCAAAACTTATGTTTCAAAACTAGTGTGATGTTTGTATGGGTATATCTCCCTATCTCTCTCTACCTCGCTATCTACATTCTATTCCCCCTCATCTAAATTCCTAAACTGAAGAAGATACTACAAGGGCTGCTAATGTCAAGGCTGGAATAAAGATGGCTGCAACCGATGATGAGTTCAAAGTTAACCTCATGTGCCAGGATCTTACAACAAGCAAGCACAATCTTGCTGAAGGAAGAACCCTCGAAGAAGTTGTAGTCCACCAGTACACGTTTATAGCAGTTTGCGAAAACCTGAGAGTTGTGAGGAAACGATAGATGTTTTGGTTGGCTTGCAGAACCATGGATTTATCTGGACCCAGTTCAAGATAAGGAAGACTTCTGCAATGCTTGTGAGAATGACCGAGTGTTAGATTGCGAGATTCGCTAAACCATATACAAGGTAGTGATTTGGGTGCGGAATGGATTGATCACCATGACGACTACCCTTATTATTCGCTCTTGCTATGCGGGATGGTAAATCTTGAGTGACTTACCTATAGTAGAGAGACGACGATGTTAAAGCCTAAACCATAGAATGGTACGATGTGTGACCCCTGTAGAAGATTACCGTTTGTGTTATGCGGTGAGTATGGACCAAGACCTTTTGCTGCAGATATCCCGTAAAAGTATTCTTGATGACCACCAAGAGAGTATCGATAGTTGCTAAGTATTGGCGCCTGACCTGTCAGCCATGAAGGTTCAGTATACGGAAGACTCCTCTTTTGCTAAGGATTCAATACCTGATAGGAGGAGGTGAATCTCTTTGAAGAAGGTCATCGATGGAGTAAGATTTTGAAGACCACGTCGCACTCCTTTTAAGGGTGGTAGCACCCTAGCTCATCGGAGGATCGATGGACTGTCATGAAGACCCGAACCCTAACCTTTCTTTCTAGCCTTCTCGAATCTCGAGGACGAGATTCCTTTTAAGGGGGGTAGTGTGTAACATCCCAAAATTCTTCGAATTTTGGAATGTTAATAAAATTAAATAGATAATGATTGTTTGATTGAGGTGTTTGATTTTCTCTGGGATTTAAAACTTTTGGAGTTTATTGAATATTAAAAAGAGAGGGAATAAAAGGACTTTCCCTAATATTCATAATTGATGTTTTGGAATTTATTATTTTAAAACAAAACCAACAAAACAAAATGAGAGAAGGTAATATGACTCCTTCAACATATTAAAATGTTGGAAAATGTTTTAAATCATTATTAGAATTTTTTTGAACATTCAAAACATTTTTCAACTAAAGGAAATTCATTTGAGAGGATATAAAATGACTTATCCACTTTTTAATAAACTTGTAAAATATTTAGAATATTACTTTAAAGTTTTCAAAGTTTATTTTAAGTATTATAAATAACCCTAAAATTATTTTAGGGATTTTATAATGCTAAGAGAGTTTTTATTTCATTGAAATGATTTATTAAATATTTTAAAAGAGTTGAAAAAGTATTCCAATGGGATGTTTTATTTTACCAAGTTATTTATTGAAGTAAACAATTTTAAAATTTATATTTTATTATTTAGAAATGGTTTGTTAATGCTTTTGATCAAATAAAAATATTTTAAATAATTTATTGGATTTTATTTGATTTATGAAATATATTTTATATTTAAATAAAGTATTTAGAAAATATTTTTATTTTTATTTTACTTTTTGGAAAATGTATTCATTGCATAACTTTCTTTGTATTATTTGATGAATATAGAATTTTATTTCGTATGTTTCGGAGTTACGGTTGATTTTATTTTATTGTTTGATGTTTCGGTTTTTAAAATAAAAAGGAAATCCGTAGCGGCCGGCCCAGAAGTTGTTTCCGCTCACGAGTGCTTTGGAGCCCAAGTCGGATCCGTTTTTTTTAATTTATTATTTTCTCTGCTTATAAAAAGAAATCCAGAAAAATTCCTTTCCTCTTTTCTTTTCATCAAAAAAAGAAGAAAAAAGAAAATCAGAAACCTAGCGCTGCGGGACCCGCGGGCCGCCGCCGCCGGGCCCCGTCCGCGCCGCCGCGCTGGGCAACTCGCCGGAGTGCCACGGCCTCCGCCGGCAGTGCGCCTCCGCGCCGGGAGCCGCGCCGGCTGACCCCTCCGCCCGCCCTCCCCGGCCCGTGCCGCCGCCCGCACGCCTCCCGTGCGCCGCCCGCCGCGAAGCTGCGCCGCCGGCAGCCCACGGCCGCACCGCCGCGCGCCCACGACTATGCCGAGCCGGCCGACACCTCGGCCACCGCCGGGCCACCCCGTGCCGTGCCCCCCTTCGTCTCCCCACTGGTCGGAGCCGCCACCCTTCGCCGGAGAACGTGCTACCCTTCGCCGGAGTTCGCCGGAGGAAATTCCGGCCAGATCTGAAACCGAGGACCCGATCGCTTTTTGCAAAAAAGTTTATTCGCGAACAAGTCCCTGTTGGCAGAAAACCCTCCCGCACCGTAACCGCAATATCTTCTACACCGTAAGTCGGATCGAGGTGAAACTTTTTGCTATGCGCTCGTGTTGTTCTGTACTTTAGCATGGTATAAATTTTTGCTCACTTTGCACACTTTTGAATTTGATGTTATTTCAAATTCAAATTCAAATTCCGGAGGCCAGATCTTTTGTACCGTTGATCCAAATTGAGTGATTCTTTTTGCGTTGGGTCACTCGTGTCATGTACATTCTGTTTATATCATGTGTACACAAAAATTCACAAGTTTATTGATCTGTTTAAATTCAAATTCAATTCAATGTTGCACTTGCTATGACCTGCGTTGTAGTATTCCGTTTCACGTGATTCTTTTTGCATATCGGATCATTTGAGACATGTTATCGGTAAGGTTCACACACTTTTCATGTGGGCATGATATTCACCTTGAATTCATAAATGTCCATGATCACGATTTCTTACCGATGAATCTTTATCTGTTGACTCTCTCGAGTTCACGTTCCGCCGATCACTTTCGAGCACATCGACACCTTTGCACTTCTAACCTTTTTGTTTTGTTGCTAAAACCTTTGTGATTGTTGTCTTGATCTTTTGTTTGTGTTGTTGGTGTGATTGCTTATTGATTTCCTTCGTTGCGATAGATTCTCGGAGTGTGACGAATAGAGTTGACTGGAACGTGAGAGCAAAGATCTTCATCGAATGTATAAAGAAAGTGATGCTTTGACCATACTCATACCTATATTTTCTATATGCATTATGTTAAGAAATATCACCGTATTGCATGATAGGTAGTTTATTTTACTGTTGCTGCAAAACCAGTTAGGATAGCCACATGTCTTGACTTGTCTACCGTAGATCAACCTAGCCATGTTGTTGCTTTATTGCTATGCTTTGTAGACGTGGTTTGGGTTGTGTAAATTCATGGAGTGCATGTGAGCTATTTAATAATTTGTGTAGCAACTTTATCATAAATAGAAATCACCTCTGGACGAGAAGGGAGTGCTTCCTGGGGGCTCGTGCCTTATCTAAGGGCGAGACCAGGTTGTACCCCTAATGGTTGGTTTGGTGGTTGACAGTACGTCATGGTGCTACCCTCTGAACGTAAGTGGGTGCCGTCCAGGCTCAAAAAGATCAGACATACTTAGTGACTAGGAGCTTCCATGTACAGCCGCTGGCCATATGGGCTCTGGCTTAGTTGAGTATGATGTAGGAAGCTTCTCCTGTGCAAAGCTAGCAGATGTAGATGTGATAGGTGGTACCGGCTTGCCGTTGGGTGTAGGTGACCTCTTCTGAAAGACTTCGTCTCAATATTTGGGTTGACTCCAGCGGGGAAAGTGTACTAACCTCTGCAGAGTAAAAACTAATCATGATTAGCCGTGTCCCCGGTTATGGACATCCTTGAGCTACTAGACATTACTGTTACTGGAGGATCTTGACATATGAATCACCTTAATAATTTGAGTGGGCAGGATTAAATAAAGGGTGTGGTGTTGGAGCTGGTGTGCCCAGTTCGTTCTTAAATAGTAAGTTCAACTTAAAACTTTGACTAGTTTAGTTCAGGAGAAAATTGGCTTTCTGCAAAACAAAACCATAAGCCTTTCCTTTGACTTACCTTGCATGTAGTTGCAGGTCCTTTATATAAACTTTTCCATGACACTTGCCGTACAAATCAGATGTACTGACCCGTTGTCGGGCTGTAACCTTCGGTGTTGCAGGTTTTTTAGACGACCAGTAAGGTGCGTTTAGGGGTTGCGAGTCTACACTCAGCATGTTTGCATGTGGCTGTTGATGGACTCCACGTTATTTACTTTTTCTTCCGCTATATTTATATTGAATAAGCTAGCCTTGAGCTATGCAACTTGTTATTTATTTTACTCTGGATTATACGTGGTAATAATGATGCATTTGTACTTTGATATACATCTATAATACTGTGTGTGCCAGCGAGTTCGATCCAGGGACTGACACTTGAGCATAGAGACTTCAATTCTGTGTGAATTGGGTCGTTACACGAACCCAAGACCTATGCTATGCGGATGTATGTAACAGAGGGAATCGACATTCATACCTTTGAAGACCGAACAAGGGAAACGTTCTATGAACGTGGATGACGTAGAATCTAAACCTATGACCTCTGTGTCGTGTAGAAGACATGTGGTGATGAAGTAGCACCACAAGTGTCGTGCCTCACGGGTATACACACGTAGGGTGCAATCGATGTTCCCTCCGGGCTCCGAACCAGGCGAGCAACGGAAATAAGACGGATTCGGATCCCGACTTCGGCAGAGCGATGGCCTGCGTATCGTGGAGAACTCCCAACCAAGTGCAAACTCCAAACAAGGGGAGTCCGCTCGAGGTAGGATAAAGATAGAAGAGAACTCAATATGATTGTCTTGTGGAAAAGGGGCACCCTACCCTCCTTATATAGGCCAAGGAGGGGGGATCCTCCTCCCCTCTCCAAGGTGGGACTAAACTCCCAAGGGAGGAAGGTGCATCGGCCAAGGGAGGTTGGTCGTTCCCTTGGCGCAAGGCCCAAGGGGGGGGGACCCCCTCCTTCCCCTAGTGGGCCTCAATTAGGCCCGTATGCCTTTTTCCATTTTTTATTATATTTAAATAAATTTTAATATCTAATTCTGTTAATTAAATACTAAAACATTATTAAACTTTATTTTGAACCTTTCAAAATACCAAAAACAACTTTCGGCACCTTCCGGAACAATTCCGGTGTTCTCTCTTATTTCATCGATGATCCCGAATCTATCCTTAATGCATCGGTTGCCCTTAAGTGTGACACCCTACGGTTCGGGAAACAACAGACATGATTGAGACACTCTCTTATCAATGACCATCATTCGGGACGTGGTTACAATCCTTGATAACCCCTGCGCTTTAATCGAATTAACTTCATCGCTGTTTGATGGCGTGGAAATGGATAATTTCTTCTCGCCCTTCGTTGGTTACCCTAAATGGAAGGTGAGATGCAGGATAGCAGAAAATTTCCCCTATGTAGAGGATAGGGTTTGTCTCCCGTAGGATTCCGGAAGTGATAAGTAGGTAGCAAAGTGAAAAATGGCGTCGTTCACAACCTCAGGGTTGCTTACTTTACCTGGACCTGCACACACACAAGTACCTTTTCTCCCGACGAAGTTCAGAGAGGTTGTCAATCTCTCCGGCCTTGTTATTTAAAAAGGATCAAATGCAAGGGATAAAGGATAATAATGACAGCAGCTAGAAAGTAAAAGCATGAAATAAATTGAGCGTGTAAATAGTGATGAGAATATGAACCGGGGTCCCGTGATGTTCACTAGTGATGTCTCTCTACCAAAAGACGATAAAACTTCTATGCGAGGTAAACAAGTCACAGTTGGGAAATTCACAGGATTAAAAATGCATCGCAATGCTAACTATGCTACAAAGAAAGGAAGAGGCTCAAAAGCATGGGCGGTACACCAAAATAAGTAGACCGAAATCCAACTGCATCTACTACTAATCATCCACCTTGAGATATCTATCCAGAACATCTCGCTGGTATTAAGTTGCGAGCCCCACCCAAAGTGTAAACCAAAAGCAACAGACAGCTGCATTAAAAGAACTTTGCGTAAAGTAAACAATCCTTACAACCGCGGTTACCAGCACCCTTGTTTTCCCCCTTGTGGCAACATCACATCCCCTAGACTCATGTTTCTGTAACTCAAGCGTGTCATCAGGGGGTATGAACCCACAATCGAGCATAACGTTCCCTCTTGGAGTCACTACATACTACTTGGCCAAAGAAATAAACAGCAACGGAGAACATGCAATAATTACTCAAGAACAAATATATAAAAGATAAGAACCAAATATATTACTCAATCACAAACTGAACATAGCCTCATAATCCATCAGGTCCCAGCAAACTCAGCATAGCGAAAGCAGAAAGAATTACATATGTGCCTCGATCATGTAGGGCAGCTCACGAGGTCTAATCCATGAAGAACAAAGAGGGGAGGAGAACATCACATAGCTACTAATCATGGACTCATGGTCCAAGGTAGACTACTCACGGATCATCCGGGAAGCGACCATGGTGGAGGAGAGGCTCCCGGAGGTCAATCCTCCCTCCGGCAGGGTGCCGGGAAGAGGTCTGCTGGCACTCCTGATCTTGGAAGCGTGGCGGCGGCGGAACAGAGGCGAGATCGCGAAAAAGGGTTATGTATTTGGAAGAATCGCGTCACGGATAATAAATAGGCGAAGGGGCAGCCAGGGGGGCCACCAGGTGTCCAAGCGGCCACCTAGTGCAGCCTAGCCCTAGGGCGCGCCACCAGGGCGCCTGGACCCCTGGTGGTGGCCCTCTGGCCCCACCCAGGTGTTTCCGGAAGGTTATTTTGCGCTGATTTTTTATCTGATTTTTCCAGAATTTTTGGAGCACTTTTAATATGGGGAAAACCTGAAATAGAAAAATAGCAAAAAACAGGAACTGGCACTGGGTGCACTGATTTAATAAGTTAGTCCAAATATGATCAAAAGTGTATGAAAGTGTATCTAGATCATAGAAATATCACACAAAACATGCATGGAGCAAGCAGAAATTATAGATACGTTTGGGACGTATCAACATCCCAAGCTTAATTCCTGCTCGTCCTCGAGTAGGTAAATGATAACAAGCATAATTTCTGTGGTGACATGCTAACAACCATATAAGAACTTTGAAAGTAAAGCAATCAAGGTATGTAATTAAATTCAAGTCAAAACAGGCAAGAGTGTTTATTAGCATTGAAACAAGCAACATAAGAACATAAAGGTGCAAGACCTCTTGTTGTCCATGACTCGAATGTCTCCAGATGGTGTTTGCTTGCAAGAAGGGGGAGATGGGAATACGAGAGAAAAAATATGTTTGTTGAGAAATCAATCTACTAAAGTTTCACACTTGGTCTTCTTTGGAATCTTATCTTAACTCGTCCCCAGACCACTAGCCAGGTACAAGTCAATTTGATCCACTCCCTTTAGATATTTTGAGCACTCGTGCAATGGATGAGCGTAAGCACGAGAGTTGACACTTAGGATGGCAAACAGATAGATATCGTGGAGGAGGAAGACAAAAAGGGTGAGAAAGGCTCACATCAACGAGGACAATCATAGGCGAGAGAAGGCCAAATGATAGATATGAGGTGAGGAGTAGGGTTTTCCATGCAACGGATGCACATATGAGCTAAGAAAAGCTCTCCAATGGAACTAGTGGGGGTGCATCCAACTTGCTTGCTCATGAAGACCTAGAGCTCGTTTGAGCAGGCTCATCCCTGGAATATGCAAGCCAAGTTCTATAGTGTGAAGGGTCCCCACATAGCTATATGCATATATGATCATATCTATGGAGTACAAGGATAAGAGGGAGTACGAGTGTGGATCTTTCAAAAGGAATAGTATTTTTGACCCTTTCTCTCTTTTTCTTTCTTTTTCTCTTTTTTCTATTTTTTGTATTTTTTTGGTGGCCTCAATGGCTCTTTCTATTTGACTCTCATTTTTCGTCTTTGGGATCTTTTAATTTTGTCCACTTTGGGATCTTTTCCTCACTTAAGGGAAACACTCTAGTTTACAAGAAAGTATAGAAGATCTTCACACTTTACAAGGTACTCAACATAAAGAAGATGTAGCTATCATGATGTATGCAAATGTATCCCTCTGCCAGTGTAGCAGGAACATGTATGACATGAAGATCAAGTCATGAGAAGGTGGATGTTGCATGGCAATATATCTCGGAAAGGCTATGGAAATGCCTTGATAGGTAGGTATGGTGCCTGTTTTGAGGACAGATATAGGGAGGTTTATGATGACTGAGCGTATCATGCCAAGGGTTTGGATGCACCGGCGAGGTGGAATCCAACTCTCGGAGTGAGAAGAGGGCAATGCGCGGTACCAAAGAGGCTAGCAAATATGAGGAGGTGGAAGTGTCAACTTCCAATACTTACATTAGTGCGAAGAACTCATGCACTTATTATCGGTAACTCTCAATCTAATAAGGAGGTTCACAAAGAGACAAGTAACCTGAGGATGAGTGTATGGGGGTTTGGTTATCCTTGCGCATCCTCGACTCATGGTACGTGAGTGTACTCTAATATCCGATCCCTCAAAAGATTAGTGATCCGTCTAGTAGCTAGAGTTCTCAGCTAGTTTTTTAGGTTTTGAAAATAAACACGGATTGCCCAAAATACGACACCTATCACTAATAGGCTAGAGCTCTTGACACCAAAAGTTCAAACATTACTCACAACAATACCTCAAAACGATTGCAAGTTACTACTACAATTGAATAGCAACCTCAATTGCCTACTTCAAGACAAGACACAACTCAGTGCAACAACCAACTCTCTTAGCAAGATAAACATGAAAACTAAAGAGAGTTCCAGAAACAAACTAAACAAAAGCTAAATATCTTGCAAAAGACAAACACTAAAACTAATACTAAACATGGCAGCAGCTACGAAAAGATAAAGAACACACAACAGAAGAAAGATAAGCATGAAAATCCTATAATGTGTTCTAGTTTGAAGTGGAGCGTGTTTCTCTCCCACACAAAGTAAGCTAGGTTCTAACTTGTTATGAACAGCAAACAAAACTAAAGAAAATTAAAAAGGAAACCTAAGAGCAAGACGCTCCAAGTATAGCACATAACGCATGAAGTGATAAAATATAATTAGACGGAGGACGAACTGATGATTGTTGATGGAGAAGGGGATGCACGGGGGCATACCCAAGCTTAGACGCTTGATTCTCCTTGAGAATTTATTGGGGATGCATGGGGGCATCCCCAAGCTTGAGCGTTTGACACTCCCGGATCTTCTTTCATCATCTTCCCTCCCACACTTGAAAACTCCCTTCATACATAACTCATCATAAGCTAATTAGAGAGCTTAGTACCCTTAATAAAATATTTTTTATCCACTGGAAATAAAGATATCCTTGAAGAGCTATTGTTTCTAAAGATTTCCAAAAAAATTGCAAAGAAAAAGCAAGCTTAAGGTTTATAAAATTAAGGAAAGGCAAAACGTGGCAGAATCTGTGAAAAACAGAACATCAGGTAGTAAATAATTTTTTCGGGGTACTTATGCAACTCAAATCAAAAAACTAAGAATAGATGAAAGTTTCAAAATTGTATAGAGAAGGATGTGTAAAAAAATCAGCTCAAAAAGATGAACTGGTGATTTGTTTTGATTTTTTCCGTCAAGCTGACAGAATCTGTTTTCTGGACAGCATGTCACAACTTTTGCTTCCCTTATCATAAGAGGCTACAACTTGGCACAAAGCTTGAAAATAAAGATACAATGATGTTGCTATAGTAGTAACAATAATAAAGACCACTAAAAACAGAAAAAAAAACATCTTGGATTGCCTCCCAACAAGCGCTTTCTTTTACGCCTTTAAGCTAGGCATAAAGCAAAAAAGATCAAGTTTTATCAAGAGAGAGAGAGATTAGCTAGCCCGTGTAACGGGCTCAAAAGGTAACTTAATCTTCTTTCTTGGGAAGTGTTCAATCCCCTTTTTGAGAGGGAACTAAAATTTTATATTCCCCTTTTTCATGTCAATAACAGCACCAACAGTGCGAAGAAAAGGACGTCCCAAAATAATTGGACATAAAGGTTCACACTCTATATCCATAATAGTAAAATCAACGGGAACATAATTGTCATTGTTAATGATAAGAACGTCGTCGATCTTCCCCAAAGGTTTCTTTACGGAATAATCAATGAGACGATCAACAAAAGAACAAGTCTCAAAGGGCTTCAATTCAAACATATCATACATTCTTTTGGGCATAACGGAGGTACTAGCTCCAACATCACATAAAGCATAGCAAGAGAAGTTATTCAATTTAACATTTATCATAGGATCCCAACCATCATCTAGCTTCCTAGGTATGGAGGCTTCTATTCTAAGCTTCTCTTCCCTAGCTTTGATGAGAGCTTTAGTGATATGCTCCATGAAGGCAAGATTTAGTGTGCTAGTGTGGGGGTCTCTAGACATTTTGTGTAGCAAGCTAATAACTTCTGAGAGGGTGCAACTATCAAAATCAATGTCACTACTATCAAAGGTGGTAGTGGTGTCATCTAGGCTAACTTGTTTGAAACCCTCTATGTTCATAGGAGTTTCTTCTTCTATGGTTGAGGTAGTAGCATCACCATTAATAGGTCCAATGGGACTAGGAGTGTGTTGGGTGCTAAAAGTTTGGGTATCCTCAATGAATTGGATAGTAGCAACAATGTGGTGTGTAGGAAGGCTCTTAATTCTATCCTCTTCCTATTTTTCTCTAGCCCAACTTTCTTAAGTTTAGCCATCATCCTAATATTTTGATTAATTTGCAATTGTATAGCATTAATAGGACTGGTCTTCCTCTCCTCAGGGGGAGAGGTTCTGATTTTAAGCATCTCTACATCAAGGGCTTAGCTGTCCACCTTCAAAGAGAGATTATCTAATTTGTCTAATTTCTCTTGTACACTCTTGTTGAAGGCTTTTTCGGTAGTGATAAAGTCTCTAATCATGCTTTCTAATTCAGAAGTGGGGTTCTTGTTGCTAGGATAAGTGTTGTTGTTCCCATAGTTAGATGGAAACGGTCTAGGATTGCTAGCAAAATTACCCCTATAAGCATTATTATTGAAGTTGTTTCTGGAGATAAAATTCACATCTACTTGTTCCTGAGCAACCAAAGAATTTAAAGGAACATCATGAGGATCAATAGGAGGTTTCTTGGTAAGTAGAGACATAATCAAGTCAACTTTTTCATTTAGGGAGGAAATCTCCTCGACAGA
Source organism: Bromus sterilis (assembly GCA_950022295.1). NCBI lineage: Eukaryota > Viridiplantae > Streptophyta > Magnoliopsida > Poales > Poaceae > Bromus > Bromus sterilis. Next base: position 177,823,869 of record OX465601.1, on the reverse strand, counting down.
GTTTACCTTCCTACCTGTTGGAGCGCGTTCAGTGTGCAATTGGGAATAGTTGCTCATCATCTCATCGAGAAGTTTTGTGGCAGCACCAAGTGTTGTTGACATAAAGGTTCCTCCCGCGGACGAATCTAATAGGTTCCGCGAGGTCAAACCATGTGTAGGGCATTTCTTAACAAGAGATTTCATTCGTTCCCAAGCTTCGGCAACGTGTTCACTATCCAATTATTTAAAATTCATAATGTTACTCCTCAATTGGATAATTTTAGCAGGTGGGTAATACTTCCCAATAAAAGCATATTTTCACTTACCCAAGAATCTATGCTATTGCTAGGCAAAGATTGAAACCAGATTTTAGCTTCTCCCCTCAAAGAGAAAGGAAAAATCTTAAGCTTAACACCATCACCTTCTACTTCTTTATACTTTTGCATATCACATAGCTCAACAAAATTATTCAAGTGTAAAGTAGCATCATTGATGATCCTCAACTGTAGGGGGTCGTTTGTAGAGTTTTCAATAAATAAGAGTGTCGAACCCAACGAGGAGCAGAAGGTATTGGTAAGTGACTTTGGTAAAGAAATAGCTGCAGGAACTGAAAGATAGATTTTAAGGGGGTTTTGGTATAAGCAACAAAAAGGTAAAAGCGAGAAAAGTGAAAGGCACTGAGGAGTAACAAGTGGCCCAATCCTTTTGAGAAAAGGATAGGCCTAACAACTGAACTTATAAGGGCTAAAGCGTTCTTGAGGACACACGGGAGAAATAGTCACGTGCTTTCGCCATATTCCGCATCGGTACTATGTGTTGTGTTGATAAGTGTTGAGTGGGTGGATCTTTGCTAGTACACCCTCTAGACTAAGATAAGTGCACTCTTATGATTAAAAATCTTGGAAGCATCCACAAATACAAGATAGTAATTAAGGCAAAAGCCTAACCATAGCAATACGATCGATGATCCATTGTTCCCTTGTGCAAAAGCGTGTGAACTGGGGTTCAGGTTTCTATCACTCCGGCAACCCACCGTAAGAATTCTTTATACACAATGCATTCCCCTAGGTCCTTAATAAGGCGAAGTGTTGAGTGTTCGACTCACACAACACCACTAGGAAAATAACAACACAACTTAAATATCAAACAACACATATTACTTCAACATCATATGACTACTTACAACTAGACTTCTTCCATGTCCTCAAGAACTAAAGTAACTACTCACAAGACATAAAAGAGATCATGATCAAAGGGGATAAATATATGGTAAAAAATCTGGACACAATAATATTTCTCCAACAAAACTCAATATCATTCATCACACGGTAGCAATCAACACAGGAAGAGTACAGAGGATAGATAGTACGGATTACAACAAAAGTTGAACTTGTGAGGTGAGATTGGATGAAGATCGAGATGGTTCTGATGTTGGGGATGATGTTGATGATGATCTCGATGATGCCCGTGACGATGGTTAAGGATGGCAATGGATCGGGTTCGGCCCGGTTGAAAAATATAATATCCATATCCAAATCCATGAAGATAGTTCTTTCCCATCCATGAAAAAAATCCACGGGCAGAAAACCGAGTCCATGTCTGTAACACCCTCAGTGTTATGGAACAGCAAAACAACACAAAAAGCCTTTTTAAAATAAACAAAAATATTCAGATGAATTTATTTAATCACGAAACTTTTTGCAGCATTGCTACATAGGGAATTGCAAAAATAGGAGCAAGTCTCATGTCTAAAAAAAACATTTGATGGACCAAAAAAAATAAAAGATAATACAAACAGAAAAGAAATGCAAAAAATTGAAAAATTGGGCTAGATCCCGCACTGGGCGAAGCCCACCCCCTCCCCTCCACTGGGCCCGGCCCACTTCCCCCTCCCCTTGTCTTCTTCCCTAGTGCTCTTTTCATCGTGCGTGTCAAGCATTCCGCGGCGCCGCGCCTTCGTCGTCGCCGTGGCGATCATCTCGTGGTCGCCGGCTTGGATAAAGACCCTACCCGCGTCCCCCCGCTTTGCGAACCCTAGGACCCCCCCTTCCCTTCCCCCTAACGCCGCCAGTCCCCTCTCCCCGTGCGCGACCGAGCTCGCCCGTGGGCACGCCGCCGCCGTGCGCGCGGCCATCGGCCAACTCCAACCGCGCGGACGTGCCCAACGCCTTCCCCATACTCGTCTCCTACATACCCTACGAGGAATCGGCCCGCAACGCCCCGTGGACACCGCCCCGGTCATCTCCCTCCGCTCCGGCCGCCTCATCCCCGTCGCCGAATTCGCCGGCCTCACCGCGCCCTGGCCTCTCCAAACACGCTCCCTAACACCGTTGTGAGCTCCCCCTCGATTTCCCCCTCTTCTCGCTTGTTCCCGTTCCCAGTATCACCATAACCATCGTACCCCAACTGCGGTTGTCGCCTGGCTACCCTCTGCCGTTGATTTAGCCCACCCCGGCGTCCAACTCATGCACTAGTAGAAGCGCGACGTCGCCCTCGCCCAATTCCGCCCCTCCGTCGTGTTTTTCGTCTCCGGAATACCCCCGGTCCTCACCGTCGTACGGGCTCTCCGGAGCAACTCCGGAATGCTTCCGACATGGCCATTAGGCCCCCTAACCCCCGGGCTAGCCCTATGACATGTGGGGCCGACACTATTTTAATTAGCGCATAATCACCTGTTAACTAACCACATGCTAATTGAAAACTGAAATACCCCCCCTCCCATGTGTATGACAGATGGGCCCATGCCCTTAAACTAGTTATAGTTGGTTAGTTAAGCTCATGTTAGTATGACATCTGGGTACCACTGTGACGCCCCCAAAATCAATCAGTGTACATTAATCATACACGCAGGGTACACGGCTGAGATTAGGGTGCCACGGTGAGAATATCACTGCACAACACTAAACACAAAAGGATAAACCAATATGTTACAATAAAATGGGGTCGCGCGGACCCGAATACATAAGTTATACAAGCCATAATATCTGAGTACAGACATAGTTAGTCAAGTTTTTCCTTAAGAAGGCTAACACAAATAACATCAGAGATACAGATCGAAAAGGCAAGGCCTCCTGCCTGGGAGCCTCCGAAACTACTCCTGGTCCTGGTTAGCGGGGGTCTCGACGTAGTAGTATCCGCCTCCGGGGTACTCCTTCTCCTGGACTCCAAAGTCGACTGCAGCGGCCGATTAGGCAAAACATAAAGGGGAAATAAAGCAAAGGTGAGTATCAAGCATACCCGCGGGTAAGAAGCTAGGCCTATCGAAGACTAGCATCTTCTGACGGTGTCTTGCAGCATGAGAAGAGAAACATCCAACAGTTCATATAAAGCAATAAAGTAACAATAAAGCAGAAGTTGCTGCAACATTGTATAATAGTAAGTTGTAATGATTAATAATAATAATGCCTCCGAATTCCCCTCCTCGACTTCCCTGCGAGGAAGAAAACCCGGAACCATACAGTCTAATAGTAATAGTTTGTAGTGGTAAGATCCAGCTTCAACATAAAGCGTCCTGTTACTGTGGACACGGCTATTCAAATAGATTAAACTCCCTGCAGGGGTGCACTACTGTTTAGCCTGCACGCTCGAATCTCCAGGGTGGCGTGAACCTTGTCAGGGAACGCCCCATCGAGGCTATCCGACACATCGCAACCCATCCTAGGCTCAGCAGAGAGGCCATCCACCGGACTATATCCTATGCGCCAAGGGGTCTAGGTCCCTCACCATTTCATGCTCCTGCACGGTGCGAGTCTGGCCGATGAAGCAAAAGCAAATCCAAACACACATGCTGCAGCAAATAAGACAACACGGCTTCCCAGCGATCAGGCCGCAGTACTGCTGACGTCTGAAGAGCTTTCAGACAAACTACGACGCAGGGGAGCCCATAACTCCTTATCCCACATGAAGGTAGTGCGTACAGACCAACGGGTCTCTCAAGTCATCCGCCGAACCATTTAGCATTTTAATATTATCTCGCAGACAACCGTTATCGCTGTCTGACTAACAACACAACGGACAACGAACTTACGAATAGCAACGAGGCCCACCGATAACGTCGGGGCCTGCCCTGTCGTCCCATCCAAGCGCGCGGTTACCGACAAGGTGAACCGTCTCCTTACCTTGTCTCGCGTGTGCTCTTGGTAGAGCTCGACTTTTTCATGGTTTGGTAACTCTCGCGAGATACGAGCAGGGGCCAAGCACGCCAGTAACGTCGGTCGTACCCTCCCTGTCGTTCCCGACGCAATACCGCTCGCGGGCACCGTTGGGTCGCCCGACTTCTTACATTAAGGACAACCGAGGCTCAGGTACCTAGAGAGGCTATACAGAGTCATCAACGAGTGGAGTACAAGGATTACTCCTTGATAGCTCACACTTGAAGGTGGCTCGGCAGAGCCGAGCTAGGGGACCTTAGGCGGTGTTTGCCTTGTACCTTACATGTGCAGTTGTAATAAGTTGTATCCGCGTCACTCCCCTGAGGGGTCACGGCCCGCTATCTAATCCTAGCTAACAATGCGCAGGGTTCACTGCTGAATAATGCATAAATATAATAGGCAACATAGGATAAAGGAGGTACATCAAGGGGCGACAAAATCAGGCTATGAAATTGAATAGGATTGTAACGTAGCAGCAACAGTAACAATGCCTAGTGCAAGAAAGTATGGAAAAGGTAGGCGATATCTGGGGAAGAGAATGGCTCTGCTTGCCTGGAAGCACGACGGTAGGGGCAGGGTCATCGACGAAGTAGTCGTACCCGGCAGCAGTGTAGTCGGAATTAGCAGCAGGGTCTACCGGAGAATAAAGGGGATAAACACAGTAAATACAAAGCAATCATAGCAAACAAATACATGGCAGACGTATGCAAAGTTAACGGTGTTCTAACACAGTGCAAAGCACGTTGCTCGGAGCGGGAATTCATCCGGGGATGAACTACCGGCTCCGGGTGATTACCGGACAGGGTGTCCGGAGGGGGAAGGGTTCATGCCGGAGGTGTCGTGGTCATCCGACAAAGATAAGGGGGGTGTATCCGTGTTAGTTGAACCATTCCGGACAACTTTCGTGTTCAGAATAAATTCATCCGGCAGGTTTTTACCGGCATCGGGAATTATCGACAGACAGCCCGGAGGGGGGATGTCGATGATCGGTGTGTTAGGGGGGTGGCGTGAACATACGGATAGCGTATCCGTAATCGTTAAATTTTTCTGATCAATTTTGATGTATAAAGTTTTTGAATCTGACTTACGGTTTAAAAGATATTCAAATTCAAAGTTTAAATCATTTTAAATCATTTTCTGAATTATTTTATTATTAAATTCCAAACATTATCCAAAACAGGGTTGACTGGTCAAACCTGACCAGTGGGTCCCACTGGTCAGACTAACAGTTTTAATTAATCATTTTTATTAATTTAAATTACCTTGGACCCACATGTCATACACTAGAAGTGAATAAATCTATTTATTAAAATCTAACAGGCAGTGGGTCCCAGGTGTCAGCCTAACCCTTTAATTAAACTGTTTTCTTATTGTTTCAATCTACTGGTTAATTAACAGGGGGGGTTAATTTGTTCTCTGATTAACTTAGGGGGGTTAATTAGGGACTATGGTTAGCGGGGGGGGGCCCGCAGTCATTGGGCTAGCCATAGCTTGCGCCTACCGGCGGCGACTGGAGCCCGGCAGCGAGGCCACCATGGCCGGTTCCGGTGACCAAGCTATACAGGAGGTAGCGGGATCGAACGAGGGGGTGGCCGCGCACCCACTGGTGCTCAAGATGGAGGCCAAGGGGGTTCCACAACGGCGGCGCCGTGCTCCGCGGCGGCGGCCGGAGCTGCTCTTGCTGGGGGATGACGACTAGCTGGCGAACTCGAGAACGGGGAGTTGGGGGGTTGCGTATGCTCATAGTGGAGCCATTGGCGTGGATCAGAGGCGTGAGGCGGCCCAGAGCGTGCCAATTCCGGCACGGGGGTTGGGCGTCTATGACGAGGTCGAGCGCTCGATTCAAGGCGGCGCGACGTCTCGGTGACGAAGGAAGGCGCGGCGAGAAGGAGCAGAGCACGGGGCGGCTGCTGGACATCCTCTTCCGACGGGGAGAGGCCTTTGGCCGCTTCGCCGACGACGATGGTGGCCACGGATGCGCTGGGCGACCACGGGGAGGAGAAAGGCGACGCGATGTGGAAAGGGGGCGAGCTCTACGGGCGTGGGGCTAGGGTTTCGTGGCCTGGGGGGGCTTGGCCCTCTTGTAGCCGCCGGCCACCCGCCGGATGCCGGACACGGCGACGTCTTGTCACCGTGGTGCCCTGGATGTTGCCCACGGGGCTGGGAGGAACAGGGGAGGTGGGGGGGACGGTTGGGGGTGGGCTGGGCTGGCGACCCAGGGGAAAAAGGAGGGGGCTGGGCCTACGCTCAGGCGGTAGATAGGTTACTTTTTATTTATTTATTTTGTTTACATTTATGTATCTCTTTATGTAATTAGTGTATTCACTTTTGTATTTTTATAAAACATGATACCCATTTCTAAATTAGGGTTACATCACATAACAGTGACACAAAAGGTTTGAGGTCCAAATAAATTCCTATGATTTATCCTATAAATATTAAATGCTCCAAATGGGGGTTTTAAGCTACTGTTTTATTTGTTTGATTTATTTTATAGCTTAATAAATTCCCCAAACCATAAGGATATGGTCCACTGAATATTTGTTATTTAACAAAAGTGGTTTCATGATTTTTGGGCCAAGTTTTATTTCCACTTATTTTTAATATTCTTCCAAAAACATTTCAAGCTTTGCCTTGTTTGCAATTGGTTATTGGATTAGACTTGTGCTGAATTTTCATGATCAAGACCTATGGTTCACATTGCTTAACCACATCAAAAGGGGAAATTGAATTTGAACTGAACCAAGTTGCTCAAAGAAAAATTTTGGAACAGTAGTGATCAACAGTAATGGTGATTACTGTTCACTGACAGTGAGAGCGATACAAATCTCCCCCACTACAGGAATTCTCGTCCCGAGAATCTAAGCGGTATAGGGGAAAATATCGGGGTATTCTTCACGAAGACGATCTTCGCGTTCCCAAGTGGCTTCATCTTCAGAATGATTCGACCACTGAACCTTGAGGAACTTGGTTGTCTTGTTGCAGGTTTTGCGTTCAGAATGATCGAGAATGCGGCTCGGATGTTCTTGATAAGTCAAGTCCTGTTGCAGCTCAATCAGATCGTGTTCTACTTCGCGAATAGGGTCCTTGAAGCAGCGTCGGAGTTGCGACACGTGGAAGACATCGTGGACTTGAGAGAGGTTTGACGGCAATTCCAAACGGTATGCCACCGGTCCACTTCTGGAAAGGATACGGAACGGGCCAATGTAGCGAGGTGCTAATTTGCCTTTGATCCCGAAGCGGTGAGTGCCCCTCATGGGAGTGACACGAAGGTACGCGTATTCACCAGGTTTATAGACCATTTCTTTGTGCTTGCGATCATAGTTTCTCTTCTGGCGGGACTGAGCAACTTTCAAGTGTTCACGAATAACGCGAACCTGATCTTCGGCATGTTGTATGATGTCCGGACCAATGAGAGTTCGTTCTCTAGTTTCTGACCAATTCAGAGGGGTTCGACACTTACGTCCATAGAGAACTTCGAAGGGAGCCATCTGCAGACTAGCTTGATAGCTATTGTTGTACGAGAATTCAGAAAATGGAAGAGATTCCTCCCATTTCTTACCAAATGAAATGACACAAGCTCGAAGCATGTCTTCAAGCACTTGGTTGACTCGTTCAACTTCTCCTTGCGACTGGGGGTGATAAGTGGTGCTGAAATTTAGGTGAGTGCCCATAGCTTCTTGGAAACTATCCCAGAACTTCGAGGTGAAAATGCTGCCATGGTCTGAACTGATCTCCAACGGAATACCGTGGAGGGACACAATTCTAGAAACATATAAGTCTGCTAACTAACTAGCAGAGATCGTCTACTTGACTGGCAGAAAGTGGGAAACCTTGGAGAAGCGGTAGATGACGACAAAGATAGCATCGTGGCCTTTCTACGATCTGGGAAAACCAGTGACGAAGTCCATCTCGATCTTGTCCCACTTCCATTCAGTAATAGAAAGTGGTTGCAGAGTTCCAGCAGGTCTTTGATGTTCTGCTTTCACGCGATGGCAAACGTCACAGTCGTCAACATATCGAGCGATGTCTTGCTTCATGTTAGACCACCAGTACCGCTGACGAAGGTCTTGGTACATCTTGGTACTACCAGGGTGAATCGACAAAGGAGTATCATGAGCTTCTTTCATGACGCGCGGGGTCAAGTTTAGATTGGGCTTACTCCTAGGGACCACTAAACGATTCTTGAAATACAACATACCATCATCAGCAACAGTGAAGCATGATGGCTTTCCTCTAGCGATATACTTCTTGATCTTCTTGACATTTGAGTCACATGTTTGTATCCACTTGATGGTGCTGTCGAGGTCCGGCTCAACAACAAGTTTATTCACATGTCCCTGCGGAACAATTTCAAGGTTCAACTTGCGGAGCTCTTCATACAGGAGTGGCTGATCTATCTAGAATTCAAGTTGAGAACAGTAGGCTTTGCGGCTTAAGGCATCGGCCACCACATTAGCTTTTCCAGGGGTGTAAGAAATTCCCATGTTGTAGTCGGCTATTGTCTCGAGCCATCTCTGTTGGCGGAGATTCAGGTCTGGTTGAGTAAACAGGTAGTTCAGGCTTTTGTGGTTAGTGTAGATCTCGCAACGGTTACCGACGAGGTAATGTCGCCACAGCTTCAATGCCTAAATCACTGCTGCCAATTCGAGATCATGAGTTGGATAGTTTTCTTCGTGAGCACGCAGTTGACGAGAGCCATAAGCAATCACTTTGCGCTCTTGCATTAGGACACAGCCTAATCCTTGACGAGACGCGTCGCAATTTATCACGAAGTCCTTCTGAGTATCAGGCGGAGCAAGCACTGGGGGAGAAGTGAGCTTGTCCTTCAGAGGTTGAAAACTTTCTTGACATTTATCAGTCCACTCAAACTTGACACCTTTTTGAAGCATATTAGTGAGAGGCTTGGCAATCTTGGAGAAGTTCTCGACGAAACGGCGGCAATAGCTAGCAAGGCCGAGGAAACTTCGGACTTTCTTGACAGTCCTGGGCGGAGTCCAGTCAAGTATAGCCTGAATACGTTCGGGGTTGACGGCAACGCCATCCTTGGAAATCACATGACCAAGGTAGGTAACTTCGGGAAGCCAGAATTCAAACTTGGAATACTTAGCATAGTGTTTGTGTTCTCGAAGCTTTTCCAGTATAAGGCGAAGATGTTCAGCATGTTCTGCATCGGTCTTGGAGTAAATCAATATATCATCTAGATAAACCACAACGAACTTGTCGAGGTATTCCATGAATATATAGTTCATCAATCTGGAGAAAGTGGCTGGGGCATTCGTCAAGCCAAAGGACATTACGGTGTACTCGTATGAACCATAGCGAGTAATGAATGCGGTCTTCGGGATGTCCTCATCACGGACCCGGATCTGATGGTAACCCAATCTTAAGTCGAGTTTTGAAAACACTGTGGATCCAGCAAGTTGATCATAAAGATCGTTGATCCGAGGGCGGGGGTTCTTGTTCTGTATCGTGGCTTGGTTGATAGGTCGGTAATCTTGGACCAAACGGTTCGTGCCATCACTCTTCTTGACAAAGAGCGAAGGTGCTCCCCAAGCAGAGGAACTTGGACGGATAAAGTCTTTCTCGAGGGCCGTGTCGATCTCCTTCTTCAATTCAAGGAGGTGGTGAGGTGGCATCTTATATGGGCGCTTGGCAATAGGGATGGTGCCAGGCTTCAAGTCGATGACGAATTCAACTTCCCTAATCGGGGGTATCCCCGGCAGTTCTTCTGGGAATACGTCGGTAAAATCACAAACGATTGGGACTTTCTCAATCCCTTCGAGAGGTGTGACATTCAAGGCATTCAGAGCATATATACGAGCTTCGGCATTCATCAACACAATGGCAGTATGACTCAAAATCGCGCCAGAAGGATGAAAAAGTTGGATGACCTTGGTGCCACAATAAAGTGCGGCATCGTGGGTTTTCAGCCAATCCATGCCAAGGATAAGGTCGATGGTGGAGGTTTTCAGAATGTGTGGAGAAACCATGAACTCAAATCCTTCGATCTCGACAGTGAGGTTAGTTGCAACCGTGTCAACAAGACACTGGGTACCGGGAGTCCGGACTATTAAGGGGGTACGCATCTTTTCGTGATATATGCCATGCTTAGATGCAAATGCTCCAGACATAAATGAATGCGATGCTCATGTATCAAATAAAACAGTAGCAGGTATTGAGTTAACGAGGAGAGTACCCATCACTGTAGCAGGCTGTGCCTGAGCTGCTTCAACATCAATGTTGTAAGCATGACCACGAGCATGAGTATTTGACCCAGTATTATAGTTGAGGGTCCCATTGTTGCCACGACAATTTCCGCGGCCAGCAGGGTGAACTACCAGTTGATTCTATCGCTGTGGGCAGTCTATGGAAATATGTCCTGGCTGACGGCACTTGAAACACAGGCCATCTTGAGGATGGAGGGGTGCAGTCTCAGTCTTCGGCTGTCTCGGCGGGGACGGAGGCAGACGGGGTGCAACATACGACGGCCTTGCTGCAGGAGCAGTTGGACGAAACACATTGTGTGGAAGAAAAATGCGGTGCTTCTGTGTTGTGCCCGAAGATGAGCCATCATCACGGGGGCGCTTCGGCGAACCACCGAACTTAAGCTGAGCGGTCTCGAGAGTGATAGTTTGGTTCACCATGGTGGCGAAGTCGGGGAAGACGTGAAAAGCCATTGCCAGCTAGAGATCTGGGTTGAGTCCATTACGGAACTTCTCTTTCCTACTTTCATCATTGGGGAGGTCACTTGCAGCATAGCGGGAGAGGCGAAGGAATTCCCTCTGGTATGCCTCGACAGTTTTGTTGCCCTGAACAAGGTTGCGGAACTCGGCCTTCATACGGTTCATAATCGCCTGGGGGACATAACGAGCATGGAAGGCAGTCTTGAAGTCTTTCCAGGTGACGACAGTCCCTTCAGCTAGCGATCCCTTGTAGGTGTCCAACCACTGAGCAGCGGAACCACGCAGGAAATGGGACGCGAAGTTGACGTAATCAGCAGCGCTCACATTAGCGAACTCCAACTGACGGTTGATGTCACGGAGCCAATCATCGGCATCCAGCGGCTGTTCAGGTTGGTGGAAGAGAGGGGAATTGAGACGCATGAAATCCCGCAGAGTAACCACAGGCGGTTGGTTCTGGTGCTGGTTCTGATTCTGATTCTGGTCCTGGAGCTGATCTATGACTCCTTGCATAAACACTTGGTTCATCTGAAACTGTTGCATCATCGCGGCCATGTAGTCTGGCGGCGGAGGTGGATCGTTGGCACCACGACCACGACCACGACCACCACGACCAGCCATCCTGCTAGAATTTAACAGGGGTATTTCAGCGATGAACATTTTAACGAGATGCCGGAAACGAGTAATAGGTAAAGCGACAACAAAGAGGAGGCGCGGATATATAGGAGTAGTCATATAAGACATACACATCCACACATAGAATCAATCGAAAATCGGGCAGCGTAACGTCGTAGAAATTAAGGAAAAAGTACACACTAGGCGGCGCGCAGACCGCGGTAAGGATTACATGACGCGACATAGATTCCACTATGTCAATCACGCCGCAAGAAAACTGTTGGCCACAGGAGTTAATGCCAGAGGACGCGCGGCCTGCCCAGAATGAGAATGGGATCCGCGGTCCGGTACCTGGGGTAGAACTCCTGCGACACGACTCAATCAAAGGGGAAGCACCAAAACGCCGGATGGAATCAAGAGAACGTGATCCTAATGTCAGAGTTTGTAAAACTTACCAGCAAGGATAAGAGAGCAGATTCCCAGAGCATAGGTAAGGAGAAAAGGATCCTAATAGCATAGATATCACACGTAGTGACATCGATGTGGGCCCGTAAGCCAAACATTAAGTTAGCAAAATAGTTTTTCAAAGTCTAGACTCAACTTCGACCAGGTAGTGGTGGGGTGGATTCCTACAGGCAGTCGGATCTGATACCAACTTGTGACGCCCCCAAAATCAATCTGTGTACAGTAATCATACACGCAGGGTACACGGCTGAGATTAGGGTGCCACGGTGAGAATATCACATCACAACACTAAACACAAAAGGATAAACCAATATGTTACAATAAAGGGTGGTCGCGCGGACCCGAATACATAAGTTATACAAGCCATAATATCTGAGTACAGACATAGTTAGTCAAGTTTTGCCTTAAGAAGGCTAACACAAATAACATCAGAGATACAGATCGAAAAGGCAAGGCCTCCTTCCTAGGAGCCTCCGAAACTACTCCTGGTCCTGGTCAGCGGGGGTCTCGACGTAGTAGTATCCGCCTCCGGGGTAGTCCTGCTCCTGGACTCCAACATCGACTGCAGCGGCCGATCAGGCAAAACATAAAGGGGAAATAAAGCAAATGTGAGTATCTAGCATACCCGCGAGTCTTATATCTCCTACTAAGCATTTATGCATTGTATCAAATGGAAAGGGGAGGCTGTATATAGTGGAATGCAAGATAGAAATCAGAATAAGGGTAAGAAGCTAGGCCTATCGAAGACTAGCATCTTCTGACGGTGTCTTGCAGCATGAGAAGAGAAACAGCCAACAGTTCATATAAAGAAATAAAGTAACAATGAAACAGAAGTTTATGCAACATTGTATAATAGTAAGTTGTAATGATTAATAATAATAATGCCTCCGAGTTCCCCTCCTCGACTTCCCTGCGAGGAAGAAAACCCTGAACCATACAGTCTAATAGTAATAGTTTGTAGTGGTAAGATCCAGCTTCAGCATAAAGCGTCCTGTTATCGTGGACATGGCTATTCGAATAGATTAAACTCCCTGCAGGGGTGCACTACTGTTCAGCCTGCACGCTCGGATCTCTAGGGTGGCGTGAACCTTGTCAGGGAACGCCCCACCGAGGCTATCCGACACATCGCAGCCCATCCTAGGCTCAGCAGAGAGGCCATCCGCCGGACTATATCCTATGCGCCAAGGGGTCTAGGTCCCTCACCCTTGCATGCTCCTGCACTGTGCGAGTCTGGACGGTGAAGCAAAAGCAAATCCAAACACACCTGCTGCAGCAAATAAGACAACACGGCTTCCCGATGATCAGGCCGCAGTACTGCTGACGTCAGAAGAGATTTCGGACAAACTACGACGCAGGGGAGACCATAACTCCTTATCCCACATGAAGGTAGTGCGTACAGACCAACGGGTCTCTCAAGTCATCCGCCGAACCATTTAGCATTTTAATATGATCTCGAATACAACCGTTATTGCTGTCTGACTAACAACACAACAGACAACGAACAACAACAAGGCCCACCGGTAACGTCGGGGTCTGCCCTGTCGTCCCGTCAAAGCGCGCGGTTACTGACAAGGTGAACCGTATCCTTACCTTGTCTCGCGCGTGCTCTTGGTAGAGCTCGACTTTTCCGTGGTTTGGTAACTCTCGCGAGATACGAGCAGGGGCCAAGCACGCCAGTAACTTCGGTCGTACCCTCCCTGTCGTTCCCGACGCAATACCGCTCGCGGGCACCGTTGGGTCGCCCGACTTCTTACCTTAAGGACAACCGGGGCTCAGGTACCTAGAGCGGCTATACAGAGTCATCAACGAGTGGAGTACAAGGATTACTCCTTGATAGCTCACACTTGAAGGTGGCTCGGCAGAGCCGAGCTAGGGGACCTTAGGCGGTGTCTGCCTTGTACCGTACCTGTGCAGTTGTAATAAGTTGTATCCGCGTCACTCCCCTGAGTGGTCACGGCCCGCTATCTAATCCTAGCTAAAAATGCGCAGGGCTCACTGCTGAATAATGCATAAATATAATAGGCAGCATAGGATAAAGGAGGTACATCAAGGGGCGACAAAATCAGGCTATGCAATTGAATAGGATTGTAACGTAGCAGCAGCAGTAACAATGCCTAGTGCAAGAAAGTATGGAAAAGGTAGGCAATATCTGGGGAAGAGAATGGCTCTGCTTGCCTGGAAGCTCGACGGTAGGGGCAGGGTCGTCGACGAAGTAGTCGTACCTGGTAGCAGTGTAGTCGGCGGTAGCAGCAGGGTGTACCGAAGAATAAAGGGGATAAACACAATAAATACAAAGCAATCATAGCGAACAAATACATGGCATGACGTATGCAAAGTTAACGGTGTTCTAACGCAGTGCAAAGCACGTTGCTCGGAGCGGGAATTCATCCGGGGATGTACTACCGGCTCCGGGTGATTACCGGACAGGGTGTCCAGAGGGGGAAGGGTTCATCCCAGAGGTGTCGTGGTCATCCGACAAAGATAAGGGGGGGGGGGGTGTATCCGTGTTAGTTGAACCATTCCGGACAACTTTCGTGTTCGGAATAAATTCATCGGCAGGTTTTTACCGGCACCGGGAATTATTGACAAACAGCCCGGAGGGGGGATGTCAATGATCGGTGTGTAAGGGGTGTGGGGTATGTATCCGTAATCGTTAAATTTTTCTGATCAATTTTGATGTATAAAGTTTTTGAATCTGACTTACGGTTTAAAAGATATTCAAATTCAAAGTTTAAATCATTTTAAATCATTTTCCGAATTATTTTATTATTAAATTCCAAACATTATCCACAACGTGGTTGACTGGTCAAACCTGACCAGTGGGTCCCACTGGTCAGCCTAACAGTTTTAATTAATAATTTTTATTAATTTAAATTACCCTGGACCCACATGTCATACACTAGTAGTGAATAAATCTATTTATTAAAATCTAACCGGCAGTGGGTCCCATGTGTCAGCCTAACCCTTTAATTAAACAGTTTTCTTATTGTTTTAATCTACTGGTTAATTAACAGGGGGGTTAATTTGTTCTCTGATTAACTTAGGGGGGTTAACTAGGGACTATGGTTAGGGGGGGTGGGACCCCGCAGTCAGTGGGCTAGCCACAGCTTGCGCCCACCGGCGGCGACTGTAGCCCAGCGGCGAGGCCACCATGGCCGGTTCCGGTGACCAAGCTATACGGGAGGTAGCTAGATCGAACGAGGGGGTGGACGCGCACCCACTGGTGCTCAAGATGGAGGCCAAGGGGGTTCCACAACGGCGGCGCCGTGCTCCGCGGCGGCGGCCGGAGCTGCTCTTGCTGGGGTACGGCGACTAGCTGGCGAACTCGAGAACGGGGAGTTGAGGGGTTGCGTATGCTCACAGTGGAGCCGTTGGCGTGGATCAGAGGCGTGAGGCGGCACGGAGCGCGCCAATTCCGGCATGGGGGTTGGGCGTCTGTGACGAGGTCGAGCGCTCGATTCACGGCGGCGCGGCGTCTTGGTGACATAGGATGGCGCGGTGAGAAGGAGCAGAGCACGGGGCGGCTGCTGGACAGTCTGTTCCGGCGGGGAGAGGCCTTTGGCCGCTTCGCCGACGACGATGGTGGCCACGGATGCGCTGGGCGACCACGGGGAGGAGAAAGGCGACGCGATGTGGAAAGGGGGCGAGCTCTACGGGCGTGGGGCTAGGGTTCGCGGCCTGGGGGGGCTTGGCCCTCTTGTAGCCGCCGGCCAGCCGTCGTATGCCGGACACGGCGACGGCTTGTCACCGTGGTAACCTGGATGTTGCCCACGGGGCTGGGAGGAACAGGGGAGGTGGGGGGGGGGGTACGGTTGGGGGGGGGGGCTGGCGACCCAGGGGGAAAAAGGAGGGGGCTGGGCCTACGCCCAGGCGGTAGATAGGTTACTTTTTATTTATTTATTTTGTTTACATTTATGTATCTCTTTATGTAATTATTTTATTCACTTTTATATTTTTATAAAACATGATACCCATTTCTAAATTAGGGTTACATCACATAAGAGTGACACAAAAGGTTTGAGGTCCAAATAAATTCCTATGATTTATCCTATAAATATTAAATGCTCCAAATGGGGGTTTTAAGCTACTGTTTTATTTGTTTGATTTATTTTATAGCTTAATAAATTCCCCAAACCATAAGGATATGGTCCACTGGATATTTGTGATTTAACAAAAGTGGTTTCATGATTTTTGGGCCAAGTTTTATTTCCACTTATTTTTAATATTCTTCCAAAAGCATTTCAAGCTTTGCCTTGTTTGCAATTGGTTATTGGATTGGACTTGTGTTGAATTTTCATGATCAAGGCCCATGGTTCACATTGCTTAAGAACATCAAAAGAGGAAATTGAATTTGAACTGAACCAAGATGCTCAAAGAAAATAATTGGAACAGTAGTGATCAACAGTAATGGTGATTACTGTTCACTGACAGTGAGAGTGTTACACCCACCTGTCAGCAGATTTATTTAGATAAATTAACATTAGTCAAAGTGGCTGACATGTCGGTGTAGTGGTTAAATAAATTTAATTAATTTATTTATATAACATGTGAGGCTGACCAGTGGGACCCACTGGTCAAGTTTGACCAGTCAACTCCACTGTTGTGGATAATGTTTATTTATTAAATAAAATAAATTCAGAAAATGATTTAAAATGATTTAAACTTTAAAATTGAATAACTTTTAAACCGTAAGTCAGATTCAAAAACTTTATATATCAAAATTGATTAGAAAAATATAAAGAATACAAATACGCTATCCGTATACCCACCACACCCCTCTGACACAATGAACATCAACATCCCCCCTCTGGGTCGTTTGTCGATAATCACCTGGAGCCGGCTTTTCATCCCCGGATGAATTCCCGCTCCGAGCAACGTGCATTGCACTGCGTTAGATCACCGTTAACATTGCATATGACTTGTCATGCATCTGTTTCTTATGCTTGCTTTGTATTTACTATTTCTCCCCCTTTATCTCCGGTAGACCCCGCTGCTACCGCTGACTACACTGTTGCCGGGTACCACTAGTTCGTCGACGACCCCACCCCTACCGTCGAGCGACCAGGCAAGCAGAGCCATTCTCTTCCCCAGATATCGCCTATATTTTCCGTACATTTCTTGCACTAGGTACTGTTGCTGCTACGTTGCTTACCTATTCAATTGCATAGCCTGTCTTTGTCGCCCCTTGATGTACCTTCCTTTATCCTATGTTGCCTATTATAATTATGGATTATTCAGCAGTGAGCCCTGCGCGTTGTTAGCTAGGATTAGATAGCGGGCATTGATCACTCAGGGGAGTGAGCGCGGGAATTACAAAATATTATAACTGCAATAGGTACGGATCAATGCAGACACCCTAGGGAACCTACAACGACGAGACTCTTCCGAGTCGCTTCGAGTTTGACTTACGAGTGGAATGGACTCGTATTTCACTCTCGTCGGCTCGATAGAGTAGCATCACCGGGATGATACGAGGTTTACCTCTTTAGTTCATTCCGCTGATGTCTCTGTCAAACCTCTTTAAGTGTACCATCGAGGGTGATACCTCCTGGTTTCACTTAATGGTAGGCACTCGAATCAACTGGTGTCCTTAAAGGTAAGAGTCGGGCAACCCAATGGTGCCCGCGAGCGGTATATTGTCGGGAGCGACAGGGAGGGTACGATTGACGTTACTGGCGTGCTTGGCCCCTGCTCGTATCTCGCGAGAGTTACCAAACAACGAAAGTGGAGCCCTACCAAGAGCACACGCGAGATAAGGTAAGGAGTCGGTTCACCTTGTTGGTAACCGCAGAGATTTGGTGGGACGACAGGGCAGGCACCGATGTACTTGTGGTCCTGACTTTTGTCGTTGTCCGCGGGTCAGTTAAGTCGAGGAAACGATAACGGTTGTCACGCAGGTTAATTAAAATGCTAAATGGTTAGATGGATGACTTGAGAGGCCTGTTGGTCTGTACGCACTACCTTCACGTGGGATAAGGAGCTATGGTCTCCCATGCGTCGTAGTTTGTCCTAAAGCTCTTCAAACGTTAGCAGTACCACAGGCTGATAGCCGGGAAGCGGTGTTGTCTTCTTTGCTGCAGTAGGTGTGTTTGGATTTTCTTTTGCTTCACCAGCCAGTCTCGTACCGTTCAGGAGCGCGGAAGGGTGAGGGACCTAGACCCCTGAGCACATAGGATATAGTCCGGCGGATGGCCTCTCTGCTGAGCCTAGGATGGGTTGCGCCGTGCCGGATAGCTTTGGTGGAGCGTTCCCTAACAAGGTTCCCGCGACCCTAGAGATCCGAGCGTGCAGGCTGAACAGTAGTGCACCCCTGCAGGGAGTTTAATCGATTCGAATAGCTGTGTCCACGGTAACAGGACGCTTTATGATGAAGCTGGATCTTACCACTACAAACTACTACTATTAAACTGTATGGTTTCGTGTTTTCTTCCTCGCAGGGAAGTCGAGGAGGAGAACTCGGAGGCATTACTATTATTAATCATTACAACTTACTATTATACAATGCTGCAGCAACTTCTGCTTCATTGTTACTTTATGCTTTATATGAACTGTTGGCTGTTCTCATCTTGTCCTGCAAGACTCGTCAGAAGATGCTAGTCTTCGATAGGCCTAGCTTCTTACCCTTATTTTCTACCTTGCAGTCCACTATATACAGCCTCCCCTTTTCATTTGATACAAATGCATAAATGCTTAGTAGAGTACGTAAGACTCGCGGGTATACTAGATACTCACCGTTGCTTTATTTCCCCCTTTATGTTTTGCCTGATCGGCCGCTGCAGTCGACGTTGTAGCCCAGGAGCAGGAGTACCCCGAAGGTGCCTACTACTACGTCGAGACCCCCGTTGACCAGGACCAGGAGTAGTTTCGGAGGCTCCCAGGCATGAGGCCTTGGCTTTTTTATCTGTATCTCTGATGTTATTTGTGCTAGCCTTCTTAAGGCAAAACTTGACTAACTATGTCTGTACTCAGATATTATGACTTGTATAACTTATGTATTCGGGTCCGTGTGACCCCCTTATCTTGTAACATATTGGTTTATCCTTTTGTGTTTAGTGTTGTGTTGTGATATTCTCACCATCGCACCTTAATCTCAGTCGTGTACCCTGCGTGTATGATTACTGTACACGGATTGATTTTGGGGGCGTCACAACTTGGTATCAGAGCCGACTGCATGTAGGAAGCCACCTAACCACTACCAGGTCGAAGTTGAGTCTAGACTTTGAAAAAATATTTTGCTAACTTAATGTTTGGCTTACGGACCCACATCGATGTCACTACGTGTGATATCTATGGTATTAGGATCCTTTTCTCCTTACCCATCCTCTGGGAATCTACTCTCTTATCCTTGCTGGTAAGTTTTACAAACTCTGACATTAGTATCACGTTCTCTTGATTCCACCCGGCATTTTGGTGCGCACCCTTTTGATTGAGTCGTGTCGCAGGAGTTCGGCCCCAGGTCCCGGACCGTGGATCCCTTTCTCATTCGGGGCAGGCCGCGCGTTCTCTGGCACAAACTCCTGTGGCCAACAGTTTTCTTGCGGCTTGATTGACATAGTGAAATCTATGTCGCGTCGTGTATTCCTTACCGCGGTCTGCGCGCCGCCTAGTGAGTCCTTTTTCCTTAATTTCTACGACGTTACGCTGCCCGATTTTCCGGTTGACTCTATGTGTGGATGTGTATGTCTTGTATGACTACTCCTATATATCTGCGCCTCCTCTTTCTTGTCGCTTTACCTCTTACTCGTTTCCGGCGTCTTGTTAAATTTTTATCGCTGAAATACGCCTGTTAAATTATAGCAGGATGGCTGGTCATGGTCGTGTTCGTGGTGTCAACGATTTACCTCCGCCGCCGGACTACATGGCTGCGATGATGCACCAGTTTCAAATGAACCAGGTTTTTATGCAAGGAGTGATAGATCAGCTCCAGAACTAGAACCAGAAGCAACACCAGAACCAAACTCCTGTGGTTACTCTGCGGGATTTCATGCGTCTCAATCCCCCTCTCTTCCACCAACCTGAACAGCTGCTGGATGCCGATGATTGGCTTCGTGACATGACTCGTCAGCTAGAGTTCGCTGGGGTGCACGTTGTTGATTATGTCAACTTCACGTACTATTTCCTGCGTGGTCCTGCTGCTCAGTGGTGGGACACCTACAAGGTCTCGCTAGCTGAAGGGACTGTCGTCACCTGGAATGACTTCAAGACTACCTTCAGTGCTCATTATGTCCCCCAGGCGATTATGAACCGTATGAAGGCCGAGTTCCGAAACCTTTTTCAGGGCAACAAAACTGTCGAGGCATATCAGAGGGAATTCCTCCGCCTGTCCCGCTATGCTGCAAGTGACCTCCCAAATGATGCAAGTAGGCAAGAGAAGTTCAGTGATGGACTCAACGCAGATCTGCAGCTTGCACTGGCTTTGCACGTCTTCCCCGACTTCGCCACCATGGTGAACCAGACTATCACTCTTGATACCGCTCAGCTTGGGTTCGGAGGTTCGCTGAAGCGCCCCCGTGATGCTGGCTCATCTTCGGGCACAGCACAGAAGCAACACGTTTGGATTCCGCACGGTGTTATGCGTCCAACTTCCCCTGCACCAAGGCCGTCGTATGTTGCACCCCGTCTGCCTCCGCCCCCGCCGAGACAGCCGAAGCCTGAGACTGCACCCCTCCATCCTCAAGATGGCATGTGTTTCAAGTGCCGTCAGCCAGGCCATATTTCCAGAGACTGCCCCCAGCGACAGAATCAACTGGTAGTTCACCCTGCTGGCCGCGGAAATGGCTGTGGAAACAATGGGACCCTCAACTATAATACTGGGTCAAATGCTCATGCTTACCACATTGATGTTGAAGAAGCTCAGGCACAGCCCGCTACAGTGATGGGTACTCTCCTCGTTAACTCAATACCTGCTACTATTTTATTTGATACAGGAGCATCACATCCATTTATGTCTGGAGCATTTGCATCTAAGAATGGCATATATCACGAAAATATGCGTACCCCCTTGGCCGTTAAAACACCCGGCGACATGTGTCACGTTGACATGTTGGCACCTAATATCACCGTCGAGATCGAAAGGATTGAGTTCCTTGTCTCCCCACATATTCTGAAAACATCCACCATTGACCTTACCTTTGGTATGGATTGTGAAAGTCCAAGTATGTGATCAGAGGGGGAGGGGGTGAATGATCAGTTCAAATTTTCAACTGAAACTTGGAAGTGAAGCATAAGTAAAGAGGAACAGGGAAGAAGAAACAAGTAACAGGGAAGTTTAACTAGAAGCGAAACTAAATGCAGTGAATCAAAAGACATTGAAGCATAACTGGGAAGCAAATATAATGAGGAAGGTAAATGCTTGAAGTAAAACGAACTGTGACTCGGCAATGTTTGTTCCACCAGTTCACACTCTGCAAAGTGCTACGTCTGGTTGGAAGGACTGGTGATTGAACACCTGGAGCAAATCTCTCTCCGTCCGTTGCTCCACTGCCCCAATCACCAGTTTTGACTCGGGGTAGATTATCAAGGAAATCTCCGAAACCTTTGAAAAACTTGATCTTCAAGGGGACAATTACTCTTCGCTCTCTGAAGTCGACACTCTAACCGTCTAGGAGAATTACAGTTCTTCAAGATAAAAAGGCTAGTAAGCTTTCACCTAAGTCATCTCAAATCTACTCAGATCAATTGGACTTAGGCTTCTGTATTCTGGGTTTTGGGTTTTGCTTCAGTGGCGTTCTTGGGGTGCTCTCTTCAGTCTCTCTCAGGAATATTCTCAGAGCAGCCACCCGCAAATGAAGGAGGGGCGGCGTATTTATAGTTGGTGATCCCGAGGTGAGAAATGACCAGATTGACCCGAAGTGACAGCTTGACACGTGTCCACAACGGTCGGATTTGCCATTACTGCGCAACTTTACTTGCAGAACAAGTAAAGCTGACTCACGGACTTAGTTCTGCTTCAGAAGCCAAAGAACGAAGTCTTTGCTACTGAAGCTTAACTCAGTGCACATGAGATTTCTTCACTCTGGCTTCTCACTTGGTTTAGATTTTATCTGAGCATTTTCTCAATAACTTCGGTGTCCACAAACTAAAGACCCCTCTTGATAGTACGGTTTGTCCTATGACTCAAAAAACAGAAAAAAGAACTACACAAAAACATCTAAGTCTTGCGCCGTCTTCTTCATTTCCTTCAATGAGTTGAGCTTCAGGACACCTTTAGTTTTGGGGTCATCCTCCGTGATTAAGCTTCGCTAAAAGGGTAATGCTTTGATAACTTGAAAACCTTCCCTGAAGCTTTATCATCTAGCTTGTCCTTCAGGAACCTATTCAACTGTTTACACTAGAAAACATTGTTAGTTCCTCTATTGTCTTGTCCAACAATATCCAAAACACACGGGGGCAAAACTTTTCTCTTACAATCTCCCCCTTTTTGGACTATTGTTGACAAAACAAGCATCGATAAAGGATATTGAAGTTTTTGTGAAGTGATGGGACAAACTCTAAGATATGAAGTTTTTGGCTCCCCCTGAATGCAAGCATCGAAGATTTATATAATCGAAGTTAATGCTTGATAGAAATTTCTTCGGTGGAGAGCAAAACAAATGTCTTAGCGAAGACAATTGCAGTTGAATGTATATGTATAGAAATGTGTGCAATTGCTTCCAATGACCTGTGACTTAGTAAATAATAACCACCTGCAAGATAGAGGATACAAAGCAGTACTTGCAAGAAAAGGATTATTAACATGTAAGAGTAGCACAGGAGTATCATAACCGAATGTAAACTTAAGTTACAACCCAATCGAAAAGAATGGAATGTTTGTTGCAACTTAAACCAAGTGAAGCAAAAAGAAAATAGAAAAAGACCTTTCCCCGATGCAAATCTAACTCATCGATGCCCTCATTCTCCCCCTTTTTTTCAATGATTGGACAAAAGGTTGGGAAGAGGTTCGAGAGATCTATTTCGCAGCATCAGCGCCCTTGGAGCCCGACGAAGAAGAGCTAGACGAAGACTCATCCGAAGAAGATTGATCTCCTGATGATTCTTCTTCCGACACAGGAGAAGGAAGAGCTTCGAGTCGCGTCTAAGTGATAAGGTTGATGTCGAGGTCGCTGTCGTCGAGGCTGTCGTCGTCCTTCGATGTGATGGAGTCATTTTCGGAGACGGTGTCTGGCCTGATGGGTTCTAGCTCATTGATGAAGAATACTTCATCAATTTTGTGCAGGGGAGGAAGCTTTTGATTCGGCGATCCACAGTATCATCGCGGGAAAATTTTTACTTGAGGTGCTCATAGTCTTTGTAAATGCAATCTTTACGAAGGCCTTTGACTGAGTTGAACTTCCGGAGTCCCTTCCAGGAATGTCATTTGAGAACACGCAGATACTGATTGTTGTTGAGAGCAATGTTGCCAACATGGTTGATTTCATCAGCAAGAAATTGCATTTGACGTTGATTGGCTTCAATGTAGTTTTCAAGCATTTGCTGCGACCGAAGATTGACTTCAAAGTGGTGGCAGTCTTTCTGGAATTTCTTCGAGATGTTGCGCTCATTGACTTCATGGCGCACCCAACATATGTGGAAAAAATATCATTGGGCTTCCTCAGCAATTCCAAAGTGTCACGCACTAGGGGAAGGAAATCTTCGGATGATGGCGAGCCACAAAGTCTTCATTCCTTCCATAGTCGCAGACAACTTGCAGCCAAGGATCATATGGTTTCAGGGTGAATGGCAGTTCTGCTGCATGAACCAAATTTCGAAGGAAGCAGTCCTCGAAGTCAAAAATGAGACCATGAGTGAGCTTCATGATTTCATGCCTTGTCTCAGGATAAATGTTGGATTCCTTCGAAGCAGTACTCAATGGAATAAAAGAGTTGGACAAGATATAGAACCAAGTCTTGTAAATGAAGTTCAAATGCTTCGAGCGAATGTTTTCAGGAATATAATTAGCAGTGACTTCAGTATCCAACAAGGTAGAAAATTGTTCTTCAGTTAGATCTGGCTCTAAGTGAATCTTTTCTAGATCGCCAGAATGCCTTGGAATATTAACAATCTCCATGAATTCAGCTGAAGACATTCTGAAGATTTCACCTTGGATCATCCATTCCAGCGTCCATGAGTTGGGTTCATTTGCATTACGAGAAACATATAGTGTGGCATAGAATTGCTTGATGAGTTCAGAATTGAAGGGAGTGCTCAAAGCAAACAGTCGAGTGAGATTCTGATTCTCAATGGTTTCGGTGATGTTCTCGAAGCAAGTGGCAGTGCAAAGACTTCGCATATCCAGATACCTGTGCCGAAACAAAACTCCTTGCATCTCCTTCCGGATCTGCATTTCCTTCGTTCTGGAGATCATTTTCTTCGTTCACCGGTTCTTCTTCGTCATGTTCACCATTTTCTTCAGGATGTTGATCTCCAGCGCCCCGGGCTATGTGTGGGAACATTGGATCATCGCCATCTTGATTAGCTTGACGAGCAACTGCTTCAATAGGGCGAATTTCTCCAATGGCCATGGACCTGATCACTTAATCAAGAGGAGGTTCATCTAGATCATGAGGCAAATGCTCTTTTTGAGAGCCATTAGTTTCATCAAACCTCACATTTACAGTTTCCGTAACCTTCCCAAAGTGGGAGTTATACACTCTGTAGGTGTGAGAATTTGAGCCATAACCTAGTAGAAAACCTTCATGTGCCTTAGGGGCAAATTTGGAGCTATGATTCATATCTCTAATAAAGAAAGGAGCACCAAATACCCTAAGATACGAAACATTTGGCTTGTTACCAGTGATAATCTCATGTTAAGTTTTCTTCAGAAATTTGTGAAGGTAAACCATGCTGATGATATGACATGCAGTGTTAATTGCTTTGGCCCAGAACCTGATAGGTGTCTTGTATTCAGCAAGCATGGTTCTGTCCATTTCAATTATAGTTCTATTCTTCCTTTCAACTACACCATTCTGTTGAGGTGTATAAGTAGCAGAGAACTCATGAGTAAAGCCATGATCATCAAGAAATTCTTCTATATGAGTATTTTTTAATTCAGTTCCATTATCACTTGAGATATGCTTCAGAGATAATTCATATTCTGTTTGAGCTCTCTTATTGAATGACTTGAAGATTTCAACAACTTTGCTCTTGTCATCCAGAAAGAAAACCTAAGTATAAGGAGAAAAATCATCAACAATAACAAGACCATATTTGTTTCCTCCCAGACTTGCATAATTTTGAGGACCGAAAAGATCCATATGAAGCAATTCAAGGGGACGAGTAGTAGTCATGATAGTCTTCGCTGAATGATGTTTCTTCGTAATTTTACCAGCTTCACAAGCACTGCAGAGACGATCCTTATCGAATTTTACTTTGCTAAGACCAATAACATGCTTCTTCTTCACTAGATTTTGAAGATTTCTTATCCCTGCATGACCAAGTCATCGATGCCATAACCAACCGGATGAAGCTTTTGCCATGAGTCATGTGGATACAGCAGGGCCCGAAGAAAAATCAACAATATATGAATCTCCTTTTCGGTAACCCTCGAAGACAAACATATAGTCTTCCTATGAAAACAAAACACAGCGTGAAGCAGAAAATAGAACAAGCTACCCATATCGCATAACTTAGAAATAGACATAAGATTATAACCAAGAGATTGGACTAGCATAACCTCTTCAATGTGCTTATCTTTCGATATGGCAACCTTACCCAAACCTAAAACTTTACCCTTGTTGTTATCACCGAAGGTAATGTACTTCTGAGAATATTGAGATAGTTTTTCTTCGGTGAATAACTCCTTGTCTCCGGTCATATGATTTGTGCAACCACTATCCATGACCCATTCGGATCCACCGGAGACATAGCCCTGCAGAAGAATTAATTCTTCTTAACCACCCAAAAACGAGCAGGTGACTGAGATGAGGTGGAAGCACTTGTTGAAGCAATATCAAAACGAACAGGGTTATATTGCCTAGGGGGGCCATCAACTACACCATAAATTTAAGTCATCTGCGAAGGGTTAGGATATGAATAAGCATATGCAATCTTATTATGGTTATCATGAGGACGATAACTATAATGACCAGTGTGGTAGTATTCCTTTTGAGGAACATTTGATTCGGGCACCAGTGAATCATTTGTCTCTTCCAGAGAATAGAAGTGTTTCGGTGGTATCAAAGACTTTCCCTGCATAGAATGGTTAGTACGCAATTTCTCAACGAGTGACTTTCCCACCCAGATTTGTCTCTTATAGAAACCATTCTTTGGAGGGGCACCAATGTATTCGGCCGAAACCTTTCCTTCCTGGTTCTTGATAAGTTTGTAGTCATAATCAAGTGATTCATCAACAATAGCCCTATCAATTTTGCAGTTATAACCTGAAAGATTAGCTATATATATAGGCTTATCCTTTGCTAGGACCCATACAGTTTTTTGGTATTGCTCAGGTTCACAGTAAGTGCCATCAGGGTTTAGCTTCCTTTCAAAGCCAACACCTTCATTCCTAGGGTTCCTGTGAAGAAGTGCCTTCCTTAGGATATCACAAAGGTGTAGGTTTCCCTGGACACTTTTGAACAAACTTGTTTCAAACAAATCTTTCAACCTGAGGAGTTCCTCGGTAACAGCAGAGTTTTCCTCATCTGAGGCATTAGTATCATCAATAATAATATGAGCTTTGCCTTTGGAATCAGTTTTTCTTCGTTCCAGACAAGTTAAGCAAGGTTAATCAGTTTTATGATTTGCTTCAGAACCTTGTTGAGCCATGAGAGTGAGATTGAAATTTTCCAACTCTTCATGAGCCTCTTTCATTCTTTCGAGAGCCATTTTCCTCTGAAGAAATTCATAGGTGAGCTTCTCATAATCAACTGAAAGAAGATCATGCCGAGAGGATAATTCTTCAAACTTCTCCTTCAGAGCAGCATGCTCATTAGCTAAAGTTTGACTTTTCTCTATCTCATCGATCAACAGAGTTTCAGACTTCTTAATGGTTTTGCTTAGAGAATCAAGTTCATCTTGTTGGATTGAAGAAATTTTAGCAAGTTTAGCATAGCTTATGTTGGAATCACTGTCATATGAAGAACAATCAGAAGTATCATGGGTAGCTTTGGATGAAGATACCTTTGCTTTGGCCATGAAGCAATATGCAGGAGTTTCATCTTCACTGTTGTTGTTGGTGAAGAATGAGCTCGAAGCACCGACCGAAGAAAATGCCAATCCAGCAACACAATCAGACTCGGAACCAGATGCGGATCTTGAGCCTCATTCTGCTTCAGAACCGGAGGATTCTTCTTCAGACTTCATTTCCTTTCCCAGATAGGCCTTGGCACGGTGAGAATTGCTTCGACGAGAAGAATGTGTCTTCGAAGAAGAACTCTCACGCTTCTTGTGATACTTCTTTTTCTTTTCATCATCTGAATATTTCTTCTTTTCTCTTCTTGAACTAGAATAATGTCTCTTGGACTCATAGCTTCTCGAGGATCTGTCGGACTTGCTTGAAGAATCTCTGAGTGAATGCTTTGATTTGTTTTCAGCTTCCCATAGAGGCCAATCAACAATGTAATGACCTGGCTTCTTGCACTTGTAGCAGCAGTTGTCCTTCGATGGAGAGCTTCTTGAGGATGAAAGGTGAGATGAGTAACTTGGGTTCCTTGAAGAGTAACTCTTCTTGGGTGAAGAAAAACCTTTCCTTTGGAAGCAGTTGAAGCGTCTCATGATCAATGCCAAATCCTTCCCAATGCTTGAAGGATCATCAGATTCAATACCGGAAGCAGAACTAACTTCGGGTGAAGAATGATGGGAAGCTTTTTCTTTTAGAGCATGTGATCTTCTTCGAGAGCCATTAATGTCACGTTTCTCATCTTCTTCCATTTCAAAAGTGTTGAGTCTCTCAAGGATATCAGCGGCAACAAGATTTCTGAAATCAGTTATTTCCTTGATCATCAGCACAATGTGATCAAACGAATCATCCAGTGAGCGAATCAAAGTTCTTACAACTGAGTGAGGAGTAATGTCATCAGCACCAAGGGAAATCAACTCATTTTCAAGAGTAGTGAGTCTGCTGTGAATGGAGTTGACTTTTTCGCCCTCGTTTCTCTTGAATCGATAGAATTTTCTTCGGAGAGTGTCAATTCTGGCATCTTTCTGAGTGGATACTCCTTCTCCAATCTTTTCCAGATAATCCCAGACACCTTTGGCAGATGGGATATTCTTCACTTCATGATACTTCTCTGGAGTCAAATGGTTGGTGATGAATACCCAGACTTCAGAATCAAGATCAATCAATTTCGCTTCAGCAGGAGTGATTGCATTATCATCCTTGACTGTGACTCCTTTCAAGACAACTTGCCAGGAAGCTGAATTGATAGCCATGATATTTCTCTTCATTTTGTCCTTCCAGTAAGGATAATCCTTCCCATTGAAAACAGGAATAGGTTCGCCGGAGCGAATAGCTGCGAAAGACATACTTGAAAGCACTCCAGGAGGTTAATCCAAAACACACAAAGTGTAGGGAGTGACTAGCTCTGATACCAATTGAAAGTCCAAGTATGTGATCAGAGGGGGAGGGGGTGAATGATCACTTCAAATTTTTGACTGAAACTTGGAAGTGCAGCATAAGTAAAGCGGAACAGGGAAGTAGAAACAAGTAACAGGGAAGTTTAACTAGATGCAAAACTAAATGCAGTGAATCAAAACACATTGAAGCATAACTAGGAAGCAAATATAATGCGGAAGGTAAATGCTTGAAGTAAAACGAATTGTGACTCGGTGATGTTTGTTCGACCAGCTCACGCTCTTCAAAGCGCTACGTCTAGTTGGAGGGACTGGTGATTGAACACCTGGAGCAAATTTCTCTCCATCCGTTGCTCCACTGCAACAATCTCCTTGAGCTTGGTCAGTTTTGACTCGGGGTAGATTATCAAGGAAATTTCCGAAACCTTTGACAAACTTGATCTTCAAGGCGACAATTACTCTTCGCTCTCTAAAGTCGACACTCTAATCGTCTAGGAGAATTGCAGTTCTCCAAGATAAAAAGGCTAGTAGGCTTTCATCTAAGTCATCTCAAATCTACTCAGATCAATGGGACTTAGTCTTAAGTATTCTGGGTTTTGGGTTTTGCTTCAGTGGCGTTCTTGGGGTGCTCTCTTCAGCCTCTCTCAGGAATATTCCCAGATCAGCGACCCGCAAATGAAGGAGGGGGCGGCGTATTTATAGTTGGCGATCCCGAGGTGCGAAATGACCAGATTGACCCGAAGTGACAGCTTGACACGTGTCCACAACGGTTGGATTTGTCATTACTGCGCAACTTTACTTGCGGAACAAGTAAACTGACTCACGGACTTAGTTCTGCATCAGAAGCCAAAGAACGAAATCTTTGCTACTGAAGCTTAACTCAGTGCACATGAGATTTCTTCACTCTGGCTTCTCACTTGGTTTAGATTTGATCTGAGCATTTTCTCAATAACTTCGGTGTCCACAAACTAAAGACCCCTCTTGATAGTACGGTTTGACCTATGACTCAAAGAACAGAAAAAGAACTACACAAAAACATCTAAGTCTTGCGCCGTCTTCTTCATTTCCTTCAATGAGTTGAGCTTCAGGACACCTTTATTTTTGGGGTCATCCTCCGTGATTAAGCTTCGCTAAAAGGGTAATGTTTCGATAACTTGAAAACCTTCCCTGAAGCTTTATCACCTAGCTTGTCCTTCAGGAACCTATTCAACTGTTTACACTAGAAAACATTGTTAGTTCCTTGTGACGCCCCCAAAATCAATCCGTGTACAGTAATCATACACGCAGGGTACACGGCTGAGATTAGGGTGCCACGGTGAGAATATCATAGCACAACACTAAACACAAATGGATAAACCAATATGTTACCATAAAAGGGGGGTCACGCGGACTCGAATATATAAGTTATACAAGCCATAATATCTGAGTACAAACATAGTTAGTCAAGTTTTGCCTTAAGAAGGCTAGCACAAATAACATCAGAGATACAGATCGAAAAGGCAAGGCCTCCTGCCTGGGAGCCTCCGAAACTACTCCTGGTCCTGGTCAGCGGGGGTCTCGACGTAGTAGTAACCGCCTCCGGGGTACTCCTGCTCCTGAGCTCCAACGTCGACTGCAGCGGCCGATCAGGAAAAACAGTAAAGGAAATAAAGCAGGTGAGTATCTAGTATACCCGCGAGTCTTACGTCCGCTACTAAGCATTATGCATTTGTATCAACGGAAAGGGAGGCTGTATATATAGTGGACTGCAAGATAGAAATCAGAATAAGGGTAAGAAGCTAGGCCTATCAAAGACTAGCATATTCTGACGATGTCTTGCAGCATGAGAAGAGAAACAGCCAACAGTTCATATAAAGCAATAAAGTAACAATGAAGCAGAAGTTGCTGCAACATTGTATAATATAAGTTGTAATGATTAAAAATAATAATGCCTCCGAGTTCCCCTCCTCGACTCCCTGCGAGGAAGAAGACCCGGAACCATACAGTTTAATAGTAATAGTTTCTAGTGGTAAGATCCAGCTTCAGCATAAAGCGTCCTGTTACCGTGGACACGGCTATTCGAATAGATTAAACTCCCTGCAGGGGTGCACTACTGTTCAGATTGCAGGCTCGGATCTCCAGGGTGGCGTGAACCTTGTTAGGGAACGCCCCACCGAGGCTATCCGACACGACGCAGCCCATCCTAGGCTCAACAGAGAGGCCATCCGCCGGACTATATCCTATGCGCCAAGGGGTCTAGGTCCCTCACCCTTGCACGCTCCTGCATGGTGCGAGTCTGGCTGGTGAAGCAAAAGAAAATCCAAACACACCTGCTGCAGCAAAAGAAAAGACCACTTCCCGGCGATCAGGCCGCAGTACTGCTGACGTCTGAAGAGCTTTCGGACGAACTACGACGCGGAGGGCCCACACCGTAATCCCATGTGTAGGTAGTGCGTACAGACCAACGGGCCTCTCAAGTCATCCGCCGAACCATTTAGCATTTTAATTAACCTGCGTGACAACCGTTATCGTTGCCTCGACTTAACCGACCCGCGGTCAACGACAGCAGTCAGGACCACCAGTACATCGGTGCCTGCCCTGTCGTCCCACCAAGTCACTGCGGTTACCAACAAGGTGAACCGTCTCCTTACCTTGTCTTGTGTGTGCTCTTGGTAGAACTCGACTTTCGTGGTGTGGTAACTCTCGCGAGATACGAGCAGGGGCCAAGCACGCCAGTAACGTCGGTCGTACCCTCCCTGTCGTTCCCGACAATATACCTCTCGCGGGCACCGTTGGGTCACCCGAATTCTTACATTAAGGAAAACCGTTGTTCAGGACCCTATGGCGGCAAGACAAAGTCAGCCTCGAGTGGAGTACAAGGATTACTACTTGATAGCTCACACTTGAAGTGACTAGGCATAACCCAGATAGGGGCCTTTGGCGGTGTCTGCTTTGTTCCGTACCTGGTCAGTTGTATATATTGTATCCGTGTTCACCCCCTGAGTGAATCACGGCCCGCTATCTAGTCCTAGCTAACAATGCGCAGGGTTCACTGCTGAATATATGCACAATTATAATAGGCAGCATAGGATAAGAAAGGTACATCAAGGGGCGACAAAATCAGGCTATGCAATTGAATAGGATTGTAACGTAGCAGCAGCAGTAAACATGCCTAGTGCAAGAAATGTACGGAAAGATAGGCGATATCTGGGGAAGAGAATGGCTCTGCTTTCCTGGTAGCTCGACGGTAGGGGTAGGGTCGTCGACGAAGTAGTCGTACCCGGTAGCGTTGTAGTCGGCGGTAGTAGCGGGGTCTACCGGAGTATAAAAGGGGGGAAGAAACAATAAATACACAACAATAATAGCAATACGAATACAAGGCATGTCAAATGTAATGTTAATGGTGTTCTAACGCAGCGCAAGGTGTATTGCTCGGGGATGAACTACCAGCTCTAGGTGATTACCGGACATGGTGTCCGGAGGGGGAAGGGGTCATGACGGAGGTGTCTTGGACATCCCACAAACATGTGCAAGGTGTATCCGTGTTATTTTATCCAATCCGGACAACTTTCGTGTTCGGAATAAATTCGTCCGGCAGGTCTTTACCGGCATCGGGAGTTATCGATAGACAGCCCGGAGGGGGGAATGTCGATGATCGGTGTGTTAGGGGGTGGAGTAGACATACGGATAGCGTAATTGTATTCGTTATATTTTTCTAATCAACTTTGATGTATAAAGTTTTTCGATCCGAGTTACGGTTAAAAAGATATTGAATTTCTAATATTTAAATGATTTTTTGGAATTTCTGGAATTTCTTTTATTATTAAAATCAAAATTATCCTGAATAGTGAATTTGACTGGTCAACCCTGACAGCAGGGACCCACATGTCATTGACTCACATATTTTATAATTCAATAATTTTAATTACTTACAACTAGGCCCAAGTGTCAATGACACAGAGGTTAATTAAGCAATTTAATTAAGTTAAAGGGGCATGGGGCCCATCTGTCATTCACTTAGGTTTTAATTAACTGTTCAATTTAACTAATATGGATTAACTGGCCCGAGGCCCACTAGTCATAGTCCCAGGGTTAACTAAAAGGTGATTTACCCCATAATTAAAATGGGCCGACCCCACTAGTCAGGGGCACACCTCACCGGCTTAAGCCAGTGGGTGCCCGCCAGCGATACAAGCACGGCGGCGAGGCCGGCATGGGTGGAGGGGCTGCGGTGGTGGGGGGGTCTGGCCCCCGCGTGAGCGAGGCATGCGGACGCCGGGGTGTGGTCAAGGGCGCGGGCGCGCTCGGTCGGGGAGGCCACAACGGGCGCCTGGTGGCCATGGCTTTGACGGCGAGGAGAACCGCCCGCCTCCGGCACAAATGGGAGTAACAGAAGGCGGGGATCGAGCGCGGGCGAGCGGGCACGCACGCGGGCGTGCGTGGACGCGCACTGGAGCTAGCAGGCACACACGGACCACCGAGCTCGGCGAGCTCGAGCTCACAGTCATGACGGGCGGGCGGCGTTCGAGCGCGATGGGAGGGCTACGATGGTCAAACGGAGGGGGAAAAGGTCAAGGAGGTGCGCAGATCACAGTGGAGTGCAGAGGAGAGCTCGGGGAAGCGGGAGCTGCAGCGGCGACGGCGAATTTGGCGATGCCGACCGGCGGCCGTGGTTGGTAGGGGCGGCCCGATTCGCATCCTGCGGGGCGTATCGAGCTTGAGTCTTCAATTGAGACGAAGAGGACGACGGCGGGGGAGCTCCCGGACACGCTGGCTGGGCCAGAGGTGGCCAGTGGCCGCGACGACGACGAGGCGCGGCGGCGGACTCTGCTCGGACGCGAGCAGAATAGGGGGCGGGAGGGGAACGGCGGGAAGTGGCGGGGACTAGGGTTCGTGCTAGGGTTCCACGGGGGCGAGGGTTCTTATCCACGCGCGTCGGCCGCCGGATGGCCTCCACGGCGACGAGGCCGTGGCATGGCGCCGTGGATGGCTGCCACGCACGGGGAGAGAGAGAGGTTAGGGACGAGGATGGGGTGGGCCAGCTAGGTGGGCTGGGTCGGGAGGGAGGGAAGGTGGGCCTTTGCCCAGGGGAGAAAAATAGATGTTTTCTTCTTATTTGTTTTTCTGTTTTTCATTTATGTTTATATTTTGTTTGGGCATCAAATGGTTTTTATAAAATGTGGGACTTTTCTCCATAATTTCATTTGCAATTTAGTATAGTGCTATAAAAAGTTTGGGGTTCATATAAAATCATTTGCATTTTTTTATTTAAATTGGATTAAATGCCACTGATTTGACATTGTTTTGATTTGATTAAATTATTAAAACATTTAATTAAACTCCCATTATAGTTTTAATATGATCTACTGATTATTAGAAATTTTATAAAAGTGTTTTCACAATTTTTGGACAAAGTTTTATTTTGCACTTTGTTTTTTTATATTTCACCAAAGGCATTTTGAGCATTTGATTTTATTTCAATTCAAGGGCATTTGATTTTTGCTTGGATTTAGTTGACCCATGATGATCAAGGTCCAAGGTTCACATTGCTTTCAACAATATCAAAGGGAAATTTGAATTTGAACTGAACCAAGTTGATCAAAGAAAATTTGTGAACAGTAATGATCAACAGTGATGGTGATTACTGTTCACTGATAGTGAGAGTGTTACATTCCTCTACTGTCTTGTCCAACAATATCCAAAACACACGGGGGGAAAAACTTTGCTCTTACAGATTTTCTGAAATCCCACGATGCCGCACTTTATTGTGGCACCAAGGTTATCCAACTCTCTCATTCTTCTGGCGCGATTGTGAGTCATACTTCCATTGTGTCGATGAATGCTGAAGCTCGTATATATGCTCTGAATGCCATGAATGTCGCACCTCTCGAAGGGATAGATAAAGTTCCCATCGTTTGTGATTTTACCGACGTATTCCCAGAAGAACTGTCGGGGATACCCCCGATTAGAGAAGTTGAATTCGTCATCGACTTGAAGACCGGCACCATCCCATTTTCCAAGCACCCGTATAAGATGCCACCTCACCACCTCCTTGAATTGAAGAAGGAGATCGACACGGCTCTCGAGAAAGGCTTCATCCATCCAAGTTCCTCTTCTTGGGGAGCACCTTCGCTCTTTGTCAAGAAGAGTGATGGCACGAACCGTTTGGTCCAAGATTACCGACCTATCAACCAGGCCACCATACAGAACAAGTGCCCTCTCCCTCGGATCAATGATATTTATGATCAACTTGCTGGATCCATAGTGTTTTCAAAACTTGACTTAAGGTTGGGTTACCATCAAATCCGAGTCCGTGATGAGGACATTCCAAAGACTGCCTTCATTACTCGCTATGGTTCATACGAGTACACCGTCATGTCATTTGGCTTGACCAATGCACCAGCCACCTTCTCCCGATTGATGAACTATATATTCATGGAATACCTCGACAAGTTTGTCGTGGTTTATCTGGATGATATATTGATTTACTCCAAGAACGATGCAGAACATGTTGAACTCTATGCTAAGTATTCTAATTGTGAGTTCTGGCTTCCCGAAGTAACTTACCTTGGTCATGTGATTTCCAAGGATGGCATTGCCGTCAACCCAGAACGTATCCAGGCTATTCTTGACTGGACTCCACCCAGGACTGTCAAGCAAGTCCGAATTTTCCTCGGCCTTGCCAGCTATTGTCGTCGTTTCGTCGAGAACTTCTCCAAGATTGCCAAGCCTCTGACTAATCTGCTTCACAAAGGCGTCAAGTTTGAGTGGACTGATAAATATCAAGAAAGTTTTCAAGCCCTCAAGGACAAGCTCACTTCACCCCCGGTGCTTTCCCCTCCTGATACTCAGAAGGACTTCGTGATATATTGCGACGCGTCTCGTCAAGGATTAGGCTGTGTCCTAACGCAAGAGCGCAAAGTGATTGCTTATGGCTCTCGTCAGTTGCGTTCACACGAAGATAAGTATCCAACTCATAATATGGAATTGGCAGCGGTGATTTATGCATTGAAGCTGTGGCGACATTACCTAGTTGGTAATCGTTGTGAGATCTACACCGACCACCAAAGCCTGAAGTACCTGTTTACTCAACCCAACCTGAATCTCCGCCAGCAGAGATGGCTCGAGACAATAGCTGACTACAACATGTGAATTTCTTGCACCCCTGGTAAAGCTAATGTGGTGGCCGATGCCTTAAGCCGCAAAGCGTACTGTTCTGAACTTGAAGTCCAGATAGAGCAACCACTTCTGTATGAAGAGCTCCGCAAGTTGAACCTTGAAATTGTTCCGCAGGGACATGTGAATTCCCTTGTTGTTGAAGTATACCTCGACAAAGACATCAAGTTCATACAAAGAGCTGATTCTGATTACAAAAAGATGAAGCGATATCTCGCCACAGGAAAGCCCTTAGACTACAGGATTGCTGATGATCAAGCATTGTACTTCAAGAATCGTTTAGTGGTTCCTAGCAAGGGCGATCTAAACTTGACCCCGGATGTTATGAAAGAAGCTCATGATACCCCGTTGTCGATCCACCCAGGTAGCACCAAGATGTACCAAGACCTTTGTCAGCGGTACTGGTGGCCTGGCATGAAGAAAGACATTGCTCGTTATGTTGATGAATGTGACATTTGCCGCCGTGTCAAAGCCGAACATCAAAGACCTGCTGGAACTCGGCAACCACTCTCTATTCCTGAATGGAAATGGGACAAGATTGAAATGGACTTCGTCACTGGATTTCCCCGATCACAGAAGGGTCACGATGCGATCTTTTTCGTCATCGACCGATTCTCCAAGGCTTCCCACTTTCTGCCAGTCAAGGAGACGATCTCTGCTAGTCAGTTAGCAGACTTTTATGTTTCCAGAATTGAGTCCCTCCACGGTATTCCGCTGGAGATCAGTTCAGACCGTGGCAGCATTTTCACCTCGAAGTTCTGGGATAGTTTCCAACAAGCTATGGGCACCCACCTGAATTTCAGCACCGCTTATTACCCCCAGTCGCAAGGACAAGTCGAACGAGTCAACCAAATGCTTGAAGATATGCTTCGAGCTTGTGTCATTTCATTCAATAAGAAATGGGAGGAATCTCTTCCATTTGCTGAATTCTCGTACAACAATAGTTACCAAGCTAGTCTGTAGATGGCCCCCTTTGAAGTTCTTTATGGACGTAAGTGTCGAACCCCTCTGAATTGGTCAGAAACTGGGGAACGAACCCTCATTGATCCGGACATTATTCAACATGCCGAAGATCAGGTTCGCGTAATCCGTGAACATTTGAAAGTTGCTCAGTCCCGCCAGAAAAGCAACTATGACCGCAAGCACAAGGAAATGGTCTATCAGCCCGGCTAACAAGCTTACCTCCGTGTCACTCCCATGATGGGCACTCATCGTTTCGGGATCAAAGGAAAGTTAGCTCCTAACTACATTGGCCCGTTCCGTATTCTTTCCCGAAGTGGACCAGTGGCATACCGATTAGAATTGTCGCCGAACCTCTCCCAAGTCCACGATGTTTTTCACGTGTCGCAACTCCGACGCTGCTTCAAAGACCCTATTCGTGAAGTGGAACATTATCTGATTGAATTGCAACAGGACTTGACTTATCAAGAACATCCAAGCCGCATTCTCGATCAGTCTGAACACAAAACCCGCAACAAGACAACCAAGTTCCTCAAAGTTCAGTGGTCGAATCATTCTGAAGATGAAGCCACTTGGGAACGCGAAGATCGCCTTCGTGAAGAATACCCTGATCTTTTCCCCTCTACCGCTTAGATTCTCGGGACGAGAATTCTTGTAGTGGGGGAGATTTGTATCACCCTCAGTGTTATGGAATAGTAACAATTTTGATAATGAAGATTACTGTTGCTAATCACTTTTGCTAATCATGCTTTGATCACCTTGGATCAACTCAAACTCAAAATGCCTTTTTGTAAATATTAAAAATAAGTGATGGATAAAACTTTGTCCAAAAATTATGAAACCACTTTTGAAAAATCCCTAAAAACCAGTGAACCATGGTAAACCTGCATTGAGCATTTATTTAAATATCTAAATATTGCAAACAATTATTAACATTAGCAAAACAACACAAAAGCCTTTTTAAAATAAACAAAAATATTCAGATGATTTTATTTAATCACCAAACTTTTTGTAGCATTGCTACATAGGGCATTGCAAAAATAGGATCAAGTCTCAGGTCTAATAAAAATCATTTGATGGACCAACAAAAATAAAAGATAATACAAATAGAAAAGAAATGCAAAAAACTGAAAAATTGGGCTAGATCCCACACTGGGCGAAGCCCACCCCCTCCCCTCCACTGGGCCCGGCCCACTTCCCCCTCCCCTTGTCTTCTTCCCCAGTGCTCTGTTCATCGTGCGTGTCAAGCATCCCGCGGCGCCGCGCCGTCGTCGTTGTCATGGCAATCATCTCGTGGTCGCCGGCCTGGATAAAGACCCTACTCGCGTCCCCCCGCTTTGCGAACCCTAGGACCCTGATGGCTTCTCGCCCTTCGTTGGTTACCTGTCGGGACCCGGGGTTAGCATATGTAATTCCAGTCATGATACAATCACATGGAGAGCCGAGAACCGTACCCACTTGTCTAAGCAGACAAGGCCAAGCACAGAACGTTCTCGGTAAGCATCTAATGTGAGGGGCATCCCATTCAGGCCAGATGATCAACTGAGATGGGTCCTCATCGTCCGCTCACAAGTCTAAATGCTTATGGGTGGTGAATCCCATACTCATAGACAAGTCGCCTCAACCATGTTATCGATTGGATCCTAACTCTTACATAGACTTACTCCAGCCCGATCACTTAGTCGGGGTCTAGGGCGGGCTCGATCATACAACAAAGTGTGCACGTGACAGAGTCACGAACAATCGCATCGCGATGCCCCAAGCTGCACACATCTAAGGGCCACTTGGTGTATAAAAGACCGCCAGCCAGATCACAACTAAGGTCTCGAAAACCCATACTAAGACATGCATGTTATAAACATACACGCAGCACACATGCCTAGTATGAACAGCAGGTATCATCACATAACTCTACAAAGTACTCTTTAAAGATATACATATAGAGCATACAAAGATCACATGTCTGTGATCAACATTACATCATACAACGGAAGAAAATTAGGTCTGAGTACAGACAAGTTTAACAAATGGCTTAGAGAAGCCTTGTAAACAAACATGCCCTTCCACGAGGGACCAGACTGCTGTCTGGGACTATGCTAGCTTAGTCAACGTCGATCTTCACGAAGGTGACTCCATCGGGGTCCGGTTTCTCATCTAAAACATAGAATAAGCAAACGTGAGTACAAAGTCGTACTCAGCAAGACTTACATCAGATCTATACTACTCATGGTCAAGTATCAAGGTAAAGGGAGGTGGGGTTTCATCATGCAGAAGTGCCAGCTTTGGCTTGGCTATTCCTGAACTACGAATACCAGACTTGAGGTAAGAAGCGTACACGAGTCCACTACATCTCCAACCAATACACCACTATGGTGCCTTCCTGGACTTCCCCACGAGAAAGCACGCCATAGTACTCACACTTATCTTGGTGTATTTTAGAAGTATCCAGTTCAAGTTGTCTAATAATCAGGTACAGGTTCCAAGTAGTCCTTAACCGCGGACGCGGCTATTCGAATAGTTTTGTTAACCTTGCAATGGTGTAAAATACACACACATGACCATCGGTTACCGCCAGGTCTCGCCACCGTTCAAGAGGTGACAGCGAGGATGTTCACCACGACACTTCGCTCACAACCGGTCTATTCCAGAAGTCGACTATCTGAGTTTGCCTCCGCTCGAGAGCCCGGCCGGATCAACGAAACGGACTCAACCAATGTAGGTGACCGAGACGCCACATCTGGCAGATGGTTTTCCTGCCTCACAGGTGCACCCACATATCTATATGATGCAACCAGTTCCTTCGTTCTTTTTCTACGCACATGTCAAATGGAAAGCCCGAACTAATGTGACTCCTGGACGTCGACACGGATCAAGGTAATAGGCCGAGAGGGGTCAGTGAGCCCAATGTGTGGTTGTACTCTTTGTCTTGGATTACCATACAAGAACTCGATGCTTAAGGCGGTGTTCAACGAGACAACCCACTGTGTACTCCTACACAGCCTCTCATCGTTCACCTTGTATTAGGGTGGATTCACCGACACAGTTTCACTTTCATCAACACCATGTTCACTATCATCTCGACTCATATCAAAAGTAACCTCACTGTAACACTAAGCATGCAATAAGCTGTAACAGTTGCAGGGGCCACATGATATCAAACAACTCCTATGTCATCTAGGATTGTGGTTTGCTTACTACTGTGACAAGATGATAGGTCATGCATCGGATATGGGTTCAACTATGCGGTAGAATCGATACAAGATGATCTCCTAAACATGCATAAGCGAGACTGAGAGGGAATTGGGATTTTATAGACATGATCAATGGGGTTTGCCGTCCTTGCTGACGAAACACGGGTCTTAACGGTGGTCTTCTTCTTCGGGGGTGATCACCGTCTCGGCAAAGCTGTTACCGGCACAATCATCAACAAAGGGGGAAAACTTCGGAAGTAAAATGCACAACCACATGATATTGTTATCCATGAGGTGAATGGTGATGGTTTGTGGTACATTTGATTTAAATGAAGTGTATTGCATTTGAAATGCAAATTCACACTCCATATATGAATTTCAATTTAACTAAAATGCATTTGAAAATGTTTGATCATTTGAAAACATATGATCATGTGTGTGATATGCTTCTGAAGTTCAGGTGATCATGTTTGCATTGCAATGGTTAAAATTTGAATTGGATTTGAATTAAATTTGAATTAATTCCATTTAAGACAAATAGAAAAAGCTACTTGTCCCATTTTAAAATCAACTCAAACATGGTTGAAAGTTGCATATTTGGATAGAGAATTTTATGCTGATCATTTTTCATATATTATTTGTCCAATTTGGAGTTCATATGAATTAGTTATGATTTTCCAAAGTTTAATCAATTTTCTGTAATTTCTGGAATATTTTAAATCTCTGGAAAATCCTTTATTGCGTCAGCATGAGGTCAGGGTGATGTCACAGGGGGGGCTGACAGGTGGGGTCGGGGTGTCAGTGGGAGAGGGGGTTAAAACCGTGGTTAATTAATTTAACCAGACGGTTTAAAGGGGGCAGGGCCCACCTGTCAGTGACCCAAGGGTCAACTAACAGGGGATTAGCCCCTTAAGATAATCGGGCCCGCCGGCGGCTAGCCGCCGGTGGCACTGGGCACGGCGGAGCCCCGCCGGAGTGACCAAATCGGCCACGGCTGGGCACGCGGAAGGCACCGGAGTGGTGCCCGTGCTCGTCCGCTTCGAGCTATGCCACCAGGGAGGTCAGGGGGCGGCCGGAACCTCGCCGGCGATGAGGGGCAGCGGCGGCCGTGGACTGGACCCAGGAAAAACACGTCTCGGGCACGGATTCAAGCGGGAATTTGAGGGGAAATGAGCGCATGCTCACCCTGGTTGCAGAGACGGGCTCGAGGAAGCCGGAGGATACAAGGCGATGGCGAATTCCGGCAATGGCGCACGGCGGCCGTGGAGGAAGAACTCGAAGCTAGCGGCTCTTCCAAGGGTTCCTGGCCTCGATTCGTTGCGCGGCTTGAGGAAGTCGTCTGCGGCGGACCTCCTGGACAGCACGGTTCGCCGGGAAGTGCTCGATGGCCACGCGCTGCACGGCGGCGTGCTCCGGCTAGGCTTCGCGCGGCGCTGGATTCACGGGGGAGAGAGACAGGGAGGAAGCCAGAGGAGGGGGAAAGGGTGTGGGGGTTTGAGGGAAGCTCCGTGGCGCGAGGAGGGGCTTCGCGGAGGCCTAGAAGAGCCACGTCGTCGCGCTGGCGTCGCCGGCTTCCTCCCAGCTCGCCACCGAGCTGGTTGAGGAAGACGACAAGGGTTCGTGGGCTTGGGCCGGGGGAGGAGTGAGTTGGACCTGCGGCCTGGCCGGGTGGGCTTGCTTTCCTTTTTCTTTTCTTCTGTTAATTCTTCTGTTTTTTTTCTGTAATTTGTTTTGCCCCAAATAAAAAAATAGCAAGGCATTTTTGTTAAATGCCCAAATACTTTAAAAAAAATCCTAGATGACCAGTAGCTAGTCACACATAGGATTTGGACATTTTGGAAATTCAATAAATTTGAATTCCAAATCAAATAGGGGTTTATTTAATTTCCAAAGCCACTGTTTGAATATTAGAAAATTCCATGTGCATGGGATTGATCCCAAACCACTTTTAAAATGATCAGCAACATTTCTAGGAATTTTCCAAGCATTCAAATGATTTTTGGAAAAATATTTTTATCTGGCCATTTGATTTAAATTTTCTAGGGCTTTTCTTTCCCCATTTTGAAATTCCTTTTGAAATTTTGACATGATGCAAAGCACAATCAAACCCTAGCACTTACCCTAGTTGGGGTTCTGACAACTCGCCCCCACTCAAAAGAATCTCGTCCCGAGATTCAGAAGTCGTCGGGAGGAAGGAGGGGTACTCGGCACGGAGGCGGTCTTCTCTTTCCCATGTTGCTTATTTCTCGGAGTGATGTGACCATTGAACTTTCAGGAACTTGATCTTCTGACGGCGAGTGACACGCTCTGCTGAATCAAGAATACGAACAGGGTACTCTCGATAAGAAAGGTCATCTTGGAGATCAAGCGCTTCATGGTCGACTTCGCGGATGGGGTCCTTGAAGCAACGCCTGAGTTGTGACACATGGAATACATCATGTACTCGGGAAAGGTGAGGGGGTAGTTCAAGTTGGTAGGCAACTTCTCCACGTTTAGCTAGAATGTGAAAAGGTCCGATGTAACGTGGGGCCAACTTGCCTTTGATACCGAATCTTTGGGTTCCCTTCAGAGGAGTAACCCGAAGGTAAGCCTTCTCATCCAGATTGTAGCTCTCCTTTCTAAGATGACGATCATAGTAGCTTTTCTGACGAGACTGGGCGGCTTTCAATCGATCACGAACAATGCGAACTTGCTCTTCTGCTTCCTTGATCACATCCGGTCCAAAGAGTTGTGTCTCACCGGTTTCTGACCAGTTAAGGGGTGTTCGACATCGTCGTCCGTAGAGGAGTTCAAAAGGAGCCATGTTCAGACTAGATTGAAAACTGTTGTTATAAGCAAATTCGGCGAATGGAAGAGATTTCTCCCAATTCTTTCCGAATGATATAACACAAGCTCTGAGCATGTCTTCCAAAATTTGATTAACCCTTTCAACTTGACCGCTAGACTTAGGATGGAAAGCTGTACTAAAGGATAGATGAGTTCCCATAGCATTCTGAAAGCTTCCCCAGAATCTAGAGGTGAAAAGGCTACCACGATCAGAATTGATCACGAAAGAACACCGTGAAGAGACACAATTCTAGAGATGTACAAGTCCGCTAACTGGCTAGCAGTTATAGACTCGCGAACTGGAAGGAAGTCAGCAACTTTGGAAAGTCTATCAATGACCACGAAGATGGCATCGTTTCCTTTCTGGGTTTTTGGAAAGCCGGTGATGAAGTCCATACCGACTTTGTCCCATTTCCACTCGGGAATAGGTAAAGGTTGAAGTGTGCCAGCAGGTCTTTGGTGTTCTGCCTTAATGCGACGACAAACATCACATTCAGCAACAAATCGAGCAATGTCTCTCTTCATCCGGGTCCACCAAAATCTCTGGCGTAGATCTCGGTACATTTTTGTGCTACCGGGATGAATTGAGAGGGGTGTGTCATGGGCTTCTTTGAGGATGAGTTGCCTTAGATCCCTATTTTTAGGTACTACCAAACGATTTTCAAAGAATACCGTTCGTATATTATCTGTGGAGAAACATTTAGCAACTCCGCTGGCAATGTTCTCCTTGATCCGGCGTACACCTCGTGCACGTCTTTGGGTAACTATGATCTGATCCTCAAGGGTTGGTTTCGCCACCAAGTTGAAAAGCGATCCATGAGGAACAATCTCGAGATTGAGCTTTCGAAATTCCTCATGAAGAAGTGGTTGATACTGTTGTAACATGAGGTTGTTACAATACGACTTACGACTTAGTGCATCAGCCATGACATTGGCTTTGCCTGGGGTGTAAGAAATTCCTAAGTCATAATCTTTTATCAACTCAATCCAGCGTCTTTGCCTGAGATTAAGATCTGGCTGGGTGGAAATATATTTGAGGCTTTGGTGATCGGAATAAATCTCACAACGATTACCAAGGAGGTAATGTCGCCAAGTCTTCAGGGCATGAACTACGGCAGCGAGTTCAAGGTCATGGGTAGGATAGTTCTCTTCATGTGGCCGCAACTGGCGTGAAGCATAAGCTACCACATGTCGATCTTGCATAAGTATGCATCCTAACCCTTGCCGTGAAGCATCACAATAGATCTCGAAATCCCTTTTGGTGTCTGGAGGTGCAAGTACGGGTGCAGAAGTCAATCTTATTTTTAGCTCTTGAAAGCTTTCCTCGCACTTGGAAGTCCATTGGAATTTCTTATCTTTCTTGAGGAGTTCAGTAAGAGGCTTTGCAACTTTAGAAAAGTTCTCGACGAAGCGGCGGCAATAGCTTTCGAAGCCAAGAAAACTCCTAACTTTCTTAACCGATATAGGTGGAGTCCAGTCAAGGACGGCCTAAACTCTCTCGGGATTGACTGCAACACCTTTCGCAGAAATCACGTGGCCTAAATAGGTCACTTCTGGTAGCCAAAATTCACACTTGGAGAACATGGCATAAAGGCGATGCTCTCTAAGTTTCATCAAGACCAACCTAAGATGTTCTGCG
This sequence comes from Bromus sterilis, assembly GCA_950022295.1. Classification (NCBI taxonomy): domain Eukaryota; kingdom Viridiplantae; phylum Streptophyta; class Magnoliopsida; order Poales; family Poaceae; genus Bromus; species Bromus sterilis. Next base: position 177,779,717 of record OX465601.1, on the reverse strand, counting down.
TGCTCTTCTTCGTTCTTCGAGTAGATGAGAATGTCATCAAGATAAACCACAACAAATTTATCTAGGTACTCCATGAAGATCGAATTCATTAAGCGCGAGAATGTGGCGGGGGCATTGGTTAAACCAAAGGACATGACGGTATACTCGTAAAGACCATAACGAGTAGTGAAAGCCGTTTTTGGAATGTCCTCATTTCGGATTTTGATTTGATGATAGCCTAATCTCAAATCCATCTTGGAAAAGACAGAGGATCCATCAAGTTGATCATAAAGATCATTGATCCTGGGCAGTGGGTACTTGTTCTTTATCGTCGCTAGATTTAGCGGACGATAGTCTACGCACATCCTTTCTGTTCCATCTTTCTTCGTTACGAACAGAACGGGGCAACCCCATGGCGATGAGCTAGGGCGGATGAAGCCTTTTTCCAACGAAGCATCAAGTTGGGTTTTTAGCTCAGCTAACTCATGTGGGGCCATTCTATATGGACGTCTCGAAATTGGGGTTGTGCCTGGTATAAGATCCACTATGAATTCTACACACCTGTCGGGTGGCATGCCTGGCAGCTCTTCAGGAAAGACATCCGGGAAGTCACGAACCACCGGAACATCTTCAAGGTCTGGAAGGGGAAGCACATTCAAAGTATGCACCTGGATTCTAGAGCTGGGTGATGTGTATTCAGTGGTCTGGCCTGAAGGATGGGTGAGTTTGACTGATTTGGCTTTACAATCAAGGAAAGCATTTTGCCTTGATAACCAATCCATTCCTAGGATGACATCAATGTCTGAAGACTTGAGGGCTATAAGAGAAGCAAGGAATACTAAGCCCTCAATTGCAATTTGATTGCCATGGCTTACTCTATTAGTTTGCCACTTTGAACCAGGAGTTTGAATGATCATTGGAGAAAACATTTCTTCAAAAGGGAATTCATGACAAAGTGCATAACTCTCCGACATGAATGAATGAGAAGCTCCTGGATCGAAAAGAACGGAGGCGGGGACATGATTGACTGGGAGTGTGCCAAGAATGACGTCAGAAGCATCAGTGGTTTCCTCAACTGAGATTTGGTTCACACAACCACGACTTGTGACTGAAAGCTTTGCTGGGATGGTCTTGGTGGTGGATTTATTTGGAGGCTTGGGTCGAGAATGACGTGGTGCCATCAAGACCTGAGGGCATTGACGATAGTAATGGCCTGGAAGACCACACTTAAAGCATACCCTGTCTGAAATGTTGGGAGTGGGATTACTTGGCTGCACACCATCATTCCGGGGTGGAATAATGTGTTGGGGTGGATGGCATATATTTGGTGATGGCCTCTGGAGAAGGTTTTGAGGTATGGCTCTGGTTGGAATCCAAATTCGGCGTTTCTGAGGGGCTGAACTTGAAGAAGGAGCAAGCTCAAGAGCATGCTTACGGGACTCCTCGAAAATTTCATTGCCATGCTCAGCTCTGAAGGATCTGTTGACTAAATCCTCAAAGGTGGCAAATTCGATGAGGTTGAGATCATGACGAAAGGTGGGGCTAAGTCCCTTGCGGAACCTTGCCTGCTTTCTGGCATCGGTGGTGATCTCATCTTGGGCATAACGAGCAAGACGGTTGAACTCTCTCACATACTCATGCATGGATATCTCTCCTTGAGTCAGGTTGCAGAACTCTTCTTTCTTGCGCTCCATCAACTCATCCAGAAGGTGGTACCCTCGAAAGGCAACACAGAACTCCTGCCAAGTCACTAGGTGACTATATGGCTGCATAGCAACATAGTTCTCCCACCATTCAGCGGCAGCACCTTCCAGAAAGTATGCCGCGAATATAACTCGGTCATCGGGAGCAACATGTGAAGTGTCAAGCTTACACTCGATGGAACGGAGCCAATCATCAACTTCAAGGGGCTCAGAAGAACATCGAAATACCGGTGGCTTGAGGAGGATGAAGTCCTGAATGCTCACAACCACATTACGATGACGTGAGGTATTCTGCTCGATGAGCTCCAGAAGGCGTGTTTGATCACGTTGATTCTTCTCAGCTTCCTTCATGATTTCCGCCGCAGAAGGCGGTGGTAGAGGTTCATCATCATTTCGATTCCGAACACGGTCTCGATTCCGACGAACAGCACTACGAGTTCCACCTGACATCCTGTGTGATAAAAATCAACAATCAGTACAGGTTGAATGACGGATTCAAGGATAACAAGACATGATGAAGGCGGAAAGGATTATAATGCGAAGGCGATGATCCACAGAAACTCGGAATAATTCCGGCAGCATAACGGCTACACCGGGATGGAAAACAAGACAACCTCGAGGAGATTGGATAGAACTTCCTCAAGGAACTCAAAACACGAAGACTCTGGACGACCACAATAATCCTACGGCTAAAAGGAAGCACTCAGCGAGATGTTCTAGTAAGACATAGATGAGCCTAGTCCTATCATCCCGTAGAAAAGATAAGGGTGACTCAAAACTCAGATCGATGAGGGTAAGGAGAAAAAGAAGCCTTACGTTGTTCCCTTATACCCAGAGTAACTATATAACTATAGAATGCTAGACTCGACTTCGACCAAGGGTTTGATAAGCCTACAGATAGTCCTGCTCTGATACCAAGTTTGTCGGGACCCGGGGTTAGCATATGTAATTCCAGTCATGATACAATCACATGGAGAGCCGAGAACCGTACCCACTTGTCTAAGCAGACAAGGCCAAGCACAGAACGTTCTCGGTAAGCATCGAACGTGAGGGGCATCCCATTCAGGCCGGATGATCAACTGAGATGGGTCCTCATCGTCCGCTCACAAGTCTAAATGCTTATGGGTGGTGAATCCGATACTCATAGACAAGTCGCCTCAACCATGTTATTGATTGGATCCTAACTCTTACATAGACTTACTCCAGCCCGATCACTTAGTCGGGGTCTAGGGCGGGCTCGATCATACAACAAAGTGTGCACGTGAAAGAGTCACGAACAATCGCATCGTGATGCCCCAAGCTGCGCACATCTAAGGGCCACTTGGTGTATAAAAGACCGCCAGCCAGATCACAACTAAGGTCTCGAAAACCCATACTAAGACATGCATGTTATAAACATACACGCAGCACACATGCCTAGTATGAACAGCAGGTATCATCACATAACTCTACAAAGTACTCTTTATAGATATACATATAGAGCATACAAAGATCACATGTCTGTGATCAACATTGCATCATACAACGGAAGCAAATTAGGTCTGAGTACAGACAAGTTTAACAAATGGCATAGAGAAGCCTTGTAAACAAACATGCCCTTCCACGAGGGACCAGACTGCTGTCTGGGACTATGCTAGCTTAGTCAACGTCGAGCTTCACGAAGGTGACTCCATCGGGGTCCGGTTTCTCATCTAAAACATAGAATAAGCAAACGTGAGTACAAATTCGTACTCAGCAAGACTTATATCAGATCTATACTACTCATGCTCAAGTATCAAGGTAAAGGGAGGTGGGGTTTCATCATGCAGAAGTGCCAGCTTTGACTTGGCTATTCCTGAACTACGAATACCAGACTTGAGGTAAGAAGCGTACACGAGTCCACTACATCTCCAACCAATACACCACTATGGTGCCTTCCTCGACTTCCCCACGAGAAAGCACACCATAGCACTCACACTTATCTTGGTGTATTTTAGAAGTATCCAGTTCAAGTTGTCTAATAATCAGGTACAGGTTCCAAGTAGTCCTTAACCGCGGACGCGGCTATTCGAATAGTTTTGTTAACCTTGCAAGGGTGTAAAATACACACACATGACCATCGGTTACCGCCAGGTCTCGCCACCGTTCAAGAGGTGACAGCGAGGATGTTCACCACGACACTTCGCTCACAACCGGTCTATTCCAGAAGTTGACTATCTGAGTTTGCCTCCGCTCGAGAGCCCGGCCGGATCAACGAAACGGACTCAAACAATGTAGGTGACCGAGACGCCACCTCTGGCAGATGGTTTTCCTGCCTCACAGGTGCACCCACATATCTATATGATGCAACCAGTTCCTTCGTTAGTTTTCTATGCACATGTCAAATGGAAAGCCTGAACTAATGTGACTCCTGGACGTCGACACGGATCAAGGTACTAGGCCGAGAGGGGTCAGTGAGCCCAATGTGTGGTTGTACTCTTTGTCTTGGATTACCATACAAGAACTCGATGCTTAAGGCGGTGTTCAACGAGACAACCCACTGTGTACTCCTACACAGCCTCTCATCGTTCACCTTGTATTAGGGTGGATTCACCGACACAGTTTCACTTTCATCAACACCATGTTCACTATCATCCCGACTCTTATCAAAAGTAACCTCACTGTAACACTAAGCATGCAATAAGCTGTAACAGTTGTAGGGGCCACATGATATCAAACAACTCCTATGTCAGCTAGGATTGTGGTTTGCTTACTACTGTGACAAGATGATAGGTCATGCATCGGATATGGGTTCAACTATGTAGTAGAATCGATACAAGATGATCTCCTAAACATGCATAAGCGAGACTGAGAGGGAATTGGGATTTTATAGACATGATCAATGGGGTTTGCTTGCCTTGCTGACGAAACACGGGTCTTAATGGTGGTCTTCTTCTTCGGGGGTGATCACCGTCTCGGCAAAGCTGTTACCGGCACAATCATCAACAAAGGGGGACAACTTCGGAAGTAAAATGCACAAGCACATGATATTGTTATCCATGAGGTGAATGGTGCTGGTTTGTGGTACATTTGATTTAAATCAAGTGTATTGCATTTGAAATGCAAATTCAAACTCCATATATGAATTTCAATTTAACTAAAATGCATTTGAAAATTTTTGATCATTTGAAAACATATGATCATGTGTGTGATATGCTTCTGAAGTTCAGGTGATCATGTTTGCATTGCAATGGTTAAAATTTGAATTGGATTTGAATTAAATTTGAATTAATTCCATTTAAGCCAAATAGAAAAAGCTACTGGTCCCATTTTAAAATCAATTCAAACATGGTTGAAAGTTGCATATTTGGATAGAGAATTTTATGCTGATCATTTTTCATATATTATTTGTCCAATTTGGAGTTCATATGAATTAGTTATGATTTTCCAAAGTTTAATCAATTTTCTGTAATTTCTGGAATATTTTAAATCTCTAGAAAATCCTTTATTGCGTCAGCATGAGGTCAGGGTGATGTCACAGGGGGGGCTGACAGGTGGGGTCGGGGTGTCAGTGGGAGAGGGGGTTAAAACCGTGGTTAATTAATTTAACCAGAAGGTTTAAGGGGGCAGGGCCCACCTGTCAGTGACCCAAGGGTCAACTAACAGGGGATTAGCCCCTTAAGCTAATTGGGCCCACCGGCGGCTAGCCGCCGGTGCCACTAGGCACGGCGGAGCGCCGCCGGAGTGACCAAATCGGCCACGGCTGGGAACGCGGAAGGCACCGGAGTGGTGCCCGTGCTCGTCCGCTTCGAGCTATGCCACGAGGGAGGTCAGGGCGCGGCAGGAACCTCGCCGGCGACGAGGGGCAGTGGCGGCCGTGGACTGGACCAAGGCAAAACACGTCTCGGGCACGGATTCGAGCGGGAATTTGAGGGGAAATGAGCGCATGCTCACCCTGGTTGCAGAGACGGGCTCGAGGAAGCCGGAGGATGTGAGGCGATGGCGAATTCCGGCAATGGCGCACGGCGGCCGTGGGGGAAGAACTCGAAGCTGGCGGCTCTTCCAAGGGTTCCTGGCCTCGATTCGTTGCGCGGCTTGAGGAAGTCGTTTGCGGCGGACCTCCTAGACAGCACGGTTCGCCGGGAAGTGCTCGATGGCCACGCGCTGCACGGCGGCGTGCTCCGGCTGGGCTTCGGGCGGCGCTGGATTCACGGGGGAGAGAGACAGGGAGGAAGCCAGAGGAGGGGGAAAGGGTGTGGGGGTTCGAGGGCAGCTCCGTGGCGCGAGGAGGGGCTTCGCGGAGGCCTAGAAGAGCCACGTCGTCGCGCTGGCGTCGCCGGCTTCCTCCCAGCTCGCCACCGAGCTAGTTGAGGAAGACAACAATGGTTCGTGGGCTTGGGCCGGGGGAGGAGTGAGTTGGACCTGCGGCCTGTCCGGGGTGGCTTGCTTTCCTTTTTCTTTTCTTCTGTTAATTCTTCTGTTTTTGTTTCTGTAATTTGGTTTGCCCCAAATAAAAAAATAGCAAGGCATTTTTGTTAAATTCCCAAATACTTTTAAAAAATCCTAGATGACCAGTAGCTAGTCACACATAGGATTTGGACATTTTGGAAATTGAATAAATTTGAATTCCAAATCAAATAGGGGTTTATTTAATTTCCAAAGCCACTGTTTGAATATTAGAAAATTCCATGTGCATGGGATTGATCCCAAACCACTTTTAAAATGATCAGCAACATTTCTAGGAATTTTCCAAGCATTCAAATGATTTTTGGAAAAATATTTTTATCTGGCCATTTGATTTAAATTTTCTAGGGCTTTTCTTTCCCCATTTTGAAATTCCTTTTGAAATTTTGACATGATGCAAAGCACAATCAAACCCTAGCACTTACCCTAGTTGGGGTTCTGATATTACCCCAAGTGGAAGGTTTGAGATGTAGCGCAGCAGCAAGTTTCCCTCGGTGAAGATACCAAGGTTTGTCTCCCGTAGGACTCCGGATATGATAAATAGGTGTCACCGGCGCAACTGACGTGGACCTTCACACAGACACAGATAACTTTGTTCCCAACGAAGTTCAGAGAGGTTGTCAATCTCTCCGGTCTTGTTGTTCACAAAGGGTAAAACACAAGGGATAATGATAGCAATTGAAAGTAAATGCAGAAAAGTAAATATAGCGTGGAAACAGTAATAAGGATATGGACCAGGATACGTCATGTTCACTAGTGATGTCTCTCTCCCAAAATACGATAAAACTGCTATGCGAGGTAAACAAATTACAGAAGGGTAATTGACAGGATTATGAACGCACTGCAATGCTAACTATGCTACAAAAGAAAGGAAGAGGCTCAAATGCACAGGCAATACGCCAAAATAAGTAGACCGTAATCCAACTGCATCTACTACTAATCATCCACCTTGAGATATCTATCCAGAACATCTCGCTGGTATTAAGTTGTGAGCCCCACCCAAAGTGTAAACCCAAAGCAACACACAACTGCATTAAAAAGAACTTTGCGTAAAGTAAACAATCCTTGCAACCGCGGTTACAAGCACCGTTGTTTTCCCCCTTGTGGCAACAGCACATCCCCTAGACTCATGTTTCTGTCACTCAAGCGTGTCATCGGGGGGCATGAACCCACAATCGAGCATAACGTTCCCTCTTGGAGTCACTACCTCCTACTTGGCCAAAGCAATAAACAGCAACGGAGAACATGGAAGAATTACTTAGGAACAAAAATATAAGAGATAAAAACCAAATATATTACTCCATAAAAATCTGAACATAATCTCATAATCCATCAGATCCCATCAAACTCAGCATAGAAATAGCACAAAGATTACAAAATTGCCTCGATCATGTAGGGCAGCTCACAGAGGAGAGTTTGAGAAATAGGGTTCTGTCTTCGGAGTTTCCCCGTGATGGAGAATAAATCGGCGAAGGGGGGCAGCCAGAGGTGGACCAGGGGCCCCAGGCGCCCCCCTGGCGCGGCCAGGGGTGGGGCCGCGCCGGGTGGCCGCCTGGGCCCCCTGGCTCCCCTCTGGCCCCACTCGGGCTCTTCGCGAAGCTTCCTGTACGCTGATTTTTCCTGTATTTTTCCCGGAATTTTTCTGGCACTTTTTATATGGGGGAAAATTGAAATAGAAAAACAGCAGAAAACAGGAACTGGCACTGGGGTGCACTGAGTTAATAGGTTAGTCCAAATATGATCAAAAGTGTATGAAAGTGTATCTAGATCATAGCAATATCACAAAAAACATGCATGGAGCAAGAAGAAATTATAGATACGTTTTAGACGTATCAACATCCCCAAGCTTAATTCCTGCTCGTCCTCGAGTAAATAAATGATAACAGCATAATTTCTATGGTGACATGCTAGCAACCATAAAAGAACTTTGAAAAGTAAAGCAATCAAGGTTAGAGATTCAATTCAAGTCATAACATGCAAGAGTCTATATTAGCATTGAAACAAGTAACAAAATAACATTAGGTGCAAGAGCTCTCGCTGTCCGTGACTCAAATGTCTCCAAATGGTGTTTGCGTGCAAGAAGGGGGATAGGGAATACGAGAAAAAATTATTTTTGTGTTGAGAACTCAATCTACTAAAGTTTCACACTTGGTCCTCTTTGTAATCTTATCTTGACTCGTCCCCAGACCACTAGCCAGGTACAAGTCAATTTGATCCACTCCCTTTCAATATTTTGAGCACTCATGCAATGGGTGAGCGTAAGCACGAGATTTGACACTTAGGATGGCAAAGAGAGAAGAATGGAGGAGGAAGACAAAAAAGATGAGAAAGGCTCACATCAATGAGGACAATCATAGGCAAGAGATGCCAAATGATAGGTATGATGTGAGGAGTAGGGATTGCCATGCAACGGATGCACATACGAGCTAAGAAGCTCTCCAATGGAACTAGTGGGGGTGCATCTAACTTGCTCGCTCATGACGACCCAGAGCTCGTTTGACGAGGCTCATCCTTGGAATATGCATGCCAAGTTCTATAGTGTGAAGGTCCCCACATAGCTATATGCATAATGATCATCTCTATGGAGTACAAGGATAGAACGGGAGTACTAGTGTGGATCTCTCAAAAGGTTAGTAGTGTTGCCCCTTTCTCTCTTTTTTTTCTATTTTTTTTGTGGCCTCAATGGCTCTTTCTATTTAACTCTCATTTCTCCTCTTTGGGATCTTTTATTGTGTCCAGTTTTGGATCTTTTCCTCACTTAAGGGCAACACTCTATTTTACAAGAAGGTAAAGGAGATCTTTCACACTTTACAAGGTACTCAAAATCATAAAGAAGAGGTAACTATCATGATGTATGCAATGTGTGTCGCTGCCAGTGTAGCAGGAACATGTATAACATGAAGATCAAGTCATGAAGAGGTGGATGTTGCATGGCAATATAACTCGGAAAGGCTATGGAAATGCCTTGATAGGTAGGTATGGTGGCTGTTTTGAGGAAAGATATAAGGAGGCTTATGATGACAGAGCGTATCATGCCAAGGGTTTGGATGTACCAGCGAAGGTGGACACCAACTCTCGGAGTGAGAAGAAGGCAATGCACGGCACGGGAGAGGCTAGCAAAATATGGGAAGGTGGAAGCGTCAACTTTCAATACTTACATTAGTCCGAAGAACTCATGCACTTATTATCGGTAACTCTCAATCTAATAAGGAGGTTCACAAAGAGACAAGTACCCCGAGCAGGAGTGTATGGGGGTTTGGTTATCCTTGCGCATCCTCGACTCATGGTACGTGAGTGTACTCTAATATTCGATCCCTCCAAAGATTAGTGATCCATCTAGTAGCTATAGTTCTCAACTAGTTTTGTAGGTTTTGAAAATACACACGGATTTCCCAAAATACGACACCTATCACTAATAGGCTAGAGCTCTTGACACCAAAAGTTCAAACATTACTCACATCAATACTTCGAAACTATTGCAAGTTACTACTAAAATTAAATACCAACCTCAATTACCTACTTTCAAGACAAGACACAACTCAGTGCAACAACCAACTCTCTTTAACAAGATAAACATGAAAACTAAAAAGAGTTCCAGCAACAAACTAAACAAAAGCCAAGGCTCTTGCTAAAGACATACTAAGACTAAAACTAAACATGGCAGTAGCTATGAAAAGATAAAGAACACACAACAGCAAAAAGATAAGCAGGAAAAATCCTATGATGTGTTCTAAATTTTGAAAGTGGAGCGTGTTTGTCTCCCACACAAAGTAAGACGGGATCTTACTTGTTATGAACAGCAAGCAAAGCTAAAGAAAACTAAAAATAAAACCTAAGAGCGAGACGCTACAAGCATAGCACATAACGCATGAAGTGATAAAAATATAGTGAGAGGAAGGACGAACTGATGATTGTTGATGGAGAAGGGGATGCACGGGGCATCCCCAAGCTTAGACTCTTGAGTCTCCTTGAATATTTGTTGGGGATGCATGGGGGCATCCCCAAGCTTGAGCGCTTGACACTCCTGGATCTTCTTTCATCATCTTCCATCGCACACTTGAAAACTCCCTTCATACATAACTCATCATAAGCTGATTAGAGAGGTTAGTACCCTTAATAAATAATTTTTCCCCACTGGATATAAAGATATTATTGAATATCTACTGTTTCTCAAGAGTGACAAAATGTTTTTGCAAAGAAAAAGCAAGCTTAAGGTTTGCAAAAGTTAGGAGAGAGAAAACGTGGCAGAATCTGTGAAAAACAGAACAGCAGATAGTAAAGAATTTTTTAGGAGCACTTCTACAACTCAAATCAAAAAACTCAGAACATACGGAAGTTTCGTAATTGTATAGAGCATACTGTGTAAAAATTTCAGCTCCAAAAGATGAACTTGGATTTTTCTGGAATTTTTCTAGTCACGAGGACAGAATCTGTTTTCTGGACAGCATGTCACAACTTTTACTTCCCTTGCCGTAAGAGGCTATAACTTGGCACAAAGTTGAAAAATAAAGATACAATGATGTTGCTACAGTAGTAAAAAAACATCAAGACACAACAAAAGCAAAAAGAAAACCTAAATTCGTTGCGGGCTGCCTCCCGAAAGCGCTTTCTTTTATGCCTTTTAGCTAGGCATGATGCAAAAAGAAGAATCAAGTGTTCCATCCCCTTTTTGAATGGGAATTGGAATTTTATATTCCCCTCTTTCATGTCAATAACTGCACCAACGGTGCGAAGAAAAGGACGTCCCAAAATAATTGGACACAAAGGTTCACACTCTATATCCATAACAATAAAATCAACGGGAACATAGTTGTCATTGACAATGATAAGAACATCGTCGATCTTCCCCAAAGGTTTCTTTACGGAAGAATCAACAAGACGAACACCCTAGCTTCAATTCAAACATATCAAATATTCTTTTGGGCATAACGGAGGTACTAGCTCCAACATCACATAAAGCATAGCAAGAGAAGTTATTTAATTTAATTTTGATCATAGGGTCCCAACCATCATCTAGCTTCCTAGGTATGGAGGCTTCTACTCTAAGCTTCTCCTCCCTAGCTTTGATGAGAGTATTTGTGATAAGCTTCTCCTCCCTAGCTTCTCCTCCCTAGCTTTGAATAGGAAAGATTAAGTGTGCTAGTGTGGGGGTCTCTAGACATTTTGTGTAGCAAGCTAATAACTTCTGAGAGGGTGCAACTATCAAAATCAATATCACTACTATCAAAGGTGGTAGTAGTGTCATCTAGGCTCACTTGTTTGAAAACCTCTATGTTCATAGGAGTTTTTTTTATCTTCGGTTGAGGTATTAGCATCACCATTAATAGGTCCAACGGGACTAGGAGTGCATTGGGTGCTAATAGTTTGAGTGTCCTCAACAATTTGGATAGTGGCAACTGTGTGGTGTGTAGGAAGGCTCTTAATTCTATCCTCTTCCTCTTTTTCTCTAGCCCATCTTTCTTTAAGTTTAGCCATCATCCTAATATTTTCATTAATTTGTAATTGGATAGCATTAATAGGAGTGGCCTTATTCTCCTCAAGGGGATAGGTTCTAATTTTAAGCATCTCAATATCGAGGGCTAAGCTTTCTACCTTCAAACAGAGATTATCTATTTTAGCTAATTTCTCCTCTACATTTTTGTTGAAGGATTTTTGGGTAGTGATAAAGTCTCTAGGCATGCTTTCTAATTCAGAAGAGGTGTTCTTGTTGCTAGAGTAGGTATTGTTGTTCCCATAGTTGGATGGGAACGGTCTAGGATTGCTAGCAAAATTGCCCCTATAAGCATTGTTGTTGAAATTGTTTCTAGCAATAAAGTTCACATCTACTTGTTCTTGGGCAACCAAAGAATTTAAAGGGACATCATGAGGATCATTAGAGGGTTTCTTGGTAAGTAGAGACATAATTAAATCAACTTTTTCATTGAGGGAGGTAATTTCCTCGACAGAATTTACCTTCCTACCTGTTGGAGCGCGTTCGGTGTGCCATTGGGAATAATTGGTCATCATCTCATCGATAAGCTTCGTGGAAGCACCAAGTGTAGTTGACCTAAACGTTCCTCCCGCGGCCGAATCTAACAGGTTCCGCGAGGTAAAGTTCAAGCCTGCATAAAAAGTCTGGATAACCATCCAGGTAGTCAAACCATGTGTAGGGCATTTCTTAACAAGCGATTTCATTCATTCCCAAGCTTGGGCAACGTGTTTATTATCCAATTGCTTAAAATTCATAATGTTAATCCTCAATTGGATAATTTTAGCAGGTGGGTAATACTTCCCTATAAAAGCATCTTTGCACTAATCCCAAGAATCTATGCTATTCCTAGGCAAAAGATTGAAACCAGATTTTAGCGTCTCCCCTTAAAGAGAAAGGAAAGAGCTTGAGCCGGGAAGAGGTCTTCTGGTGCTCCCGATCTCGGAAGCGCGGCTGCGGTGGAACAGAGGAGAGTTTGCAAAATAGGGTTCTGTCTTCGGAGTTCCCCCGTGACGGAGAATAAATAGGCGAAGGGGGGCAGCCAGAGGTGGACCAGGGGCCCCAGGCGACCCCCTGGCGCGGCCAGGGGTGGGGCTGCGCCGGGTGGCCGCCTGGGCCCCCCTGGCTCCCCTCTGGCCCCACTCAGGCTCTTCGCGAAGCTTCCTGTACGCTGATTTTTCCTGTATTTTTCCCGGAATTTTTCTGGCACTTTTTATATGGGGGAAAACTGAAATAGAAAAACAGCAGAAAACATGAACTGGCACTGGGGTGCACTGAGTTAATAGGTTAGTCCAAATATGATCAAAAGTGTATGAAAGTGTATCTAGGTCATAGCAATATCACACAAAACATGCATGGAGCAAGAAGAAATTATAGATACGTTTTAGACGTATCAGACCCCCCCTTCCCTTCACCCTAACGTCGCCGCTCCCCTCTCCCCGTGTGTGGCCGAGCTCGCCCGTGGGCACGCCGCCGCCATGCGCGCGGCCATCGGCCACCTTCGACTGCGCCGACATGCCCAACGCCTTCCCGTCCTCGTCTCCTTCATCCCCTGCGAGGAATCGGCCCGCAATGCCCCGTGGACACCGCCCTGGTCATCTCCCTCATCTCGGCCACCGCATCCCCGTCGCCGAATTCGCCGGCCTCACCGCCCCCTGGCCTCTCCAAAGACGCTCCTGAACACCACTGTGAGCTCCCCGTCGATTTCCCCCTCTTCGCGCTTGTTCCCGTGTCCAGTGTCGCCATAACCACCGTACCCCAACTCCGGCCGCCGCCTGGCTACCCGCCGCCATTGATTTAGCCCACCCCGGCGTCCAACTCATGCACCAGTAGAAGCGCGACGTCGCCCTCGCTGAATTCCGCCCCTCCGCCGTGTTTTTGGTCGCCGGAATACCCCCGGTCCTCGCCGCCGTACGAGCTCGCCGGAGCAACTCCGGCGTGCTGCCGACATGGCCATTAGGCCCCCTAACCTCCGGGCTAGCCCTATGACATGTGGGGCCAACCCTATTTTAATTAGCGCCTAATCACCTGTTAACTAACCCCTAATTGAAAACTGAAATAACCCCCCCCCATGTGTATTATAGCTGGGCCCATGCCCTTAAACTAATTATAGTTGGTTAGTTAAGCTCATGTTAGTATGACACCTGGGTCCCACCTGTCAGCAGATTTATTTAGATAAATTAACATTCGTCACAGTGGCTGACATGTGGGTCCAGTGGTTAAATAAATTTAATTAAATGATTTATATAACATGTGAGGCTGACTAGTGGGACCCACTAGTAAGGTTTGACCATTCAACTTCACTGTTGTGGAGAATGTTTATTTATTAAATAAAATAAATTCTGAAAATGATTTAAATTGATTTAAACTTTAAAATTGAATATCTCTTAAACCGTAAGTCAGATGCAAAAACTTTATACATCAAAATTGATCAGAATAATATAACGAATATGAATACGCTATCCATATACCCACCACACCCTCTAACACAACGAACATCGACATCCCCCCTCTGGGTCGTCTGTCGATGATCACCCGGAGCCAGGTTTTCATCGCCGGATGAATTCCCGCTCCGAGCAACGTGCATTGCACTGCGTTAGATCACCGTTAACATTGCATATGACTTGTCATGCATCTGTTTGTTATGCTTGCTTTGTATTTACTGTTTCTCCCCCTTTATCTCCGGTAGACCCCGCTGCTACCGTTGACTACACTGCTGCCGGGTACGACTACTTCGTCGACGACCCCACCCCTACCGTCGAGCTACCAGGCAAACAGAGCCATTATCTTCCCCAGATATCGCTTATCTTTTCCGTACATTTCTTGCACTAGGCATTGTTACTGCTGCTGCTACGTTGCTTACCTATTCAATTGCATAGCATGTCTTTGTCGTCCCTTGATGTACCTTCCTTTATCCTATGCTGCCTATTATAATTATGCATTATTCAGCAGTGAGCCCAGCGCATTGTGAGCTAGGATTAGATAGCGGGTCGTGATCACTCAGGGAGTGAATGATGGAATTAAAAAATATTATAACTGCAACAGTTACGGATCAATGCAGACATCCTAGGGAACCTACAATGGCGAGACTCTACCGAGTCGCTTCGAGTTTGACTTACGAGTGGAATGGACTCGTATTTCACTATCTTTGGCTCGGTAGCATAGAATCACCGGGATGATACAAGGTTTACCTCTTTAGTTCATTCCGCTGATGTCTCTATCAAACCTCTTGAAGTGTACCATCGAGGGTGATACCTCCTGGTTTCACTTAATGGTAGGCACTCGAATCAACTGGTGTCCTTAAATGCTAAATGGTTCAGTGGATGACTTGAGAGGCCCGTTGGTCTGTACGCACTACCCTCACGTGGGATAAGGAGTTATGGGCTCCCCTGCATCGTAGTTTGTCTGAAAGCTCTTCAGATGTTAGTAGTACCACGGGCTGATAGCCGGGAAGTGGTGTTGTCTTCTTTGCTTCAACAGGTGTGTTTGGATTTCCTTTTTCTTCACCGTCCAGTCTCGTACCGTTCAGGAGCACGGAAGGGTGAGGAACCTAGACCCCTGAGCGCATAGGATATAGTCCGGCGGATGGCTTCTCTGCTGAGCCTAGGATGGGTTGCGCCGTGTCGGATAGCTTTGGTGGAGCGTTCCCTAACAATGTTCCCTCCACCCTGGAGATCCGAGCGTGCAGGCTGAACAGTAGTGCACCCCTACAGGGAGTTTAATCTATTCGAATAGCCGTGTCCACGGTAACATGACGCTTTATGCTGAAGCTGGATCTTACCACTACAAACTACTACTATTAAACTATAAGGTTTCGGGTTTTCTTCCTCGGAGGGAAGTCAAGGAAGAGAACTCGGAGGCATTATTATTATTATTATTAATCACTAGATGATACCCCGCGCGTTGCTGCGGGAATTGTTAAGAAAAAATTGGATGCTTTAAAACATGAGAAAATGTTTTAAATATATTATAATTTGATTATAAATTATTTTTGAAACAAATGTTGCTTAGAGTAAAAATCTAAGAAAATTTGACGAAAAATCAAAAAATGACTATAATTTTTATTTTGTTAAACTATTACCTTGACAATATATTGGTGAGATGATATGAAATGAAAACAACATTGAGTAGAGATAATGAGGACATCTCAACCCTTGGCTAAATCTAAAACAATCATAGCAATTATAAATGTGCATAGAAAAAAATGAGATAACTCATAATTTGTTTCTTATATAAAAAAATGCTTAATAATCGTGAGGCTAAGTGCATAAAAATGTTAGTGCTTGTTTAGTTGCTTGCGCATGCAGAGTTTTAATGGGAGCATGTGCATTAAAAATTAATGGAAAAGAGTTTTTGCATGGTGGACCTACTTGATGATGTGGATAGCTTGGGAAACATATGTTGCTTAGAGTATAAATCTAAGAAATTTTGATGAAAAATAAAAAAATGACTGTGATTTTTATTTTGTTAAACTATTACCTTGACAATATATTGGTGAGATGATATGGAATGAAAACAACATTGAGTAGAGATAATGAAGACATCTTCACCAATGGCTAAACCTAAAACAATTATAGCAATTATAAATGTGCATAGAAAAAAATGAGATAACTCATAATTTGTATTTTTATAAAAATCGCTTAAAAATCGTGAGGTTAACTGCATAAAAATATTATTACTTGTTTAGTTGCATGTGCATGCATAGTTTTAATGGGAGCACGTGCATGAAAAATTAGTGGAAAAGAGTTTTTTCATGGTGGACCTACTTGATGATGTGGATAGCTTGCATGTCAAGATAAATAGGTTAGTGGGGATGAACTATTATAGTATTATAGATTACAACTTACTATTATACAATGCTGCAGCAACTTCTGCTTCATTGTTACTTTATGCTTTATATGAACTGTTGGTTGTTCTCATCTTTTGATGCAAGACTCGTCAAAATATGCTAGTCTTCGATAGGCCTAGCTTCTTACCCTTATTCTGATTTCTACCTTGCAGTCCACTATATACAGCCTCCCCTTTTCATTTGATACAAATTCATAAATTCTTAGTAGCGGACGTAACTCGCGGGTATACTAGATACTCACCCCTTTATGTTTTGCCTGATCGGCCGCTGCATTCGACGTTGGAGCCCAGGAGTAGGAGTACCCCGGATGCCCCTACTACTACGTCGAGACCCCCGTTGACCAGGACCAGGAGTAGTTTCGGAGGCTCCCAGGAAGGAGGCCTTGCCTTTTCGATCTGTATCTCTGATGTTATTTGTGCTTGCCTTCTTAAGGCAAAACTTTACTAACTATGTCTGTACTCAGATATTATGGCTTGTATAACTTATGTATTCGGGTCCGTGTGACCCCCTTATCTTGTAACATATTGGTTTATCCTTTTGTGTTTAGTGTTCTGCTGTGATATTCTCACCGTGGCACCCTAATCTCAGCCGTGTACCCTGCGTGTATGATTACTGTACACGGATTGATTTTGGGGCGTCACAATATCCAAACCCGATGGATATCCATAACCAATGGATATCCATCAGGTCATATCAAATCATGTATACGTACACAAATAATACCTTGAAAAATAACATGACATAGCAAAATATTCACATAAAGATTCATATTCTCGCAAAATGGCATTGCACAGTTGCACACATTAAATACGTACACAACCTTTTGCTATAAAAAAATTATGGTAATACAAGCACTCAGCTTTCCATTCCCCATCAACACGTTTCTTTTCAAAATTGTCGTCCCACACAACAGATGTGAGTTTTCTTTTATTACTAGCTCTTGCAGATCCATCAGCATGACCTTGTGAAACTCCCACAATAGTAGCTTGAGAATTATTTGTTGGGGAACTAGCTAGGTTAACAGTCCCTGTGACAGCCTCAGCACCGCCTTGTGCTCCAACATGAGAATCCATTGCGCTATACAGTGGAAAATTGTCTTCAGTTTCATTTAAAATGTAACAAGGTTCATAATGTCTGAACTATACCAATTCAATATCTAAACAGAAAAAATTAAATCCAAAGTAACTAATAACTACTAAAGCAATGAACTGTTGGAACTTCTCTTTAGCAGCAATGCACTTGACATGGACCAGGTTGAGCACATGTTTTAATTAGATGAACTTCATTAAAAATCGATCTTCGTCAATCAAATTCCAACTTTATATTAACCATTCACATCCCACTTGATAGAAATTCAACCTGAACTGACTTATTTTGTAAAACTAATTTACAAATTAACATGTATATGAACAGATGCAGATCAAGTCATGTGTAGAAAAGTAAAATCTGATTGATTTGGTAAATCACAAGAAAAGTCCTTTTATATACTACCACCAACTAACAAACATAAATTGATTAGTACAAATCGCTTGTTCTCTACTCCCATTGCTAATACAAAGTGATGACCAAACATAAGCCAGTAACATAAACATTACCCAGGTTGGTTGGTTGGCGTCGTTGTCGCCTCGACAGCACGGTCTTGCTCCTCGTCGTGGTTTGCAACCGCCTCGCTAAGCCTTCGTGCCACCATGATCCTAGTCGTTCGCGCCTCTGCAGGCTGGATCATCGTGCTTCCCGTTGCAGCTCGCAGCCTTGACTGAAATAGTGACTTGCTGCGTGCTTGGAGAAGCTGAGCCAGCTGCCCGTGGAGCTGGATGAGTGCGGCACCACGTCTTGAGGTCTGGAGGCGGCGGCTATATTTATCCATCTAGGTCCGCCGCAGGAGTAAGAGTCGAGGAGACGAGAAGATTTTAATGACGATTGATGAGTTGTTTACCGAGGAGATGAGATTGAGAAGGGTCGGTGCCGCGGTGGAGCAGTTATTCGGTGGGGATTTGAGTTTTTCTACTTTTTCTTATAATAAATAAAATTGAATAGAGTATACATATATGGGTATATCGGGTCGGGTTCGGGTATATCCATGGATATAAAATTATATCCATGACCTATCCACGATTAATCGGGTCAGATTCGGGCGCTACCCATGGATACAAAATTGTATCCAAACCCAGTCCATTCGGGTCGGGTATCCATGGATATCCATGTCCGTGGATAAAATTGCCATCCTTAACGATGGTGATGACGATGGCGACGATCTCCCCTTCCGAGAGGTGTTCTCCCCGGCGGAATCTGCCCGCCGGAGATGTCTTTTCTCCTCTGTAGATTTCCGCCACGGAGCGGCGGCGGAACTCGTGAAACTCCTATCTTTGAAGGGTTTTCGGATAACGAGTGATATATAGGCCAGAGGGGGGAGCCGGGAGTGGCCCCAGGGGTCCAGGCGCCCTCCCGGCGCGGCCAAGGTGGGGGCCGCGCCAGATGGACGCCTAGGCACCCTGTGGCCCCCCTCTGGTCCCTCTTTTGCGTGTCCTCGTCATACTTCTCAAAAATAGCCTCCGTCGATTTTCAGGTAATTTGGAGGTCTTCTGCTTCAACAACTCAGCGTCCACTTTTTACCGTTGAATCCTGCATCTGCTGCTTCGGCATCGGAAAGTTGCAAAGTGTGTAAAACAAGCCAAAACAGCATAAGAATAGCATCATAACATGAAATATATCAATGAATATGAAAGAATTACTATATAAAATAGTAATGCATTTTGGACGTATTAATCATCTCCAGCACCAAAGAATTGATCTCTCATAACAAGGTTTAACAAAGCAGGTTTAATTTCATAAGAGGTAGCCGAAGTGGCAGGTGTGGCAATAGGAGTGCAGATAAAGTCATTGTTGTTGTGACTAGTGAAGTCACACAACTTGGTGTTTTTAATGGAAACCATAGCAGCAGCGAGTGTGACAGACAATTTTTTTATGATTTTTGGTGAAGGACACTAAGTTAAAAACTGAAAGATAAACTAACAAGACTAAAAAGCAAAGTTAAAAGATAGTGTGCAACTCCCCTATCTTCGCACTCGGAATCCATGGCAACGGCGCCAGAAATTTACTTGATGGCGTGGAAGTGGATAATGGCTTCTCGCCCTTCGTTGGTTACCCCAAGTGGAAGGTGAGATGTAGGATAGCAGCAAATTTCCCCTATGTAGAGGATAGGGTTTGTCTCCCGTAGGATTCCGGAAGTGATAAGTAGGTGGAAAAGTGTAACACCCTCACTGTCATGAACAGTAATCACTTTGCTAATCAAGGATTACTGTTGCTAATCACTTTTGATAATCACTGTTATTCAAACTGGCCTTGATCAAACTTTGCAACTTGTTCTTTTTCTATCCATGGTGGTTGGCATTAAAGCAATCTGGCCATGGGCCTTGCTCATCATGGATCAAAACAAATCCAAGCCCCTTTGCATTTGAAATCCAAACTTAGCTCAAATGCCTTTTGATTGAATATTAAAAACATTGTGGCAATAAAAACTTTGTCTAAAAATTGTGAAACCATTTTTGTAAAATACACAATAATCATTCGTTCATGTCCATATAGTTTGGGAAATTTATTGTGCTATAAAATAAATCAAATAATTAAAACAGTAGCTTAACTATCCCATTTTAATCATTTGTTGATTAGTTAAAAAATTAAATGAATTAATAAAGCTCCAAAAACTTGTGTAGCCTTACTTTATTAAGTAGCTCTAATTATGGGATACATGTAGGGTGTTTCAAAAATGTCCAAGTAACTAAACAAATACAAAAGGAAAATGAACAGAAAAGAAAAAGGAAAAATAAAAACAAAACATCCTATCTACCGCCCCTGGGCAAAAGCCCACCCCCATTCCCCCCCCCCACTGGGCCATCCGCGCCCACCTAGCCGACGAGCCCACCCCGGCCTTCCCTAACCTCCCGCTACAGTGCGATGGCCATGGCATGGCACGCATCCGTCAGTGCCACGGCGAGGCGCATCATCGCATCGCACATTGCTGGCTCGCCGCCGGCCTTAAGAGCCCCCCTGCGCCGCCCTAACCCTAGCCGCGCCCCCACCCTTCCCCTGCTCCCCCTCGCACTGCTCTCCTCCTCCTCGGCCTCGCCCGCGCAGCCGTGGGTGCACCGTCACTGGAGCACACGGCTAGAGACCTCGCCGGACTACTCCGTCGTGTCCAGGAGGTGCGCAGCCTACTTCCTCGTCATCTGGAGCAGCTGCTCGTCGCCATCGTCCTCGGCAGCGCCGGAATCGAGCCCCTACTCCCCGCCAAAGCCACCACCCCGCCGCGACAAATACGTCGCCGTCTACGCGCCTCGAGCCCACTGCCGCCCCCCTACACCTCCACTGTGAGCTCCCGCGTTGGTTCCCTCCCTTCCTTTCGCCGTTCCACCACCGTGGACCTCTCCCCATCGACGCCGAGCTCCGCCACCCGCCATGGTCAGGGGTGGCTCCGCGCGAGATCACCGGGCGCCCTGGCCATACGCCCCACGCCCCCTGGCCACTCTGGCCGCCCCCTCGCCCCGCCCGGGCCACGCCCGTGGCCAAGCGCCCTCACCACGCTCGCCTCCGGCGTGTCCCATGCCTCGTCGCCGGCACGGGTTAGGCCAACCGTGGGTTAAGCCCCCCCCCTTTCACTGACTACT
This sequence comes from Bromus sterilis, assembly GCA_950022295.1. Taxonomy (NCBI): domain Eukaryota; kingdom Viridiplantae; phylum Streptophyta; class Magnoliopsida; order Poales; family Poaceae; genus Bromus; species Bromus sterilis. The sequence continues at coordinate 177,758,633 of OX465601.1, read as the reverse complement.
GGGGCCCACCTAGTGGGATTAACCCCTAACCCCCCTGTTTAACAAAAACTGAGACAAAAATAACCCCCACCCCACCGTATGACATGTGGGCCCTGGGCCCTATAATTTAATTAAACTAGTTAATTAGGCGCCTGTGCGTATGACACCAGGGTCCCACTAGGTAATTAAATTAATTAGAATGATTAGTTTATTTAATTAGAGTATGACATGTGGGCCACCCCACTGTTTAATTAACTTAATTAAATTAGTTTAATTAATATGCCACTGACCAGTGGGACCCACTGTCAGTATTAAATTGAATATTAGTTATATTAACTAAATATTATAAGAAAATAGAAAATGGTTTATAAATGATTTAAAATTGATTTAAACTTATTAAATTAATATCTTTTAAACCGTAAGTCGGATTAAAATAAATTGTATATCAAAGTTGATCAGAAAAATGTGTAGAATACGAATACGATATCTGTTGGTCTACCACCCCCCTCTAACATGCCGAACATCGAACCGTCCCCCTTCGGACCGTCTGTCCGATGATTTATATGGTACTGTTGAAGTATCCGGATGAATTTATTCTGAACACGAAAGTTGTTCAGAATAGTTCAACTAACCCGGATACCCCACCCATATGTTTGTCCGATGTCCACGACACCTCCGGCATGGTACCTTCCCCCTCCGTACACCATGTCCGGTAATCACCCGGTGCTGGCAGTTCATCCACGGATGAATTCCCGCTCCGAGCATATTTCTTCGTACTACGTTAGAGCACCGATAACATTTCATCTATCATGTCATGCATTTGATTGCTATGTCTGCTTTATATTTACTGTTTCTCCCCGCCCCCCCTTTATTCTCCGATAGACCCCGCTGCTGACGCCGACTACACCGCCGCTGAGTACGACTACTACGTCGACGACCGTACCCCTACCATCGAGCTTCCAGGCAAGCAGAGCCATTTTCCTTTCCCAGATATCGCCTATCTTTCCGTACATTTCTTGCAGTAGGAATTGCTTCTGCCATTACGTTACAATCCTATTCTATTGCATAGCCTGTTTTTGTTGCCCCTTGATGTACCTTCCTTTACACTATGCTGCCTTATATATATATATATATATATATAATATTCAGTAGTAAACCCTTCGCATTGTTAGCTAGGTTTAGAATAGCGGGCCGTGATCACTCTGGTGAGTGAACGAGGATTACAAATATTATAACTGCAACAGGTACGGAGCAATGCAGACGCCCTAGGGAACCTACAATGGCGAGACTCTGCCGAGTCGCTTCAAGTTTGACTTACGAGTGGACGGACTCGTATTTCACTCTCGTCGGCTCAGTAGCGTAGCATCACTGGGATGATACGAGGGTATTCCTCTTTAGTTCATTCCGCTGGTGTCTCAGCACCACCGGGGTGATACGAGAATATTCCTCTTTAGTTCATTCCGCTAATGTCTCGGTCGAACCTCTTCAAGTGTACCATCGAGGGTGATTCCTCCTGGTTTCACTTGATGGTAGGCACTCGAATCAACTGGTGTCCTTAAAGGTAAGGATTCGGGTGACCCAACGGTGCTCGCGCAGGGTATCTTAGCAGAACGACAGGTCAGGTGTATTCCACCGGTGTGCGGCGGGCCTGGTAATGTTCGTGTCCGAGAGGTATCCTATTGTACGAAAGTCGAGCTCTTCAAAGAGCAAACGCGAGACAAGGTAAGGAGACGGTTCACCTTGTTGGTAACCGCACGAGGTTGTGGGACGTCAGGGCAGGCACCGACGTTACTGGTGGTCCTGGTTGTTGTCGTTGTCCGCGACTCACCCAGATAAGGGGCAACGATAATGGTTGTCCCGACAGATAATAATAAAACGACTAACGGTTCAGGTGGATGACTTGAGAGGCCGCAAAAGGCATGTACGCACTACCTTCATGTGGGGTTACGGTGTGGGCCCTCCGCGTTGTGGTCTCGTTCGAAATCTCTGAAAGACGGCCAGTTTCAGCATTGTCTTGGGTCGGATCGTGCTGCGGCACTGGATCCACTTGGCGCACAACGACCCGGAGTGCGAGAGGTGATGGCCCATGAAGCTCTTGTGCTTAGGACTGTAGACCGGCGGGGACGTCTCTGATGAGCCGTAGGATTGGCCTTGGCATGTCGGATAGCCTCGGTGGGGCATTCCCTAACAAGGTGTACCCCACCCTGGAGATCCGAGCGTGCAGGCTGAACAGTAGTGCACCCCTGCAGGGAGTTTGATCTATTCGAATAGTCGTGTCCACGGTACCAGGACACTTTATGCTGAAGCCAGAGCCTACTACTACAAACTACTACTATTAAACCGTATGGTTCCGGGTTTTCTTCCTCGTGGGGAAGTCGAGGAAGGGAACTCGGAGACATTATTATTATTAATCATTACCACTTATATTATACACTGCTGCAGCAACTTCTGGTCCATTGTTACTTTATGATTTATATGAACTGTTGGCTGTTCTCTTCTTGTGCTACAATACTTGTCGGAATATGCTAGTCTTCCATAGGCCTAGCTTCTTATCCTTATTCTGATTTCTACCTTGCAGTCCACTATATACAGCCTCCCCTTTGCATTTGATACAAATGCATAATTGCTTAGTAGCGGACATAAGACTCCCGGGTATGCTGGATACTCACCCTTGCTTTATTTCCCCCTTTTTGTTTTTCCTGATCGGCCGTTGCAGTCGACGTTGGAGCCTTGGAGTCCAGGAGCAGGATACCCCCGTTTCCTTCTACGACGTCGAGTTCCCCTTTGACCAGGAGTAGTTTGGAGGTTCCCAGGCAGGAGGTCTTGCCTTTTCAATCGAGTGTTGATTTTGTGCTAGCCTTCTTAAGGAAACCTTGTATTCCTTGTGTCTGTACTAGAATACTATTGCTTCCGCTGACTTTGTGCTCTCGAGCTGTTGTATTCGAGCCCTCGTGGCCCCTGGCTTGTATTAAACAGCTTGTATTATTTTATTTGTAGAGTTGTGTTGTGATATCTCACCGTGAGTCCCTGATCTCGATCGTGTACCTTGTGTGTATGATTACTGTACATGGTCTAGTTTGGGGAGCGTCACACAAAGTGAACAATGGCGTTGTTCACAACCTCAGGGTTGCTTACTTTACCTGGACCTGCACACACACAAGTAACTTTGCTCCCAACGAAGTTCATAGAGGTTGTCAATCTCTCTGGCCTTGTGGTTTACAAAGGATCAAACGCAAGGGATAAAGGATAATAATGATAGTGGCTAGAAAGTAAAAGCAGGAAATAAATTGAGTGTCTAAAAAGTGATGAGAATATGGACGGGGGTCCCGTGAAGTTCACTAGTGATGTCTCTCTCCCAAAAGACGATAAAACTTCTATGTGAGGTAAAAAAGTCACAGTTGGGCAATTGACAGGAGTAAAATGCACCGCAATGCTAAGTATGCTACAAAGAAAGGAAGAGGCTCAAAAGCATGGGTTGTATGCCAAAATAAGTAGACCAAAATCCAACTGCATCTACTACTAATCATCCACCTTGAGATATCTATCCAGAACATCTCGCTGGTATTAAGTTGCGAGCCCCACCCAAAGTGTAAACCCAAAGCAACAGACAACTGTATTAAAAGAAATTTGTGTAAACTAAACAATCCTTGCAACCGCGGTTACAAGCACCATTGTTTTCCCCCTTGTGGCAACAGCACATCCCCTAGACTCATGTTTCTATCACTCAAGTGTGTCATCAGGGGGCATGAACCCACAATCGAGCATAACTTTCCATCTTGGCTTCACTACCTACTACTTGGCCAAAGCAATAAACTGCAACGAAGAACATGCAAGAATTACTGAACAACAAAAATATAATACTTAAGAACCAAATATATTACTCAATCACAAACTGAACATAGTCTCATAATCCCAGCAAACTCAACATAGCAACGGCAGGAAGAATTACATATGTGCCTCGATCATGTAGGGCATCTCACAAGGTCTAATCCATGAAGAACAAAGAGGGGTGGAGAACATCACATAGCTATTGATCACGGACCCATGGTCCAAGGTAGACTACTCACGGATCATCCGGGAAGCGTCCATGGTGGAGGAGAGGCTCCCGGAAGTCAATCCTCCCTCCGGCAGGGTGCCGGGAAGAGGTTTGCTGGCGCTCAAGATCTTGGAAGCGCGGAGGAGGCGGAATAGAGGCAAGATCACGAAAAATGGTTCTGTCTTCGGAAGAATCCCGTCACGAAGAATAAATAGGCGAAGGGCGGCCACCAGGTGTCCAGGCGGCCACCTGGCGCGGCCTAGCCCTAGGGCGCTCCACCAGGGCGCCTGGACCCCTGGTGGTGGACCTCTGGCCCCACCCAGGTGTTTCAAGAAGGTTCTTTTGCGTTGATTTTTAATCTGATTTTCCCAAATTTTTGGAGCACTTTTAATATGGGGGAAACCTGAAATAGAAAAACAGCAGAAAACAGGAACTGGTACTGGGGTGCACTGAGTTAATAAGTTAGTCCAAATATGATCAAAAGTGTATGAAAGTGTATCTAGATCATAGCAATATCATACAAAACATGCATCGAGCAAGCATAAATTATAGATACGTTCGGGACGTATCACTGTTGAACCGTTAACGATAAGACTTGACCCCTTTGTCATGCGGTACATAGTTTGTCCGGGGTTTTATCGTCGGTATCCTTATACCTAGTTCATCATCGTTTCCAACAAAGAAGTTTACTAGTTTGTGACTATTGCATCTCTTGTGACCTAGTCACTTGCTTGCAAGCTATTGATGCAATGTCACCGAGTGGTCCCAGAGTACCTATCCGTTACTTGGATGGACAAATCCCTCTTTGATTTATTTCATACTCCTCAACATATCTACTTTGAATTACCAAAGATACACCTTTATGGTTACCATATTTCAATGTAACGGTTAATGTACTCAAAGCATCCTGATAGATGGCAATTATCTTCTCATGATCAGGAAACCTTGATCACCGATTGCCCAATGAGTTAGTATGCCTGAGTTAACTAGGGACATGGTTATTTATATACTACATGGGTATTAATGTTTCTGCTTAATACAATTCTAGCATAGTATAAAACATATTTTGAACAAATAGATATGTGACAAATATCTTTATTAATTTTCCTCTAGGGCACATATCCAACATTATGTTCCCATTGCTTTTCTTGTCATGGACATTGAGTGCGATCCCTCATGTCCAATTATTTTGGGGCGACCTTTTCTTCGCACCATTCGTGTTGTCATTGACATGAATGAAGGGACTATAAGATTCCAATCTCCCCTCAAGAAGGGCATGGAATATTTCCCTAGAAAGAAGATTAAGTGACCTTTTGACTCCCTTATTCGGGCAAGCTATGCTTTTGATTATTGATAAAACTTGAACGTGTTGCTTCATGCCTAGCTCAAAGGCATAAAAGAAAGAGATTATTGGGAGGCAAAACAAAATGTTTTTACTTTCAGTTTTAGTGGTCTTGATGTTTTTTACTACTGTAGCAACATCATTGTATCGTTATTTTCAAGCTTTGTGCCAAGTTTTAGCCTGCGGTGGCAAGTGGATCAAAAGTTGTGACATGCTATCCAAAAAACAAATTATGTCTGCTTGACGGAAAAATTCGCATAAATTCACCAGATCATCTTTTCGATTTGAATTGTTTCGACAGTATGCTCTATACAATTGTCTAACTACCACCTGTTTTGATTTTTTTATTTGAGTTGCATAAGTACCCCAAAAAAACTATTTACTACCTCCTATATTTGGTTTACCTTTTATATTTTGTTCTTGAGTAATTCTTGCATGTTCTTCGTTGCTTTTTATTGCTTTGGCCAAGTAGTAGATAGTAACTCCAAGAGGCAGTGTTATGCATGATTGTGGGTTCATGCCCCCCGATGTCTAGCTTGAGTGACAGAAACATGAGACTAGGGGATGTTTTTTTGTCACCAGGGAGAAAATAACGGTGCTTGTAATCACGGTTGCAAGGATTGTTTACCTTAAGCATAGATTGTTAATGCAATTGTTTGTTGCTTTGAGTTTACACTTTGGGTGGGGCTCGCAACTTAATACCAGCGAGATTTTCTGGATAGATATCTCAAGGTGGATGATTAGTGAGTAGATATAGATGGATTTCGGTCTACTTGTCTTGTCGTACTTCCCATACTTTTGAGCCTCTTACCTACAAGTAGAATAATTAGCATTGCGGTGCGTTTATAATTCTGTCAATTGCCCATTTGTACTTTGTTCACCCAGCTTAGTTGTTTATCGTCTTTTGGGAGAGAGACATCACTAGTGAACATCATGGGACCCCAGTCCATATTTCCACCACTGTTTACACCTTCACTTTATTTTGTTTTTTTACTTTCAGTTGCAATTATCACTATCATTACCTCTTGCGCTTGACCCTTTGTAAACGACAAGGCCGGAGGGATTGACAACCCCTATGTACTCGTTGGGAGCAAAGTTATTTGTTTCTGTGTGCAGGTCCACGTCAACTCTCGCGGTTATCAAATCTCTGGCGTCGTTGACACGTACTTGTTGATCCTTGGAGTCCTCCTGGATTCGATAAACATTACAGTCCTCGTGTAAGGGAAATTAGCCGCTATCTACATCTCTACCTTCCACTTGGGGTAACCAACGAGGAGCACTACATCAGTGCCATCAAGCTAATTTCTGGCGCTGTTGCCAGGGACTCCACTCTTCAAGATAGGGGAGTTGCACACTATCTTTTTATCTTTGCTTTTTAGTCTTTTTATCTTAGTGTCCTTTACCAAAAATTACAAAAAATTATCTTGTTCCTGCTTGCTGCTGCCATTATGGGTTCCACTGAAAACACTAAGTTGTGTGACTTCACTAGTCACAACCACAATGACTTTATCTTCACTCCTATTGCTACACCTTCCACTTCAATGTCTTCTTATGAAATTAAACCTGCTTCGCTAAATCTTGTTATGAAAAAACAATTCTCCGGTGCTGGAGATGATGCTGCTTTACACTTCAAAAAACTTGTTGAACTTTGTGCTATGCAAAAGTATAAAGAAGTAGAAGGTGATATTGTTAAGCTTAAGCTTTTTCCTTTCTCCTTGAGAGGAGGAGCTAAAATTTTGTTTCAATCCTTGCCTAGGAATAGGATAGATTTTTGGGATAAGTGCAAGGATGATTTTATTGGGAAATACTGCCCACCTACTAAGATTATCCAGTTGAGGAGTAATATTATGAATTTTAAGCAATTGGATAATGAACACGTTGCCCAAGCTTGGGAACGCATGAAATCTCTTGTTGAGAACTGCCCTGCACATGGTTTGACTACTTGGATGGTTATCCAGACTTTTTATGCAGGCTTGAACTTTACATCGTGGATTCTGTTAGACTCGTCCGCGGGAGGAACCTTTATGTCAACTACACTTGGTGCTGCCGCAAAACTATTAGATGAGATGATGACAAACTACTCTCAATGGCACACTGAAAGAGCTCCAACAAGTAGGAAGGTAAACTCTGTTGAGGAAATATCCTCCCTAAATGAAAAGGTTGACTTGATCATGTCTTTACTTACTAAGCAAGATCCTATTGATCATCATGATGTTCCTTTAAATTCTTAGGTTGCTCAAGAGCAAGTTGGTGTTAATTTTATCTCTAGGAACAACTTTAATAATAATGCTTATAGGAGTAATTTTGGTAGCAATCCTAGACCGTTCCCATCCAACAACTATGGGAACAACAACACTTATCCTAGCACCAAAAACTCCACTTCTGAAATAGAGAGCATGCTTAAGAACTTTATCACTTCTCGAAAAGCATTCAACAAGAGTGTAAAAGAGAAATTAGAAAAACTAGATAGCCTCTCTTCGAAGGTTGACAATATAGAAAATGAGGTAGAATTTCTTAAGATTATAACTTCTCCCCTAGAGGAGAGGAAAACAACACCCATGAATGTTATACAAGTCCAAATTAATGAGAATATAGAATGCTAGCCAAACTTAAGGATAGATGGGCTAGAGAAAAGGAAGAGGAAGATAGAACTAAGAGCCTTCCTACACACACTACTGTCTCCACTATACAAGTTGTTGAGGATCTCAAAATTTTAGCACCCAACACATCCCTAGCCCCGCTGGACCTATCAATGGTGATGCTAATACCTCAACCTTAGGACAAGAAACTCCTATCAATCTAGAGGCTACCAAGCCTATGAGCTTAGATGACATCACCAGCACTTTAATTAATGGTAGTGATCTTGATTTTGATAATTGTAGTCTCTGAGAAGTTATCAACTTTTGCAAAGAATGGCTAAAGACCCCCACACTAGCACACTTAACATTGCATTTATCGAGCATATTACCAATGCTCTTATCAAAGCTAGGGAGGAGAAGCTCAAGCTTGAGACTTCCATCCCTAGGAAGCTAGAAGATGGTTGGGATCCTATAGTCAAAATTAAATTGAATAACTTCTCTTGCTATGCCTTATGTGATGTTGGAGCTAGTGCCTCCGTTATGCCCAAAAGAATGTATGATATGCTTAATTTGAAACCTTTTGATATTTGTTCTTTTGGTGTTCGTCTTGTTGATTCTTCCGTAAAGAAACCTTTAGGATGGATTGATGATGTGCTTATGATTGTCAATGATAATTATGTTCCCGTTGATTTTCTTGTTATGGACATTGAGTGTCATCCCTCATGTCCAATTATTTTGGGACATCCTTTTCTTCGCACCACTGGTGCTACAATTGACATGAAAGAGGGGACAATTGGATTTCAGTTCCCCCTCAAATAGGGAATGGAACACTTCCCTCGAAAGAAGATCGAGTTACCTTATGATTCCGTTACACGGGCAAGCTATTCTGTTGATATTGATAAAACTTGATTTTTCTTGTATCATGCCTAGCTAAAAGGCATAAAAGAAAGCGCTTATTGGGAGGCAACCCAAGATGTTTTTTACTTTCAGTTTTAGTGGTCTTGATGTTTGTTACTACTGTAGCAACATCATTGTATCTTTATTTTCAAGCTTTCTGCCAAGTTTTAGCCTCCGATTGCAAGAAAGTTCAAAAGTTGTGACATGATGTCCAGAAATAGATTTTGTCCCCTTGACGGAAAAATTGGCTATAAATCACCATATCATCTTTTTGATCTGAATTTTTTTGATAGTGTGCTCCATACAATTGTCTTTGGTGCATCTGTTTTGAGTTTTTTTATTTGAATTGCAGAAGTACCCTTGCTGGTCTGTTTTGCACAGATTCTGCCACGTTTTGCGTTTTCTTCATTTTGCAAACCTTAAGCTTGCTTTTTCTTTGAAAAAACTTTTTGGCAATCTTGAGAAACAGTATCTCTTCAAGAATATCTTTTTTTCCGGTGGAGTAAAATTATTTTACCATGGGTACTAACCACTCTAATCAGCTTATGATGATTTTCGTATGAATGGAGTTTTCAAGTATGCGAAGGAAGATGATGAAAGAAGATTCGGGAGTGTCAAACGCTCAAGCTTGGTGATGCCCCCATGCACCCCAAATAAATATCCAAGTATACTCAAGCATCTAAGCTTGGGGATGCCCCCGTGCATCCCCTTCTCTATCAACAATCATCGGTTCGTCGTTCTCCATGCAATAATTTTATCGCTTCATATGTTATGTGCTAAACTTGGAGCGTCTCGCTCTTTAATTTTAGTTTTTTTTAGTTTTGCTTGCTGTTCATAACAAGTTGGATCCTAGACTTCATTGTTTGGGAGAGAAAAACGCTCCATTCCACCATAGAACACAACATAGGCTTGATGCTTATCTTTCTTTTTGTGTGTGTTCTATATCTTTTCATAGTTGTTGTCATGCTTAGCTCTTAGTTTTCATGTTTATCTTTTTAAGAGATTTTGTTTAGGTTGTTCTAGGAACTCTCTTGAGTCTTCATGTTTATCTTGTTTAGAGAGTTGGCTTGTTGCACTGAGTTGTGTGTCTTGCATGAGTAGGTAATTAAGGTTTCTATTACAGGTGTAGTAGTAACATGCAATAGTTTTGAGGTATTTATTAGAGTAATATTTATACATCAAGGTGACAAGAGATTGAGCCTATTAGTGATAGGTGTCGTATTTTGGGAAATCCATGCTTATTTTCAAAAACTACAAAAATTATTTAAGAACTCTAGCTACTAGATGGATCACTAACCTCTGGTAGGCATGGAATATATAGAGTACCCCCACGTACCATGGGTCGAGGATGCGCAAGGATAACCAAACCCCCATACACTCCTCCTCGGGTTACTCGTCTCTTTTTGAACCTCCCGATTAGATAGAGTGTTACCGTTAAAAAGTGCATGAGTTCTTCGGTCTAATGCGATTATTCGATTGTTGGCACTTCCACCTTCCCATATTTTGATAGCCTCTTCGGTACCGTGCATTTCCCTTTCTCACCTTGATAGTTGGCGCATACTTTGCTGGTGCATCCAAACCCTTGGCATGATACGCTCTGTCATCATAAACATCCTTATATCTTCCTCAAAAAAACCACCATACCTACCTATCAAGACATTTTCATAGCCTTTCCGAGATACATTGCCATGCAACATCCACCATCTCATGAGTTGATCTTCATGTCATGCATACTTTTGCTTGATCGAGGAGCCGCATGCTAGTTGGGCTTTTCCCTTATTATTGCTACATGACGCGCTAGTACCATTGCATATCCTGCTACACTGGCAGAGGCATAAATTTTCATACATCATGATAGTTTTCATCTTTCTTTATGTTTGAGTACTTCTTGTAAAGTATGAAGATCTTCTATACTCTTGTAAAATATAGAGTTTTGCCCTTAAGTGAGTAAAAGATTCCAAAGAGGAAAAATTAAAAGATCCCAAAGAGGAAAATGAGAGATAAATAGAAAGAGCTAAAGAGGCCATAAAATACAAAAAAGAGAAAAAAGAGAATAAATAAATAAAAAGAGAGAAGGGGGCAACACTGCTATTCTTTTTGAAAGATCCACACTCGTACTCCATTGCTATATTTGTACTCCATAGAGACTATCATTCATGCATAACTATGTGGGGACCCTTACACTATAGAACTTGGCTTGCATATTCCAAGGATGAGCCTCCTCAAATGAGCTATAGGTCTTCATGAGTAAGCAAGTTAAATGCACCCCCACTAGTTCCATTGCAGATCTTACCTTAGCTCATATGTGCATCTGTTGCATGGTAATCCCTACTCCTCACATCATATCTATCACTCGTACTCCATTGCTATATTTGTACTCCATAGAGATTGTCCTCGTTGATTTTTTCCTTTCACACCTTTTTGTCTTCATTCCCCATCATTTCTCTCTTTGACATCCTAAGTGTCCACGTGTCTTGCTCGCGCTCATCCATTGCATGAGTGCTCAAAGTCAAAACGGAGAGGATCAGTTTGACTGGTACCAGACTTGTGGTCTAGGGATGAGTCAAAATAAGATCCCAAAGGATACCAAGTGTGAAACTTTAGTACATTGAGTTCTCAATTAAAAATATATTTTTTTATTCTCTAATCCCATCTCCCATTGCTTGCACGCAAACACCATTTGGAGACTTTCGAGTCATGGACAGCAAGAGCTCCTGCACCTTCATGTTTATACTTTGCTAGAACTAATACCAAGACTCTTGCTTGTTATTATCTTGACTTGAATTGCACATCTTACTTGCTTTACTTTGAATTTCATATATGTGTGTTAGCATGTCACCACAAAAATTATCTGTGTTATCACTTACCTACTCGAGGAAGAGCAGGAATTAAGCTTGGGGATGTTTATACGTCCCAAGCGTATCTATAATTTCTGCTTGTTCCATGCACTTTTATGTGACATTGCTACATGTTTTTCTACACTTTTATATCATTTTACACATATTTGGACTAACCTACTAACTCAGCGCACCCAGTGCTAGTTTATGTCTGCTGATGTCTTTAGTTGTAGTGATTTTTCCCCAATTTAAAATACTCCAAAAATTCCAAAAAAATCAGAATAAAAACCAGCGACAAGGAAGCTTCCGATACGACCGAAGAAGTGCCGGAGGGGGGCCAGGGCCCACCCAGGCGGCCAGGTGGCGCGGCCCCATCACTGACCGCGCCACCAGGGAGCTTGGCAGGTGGATCCCACCCCTGGTGCCCCCCCCTGCGGCCTATTTTTACCCCTCGTCTAGGAAAACCTCGAGGAGAATCCCGCATCGCAAAATACCTCTTTGTTTCGCCGCCGTCACGCTTTCAAGATCGGGAGCACCAGAAGACCTCTTCCCGGCACCCTACCGGAGGGAGGATTGACCTCCGGGAGCTTCTCCACCACCATGGAAGCTTCCCTGATGTTCCGTGAGTAGTCTCCCTTGGACCATGGATCCATGACCAGTAGCTATGTGATGTCTCTTCAATGTTTAGACCTTGTGAGCTGGCCTACATGATCAAGGCACCTATGTACTTTTCCTGCTGTTGCTATGTTGTGTTTTCTGGGATCCGATGGATTATCTGATTATGTTCAGATCGTGATGAGTTATATATTTGGTTTACCTTTTCTATTTTTTTCTTGAGTAATTCTTGCATGTTCTCCGTTGGTTTTTATTGCTTTTCCCAAGTATTAGATAGTAACTCCAAGAGGGAGTGTTGTGCATGATTGTGGGTTCATGCCCCCCGATGTCTAGCTTGAGTGACAGAAACATCAGACTAGGGGATGTGTTGTTGCCACCAGGGAGAATATAACGGTGCTTGTAACCGCGGTTGCAAGGATTGTTTACCGTACGCATAGATTGTTAATGCAATTGTATTTTGCTTTGAGTTTACACTTTGGGTGGGGCTCCGAACTTAATACCAGCGAGATGTTCTGGATAGATATCTCAAGGTGGATGATTAGTGAGTAGATGCAAGTGGATTTTGGTCTACTTATCTTGGCGTACTGCCCATACTTTTGAGCCTCTTATTTTCAAGTAGCATAATTAGCATTGCGGTGCGTTTATAATTCTGTCAATTTCCCAACTGTAATTTGTTCACCCAGCTTAGTTGTTTATCGTCTTTTGGGAGAGAGACATCACTAGTGAACATCATGGGACCCTGGTCCATATTTCCACCACTGTTTACACCTTCACTTTATTTACTGTTTTTACTTTCAGTTGCAATTATGTGACGCCCCCAAAATCAAGCCGTGTACAGTAATCATACATGCAGGGTACACGAACGAAATCAGGGTGCCACAATGAGAATATCACAGCACAACACTAGACACAAATAAGATAAACCTTTTAAGTTACAAACCAGGGATCACGAGGAGCCGAATACATAAGTCATACAAACCATAATATCTGAGTACAGACATAGTTAGTCAAGTTTTGCCTTAAGAAGGCTAGCATAAATAACATCAGAGATACAGATCGAAAAGGAACGGCCTCCTGCCTGGGAACCTCCAAAACTACGCGTGGTCCTGGTCAGCTGGGGTCTCGACGTAGTAGTATCCGCCTCCGGGGTACTCCTGCTCCTGGGCGCCAGTGTCTGATTGCAGCAAACCGGGTATATAAAACAAAGGGGGCAAATAAAGCAAGGGTGAGTATCTAGCATACCCGCGAGTCTTACGTCCGCCACTAAGCATTTATGCATTTGTATCAAATGGAAAGGGGAGGTCATATATAGTGGACTGAATGGTATAAAGTCAGAATAAGGATGAGAAGCTAGACCTATCAAAGACTAGCATCTTCCGACGAGTCTTGCAGCACAAGAATAGAACAGCCAACAATTCATATAAAGCATAAAGTAACAATGCAGCAGATGTTGTTGCAGTATTGTATAATAGTAAGTTGTAATAATTAACAATTATAAATGCCTCCGAGTTCCCTTCCTCGACTCCCTGCAAGGAAGAAAACCTGGAACCGACAATTTAATAGTAGTAGTTTGTAGTAGTAGGATTCGGCTTCAGCATAAACCGTCCTGTTACCGTGGACACGACTATTCGAATAGATCAAACTCCCTGCAGGGGTGCACTATTGTTTAGCCTTTACGCTCGGATCTCTAGGGTGGTGTACACCTTGTTAGGGAATGCCCCACTGAGGCTATCCGACACGCCGCAACCCATCCTAGGCTCAACAGAGAGGCCATCCGCCGGACTATATCCTATGCGATCAGGGGTCTAGGACCCTCACCCTTCACGCTCCTGCACAGTGTGTGGCTTGACGGTGAAGCAAAATCAATTACCACAATCTCGAGCGAAGAAGACACCACTTCCCGGCGCAGGTCGCAAAACTGCTGACGTGTGAAGAGCTTTCGAATTAACTACGACGCAGGGGAGCCCATAACTCATTATCCCACGGGAAGGTAGTGCTACAGGCCTTTGCGGCCACTCAAGTCATCCACCGAACCATTAGTAATTTGATTATTGTCTCGCGGCCAACCGTTATTGTTGCCCAACTAATTCACACAATGCACAATGAACAGCAGCCAGGACAACCAGTACATCGGTACCTGCCCTGTCGTCCCATCAAAGCTCTGCGGTTACTAACAAGGTGAATCGACTCCTTATCACCCCGGTGGTGCTTCTCTACCGAGCCGGCGACGAGAGTGAAATACGAGTCCATCCACTCGTAAGTCAAACTTGAAGCAACTCGGCAGAGTCTTGCCGTTGTAGGTTCCCTTGGGCGTCTGCTTTGTACCATACCTGTTGCAGCAATTTAAATCATTTGTGTTCCGCGTTCACTCCCCGAGCGATCACGGCCCGCTATCTAATCCTAGTTTACTAACAATGTGTAGGGCCAACTATTGAATATCGCATAATTATAGTAGGCAGCATAGGATAAAGGAAGGTACATCAAGGAGCGACAAAATAGGCTATGCAACATAAAAGGAATTAACGTAATAGCAACAACAACAATGCCTAGTGCAAGAAATGTACGGAAAAGATAGGCGATAACTGGGGAAGCAGAATGGATCTGCTTGCCTGGAAGCTCGGCAGTAGGGGTACGATGGTCGACGACGTAGTTGAACACAGGGGGGTCGACAGCGGTCGCCGGGTCTACGGACAATAAAAGGGGGAAGAAACAATGAATACATAGCAATAGTAGCAATACATATACAAGACATGGCAATACGTTATGCTAGGGGTGACTAACGCGGTGCTACACGTTGTAGACGAAACGGGAATTTAACCATTTGTTTTACCGGCTCCGGGTGATTACCAGACAGTGCAATTGGAGGGGGAATGTCTCATGTGCAGAATGTTAGAGGCGTGTGGTGGGGGTATGGGTAGCGTATTCGGGTTTGTGGGTTCTTTCTGAGCAACTTTCATGCATAAAATATTTTGATCCGAGTTACGGTTTATTTCATATGATTTTCTAAAGTTTTAATCAATTTATAATAATTTCTGGATTTCTTTAATTATTTAATTAAAACATTATCCGGAATAGGACATTTGACTGTTCAAACTTATAGAAGGGGGCCCACATGTCATACTCTGGCATTTAAATAAATCCTTTTATTTATTTAATATCAAGTGGGGCCAACTCGTCATTGTCTCATTTGGATTCCCTAAATTTTACTAAGTCTGGGAATTCTATTCTAAACATTATTTAGCATTTCCGGGAGGCTACGGTTTATGATTTTGCCCAACCGGCAAATTTGTGTCCTATATCAATTCTGAGCACTTTACTGTGATCTACAATCTGGTACGAAAACGAAATTTATTTGAATTCATCTACTCGATCAAATCTTTGACGGAAAACTTTCACTTCATGATATCTTCAGAAATTGTTAAACTTAGCAAACTTTGATTGACGATTGCATCAAATCTATAGCTCTATTGAGTATGAATCCTAAAGGTATTTTTGATATACAACAAGTGTGCTACAAGGTTATGACATTAGCTGCCATAGTAGGGTATTGTATCATGTCCAAAATTTGTTCTAATATATCACTAGTGACACAACAATTTTTCTGTTAACAGAAATCTGATTTTTGTGACTTTTATAGGATTTAATCTGTGCATCAAAAAGATTTGACCCAATGGAACAAAATGAACTTGGTTATGTCTATCATCTGTTCATATTATTTTCAGCCAATTTTGGAATCGTTTTGTTATTAATTTGGAGCTGCCAAAAGTGGTACAAGCAGTAGTAGTACAGGCAGCAACAGCATTATTCAGTAGAAGGAATAGCAGCTAGCAGATAACAGCACCAGCAGCTGCAGGGCGAGTGGAGGAGGAAGGATGTCCATGGTCACTGGCCAGAGGGTGGCGAGGCCGGCCACTGCAGCGCCAGCAGCCAGACGCAACAACAGCCCCCACACCCACACTACAAACGCACGCACACACACCACACCATGCAGCACACACGCACACAGATACACACCACGCACACACGTACAGCACACCACGCCCATGGCCATGGCCATGGCTGTGGTTAGTAGATGCAGCGGCGAGCAGCGCACGGGCATGGCCTCAACGGGTGTGGCGACGACACGTACACAGGGGAGCCTGGGCATGGTTAGGGGAGAGGAGTGAGAGCCCAGCCCACGCCCGAGGGAACGGCGGGGCTCAGCTTCAATGTGCAGGAAACAGCGGCGAGCACGGGAACAATGGTGACGGGAGTCTACGGCGGCGATTTCATGCGGGAAAGGGGTGGAACAGTCGCGGCTCACCGAGGGGAGGCTGGTGGAGGGCGCGGAAAATCGGCGAGGGGAGGTGGCAGCCATGGTGAGGAACGGCGGCGATGGCGAATGTTGTAGCACAGCCGGCGACGATTGGCCTCGTGGGGAGACCAAGTCGAGGGCGAGGAACCTCCTGGACGTGGTCGCGCACCCGGAGGAGGTGGGTGGCCGCGCTGAGGACGACGCCCATGGCGAACACGATCTCGGGTGGAGACAGAGAAGACGATGGCTAGGCGAGGTGGAAGGGAAAACTCGATCTTGGGTTTCGAGGGGGTGCGGGGTGTCATCCTTATCTCGATCTAGCGAGGTGGAGGGGAAAACCCGATCTAGCGACGCGAGACGAGCTGGTTCGACGGCGGCCGATGGCGACAGTGCAACCATGGCGACCGTGTGGTTGAACAGGGCAAGCATTTTCTGTTTTAGTTTCCTTTTCTGCTTTCTTTTTCTTTCTGTTTACTTTAGTTTAGCAAGCAATTGATTTTTTTTCAATGCGAAACTTATTCCATTATTTGTGTTACAATCCTCCTATATTTGGTTCACCTTTTATAATTTGTTCTTGAGTAATTCTTGCATGTTCTTCGTTGCTTTTTATTTCTTTGGCCAAGTAGTAGATAGTAACTCCAAGAGGGAGTGTTATGCATGATTGTGGGTTCATGCCCCCCGATGTCTAGCTTGAGTGACAGAAACATGAGACTAGGGGATGTGTTGTTGCCACCAGGGAGAAAACAACGGTGCTTGTAATCACGGTTGTAAGGATTGTTTACGTTACGCATAGATTGTTAATGAAATTGTTTGTTTCTTTGAGTTTACACTTTGGGTGGGTGATGGCAAGAGAGTGTTAATACTCTTCAAGCCCTCGTTGATTACCCCAAGTGCAGGGTGAGATATAGTGCAGCGGCAAGTTTTCCCCCGGCAAAGATACCAAGGTTTGTCTACCTAGGACTCCGAAGGATACAAGAAGGTGGTAAAGTGAACAATGGCGCCGAGGTTGCTAACTTCACGTGGACCTGCACACAGATACAAATAACTTTTCTCCCAACGAGTACAGAGGAGTTGTCAATTCCTCCGGCCTTGCTGACGAGGGGGTGACCCCATGACTCCTATGGATGGGCCTACCCGGTGTACCCGAAGACAGAAGGCCCATAGAGATGCCGACTGGGCCCAGACTTGGCCCACTAGTGGCACCGACGTAGGAGTCCGCGACTCATAAGGAAGGTGCAAACCTTCCATACAAAACAACATCAGGGTTAGGAAAAACCTCATTTGTAATTTAGGACGGACTCCCCGAGACCTAGCTTAATATATAAGGGCTAGGAGGGGAGATGTCGAGATGAAGAAATACACAATCTGCAACCCTAGCCTTGTGCGCACTAGCCCTGGATTCCCTGTAATGGCCATCTCCAATCAATAACATCGAGCAGGAACGTATCCTCATGTTAGCCAACGACCTATCGTCCAACTTGTGCCTCTCATGACTAACCCAGGGTCCCTGACCATGGGATTTGCCGGGGGACATCCCCGTCAATTAGCGCCTTCTGTGGGAACTACACAGGTTGGAATTACGATCTCGGCGGTTCCGTCTCCAGCAAGCCACAACTCAAGAGCAAGAACCAGATGCGATCCACCCGAAGAATTCAAGATCACGGCAAACATCTCCGCAACCCCAGCGAGATCGCTCAGCCTGCAGCCGTGCCAAGACCAACACTACGGCGGCAACCGAGCTCACCGCCAGCGAAGGAGAACTCGACGACCCAAAAGAAAGGCGCAAGGGTTGCACATGGAGATCCCAATCGACGAGCTGCAGCACTAAGCAGAGGACCTGCCGACCACTCGACGATCCACCGCCACCCAGGCACCCGCCGCGCAACAAGACACCGAATCC
The DNA here is from genome assembly GCA_950022295.1 of Bromus sterilis. Taxonomy (NCBI): domain Eukaryota; kingdom Viridiplantae; phylum Streptophyta; class Magnoliopsida; order Poales; family Poaceae; genus Bromus; species Bromus sterilis. Next base: position 177,740,154 of record OX465601.1, on the reverse strand, counting down.
GAGCTTGAGATCAGCGATTGCCAAGATCATCGCCAACGAGGAAAAAACCGATGACCCAAAAGACAGGCGCGAGGATTCTACGACGAGACCCCACTCGACGAGTCGAATTATACAACCACGCGCTCGCCGACCACTCAACGACCCGCCGCCATGTAGACAGTTGTCGCCCGCCGGGACAGCGACTCTGAGACTCAGACCGGCGAATACTACGACCCAGATCGAAGACCAGACGAATTCGCCAATCTCATAAGGAACCAGAACCTAAGCGAGGGGATCGAAATTGACCCGCGAGTTCACGAGCACCCAGCGGATCACGCGCTGTTCTTCCGAATCTCAAGGAAGAAACGACACGATGGATCCAGCAAACTCACGGTCAGGGAACAGCTAGAAGGACCCTGCACGATCCACTACTTCGAAGACAACTGGGGATACATCAGATCGAGTCACACCCTGGGAGCCTGCGGCCTGTTCAACGAACTCGCCGACAGCCTCAAGGAAGAAAAACAGCGATAAGCCAAGCGCACTTGACAAACCGAGCAGTCGCCGACTCAAGGACAGGTGTGCACGATCCAAGAAGGCAGGGTATAGCAAGCCCAACAGGACGCCTACACCCTGCAAGACAGAGCAGCCAAGAACATAAAGTCAGTCGAAGTCTACCAGCTACACAACGCAGAAACCAGCATCACGTTCTCCCAGAACGATCACCCACCTACAGTCCCAAGGCCGGGGCACGCACCCATGGTACTCGATGCTCAAATTGGAGGGTACGACATGGACAGAATCTTCATGGACGGAGGCAGCAACATGAACATAATCTTCGTCAGCACCCTACACAAGATGCTGATCCCGCTATCAGTATGGAAGAATTCAAGCACCGTGTTATACGGGGTAGTCCCAGGAGAAGCGGCTACTTCCCTTGGAATGATTGAACTCGAAGTTGTCTTTGGCAGCAGACGCAATTTCGCAAGACGCACCCTCGAGTTTGAAGTACTCGATTGGCAGTCGCAGTACCACGCCATACTGGGACGTCCAGCATTCGCACAATTCATGGCGATTCCACATTACGCCTACCTCAAACTCAAGATGCCAGGATCCACGGGCGTCATTACAGTCAACGGAAGCTTCACCAAATCAGACCAGTGCGATCGCGATTTCCACAAAGTCTCCGACACCTTCGGAGCCGAGCAAGAACTCACAGAAATAGCCATGGCGACAGACAAAAGTATCTTTCCGCTAGCAAGCAGAAGCGAGACAAAAGAGTATGGAAGGGACTTCAGGATCGACAGCGACACGACCACCCACCAGGTGCACCCGACGGACCCAGAAAAAATAGTCCTCGTGTACGCCCACCTCCCGGATGAGCAAGCGACTTCCCTCATCGCCTTCCTCCGCGAAGAATGGGAAATCTTTGCCTGGTGCCCAGCCGACATGCCGGGAGTACCGCGCGAGCTCGCGGGACACGCGCTGCACATCAAACCAAACACCAAGCCAGTGAAGCAGGCACTATGAAGATTCTCAGAACCCAAGCGCAGAGCAATCGTGGAGGAAGTCAACCGATTACTCGACGCCCAATTTATCCGAGAGACGAAGAAAGCCACTTTGGTCGCCAACCCTGTGCTGGTTCCCAAGAAAGACACAGATGTACTGTGAATGTACGTTGACTACGGGCCAGTCAACAAATACTGCCCAAAAGACCACTTTCCCCTGCCAAGAATCGATCAGATAATCGAATCGAAGCAGGATGCGATCTACTATCGTTCCTCGACGCCTACTCAGGATACAATCAGATTAGGATGAAGGAAGAAGACGAAGAGCATACATCATTCATCACCCCTTACGGCGTATTTTGCTACAGAACAATGCCCTTCGGACTCAAGAACGCCGGCGCCACATACCAGCGGATGATGCAAGCCTGCTTAAAAGAGCAAATAGGAAGAAACGTGCAAGTCTACGTGGACGACATCGTCATCAAAACCTACCGTGCAAACACGCTACTCGACGGCCTGCGCGAGACCTTCGCAGCACTCAACAAGTACAGAATCAAGCTCAACCCGAAGAAGTGCGCATTCGGCGTCCCAGCCGGGAATCTGCTCGAGTACATGGTCTCCGCTCGAGGAATCAAAGCGAACCCCGAGAAAGTTCAAGCAATCGCCAGGATGCAGGAACCAACCGACATCATAGGCGTGCAGCAGCTCACCGGAAGACTCACAGCCCTGAGTCGTTTCATCAGCAGATTGGGAGAGCGCACATTGCCATTCTACTAGTTGTTGAGAAAAGGAGAGAAATTCGAGTGGACCGAAGAAGCCCGCAAAGCATTCGCGGACCTGAAGAAGACACTCTCGACCCACCGATCTTGGCGGTACCCAAAGAAAAAGAAAAGCTGTACCTCTACGTGGCAGCACGCAACATCGTGGTAAGCACGACACTCGTCGTCGAGCGCACGGAAGAAGGCAAGGTGCAGAGCATACAAAGGCCGTTCTACTACCTCAGCATGCTCTTGACAAAACCCCAGCAGCGGTACCCGCACTACCAGAAGCTACTACTGGCCATCATCACGACCTCAAGAAAGGTGTCGCACTACTTCGACGAACACCCCATCACAATCGTGAGCAGCGCGCCACTCGCGGACATCCTCAACAACCCTGGAGCGACTGGACGAGTCACCGAGTGGAACATTGAGCTCATCCCGCGGGACCTGCAATTCAAGCACCCAACAGCAATCAAAGCCCAAGTACTCCCAGACTTTCTGGTCGAGTGGACGGAGGTCCAGACACCAGCCCCCCCGGACCTATCGAACTCATGAACAATGTTCTTCGATGGGTCAAAAAGACAGCAGGGAGCCGGAGCAGGAGTCGTTCTGGTATCCCCCAAAGGAACCAAGCTCAAATACGTCCTCCAGATCAACTTCGGCCACGCCTCCAACAATGAAGCCGAATACAAGGCACTGCTCTATGGCATGCGCATGGCCAAAACATGCGGTGCCACTCGCCCCGTAATCTATGGAGACTCCAACCTCGTCGTTCAGCAGGCGATGAAAGACTACAATGCAGTAGCCGACAACATGGTGGCCTATCAGAAGCTCTACAACACGCTCGAAGGAAGTTTCGACGACTGCGAGCTCAATTATATCCCGAGAACAAACAACACGGAAGCCGACGAACGCGCAAACATTGGCTCGACTCAAGGACCAGTACCACCCGGCGTCTTCCTCGAAAGAATCAGCCAGAGATCCATCAAGGAAAAACAGCAGCACCAGAGGCAGCTGTAGATGAAGACAACACAGAGCTAGCACAGGTGGCATCAGCAAGTCCATGTGAAGGCAACATCAGTCAAGCAGTCGAACCTACAGATCCAACAACACTCGAAGGACCGGCGTGGACAAAACCGTTCCTCTGATTCCTAATCAAAGGCACGCTACCGCAAGACGCCTGAGAAGCTCGGCGCATCAGTTGTCGATCCAAGGCATTCACAGTGATCAACAGACAGTTATACACGCGCAGCATCACCCAGATACTCCAGAAGTGCATCGACGAAGAAGACAGCAAAGCCCTACTGCTCGAAATTCACGAGGGAACCTGTGGGCACAACGCGAGCAGTCGAGTGCTCGTTTCCAAAGCGTTCCGAGCAGGGTTTTATTGGCCCACCGCGATGAAAAATGCAGAGGACATCGTGGGGCGTTGTATTTCCTGTCAAAAATTCGCCAGCAGGCCACACGCTCCATCCTCAGAACTCAAGACCATACCACTATCATGGCCGTTCGCCACCTGGGGACTCGACATGGTAGGCCCACTCAAGAAGTCATCAAAAGGAGGTAGAACACACCTACTGGTAGCAGTCGACATGTTCACCAAGTGGATCGAAGCAGTGCCCATCACCAGTTCCATAGCCCTCACGGCAGTGAACTTCATCAAATCAATCATCTTCAGGTTCGGGGTGTCACACAACATCATCACGGACAACGGCACGAACTTCACAGCGGCAGAATTCCAGAACTTTTGCGAAGAATTGGGCATCAAAATCAACTACGCATCAGTCGCGCACCTGCAGTCTAACGGCCAGGTGGAAAAAGCAAATGGCCTAGTATGTGGAGAAATCAAAAAACGGCTCCTCGCTCCACTCGACCAGGCCGCGGGCAACTGGGTAGAGGAGCTCCCTGCAGTACTATGGAGCCTGCGCACCACCCCAAATACCGCAACCCAGTACACACCATTCTTCATGGTGTACGGGTCGGAGGCAGTGCTACCACATGACCTCAAATTCGGGGCACCCCGGATCTCGGGGTACGAAGAAGAGGAAGCAGAAGAAGCACCGCAAGATGACAAGGACACAGCAGACGAAGCAAGGGACACAGCCCTAGCAAGGTCAGAGGGGTACCAGGAAAAGTTGCGCACTTACCACAGCAGCCTCCTACGCACCAGAACCTTCAACAAAGGCGACCTTGTCCTACGGCACGTACAAGAGAAAGTCCACAAGCTTTCCACCCAATGGGAAGGACCGTTCATAATCTCAGAAGTCATAGGAGGAGGCACCTATAGACTGAAGAACCCGAAGACTGACGACGTGGGAAATCCATGGAACGTAAAGAACCTACGCTTGTACTACCCATAGTCTCCACCAGTCATGCTCATCTGGCAGCTCATGTAAACCTTCGACGCAATAAAATGATGCTGCCCAAATACCACCACAAAGCACTCGGGGGCTCGAGTACAAACCTCCCCCCGAGAGACGCTATCATCACTCACGCGATCTTTACCCAAAGCACTCGGGGGATCGAGTAAAAACCTCCCCCCGAGAAACGCTATCGTCGCTCACGCGATCCTTACCCAAGGCACTCGGGGGCTTGAGTACAAAACTCCCCCCGAGAGACACTATCATAGCTCACGCGACCTTTACCCAAAGCACTCGGGGGCTCGAGTACAAACCTCCCCCCGAGAGACGCTATTGTCGCTCACGCGATCTTTACCCAACGCAGTCCGAAACTCAAAGGGCCCAAGCAATAAAAACCTGACAGGCTCCACCTGCTGAAAAACGGTTCAGAATAAAAGGAAAGACACGGTTACAACCAGATGGAACACAAAGAACTCTGGAGAAATATGAATGGAGCGCATGACGCAGACAATCCTTTAGTCTTCACCTGATCGCCAACGATCACCTAAACACTCGGGGGCTACTCCCATCGGGAGCGCTATCGCGCACCCGATAAAAGACAGAAATTAACGGAAGAACGACAAAGGAAACAAATCTCAGGCTACGTTCGACTCTCCGACTCAAACGTAGCCTCGGAGGCTACTCCCATCGGGAGCGCTGTCGCGCACCCGATAGAACCCACAGTGCAAAGATTTGATGGACTCGAAGACAGCTCTCGTTTGCAAAGGACTCGAATACAGCTCTCGTTTGCAAAGGACTCAAACACAGCTCTCGATTGCAAAGGACTCGAAGACAGATTCCATCACAAATACTCAATCACAGTTCGCATTACAAGGACTCGAAGATCATTCTCAGTAAAAAAAAGATTAGAAGTACATTGGATAGAAGGCAACTCTGATTACTCGAAGGCAATCCTCATTACTTGGAGAACTAACCTAGTTACAAAATACGCAAGCAGCCGATAAGCCTACAGCACCAATCACCCAAGGAATTACGACTTCTACATGTGTGCCCATGCTGGGATGATTGGCATCAAGACAACGAGCATCATCACAGAAAAAGGAGGAGTCGAAGCAGCCAGCTCATGATGTCAATGACATAACAAAAGGTGAAGCTCGACTTATTTGCCGAGCACCGAACACGATGCTCCACCAGCTTCTTCTCCTACTCCACCAGCTTCTTCTCCAGCTCCATCCGAGCTCCCGGCGAAGATGATGCTGCCGCCTCCAGTCCTACAAGGTCGCCTGGCGCGCCCGCTTGATCGGTGGCTTGATGTCGAGGTCCTCTTCAGAGTCGGAGGAAGAAGCAAAGACGGCTCAGCGCCACCACCCGAAGAGTTGCCGGAGGAAGAAGCAGTTGAAGACGCAGGCGTCGGACTCCTTGACCTGTCGGAACCATCGTTGTTTGTCTCCTGTCAGTATAGATCCATGCGGTTGCCGCTCGAGCCAAAGGCGCGGATGATAAGAGTATCTTCGCCATCAAAGCGGAAACAGAGGGTATCACCATCACGCAAGTTCAAGCGTCGAGCAAACGACTTCCAGCCAAAGCCAAGAAAAATCAAGCGGGAACTATCGATCTCCAACTTAACATAAGAAGGAGATCGAGTGCACCCTTGAAGAAGAAGCACCAAGCCATCAAGATTACGCTCAGAAACAAGGGCAAAAAATGCAGAAGGAAGCAGAATGCGAGCGGCGTTCCGGCCACGGACGCGCAGGAGGAAATTGAAGGGTTCGTAGCAAGGAAAACAAAAAAAAAATCCTACGCATAAACAACCAACAAGCCAAGATCTAATCTAGGATATGTAAGCAACGAGTAGGATTTCATAGAAGAACTCACCCTCGAAGACTTAAAACGTTACGAGATCAAATCTCGTGGATGATGTAGTGGTTCACTTGCCGATCTCAAGATCGCGATGATGTACGCTGGGCGTCTCCGTGCTCGGTCACACGTACAGCTTGATCACAACCTCCGTTCCCTCGATCCAGCGGGGCAGCGGAAGTAGAGGATCCCCGGAAATCCAGCAGCACAACAACATGATGCGGTGAAGAATCCCACGGTCAGGGATTCGCCAAGCGGAAGACCATGGTATGGAGCAGCGGGTGGAGAGGAAGGGAGGTGAAGCAAGTGTATGGGAGGGGAAGCCCTCACCCTCCTTTTATAGGGGAGGAGTGGGCAGCCCAAGAGGGGGGGGGCAACTCATGGTGCCTCCACCTCTTCCCCTCTTGATGTGAGTGGAAGCCACACTCACACCCACCCATGCTCCCTTAATTGTCCACTTGGAAAATACAAAGGTTTTCTTTACTAAATAAATAAAACATTTCTATTTCTTTATTTAATATTTGTTAATCATATTAACAAACATTTGCACATTGCACCTCGAATCATTTGTTAATTCTATTAACAACCATCTGACAAAAACCCCTTGAACTATTTCAATTTTACCCGAAACAATTTTGGTGTTGTCCAAAACATTCTTCAATATTCCTTATCCTCTCAAAATGCATCATCAAACCTTAAGTGTGTCACCCTACAGTTCGCGAATAATACAGACATGATTGAGACACCTCTCCGATCAATAATCAACAGCGGGATCTGGAGATCCGTGATGACTCCTATATATTCAACGATGAATCTTGTGATCGTGTGAACCATCAACGTCGTAACTAATTCCCTTTGTCTCGCGATATTTTACTTGTCCGAGATCCGATCATTGGTATCAACCATACTTTGTTCAATCTCGTTTCCGACAAGTACTCTTTTACTCGTTCTGTGATATGACATTCTTGTGACCTAGTCACGTGCTTGCAAGCGGTGTCAATGTGATATCACCGAGAGGGCCCAGAGTATATCTCTTCGTCATTTTGGATGGATAAATCCCATTCTTGATCCATGAGCCTCAACTAATACTTTCCGAATACCTAACACCACCTTTATAGTCACCCTGTTACGGTGTGACGTTTGATGTCATTAAAGTATTCTTTCGGTATTAGTGATTGACATGATCTCATGGTCTAAGGAACAAGATTACTTCGAATGCAAGATATAACAATATAAACTAAATGACTTGATCGTATTGTTATACTTAGTTTGGGTATATATTCATCACATCATTCTCCTAATGATATGATCCCGTTATTAACAACATCCAATGTTCATGATCAGGAAACCTTGATCATCTGTTAATCGACGAGCTAGTTAAAAGAGAGGCTTTACTAGGAACTATTGTTTGTTTATTAAACACACATGTATCAACGTTTCCGGTTAATACAATTCTAGCATGAGAAATAAACGTTTATCATAAACAAGGAATAATATAATAAACACTTTATTATTGCCTCTCTGGCATATTCCCTTCAGTCTCCCACTTGCACTAGGGGCAATAATCTATATTACATAGTAATGAATCTAACACCCATGGAGTTCTGGTGTTTATCATGTTTTGCCTTTGGGAGAGTTTTAGTCAACGGATCTGCCACATTCAGATCTGTGTGTACTTTGCAAATCTTCACATCCCCATCCTTGACATAATCGCGGATGGAGTGAAAACGGCGCTTGATATGCTTGGAATTCTTGTGACACCTTGGTTCCTTAGCATTGGAAATGGCACCATTGTTGTCACAATAGATAACCATTGGATCCAAAGCACTCGGAACCACACCTAGTTTGGATATGAACTCCTTCATCCAAACTGCTTCATGTGTCGCCTCTGAGGCAGCAACATATTCCGCTTCTGTTGATGATCCCGCTACCACAGATTGCTTGGAACTCCTCTAGCTTACTGCTCCTCCATTCATAATAAATACGTATCCGGATTGTGACTTAGAGTCATCCGGATCAGTGACGAAGCTAGCATCGACGTAACCTCTTGCGACGAGCTCTTCTTCACCACCATACACGAGAAACATATCCTTAGTTCTTCTCAAGTACTTAAGGATATTCTTGACCGCCGCCCAGTGTTCCAAACCTGGATCGGATTGGTACCTTCTAGTCAAACTAACAGCATGTGCCACATCTGGTCTTGTACATAGTATAGCATACATGACAGAACCTATGGCTGAAGCATATGGAATCTTATTCATTTCCTCTCTATCTTCTGCTGTAACTGGACATTGAGTCTTACTCAACGTCTTGCCTTGCAACATTGGTAAGAACCCCTTCTTACTTTTATCCATTCTGAACTTCTTCAAAATCTTGTCAATGTATGTACTTTGCGAAAGTCCAATTAAGCGTCTTGATCTATCCCTGTAGATTTTAATTCCTAATATATAAGCTGCTTCACCGATGTCTTTCATCAAAAAACTACTGCTCAAATAACCTTTTACACCTTTTAACAATTCTATATCATTTCCAATCAACAATATGTCATCCACATACAGTACTAGAAATTCTACAGAGCTCCCACTCACTTTCTTGTAGATACAAGCTTCTCCGTACGTTTGATCAAATCCAAACTCTTTGATCACCTTATCAAAACGGAGGTTCCAACTCCGGGATGCTTGCTTCAGTCCATAAATGGAACGTTGAAGCTTGCATACCTTGTCAGCATCCTTAGGATCAACAAAACCTTTGGGTTGCATCATATACAACTCTTCCTCAATGTCACCATTCAGGAATGCCGTTTTGACATCCATCTGCCAGATTTCATAATCGAAAAATGCAGCAATTGCTAACATAATCCTAACTGACTTTAGCATCGCTACTGGTGAGAAGGTCTCATCGTAGTCAACTCCTTGAATTTGTCAAAAACCTTTTGCGACAAGTCGAGCTTTATAGACGGTCACATTACCATCAGCATCAGTTTTCTTTTTAAAAATCCATTTGTTCTCAACGGCCTTACGGTCATCGGGTAAGTCCACCAAAGTCCAAACTTGGTTTTCGTACATGGATCCCATTTCGGATTTCATGGCTTCAAGCCATTTTTTGGAATCTGGGCTCATCATTGCTTCATCATAGGTCGCAGGGTCATCACTTCCATCTACCATGAAGTTTAAGACGGGATTCCCATACAGTTCAGGAGCTGTACGTTCCCTAGTTGACCTGCGAAGCACGGTAGTTTCCTCTTCTGGAGTTTCATGATCTTCATCATTAGTTCCCTCTTCAACTGACGGAGTCGGCACTGGAACAACTTCCGGTGTTGCGCTACTCGCCATTCCAAGAAGAGAATGTTCAATAACCTCATCAAGTTCTACCTTCCTACTATTCACACCTCTCGAGAGAAACTCCTTCTGTAAAAAGGATCCATTCTTGGCAACGAAAATCTTGCCTTCGGATCTGTGATAGAAGGTGTACCCTATTGTTTCCTTAGGGTATCCTATGAAGATGCATTTTTCAGCTTTGGGTTCGAGTTTATCAGGTTGAAGCTTCTTCACATAAACATCGCAGCCCCAAACTTTTAGAAATGACAGCTTAGGTTTGTTTCCAAACCATAATTGATACGGTGTCGTTTCAACGGATTTAGATGGTGCCCTATTTAAAGTGAATGCAGCGGTCTCTAGTGCATAACCCCAAAATGACAGTGGAAAATCTGTAAGAGACATCATAGATCGAACCATATCCAATAAAGTACGATTACGACGTTCGGAAACACCATTACGCTGTGGTGTTCCGGCAGGTGTGAGTTGTGAAATTATTCCACATTGTTTCATATGCATGCCAAACTCGTAACTTAAATATTCACCTCCACGATCAGATCGTAGAAATTTAATCTTTCTGTTACGATGATTTTCAACTTCACACTGAAATTCTTTGAACTTTTCAAACGTCTCAGATTTGTGTTTCATTAAGTAAATATATCCATAACTACTCAAATCATCTGTGAAAGTGACAAAATAACGATATCCACCGCGCGCCGATACACTCATTGGTCCACACACATCAGTATGTATGATTTCCAGTAAGTCTGGCGCCCGTTCCATAGAACCTGAAAACGGGGTTCTAGTCATCTTGCCCATAAGGCATGGTTCACACGTTTCAAATGATTCATAATCAAGTGATTCTAAGAGTCCATCAGAATGGAGCTTCTTCATGCGTTTAACACCAATATGACCTAAGCGGCAATGCCACATGTAAGTAGCAATATCATCATTTAACTTGATTCTTTTGGCATTCACACTATGAATATGTGTATCAATACTATCAAGATTCAAAAGAAATAAACCATTCTTCTCAGGTGCGTGACCATAAAAGATATTATTCATATAAATCGAACAACCATTGTTCTCGGACTTAAAGGAATAACCACTATGCATTAAGCAAGATCCAGAGATGATGTTCATGCTCAACGCAGGCACCAGATAACATTTATTCAGGTTTATAACTAATCAAGACGGTAAACGAAGAGGTAGTGTGCCGACGGCGATCACATCAACTCTTGATCCATTGCCGACGCGCATCGTCACCTCATCCTTTGCTAGTGGTCGCTTATTCTGAAGTTCCTGTTTCGAGTTACATATGTGAGCAACCAAACCAGTATCAAATACCCAGGCGCTACTGCGAGTACTAGTAAGGTACACATCAATAACATGCATATCACATATACCTTTGTTCACTTTGTCGGCCTTCTTATCTGCCAGATATTTGGGGCAGTTTCGCTTCCAGTGGCCAGTGCCCTTGCAATAGAAGCACTCAGTCTCAGGCTTAGGACCATTCTTGGTTTTCTTCTCAGGTGTAGAAACAGACTTTCCAACCTTCTTGAAGTTGCCCTTTGGTTTGCCTGTCTTGCCTTTCTTGAAACTAGTGGTCTTATTGATCATCAACACTTGATGCTCTTTCTTGATCTCCACTTCAGCAGTTTTAAGCATCGAGTGAAGCTCAGGAAGAGACTTCTTCATGCCTTTCATATTATAGTTCATCACAAAGTTCTTGTAACTAGGTGGCAGAGATTGAAGAACACGATGTATCCCTAGCTCATTGGGAATCGTTATTCCCAAGGCTATGAGCTTATCAGCGTACACAGACATTTTGAGTACGTGCTCACTGACGAAGCTGTTCTCTTCCATCATGCAGCTAAAGAACTTTTCTGAAGCATCATAACTCTCAACTGCAGCATGGGTATCGAAAATCATTTTCAATTCTCCCATTGTAGCATAAGCAGTGCTATTCTCGAAACGTTTTCGAAGCTCTGGTTCTAATCCATAAAGGATGCCGCAATGAACTATATTGTGGTCTTCTTTTTGAGTTAGATAAACAGTTTTATCTTCATCAGAAGCATCATCAGCGGGCTGGTCACCTAGCGGTGCATCAAGCACATAGAGCTTCTTGCAAGCGGAGAGGAGAATCCTCAGGTTAAGTGCCCAGTTGGTAAAGTTGCTACCATTGTTCGCTAGCTTTTCTTTCTCCATGAACATATTGAAATTGAAGGTAGGTGCAGCCATGATCTACAACATATTTGCAAAGACTATTTAGACTAAGTTTATGATAAATTAAGTTCAAGTTAATTCAAAAAATTATTCCATGAACTCCCACTCAAAAACAACATCCCTCTTAGTCGTTTTGGTGATTACACAAACCAAATTCACTACACCAAAACCGATCATCGCGTGAGATGATGTAGCTGCAAAGGCGAACATCGACATGTTCATCATATCATCCATATGACTTATGCTTTACCTTTCGGTTCGTGTTCCGAGGCCATGTCTGTACATGCTAGGCTCGCCAAGTAGAACCATTGTATTGCGTGTGTTTCAAGGCCATGTCTGTACATGCTAGGCTTGAAAACACCCGTTGTATGCGAACGTAGAGTCTATCACACCCGATCATCACGTGGTGTCTCGAAACGACGAACTTTCTTAACGGTGCATACTAAGGAAGAACACATTATTATCTTGATATTAATTGAGAGGGATCATCTTATAATGCTACCGTCGCGGTCTAAGCAAAATAAGATGCATAAAAGGATTAACATCACATGCATGGATAATGTGATATGATATGGTCCTTCTTGCACTTGATCTCCATCTTGTGCATCATGGTATGATCTTCATCATCCCACCGGCGTGGCACCAAGGTCCATGGCACCTCCATCTTGATTGTCCATCAAATTACAACATATCACATGGATATGATATACAACACGCGGGCCATAAATAATAAGACAACCATATGGCTCCTGCCGGTATGTCAATAACTTACAAAATGGATCATCTCATACATCAAATTTGTAACATTGACCATATCACATCACATGCCCTGCAAAAACAAGTTAGACGTCTCTAATTTATTTTTGCATATTTTACGTGGCTTGGGCTTACAAAGATAGAACCGTTCATACCTACGAACATAAACCACAACGTTGATAAAACATATTTTTAACAACCCACTGTAGATTAGGTCCTAACTATAGTGAGAGAGACAGACACCCGCCAGCCACTTATGCAATACAAGTTGCATGTCAGTCGTGGAACAAGTCTCATGTACGCGTACATGTAAGGTTAGTCCGGGCCGCTTCATCCCACTATGCCACTAGGATCCAAAATACAAAAGGAGGCAAAACAATGATCATCAACACCCACATCCATATGTGTTCTACTCGTACAAACCATCTACGCATAGACGAGGCTCTGATACCACTGAAGGGTTCGTAGCAAGGAAAACAAAAAAAAACCTACGCATAAACAACCAACAAGCCAAGATCTAATCTAGGAGATGTAAGCAACAAGTAGGATGTCATAGAAGAACTCACCCTCAAAGATTTAAAACGTTACGAGATCAAATCTCGTGGATGATGTAGTGGTTCACTTGCCGATCTCAAGATCGCGATGATGTACGTTGAGCGTCTCCGTGCTCGGTCACACGTACAGCTTGATGACGACCTACGTTCCCTCGATCCAGCGGGGCAGCGGAAGTAGAGGATCCCCGGAAATCCAGCAGCATAACAACGTGATGCGGTGAAGAATCCCACGGTCAGGGCTTCGCCAAGCCGAAGACCATGGTATGGAGCAGCGGGTGGAGAGGAAGGGAGGTGAAGCAAGTGTATGGGAGGGGAAGCCCTCACCCTCCTTTTATAGGGGAGGAGTGGGCAGCCCAAGAGGGGGGGCGGCCAACTCATGTTGCCTCCACCTCTTCCCCTCTTGATGTGAGTGGAAGCCACACTCACACCCACCCATGCTCCCTTAATTGTCCACTTGGAAAATCCAAAGGTTTTCTTTAATAAATAAATAAAACATTTCTATTTCTTTATTTAATATTTGTTAATCCTATTAACAAACATTTGCACATTGCACCTCGAATCATTTGTTAATTCTATTAACAACCATCTGACAAAAACCCCTTGAACTATTTCAATTTTACCCGAAACAATTTCGGTGTTGTCCAAAACATTCTTCAATATTCCTTATCCTCTCAAAATGCATCATCAAACCTTAAGTGTGTCACCCTACGGTTCGCGAATAATACACACATGATTGAGACACCTCTCCGATTAATAATCAACAGCGGGATCTGGAGATCCGTGATGACTCCTATATATTCAACGATGAATCTTGTGATCGTGTGAACCATCAACGTCGTAACTAATTCCCTTTGTCTCGCGATATTTTACTTGTCCGAGATCCGATCATTGGTATCAACCATACCTTGTTCGATCTCGATTCCGACAAGTACTCTTTTACTCGTTCTGTGATATGACATTCTTGTGACCTAGTCACGTGCTTGCAAGCGGTGTCAATGTGATATCACCGAGAGGGCCCAGAGTATATCTCTCCGTCATTTTGGATGGACAAATCCCATTCTTGATCCATGAGCCTCAACTAATACTTTCCGAATACCTAACACCACCTTTATAGTCACCCTGTTACGGTGTGACGTTTGATGTCATTAAAGTATTCTTTCGGTATTAGTGATTGACATGATCTCATGGTCTAAGGAACAAGATTACTTCGAATGCAAGATATAACAGTATAAACTAAATGACTTGATCGTATTGTTATACTTATTTTGGGTATATATTCATCACATCATTCTCCTAATGATATGATCCCGTTATTAACAACATCCAATGTTCATGATCAGGAAATTAACCTTGATCATCTGTTAATCGATGAGCTAGTTAAAAGAGAGGCTTTACTAGGAACTATTGTTTGTTTATTAAACACACATGTATCAACGTTTCCGGTTAATACAATTCTAGCATGAGAAATAAACGTTTATCATAAACAAGGAATAATATAATAAACACTTTATTATTGCCTCTCGGGCATATTCCCTTCAGTCTCCCACTTGCACTAGGGGCAATAATCTATATTACATAGTAATGAATCTAACACCCATGGATTTCTGGTGTTTATCATGTTTTGCCTTTGGGAGAGTTTTAGTCAACGGATCTGCCACATTCAGATCTGTGTGTACTTTGCAAATCTTCACATCCCCATCCTTGACATAATTGCGGATGGAGTGAAAACGGCGCTTGATATGCTTGGAATTCTTGTGAGACCTTGGTTCCTTAGCATTGGCAATGGCACCATTGTTGTCACAATAGATAACCATTGGATCCAAAGCACTCGGAACCACACCTAGTTCGGATATGAACTCCTTCATCCAAACTGCTTCATGTGTCGCCTCTGAGGCAGCAACATATTCCGCTTCTGTTGATGATCCCGCTACCACAGATTGCTTGGAACTCCTCCAACTTACTGCTCCTCCATTCATAATAAATACATATCCGGATTGTGACTTAGAGTCATCCGGATCAGTGACGAAGCTAGCATCGACGTAACCTCTTGCGACGAGCTCTTCTTCACCGCCATGCACGAGAAACATATCCTTAGTTCTTCTCAAGTACTTAAGGATATTCTTGACCGCCGCCCAGTGTTCCAAACCTGGATCGGATTGGTACCTGCTAGTCAAACTAACAACATGTGCCACATCTGGTCTTGTACATAGCATAGCATACATGACAGAACCTATGGCTGAAGCATAGGGAATCTTATTCATTTCCTCTCTATCTTCTGTTGTAACTGGACATTGAGTCTTACTCAACGTCTTGCCTTGCAACATTGGTAAGAACCCCTTCTTACTTTTATCCATTCAGAACTTCTTCAAAATCTTCTCAATGTATGTACTTTGCGAAAGTCCAATTAAGCATCTTGATCTATCCCTGTAGATTTTGATGCCTAATATATAAGCTACTTCACCGATGTCTTTCACCAAAAAACTACTGCTCAAATAACCTTTTACACCTTTTAACAATTCTATATCATTTCCAATCAACAATATGTCATCCACATACAGTACTAGAAATGCTACAGAGCTCCCACTCACTTTCCTGTAGATACAAGCTTCTCCGTACGTTTGATCAAATCCAAACTCTTTGATCACCTTATCAAAACGGAGGTTCCAACTCCGGGATGCTTGCTTCAGTCCATAAATGGAACGTTGAAGCTTGCATACCTTGTCAGCATCCTTAGGATCAACAAAACCTTTGGGTTGCATCATATACAACTCTTCCTCAATGTCACCATTCAGGAATGCCGTTTTGACATCCATCTGCCAGATTTCATAATCGAAAAATGCAGCAATTGCAAACATAATCCTAACTGACTTTAGCATCGCTACTGGTGAGAAGGTCTCATCGTAGTCAACTCCTTGAATTTGTCGAAAACCTTTTGCGACAAGTCGAGCTTTATAGACGGTCACATTACCATCAGCATCAGTTTTCTTTTTAAAAATCCATTTGCTCTCAACGGCCTTACGGTCATCGGGTAAGTCCACCAAAGTCCAAACTTAGTTTTCGTACATGGATCCCATTTCGGATTTCATGGCTTCAAGCCATTTGTTGGAATCTGGGCTCATCATTGCTTCATCATACGTTGCAGGGTCATCACTTCCATCTACCATGAAGTTTAAGACGGGATTCCCATACAGTTCACGAGCTGTACGTTCCCTAGATGACCTGCGAAGCACGGTAGTTTCCTCTTCTGGAGTTTCATGATCTTGATCATTAGTTCCCTCTTCAACTGACGGAGTCGGCACTGGAACAACTTCCGGTGCTGCACTACTCGCCATTCCAAGAAGAGAAGGTTCAATAACCTCATCGAGTTCTAAAGTCCTACTATTCACACCTTTCGAGAGAAACTCCTTCTGTAAAAAGGATCCATTCTTGGCAACGAAAATCATGCCTTCGGATCTGTGATAGAAGGTGTACCCTATTGTTTCCTTAGGGTATCCTATGAAGATGCATTTTTCCGCTTTGGGTTCGAGTTTATCAGGTTGAAGCTTCTTCACATAAACATCGCAGCACCAAACTTTTAGAAATGACAGCTTAGGTTTGTTTCCAAACCATAATTCATACGGTGTCGTTTCAACGGATTTAGATGGTGCCCTATTTAAAGTGAATGCAGCGGTCTCTAGTGCATAACCCCAAAATGACAGTGGCAAATCTGTAAGAGACATCATAGATCGAACCATATCCAATAAAGTACGATTACGACGTTCGGAAACACCATTACGCTGTGGTGTTCCGGCAGGTGTGAGTTGTGAAACTATTCCACATTGTTTCATATGCATGCCAAACTCGGAACTTAAATATTCACCTCCACGAGCAGATCATAGAAATTTAATCTTTCTGTTACGTTGATTTTCAACTTCACACTAAAATTCTTTGAACTTTTCAAACGTCTCAGATTTGTGTTTCATTAAGTAAATATATCCATATCTACTCAAATCATCTGTGAAAGTGACAAAATAACGATATCCACCGCGCGCCGATACACTCATTGGTCTACACACGTCAGTATGTATGATTTCCAGTAAGTCTGGCGCCCGTTCCATAGTACCTGAAAACGGGGTTCTAGTCATCTTGCCCATAAGGCATGGTTCACACGTTTCAAATGATTCATAATCAAGTGATTCTAAGAGTCCATCAGAATGGAGCTTCTTCAGGCGTTTAACAACAATATGACCTAAGCGGCAATGCCACATGTAAGTAGCAATATCATCATTTAACTTGATTCTTTTGGCATTCACACTATGAATATGTGTATCAATACTATCAAGATTCAAAAGAAATAAACCATTCTTCTCAGGTGCGTGACCATAAAAGATATTATTCATATAAATCGAACAACCATTGTTCTCGGACTTAAAGGAATAACCACTCTGCATTAAGCAAGATCTAGAGATGATGTTCATGCTCAACGCAGGCACCAGATAACATTTATTCAGGTTTATAACTAATCCAGATGGTAAACGAAGAGGAAGCGTGCCGACGGCGATCACATCAACACTTGATCCATTGCCGACGCGCATCGTCACCTCATCCTTTGCTAGTGGTCGCTTATTCTGCAGTTCCTGTTTCGAGTTACATATGTGAGCAACCGAACCAGTATCAAATACCCAGGCGCTACTGCGAGCCAGGCGATTCGAATTCCGAGACAAAGATGCACTCACACGGGCGGCACTGTGCGCTGGACGCGTCAAATCTCGCGCGTTTTCAATACGCGCATCGATAACTCAACAGGTGGCTGCAGCGCGCCACCAAAAGCCATCATTATGACCGGTCATGAAGACATGACGGTTCGCAGATAGTGCATCTTTGACGGTCCTCCAGCAAGGAGATAGTTATCCTCACCAACAAGAGGTAAATCAAAGGGGCAGCGAACAGAAAATGCAGCATGCAAGCACCGTCTTTACTGACTCAAATACATTTTTTCAAATATATTTTACTCCCATCGAGAGCGTATCCACCCATGAGAGTTTCGGGTGCTCACTCACCCAGAAGTAAAAGCGTGCTCGAGTGATTACTCGCACCCATGAGAGTTTCGGGTGCTCACTCACCCAGAAGTAAAAACGTCCTCGAGTGACTACTCGCACCCATGAGAGTTTTGGGTGCTCCCTCACCTAGAAAGTAAATACGTTCCCGAGTGATTACTCGCACCCATGAGAGTTTCGGGTGCTCCCTCACCACGACAGAAGATAAGCGGACCTGCACTCGCCAGATCGAGCGGTCTCAGAGTATCGGGTGCTCCCTCACATCGAGAGCAAAAGCGATACTCGAGTGATTACTCGCAAAACTCTATATACCCGAGAACTTGACGACCTCCCGAGCAAATACACCTCTACATTACTCCTCGCCCGAGCACTCGGCAAAGCTCCGCGAGGGACCGCTAAAACATCTCACTTGATTGTTTATTCCAAGTGGGTGCATTATCTACTAGGCTCCGCGCCTTAATAAAAATACATATTCCTGGAACACGATACACTGTGCCCAGATGCCACGCAAGCTTAGCGTGTAGGTAAGACCCCGCTGCGCAGATCGGCCGAGCTGGGACTTGCCGCAGTGCGATTTCAGTCCCAATCTTTTCCATGCGCTTGCATGATAGAAAAAATCGGGCAGACGCGCTGTAACACCCTCAGAATCAGTAACAGTAATCACTACAGTGATTCCACTGTTAGTGATCATTACTGTTGATGATCAAGCCATGATCACCTTTGATCATAGCTCTGTCAATTTCCAACCCAGATAAAATTTTCAAATTGGGTAAATTATAAAACTTTGCTCCAAGAATTGTGGATGCCAGTCAATCAACATGATCATGGTTAAACCAAGTCACCCTTAGTCCTTAGAATAATCACAAGTCTGTGTTGATTGTGCAACCAATCTTGTGGTGTCATCAAAAAGTATTTTGAAAGTTAATATAAAAATGAAATCATAGTTAAACCAAATGATGGAATCTATTTATAAAATGCCTAGCAATCATTAGGCCATGATTGAAATAGCAATGGGTATTCTATTAAAGTGTATAGAAAGTATTATGAAATAGAAACAATAGCTTTGGGAATTATTAAATTGCCATGGAATAAAATAAACAAATGCAAATTTTAAATGTACTAAAAATTGGTGAACCAATTTTATAAAATGCCTAAATATCAGTAGGCTTTATTAAAAGTGGAATGGGATTTTATTACCATGTTTAAAAATGTTAAACAAATAAAAACAGCAGCCAAACAATGCCATTTAATATCTTTTTAAATAAAACAAAATGCAAATGAATTTATAAATGCCCCAAACTTTTCGTAGCACTGATATGGAGTATAACACTAATTATGGAACCTATTACATATTTTACAAAAATACAAAAGTATTTAAAATAAATGAACAGTAAAGAAATAAAATAGAAAACAAAAAGAAATACATCTATCCTACGCCCTGGGCAAACCCAGCCCACCCCAGCCCACCTACCCCATCCCCTACCTCACTTTTCCCCTCCCCCACGCACAGGGCGCCATGGTAGAGGGCCATGCCGTGCCGGCCCCCTCCTACCTGCTCCCCCCCTCCCTCACCTGCCCCCCCCCCCTCTGGATAAGGCCGAAGCCACCCACCCCCCTGGAGCTCCCCTGTGCCCCCCTCCTCCTCCCCACGCTCCCCTCCCCTCCTCAACCGCGCCGCCATGGCCGCGGTTCGCGAGCACGCGCGGACGCCGTGCCTCCCATGCCCACCCGGCATGTCTAGGTGGTGCCCCATCGACATCCTCGTCTTCTTCAACCTCGCCATCGAGCCGGGACCAACTCCCTCGACCGAATCGAGCTCGTCCCCGACCACGGCCGCCGTGATCGTCGTCGTCAATTGACCCTCACCTGGGCCTCCCCGAGCCTTGGGCTGCCTTGCTTCACCCCCCTGTGAGCGTCCTACCCCCCCCCCAATCCCACCCTCCCTTCGCCGCTTTCGCCGTAGGTGCCCCGACGTCCGCAGCCCGCCATGGTCGCGAGCTCAAGCTCGGCCAGCCCCCCCTGCGCCTCGTCCGTGTGCTCTGTTGTGCGTGGACACGCGCGTGCGCGCTCTGGCGGCCACAACCGCGCTCCCGTGCCCTCCCTCCGGGAGCTCCCTGCGCCCAGACCATGCTCCAGCCAGCATCGGCCGTGGCCGTGACCACGCTCGCCCCCCCCCCCACCACTGTTGCTGCTGCAGCTCGACGCGCGCCCACCCGTGGTGGTCGTCGCACCCCAGTGCCCCCGCCGCTCGCCGGTGTCTCCCCTCTGTTCTCGCCAGTGTGCCCGTGGTGGCCGACGTGGTCTCGCCGTGGGCACGGCTGGCTTAAGCCGTGGGCAACCCCCACCCCCTCCCCCACTGACGTGTGGGCCCACGGGGATTAAACCCCCCCTAATTAACCCCCTAACCCACTGTTAGCCTAACCCTCCTTTTCTAATTAATAATATTATGTTACTGTTAGAGGTAACCCCCCTAAGTGTATGACAGATGGACCCCACCATTGTTTAGTTAAATAAATTGTTTTTAGAGATAATTAGTGTATGACATGTGTGTCCTCTGATATGTTTTATTTAAATAAAATGAGTTAAATGCTTCTGTGTATGACATGTGGGTCCACCCTGTCAGCACTGTTGTGGATAAGGTTCTGGATAAGGTTGGATTTTATTAATAAAAGAAAATCAGAAAATCCTTTTTAAATGATTTAAAAGCTTTGAAAAATCATATAAAATAAACCGTAACTCAGATCAAAATACTTTATACATAAAAATTGATCAGAAAAATATAACGAATACGAATACGCTATCAATCTGTCTATCACACCCCTCTAACACAACGAACATCGAACCATCCCCCTCCGGACCGACTGTCCGATAAATTGTCCGGTACTGCTAAAGTACCCGGATGAATTTATTTCGAACACGAAAGTTGTTCGGAATAGATCAACTAACCCGGATACACCACCCACACATGTTTTGGATGTCCACGACACCTCCGGCATGATACCTTCCCCCTTCGGATCATCTGTCCGGTAATCAACCGGTACTGATGAGTCATCCCCGGATAAATTCCTGCTCCGCCAAAAAAAAATACTTAACACTGCGTTAGAGCCCCGTTGCTTTGTATCTGATATGTCTTGCATTTGTATTGCTATTATTGTTGTGTATTTATTGTTTCTCCCCCCCCCCTTTATCCTCCGTTAGACCCCGACGCTGCCGCCGACTACACCGTTGTCGAGTACGACTACTTCGTCGACGACCGTACCCCTACTATCGAGCTTCCAGGCAAGCAGAGCCATTCTCTTCCCCAGATATCGCCTATTTTTCCGTACATTTCTTGCACTAGGAATTGTTACTGCTGCTGCTACGATTATAATCCTATTCAATTGCATAGCCTGTTTTTGTCGCCCCTTGATGTGCCTTCCTTTAATCCTATGCTGCCTATTATTACTTATGCATTATTCAGCAGTGAACCCTGCGCATTGTTAGCTAGGTTTAGAATAGAGGGTCGTGATCACTTTGGGAGTGATCGTGGAAAACGATATATTACAAATGCAACAGGTACGGATCAATGCAGACACCCTAGGGAACCTACAACGGCGAGACTCTGCCGAGTCGCTTCGAGTTTGGCTTACGAATAGAATGGACTCGTATTTCACTCTCGTCGGCTTAGTAGCGTAGCATCACCGGGATGATATGAGGTTTACCTCTTTAGTTCATTCCGTTGATATCTCTGTCAAACCTCTTTAAGTGTGCCATCGACGGTGATACCTCCTGGTTTCACTTAATGGTAGGAACTCGAACCAACTGGTGTCCTTAAAGGTAAGAAGTCGGGCGACCCAACGGTGCCCGCGAGAGGTATTTGCGACGGGACGACAGGGAGGGTACGACCAGTGTACCGGTGTGCTTGGCCCCTGATCGTTGGCTGCGAGAGTTACCAAACCACGAAAGTCGAGCTCCTCCAGGAGAACACGCGAGACAAGGTAAGGAGACGGTTCACCTTGTTGGTAACCGCAGTGACTTGGTGGGACGACAGGGCAGGCACCGATGTACTGGTGGTCCTGGCCGCTGTCGTTGTCCGTGGTTCAGTTAAGTTGAGGCAACGATAACGGTTGTCACGCAGGTTAATTAAAATGCTAAATGGTTCAGTGAATGTCTTGAGTTGGCTATATGCCATGTACGCACTACCTACCCGTGGGAATTACGAGTTATGGGCTCCCCTGCTTCTTAGTGTCGTCCGAGGACTCTTCAGACGTCAGCAGTACCGCGGGCTGATTGCCGGGAAGTGGTGTTTTCTTATTTGCTCGCGCAATGGTGTCTTATTTGGATTTGCTTCAACTTCACCAGCCAGCCACGCACCGTGCAGGAGTACGTTCGGGTTGGGGTCCAAGGCCCGGCGTACTTAGGATTTAGACCGGCGGATGGCCTCTCTGTTGAGTTTGAAAGATGGGCTATGAAGTGTCAGATAGCCTCGGTGGAGCGTTCCCTAACAAGGTTCCCGCCACCCTGGAGATCCGTGCGTGTAGCGTAACACAAGTGCACCCCTGCAGGGAAGATTAATCTATTCGAATAGCCGTGTCCACGGTAACAGGACGCTTTATGCTGAAGCTGGATCTTACCACTACAAACTATTATTATTAAACTGGTTCCAAGTTTTCTTCCTCGCGGGGATGTCGAGGAGGTGAACTCGGAGGCATTATTAAATTATGAATACAACTTATTATTATACAATGCTGCAGCAACTTCTGCTGCATTGTTACTTTCATTAATGTTATATTAACTGTTGGCTGATTCTTACCTCATGCTGCAAGACATCGTCGGAAGATGCTAGTCTTCGTTAGGCCTAGCTTCTTACCCTTTCTCTGGTTTTCTGTCTTTCAGTCCACTATATACAGCCTCTTCTTTCAGTTGATACAATGCATAATGCTTAGTAGCGGACGTAAGACTCGCGGGTATGCTAGATACTCACCTGCTTTATTTTCCCCCTTTTTTTGTTTTGCCTGATCGGCCGCTGCAGTCGACGTTGGAGTCCAGGAGCAGGAGTTCCCGATGTCGACCACCGCAACGTGAAGATCCCCGAGGACCAAGACCAGGAGTAGTTTGGAGGTTCCCAGGCAGGAGGCCTCGCCTTTTCGATCGTGTTGTTTTTGTGCTAGCCTTCTTAAGGCAACCTTGTATTCTTGTGTGTGTACTCAGATACTATTGCTTCCGCTAACTTTGTGCTCCCGAGATGTTGTATTCGAGCCCTCGTGGCCCCTGGCTTGTATTATTTTATTTGTAGAGTTGTGTTGTGATATCTCACCGTGAGTCCCTGATCTCGATCGTGTACCTTGCGTGTATGAACTTTACTGGCGGCAATTGATCACTGTAAGACCTGCAGCGGCATGACTTTTTCTAGACACCAGTGTTCCAAGCTCATGTCGAGGGACATAAGTTTCATTGGGCTACTGCGATATTTTCCACTAGTGCAATTCACCAAGGCTCGACCAGTCGACTCCTTGGGCCCTTTCAGCTTAGCATCCCTCGAAACAGGTTTTGTCATGGCCCCTGACTGCCAGCGACCAGCGGTTGAACCGTGCATACATCAAAACGACGCAAGGATGTACTCGAGTCCCTGCACGCCTCTCCGAGTCCCCCAGGCAATCGGGGGCTACTGACGAGGGGGTGACCCCACGACTCCTATGGATGGGCCTACCCGGTGTACCCGAAGACAGAAGGCCCACAGAGATGCCGCATGGGCCCAGCCTTGGCCCACTAGTGGCACCGACGTAGGAGTTCGCGACTCATAAGGAAGGTGCAAACCTGCCGTACCAAACAAGATCAGGGTTAGGAAACCTCATTTGTAATTCAGGAAGGACTCCCCGAGATCTAGCTTAATATATAAGGGCTAGGAGGGGAGACCTCGAGATCAAGCAATACACAATCTGTAACCCTAGCCTTGTGCGCACTAGCCCTGGCTTCCCTGTAATGGCCATCTCCAATCAATAACATCGAGCAGGAACGTATCCTCCTGTTAGCCGACGAGCTATCGTCCAACCTGTGCCTCTCATGACTAACCCAGGGTCCCTGACCATGGGATTTGCCGGGGGACATCCCCGTCACTCTTCGTTTACAAATGATCAACGCAAGAGATAATGATAGTGGCAACTGAAAGTAAAGACTAAAAGTAAATTGAGGGTGTAAACAATGATATGAAGATGGACCAAGGTCACGTGATTTTCATTAGTGATGTCTCTCTCCCAAAAGACGATAAAAGTGCTAGCGAGGTAAACAAATCACAGTTGGGCAATTGACAGGATTATGAAGGTACCGCAATGCTAACTATGCTGCAAAGAAAGGAAGGGCTCAAAAGCAATGGGCAGTACGCCAAGGTAAGTAGACCGAAATCCATCTGCATCTACTACGAATCATCCACCTTGAGATATATGTCCATAACATCTCGCTGGTATTAAGTTGTAAATCCCACCCAAAGTGTAATTCCATAGCAACATACAACTGCATTAAAAGAACTTTGAGTAAAGTAAACAATCCTTGCATCCACGGATACAAGCACCGTTGTTTTATCCCTGGTGGCAATAGCACATCCCCTAGTCTCATGTTTCTATCACTCAAGCTAGACATCAAGGGGCTGAACCCACAATCAAGCATAACGCTCCCTCTTGGAGTTGCAATAAATCACTTGGCCAAAGTAAAATACGGCAATGGAGAACATGCAAGAATTTACTCAAGAACAAAATATAAAAGAGAAGAACCAAATATATTACTCATCACAATCTGAACATAGTCTCATAATCCATCAGATCCCAACAAACTCAGCATGGCAACAGAAGAAAATTAAAAAGGTGCCTCAATCATGTCAGGCAGCTCACGAGGTCTCGAAAGTGGAAGCACAAAGAAGGGAGAGATAGATCACATAGCTACTGGTCACGGACCCATGGTCCAAGGGAAACTACTCACGGTACATACGGGATGCGTCCATGGCTATGGATGGTCTCCCGGAGGGGGTAGCTTCTCCCGGCAGGGTGCCGGAGCAGCTTCTCCAGGCAGCCCCGATCTTGAAACGGCGGCGGCGGCGGTACAGAGGCGAGATCGCAAAAGAGGAGTTCGTCTTAGGGGTTTCCACCCTGAGGGGTAAATATAGGCGAAGGGGGGTGTCGAGGGGACCCACCAGGCAGCCAGGAGGCCTCCTGGCGTGGCCTATGGTGGGGTCGTGCCAGGGACCCTCCTGGCCTCCTGGTGGTGGCCCCCCTCCGCTCCTTTGGTGTTTCCGGAAGCTTCCGTGTCGCTGATTTTTTTATCTGATTTTTCCGGATTTTTTGGAGCACTTTTAATGGCCGGAAATCCTGAAATACAAAAACAGCAGAAAACAGCAACTGGCAGCTAAAATACTTCTGCAACTCAAACCAAAAAACTCAGAACATACGCAAGTTTCGTAATTGTATAGAGCATGTTGTGTAAAACATTCGGCTCAAAAAGATGAACTGGGATTTATTTTTTCTAGTCACGAGGACAGAATCTGTTTTCTGGACACCATGTCACAACTTTCACTTCCCTTGTCGTATGAGGCTATAAAAGGCACAAAGCTTGAAAAGTAAAGATACAATGATGTTGCTACAGTAGTAACAATCATAAATACCACTAAAAACAGAAGAAAAGAAAAAAGAGAAACCTAAATTCGTTGTGGGATGCCTCCCGAAAGCGTTTCTTTAAAGCCATTAGCTAGGCTTAATGCAAAAGATCAAAGTTCTCCAAAATCATCGGAAGGTTCACCAAGGATCCCAAAAGGGTTTTCAATAAGCTCATGCTTGTTCTTCCGAGGGAAAAGGTACGTACCTTTTGCTTTACCACGCAAACGTATTTGTCCTTTACCTATATCAATGAAGCCCTTCATGGCTCGGAGGAAGTCCCTTCCAAGCACTATATTTCCTTGATTGGCCTTCATGATGGAGAATTTAATCTCCACACTCCTTTTTAGAAACATGACCTGGACATCTTTCAATCTTCCCTAGATCTCAGAAATATCACCATCATAATGTTCATGGAAAGATGGAAATTTGTCCATGCTTGCAAGGTACAAAGAATCATAAATAAAGCTAGGCATTATAGAAACTATAGATCCAATGTCACAAAAAGCAAGGAAGTTTTGATTAGAGATAGCAATCCTAACAAAAGGCTCCCAGTCATTTTCTATTTCCAAAATCTCCTCTCTAGGAGGATTTGGTTTTTCTACTACTTTTAAGTCTAGAGCATCATGTTTTTTCTCAATAGTAGAAATTCTATCTATAATAGTATCAAGATCATCATAAACAAAATAACTAGATAAATGATGTATAATTTCAAGAGCTCTAGCTTCATCACACTCTAAAAAGTCTCCTTCAGCTATAAGACCAAGAGAGTGCTTACACCACTTAAAAAGGCCAAAGTAAAAATTTCTAAGCACAATTCTTATAGGTAACCAAGGCATGTTTGCCTTATATGCTTCAGAAATGTTGTCCCATCCCTTCTTCATATTTTCCCCGTTCCTTTAGTGGAAATCCAAGACCTCGGATTCCCTCATAGTACCAACTCCTAACATAATTGACCACACAAGAAAGGTAACAGGTATTTTTGGTATTTTTGATAAGGGACACAAAGGTAAAAACTGATAGGTAAACTAACAAGACTAAAAAGCAAAGACAAAAGATCGTGTGAAACTCCCCTATCTTGTTGGCTGGAGTCCCTGGCAACGGCGCCAGAAAACTTGCTAATGGAAAGAGAGTGTTAATACTCTTCAAGCCCTCATTGATTACCCCAAGTGCAGGGTAAGATATAGTGCAGCGACAAGTTTTCCCTTGGAAAAGATACCAAGGTTTGTCTCCCGTAGGACTCCGAAGGATACAAGAAGGTGGTAAAGTGATCAATGGCGCCGAGGTTGCTAACTTCACCTAGACCTGCACACAGATACAAATAACTTTGCTCCCAACGAGTACAGAGGAGTTTTCAATTCCTCCGGCCTTGCCGTTTACAAAGGATCAACGCAAGAGATAATGATAGTGGCAACTGAAAGTAAATTGAGGGTGTAAACAATGATATGAAGATGGACCAAGGTCATGTGATTTTCACTAGTGATGTCTCTCTCCCAAAAGACGATAAAAGTGCTAGCGAGGTAAACAAATCACAGTTGGTCAATTGACAGGATGATGAAGGCACCGCAATGCTAACTATGCTGCAAAGAAAGGAAGGGCTCAAAAGCAATGGGCGGTACGCCAATGTAAGTAGACCGAAATCCATCTGCATCTACTACGAATCGTCCACCTTGAGATATCTATCCAGAACATCTCGCTGGTATTAAGTTGCGAATCCGACCCAAAGTGTAAATCCAAAGCAAGAGACAACTGCATTAAAAGAACTTTGCGTAAAGTAAACAATCCTTGGATCCGCGGATACAAGCATCGTTGTTTTATCTCTGGTGGCAACAGCACATCCCCTAGTCTCATGTTTTTGTCACTCAAGCTAGACATAAAGGGGCTGAACCCACAATCAAGCATAACGCTCCCTCTTGGAGTTGCAATAAATCACTTGGCCAAAGTAAAATACGGCAACGGATAACATGCAAGAGTTTACTCAAGAACAAAATATAAAAGATAAGAACCAAATATATTACTCATCACAATATGAACATAGTCTCATAATTCATCAGATCCCAACAAACCCAGCATAGCAACAGCAGAAAATTACAAAGGTGCCTCGATCATGTGAGGCAGCTCACGAGGTCTCGAAAGTGGAAGCACAAAGAAGGGAGAGATAGATCACATAGCTACTGGTCACGGACCCATGGTCCAAGGGAAACTACTCACGGTACATACGGGAGGCGTCCATGGCTATGGATGGTCTCCCGGAGGGGGTAGCTTCTCCCAGCAGGGTGCTGGAGCAGCTTCTCCAGGCAGCCCCGATCTTGAAACGGTGGTGGAGGAGGTACAGAGGCGAGATCG
Organism: Bromus sterilis; assembly: GCA_950022295.1. NCBI lineage: Eukaryota > Viridiplantae > Streptophyta > Magnoliopsida > Poales > Poaceae > Bromus > Bromus sterilis. The sequence continues at coordinate 177,711,838 of OX465601.1, read as the reverse complement.
CGAAAGAGGAGTCCGTCTTAGGGGTTTCCACCACGAGGGGTAAATATAGGCGAAGGGGGGTGTCAAGGGGACCCACCAGGCAGCCAGGAGGCCTCCTGGCACGGCCTAGCGTGGGGCCGCGCCAGGGACCCTCCTGGCCTCCTGGTGGTGGCCCCCCTCCGCTCCTTTGGTGTTTCCGGAAGCTTCCGTGTCGCTGATTTTTTATCTAATTTTTCCGGATTTTTTGGAGCACTTTTAATGGCCGGAAAACCTGAAATACAAAAACAGCAACTGGCAGTTGGGTGCACTGGGTTAATAGAATAGTCCAAATATGCTCAAAAGTGTATGAAAGTTCAAGAAAAACATGGCAAAATCACACAAAACATGCATGGAGCAAGCAGAAATTATAGATACGTTTGGGACGTATCAGTGGGGCTCGCAACTTAATACCAGCGAGATGTTCTGGATAGATATCTCAAGGTGGATGATTAGTGAGTAGATGCAGATGGATTTCGGTCTACTTGTCTTGGTGTACTGCCCATACTTTTGAGCCTCTTACTTTCAAGTAGCATAATTAGCATTGCGGTGCGTTTATAATTTTGTCAATTGCCCATTTGTACTGTGTTCACCCAGCTTAGTTGTTTACCTTGGTAGAACTTTTATCGTCTTTTGGGAGAGAGACATCACTAGTGAATATCATGGGACCCCAGTCCATATTTCCACCACTGTTTACACTTTCACTTTGTTTACTGTTTTTACTTTCAGTTGCAATTATCACTATCATTACCTCTTGCGTTTGACCCTTTTTAAAAGACAAGGCCGGATGTATTGACAACCCCTATGTACTCGTTGGGAGCAAAGTTATTTGTTTCTATGTGCAGGTCCACGTCAACTCTCGCAGTTATCAAATCTCTGGCGCCGTTGACACCTACTTGTCGATCGTTGGAGTCCTCCTGGATTCGATAAACATTATAGTCCTCGTGTAAGGGAAATTAGCCGCTATCTACATCTCTACCTTCCACTTGGGGTAACCAACGAGGAGCACTACATCAGAGCCATCAGATGCCCCCGTTCATCCCCTTCTTCATCAACAATCATCAGTTCGTCCTTATCCACACTATATTTTTATCACTTCATGTGTTATGTGCTATGCTCAGAGCGTCTTGCATTTACTTTTTCGTTTTCTCTAATTAATTTAGTTTTGTTTGCTTTCATAACAAGTTGGACCCTAGCATGCCTTGTTAGAGAGAGAAACGCACTCCACTTTTGCCTAGAATACTCATAGTTTTCATTCCTATCTTTGTTGATTGTTTCTTATTATTTCTAGCTACTATCATGTTTAGCTATTGTTCTTCATCTTTATTTTTAAGAGATTTGGTTTAGAATATTTTTGTTAGTACTCTCTTGAGTTTTATGTTTATCTTGTTTAGAGAGTTGGATTGTTGCACTGAATGTGTGTCTCACTTTGAGTAGGTCGGTTGCTATTATAAGTTTAGTAGTAACTTCCAATAGTTTTGAGATGTTGTTTCAAGTAATGTTTGGACTTCTGTGTGTCAAGAGCTCAAGCCTATTACTGATATGTGTCGTATTTTTCTTCAACGTGATTATTTTCGAAAACTACAAAAATTAGTTAAGAACTCTAGCTACTAGATGTATCACTAACCTCTGGAGGGGTTGTAATATATAGAGTACCCCCCACGTTATCAAGGGTCGAGGATGCGCAAGGATAAACAAGCCCCCATAAACTCCTCTTAGGGTACTTGTATCTTTGTGAATCTCCTCACTAGATAGAGAGTTACCGATAATAAGTGGATGAGTTCCATTGACTAATGCGAGTATTCGATTGTTGGAACTTCCACTATCCATATTTGTCTAGCCTCTTCGGTACTGTGCATTGCCATTTCTCATCTTGAGAGTCGGTGCAAACTTCGTCGGTGCATCCAAATCTTTGGCATGATAAGTTGTGTCATCATAAGCCTCATTATATCTTCCTCAAAACAGCTACCATACCTACGTATCAAGGCATTTCCATAGCCTTTCCGAGATACATTGTCGTGCAACATCCATCTTCTCATGACTTGATATTTCATTGTCATACATGCTTTTTCTTGATCGTAGAGCCACATGATAGTTGGGATTTTCCCTAATAATTGCTACATGACGCGCTAGTATCATTGCATATCCTGCTACATTGGCAAAGGCATACATTTGCATTCATCATGATGTAGTTTCAGTTTTCTTTATGTTGAGTACTCCTTGTAAAGTGTGTGATCTTCATCATTCTTGTAATATATAAAGGGTTTCCCTTAAGTGAGGAAAAGATCCCAAAGATGACACAACTAAAATATCCCAAAAAAGGACACATGAAAAGATCGACAAATGAGAGATAAATAGAAAGAGCCAAAGATGCCACAAAAATACAAAAAAATAGAAAAAGGAGAAAAAAGAAAAAAGAGAGAAGGGGCAACACTACTATTCCTTTAAAAAATATCCACACACATGCTTCAAAGTAGAATTTGTACTTCACAGAGAGTTTTCATATCATTCATGCATAACTATGTGGGGACCCTTACACTACAGAATTTGGCTTGTATATTCCAATGATGAGCCTTCTCCAAAGAGCTCTAGGTATTCGTGAGCAAGCGAGTTGGATGCACCCCCACTAGTTCCATTAGAGAGGTTTCATACTCATAGCTCATTTGTGCATCTGTTGCATTGCAATCCCTACTCCTCACATCATATCTATCATTTGGCTTTCTCTTTCCTATGATTGTGTCAGGCCCAATATGCGGTAATGTTCCAGATCTAGATGTTTCCATCCAGATCCGGGGACGAAGCACATATCGGTCCCACCGCGACATATGACGAAGTCATATGCCTCGGATTTCCAACATGATATCATAACATTACAGATACAGGATACAACATCTCATACAATCGGCATACAACTGCCTTAATACAATACAACAGCGGAAGATACACGTCTGAGTACAGACTACAATCAAATGCCTACTGGCAAAGAGAAAACATCGATCCCGTAACCACACGGGTCCAGGCCCTCCGCCGGGATCCGCCTAAGTAGTCGTCGTCGAGTCTCCATGTGAAACGTCGATCATCGTACATGTTGTCGATCAAGAACCCTGAAAAGAGTTTGGGGGTAGTATCATGAGTACAGAGGTACTCAGCATCCAACTGTAGTGGTCATCTGACCCAGCAAGGACTTCATCACTCGTCATTCTAGGACAACTAGTATTTTACGGTAAAGATGGGGTAAGTGGGGAGGTTGCTGCCGCACTAGCATTTATTAAGTGGCTAACGATCTAGAGAGTAAGGTAAGAAACCAAGCATTCGATGAGGGATCGCCTCCAACAAGTCTGCTATCAACTACTTACGCAAACATAACACCTATCCTATCCTTGTCCTCCTCTTCGCATCCCGACGAAGAAGAAGCAGTCAAGGCACACACACACGTTGATCAAGTTATAATAAGATTAACCCAGTTGATGTTGTCTATGAACAAGGAGTAGGTCTCAAGTCGTCCATAACCGTGGACACGGCTTCTCGAAAAGATTTAACCCTGCAGGGGTGTACCAACTGCCCATTACGAGGCTCCGCACGCACGCCCATATCTCTCAGTTGCTACCCATGATAGGCAACCATTTTATGATTTAGTCCCAAGAGATCCGGAACGACAGGTCCCTCTAACTAACAACGCACAAATCCGGGTGGCCCCCGGGGAGTCGACACCCAATCCAAAGGCCGGCCGCGCTATTGGATCGGACTCTTCCGGCTGGACGAGGTCGGGTTAGCTACCCAAACAGCTGTGGGCAGCCCCCTAGCTTCAAGGTGTGGACCAACAAAGAAACCATGTCTCCGCTGGCCCGAGTTGTTTGAAAATCTGCTGGGAGCTCACCAGTCACACACACGGTTTTCAAATGGTAAAACCAGCTTGGGCCACCTCTAGAAATGTTTGAAGCTAGGTAGGTAAGAAAAGGGGACCCCATAAAATCCCACACGCGGTTAGGCACGCTTAGTCTTAAAACCAATACCTGGAACTTGGATCCTAGGTGACTCGAATGGAACAAAGCGTCGGGGCGGGATAGCCTAGACCTTCCATCCTTCGTCGAATATAGTCAACATTTATAATAATCATATCATCAACAACAATATAATAATAATGTGATATCCCAAACCAGGAGTAACAGGGTAACATCGTAGCATCCTAAGCATGCATACTAAGCAGGGGATGAGCAACGAGCAATAGTAACATAGCAATACAAGGTTTGCTGGGAAGGGACATGGCTGTATCGGTTTGAAAGAGGCTGTAAACATGTGGTAGGATCAAACATCGAATCTATCCTAGACTAGCATGCAAACCGCTGGTTGAAATAGCATGGATCATAAGTAATGTATAGTCCTTGCCTGTTGATAAGTCGGGTTCCGAAGGTGTAGTGGATCACAAGCTCGCATCTTCTCCGAAGGTACCCGCGGAAGCACACAAGACGATAAACACTGGAAAGCAATCAAAGAGCAAGCATCTATTACTACGAGGCAAACACGAGAAACCATCAACAAGAAGCAACACGAGACATCGCACCTACCGTCGAGAGCGGTTACTAACAGGTTAAGTGGAGTACTCGTCACACACGACGATACCGCACGTTTACGATGGTTCAAGTTGTTTAGCTACAGGTGATCAACAAAGGTTGTTAACATGGCAACTCAAGCAAGCATGGCATAGCACACAAACATGTCAAGAGGTGAAGCACAAAGTAAACCATCTATGCTAGTCAATTTAAGTGCGGCACAACCTAAACATGGCATAATACTAAGTACCCCACGATGATTAAAATATTTAGTACTGTTCTGCCCTAAACCATATTTTAGGTTTCTTAACAACAGCAAACAATAGCATAAACACAAAGTACACGAAAAACTAATCAAGTTACATATAAAGAACACCCCAAACGGAGTTACGGTTAAAAAGATACAAGCAAAACAAGTTACGGGCACAATCTGCCAACATCACGAAGCACACTTTAGAGCAATGCATAAATTGAATAATCAATGCAAACATGCTCACAAATTACTTGCAATTAAAGTAGACATGTTAGATAAGGCATGGCAAAAATAATCATGCAAATAGACATCATAGATCAAAAGATATTAAGCAAACAACATGGCATCGCAAAGTAACAGACTTACTGAAAAACTGAGGTGGCTGTCAAAAACAGCAGCATAGCAACTTTGGAGCTAAATAACTATATGACCAGAAAGAATATCATGGCAATTCAATACGTGGGATGAAAGTAGACATGATGCTTAACAATATGCAATTGGAATCACCCAATTCCGATAAACGGTCGCGACACATTCGTCGACCGAAGTTGCAACAAAATAACAGTTTCAGCAACAGCAGCACAATAACATCAAGGTCACCACTTTGGAGCAAGATTTAATATAGCTAAAGCACCCAAACATGATAAGTTAAAGCATGGAAATTAAGTACACATGATGCTTAACACATAGGAGAAAGAATCAATGCAATAGGCCTCATGGATTAGTCACAATCATCATGCAAAGTTGCAATAAAATATTAACAGCAGCACTTAACAGGAAAAATTGGCATTTTAACGGCCTGATGCCCACTTTAACACACAATTACACAATCATGATGACCTCAAATGCAAATGCTCACAAAAGATGAATTAAAGTACACGCAATTCTGAGCAACTTTCATTTTGGGGGCACGTTCATCCGAGCTACGGTTCAACGGGAAAATACGTCGCAAATAGGCATACAGCAGGAAAAGTTCCCAGACATAGAAAAAAAATGCAGGGGCTATCCACAGAAAAAAAATTAAAAATCTCACCCATGGGCTGAGCCCACTAGTGGCCTGGGAGGCCTGGCGGCTGGGCTGAGGAGGCGGCTTGGGCGCTGGGCCGAGAGAGGGCGAGGTGGGCCGCGGCCCACGAGGCGGTTGGGGGCGGCCGGGCGAGCGCTCGCGCTCGTCCTGATCCCGACCAGGGACGCGGCGGTGGTGGCTGACGCCGGCGGCGTCCTTGACTGGCGAGGGGTGGCGCAGGAGGGCGCGGACGCGGCGGTGGAGGCACAGGGCGGCTGGAGGGCGACGGCTAGGCCCCGGGGCGGCGCGGCGCGTCGTTGGCGAGGTCTTCGGTCGCTGTCTGTAAGGAGCTTCAAGCTCCACGGCCATGGCGACGGGGCTGCGGCCTACGGGAAGAAGAGGAGGCGAGGTGAGAGGGAGAAAGGAGGAGAGGGAGAAAGGAGGAGAGGGAGGGTGACCTGGCGCGGGGAGGAGGAGAAGGCGGCGCGGCTGCTGCGGCGGCCGGAGGAGGGGATGGCCGGCTCGGGCAAGCTCCATGGGAGGCGGCGGCTTCCCGAGCCCAGATCGGGCCCTGCGGCGGCGGAGGCGGGCCCGCGCGGCCCGAGGCGGCTGGAAGCTACAGTTCGTGGGAGGAGGCCAGATCTGTGCTGTCAGATCCCAGATCTGACGGTCTAGATCCAGGGAAGAGCTAGGGTTTCGAATTAGGGTGGTTTGGGAGGCAAATTTGTGCAAACTTCAGGGGGTGGCTGCAAATTTATCATAGGGGAACCCTAATTGGCTGGTTTGGGAGGTGGGGGTCATTATATAGGCAGGTTGGCTGGCCAGTTTACGCAAATGCCCTCGTTACCCCTCTCGCGCGTCCGTTAATCGCGTTCGTGACCGTCGAGACTCCGTACGGACTCCGATTCCGACGAAATCTCGAACCACGCGCTCAGCGCGTCGAGCCCGTCGATCGTACCTCACTGCGGTGACATTCCGACAACATTTTTCGGCGCCCCTGAAAATAATCCGTTCATTAAATAACCGGTTTTTCGATCCGGTGGCGATGGCTAGACTTGTGCCGGTTTCGCGACGGTGATCGGGCGAAACCCGGTGTCGCAAAGGTCGAGTGTCAGGGTGGCAAGGGTCGGTCTCCGTCCGATACGAGATAAGAGGGGGAAAAATAATCGCCGATCGATAAATCGGGGATGCAAACACCGCAAACAAATCAGGAAATCAAACAATTCACACCGAAAACAAAATTTTTATTTTTTGTGAAAACTGGGCTGTTACAGATTGTCCTTATTGATGTGAGCCTTTCACACTTTTTGACTTCCTTTCCCATCATTTATTCTTTTTTCCATCCAAAGTGCCAACTAGTCTTGCTCGCGCTCATTCATTGCATGAGTGCTCGAAATCAAAAGGGTGAGGATCGAATTGACTTGTACCTGGCCAGTGGTCTGGGGACAAGTCATAATAATATTCCAACGGAGATCAATTGTGAATTTTTGGTAGCACTACTAGGGAATACCCTTATAGTGGCGTCCTTTTTTCTGTTTAGTGGCGCATTATGGATGTGCCACTAACTACAAGCCACTAATAAGGGCTTAGAGGTGTCGCATTCTGGATGCGCCACCCCTAAGGCCCTTAGGAGTCGCGCATCTCAGAATGCGCCACCTATAAGCTCTTAGGGGTGGCGCATCCACGAATGCGCCACCTATAAGGCCCTTAGGAGTCGCGCATTCCCAGTGCGCCACTAAAGCCAGACAAAATGCGCCACTAAATGGGTTACAGAAAACAAACAAAAAAGAATAAAAACATTATAGATATTTTTATTATATTATAGAAATTCAAAAGACAATATTACAATGAGCCCAACAATTATTGATACAAAATAATTGCATTATAATTCTTATTACAAAGATTTACAAGATTACATCCATCATTTGTAACATCCCAAAATTCCCTGAATTTTGGAATGTTAATAAATTAAATAGATAATGATTGTTTGCTTGATGTGTTTGATTTTCTCTGGGATTTAAAACTTGTTGGAGTTTATTGAATATTAAAAAGAGAGGGAATAAAAGGACTTTCCCTAATATTCATAATTGGTGTTTTTGGAATTTATTATTTAAAACAAAACCAACAAAAACAAAATGAGAGAAGGTAATATGACTCCTTCAACATATTAAAAGTTTGGAAAAAGTTTTAAATCATTATTTGAATTCTTTTGAATATTCAAAACATTTTTCAACTAAAGGAAATTCATTTCAGAGGATATAAAATGACTTATCCCCTTTTTAATAAAGTTGCAAAATATTTAGAGTATTTTAAAGTTTTTAAAAATTTATTTTGAGTATTATAAATAACTCTAAAATTGTTTTAGGGATTTTATAATGCTAAGAGAGTTTTTATTTCATTAAAATGATTTATTAAATATTTTAAAAGAGTTGAAAAAGTTTTCCAATGGAATATTTTTATTTTACCCAAATTATTTATTGATGAAACAATTTTAAAATTTATATTTTATTATTTAGAAATGGTTTGTCAATACTTTTGACCAAATAAAAATGTTTTAATAATTTATTAGATTTTATGCTATCTATGAAAAGTATTTTTAATTTAAATAAAGTATTTAGAAAATGTTTTTAATTTTATTTTTATTTTTTGGAAAATATATTCATTGCATAATTTTCTTTGTATTATTTGATGAATTTGGAATTTTATTTCATATTTTTGGAGTTACGGTTGATTTTCTTTAATTGTTTGAAGTTTCGATTTTTAAAGAAAAAGAACAAAATCCGTAGCCCAGCCTAGTGGTTTGTCTCCGCCCGCAAGCGCAATTAGAGCCCAACTCGGTTTGATTTTTTTTCCTTGCTATATATACTTTTCGGTTTTCTATTTTTTTGGTTTTCTGGAAAAAAAAACCCTAACGGGACCCGTTCGTCAGCGCCGCCACCACGTCGCCGACCCCGTCGCCCGCCCTCCCCGGCCCGCGCCGCCACCGCGGCTGGCCACCGCGCCTCCAATGCGCCGCCCGCCCGTGCCAAGTGCTGCCGCCGCCACGTCCGGCAGCCGGCCGGAGCCGAGCCGCGTCGCGCCCGCGAGCGACCGCGCCGCCGCGCGCCGCCTCTACGCCACCCCACCGCCCCTCGCCGCCCCCCAGCTCGCCGGAAGCCACCCTCTCGCCGGAGTTCGCGAGTTCGCCGGAGCAACTCCGGTCAGATCCGGTCAACCACTGTCCAGGGACCCGATTGCTTTTTGCGAAGATATTTTAATTGCGGATCAGTCCTTTTGGCAGAAAACCCCTCGTTCTCGCGCCCGCGATATCTCCGCAACCATAAGTCGGATCGAGGTGAAACTTTTTCCTATGCGCTTGTGTTGTTATGTACTTTAGCATGGTATAAATTTTTGCACACTTTGCACAATTTTGAATTTGAATTTATTTCAAATTCAAATTCAATCCCGGAGGCCATATCTTTTATACCGTTGATTCAAATCGAGTGATTCTTTTTTGCATTGGATCACTCGTTCCATGTACCTTCTGTTTATATCATGTGTACACAAAAATTCACAAGTTTATTGATCTGTTTAAAGTCAAATTCAATTCAATGTTGCAATTGCTATGACCTGCGTTGTAGTATTCCGTTTCACGTGATTCTTTTGCATATCGGATCACTTGAGACATGTTATCGGTAAGATTCACACACTTTTTCATGTGGGCATGATATTCACCTTGAAGTCATAAATGTCCATGATCACAATTCTTTATCGATGAATCCTTTATCTGTTCTCTCGAGTTCACCTTCCACCGTTCACCTTCGAGCACATCGACACCTCCACACTTCAAAGCCCTTTTGTTTTGTTTCAAAAACCTTTGTGATTGTTTTCTTGATCTTTTGGTTGGTGTTGTTGGTGTGATTGCTTATTGAGTTCCTTCATTGCGATAGATTCTCGGAGTGTGACGAATAGAGTTGACTGGAACGTGACAGCGAAGATCTTCATCGAATGTACAAGGCAAGTGATGCTTTGACCATACTCATACCTATATATTATATATGCATTATGTTAAGAAATATCACCCTATTGCATGATAGGTAGTTTACTTTACTGTTGCTGCAAAACCAGTTAGGATAGCCACATGACTTGACTTGTATTAGTAGATCAACCTAGCCCGTGTTGTTACTTTATTGCTATGCTTTGTAGACGTGGTTTGGGTTGTGAGATTTCATGGAGTGCATGTGAGCTATTCTAATAAACTGTGTAGCAACTTTATAATAAATACAAATCACTTCTGGACGGGCGGGTTGCATCCCGGTAGTTGTGCCTTGTCTAAGGACAGTGTCGGGGTTAAATGCACCCAATGGTTGTTTTTGTGGTGAACCGGGTGCGACATGGTGTCTACCCTCTGACGCAGTGGGCGCCGTCCAGGCTCAAAAAGATCAGACATGCAATATTACTAGTAGCTTCCGTGTACAGCCACTGGCTATATGGGCTCTGGCTTAGCACGAGTACGTTGTGGGGAACCTGGCCCTGGTAGCTAGCTGATGTAGATGTGTGTTAGGTGTACCGGCTACGAAAGGGTGGAGGCAACCTCTTCAGAAAGTCTTTGTCTCAATCTTCGGGTTGAGTCCAGTGGGGAACGTGTACAACCTCTGCAGAGCGTATAAACTGATCATGATTAGCCATGTCCACGGTTACAGACGAACTTTGAGCAACTAGTCAGTACTATTGATGAATGATCTTGACAGATGAACACTTAATAATAATTTTGGTGGGAAAGAGTAGCATGGGTTGTTAAAGTCCAAGTATGTGATCAGAGGGGGAGGGGGTGAATGATCACTTCAAAATTTTCTACTGAAACTATTGAAGTGAAGCATAAACAGTGCGGAATAGCGAAGTAAAACTGGAAGCGAAACTAAATGCAGCGAATCAAAACACATTGAAGCATAACTGTGAAGCAAATGCAATATTGAAGGTAAATGCTTGAGGTAAAATGAACTGGGACTCGGCGATGTTTGTTCGACCAGTTCACGCTCTGCAAAGCGCTACGTCTGGTTGGAGGGACTGGTGATTGAACACCTGGAGCAAAACTCTCTTCGTCCGGTGCTCCACTGCACCAAACTCCTTGAGCTTGGTCAGTTCTTCACTCGTGGTTGATTATTGAGGAAATCACCGAAACCTTTGACAAACTGGACTTCGAGGCGACAATTACTCTTCGCTCTCTGAAGAACAACTCTCTAACCGTCTAGGAGAATTGCAGTTCTCCAAGATAAAAAGGCTAGCAAGCTTACACCTAAGTCATCTCGAATCTACTCAGATCAATGGGACTTAGGTTAAAGTATCTGGATTTTGGGTTTTGCTTCGGTGGCGTTTCGGGATGCTCTCTGCAATCTCTCTCAGGAATATTCTTGGAGCAGCCACCCGCAAATGGAGGAGGGGGCGGCGTATTTATAGATGGCGATCCCGAGGTGCGGAATGACCAAACTGACCTGAGGTGACAACTTGACACGTGTCCACAACGGTCGGATTAGCCATCAATGCGCAACTTTACTTGAGGAACAAGTAAAGCTGACTCACGGACTTAGTTCGGCTTCAGAAGCCAAAGAACGAAGTCTTTGCTACCGAAGCTTAACTTAGTGCACATGAGATTTCTTCACTCAGGCTTCTCAGTAGGTTTGGATTTGATCTGAGCATTTCTCAATGACTTCGATGTCCACAAACTAAATACCCCTCTTGATAGTACGGATTGTCCTATGACTCAAGAAACAGAAAAACAACTACACAAAAACATCTAAGTCTTGCGCCGTCCTCTTCATTTCCTTCAATGAGTAGAGCTTCAGGACACCTTCATTTTTGGGGGTCAACCTTCGTGATTAAGCTTCGCTCCGTGGGTAATGCTTCGATAACTTGAAGACCTTCCCTGAAGCTTTATCACATGGCTTGTCCTTCAGGAACCTATGCAACTGTTTATACTAGAAAACATTGTTAGTTCCTCTACTGTCTTGTCCAACAATATCCAAAACACACGGGGGCAAAACTTTGCTCTTACAATCTCCCCCTTTTTGGACTATTGTTGACAAAACAGGCATCGATAAGAGATATTGAAGTTTTTGTGAAGGATGGGACAAACTCTAAGATATGAAGTTTTTGGCTCCCCCTGAAATCAAGCATCGAAGATTTATATACTCGAAGTTAATGCTTGAGATAAGTTTCTTCGGTGGAGAGCGAAACAAAATATCTTAGCGAATACAATTGCATTGAAGATATATATCCAGGTATGTATGCAATTGCTTCCAATGACCTGTGACTTAAACAATAATAACCACCTGCAAGATAGAAGATACGAAGCAATACTTGCAAGCAAAGGGGTTATTAAAACTTGAGTGTAGCACAGGAGTAGCAAGACCGAAGTTAAACTTAAGTTACAACCCAATCGAAAGGAATGGAATGTTTGTCGTAACTTAACCCAGCGAAGCAAATAGCAAAACCCTTTCCCCGATGCAAAACTAATTCATCGATGCCCTCATTCTCCCCCTTTTTGTCAATGATTGGACAAAAGGTTGAGAAAGGGTTCGAGAGATCTATTTCGCGGCATCTGCACCCTGAGAACCCGACGAAGCTGAGCTCGATGAAGACTCATCCGACGAAGACTGGTCGCCTGAGGATTCTTCTTCGGAAGATGATGTTGGAATAGTTTCGTCGCGCGACTGAGTGATGAGGTTGATGTCGAGGTCGCTGTCGTCGAGGCCGTCGTCGTCCTTTGAGGTGATGGAGTCATTCTCAAAGACGGTATCAGGCCGGATGGGTTCAGTCTCGTTGACGAAGAAAACTTCATCAATCTTGTGCAGGGGAGGGATATTCTGATTCGGGCGGTCCACTGAGTCATCACGAGCAAAGTTTCGCCGGAGGTGCGGATACTCTTTGTAGATGCGATCTTTACGAAGACCTTTGACAGAGTTGAACTTCCTGAGCCCTTTCCAGGAATGACGCTTGAGCACACGCAAGTATTGATTGTTGTTGAGTGCTATATTGCAAACACGGTTGATCTCATCAGCAAGAAACTGCATCTGGCGTTGATTTGCTTCAATAAAGTTGTCAAGCATTTGCTGCGTGCGAAGATTGACTTCAAAATGATGGCAGTCTTTCTGGAACGTCTTGGATAAGTTTCGCTCATTGACTTCATGGCGCACACCAACATATGTGGCAAATGGATCATTGGGTTTCCTCAGCAGTTCCAAGGAGTCACGCACTGGTGGGAGGAAAAGCTTCGGATGATGGCGTGCCACAAAGTCTTTGTTCCAACCATAGTTACATACTACTTGCAGCCAGGGATCATAGGGTTTCAGTGTGAAAGGTAGCTCCGCTGCATGAACCAAATTCCGAATGAAGCAGTCCTCAAAGTCAAATAGACGACCATGAGTAAGCTTCAGAATAGCATGCCTTGTTTCAGGATAGAGATTCGATTCTTCCGAAGCTGTACTCAAAGGAATCAATGAGTTTGACAGGATGAAGAACCAAGTCCTTGATATGAAGTTCGAGTGCTTCGGGCGAATGTTTTGAGGAATATGGTTATCAGTGGCTTCAGGATCCAACAGAGTTGCAAATTCTTCTTCAGTCAGATCAGGTGCAGCATGAATCTTTTCATGAACTCCAGAATGCCTTGGTATATTGACAATTTCCATGAATTCTGCAGAGGACATCCTGAAGACTTTGCCTTGAATCATCCATTCCAGCGTCCATGAGCTGGGTTCATTGGCATCACCAGACACATAAAGGGTTGCATAGAATTGCTTGATGAGCTCTGAGTTGAAAGGAGTGCTCAACGCAAATAACCGAGTCAAATTTTGATTTTCAATAGTTTCGAGGATGTTCTGAAAGCAGGATGGAGTGGAAAGACTTCGCAAGTCCAGAAACTTGTGCCTAAACAGAACTCCTTGCTGGCAGAAGACTTTGGTGTATAAGACTTGTTGTTCAGCAGTCCAAAAACGAAGATCATCCGCTGTGCGGTCAGAAGCATAAGGACTATCACCAAAGAATCGATGGCGCTTCATGTGTTGTTCCAGGTTGAATTCCGGGCCATGCCTTGAAGAATAACCAGCACCCTTGAATATAGGAAAATTTTCACGCGGGTAATTGGAGTCAAGCTGGGTATCTTGGAAGGGGCGCGAACGCTCGCGAATTCTTTGCAGAGGAGCAATTTGATTGGCTCTTGAAGGGCCAGCAGATTGAGCGACTACAAGCGCTTGCTCTTGCGACAGATTCAGAATTTGGACAAGTTCGTCTTCGTCATCATGTGCTTCGGTGTCGGGCACATTTGCTTCAGACTCTTGAAACTGTTCTGGGGGGGGGAAAATCTCGAGTAACATGGGTTCTGGAGTGGGTTGGGGATGGTGCAGTAGCTTCATGGGGAGGTGATGGAGGTGGTGCGGGGGCAACTGGTGGAGTGGGAGTCCTTTGTGGTTCGGGGGTTGGATCACAGATGGGTGTGGGTGTTCGAGCAGGCGTTGGAGTGGGGGTAGGAGCTTTCTGGGGTGGAGTTTGCTTGGGGGTGGTTCTGGTAGGAGGAGGTGTAGGATTCTTGGTGGGTGGAGCTGAAGGCTTTGATGCGGGCTTGGACGGCTTTGGCTTCGGTGCAGTGGTGGGAACTGCTTCAGGTGTTCCCTGTGGTTGTTCATCACTTGTATCCATATCTGCGGCTGAGGCCAAAGTAACCTTGCGCCTCTTGGTGGTTTTCTTCTTGGGTGAGGGTCCTGTTGCCTTTGATGCAGCAGGCTTAGGAGATTTTGGTGCAACAACAACACGTTCAGCTTCGGACGAAGCCTTGCGTTTCCTTGAATCCCTTTCCATAATGGATGCATTATGGGTCTTCACCATGTCATCTACAGCGGCCTTGATTTTGCCTTTGAAGATTTTGATATTGTCCTTGGTGGTGGAATTGACATCAGTCACTTGTTGAAGCAACCTCAGGGCGTGCTGTTTGAATTCTTCATCAGGTTCGGATTCAACTCGCTTCTGATAGTTGTGAATCTTTTTCATTTCAGCCCTATCTCTTGAATGCAAATCCTTCAGCTGACTGATCATGGTGGTGATCATTGCTTCGATAGATCTGGCAATGTAGACTTCTCCAAGATCAACAGCATCAGGATCTTCAGCTGCACACTTCTCCCAAAGGGCTTCAGTGATGCCCAACTGATCCCAGAGTTCGCCTTCACGAGGGTCAGAGAATTGATAGTCACTCTAACAATCAGCTTCAGCTTGAGCTTCAGGCAAAGTTATGCCTTTCTGCTTCAATAGAATAGCTGAGGGAGTCATATCAACTACGGGCTTCTTCTGACCTGCCCTAGCAGCTTTCTTCGTTCTGAGGCTTTCTAATGAAGCCTTGCGTTTAGCTTCATGGTCATCTAGTTGTTTAGCTTCAGCAGCAGCTTTCTCTTCGTTCTTTGCGGCTTCGGCGAGCTTGCGCTTCGTCTCAGCCTTCTCTGCAGCAATCTTGGCTAAGTCTAACTCCTTTTTCTGTCTGGCAGCATCCTCATCTGCCTTCTTCTTCTCAGCTGCGCTTCTGGCATGGATGATGCGCTCAAGTGCCTCCGCGAGGTCTTTTTGTCTCAATTCTTCTTCAGTGAGCTTGTGCTTCGCTGAAGGGTTTGTTGCAGCAGACTGCTTGGGCTTCGTTGGTGCTGAAGCCTTTGCAGGTTGTCTCTTGGCGGGGTCGTGCTTCTGCTTTGATCGCCTCTCAGAGTCGGGGGCATCAGCCGGTGGCTTGGAGGCCAAGGGCTTCGTGACAACCAAGTTGGAGAGATCAATGGTGGGACAAGCAGAAGGCTTGACATTAGCATCAGGTTTCTCTCCTGGCTTTTTCTTCAGTGGAATCTGAAGTTTTTGTTTCTTGGGGGGAGCAGGATCATCCGATTCGTCATCTACTTCGAATTCTGATTCGTCGTCTGCAGCATTGGATTCATCCATGATGGAATCTTCCAGAGCAGCTTGCTCTAATCTGGCTTGTTCTTCATCTTCTGTTGTAGCATGGGGTGGAGAAGCAGACTTCTTCCTCAGCTTCTTCTTCTTCTTTGAACTTGGCCCAGCACCTTGGGTTTCAGCTTCAGCCAACTTGGATGCCTTTTTCTCTTCTTTCAGCCTCTTGGCTTCAGCTGCAATTCTCAGTCGTTCTTTCTCTTCTGGGTAATCATCTGGTGTCTTGAGGGTGTTGGGGTGAGGAAGCTTCGGTGGAAGAGGGTAGTACAGGTGACGATTCTCTTCAGTGTATTGACTGCACATGGTTGAAGTGTACCGAAAGGGCGGACTGAAGGCAAACTGCATAGTCCATTTCCATGTGGGAATGCTCTTGTATTTGTACCATCGTACAGCCCAGTACCGGCGAATTTTTTGCAAGCGGTTCTTGCGCTGCTCCTTGGTCTCTTCAGGAGGTGTGTCATAACCCAGAGCAATGCGAATTGATTCGGGGATGCCTCTGGCGTTGTTGGTTTCCTTTGTACGGCCTCCTTTCTTCTTCGGAGCAGAACGTTCTGCTTCGTTGATGTGATCGAGATTTGGAGACTCATTTCCGAAGCCTAACTCTGCAGACATCCTGAATCGAGGAGGAAACCTTGACTAGCAGAAACAGGTTTCGCAACGGTGCAACGATCCAACGGATCAAGGAAACCTACGGAAATCATCCAAAAACAAACAAACTATGAACTCGGATCCAATCTGGAAACAGAAAAACACTAGAGATGGAGATTGGACCGAGGCTTGGCGTACCCTAAATCGGTGGCGTCAAGCAACTACGGCGGCGAAGAGCGGAGAGGATAAGCTCGTCAACGGCGTGAAGTCCACGGTGGCGCTCTTCCGGCAGTGAAGCGGCGAGAGCGGCGACGGAGACGAAGAGCTCAGCGGCGCTCGGGAGATAGGGTTCCGGGGAGATGCGAATGAGGAGGTGGGATGGCTTCGCTGGGGTGGGATGCCTTATATAGGCCGGTCTGACAGGAGCTGTCAGATCAGATCGAACGGCCCACAGCGATTGTCTCTCCAGATTCTACGGCGAGGATCTCGTGGAGAATCGCGAGAAAATCTCAACGACCCGGATTTGATGGGATCTCAACGACCGAAGAATAAGTCCTCGACTTGAGTAAAAACTTCGATAAGAATTGGAAGCATTTGATTCGGAACTCAATGATATTCGAAGCAAAATACTTTCCGTTTCAATTGTGCTCAACCATTTTGGACAGACAGAATAAGAAGGAAAAAGAATAGAAAGGGTAGGGTCCGAAACTTATCACCTCGAAGAAAAACCAAACGAAGCAAAAGGTGATAAGCATAGAGGACTAAATCCAAAAGAAATAAGATAAAGAAAGCAAAGCAAAAACAGACAATGAAACAGAATAGGTAAGTAACGAAGTAAATGAATATTTACATAAGTAAAAGGTTTGGTCTTACAGTACATGTCGTGAGTCCAATATATTGAGCTCACACCTTAACTTACAGAACCTTTTCTCATCCAATGGTTTCGTGAAAATGTCTACCAGTTGATCTTCAGTCCTGACATGACTGATCACAATATCTTCACGTTGAACATGATCACGAAGAAAATGATGTCGAATGTCAATATGCTTCGTGCGATAGTGTTGTACAGGATTATGAGCAATTTTGATTGCACTCTCATTATCACATAGGTGCGGAATTTTCTTCACATGAATACCATAATCCTTCAGTGTTTTCTTCCGCCATAGAATCTGAGTACAACATGACCCAACAGCAATGTATTCGGCTTCAGCAGTAGATATTGAAACACAGTTTTGCTTCTTTGAAGCCCAACACACAAGTGATCTTCCAAGCAAATGACAAGTCCCTGAAGTGGATTTCCTATCCACACGATCACCAGCCCAGTCTGAGTCAGAATAGCCAATGAGATCAAACTGAGCTCCCTTGGGATACCACAAGCCCAAGGTAGGTGTGTGAGCAAGATAACGAAGAATTCTCTTTACGGCAGTATGATGTGATTCCTTTGGATTGGCCTGAAAACGAGCACAAATACATACTGAAAGCATAATGTCAGGTCTAGATGCACAAAGATATAAAAGGGATCCAATCATAGACCGATATTTCTTCTGATCGAAGGCTTTCCCCTTCTCATCTGCATCTAAGAAGCCATTGGTAGGCATAGGCGTCTTGATACTTTTGCATTCAGTAAGACCAAACTTCTTCAGGCAATCCTTGAGATATTTTTCTTGAGAAATAAATGTGCCATTCTTCTGTTTATGGATTTGAAGTCCAAGAAAGAACTTCAATTCACCCATCATAGACATCTCATATTTCTTCGACATCATCTTGGCAAATTCTTCGCAAGCACGAGGCGCTTGCTTCAACCCATAGAGGGCCTTGTGTAACCTGTACACCATGTCGGGTTTCTTTGGGTCTTCAAAACCTGGAGGCTGCATAACATACACTTCTTCCTCGATTTCTCCTTTAAGAAAAGCACTTTTCACATCCATTTGATAAAGAAGAATACCATTGAAATTTGCAAAAGCAAGCATAACACGAATAGATTCGAGACGAGCAACTGGAGCATAAGTTTCACCGAAATCGATACCTTTGATTTGGGTGTAACCTTGTGCTACCAGGCGAGCTTTGTTCCTTACCACTATACCATCTTCATCTTTCTTATTGCGAAAAATCCACTTTGTACCAATGATTTTGTGCTTCGTGGGATCAGGTCTATCAACTAAGCACCAGACTTTGTTTCGCTCGAACTAGTTAAGTTCTTTGAGCATGGCAGTTAACCAATCTGGATCCTTCATGGCTTCATCAAACTTCGACGGTTCTAACATGGAGATAAACGAAAAATTTCCACAGAAGTTAGCCAAACGAGTACGAGAACGAGTTGTAGGACGACCTGGTTGATGAATTTCTTCAAGAATCGAGTCAACATCAACTCTTCTTCGAACTCGTGATAAAGTTGAATCATTTGCTTCCGGCTCATCTTCTGCTTCATAATCTGCTTCAGCTTCAGGATCTACTTCACCTTCAGCATCAGCATTTCCTTCGTTCCTTTGCTCTTCTTCGTCCTGTTCATCATTTGCTTCAGGATGTTGATCTCCAGCGCCCCGAGCTATGTGTGGGAACATTGGACCATCATCATCCCTATTCGCTTGACTAGTATTTGCTTCAACAGGGAGAATCTCTCCAATAGCCATGGACCTGATCACTTCATCAAGAGGGGGTTCATCTAGATCATGAGGCAAATGCTCTTTTTGAGAGCCATTAGTTTCATCAAACATCACATTCACAGTTTCCATAACTTTCCCAAAGTGAGAGTTATAGACTCTGTAAGTATGAGAGTTTGAGCCATAACCTAAAAGAAAACCCTCATGTGCCTTAGGGGCAAATTTGGAGCTATGATTCATATCTCTAATAAAGCATGGAGCACCAAACACCCTAAGGTATGAAACATTTGGTTTGTTACCAGTGATAAGCTCATGTGAAGTCTTCTTCAGAAATTTGTGAAGGTAAACCTTGTTGATGATATGACAAGCAGAGTTAATTGCTTCAGCCCAGAACCTAATAGGAGTCTTGTATTCAGCAAGCATAGTTCTGGCCATCTCAATGAGAGTTCTATTCTTCCTTTCAACAACACCATTCTGTTGAGGTGTATAAGCAGCAGAGAACTCATGTGTAAAACCATGATCATCAAGAAAATCTTCAATATGAGTATTTTTGAATTCAGTTCCATTATCACTTCGGATATGCTTCAGAGATAATTCATATTCTGTTTGAGCTCTCTTGGCGAATGACTTGAAGATTTCAACAACTTTTCTCTTGTCATCCAAAAAGAAAACCCAAGTATAACGAGAGAAATCATCAACAATAACTAGACCATATTTATTTCCTCCCAGGCTTGCATAATTTTGAGGACCAAAAAGATCCATATGAAGCAATTCAAGAGGACGAGTAGTAGTCATGATAGTCTTCGCTGAATGATGTTTCTTCATAATTTTACCAGCTTCACAAGCACTGCAGAGACGATCCTTATCGAATTTTACTTCGCTAAGGCCAATAACATGATTCTTCTTCACTAAGTTATGAAGATTTCTCATCTCTGCATGACCAAGTCTTCGATGCCATAACCACCCGGACGAAGCTTTTGCCATTAAGCATGTGGATACAGCAGGGCCCGAAAAAAAATCAACAATGTATAAATCTCCTTTTCGGTAACCCTCGAAGACAAACGTATAGTCATCCTGTGAAAAGACAACACAACGCGAAGCAGAAAATAGAACAAGCATACCCATATCGCATAACTTAGAAATAGACATTAGATTGTATCCAAGTGATTGGACTAGCATAACCTTGTCAATGTGCTTATCTTTCGATATGGCAACCTTACCCAAACCTAAAACTTTACCCTTGTTGTTATCACCGAAGGTAATGTACTTCTGAGAAGAGTGAGATAGTTTTTCTTCGGTGAATAACTCCTTGTCTCCGGTCATATGATTTGTGCAACCACTATCCATGACCCATTCGGATCCACCGGAGACATAGCCCTGCAGAAGAATTAGTTCTTCTTAACCACCCACAAACGAGCTGGTGACTGAGAAGATGTTGAGGCACTGGTTGAAGCAATATTAAAGCGAATAGGAGTGTATTGCTTCGGTGTACCATCGAGCACACCATAAATGTAAGTCCTCTATGAATGGTTAGCATAAGAATGAGCATATGCAATCTTAGAATGATTATTATGAGGACGATAAGTATGACAACCAGTACGATAGTATTGCTTCTGCGGAACATTTGATTCGGTCACTAGAGGATCATTTCTCGTTTCAAGAGAATAGAAATGATTCGGTGGTACCGAAGACTTTCCCTGCATGGTATGGTTAGCAGGCAGTTTTTCCACGAGTGCTTTCTACACCCATATTTGCCTCTGATAGAAGCCATTCTTAGGAGGAGTACCAACATACTCAGCTGTAACCTTTCCCTGTTCATCTTTAATGAGCTTGTAGTCTGAATCAAGTGATTCGTCTACAATAGCTTTGTTCATCTTGCAATCAAAACCTGAAAGGTTAGCTATATCAATGGGGTTCCCTTTCGCAAGGACCCAAACAGTCTTAGGATACTGCTCAGGTTCCCAATAGGTGCCATCAGGGTTTATCTTTCTCTCGAAACCAACACCTTCATTCCTGGGATTCCTGTGAAGGAGAGCCTTCCTCAGGATATCACAGAGATACTGGTGACCTTGCACACTTTTGAACATGCCTGTTTCAAATAAGTTTTTCAACCTGAGGAGTTCCTCGGTAACAGCAGGATTTTCCTCATCAGAGGCATTAGTATCATCAATAACAATAGGAGCTTTGCCTTTGGAATCAATTTTTCTTCGTTCCAAACAATCCAAACAAGGTGATTCAGTTTTATGATTTGCTTCAGAACCTTGTTGAGCCATGAGAGAGAGATTGACATTTTCCAACTCTTCATGAGCCTCTTTCAGTTTTTCGAGAGCCATTTTCCTCTGAAGAAATTCATAGGTGAGCTTCTCATAATCAACTGAAAGAAGATCATGCCGAGAGGATAATTCTTCAAACTTTTCTTTCAGAGCTTCATGCTCATTAGTTAAAGTTTGACCTTTCTCTATCTCATCGATCAACAGAGTTTCTGATTTCTTAATGGTTTTGCTTAGTGAATCAAGTTCATCTTGTTGGATTGAAGCAATTTTAGCAAGTTTAGCATAGCTTATCTTTGAATCACTGTCATATGAAGAACAATCAGAAGTATCATAGTTAGACTTTGATGAGGATACCTTCGCCTTGGCCATGAAGCAATATGCAGGAGGTTCATCTTCACTACTGTTGTTGGTGAAGAATGAGCTCGAAACTTTTGCCGAAGCATCTGCTAAAGCGAATGCCAAACCAGCAACACCATCTGATTCGGATCCTGACCCAGACCTTGAGCCTGAATGAGCTTCGGACCCAGAGGCTTCGTCTTCGGAGTTCATCTCCTTTCCCAGATAGGCCTTGGCTCGGTGAGAGCTGCTTCGACGAGACGAGTGAGTCTTCGATGAAGAACCCTCACGCTTCTTGTGATACTTCTTTCTCTTGTCATCATCAGAATCTTTCTTCTTATCTCTTCTCGAACTGGAATCATGTCTCTTGGATTCATAGCTTCTGGAAGATCTGTGGGACTTGGTTGAGGAGTCTCTGAGCGAATGCTTTGCTTTGTTCTCAGCTTCCCACAGAGGACAATCAGCAATGTAGTGACCTGGTTTCTTGCATTTGTTGCAACAGTTGTCTTTAGATGGAGAGCTTCTTGAGGATGAGCGGTGAGGTGAGTGAGTGGAGCTTCTTGAAGAATAACCCTTTTTCGGTGAAGAAAAACCTTTTCTTTGGAAGCGGTTGAAGCGTCTCATGATCAATGCCAAATCCTTTCCAATGCTTGCAGGATCATCTGATTCGACACCTGAAGCAGAACTGACTTCGGGTGAAGAATGACGTGAATCTTTTGCTTTCAAAGCATGAGTTTTTCTTCGTGAACCATTTATGTCACGTTTCTCATCTTCTTCCATTTCAAAGGTAGTGAGTCTCTCAAGAATATCAGCGGCAACAAGACGTCCCAAATCAGTACTTTCCTTGATCATCAGGACAATGTGATCAAACGAGTCATCCAATGAGTGAAGCAAAGTTCTTACAACAGAGTGAGCAGTAATGTCATCAGCACCGAGGGAAATCAACTCATTTGCAAGAGCTGTGAGTCTGCTGTAAATTGAGCTGACTTTTTCACCCTCGATTCTCTTGAACCGATAGAATTTGCTTCGGAGTGTGTCAATTCTGGCATCTTTTTGGGTAGAAACACCTTCACCAATCTTTTCAAGATAGTCCCAGACACCTTTGGCAGTAGGAATATTCTTCACTTCATGATACTTTTCTGGTGTCAAGTGATTGGTAATGAAAACCCAAACTACAGAATCAAGATCAATCAGTTTTGCTTCTTCAGGAGTGATGGCGTTCTCGTCTGCAACAGTGACACCATACAAGACAACTTGCCAGGCGATAGAGTTGATAGCCATGATATTTCTCTTCATCTTGTCCTTCCAGTACGAGTAGTCCTTCCCATTAAAAATAGGAATAGGTTCGCCGGAGCGAATAGCTGCAAAAGACATACTTGAAGACACTCCAGGAGGTTAATCCAAAACACACAGAGTGTAGGGAGTGACTAGCTCTGATACCAATTGAAAGTCCAAGTATGTGATCAGAGGGGGAGGGGGTGAATGATCACTTCAAAATTTTCTACTGAAACTATTGAAGTGAAGCATAAATAGTGCGGAATAGCGAAGTAAAACTGGAAGCGAAACTAAATGCAACGAATCAAAACTTGAAGCATAACTGTGAAGCAAATGCAATACTGAAGGTAAATGCTTGAGGTAAAACGAACTGGGACTCGGCGATGTTTGTTCGACCAGTTCACGCTCTGCAAAGCGCTACGTCTGGTTGGAGGGACTAGTGATTGAACACCTGGAGCAAAACTCTCTCCGTCCGTTGCTCCACTACACCAAACTCCTTGAGCTTGGTCAGTTCTTCACTCGTGGTTGATTATTGAGGAAATCACCAAAACCTTTGACAAACTGGACTTCGAGGCGACAATTACTCTTCGCTCTCTGAAGAACAACTCTCTAACCGTCTAGGAGAATTGCAGTTCTCCAAGATAAAAATGCTAGCAAGCTTACACCTAAGTCATCTCGAATCTACTCAGATCAATGGGACTTAGGTTAAAGTATCTGGATTTTGGGTTTTGCTTCGGTGGCGTTTTGGGGTGCTCTCTGCAATCTCTCTCAGGAATATTCTTGGAGCAGCCACCCGCAAATGGAGGAGGGGGCGGCGTATTTATAGATGGCGATCCCGAGGTGCGGAATGACCAAACTGACCTGAGGAGACAGCTTGACACGTGTCCACAACGGTCGGATTAGCCATCAATGCGCAAATTTACTTGAGGAACAAGTAAAGCTGACTCACGGACTTAGTTCGGCTTCAGAAGCCAAAGAACGAAGTCTTTGCTACCGAAGCTTAACTTAGTGCACATGAGATTTCTTCACTCAGGCTTCTCACTAGGTTTGGATTTGATCTGAGCATTTCTCAATGACTTCGATGTCCACAAACTAAATACCCCTCTTGATAGTACGGATTGTCCTATGACTCAAGAAACAGAAAAAGAACTAGACAAAAACATCTAAGTCTTGTGTCGTCCTCTTCATTTCCTTCAATGAGTAGAGCTTCAGGACACCTTCATTTTTGGGGGTCAACCTTCGTGATTAAGCTTCGCTCCGTGGGTAATACTTCGATCACTTGAAGACCTTCCCTGAAGCTTTATCACATGGCTTGTCCTTTAGGAACCTATGCAACTGTTTATACTAGAAAACATTGTTAGTTCCTCTACTGTCTTTTCCAACAATATCCAAAACACACGGGGGCAAAACTTTGCTCTTACAGGTTGCTGTGTGTTTCAGGTAGAATTCAACTTAAAATTTTGACTAGTTTAGTTCAGGATAAAACTGGCTTTCTGCAAAACAAAACCATAAGCCTTTCCTTTGACTTACCTTGCATGTATTTGTAGGTCCTTTATATAAACTTTTTCGTGTCACTTGTCGTACAAATCAGATGTACTGACCCGTTGTCGGGCTATAACCTTCGGTGTTGCAGGATTATATACGACGAGTAAGTGGTGCGATGTAGGGTTACGATGTCTATACTCAACTATGCCGGTGGAGTTGATGGACGTCACGAAGCTTATATTGCTTTCCGCTGTATTTTATTTGTAAGCTAGCCTTGAGCTATGCAGGTATGCTTTATTGTAATACTGGATCTTCGATATAATATTTATGACATGTGGTTTATTCTTGATATTACATCATGTACTGTGTGTGCTAGCTATTGATCCAGGGACTAGCACAGAATGCACAGAGACTCTGGTTTGTGAGGAACCGGGTCGTTACATATGGTACCAGAGCCCATGTTGACTATAGGTCGTGACCCTAGAAAATGGATAGGAAAAAGCCACAGGAACAAAAATATTTTATCACTCTTTGATTACTTACTCTCTCCACTAGTATCTCTCATCTATTATTAATCTTCTAAAACTTCTCATCTTGTTTTACTGTAAATACCCCCCCTGAGTTGCCTACCCCTGAAGATAAGACATTTGAGAAGTACATCATCAACCTCGTGGATCAGTTGGAGATATGATTACCGGAACTATAAGGAATAACCTACGGTGATCAATAAGTTTTGACACTACGAGAGGAATCTTTAAGATCAGCTTAGCTGAGAAGGATGAAGCTTAGAATCAGACCACCACATTTTATGTGAAGTTAGATGAACGAATTTCGCGTAGTATGATGAGATCGTATGTCTTGCACATATGACCTTACTCTAAGTGTTGTTTGCGTGTTTTGGCTTTTGTGACTGTATTGTTTGTTGTTATTTGTTACTGTCGAACGTAGGTGTTTTCGCCTCTTTCTTGTTTGAGTGCTTAGGCTTGGTGTTTTCTTTAGTTGTTGTCTTGTCGGTGTTATAGTGTTGCCCTAACCCTTGTTGTTTGGGCTTAATAGATGGTGTATGGAGTAGGACTCTCCTTTTCCGGGGCGATGTCGAGACTGAAGGTGGAGCAATGGATTCGTAATATGGAGGAGCACACGAAGATAAACCAGGTTGGAAGTGAGGACATGGTCCCCTATGCTGTCAAGTACTTTGTAGAAGAGGCTACTACTTGGTGGACAATGCATCAGGCGATTGACAAATCACGAAGGAAGATTACTTGGAAGGAGTTCACAAGGATTTTTTGGGATCCCACCTCGTCACCCCGATGCAAAGGACGGTAACCCTTAAGATGATCCATGCCTGTACAATTTGCGGAGAAACAGGGCACTCCTATGAAGGACACCAAGATGGATGTCCCTATTGTGAAGAAATTCACTAGGGTGAAGAATGTCCCACTGCTCAAGTCACATGTTTTACGTGTGAAGGAACTGATCATTACCCCGCTCAGTGTCAATTTTTCATCGTGACACAACAAGTGGTTCAACATCAAAAGGAAGGAATGAAGAAAGCTATCCAAGAATTGAAGGAAACACCCGTGAAGAAGAAAAAGAAGGACTTTAGCCACATTCAGTGTTTCCGGTGTAGGAATATGGGCCATTACGCCAACATGTGTCCAGAATTAAAGGAAGCACTCATGAGGACGAAGATAAAGGACCTTAGCAAAATTGAGTGCTATCGGTGCAGGAATATGGGACACTACAGCAATATGTGTCCAGAATTGAAGGGGAAGGAGAAGTTCTGAACGTGGAAGCAAGGATGCTGACTCGAAGAAGCTTATGTTTGGCAATTGGAGGACGTACGTAGGTGTGCACTAAGTGTATGTTGTTACCTTTTCATTGTTAGCTGGAGTTGTAGATCGATGCATGTTTGCTATGGATTGATTAGATGTGTTATGTCATGATTTGTTTTGTTAAGTTTTGTCTTGTACCCGGGGGCCCTGATATGTATTTGGTTGTTGTGGCGTGTTGTGTTTTGCGTTTCTTCTACGTGAGTAGAATAAGTTTACGTTTCATTAGACCCCTCATCTATTTAGTATGCTTCAAGACTGAAGGAGACATAACAACAACAAGAATAAACTTGGCAAGTGACTCAACGATATGAAGATTGCTTCGACAACGCGAAACTGAAGCTACCGTCATTGAAGACCTGAAGACTTGAAGACCTGGAAGATTCAAGTTTCTACCGTTAGATCGTTTCTGTGAGCTGTCATTTCCTGTTTTACCGACAGCTACACATCAAAACTTATTTACAAAACTAGTGGGATGTTTGTATGGGTACCTCTCCCTATCTCTCTCTCTACCTCGTTGTCTACATTCTATTCCCCCTCATCCTCATCCTTAAATTGAAGAAGCTACTACAATGGCTGCTAATGTCAAGGCTGGGATAAATATGGATGCAACTTAATGCTGAGTTCAAAGTTAACCCCTTGTGCCAAGATCTTACGACAAGAAAGCACAATCTTGCTGAAGGAAGAACCCTCGAAGAAGTTGTAGTCCACCAGTACACGTGTTATAGCAGTTTGCGAAAACCTGAGAATTGTGAGGAAACGATAGATGTTTTGGTTGGCTTGCAGAACCATGGATTTATCTTGACCCAGTTCAAGATAAGGAGGACTTCTGCAGTGCTGGTGAGGATGACCGAGTGTTAGATTGCGAGATCCGCTAAACCATATACAAGGTAATGATTTGGGTGTGGGATGGATTGATCACCATGCCGACTACTCTTATTATTCGCTCTTGCTATGCGGGATAGTAAATCTTGAGTGACTTACCTATAGCAGAGAGACGACGATGTTAGCCTAAACCATAGAATGGTATGATGTGTGACCCCAGTAGAAGTTTACCGTTTGTGTTATACGGTGAGTATAGACCAAGACCGTTTGCTGCAGGTATCCCGTAGAAGTATTCTTGATGACCACCAAGAGTGAATCGATAGTTGGTTAGTATTGGCGCCTGACCGTCAGCTATGAAGTCTTAGTACTTGGAGGACCCGTCTTTTGGATGCGGTGTTCAAGACAACGACGGAGTATATGAACTATTCTAGGGATGCAATCGAAGGTGCGACACTCTTGAAGACCAATGTATTTGGAAGACTCCTCTTTCGCGAAGGATTCAAGATCTCCAAGGATTACGAATAATGTACGAAGGATGTCATCGATGGGGTAAGATTTTGAAGACCACGTCGCATTCCTTTGAAGGGTGGTAGCACCCTAGCTCATCGGAGGATCGATGGACTGTCATGAAGACCCGAACCCTAACCTTTCTTTCTAGCCTTCTCGAATCTCAAGGAAGAGATTCCTTTTAAGGGTGGTAGTGTGTAACATCCCAAAATTCCCCGAATTTTGGAATGTTAATAAATTAAATAGATAATGATTATTTGCTTGATGTGTTTGATTTTCTCTGGGATTTAAAACTTGTTGGAGTTTATTGAATATTATAAAGAGAGCGAATAAAAGGACTTTCCCTAATATTCATAATTGGTGTTTTTTGAATTTATTATTTAAAAAAAACCAACAAAAACAAAATGAGAGAAGGTAATATGACTCCTTCAACATATTAAAAGTTTGGAAAATGTTTTAAATCATTATTGGAATTCTTTTGAATATTCAAAACATTTTTCAACTAAAGGAAATTCATTTGAGAGGATATAAAATGACTTATCCCCTTTTTAATAAATTTGAAAAATATTTAGAGTATTACTTTGAAGTTTTTTAAATTTATTTTCAGTATTATAAATAACTCTAAAATTGTTTTAGGCATTTTATAATGCTAAGATAGTTTTTATTTCATTAAAATGATTTATTAATTATTTTAAAAGAGTTGAAAAAGTTTTCCAATGGAATGTTTTCATTTTACCAAAATTATTTATTGAAGAAACAATTTTCAAATTTATATTTTATTATTTATAAATGGTTTGTCAATACTTTTGACTAAACAAAAATGCTTTAATAATTTATTAGATTTTATGTGATCTATGAAAAGTATTTTTCATTTAAATAAAGTATTTAGAAAATGTTTTTATTTTTATTTTTCTTTTTTGGAAAATATATTCATTGCGTAATTTTCTTTTTATTATTTGATGAATTTAGAATTTTATTTCATATTTTTCGGAGTTACGGTTGATTTTATTTAATTGTTTGAAGTTTCGATTTTTAAAGAAAAAGAAAAAAATTCCGTAGCCCGGCCCAGTGGTTTGTCTCCGCCCGCAAGCGCAATTAGAGCCCAACTCGGTTTGATTTTTTTTCCTGGCTATATATACTTTTCGGTTTTCTATTTTTTTTATTTTCTGGAAAAAAAACCTAACGGGACCCGTCCGTCAGCGTCGTCGCCACGTCGCCGACCCCGCCGCCCGCCCTCCCCGGCCCGCGCCGCCACCGCGGCTGGCCACCGCGTCTCCAGTGCTCCGGCCGCCCGTGCCAAGTGCTGCGGCCGCCACGGCCGGCAGCCGGCCGGAGCCGAGCCGCGCCGCGCCCGCGAGCGACCGCGCCGCCTCTACGCCACCCCGGCCACCCAACCGCCCCTGGCCGCCCCCCCAGCTCGCCGGAAGCCACCCCCTCGTCGGAGTTCCCGAGTTCGCCGGAGCAACTCCGGTCAGATCCGTTCAACCACTGTCCAGGGACCCGGTTGCTTTTTGCGAAGATATTTTAATTGCGGATCAGTCCTTTTGGCAGAAAACCCCTCGTTCTCGCGCCCGCGATATCTCCGCACCCGTAAGTCGGATCGAGGTGAAACTTTTTCCTACGCGCTTGTGTTGTTATGTACTTTAGGATGGTATAAATTTTTGCACACTTTGCACACTTTTGAATTCGAATTTCTTTCAAATTCAAATTCAATCCCGGAGGCCATATCTTTTATACCGTTGATCCAAATCGAGTGATTCTTTTTGCGTTGGATCACTTGTTCGATGTACCTTCTGTTTATATCATGTGTACACAAAAATTCACAAGTTTATTGATCTGTTTAAATTCAAATTAAATTCAATGTTGCAATTTCTATGACCTGCGTTGTAGTATTCCGTTTCACGTGATTGTTTTGCATATCGGATCACTTGAGACATGTTATCGGTAAGATTCACACACTTTTTCATGTGGGCATGATATTCACCTTGAATTCATAAATGTCCATGATCACAATTCTTTACCGATGAATCCTTTATCTGTTCTCTCGAGTTCAC
Source organism: Bromus sterilis (assembly GCA_950022295.1). NCBI lineage: Eukaryota > Viridiplantae > Streptophyta > Magnoliopsida > Poales > Poaceae > Bromus > Bromus sterilis. The sequence continues at coordinate 177,682,285 of OX465601.1, read as the reverse complement.
CTTCCACCGTTCACCTTCGAGCACATCGACACCTCCACACTTCAAAGCCCTTTTGTTTTGTTTCAAAAACCTTTGTGATTGTTTTCTTGATCTTTTGGTTGGTGTTGTTGGTGTGATTGCTTATTGAGTTCCTTCGTTGCGATAGATTCTCGGAGTGTGACGAATAGAGTTGACTGGAACGTGAGAGCGAAGATCTTCATCGAATGTATAAGGCAAGTGATGCTTTGACCATACTCATACCTATATTTTATATATACATTATGTTAAGAAATATCACCCTATTGCATGATAGGTAGTTTACTTTACTGTTGCTGCAAAACCAGTTAGGATAGCCACATGACTTGACTTGTATTAGTAGATCAACCTAGCCCGTGTTGTTACTTTATTGCTATGCTTTGTAGACGTGGTTTGGGTTGTGAGATTTCATGGAGTGCATGTGAGCTATTCTAATAAAGTGTGTAGCAACTTTATAATAAATAGAAATCACTTCTGGACGGGCGGGTTGCATCCTGGTAGTTGTGCCTTGTCTAAGGACAGTGCCGGGGTTAAATGCACCCAATGGTTGCTTTGGTGGTGAACCGGGTACGACATGGTGTCTACCCTCTGACGCAGTGGGCGCCGTCCAGGCTCAAAAAGATCAGACATGCAATATTACTAGTAGCTTCCGTGTACAGCCACTGGCTATATGGGCTCTGGCTTAGCACAAGTACGTTGTGGGGAACCTGGCCCTGGTAGCTAGCTGATGTAGATGTGTGTTAGGTGTACCGGCTACGAAAGGGTGGAGGCAACCTCTTTAGAAAGTCTTTGTCTCAATCTTCGGGTTGAGTCCAGTGGGGAACATGTACAACCTCTGCAGAGCGTATAAAATGATCATGATTAGCCGTGTCCACGGTTACGGACAAACTTTGAGCAACTAGTCAATACTGTTGATGAATGATCTTGACAGATGAACACTTAATAATAATTTTGGTGGGAAAGAGTAGCATGGGTTGCTGTGTGTTTCAGGTAGAATTCAACTTAAAATTTTGACTAGTTTAGTTCAGGATAAAACTGGCTTTCTGCAAAACAAAACCATAAGCCTTTCCTTTGACTTACCTTGCATGTAGTTGTAGGTCCTTTATTTAAACTTTTTCGTGTCACTTGCCGTACAAATCAGATGTACTGACCCGTTGTCGGGCTGTAACCTTCGGTGTTGCAGGATTATATACGACGAGTAAGTGGTACGATGTAGGGTTACGATGTCTATACTCAACTATGTCGGTGTAGTTGATGGACGCCACGAAGCTTATATTGCTTTCCGCTGTATTTTATTTGTAAGCTAGCCTGAGCTATGCAGGTATGCTTTATTGTAATACTGGATCTTCGATGTAATATTTATGACATGTGGTTTATTCTTGATATTACATCATGTACTGTGTGTGCTAGCTATTGATCCAGGGACTAGCACAGAATGCACAGAGACTCCGGTTTGTGAGGAACCGGGTCGTTACATCATTGTCTAAGGTTTGGAGGCCAATAAGATTCACAAGATTACATCCATCACAATATTATAATGAGTCCAACAATTATTGAAAACAGAAAGCTACTTTCGTCATCATCTCTTGTTTGCTCTTCAACCTGCACAAAACAAAGATTTAGAGGTCACGTCCATATGAATTCATAGCAAAGGACAACAACGCAATATAGCATCTATTCTTATCAACAACATAAAGCAAGTCGATCAATGGCCAGGAGCATGCACATATGCATAAAAATGCATATGCAGTGACCTTTCTACACAAAGAGCACCAAGAGTTTTGACACTACCATCTACTACACAAAGAGTACATCCAAATTACATGTAGGGCACACATTCATCAAACGAATGCCATATATAACATAAATTGTTCAATTGTTCTGACTCGTCTTGGGGAATGGGCGGCATCCTTCTTTCGTCATGAAAGTCCTTGTGTCACGCAAGGCCTTTAGGCGGACTTCTATCTCCCCATTGGATGGTGCAATGTTGGAGTGGAAGATCGCCCCCTTCATTTGTACTTCTTGACGGATGATAGTCGCCAACTGCGCTTGGATGTGAAAGAACTCCTCCTTAAGATTTGCATCGGCGATTTCCGCCTTCCTTTCGGCCCACGCTTTGAGATGACTTGGCAGCGTAAGGTTGCGTTGTTCCTGTACAATCGTCCGCATGTGATGAAGGGCGTACTACGCATCCCTCACACTTCCAGCCGGCTTCTTGACGCACGGGAACTGCGTTACGTGGCTGAACACGTTCACGCCAGGATGATTCTTCCTGAACTTGTGCTTCACGATCTTGCCTCCGGCTTTTATGTAGCCGGCGAGAGCATCATCCAAAACTCTCATGATATACTTGTAATCTTTCTTCTTCACACTCCCCGAGTCTAAATACACGGCATGTGAGTGTTGTGGTGAAAAGCAGATGAGCACGCAGTCTTGATCCTCACTGCATAATTAAAACAATCCAAAAAGAATGTTGGAAGAGGACAATGGAAAGCTAAGAAAGCATATATGCTACGGAGGCGAGCGAATGACTTACTTGGGAGAGTAGGTCATAAGAAATGAATCCTTGCCGGCGTTATCTAGCATGAAGTCTCTGATGTACCCCGACGCGAGAGCTGCGTCCCCGTCGTCCATCAAGATGCTTTCACGCATGTAGAAGGGGTCCAATATCGCGATGCTCGGGGTCTTATCTCTCCTGATAATCATAGAAAGGCTGAGCGAGAACAGACGGATAAGGCTATGGTCCAGCCGCTTGAGATGGTACAAATTGAAGATCTCCGAAAACCTTAGGATTATCATATCCGCGGGGATAGTGTTGATGAAGCCCATGTTGAGTGGCACCTTGGCCATGAAAACCGGGTGATACGTCCAAAACGTATCTATAATTTCTGCTTACTCCATGCCTCTTTTATGTGATATTGCTATGATATTGATGAACTTCCATACACTTTTGATCATATTTGGACTAACCTATTAACTCAGTGCACCCCAGTGCCAGTTCCTGTGTTTCTGCTGTTTTTCTATTTCAGGTTTACCCCATATAAAAAGTGCTCCAAAAATTCAGGAAAATCCAATAAAAATTCAGAGATCAAGAAGCTTCTGGAATCACCAAGGGGGGCCAGAGGGGACCCACCAGGCGCCCTCCTGACGCGCCCCAGGGTGAGGTCGCGCCAGGGGGGGCGCCTGGACCCCTGGTGGCCCCCCTGGCTGCCCCCCCCCCCTTCGCCTATTTAATCCTCGTGACGCAAAACCCCTGAGACTGGAACCCTTTTTCGCGATCTCTCCTTTGTTCCGCCGCCGCCGCGCTTCCAAGATCGGGAGCACCAGAAGACCTCTTCCCGGCACCCTCCCAGAGGGAGGAATCACCTCCGGGAGCTTCTCCACCACCATAGACGCTTCCCGGATGAACCGTGAGTAGTCCACCTTGGACCATGGGTCTATGATCAGTAGCTATGTGATGTTCACCTCCCCTCTTTGTTCTTCATGGATTAGACCTCGTGAGCTGCCCTACATGATCGAGGCACATATGTAATATTTCTGTTGTTGCTATGCTGAGTTTGCTAGGATCCGATGGATTATGAGATTATGTTCAGATTGTGATTGAGTTATATATTTGATTCTCCTCTTTTATATTTATGTTCTTGAGTAATTCTTGCATGTTCTCCGTTGTTGTTTATTGCTTTGGCCAAGTAGTAGGCAGTGACTCCAAGAGGGAGCATTATGCATGATTGTGGGCTCATGACCCCCGATGACTAGCTTGAGTGACAGAAACATGAGTCTAGGGGATGTGTTGTTGCCACAAGGGGGAAAACAACGGTGCTTGTACTTGCGGGTGCAAGGATTGTTTACTTTACGCAAAGTTCTTTAATGCAGTTGTCTGTTGCTTTGAGTTTACACTTTGGGTGGGATTCGCAACTTAATACCAGCGAGTTGTTCTGGATAGATATCTCAAGGTGGATGATTAGTAGGTATATGCACATGGATTTCGGTCTACTTGTCTTGGCATACCGCCCATGCTTTTGAACCTCTTCCTTTCTTTATAGCATAACTAGCATTGGTTTACCTCGCATGGCTATTTTATCATCTTTTTGGAGAGAGACATCATGTCGGGACCCGGGGTTAGCGTATGTAATTCCAGTCACGATACAATCACATGGAGAGCCGAGAGCCGTACCCACTTGTCTAAGCAGACAAGGCCAAGCACAGAACACTCTCGGAAAGCATCGAACGTGAGGGGCATCCCATTCAGGCCGGATGATCAACTGAGATGGGTCCTCATCGTCCGCTCACGAGTCTAATTGCTTATGGGTGGTGAAATCCCATACTCATAGACAAGTCGCCTCAACCATGTTATCGATTGAATCACAACTCTTACATAGACTGACTCCAGCCCGATCACTTAGTCGGGGTCTAGGGCGGGCTCGATCATACAACAAAATGTGCACGTGGCAGAGTCGCGAGCAATCGCATCGCGATACCCCAAGCTGCGCACATCTAAGGGCCACTTGGTGTATAAAAGACCGCCAGCCAGATCACAACTAAGGTCTCAAAAACCCATACTAAGACATGCATGTTATAAACATACACGCAGCACACATGCCTAGTATGAACAGCAGGTATCATCACATAACTCTACAAAGTGTATCTTTATTGACTTACACATAGAGCATACAAAGATCACATGTCTGTGATCATCATTACATCATACAACGGAAGCAAATTAGGTCTGAGTACAGACAAGTTTAACAAATGGCTTAGAGAAGCCTTGTACAACAAACATGCCCTTCCACGAGGGACCAGACTGTTGTCTGGGACTATACTGCCAAGGTCAACATCGAGCTTCACGAAGGTGAATCCATCGGGGGTTCCGGATTCTCATCTAAAACATAGAATAAGCAAACGTGAGTACAAAGTCGTACTCAGCAAGACTTACATCAGAACTACACTACTCATGCTCAAGTATCAAGGTAAAGGGAGGTGGGGTTCAACATGCAGAAGTGCCAGCTTTGATTTGGCTAGTCCTGTACTACGAGTACAAGACTTGAGGTAAGAAGCGTACACGAGTCCACTATCCAAGTCTCCAACCAATACACCACTATGGATACTTCCTCGACTTCCCCACGAGGAAGCACGCCATAGCACTCACGCTTATCTTGCAAGTTTTAGAAGTATCCATTCAAGTTGTCTAATAATCAGGTACAGGTTCCAAGTACTCCATGACCGCGGACGCGGCTATTCGAATAGTTTTGTTAACCTTGCAAGGGTGTAAACTACACACACATGACCATCAGTTACCGCCAGGTCTCGCCACCGTTCAAGAGGTGACAGCGAGGATGTTCACCACGACACTTCGCTCACAACCGGTCTATTCCAGGAGTCGACTATTTGAGGTAGATCCCGCTCGAGAGCCCGGCCGGATCAACGATACGGACTCAGACAATGTAGGCAACCGAAACGCCATCCGAGAAGATGGTTTCACTATTTCACAGATCCACCCACATATCTATATGATGCAACCCTTCATCCATTCTTTTTCTATGCATATGCCAAATGGAAAGCCCGAACTAATGTGACACCTAGACGTCAACACGGATCAAGGTACTAGGCCGAGAGGGGTCAATGAGCCCAATGTGTGGTTGTACTCTTTGTCTTGGATTACCATACAAGAACTCGGTGCTTAAGGCGGTGTCCAACGAGACAACCCGCTGTGTACTCCTACACAACCTCTCATCGATCACCTTTGTTTAGTGTGGATTCACCAACACGTTATCATCAGCATCACTGTGTTCATTCCATCCCGACTCACAATCAATGTAACCTCATTGTATCACTTCCCAGCAATAAGCAGTAACAGTGCAGGGGCCACATGCTCATCATTCAACTCCTAAATCTGCTAGGATTTTGGTTTGCTTACTACTGTGACAAGATGATAGGTCATGCATCGGATATGGGTTCAACTATGCGGTAGAATCGATACAAGGTGATCTCCTAAACATGCATAAGCGAGACTGAGAGGGAATTGGGATTTTATAGACATGATCGATGGGGTTTGCTTACCTTGCTGATGATACACGGGGTTTACCGATCTTCTTCTTCTTCGGGGGTGATCACCGTCTCGGAGGCATTGTTATCGGCACAATCATCAACAAAAAGGGGGGGCAACATTGAATTTAAATGCACAATCACATGATTATGTTGTCCATGATGTGAAGGTTATTGATTTGTGGCACATTTAATTTAAATGAAGTGTATTGCATTTGAAATGCAAATTCAAACTCCACATATGAATTTCAATTTAGCCAAAATGCATTTTCTATTGTTGGATCATTGTAAAGCATGTGTTCAAGTGTTTGATATGCCTCTGATGTTCAAGTGAGATGTGGTGTATTGCAAAGGTTCAAATTACAAAAGCATTTGAATTTAATTTGAATTAATTCCAATTAAGCCAAATAGAAAAAGCTACTGGTCCCATTTTAAAATCAACTCAAACATGGTTGAAAGTTGCATATTTAGATAGAGAATTTTCTTCTGACCATTTTTCATATATTATTTGTCCAATTTGGAGTTAATATGAATTTTCTATGAATTTTCAAAGTTTAAGGTAATTTTTGCTATTTTCTGATATCTTTTTAATTCTTTTCTATTTACTGTGTCAGCCTTGCCTCAGCACGACGTCAGCAGGGGGCTGACCAGTGGGGCCATGCTGTCAGTGGCTCTGGGATTAATCCCGTGGTTTATTTTAAACTGTGTTTAATTAGAGGGACTAGGGCCCACTATCATAGAGAGGAGGGGAGGGTTAGCAAGGTCATTAGGGCCTCTAATGGCCTAGGTCGCCGGCGTCCTCTGTGGCTCGCCGGAGCACTCGCCGGAATCGGCTGGAGTGCACGGGGAGAGGAAAAGAAGGGCACTGGGGAGCTCCTCTCGCTCACCCGCACCCACTGGTGCTAACTGGGCATCAAGGAGAGGCCGCGGGCCATGGCAACGACAACAATGGTGGCGGACCTCGTCGGCTCTCATGGCGACATGTGCTAGAGAGCGAGGAAGGGAGCGGGGCTTGGGGGAAAATGCTCACCGGGGTTCGGGGAACTCAACAGAGCCCGCGACAAGGTTGGGGAGGCTCTACACACGGCAAATCGACGACGACAAGCTTGCGGCTCCGGCGAGGAGGAAGACGAAGGGGACGACATGCTCGGGGCTTGCGGGTCCAATTCCTTGCGCACTGAGATGAAGACGACCACGGAGAAGACGAGGGACATGGCGGTGCGGCAGTTTGTGGCCGTTGGCCACGCGTGCTCGACGGCGCGCTCCACGGCGGCGCTCGGGCGTCGAAGAAATCGGCGAGGGAGGCGACGCAGAGAGAGCAGCGTGAGGGGGAAAGGGTGCGGGGGAAAGTGGGCAGCTGTGTGGCGCGTTCTGGGGCAGAGGGGAGGGCCTAGAAGGTCGCTGGCCGTCGCGGTGGCCTCGGCGCTCCCCTGCCCTCCACCGAGCTGCTTCGGGGGGAGGGGAGGAAGACGACAGGAGCGTCTCGGGTGGGCTGGGCCGGCCTAGTTTAAGTTGGGCCAGAAGCAGGTAAGGCCCCTTTTTCCTTTTTATTTCTTTTCTGTTTGTTTTTCTTTTTCTTTCATTTGTTTGCTCTGATAAATAAATACCAAAGTATTTTTATAAATACCCAAATATTTTATGTGGGCTTAGGATATAAGTAGCTAGCCACTCATAACTTTTGGGCATTTTTGAAATTCAAATAATTTGAATTTCAAATCAAATAGGGGTTTATTTAATTTTCCAAGTGAAAATTAGAAAATTCCATGAGCATGGGAATGAACCCAAACCATTTTTAAAATGATCACCATCATTTATTGAAATTTTCCAAATATTCAAATGGTTTTTGGAAAAAAGATTTTTATCTGGCCATTTGAATTAATTTCTCAGGGCTTTCTTTTCCCCATTTTTGATTTTCTTTTTGAATTTTTCACATGATGCAAAGGGATCAAACAACCCTAGCACTTACCCTAGTTGGGGTTGTGACAACTCGCCCCCACTCAAAATAATCTCGTCCCGAGATTCAGAAGTCGTCGGGAGGAAGGTGGGGTACTCGGCACGGAGGCGGTCTTCTCTTTCCCAGGTTGCTTCTTTCTCGGAGTGATGAGACCATTGCACTTTGAGGAACTTGATCTTCTGACGACGAGTGACACGCTCTGCGGAATCAAGAATACGAACAGGGTAGTCTCGATAAGAAAGGTCATCTTGGAGATCAAGCGTTTCATGGCCGACCTCGCGGATGGGGTCCTTGAAGCAACGCCTGAGTTGTGACACATGGAATACATCATGTACTCAGGAAAGGTGCGAGGGTAGTTCAAGTTGGTAGGCAACTTCTCCATGTTTAGCAAGAATGCGGAAAGGTCTGATGTAACGTGGGGCCAACTTGCCTTTGATACCAAATATTTGGGTTCCCTTGAGAGGAGTAACCCGGAGGTAAGCCTTCTCATCCAGATTGTAGCTTTCTTGCCTATGATGACGATCATAATAGCTTTTCTGACGAGACTGGGCGGCTTTCAATTGATCACGAACAATGCGAACTTGCTCTTCTGATTCCTTGATCATATCCGGTCCAAAGAGTTGTCTTTCACCCGGTTTCTGACCAGATTAGGGGTCTCCGACATCGTCGGCCATAGGGGAATTCAAAAGGAGTCATGTTCAGACTAGATTGGAAACTATTGTTATAAGCAAATTCGGCAAATGGAAGAGACTTCTCCCAATTCTTTCCGAATGAGATAACACAAGCTCTGAGCATGTATTGAAGAATTTGGTTAACCCTTTCGACTTGACCGCTAGACTGAGGATGGAAAGCTGTACTAAAGGAGAGATGAGTTCCCATAGCATTCTGAAAGCTTCCCCAAAATCTAGAGGTGAAAAGGCTACCTCGATCAGAATTTATTTCCAAAGGAACACCGTGAAGAGACACAATTCTAGAGACATACAAGTCCGCTAACTGGCTAGCAGTTATAGAATCGCGAACGGGAAGGAAGTGAGCAACTTTAGAAAGTCTATCAATGACCACGAAGATGGCATCATTTCCTTTCTGGGTTTTTGGAAAGCCGGTGATGAAGTTCATACCGACTTTGTCCCATTTCCACTCGAGAATAGTCAAAGGTTGAAGTGTGCCAGCAGGTCTTTGGTGTTCTCCCTTAATGCGACGACAAACATCACATTCGGCAACAAATCGAGCAATGTCTCTCTTCATCCTAGTCCACCAAAATCTCTGGCGTAGATCTCGGTACATTTTTGTGCTACCGGGATGTATCTAGAGGGGTGTGTCATGGGATTCTTTGAGGATGAGTTGCCTTAGTTCCCTATTCTTAGGTACTACCAAACGATTTTCAAAGAATACCGTTCCTTTTCTATCTGTGGAGAAACATTTAGCAACTCCGCTAGCAATGTTCTCCTTGATCCGGCGAACACCGTGTGCACGCCTTTGGGCAACTATGATTTGATCCTCAAGGGTTGGTTCGCCACCAAGTTGAAAAGAGATCCACGAGGAACAATCTCGAGATTAAGCTTTCGAAATTCCTCATGAAGAAGTGGTTGATACTGCTGTAACATCAGGTTGTTACAGTGCGACTTACGACTTAGTGAATCAGCCATGACATTGGCTTTGCCTGGGGTGTAAGAAATTCCTAAGTCATAATCTTTTATCAACTCTATCCAGCGTCTCTGCCTGAGATTAAGATCTGGCTGGGTGAAAATGTATTTGAGGCTTTGGTGGTCGGAATAGATCTCACAACGATTACCAAGGAGGTAATGTCGCCAAGTTGTCAGGGCATGAACTACGGCAGCGAGTTCAAGATCATGGGTAGGATAGTTCTCTTCATGTGGCCGCAACTGGCGTGAAGCATAAGCTACCACATGTCTATCTTGCATAAGTATGCATCATAACCCTTGCCGTGAAGCATCACCATAGATCTCGAAATCTGTCACAACCCCAAGTTAGGTATGTGCTAGGATTAGCAAGACCCTTTGCATCATGATAAAAAAAATTCAAAAGAAATCAAAATGGGAGAGAGAACACCCCCCAGATGAATTAATTCAAAAGGCCAGATAAAAAAAAATTCCAAAAATTCCTTTTGCATTTTTGAAAAGTCTTATAAATGAGTGTGATCACATATCAAGTGATGTAGGACCCACCCCATGCTCATATATTTTTCAAATTTTCAAACAGGAGCATAGAATTAAATTTAAACCCCCATTTGAATTAAAGTTCAAATGTTTTGATTTTTTTAAAAGTGCCAAACTTTATAAGTGGCTACTCTATTATAATATGAGGCCATATAAAAAGTTTCAGCATTTTTAAAAATGCCTAGCTATTTAATTTAGCATGGCCAACATATTACAGAAAAGAAAATAGAAAAGATTTAAGAAAAGGGAATTACCTCTCGCACCAGGCGAGGCCCAACTCCCCTGGACGGCCCAGCCCACCTGGACCCCTCCCCTGTCGTCTTCCTCCCCGCGCCTCCAAGCTGCTCGGTGGAATGCCACCGAGACAGCCGGGCACGGCGTCGTCCTCCCAGCCTCCACCTGCCCTCCCCGGTCCTTCTACGTGCCCCTGGAGACGCACACGATTGCCACGCCTCCATTCCCCCCCTCCAGAGCCTCTCCCTCTCACTCCTGCGACGAGCCCGACGACGAACCGAGCGCCGCCGTCGCCATGCCGTGAAGAACACGTGGCCATCATCAGCTCCAGGCAGCACCAAGCTGTCCTTCCTCCTCGCCGCCTTCGTCTTCATCACCGTGCGGAAGATCGTGAGCCAATTCGACCCCGAGTCGCTGGATTCTTCATCGAGTTCTCGCCGGCCGCCGAGAAGACCACCGCCAAATTCGTCGCCATCGTTGCCTCCCCGTCTCCACCGCCGGTGCCATCGCGTTCACCACCTTCTGGTGAGCATTTCCCCTCGCCTCGCAGCTTCCCGCTCCTCCTCTAGCCACTTCCACCATGAGAGCAGAACTCTGCCGTCGCCATGGTCGACGCAACGCAAGCTCTGGTGCCCCTGGCGTTGCCCAAGTGCACGCTTTTGGACCCTGGCCTCGTCCGCTTTCGAACGCGACATGTTTTGGCCCAATCCATGCACCACAACCCCCACGCCCAAGCTCGCCGTGGTTCTGTCGCCGCCAAGGACGTCGCCGTCGTCGCTCCCGACCTCCCCGTGACCCCCTGGTGCCACCACTCGACGCGGACGGCCTCCAGGAACACAACCGTGCCCTCCGTTCCACTCACCGAGCCCCCGAGCCGATTCCGGTGAAGTTCCGGCGAGCTCCCAGTCGCCGGCGTCGACCCCGCCATTAGAGCCCCTAAACTTAAGCTAATCCAGCCCTAAGCACTCACTGACAGGTGGGGCCCTGCCCTAATTAACCCCTTGGGTTAATTTTAAACAGGGGGTTAACCCCCACTGTGGCTGACAGGTGGGGTCCCCTAGTCAGTTTGACTGGTCAGCCCCCCTGCTGACGCAATAAATCAAAAAGAATTAAAATAACCACAGAAAATTCCAAAAATTCCAGAAAATACCCCAAACTTTGGAAATTCATAGAAAATTCATATTAACTCCAAATTGGACAAATAATATATGAAAAATGATCAGGAGAAAATTATCTTTCCAAATATGAAACTTTCAACTACGTTGGAGTTGATTTTAAAATGGGACCAGTAACATATGTCATTTGGTTTATTTGAAATTAATTCAAATTCAAGTCAAATGCTTTTGCAACTTGGACCATGGAATTATGCTACATTTCAACCACACATCAGAGGCATATCATACACATTTGAAGAAGGTTCAAAATGATCAAACAATGTCACACATAACTTGACTAAGTTTGAATTCAAATTGGAGTTTGAATTTGCAATTCAATTGCAATATACTCCATTTAAACGGAATTGCCCAAACACATCAGAAAACATATACATCAAGTTTCAACCTTCAACCATGTGTTTGTGCATTGTATTTATATTGCTTCCTTGTTTGTTGTTTGTCGAGTAGAGGTGGAACCGGAGCAGGAGGCTTCCCCCTTCGTTGAAGACACCGTTATCGAAACCTCGTCAGCAAGGCAAGCAAACCCCTATTGATCATGTCTATAAAATCCCACTTCCCTCTCATGTCTCGCTTATGCATTGTTTAGGATGATCACCATGATAACGTTTCTACCGCATAGTTGAACCCATATCCTTTGCATGACCTATCATCTTGTCACAGTAGTAAGCAAACCACAATCCTAGCAGATGTAGGAGTTGGTTGATATCATGTGGCCCCTGCAACTGTTACTTCTTATTGCATGCTTAGTGGTACAATGAGGTTGCTTGATGTGAGTCGGGATGATGTTAAACATGGTGTTGATGAAAGTGAAACGTGTTGGTGAATCTACCCTAATACAAGGTGAACGATGAGAGGCTGTGTAGGAGTACACAGTGGGTTGTCTTGTTGAACACCGCCCTAAGCCCGAGTTCTTGTGTGGTGATCCAAGACGAAGAGTACTACCACATGTTGGGCACATGGACCCCCGCTCAACCTACTAACTCACCCCTTCTCAGTTCAATGAGTCGCATTAGTTCGGAGTTCTGGTAGGTCTGTGGCACGGTCTGCGAAGTGGAAGAACGGCTATTCAGACCGGCTTGGGACCTTGCACACATCTTCTGGGACCACATCGGTAAACCGGCCGGGTTCACGATGTGGATTCCAGCCCAGATAAGCGTCTCCATTGAATTTGAGTTGGCTGTGAGGTAAAAGTTGTGGGAATTATCCTCGCCGGCACCTCTTGAACGGTGTCGAGTACAAAGGCGGTAACTGATAGTTTCATGTGTGTAGAAGTACACCCCTGCAGGGTTAACAAAACTATTCGAATAGCCGCGTCCGCGGTAAGGGACTACTTGGAGAGCTGTGCTCGATTATTAGACAACTTGAACTGGATACTTCTAAAACTCGCAAGATAAGTGTGAGTGCTATGGTGTGCTTCTCGTGGGGAAGTCGAGGAAGTAACCATAGTGGTGTAATTGGTTGAAGAGATGTAGTGGACTCGTGTACGCTTCTTACCTCAAGTCTGGTACTCGTAGTTCAGGATTAGCCAAGTCAAAGCTGGCACTTCTGCAAGTGAAACCCCAACTCCCTTTACCTTGATACATATGCATGAGTAGTATAGCTCCTATGTAAGTCTTGCTGAGTACGATTTTGTACTCACGTTTGCTTAATCTATGTTTTAGATGAACCCACCGACCCCGATGGTGGCTTATACCCGAAGCTCGAAGAATGAAGACTCAGACCAAGACCAAGCTACTGTAGTCCCAGTCAGACGACTGGTTCCCTCGTGGAGGGCTTGTTTTTAGATAAGGCTTCTCTAAGCCATTTGTTAAACTTGTCTGTACTCAGACCTACTTGCTTCCGCTTGTCTGTTGTAATGTTGGATCACATGCTTGTGATCTCTGTGTGCACTCTGTAAGAGCTATTAATAAAGATGTATACTTTGTAGAGAATTGCAATGATACCTACTGTTCATACAAGGCATGTGTGCTGCGTGTATGTTTATAACATGCATGTCTTTGTATTGGTTTTCGAGACCTTAGTTGTGATCTGGCTGGCGGTCTTTTATACACCAAGTGGCCCTTAGATGTGCGCAGCTTGGGGCATCGCGATGCGATTGTTCGAGACTCTGTCTCGTGCACACTTTGATGTATGATCGAGCCCGCCCTATACCCCGACTAAGTGATCGGGCTGGAGTAAGTCTATGTAAGGGTTATAATACAATCGATAGTATGGTTGAGGCGACTTGTCTATGAGTATGGGAGTTCATCACCCATATCATTAGACTTGTGTGCGGACGATGAGGACCCATTTCAGTTGATCATCCGGCCTGGATGGGATGCCCCTCACGTTCGATGCTTTCCGAGAACGTTCTGTGCTTGGCCTTGTCTGCTTAGACAAGTGGGTACGGTTCTCGGCTCTCCATATGATTGTGTTGTAGCGAGGCTTGCATACGCTAATCCCGGGTCCCGACAGACTTGGTATCAGAGCAGGACTGACTGTAGGATTATCAGCCTTGGCCGAAGTCGAGTCTAGCACTCTATAGTTATATAGTTACTATGGGTATATAAGGGAACAACGTAAGGCTTCTTTTTCTCCTTACCCTCATCAATCTGAGTTCTGAGTCACCCTCATCTTATTCTACAGGAAGATAGGACTAGGCTCACCTCTGTCTGATTAGAACATCTCGTTGATTGCCTCCTTATAGCAGTAGGATTGTTGTGGTTGTCCAGAGTCTCCGTGTTTTGAGTTCCTTGAAGAAGTTCTGTCCAATTTCTTCGAGGTTGTTTCATTTTCCATCCCGGTATGGCTGTTATGCTGCCGGATTTGTTCCATGTTTCTTTGAATCATTGCCTTTGCATTATAGTCTTCTCCTTCTGAAATCATATCCCTTTATCCTTGCCTCCATCGTACAACCTGTTCTGATTGTTGATTTTTATCACACAGGATGTCAGGTGGAACTCGTAGTGCTGTTCTTCGGAATCGAGACCGTGATCGGAATCGAAATGATGATGTACCTCCAAACCCGCCTTCCGCAGCGGAAATCATGATGGAAGCTGAGCGGAATAGACGTGATCACACACGCCTTCTGGAGCTCATCGAGCAGAATACCGCCCACCATCGTAATGTGGTGGTCAGCATTCAGGACTTCATCCTCCTCAAGCCACGGGTATTCCGATGTTCTTCTGAGCCCCTTGAAGCTGATGATTGGCTCCGTTCCATCAAGCGTAAGCTTGAAACTGCACATGTTGCTCCCGATGACCGAGCTGTTTTCGCGGTATACTTCTTGGAAGGTGCTGCTCTTCAGTGGTGGGAGAACTATGTTGCAATGCAGCCAGATGGTCACATAGTGACTTGGCAAGAGTTCTGTGTTGCCTTTCGAGGGTACCACATTCTGGATGAGTTGATGGAGCGCAAGAAGGAAGAGTTCTGCAATCTGAATCAAGGAGAGATGTCCATTCATGAGTATGTGAGGGAATTCAACCGTCTTTCTCGGTATGCCCAAGATGAGATCACCACCGATGCCAGAAAACAGGCAAGGTTCCGCAAGGGACTTAGCCCCATCCTCCGTCATGATCTCAACCTCATCGAATTTGCCACCTTTGAGGATTTAGTCAACAGATCCTTCAGAGCTGAGCATGGCAATGAAGTTTTCGAGAAGTCCCGCAAGCATGCTCTTGAGCTTGCCCCTTCTTCCAGTTCACGCCCTCAGAAGCGTATGATCTGGATTCCTAACAGTTTGATCCACCAAAACAACCCACCGAGGCCATCACTTGTGCCGCCTCGTCCACCAGCTCCACCAAGCAACCCAGCTCCCCGCACTATCTTTGGAGCCTGTTTCAGATGTGGCCAGCCTGGTCACTACTCTCGTGAGTGCCCCGTCAACCAAAATGCTCCACCCCATGTCAAAGGAAAACCCACTGTACGTGCCAAACCACCTCCAAAGGTTCCCATCGCTAATCCATCCACCTCAGAAAATCTTGGACGTGTGAACCAAATCTCAGCTGAGGAAACTGATGGTACTTCTGACGTCATTCTTGGCACACTCTCAGTCAATTTTGTTCCCACTTCTGTTCTTTTCGATCCAGGAGCTTCTCACTCATTCATGTCGGAAAGTTATGCACTTCGACATGATGTATCCTTTGAAGAAATGTTCACCCCTATGATCATTCAAACTCCTGGTTCAAAATGGCAAACTAATAGAGTAAGCCATGGTAATCAAATTGCAATTGAGGGTTTAGTATTCCTTGCTTCACTCATAGCCCTCAAGTCTTCAGACATTGATGTCATCCTTGGTATGGATTGGTTATCAAGACAGCATGCTTTTCTTGATTGTAAATCCAAGTCAGTTAGACTTACACACCCTTCAGGCCAGACAATAGTTTACTCCTCACCAAGAACAAGAACCCAGGTGCATTCTTTGAATGTGCTTCCCCTTCCCGACCTTGAAGATGTTCCGGTGGTTCGTGTCTTCCCAGATGTCTTTCCTGAAGAGCTTCCGGGCATGCCACCCGACAGATGTGTAGAGTTCATAGTGGATCTTGCCCCAGGAACCGCACCCATTTCCAGACGCCCTTACAAAATGGCCCCACGTGAGTTAGCTGAGCTTAAAACCCAACTGGAGGCTTTGTTGGAAAAAGGCTTCATCCGCCCTAGCTCATCGCCATGGGGTTGCCCCGTTCTGTTCGTAAAGAAGAAAGATGGAACAGAAAGGATGTGCGTAGACTATCGCCCGCTAAATTTAGCGACGATAAAGAACAAGTACCCACTGCCCAGGATCAATGATCTTTATGATCAACTTGCAGGATCCTCTGTCTTCTCAAAGATGGATTTGAGATTAGGTTATCATAAAATCAAAATCCGAAACGAGGACATTCCCAAAACGGCTTTTACTACTCGTTATGGTCTTTACGAGTTCACCGTCATGTCCTTTGGTTTAACCAATGCCCCCGCCACTTTCTCACGCATGATGAACTCGATCTTCATGGAGTATTTGGACCAGTTCGTCGTGGTTTACCTCGATGACATCCTTATATACTCGAAGAACGAAGAAGAACATGCCGAACACCTAAGGCTGGTATTGATGAAACTTAGAGAGCATCGCCTGTATGCTAAATTCTCCAACTGTGAATTTTGGCTACCAGAAGTGACCTACTTAGGCCACGTGATTTCTGCAAAAGGCATTGCTGTGAATCCCGAGAGAGTTCAAGCCGTCCTTGACTGGACTCCTCCTGAATCGGTTAAGCAAGTTAGGAGTTTTCTTGGCCTAGCCAGCTATTGCCGTCGCTTCGTCGAGAACTTCTCTAAAGTTGCAAAGCCTCTTACTGAACTCCTCAAGAAAGATAAGAAATTCCTATGGACTCCCAAGTGCGAGGAAAGCTTTCAAGAGCTAGAAAGAAGATTGACTTCTGCACCCGTACTTGCACCTCCAGACACCAAAAAGGATTTCGAAATCTATTGTGACGCATCACGGCAAGGGTTAGGATGCATACTTCTGCAAGATCGACATGTGGTAGCTTATGCTTCACGCCAGTTGCGGCCACATGAAGAGAACTATCCTACCCATGACCTTGAACTCGCTGCCGTAGTTCATGCCCTAAAAACTTGGCGACATTACCTCCTTGGTAATCGTTGTGAGATCTATTCCGACCACCAAAGCCTCAAATATATTTTCACCCAGCCAGATCTTAACCTCAGGCAAAGACGCTGGATTGAGTTGATAAAAGATTATGACTTAGGAATTTCTTACACCCCAGGCAAAGCCAATGTCATGGCTGATGCACTAAGTCGTAAGTCGTATTGTAACAACCTCATGTTACAACAGTATCAACCACTTCTTCATGAGGAATTTTGCAAGCTCAATCTTGAGATTGTTCCTCATGGCTATCTTTCTACCTTGGTGGCGAAACCAAACCTTGAGGATAAAATCATAGCCGCCCAGAAACGTGATAGTGGTATTCGAGAGATCAAGAAGAACATTGCTAGCGGAGTTGCTAAATGTTTCTCCATAAACGATCAAGGTGTTGTTTTCTTTGGCACTCGATTGGTTGTACCACGAAAACACAATCTTAGGAGGCTAATCCTCAAAGAAGCTCATTACACTCCCCTCTCAATTCATCCTGGTAGCACAAAGATGTACCGAGACCTACGCCAGAGATTTTGGTGGACCAGGATGAAGAGAGAAATTGCTAAGTTCATTGCCGAATGTGATGTTTGTCGTCGCATTAAGGCCGAACATCAAAGACCTGCTGGCACTCTTCAACCTTTGCCTATTCCAGAGTGGAAATGGGACAAAGTCGGTATGGACTTCATCACCGGCTTTCCAAAAACCCAGAAAGGAAACGATGCCATCTTCGTTGTCATAGACAGGCTTTCCAAAGTTTCTCACTTCCTTCCGGTTCGCGAGTCTATAACTGCTAGCCAGTTGGCGGACTTGTACATCTCTAGAATTGTGTCTCTTCACGGTGTTCCTTTGGAAATCAATTCTGATCGTGGTAGCCTTTTCACATCTAGATTTTGGGGAAGCTTCCAACGTGCTATGGGAACTCATCTCTCCTTTAGTACAGCTTTCCATCCTCAGTCTAGTGGTCAAGTCGAAAGGGTTAACCAAATTTTGGAAGACATGCTCAGAGCTTGTGTTATATCATTTGGAAAGAATTGGGAGAAGTCTATTCCATTTGCCGAATTTTCTTATAACAGTAGTTTTCAATCTAGTCTGAACATGGCTCCTTTTGAACTCCTATATGGACGACGATGTCGAACACCTTTAAACTGGTCAGAAACCGGTGAAAGAAAATTCTTTGGACCGGATATGATCAAGGAAGCAGAAGAGCAAGTTTGCATTGTTCGTGATCAATTGAAAGCGGCCCAGTCTCGTCAGAAAAGCTACTATGATCGTCATCATAGGCAAGAGAGCTACAATCTGGATGAGAAGGCTTACCTCCGGGTTACTCCTCTGAAGGGAACCCAAAGATTCGGTATCAAAGGCAAATTGGCCCCACGTTACATCAGACCTTTCCGCATTCTTGCTAAACGTGGAGAAGTTGCCTACCAACTTGAACTACCCCCGCACCTTTCCCGAGTACATGATGTATTCCATGTGTCACAACTCAGGCGTTGCTTCAAGGACCCCATCCGTGAAGTCGACCATGAAACGCTTGATCTACAAGATGACCTTTCTTATTGAGAATACCCTGTTTGTATTCTTGATTCAGCAGAGCGTATCACTCACCGAAATAAGATCAAGTTTCTGAAAGTTCAGTGGTCTCACCACTCCGAGAAAGAAGCCACGTGGGAAAGAGAAGACCGTCTCAGTGCCGAGTACCCCTCCTTCCTCCCGCAGACTTCTGAATCTCGGGACGAGATTATGTTGAGTGGGTGCGAGTTGTCACAACCCCAAGTTAGGTATGTGCTAGGATTAGCAAGACCCTTTGCATCATGATAAAAAAAATTCAAAAGAAATCAAAATGGGAGAGAGAACACCCCCCACATGAATTAATTCAAAAGGCCAGATAAAAAGTTTCTCCAAAAATTCCTTTTGCATTTTTGAAAAGTCTTATAAATGAGTGTGATCACATATCAAGTGATGTGGGACCCACCCCATGCTCATAGATTTTTCAAATATTCAAACAGGAGCATAGAATTAAATTTAAACCCCCATTTGAATTAAAGTTCAAATGTTTTGATTTTTTAAAAAGTGCCAAACTTTATAAGTGGCTACTCTATTATAATATGAGGCCATAGAAAAAGTTTCAGCATTTTTAAAAATGCCTAGCTATTTAATTTAGCATGGCCAACATATTACAGAAAATAAAATAGAAAAGATTTAAGAAAAGGGAATTACCTCTCGCACCAGGCGAGGCCCAACTCCCCTGGACGGCCCAGCCCACCTGGACCCCTCCCCTGTCGTCTTCCTCCCCGCGCCTCCAAGCTGCTCGGTGGAATGCCATCGACACAGCCGGGCACGGCGTCGTCCTCCCAGCCTCCACCTTCCCTCCCCGGTCCTTCTACGTGCCCCTGGAGACGCACACGATTGCCATGCCTCCATTCCCCCCTCCAGAGCCTCTCCCTCTCACTCCTGCAACGAGCCCGACGACGAACCGAGCGCCGCCGTCGCCATGCCGTGAAGAACATGTGGCCATCGTCAGCTCCAGGCCGCACCAAGCTGTCCTTCCTCCTCGCCGCCTTCGTCTTCATCACCGTGCGGAAGATCGCGAGCCAATTCGACCCCGAGTCGCCGGATTCTTCATCGAGTTCTCGCCGGCCGCCGAGAAGACCACCGCCAAATTTGTCGCCATCGTTGCCTCCCCGTCTCCACCGCCGGTGCCATCGCGTTCACCACCTTCTGGTGAGCATTTCCCCTCGCCTCGCAGCTTCCCGCTCCTCCTCTAGCCACTTCCACCATGAGAGCAGAACTCTGCCGTCGCCATGGTCGACGCAACGCAAGCTCTGGTGCCCCTGGCGTTGCCCAAGTGCACGCTTTTGGACCCTGGCCTCGTCCGCTTTCGAACGCGACACGTTTTGGCCCAATCCATGCACCACAACCCCCGCGCCCAAGCTCGCCGTGGTTCTGTCGCCGCCAAGGACGTCGCCGTCGTCGCTCCCGACCTCCCCGTGACCCCCTGGTGCCACCACTCGACGCGGACGGCCTCCAGGAACACAACCGTGCCCTCCGTTCCACTCACCGAGCCCCCGAGCCGATTCCGGTGAAGTTCCGGCGAGCTCCCAGTCGCCGGCGTCGACCCCGCCATTAGAGCCCCTAAACTTAAGCTAATCCAGCCCTAAGCACTCACTGACAGGTGGGGCCCTTCCCTAATTAACCCCTCGGGTTAATTTTAAACAGGGGGTTAACCCCCACTGTGGCTGACAGGTGGGGTCCCCTAGTCAGTTTGACTGGTCAGCCCCCCTGCTGACGCAATAAATCAAAAAGAATTAAAATAACCACAGAAAATTCCAGAAATTCCAGAAAATACCCCAAACTTTGGAAATTCATAGAAAATTCATATTAACTCCAAATTGGACAAATAATATATGAAAAATGATCAGGAGAAAATTATCTTTCCAAATATGAAACTTTCAACTACGTTGGAGTTGATTTTAAAATGGGACCAGTAACATATGTCATTTGGTTTATTTGAAATTAATTCAAATTCAAGTCAAATGCTTTTGCAACTTGGACCATGGAATTATGCTACATTTCAACCACACATCAGAGGCATATCATACACATTTGAAGAAGGTTCAAAATGATCAAACAATGTCACACATAACTTGACTAAGTTTGAATTCAAATTGGAGTTTGAATTTGCAATTCAATTGCAATATACTCCATTTAAACGGAATTTCCCAAACACATCAGAAAACATATACATCAAGTTTCAACCTTCAACCATGTGTTTGTGCATTGTATTTATATTGCTTCCTTGTTTGTTGTTTGTCGAGTAGAGGTGGAACCGGAGCAGGAGGCTTCCCCCTTCGTTGAAGACACCGTTATTGAAACCTCGTCAGCAAGGCAAGCAAACCCCTATTGATCATGTCTATAAAATCCCACTTCCCTCTCATGTCTCGCTTATGCATTGTTTAGGATGATCACCATGATAACGTTTCTACCGCATAGTTGAACCCATATCCTTTGCATGACCTATCATCTTGTCATAGTAGTAAGCAAACCACAATCCTAGCAGATGTAGGAGTTGGTTGATATCATGTGGCCCCTGCAACTGTTACTGCTTATTGCATGCTTAGTGGTACAATGAGGTTGCTTGATGTGAGTCGGGATGATGTTAAACATGGTGTTGATGAAAGTGAAACGTGTTGGTGAATCTACCCTAATACAAGGTGAACGATGAGAGGCTGTGTAGGAGTACACAGTGGGTTGTCTCGTTGAACACCGCCCTAAGCCCGAGTTCTTGTGTGGTGATCCAAGACGAAGAGTACTACCACATGTTGGGCACATGGACCCCCGCTCAACCTACTAACTCACCCCTTCTCAGTTCAATGAGTCGCATTAGTTCGGAGTTCTGGTAGGTCTGTGGCACGGTCTGCGAAGTGGAAGAACGGCTATTCAGACCGGCTTGGGACCTTGCACACATCTTCTAGGACCACATCGTTAAACCGGCCGGGTTCACGATGTGGATTCCAGCCCAGATAGGCGTCTCCATTGAATTTGAGTTGGCTGTGAGGTAAAAGTTGTGGGAATTATCCTCGTCGGCACCTCTTGAACGGTGTCGAGTACAAAGGCGGTAACTGATAGTTTCATGTGTGTAGCAGTACACCCCTGCAGGGTTAACAAAACTATTCGAATAGCCGCGTCCGCGGTAAGGGACTACTTGGAGAGCTGTGCTCGATTATTAGACAACTTGAACTGGATACTTCTAAAACTCGCAAGATAAGCGTGAGTGCTATGGTGTGCTTCTCGTGGGGAAGTCGAGGAAGTAACCATAGTGGTGTAATTGGTTGAAGAGATGTAGTGGACTCGTGTACGCTTCTTACCTCAAGTCTGGTACTCGTAGTTCAGGATTAGCCAAGTCAAAGCTGGCACTTCTGCAAGTGAAACCCCACCTCCCTTTACCTTGATACATATGCATGAGTAGTATAGCTCCTATGTAAGTCTTGCTGAGTACGATTTTGTACTCACGTTTGCTTAATCTATGTTTTAGATGAACCCACCGACCCCGATGGTGGCTTATACCCGAAGCTCGAAGAATGAAGACTCAGACCAAGACCAAGCTACTGTAGTCCCAGTCAGACGACTGGTTCCCTCGTGGAGGGCTTGTTTTTAGATAAGGCTTCTCTAAGCCATTTTTTAAACTTGTCTGTACTCAGACCTACTTGCTTCCGCTTGTCTGTGGTAATGTTGGATCACATGCTTGTGATCTCTGTGTGCACTCTGTAAGAGCTATTAATAAAGATGTATACTTTGTAGAGAATTGCAATGATACCTGCTATTCATACAAGGCATGTGTGCTGCGTGTATGTTTATAACATGCATGTCTTTGTATGGGTTTTCGAGACGTTAGTTGTGATCTGGCTGGCGGTCTTTTATACACCAAGTGGCCCTTAGATGTGTGCAGCTTGGGGCATCGCGATGCGATTGTTCGAGACTCTGTCTCGTGCACACTTTGATGTATGATCGAGCCCGCCCTAAACCCCGACTAAGTGATCGGGCTGTAGTAAGTCTATGTAAGGGTTATAATACAATCGATAGTATGGTTGAGGTGACTTGTCTATGAGTATGGGAGTTCATCACCCATATCATTAGACTTGTGTGCGGACGATGAGGACCCATTTCAGTTGATCATCCGGCCTGGATGGGATCCCCTCACGTTCGATGCTTTCCGAGAATGTTCTGTGCTTGGCCTTGTCTGCTTAGACAAGTGGGTACGGTTCTCGGCTCTCCATATGATTGTGTTGTAGTGACGCTTGCATACGCTAACCCCGGGTCCCGACAAAATCCCTTTTGGTGTATGGAGGTGCAAGTACGGGTGCAGAAATAAATCTTCTTTTTAGCTCTTGAAAGCTTTCCTCGCACTTGGGGGTCCATTGGAATTTCTTATCTTTCTTGAGGAGTTCAGTTAGAGGCTTCGCAACTTTGGAGAATTTCTCAACGAAGCGGCGGCAATAGCTTGCTAGGCCGAGAAAACTCCTGACTTGCTTAACCGATTCAGGTGGAGTCCAATCAAGGACGGCCTGAACTCTCTCGGGATTGACAGCAATGCCTTTTGCAGAAATCACGTGGCCTAAGTAGGTCACTTCTGGTAGCCAAAATTCACACTTGGAGAACTTGGCATAAAGGCGGTGCTCTCTAAGTTTCATCAATACCAACATAAGATGTTCTGCGTGCTCTTCTTCGTTCTTCGAGTAGATGAGAATGTCATCAAGATAAACTACAACAAATTTATCTAGGTACTCCATGAAGATCGAATTCATCAAGCGCGAGAATGTGGCGGGGACATTGGTTAAACCGAAGGACATGACGCTGTACTCGTAAAGACCATAACGAGTAGTGAAAGACGTTTTTGGAATGTCCTCATTTCGGATTTTGATTTGATGATAGCCTAATCTCAAATCCATCTTGGAGAAGAGAGAAGATCCAGCAAGTTGATCATAAAGATCATTGATCCTGGGCAGTGGGTACTTGTTCTTTATCGTCGCTAGATTCAGCGGACGATAGTCTACGCACATCCTTTCTGTTCCATCTTTCTTCGTTACGAACAGAACGGGGCAACCCCATGGCGATGAGCTAGGGCGGATGAAGCCTTTTGCCAACAAAGCATCAAGTTGGGTTTTTGGCTCAGCTAATTCATATGGGGCCATTCTATATGGGCGTTTGGAAATTGGGGTTGTGCCTGGTATAAGATCCACTATGAATTCTACACATCTGTCGGGTGACTAGGTAGACGGGGTTGGATTACTGGGTAGTTGCCTAGAGGATGACCAAGGTTTACTAGGGGCTACAACAGATATGTCAGAGTAGCAAAGTACCCCAACACGATGGTTAGTGTGGTTCTTCTGTCTAGAAGACATCTAAAGTGAGAGGAAGAACTGCAAATGCATCAATATAGGTTTCTAGAACAAAACCTACAACAAACTCTAGAGAACTGTCAGGCATGCCAACTAAAACTTCTTCTTGAAAGACAACCGAAAAGGAGGGAAGGATTTTGCAAATGCATCAGATTATGAATAAACATGGAATTACTCGGACAGCACAACGGCTGTAATTGCAAGAGAAATGGAAATCCTCACAACAAAACAACAGCACTTACATAGGAAGTCTCAAAATAGGAAGCACAACGACTCTAGAGGACCGAACACAACTTTCCTACGGCTACAAGGAAGCAATCAACGAGATTTTCTAGTAAGACATAGATGAGCCTAGTCCTATCATCCCATAGAAAAGATAAGGGTGACCCAGAACTCAGATCGATGAGGGTAAGGAGAAAAAGAAGTCTTACGTTGTTCCCTTATATACCCAAGTAACTATATAACTATAGAGTGCTAGACTCGACTTCGACCAAGGGTTTGATAATCCTACAGACAGTCCTGCTCTGATACCAAGTCTGTCGGGACCCGGGGTTAGCGTATGTAATTCCAGTCACGATACAATCACATGGAGAGCCGAGAGTCGTACCCACTTGTCTCAGCAGACAAGGCCAAGCACAGAACACTCTCGGAAAGCATCGAACGTGAGGGGCATCCCATTCAGGCCGGATGATCAACTGAGATGGGTCCTCATCGTCCGCTCACGAGTCTAATTGCTTATGGGTGGTGAAATCCCATACTCATAGACAAGTCGCCTCAACCATGTTATCGATTGAATCACAACTCTTACATAGACTGACTCCAGCCCGATCACTTAGTCGGGGTCTAGGGCGGGCTCGATCATACAACAAAGTGTGCACTTGACAGAGTCACGAGCAATCGCATCGCGATGCCCCAAGCTGCGCACATCTAAGGGCCACTTGGTGTATAAAAGACCGCCAGCCAGATCACAACTAAGGTCTCGAAAACCCATACTAAGACATGCATGTTATAAACATACACGCAGCACACATGCCTAGTATGAACAGCAGGTATCATCACATAACTCTACAAAGTGTATCTTTATTGACTTACACATAGAGCATAAAAAGATCACATGTCTGTGATCATCATTACATCATACAACGGAAGAAAATTAGGTCTGAGTGCAGACAAGTTTAACAAATGGCTTAGAGAAGCCTTGTACAACAAACATGCCCTTCCACGAGGGACCAGACTACTGTCTGGGACTATACTACCAAGGTCAACATCGAGCTTCACGAAGGTGACTCCATCGGGGGTTCCGGATTCTCATCTAAAACATAGAATAAGCAAACGTGAGTACAAAGTCGTACTCAGCAAGACTTACCTCAGAACTACACTACTCATGCTCAAGTATCAAGGTAAAGGGAGGTGGGGTTCAACATGCAGAAGTGTCAGCTTTGATTTGGCTAGTCCTGTACTACGAGTACCAGACTTGAGGTAAGAAGCGTACACGAGTCCACTATCCAAGTCTCCAACCAATACACCACTATGGATACTTCCTCGACTTCCCCACGAGGAAGCACGCCATAGCACTCACGCTTATCTTGCGAGTTTAGAAGTATCCATTCAAGTTGTCCAATAATCAGGTATAGGTTCCAAGTAGTCCATGACCGCGGACGCAGCTATTCGAATAGTTTTGTTAACCTTGCAAGGGTGTAAACTACACACACATGAACATCAGTTACCGCCAGGTCTCGCCACCGTTCAAGAGGTGACAGCGAGGATGTTCACCACGACACTTCGCTCACAACCGGTCTATTCCAGGAGTCGACTATCTGAGGTAGATCCCGCTCGAGAGCCCGTCCGGATCAACGATACGGACTCAGACAATGTAGGCAACCGAAACGCCATCCGAGAAGATGGTTTCACTGTTTCACAAATCCACCCACATATCTATATGATGCAACCCTTCATCCATTCTTTTTCTATGCATATGCCAAATAGAAAGCCCGAACTAATGTGACTCCTGGACGTCAACACGGATCAAGGTACTAGGCCGAGAGGGGTCAGTGAGCCCAATGTGTGGTTGTACTCTTTGTCTTGGATTACCATACAAGAACTCGGTGCTTAAGGCGGTGTTCAACGAGACAACCCGCTGTGTACTCCTACACAGCCTCTCATCGATCACCTTTGTTTAGGGTGGATTCACCAACACGTTATCATCAGCATCACTGTGTTTATTCCATCCCGACTCACAATCAATGTAACCTCATTGTATCACTAAGCAGCAATAAGCAGTAACAGTTGCAGGGGCCACATGCTCATCATTCAACTCCTAAATCTGCTAGGATTTTGGTTTGCTTACTACTGTGAAAAGATGATAGGTCATGCATCGGATATGGGTTCAACTATGCGGTAGAATCGATCAAGGTGATCTCCTAAACATGCATAAGCGAGACTGAGAGGGAATTTGGATTTTATAGACATGATCAATGGGGTTTGCTTGCCTTGCTGGCGATACACGGGGTTTACCGATCTTCTTCTTCTTCGGGGGTGATCACCGTCTCGGAGGCACTGTTATCGGCACAATCATCAACAAAAAGGGGGGGCAACATTGAATTTAAATGCACAATCACATGATTATGTTGTCCATGATGTGAAGGTTATTGATTTGTGGAACATTTAATTTAAATGAAGTGTATTGCATTTGAAATGAAAATTCAAACTCCACATATGAATTTCAATTTAGCCAAAATGCATTTGCTATTGTTGGATCATTGTAAAGCATGTGTTCAAGTGTTTGATATGCCTCTGATGTTCAAGTGAGATGTGGTGTATTGCAAAGGTTCAAATTACAAAAGCATTTGAATTTAATTTGAATTAATTCCAATTAAGCCAAATAGAAAAAGCTACTGGTCCCATTTTAAAATCAACTCAAACATGGTTGAAAGTTGCATATTTGGATAGAGAATTTTCTGCTGATCATTTTTCATATATTATTTGTCCAATTTGGAGTTAATATGAATTTTCTATGAATTTTCAAAGTTTAAGATAATTTCTGCTATTTTCTGATATATTTTTAATTCTTTTCTATTTACTGCGTCAGCCTTGCCTCAGCACGACGTCAGCAGGGGGCTGACCAGTGGGGCCATGCTATCAGTGGCTCTGGGATTAATCCCGTGGTTTATTTTAAACTGTGTTTAATTAGAGGGACTGGGGCCCACTGTCATAGAGAGGAGGGGAGGGTTAGCAAGGTCATTAGGGCCTCTAATGGCCTAGGTCGCCGGTGTCCTCTGTGGCTCGCCGGAGCACTCGCCGTAATCGGCTGGAGTGCACGGGAGAGGAAAAGAAGGGCACTGGGGAGCTCCTCTTGCTCACCCGCACCCAGTGGTGCTAACTAGGCATCAAGGAGAGGTCGCAGGCCATGGCAACGACAACAATGGCGGCGGACCTCGTCGGCACTCATGGCGACATGTGCTAGAGAGCGAGGAAGGGAGCGGGGCTTGGGGGAAAATGCTCACCGGGGTTCGGGGAACTCAACGGATCCCGCGGCAAGGTTGGGGAGGCTCTGCACACGGCGAATCGACGATGACAAGCTTGCGGCTCCGGCGAGGAGGAAGACGAAGGGGACGGCTTGCTCGGGGCTTGCGGGTCCGATTCCTCGCGCACTGAGATGAAGACGACCACGGAGAAGACGAGGGACATGGCGGTGCGGCGGTTTGTGGCCGTTGGCCACGCGTGCTCGACGGCGCGCTCCACGGCGGCGCTCGGGCGTCGAAGAAATCGGCGAGGGAGGCGACGCAGAGAGAGCAGCGAGAGGGGGAAAGGGTGCGGGGGAAAGTGGGCAGCTGCGTGGCGCATTCAGGGGCAGAGGGGAGGGCCTAGAAGGTCGCTGACCGTCGCGGTGGCCTCGGCGCTCCCCTGCCCTCCACCGAGCTGCTTCGGGGGGAGGGGAGGAAGACTACAGGGGCGTCTCGGGTGGGCTGGGCCGGCCTAGTTTAAGTTGGGCCAGAAGCAGGTAAGGCCCCTTTTTCCTTTTTATTTCTTTTCTGTTTGTTTTTCTTTTTCTTTCAATTTTTTTCTTTGATAAATAAATACCAAAGTGTTTTTATAAATGCCCAAATATTTTATGTGGGCTTAGGATATAAGTAGCTAGCCGCTCATAACTTTTGGGCATTTTTGAAATTCAAATAATTTGAATTTCAAATCAAATAGGGGTTTATTTAATTTTCCAAGGCATTGTTTGAAAATTAGAAAATTCCATGAGCATGGGAATGAACCCAAACCATTTTTAAAATGATCACCATCATTTGTAGGAATTTTCCAAATATTCAAATGGTTTTTGGAAAAAGATTTTTATCTGGCCATTTGAATTAATTTCTCAGGGCTTTCTTTTCCCCATTTTTTATTTTCTTTTTGAATTTTTCACATGATGCAAAGGGAGCAAACAACCCTAGCACTTACCCTAGTTGGGGTTGTGACACATCACTAGTGAACATCATAGGACCCCGGTCCGTATTTCCAACACTGTTACACCCACTATCAATTAACTTTCAGTATTTAATTTTCTGTTGCTATCACTATCATTACTATCTCGTGCGTTTTATCCTTTCTAAACAGTAAGGCCGGAGGGATTGACAACCCCTTTGTACTCGTTGGGACCAAAGTTATCTGTTGTGTGTGCAGGTCCATGACAACCGCTAATCTGGCGCCGTTGTCACCTTCCTGTCGTTGTCGGAGTCCTGCTGGAGACAAACCTTGGTATCTTCACCGAGGGAAATTGCTGCTATCTACATGTCAACCTTCCGCTTTGGGTAACCAACGAGGGGCGAGAAGCTATCGTGCTGTTGTCAGGACCATACATGTCAACTCTCGTCATCAAAGCAATTTCTGGCGCCGTTGTCGGGGACTCCACTCTCCAAGATAGGGGAGTTGCACACTATCTTTTATCTTTTCTTTTTAGTCTTGTTTGTTTACCTTTCAGTTTTTGCTTTAGTGTCCTTTATAAAAAATCAAAAAAATAATTATGTTGATTGCTGCCACTATGGGTTCCTCTGAGAACACCAAGTTGTGTGACTTTACTAGTCACAACAACAGTGACTTTATCTGCACTCCTATTGCTACACCTGCTACTTCAGCACCTTCTTATGATATTAAACCTGCTTTGCTCAACCTTGTTATGAAAGATCAATTCTCTGGTGCTAGAGATGATGCTGCTTTGCATTTAAATGATTTTATTGAGCTTTGTGATATGAAAAAGTACAAAGAAGTAGATGGTGATATTGTTAAGCTTAAGCTTTTTCCTTTCTCCTTGAGAGATGAAGCTAAAATCTAGTTTCAATCCTTGCCTAAGAATAGCATAGATTCTTGGGATAAGTGCAAGGATGCTTTTATTGGGAAGTACTATCCCCCTGCTAAGATTATCCAGTTGAGGAGCTTTATTATGAATTTTAAACAATTGGATAATGAACACGTTGCCAAAGCTTGGGAACGCATGAAATCTCTTGTTAAGAATTGCCCTACGCATGGTTTGACTACTTGGATGGTTATCCAAACTTTTTATGCAGGCTTGAACTTTACCTTGCGGAACTTGCTAGATTCGGCCGCGGGAGGAACCTTTATGTCAACTACACTTGGTGCTGCCACAAAACTTCTCGATGAGATGATGACCAACTATTCCCAATGGCACACCGAAAGAGCTCCAGTGGGTAGGAGAGTAAACTCTGTCGAGGAGATCTCCTCCCTAAATGAAAAAGTTGACTTGATTATGTCTCTACTTACCAAGCAATCTTCTATTGATCCTCAAGATGTTCCTTTAAATTCTTTGATTGCTTAAGATCAAGTAGATGTGAACTTTATCTCTATAAACAACTTCAACAACAATGCTTATAGGAGTAATTTTGGTAGCAATCCTAGACCGTTCCCCTCCAACAACTATGGGAACAACAACACTTATCCTAGCACCAAAAACTCCACTTCTGAATTAGAGAGCATGCTTAAATACTTTATCACTACCCAAAAAGCCTTCAACAAGAGTGTAGAAGAAAAACTAGACAAACTAGATAACCTCTCGTCGACGGTAGACAATTTATCTCACAAAGTAGAATTGCTTAAAATTAGAACTTCTCCCCTTGAAGATAGGAAGGTCACTCCTATGAATGCTATCCAATTGCAAATTAATGAAAACATTAGGATGATGGCTAAACTTAAAGAGAGATGGGCTAGAGAAAAGGAGGAGGAAGATAGAATTAAGAGCCTTCCTACACACCATACTGTTGCTACTATCCAAGTGGTTGAGGATATCCAAACTCTTAGCACCCAATGCACCCCTAGTCCCATAGGACCTATTACTCGTGATGCTATGACCTCAACCGTAGAAGAAGAAATTCCTATAACTATAGAAGCTACCAAACAAGTGAGCCTAAAGGACACTACTACCACTTTACTTGATAGTAGTGACCTTGATTTTTATAATTGCACCCTTTCTGAAGTTATTCGTTTCCTTCACAAGATGTCTAGAGACCCCCACACTAGCACACTTAATATTGCCTTCACGGAGCATATCACTAATGCTCTCATCAAAGATAGGGAGGAGAAGCTTAGGGTAGAAGCCTCCAAACCTAGAAAGCTAGAAGATGGTTGGGATCCTATGATTAAAATTAAGTTGAATAAATTTTCTTGCTATGATTTATGTGATGTTGGAGCTAGTACCTTTGTTATGCCATAAAGAATGTATGATATATTTGAATTTTAACCTTTTGATCCTTGTTCTTTTGGTATTCGTCTCGTCGATTCTTCCATAAAGAAACCTTTGGGGAAGATAGATGATGTTCTTATCATTGTCAATGACAATTATGTTCCCGTTGATTTTACTATTATGGACATTGAATGTGAACCTTCTTGTCCAATTATTTTGGGACGCTCTTTTCTTCGCATCGTGGGTGCTATTATTGATATGAAAGAAGGGATTATAAAATTCCAATTCCCTCTAAAGAAGGGGATGGAACACTTCCCTAGGAAAAAGATTAAGTTGCCTTTTGAGTCCGTCACACGGGCTAGTTATTTTCTTGAAAAGACTTGATCTATTTGCATTAAGCCTAGCTAATGGCTTTAAAGAAGCGCTTTCCGGAGGCAGCCCGCAACGAATTTAGAATTTCCTTTTTGTTTTTCTTATGTTTTTAGTGGTCTTGATGATTGTTACTACTGTAGCAACATCATTGTATCTTTACTTTTCAAGCTTTATGCATTTTATAGCCTCATATGATAAGGGAAGTGAAAGTTGTGACATGTTGTCCAGAAAACAGATTCTGTCCTCGTGGCTAGAAAAATCAGCGAAAAATCCCAGTTCATCTTTTTGAGCTGAATTTTTTACACAGCATGCTCTATACAATTACGAAACTTTCGTATGTTCTCAGCTTTTTGATTTGAGTTGCACAAGTATCCCTAAAAATTCTTTACTACCTACTTGTCTGTTTTTCACAGATTCTGTCCAGTTTTGCCTTTTCTTCGTTTTGCAAACCTTAAGATTGCTTTTTCTTTGCAAAAACTTTTTGGCAATATTGACAAACAGTAGCCCTTCAAGATTATCTTTATTTCCAGTAGAGAAAAATTATTTTATTATGGATACTAACCTCTCTAATCAGATTGTGATCAGTTATGTATGAAGGGAGTTTTCAAGTGTGCGAGGGAAGATGATGAAAGAAGATTCAGGAGTGTCAAGCGCTCAAGCTTGGGGATGCCCCCATGCACCCCCAAGAAATATTCAAGGAGACTCAAGCGTCTAAGCTTGGGGATGCCCCCGTGCATCCCCTTCTCTATCGACAATTATCAGTTCGTCTCTCGTTTCACTATATTTTTATCACTTCATGCGTTATGTGCTATGCTTGGAGCGTCTCGCTCTTAGGTTTTATTTTTAGTTTTCTTTAGCTTTGCTTGTTGTTCGTAACAAGTTAGAACCCCGCTTTCTTTGTGTAGGAGAGAAACACGCTCTACTTCCAAAATCTAGAACACAACATAGGATTTTTCATGCTTATCTTTGTTGTGTGTGTTCTTTATCTTTCTCGTAGCTACTGTCATGTTTAGCTCTTAGTTTTCATGTTTATCTTTGCAAAGAGCTTTTGTTTAGTTTTTTGCTGGAACTCTCTTGAGTTTTCATGTTTATCTTGTTTAGAGAGTTTGCCTGTTGCACTGAGTTTTGTGTCTTGATTTGAAGTAGGTAATTGAGGTTGCTATTCATTTGTAGTAGTAACTTGCAATAGTTTTGAGGTATTGACTAGAGTAATGTTTGAACTTTTGGTGTCAAGAACTCGAGCCTATTAGTGATAGATGTCGTATTTTGGTAAATCCGTGTGTTTTTCGAAAACCAAAAACCCCTGTTGAGAACTCTAGCTACTAGATTGATCACTAACCTCTGGAGGGTTCGAGTATTAGAGTACACTCACGTACCATGAGTCGAGGATGCGCAAGGATAACCAAACCCCCATACACTCCTCCTCGGGGTACTTGTCTCTTTGTGAAACCTCCTTATTAGATTGAGAGTTACCGATAATAAGTGCATGAGTTCTTCGGACTAATGTGAGTATTCGAAAGTTGACACTTCCACCTTCCCATATTTTGCTAGCCTTTCATGTGTCGTGCATTGCTTTCTTCTCACTCCGAGTGTTGGAGTCCACCTTCGCCGGTACATCCAAACCCTTGACATGATACGCTATGTCATCATAAACCTCCTTATATCCTTCCTCAAAACAGCCACCATACCTACCTACCAAGGCATTTCCATAGCCTTTCCGAGATATATTGCCATGCAACATCCATCTTCTCATGACTTGATCTTCATGTCATACATGCCACTTGCTTGATCGATGATCCGCATGCTAGTTGGGCCTTGCCCTAATCATTGCTACATGACGCGCTAGTATCATTTGTGACGCCCCCAAAATCAAGCCGTGTACAGTAATCATACACACAAGGTACACGATCGAGATTAGGGACTCACGGTGAGATATCACAACACAACTCTACAAATAAAATAATACAAGCTGTTTAATACAAGCCAGGGGCCACGAGGGCTCGAATACAACAGCTCGAGAGCACAAAGTCAGCGGAAGCAAAAGTATCTGAGTACAGACACAAGGATACAAGGTTGCCTTAAGAAGGCTAGCACAAATATCAACAACGATCGAAAAGGCGAGGCCTCCTGCCTGGGAACCTCCAAACTACTCCTGGTCAAAGGGGAACTCGACGTCGTAGAAAGCATCGGGGATCTTCATGTTGCGGTGGTCGGCATCGGGGATCTTCTGCTCCTGGGCTCCAACGTCGACTGCAGCGGCCGATCAGGCAAAACAGTAAAGGAAATAAAGCAGGTGAGTATCTAGTATACCCGCGAGTCTTACGTCCGCTACTAAGCATTATGCATTGTAACAACGGAAATAAGAGGCTGTATATAGTGGACTGAAAGACAGAAATCCAGAGCAAGGGTAAGAAGCTAGGCCTATCGAAGACTAGCATCTTCCGACGATGTCTTGCAGCATGAGGTAAGAATCAGCCAACATTTTATATAAAGCATAAAGTAACAATGCAGCAGAAGTTGCTGCAGCATTGTATAATAATAAGTTGTAATAATTAGCAATGCCTCCGAGTTCACCTCCTTGACATCCCCGCGAGGAATAAAACCCGGAACCATACAGTTTAATAATAATAGTTTGTAGTGGTAAGATCCAGCTTCAGCATAAAGCGTCCTGTTACCGTGGACACGGCTATCCGAATAGATTAATCTTCCCTGCAGGGGTGCACTTGTGTTACGCTACACGCACGGATCTCCAGGGTGGCGGGAACCTTGTTAGGGAACTCTCCACCGAGGCTATCCGACACTTCATAGCCCATCTTTCAAACTCAACAGAGAGGTCATCCGCCGGACTATATCCTATGTACGCGGGGCTTTGGACCCTAACCTCGACGTACTCCTGCACGGTGCGAGGCTGGCCGGTGAAGTTAAAGCAAATCCAAATAAGACACCACCGCGCGAGCAAATAAGACAACACCACTTCCCGGCGCAGGCCGCGGTACTATTGACGTCTGAAGAGTCCTCGGACGACACTACGAAGCAGAGGAGCCCATAAACTCGTAATTCCCACGGGTGGGTAGTGCGTACATGGCATATAGCGAACTCAAGACATCCACTGAACCATTTAGCATTTTAATTAACCTGCGTGACAACCTTTGTCGTTGCCTCGACTTAATTGACTCGCGGACAACGACAGCAGCCAGGACCACCAGTACATCGGTGCCTGCCCCGTCGTCCCACCAAGTCAATGCGGTTACCAACAAGGTGAACCGTCTCCTTACCTTGTCTCGCGTGTGCTCTTGGAGGAGCTCAACTTTCATAGTTTGGTAACTCTCGCGGCCAACGATCAGGGGCCAAGCACACCGGTACACTGGTCGTACCCTCCCTGTCGTCCAGTCGCAATACCACTCGCGGGCACCGTTGGGTCGCCCGACTTCTTACCTGAAGGACAACCGTTGCTCCGGTACCTAGAGCGGCTATACAGAGTCAGCAACGAGTGGAGTACAAGGATTACTCCTTGATAGCTCACACTTGATGGTGGCTCGGCACAGCCGAGCTAGGGGGGCCTGAGGCGGTGTCTGCATTGTACCGTACCTGTGCAGTTATAATATTTGTTCCCGCGTTCACTCCCCTGAGTGATTACGGCCCTCTATCTAATCCTAGCTAACAATGCGCAGGGCTCACTGCTGAATAATGCATAATAATAATAATAGGCAGCATAGGATAAAGGAGGTACATCAAGGGGCGACAAAACAGGCTATGCAATTGAATAGGATTGTAATCGTAGCAGCAGTAGTAACAATGCCTAGTGCAAGAAATGTACGGAAAGATAGGCGATATCTGGGGAAGAGAATGGCTCTGCTTGCCTGCAAGCTCGACGGTAGAGGTACAGTCGTCGACGAAGTAGTCGATCACAGGGGCATCGGCAGCGGACGTCGAGACTATCGGACAATAAGAAAGGGGGAAGAAACAATAAATATACGGCAATAATATCAATACAAATACAAGACATGGAAAACGTTAAGCTAGAGATGAACTAACGCGGTACTACACGTTGCAGGAGAAACGGGAATTTATCCGGGGATGACTCATCAGTACCGGTTGATTACCGGAAAGATGATCCGGAGGGGGAAGGTTCCCTGCCTGCAGTGTTAGAGACATCTTCCAGGCATGTGGATAGTGTATCCGTGTTCGTTGATCCATTCTGGACAAGTTTCGTATTCGAAACATTATCATCCGGAAAGTTTTACCGGCACCGGGCGTCTGACAAACAGATGAACCGGAGGGGAAATGTTCCACGTTCGGTATGCCAGAGAGGTGCGGTGGGGGTATGGGTAACGTATCCGGGTTCGCGATATCTTTCTGAGCAACTTTGATGTATAAAATATTTTGATCTGACCTACGATTTATTTTATATGATTTTCTAAAGTTTTAAAAGATTTTTAAGAATATTTTAATTCAAATTAATAACGGTAAATACTTTTATATTCAGACTGAGCCAGCCACAGTTAATGACATGTGGGGCCGTTGGGGCGCAGCCAACAGTTGACTAGTCAAGGTTGACCGGTCAACAGGGTCAATGTGGGGTCCACATGTCATTGCCCTATTTTGGGATTCTTCTGAAACTCTACTAAGTCTAGGAATTCCGGTGTTAATTATCCATCAGCCGTGTTCGGGAGGCTACAGTTTAGGGTTTCACTCCTCCGAGGAATTTTTGTCATATACAAATCTTTATCAGTTCTCGGTGATCCCAAATCTGGTACGGATGGAATTTTAAGTAGAGCCCATTTACTTAATTAAAACTCGGTCCGAAAACTGCTACCAATTGTTGATTACAGGTAACTGTTATTTTATTCAAACTTTGTAAGTTAATAGTTATTAATCTATAGATCACATTGAGGTACTTCCTATGAATGATTTGCAATATATAAGTTATACTAGCATGCCATGGATTAAATTTGCATAAAACATTTCTATAATATAGTTATTAATAGCTCCAAAGTAGTTATGCAATAATCTTCTGACATTTCTTTTGTTAACAGAAATTTGCTTTTTCTGAATTTTGTAGGATTTAATCCAAGCACTATCCGACAATGGTCCAATGGAACAAAAGGAAGCTTGTTAAGTGTACTATCAGCCCACATATGTTCTATCATGCTAGATTTCGTTTTCTTGCCATTTTGGGGCTGACTAGTGTGGTACTCAGAGTATTCAACACTTGGCAGTTTTAGCAGCAGAGCACATTCAGTGGTGTGGCACCACAACTACAAACGCAGGGACCGTCAGCAACGAGCAGCAGCCACGGCGCTGGAAGGCGTGCGTGCTCGACGCGGCAAGCGGCGGCGGCCTGGGGCGCGGCACGCAAGCGCAGGACACGGCCCGGGCGTGGAGCACACGGGGGCGGCGCAGTCACAGCACCGGGTGCACGCAGCGATGGCGACGGCCGGCGCGGCGAGGCAGGTCAGGGGGGCGCCGGAGGGCTGTGGGCGTGGCCAGAGGGCGGTGAGCACGAGAAGGGCCCAACCGGGCATGACCAAGGTGAACACGACAGGCACGGACGACGAAAATTGACGACAGGCCGAGGGGGGGGGCGAGCACGGGCATCAGGCGAGGAGCTCACAGGGGGAGAAGGGTCGGTCAGAGCTCGAGGAGACGGCCGGGGAGCTCGCGGTAGAGGGCACCAAGCGGCGGCGCGGTGGCCGCGGGCTTCAGGGGGTGGCCGAGGCCGATGAGCGCCGGGGTAGCAGGGCGAGGAGGAAGGGCGCCGGATCCAGTAGGGGAGGGGTGCACCACCGCGAGGAGGCCGGCGGGGTCACCGTGCCGGCAGAAATCGGCGCCGAGGTCTCCAGGAGGGAGAAGGGGATCGGGAGGGGGTTCGGGGTGGGGGGTTGAGGGAGAGAGATAGATCGAGGGGGGCTCGGGCTGTTGTGTAGGGCGTCAGGGGGTAGAGAGAAGGAGATGGGCCGGCTGGGTTAGTGCCTAGGGCATTTTTTTTAGTTCTTTTCTCTTTTTGTTTTTGTTTTTGTTTTCTCTTCTTTCTGTTTTATTTTGTTTTGGCAACTTTTGATTTTACTAAAATATGGGACTAACTCCTAAATTAGTATTACACTATATGACAGTGCCACAAAATATTTAGGCATTTATTAAATTCATTTAGTTTTTCATTTGAACATGCAACAAGAAAAGGGGGCTGTTTTGGCACTTTGATGAATTGTTTAAACTAGTAAAACATTTTAATAAATTCCCATTTCACTTTTAATATGACCTAATGAATATTAGGGATTTTATAATAATTGATTGCACCATTTTTGATTGAACTTCAATTACCACTTTTTTTAGAATTTTTAATCGGGTTGAATTTGAACAAGCCATGGTCACGGGTGATCATCACATGGCTAATCATGGTGACTTGGCAACAGTAAAAGTGATTACTGTAGTGTGATACCCGGGGTGTTACAAATCACCCCCACTACAAAGAATTCTCGTCCCGAGAATTAAAGGTAGTGGTAGGGGTAGAGTTTCGGTTTCGTATTCCAGTAATTCTTCTGGTTCTTGTTGTCCTACTGGAAGAAGTTTATCCTTCCCGTTGACGTCTTCATTTCTCTGCATCAGTTCATCTCGATGAGTGTTCATCCTTCTTTCGGGGCTTCATCGTACTTACGGATAGAGTAGGAGGGCAAACTTAAGGGGGTCGGATCGATACAAGGTTAATCAACCGAGGTTGTCCAAGGGAATGGGGTACAAAGTATCTTCCGAGTTTATACTCAGGAGAATACATCGAGAGAATCAAAAGAAGGTTTGAGAAGTTTCCAAGAGGATAGACATCCATTCGATGCCGATTACGCACAATGAATAGGGGGGTCAAAAGCATTAGGCATAAGCATGAGTCTAACATCAGACTGAATATTACAATGTAGGTGACTTGTGAATTGCATCCGAGGTCAAGCACGGGGAATAACCTCGGGAACACGAAGGTAAAGGATAGTCAGGTTTCGATCCTGTGGAACTGTTGGTTATGGGCCCACACTGAATGAGAAGGGTGGCGACATTTCATGCGATCACAATGCAAGGTTTGTTAGGGACAGTTTGTCAGCTTTGTCGGCAACAAGGTCGGTACCAAGGGTGAGGGAATAAGAGAACCACTTGGCAAAGTTCTCGTCCATCGATGGTTACCGAAAGGTTATCCACGATGGTAACAGGTTGTACCGACAGAGTAGTACACTGAAGTGTTTAAATAAGCAGGGAATTATCGCTGCTCAGATAATATATATCACAAGAAAGGTTAAACAGACCAATGGAAGGGGAAAATATGATTTTCTGATCAAACAAACCAATGGAAGGGAAAAGTGATGATACACAAGTATCACGTGTATGTCTTTGCCAAGGAAAGGCAGAGCACGATATACATGACCAAGTTGTATTGGCACGGAGTCAAGGGAGGTTGTCGACGATAACACAAATCATCGAGGGCAAGGATGGTATTTCACACGATGGATCCAATTGACATATGGAAGAAGCCATGTAAGACTAGTCAGATAAGAACCCACCAAAGGTAGGGTGGTTCGCAAAGAATCTGAGGCGAGTATCGGCACTCAACCAGAAGGAGAAAGAATGCAAATCCATCGGGTGATAGAAGCATCAGAATAATCCGATGCTTAAGTACAAAGGAATTATGACTTCCAGATCGGGAGGTGGATGTAACTATCCACACGGACTTATCGGTGGCAGGGGATCGCAAAGGCGATGAACACGAAGGTTGGGAATTCATCGGAGAGTAATCGTCAAAATCTTCAGGTGGATCAGGCGATCATCGAGAATGAAGAGCTCTCCGGGAGGAAGGAGGTACGTGAACCTAAGTCAGAGTTATTAAAACTTTACCAGCAAGGATAAGAGAGCAGAGTCCCAGAGCATAGGTACGGAGAAAAAGATCCTAATACCAAAGATATCACACGTAGTGACATCGATGTGGGCCCGTAAGCCAAACATTAAGTTAGCAAGTAGTTTTGCAAATACTAGACTCGACTTCGACCGAGGAGTGGTTAAGGGCTTCCTACAGGCAGTCGGCTCTGATACCAACTTGTGACGCCCCCAAAATCAAGCCGTGTACAGTAATCATACACGCAAGGTACACGATCGAGATTAGGGACTCAAGGTGAGATATCACAACACAACACTACAAATAAAATAATACAAGTTGTTTAATACAAGCCAGGGGCCACAAGGGCTCGAATACAGCAGCTCGAGCGCACAGAGTCAGCGGAAGCAAAAGTATCTGAGTACAGACACAAGGATACAAGGTTGCCTTAAGAAGGCTAGCACAAATATCAACAACGATCGAAAAGGCGAGGCCTCCTGCCTGGGAACCTCCAAACTACTCCTGGTCAAAGGGGAACTCGACGTCGTAGAAAGCATCGGGGATCTTCATGTTGCGGTGGTCGGCATCGGGGATCTCCTGCTCCTGGGCTCCAACGTCGACTGCAGCGGTCGGTCAGGCAAAACAGTAAAGGAAATAAAGCAGGTGAGTATCTAGTATACCCACGAGTCTTACGTCCGCTACAAAGCATTATGCATTGTAACAACGGAAATAAGAGGCTGTATATAGTGGACTGAAAGACAGAAATCCAGAGCAAGGGTAAGAAGCTAGGCCTATCGAAGACTAGCATCTTCCGACGATGTCTTACAGCATGAGGTAAGAATCAGCCAACAGTTTATATAAAGCATAAAGTAACAATGCAGCAGAAGTTGCTGCAGCATTGTATAATAATAAGTTGTAATAATTAGCAATGCCTCCGAGTTCACCTCCTCGACATCCCCGCGAGGAAGAAAACCCGGAACCATACAGTTTAATCATAATAGTTTGTAGTGGTAAGATCCAGCTTCAGCATAAAGCGTCCTGTTACCGTGGACACGGCTATCCGAATAGATTAATATTCCCTGCAGGGGTGCACTTGTGTTACGCTACACGCACGGATCTCCAGGGTGGCGGGAACCTTGTTAGGGAACGCTCCACCGAGGCTATCCGACACTTCATAGCCCATCTTTCAAACTCAACAGAGAGGTCATCCGCCAGACAATATCCTATGTACGCGGGGCTTTGGACCCTAACCCCGACGTACTCCTGCACGGTGCGAGGCTGGCCGGTGAAGTTAAAGCAAATCCAAATAAGACACCACCGCGCGAGCAAATAAGACAACATCACTTCCCGGCGCAGGCCGCGGTACTGCTGACGTCTGAAGAGTCCTCGGACGACACTACGAAAGCAGAGGAGCCCATAAACTCGTAATTCCCACGGGTAGGTAGTGCGTACATGGCATATAGCGAACTCAAGACATCCACTGAACCATTTAGCATTTTAATTAACCTGTGTGACAACCTTTGTCGTTGCCTCGACTTAATTGACTCACGGACAACGACAGCAGCCAGGACCACCAGTACATCGGTGCCTGCCCCGTCGTCCCACCAAGTCACTGCGGTTACCAACAAGGTGAACCGTATCCTTACCTTGTCTCGCGTGTGCTCCTGGAGGAGCTTGACTTTCGTAGTTTGGTAAATTTCGCGGCCAACGATCAGGGGCCAAGCACACCGGTACACTGGTCGTACCCTCCCTGTCGTCCCGTCGCAATACCACTCGCGGGCACCGTTGGGTCGCCCGACTTCTTACCTGAAGGACAACCGTTGCTCCGGTACCTAGAGCGGCTATACAGAGTCAGCAACGAGTGGAGTATGAGGATTACTCCTTGATAGCTCACACTTGATGGTGGCTCGGCAGAGCCGAGCTAGGGGGGCCTGAGGCGGTGTCTGCATTGTACCGTACCTGTGCAGTTATAATATTTGTTCCCGCGTTCACTCCCCTGAGTGATTACGGCCCTCTATCTAATCCTAGCTAACAATGCGCAGGGCTCACTGCTGAATAATGCATAATAATAATAATAGGCAGCATAGGATAAAGGAGGTACATCAAGGGGCGACAAAACAGGCTATGCAATTGAATAGGATTGTAATCGTAGTAGCAGCAGTAACAATGCCTAGTGCAAGAAATGTACAGAAAGATAGGCGATATCTGGGGAAGAGAATGGATCTGCTTGCCTGCAAGCTCGACGGTAGAGGTACAGTCGTCGACGAAGTAGTCGATCACAGGGGCATCGGCAGCGGACGTCGAGACTATCGGACAATAAGAGAGGTGGAAGAAACAATAAATACACGGCAATAATATCAATACAAATACAAGACATGGCAAACGTTAAGCTAGAGATGAACTAACGCGGTACTACACGTTGCAGGCGAAACAGGAATTTATCCGGGGATGACTCATCAGTACCGGTTGATTACCGGAAAGATGATCCGGAGGGGGAAGGTTCCCTGCCTGCAGTGTTAGAGACATCTACCAGGCATGTGGATAGTGTATCCATGTTCGTTGATCCATTCTGGACAACTTTCGTATTCGAAACATTATCATCCGAAAAGTTTTACCGGCACCGGGCGTCTGACAAACAGATGAACCGGAGGGGAAATGTTCCACGTTCGGTATGCCAGAGAGGTGCGGTGGGGGTATGGGTAGCGTATTCGGGTTCGCGATATCTTTCTGAGCAACTTTGATGTATAAAATATTTTGATCTGACCTACGGTTTATTTTATATGATTTTCTAAAGTTTTAAAAGATTTTTAAGAATATTTTAATTCAAATTAATAACGGGAAATACTTTTATATTCAGACTTAGCCAGCCACAGTTAATGACATGTGGGGCCGTTGGGGCGCAGCCAACAGTTGACTAGTCAAGGTTGACCGGTCAACAGGGTCAATGTGGGGTCCACATGTCATTGCCCTATTTTGGGATTCTTCTGAAACTCTACTAAGTCTAGGAATTCCGGTGTTAATTATCCATCAGCCGTGTTCGGGAGGCTACAGTTTAGGGTTTCACTCCTCCGAGGAATTTTTGTCATATACAAATCTTTATCAGTTCTCGGTGATCTCAAATCCGGTACGGATGGAATTTTAAGTAGAGCCCATTTACTTAATTAAAACTCGGTCCGAAAACTGCTACCAATTGTTGATTACAGGTAACTGTTATTTTATTCAAACTTTGCAAGTTAATAGTTATTAATCTATAGATCAAATTGAGGTACTTCCTATGAATGATTTGCAATATATAAGTTATACTAGCATGCCATGGATTCCATTTGCATAAAACATTGCTATAATATAGTTATTAATAGCTCCAAAGTAGTTATGCAATAATCTGTTTCTGACATTTCTTTTGTTAACAGAAATTTACTTTTTGTGAATTTTGTAGGATTTAATCCAAGCACTATCCGACAATGGTCCAATGGAACAAAACGAAGCTTGTTAAGTGTACTATCAGCTCACATAATTTCTATCATGTTAGATTTCGTTTTCTTGCCATTTTGGGGCTGACTAGTGTGGTACTCAGAGTATTCAGCACTTGGCAGTTTTAGCAGCAGAGCACATTCAGTGGTGTGGCACCACAACTACAAACGCAGCGACCGTCAGCAACGAGCAGCAGCCACGGCGCTGGAAGGCGTGCGTGCTCGACGCGGCAAGCGGCGGCGGCCTGGGGCGCGGCACGCAAGCGCAGGACACGGCCCGGGCGTGGAGCACACGGGGGCGGCGCAGTCACAGCATCGGGTGCACGCAGCGATGGCGACGGCCGGCGCGGCGAGGCAGGTCAGGGGGGCGCCGGAGGGCTGTGGGCGTGGCCAGAGGGCGGTGAGCACGAGCAGGGCCCAACCGGGCATGACCAAGACGAACACGACAGGCACGGACGACGAAAATTGACGACAGGCCGAGGGGGGCGAGCACGGGCATCAGGCGAGGAGCTCACAGGGGGAGCAGGGTCGGTCGGAGCTCGAGGAGACGGCCGGGGAGCTCGCGGTAGAGGGCACCAAGCGGTGGCGCGGTGGCCGC
Source organism: Bromus sterilis (assembly GCA_950022295.1). Taxonomy (NCBI): domain Eukaryota; kingdom Viridiplantae; phylum Streptophyta; class Magnoliopsida; order Poales; family Poaceae; genus Bromus; species Bromus sterilis. Next base: position 177,639,219 of record OX465601.1, on the reverse strand, counting down.
GGGCTTCAGGGGGTGGCCGAGGCCGATGAGCGCCGGGGTAGCAGGGCGAGGAGGAAGGGCGCCGGATCCAGTAGGGGAGGGGTGCACCGCCGCGAGGAGGCCGGCGGGGTCACCGTGCCGGAAGAAATCGGCGCCGAGGTCTCCAGGAGGGAGAAGGGGATCGGGAGGGGGTCGGGGTGGGGGGTTGAGGGAGAGAGATAGATAGATCGAGGGGGGCTCGGGCTGTTGTGTAGGGCGTCAGGGGGTAGAGAGAAGGAGATGGGCCGGCTGGGTTAGTGCCTAGGGCATTTTTTTTAGTTCTTTTCTCTTTTTATTTTTGTTTTTGTTTTCTCTTCTTTCTGTTTTATTTTTTTTGGCAACTTTTGATTTTACTAAAATATGGGACTAACTCCTAAATTAGTATTACACTATATGACAGTGCCAAAAAATATTTAGGCATTTATTAAATTCATTTAGTTTTTCATTTGAACATGCAACGAGAAAAGGGGGCTGTTTTGGCACTTTGATGAATTGTTTAAACTAGTAAAACATTTTAATAAATTCCCATTTCACTTTTAATATGACCTAATGAATATTAGGGATTTTATAAAAATTGATTGCACCATTTTTGATTGAACTTCAATTACCACTTTGTTTAGAATTTTTAATCGGGGTGAATTTGAACAAGCCATGGTCACGGGTGATCATCACATGCCTAATCATGGTGACTTGGCAACAGTAAAATTGATTACTGTAGTGTGACACCCGGGGTGTTACATCATTGCATATCCTGCTACAATGGCAGAGGCATACATTTGCATACATCATGATAGTTACATCTTTTTTATGATTTGAGTACTTTGTAAAGTGTGAAAGATCTTCTATACTTCTTGTAATATATAGAGTGTTGCCCCTAAAGTGAGCAAAATATCCCAAAGTGGACAAAATTAAAAGATCCCAAGGAGGACAAAATTAAAACATCCCAAAGAGGACAAATGAGAGAAATAGAAAGAGCCATTGAGGCCACCAAAAAAATACAAAAATATAGAAAAAAAGAAAAAAAGAAATAAAAAGAGAGAAGGGGGCACACTACTATTACTTTTGAGAGATCCACACTTGTACTTCCTATTATATCTTGTACTCCATAGAGATTATCATTCATGCATATAGCTATGTGGGGACCTTCACACTATAGAACTTGGCTTGTATATTCCAATGATGAGCCTCCTCAAATGAGCTCTAGGTCTTCTTGAGCAAGCAAGTTGGATGCACCCGCACTAGTTCCATTGGAGAGCATACCTTAGCTCATATGTGCATCCGTTGCATGGCAATCCCTACTCCTCACATCATATCTATCATTTCGCTTTCTCTCGCCTATGATTGTCCTCATTGATGTGAGCCTTTCATACCTTTTTTGTCTTCCTCGTCCACCATATTCTCTCTTTGCCATCCTAAGTGTCAACTTTCTTGCTTACGCTCATCCATTGCATGAGTGCTTAAAATGTTGAAAAGGAGTGGATCATTTTGACTTGTACCTGGCTAGTGGTCTGGGATGAGTCAAGATAAGATTCCAAAGAAGACCAAGTGTGAAACTTTAGTAGATTAAGTTCTCAACACAAAAATACTTTTTTTCTCGTATATCCCTTCCCCCTTTCTTGCACGCAAACACCATTTGGAGACATTCGAGTCACGGACAGCGAGAGCTCTTGCACCTTTATGTTCTTATGTTGCTTGTTTCAATACTAGATATAGACTCTTGCCTGTTATGACTTGAATTGAATTACATGCCTTCATTGCTTTACTTAAAAGTTCTTATATGGTTGTTATCATGTCACCACAGAAATTATGCCTTTATCATTTACCTACTCGAGGACGAGCAGGAATTAAGCTTGGGGATGTTCATACGTCCAAAACGTATCTATAATTTCTGCTTGCTACATGTCTCTTTTGTGTGATATTGATGAACTTCCATACACTTTTGATCATATTTGGAGTAACCTATTAACTCAGTGCACCCCAGTGCCAGTTCCTGTTTTCTGCTGTTTTTCTATTTCAGGTTTCCCCCATATAAAAAGTGCTCCAAAAATTCGGTAAAATTACAATAAAAATCAGTGATCAGGAAGCTTCTGAAATCACCGAGCGGGGGCCAGAGGGGACACACCAGGGAACCAGACGCCCTCCCGGCGCGCCCTAGGGTGGGGCCGCGCCAGGGGGCCGCCTGGACCCCTGGTTCCCCCCTGGCTGCCCCCTTCGCCTATTTAATCCTCGTGACGCAAAACCCCCGAGAAGGGAACCCTTTTTCGCGATCTCTCCTCTGTTCCGCCACCGCCGCGCTTCGAAGATCGGGAGCACCAGAAGACCTCTTCCCGGCACCCTGCCGGAGGGAGGAATCACCTCCGGGAGATTCTCCACCACCATGGACGCTTCCCGGATGAACCGTGTGTAGTCCACCTTGGACCATGGGTCTATGATCAGTATCTATGTGATTTTCTCCTCCCCTCTTTGTTCTTCATGGATTAGACCTCGTGAGCTTCCCTACATGATCGAGGCACATATGTAATATTTCTGCTGTTGCTATGCTGAGTTTGCTGGGATCCGATGGATTATGAGATTATGTTCAGATTATGATTGAGTTATATATTTGATTCTCCTCTTTTATATTTATGTTCTTGAGTAATTCTTGCATGTTCTCCGTTGCTGTTTATTGCTTTGGACAAGTAGTAGGTAGTGACTCCAAGAGGGAGCGTTATGCATGATTGTGGGTTCATGCCCCCCGATGACTAGCTTGAGTGACAGAAACATGAGTCTAGGGGATGTGTTGTTGCCACAAGGGGGAAAAACAACGGTGCTTATTGTTGACACACGAACACGTCACGTGTACCCTTGACGTCGGGGGTGATACACCGCAACTCACGTCGAAGGAGACCCGACCGAAAGCGCAGTATGCAAGCTATCCAGCGGGCGCTTTTTTAGACCCAAAACCCCACACTCCCGGGAGGGACTCCGTCATGGAGCACGGCGGCTATGGGCTGCCCTAGGTCGACTTGATCGCCCCTAGGGCCTCGTGGATCGTTTCCCTGCAAGAACAAGAACAATCGAAGAACGAGATAGAAGATACGTGGAAAAGTAGACGAAATTAGGGTTTAGATGTGTTTTCGATTGTGTGTTGTTTCAATCGGCCGTCGCCTCATCTATTTATGAGGGTGTTGGACTTTCCGTGCAAGAAAAGGACTCAGATTCGCGTGAAAACTACCAAAAAACTGATCAAACTCGGACCCGGATCGGAGGTTCGGACGTCCGGACTTTATCCCGGACGGTCCGGACCATAGGGTCGGACGGTCCGGCTTGTAGGTCGGACGGTCCGAGCTGAGGTCAAAAAACCTTCTGTAGTCTGCGTCCTCAAGTCGAACGGTCCGACTTCAGGGTCGGACGGTCCGACCATGGTCCGGACGGTCCGGTTTCCAAGTCGGACGGTCCGACCTGGTTTCCCAGTGCAGCACTGTTTCGGCCATAACTCCTTCATACGAACTCGGATTTGGACGTTTCAAATATCAAAATCGACCGGTTCGACGAGACGAAGCCGTCTTATGTAGAACAGTTTCTCATTTTAGGATTTCTTGAAGGCCTAACTGGCAGAATAGTACTTCGAAGGTCAGAGTCTTATTGCTTCAAACATAGTTTCGGCCCTTGAGATGGAATCGGATGGCGATGGCTCGAACTACAAAGTTGTTCATATCAACAATACACAACTTTTTCATGTAGAGCAATTTTTCATTTGAGGTCATCTTATATAGATTTATTGTCGTGCCAAAAACCGGTGTCAACACATGCCCCCTGTTTTTCGGCAAAACTTGCGTGCCGAAAAATACTCTGCACCATATAGGTTCTAAGGACGATGTCAACACTCCATCGACCATGCATATTCTTAGGGAGATAATCATATATCGGCCTCGTTTATCCCTGGGGTGATAATCATATATCGGCTATTTATTAGCATGATTAATCATGTATCATCCATTGCTTGTTTGATTCTTTTTATGCAGACTTGGGTGACACCTTCTGAACTTGAGAATAACACCATAAGAAATCCATCAATAGTTCCCAAATATCAAGATCCATCTCAAAGATATCCACTGAATCATATTGTCCACCCTCTTGCAAGAATCTTGTAAATAAAAAACAGTGAACTTCCCACAATCTTGCCTTCGCCTGCATATAAAATTTCCATTAGTGGCCAAAAACGGTAAGCTCCAATTCGGCCTTCCCTATGTTGGCAAACTCGACCATCGGCTCTTGAGAAATACACAATGATTAACATAATAGCCGGATGCTTGTTGTGCCAACTCATTTGCTCTTCAATGTCATGTCCAAATATATGAGCAATACTAAAGCAATCAGATATAGAAATTATATGTAGACACTTATCAAGATAAATATTAAGTGATTCGTCAATACACACAAAATCCATAGATATATGTTGAACTACTAATAACAAATCACCAAAAGCTTCAATATGTGTAGCACCTATATCAAGCAAAAAAAATAACTGAATAATAACATATTCAACTTTCATTGTTCATGCAACAACATTTAAATAGCATGAGGCTTTAAAACAGCACCACGAGGAGATATATAAACAATACCAAAACCTTGGTCGTTGCTAAAAACTAAACCATCAAAATATAATCTCCGTGGAACTGATGAGACAAGGTTCATAACAATATTATGCTCAATAATAGAAACAACAATGATTTGGCTTCTCATGGGTGCAAATTAGCTATATCATACCGAGCCAAAGCATAATCCCACTCACCAATTCTGCAACTTATGGATTGGTCCATGCAACATATTTTTAGCGAATGTACACCTTGTCTCAATCTTCAACAAAACTAAGAACGATGTTTAGAAAACCACACCGGCCATGTTTACATGTATTCTTAGGACGATAGATGAAATATCGGCCATTAGTATAAATGACATGTAGAATTCATCCACCAAAGCATATATAGCCGAAACAAACAAATGAAATAACAAATCAAATATTTCGGCCCCATGAATTAGAAAACTAATCAAATTTATAGTGACTTGGTAATCCCCTATCATGATGTAAGAAATTGTATTGCATCCATGGATCAAAATAAGTCCATGGAGGGTAACCAATCATACTTGAGGATGAATTCCATGATAAAGGCATCAATGAAATGTTTGAAGAATATGAATGATGTGCTAATCGAAGATTCCAGTTGGATGATGGAAACCTTAGGCTTAATCTTTTATGAGATGATTTCTCCTTCTTCAATTTGGTTGTATTCTCTAAAATAGAAGCTTGCACATCATTTTTTGTTTGACTGTTGTTCTTGGGGACCCATGCCATATTCTTCTTTTCAAGTTCTCGTGCACTAAGTTTTTGCAATTTGTTCTTCTTCCAATATGATAAACTGAGTGGACATCTCGATTGTGATTCTTTTTCAAGCAGTGGCAATTCCTTTTTGATCTTGTGCACTTTCAGCTCCTTCTGTTCAGATTTTTCATCTTGATTCTGAACATTCGCTTTCTCCACGTCTTTGACTTTAGTAGCCAATATCAATGCTTTAATTGGCTCTTCATTATTTGAAACTAAATCTGAAGTGGCACACTTCCGACCATCCTTTTTTACACGATATACTTGCTTGACCACCTCTTTCTTCTTCCTTGAGCTCCGGACTGATTCCTTTCGATTGAAACGGTCTTTGTTATGCAATTGTTCATCGAACGTGGACCTTCTTGGTGCTGCATAATCTTGATGAGATGGTTCAAAATAAGATGGATAATATGCCCTAGAATTATACCTGTCCCGTGATGGATATTGATTCATATAAGCATAGGGAGGTACCCATGACGCTGGTACTGACGGCTCAAAATAAGGATATGAGTATGATGTATTGAAATTATCACTTTGCCAATACCGGTCAGATTTGCGCCTAGGGGTGATCTTGATGCTTTTGAATTACTTGGCCTATGAGAAATTTTCTCCTCACTTATCTTCTGATATTTTTCCAATAGTTGCGCAAAAGTGACCTTTGATTTCTCACCCTTGTGCTTATCTCGGCCTTTGCTCTCTTTGGTTTTCCTTGCATCGATCTTTGGATTTGCTTGCTGCCCCCCCAGTTCTTGGTGTCTTCATTGTAACTTTGACAGAATTCTCGCCTTCAAGAATAACATCATTGCGCTCAGGAATAATTTGTGTCCTTGAAAGCTTGATCCCATCACCTGCAGTTTTTACCTTCTTGTCCTTAAATGAATCGGCTTGAAGCAACCGATGAAAAAAAATTGCCATCAAGACCAATAGGAATAGCATGATGATCCCTTGGTGTTTTAACAAGTTTCAATCGTCCACTATCAATGGCCAATTTAACTATTTGACGAAACATATTGCAATCCTCAAAATTATGCTTGAACGAATCATGTAACTTACAATACATTCGTCCTTGGATTGATGGATTAACATGGTGATCAAGAATTCTAATATAATCATTCTTCAGCAATAAATCAAAGATCTGGTCACACATGTTTGAACTGAAGGTAATCTTTTTGTTCTGTAGCCAATCTTGGTGCGAGAACGGCTTTGGAAGTAAGCAAACGAATGGTTCAGATTTCGCATCACTCCATTCGGCTATGCATTTTGTCTTGCACTCTATCTCCGATGACTTTGAATAAGAAATTATACTATCATCGGTTTTCTCAAAAGATTCAAATCTTGGCTTTATTTTTCTGAAATCAAAATTGTTATAACATATATGTCTCACTTGAGACCAAATGTAAGCCAAGTAGGAAACTAGCAAAGCTATCCATGTATACATAAACTTCAAATGAAACAATGGGAAAAGCTTTCGCTGTAATAATAAGTCACTACCGGTCTCTCTAAATGGCGCAATGTGTTGACCGATATGCTTCGTTATAATTGTATTGCTAACAAGTAAATTATCCTTCTTCATTGGTCTCTCAAGATTTGTTATAAGAATTTTGCTAATAGTTGCATCAACAATAAAGTTATGACCAAATATGAAAATAGATAAGTTACTTGCTAGACATACCTCCTTATTCACGTTGGAAGAGCATGATGGTTGTATGAATTTTATAATAACGTGCTCCAGTTTTTGATGACTCTCCAACGTCCTGTCTTCCTTTTCTGGATTTTGTTCCATGTCACCGCTTTCTAGTTCTTGATGTTCATCATTGACCGAATCTTGCTCGGTCGTGTCCTTTTGATTTAGATGTTCATCATATTCGGCACGGAACTCATCGGGTAATACATAAACTCCTTTGCATCCAGAAAAATTGAGCACGGCTGACTTGCGTCTTTTTCCATACTCTTTGTCGACAAAGTTTCCCTTTGTTGGCTTGATGGACTCAGTGTGCACGCCTGACTTGCTATCACCCTAACTGTTTGGTTCGGCTTCTGTAGAATCGATTGCGTCACCCGGGTGGTCCTTTTTCTTATCGTACTCGCCACTCGTATTGCATGATTCGGCTATGCTAGTCGGTTCAACCGCAGCAGCCGAATCAACCTTGTTTCGGTTGGCTTGCAGAGTTTCCTTTTTATCTTGCCCCAACATCACAGAAGGGCCAACATGATTATTACTCGGAGGAAAGAGCTTGATGAATTCTTGAAAATTTTCCTCTTCACGGTGCTTTTTGAGTGCTTCAAAGTCTTCCTCACGCTTCTTCTTGAATGCTTCATAGATACGTTGATATTCAATTGGTAATTCCTCAAGAGTTGGTGTAGTACAATTGTCAGCACTATTCCCTACAAATTCTGGCTTGGCCTTGTTCATACGGGCTACATATTCTTCTTTGGACTCGGCCCAGCTCGGATAGGATTGCCCCCCGAGTCCTTCAATCTCTCTTGGCCATTGGTGTTAGGCCCGATATGCAGTACTGTCCCAGATCTAGGTGTTTCCACCCAGATCCGGGTATGAAGCACATATCGGTCCCACCGCGACATATGACATAGCCATATGCCCCGGATTTCCAACATGATATCACAACATTACAGATACAAGGATACAACATCTCATACAATCGGCATACAACTGCCTTAAATACATTACAACAGCGTAAGATACATGTCTCGGTACAGACTACAAGAAAATGCCTACGGGAAAAGAGAAAAACATTGGTCCCATAACCACACGGGTCCAGGCCCTCCGCCGGGATCCGCCTGACTAGTCGTTGTCGAGTCTCCACGTGAAACGTCGATCACCATACCTGTTGTCGATCAAGAACCCTGAAAAGAGTTTGGGGGTAGTATCATGAGTTACAGATGTACTCAGCATCCAACTCTAGTGGTCATCTGACCCAGCAAGGACTTCATCACTCGTCATTCTAGGACAACTAGTAGTTTACGGTAAGGATGGGGTAAGTGGTGAGGTTGCTGCCACACTAGCATTTATGAAGTGGCTAACGATCTAGATAATAAGGTAAGAAGCCAAGCATTCGATGAGGAATCGCCTCCAACAAGTCTTGCTATCAACTACTTACGCAAACATAACACCTATCCTATCCTTGTCCTCCTCTTCGCATCCCGACGAAGAAGAAGCAGTCAAGGCACACACACGTTGATCAAGTTATTAAGATTATCTCAGTTGTTGTCTATGAACAAGGAGTAGGTCTCAAGTCGTCCATAACCGTGGACACGGCTTCTCGAAAAGATTTGACCCTGCAGGGGTGTACCAACTGCCCATTACAAGGCTCCGCACGCACGCTCATCTCTCTCAGTTGCTACCCATTATAGGCAACCATTTTATGATTTAGTTCCGAGATATCCGAAACGACAGGTCCCTCTAACTAACAACGAACAAATCCGGGTGGCCCCCGGTGAGTCGACACCCAACTCAAAAGCCGGCCGCGCTCTCGAATCGGTCTCTACCGTCTATCTCGGGTTTGGATAGCCGGTTAATCACACATGGGAAACCGGGTCCTTAGCCGAACAAGGTGGGCCGGCAAGGGAACTATGTCCTCACTGGTCCAGGTTGGTTTGAAAACTACTGGCGGCCGACCAGCACACACACGGTTTCAAATGGTAAATCATCTTGGGCCACCACTAGAAATTTTTGAAGCTAGGTAGGTAAGAAAAGGGGACCCCATAAAATCCCACACGCGGTTAGGCACGCTCAGTCTTAAAACCAATACCTGGAACTCAGGTACTAGGTGACTCGAATGGAACAAAGCATCGGGGCGGGATAGCCTAGACCTTCCATCCTTCGTCGAATATAGTCAACATTTATAATAATCAATATCATCAACCACAATATAATAATGTGATAGCCCAAACCAAGGAGTAACAGGGTAACATCGTAGCATCCTAAGCATGCATACTAAGCAAGGGCTGAGCAACGAGCAATAGTAACATAGCAGTACATGGTTTGCTGGGAGGGGACATGGTTGTATTGGTTTGAAAGAGGCTGTAACATGTGGTAGGATCAAACATCGAACCTATCCTAGACTAGCATGCAAACCGCTGGTTGAAATAGAATGGATCATAAGTAATGCATAGTCCTTGCCTGTTGATAAGTCGGGTTCCGAAGGTGTAGTTGATCGCAAGCTCGCATCGTCTTCGAGAGGTACCCGCGGAAGCACACAAGACGGTAAACACTGGAAAGCAATCAACGAGCAAGCACTCTATTACTACAAAGACAACACGAGCAAGCATCAACAAGAAGGCAACACGAGACAACGCACCTACCGTCGAGAGCGGTTACTAACAGGTTAAGTGGAGTACTCGTCACGCACGACGATACCGCACATTTGGAAAGGTTCGAGTTGTTTAGCTACAGGTGATCAACAAAGGTTGTTAACATGGCATCTCACTCAAGCATGGCATAGCACACATACATGACAAGAGGTGAAGCATAAATAATCTATCTAATCTAGTCACTTTAAGTGGGGGGTAAAACCTATACATGGCAAACTATTGCGGACCCCACGATAAAATGGACTTTGGTACTGTTTTGACCTAAAGCATATTTTATAATTTTTATTAGCAATCAAGAGCAGCAAAATCACAATCTACATGCATTTCTAGTCAAATTACATATAAGAAACATTTTAAACAGAGCAACGGTTGAAAAGTTATTAAATAAATAGTTTACAGTGGCAAGCAGTGTAATTAGCAGTCAAACAGCATGTCAACAAAGTCAAAAATGGCAAAGGAGAACATTTTATTAATCTACACAAAATTCTAAGCAAGTTTCATGTATTACACGTCGCGATCCGAGCTACGGGTGAAAAGATACGGGCACTCGCAGAAAAAAAACAATATAATATGCCTAAATGAAAAAAAAGAGCTACAACAGGTATTGGGCCGGCCCAACTAGCAGAAAAAAAAAGGAAAAAAAAGTGGGGCTGCCTCACTAGTTGGGCTTCGGCCCATCACGACAGAGGAGGCGGCTGGGCTGCTGGGAGGCCGGCTACGGGCTGGTGCAGTGGGCCGGCCCACAGGCGACGGTTGGGGGTGCCACGATCGGGTGTGCTCCATCCCGCGACGGATCGAGACGCCGGCTGCGCCGGCAAGACGACGACGAGGCGAGGTGGCAGGAGGGGCCGGGTGGCGCAGGTGGATCCAGAGGGGGGCGGCGCCTGGGAGGTCGCTGGCGAAGGGAACCCGCCGGACCGGGACGTGGCGGCGAGCTCGGCTCGCAGCTCGTTCATGGCGCGGCGGCGGGGCCGCGGGACCTGCGCGGAGGGGAGCAGGGTGTGAGGGAAGGAGAGAGGGAGGAGAGGAAGCCGGGGCGAGGAAGGAGCTCACCGGAGCATGTGCGGCGAGCGGCAGCTGCGGCGAGGTCGCCGGAGGCCTGGGCGGCGCGGCGGCTCCACGGAAACGGCGGCGGCGTGATGGGATCGGGCGGCCCCGCAGCGGCGACGCTCGACCCGGCGGGGCCTCGGGCGTCTGGAGAGACGGTTGGTGGAGGGTTGGCCAGATCTGGGCCGTCAGATCCCAGATCTGACGGTTTGGATCTGATGGGGGGCTAGGGTTTCGGATCTGGGGTGTTTTGAGGCAAAATTTGGACAAAGTGGAGGGGGTGGCTGCAAATTTTGGCTAGGGAAACCCTAGAAAGGGGTGGGAGTGTGGTGGTCTTTATATAGCCCCGGTGGCTGGCAGTTTGCAAAAACATCCCCAATTTTTCTCTCGCGCGCGCGGTGTTTACGTTTCTGACCGCTGGGGGTCCGCAGGACCTCCGATTCGGGTGAAACTTCGAACTGCGCGATCAGCGCGTCGAGCCGGCGGCGTTCACCTCGCGTTGGAACCGTTCCGAGAACACTTTCCGGCGCGCTATAAAAATAACCCGTTAAATTATTAAACGGGGGTTTTTCCTTTCGTTGGTTGCGGCTGGTTTCGTGCGGTTTTCGCGACGGTGATCGGGCGAAACCCGATGTCGCAAATGTCGAGTGTCAAGGTGGCAAGGGTCGGTCTCCGTCCGATACGAGATAAGAGGGGGGAAAATAATCACCGATCAATAAATCGGGGATGCAAACACTGCAAACAAATCAGACAATCAAACAATTCATACCGAAAACAAAAATTTTAATTTTTGTGAAATCTGGGCTGTTACAATTGGTGTACAGGGTATTGCAACTAGGAGCTTTGCACTTGTGCAAGATATTGTAACTCGGAATTGTGTACTGTTGTATTAGTTGTCAACACCTTGTCTTCTTGCAAAACTCTAGCTCTTATTGCTTCGAAATCAGGAAACAAACCCTTTTCATGCTGCTCAAGGCAAAGAGCACTAAACCTTTTATCTTGGGCTAATCTTTTCATCGCAGCTAGAGCCCTTTCATCTCCTGCGACATTAGGCACAAACGCTCCTGTATTCACTCTGCTATAATCACCAAAGTGAGCCGAGTTACAAATATTTGCATATGACGTTGAACAATTAATATTATGAGATGCAGCACATGAAGGTTGAGGATAATTGGCCAAATAACTAGTTGTAGCATGTCCAATTTCCATATCCATCGGCATATTCAAAGATGAATTAACATATTTCAAATTAGGTGCCGATGAATAAAAAGGTGAAACACTTTGTTGCATATTATTTAAGTTCCCTACATGGGGTGTTTCAACTTGATTAACCGAACTCAACATGTTGTTCATCGGCATATAGATTTCTGGGGTTGCCGATGCATGAGAATTGAGATACATATGTTGCATGTTGCTAGAACTAGGATTTGAAGCATAGGGATTAGGATGAACCGGCTGATGTACATAGTTAGATGTATTGATAAAACTAGAGCTAGCCGATGCAACATGCTCATTAGGAGATCTAGCAACAACATATGAATTATTTGCATCTACATAAGGAGATTGATGATACATGTTACTGATGTAGATTGTAGCAACTTGATGACGATTTCCTTATAGCAAGAACAGGCCGGAGACTGTTCAAAGCTTTCGTCCCCAGCGGAGTCTCCAAAAAGTGTGTTGACACACGAACACGTCACGTGTACCCTCGACGCCGGGGGTGATACACCGCAACTCACGTCGAAGGAGACCCGACCGGAAGCGCGGTACGCAAGCAATCCGGTGGGCGCTTTTGTAGACCCGAAACCCCACACTCCTAGGAGGGACCCCGTCAGGGAGCACGGCGGCTATGGGCTGCCCTAGGTCGACCTGATCGCCCCTAGGGCCTCGTGGATCGTTGTCCTGCAAGAACAAGAACAAACGAAGAACGAGATAGAAGATACGTTGAATAGTAGACGAAATTAGGGTTTAGATGTGTTTTCGGTTGTGTGTTGTTTCAATCGGCCGTCACCTCATCTATTTATGAGGGGGTTGGACTTTCCGTGCAAGAAAAGGACTCAGATTCGCGTGAAAACTGCCAAAAACCTGATCAAACTCGGACCCGGATTGGGGGTTCGGACGTCCGGACTTTATCCGGGACGGTCCGGACCATAGGGTCGGACGGTCCGGCTTCTAGGTCGGACGGTCCGAGATGAGGTCAAAAAACCTTCTGTAATCTGCGTCCTCAAGTCGGACGGTCCGACTTCAGGGTCGGACGGTCCGACCATGGTCCGGACGGTCCGACCTGGTTTCCCAGTGCAGCACTGTTTCGGCCATAACTCCTTCATACGAACTCGGATTTGGACGCCTCAAATATCAAAATCGACCGGTTCGACGAGAAGAAGCCGGCTTATGTAGAACATTTTCTCATTTGAGGACTTCTTGAAGGCCTAATTGGCAGAATAGTACTTCGAATGTTAGAGTCTTATTGCTTCAAACATAGTTTCGGCCCTTGAGATGGAATCGGATGGCGATGGCTCGAACTACAAAGTTGTTCATATCAACAATACACAACTTTTTCATGTAAAGCACTTTTTCATTTGAGGTCATCTTATATAGGTTTATTGCCGTGCCAAAAACCGGTGTCAACACTTGTACTTGCGGGTGCAAGGATTGTTTACTTTACGCAAAGTTCTTTTATGCAGTTGTCTGTTGCTTTGAGTTTACACTTTGGGTGGGATTCGCAACTTAATACCAGCGAGATGTTCTAGATAAATATCTCAAGGTGGATGATTAGTAGGTAGATGCACATGGATTTCGATCTACTTTTCTTGGCGTACCGCCCATGCTTTTGAGCCTCTTCCTTTCTTTATACCATAATTAGCATTGGTTTGCGCACATAATCCTGTCAATTGCGCAACTGTAATTTGTTTACCTCGCATGGCTATTTTATCATCTTTTGGGAGAGATACATCACTAGTGAACATCATAGGACCCTGGTTCATATTTCCAACACTGTTACAGCCACTATCAATTTACTTTCAGTATTTACTTTTCCGTTGATATCACTATCATTACTATCCCGTGCATTTTATCCTTTGTAAACAACAATGCCGGAGGGATTGACAACCCCTTTGTACTCGTTGGGAGCAAAGTTATCTGTTGTGTGTGCAGGTCCACGACAACCGCTAATCCGGCGCCGTTGTCACCTTCCTGTCGTTGTCGGAGTCCTGCTGGAGACAAACCTTGGTATCTTCACTGAGGGAAATTGCTGCTATCTACATCTCAACCTTCCACTTTGGGTAACCAACGAGGGGCGAGAAGCTATCGTGTTGTTGTCAGGACCATACCTGTCAACTATCGTCATCACCGGGTACGAGGGGTTCTCTTCTCGAAGAAGAATCTTCTCTAATGACATAATATTGTGATGCACACTCTGCATATCCGAAGTTGCAAGGTCGAGCATGTCCTTAGGTAGCATTTCCCTACCCGCCACATGGATTTCAAACGAGAGATCCTTGGGTCTTGGTGGCCCGTCTTGAGCCCGGATCGGCATCGAAGGTTGGATGTTCGAAGTGATGCTCTTCTTTCTTTTCCGTCCCTTCTTCTTTTCTGATTTCGAGCAGTCACCGACCTTTATTTGCTAAGTGGCCGCCTTATGGAGTGTGGACGGGCTAAGAATAGATCTCCTTGTGGCATCTGCTTGAGGCTCGATGAAGGCGCAAGCTGCTGGAGACATCTCCTGAGAAGCAGCAAAGAGACGCGTGGAGCAAGCAGGTTTCGCCGCAGGATCAGCTAGACCGCGAGCTTCCTCGTCGTGCTGGTAGGCTCCTTCAACAGGAGGCATGAATAAGTCATCACCTTCGAACGAAGTGTTGATGAACTGGTCGGCGTTGTTATCATCATCATCATCATCAAGATCATCGTCTTATTGTTGTGCGCCGATGGGATCATGTGGCGCCGGCACGATGACTACCGGTGTTGTCCTAGGTGTGGTGCCCCTTTCCCCCTTCATTGAACGCATTTGGCTCTTCGGCCATAGGCATATTTGGCCCAAACTGTCACTGAGGACTGCCGGTTCGTCCTCATCGTATCCGGGGGGTTGAATGGGAGGTTCAACTCTCTCGTAGCCTGAAATCACGGGAGAGATTTGAACCCTATGCATCTCCGGTGCCATCGGCATATTGTGCATGATTCGATTTTGTGGTTAAAAGATTTTGCCTTTGGCAACATCCTTCAACTCGCCGTCCACAACTTGTAATAGAATGCATGGAGTGTCCTCCTGCGAAAGAGATATGTGCATGTAGGGCATCAGAGAGATTCCACTAAAAAGGCAAGGAGAAGAAGTCCTCGTTTGAGTTGCAGACGCTTATAGTTACCTTGACGGCGTCGAGGACGGCCAATGAAGATACCCCGCCGATGACGGCGGGTATGCAAGAGACGGAGGGCGCGCTGCCTCCCGTGGCGTCGGTCGCCCTATTTGCGCTGCCGCCCGGTGCATTATTGTTCTGCCCCGGTTGCTCGATCGTGGCTGGAGGAGTTACCATCACGTCCGGCGCCGCCGCCGCAGTGTTGGCGGCCGGAGTCACCAATATGTCGGGAGTCGGTGCGGGAGCCACCACTACGGTGGGAGTCGGGACTGGAGGCGCCACGGTGCCCGAGTTGTTGCCGACCATGCTGGGGACCGGTATGAGACCTTGTCCACCACGCGCTTGCCAATTCGCGAGTTACTGCATCATATCTAGAAGGAGGGCGTTCATCGTCTTCACCACTTCGTCCTAGACAAGCTGCGGAAGCATGTTCACCTTCTCCTCCAGTCCACGAACATAAGCGGCATCTTCTTCGGTCCTTCTCTCCTTGCGCCCCCTCGAACCGGACTGCTCCGCCGGTTTTCCATAATATTCGGACCAATTTAGGTCCGCACCAAAGCCGACCACACGGCCGGATGACGATGGCTTCGCCGTCACGTTGTCAACCTTCTTGACCTTGTTCAACGCCCTGTTAAAGGAGTTGTCCCACGGGCCGGCCGGCTTAACCGACGACGCCTGCGATGAGGCGATTTTCATTTCCGCTTGCTGCAGAAAGAATGTGAAACATTAAGAAATTTTGAACTTCACTGGAGAATTCAATCGACAAGGTCGCGTGGTAAACTACTTACCACGCCAGTCGTAAACTCCTGAATCTTAGGATCGATAACTATTTTCGAGGTTGCTTTGTCCTTATAGCTCCGGGCACTCACAAAGAATTCGGTCTGCGGATCACCTTTGTATTGCTCGAAGGGGTTAGGTATGCCCGCAGCGGCGTACTCGGCATCCTCCTTCTCCCATTTAGGCTTGTAACTTCTGTAACCACCGGTTCCGAGACGGTGGTTACCTATGACCTGCGACTGCATGGCCTTGCCCTTTGCACTCGCGGCCTTGGCTGGCTCGGACTCACACCTAGCCTTGAAAAGGTTGTAGGTAGCTTCGTCGATCAACGGCTCTTTCTCCTTGAGCTCCTCCCAGGTTTTGTTCTTTTCAATAATTGCCTCCTTCACACGGGTTTTCCAACTGGACAAGGCCTGGCTCATCTTCCTGAGCGCCCATGTGTTTACTTTGTTCCCTTTGAGTTTGGTGTTATCGTACGGCTCCGGGAACTTGTATCATCCGTGCAGCTTGTTGATAAGAAGCTGACAATAATGAATATTCTCACGACTCCTGAGGTTAATCGTGGTGATCGGCACGGTGTTGTGGAGGATCGCCGCGACTTGACGGTCGTACCCTTTCGAAAAACATTCGGGCTGTTTAGGAATCCCGACGGCGGTCACGATAGTAAACTCTTGCCTGATGGTGCCGCCCTTGGTCGGTTTCCGATTCGGCTTCTTCGACTGGGTACCATCTGTGTTGGAGCCACCGGTCCCATCATCCTCGCCGGTGTTCCTCTCGCCGTCTGTCGTACCGGCCTCCTCCTCCATGTCATCGTCCGATGAGTCGGACTCCGACTCTATGTCCTCCACATACTCCTCGTCGCCCGGAGGTACTTCCTCTTCTCTCTGCTCCTCGACC
The DNA here is from genome assembly GCA_950022295.1 of Bromus sterilis. Taxonomy (NCBI): domain Eukaryota; kingdom Viridiplantae; phylum Streptophyta; class Magnoliopsida; order Poales; family Poaceae; genus Bromus; species Bromus sterilis. The sequence continues at coordinate 177,622,437 of OX465601.1, read as the reverse complement.
TCCTCCTGGTTGTATTCCCAAAATTGCATCTTTTTTTTCCGGCTGAGAAGAAGGACCAGCGTCGGCTCCGGTCGACATGTTTGCACTAGTACAATATTAAGAAATGCAACTACTTAATTAATTAGCACAATAAATAAATAAAACTACTCTCATGTTAAGTAAAATAGCAAAGGTACGTCATGCACGAATTCACGGAAAAATTCGGCATGCCCTTTGCTATTTTTCTTAACATGAGAGTGCCCCATTCTCAACCGAAACGGAATTTAATCAACATTTCGGGAGAAAGGGGATAATGATTTGTACCTGCACAACATATATATAGGCTAGCAAAATATTTAATAAGAACATATGCTATGCTTGCCAAGCAATGGCAGCAAGCAACAAAAATATTTAATAAGCATGAACTTAAGATGTAGGGGACACACACACACTAGTCTTTCTCCTCTCTCTTTTTTAATTTTTACTAAAGCATATAAGAGTCAAACCAGAAAAGTAGATAAAAATGCTGAGATGAAACAGAAGATATTCCAACAGTAGATAAAAAATTGTATTGCAAAGTTTTTCATGTCACAAACTTGCTACAAAATTTGAAAAAAAAATGCATAGTAGTTCTTTCATCTCATGTCATCTCAAAATATTTTGTGAAATTTATTGGTTTGTCCATTTCAGTATTTCCCCTCATTATACTACATACTCCAATTCCTAAACAGCCATGAATGAATTATATATGCTTCATCTTATAAATGAATCATCAGCCAACTAGCATATGAAAAGACAGTTACGGGCTTCCATAACACCCAACTAGCATATGCATATCAAATCATGAACGCAATTGGCAAGACATAATCTGACTTGAAAAGTCAAAGCACCTCAACATTTTCCAAAAGGATAAAACTAGTATCATTCCTGCTTCTACAAAGAGGATTTTTTTTAAGCTTGCTACAAAGAGGAATTACTGACTTGCATAACACCCATCAATTTTTGTGAAGAAATTGAAAAACTACTACTATCACTTCTGCAAATGCAAAATTTTGATCAGAGGAGGTTTTATATTTAAAAAAAATGGCTTGTTCTATATACATCCAGAAATGGCTTGTTCTATATGCATAAAAATTCAGAAAATTCATTTTTGTTGATGAGCTTTGTACAGATCAACTATGATGCAGTATATTTTTTGCATATAGTTTGCACTGGCTGACAGAACTTCTTTGATGTGTTATCCAAAACACTAGTGAATCTGATTTGCTTCATGGTGAGCAGCAATGGCGAGCGGGCCTTGGCCGAGCGCGAGGCAAAGATGGAGGGAGAGGGGGGAGTATGGGATGTACCTGGCAATGGCGAGCGGGACGGCGGGGAGGGGTCGCCGGACGATGGACGGTGGCGCGGGGCGGCTACGGTGGGACTGCGGCCATCGGGGGCTCCTCCGCGGTGGCGTCGACGGGAAGGGGTGACGGCTCCGATGGGCTCCTCCCGGTGGCGTCGAGGGGCAGGGGTGACGGATCCGGTGTGCCCTCCGCGGTGGCGTCGAGGGGCTCCGGTGTGCTCCGGTGCGAGGGGCTCCGGCGGCAACGGCTAGGGCTAGGGGGTTCGAATGGGTGTGGGCACGGGCAAGGGGAGGGGGTGATGGAGGTTAGGGCTTAGGGGTGGGGAATTCTGCTGAAATGTACCACGCATAAGGTTTCTTATGTGTGGCGCATTTTGGCGAAATGCGCCACGCATAAGAAACCCTTTGGTGGCGCATTTCAGCAAAATGCGCCGCGCATAAGAGAACTTAGTGGCGCATTGCGTCAATATGCGCCACCCCTAAGCGTTTTTTTTGTTGAATTATTTTTTTTATTAAACATGCCTTGTCACATTATGAATGAATATTTTCATTTCTTCTTCTTGGAGTATATTGTAAGTATGTAACAACAAAGATTGTGTTTAATGTGTGTTGCTTGCTTCAGGTTCTCTTCCCATCGGTGTGTTTTCAGGTTCATTTCTTCTGGGTTTGTTAGCGAGGCCATGGCCTTCCTTCCCATCGATGTGTTACTCATCCTATCGATCCACGTACCATGCATTAACCGTGTCGTCGCCGAACCAAGATCCAAAAACACAAGGTGTAGCGGCATTTGGAAACATAAGAATGTGATCGTCAATTACAAGGTGTAGCTGGCCATTTCATCTTTTTTAAGGAGTTAGGCATGATGCTTCAATTGTGTATCGTCGACGTTCAGACACTTCAAACTATATGATCCAAACCTAAGAATGTGATCATCAATTACAAAGTGCAGAGTAAATCCATGCATACACAAAGTGATCATGAATTACAAAATATTTTTCTTAAATTTGGAGCTAGGTATCTAGCTATCGTTTCCTCACGATCATCTTCTTGCCCTTCTTTGTCGTGGTTGAATAATTTAGGCCCGGGACGCCTTCACTTTCCTCTTGAACGGGAGACCTTTCTTCGGTAGGGTTGTGGTGTATGTATCCTGAGCGGCATACTCATCTTCCATCTTCGCGTCGCCGTACTTGTCAAAGTCTTTCTCGTTGGCGACTCCATCCATTCCGATGATATTTGTTTTGCCTCTCCTCACTACAACGCGGCTCGGCTTTGGTGGGTTGGTAATGAAGAAGCATTGGTCCACTTGGCTAGCCAGTACCCATGGCTCATTTTCGAGGTGATGTTTGCGCCCGCAGACTTGGATTTGACTTCGGGTATAACCATGGTGGTGAAGTACCGGTCTTCTTTTACGACGCTCTTGGCCCATCTCACACGGAACATCGGCACCTTCTCTCCACAGTAGTCGAGCTCCCATATGTCCTCGATCCTTCCGTAGAATCTTTCCTTGACGTCATCGGTGTAGAATATCCCCGTTACCCCTGAGTTCTGGTAATCGCAGTTATTGTCCTTTTCCTCCGTGTAGAATGTGTAGCCGTTGATATCATACGCTTGATAGGTCATCAGGTTGCGTGCGGCACCCTGTGACAAGGTGAATATCATCTTTTCGTCCTCAGAAGCATTCCTTCGCGGGGGAATAGCACGAAGCCCGTCCCTGAACCAAGTCATGAAACCGGAGTTGTGCTCTTTGATTAGACGTGGATCTCGGTCCGTTATCTGCAGGCCCTGGTCACTGTACTTCTTCCTGATTACATCCTTGTGCTTTACTATCCAAGGATCGACCAGCTGGATGTGTTGTAGCGCGACTAGGCTTGCTCTTTCAAATTCGATGTCTCGACCGTCAAAGTTGACATGCATTGCGCGTCTTCCCTCGTGGTGACCACACCCATCGGTCCTACCAAAGTGCTTGTTGACGGCCAGACCAACAGGGTTCTCGGTGTTGAGATAATTCGTGCAAAAAGAGATGCACTCTTCGGTTAGAAAGCCCTTCGCTATGCTTGCATCTGGATGGGACCTGTTACGAACGTATTTTTTGATGTGTCCATTCATCCTTTCGAACGGCATCATGCTGCACAGAAACGCAGGCCCGAGTTGGATGATATCCTCCACGACGTGGATCAGCAGATGCACCATAAAGTCAAAGAACGCGGGCGGGAAATAGATCTCAAGCTCGCATAATATGAGCACGATATCCTCCTGCATCCTTTTGAGTTGCGTAGCGCAAATCGACTTACGGGAGATGACGTCAAAAAAGTTGCAAAGGCCAAACAACGTTTTACGGACGTGCTCGTTCATTATCCCTCGTATCGCAACCGGGATAATCTGCGTCATCAGCACGGCACAGTCGTGATATTTCATCCCGCTGAAAAGCTGCTTCGCCTCATCTAGGTATCTGCTTATCTTCCCCGCGTAGCCGTTCAGAAATTTTACTCCTATGAGGTAGTGGATAAACCGCTTGATCTCCTCCTCGCACAGAGTGAAGCATGCCGGGGGGAAGTGATCAATACCGGTCTTCTTCTTAGTCGCCCTTTTTCTTTGCGAGAGTTTTGCGTTTCTGTATCATCTTCCTCCTCCGGCTCATCATCGTCGTCACTAGGGGGGTGAAGTTCCCTCCTGATGCCCATAAATTTCAAGTCATTCCTTGCTTTTGTCCCATCCTTGGTCTTCTCCGGCATGTTGAGCAGCGTGCCAAACAAGCTCTCGCACACGTTCTTTGTGATATGCATGAGATCAAGGCTATGAGGACTGCGGAGGAGACTCCAGTATTCCAAATCCTAGAAAACAGACCTCGCTTTCCATACCCTCATCAACGGTTGAGTCTTTTTTTTTCCTGGCGCGGGGCACTCTTTCCAAGTTTTCATCAAGTTGTCGATTTCTTTGCCGCTCCTTCAAGCTGGGGGTGCTCAGAGCTCCTCGCTTCCATCGAACAGATCTCCATGTTTTCTCCACGCGTGTTTCTTGGGAAGCCACCTCCGAGACCCCTGGAACACGGTTTTTGAAGATCCGGGATTTTTTGGTAGCTGGCGGTACGTTGTATTATCCATGCACCTAACGCATGCACAGAATCCTTAGACCACCTGCCCTGAGAAATATCTGTATCCGAGATAGTCATGCACCGTCGTGATCACCGCTGCTTTCATTGGGAAATATTCTTTTGCGGCGGCGTCCCACGTATTGACTCCGTCTTTCCATAATGTTTCTAGCTCCTCTTTCAACAGCTGCAGATATAGATTGAGGTCCGTACCTGGTTGTTTCGGCCCTTGAACTAGCATACACATTGTTATGTACTTTTTCTTCATGCACCTCCAGGGGGGATGGTTGTATAGGCATACAAACACGGGGCAGGTACTGTGTGTGCTGCTCTGGCCGCCAAACGGATTGACTCCATCGGCGCTCACACCAATCCTGAGGTTCCTTGGTTCTTCCCCAAAATCTGGGTATTCGAGGTCCAACGCAGTCCATTGGCTACCATCTGAAGGGTGCCTCAGCATGTCCTCCTTTTCCGGATCTGGGTTCGGGTCATCCTCTTTTAGCTTCTTTCTATCTGCGTGCCAGGTCATGAGCTTTGCTTCATCGGGATCTACGAAATACCTCTGCAAACGAGGAGTGATCGGAAAGTACCATACCACTTTTCTAGGAACTTTCTTCCCTCTCTTGTATCGACTAACACCGCACACCGAGCATGTAGTTTTCTCTTCGTCCTCACCCGGATATATCATGCAATCATTTATGCAGACGTGGTATTTAACATGCGGAAGGTCGAGAGGGCACAGGACTTTCTTGGCCTCAGCGATACTAGTTGGACACGTTTGCCCTTCGGAAGACGATCGCGCCAGAATGTTATGTTATCATCGAAGCTTTCGTCGGTCCATTTGTGTTTTGCCTTCATCTCCATAGCCCAAAGTGTTACATTCAAGCGGGTATCCCCGTCGTTGCATCCTTCATACAACTTCGTAACCGCGTCTTTCTCGAGTTGCACCATCTTGGCTTTCTCTCTAGCCGCACCTCTTGCGTTCAACGCCTCTTTGACAAGCAGCTCTTGAACATGAGGGTCCCGCACCAGCTTCATCACTTATCCACCGTGTGTAGCCATCCATCAAACCATTACGCTTCAGGTGTCTTTGCAATATTCCGGAACCAGGCTCGGTCACACACTCCAGTTTGCATCTCTGACACGGACATCTTATATCCGACCTATTATTCCTTAGCATGTCGTTTGTCGCACATTGCATCCACCTAGTCACGGTGATATCGCTCAGCATCTCGCGGACCATGATCGATCACCTGCGTGCACAGAGAGAACAACACAATTATATATCACAGTCGTCGCCGGAAAAATTCGGCATGACCTTCCCTAATAATGCATGGGAGCATGCGGAGAGTGCGCCAGAAATTTTCCGAAACGGAAATGAATCGACATTTCGGCAAAACATTGGCCACTCAAGATTCACATATACATCAAACCACCATAAGCTTCACATATACATCAAACCACCACAAGCTTCACATATACACTTCACATATACATCAAAACCACCACAAGCTTCATATATACTTTCACATCTACATCAAACCACCACAAGCTTCACATATACACTTCACATATACATCAAACCACCACAAGCTTCACATATACATCAAACCCAAGCTTCACATATACAACAAACCCCAAGCTAATAAAGGCAAGTATATGGGTGATAAATGGAAGAAAAGAGTTTGGGAGGAGGTCCACTTACTTCAATATGAAACAAAATATATTTAATGCCAAGTATGGATGGATAAATGGAAGAAATGAGGTGGGGAGGAGGAGAAAACCAAATAGATCTAGGGTGAGAAGAGTGGATCTAGTTTGAGAATTGTGTGGAGTGAATGAGAGGTGGTAGGTGGGGTGGAGTAGATAAGGGAAGCTCTAGGCATTTAGTGGCGCATATAGCAAATCAGTGGTGGCGCATTGTTGAAATGCGCCACCCCTAAACTCTTATGGGTGGCGCATTTCAACATTTTGGAAATGCGCCACCTATAAGGTTATTAGGGGTGGTGCATTATACCGAATGCGCCACGTATAAGCTCATCCAGGCTGGCCCACTCTTAGGGGTGGCGCACTGGAAAATAATGCGCCACCCCTAAGGTCTTATGGGTGGCGCATTATTTTCCAGTGCGCCACCCCTAACAGATGGTGGCGCATGGCTTATTATATGCGCCACTAATAAGCTTTCCATGTATAGCTATTTCCCTAGTAGTGTAGATTGAGTTCTCAACAACTATTCAGTATTTTTAAGCTCTAAACCCATCTCCCAATTTCTGCACGGGAACACCGATTGGAGACATTTGAGTCACGGACTCTGAGAGCTTCTTGCACCTTTATGTTCTTACTTTACTAGTTTCAATACTAGATATAGACTCTTGCTTGTTATTATCTTGACTTGACTTGCACCTCTTGCTTGATATACTTTAAAGTTCAAATCTTTGTTGGAAGCATGTCACCACACAAATTATCTTTGTTGTCATTTACCTACTCGAGGATGAGCTGGAATTAAGCTTGGGGGTGTTGATACGTCGCAAACGTATCTATAAATTATGCTTGCTCCATGCTTATTTTGGTGATATTGTTATATGTTTTGATGCACTTTCATATCATTCACAACATATTTTGGACTAACCTAATAATGAAGTGCCCAGTGCCAGTTTATGTCTGTTATTGTCCGTGCATTGCAGAAAAATGTCAAAAATAAAAGTGCTCGGAAAATTCCAGAAAATTTACGAAAAAAATATCCAAGTCGGAAGACTCCAGAAGCTCAAAGGGGCCCCCGAGGGGGGCCATCCCCCAACCAGTGCCTTACTGGCCGCGCCCTCTGGCCGTCTGGGCCAAGGGCCACCCCTCAGGCTCGCCTTTGACCTATATTTATCTCCCGAGATAGAAACCCTCGAGGAGCCCCCCTGTTACGCGATTTCGTTCACTGTTTCACCGCCGAAGCGATTCCGATCTTGGGATGACCAGGAGAAGCTGTCCGGCACCCTTCCGGAGGGAGGATTGACCTTCGGAGGCCTCTCCATCACCATGATCGCCTCTGGAATGCATCGTGACTAGTTCCCCTTGGACCATGGGTCCATGACCAATATCTATGTGATGTCTTCTCTCCAATATTATGCTTCAATGTTTAGCCTCTGTGAGCTGCCTATCATGATCAAGGCATCTAAGTATTAGTTCCTATTTTGCTATGTTGTTTTTGCTAGGATCTGATGGATTATTAGATTATGTTTAGTTTGTGATGAGTAATATATTTGGTTTACCTTTATATTTTTGTTCTTGAGTGTTCTTGCATGTTCTCCGTTGACGTTTGTTACTTTGGCAAAGTAGTAGATTGCAACTCCAAGAGGGAGAGTTATGCATGATTGTGGGTTCATGCCCCCTCGATGTCTAGCTTGAGTGACAAAAACATGAGACAAGGGGATGTGTTGTTTCCACTAGGGAGAAAACAGCGGTGCTTGTAACTGCGGTTGCAAGGATTGCTTACATTATGCATAGAGTGTTAAGGCAATTATCCATTTCTTTGAGCCTACAATTTGGTTGGGGTTCGCAACTTAATAACAACGAGATGTTATGGATAGATATCTCAAGGTGGGTGACTAGTGAGTAGATGTTGATGGATAAACGGTCTACTCTTTTTTGGTGTAATGCCTACATGATTGAGCCTCTTTACTTTCTAGTAGCATAATTAGCATTGCGGTGCGTTTATAATTATTTCAATTGCCCAGCTGTAATTTGTTCACCCAGCATAGTTCTTTATCGTCTTTTGGGAGAGAGACATCACTAGTGAAAGTCATGACACCCTGATACGTCTCAAACGTATCTATAATTTTTGCTCGTTCCATGCCCTTTTTGTGTCATTGCTACATCTTTTTGCCATGCTTTTGAATCATTTATTGGACTAACCTACTAATATAGAGCCCAGTGCCAGTTTCTGTCTGTTTTGTCTTTGCAATGCAGAAAAAAGTCCAAAAATGAAGTTTCTCGAAAAATTACCAAAAAATATCTACATCGAAAGAGTCCTCCAGCCTGGGCGACCTGGGAACCGCCTCGGACTCCCCCTTTGCCTATAAAATCCCCCATGACGCAAAAACCCGAGATATCCAACCCTTTTCTCTAGAAGCGCTCCCGATCTCCGCCGCCATCGAAACCTAGCTTCGGGGGTCACCAGGATCCTGCTCCGGCACCCTGCTGGAGAGGGCCTTGGCCCCCGGGGCCATCTTCATCAACTCTTCTTCACCCCATGATGGATCGTGGGTAGTTCCTCCTTGGACTACGGGTTCTTGGCAGTAACTTGTTGGTATCTTCTCCCCCTTGATCTTCAATATAAAGTTCTCATGAGCTGCCCTACATGATTGAGATCCATATGATGTAATTGGTGTTGTGTTTGTTGGGATCCGATGAATTGTTACCTTGTTCAGTCCTAAGAGGTTTATGAATTATTGTTGCTGCAATTTTGTTGTTCTTAATGCTTGTTACTAGTGCACGAGTAGCATGATTTCATATCGGAGCATGTTATGGTTGCATGATTATAATTGTTGTTCTAGATCTTATCTACGGTTGTATGCACCTATTATAGTCCGAAACCGGCGACCCCAATGGTGACAGCTTGGGACACCAAAGGGGATGGGCCCTAATTTGAGGATCACATGTTTTCATAGAGTGCTAATGCTTTGTTCTGGTGCTCTTTGACAGGAGCACCTTAATCTCCGTAAGTTCCCTTTGGCCCCGTTCGTAGCGGGACGGTAGGACAATAGATGTTGTGCAAGTTCTTATTGCAAGCACGTAAAACTACATACGGAACACATGCCTACGTTTGGTTCTTACACTAGGATTGCTCTAGTTTGTTTGGCTAAAGTTTGTGCAATTTTGTCAATTGCCCAACTGTAATTCGTTCACCCAACACCTGTCTTTTTGCTTGGAGAGTTACCACTAGTGAAACCTTGAACCTCGGTCCATCTTTCATCTTTATTGCCTTCGTTGTTACTATTGCTCTCATCACTGTTGCTAATGCTTTGTTAGTACTTTGTGGTGTTGGTGATTGGGGAAGTCTCTAAGACTACACCCGTCAACACACCGTTGCTACTAAATATATTGTCTAGTGATTTTTCAAGTGTGGTTGAATTGACAACTCAACTGCTAAGGCTTATAAGTATTCTTTGGCTCACCTTGTGTCGAATCAATAAATTAGGGTTATACCTACCCGCGAAGACTGTTGCGATCCCCTATACTTGTGGGTTATCACACCCCAGTCCATATTTCCACCATAGTTTACACCGTTCACTTTTACTGCTTTTATTTCATTTCCGTTGCACCAACTATTATCCCCCCTGTGTTTTTATCCTTTGTAAACAGCAAGGCTGGAGTGATTGACAACCTCTCTGAACTTGTTGGGAGCAAATTTATTTGTGTTCTTGTGTGCAGGTCCACGTCAACTTACGCACCAGCTAAACTTCTGGCGCTATTGTCAACTACTTGTAGCTCTTGGAATCATACTAGATTGATAACCTTGGTATCCTCATCATAACCTTCCACTTGGGGTAACCAACGAGGAGGTGTTATCTGCACCCATCAACAGGTCCGCGGATGTGCAAGACAAAATCATGGATGATGACGCCTTCGTCCACGTCATTGCTTGAGGGAGCCACTGCAGCCCCTCCACGGCGACCACGACCGCGTGAACCACGAGGGCCACGTCCATAACCTCGATGGCCACGCACTGTCGCACCCGGGGAAGAACCAGTACCAGCAGAACCAAGCAGGCGACGTTTGGGAGCCATTTGATAAGAGGGGTGCAAAGGAGGAAAGGACGAAAAGGAAGGAAGTAGCACGATTTCGCAAATTCATCGTCGATACTTATACCACGGCCCAGGGACAAGGAGGGCCTTTCTAGCCGGAACGGAGGAAAGCCATAAAGGCGCCACCCATTAACCAATGGACCGTTGATGGCTTCTCGCCCCTCGTTGGTTACCCAAAGTGGAAGGTTGAGATGTAGACAGCAGCAAATTACCCTCGGTGAAGATACCAAGGTTTGTCTCTAGTAGGACTCCGACAACGATAGGAAGGTGACATCGGCGCCAGCAATTAGGCGGTTGACGTGGACCTGCACACACAACAGATAACTTTGCTCCCAACGAGTACAAAGAGGTTGTCAATCCCTCCGGCCTTGTTGTTTACAACGGATCAAACGCACGGGATAATAATGATAGCGATAGCAACAGAAAAGGAAATAAAGCAGAAAATAAATAGCGGGTGTAAACAGTGGTGGAAATATGGACCGGGGTTCCCATGATGTTCACTAGTGATGTCTCTCTCCCAAAAGACGATAAAATAGCCATGCAAGGTAAACAAATTACAGCTGGGCAATTGACAGGATTATGTGCGCAAACCAATGCTAACTATGCTACTAAGAAAGGAAGAGGCTCAAAAGCTTGGGCGGTACACCAAGACAAGTAGACCAAAATCCATCTGCATCTACCTACTAATCATCCACCTTGAGATATCTATCCAGAACATCTCGCTGGTATTAAGTTGCGAATCCCACTCAAAGTGTAAACTCAAAGAAACAGACAACTGCATTAAAGAACTTTGCGTAAAGTAAACAATCGTTGCACCCGCAAGTACAAGCACCGTTGTTTTCTCCCTTGAGGCAACAAAACATCCCCTAGACTCATGTTTCTGTCACTCAAGCTAGTCATCAGGGGGCATGAACCCACAATCATGCATAACGCTCCCTCTTGGAGTTATTACCTACTACTTGGCCAAAGCAATAAACAGCAACAGCGAACATGCAATAATTACTCAAGAACATAAATATAAAAGAGGAGAATCAAATATATTACTCAAACACAATCTGAACATAGTCTCATAATCCATCAGATCCCAGCAAACTCAGCATAGCAACAGCAGAAAGATTACATATGTGCCTCAATCATGTAGGGCAGCTCACGAGGTCTAAACCATGAAGAACAAAGAGGGGAGGAGAACATCACATAGCTACAGATCATGGACCCATGGTCCAAAGTGGACTACTCACGGTTCATCCGGGAAGCATCCATGGTGGTGGATAAGCTCCCGGAGGTGGTTCCTCCCTCCGGCAGGGTGCCGAGAAGAGGGCTCCTAGTGCTCCCGATCTTGGAAGCGCTGCGACGGCGGAACAGAGGAGAGATCGCGAAAAAGGGTTCTGTCCTCGAGGGTTTCGGGACGATAGAGATATATAGGCGGAGGGGGGCAGCCAGAGGTGGACCAGGGGCCCCAGGCGCCCCCTGGCGTGGCCTAGGGGGTGGTCGCGCCAGGTGGCCGCCTGGGCCACCCCTGGCTCCCCTCTGGCCCCACTTTGGTTTTTCCCGAAGCTTCATGTACGCTGATTTTTCCCGAGTCTATATTAGCATTGAAACAAGCAACATAATAACATAAAGGTGCAAGACCTCTCACTGTCCGTGACTTGAATGTCTTCAAATGGTGTTTGCGTGCAAGAAAGGAGGTAGGGATATACGAGAGAGTAAAACATAGTTTTTATTGTTGAGAACTTAATCTACTAAAGTTTCACACTTGGTCTTCTTTGGGATCTTATGTTGACTCATCCCCAGACCACTAGCCAGGTACCAGTCAAAATGATCCACTCCCTTTCGATATTTTGAGCACTCATGCAATGGATGAGCGTAAGAAAGAAAGTTGACACTTAGGATGGCAAAGAGAGAGAAAATGATGTAGGAGGAAGACAAAAAGGTGTGAAAGTCTCACATCAATTAGGACAATCATAGGCGAGAGAAAGCGAAATGATAGATATGATGTGAGGAGTAGGGATTGCCATGCAACGGATGCACATATGAGCTAAAGTAAGCTCTCCAATGGAACTAGTGGGGGTGCATCCAACTTGCTTGCTCAAGAAGACCTAGAGCTCATTTGAGGAGGCTCATCATTGGAATATACAAGCCAAGTTCAATAGTGTGAAGGTCCCCACATAGCTATATGCATGAATGATAATCTCTATGGAGTACAAGATATAAGATGGAGTACGAGTGTGGATCTCTAAAAAGAAATAGTAGTGTGCCCCTTCTCTCTTTTTATTTATTTTTTTATTTTATCCATTTTTTTGTATTGTTTTTGGTGGCCTCAATGGCTCTTTCTATTTAACTCTCATTTGTCCTCTTTGGGATCTTTTCCTCACTTTAGTATAGAAGATCTTTCACACTTTACAAAAGTACTCAACATAAAGAAAATGAAACTATCATGAAGTATGCAAATGTATGCCTCTGCCGGTGTAGCAGGATATGCAATGATACTAGCGCGTCATGTAGCAATGATTAGGGAAAGGCCCAACTATAATGCGGCTCATCGATCAAGCAAAAGCATGTATGACATGAAGATCAAGTCATGAGAAGGTGGATTTTTCATGGCAATGTATCTCGGAAAAGCTATGGAAATTCTTTGATAGGTAGGTATGGTGGATGTTTTGAGGAAGGATATAATGAGGCTTATGATGACAGAGCGTATCGTGCCAAGGATTTGGATGCACCGGCGAAGTATGTGCCAACTCTCGAGGTGAGAAAGGGAAATGCACGGTACCGAAGAGGCTAGAAAAATATGGCTAGGTGGAAGTGTCAACTTTCGAATACTCACATTAGTCCGAAGAACTCATGCACTTATTATTGGTAACTCTCAATCTAATTAGGAGGTTGACAAAGAGACAAGTACCCCGAGGAGGATTGTATGGGGGTTTGGTTATCCTTGCGCATCCTCGACTCATGGTACGTGAGTGTAATCTAATATTCGATCCCTCCAAAGATTAGTGATCCATATAGTAGCTAAAGTTCTCAAATAATTTTGTAAGTTTTTCGAAAATAAACACGGGTTGCCCAAAATACGACATCTATCACTAATAGTCTAAAGCTCTTGACACCAAAAGTTCAAACATTACTCATAGCAATGCCTCAAAACTATTGCAAGTTACTACTACAATTGAATAGCAACCTCAATTACCTACTTCAAGTCAAGACACAAAACTCAGTGCAACAGACAAACTCTCTAAACAATATAAACATGAAAACTCAAGAGAGTTCGAGCAACAAACTAAACAAAAGCTCTTAAAAATATAAGCATGAAAACTAAGAGCTAAACATGACAGCAGCTACGAAAGAGATAAAGAACACACACAGCAAAGATAAGCATGAATATCCTATGTTGTGTTCTAGGGTGAAGTGGAGCGTGTTTCCCTCCCACACAAAGAAAGCTGGGTTCTAACTTGTTATGAACAGCAAGCAAAGCTAAAGAAAACTAAAAAGTAAATAAAGAGCAAGACGCTCCAAGCATAGCACATAACGCATGAAGTGATAAAAATATAGTGGAACGAAAGACGAACTGATAATTGTTGATGGAGAAGGGGATGCATGGGGGCATACCCAAGCTTAGATGCTTGAGTCTTCTTGAATATTTCTTGGGGGTGCAAGGGGGCATCCCCAAGCTTGAGCGTTTGACCCTCCTGAATCTTCATTTATCATCTTCCCTCGCACACTAGAAAACTCCCTTCATACATAACTCATCATAATCTGATTAGCGAGGTTAGTACCCACAATAAAATATTTTTTCTCTATTGGAAATAAGGATATTATTGAAGAGTTACTGTTTCTCAAGATTGGTAAAAGGTTTTTTCAAAGAATAAGCAAGCTTAAGGCTTGCAAAATGAAGAAAAGGAAAAATAGGACAGAATCTGTGAAAAACAGACCAGCAGGTAGTAAATAATTTTTTAGGGGTACTTCTGCAACTCAAATCAAAAACCTCAGAACATACGAAAGTTCCATGATTGTATAGAGCATGGTGTGTAAAAAATTCAGCTCAAAAAGATGAACTCGGAATTTTCTATGATTTTTCCCGTCACAAGGACAGAATCTGTTTTCTGGACAGCATGTCACAACTTTCACTTCCCTTGTCATATGAGGCTATAAATGGCAAAAAGCTTAAAAAGTAAAGATACAATGATGTTGCTACAGTAGTAACAAACATCAAGACACAACAAAAGAAAATAAACCTAATTCGTTGTGGGCTGCCTCCCAAAAGCGCTTTCTTTTATGCCTTTAAGCTAGGCATGATGCAAAAAGAGAAGATCAAGTTTTATCAAAAGTAGGAGAATAGCTAGCCCGTGTAACGGACTCAAAAGGTAACTTAATCTTCTTTCTAGGGAAATGCTCCATCCCTTTCTTGATAGGGAATTGGAATTTTATATTCCCTTCTTTCATATCAATGACAACACCAACGGTGCGAAGAAAAGGGCGTCCCAAAATAATTGGACATGATGGTTCACATTCAATGTCCATAATAGTAAAATCAACGGGAACATAATTGTCATTGACAATGATAAGAACATCATCGATCTTCCCCAAACGTTTATTTACGGAAGAGTCAACAAGACAAACACCAAAAGAACAAGGATCAAAAGGTTTTAATTCAAACATATCATACATTCTTTTGGGCATAACGGAGGTACTAGCTCCAACATCACATAAAGCATAGCAAGAGAAGTTATTCAACTTAATTTTAATTATAGGATCCCAACTATCTTCCAGCTTTCTAAGTATGGAGGCTTCTACCCTAAGCTTCTCCTCCCTAGCTTTAATGAGAGCATTAGTGATATGCTCTGTGAAGGAAAGATTAAGTGTGCTAGTGTGGGGATCTCTAGACATCTTGTGAAGGAAACCAATAACTTCAGAAAGGGTGAAATTATCAAAATCAAGGTCACTACTATCAAGTAAAGTGGTAGTGGTGTCCGTTAGGCTCACTTGTTTGGTAGCTTCTATAGTCATAGGAGTTTCTTCTTCTACGGTTGAGGTCATAGCATCACCATTAATAGGTCCTATGGGACTAGGGGTGCATTGGGTGCTAAGAGTTTGGATATCCTCAACAACTTGGATAGTAGCAACGGTATGGTGTGTAGGAAGGCTCTTAATTCTATCTTCTTCCTCCTTTTCTCTAGCCCATCTCTCTTTAAGTTTAGCCATCATCCTAATGTTTTCATTAATTTTCACTTGAATAGCGTTCATAGGAGTGACCTTCCTCTCCTCAAGAGGAGAAGTTCTAATTTTAAGCAATTCTACTTCATGGGCTAAATTGTCTACCTTCGATGAGAGATTATCTAATTTGTCTAGTTTTTCCTCTACACTCTTGTTGAAGGCTTTTTGGGTAGCGATGAAGTCTTTAAGCATACTCTCTAGTTCAGAAGTGGAGTTCTTGGTGCTAGGATAAATGTTGTTGTTCCCATAGTTGTTGGAGGGGAACGGTCTAGGATTGCTACCAAAATTACTCCTATAAGCATTGTTATTGAAGTTGTTTCTAGAGATAAAGTTCACATCTGCTTGATCTTGAGCAATCAAAGAATTTAAAGGAACATCATGAGGATTAATAGGATATTTCTTGATAAGTAGAGACATAATCAAGTCAACTTTTTTATTTAGGGAGGATATCTCCTCGACAGAGTTTACCTTCCTACCCGTTGGAGCTCTTTCGGTGTGCCATTGGGAATAGTTGGTCATCATATCATCGAGTAGTTTTGTGGCAGCACCAAGCGTTGTTGACATAAAGGTTCCTCCCGCGGCCGAATCTAGCAAGTTCCACAAGGTAAAGTTCAAGCCTGCATAAAAAGTTTGGATAACCGTCCAAGTAGTCAAACCATGCATAGGACAATTCTGAACAAGAGATATCATGTGTTCCCAAGCTTGGGCAACGTGCTCATTATCCAATTGCTTAAAATTCATAATATTACTCCTTAATTGGATAATCTTAGCTGGGGGGTAGTACTTCCCAATAAAAGCATCCTTGCACTTATCCCAAGAATCTATGCTATTCCTAGGCAAGGATTGAAACCAGATTTTAGCTCCTCCTCTCAAGGAGAAAGGAAAAAAAGTTTAAGCTTAACAATATCACCATCTACTTCTTTGTACTTTTGCATATCACAGAGCTCAACAAAATTATTTAAGTGCAAAGCAGCAGCATCTCCAGCACCGGAAAATTGATCTTCCATAACAAGGTTCAACAAAGAAGGTTTAATCGCATAAGAAGGTGCTGAAGTGGCAGGTGGAGCAATAGGAGTGTAGATAAAGTCACTGTTGTTATGACTAGTGAAGTCACGCAACTTGGTGTTCTCGGTGGAACCCATAGCAGCAGCAAGCAAGGTAACTATTTTTTTGATTTTTGATAAGGGACACTAAAGAAAAAACTAAAAGGTAAACTAACAAGACTAAAAATCAAAGATAACAGATAATGTGCAACTCCCCTATCTTGAAGAGTGTAGTCCCCGGCAACGACGCCAGAAATTAGCTTTGATGGCTTCTCGCCCCTCGTTGGTTACCCAAAGTGGAAGGTTAAGATGTGGACAGCAGCAAATTTCCCTCGGTGAAGATACCAAGGTTTGTCTCCAGTAGGACTCCGATAACGACAAGAAGGTGAAATCGGCGCCAACAATTAGGCGGTTGACGTGGACCTGCACACACAACAGAAAACTTTGCTCCCAACGAGTACAGAGAGGTTGTCAATCCCTCCGGCCTTGTTGTTTACAAAGGATCAAACGCACGGGATAATAATGATAGCGATAGCAACAGAAAAGGAAATAAAGCAGAAAATAAATAGCGGGTGTAAACAGTGGTGGAAATATGGACCGGGGTCCCATGATGTTCACTAGTGATGTCTCTCTCCCAAAAGACGATAAAATAGCCATGCAAGGTAAACAAATTACAGCTGGGAAATTGACAGGATTATGTGCGCAAACCAATGCTAACTATGCTACTAAGAAAGGAAGAGGCTCAAAAGCTTGGGCGGTACACCAAGACAAGTAGACCAAAATCCATCTGCATCTACCTACTAATCATCCACCTTGAGATATTTATCGAGAACATCTCACTGGTATTAAGTTGCAAATCCCACCCATAGTGTAAACTCAAAGCAATAGACAACTGCATTAAAGAACTTTGCGTAAAGTAAACAATCCTTGCACCCGCAAGTACAAGCACCGTTGTTTTCTCCCTTGTAAGAAAAAGCACATCCCCTAGACTCCTGTTTCTGTCACTCAAGCTAGTCATCAGGGGGCATGAACCCACAATCATGCATAAGGCTCCCTCTTGGAGTTACTACCTACTACTTGGCCAAAGCAATAAACAACAACGGAGAACATGCAAGAATTACTCAAGAACATAAATATAAAAGAGGAGAATCAAATATATTACTCAAACCCAATCTGAACATAGTCTCATAATCCATCAGATCCCAGCAAACTCAGCATAGCAACAATAGAAAGATTACATATGTGCCCCGATCATGTAGGACAGCTCACGAGGTCTAAACCATGAAGAACAAAGAGGGGAGGAGAACATCACATAGCTACTGATCATGGGCCCATGGTCCAAGGTGGACTACTCACGGTTCATCCGGGAAGCATCCATGGTGGTGGAGAAGCTCCCGGAGGTGGTTCCTCCCTCCGGCAGGGTGCCGGGAAGAGGGTTCCTGGTGCTCCCGATCTTGGAAGCGCTGCGGCGGCGGAACAGAGGAGAGATCGCGAAAAAGGGTTCTGTCCTCGAGGGTTTCGGGACGAGAGAGATATATAGGCGAAGGGGGGCAGCCAGAGGTGGACCAGGGGCCCCAGGCGCCCCCCTGGCGCGGCCTAGGGGGTGGCCGCTCCAGGTGGCCGCCTGGGCCACCCCTGGCTCCCCTCTGGCCCCACTTTAGCTCTTCCCGAAGCTTCGTGTGCGCTATTTTTTCCTATATTTTTCCCGGATTTTTTCTAACACTTTAAGTAATGGGAAAACCTGAAATACAAAAACAGCAGAAAACAGGAACTGGCACTGGGGTGCACTGAGTTAATAGGTTAGTCCAAATATGATCAAAAGTGTATGGAAGTGCATCAATATCATAGCAATATCACACAAAAGATGCATGGAGCAAGCAGAAATTATAGATACGTTTTGGACGTATCAACCGTTCCAGTTCCAAGGCAAACACGTTTCCCCGATCGAAGCATTTTGCATCCACACGTGGCATTAAATTATTCACATTCACACCAGTTGAAAAGAACAAACGACGCAATAAACCACGCTGCTCAGGGCGCATAGAGATCGACACATCATGATGACACACAACAAAAATTATTGTGCCTTGATAGATCAAATCAAGCCTGACGAAAGGCGTCATCATCCCACAGCAGTCAAAATTTATTCCACTGAGTTGTCACATCCTTACTGACAGATTGCAAAGCACGGCATCCACAACCCAACAGGGAAGACGTCACAACGAAGGGAAGAATCTTTCCTCATCATCCACCTAAATCCACATTACATTTACTTTTTACTTTATTTTTCTTTGATTTACAATCAAACAAACTCCCATCGAGAGCGTATCCCCTTTACCTACAGCAAGCTTAAAAGCTCCTTACAGAGGAACGAGTACTAACTCAAACCTCGCATATCACTCTATGCTTATTCGAGTCCTCACTCAAGGCGATCAATACAGAAGACAAGAGCAGCCGAAGGACTTGTCAGGTAGTCACTCGCGACTATCCTCACTACAACTAAAATACTCACTCGCTTGTTTTCCGAGTGAGTCTTCTGATATGGCACTCGCCCTCAAATTAACCTAGGCTGCAATAACACCCTAGAAGCCACATCCACAAACGTGTAGGTAAGACCCGGGTGATCCGTCGGCCGGGCTGGGACTTGCCACAGCGCTACATCACTCTCGTGTTTACCATGCCCACGGTGTGAAGAAAATCCTGACGGACGAGTTAGGTCGTTAAAATGTTCCACTGGCGGTATGATTCTACAAACCCTCAACGATGTGCGTCATACTGACCCCAGCCTCGCCAAGTTCGAGTCGGGGGAGTCGAGCTTGATTGCACCACTGAGGTATTTGCCGCTAGCGCAATTCAGCGAGGCTCGACCCGTCGAGTGCCTCAGGCCCTTTAGTTTAAGCATCCCTCACCAAACTTACTAAAGTCATCATTCGAACATGTGTTGGCACAAAGACACTCGTAGCCATGTAAAACACGTATGGTGTCACACACTTACATATATTGCAGATTGGAGTCCCTGCGCGACCCTTCGTGTCCCCCAGGCACTCGGAGGCTACTGACGAGGGGATACCCCACGACTCCTTCACGTGAGGGTACCTAGTGCGTGTCAAGACCGGAGGCCCGCTAGAAGCTTCAAGAGGCCCAGTATTAGCCTGCTTGAGGTGCCGACGGTAGAGCCGACTAAGAGTACAAGACCGACATGGAGTCCAAGACTTGGCGCGCAAGATGGAGTAGATTAGGAAACTCTTTGTAAACCCTAGACAGACTCCTCGAGACCCAACCTACTATATAAAGGCTGGGAGGGGAGACGTCTAGGGGCATCGAATAATCACCTCGCAATCTCTGGCGTGAGAAATCTCGTCGGAATCCACTGTAGCCACCACCTTTCATATAATACAATCGAGCAAGAAGTAGGGGTTTCACCGATCGAGGGCCCTGAACCTGGGTAAATGCTTGTCTCCTATTAGCCGACGAGATCACCAACCACGCACTCTCCTTCCTCTCGATCTAAACCCGGGTACCTAACCATGGGATTTGCCGAGGTCCACCCTCGTCAACCACATACCACTTGGCTTACAAGAAAGGAACGACTCAAGCACCAATGGAGCACACAAGTAGTTAAGCACAAGAGCAAAGTAAGCACACAAGGCAATGAAGCATAAAGAGCATGCATGATCAAGTTCAATCCTACACTTCTTTGGTTTCATCCTACCACCACACAAAGGGGTGTCATCCTGCCACCCATCATGAGGGGTTAGTGTAAATACAACCTCAACAAGTTCACCGTCACCGTGAGGGGTTAGTCGATACCACCTCACCAAAATATAGAGACCATCAGTTCTTGAGTCGTACCTACAACAAATATACGTCCTAATGTTAATGACATCATCAAATCATGCACACCATGAGGTCACCAGCAGCAGGGGAAACACTAGTTTCAGTAGTGCTTTGCCAACCAAGTCCTGATCCAGAGCACCCGGTGTGCCTCTGCCGTGGTAACAAAGCCAACACCCTAGGCCTTGTTGTCTAGCAGGTGGTTAAGAGCACTCATCAGGGCCTCCGGGGTGAAGCCACCTTGCCCCTTTATAACGAAATAGAGGTTAGGGTGGACTCCATGGCCTTGATCTCCCTGATGGCGGTTTCCACCTCCTTGACCGTGTCGGTCATGCTGCTAAAGACGCTTAGCTCCTCCTCATTAGGCCGGCTCTCTTCCTCTTCCTATCAAGGATAGGGACGTGCTCGACGACCTTCTCAGGACCATCAAGGGTGATGGTCTCTAACTCCTGGGTCTGGCAGTCCTCGGTCGTGCTGAGATGCTCACCGGAGCCCATGGCAATATGGCATGCTTGCGGATTGCCAGCCCAAAGGAGAAGATGTGTTGCATCTGCTAGTAGTTCTAGATGGGGGTGTTCAGGAACTCAGCGTCTTTGGGGTGAGCATAAGAAAGAAACACATAGTACCTAGAAGGCAATGGTCAAGAGGGCTAAACAAGGGGATGTGAGATAACCGTGACATGGCCAATGTAGTGCTTCGCCTCCATAACAATGATGTAAGTGGACTCATCCCATGAGGCGCCGATGAGGTCTCTCATCTTGGAGACTTGGATCCATCTAGTCCTTTACTTTCGGAGGTGGTTGTACACCTGGGTCGAGGTCACCTCCACCCCCACAGGAGTCGAACACCTGTTTGGCTACGATGTTGAGGTGAGTTCACACATCTTGTTCAGCACATACATGGACATGGAAGGCTGCAACTTCATGATTTTACCCCTCCCATCCTTGGCCTTTGACTTTGTAGTATCTATTGTTTGTGTAACGATAGCTACATCAGCTTCTTGCTAAGCTAGCACAACTGAAATGGGCGTGAAAGGGGAAACCTGCCTTGCAAGGCCGAAGACCTTCGAATCAGCAGCCATCTGCTCAATGGGATGTGAGTCCTGCACATATGATGGAGGGAACTGGCTATCGGACACCACTACAAGAGATTGACTCCCTTGCGTCTCCATGTTCATCTTTTATAACCACAATACACATCGACAATTAGCTACCAAGAAAACATCGATAGTTATCTACCAAGCACACATCGATAGTGTGCTACAAATGGATCACAACTAGCTATCATACACATGCTTCCTACAAATGGATCACAACTAGCTACCATACACATGCTTTCTACAAAATGGGCCACAACTAGCTACCATACACATGTTACCTACAAATGGATCACAACTAGCTACCATACACGTGTTTCCTACAAATCAACACTACAACATCCACATGCTCTACCACTACCACTACCACTACCACTAACACTAACACTACCACTACCACTACCACTACCACTACAACTATACCTCTACCACTACCACATCAAATCTAGCTAGAACTATAGAGAGAAGGAGGGGTGAACTTACGGATGCCATGGAAGCTCACGAAGAGGTGGAAGAGGAGGATCCTTGTCGCCGCCGCCTTAGACCACCAGCCGAAGAAGGGATGCGCCACTTACGTGGTCGAGGAGGGGACGAGCCTCCCCTGCATCGCCCCAACCTGGCTCGCTGGAAACTTTCAATCACCGTATTTCCACCGGGTTCGACTAGGAGGTGCTTTGAGGTTCGTGCGGGCCGAGAAGCGTATGCAGCACAACCTACCAAACAACCCAAAAACTACTAGCGCGGGCCTAGTTGAGGTGTATACGGGCTACCATCTATACCCAAATCAGGTGTTTTTTATAGGGGTAGTATAGATTTTAGCTTAACAAAAGGTAGTCGTATAATCTTTACCTAATAATAAAGTGAGGTAGTTTTCTTAGTCCGTCATGAAGTTCATGCAAAAAAGTCCCTCTATGTTTGATATATCAACCCGTAGTACATCTATTTTTCAGTGAAAAAATATTTTGTTGTCTGTTCGTACGTTTCGTCTCGTACGTGATCCTGACGACTCGCACAGGCTGATACGAAAGTGCACGCATATGTGTGTGTACACACCTGTATAAGGTGCCCATGATGGTGCATTGTGCAATTCATGATAAACTACATGCCCGCGTGTGAGATAACTAACAAGCAACCTTGAGAGTTAAAAAAGATTTGAAAGTCCCTACTTGGAGTAAATAAAAGGACTGTAGTTGTGAAATAAAACACACACACACAAACATCTAAAGAAGATTGGGAGGAGGAGATAGTCGAGAGCCAGATTGGAAAAAATGCACGAGATTTTATGGATGAAAAACCAATTTGGTGATGGTAAGAGTAGTAAGGAGGGGGGCATGACGTGGGGCGGGATCACACACCTCGCGGCGTGACGGATCGGTGTCGACATGTGGAAGACAGCGAAGTGGGAAATAAGAAATCATGAAATCGTAGCAGGTGATTCGAGTCCTAAAAAATAACTTGATGCAATAGTACCGAATAAAATGAACATTAATATCGACCCGAAAAAATATGAGCCGCAAAAATATTATCGGACAAAAAGAGTATAACATAAAAGTTAGCTAAGCTCGTTTTGTGATTTGTGATTGATGGAATTTTCTTAAATTTATTATTCTATTTTCTCCCGTTCCAAGTTCCAACACATGAGCATTTTTTTTAGTATATTTAAAAAAAGAAGAAAAAAAGTTGCCCCATCGGAGCAAGGAAGGAGGAGGCAGCCGTCGCCGACACTGATCTTACGAGCGGATTAGGAAACTCACCTCCATCCAAGATCTACCCCTCCCACCCCCTCTCCGAACTCGGATCATTCGTACCTTCCAGATCGATGCGGCTACAACCGCATCCAGATCCGCCGATCTAGCCGTCTGTGCTGCTGCAGCAGCAGCTGTCGCTACTCGATTGATTGGTGGGGGACATGAGGTTCTGGAGGGACGGCAGCGCGAGCGGGAGCGGGCGGGACCTCAACGGCGGCCTGCCATGCGGCCAGGTGCGCGTCCTCATCGTCGGCGATTCAGGTCAGTCTTCCGATTTTGTAGGGCGAAAATTGTGTTTATTCTTTTCTTACTCATCCATGAATGCATGCGGTTGCACTTTTTGAAAGTGGCAACCACAATCATAGCGCACTGCGAGGCTATGCCATTAACAGTGCGAGCGAGACGAGCTTCTTGACGGTGGAGATGCCCAGACCGCACCGTAACGACGGCCACAACTGTCCATAATGTTGCCTCCATTTCAATAATGCCAATGCGGACGAGCGTGAAGCCCCAACAGGAGTTGAAACAAGGGTCTGTCTCCAGCTCCTTAGAGCATGGTTAATAGTATAGCCAACAGCGGGCTATATGAAGTTGCATCAGTCATTTATGCCAACCTAATAGCCCATTCATACAATAGTTAGTCATACTAGTATGTTACATATTATTAAGATATGACCCACCTTTTTATTTCACAAAGAATGTTGGAGCTTGTGCTACAGCCGGCTGTAAGTTTGTAGCCCGCTTCTCCTCTCTCCTCCAACTAGGCACAAATCCGATATGGTACCTCTTATAGCTCGCCTATGTCACTCTATTGTACTTGCTCTTAACCACGACCTCCACCACGTCCAGCTTCTGGAGTCGGATTGGAGCAAGTCCATGTCAGAGACGGTGTGGCAAACCGTTCATGATGGCTGATCCCCATGGAAGCCGATGGTTGGAGGTTGAGATCGATCCAGAGGAAATCCATCGAAAAAGAGACTGAAAATAAATCAATTGTTCAAGACCGATCTGAAGAAACTGATCGAGCGAGGAGGACGAGTTGCGGCGTCCGGAGAAAACTCTAAACCTTGGCTCATGATGCCATGTTAGAGGAGCAACTTGATTTTATTCCATAGCGCATGGGGATAATAGTACAAGAGACTTGGGGTACAAGGAAGAAAATCTAGACTAATATGACTACGTACAGAGACCTAAACCAATTCTAATACTCCTTAACATAACATTGTCATCAACTTGTAGAGATGCTGAAATACTGTTTGTACAAGTTTAACTTGTTTCTGTTTAGTTTTAGTCGACATGATGAATTTTCCTTCTTTTATTTTTCTAGGTGTGGGGAAATCTTCATTGGCACGCCTCATTCTTCAAGGTTCTGCCCTTGCTCGACCGGCCCCAACCATTGGATGTACAGTTGATGTAAAAGTAAGGAATGCAGAGCGTCCACTCCGTCGTTTTAGCAGTATATTCTCATAGAATTGTTTACTACATCATTTCAGCATATTACTTACGGCAGCCCAGGGAGTTCTTTGAATAGCGTCAATGGTGATGCTGAAAGGAATTTCTTTGTTGAGCTCTGGGATATTTCAGGGCACGATCGCTACAGAGATTGCCGTTCACTTTTTTATTCACAAATTAATGGTACACCATTCTCTTTACCAATATAATATTCTGGTCTTTGCTTCCCTACTAATCTGGTTCAGTAATCTATATGACATTTTATCCATTTCTACTATTATTTGCTTCTCAACCAGTATTAACAGGAAATTTTCTTGTATAAAATACAGTGACGAATTTGCACATTTGTTACTAGTTGCTTAACTCACAACTGCCGAGCTTTCTGAGATTCTGCGATTTCAGTAATTCATTCTCTGGTGTTCCTGTTTAACTATTCCATCTACGAAGTGTAAATATCAAGTTCTTTTAGTATGACTCTTCCTGATTCTCAGTTTGACAAGAGAACAGATAATACAGATCCGTGTTTCATGTTTTCCGTACCTCTATTGTGCTCGAGTGATTTCGGAGAACAGATAATACAGATCCTGTATTCACTTCTCGTAATTATTCATCAGGTGTCATATTTGTTTATGACCTATCTCAGAGGAAGACAAAGACAAATTTGAGCAAGTGGGCAGTTGAGGTTGCTGAGTCTGGGACCTTTTCAGCTCCTCTTGGGTCTGGTGGTCCAGGAGGCCTTCCAGTTCCTTACCTAGTGATTGCTAACAAAGTAGACATTGCTCCAAGAGATGGTAGAAGGGTTAGCAGTGGAAATCTTGTTGATGTTGCTCGTCAATGGGTTGAGAAGCAAGGCCTACTTCCATCGAGTGAAGAACTTCCACTTGTGGAGAGCTTTCCTGGAAATTCTGGTCTGCTCACGGTAATTCTCTTGTATTAATGTGTTACTGTTCACATCTTTCCTGCGACGTATTTACATTCCCATGAAAAAGAACTTTACTGTAATGCGGTGGACTTAGCAGTATGATTCTGGATTAAATTGTTCTGGTCCGGTCTCATTATTTATGTACTGGTTGGGTTTGACGTTGTTAGTGCCTTAGCAAATGATAGGTTGACTTTTGGATGCAGGCTGCAAAAGAGGCAAGATATGATAAAGAAGCTGTGGTTAAGTTCTTCCGCATGGTTTGTGCAACAGAATAATTTCCATTTGAGTAGCAAATAAGAATTTTTGCTATGGTACATATGTTGTTTACTAATTTTGTCAAGATTTATGTTTCAGTTGATAAGGAGGAGGTATTTCTCGAATGATCTTCCTCCCCCTAGCCCATGGTCTCTCACTCCCAGAGGGGATAGCATTCTTCCTGTAGAAACTATGAATGATGAGGAGTTGTTCCAAAGGAAAAGGTGATCCTCTTTCTGTAGTCTTATTTTCTTATCTGTTACTAAGAGCAGGCTAGTGTGCTCGGTGAATCGATATTGTCTTTGTAGTTGTCCATCTGAAATCCATTTGACTGGTTATACATGGTGAACAAGTCCAGTTGTTCTGTGTTGGTTAGGCCATCTTGTAGACACATTTAATTTCCCTCCTTTTTGCAGCTATGGCGGGCGGAGGTACAAATACAACGGTGTCGCCCCACTATCTGCTCAGCAGAACGTAACTCTACCACTCACTCTCTCTCCGCAACAACCAATGTCCTCTTCCACGGAGAACTACAGATATCACAGATTCTCGTCATCGGCAATTCCAGACGCAAACAGTAGCAGGACAAGCCGACTAGACATCAATTTATGATACATGGGCTCATAGTCACCACGATATACAAACTTGCGATGTGGAAAAAGCACATACTGCTGGGGAACTATTTGAATCCCACTTTCTGTATTCTTGAGAAGTTTACTACTAGTACTGTCTAACTGGCAACACGTGCATGTCGTCCGATATACCTCTTTTGGTTTGGGCCGTGGTAGGGGCCGGCTGATCGGCTCAAGTTGGGCCGGTCAAAGCCGCACCATTGGATCACGGACATTCGACGGTCACAATTGCTGCGTACCGCTTTGTGTTTATATGGTTGCAATATTTGCGGAGCGGTTGTAACATTTACGGTATGGTTGCAATTTTTTTGTCCATGGATACAACAAAAATTTATTATGTGATTTTTTTTCAAGTTTTTTCACTGTTGCAGCAAAAAAACTAACAAAATTGTTATGTATCATATTTACCATCAATTCGTGGCAACAAATATGATCATTGGTTGTAGCTTTTTTTATAGCGGTTGCAACAAAATTCAAGACCCATCATCATTGATCACATTTCATCTTTTTTGTTTTAGCAAGAAAATTCATTAGTAGTATTTTTATATTATGCTATCAAATAGATGTGTTTAGTATTAAAATACATCTAAATACATCCGTTTAGCGAAAAGTAACACAGATCAATGTAGTAGTATTTTAGTACGATAATTGTATAGATGGTAGCAATTTAATATCATGGTTGCAACATATTCGCACACGGATGTAACAAAAATCATACAAAGTAAAATCTATGGGCCAATGGGCCTTTGGAGCAAACCGCGAGGGATCTGAGCCGATCGGCTGAAGCTTCGGCCCGTCGGCCGGTGGAAATCGTTTCCTTTTTTTTTTACTTTTTGTCTATTATTGCTAGTTTGAATGCCACTTAAAACATTGTAATATAGTCGCTAGATTGCTAGTGTCCTAGCGATGGCTTCAAGCAACCTCGGTTGTAAACGACGTCATTGTTTTCTTACCACCTTCTTGTTGATCCTTGGAGTCCTACTAGAGAGATAACCCTATCCTCTAAGTTAGGGGAAATTTGCTGCTAGCTACATCTTAACCTTCTACTTAGGGTAACCAACGAGGGGCGAGAAGAAGACAACTTCTCGTAGCATCACTCCTCCAAAGTAGGAGCGCCCGATTTATCCCCTAGTAAGTCGAGATCTTTCGACCTATCTCCTTGCGATATTCTCTTAAGGCGGTAAAACCCTTGATAAGAGACGATGCTCTGATACCAATTAAAAGGATCGGAATATCGACTAGAGGGGGATGAATAGGCGACTAACATTTTTTAAGCTTTTCTTTATAAATTGAGGCTTAACAATAAAAATAGGTTGTCTAGATGTACAACTAAGTGAGCAACCTATATGCCAACTAATGCAACACTATATGAGCAAGCAAGATATAAGCAATAAAATAAACTTGCACAAAGTAAAGGTAAAGGGAACACGAGAGACAAGGATATGTTGCTGAAGTTCCTTCTCTTTCGAGAAGTACGTCTCCATTTGGAGAGGGTGTGGAACACAATGCTCACACGAAGCCAACGATGGTCACCTTATTTCTCCTCACGCTCTCACCAATGCAAGATGTCGTGATCCATTACGCGGTGGCCTTGAAGGCGACGGCCGAACCTTTACAAACAAGGTTGGGGCAATCTCCACAACTTAATCGGAGGCTCCCAACTCAACCACGAAGCTTCACCATAATGGAATATGGCTTCGAGGCGACCTCTTCCGTCTAGGGCACTAATGCAACCAAGAGTAACAAGATCCACAAGGGATTAATGGGGGGGGATCAAATATCCGTTGGTGGAAGCGTAGATCTGGGCCTCCTCTTCCAATCCCTAGAGAATCAACAAGTTTTGATGGCTAGGGAGGGAGATCTGGCAAGAATGGAACTTGGGCATTAATGGAGGAATGAGCAATAAGCGAGGTAGGTCAACTTGGGGAAGAAGACCCCTTTTATAGGTGGGCACAAAAACAGCCGTTGGCAGGCTCACCAACCACGGTACTACCTCTCCGGGAGCGGTAGTACCGCGGTGCGATAGTTCTCTCTTGAACTACCGTAGGTGCGGTACCACCGTGAGTAACACGGTACTACCGCCCCGCGGTAGTACTGAATATCAAGTACCACGCTACTATCGCCGAGTCCAGTGGGCTTTGCGGTAGTAGCATGGTACCAATATCCAGTACTACCGTGGCACCGTACTGCCGTGATGCACACGGTACTACCGGCACACGGTAGTACTAAATATCAAGTACCGCGCTACTATCGTCGAGTCCAGTGGGCTTTGCGGTAGTAGCACGGTACTAACATCCGGTACTACCGCGATCAGTACGGTACTACCGCCCTGCGGTACTACTGGATAGTAAGTATCGCGCTACCACCGTCGAGTCCAATTGGATTTGCGGTAGTAGCATGGTACTAGAATCCGGTACTACCGCGCTGGGCGCGGTACTACCGCTTGGTAAAACCAGGGAACCCTTGGCACAATGCCAAACTCCTCCAAAATGCAAACGTAAATATATGGGTGCAGAAAGTGTGTATGTGTGATGATTCCACCCACCATTCCATAACGGATCCCCTCTTAATAGTACGGTTTTCCTACGACTCATTTCACCAAAAAGAAATCACAAAGAAAACTCCGTCTTCACGCTCCATACACCGAGGGGAAGATAACCATCTTGTGCCATGCATAATATTATCTAAAATGCTCATTGCACATGGTTAATCTGCAAACGTATTGTTATCAATCACTAAAACCAACTAAGGGGAAATATGCCCTATAAGGGGTCATCATGGGTTTATAGATCTCTCTGTTGGTCATTGATTAGAGAAGTGTCTCGATCATGTCTGGAATTCTCCCAAACCGTAGGGTGTCACACTCAAGGGTATACGATGCTAAAGGATAGATTTGGGATCCTCGAAGAAACAAGAGAGAACTCCGAAACTGGGTCGCGAAAGGTTCCAAGGTTCTGAAATGTTCAGAAAGTTATTTGAATATGTTTTATATTTAATTAAGGAATTAAATATTAAATATATACATCAAAATAATAATTAATAATAACAAAGCCTACATGGGCCAAATGGGGTCCATTAGGGGAGGAGCCTCCCTCCCATAGGAGGGAGGGCGCCATGGCCCATAGGGTGGCCAACCAACTTCACCCCTTGTTGGAGTTTAGTCCCACATGGAGAGGGAGAGAGTTGCATCTCCCCAGGTGCTATAAATAAAGGAGGAGGGCTCCCCCTCTCCTCATCCCATCCCATCTGATGACCCTCAACTATAGGGAATCAATTGTAGCGTTTTTGATAAATAAGAGTGTCGAACCCAACGAGGAGCAGAAGGTGTTGGTAAGTGACTTTGGCAAAGAAATAACTGCAGGCGCTGAAAGATAACTTTTTAGGGGTTTTCGGTATAAGCAACACGAAGGTAAAAACAAGAAAGGTAAAAGGTACTGAGGAGTAACAAGTGGCCCAATCCTTTTGAGCAAATGACAAGCCTGGAAACTGAACTTATAAAGGCTAAAGTGTTCTTGAGGACACATGGGAGAGGTAGTCACGTGCTTTCGGCATACTCCGTATCAATACTATGTGCTGTGTTGATAAGTGTTGAGTGGGTGAATCTATGCTAGTACACCTTCTAGACTAAGATAAGTGCACTCTTATGATTAAACATCTTGCAAGCATCCGCGAATACAAGATAGAAATTAAGGCATAGGCCTAACCATAGCAATACGATTAAGGATCCACTATTCCCTTGTGCAAAAGTGTGCAAACTGGTATTCAGGTTTTTGTCACTCCGGCAACCCACCGTAAGCATTCTTTATACACAATGTATTCCCCTAGGTCCTTAGAAAGGTGAAGTGTTGAGTGTTCGACTCACACAACACCACTAGGAAAATAACCACGCAACTTAAATATCAAACAACACATATTACTTCAACATCATATGACTACTAACAACTAGACTTCTCCCATGTCCTCAAGAACTAAAGTAACTACTTACAAGACATAAAATAGATCATGATCAGTGGGATAAATATGTGATAAACAATCTGGACATAACAATATTTCTCCAACAAAACTCAATAGCATTCACCACAAAGGAGTAATCAACACTGGTAGAGTAGAGAGGATAGATAGTACGGATTACACCACAAGATACACTTGTGATATGAGATAGGATGGTGGTGGAGATGGTGCTGATGTTGGGGATGATGTTGATGATGATATCGATGATGACCGTGACGATGGTGATGACGATGGCGATGATCTCCCCTTCCGGGAGGTGTTCTCCTCGGCGGAATCTGTCCGCCGGAGATGTCTTTTCTTCTCTGTAGGTTTCCACCACGGAGCGACGGCGGAACTCGCGAAACTCCTCTTTTTAGGGTTTTCGGATGACGATGAATAAATAGGCCAGAGGGGGAGCCTGTGGTGGCCCCAGGGGTCCAGGCGGCCACCCGGCGCGCCCTTGGTGGGGCCGCGCCAGGGGGCGCATGGGCACTTGGTGGCCCCCCTCTGGTTCCCGTTTTGCGTGTCCCCATCATTCTTCTGGAAAACAACCTCTATCAATTTTCAGGTCATTTGGAGGTCTTCTGATTCAGCAACTCTGGGTCCACTTTTTACCGCGGAATCCTGCGTCTGCTGCTTCGGCATCGGAAAGTTGCAAACTGTGTAAAACAAGCCAAAATAACATAAGAATAGCATCATAACATGAAATATATCAATGAATAAGGATGAAATACTATATAAAATAGTGATGCATTTTGGACGTATCAACTCCCCCAAGCTTAGACCTCGCTTGTCCCCAAGCGAATACTGAGCTCGGTAAACATGTCCACAAGTTTAGAGAGTGAAGTGTCGATAAATAGAATACGGACAAGAAACATCATGATTTCCTCACCAAACTCGAGCATCCTCAACAGCAACCTCAACTCATAAGGCCCTTATGAGAAAGTAATAACAATTATAATCAAAAGTAGGGCTAAGGAAACTCATCAAATTATGGCAAACATGTCCTTGGTCAAAGGACAACTAATAACATTTACTTTTGCTCTTTCACTTTGTAATGAAACAATTTGAAGGTTTTGAAAGAACATGTTATTAGTCATGAAGTGAAAATGCTAACACCAAGGAAGATGCTTGCTTGGCATAAGCTTTCGCAAATAACTTACTTATCAAATTATAATGTCAACAAGGATGTGGAATGACAAAACTTAATGCAGCATTATATGAATGAATCCTCATCAACATCAAATGTCTGTTCTCTTTGGGAAAAGAAGGAAGTGGGAAAAAACTAACTCAACATAAAAGTAAAGGATAGGCCTTGTTATAGGCAAGTAGGGAAAACTCATGTGCTATCCTTCAATCAAACAGAATGAAAATAATTTTTTGGTAGGTGCATAGTTTGTCAACGAATGCTAATAGATAGCTCAATTACTTCTCAAGCTGGACAAGTTTCGAGGAACGACTCCCAAGTGGGGACGATCACATCCCTTTAATCTCCTTTGTTTACCACTGCCAAAGTTTCTGATTTCTCATAGACCAAGCGTGAAGGAGGGTTTGTTTGTTATATTATCTTACGAGTTGAGCGCACTCATGCCAGTTCCTCCTCGTATTATGGGTTTGCAGATTAGACATGCAATCCCGGGGTAAAACGTGTCCAACTTAAGAAGATCATGAATTACCTACTACTTCCCCATGAGCTAAACAAGAGGCACAAAACAGAAGATTTTGAACATTTAAGGATAACACATAAATTCTGTACTTTTAGGAGTGGTAGTGAGATACCACGAATAGGAAGGTATGGTGTACTCATATGGAAGATATTGGTTTCAGGGTATGGATGCACAAGCAGAAATCTTCTCGGCATAGAGTTTGGCTAGCAAAGGCTTTGAGAGAGCAAACAATTGATGATGACTTAGATTCAAAGCATATAAAGCATAAACATTAAGGTAAGCATAACACATCAAGTTGTCTTCCTTGTCAACATAACACTTCAAGCATAATAACATAAAGGTTTTGGCTATGTCGCTACTTGAGAAAACATGCATGTTGTCATGAACAAAGCTATGTTTGCCAAAATTTAAATAAAGTTTTCAAAGCCATACCTGATATAAGGTCAATAGTCCCCATAAGAATCATCATATAAGGTCGATTGCGTGAAGAGAATACCGAGTGCAGCGAAGGAACCAATAGACTTCTCATTAATACCCATCATAGACGACTCCACACTCATGGATACAAAATCTTCACAAAGGAGTGATAGACCTCAATGCAAACACCTATTTCATATAATAACTTCCCTAGACATGATACGACTCTACTTGACTCTAAAAGACTAAGATAAAGATAAAGATATCGGGCACTTCCCCAAGCTTAGAATAAGCTAAGGGGATACCATTACCCGAGGAGATTTCACTCCTCATTCCTGTTCCTGTTGATCACATAGTCCTTGGCGAAGCGCTTCCATGGAAGAGGTTCTCCCATCTCATAAGAAGCTTCAGTATCCAGGATCCTGCTTTCAGCACCTAAACCCATGCGCAGAAACTTTAGTTCATACTCACAGTTCTGGTTGTGCAGATCATAAATCTGCCCTTGGAGCTCCTCAATTCTTTCTTCCGATGCGGTGATGCTAGCCCACATCTGCTTCATCTCCTTCTTGTAGAACGCCTTCAGCTCGTTGATGAGGTCGAAGTTGGCTTCAACACCACGCTCAACCATCTTCTTGTACTTGAAGACTTCTTGCTCCACTTCTTCTAGCCTAGCCTTGATGCTCCCCTCCTTGATAGTTTCCTTTAGATCTTCTTGGTGGAGAACACCATCCTCCAACCGAACGGTTTGAGGGTGCTTCTTCACCTCAGTGAGGTAAGGGTTGATGACGTTGACGACGAACTTGTCCTTTGGGGGAACTTGGGGAAGCCATGGAACCTATGTCTAGCTAAAGATTTCCTGGCAGAAACAGCTCGAAAATAAAACACACGAAATCGCGAGATACGGTGTCGGGACTATCCGGGCAAATATATAGCAAAAATTTCTGCAACAGAAGGAAAGCAACAAGCCCAAGCGGGGTCGGCGACGGATTCCGGGGTGCCCAGGCGGCCACCCGGCGCGGCCAGGAGGTAGGCCGCGCGAGGAGGGCGCCTGGGCCCCCTGGAGCTCCTCTCCGGCTCCACTTAGGCCTCAAATTTTCCTAATTTTTCAAAAACTCATAATATGGAACTTTTTATGGCGGTTCGCGATGTTTCCTTACCGTAATACATACCTTTTCTTATTCTGCTCATGCCGGTGTCTGAAACAGGGCTGCAACATATTCTTCATGAGTTGTTGTGTGTATTAAATTTACATCAGCATTGACGGGGTCTCCCGCCATGTAATGCTTGAGTCTTTGCCCATTCACAACTTGAGGTTTGGTGCCATCAAAATTGTTAATCTTGATTGCACCGGAGCGGTAGACTTCTTCAATATGAAATGAACCTTCCCATCTGGAAATTAATTTACCTGGAGAATACCTGAAACGAGATCTAAACAACAAAACTTTATCACCAACATTAAATTCACGTTTCAAAATCCTTCTATCATGCCACTTCTTTACCTTTTCCTTAAACATTTTAGCACTCCCGTAAGCTTCACTTCTCCACTCATCTGGAGAAGTCAAGTTCATGAGGCACTTTTCACCGACCAACTTTGGGTCGGCATTAAGCTCTCTAACAGCTCAGAAAGCTTTGTGTTCTAACTCTAATGGCAAATGGCAAGCCTTGCTATAGACCATCTTATAGGGAGACATGCCCATGGGGTTCTTGTAAGCAGTTCTATACGCCCACAAGGCATCTCCTAACTTCTTTGACCAGTCCTTCCTAGAAATTTTAACTGTCTTTTGAAAGATCAACTTGATCTCTCTATTGGTGAGCTCAACCTACCCACTAGTTTGAGGGTTCTACGGTGAAGCAATTCTATGATTGACATCGTACTTGGCTAAAGCTTTTCTAAAAGCGACATGCGTGAAGTGTGATCATCCATCAGTCATGAGGTACCTCGGTACACCAAACCTAGGAAAAATTACATCTTTAAGCATTTTCAAAGATGTCTTGTGATCAGCACTCTCAGTGGGGATTGCTTCAACCCACTTGGTTACATAATCAACAACTACTAAAATGTGAGTGTACTTGTGTGAGGGAGGAAAAAGACCCATAAAATCAAAATCCCAGCAATCAAAAGGCTCAATTACTAGAGATTAATTCATAGGCATCTCATTCCTCCTACTAATATTACCAGCTCTCTGACACTTATCACAAGATAAAACATAATTTCTAGCATCTTTAAAGAGAGTATGCCAATAAAAACCTGATTTGAGAACCTTATGTGCGGTCCTCTCACCGGCATGATGTCCTCCATAGGGACTATCGTGACATTGTCTGAGAATGTCCTTATGATCGTGTTCCGGTATGCATCTTCTCACCATCCCGTACAGACCTTCTTTGAAAAGATGAGGGTCATCCCAAAAGTAATGCCTCAAATCATGGAAGAACTTCTTCGTTTGCTGAAATGTTGAACCTGGAGGCAAATACTTTGCAACGATAAAATTAGCATAATCTGCAAACCAAGGTTTGGAAAGAGATTGTACTTTTACAACTACAAGTTGTTCGTCTGGAAACTGTCGTTGGCTGGGATGGGATCATGCGATATATCTTCCATTCTTGAAAGATTATCCGCTAACGGATTGTATGATCCTTTCCTATAAACAATCTGTAAATCAAATTCTTGAAGAAGGAGTACCCACCGGATGAGTCTCGGTTTGGCATCCTTCTTCTCCATAAGATACTTAAGGGAAGCATGGTCAGTATGAATAATGACTTTAGAATCAACAATATAAGGTATAAACTTGTCACAATCAAATACTACTGCTAAGAATTCCTTCTCTGTAGTAGCATAATTCTTTTGAGCACTATCAAGGGTTTTGCTAGCATAATGTATAACATTCAAT
This sequence comes from Bromus sterilis, assembly GCA_950022295.1. Lineage (NCBI taxonomy): Eukaryota > Viridiplantae > Streptophyta > Magnoliopsida > Poales > Poaceae > Bromus > Bromus sterilis. Next base: position 177,587,078 of record OX465601.1, on the reverse strand, counting down.
TTCTTATCAACCCTTTGTCCTAAGACAGCTCCAACAACAAAAGCACTAGCATCACACATAATTTCAAAGGGCAATTTCCAATTAGGTGGTTTTACTATAGGAGCGGTTATTAAAGCTTTCTTAAGAATTTCGAAGGCCTCCTTACAATCTTCATCGAATACAAAAGGAACATCCTTCTGGAGAAGATTAGTGAGGGGTCTCGAAGTCTTAGAAAAGTCTTTAATAAATCTTCTATAGAAACCAGCATGACCGAGAAAACTACGAATACCTTTGATGTCCCTTGGATAGGTGATACGTCCAAAACGTATCTATAATTTCTGCTTGCTCCATGCATGTTTTGTGTGATATTGCTATGATCTAGATACACTTTCATACACTTTTGATCATATTTGGACTAACCTATTAACTCAGTGCACCCCAGTGCCAGTTCCTATTTTCTGCTGTTTTTCTATTTCAGTTTCCCCCATATAAAAAGTGCCAGAAAAATTCCGGGAAAAATATAGGAAAATCAGCGTACAGGAAGCTTCGCGAAGAGCCCGAGTGGGGCCAGAGGGGAGCCATGGGTGGCCCAGGCGGCCACCCGGCGCGGCCCCACCCCTGGCCGCGCCAGGGGGGGCGCCCGGGGCCCTTGGTCCACCTCTGGCTGCCCCCTTCGCCTATATATCCCCCGTGACGTGAAACCCTCGAGGACAGAACCCTTTTTCGCGATCTCGCCTCTGTTCCACCACCGCCGCGCTTCCGAGATCGGGAGCACCAGAAGACCTCTTCCCGGCACTCTGCCGGAGGGAGGGCCGACCTCCGGGAGTCTCCTCTCCACCATGGATGCTTCCCGGATGTCTCGTGAGTAGTTTTCCTTGGACCATGGGTCCGTGATCAGTAGCTATGTGATGTTCTCCTCCCCTCTTTGTTCTTCATGGTTTAGACCTCGTGAGCTGCCCTACATGATCGAGGAACTTTTGTAAGCTTTCTGCTGTTGATATGCTGAGTTTGATGGGATCTGATGGATTATGAGATTATGTTCAGATTGTGATTGAGTATTATATTTGGTTTTTATCTCTTATATTTTTGTTCCTAAGTAATTCTTGCATGTTCTCCGTTGCTGTTTATTGCTTTGGCCAAGTAGTAGGTAGTAACCCCAAGAGGGAACGTTATGCTCGATTGTGGGTTCATGCCCCCCGATGACACGCTTGAGTGACAGAAACATGAGTCTAGGGGATGTGCTGTTGCCACAAGGGGGAAAACAACGGTGCTTGTAACCGCGGTTGCAAGGATTGTTTACTTTACGCAAAGTGCTTTTTAATGTAGCTGTCTATTGCTTTGGGTTTACACTTTGGGTGGGGCTCGCAACTTAATACCAGCGAGATGTTCTGGATAGATATCTCAAGGTGGATGATTAGTAGTAGATGCAGTTGGATTTCGGTCTACTTATTTTGGCGTACTGCCCGTGCTTTTGAGCCTCTTCCTTTCTTTTGTAGCATAGTTAGCATTGCAGTGCGTTCATAATCCTGTCAATTGCCCTTCTGTAATTTGTTTACCTCGCATAGCAGTTTTATCGTCTTTTGGGAGAGAGACATCACTAGTGAACATCACGTATCCCGGTCCATATCTTCATTACTGTTTCCACGCTCATTTACTTTCCTGCTCTTACTTTCAGTTGCTATCATTATCCCTTGTGTTTGATCCTTTGTGAACAACAAGACTGTGACGCCTCCAAAATCAATCCGTGTACAGTAATCATACACGCAGGGTACACGGCTGAGATTAGGGTGCCACGGTGATAATATCACAGCACAACACTAAACACAAAAGGATAAACAAATATGTTACAATAGAGGGGGTCACGCGAACCCGAATACATAAGTCATACAAGCCATAATATCTGAGTACACACATAGTTAGTCAAGTTTTGCCTTAAGAAGGCTAGCACAAACCACATCAGAGATACAGATCGAAAAGGGCGAGGCCTCCTGCCTGGGATCCACCGAACTACTCCTGGTCGACGGGGAACTCGACGTCGTAGTAGGCGCCTCCGGGGTACTCCTGCTCCTGGGCTCCAACGTCGGCTGCAGCGGCCGATCAGGAAAAACAGTAAAGGAAATAAAGCAGGTGAGTATCTAGTATACCCGCGAGTCTTACGTCCGCTACTAAGCATTATGCATTGTTTCGACGGAAAGAAGAGGCTGTATATAGTGGACTGAAAGACAGAAATCCAGAGCAAGGGTAAGAAGCTAGGCCTAATGAAGACTAGCATCTTCCGACGATGTCTTGCAACATGAGGTAAGAATCAGCCAACAGTTTATATAAAGCAATAAAGTAACAATGAAGCAGAAGTTGCTGCAACATTGAATAATAATAAGTTGTAATAATTAACAATGCCTCCGAGTTCACCTCGTCGACATCCCCGCGAGGAAGAGAACCCGGAACCATACAGTTTAATATTAGTTTCTAGTGGTAAGATCCAGCTTCAGCATAAAGCGTCCTGTTACCGTGGACACGGCTATTCGAATAGATTAATCTTCCCTGCAGGGGTGCACTTGTGTTATGCTACACGCACGGATCTCCAGGGTGGCGGGAACCTTGTTAGGGAACGCTCCACCGAGGCTATCCGACACTTCATAGCCCATCTTTCGAACTCAACAGAGAGGCCATCCGCCGGTCTAAATCCTAAGTACCCAGGGCCTTGGACCCCAACCCTGACGTACTCCTGCACGGTGCATGGGTGGCCGGGAAGCCGTAACAAAAACAACACAGCTCGAGCCAAGAAGACAACGCACTTCCCGGCAATCAGCCCGCGGTACTGCTGACGTCTGAAGAGTCCTCGGACGACACTAAGAAGCGGAGGAGCCCATAACTCGTAGTTCCCACGGGTAGGTAGTGCGTACATGGCATATAGCCAACTCAAGACATTCACTGAACAATTTAGCATTTTAATTAACCTGCGTGACAACCGTTAGCGTTGCCTCGACTTAACCGACCCACGGACAACGACAGCAGCCAGGACAACCAGTACATCGGTGCCTGCCCTGTCGTCCCACCAAGTCACTGCGGTTACCAACAAGGTGAACCGTCTCCTTACCTTGTCTCGCGTGTGCTCCTGGAGGAGCTCGACTTTCGGGGGTCGGTAACTCTCGCGGCCAACGATCAGGGGCCAAGCACACCGGTACACTGGTCGTACCCTCCCTGTCGTCCCGTCGCAATACCTCTCGCGGGCACCGTTGGGTCGCCCGACTTCTTACCTGAAGGACAATCGTCATTCAGGACCCTATGGCGGTAAGACAAAGTCAGCCTCGAGTGGAGTACCAGGATTGCTCCTGGATAGCTCACACTTGAGGTGACTAGGCATAACCCAGATAGGGGCCTTTGACGGTGTCTGCATTGTACCGTACCGGTGCAGTTATAATATTTGTATCCGCGTTCACTCCCCTGAGTGATTACGGCCCTCTATCTAATCCTAGCTAACAATGCGCAGGGTTCACTGCTGAATAATGCATAACAATAATAATAGGCAGCATAGGATAAAGGAAGGCACATCAAGGGGCGACAAAAATCAGGCTATGCAGTTGAATAGGATTGTAATCGTAGCAGCAGCAGTAACAATGCCTAGTGCAAGAAATGTACGGAAAGATAGGCGATATCTGGGGAAGAGAATGGCTCTGCTTGCCTGCAAGCTCGACGGTAGTAGTAGGGTCGTCGACGACGTAGTCGTACTCAGCAGCGGTGTAGTCGACGGCAGCAGCGGGGTCTACCGGAGATTAAGGGGGGAAGAAACAGTAAATACACAGCAAGCATATACAAACAGATGCATGACATGATAGATGAAATGTTGACGGTATTCTAACGCAGTGCAATGCACGTTGCTCGGAACGGAAATTCATCTAAGGATGAACTACCGGCTCCGAATGATTACCGGACAGGGTGTCCGGAGGGGAAGGATCAAGCCGGAGGTGTCGTGGTTACCGGAACAACATAAGGGGGGGTGTATCCGTGCTAGTTGATCTATTCCGAGAAATATTCGTGTTCGGAACAAATTCATCCGGGCACTCTAACAGTACCGGACAATTTAGCGGACAGTCGGTCCGGAGGGGGAATGTTCGATGTTCGTTGTGTTAGAGGGGTGTGGTAGACATACAGATAGCGTATTTGTATTCGTTATATTTTTCTGATCAACTTTCATGTATAAAGTTTTTGAATCCGAGTTACGGTTTAAGAGTTATTGAATTTCAAAATTTAAATCAATTTAAATGATTTTCTAGATTTATTTTAATATTTATTAAACATTATCTAAAAAATTATCCACAACATTATCCAGAACAGTACTGACATGTGGGACCCACATGTCAGCCTCTGTTATTTATAAAACATTTAATTAAATTAGAAAAGCCTTTGGACCCACATGTCAGTGACTAGTTTTTATAATTTTATTTATTCCAAAATGAGTTACAGCTGGGGCCCAGCCGTCAGTGACTCCAGTGCTAACTAAACTTGTTTAATTAAGTTAAATGGCCAGGGGCCCACAGGTCAGTGTCTGAGAGGGTTTATTATTCTGTTAATCTTCTCAGTTAAACTAACAGAGTAATTAGCCGGGGGGGGGGGGGTCCACTGTCAGTGGCTTAGGGGTCTGGGTTAAGCCCTAATTAACTAACTGACACCAGGGCCCCACCTGGCAGCCTCACCGGAGGGCTCACCGGAGGCTCGCCGGCGGCGAGGTCGAGCTAGCTCGCGATTCCGAGCGCTGTTTGAGGCGCCGTTGGTGGCAGTCGACGAAGGACTCGAAGCCGCATCGATCTGGAGTGGTCTCGCAGGCTGGGACGCACGGAGGTGAGCGCAGCTTCAACAATGGCGGCGAAGGGCGTCGGGCTCCAATGGCGCATGCTCATATGAGACGAAATCGAGCTATCTACCGGTCCAAAACGAACACACGCACCACGGGGATCCTACTAGTGCACTTGGCGCGGGCTGGGACGAACCAAATCGATGACTACGACGACGTGCCACGGCGGCCGGAGCAAGCGAGTTTGGGGAAAAAGGCTACGGGCTTCTCGAGCAACTACGGACAGTTGGCGATGACAGAGCTGCTCACCACGAACGCGTCGGGGTTGGCAGCGGGCTCGGGGAGGGGCTGAGGCGGCCGGAATCGACGTCGAGGTTGCAGCGGCCGGGGTGGGGGAAGAAGACGCGGGCGAAGCCTGCGGTGCTCCCCGGGCTCGATTGGATGCTGTAGTCGACGAAGACGACGACGGCGCAGCCGCTGGACACCACGTCGGGGCGGACCGTGCCCGTTGGCCACGTCTGGCCACGACAATGGCGACGGCGGCGCTCGGGAAATTTTCCCCGAAGCGTGAGAGAAGAGGAGGAGGGGAAAGGGAGGGGGAGGATGTCCAGGAGGTGGCAGGTGGCGTGCTTATCGCGTCCGCGGCGGAAGGGAGCAGGTGGAGGGCGGGGCTGGGCTGGCAGCGTCGTGGCGACGGCGGCCACCGTACGGGGCAGGTGGGAGCAGGTGGGGGAGGAAGAAGACAAGGGGGAGGTGGGCTGGGCTGAGGTGGGCCTCGCCCCAGGCGAGCTTTAAGGATTTTCCCATTTGTTTTGTGTTGCTGTTTATTCTATTTCTTTCTGTAATTGATTTATTAACCCTAGCATTTTTGTAAAAGGTCATTAGTGTTTGTAAATTAGGGTTACATATTACTAAGGTGCCACAAAAGTTTTTGTAGCAAAATAAAATCATTAGATATTTCTTTTAATTTTTTAAATGCCCAAAGTAAGGGTTTTAACCTACTGTTTGAATTATTTGGAATTTTCTGCAACTCCAAAAATTACCAAAGTTGGTCCAACATGATTATAATGATTTTAGGCAATTTACAAAAATAGTTCCATGATTTTTGGAACAACTTTAATTGAGCACTTTTGTTTTATTTTTCATTCAAAGTAGTTTCAACTAGGGTATAGTTTCTTGATGAGGGAGATGCATTGGGATTAGGGTTTTGATTACCAACCAGCATGGTTTGAAAAGAGCAGAAGCAAAGTTTGATTAGGGACAGGGGATAACAGTGATTAACAAACAGTGATGGTCAACAGTGATGATGATTACTGTTACAGCAACTGAGGGTGTTACAAATCTCCCCACTACAAGAATTCTCGTCCCGAGAATTTAAGTGGTAGCGATGAAAAGATCGGGGTATTCATCGCGAAGGCGATCTTCGCGTTCCCAAGTGGCTTCATCTTCAGAATGATTCGACCACTGAACCTTGAGGAACTTGACGGTCTTGTTGCGGGTTCGGCGTTCAGACTGATCGAGAATGCGGCTCGGGTGTTCTCGATAAGTCAAGTCTTATTGCAGCTCGATCATATCATGTTCCACTTCGCGGATAGGATCCTTGAAGCAGCGACGGAGTTGCGACACATGGAAGACATCGTGGACTTGGGAGAGGTTCGGCGACAATTCCAACCGGTATGCCACGGGTCCACTCCTGGAAAGGATACGGAACGGGCCAATGTAGCGACGAGCCAACTTGCCCTTGATACCGAAGCGATGAGTGCCCCTCATGGGAGTGACACGGAGGTATGCGTATTCACCAGGCTGATACTCCATTTCACGGTGTTTGCGGTCATAGTTTCTCTTCTGACGAGACTGTGCGGCCTTGAGATTTTCTTGCACAATGCGAACTTGTTCTTCAGCTTCTTGGACAAGATCCGGTCCGAAGTAGGGTCGTTCCCCAGTTCCTGACCAATTCACGGGGGTTCGACATTTACGTCCGTATAGAACTTCGAAGGGGGCCATCTTCAAGCTAGCCTGATAGCTATTGTTGTACGAGAATTCCGCGTACGGGAGGGCATCCTCCCATTTCATGCCGAAAGAAAGGACACAAGCGCGAAGCATGTCTTCCAGCACTTGATTAACTCGTTCAACTTGGCCTTGCGACTGGGGGTGATAAGTGGTGCTGAGATTCATACGAGTCCCAAAAGCTTCCATGAAACTATTCCAGTATCGTGAGGTGAAAATGCTGCCACGGTCTGAACTGATCTCCATCGGAATACCGTGGAGTGACACAATTCGGGAGATATACAAGTGTGCTAACTGACTAGCAGTGATCGTCTCCTTGACCGGCAGGAAGTGTGCAATCTTGGAGAATCGGTCGATGACGACAAAGATGGCATCGTTACCTTTCTGTGACTTAGGAAAACCGGTGACGAAGTCCATTTCGACTTTGTCCCACTTCCAATCAGGAGGAGGGAGTGGTCGCAACCAACCAGCAGGTTTCTGATGTCCGGCTTTGACGCGACTGCAAACGTCACATTTGGAAACAAAGCGAGCGATATCTTTCTTCATGTAAGGCCACCAGTACTGTTGAAGAAGGTCTTTGTACATCTTGGTACTGCCAGGGTGGATTGACAAGGGAGAATTATGGGCTTCTTCCATTATATCCGGACCACAGTTAATGAGGGGCGGGCTCACAGGAACTACTAAGCGGCCCTTGAAATACACAGTATCACCATCATTGGCATCAATGGTAAAAGAGGAGGGCTTTCCTTCGGCGATGTCCTGCTTGATCTTCACAATGTCCGGGGCCAGAGATTGTCTACTCTTGATGAGGGCGTCGAGTTTTGACTCGAGAACCAGGTTATTGACGTAACCTTGAGGAACAATCTCGAGATTCAACTTGCGAAACTCTTCATACAGAAGTGGTTGTTGCACCTGAACCTCAAGTTCAGAACAATAAGCTTTGCGGCTCAAGGCATCGGCCATCACATTAGCCTTGCCCGGGGTATACGAAATATCCATGTTGAAGTCGGCTATTGTCTCGAGCCATCGTTGTTGACGAAGATTCAGGTCTGGCTGAGTAAACAGGTACGTCAGACTTTGGTGATCGGTGTAGACCTCGCAGCGATTACCGACGAGGTAATGTCGCCACAGCTTCAATGCATAAATTACTGCTGCCAATTCGAGATCATATGTTGGGTATTTGTCTTCGTGAGCACGCAACTGACGAGAGCCATAAGCAATCACCTTGCGCTCTTGCAATAGGACACAGCCTAATCCTTGACGAGACGCGTCGCAATATATCACGAAGTCCTTCTGAGTATCAGGGGGAGCGAGAACCGGGGGAGAAGTTAGCTTGTCCTTGAGTGCTTGAAAACTTTCTTGACATTTATCTGTCCACTCGAACTTGACGCCTTTGTGAAGCGGATTAGTCAGAGGCCTGGCAATCTTGGATAAATTCTCGACGAAACGGCGGCAATAGCTAGCGAGCCCGAGGAAACTGCGGACTTGCTTGACGGTATTGGGAGGAGTCCAGTCAAGAATAGCCTGGATACGTTCTGGGGTGACGGCAATGCCATCCTTGGAAATCACATGTCCAAGGTAGGTTACTTCGGGAAGCCAAAATTCACACTTAGAATACTTAGCGTAGAGTTTGTGTTCTCGAAGCTTCTCCAGTATAAGACGAAGATGTTCAGCATGTTCTTCTTCATTCTTGGAATATATCAATATATCATCCAGATAAACCATGACGAACTGGTCGAGGTACTCCATGAAAATATAATTCATCAATTTGGAGAAGGTGGCTGGAGCATTGGTTAAGCCAAAGGACATGAAAGTGTACTCGTATGAACCATAGCGAGTAATGAAGGCAGTCTTCGGAATGTCCTCGTCAGGGACTCGGATTTGGTGATAACCCAACCTCAAGTCGAGTTTAGAAAACACCTTGGATCCGGCAAGTTGATCATACAGATCGTTGATCCGGGGAAGTGAGTATTTGTTCTGGATGGTGGCTTGGTTAATGGGCCGATAATCTTGGACCAATCGGTTTGTCCCATCGCTCTTCTTGACAAAAAGCGAAGGTGCTCCCCAAGCTGAGGAACTGGGGCGAATGAATCCTTTCTGAAGTGCCTTGTAAATTTCCTCCTTAAGTTCAAGGAGTTCATGTGGCGGCATCTTGTAAGGACGCTTGGCAATAGGGACAGTGCCTGGCTTCAAGTCGATGACGAATTCAACTTCTCTGATCGGGGGTATTCCCGGCAGTTCTTCTGGGAAGACGTCGGGAAAGTCGCGAATGACGGGAACGTTCCCGATGCCTTCGAGGGGGGCGGCATTCAAAGCATTCATCATAAATATCTGTGTTTCATCATTACGGATAACCCGGGGAGTGTGGTTAACAATCTCGCCGGAGGGGTGAAAAAGTTGGACAGACTTGGTGCCACAATAGAGTGTGGCATCGTGAAATTTCAACCAATCCATGCCCAGAATTAGGTCAATGGTGGAGGTTTTTAGGATGATGGGGGACACAAGGAATATAATCCCTTCGACGTCAATGGTGACATCGTGTACCATCATGGAGGTTTGGCAACGGCCTCCAGGGGTGCGGACAACCATCGGTGGGTTCATCCTCTCAAACGTAATGTTACGCGATAATGCAAATGCTTCCGACATGAATGAATGCGATGCTCCTGAATCAAATAAAGCAGTAGCAGGTGCGGAATTAACGAGAAGGGTACCCATCACGGTAGCGGGTTGTTCCTGAGCTGCTTCCACATTAATGTTGTAAGCATGTCCACGAGCATGAGCGGCAGACCCAGTATTATAGTTGGGGGTCCTGTTGGTGCCACGACCATTTCCACGGCCAGCGGGGTGAACTACCAGTTGCTTCTGTTTCTGGGGGCACTCTCTGGAAAAATGCCCCGGTTGGCGGCACGTGAAGCATAATCCATCCTGAGGACGGAGGGGTGTAGCATTGGGTGGTGCAGGCAGAGCTGTTGGCAACTGCGGTGGCGGAGGCAGACGGGGTGCAGCATAAGACGGCCTTGGAGCAGGGACAGCTGAATGAGTCACACTGGTAGGGAGCCAGATACGACGCTTCTGCGTTGCGCCCGAAGATGAGCCAACGTCACGATAACGCTTCAGAGAGTTCTTGTGCTCCATCTGGGAAGTCTCGACGGTGATAGCCTTGTTCACCATGGTGGAGAAGTTGGCGAAATCATGGACGGCCTTGGAACAACTTTAATTGAGCACTTTTGTTTTATTTTTCATTCAAAGTAGTTTCAACTAGGGTATAGTTTCTTGATGAGGGAGATGCATTGGGATTAGGGTTTTGATTACCAACCGGCATGGTTTGAAAAGAGCAGAAGCAAAGTTTGATTAGGGACAGGGGATAACAGTGATTAACAAACAGTGATGGTCAACAGTGATGATGATTACTGTTACAGCAACTGAGGGTGTTACAAAGACCGGAGAGATTGACAACCTCTCTGAACTTCGTTGGGAACAAAGTTATTTGTGTCTGTGTGCAGGTCCGTGTCAGTTGCACCGCTGACACCTACTTATCATCTCTGGAGTCCTACTGGAGACAAACCTTGGTATCTTTACGGAGGGAAATTTGTTGCTATGCTGCATCACGCCTTCCACTTGGGGCTCACCAACGAAGGGCGAGAAGACTACACCCGTCAACTCTCGCGCCATCAAGCAAATTTCTGGCCCTGTTGCCGGGGACTCCGAGTGCTAAGATAGGGGAGTTGCACACTACCCTTTACCTTTGTTTTTTAGTCTTGTTAGTTTACCTTTCAGTTTTTAGCTTTGTGTCTTATATCAAAAATCACAATTTTTTTTTATTTATCTTGCTAGTAGTTGTCATTATGTCTGGCCCTTTTGCCTTTGTTGAGACAGAGGTTCTCACCTTTAAACAAAAAGGTGGTGAAAGTTTAAAAGATGCTTGGTATAGAATTAATGATTCTCAAAAAAGAGCCACCAAGAAGCAATCCACTACTATCCTTCTTAGAAATTTTTATGTCGGGATTACTCCTTGGAATAGGTTCATATTAGATACTGCTATCAATGGGAATTTCCTAGAAGCCCCGATTTGGGAGTCTCTTAATGTTATTGAAAATCTTGTTGGAAATCTCCCTGTTGCTAGCATACAAGAAGATATAACTCTAGCTCACATTATGAAGAAACTTGAAAATATAGAGTTAGAAATATCAAGTATAACTAGGATAAATGAGTTGGATCGCAAGATTCAAGGGAATTTGAATAGGCTTGATAGCTCCATGCTTAAAATTATTAAAACTTTGGAGGTCATCAAATCCCGTGATACGGATCTTTCTAGGATTGATAAGATTGAGGAAATCATTAATACTCTAGGAACTACTTTTTCCTCAATCAAACCAAAAAGGGTAGAGACTTCAGCAAGAAGGGAACCTAAGTTCAAATATGTCCCTAGGGTTCCCCGACCTAAAAATAAACCACCCATTGCTAAAGAAGTTGAAACCGTGAAAACTTTGGAAGAAATACCTCTCTTTGATAATTTTATAAATGAATCTTCCATTGATTTTCCGCCTTTTGGTTTTCTCCCTAGAAGTATCTTCTTTAGGCCTTTATTTGAAAGACCTCTTAGGACTAGTTGTACAATTGAAGAGCTTTTTGATGATCTTGATAATGATTCGATTGCTACAACTTGATCTTTTGCATCATGCCTAGCTTAAAGGCATGAAAGAAAGCGCTTTCGGGAGGCAGCCCGCAACGAATTTGGGTTTTTCTTTTTTCTTTTGTTGTGTCTTGATGTTTGTTACTACTGTAGCAACATCATTGTATCTTTATTTTTCAGCTTTGTGCCAAGTTATAGCCTCTTACGGCAAGGGCAGTAAAAGTTGTGACATGCTGTCCAGAAAACAGATTCTGTCCTCGTGACTAGAAAAATTCCAGAAACATCCCAGTTCATCTTTTTGAGCTGAAATTTTTACAAAGAGTGCTCTATACAATTATAAAACTTCCGTATGTTCTGAGTTTTTTGATTTGAGTTGCAGAAGTACCCCTAAAAAATTCTTTACTACCTGCTGTTCTGTTTTTCACAGATTCTGCCACGTTTTGTCTCTCCTAACTTTTGCAAACCTTAAGCTTACTTTTTCTTTGCAAAAAAATTTTCGCACTCTTGAGAAACAGTAGCTCTTCAAGAATATATTTATATCCAGTGGGAAAAATTATTTTATTAAGGGTACTAACCTCTCTAATCAGCTTATGATGAGTTATGTATGAAGGGAGTTTTCAAGTGTGCGATGGAAGATGATGAAAGAAGATTCAGGAGTGTCAAGCGCTTAAGCTTGGGGATGCCCCCATGCATCCCCAACAAATATTCAACGAGACTCAAGCGTCTAAGCTTGGGGATGCCCCCATGCATCCCCTTCTCCATCAACAATCATCAGTTCGTCCTTCGTCTCACTATATTTTTATCACTTCATGCGTTATGTGCTATGCTTGGAGCGTCTCGCTCTTAGGTTTTATTTTTAGTTTTCTTTAGCTTTGCTTGCTGTTCATAACAAGTTAGATCCCATCTTACTTTGTGTGGGAGAGAAACACACTCCACTTTCAAAATCTAGAACACATCATAGGATTTTTCCTGCTTATCTTTTTGCTGTTGTGTGTTCTTTATCTTTTCATAGCTGCTGCCATGTTTAGTTTTAGTCTTAGTTTGTCTTTAGCAAGAGCCTTGGCTTTTGTTTAGTTTTTTGCTGGAACTCTTTTTTGTTTTCATGTTTATCTTGTTAAAGAGAGTTGGTTGTTGCACTGAGTTGTGTTTTGTCTTGAAAGTAGGTACTTGAGGTTGTGTCAGAACCCTAACTAGGGTAAGTGCTAGGGCTTGTTGCTACTTTGCATCATGAAGAAATTTTCAAAAATGAAATTCAAAAATGGGGAAAAAGAAAGCCTGTGAAATTATTTCAAATGGCCAGATAAAAATCTTTTTCCAAAAATCATTTGAATATTTGGAAAATTCCTATAAATGACGGTGATCATTTTAAAAATGGTTTGGGTTATTTCCCATGCCCATGGAATATTCAAAAATTCAAAATGTGCCCTGGAAATTAAATTTGACCCCTTTTTGATTTGAAATTCAAATGTTTTGAATTTCAAAAATGCTCAAATTCTACAAGTGACTTGCTACTGGTCACCTAGGATTTATAAAAATGTTTGGGAATTTTACAAAATTGCCTAACTATTTATTTCTAGGCACAACAGATTTACAGAAAAACAAAAGAAGAGAAAAAGAAAAAGGGCTCACCTAGCTTCCAGCCCAATTCATCCCCCCCGGCCTGGCCCAGCCCAAGCGCATCTCCCATCCTGTCGTCTTCTCCAAGCTGCTCGGTGGCGAGCCGAGAGCGTGCGGCGGCTGCCACCGGGACGAGGAGGAGGTTCCCAGGCCTCCCTGTCCTCGTCTTCGCGCTAGGAGAGAGGCCACGCAACCCTCTCGCTTTCCACTCTCCTCTAGGACGGCCTCCCCTTCTCTTCTCTTCGTTACATATCCGCCCCAAGAGTTCCCCGCCGGCCACCGCCGTGCGAATCCGTGGCCAACGGAGACGAGACGCTCCACCGCCATGTCTACGAGCTCCACCGCCGTCGGCTTCGTCGAGCTGCATTCCGAATCGAGCCGGAGGACGCCAAAGAGGACGCCCCCATCACCGAGGAGCTACGGCCACCGCGGAGCTCCGGCGAGCAATCCCTCCTCCACCAGCCCATCCCCGATGCTGCTGTGCCCCTCAATGCTCTCTGGTGAGCCTATCGGTTCTTTCCCCCTAGCCCGAGCTCCTCTCCGTAGCAGTAGCCCACTCCCGCCGTTACCGTGCCACGGCCGGCGCGCGAGCTCGACGTAGCCGAGCTTCCAGCGCTCCCCGGCGACGCTGCGATGGCCAGGGCTAAGCGCGCGTCTATGAGCTGCGTTATGGTGGCCCTGGCGTTGCGCTTGGTGGCCAAAAACGCCACCACGAGCCACGCTGCCGTGCACTGTAGCCGCCGCCGGCGACATTCCGGCGAGGCCGGCTTAACTTAACCAGCTACCCCCCCCCCCCACAGAGGCTGCCAGGTGGGCCCCAGGCCCCCCTAACCCCTCTGTTAAGTTAACAGAGAGGGGATTAACCCCTGTGAGACTTACAGGGTGGACCCACATGTTAGCCCCCTGGTGACGCCAGCATTGCATCATCATGATGCAATAAATGGAATAAAATGATTTAAAGAAAATCCAAAAATTGCAGAAAAATAGTGAAACTTTAGAAAATCATAGAAAATTCATTTTAACTCCAAATTAAACATATAATATATGAAAAATTATCAGAAAAATGCAAGGATTAAGAACATGCAATTTGTTTTTATGTTTGACCATTTTAAAATGGGTGAACAGTAGCAAACATGCATATGGAATCATTTGAATTTGAATTTGAAGTTTGAATTTTCAATTCAATTGCAATACACTTCAATTAAATTGAATTTGCCACAAACCAGTACCCTTTACATCATGTCACAACTTATCATATGCTTGTGCATCTTATTTCAATGTTGCCCCCCCTCTGGTTGATGATTGTGCCGGTAACAGTGCCTCCGAGACGATGATCACCCCCGAAGGAGAAGACCACCGTTAAGACCCGTGTATCGTCAGCAAGGCAAGCAAACCCCATTGATCATGTCTATAAAATCCTACTTCCCTCTCAGTCTCGCTTATGCATGTTTAGGAGATCACCGAGACACGTTCTTTCGCATAGTTGAACCCATTCCGATGCATGACCTATCATTTTGTCACCGTATGAAGAAAACCACAATCCTAGCAGATTTAGGAGTTGAATGATGAGCATGTGGCCTTGCAACTGTTACTGCTTATTGCTGCTTAGGGATACAATGAGGATGTTATGATTGTGAGTCGGGATGGAATGAACAAAGTGATGCTGATGATAACGTGTTGGTGAATCCACCCTAAACAAAGGTGAACGATGAGAGGCTGTGTAGGAGTACACAGTGGGTTGTCTCGTTGAACACTTCCCTAGGCCCCGAGTTCCTGTTTTGTGATCCAAGACAAAGAGTATGACCACATATAGGGTTTATGGGAACCCCGTTTTGCCTCTTTACGTACCCGATCCGGTCCAGTAGTCACAATAGATTCGGGCTTTCCATTTGGCATATGCATAGAAAAAGTATGAAGAAAAGGTTGCATCATATAGATATGTGGGTGGACCTGTGAGGCAGTGAAACCATATGGCAGAGGTGGCGTCTCGGTCCCTTGCATTATCTGAGTCCGTTTCGTGGAACCGGCCGGACTCTCGAGCGGTGCCAAACTCAGGTAGTCGACTCCTGGATTAGAGAAGGTGATGTGAGGATAGTGCCTTGGTTTCATCCACGTACGACACACGCTTGAAGGGTGACGAGAACGAGGAGATAAGTGATGACACGCGTGTGAAGATGTACACCCCTGCAGGGTTAATAAACTATTCGAATAGCCGTGTCCGCGATTATGGACTACTTGGAGACCTCTACTTGATCAATAGAGAACTTGAATGGATACTTATAAAACTCGCAAGATAAGTGTGAGTGCTATGGTGGGCTTCCTCGTGGGGAAGTCGAGGAAGTAACCATAGTGGTGTATTTTTTGGAGACTAGGTTTTGGACTCGTGTACGCTTCTTACCTCAAGTCTGGTACTCGTAGTACAGGACTAGCCAAGTCAAATCTGGCACTTCTGCATGATGAAACCCCACCTCCCTTTACCTTGAAACTTGAGCATGAGTAGTATAGTTCTGATGTAAGTCTTGCTGAGTACGACTTTGTACTCACGTTTGCTTATTCTATGTTTTAGATGAGAACCCGGACCCCGATGGAGTCACCAACCTGAAGCTCGACGTTGACCTTGGTAGTATAGTTCCAGACAGCAGTCTGGTCCCTCGTGGAAGGGCATGTTTGTTGTACAAGGCTTCTCTAAGCCATTTGTTAAACTTGTCTGTACTCAGACCTAATTGGCTTCCGTTGTATGATGTAATGATGATCACAGACATGTGATCTTTGTATGCTCTATGTGTAAGTCAATAAAGATACACTTTGTAGAGTTATGTGATGATACCTGCTGTTCATACTAGGCATGTATGCTGCGTGTATGTTTATAACATGCATGTCTTAGTATGGGTTTTCGATACCTTAGTTGTGATCTGGCTGGCGGTCTTTTATACACCAAGTGGCCCTTAGATGTGCGCAGCTTGGGGCATCACGATGCGATTGCTCGTGACTCTATCACGTGCACACTTTGTTGTATGATCGAGCCCGCCCTAGACCCCGACTAAGTGATCGGGCTGGAGTAAGTCTATGTAAGAGTTAGGATTCAATCGATAACATGGTTGAGGCGACTTGTCTATGAGTATGGGATTCACCACCCATAAGCATTTAGACTTGTGAGCGGATGATGAGGACCCATCTCAGTTGATCATCCGGCCTGGATGGGATGCTCCTCACGTTCGATGCTTTCCGAGAGTGTTCTGTGCTTGGCCTTGTCTGCTTAGACAAGTGGGTACGGCTCTCGGCTCTCCATGTGATTGCATCGTGACTGAAATTACATACGCATATTCCGGGTCCCGACAGGTTGCTATTTAATTCTAGTAGTAACTTGCATTAGTTTTGAGGTATTGTTGTGAGTAATGTTTGAACTTTTGGTGTCAAGAGCTCTAGCCTATTAGTGATAGGTGTCGTATTTTGGGCAATCCGTGTGTATTTTCAAAACCTACAAAACTAGTTGAGAACTCTAGCTACTAGATGGATCACTAATCTTTGGAGGGATCGAATATTAGAGTACACTCACGTACCATGAGTCGAGGATGCGCAAGGATAACCAAACCCCCATACACTCCTCCTCGGGGTACTTGTCTCTTTGTGAACCTCCTTATTAGATTGAGAGTTACCGATAATAAGTGCATGAGTTCTTCGGACTAATGTAAGTATTGAAAGTTGACACTTCCACCTTCCCATATTTTTCTAGCCTCTCCCGTGCCGTGCATTGCCTTCTTCTCACTCCGAGAGTTGGTGTACACCTTCGCCGGTACATCCAAACCCTTCGCATGATACGCTCTGTCATCATAAGCCTCCTTATATCTTTCCTCAAAACAACCACCATACCTACCTATGAAGGCATTTCCATAGCCTTTCCGAGATATATTGCCATGCAACATCCACCTCTTCATGACTTGATCTTCATGTCATACATGTTCCTGCTACACTAGCAGCGACATACATTACATACATCATGATAGTTACATCTTCTTTATGATTTTGAGTACCTTGTAAAGTGTGAAAGATCTCCTTTACCTTCTTGTAAAATAGAGTGTTTCCCTTAAGTGAGGAAAAGATCCCAAAGTGGACACAATAAAAGATCCCAAAGAGGACAAATGAGAGTTGAATAGAAAGAGCCATTGAGGCCACAAAAAATACAAAAAAATAGAAAAAAGAGAAAAAGAAATAAAAAGAGAGAAAGGGGCGACACTACTATCCTTTTGAGAGTTCCACACTAGTACTCCCCTTATATCCTTGTACTCCATAGAGATGATCTTTATGCATATAGCTATGTGGGGACCTTCACACTATAGAACTTGGCTTCCATATTCCAAGGATGAGCCTCCTCAAACGAGCTCTAGGTCTTCATGAGCGAGCAAGTTAGATGCACCCCCACTGGTTCCATTGGAGAGCTTCTTAGCTCGTCTGTGCATCCGTTGCATGGCAATCCCTACTCCTCACATCATATCTATCATTTGGCATCTCTTGCCTATGATTGTCCTCATTGATGTGAGCCTTTCTCATCCTTTTTGTCTTCCTCCTCCGCACTTCTCTCTTTGCACACCTAAGTGTCAACTCTCGTGCTTACGCTCATACATTGCATGAGTGCTCAAAATAATGAAAAAGGAGTGGATCAAATTGACTTGTACCTGGCTAGTGGTCTGGGGACGAGTCAAGATAAAATTCCAGAAGAAGACCAAGTATGAAACTTTAGTAGATTGAGTTCTCAACAAATAAATGTTTTTCTCGTATTCCCTATCCCCCTTCTTGCACGCAAACACCATTTGGAGACATTTTCGAGTCACGGACAGCGAGAGCTCTTGCACCTAATGTTCTTTTGTTACTTGTTTCAATGCTAAATATAGACTCTTGCATGTTATGAATTGAATTAAATTTCTAACCTTGATTGCTTTACTTTTCAAAGTTCTTATATGGTTGCTAGCATGTCACCACAGAAATTATGCTGTTATCATTTACCTACTCGAGGACGAGCAGGAATTAAGCTTGGGGATGTTGATACGTCCAAAACGTATCTATAATTTCTTCTTGCTCCATGCATGTTTTGTGTGATATTGCTATGATCTAGATACACTTTCATACACTTTTGATCATATTTGGACTAACCTATTAACTCAGTGCACCCCAGTGCCAGTTCCTGTTTTTTGCCAGAAAAATTCCGGGAAAAATATAGGAAAAATCAGCGTACAGGAATCTTCGCGAAGAGCCCGAGTGGGGACAGAGGGGAGCCAGGGGTGGCCCAGGCGGCCAGCCGGGGCGGCCCCACCCCTGGCCGCACCAGGGGGGGCGCCTGGGGCCCATGGTCCACCTCTGGTTGCCCCCCTTCGCCTATATATCCCCCGTGACATGAAACCCTCGAGGACAGAACCCTTTTTCACGATCTCGCCTCTGTTCCGCCGCCGCCGCGCTTCCGAGATCGGGAGCACCAGAAGACCTCTTCCCGACACTCTGCCGGAGGGAGGGCCGACCTCCGGGAGTCTCCTCTCCACCATGGATGCTTCCTGGATGTCTCGTGAGTAGTTTTCCTTGGACCATGGGTCCGTGATCAGTAGCTATGTGATGTTCTCGTCCCCTCTTTGTTCTTCATGGTTTAGACCTCACGAGCTGCCCTACATGATCGGGGCACTTTTTTAATCTTTCTGCTGTTGCTATGCTGAGTTTGATGGGATCTGGTGGATTATGAGATTATGTTCAGATTGTGATTGAGTAATATATTTGGTTTTTATCTCTTATATTTTTGTTCCTAAGTAATTCTTGCATGTTCTCCATTGCTGTTTATTGCTTTGGCCAAGTAGTAGGTAGTAACCCCAAGAGGGAACGTTATGCTCGATTGTGGGTTCATGCCCCCCGATGACACGCTTGAGTGAAAGAAACATGAGTCTAGGGGATGTGCTGTTGCCACAAGGGGGAAAACAACGGTGCTTGTAACCGCGGTTGCAAGGATTGTTTACTTTACGCAAAGTGATTTTTAATGTAGCTGTCTATTGCTTTGGGTTTACACTTTGGGTGGGGCTCGCAACTTAATACCAGCGAGATGTTCTGGATAGATATCTCAAGGTGGATGATTAGTAGTAGATGCAGTTGGATTTCGGTCTACTTATTTTGGCGTACTGCCCGTGCTTTTGAGCCTCTTCCTTTCTTTTGTAGCATAGTTAGCATTGCGGTGCGTTCATAATCCTGTCAATTACCCTTCTGTAATTTGTTTACCTCGCATAGCAGTTTTATCGTCTTTTGGGAGAGAGACATCACTAGTGAACATCACGTATCCCGGTCCATATCCTCATTACTGTTTCCACGCTCATTTACTTTCCTGCTTTTACTTTCAGTTTCTATCATTATCCCTTGTGTTTGATCCTTTGTGAACAAAAAGACCGGAGAGATTGACAACCTCGCTGAACTTCATTGGGAACAAAGTTATTTGTGTCTGTGTGCAGGTCCGCGTCAGTTGCGCCGCTGACACCTACTTATCATCTCTGGAGTCCTACTGGAGACAAACCTTGGTATCTTTACTGAGGGAAATTTGCTGCTGTGCTGCATCACACCTTCCACTTGGGGTTCACCAACGAAGGGCGAGAAGACTACACCCGTCAACTCTCGCGCCATCAATAGGGCATCCTTTCGATAGCTTCAATCCTCGCCTTGTCCACTTCAATTCCCCTTTCGGAAATCTTGTGACCAAGAACGATCCCTTCGTTAACCATGAAGTGGTACTTTTCCCAGTTTAGAACTGAATTCGTATCCTCACATCTCTGCAAAACTTTATTAAGATTGTGGAGACAGTGGTCAAAGGAAGTTCCATAGACGGAGAAATCGTCCATGAAGACTTCCACAATCTCCTCACAGAAACCATGAAAATAGCAGACATGTATCTCTGAAAAGTAGCAGGTGCAGTGTGATATGTCCCAAACGTATCTATAATTTCTGCTTGCTCCATGCATGATTTGTGTGACTTTGCCATGTTTTGCTTGAACTTTCATACACTTTTTGTCATATTTGGACTAACCTATTAACTCAGTGCACCCAGTTGCCAGTTCCTGTTTTCTGTTGTTTTTGTATTTCAGGTTTTCTGGCCATTAAAAGTACCAAATAAATCCCGGAAAAAATATATAAAAAATCAGCGACCTGGAAGCTTCTCGAATAACCAAAGATGGAAGGGGGTGGACCCACCAGGGCCCTAGGAGGGTCCCTGGCGCGGACCCACCCTAGGCCGCGACAGGAGGCCTCCCGGCTGCCCTGTGGCCCCTCTCGGTGCCCCCTTTAGCCTATATTTAGCCCCCGTGACGGAAACCCCTAATATCAATCTGCTGTTCCCGTTCTCCTCTCTGTACCGCCGCCGCCTAATACACGAGATACTTCTCGCTCCTCGTTGGTTAACCCGAGTGGAAGGTGAGATGTAGCGTAGCGGCAAATTTCCCTTAGCGAAGATGTTAAGGTTTAGATTGTCTCCAGTAGGACTCCAATAGGTACAAGTAGGTGGTGAAGTGAACAATGGCGTCGTTCACAACTTCTAAGTTGCGTACTTCACCTGGACCTGCACACACAACAGATAGCTTTGCTCCCAACGAGTACAGAGGAGTTTTCAATTCCTCCGACCTTGTCGTTTACAAAGGATAAAACGCAAGGGATAATAGTGATAGTGATAGCTACGGAAAAGTAAACACTGAAAGTAAATTGAAGGTGTAAACAGTGTTGGAAATATGGGCCGGGGTACTATGATGTTCACTAGTGATGTCTCTCTCCCAAAAGACGATAAAATAGCCATGCGAGGTAAACAAATTACAGCTGGGCAATTGACAGGATTATGTGCGCAAACCAATGCTAATTATGCTAAACAGAAAGGAAGAGGCTCAAAAGCATGGGCAGTACGCCAAGACAAGTAGACAGAAATCCATATGCATCTACCTACTAATCATCCACCTTGAGATATCTATCCATAACATCTTGCTGGTATTAAGTTGCGAATCCCACCCAAAGTGTAAACTCAAAGCAACAGACAACTGCATTAAAGAACTTTGCGTAAAGTAAACAATCCTTGCACCTGCAAGTACAAGCACCGTTGTTTTCCCCCTTGTGGCAACAACACATCCCCTAGACTCATGTTTCTGTCACTCAAGCTAGTCGTCGGGGGGCATGAACCCACAATCATGCATAACGCTCCCTCTTGGAATCACTACCTACTACTTGGCCAAAGCAATAAACAGCAACAGAGAACATGAAAGAATTACTCAAGAACATAAATATAAAAGAAAAGAATCAAATATATAACTCAATCACAATCTGAACATAATCTCATAATCCATCGGATCCCATCAAACTCAACATAGCAACAGTAGAAAGATTACATCTGTGCCTCGATCATGTAGGGCAGCTCACGAGGTCTAATCCATGAAGAATAAAGAGGGGAGGAGAACATCACATAGCTACTGATCATAGACCCATGGTCCAAGGTGGACTACTCATGGTTCATCTGGGAAGCATCCATGGTGATGGAGAATCTCCCGGAGGTGGTCCTCCCTCCGGCAGGGTGCCGGGAAGAGGTCTTCTGGTGCTCCCGATCTTGGAAGCGCGGCGGCGGCGGAACAGAGGAGAGATCGCGAAAAAGGGTTCCGTCCCCGAGGGTTTCTCGTCACGGGGAATAAATAGTCGAAAGGGGGAAGCCAGAGGTGGGCCAGGGGCTCCCGGCGCCCCCCTGGCGCGGCCATGGGTGGGGCCGCGCCCTCTGGCCGCCTGGGCCCCCCTGGCTCCCCTCTGGCCCCTCTCGGGCTCTTCGCTAAGCTTCCGGTACGCTGATTTTTCCTATATTTTTCCCGGAATTTTTCTGGTACTTTTAATAAGGGGGAAACCTGAAATAGAAAAAAGCAGAAAACATGAACTTGCACTGGGGTGCACTGAGTTAACAGGTTAGTCCAAATATGATGAAAAGTGTATGTAAGTTCATCAATATCATAGTAATATCACACAAAAGAGGCATGGAGCAAGAAGAAATTATAGATACGTTTTGGACGTATCAACATCCTCAAGCTTAATTGCTGCTCGTCCTCGAGTAGGTAAATGATAAAAGCATAATTTCTGTGGTGACATGCTAACAACCATATAAGAACTTTGTAAGTAAAGCAATCAAGCATGCAATTCAATTCAAGTCATAACAAGCAAGAGTCTATATTTAGCATTGAAACAAGCAACATAAGAACATAAAGGTGCAAGAGCTCTCGCTGTCCGTGACTCGAATGTCTCCAAATGGTGTTTGTGTGCTAGAAAGGGGATAGGGATATACGATAAAAAGTATTTTTATTGTTGAGAACTCAATCTACTAAAGTTTCACACTTGGTCTTCTTTGGAATCTTATCTTGACTCATCCCCAGGCCACTAGCCAGGTACAAGTCAAAATGATCCACTCCTTTTCGACATTTTGAGCACTCATGCAATGGATGGGCGTAAGCAAGAGAGTTGACTCTTAGGATGGCAAAGAGAGAATAAGGTGGAGGAGGAGGACAAAAAGGTGTGAAAGGCTCACATCAATGAGGACAATCATAGGCGAGAGAAAGCAAATGATAGATATGATGTGAGGAGTAGGGATTGCCATGCAACGGATGCACATATGAGCTAAGGTAAGCTCTCCAATGGAACTAGTGGGGGTGCATCCAACTTGCTTGCTCAAGAAGACCTAGAGCTCATTTGAGGAGGCTAATCATTGGAATATACAAGCCATGTTCTATAGTGTGAAGGTCCCCACATAGCTATATGCATGAATGATAATCTGTATGGAGTACAAGATATAAGAGGGAGTACGAGTGTGGATCTCTCAAAAGGAATAGTAGTGTGCCCCTTCTCTCTTTTTATTTCTTTTTCTCTATTTTTCTCCTTTTTGTATTTTGTTGGTGGCCTCAATGGCTCTTTCTATTTCTCTCATTTGTCCTCTTTGGGATCTTTTAATTCGTCCTCTTTGGGATCTTTTGATCTGTCCTCTTTGGGATCTTTTCCTCACTTTAGGGGCAACACTCTATATATTACAAAAATTATAAAAGATCTTTCACACTTTACAAAGTACTAAAGAAAATGTAAGTATCATGATGTATGCAAATGTATGCCTCTGCCAGGGTAGCATGATATGCAATGATACTAGCGGGTCATGTAGCAATGATTAGGGAAAGGCTCAACTAGCATGCGGCTCATCGATCAAGCAAGTAGCATGTATGACATGAAGATCAAGTCATGAGAAGATGGATGTTGCATGGCAATATATCTCGAAAAGGCTATGGAAATGCCTTGATAGGTAGGTATGGTGGCTGTTTTGAGGAAGGATATAAGGAGGTTTATGATGACAGAGCGTATCGTGCCACGGGTTTGGATGTACCGGAGAAGGTGGACGCCAACTCTAGAAGTGAGAAGAAGGCAATGCACGGCACAGGAAAGGCTAGCAAATATGAGGAGGTGGAAGTGTCAACTTTCAATACTCACATTAGTCCGAAGAACTCATACACTTATTATCGGTAACTCTCAATCTAATAAGGAGGTTCACAAAGAGACAAGTACCCCGAGGAGGAGTGTATGGGGGTTTGGTTATCCTTGCGCATCCTCGACTCATGGTACGTGAGTGTACTCTAATATTCGACCCCTCAGAAGAGTAGTGATCCATATAGTAGCTAGAGTTCTCAACTAATTTGTAGGTTTTTGAAAATAAACACGGATTGCGCAAAATACGACATCTATCACTAATATGCTAAAGATCTTGACACCAAAAGTCCAAACATTACTCAAAACAACACCTCAAAACTATTGCAAGTTACTACTAAAAAAAGAATCGCAACCTCAATTACCTACTTCAAGTCAAGACACAAAACTCAGTGCAACAGGCAAACTCTCTAAACAAGATAAACATGCAAATTCAAGAGAGTTTCCAGCAACAAACTAAACAAAACCTCTTTGAAAAGATAAGCATGAAAACTAAGAGCAAAACATGACAGTAGCTCCGAAAAAGATAAAGAACACACACAACAAAGATAAGCATGAAAAGTCCTATGTTGTGTTCTAAATTTTGTAAGTGGAACGTGTTTCTCTCCCACACAAAGAAATATGGGTTCTAAATTGTTATGAACAGCAATAAAAGATAAAGAAAACTAAAAACAAAACCTAAGAGCGAGACGCTCCAAGAATAGCACATAACGCATGAAGTGATAAAAATATAGTGAAACGAGAGACGAACTGATAATTGTTGATGGAGAAGGGGATGCACGGGGGCATCCCCAATCTTAGACGCTTGAGTGTCCTTGAGTATTTCTTGGGGATGCATGGGGGAATCCCCAATCTTGAACGCTTGACACTTCTTAATCTTCTTTCATCATCTTCCCTCGCACGCTTGAAAACTCCCTTCATACATAACTCATCATAATCTGATTAGCGAGGTTAGTACCCATAATAAAATAATTTTTCTCTACTGGAAATAAATATAATCTTGAAGAGATACTGTTTCTTAAGATTTCCAAAAAAAATTTGCAAAGAAAAAGCAAGCTTAAGGTTTGCAAAATGAAGAAAAGGCAAAACAGAACATAACCTGTGAAAAACAGACCAGCAGGTAGTAAAGAATTTTTTAGGGATACTTATGCAACTCAAATAAAAAAACTCAAAACATAGGAAAGTTTTTTAATTGTATAGAGCACGCTGTGTAAAAAATTGAGCTCAAAAAGATGAACTGGGATTTTTCTGTGATTTTTCTAGTCACAAGGACAGAATCTGTTTTCTGGACAGCATGTCACAACTTTCACTTCCCTTGTCGTATGAGGCTATAAAAGGCACAAAGCTTGAAAAGTAAAGATACAATGATGTTGCTACAGTAGTAACTATCATCAAGACCACTAAAAACAGAAGGAAAACAAAAAGGAAATTCTAAATTCGTTGCGGTCTGCCTCCCGAAAGCGCTTCTTTAAAGCCATTAGCTAGGCTTAATGCAAAAGATCAAGTTTTTTCAAGAAAATAACTAGCCCGTGTGACGGACTCAAAAGGCAACTTAATCTTTTTCCTAGGGATGTGTTCCATCCCTTTCTTGAGAGGGAATTGGAATTTTATAATCCCTTATGAATAACCGCACCCACGATGCGAAGAAAAGGACGTCCCAAAATAATTGGACAAGAAGGTTCACATTCAATGTCCATAATAGTAAAATCAACGGGAACATAATTGTCATTGACAATGATAAGAACATCATCTATATTCCCCAAAGGTTTCTTTACGGAAGAATCGACGAGACGAACACCAAAAGAACAAGCATCAAAAGGTTTCAATTCAACTATATCATACATTCTTTTGGGAATAACAGACGTACTAGCTCCAACATCACATAAAGCATAGCAAGAAAAGTTATTCAACTTAATTTTAATCATAGGATCCCAACCATCCTCTAGCTTTCTAGGTATGGAGGCTTCTACCCTAATCTTCTCCTCCCTAGCTTTGATGAGAGCATTAGTGATATGCTCCGTGAAGGCAAGATTAAGTGTGCTAGTGTGGGGGTCTCTAGACATCTTGTGAAGGAAACGAATAACTTCAGAAAGAGTGCAATTATCAAAATCAAGGTCACTACTATCAAGTAGAGTGGTAGTGGTTTTCTTTCACTTGTTTGGTAGCTTCTATAGTCATAGGAACTTCTTCTTCTACGGTTGAGGTCATAGCATCACCATTAATAGGTCCTATGGGACTAGGGGTACATTGGGTGCTAAGAGTTTGGATATCCTCAACCACTTGGATAGTAGCAAAAATATGGTGTGTAGGAAGGCTCTTAATCCTATCTTCTTCCTCCTTTTCTCTAGCCCATCTCTCTTTGAGTTCAGCCATCATCCTAATGTTTTCATTAATTTGCAATTGGATAGCATTCATAGGAGTGACCTTCCTCTCCTCAAGGGGAGAAGTTCTAATTTTAAGAAATTCTACTTTATGGGCTAAATTGTCTACCTTCGACGAGAGGGTATCTATTTTTTCTAGTTTTTCCTCTACACTCTTGTTGAAGGCTTTTTGGGTAGTGATAAAGTCTTTAAGCATACTCTCTAATTCAGAAGTGGAGTTTTTGGTGCTAGGATAAGTGTTGTTGTTCCCATAGTTGTTGGAGGGGAACGGTCTAGGATTGCTACCAAAGTTACTCCTATAAGCATTGTTGTTGAAGTTGTTTCTAGAGATAAAGTTCACATCTACTTGATCCTGAGCAATTAAAGAATTTAAAGGAACATTTTGAGGATCAATAGGAGATTGCTTGGTAAGTAGAGACATAATCAAGTCAACTTTTTCATTTAGGGAGGAGATCTCCTCGACAGAGTTTACCTTCCTACCTGTTGGAGCTCTTTCGGTGTGCCATTGGGAATAGTTGGTCATCATCTCATCGAGAAGTTTGGTGGCAGCACCAAGTATAGTTGACATAAAGGTTCCTCCCGCGACCGAATCTAGCAAGTTCCGCGAGGTAAAGTTGAAGCCTGCATAAAAAGTCTGGATAACCATCCAAGTAGTCAAAACATGCATAGGACAATTCTTAACAAGAGATTTCATGCGTTCCCAAGCTTGGGCAACGTGTTCATTATACAATTGTTTAAAATTCATAATAAAGCTCCTAAACTGGATAATCTTAGCAGGGGGATAGTACTTCCCGATAAAAGCATCCTTGCACTTATCCCAAGAATCTATGCTATTCTTAGGCAAGGATTGAAACCAGATTTTAGCTTTATCCCTCCAGGAGAAAGGAAAAAGCTTAAGCTTAACAATATCACCATCTACTTCTTTGTACTTTTGCATATCACAAAGCTCAATAAAATTATTTAAATGCAGATCAACATCATCTCTAGCACCAGAGAATTGATCTTTCATAACAAGGTGCAGCAAAGCAGGTTTAATCTCATAAGAAGGTGCTGAAGTAGCAGGTGTAGCAATAGGAGTGCAGATAAAGTCACTGTTGTTGTGACTAGTGAAGTCACACAACTTGGTGTTCTCAAAGGAACCCATAGTAGCAGCAAGCAAGATAACTATTTTTTTTTATTTTTGATAAAAGACACTAAAGCAAAAACTGAAAGCTAAACTAACAAGACTAAAAAGCAAAGATAAAAGTTAGTGTGCAAATCCCCTATCTTGAAGAGTGGAGTCCCCAGCAACGGCGCCAGAAATTTGCTTGATACACGAGATACTTCTCGCTCCTCGTTGGTTACCCAAAGTGGAAGGTGAGATGTAGCGTAGCGGCAAATTTCCCTTAACGAAGATGCTAAGGTTTAGATTGTCTCAAGTAGGACTCCAACAGATACATGTAGGTAGTGAAGTGAACAATGGCGCCGTTCACAACTTCTAAGTTTCTTACTTCACCTGGACCTGCACACACAACAGATAGCTTTGCTCCCAACGAGTACAGAGGAGTTGTCAATTCCTCCGGCCTTGTTGTTTACAAAGGATAAAACGCACGGGATAATAGTGATAGTGATAGCTACGGAAAAGTAAATACTGAAAGTAAATTGAAGGTGTAAACAATGTTGGAAATATGGACCGGGGTACTATGATGTTCACTAGTGATGTCTCTCTCCCAAAAGACGATAAAATAGACATGCGAGGTAAACAAATTACAGCTGGGAAATTGACAGGATTATGTGCGCAAACCAATGCTAATTATGCTAAACAGAAAGGAAGAGGCTCAAAAGCATGGGCAGTACGCCAAGACAAGTAGACCAAAATCCATCTGCATCTACCTACTAATCATCCACCTTGAGATATCTATCCAGAACATCTCGCTGGTATTAAGTTGCGAATCCCACCCAAAGTGTAAACTCAAAGCAACAGACAACTGCATTAAAGAACTTTGCGTAAATTAAACAATCCTTGCACCCGCAAGTACAAGCACCGTTGTTTTCCCCTTGTGGCAACAACACATCCCCTAGACTCATGCTTATGTCACTCAAGCTAGTCATCGGGGGGCATCAACCCACAATCATGCATAACGCTCCCTCTTGGAGTCACTACCTACTACTTGGACAAAGCAATAAACAGCAACGGAGAACATGCAAGAATTACTCAAGAACATAAATATAAAAGGGAAGAATCAAATATATAACTCAATCACAATCTGAACATAATCTCATAATCCATCGGATCCCAGCAAACTCAACATAGCAACAACAGAAAGATTACATATGTGCCTCGATCATGTAGGGCAGCTCACGAGGTCTAATCCATGAAGAACAAAGAGGGGAGGAGAACATCACATAGCTACAGATCATAGACCCATGGTCCAAGGTGGACTACTCACGGTTCATCCGGGAAGCATCCATGGTGGTGGAGAAGCTCCCGGAGGTGGTTCCTCCCTCCGGCAGGGTGCCGGGAAGAGGTCTTCTGGTGCTCCCGATCTTGGAAGCGCTGCGGCGGCGGAACAGAGGAGAGATCGCGAAAAAGGGTTTCGTCCCCGAGGGTTTCTCGTCACGGGGAATAAATAGGCGAAAGGGGGCAGCCAGAGGTGGTCCAGGGGCTCCAGGCGCCCCCCTGGCGCGGCCAGGGGTGGGGCCGCGCCCTCTGGCCGCCTGGGTCCCCCCTGGCTCCCATCTGGGTCTCCTTGGTATCTTCACCGAGGGAAACTTTTTGCTGCACTGCATCTCAAACCTTCCACTTGGGGTAACCAACGAGGGGCGAGAAGTATCTCGTGTATCAAGAAAATTTCTGGCGCCGTTGCCGGGGACTCAAGTCTACAAGATAGGGGAGTTGCACACTATCTTTTATCTTTGCTTTTTAGTCTTGTTAGTTTACCTTTCAGTTTTTACTTTTGTGTCCCTTATCAAAAATACCAAAAATACCTACTGATGCTATCTTCACCATGGGTGTGGAACCACCCAAATATGGTAGGATGGACATGTTTCACTTGGATCGTCTTCGATCAATTTGTGCTCGCGCTAAAAACCCAACCGACTTGGTTGAGGGAAAATCATTGGATGAGCATGCTCATTATACGCGGCACCACCTATCTCAGAAAGGGAAACACTTATGTGATCAAATAACAGTTTCTTATTGCTATGCTGAGTGTTTATGCCACATTTATGATTTTACTTGTTGCTCTAATATAGAGGGTAAACACCTTCCTTTCCAATGTGAGTTTAATGAAAATGAGATCCTATCTTCTTATGCCAAAGGTGTTTATGATTACTTTGATGTTGAATAGGTTGAAGAGTTTGTTGCTTTTAAAGGTGCTTATGAGATTGATTCTTTGATTGAAAAGTATTACGATACTATTCACAAGTCTGAAAACTTTGCTGTTCTTGCTTATTGTTTTGAGAATTATACTTCCAATGCTCATATTGAGGATTTTAAAAATAGAATGCTTGCTGCCCAAGAAGAGGCTAATGATTGCTATGAATAGGAATCTTATGATTCCGAGGACTCACTTGATACTTCCCTTTCTGATGATTTTGATATTTGCTTTGTTGATGGCCATGATGCCACTATGTATGATGCCTGCGAAGATGAACTTGCTATAGTTCCTTATGTTAAGCATGAAATTATTGTTGTTGCACCCACACTTGATTTCCCTATTATCCTTTTGAAATCTCCAACTATTCCGGAGAATTTTGCTCTTATCAAGGCTCAATGTGATGGGTTGCATCTATCTTATCATCCTAAAAACCGTGCTGAAAACAATACACATGTGCTTGTAGGTCATGAACAACATGATTTATGTGATAGTTATATTCTTGATGTTGTTCATGATGCTACTGAAAATTACTTTGAGAGAGGAAAGTTTGGTTGTAGAAACTTCCATGTTACAAAAACACCTCTCTTCATGTTGAAAGTTTTGAAGTTGTTCTTGTTCTACCTTCCTATGCATGTCACTTTGTGCTTCTTTGATTTATTTTCTTACAACATGCCTATGCATAGGAAGTGGGTTAGGCTTAAATGTGTTTCACATTTGCTTCTTGATGCTCTCTTTTGCTTAAATTCTTATTCTCTTGTGAGCATCTTTCATAATCTTTAAGCCTAGCTAATGGCTCTAAACAAGCGCTTTCGGGAGGCAGCCCGCAATGAATTTAGGTTTTTCTTTTTGCTTTTGTTCTGTTCTTAGTGGTCTTGATGATTGTTAATACTGTAGCAATATCATTGTATCTTTACTTTTCAAGCTTTGTGCCAAGTTTAGCCTCAGATTGCAAGAAAGGTCAAAAGTTGGTGCTTGCTGTCCAGAAACAGATTTTGTCTGCTTGACGGAAAAATTCTCAATAAATCACCAGATCATCTTTTTGATCTGAATTTTTTTGACAGCATGCTACATACAATTACCTTTCAGGCGTCTGTTCAAAGTTTTTTTATTTGAGTTGCAGAAGTACCTCGAAAAAATTCTCCTTTCTCTGCTGTTCTGTTTTTCTCAGCTTCTGCCCCGGTTTTTCTTTTCGCAGTTTTGCAATCCTTAAGCTTGCTTTTTCTTTGCAAACTTTTTTTGGGAAGGCAAGAGAAACAGTAGCTCTTCCTGGAAATCTTTATTTGCATTAGAGGAAAATTATTTTATTAGCGTACTAACCTCTCTAATCAGCCTACAATGAGTTATGTATGAAGGGAGTTTTCAAGTGCGCGATGGAAGGTGATGAAAGAAGATTCAGGAGTGTCAAACGCTCAAGCTTGGGGATACCCATGTGCACCCCCAATAAATATTCAAGAAGACTCAAGCGTCTAAGCTTGGGGATGCCCCCGATGCATCCCCTTCTTCATCAACAATCATCAGTTTGTCCCTCGTTGCACTATATTTTTATCACTTCATGCGTTATGTGCTTTGCTTGGAGCGTCTCGCTCTTTACTTTTCTAGGTTTTTTTTGCTTTCTTTTCTGTAGTAACAAGTTAGACCCCAACTTACTCTTTTGTGTGGGAGAGATTCACGCTCCGCTTGAACTAGAACTCCTCATAAGATTTGCATGCTTATTATTTTAGCTGTGAGCTGTTCTTTTTCTTTTCTTAGCTGTTGTTCTGTTTAGTTGTAGTGCTTTAGTTTTTCTAGAGCTTTTCTTTTGTCTTAGGTTGAAATTTCTATAGGTTGCATGCTTCATCTTGTTAGAGAGTTTGCCTGTTGCACTGAGTTTTGTGTCTTGACTGAAAGTAGGTAGTTAAAGTTGCTATTCTCTTTGTAGTAGTAACTTGCAATAGTTTTGAGGTATTGACTAGAGTAATGTTTGAACTTATGGTGTCAAGAGTTCTTGCCTATTAGTGATAGATGTCGTATTTTGGGCAATCCGTGTGTTTTTCGAAAACCAAAAAACCCCTATTGAGAACTCTAGCTACTAGATGGATCACTAACCTCTGGAGGGTTCGAATATTAGAGTACACTCATGTACCACGAGTCGAGGATGCGCAAGGATAACCAAATCCCCACACGCTCCTCCTCGGGGTACCTGTCTCTTTGTGAACCTCCTGATTAGATTGAGAGTTACCGATAATAAGTGCATGAGTTCTTCGGACTAATGTGAGTATTCGAAAGTTGACACTTCCACCCACCTATACTTTTTCTAGCCTCTTCGGTACCGTGCATTGCCCTTTCTCACCTCGAGAGTTAGCGGCTACTTCGCCGGTGCATCCAAACCCTTGGCATGATACGCTCTGTCATCATAAGACTCCTTATATCTTTCCTCAAAACAGCCACCATACCTACCTACAAGGCATTTCCATAGCCTTTCCGAGATACATTGCCATGCAACATCCACCTCCTCATGACTTGATCTTCATGTCATACATGCTACTTGCTTGATCGATGAGCCGCATGATAGTTGGGCCTTGCCCTAATCATTGCTACATGACGCACTAGTATCATTGCATATCCTGCTACCCTGGCAGAGGCATACATTTGCATCATGATTGTTACATTTTCTTTATGTGAGTACCTTTGTAAAGTGTGAAAGATCTCCTATATTCTTGTAAAATATAGAGTATTGCCCCTAAAGTGAGGAAAAGATCCCAAAGAGGACAAAATCAAAAGATCCCAAAGAGGACAAATGAGAGTTAAATAGAAAGAGCCATTGAGGCCACCAAAAAAATAAAAAAAACAAAAAGAGAGAAGGGGGCATACTACTATTCCTTTTGAGAGATCCACACTAGTACTTCATCTTATATCCCTTGTACTCCATAGAGATCATCATCAAGCATATAGCTATGTGGCGACCCTTCACACTATAGAACTTGTCTTGTATATTCCAATGATGAGCCTCCCCAAACGAGCTCTAGGTCTTCTTGAGCAAGCAAGTTAGATGCACCCCCACTAGTTCCCATGGAGAGCTTTTAGCTCACATGTGCATCCGTTGTATGGAAATCCCTACTCCTCACATCATATCTATCATATGGCCTTCTCTCGCCTATGATTGTCCTCATTGATGTGAGCCTTTAACACCTTTTTGTCTTCCTCCTCCACCTTCTTTCTGTTTCGCCTTTTAGGTGTCAACTTTCTTGCTCACGCTCATCCATTGCATGAGTGCTCAAAATGTCGAAAGGGAGTGGATCAGTTTGACTTGTACCTGGCTAGTGGTCTGGGGACGAGTCCAGATAAGAATCCAAAGGAGACCAAGTGTGAAACTTTAGTAGATAGTTGTTCTCAACAACCTTTTTTCTCTTTCTTCCCAGTCCCTTGCTTGCACGCAAACACCATTTGGAGACATTCGAGTCACGGACAGCGAGAGCTCTTGCACCCTTTGTTCTTTTGTTGCTTGTGTCAATGCTAATATAGACTCTTGCTTGTTAAGACTTGAATTGAATTGCATGCTTTGATTGCTTTACTTAAAAGTCCTTATTTGGTTGTGTGGCATGTCACCACAGAAATTGTGCTTGTTATCATTTACCTACTCGAGGACGAGCAGGAATTAAGCTTGGGGATGTTGATACGTCCCAAACATATCTATAATTTCTGCTTGCTCCATGCATGTTTTGTGTGACTTTGCCATGTTTTGCTAGAACTTTCATACACTTTTGAACCTATTTGGACTAACATATTAACTTAGTGCACCCAGTTGCCAGTTTCTGTTTTCTGCTGTTTTTGTATATCAGGTTTTCCGGCCATTAAAAGTGCTCCAAAAATTCCGGGAAAAATATATAAAAAATCAGCGCAACAGAAGCTTCCGGAATCACCAAGAGAGGGAAGGGGGGCCACCACCAGGCAGCGAGGAGGGCAGATTGTGATGAGTAATATATTTGGTTCTTCTCTTTTATATTTTGTTCTTGAGTAAATTCTTGCATGTTCTCCGTTGCGGTATTTGCTTTGGCCAAGTATTTTATTTGCAACTCCAAGAGAGAGCGTTATGCTCGATTGTGGGTTCAGCCCCTTGATGTCTAGCTTGAGTGACAGAAACATGATACTAGGAGATGTGCTGTTGCCACCAAGGATAAAAAACGGTGCTTGTACTTGCGGGTGCAAGGATTGTTTACTTTACGCATAGTTCTTTTAATGCAGTTGTTTGTTGCTTTGAGTTTACACTTTGGGTGGGATTCTCAACTTAATACCAGTGAGATGTTCTAGATAGATATCTCAAGGTGGATGATTCGTAGTAGATGCAGATGGATTTTGGTCTACTTACCTTGGTGTACTGCCCATTTCTTTTGAGCCTCTTCCTTTCTTTTGTAGCATAGTTAGCATTGCGGTGCGTTTATAATTCTGTCAATTTCCCAGCTGTGATTTTTTTACCTCTCTAGCACTTTTATCGTCTTTTGAGAGAGAGACATCACTAGTGAACTTCATGGGACCCCGGACCATATTTCCACCATTGTTTACATCTTCAATTTACTTTCAGTCTTTACTTTCAGTTTCCACTATCATTATCTCTTGCGTTGATCCTTTGTAAACGGCAAGGCCAGAGGAATTGACAACTCCTCTGTACTCGTTGGGAGCAAAGTTATTTGTTGTGTTGCAGGTCTAGGCGAAGTTAGCAACCTCGGCGCCACTGTTCACTTTACCACCTTCTTGTATATATGCGAGTCCTACGGGAGACAAACCCTATCCTCCACATAGGGGAAATCTGCTGCTACGCTACATCTCACCTTCCACTTGGGGTAACCAACGAGAAGTGAGAGAACTATCTTCCTCACCGTATCACATTGCATAAACCAAAAGGCATACGCCTATAAACATAAGTACCGTAAGGACACGTGAAAGTGGTCTTCTCTTGATCGGCAGTGTTAACATGAATTTGAGAGAAGCCAGAGTACCCGTCAAGATAGCAAAAGTGGGTGTTTTTGGACAACTTCTCAAGCATCCGGTCGCTGAAGGGCAACGGGTAGTGGTCCATCCTAGTAGTTGTGTTTAACTTCTTGTAATCAATACACATTCTATATCCAATAACAACTCTTTGAGGTATTAGTTCATTTTTATCATTAGGAACAACAGTCATACCTCCTTTCTTAGGAACACAATGAACGGGACTTACCCATCTACTATCAGCTATAGGATAGATGATACCTGCGGCTAGAAGCTTGAGAATTTTAGTCCTAACCACGTCCTTCATATTTGGGTTCAGCCGTCGTTGATGATCAACAACTAGTTTAGCATCGGGCTCGAGATTGATAGTATGTTGTCAAATCGATGGACTAATCCCCTTAAGGTCATCAAGGGTATATCCAAGTGCACCATGGTGTCTGCGATGTGTCTCCAATAGTCGCTCTTCTTCAAATCCTGAAAGGTTAGCATTGATAATAACAGGATATATTTTCTTTTCATCTAAATAAGCATACTTGAGCGTATCGGGAAGTGGTTTGAGCGTATAGGAAAGGCCTACCAAAGATAATAGGGCAAAAACTATCTTGTACTGAACCAAGTACTAGAAAGTCGGTAGGATACTTTACCTTTCCACATATGACTTCAACATCTCTCACAATTCCAATGGGAGAGATAGTTTCTTTGCTTGCTCGATAAATAGTAATATCAATCTCCTCAAGTTCACAGGGTGAAATCTCACCCATGATCTCCTGATAGAGTGTATAGGGGATAGCGCTAGCACTTGATCCCAAATCACATAGCCCGTAATAATTGTTATCTCCGATTTTGACAGATACCACTAGTGTACCTAAAATTGGGCCCGTATTCTTGGCTTTAACAATGTTAGTTGAAACAACACAAAAATTTATATTGGAATCTGAAACATCATTAGTAACTAAATATTTAACCACCGCAACTTGAGGATCGACCTTGATCTGGTCCTCAGGTTCGTCAGTTCTTCTCTCACTTTTATTTATTATGCCTGTCACAAAAGAGTGCTCCCTTATCCTTACTGGAAAAGGGGGCTTTTCATATATGACTGCAGGCAGAATAGTGTCAGCAACATTAATAGTAACAGGTAATTCTTTAAAGGGTTTATGATACTGATCCTTCTCCTCCTTAGAAGAGTAAATGTGAGAGGCAAAGTTCTTACAAAAATCAATCATTAGCTGGGAATCAAGACCAATCTTAGAGCAAAATGTATTAGAGTAATCAGTTTTCACATAGCTCTCAATATAATCATGCTCATAATATATAGCGGGTTCAATACCTTTATCGATTTCCCAGTCTTCAGTGTTCTTCTGGATCCTCTCAATGAGATCCCATCTTTCTTCAATGCTTCTTGTTTGAAATACCCCACTAGATAAGGCATCCAACATCTCCTTATCCTGACGAGAAAGCCTAGCATAAAAATTTATAGGTATAATATCTTTGGGGAGTTCATGAATAGGACATTTGTAAGGCCCGATATGTGGTACTGTTCCAGATCTAGAAGTTTCCATCCAGATCCGGGGACGAAGCACATATCGGTCCCACCGGGACATATGACTAAGCCATATGCCCTAGATTTCCAACATGATATCAAAACATTACAAATACAAGGATACAACATCTCATACAATCGGCATACAACTGCCTTAAATACAATACATCAGCGGAAGGTATATGTTTGAGTACAGACTACAATCAAATGACTACTGGCAAAGAGAAAAACATCGATCCCCATAACCACACGGGTGCAGGCCCTCCGCCGGGATCCGCCTAACTAGTCGTCGTCGAGTCTCCACGTGAAACGTCGATCACCATACATGTTGTCGATCAGGAACCCTGAAAAGAGTTTGGGGGTAGTATCATGAGTACAGAAGTACTCAGCATCCAACTGTAGTGGTCATCTGACCTAGCAAGGACTTCATCACTCGTCATTCTAGGACAACTACTAGTTTACGGTAAGGATGGGGTAAGTGGTGAGGTTGCTGCCGCACTAGCATTTATGAAGTGGCTAACGATCTAGAGAGTAAGATAAGAAGCCAAGCATTCGATGAGGAATCGCCTCCAACAAGTCTTGCTATCAACTACTACGCAAACATATCACCTATCCTATCCTTGTCCTCCTCTTCGCATCTCGACGAAGAAGAAGCAGTCAAGGCACACACACGTTGATCAAGTTATATTATGATTATCTTAGTTGTTGTTGTCTATGAACAAGGAGTAGGTCTCAAGTCGTCCATAACCGTGGACACGGCTTCTCGAAAAGATTTAACCCTGCAGGGGTGTACCAACTGCCCATTACAAGGCTGCGCACGCACGCCCATTCTCTCAGTTGCTACCCATCACAGGCAACCATTTTATGATTTAGTTCCGAGAGATCCGAAACGTCCGGTCCCTCTAACTAACAACAAACAAATCCGGGTGGCCCCCGGGGAGTCGACACCCAACACAAAAGCCGGCCACGCTCTCGGATCGGACTCTTCCGTATGGCCAAGGTCGGGGTTAGCCTCACCTATATAACAGGGGACTTCCCTATCTCACCAGTGTGGACCAACAAAGGAACTTTTTCTCTGCTGGCCCGAGTTGTTTTAAATCCACTGGCTGCAGACCAGTTACGCACACGGTTTCAAATGGTAAAATCAGCTTGGGCCACCACTAGAAATGTTTGAAGCTAGGTAGGTAAGAAAAGGGGACCCCATAGCATCCCACACGCGGTTAGGCACGCTCAGTCTTAAAACCAATACCCGGAACTCGGATCCTAGGTGTCTCGAATGGAACAAAGCGTTAGGGCGGGATAGCCTAGACCTTCCATCCTTCGTCGAGTATAGTCAACATTTATAATAATCATATCATCCACAACAATATAATAATGTGATAGCCCAATCCAAGGAGTAACAGGGTAACATCGTAGCATCCTGAGCTTGCATACTAAGCAGGGGCTGAGCAACGAGCAATAGTAACATAGCAGTACAAGGTTTGCTGGGAGGGGTGATGCCCCACAGGCGTAAGGGATCGAGATAGTCTTCGTGGGTAAGTTAACCCAATTTATTGATTCGACACACGGGGAGCCAAAGAGTATTTATAAGCTTTGACAGTTGAGTTGTCAATTCAACCGCACCTGAAATATACTTGCTTGCAACAATAGATAAGTGGTAACAATAATATGATAGTGATGATAGCAACAGCAAAAGTAAATAGCAAAAAGTAACAACTAATGACTAGCAGGATTGAAAACACTGTAGGCTAGGAAGATGGATGGTTGGGCGCTGCATGGATGAGAGTAAACATATAATAGATTCTAACACGGGGCAAGGCACACGGAATAGCAATGATCATCTAGGCAAATATCAAACAATAGGCATGTATCCCGTAGGTAGTTGTGCGTGCTTGCAATAAGAACTTGCACAACATCTTTTGTCCTACCATCCCATTACGAACGGGGCCAAAAGGAACTTATGGAGATTAAGGTGCTCCTGTCAAAGAGCACCGGAACAAAGCAATAAACACAATGGATACATGGAATCCACAAATTATGGACCATCCCCTTTGGTGTCCCAAGCTGTCACCTTTGGGATTGCCGGTTCCGGACCATAATAGGTGCATACAACTCATAGATAGGATCTAGAACACAAATATATTCATGAAAACACATAGGGTTCAGATCTGAAAACATGGCACTCGGGCCCAAAGTGACAAGCATTAAGAACAACGAATTGTAGCAAAGAAGGTAAACACCAATCTAGATGATAGGCAACAGGCCCCCAACAATTTGACGAACTATTACATGATTAAACTCATCCAATCCCTACCATCCCCGCCTACAGCAGGGAATTACTCACACATATGAAGAGAAGTCATGGAGGATGGATGGAATGACGATGGCGACGATCTCCCCTCTCCGGAGGCCAAATCAGCCTCCAGATTAGCCCTCCCGAAGAAGAACAGAGGGTGGCGGCGGCTCCGCGACGGAAACTGGGAAAACGACTTCTCTTCTGGGGTTTTCTCTTCACGGGGATAAATAGGAGTCTCGGTAGGGCACCAGAGGAGGGGGGGAGCAGCCCAGGCGGCCTGAGGGCGCGACCCCACCCATGGCCGCGCCAGGGGGGCGCCTGGGGCCCCAAGGGCTCCCCTCTGGTCCCACTTCTGGCTCCTGGCTCCTTCGGGTGCGTGGATTTTTAGGTAATTTTCTGGGAATTTTCTGGGACGTCTAAAAATCCATTTTCCCGCGCACAAATAAACCATACAGGCAGCTCTGCTGAAAACAGCGTTAGTCCGGGTTAGTTTCGTCCAAATCATGCAAGAATGAGGGCAAACCAATAGCAAAAGTTTTTGGAAAAGTAGATACGTTTGAGACGTATCAACTCCCCCAAGCTTAGCATATTTCTTGTCCTCAAGCAACTCAGTTCAATGAACTGGACGCGACAAAGAAAACTTTGACAAACTCTTTTGCTTCAACAGATGTATATAAGCATGTACTACGAAAAGAGTTTAGCAAGTATTGAAACAATGCTACAAGGACAATGCACGAAGCAATTCTCTTTCATGTGATCAGTCACAAACAACTAAAAGTAAATAATAAGCTACTGAAAATCAAAACAGGATCACAATGCACATAGCTTGAACATATTTGAGTGGCATTTCGCTAGCCTCCATGAGTGAAGCAAAACATAAATGCAGAAACTCCTCCGGAGTTTTAAAGGTGACTAGAACTCAGTATTTCAGACTAGCAATAACACAAGCATGCAGAAGACAATGTAATACTCTGGGACAATGCATGTTACACCAAGAATGACAATTATGCTCTCATAGTTGGTGCTTTGAATAAAGAAGGGGAGACTCTCGAACCGTGGCTTTTGATGGCAAGGTTGAAAACCCGTGAAAGGAAGCAAAGACTAAACATGTGCCAGAGCTCTTGGTTTTGAAAACATAGAGAAAATATTTTTGAGAAGTGCAACTTTCCAGTCAACGGTGAACGGTAAAGGTCTCTCAATATCTCCCATGCCAACCATATATAATGCTTTTGCTTACACATAATCCCTTCATCCATTAATCTTCGATGGTCTATGGAACCTTTTATTTTGCCTCAAGGATGGAAGGAGGTTCCACCTATCATAAGCAACATTTGGTCCATTTCACTCCATCATCAAGTATGGGGGAGGTGTAACTCTCATATATTTTTTTTCTTTTTCTGTTTTGACTAGTTAAAACTTCCGTCAAAATATTTTTGGCATGAAAGATACTGATTTCCCCTCACCGCACCATGAGCTTGTACGGTTACAAAAGGAAAACTTTTGAATAAATTTCGAGATGGCACAAGAAAGTCTAAGTTAGGAGTGGCCGGTAAATACCACATATAGGTAGGTATGGTGGACTCAAATGGAACAACTGGGTTTGAAAAGGAGTTTGGAAGCACAAGCAGAATTCCGCTTAGTGCGAGTGAAGGCTTAGCAAAAGACTGGGAAGCGACCAACTAGAGAGCAATAACTGTCATAATCATGCAGAGCGACAAAGCAACATTGAATCGGGCATGAAAGTGATATAACTATTCTGAAACAGAAAGATCATCAAGGCAAAAGTAGACTTTTTAGTCATAAGCATGTGTGAACATGTGCCAAGTCAATCCAAAAATTCTCCGAAGGGAAATACCACTCCATTATGCCAAACCATGAACAATGCAATGCATGTAAATCATTTCAACAACACATTATGCACTCTAGCTATTTGAGACTAGCCACAAGGAAAGCATGAACACTGGGAAAGCATTGTAAACATAGCACTATGTCGCTACAAGCTGGTCTCTAGATCATAAGTACAGGCATATGTACAAAAGTAGAAACAAGAAGAGTTCATACCGGTTTTCCTTGTTGCTTCCCTTCCGTCTATCTTCGTCATTACTGCCTTGTCTCTTGCACGATTGAACGTGGGAAATATAATCAAACTCCATCACGGACTTAAGCTGATCTCTGAAAACAAAGAAAACTAAAGAGAGAAAGGAAATCTTTTTGGGTTTTTTCAAAGGTTAAAAGAAAACAAAAGAAAAGAGAAATCTTTTTGTTGTTTTTGAAAAGAAAGAAAGGAAGAAGAACGGGCAAAAGCTTCGAAAAGATCAAAGCGAATAAGATAAAACGGATAATACAATGGAAAAGTGAGAAGGGCACGTACTCCCCCAAGCTTAGGCTTTTCGCCTAAGTTGGTAGCAGCTAATGTCCCCAGGATCCTCCTGCTCCAGGGTAGTACGGGTGAGTCCAAGGATCGTATGAGGCTTCCGGTGCGTACACCGAAGTCCTCGGATCCTCCCACGAAGAAGGATCCGCACTCCAAGCAGAGGAAGACCCTTCACCAAACTAGGTGACGGTCTCTCCCTGGAAAGGTGGGAACTCACCATGCTCCTCCTCGTCGGGCACAACCCCCTCCATGGGGTTATGAAACTGACGCTGGACCACGAACTCATCGAACTGGGTAGTATCAAAGGACCATCCGTTCCTGCGAGAAAAATCAAACGAAAGAGGTGTAGGTAGATGGATCTTGCGTTTCGTGGTAGCTCCGAAACGTAAGATATAATCAAGGTTACCAAACTCGGAAGTCATGGTAACAAACTTATGCCTTTTCATAGCAGCAAGATCAAAACTTAAATAAGTAAAAGGCTTATCATCGGGGTGTGGGGTGCCATTAATAGACTCTAGGATAAGTGTGGCGTAAACGCCACCAAATAAGTCTCCCTTGTTACCGTTCATAGCAAGGCGTCGAGCAATTAAGGCACCCACATTATAATCAAACCTCCCTGAAAGGGCGGTTGCCAGGATAGCAATATACGGCGCAGATATGTTGCTCGTGTTGTCACGAGCTAACACCCCTCTAGTAATATAATACGCAAAATACCTCAGGTTTGTAAATAAGATGCTGGAGATCTTTGACCGATGAATATCCCTCGTATCCATGCTACAGAGCGAGTTGAAGACGGTTCTCAGCTCGGAGGGCTGAGAGCTCATCTTCGCCGTCTGTCCCACGTTTGGGACACCTATTATTTCACAAAACCTTTCCAAAGGCATGGTCAAAAGTTAATTATAAATTTTAAACTCAACAGAACCAGCATCAAGGTTATATTTAAAACTTTTAATGAAACAGGAAGTGAGTTTTTGATACTGGGTAACACGGCACGTTGCGAGCCGCGTCAAACCTGCATTAGCACAAAGATTATAAAACTCCTCCCTGATTCCTGCAGCTTCAAGGAATTCATCGCACGGGAAAGTCATTGCACGTGCTTGGTTTGTGTCCTCCAACAACTCTAAGGGCACATGATCTTCATTGTAGATCACCCTAGCAGTCGAGGGTGAAGCTGCAGCTCTTGTAACTCAATCGGAGCGCTCGAGTCTTTTCTTTCCAAGCCACCCCTTTGCTCTTCCTTGAAAACTCATTTCTGAAATTTTTGACAAATTACAAAAACAAGGATTTAAACAAAGTGAGTTAAGGCAAACTACTCAACTCACTTACCTAAGGCATAAACTTGCATCAAAACTTGGAAAATAAAATTCTACACATGCATGCAAGCTCACATAAACAGCACCAAGAACTACTAAATACTCACAAACGAAGCCACCAACCAAAAAGCTATTTGGAGGAGTGGAGGAGTTACATACCAGGGAGTATTTGCTCAAAATTTCAGCTCGAATGGTGGGCTGTAGAGAGAGATCGAAAATCGCCTCCAAGAACAGAAAGAACGCAAGAATTGGAGCAGAACTTGTGTTTTTGGAGAGAGAGGAAGGAGGAGGAAGAAGACATACCTGGCTGGCTGCCCTGTGGGCCCCAAGCGCCCTGTGGGCGCGGCCAGGGGGCAGGCCACGCCAGCTGGCCGTCTGGGCCACTGGTGCCCCCCCTGGTCAGCCCCAGGTGCCTCTAGGTCACTCCCGTCATGGAAATTTTTATTTTTATTTTTCTGGAATTTTTCTGAAAACTTCACTGTTGAAAATTTCTCGGAGTTCAAAAAGATGCAAAACTTTCTAAAAACTTAAAGCAGTGATTAGTATTGTGAAGCTTCAAAAACATAAAAACTTGGTACAACAAAGAGAATGAAAGCTAAAGCAAATGAAAACATAACAAGCTTAACTTTTTACCTATATAAAACAAGCTCACTAGCAAGGTTGATCAAGTCTTACCAACAAACCGGCGATATATAGAACAAAAAGTCTCCCCTCTTATGAAATGATCATTGCACCTTCACTTTAATGGACATTGTCCCCACCATAATGATTTGTGGTGCACATGTAGTGGACAGTCCCATTCTCCAATCTT
Source organism: Bromus sterilis (assembly GCA_950022295.1). Lineage (NCBI taxonomy): Eukaryota > Viridiplantae > Streptophyta > Magnoliopsida > Poales > Poaceae > Bromus > Bromus sterilis. Next base: position 177,544,520 of record OX465601.1, on the reverse strand, counting down.
CACGGTCTCGATATTCTCTATAGAGTTAAGGCCATGCCTCTTGTCGATCTTCTTTGGAAAATACACCGTGTGTTCTTTATCATCAACGTTGAAGGTGACCTTTCCTTTATTGCAATCAATGATAGCACCTGCGGTGTTAAGAAAAGGTCTACCAAGAATAATGGACATGCTCCCATCCTCGGGCATGTCAAGCACAACAAAATCTGTAAGGATTAAACAATTAGCAAATTCAACGGGTACATCCTCACAAATACCTATTGGGACAGCTGTTGATTTGTCATCCATCTGAAGGGAGATATCTGTAGGGATTAGTTTTTCTAAACAAAGCCTTTTGTAAATAGAGAAGGGCATAACACTCACTCCTGCACCAAGATCACATAAAGCAGTTCTGACATAATTATTTTTTATGGAGCAAGGAATGGTGGGTATACCTGGATCGCCGAGCTTCTTAGGAATCTTGCCACTGAAAGAGTAGTTAGCAAGCATAGTAGATATTGCCTCATTAGGAACATTTATTTTATTAGTAACAATATCTTTCATATATTTGGAATAAGGAGGTAACTTCATAGCATCAGTCAAAGGAATTTGAAGAAAAAGAGGTTTCATCCATTCACAAAATTTATTATAATGCTCTTCTTCTTTAGATTTGAGGGACTTACCTGGAAAGGGCATGGGTTTTTGTATCCATGGTTCTCTTTCCTTCCCATGTCTACTTGCGATGAAGTCTTCTTTAGAGTACCTCTTGCGTTTATCGGGTGCTTCTTCTTCTCTTACCTGGGGAGAATCATCCTTCTCCGCGTCTTTTTCTTCAGGCTCAGCACCGTCTTCTGTTTCAGCATCGGAGGTAGATATGCTGTTAGGATCAACAACTGGCTTTTCACTTGTAATAGGATCATCGGGATTGTCAGCCTCCTTGTGTTTCTTCTTCTTATTTTTCTTCGGAGAGCTAACAGTCTCGTCTTCTTCTTGTACTTGAGAATCTTGCTCGATCCTCTTTGGATGCCCCTCAGGATAGAGTGGGTCATGGGTGTGTGTTCCACCCCTAGTTTTGATTCCATAAGCTTCTATGTCCTGTTTGGCATTATTAGCAAGCAAATCTTTTTGCACATTAGAAATTTGTTCAAGCTGAGTTTGAACCATATGAAAATGCTTAACAAGACATTTAACATCATTAACTGTTCTTTCTAAAACATCACATAAACTTTTGATAGCAAGAGAATTATCATGCAACTGACTTTGTAACTTCCTATTAAAATGGTCTTGCTTGACAATAAAATTATCAAGCTCATCTAAACATTGGTCAGGAGGCTTACCTTTAGGGATGTCACTTTCAGTAAAGTCTAATAGAGAGTGTACCTCTACCAAGGGAGGGTGAGTAGTAGGCTCACACAACTTCTCAATAGGCGGTAAATTCTTCACGTCTTCGGCTTTAATACCTTTCTCCTTTATAGACTTCTTTTCTTCTTGCATATCTTCGGGGTTCAGAACAAGCATGCCCCTCTTTTTCGGTGGTAGAAGTGGTTCAGGGACGGACCAGTCTTCATAGTTCTTGGCAATTTTGCACATTAATTCTTCTGCATCGTCCGGGGTTCTTTCCCTGAAAACACAACTAGCACAACTATCCAGATAGGTTCTGGATTCATCGGTTAAACCAGCATAAAATATATCAAGCAGTTCATTGTTGGGGACTCCATGTCCCGGCATAACCTTAAGTAAATCACAAAACCTCCCCCAAGCTTTAGGGAGTTGCTCATCCTGCAATTGTTTATAGTTATAGATTCTTTGCAAAGCAGCATGTTGCAGATGAGCTGGGAAATACTTATCAACAAATTTTTTGACTAAGTCCTGAAGACTTTTAACGGAACCATAAGGTAGTGCATTGTACCATGATTTAGCGTCTTCCTTCAAAGAAAAAGGAAAAAGCTTGGCCACATAGAAGTTTCGTATCTTCTCATCAGTAGTGAACAGGTTTCTTAACTCAGCGAGTTTGGTCACGTGTGCTATAGCATCATCATTTTCTCTGCCATAAAAGGGTTCAGCCTCGACTGTAGATATAAGTGAAAGATCAACAGAGAAATCATAATCAGGATCAGTGATGCATATAGGAGATGTGGCAAATTGAGGATCAGGAATAACTTTGTTCTTCATGGCGTGCCTTTTGAGCAACTCTTTAACAGCACCAGGGTCAGAGTCGACACACTCTCTGAGTTCCCTGCAAAAATCATCATCAAGAGTAACATAATCATCATCAAGGATTTTCTCCCTGAGTTCATCTAAGCTCGGGTAACCAAAGGTTTTGCAGGTAGGAATATAGGTAGCAGGGGTCTTGGTCTTGGATTTTTCTATAGCCTTAGCAGTCTGAGTTTCAATATGGTGACCAAGAAAAGTAGCATCATCAAGAGTAGTAGAAGCATCATCAAAAGTATCGGACATAGTAACAGACTCAATAGAAGCATCATGTAGTGGTGGTGAAGTAAACTTACTCATAACAGAAGGTGAATCAAGTGTAGCACTAGTGTTCAGAACAGTACCTTTTCTTGTACGAGATGGTAAGATCGGAACCTTGGGGTCTCCTTTCTTACCCATAGCGGATGATGTGCAGCAGGCAGGATACTTCAAGTAGACTTGTAAATATTGATATGCTCCCTGGCAACGGCGCCAGAAAACGCTGCTTGATGCCCCACAGGTGTAAGGGATCGAGATAGTCTTCGCGAGTAAGTTAACCCACTTTATTGATTCGACACATGGGGAGCCAAATAGTATTTATAATCTTTGACAGTTGAGTTGTCAATTCAACCGCACCTCAAATATACTTGCTTGCAACAATAGATAAGTGGTAACAATAATATGATAGTGATGATAGCAACAACAAAAGTAAATAGAAAAAAGTAACAACTAATGACCAGCAGGATTGAAAACACTGTAGGCTAGGGAGATGGATGGTTGGGATTTGCATGGATGAGAGTAAACATATAATAGATTCTAACACGGGGCAAGGCACACAGAAAAGCAATGATCATCTAGGCAAATATCAAACAATAGGCATGTATCCCGTAGGTAGTTGTGCGTGCTTGCAATAAGAACTTGCACAACATCTTTTGTCCTACCATCCCGCTACGAACGGGGCCAAAAGGAACTTATGGAGATTAAGGTGCTCCTGTCAAAGAGCACCGGAACAAAGCAATAAACTCAATGGATACATGGAATTCACAAATTATGGACCATCCCCTTTGGTGTCCCAAGCTGTCACCTTTGGGATCGCCGGTTCCGGACCATAATAGGTGCATACAACTCATAGATAGGATCTAGAACACAAATATATCCATGAAAACACATAGGGTTCAGATCTGAAAACGTGGCACTCGGGCCCAAATTGACAAGCATTAAGAACAACGAATTGTAGCAAAGAAGATAAACACCAATCTAGATGATACGAAACATGCCACCAACAATCTGACGAACTATTACGTGATTAAACTCATCCAATCCCTACCATCCCCTTTGCCTACAGCAGGAAATTACTCACACATATGAAGAGAAGTCATGGAGGATGGATGGAGTGGCGATGGTGAGGACGATGGCGACGATCTCCCCTCTCCGGAGGCCAAATCAGCCTCCAGATTAGCCCTCCCGAAGAAGAACAGAGGGTGGCGGCGGCTCCGCGACGAAAACTGGGAAGACGACTTCTGTTCTGGGGTTTTCTCGTCACGGGGACAAATAGGAGTCTCGATAGGGCACCAGCGGAGGGGGGAGCAGCCCAGGCGGCCGGAGGGCGCGGCCCCACCCATGGCCGCGCCAGGGGGGTGCCTGGGGCCCCCAGGGCTCCCCTCTGGTCCCACTTCTGGCTCCTGGCTCCTTCGGGTGCGTGGATTTTCAGGTAATTTTCTGGGAATTTTCTGGGACGTCTAAAAATCCATTTTCCTGCGCACAAATAAACCATACAGGCAGCTTCGCTGAAAACAGCGTTAGTCCGGGTTAGTTTCGTCCAAATCATGCAAGAATGAGGGCAAAACAATATCAAAAGTGTTTGGAAAAGTAGATACGTTTGAGACGTAACAAGGGGACATGGCTGTATCGGTTTGAAAGAGGCTGTAAACATGTGGTAGGATCAAACATCGAGCCTAACCTAGACTAGCATGCAAACCGCTGGTTGAAATAGAATGGATCATAAGTAATGGATAGTCCTTGCCTGTTGATAAGTCGAGTTCCGAAGGTGTAGTTGATCGCAAGCTCGCAACGTCTCCGAGAGGTACCCGCGGAAGCACACAAGAAGGAAACACTGGAAAAGGCAATCGACGAGCAAGCATCTATTACTATGAATCACACACGAGAAAGCATCAATAAGAAGGCAACACGAGACATCGCACCTACCGTCGAGAGCGGTTACTAACAGGTTAAGTGGAGTACTCGTCACGCACGACGATACCGCACATTTACGATGGATCAAGTTTTTTAGCTACACAAGGTGAGCAGAGGTTATTAACATGGAATCTCACTCAAGCATGGCATATCACACAAACATTTCAAGAGGTGAAGCATAAGATAAACTATCTATGCTAGTCAATTTAAGGGAGGCTCAACCTAAACCTGGCATTCCACTAAGTGCCCCACGACAATTAAAGGATTTGGTACTGTTCTGTCCTAAACCATATTTTAGGTTGGTTAACAACAGAAAACAATAGAATAAACACAAAGTACATGAAAAACTAATCAAGTTACATATAAAGAACACTCCAAACAGAGTTACGGTTAAAAAGATACAAGCAAAACAAGTTTGGAATACAATCTGCCAACATCGGGAAGCACACTTTAGAGCAACGCGTAAACAGGAAAATGAATGCAAACATGCTCACAAATGATATGCAATTAAAGTAGACATGACAAGGAAGGCATGGCAAAAAGAATCATGCAAAAATACATCATGGTTCACTAGTTATAAGCAACACAAAAACTATAAAACATTACTGGTCTAGGACTTAGTGAAAATCAGGAAAACATGGCAGAAACTGTTATTTTTATGCTTTATAAACAGGAGCAAAACTATATGCAAAAGTGCAGCAACATGACATAGCAATATATGAGCATGAACTAGACATGATGGTGATCAGGTACAAACAAGAATCAAGGTAATAGGCATCATAGATCAAAAGATATTAAGAAAGCAACACGGCATCGAAACGTTACAGACTTAGTGAAAAACAGAGGTGGTTGTCAAAACCAGCAGCATAGCAACTTTGGAGCTAAACAACTATATGACCAGCAAGCATATCATGACAATGAAATACATGTAATGGAAGTAGAAATGATGCTTAACAGTATGCAAAAAGAATCAATGCAATAGGCTTCATGGATGTCTCACAATCATCATGCAAACTTGCAATAAAATAACAGCAGCAACACACTAACAGGAAATAATAGCAATTAATAGCCTGATGCCCACTTCAACACAGATTATCAACATCAAGATGGCCTGAAATCAAAAAGCTCACAAAAGGTGAACTGAAGTACACACAAATCTAAACAAGTTTCCTTTTGGGTGCAACGCGATCCGAGCTATGGTTCATTCGCAAATCTAACCGCAAAACAGCATCAGCAACAATTAATTTATCAGACTTGGAAAATTCGCAGGGGTCTAGAGAAAAAAAAGACCTCGCGTTTTTGGGTCGGCCCAACAGTGGCGGCTGGAGAGGCCACTGGGCTGGCGGCCTGGGACAGTGGGCCGTGGGGGCTCTGGAGGGAGGTGGGCCGGCCCACGATGGCGCGAGGTGGCGGCGGTCGCCCGATCCCGATCGGATCGCGGCCGCGCTGGCGGCTAGCGGCGCCGGTCGGCCTGGCTCCGGCGAGGCACGGAGGAGAGCGCGGCGACCGGAGGTGGCGTGGGTCGCCGGCGTGCTGTGGAGGGGCGGCGAGCTCCTAGAGGTGCCACAGCGGCGTCTTGGCCCGCTCCCATGGCGCGGCGGCGCGAGCTCCTCGGCCACGATCCATGGCGGCGGCGGCGGGGTCCCATGGCAGCGCGCCCCTGCGTGAAGAGAGGAGGGGGTGAGAGCAGGGAGAGGAGAGAGAAGGGAGGAGAAGGAAGGGCGCGAGCAGTGGAGTGCGGCGGCGCGCGGCTCCGGCCGGAGGTTGCCCACGGTGCAGGTGGCGCAGTGGGAGGAGAGGTAGGAGAGAGAGAGGTGGGGAGCTCCCTGGGCCGTCGGATCGCGAGATCTGACGGTCCAGGATGGATCTGGCTAGGGTTTGCTACAAAAATGGGCAAAATGCGAAAATTGGGGCTATTGTGAGGGGGGTGGCTGCAATTTTGTGGCTAGGGAAACCCTAGAAAGGGGTGGGAGTCTGGTGGCATTTATATAGCCCAGGTGGCTGGCAGTTTGCAAAAACAACCCCGATTTTTCTCTCTCGCGCGCGGCGTTTACGTTTCTGACCGCCGGGTGTCCGCAGGACCTCCGATTCGGGTAAAACTTCGAACTCGTGATCAGCGCGTCGAGCTGGCGGCGTTCACCTCATGTTGGAACCGTTCCGAGAACACTTTCCGGTGCGCTATAAAAATAACCCGTTTAATTATTAAACGGGTTTTTCGTTCCGTTGGCTACGGCTGGTCTTGCGGGTTTTCGCGACGGTGATCGGGTGAAACCCGGCGTCGCAAAGGTCGAGTGTCAGGGTTGCAAGGGTCGTTCTCCGTTCGGTACAAGATAAGAGGGGGGGATAATCGCCGATCGATAGATCGGGGATGCAAACACCGCAAACAAATCAGACAATCAAACAATTCACGCATAATTTTTTTTTGTGAAATCTGGGCTGTTACAATACAACACCACCAACAAGGGATCTCGTCCCGAGATCCTGAACGATCCGGGGGAGAGGAGGGGAGAGAAAAGAGAGACGACGATCTTCAACACCACCAACAAGGGACTCTGCTCCATGTCGACGTCGAACTTCCATCGAGAAACTTTCCGCAGGGAGATGGCGACGTCGAAGAACGAAACCATCGGGATATAAGGGTTAGAACAATAGACCAAGCGGCGATCAAGAGAAGCATTCTCACTCAAATATCGAGGATACTAGGCAAGAGGACTGAAGTCAACGGATGACCAAGATATAAACCAGAGTCAGATAGACTAAAGGTACTATAGGATTTCCCAAACCTGAGATCGGAATCGAGACAATACGCTGTAAGGAAGGCACTGTAACGGTTCCGAAGCTCCACACACTCGAGATCCTAGAGTTTGAAGGTGATAAGGCGAGAATTAAAACACTTACGACAGTTGTCCTGACCAGAGCAAGGGTATGGAGTAAAAAGATTCCTACTCTCCGACAACTAACTTAGTAACTACAAAATAGTTTTTTTTGTCTAGACTCGACTTCGGCCAGAAAAGGATCCTACGGTCGGTAAGGCTCTGATACCATGTTGTAAGGCCCGATATGCGGTACTGTTCCAGATTTAGATGTTTCCATCCAGATCCGGGGCGAAGCACATATCGGTCCCACCGCAACATATGACGAAGCCATATGCCCCGGATTTCCAACATCATATCACAACATTACAGATACAAGGATACAACATCTCATACAATCGGCATACAACTGCCTTAAATACAATACATCAGCGGAAGGTATATGTCTGAGTACAGACTACAATCAAATGCCTACTGGCAAAGAGAAAAACATCGATCCCCATAACCACACGGGTCCAGGCCTTCCGCCGGGATCCGCCTAACTAGTCGTCGTCGAGTCTCCACATGAAATGTTGATCATCATACCTGTTGTCGATCAGGAACCCTGAAAAGAGTTTGGGGGTAGTATCATGAGTACAGAAGTACTCAGCATCCAACTGTAGTGGTCACCTGACCCAGCAAGGACTTCATCACTCGTAATTCTAGGACAACTAGTAGTTTACGGTAAGGATGGGTTAAGTGGTGAGGTTGCTTCCGCACTAGCATTTATGAAGTGGCTAACGATCTAGAGAGTAAGATAAGAAGCCAATCATTCGATGAGGAATCGCCTCCAACAAGTCTTGCTATCAACTACTACGCAAACATAACACCTATCCTATCCTTGTCCTCCTCTTCGCATCCCGACGAAGAAGAAGCAGTCAAGGCACACACGTTGATCAAGTTATATTAAGATTATCTCAGTTGTTGTTGTCTATGAACAAGGAGTAGGTCTCAAGTCGTCCATAACCGTGGACACGGCTTCTCGAAAAGATTTAATCCTGTAGGGGTGTACCAACTGGCCATTACAAGGCTCCGCACACACGCCCATCTCTCTTAGTTGCTACCCATCACAGGCAACCATTTTATGATTTAGTTCCGAGAGATCCGAAACATCTGGTCCCTCTAACTAACAACAAAAAAATCCGGGTGGCCCCCGGGGAGTCGACACCCAACACAAAAGCCGGCCACACTCTCGGATCGGACTCTTCCGTATGGCCAAGGTCGGGGTTAGCCTCACCTATATAACAGGGGACTTCCCTATCTCACCAGTGTGGACCAACAAAGGAACTTTGTCTCTGCTGGCCCGAGTTGTTTTAAATCCACTGGCTGCAGACCAGTTACGCACACGGTTTCAAATGGTAAAATCAGCTTGGGCCACCACTAGAAATGTTTGAAGCTAGGTAGGTAAGAAAAGGGGACCCCATAGCATCCCACACACGGTTAGGCACGCTCGGTCTTAAAACCAATACCCGGAACTCGGATCCTAGGTGACTCGAATGGAACATAGCGTCAGGGCGGGATAGCCTAGACCTTCCATCCTTCGTCGAGTATAGTCAACATTTATAATAATCATATCATCCACAACAATATAATAATGTGATAGCCCAATCCAAGGAGTAACAGGGTAACATCGTAGCATCCGGAGCTTGCATACTAAGCAGGGGCTGAGCAACGAGCAATAGTAACATAGCAGTACAAGGTTTGCTGGGAGGGGACATGGCTGTATCGGTTTGAAAGAGGTTGTAAACATGTGGTACGATCAAACATCGAGCCTAACCTAGACTAGCATGCAAACCGTTGGTTGAAATAGAATGGATCATAAGTAATGCATAGTCCTTGCCTATTGATAAGTCGAGTTCTGAAGGTGTAGTTGATCGCAAGCTCGCAACATCTCCGAGAGGTACCCGCGGAAGCACACAAGAAGGAAACACTGGAAAAGGCAATCGACGTGCAAGCATCTATTACTACGAAGCAAACACGAGCAAGCATCAACAAGAAGGCAACACGAGACATCGCACCTACCGTCGAGGGCGGTTACTAACAGGTTAAGTGGAGTACTCGTCACACACGACGATACCGTACATTTACGATGGTTCAAGTTGTTTAGCTACACAAGGTGAGCAGAGGTTATTAACATGGAATCTCACTCAAGCATGGCATATCACACAAACATTTCAAGAGGTGAAGCATAAGATAAACTATCTATGCTAGTCAATTTAAGGGAGGCACAACCTAAACCTGGCATTCCACTAAGTGCCCCACGACAATTAAAGGATTTGGTACTGTTCTGTCCTAAACCATATTTTAGGTTGGTTAACAACAGAAAACAATAGAATAAACACAAAGTACATGAAAAACTAATCAAGTTACATATAAAGAACACTCCAAACAGAGTTACGGTTAAAAAGATACAAGCAAAACAAGTTTGGAATACAATCTGCCAACATCGGGAAGCACACTTTAGAGCAACGCGTAAACAGGAAAATGAATGCAAACATGCTCACAAATGATATGCAATTAAAGTAGACATGACAAGGAAGGCATGGCAAAAAGAATCATGCAAAAATACATCATGGTTCACTAGTTATAAGCAACACAAAAACTATAAAACATTACTGGTCTAGGACTTAGTGAAAATCAGGAAAACATGGCAGAAACTGTTATTTTTATGCTTTATAAACAGGAGCAAAACTATATGCAAAAGTGCAGCAACATGACATAGCAATATATGAGCATGAACTAGACATGATGGTGATCAGGTACAAACAAGAATCAAGGTAATAGGCATCATAGATCAAAAGATATTAAGAAAGCAACACGGCATCGAAACGTTACAGACTTAGTGAAAAACAGAGGTGGTTGTCAAAACCAGCAGCATAGCAACTTTGGAGCTAAACAACTATATGACCAGCAAGCATATCATGACAATGAAATACATGTAATGGAAGTAGAAATGATGCTTAACAGTATGCAAAAAGAATCAATGCAATAGGCTTCATGGATGTCTCACAATCATCATGCAAACTTGCAATAAAATAACAGCAGCAACACACTAACAGGAAATAATAGCAATTAATAGCCTGATGCCCACTTCAACACAGATTATCAACATCAAGATGGCCTGAAATCAAAAAGCTCACAAAAGGTGAACTGAAGTACACACAAATCTAAACAAGTTTCCTTTTGGGTGCAACGCGATCCGAGCTATGGTTCATTCGCAAATCTAACCGCAAAACAGCATCAGCAACAATTAATTTATCAGACTTGGAAAATTCGCAGGGGTCTAGAGAAAAAAAAGACCTCGCGTTTTTGGGTCGGCCCAACAGTGGCGGCTGGAGAGGCCACTGGGCTGGCGGCCTGGGACAGTGGGCCGTGGGGGCTCTGGAGGGAGGTGGGCCGGCCCACGATGGCGCGAGGTGGCGGCGGTCGCCCGATCCCGATCGGATCGCGGCCGCGCTGGCGGCTAGCGGCGCCGGTCGGCCTGGCTCCGGCGAGGCACGGAGGAGAGCGCGGCGACCGGAGGTGGCGTGGGTCGCCGGCGTGCTGTGGAGGGGCGGCGAGCTCCTAGAGGTGCCACAGCGGCGTCTTGGCCCGCTCCCATGGCGCGGCGGCGCGAGCTCCTCGGCCACGATCCATGGCGGCGGCGGCGGGGTCCCATGGCAGCGCGCCCCTGCGTGAAGAGAGGAGGGGGTGAGAGCAGGGAGAGGAGAGAGAAGGGAGGAGAAGGAAGGGCGCGAGCAGTGGAGTGCGGCGGCGCGCGGCTCCGGCCGGAGGTTGCCCACGGTGCAGGTGGCGCAGTGGGAGGAGAGGTAGGAGAGAGAGAGGTGGGGAGCTCCCTGGGCCGTCGGATCGCGAGATCTGACGGTCCAGGATGGATCTGGCTAGGGTTTGCTACAAAAATGGGCAAAATGCGAAAATTGGGGCTATTGTGAGGGGGGTGGCTGCAATTTTGTGGCTAGGGAAACCCTAGAAAGGGGTGGGAGTCTGGTGGCATTTATATAGCCCAGGTGGCTGGCAGTTTGCAAAAACAACCCCGGTTTTTCTCTCGCGCGCGCGGCGTTTACGTTTCTGACCGCCGTGTGTCCGCAGGACCTCTGATTCGGGTAAAACTTTGAACTGCGCGATCAGCGCGTCGAGCCGGCGGCGTCCACCTCACGCTGGAACCGTTCCGAGAACACTTTCCGGCGCACTATAAAAATAACCCGTTTAATTATTAAACGGGGTTTTTCGTTCCGTTGGCTACGGCTGGTCTTGCGGGTTTTCGCGACGGTGATCGGGTGAAACCCGGCGTCGCAAAGGTCGAGGGTCAGGGTGGCAAGGGTCGGTCTCCGTCCAGTACGAGATAAGAGGGGGAAAAATAATCGCCGATCGATAGATCTGGGATGCAAACACCGCAAACAAATCAGACAATCAAACAATTCACGCAGAAAACAAATTTTTTATTTTTTGTGAAATCTGGGCTGTTCCAACATTTGAACGTTAGGGACTTCAGCCTCCCCCAAGCTTGAGAAATGCTCTCTCCGTCATGAGACCAAAAATTATAGATGTAGGTTCTGTCTCGATGAATTTCAGTAAGAGGATAAAACTTTGTGTAAAAGAGAGACATAAGCTCTTTCCAATTAAGCAAATGTGAGTTATCGAGGAGCTTATACCAATCTGAAGCTTTATCTATAAGTGATACGTAGAATAATTTATTCATGACGAACTCCATTGACACACCTGCAAGCTTGAATAATGAACATAGTTGTGATAAATATAGCAAGTGTTCACCTGAATGTCTGTCTCCTGCATAACGATTAGCCAAAGCATAATCGATAATACCAGTTTGTATTTTATAAGGCACAATTTCAGTAGAGGTGGGAGTGACCACCGCAGTAGCGGGGCGTTTCCCCATAAACAATGAATCAAGAGTAGAAGTGTCCATAAGGACAAAGAGTAGCAACAGCAAAATAAAAACAGAAATATAAAAGCTTCCTTACCAGCTTCACTTACTAATAGCGCTACGCTCCCCGGCAACGGATCCAAAAAACAGTACTTGATGACCCTCAACTGTAGGGGATCGATTGTAGAGTTTTCGATACATAAGAGTGTCGAACCCAACGAGGAGCAGAAGGTATTGGTAAGTGACTTTGGCAAAGAAATAACTGCAGGTACTGAAAGATAACTTTTTAGGGGTTTTCGGTATAAGCAACACGAAGGTAAAAACAAGCAAGGTAAAAGGTACCGAGGATTAACAAGTGGCCCAATCCTTTTGAGCAAAGGACAAGCCTGGCAACTGAACTTATAAAGGCTAAACTGTTCTTGAGGACACACAGGAGAGATAGTCACATGCTTTCGCCATACTCCATATCGATACTATGTGATGTGTTGATAACTGTTGAGTGGGTGGATCTATGCTAGTACACCTTCTAGACTAAGGTAAGTGCACTCTTATGATTAAACATCTTGCAAGCATCCGCAAATACAAGATAGAAATTAAGGCATAGGCCTAACCATAGCAATACGATCGAGGATCCATTATTCCCTTGTGCAAAAGCGTGCAAACTGGGGTTCAGGTTTCTGTCACTCCGGCAACCCACCGTAAGAATTCTTTATACACAATGTATTCCCCTAGGTCCTTAGAAAGGCGAAGTGTTGAGTGTTCGACTCACACAACACCACTAGGAAAATAACAACGCAACTTAAATATAAAACAACACATATTACTTCAACATCATATGACTACTAACAACTAGACTTCTCCCATGTCCTCAAGACCTAAAGTAACTACTCACAAGACATAAAAGAGATCATGATCAGTGGAGATAAATATGTGATAAACAATCTAGACATAACAATATTTCTCCCACAAAACTCAATAGAATTCACCACAAAGGAGTAATCAACACCGGTAGAGTAGAGAGGATAGATAGTACGGATTACACCATAAGATACACTTGTGAGATGAGATAGGATGGTGGCGGAGATGGTGCTGGTGTTGGGGATGATATTGATGATGATCTCGATGGTGCTTGTGATGATGGTGATGACGATGGCGATGATCTCCCCTTCCGGGTGGTGTTCTCCCCGGCGGAATCTGCCCGCCGTAGATGTCTTTTCTTCTCTGTAGGTTTCCGCCATGGAGCGGCGGCGAAACTCGCGAAACTCCTCTTTTTTAGGGTTTTCGGATAATGATGATGAATAAATAGGCCAGAGGAGTGAGACTGGGGTGGCCCCAGGGGTCCAGGCGGCCACCGGGCGCGCCCTTGGTGGGGGTCGCGCCAGGGGGGCGCCTACGCACCTGGTGGCCCCTCTCTGGTTCCCGTTTTGCGTGTCCCCGACATTCTTCTGGAAAACAGCCTCCGTCGATTTTCAGGTAATTTGGAGGTCTTCTGATTCATCAACTCTGTGTCCACTTTTTACCGCTGAATCATGCGTCTGCTGCTTCGGCATCGAAAAGTGGAAAACTGTGTAAAAAACCAAAACAACATAAGAATAGCATCATAACATGAAATATATCAATGAATAAGGATGAAATACTATATAAAATAGTGATGCATTTTGGACATATCACCATCTCATTTGCTTCATTTCTTCTCCTTCCTTCACCAGGTTCCCATTGTTTGGAGCTTGTACTTAGGTTGGGGATTTCTCCACCATATGCACACCGTCGTGCTAAGGAACCGAGTTCGTTTTCTTTCGCTGCTCTACTAGACGAGGGTTAGGGAGACGTTGTATACACAGTACGTGTGTATAACTACGAGGTGTTGCACTTGCAGCACTGGGCATCGTCGAGTCGTCAACACGGTCAGGAGACCATATGATCGCGTGACTACATCAACCACCTTACTGAGAACGTTTCCCACTTTTTGGTCTTTAGAGGTATGAACACTGATTCCCTCCTTTACTTACATCAGCATAGTATTAAATCCTTGGGCTAAGGGGTATTGTAGCTAGAAAATTATTTTTTTCTGCACACCGGAACCCTTCAGGTTCCCGTGGCTTGGTAAGGAGAAAACAACAAAAGTTAGCACACACATGAACATTTGCACCTGTGTCAACCCCCAATCATTGGATTGATAAACTAAGAAAACAGTAAATGAATTTCCATACCAAGGGGCCCCATTGTTAGTGTTGGCCATGACCAAGTTGACAGAATTTAAATTATGTCATGGCTTCTTATACTTCTGCGAACACTTGTTAGCCTAGTGGTTTTCCGAACCACAAGTAAAGCATCCATCATCATTCTTCTTTTTGTTCTTCTTCCCCTTCTTCTTGAAGGAAGGATTCTGTTGGATCTGGTTCTTTTCCCTTGAACTTGTTCTGAAAGTTCTTCTGCACCAAGTTCCCTCAACCCCTTATTGTGTGAGTCTTTTTCCGTTGCGTTCTGCCCAACACTCATATGGCCGATGACATCCTTAACCGAGAATTTACGCCTCTGGTGCTTTAGAGTGGTGGCAAAGATCCTCCAAGATGGAGGGAGTTTAACAATAATGCATCCCATGATAAACTTGTATGGTAACTCACACTTCAGGAGCTCGAGCTCTTTCTCGATTGACAACTATATTCCTAAAGCAAAAATATTCAGATTTGAGAACTTTTGGACTGATTTTGAAGGTTTCATTCAGGTTGTCCAGAATCAATGGCACAACTGTGAGTATCATGGTGATGTTGTCAAAAATCATGTATGTAGATTTAAAGTTGAGAAAAGGGACCGGAAAAATGGAGCAAGAAATTAAGTAACCTCAATAAACTTATTGAAACATGTTGCTTATGTGCGAAACTATTGGATGTCATTGAGGATAAGAGATGGCTTAACAAGCGATGTGGTCGAGCAGGGAGTGAAATTAGAGATGCCTTAACAAGCGAGGGCTCAAAAGAAGCTCAGTTTTACTGTCCTAGATATTGTTATTCTATGAACTCTTGCACTTTGGGGCCAACACTACCTAGTTGAAAGGTATCACACACTCATTTCCCTACAAGATTTGCGTTTATTGACATATTAGTTTGCATTAACTTCAACACATGTATACGTGACCGCTAAATGAGCAGGAACTTTATTCATAGGCGAGTTTCCTTTTGATCCTTACATGAAGAAATTTAAGGCATCTTGGAATTTGAACAAGTGATAAAAAACAATAAAAATGAGACTAATGACATGTATAATGATAACATCTTAGGGGTGCCACCTAGGATAAATTGTTGATGCGGATGATCGAGAAAGCAGAAAAACACATTCTTTTAATTATGAGATAATCTCTTAGTACAATATGTCTCATAACATATTTATGAATGACAAGTTATTAAAAATAAGACTATAACTATTTGCAATGAAAATATGTATCATGCAGTGTACGATGTTGCTTTTATAATGCGTAATATTATATAATGGTGTTATATACGACCTCATATTGCCATGCATAACACAATAGCACATAATTTAATATGATACAATATCATATCATATAATACTCAATCATCTTTTTCTTTCTTTCTTTTTACGACATTTCATATAAATAGCTTAATTATGTTACTCATATTGCGAAAGATCTAAGAGATAATCTGTTGGGTACGATCCCTGTTGAGAGCCCTACACCTATTATCCTACATGGCCAATTAATGAGCGACACTCCATTTGATGGGCCCACATCTTGAGAAGCACATACCGTCTTAAATGATTAACATTTCCTTATTTTCTTTTTGACTTAAGATAGTAGTGGAGGTTGCTGCTATTATATATTAATATGAAGCCCCGCATGTTGTTGCGGGAAAATTTTGCAATGTAATTTAGTGAAACGCTTGGTTAAATGAAACATGTATATTTGAAACAATAAGTTTTGAACTAATATATGAATTTAATATAAATATTATAATAGAATGAAAATTCCCATACATGCATGTTGTATGTTAGGATGGGTTTTTATTATGCATAGTGGCATATTGAGGTGGACCTTTTCTCATGCATGTTGAATGATGAGGTGGCATGCTTGCATGTTGAGAGAAATATGCTAGTGGGGCTAGCTATTTAGATATAGATGATTAATATAAATATAATATGTACATATGTGTAGGAACAAGATCCTCACACAAGTTTGAAATTAGAACGCTCAGTGTAAAGAAACAACTATAGGAAATTTACAAAAGTAGTGATGTCACTGAGATTCAAGGGGACTCTATATTGTAAGCAAATGAGACCGTCACTCTCTTTAAGAAGCCATTAAAGCTTCATGAGAACACGTGAGCTTAACGCTTCCACTAGCTAGTAGCGTACTAGAATCCATCATATGGGATCATGATCATGGTTGATAGCTATAGCTAGTGCCCGACACCGTTCGCATTTACGCCACGTCAATGAGTCATGTGGGTGCATATTGACCGATTCCGTAATTATTTTCAATCTAGGGTTGAAGCGCAGATATCTGCTTTTCTCACGACCAAACTCGGCTAGCATCAAGCGCATGTGTACCTAGCACACCCTCACCGTAGGCGAGCAATGTCGTGTGGAGCTAGTGTGTGAGCTTCAACATCGCACACTCTCTGAGTTGGCATCGTGGCAGGCATATCCCGAGGTCCTTGACAAAGTGTCGAACATAGAATCAAACCGCCATATTGCGCTTCGGCATCCACTTTTCGTTCGGCTCTAGTGATTTGGACCCCACGACAGAAGTGAACATGTCAACCTCGACACGGCGTTACTGCGAGGAGGCGCGAGTGATTCTATGGTAAGAACGTCACCTGGCTGAGGATAACGAGTGCGCTAAAGTAACGGTCTAGGGACGTTGTGACGCCCCTAAAATCAAGCCGTGTACCGTAATCATACACGCAAGGTACACGATCGAGATAAGGGACTTACGGTAAGATATCACAACACAACTCTATAAATAAAATAATACAAGCCAGGGGCCACTAGGGCTTGAATACAACAGCTCGATGGCACAAAGTTAGTGAGAGCAATAGTATCTGAGTACATACACAAGGTACACATGATTTGCCTTAAGAAGGCCAGCACAAATAACAACAGATCAAAAAGGCAAGGCCTCCTGCATGGGAACCTCCAAACTACTCCTGGTCGTCGGGAATTTCCATGTCGTAGAAGGCACCGGGGGTCTTCATGTTGCGGTGGTCGGCATCGGGAATCTCCTGCTCCTAGACTCCAAGGCTCCAACGTCAGATTGCAGCAACCGGTCGGGTATATAAAACAAAGGGGGGAATAAAGGAAAGGTGAGTATCTAGCATACCCACGAGTCTTACGTCCGCTACTAAGCATTTATGCATTTGTATCAAATGGAAAGGGAAGCTATATAGTGAACTGAATGGCAGAAAACCAGAATAAGGAAGAGAAGCTAGGCCTATCGAAGACTAGCATCTTCAGTCGGTTCTTGAAGGATGAGATGGTAATTAGCCAACAGTTATATATAAAGCATAAAGTAACAATGCAGCAGAAGTTGCTGCAGCATTGTATAATAGTAAGTTGTTATAATTATCAATGCCTCCGAGATCCCTTCCTCGACTTCCCTGCGAGGAAGAAAACCCGGAACCAAAAATTTAGTAATGTACTAGTTTGTAGTAGTAGGATCTGGCTTCAGCATAAAGCGTCCTGTTACCGTGGACACGGCTATTCGAATAGATTATCTTCCCTGCAAGGGCTGCACTACTGTTACCCTATGAGGAAGATAGTTCTCTCACTTCTCGTTGGTTACCCCAAGTGGAAGGTGAGATGTAGCGTAGCAGCAGATTTCCCCTATGTGGAGGATAGGGTTTGTCTCCCGTAGGACTCGCAGAGATACAAGAAGGTGGTAAAGTGAACAATGGCGCCGAGGTTGCTAACTTCGCCTGGACCTGCACACACAGCAAATAACTTTGCTCCCAACGAGTACAGAGGAGTTGTCAATTCCTTCGGCCTTACGGTTTACAAATGATCAACGCAAGAGATAATGATAGTGGCAACTGAAAGTAAAGACTGAAAGTAAATTGAAGATGTAAACCGGGGTCCCATGACGTTCACTAGTGATGTCTCTCTCCCAAAAGACGATAAAAGTGCTAGCGAGGTAAACAAATCACACCTAGGCAATTGACAGAATTATAAACGAACCGCAATGCTAACTATACTACGAAAGAAAGGAAGAGGCTCAAAAGCAATGGGCAGTACGCCAAGGTAAGTAGACCGAAATCCATCAGCATCTACTACGAATCATCCACCTTGAGATATCTATCCACAACATTTCGCTAGTATTAAGTTGCGAATCTCACCCAAAGTGTAAACTCAAAGCAACAGACAACTGCATTAAAAGAACTATGTGTAAAATAAACAATCCTTGCACCCGCAAGTACAAGCACCGTTGTTTTATCCCTGGTGGCAGCAACACATTCCCTAGTCTCATGTTTCTGTCACTCAAGCTACACATCAGGGGGCTGAACCCACAATCAAGCATAACGCTCCCTCTTGGAGTTGCAACAAATCACTTGGCCAAAGTAAAATAGGGAAACAGAGAACATGCAAGAATTAACTAAAGAACATAAATATAAAAGAGAAACAAATATATTACTCATCAAAATCTGAACATAATCTCATAATCCATCAGATCCCAGCAAACTCAGCATAGCAACACAGAAAATTACATAGGTGCCTCGATCATGTGAGGCAGCTCACGAGGTATCGAAAGTGGAAGCACAAAGAGGGGAGGAGAACATCACATAGCTACTGGTCATGGACCCGTGGTCCAAGGGGGACTACTCACAAGACATCCGGGAGGCGTCCATGGTGATGGATGGTCTCCCGGAGGGGATTCCTCCTTCCGGCAGGGTGCCGGGGCAGCTTCTCCTGGCAGCCCCGATCTTCAAACGGCGGCGGCCGCGGTACAGAGAGGAGAACGAGAATAGAAGATCGGTATTAGGGGTTTCCATCACGGGGGCTAAATATAGGCCTAGGGTGGGGCCGCACCAGGGACTCTACTGGGGCCCTGGTGGGTCCACCCCCTTCCATCTTTGGTTATTCGGGAAGCTTCCGGATCGCTGATTTTTTTATAATTTTTCCGGGATTTATTTGGCACTTTTAATGGCCGGAAAACCTGAAATACAAAAAACAGCAGAAAACAGGAATGGCAACTGGGTGCACTGAGTTAATAGGTTAGTCCAAATATGATAAAAAGTGTATGAAAGTTCAAGCAAAACATGGCAAAGTCACACAAATCAAGCATGGAGCAAGCAGAAATTATAGATACGTTTGGGACGTATCATCATCCCCAAGCTTAATTCATGCTCGTCCTCGAGTAGGGAAATGATAACAAGCATAATTTCTGTGGCGACATGCCACACAACCATATAAGGACTTTTAAGTAAAGCAATCAAAGCATGCTATTCAACTCAAGTCTTAACAAGCAAGATTCTATATTAGAATTGACACAAGTAACAAAAGAACAAAGGGTGCAAGAGCTCTCGCTGTCCGTGACTCGAATGTCTCCAAATGGTTTTTGCGTGCAAGAAGGGGGATATGAGAATACGAGATAAAAAAATAGTTGTTGAGAACTACTATCTACTAAAGTTTCACACTTAGTCTCCTTTGGATTCTTATCTTGACTCGTCCCCAGACCACTAGCCAGGTACAAGTCAAACTGATCCACTCCCTTTCGATATTTTGAGCACTCATGCAATGGATGAGCGTGAGCAAGAAAGTTGACACCTAAAAGGCGAAACATAAAGAAGGTGGAGGAGGAAGACAAAAAAGGAGTGAAAGGATCACATCAATGAGGACAACCATAGGCGAGAGAAGGCCATATGATAGACATGATGTGAGGAGTAGGGATTGCCATGCAACGGATGCACATGTGAGCTAAAAGCTCTCCAAGGGAACTAGTGGGGGTGCATCCAATTTGTTTGCTCAAGAAGACCTAGAGCTCATTTGAGGAGGCTCATCATTGGAATATACAAGCCAAGTTCTATAGTGTGAAGGGTCCCCACATAGCTATATGCATGTATGATGATCTCTATGGAGTACAAGGGATAGAGGATGAAGTACTAGTGTGGATCTCTCAAAAGGAATGGTAGTGTGCCCCCTTCTCTCTTTTTATTTCCTTTTTCTCTTTTTTCTATTTTTTCTATTTTTTGGTGGCCTCAATGGCTCTTTCTATTTCTCTCATTTCTCCTCTTTGGGATCTTTTGATTTTGTCCTCTTTGGGATCTTTTCCTCACTTTAGGGGCAACACTCTATATTTTACAAGATATAGGAGATCTTTCACACTTTACAAGGGTACTCACATAAAGAAAATGTAACTATCGTGATGCAAATGTATGCCTCTGCCAGGGTAGCAGGATATGCAATGATACTAGCTCGTCATGTAGCAATGATTAGGGCAAGGCCCAACTAGCATGTGGCTCATCGATCAAGCAAGTGGCATGTATGACATGAAGGTCAAGTCATGAGAAGGTGGATGTTGCATGGCAATATATCTCGGAAAGGCTATGGAAAAGCCTTGATAGGTAGGTATGGTGGCTGTTTTGAGGAAGGATATAAGGAGGTTTATGGTGACCGAGCGTATCATGCCAAGGGTTTGGATGTACCGGCGAAGGTGGACGCAAACTCTCGGAGTGAGAAGAAGGCAATGCACGGCACAGGAGAGGCTAGCAAAATATGGGAAGGTGGAAGTGTCAACTTTCGAATACTCACATTAGTCCGAAGAACTCATGCACTTATTATCGGTAACTCTCAATCTAATCAGGAGGTTCTCAAAGAGACAAGTACCCCGAGGAGGAGTGTATGGGGGTTTGGTTATCCTTGCGCATCCTCGACTCATGGTACGTGAGTGTACTCTAATATTCGAACCCTCCAGAGGTTAGTGATCCATCTAGTAGCTAGAGTTCTCAACATGGGTTTTGGTTTTCGAAAATCACACGGATTTCCAAAAATACTACATCTATCACTAATAGTCTAAAGCTCTTGACACCATAAGTTCAAACATTACTCTAGTAAATACCTCAAAACTATTGCAAGTTACTACTATAAAGAGAATAACAACTTCAACTACCTACTCTCTAGTCAAGACACAAAGCTCAGTGCAACAGGCAAACTATCTAAACAAGATAAACATGCAACCTGTAGAAAATTCAACCTAAGACAAAAGAAAATCTCTAGAAGAAAACTAAAGCACTTCAACTAAACACGGCAGCAGCTAAGAAAAGAAAACGAACAACTCACAGCTAAGAAAATAAGCATGCAAATCCTATTAGGAGTTCTAATTCAAGCGGAGCGTGTTTCTCTCCCACACAAAAGAAAGTTGGGGTCTAACTTGTTATGAACAGCAAACAAAGAAAAAATAAACCTAAGAAAAGTAAAGAGCGAGACGCTCCAAGCATAGCACATAACGCATGAAGTGATAAAAATATAGTGCAACGAGGGACGAACTGATAATTGTTGATGAAGAAGGGGATGCATGGGGGCATCCCCAAGTTTAGACGCTTGAGTCTCCTTGAATATTTGTTGAGGATGCATGGGGGCATGCCCAAGCTTGAGCGCTTGACACCCCAGGATCTTCTTTCATCATCTTCCATCGCACACTTCAAAACTTCCTTCATACACAACTCATCATAAGTTGATTAGAGAGGTTAGTACCCTATTAAAATAATTTTTCCCTTACTGGAAATAAAGATATTATTGAATAGCTACTGTTTCTCAATATTTCCAAGAAGATTACGCAAAGAAAAAGCAAGCTTAAGGTTTGCAAAAGTAAAGAGAGACAAAACGTGGCAGAATCTGTGAAAAACAGAACAACAGGTAGTAAAGAATTTTTTCGGGATACTTCTGCAACTGAAATCAAAAAACTCAGAACATACGAAAGTTTCGTGATTGCATAGATCACGCTGTGTAAAAAAATCAGCTCAAAAATATGAACTGGTAATTTTCTATGATTTTTCCCGTCACGAGGACAGAATCTGTTTTCTGGACAGCATGTCACAACTTTCACTTCCCTTGTCATATGAGGCTATACTTGGCACAAGGCTTGAAAATACAGATACAATTATGTTGCTATAGTCATGGCTTCTCGCCCCTTGTTGGTTACCCAAAGTGGAAGGTAGAGATGTAGACAACAGCAAATTTCCCTCGGTGAAGATACCAAGGTATGTCTCCAGTAGGACTCCGACAACGACAGGAAGGTGACAACGGCGCCAGCAATTAGGCGGTTGAAGTGGACCTGCAAACACAACAAATAACTTTGCTCCCAACGAGTACAGAGAGGTTGTCAATCCCTCTGGCCTTGTTGTTTACAAAAGATCACACGCACGAGATAATAATAATAGCGATAGCAACAGAAAAGGAAATAAAGCAGAAAATAAATAGCGGGTGTAAACAGTGGTGGAAATATGGACCGGGGTCCCATGATGTTCACTAGTGATGTCCCTCTCCCAAAAGAAGATAAAATAGCCATGCAAGGTAAACAAATTACAGCTGGACAATTGACAGGATTATGTGCGCAAACCAATGCTAACTATGCTACTAAGAAACAAAGAGGCTCAAAATCTTGGGTGGTATGCCAAGACAAGTAGACCAAAATCTATCTGCATCTAGCTACTAATCATCCACCTTGAGATATCTATCCAGAACATCTCGCTGGTATTAAGTTGCGAATCCCACCGAAAGTGTAAACTCAAAGCAACAGACAACTGCATTAAAGAACTTTGCGTAAAGTAAACAATCCTTGCACCCGCAAGTACAAGCACCGTTGTTTTCTCCCTTGTGGCAACATCACATCCCCTAGACTCATGCTTCTATCGCTCAAGCTAGTCATCAGGGGGCATGAACCCACAATCATGCATAACGCTCCCTCTTGGAGTTACTACCTACTACTTGGCCAAAGCAATAAACAGCAACGGAGAACATGCAAGAATTACTCAAGAACATAAATATAAAAGAGGAGAATCAAATATATTACTCAAACACAATCTGAACATAGTCTTATAATCCATCAGATCCCAGCAAACTCAGCATAGCAACAGCAGAAAGATTACATATGTGCCTCGATCATGTAGGGCAGCTCACGAGGTCTAAACCATGAAGAACAAAGAGGGGAGGAGAATATCACATAGCTACTGATCATGGACCCATGGTCCAAGGTGGACTACTCACGGTTCATCCGGGAAGCATCCATGGTGGTGGAGAAGCTCCCGGAGGTGGTTCCTCCCTCCGGCAGGGTGTCGGGAAGAGGGCTCCTGGTGCTCCCAATCTTGGAAGAGCTGCGGCGGCGGAATAGAGGAGAGATCACGAAAACGGGTTCTGTCCTCGAGGGTTTCGGGACGAGAGATATATATAGGCGAAGGGGGCAGCCAGAGGTGGACCAGGGGCCCCAGGCGCCCCGCCCCCCCCCCCCCCCCCGGCGCGGCCTAGGGGGTGGCCGCCTGGGCAGGCGGCCACCCCTGGCTCCCCTCTGGCCCCACATTGGCTCTTCCCGAAGCTTCCTGTACGCTGATTTTTCCTATATTTTTCCCAGAATTTTTCTGGCACTTTAAGTAATGGGAAAACCTAAAATACAAAAACAACAGAAAACACGAACTGGCACTGGGGTGCACTGAGTTAATAGGTTAGTCCAAATATGATCAAAAGTGTATGGAAGTGCATCAATATCATAGCAATATCACACAAAAGATGCATGGAGGAAGCAGAAATTATAGATACGTTTTGGACGTATCAACATCCCCAAGCTTAATTCCTGCTCGTCCTCGAGTAGGTAAATGATAACAAGCATAATTTCTGTGGTGACATGCTACCAACCATATAAGAACTTTTAAGTAAAACAATCAAGGCATATAATTCAATTCAATTCATAACAGGCAAGAGTCTATATTAGCATTGAAACAAGCAACATAAGAACATAAAGGTGCAAGAGCTCTCGCTGTCCGTGAATCGAATGTCTCCAAATGGTCTTTGCGTGCAAGAAAGGGGATAGGGATATACGAGAGAGTAAAACATAGTTTTTATTGTTGATAACTTAATCTACTAAAGTTTCACACTTGGTCTTCTTTGGAATCTTATCTTGACTCATCCCCAGACCACTAGCCAGGTACGAGTCAAAATGATCCACTCCCTTTCGATATTTGAGCACTCATGCAATGGATGAGCGTAAGCAAGAAAGTTGACACTTGATACGTCCCAAACGTAATTATAATTTCTGCTTGTTCCATGCATGTTTTGTTTGACTTTGCCATGTTTTTCTTGAACTTTCATACACTTTTGAACCTATTTGGACTAACCTACTAACTCAGTGCACCCAGTTGCCAGTTTCTGTTTTCTGTTGTTTTTGTATTTCAGGTTTTCCGGCCATTAAAAGTGCTCCAAAAATTCCGGGAAAAATATATAAAAAATCAGCGCAACAGAAGCTTCCGGAATCACCAAGAGAGGGAAGGGGGGCCACCACCAGGAAGCCAGGAGGGTCCCTGGCGCGGCCCCACCCTAGGCCGCGCCAGGAGGCCTCCTGACTGCTTGGTGGGTCCCCTCGACGCCCCCCTTCGCCTATATTTACCCCTCGGGTGGAAACCCCTAGGACGGACTGCTTTTTCGCGATCTCGCCTCTGTTCCGCCGCCGCCGCCGTTTCAAGATCGGGGCTGCCTGGAGAAGCTGCTCCTGCACCCTGCCGGGAGAAGCTACCCCCTCCGGGAGACCCTCCATAGCCATGGACGCCTCCCGTATGTACCGTGAGTAGTTTCCCTTGGACCATGGGTCCGTGACCAGTAGCTATGTGATCTATCTCTCCCCCTTTTGTGCTTCCAATTTCGAGTCCTGGTGAGCTGTCTCACATGATTGAGGCATCTATGTAATTTCTTTTGTTGCTATGCTGAGTTTGTTGGGATCTGATGGATTATGAGACTATGTTCAGATTGTGCTGAGTAATATATTTGGTTCTTCTCTTTTATATTTTGTTCTTGAGTAAATTCTTGCACGTTCTCCGTTGCGGTATTTTCTTTGGCCAAGTATTTTATTTGCAACTCCAAGAGAGAGCGTTATGCTCGATTGTGGGTTCAGCCCCTTGATGTCTAGCTTGAGTGAAAAAAACATGAGACTAGGGGATGTGTTGTTGCCACCAGGGATAAAACAACGGTGCTTGTACCTGCGGGTGCAAGGATTGTTTACTTTATGCAAAGTTCTTTTAATGCAGTTGTCTGTTGCTTTGAGTTTACACTTTGGGTGGGATTCACAACTTAATACCAGCGAGATGTTCTGGATAGATATCTCAAGGTGGATGATTCGTAGTAGATGAAGATGGATTTCGGTCTACTTACCTTGGCGTACTGCCCATTTCTTTTGAGCCCTTCCTTTCTTTGCAGCATAGTTAGCATTGCGGTGCCTTCATAATCCTGTCAATTGCCCAACTGTGATTTGTTTACCTCGCTAGCACTTTTATTGTCTTTTGGGAGAGAGACATCACTAGTGAAAATCACGGGACCCTGGTCCATCTTCATATCACTGTTTACACCCTTATTACTTTCAGTCTTTACTTTCAGTTGCCACTATTATTATCTCTTGCGTTGATCCTTTGTAAACAGCAAGGCCGGAGGAATTGACAACTCCTCTGTACTCGTTGGGAGCAAAGTTATTTGTATCTGTGTGCAGGTCCAGGTGAAGCTAGCAACCTCGGCGCCATTGTTCACTTTACCACCTTCTTGTATCCTTCGTAGTCCTACGGGAGACAAACCTTGGTATCTTTGCCAAGGGAAAACTTGCCGCTGCACTATATCTCACCCTGCACTTGGGGTAATCAACGAGGGCTTGAAGAGTATTAAGGGACAGTTCTTTTGGCGGCTTCTCCCAGAAGCTGCCCTCCCCCAGCTTCTCTGAGAAGCCGTCTGACGAGGGGGTGACCCCACGACTCCTAAGGATAAGCCTACCTGGTGTCCCTGAAGACAGAAGGCCCATGAAGATACATCATCGGCCTGCTAATTGGCACCGACGTAGGAGTCTGCGACTCACAAGGACGGTGTGAAAACCTGCCGTACGGAGCAAGCTAGGGTTAGGAAAGCTTACCTGTAAACGTAGATGAATTCTCCGAGACCTAGCCCAATATATAAGGGCTAGGAGGGGCGACACCAAAGACAACGAATATCATCTGTAACCCTAGCCTTGAGCGCTCCAGCCTTGGCATCCAATTTAATCGTATCTCCCCCATCAATAATATCGAGCAGGAGCGTGCCTTCCTGTTTGCCGATGAGCTATCGTCCAACCTGTTCCTCTCATGACTAACCCAGGGTCCCTGACCATGGGATTTTCCGGGGTTGATCCCCGTCAATTGGTGCCGTCTGTGGGAACTACACAGGTTGGGATCACGATCTCGGCGGTCCCGTCTTCAGCAAGCTACAACTCAAGGGCAAGAACCAGATCTGGCCCACTCGAGGGATTCAAGATCACGGCGGACATCTCTGCCATCCCATCAAGACCGCTCGGTCTACAGCTGTGCCAGGACCGACACTACGGTAACGGCCAAGTGCAGCGTTAGCGTAGAAGGAATCGACGACCCAGAAGAATGGCGAGGGGCCTCTACGAAGGAATTCCACTCGACAAACCGCGACACGCAGCGGAGGACTCGCAAATCTTTCGACAACCCACCGCCGCCCGGGCACCCGCCGCACATCAAGACGACGACTACGAGATCGAAACCAGCGATCAACAGAACCATCAGCAAGGAAGAAGGAATCGACGACCCAAAAGGCGCGCACGGGAGATCTCCGGCGAGGCTCCAACGAACGAGCCACGTCACGCAGCCGTACAACCGACGACCACTCGACGACACGCCGTCGCACGAGCACCTGCCGCCAACCAGGACAACGACTCCGAGACACCTGTGGGCGAGTACTATGACCCAGATCGAAGGCCGGATGAATTCTCCAACCTCATCAAGAACCAAGACATGAGCCGAGGGATCGAAACTGACCCTCGCTTCCATGAACATCCGGAGGATCACGAGAAAATCTTCAGAATCTCAAGAAGGAAGAGGCACGCCGGATCTAGCAAACTCACGGCTAGAGAGCAGCTAGCAGGACCCTGCACGATCCACAGCTTCGAGGATGACTGGGGACGTGTCAGGTCAGGCCACACTTTGAGAGAATGCCGCCTGTTCAACGAGCTAGCCGACGACCTCAAGAAGGAGAAGCAGAAAGAAGACAGGCGCAACCGGCGACCCGAACAATCGCCACCCTCAAGCCCAGAAGGACGTCACAGCCCGATGCAAGGACAGGTGCTCATGATCCAAGAGGGAAGGGTGCCGCAAACACAACGCGACGCCTACACCCTGCAAGCTAGAGCAGCCGAGAGCATAAAAATAGTCGAAGTCTACCAGCTACATGATACGGAGACCAGCATCACGTTCTCACAGGACGACCATCCACCCGCAGTCCCAAGACCGGGGCACGCGCCCCTGGTGCTCGATGCACAAATCGGAGGGTACGACATGGATAGGGTCTTCATGGACGCAGGCAGCAGCATGAATATCATCTTCGCCAGCACCCTGCAAAAGATGCTGATCCCACGATCAGTATGGAGAAAATCGAGCATCGAGTTACACGGGGTAGTCCCAGGAGAAGCAGCCACATCCCTCGGAGTTATCGAACTCGAAGTTGTCTTCGGCAACCGACGCAAATTCGCAAAGCACGTCCTCGAGTTTGAGGTACTCGACTGGCAATCGCAGTACCACGCCATATTGGGACGACCAGCATTCACGCAGTTCATGGCGGTCCCACACTACGCCTACCTCAAGCTCAAGATGCCAGGATCAGCAGGAGTCCTCACGATCAACGGAAGCTTCATAAAATCAGATCAATGTGATCGTGACTTCCACAGAATCTCCGACACATTCGGAGCCGAACAAGAACTCAGAGAAATAGCCATGGTGACGGACAAGATTACCTTCCCATTGGTGAACCGAAGAGAATCCAAGGAGTACGGACGCGACTTCAGCATCGACAGCGACAGAGTCACTCACCAAGTGCACCCGACGGACCCGGACAAAATAGTCCGCGTGTACGCCCACCTACCAGAGGAGCAGGCGACGGCTCTCGTCGCTTTCCTTCAAGACGAGTGGGAAATATTCGCCTAGTGCCCAGCCGACATGCCTGGGATACCACGCGAATTGCGGAACACGCCCTACGCATCAAGAAAAACACGAAGCCGGTGAAGCAAGCGTTGAGACGATTCTCGGAGCCCAAGCGCAGAGCAATCAGAGAGGAAGTCAACCGATTACTCGACGCCCAGTTCATCCGAGAAACGAAGAAAGCCACCTGGATAGCCAACCCAGTGCTAGTGCCCAAGAAAGACACGACCGTGCTGCGCATGTGTGTCGAATACGGACCAGTCAACAAGCATTGCCCGAAGGACCACTTCCCCCTGCCTAGAATCGATAAGATAATCGACTCGACAGCAGGGTGCGATCTACTTTCCTTTCTTGATGCTTACTCAGGATACAACCAGATCAGGATGAAGGAAGAAGACGAAGAGCACACATCGTTCATCACCCCCTATGGCGTATTCTGCTACTGGACCATGCCCTTCGGGCTCAAAAACGCAGGCGCCACTTACCATCGAATGATGCAGGCCTGCCTGAAGGAGAAAATCAGAAGAAACGTGCAAGTCTACGTGGACGACATCGTCATCGAGACCTACAAAGCAGCCACACTACTCGACGACCTGCGCAAAACCTTCGCGGCGCTCAACAAATACAGAATCAAACTCAACCCAAAGAAGTGCGCATTCGGCGTACCAGCGGGGAAGCTGCTTGGCTATATGGTCTCTGCCCGACGAATCGAGGCAAACCCTGAGAAAGTCCAAGCCATCACCCGAATGCAAGAACCAACCAACGTCAAAGGAGTACAACAGCTCACTGGAAAACTCGCAGCCCTAAGCCGCTTCATCAGCAGGCTAGGAGAACGCACGCTGCCTTTCTATCAGCTGCTCAGGAAAGGAGAGAAATTCGAGTGGACGGAGGAAGCCCGCCAAGCATTCGCGGACCTGAAAAAGACACTCTCGACCCCACCAATCCTGGCGGTACCCAAGGAACGAGAGAAGCTATACCTCTACGTAGCAGCACGTAACAGTGTAGTAAGCATAGCGCTCATTGTCGAACACGCAGAAGAAGGCAAGGTCCAGAGCATCCAGAGACCAATCTACCACCTCAGCATGCTCCTAACCAAATCGCAGCAGCGGTACCCGCACTATCAGAAGCTACTACTGGCCATCGTCATGACCTCAAGAAAGGTGTCCCACTACTTCGACGAGCACCCTATCACAATCGTGAGCAGCGCACCACTTGCTGACATACTCAACAACCCTGGAGCGACTGGACGAGTCGCCGAGTGGAACATTGAGCTCAGCCCACGGGACCGGCAGTTCAAGCACCCAACAGCCATCAAAGCCCAAGTACTCCCAGATTTCCTGGTCGAGTGGACGGAGGTTCAGACACCAGGCCCCCCAGACCTATCAAGTTCATGGTCAATGTTCTTCGATGGGTCCAAGAGACAACAAGGAGCTGGGGCAGGAGTTGTGCTCATCTCCCCTAAAGGAACAAAGCTGAAATATGTCCTCCAGATTAACTTCAGTCACGCCTCCAACAACGAAGCAGAATACGAGGCACTCCTCCATGGCATGCGCATGGCCAAAACGTGCGGAGCCACTCGCCTCATAATTTACGGGGACTCCAATCTCGTCGTCCAGAAGACGATGAGAAACTGCGACGCAATAGCCGACAACATGGCGGCCTACCAGAAGCTCTACAACGAACTCGAAGGAAGTTTCGACGGTTGCGAGCTCAACTACATCACCAGGGCCAACAACACAGAAGCTGACGAACTCGCGAACATCGGTTCGACCCGGGGACCTGTACCACCCGGCGTTTTTCTCGAAAGCATCAGCCGGAGATCCATCAAGGTACAGGCAGCAACACCTGAAGCAGTCATGGACGGCGAAGACGCAACAGAACTGGCGCAGGTGGCAGCAGCAACCCCATCAGAAGGCACAAGCACCAGCACATCCGGCAGCACAGCTCCGACAGAGCTCGAAGGACCCGTTTGGACAAAACCGTTCCTCCGATTCCTAATCGAAGGTACGCTACCACAAGACGTGGCCGAAGCACGACGCATCAGCCGACGATCCAAGGCATTCACGGTGATCAACAAACAACTATACAAGCGCAGCATCACCCAGATACTCCAAAGGTGCATCGACGAAGAGGACGCTAAAGCCCTACTGCTCGAAATCCACGAAGGCACCTGCGGGCACCATGCGAGTAGTCGAGTACTCGTTTCTAAAGCATTCCGAGCCGGGTTCTATTGGCCCACAGCCATGAAAAACGCAGAGGAAATCGTGCGACGTTGTGTCGCCTGCCAGAAATTCGCAAACAGGCCACACGCTCCCGCATCAGAGCTCAAGACCATACCACTATCCTGGCCGTTCGCCACCTGGGGACTCGACATGGTGGGCCCACTCAAGAAATCATCAAAGGGCAGAAGGACACACCTGCTCGTCGCGGTCGACAAGTTCACTAAATGGATCGAAGCAGTGCCCATCACCAGCTCCACAGCCCTCACGGCTGTCAACTTCATCAAATCGATCATCTTCAGGTTCGGAGTGCCACACAACATCATCACGGACAATGACACGAACTTCACAGCCGCAGAATTCCAGAACTTCTGCGAAGAACTGGGCATCAAAATCAATTATGCATCAGTCGCGCACCCGCAGTCCAACGGCCAGGTGGAAAAAGCAAACGGCCTTGTGTGCGGGGGAATCAAGAAACGGCTCCTCGCACCACTCGAGCAAGCCTCCGTCAACTGGGTAGAAGAACTCCCCGCGGTATTATGGAGCCTACAAACTACACCAAACACCGCGACCCAGTACACACCCTTCTTCATGGTGTACGGGGCAGAGGCAGTCCTACCACATGACCTCAAGTTCGGAGCACCTCGGGTCACCGGATACAAAGAAGAAGAAGCAGAAGAAGCACTACAAGATGACAAAGATACGGCTGACGAGGCAAGAGATACAGCCCTGGCAAAATCAGAGGGGTACCAGGACAAGCTACGCACCTACCAAAGTAGTCGCTTGCGCACTAGAACCTTCAACAAAGGTGGCGTAGTCCTACAGCTGATACAAGAGAAGGTCCACAAACTTGCCCCCCAATGGGAAGGACCATTCATAGTCTCAGAAGTCATCGGAGGTGGTGCCTACGGGCTGAAGAACCCGAAGACAGACGAGGACGTGGGCAACCCATGGAACGTAGCAAACTTGTGACTGTTCTATCCATAGCCCCCATCGGTCAGACATGACTGGCAACTCATGTAGCCGCTCGACCGCAATAAAATAAATGTTTCCCAAATACTGCCATCTCAAAGCACTCGGGGGCTTAAGAATAACATCCCCCCGAGAAACGCTATCACCTACGCGATCTTAACCAAAGCACTCGGGGGATTAAGAAAAAAATCCCCCTGAGAGACGCTATCGCCTACGCGATCCTAACCAAAGCACTCGGGGGCTTAAGGAAAAAATCCCCCCGAGAGACGCTATCGCCTACGCGATCTTAACCAAATCACTCGGGGGCTTAAGAATAAAATCCCCCCGAGAGACGCTATCGCCTACGCGATCTCAACCAAAGGACTCGGGGGCTTAAGAATAAAATCCCCCCGAGAGAGGCTATCGCCTACGCGATCCTAACCACAGCACTCGGGGGCTTAAGCATAAAATCCCCCCGAGAGACGCTATCGCCACTTACACGATCTTCATCAAAGCACTCGGGGGCTCGAGTACAACCTCCCCCCGAGAAACGACCATCGTCGCTCACGCGATCTTTACCCAAAAAACACTCGGGGGCTCGAGCACAAAAACTCCCCCGAAAGACGCTATCTTCGCTCACGCGATCTCTACATCCAAGCACTCCGGAGCTCGAGCACCACCTCCTCCAGAAGACCGCTCGCGCAGTCTGAAGCTTAAAAAGCCCAAGCAAAAATACCCGGCCAGCCCCACCTGCTAAGAGCAAGGCTCGAAAGACATGGCCACAATCAGATGGAGCACCAAGTACTCTGAAGAAACTTTGGAAGAAGCACAGGACACAGACTCATTCAGTCTTCATTCGATCGCCAACGATCACCTAAAGACTCGGGGGCTACTCCCATCGGGAGCGCTGTCACGCACCCGATAAAAGACAGCAACTAATGAAAAGGGAAACAAATTTCAGCCTACGCTCGACCCTCCGACTCAAGCGTAGCCTCGGGGGCTACTCCCATTGGGAGCGCTGTCGCGCACCCGATAAAAGACAGCAACTAACGACAAGGGAAACAAATTTCAGCCTACGCTCGACCCTCCGACTCAAGCGTAGCCTCGGGGGCTACTCCCATCGGGAGCGTTGTCGCGCACCCGATAGAACCCACAGTGCAAAGTTTGGACAGACTCGAAG
This sequence comes from Bromus sterilis, assembly GCA_950022295.1. Taxonomy (NCBI): domain Eukaryota; kingdom Viridiplantae; phylum Streptophyta; class Magnoliopsida; order Poales; family Poaceae; genus Bromus; species Bromus sterilis. The sequence goes on along the minus strand of OX465601.1, from coordinate 177,511,914 downwards.
ACAGCTCTCGATCGCATAGGACTCGAACACAGCTCTCGGTTACAAAGAAATCGAAGGCAGCTCCTGATCGCCAAGGACTTGAACACAGTTTTCGGTTGCATAAGGCCCAAAGATAAATTCCATTGCAAAGGCTCAAGCACAGTTTACATCACAAGGATCATTTTCAGTACAAAAAATTCAAAGTACATTGGATAGAAGGCAGCTCTGGTCACTCGAAGGCAATCCTCATTACATCGAGCACTAACCTAGTTACAATAAAGCCTACAACATCAATCACCCAAGGAATTATGACTTCTACATGTGCGCCCATGCCGGGATGATTGGCACTAAGACAGCAAGCATCATCACAGACAAAGGAGGAGTCGAAGCAGCAGGCTCATGATCTCAATGACATAACAAAAGGTGAAGCTCGACTTATTTGCGGAGCAATTGAAGACGATGCTCCACCAGCTTCTTCTCCTGCTCCACTAGCTTCTTCTCCAGCTCCGCCCGAGCTGCCGGCGAAGATGACGTCGCTGCCTCCAGTTCTACAAGGTCGCCTGCCGCGCTCGTTTAACCGATGGCTTGATATCGAGGTCCTCTTCAGAGCCAGAGGGGGAAGCAGTTGAAGACGGCTCACCACCAGCACCAGAAGAGTCCCCGGAGGAGGAAGCAGTCGAAGACGCAGGCGAAGGACTCCTCGACTTTGTGGAGTTGTCGCTGCTCGACTCCTTCCAGTGCGGATCCATGTTGTTCCCGCTCGGGTCGAACGCGCGGACAGTGACAGTGCTTTCTCCGTCAAAACGACAGCTGAGCATATCGCCATCTCAAAAATTCAACCGCCGAGCAAACAAACTCCAACCAGAGCCAAGAAAAATCAAGCGGGAACTATCAACCTCCAAGTCAACATAAGAAGGAGATCGACAGCTCCCTTGAAGATGCAGAAGCAAGCCATCCAAGCCACGTTCAGAGACAATGACGGAAAAAGCAGAGGGAAGAAGAACGTGATTGGCGCTCTGGCCACGAACGCGGAAAAGAAAATCATAGCGCCAGAAACCCTCCTCCAAGGGAGAGGAGGAAGGCATTGGCGCCGTACCATGGCGACCACTACGGCATGAGCGTGGTGTACGGCCACCACGGCCACGACGAACACGGCCACGGCCAACACCTCGCCTGGGAACCATGAGCGGAAGAAGAGAAGAAGGAAGAGGCAAAGCAGCAAGCTAGATAGAGGCGAAACGTTGTGGACGAGAAAGGCTTATTTATAGAATAACAATCCTCAAGCACAGAGAAGCCAAGACGACAGCAGCAATTAATTCAAAGACCAAACGTCGCAGACGTCTCGGATTCCAAGACCAAGATGCTTTCCCACGGGACGCACTGTGCGTGAGACGCGTCAATTCACGCGCGTTTCCAACGCGCGTATCGGAAACTCAACCAGCGCCTGCTGCACGCCACAGCGGTCATCATTATGACCAGCCATGAAGACGTGATGGTTCACTGGCGAGGCATCCCTGACAGCCATCAAACAGAGGCATCGTTATCCTGACAAGCGGCGAAGAAAACCAACAGACATCAAGGCTCAGAGATTCCATCTTTCAAATCTTTTTCCCGATGAAGAAAAACATCTTACTCCCATCGGGAGAGTACATCATAAGAGTCCCGAGTGCTCCCTCACCTAAAGGTCGGCAATGTGCTCGAGTGACCACTCGCACTCATGAGAGTCTGGGGTGCTCCCTCAACCCGACGCAAGACGAACATGCATTCTCCAAGATCATACGGCACTAAGAGTCTCAGGTGCTCCCTCACCTCAAGAACCGAAATGGCATTCAAGTGACTACTCGCGAAAAACCCCCCGTCTGAGCACTCGAAACAAGCTCCACGGGTGAATGAGTGAACAGCTCGCTTGATGTTTTGTTCCAAGCGGGTGCAATGCTATAAGGCTCCGCGCCTCAAAAACACACATTCCTGGAACACGATACACTGTGCCCAGATGCCACACAAGATTAGCGTGTAGGTAAGACCCCGCTGCAAAGTTCGGCCGGGCTGGGACTTGCCGAAGAGCGATTTCACTCCCAGCCTTTTCCATGCGCTGCGCGTGATAGAAAAAGTCGGGCGGACGCGCCTTAGGCTACGCACATTACTGGCGGCAAATGAACACCGTAAGGCCTGAAGCGGCAGGACTTTTGCTCGACACCAGTATTCCAAGCTCACGTCGAGGGACGTGGGTTTGATTGGGCTACTGCGGTATTTGCCCTAGTGCAATTTACCAAGGCTCGACCAGTCGACTCCTTGGGCACTTTCAGCTTAGCATCCCTCGAAATAGGTTTTGTCATGGCCACCAGACTGCCAGCGACCCGAGGATGTACCGCGCATACCAATAACCGACAAATGAATGTACTTGAGTCCCTACGCGACTCTTCGAGTACCCCAGGCACTCGGGGGCTACTGACGAGGGGGTGACCCCACGACTCCTACGGATAAGCCTACCTAGTGTCCCTGAAGACAGAAGGCCCATGAAGATACATCATGGGCCAGCTAATTGGCACCGACGTAGGAGTCTGCGACTCACAAGGACGGTGTGAAAACCTGTCGTACGGAGCAAGCTAGGGTTAGGAAAGCTTACCTGTAAACGTAGATGAATTCCCCGAGACCTAGCCCAGTATATAAGGGCTAGGAGGGGCGACACCAAAGACAACGAATATCATCTGTAACCCTAGCCTTGAGCGCTCCAGCCTTGGCATCCATTGTAATCGTATCTCCCCCATCAATAATATCGAGCAGAAGCGTGCCTTCCTGTTTGCCGACGAGCTATCGTCCAACCTGTGCCTCTCATGACTAACCCAGGGTCCCTGACCATGGGATTTGCCGGGGTTGATCCCCGTCACCGTCCCAAAAAGTTAGGGACGCTTCTGAAATGCCCCAACACAGGTCATTCCAGAAGCCTTCTTAACTTTTTGGGGTGGCTTTTCAGAGAAGCTGGGGGAGGGTAGCTTCTTGGAGAAGCCGCCAAAAGAACTGGCCCTAACACTCTCTTGCCATCAGCAAGTTTTTTGGCGCCGTTGCCGGGGACTCCAGTCTACAAGATAGGGGAGTTTCACACTATCTTTTATCTTTGCTTTTTAGTCTTGTTAGTTTACCTTTCAATTTTTACTTTTGTGTCCTTAATCAAAAATACCAAAAATACCTGTTACCTTGTCAGTAGTTACCACTATGGCTGGTCCTTTTGCCTTTGGTGAGGCAGAAGTACTTACCTTTACTCAAAGAGGTGGTGAAAGTTTGAAAGATGCTTGGTATAGAATTAATGATTCTCAAAAAAGAGCCACCAAGAAGCAATCTACAACTATCTTACTTAGAAATTTTTATGTTGGAATCACTTCTTGTAATAGGTTTCTTTTAGAAACTGCTATCAATGGGAACTTCATAGAGGCCCTAGTTTGGGAAGCCCTTAATGTTACTAAAAATCTTGTTGGAAGTCTCCCAGTTGTTAGTATTAAGGAGGACATTACTTTAGCTCACATTATGAGAAAACTTGAAAAAATAGAGCTAGAGATGCCAAGTATCGATAGGGTGAATGAGTTGGATCGTAAGATTCAAGGGAATTTGAATAGGCTAGATAACTCCATACAGAAAATTGTCAAAACTTTGGAGACTATTAAATCCCTTGATGAGAAGTCTTCTAGGATAGAAAAGATTGAGGAAGTTATTGAAACTTTAGGAACTACCTTTTCCTCAATCAAAACCAAAAAGGATGAAACTCCAGCAAAGAAGGAACCTAAGTCTGTTTACGTACCCAAGGTTCCCCGAGCTAAAGCTAACACACCCAGTGCCAAGAGAGTTGAAACGGTGAAAACTTTGGAGGAGACACCTATCTTTAACTTTAATGAAACTCCAATTGATTTCCCTCCTTTTGATTTTATTCCAAGAAGAATTTTCATTTGTCCTTTATTTGAGAAACCCATTAAGACTAGTTGTACTATTGAAGAGCTTTTTGATTATCATGATGATGGTTCAATAGATGCACCTTGATCTTCTGCTTTAAGCCTAGCTAATGGCTCTAAAGAAGCGCTTTCGGGAGGCAGCCCGCAACAAATTTAGTTTTTTCTTTTTGCTTTTCTTCTCTTCTTAGTGGTCTTGATGATTGTTATTACTGTAGCAACATCATTGTATCTTTACTTTTCAAGCTTTGTGCCAAGTTTAGCCTCATACGGCAAGGGAAGTAAAAGTGTGACATGCTGTCCAGAAAACAGATTCTGTCCTCGTGACTAGAAAATCAGAGAAAAATCCCAGTTCATCTTTTTGAGCTGAATTGTTTACACAACATGCTCTATAAAATTACGAAACTTCCGTATGTTCTGAGTTTTTTTATTTGAGTTGCAGAAGTATCCCTAAAAAAATTGTTTCTATCTGTTGTTCTGTTTTTCACAGATTCTGC